>CM053140.1:168119700-170619700 GCA_028571685.1 Heterohyrax brucei
TTCTGAAAGACAAGGAAATGCCTTAGGAGTCTTAACTCAGAAACAAGGGAATAGACAGCAACTTGTAGGGTGCTACAGTGCAAAATTAGGTTCAAGTAGCCAGAGCTCATTCTCCACATTTTGAATGGTTGCTGCCACTGCCACATTGGTGGAAATAACAGCTATTACAGTATTGAGAAATAATCTAGAGGCTTGTGTTCCACATGCAATTTCTGCCACCTTAAATTCTGCTCTAACCCAACTCCTTTCTGTTAGCCATCTAGCTTTACAAAAAAACTCTTCTAGCTGCCCCTAACTTTAGAACACACACCATAACCTAACCAAACACAGCGCCGTGGAGTTGATTCTGACTGATAGCAGCTCTATAGGACAGAGTAGAACTGCTCCATGGAGTTTCCAAGGATTCCCTGGTGGATGCAGGGGTTATGGGTGCAGGGGATGTCTTACTCAATTTGGGTGATACCTTTTCTTTTCAATTCCTTCAGCCGTTAGCATTACTCTAAATTTTGACACTGGTCTGCTCCCTATCTCATTCAGATAGCAAATTTCCCAGAAACTTTTATCTAAGAGGGCATAAGATCTTCCTCCCATATAGGTTTGATTTCAAATAGACAAGCTAATAGTAACATGCTGTGGAGATCTTAAGGTAGTATTGGTCTATTTCCAGGTTCTGTGTGTTCTACATGCTAACCAAAAGGTTAGCAGATGTAGCACTTTATCTCTACACCGCTGGGGTTTCCGTAATAGGGGCCTCAAATCTGGCCTGATCCCAATGATAATGCCATGGATCTTGACTGTTTCAACAGATCAACTTTAATCTCCTAAAATAGAGCTGCAAGAAACTCCACTCTCCTTCCTTCATTTGTGCTATTTGTAGGGGCCTCCTACTATAACCTGAAGTTTCTAGTTCTAGGTATCAAGGAGGATATGCCATCATTACTGAGGTGGAGGTATTGGAAAGCTAATCCTTGCCTTAGGTAGTCCTCCGCCCAACGAGCTGAGCGTATAGCCTTAACAAGAGCATGTATGTTGGCATAAGACTCATCGCTAATGATTTATACAGATTCTCTATATGGGTATAGAATACTTTTCAATTTCAGAATGTTATGGAAACAGAGGGTTTTTTAACTTCCTCAAGACAACCAGTTAAGAATAGTACTTTCGTGACTGATTTGCTGGAAGCTCTTTTATTACGTTCTGCAATAGCAGTAATAAAAAGACAAGCCCATCAGCCCAAATGGGGTCCCAGACAGAGGAAGTAAAAGGAAATAGAATGTCTGAAAAAGCTGCTAAGTTGGCTTTTCAGACCCTCATTCAGGGATATTTAGTCTAAACAACTGAGCAAAACAGGAAGCTCAACTCATTTTAAGGGAATTAGCACAGATGCTCCAAAAATTCAAGATCAATAAATTAGAAGTCTTTCTCCTCACCTGGTAGCTCTAAGTCACCATTTATAACTTCCTCATGTTTTCAGATAGTCAAACAACATCAGCAGTTAGCTCCAGAAGTACTTAGTTGGGTATCGAGAGAGTATTATCTAGATGCTATCATCCAATTATAAATGGAACCTGGAAATAGACCAATAATACCTCAAGATCGCCGCATCATGTTATTATTAGCTTGTCTATTTGAAATCAGATCTATATGGGAGGAAGATCTTATGCCCTCTTGATAACAATTTCTGGGAAATTTTCTATCTGAATGAGATAGGAAGTAGACTAGTGTCAAAATTTAGACTAATGCTAACAGCTGGAGGAATGGAAAAGAAAAGGCATCACCCCCACATATATATTTTTTGGATAGGGCTATTACCAGATTTATTTTAATGGACAAAATATTCCCTTACCTTAACCTCACATTGAAAATTCAGGAAGACAGGGGGAAAAATTGAAGAGCCTGTCATTACACCAAAAATCTGTCCTTTTGACTTAAAGCCAGACTCACGTACAGAAGAAGAGACTCTTTGATGGCTGCAAGGGAGGGGAGGGAGAGGCTGGCTATAGATTAGACAGTTGATAGAAATTTGGTTGGGTGAAAGCAGTGACAGCACACGTTAGATAGAAGATTAACTGGACTTTGATGTAAACTGAAAACTCTTCTGATCTTAACTCAGTATGGTAAGGAGAGAGTAGCAGGGACGTGGGTTTTGGGGATCATGCTTTTATGGGACTTCAAGGCCAGTTGGCATAACTAGACTACTGCTAAGAGAGTCCTCTGCACTCCATATTGATGAGTGGCATCCGGGGTCTTAAAAGCTAGCAAGCCACCAACTGAGGTACACCAGATGATCCCAACTCAGCCAGAACAGATGACCACCAAGGACAACAAAGACATGAGGCAAAAAGAGCCCAGAAGACAGAAGGACCCGCATGAATGGGTGACTATATCAACATGCAACCAGAAGAAACAGATGGTGCCCGGCCACCACCGAAAACAGCCATGATGGGGCACACAGTGTCGAGTCCCAGTGACAGCATGAGAAAGAGGGGTACGCTTTAAGAACCCCACTAAAAGACCACAGTTGATGGTCTGAAGTTGATGGTGCTTTGAGGGTTCCCCTGAAAGCACGGCCCCTAGACCTGATGCTGCTCCTGACCAGAAATCGTTACTGAGGTCAGCTCTTCAGACAGGAGTGGACTGGACTCTGGGACACAATGTGACCATGTGGTATGTGTACTTCATGGTTCTGTGCTTCTATAGGATGCTGTCCTACTGGCTTCTTACTAGAGGGGAGTGGAGAGGGTGGAGAGGGTGGAGAGGAGGGGACAGGAGATTGTTAAGAGGACATGACATGTATAGAATGGAAAGGAGTGTGCTGTAACTGGGCAAGGAGAGCAGAAGGAGTTGCAGATAGGCAGGCATGCATAGTCAGCTTGGATTGTATACTTTCACAATTAAAAAAAAAATCTACCCTTTCCCTCGAATGAGATCAATGGAAAACTGAAGGATATCAGATAAGCCAGCAAAGAGCATTGTGGATGGAGCCAAATAATATGTACACCTAAGTGTTTACACATCCCAGTAGCTATTAGTTTTCATTTAAGAGATCATTTAGGATGAGGCAAGACAGTACAAAGAATGAAGAAATATTATTGTGATCACTTTTGAAGGGTTGCAGATAAGGCAGTCAGACAATTCCTAACCTGTGTTGAATTTAATCCCGTGAAAGCACTCAGACGCGCTATTGCCAGGTACACTTTTCTTATTGGACCTATGCTCAAATAGCAAATGTATTTCATTCAGTTAACACTCTCACAGGGATGCAAGTGGATATTACTCGTGGTTTGTAGATACTCTCATTGGGTAGAGGTTTTTCCTTGTGGAATTGCCACTACCACCTTTGTGGCAAACAAGCTTTTAGAAAACATAATTCCTGCTTGGGGTTCTCCAGGAAGTCTCTGTAGCGATCAAATAACTCATTTTACTGGGCAAGTAGTAACTGATATGTACAAAGTTTTTCCCAACCTACAGTGCTTACACTGTCTGCATCATTGCCAATCCTCAGGAGCGGTAGAAAGAACCAGTGGTGTTATAAAGAATCAGCTAAGTTAACCTGTTCATTAGGATTGACTTGACCTCAGGTCTTTTCCTTACTGTTGATGAATTTAAGATCAACTCCCTTTGGTCTTCACAAGCAAACTAAGATCACCTTCCTTCAGTCTTCACAAGCAAATCCCTTTTGAAATTATAACTGGCCACCCTATGGCCTTACCTTATGGGATTAGCAATATTGAGTCACATCTGCTTTCTACTAATCTGTTAAAATGTTGTCAGAGCTTAATTTAGTGGGTCAAAGATAATGCTTACTAGCTGCAACTTGTGTATCAAACAAGCATACCTGTTCCCAATTCTTCAGTTATAAACCTGAACCAAGAGATTATGTGTAATGGAAGAATCAATATGGACTCCCTCAAACCTTGATGGAAAAGATCTTATTTACCTGTTAATAATGATTGTGCTACCAAATTACAGGAAGTAAAGTAATGGATACATCTGTCTCAGCTGAAGAAAATCAAGAGTTCCTAAATGGGTTATTGAATTAGCAGGAGGACTAAAACTGAAGTTAAACACTGCCCACAACCACCATTAATCTATCAAAGGCTGGAACTTTCCTCCAACCTAGACCAGAAAGTGAAGGAACAGAAAATTCAGTTGGTTGAATTAGTAGGACTTGTACTAACTTACATTATTTTCTGTTGTAATCATTGTGTAGTGAAAATGGCAGTGTTAAGTGCATTAGATTGAAGTTTATGATTTAGTCTATTTAATCATGGCAATAATCCTGATATTTGCTGTATTTTATCCATTGTCTGTTATTATCTGTGTTAGTATGGGATTAATTAAGATACATCCAATCTTATCCATGTGTTTCTTACCTTTAGCCTGGGAAGAAAATGTATTTGTAAAATTAGCTCTACCAGTTGCTGGTGCTGAGAATTTGATTGTTGGCTATGTCATCGTGATCTTAAATCTGTACAAGGCAATTTGGAGCCTTTAGCATCCGCAATAGTAAACTATCATGTTATCTCTTCAACAGCAACAAATTCTAGTTCTAACCTAAAACGAGCAACAAATGTCAAATCATGGCATACCCCTAATACGCTGTTTCATCCAAATAGTCATTGCTTCAATCTCACAGGTATGCAATACTTAGTTATAGACTGTAGAGGAGTAAAGACAGTTAATCCCCTAGTTTCCTATGTAGAGGAAGGAGAGTTAGGAGTATGTTTTATTGACTACTCCCCAAATCACCTAGATAATATGATTATTGGCTTCAGCATTCTTTAACAGCTTTAAATGAAGAGTACCCTAAATATGACAAAATAAATCCTATCTGACAGTCTCTGTACTGGGGATTATACCAAGTTAGAATTTAAGTTAAAAAAAAAAGCCCACTGCTTTTGAGTGACCCTATAGGACAGAGAAGAACTGCTCCATAGAATTTTCAAGGAGTTCCTGGTGTATTCATACTGCCTACCTTTTGGTTAGCAGATATAGCATTTAACCATTGTGCCACCAGGGTTTATGAACTTAAGTTTGGAAGACTTCAAATGTGTAATAATAATCTAGTCAAAATGCAGCTAATGCATGTAAATTTTTAGTTTCCTGAGTCTTGTGTCAGTACTATAACTTGTGCTCCTTACAGTTACGTGTTCCTATGTGGGGAATCTAACTAATTACAGTGGTCTGAGCAACCCCTTTCCTAGGGACATTCCTTATGTGTGGGCTATTTTGTGTATAGATAGGTGGAGAATGCAAAGGTAATATATCTTAGGATCAGTGGATACACCTTTGATATTTATTCCGAAAATGGTAATCAACACTGGATGAGCAATATCAAACTAAATTTCAGTAACCTAAAGAGAAGTATATGAAAAAACTATAGCAGAAAAGCTAAAGTGGAGATGGTCATTTCTAAGCATTAATTCTGTCATGTGGTATAGTAGAATTAGAAAAATCTTTACAAAACCTGTGTACCACAGTGGCACAAATAGCTGATGTTATTTGTCAGCTCAAGAAAAACTGTTAACTTCTTAGTAAAGGTTGTCTTAGACAATGAGCTTGCATTAGAATTCTCAGTGGCACAACAGTGAGGGGTATGTGCAGTGGCCAGTAGATCCTGTTGCTCTTAGATAGAAGCCTCTGGAATTGTAGAACAAGATATCCATAAAATTAGATAGTAGGTCCCTTTGGATGCACTCTATTCCTCCTGTAAAAACCCTGGATTTATTTGGATGGCCATTCCAACAGACAGAATTTGGGGCTCACTCACTCCTGTAAGATATTTTAATGATGATGATGGTAATTGGCTTAATCTGTATTTTGTTCATATGTGTTTTATTCGTATGTTCATAATTGGTTTAATCTATATTTTGTTAGAGCACATCCAATTCTTTTTAATTGCATTACTGTGATTTAAGAACAATCATACAGTCTGTATCAATTTGCCATAGAACACCTGGAACTTTCACAGCTATCCTAACTACTATCCTAACTACAGCTATCCTAACTACTCTCCCCACCCCCTTCTGACAGTACACTTCTCACTTCTCACTTTCATCGGGAACTTCCCGTGACCTTTTGGCCAGGATCCAGCACCCTTCACCCTATCATCTCAGCTCCAGCAATGAGCCTCACTCCATGTTGTATAGAGTCCAGTTCAGTCTTTGTCTGGAGAGCTGGTCCTGGTGCTGGATGTGGTTTGGGGTCAAGAGAGTGCAGGGGCCATACTCCTAGGGTGCCCACCAGTCTGGCACTCCTAAGTATGGTCTTTCGGTCGAGTTCTAGCTCTGTCCTCTAATCCTTCTCCTGCTATATCCAGGGCTCTGTACTGTGCACCCCATCTGGGCAGTCCTTGGTGGTGGCTGGGTACCATCTAGTTCTTCCAGTTCTGTGCTGAAGCAGACTCTCGCTTATATGGCCCCTCATATTTTCCTCCTGTCCTTAATGTCCACTGTTCACCTCTGGTCCAGATGGATTGAGACCAATTGATGTTACTTAAATAGCAGCTTGTTAGCTTTTAAGACCCCGTATGTGGGGCATTTTCTTCAGTGAAAAAGAAAAAGGAAGCTTGGATATGCCAGTTAGTCTGGATGTCCTCTGGAAATGTGGTCCCTTGACTCCAGATCTTGTTATTCTGTCCTTAACAAAGAGGTGGGCTACGTTTAGGAACAGTTTAGTTTTGAAGTAGAACAATTGTGGTTACCTCTTTTCTAGTGTGGAGCACATCCAGTTCTTAAACTAGTAATGTAAATTGATCGGTCTAGTTCCATAATACAATTGATGGAGCTGTAACCCTCACCTAACAATCCTGGTGAAAATGATGTTTGCTGAAAACCAAGCCATAGGTTTTACCTGCCTTCCATGGCTACCATCTAGGAGCCCAGCAAAATCCAAGCATCACCTTGTGGTTGTTAATATATTTAATCTGTGATCAAAAGGAGGGATTGGCAAAGGGTTAACCTAACCACAGCAGGCCACAAGCATAAAAGACAAACTTGTGTGTGAGAATTTGAAAAGTGTGCAACAATAAGGAGCTACATAAAAGGAGTGGGACAGAGTGCTTTCACCAAGTCAGTGGACAGTAAACATGTGTACCAAAACTAAATAACAATTTACCCAGGAAGCAAGTTAAAGATCTACCAAATATCATATATAGCCCACATAACAAACAAAAAACAGCCATGATATGATAGACCTGGAACTTCTGAGCCAAAAAACCAAGTTGTTAGAAAAGAAAAATAAAAAAAGATCACCCAGTCATAATCTTAGTTCTTTCTGTTTAATCATATTCTATATGTAATTTACTCATGATGAATCAGTACCTGTCAAAATTGTATATAAAGCACTAACAGACTGTACTTTGGATTTTGCCCTTTTATATAGCCCGAGTAGTTGCAGCCCATTTCTCATCTTTGTTTTCCTATCTGTCATAATAAAAATCACTCTGTTGCAGAAGGCTTTGGTGAAAGTTGTTTCTCAGTCTCAAGCCTCACATATCTTAAATTTCATTGAGCCTCTTTGCTTACTAAACTAATTCCTATTTAATTTTCTCAAGAGTATCATCATTCCTCCTTTCCCTCCAGCTTGAAACCTTATAGTACTCTTGGCTTCCTTTCTCTTTTCCATTTCCAAGCAAGCATCTGTTTCTTTCCATTCCCTCTGCCAGCACCGGACTGCGTAAGATTTTTAGTGGCTTTTCAGTACTTCCATCTATTCTTCAAATATTCTTTGAACACCTGGAATACGAATGTTTTCCTCCTGTGATCGTGGCTCGCTCCCCACTAGAATAGTGAGCTCTTAGGGCGAGACCTTTGACTATGTACCATGCACTAGAGATACATCATTGTGTAGTATAAACAAAAAATCCCTGCTGTCATCAAACTTATCTTGTAGTAGGAGAAAACAGTAAGCAATAAGCATAACAATTATGTAAAATATATAATATGTCAAAGTGTGAAAAGTGCTATGGGGAAAAATAAAGCAGAGTGAAGATCAGTAGTGTAGCTGGAGGGGATATTGCCGTTTAAGTGAAGTAATCCAGGTAAGCATCAGTGAGAAGGTGACAGTTGAGTAAGGACTTGAAGGAGAGGAATGAGCAAACTATGCAGGTATTTGGAGTAAAGGTAGTTCAGAAGAAGGAACAACCAGTGCTTGCTGAGACTGAAGCGTGCTGGCACACGTGAGTTACGGCCAGGAGGCCGCTATAGGTGGAGCAGTGTGAGCTAGCAGAGAGTAGGAGGTGCCTTTGGGGTAAAACTCTGCACATCTTTCAGTGATAAATATAAGGTTTTCCATGACCCTGTTTCTGCCAGCCCTTCCAGCATCAGTTTTTGTACTGCCCTTCCCCATCCCAGACAGCTCCCACTTCATGCTTTTCATTGTACATGCTGCTTGTTCTGCTTACGATGCCCTGCCCACTCTTCTTTACCTAATTAGTTCCTACTTACTCTTCAAAACATGGTTCTACATCAGTTCCTCTAGGAAGCTTCCACTGACCAGTTCTTCACTGTTGTTGTCATGCACCACAGAGTCAACTCTGACTCCTAGCGACTCTGTGCTGTCCATAAGACTCCGATGACCTCCGTCAGATCTTTAACATTCTGTGTTTCAGCTTTCTGTTTGCTCGTCTAATTCTGCTCTTTGTCATCACTACACTCCTCTCCTCCCACACTGGCAACTCTGAAGGATAAGGGACCATCTCTCATTTTTGCATTTCTAGTACATCGAAAACCCTGGTGGTATAAATGCTACCACTGCTAACTGAGAGGTTGGTAGTTCAAATCCACCGGGTGCTCCTGAAACTCGGTGGAGCAGTTCTGCTGTGTCTTATAGGGTCACTATGGGTTGGAATTGACTCGACAGCAGCAGGATTGTTTTATTTTTATTTTTTTTTAATACAAAGCACAAGGAACCATGGTGGTGCAGTGGTTAAGTGCATGACTGCTGATGGAAAGGTCAAGAATTCAAACTGACCCAGTGGCTCGGTGGGAGAAAAGCCCTGAAGATCAGTTCCATTGAAGATTACAGCCTAGGAAACCTTAGGAGATGATTCTCCTCTGCCCTAGAGGGGGACCATGAGTCAGAATTGCCTCAGTGACACACAACAATACAGGGCACAGTGTCTGAAACATAGTATGATGTAATAAATGTGGAATGAGTGGATAAATGGCCATGTCATGTTTCATTTCTAAGAAACTGATCATAGTGAGAGATGGCCCAAGAAACTGATTCATACGTAATACCAGTTTTGTACTTTCATTTCCTTTTTTAAGAAGACCTGATCCTAATACCATGAGTCAGAACCAATTCAGGGATTTTTCTTTTTTTTTTAAATTCGTAAAATACAGTCTTTAGTGCCATCTAGTGGAGGTAGTAAACTCAGTCAACAGCTATGCTAACAAAGCGTGGGTTTATGTTTCATGACCACTAAGGATCACTATGAGCTGGAATTGACTCAGTGTGACTGAGTTTGGTTTGGTTTAATAAAGCCTGGACAGTGCACTCTTGTATTTTGATTATTTTGAACTGTGGCAGAGAAAGGAGGAATTGAATGCTGAGGCTCCAGTATACACTACATTATGGGTGCTTTTGATTTTATCTAGAAATTCACCGTATATCCTGGGATGAGTCTATAACAACTATAAATAGTTCATTATAACATATTCTGTGATAAATGGGAAACTCTTCAACTTTGAAAAAGGCAGTGATCTGAGCTTTGGCACTCTCATTGTGTAACTGCTTTCAACTTACACTGGGAACTATTTGAGACATCAGCTTCATTATACTACCCGCCCTTTCGGAAAAAAATTGCTGTCTTGTCTAAGACTTTTCAGCTCTTCTCATTTGACTCCTAATTTTTCTGACCATGTGGGCTGCCATTAGCACAGATGTTTCATGGTTAACACAGTCAGGAAGCTGCACCAAATCCTGATTGGCTTGGTACAAATATAAGCAGTTCTTATAATACTATTTATACTTTATCTAAAGCCAAGTGCCGTCGAGTTGGATCCAACTTGATGGCACTTGGCTTTGGCAATCCTTTTCTGTGAATTATTTTTTCTTTATGCATCAAATAATAGAGCTCATTGTTAACAAGAAGCATCTGCTATATTAATGTGTTTTCTAAAAATTGTGGATACTTTATTACTACATTATCTTACATAACTTTACTTTTGATTTAAAATATACATAAATAAATTAGGTACTAATATAAAGAAAATGGCACATTTAGAGATTGAATTTCATGCTGCACATGGCAGTAATGCTTGTGATAAAAATTAGAGCACCAACTGTGGAGTGCTCATATTAGAAAATTATCATAAAAGGCATATTTTGTGCTCTTTATAATATTGCATTGTAATTTAACATACACTATTTCCCTTTAAGATTTTTTTTGGGTTACTTATATTTAATGAACACATCAATTTTGAAGATTAACGCTGCACATTTTGATTTAGAAAAGACCCTTTATCTGGAATATGCTTGCCACGCATAAATTCATGGTTTACTCCCTGTCGTGGATTGAGTTGGGTCCCTGCAAGATATGTGTCGATTTGGCTAGGCCACGATTCCCTGTATTGTGTGATTATCCACCATTTTGTCATCTGATGTGATTGTCCTATGTGTTATAAACAGTGTTTCCATGATGTTAATGAGACAGGATTAGTGGCAGTTATGTTAACGAGCACACAAATACAGTTTATGACTTTAGATTGTTTTTAAGCCAGTATCTTTGGAGATACAAAAAGAGAAGCTAGCAAAGAGATGGAATGCATACCATGAAGAAAGTAGAGTCTGGAGAATAGCACATCCTTTGGACCTGGTGTCCCTGTTTTGAGAAACTCCTTGACCAGAAAAGACGCACGACAAGGACCTTCCTTGAGAGCCAACAGGGAGAGAAAACGTTCCTGTGGAGCTGGCACCCTAAATTCAAACTTCTAGCCTCCTAATCTGTGAGAGAATAAATTTCTCTTTGTTAAAGTCGTCCACTTGTGGTATTTCTGTTATACCAGCACTGGGTAACAAGATAGTTCCCACCAGAACGGTATGTCTATAAGAGCAAGGACTGCTATATTCCCTATGAGTCCCCAGTGTTTAGAGTGTGCTTGACCTGTATTGGAAACCCTGGTGGTGTAGTGTTTAAGTGCTATGGCTGCTAACCAGCAGTTCGAATCTGCCAGGCACTCCTTGTGAACTCTATGGGGGCAGTCCTACTCTGTCTTATAGGGTAGCTATGAGTCAGAATCAACTCGATGGCGGTGGGTTTGGTTTTTTGGTTGGTCTATATTTGGAGCTCTAAAAGTATTTATTAAATGAATATATGAGAAACCTGAGTCATAGTTATGTAAATACATTGGCCTGAGGTCAGACAGGAAGTTATTGGCAGTATTGGGGCAAGAAATGATGTCTGCTGATTCCTACTCCACTGAGTGGTTCTGTATAACATCTTGCCTCTCTAATTAGTCTGCTTTTAGATTCAGACACCTGGGAACATTACCATGGGCCTTTGCTTTGAAAGGACCCGTCCTGGCTTCTCTGGTCACATTCTTTCACGTTGGCTAAGGAGTTCCAAGAGGTAAAGGCAGATACCCATCAGAGTGCACTCTACCATCCCCAGCCACAAACACATATTCTAGATGGAGTATTAGCTACCTGAGACCCCACAGTTTTCTGATAAATAACTGGGATCACACTTCCAGGGCTGTGTAGGCTCCTCACCCAACTGTAAACTGCAAGGTAAGTGTGTGCACACATGTTCCTTAGAAGTGCTCAAAGGGCAGCCTTTGGAGGCAGTGGGGCGTGATCAAGCCAGGTGGGCCACGTACATCCTGTGAGGTCCCTGAGCAAGAAGAGAGCAGGCCTCTATTTGTCCTCTTCGTTGTGGCCCCTCAAATGTTAGTTCTGCCTACATAGTTAAACACCTATAAGGTACCAAGCACTGTGTCAGGTGTTTTCAAATGTATTACCTCATGTAGATATTATCCTGACCTAAAAAGAACCAGCAGTGACTTGCTTAAGGGCACATAGTTAATAAGATACAGAGCTAAATGCATAACCAGTATTCTTAGGAAATATTTAATACACTATACTTAACCAAAATCCAATACCAAACTATGTGTGTGTCACTGAAAAACTGTGTTTGATAAAAACACAAACAGTTTGAAAGAGTATGTACGTATACATGTGAAAACTGAACAGTAAATAAGGAAGATTGAAGAAGAACTGATGTCTTTGAATTACGGTGTTAGTGAAAAATACTGAATACATCATGGACTGCCAGAAGAAAGAACAAGTCTGTCTTGGAAGAAGTACAGCCCGAATGCTCCTAGAAGCAAGGATAGTAAGACTTTGTCTTACATACTTTGGAAATGTTATCAAGAGGAATCAGTCCTTGGAGAAGGACATCAAGCTTGATAGAGGGTCAGTGAGAACGAGGAAGACACTTGACTAAATATATTGACAATGGATGAAACAATGGGCTGAAACATAGCAACAATTATAAGGGCAGCCCAGGACCTGTCAGTGTTCCATTCTGTCATACACAGGGTCAGTAAGAGTCAGATGTGACTTGATAGCATCTAATGACAAAAGCAACAAATAGTAAGTCTTCCATGCCAGACCCCAGTGAGAAGCAAACAATTAACAAATTTTGGTTAAAAACATTCGTATTTTTAAATAGCATCAGTAATTTTCAAACTTTATTATTTGGACAATTTTAAGCAAAAGTATATCTGAATGGAAAGACAAGTAAAGAAAAGCCCAAAGTACTCTTCACTTACCTTTAGCAGTTATTAGCATTGTGTCACTCTTGTTTGATATATTTTCCCAATTTTTATCATTATTATTTTTCTTTGGCAGAATATTCTAAAACAAATTCTAGTCATTGTGTCACTTTATCTATAGATAATTATTAAGATACTTGTTTGTAAAGCTTTAAGGCTAAAGATGGGAAATATTTTGACTTTTCAGTGATGACCCCTTAATTTAAAAAAATGCATAAACTACGAGCAGTTTGTCATGGATTGAATTGCGTTCCCCCTAAAATAGGTGTAGCCGTGTGGCTGGGCCATGATTCCCACTATCTTGTGATTGTCTTCCATTTTGTGGTTTTCCTGTGCTGTATGTTAAAGATTAGGGTGGGACTATAAATCCCTTTATAAGATCACCTCCCTGCTCCACTGTAAAGGGAGTTTCCCTGGAGTTTGGCCTGCCCCACCCTCAATCCTTTCATCTTGTGAGAGACAGAAGGAAAGAGAAGCAGGCAGAGAATTGGGAACATCTTACCATCAATAAAGCAGCACTGGGAGAAGAGCGCGTCCTTCAGACCTGAAGTTCCTGTGCCAAGATGCTCCCTGGACAAAGACTGATGCAATACTGGACTTTCCTCCAGAGCCAACAAGGGGAAAGCCTTCCCCTGGAGCAGACACTCTGAATATGGACTTGTAGTCTACTGGACTATGTAGGAATAAACTTTCCTTTGTTAAAGCCATCCACTCTGGTATTTTCTATTAGAGCAGCACTAGCTGACTAAAACACAGTTCAATGAAAAAATGGGCCAAAGACTGACATTTTACCAGAAAAGGTACACAAATGCTAATAAGGATATTAAGAGACGTTTAGTGTCATTAGTCATTAGGAAAATGCAAATCAAAGCTACAAAGAGATACCACTTCCTACCTACCCGTTGTCATTGTGCCAGTCAATTTGGATTCATAGCAACCAAATGTGATAGACTCCATGTGACCGAATAGACTTGCTCTGTAAAAACCTACTGCCATTGAGTTGGGTACAACTCATAGCGACCCTAGAGGTCAGAGTAGAACTGCCCCATAGTTTCCAAGGAGTGCCTGGTAGATTTTAACTGCTGACCACTTAACCCACTATGCCACCAGGGTTTCCAAATTGCTCTGTAGGGTTCCCTAAACTGTAACCTTCATGGGAGCCGATTGCCAGGGTTTTTTCTTTCACCCAGTAGGTGGTACAGTGGTTAAGTGCTGGGCTGCTAACCAAAACGTTGGCTATTTGAACCCACCAGTCACTCTGAGGCAGAAAGATGTGGCAGTCTGCTTCTAAAAAGGTTATACCTTTAGAAACTATATGGGGCAGTTCTACTCTGTCCTGTAAGGTCTGTCTTAGTCATCTAGTGCTGCGTAACAGAAATGCTGCAAGTAGATAGCTCTAACAAACAAATTAATTCTCTCACACTTTGGAGGCTAGAAGTCCAAATTCACAGTGCCAGCTCCAGGAGAAGGTCTTCTGTCTTTGTCAACTCTAAGGGAAGGTCCTTGGCACCAGTTTTCTTCTGTCATAAGAGCTGCTCAGCACCGGGACCTCAGGTTCAAAGGACACACTCCCCTCCTGGTTCTGCATTCTTTTGTGTGTGTGTGTGCATTAGATGGAAGTTTACAGCTTGAATTATTTCTCATACAAAAATGTATACACATGCTGTTATATGACACCAATTGCAATCCCTTACAATGCAACAGCACACTCCTTTCTACCCCATATTTCCCATTTCTATCCAACCAGCTCCTTTCCCTTTCTGCCTTCTTACCCTGCCTCTAGACAGGCCCATTTAGTCTGGTGTATCCGTTTGAAACAAAAAGCACATTCTTCACAACTATTATTTTACATTTTATAGTCCAGTTAGATCTTTGAAGAGTTGGCTTCTGGGATGGTGTTTTAGTCAGCTAGGCTGCTCTAACAGAATTACCACAGAGTGGATGGCTTTAACAAAGAAAGATTTATTCTTACACAGTCCGGTAGGTTGCAAGTCCATATTCAGGGTGTCCGCTCCAGGGAAAGACTTTCCCCTTGACGGCTCTGGAGGAAAGTCCGGTATTGCATCAGTCATTGTCCAGGGAGCATCCTCACACAAGAACCTCTGGTCTGAACGACGCGTTCTGCTCCCGGTGCTGCTTGCTTGATGGTAGCGAGGTTCTCAAATTGTCCTTGGTTCTTTTTCCTTTTATTCCTTGCAAGCTAAAAGCATTAAGGGTGGGGCAAGCCATACTCCAGGGAAACTTCCCCCATAGCAGGAATTCACAGCCCCACCCTAATACTTTAACATACAGGTTAGCAAAACCACACAATGGAGTACAGTCCCAAGATACTGGGAACCATTTCCCAGCCACGTGGCTGCACACATTTTTGGGGGGACACAATTCAAACCATGACAGATGGTTATAGCTATAGGTTAATAGAATGGTTTGGGGCCATGTCTTTGAGGGTTCTTCTAGTCTCAGTCAGATCATTAAGGTTTTTTTTTTCACTGTGAATTTGAATTCTTCACTACACTTTTCTCCTACTCTGTCAGGGACTGTCTATTGTGTTCTCTGTCAGCATGGTAATTTGTGGTATCTGGGCACCACGTAGTTCTTCTGGTCTCAGGCTGATGGAGTCTCTAGGTTATATGGCCCTTTTGGCCCTTGGGCTAATATTTTCCTTGTGTCTTTGGTTCGTCGTTATCCTTTGCTCCAGGTAGGTTGGGACCAATAGATGCATCTTAGATGGCTACTTCTGTGCTTTCGAGATCCCTGATGCCACTTGCCGAAGTTGGATGCAGAACATTTTCCTAAACTTTGTTATGCCAATTGACCTAGACAGCCCATGAAACCATGGTCCCCAAACCTCAACCTTTGTGACTCTGTCCCTTGAAGTCTGATTGTATTCGGGAAACTTCATAGCTTTTGGCTTAGTCCAGTTGTGCTGTCCTGTATATGTGTTCTCCTTCCCTTCACCTAAGATAATTCTTGTCTGCTATCTAGTTGAAGGAAACCCTGGTGGTGTAGTGGTTAAGTGCTATGTCTGCTAACCAGAAGGTTGGCAGTTTGAGTCCACCAGGTGCTCCTTGGAAATCCTATAGAGCAGTTTTACTCTGTCCCACAGGGTCGCTATGAGTTGGAATCGACTCGGTGGCAGTGGGCTTGGTTTTTTGTTTTTATATAGTTGTAAACCCTGGTGGCATAGCAGTTAAGTGCTATGTCTGCTAACCAGAAGATTGGCAGGCAGTTCGAGTCTGCCACGTGCTCCTTGGAAACTCCGTGAAGCAGTTCTACTGTCCTATAGTGGGCCTATGTGTCAGAATCAACTCAAACAGCAGTGCATTTAGTTTTTTTTATCCCGTTATGAAATTCCCTTCTCCCACTCTCATAATTATCAAAGTTTTCTTTTGTGTTTAAACCTCTTATTGTGTTCTTATAATAATATTCCTGTATATGTCCTTTTGTGACAAATTTCACTCAGCATAGTGCCTTGCAGATTCATCCGTGTTGTGAGATGTTTCACAGATTCCTCATTGTTCTTTATTCCATTGTGTGTATATGCCATAATTTGTTTATCCATTCATCTGTTGTTTACCTGTTCAACCTAGGTTGTTTCATGTTTTTGCTATTGTGAACTGTGCTGCAGTGAACATAGGTGCATGTATCTACTTGTGTGATGGTTCTTATTTCTCTAGGATATATTCCAAGAAGTGGGATTGAGGACTCACAGGGTTCTGTTTCTAGCTTTTAAGGAAGCACAGATTTATTTCCAAAGTGGTTGTACCATTTTATGTTCCTGCAAGTAGTGTGTAAGTATACCAGTCTCTCCACAACATTTATTATGTTGTATTTTTTGAATTAATGCTAGCATTGTTGGGGTTAGGTGGTATCTCTTTGTGGTTTTGACTTGCATTGCTCTAATGGCTGGTGACTATCAGCATTTCTTCACATATCTGTTAGTTGTCTAAGTGTCTTCTTTGGTGAAATGTCTGTTTATGTCCTTTACCTACTTTTTAATTAAAAAAAAATTTTTTTTTTTTTTTTTTTTTTGCTGTTGAGGTTCTACAGCTCCTTGTAGAAATTAGACCCTGATCTGATATGCTGTAGCCAAAACTTTTTTCCCAGCCTTAATGAAGTCTTTTCATAAGCATAAGTGTTTGATTTTTAGGAAGTTCCAGTTATGAAGTTTTTCTTCTGGAATTTGTGTATTGTTAGTTTTGTTTTGTCTTTTGTTTGTACCATGTATTAGGGCTTTTAGCATTGTCTCTATTTTTTCTTCCATGGTCTTTATCATTTTAGAGTTTATATTTAGGTCTTTGTTCAATTTGAGTTCCTTTTTGTGCATGGTGTGAGGTATGGTTCTTTTTTAATTTTTCTGTAGATATATATACAGTTATGCCAGCAAAAGTTGGTAAAGAGACTGTGTTTTCTTTATTTAATGGGCTGTAGAACTTTGTCAACTATCAGCTGTTCATAGGTGGATGAATTTACGTCTGGATTTCCAATTCTGTTCCATTAGCCTATGTATCTGCTGTTGTACCGGTATTAGGCTGTTTTGACTACTGTGGTGGTATAGTAGGTTCTAAAATCAGGTAGCGTGAGGCTTCCCACTTTGTTATTTTTCTTCAGTAATGCTTTACTTATTTGCAGCCTCTTCTCTTTCCATATGAAGTTGTTGATTTATTTCTCCATGTCGTTAAAAAATGTTAGCATTTGGATTGGGATTGCATAGTATCTGTAGATCGTTTTTGTTAGAATTAACATTTTCACAATATTGAGTATTCCTATCCATGAGCAGTTTGTTTTTCCACTCATATATGTGTCTTTTGGTTTCTTGCAGTAGCATCTTATAGTTTTCTTTGTATAGGTCTTGTTTATTTCTGATTAGATTTATTCCTAAGTATTTTGCCTTCTTGGGGGTGACTGTAAATAGCAGTGATTTGGTAATTTCCTCTTTGATCTTCTTTGTTGGTGTAGAAGAATTCAATTGATTTTTTACATGTTTATCTTATATCCTGATTCTTTGCTAAACTTTTCTATTAGTAGTAGTTTTCTTGTGCATTCTTAGGGGTTTTGTGTATAAGAGCATATCATCGGCAAATAGAGATATTTTTACTTCTTCCATAGCAATTTGGATGCTGTTTCTTTTTCTTGCCCTGTTGGTCTGGCTGGGACCTCTAGCACAATGTTGAATAAGAACAGTGATAAAGGGCATCCTTGCCTGGTTCCCATTCTCAAGAGGTGTGCTTTCAGACTGTCTTCATTTAGGGTAATTTTGGATTTTGGCTTTGTGTTAGTGCTTTTACTATGTTGAGGAATTTCCCTTCTACTCTCTTTTGCTCAGAGCTTTTATCAGGAATAGGTACTGGATTTTTTCAAATGCCTTTTGTATGTCAGTTAATAAGATCATGTAGTTCTTGTCTTTTGTTTTATTTATATGATAGATTACATTGATTGTTTTTCTCATGTTGAACCATCCCGCATACCTGGTTTGAATCCTTCTTGGTCATGGTGGATTATTTTTTGACATGTTGTTGAATTCTATTGGCTAGAATTTTGTTGGGGATTTTTGGATCTATGTTCATGAGACTAGTCTGTAATTTTCTTTTTTTTATGGTGTCTTTAGTTGATTTTGGTATCAGGGTTATACTGGCTTCATAGAATGAGTTTGGGTATATTCCTCCTTTTCTGTGCTCTGAAATGCCTTTAGTAATACTGGTATTAACTCTTTGAAAGTTTGGTAGAATTCTCCAGTGAAGCTGTCAGGGCCACAGCTTTTTGTTGGGAGTTTTTAAAATTACTTCTTCAACCTCTATTTTTGTTACAGGCTTATTTAGTTTTTCTGCCTCACTTGGTGTTAATATAGGTAACTAGTGTGTTTCTAGAAACTTGTCCATTTCCTCTAGGTTTTCAAATTTGTTAGAGTACAATTTTTCATAGTGTGCTGTTATGATTCTTTCCATTTGGGTCTGTTGTTATATCACGCATATTACTCTCCTGTTTTTTGTCTTTTGTCAGTTTGGCAAATGGTTTATCATTTTGTTGACATCCAAGAGCCAGATTTTGGTGATAAGTCTTCAACTAGTTTTCCATTTTATGTATTTCTGCTCTAATTTTCATTATTTCCTTTTTTCTTGTGGCTAAAGATTTCTTTTGCTGTTCTTTCTTTTTGTTTGAGCTGTAGGGTTACTGCTTGGATTTTGTCCTTTCTTTTTGGATATGTGCATTTTATTGCTATAAATTTACCTCTGAGCACTGGTTTTGCTGTGTCCCAAAGGTTCTAGTAGGATGTGTATTTACTCTCATTTGATTCTACAGATTTCTTTATTCTGTCTTTGATTTCTTCTATAAGACAGTAGTTGTTAGCAAGGTACTGTTCGGTTTCCATGTGTTTGATTTTTAATCCTTGTTTTTCCAGTTTTTAATTTCTACTTTTATGAATTTATGGTCATAAAAGATCCTTTGTAATATTTCAGTGTTTTGATTCTGTTAAGACTTGCTTTGTGGCCTACTCTATGGTCTCTTCAATCTCTTTCCATGTGCACTGGAAAAGCAAGTATTGTTGGCTGCTGTTGGGTAGAGTGTTCTGTATGTGTCTATGAGACCAAGTTGGTTGACTGTGGCATTTAAATCTTCTGTGTCTTTCTTGAGCATCTTTCTTGATCTTCTGTCCTTCGCTGAAAGTGGTATGGTGAAGTCACCTACCATTATTGTGGAGCTGTCAATGCTGTTAGAATTTATTTTTTGACATTGGAGTGCTGTCAGGTGGGTAAATATTTATTATGGCTATGTCATCCTGGTGCACTGACCTTTTAATCATTATATAGTAGCCTTCCTTATCCCTTGTGGTAGATTTGTTTTAAAGTCTATTTTGTCAAAGATTAATATTGCCATTCCTGCTCTTTTTTGATTGTTATTTGCTTGGTATTTTAGTTTATTTGTGTCTTTGAGTTTAAGATGTATCTCTAGTAGGCAACATATAGATGGATCATGTTTTTAATACTTTTTGTCACTCTTTATCTCTTTATTGGTACATTTAATCCATTTATAGTCAGTGTAATTATTGATGGGTATGGGTTTAGTGCTGTCATTTTTATGTATGTTTTTGTGTTGTCAACAGTTTCTTTGTTCCACTTAATTCTCTGTACTGAGTCCTTTTTCTTCATGTATTTTCTTTTCATCTTTTCCTTTGTTGTTGATTTTGTGTTTGCTCAGTTCTTATGTTTTTTTTTTTTTTCTTTTTTTCTTTTGATGTGTAAAATTGTTAGTTTCATTTATGGTTACCTTAAAAGTTACCTCTATTTTTCTAAGTTTAAATAAATCTTTTGTTTCTTGGTGATCACTTTAACTTCCTCTCCATGTGAAAGCTCTGTGACTACATATTTTAGTCCCTCTTTTTTGTTTTAATGTTGTCATCTCTTATATCTTGATGCCCCTGTTCCTCTATTTTTGGTGTTATAGCTTTGACTTACTTTTGTGATTTCCTTTTCCAGACTGATACTTGCTTGTTCTATCCTGTGTTCTAGTCTTGGGTTGTTACCTAAAATTATTAATTCTCTAACTGGAGAACTTCCTTTAGTATTTATTATAATTTCGTTTTTACAAATTCCTTTAACATCTGTTTATCTGGAAATGTCCCAATTTTGCCATCATATTTGGAATACATTTTTGTTAGATGTATAATTCTTGGTGAGCAATTTTTTTTTTCCTCAAAGCTTTGTATGTGTCATCCTATTGGCTTCTTGCCTGTGTAGTTTCTGCTGAATAATCTGAGTTTAGCCTTACTGACTTTCTTTGTAGATGACTTTTCCTTAATCCCCAATTCTTAAAATTATCTCTTTATCTTTGGTTTTGCAAGTTTTATGGTAGTATGTCTTGTTGACTTTCTTTTGGGATCCACCTTGTTGGGGTTTGACAAACTTCTTGGATAAATAGCTTCTTGTCTTTCATCGTATTTTTTCTGCCAACAAATCTTCAACAAGTCTCTTAGTATTTTCTGTTATACCCCCCAGTTCTGGCACTCCAATCACGCATAGGTTATTTGTTGATAGAATCTCACTTAGTTCTTAGGATTTCTTTATTTTTTGAAGTTCTCTTATCAGAGTTTTCCTCAGAATAAATTGGTTTCAAGTGCTTTGTCTTCACTCTAATTCTGTCTTTCGTTGACTTGATTATGCTCCTATGCCTTTCTGTTGGGTTGTCTAAATTCTGAAATTTTATTGTTAACCTTTTGGATTTCTATTTGCTGTCTCTTTATGGATTATTGGAGCCTATTAATTTTGTTGTGTTGCTCTTCTGTAAACTTCTCTATTGCTCTGTCTATGTATTCCTTGGCTTAGTCTGCATTTTGCCTGGTCTCCTTCCTGATCTCTTGAAGAGCTCTGTGTATTAATCTTATGAATTCTTTCTCTGGTAATTCCAGGACCTTCTTTTCCTCTACAGGGTTTCTTGTTTCTTTGTTTTAGTGGCTTGCTGAGGCCATTATGGTCTGCCTGTTTATGCAGTTTAATAATGACTATTGTCTCTGAGCCATCAATAAGTTATAATATTTATGTATTATATGTTTTTTTAATGTGTTCTAGCTTCTCATTTAATTTTGTCTTAATATGCCCAAATAGGCTGGTCATGTGAGCTACTTTGCTTATTGGTGACTTCCAAGCTCTCATATCTTGTGAGGAAGTGGTGAGAGCTCTTATGTGATCCCAGGATTTCATTTACTTTCCTGGCATGGATTCAGCTCAGATGTCTGGGCCTTCAATCATGGGGTTTGTGTTGCAGGCTTTCACCTGCAGTCCTAGATGGACAGGGCTACATAGGGGTGATTGGAGCAGGCACAGGTATCTGGCTACACTAGGGGGTTATCTGTTGAACAAGGTAGGGTCCTGACAGCTGTCCCTGAGTGCCTGGGAGGAAGAGGTATCCCTGTTCCCTGGAGCATGTAGGAGGGTGGGTTTTATGGCTGGACTCTGGGCACCCAATGTTATTTGCTATAAGAACTGGGAGGCACCACTTGTTCTCAGACCCGTTTTGAGTGGCTAGGTTGAATGGGTGGAGCCACCAGTCCTCAGGCCTCTGATTTGGGTAGGTGGGGACACTGTGTAGTATGTAAAGCAGCGGCAAATGTCAAAAACATGCCATTCTCCCTTAGCTGTTGCAGTTGAAAGTAGGCCTCAGGTGTATGCCCTGTTGCACTATGCTCATAAGAGCCTATGCTTTGAAATGAGTCCATGCAGGTCCGGGCAGAAGTAAAAGACATTCAAGATCCTTGGACCCCTTATGCCTGGGCCTAGGCAAAGGGACTGTGTTTACCCTAGCTCACGGAAACTGGCAGATTATTTTTTCCTGTGTGTTAATTCACTCTGTCTCCAAAGCTGGGTGACTGGCTTGGGATATGTGACAGGTTCCACTTCTGGCCAGAGGGGGCAGCAATCACTGAAGCCACACTGTGACCAGAGCAGAGTGGGGAGAGGGACAGGTAATGGAAAGAGAAGTAGGTTCCAGAGGCAGAAGGGTTATTTTGATCTCATGCAGTGGGTCAGATGCTTACACTTAACTTTCACAGATCCACCGTTACTTTCTCCTGTCTCTGGAGGCTTGCATAGACTCTCTGCTGCTCAGTTTCTCCCAATGTGGAAAACGCATCCCAGGTACCAGTGCTTGCCTCAGCCTTATATGCTAGGTGATCCAGCCTGAAGGATGCCAGCCAGGTCAAGTTTGGAAAATCCTCACTGTTTCTGAACTGTTTCTCCCTCTCCATGCCATTCAGTCCAACTCCTCAACTTTGTCTTTGATGTTCAGGGCTTCGAGATTGTCATATATAATCAATCACTTGTTTGGGGGAGTATTTGTTTTAAGAGGGACCACAGGAAGCATCTTGCTTTTCCACTATCTTAGTCTTGTCTCTGGTTCTGCACTGTTGGTGGTAGAAGGTCCTTTGTTTTTCTGCTCACTTCTCTCTTTTGTACTCAAGAGAGATTAAGATACAGCCTAATGTGGCAGATTGAGTCCTGCCTCATTAACCTACGTGCCTCTAATCTTGCCTATTTAACATCATAGACACAAGATTCACAACACATAGGAAAATCACATCAGATGACAAAATCGTGGATAGTCACTAACTACTGGGAATCATGGCATAGCCAAACTGATACACGTTTTGGGGGGGGACACAGTTCAATCCATAACAGGTTGGCTATGAGTTGGAATCGCCTTGACAGCGGTGGGTTTTTCATTAGCAGTCTAGCACTTAACCACTGTGAGACCAGGGCTTCTTCCATACCTACTTGGATAGCTATTAACAGAAACTAGCAAATGTTGGATGAAAATTTGGAGAAATTAGAACCTTCTTTCATTGCCAGTGCAAGCATAAGCTGGTGCAGCTGAAGTGGAAAACAGTTTGGTGGTTGAAACATAGCATTGCTGTACCTGTTGCCATTGAGTTATTCCATCTCACAGTTACCCCACAGGACTTTCAGGGTTCCTTATAGCCACTAATAATTCTTTGGGTTTGCAGTCAAGTGCTTAACCATTGTACTACTAGGGCTCCAAAGGAATTGCCACAAAACCCAAAAATTCAAGCCTGTTGCCAATGAGTTGATTTTGACTAATGACTCAGCAGTTTCACTCCGAGGCATATACTCAGAAGATGTAAAAGCAGGGGCTCAAACCGATACTTTTACACCAATATTCATTGCAGCGTTATTCACAATAACCAAAAGGTGGAAACAGCCCAAGTGAGTGTCCAACAATAGAAAAACAGATAAACAAAGTAGTATATCAATACAGTGGAAATCCTTAGTTCTGTAGTGCTGCTATAACAAATAACACGAGTAGATGGCTTTAACAAAGAAAAGTTTATTCTCTCATAGTCCAGTAGGCTAGAAGTCCAATCTCAGGGTGCTGGCTCCAGGGAAAGCTTTCTCTCTGTATTGGCTCTGGAGGAAGGTCCTTGTGATGCGTCAGTCTTCCCTTGGTCTGGGAGCATATCAGCTCAGGAACCTCAGGTCTAAGGGATATACTTGGCTCCCAGCACTGTTTTCTTGGTGGTATGAGGTCCCCAACTCTGCTTGCTTTCCTTTCCGTTTATTTCTTGTAGGATATAAGTGGTAGAAGCCACACCCAGGGGAAACTCCCTTTACAATTAATCAGAGGGGTGACCTTAGTAAGGGTGTTTCAGTCCCACCCTAATCTTCTTTTACATAATCCAATCTTGCCCCATTAATCACAGGCAGAGATTAGGATTTATAACATAGGAAAATCGCAAAATGGAGGACAGTCACACAATGCTGGGAATTATGGCCCAGCCAAATTGCTATACACATTTTGGGGGGTTGCACAATTCAATTCACAGCATAGCTGTAAAGAAAAATGAAGTTCTCATACATTTCACAGCAAAGGTAAACCTTAGAAGCATTATGCTGAGTGAAATGTCAAAGGACAACTACTGTATGATCCCAAATGAAATAGCTAGAATAAGCAAATGCAGAGACCAGAGTTTCTCAGTGGTTGTCAAAGGCAGGTGGGAGGGGGAGATGGAGAGTTATTACTTAAGGGCCCTCAGTTTCTATTAAAGAGGATTTAAGAAAAAAACTGGAAATGGATAGTGGTGTTGTTTGCATGGTATTTTGATTATGATTAATGTCACTGACTTGTACATATAAAAATGTTGCAGTGGTAAATACTTTATTATTATATTTTCTTACCACAGTAAAATTAAGGGAGGGCACTTCCTAACTATTTAAATAAACCCAAAGCAACTCGTATGGTAAAAAAAAAAAAAAGCCATATACAGCTAAATGCTAATTTCTTTTATTTTGTAGAGGACTTCATTGGGCATTAGGCATTTAATAGCAAGTTTTGTGACTATAAATAAAGCTTAAATGTATGCGTTAGCTTCAAGTCATGCTGTTTTCTTTGCAGGAGTCTATAGGGTACCTGTCTTTTGGTTTTGTGGTAGTCCATTTTATGTGTTTTCCTTACCCTTCTTTTAGAAGAGGCGTAGAAAATAGCAAGCAGATAAATGCTTTTTTCTTTCTTCTCTGAGTGATGAAACATGAGAAAGATGACTATAAAAGGGCAGAATGTTATTTAATATAGTGCTGTATGTAATTCGAATGACAGCTGAATTTTCTGAGGCAGAGTGTACCCACACCGTGGTAATAGCATTTAGAGCATGAGTAGATTATAATATATCATGGCATATAGAACAGTGAGTGTATTTAGTTCCAGAAATGTTGCTAGGAAATATAAATAAATAATGTCCCTAGTTGCAAGGAAATATAAATAATCTCCACCAACCGAAGCAAAGCCTAGCTGTTTATTTCTAAACTGCCAGCAGCTGTTGTCTTCTTGAGTACCTATTTTCTAGGTAGTATTTAAATCTGCACTGCATTTTAATAAATGTTTCCTTTACTCGCCATAATGTGCAGGACCTGAAAGCTTCTTCTTCTTTTATAAATGAGGGGTACTTGCTATTTTCAGGAAGTTCTAGTGAGAGAAAGCCCTTCTCTTCTTCAGTGTTTCATGACTCTCTATTAGAAAGAGTTCTATCAAGAAAATTTTTGGAGCAATGCTGTCTAAATCTTTGGACTGGGGAAAGGGGACTGGGAGATGCTGAAAGGAAATAGTCTGGATAGAATGGAAGTTAAGAGATTTGTTTGCTTTTAGCAAAAACACTTCTTCCTTACATGTATGTATGTAACATGGCTTTGAGCAATGCTGATAGAGATTGTGACATAGGAAGAGGCATACATTTCCTCCCAAGCCATTTTTTGGGGCTGTTGCTGCTCTAGACCAGGAGGGGAGCTGGTGGCAACATGTGGATTTTGAGAACTTGCAATGTAGTTAGTGTGAGTTGAGGTGTACTTTAAGTATAAAATGCACATCAGTTTTTGAGGAATTAAAAAAAATTTTCATTGATGTTTTATATCCATTGCATATTGAAGTAATGGTATTTTAATAACTGTTAAGTGGAATCTTACTAAGAATAATTTCACTTCTTCAGTTTTGCTTTTTTAATACTGCTACTAGAAAATTTAATATATAATTTGTTCATATTAAATTTCTGCTGTATAACTCTGCCCTGTTGTTAATTGCTGTTATTTCTATCCAGAGTCGTGGCAACTCTGTGTGTGCTGGGTAGAACTGCTCCTTAGGGCTTTCAAGACTGTGACCTTTCAGAAGCAAATTACCAGGCCTATCTTCTAAAGTGCCTAAATAAACCAAAAAACCAAACCCAGTGCCATCAAGTCAATGCTGACTTGTAGTGACCCTATAGACCACAACAGAATTGCTCCAAAGAGTCTCCAAGGAGAACCTGACAGATTTGAACTACTGACCTTTCAGTTAGCAGCCATAGCACTTACCTACTATACCACCAGGGTTTTCAAGGTTTCAGTTGGAATCAGCTCAATGGCATTGTTTTGTTTTTGTTTTTGTTTTTTTATGAGAGGGCTCAGCCTAACAACTTTCCACTAGTAGTCAGGCACTTAACTGTTGGTGTCACTCTGGATCTTGTCAAAACAGTGTTATTGATAGTTTATCTTCAGTACAACCTTTCCATTCTAATGCCTGCCCCCTTTTGTTGCGCCCTGCAAATGGCATTCCCTTCCTCCAGGCTAGTCTGCCTTAGTTTGTCCTCTGTGCTATACCAAAACTACTTGAGATTGCCTTGCTTCTCCAAACCAGGCCTCCCAACCGAGACTTATGTCTTTTAAATAATTTTGCCAGGACTAGGTGACGGGTGACTGATTCATTTAGGTCCTTCACTGTTATAATAGGTTATCTAGAGCATATAAAAATGAACTTTTTGCCCAAGTGACTCACAAGAGATAAGTTTTTCTTAGAAGAGATGAAATGAAGCCTGAGGAGATAATTTTTTTTTTCAGAAATCTTAGAATTTATTTTACTTTCCATAATGTGGTTAATATTTTAATATTATTTCTAAAAAGTGTTCATAAAAGGAGTTTGTTCCATTATAATACGATTTATCCTTTTGTGTTAGATCTGTGTATCTCGCCATGCATTCTCAGTGGGGCAATATTACTACTAAGGGGGCAAAACTGGTTTTTGGCATGTGAAGAAAATCATACCCTTTTAATGTATAAAACACAGATATACATAGCATACAAGAACATATATAGTACACATATCTTTGCTATTACAAATCTTGAGGAGCAGGTAATTAGGAGAAAAGTATCTAAAATATGTTTTTTCAAAAGCTAAACCACTGCTGTCAAGTTGATTACAACTCATAGATACCCTACAGGACAGAGTAGAACTGCCCCCATAGGGTCTCCAATGCTGTAATCTTTATGGAAGCCAACTGTCACATCTTTCTCTTGTGGAGTGGCAGGAAGGTTTGAACTGTGGGCCTTTTGGTTAGCAGCTGAGTGCTGTAGTCCTGTACCAGCACGGCACCTGGAAAGACCCTTGGGGAGGTTAATCCAGTGAAAAATAGATTGAGAAACACTGGCTTATCTGGACTAGATAGTTACAGAGCATGCACATAGTAGCACTTTTATTTATTTATTTATTTATTTATTTTACTCCCTTTTTTTTTTAAGAGGCAAGGGGAAAAAAATGAAACCCACAAAAAACTCTAACCCATTGTTGTCAGTTTGATTCTGACTTGTAGCAAACCTATCGGACAGAGTACAACTGTCCCCCAGAGTTTTCAAGGAGCAACCGGTGGACTTGAGCTGCCAGCATTTTGGTTAACAGCTGAGCTTGCAGCCACTGCATAGGTTGGAGAAGAGGAAAGGAAAAGGAAGGATATCTGTAGTGTAGTGGATTGCTTTTATACATAACATTGTCTTATAACTTCCACCAAATAATGGGGCCGAATTATGCATATATGATGCTTGTAGCTCACCAAGGGTATTATAGGACAGCTTGCTAATAATACAAATGAGGTACATGGCACCTTCTGGGAGTGACACCTGCCAATAAGGTGTATGAAACCTTAGTGAGGAAACTGGTCAGTTTTGCCAACCAGCTAGGCTTTAATGGAAGATGTGGAGAGACAGAGACAAAGAGGAGAAAGATGAAGAGAGGATCTGTAACATAGAAGACAGAGAGAGGCAGCAGAGGCAGTAGAACCAGGACAGAGAGAGAGGTGTAACCCTGGAGATGATGATAGGCAGCCTCAGAGAATGGTAGCAGCAGAACCAGGAGACCAGCAGGAGACTATGCATTGGGCCTCCCAGTCTATGTAGTGAGAAAGCCAATTGCATTCAGGCAGGAGGCTTCCTGGCGGAGTGGGGTGCCCCAGGCTTGTACTTATTGGTGTAGCTGAAGAGCTCTGTAACACTTGCCTGAGCAGGGCAGAGTCTGGCCCAAGGAGCTGAGGGCAGGAGAGAGCTGCCGGCTGCCCTGATCAAAGAAGTATGTTCCAGGGATTTCCTGATCCTGAACTGTAACGTGTTACTTCCCATATAAACCTATAATCATGAGTATGATTTGAGTGAGTTCTCTGCAGCTTTTGCAATGAGTTATTGAACCCAGCAGAGAAATAGGGAGTGCCACAGGGGTGACAGGCAGTGTCAGAGCTGACAAGAAGGTTGGGGGTAGAGGCTTGTCTGACCTCAGCCTCATAGGAATCAGCCTTGGGCTGTTGATTTTCATCTTCCCTCCCCCTTGCAAATTTAGAGCTCAGATGCCCCAGCTAGGCCATTTTTACAGTATGTAAAGATTTATACATACTTAGGGAGCATTTTAATAGTTTTAGAAATCACTTCTGCCAAATAATCTAGAATCGTTTAGATCGTCAATAGTTAATATTTTGTTTAAATTCATTCATGCATTCTCTTTCTCTCTATGTGTATAATCTAGTTGAAGAGTATACAGATGTTTATTGTATTATTTTTTCAAACGTTTTATAGGGTGTGAACATTTTCAAAATAAAAGTTGAGGTAAAATGCAGCCCTTCTGCACATTGTATCTTTTATGCATCCCTGTTCCCAATTCTACGTGGGGGTTCTGGTGCACCAGATTTTCTTGGTAATGTGTTTTCTCTTACCTCTGGCTGTTTACATATGGTACTCCCTCTCTAACTGGAAAATAGTCTCTGGCTTCTCTTTCCTTTCACCCACAACCTTCGGCTGAGTAACACTCAAGAAAAAGTCTTTTAAGGTTTCACTTCATGAAGGCTTTGATGATGACCCAGCCCCACTAAAGTTAGGTTAAGAGCCCTGCATATATTGTCTTTGGCATCCTGTTTGTCCTTATTATTACACTTGTAATACAAGATTATGCTTTCACACTAAACTGTTTTGTCTTCACTGTACTGTGAAGCTCTTAAAGGCAAAGATTTCTGTATCTTTCCTCTACTTCACATCATTTATTCCTCACAAAGTTTGAATGAAATAGGTATTATTAGTTTAGTTTTAAGGATGTTTCTAACATAAGTCAGAAAGTGCTGTGAATGTAAGAAATTATTTTTTGTTCTCTAGACTTAAGGAATTTGCCCTGTACCTGGGGTCTATGAAGTTAAAATCTACAGCTCATTACTAAATTCCATCCCTTTTCTTTTGTATAAGCTTGTTTAGGCACAGCCCAGGCTGCAACACCACCCTTCACCAGCAGGAACCACTGTCTAATGAAGGCTGAACTCCAGCTTGGAAATTCCTGAAGTGAGGAGCATTGAAATTCAGTAGAATAAATTGGACTTTCTAAATTGGCAATCTTTAGTTGCACAGTTGTGCATATCTAGTGAAGACAGAAGCTATTGGAGCTACATGAAATACACGTATGTAAATGGATACAGTCTGGAAGGACAAGCGCAGACATACTAACCATGATTATTGTTGTTAATTACTTTCAAGTCAGTTGTGACTCCTGGTGGTCTCATGTGGTACGGAGTAGAACTGCACCAAAAGCTTCTCTTGGCTGTAATCTTTAATAGAAGCGGATCACCAGGCCTTTTTTGATGCTTCTAGGTTGGTTCAAAAGCTTCCAACCTTTAGGTTAGCAGCCGAGCACAAATTGTTTACACCACCTGGGGAGCTCTATTAGGTGGTAGATTTAGGAGTAATTTTTTTTCTCCCTTCTATTGGCTGGCTTGGCTCTATAAATGAAAAACTGTTTATGATTAAAAAAATTTTTTTGCTGTGTTTTATGTAAAAGTTTCCAATCTAAATCAATTTGGCATATGAAACTGCTGGTAATTTGTAAAATATGTACATACTCCAGTTCTTTTGCACATCAGTTAAAGAAAGCCAAGAGTTACCTATCTCGAGGCTCAGTGGATGGATGCTTAGCTTCCCTAGCCTCCCAGTTCAGTAGCCATTTTCTCTTCTGTCTTGCTATCTCCTCTTGAGAACACACACAGGATTCCAGAATCATTGGATCAACCTGTAGCACCTTACCACAGCAAACTGCAAAAGACTTGTTCCTTTATTTCTCAGTTTCATGACCCTTCTATTGTGAACCAGGCTGAATGAGCTTTTGCTTCTCTCCTCCCCTCTTAGAACAAGTAATTACTTTGTCCGAGAGAGGTGAAGCTAGTATTCCCACCATGCCTCAAAGAGGTGGTTCCTGAGTCACAAATCAAAAATCAAAATGAAACTGGAGGCAAGAAGACTAGTTGAGAAGCTGGACAGTTATTCCTTAGGAGATGATGCAGAGGAGAATTAGGTACGAATAAGGGTGAAAAGGAGTAACAGATTTTAGATGCATTTGGCAATGCAGCTGGTAAGATGATCAATTGATTGGGACATGTTAGGGTCAAAGCTGGCTCTTGGAGTTCTAGCTAGGGTAAGTTCAGTAGATACAATTCACAATAACAAGTTTGTTTTGAACATATTTAGAATGAGGTAATTTCAGATGAAGATGCCTGGTAGGTAGCTTGGAATTCTGAATTAGTAGATGTGCTGATTTTGTTAGTCACAGTTGAGTCATTTCTGACTCATAGTGACGATGGGAACACCAGAATAAAGCAGTGCCTGGTCCTGTACCACCCTCACAGTCAGTGCTATGTTTGAACCCATTGTTGCAGCCACTGTGCCAGTCTTGCTGAGGGCTTTCCTCTTTTTCACTGACCTCTGCCAAGCATGATGGTCCCTCCTAATGACATGTCCAATGTATGCAATATAAAGTCTCACCATTCTTACTTCAAGGACCACTCTGGCTACAGTTCTAAGACAGATTTGTTTGTTCTTCTGGCAGTCCATAGTATATTCAGTATTCTTTGCCCACACCATAATTTAAAGACATCAATTATTATTTGGTCTTCCGTATTCATTGTCCAGCTTTCACACGTGTGTAAGCTGATTAAAAAGACCATGACTTGGGTCAGGTGCACTTTAGTCCTCAAAGTGGCATCTTTGCATTTTGACTGTCTTAAGAGGTCTTTTGTAGCATATTTGCCCAATGCAATACGTAGTTTGATTTCTGCTTCTTCCATGGGTGTTGACTGTGGATCCAAGTAAAATGAAATCCTTGACAGTCTTTTCTCCATTAATCGTGGTGTTGCTTACTGGTCCAGGTGTGAGAATTTTTGTTTTCTTTATGTTGGGATATGATCCATGTGAAGGCTGTAGTCTTTGATCTTCATCAGTAAGTGCTACAAGTCCTCTTTATTTTTAGAAAGTAAAGTGTGTCATCTGTATTTTGCAGACTGTTAATGATTTTTCCACCCATCCTGATACCATGTCCTTCATATAATCTAACTTCTTAGATTATTTACTAACCTAGATACTACAGAAACCTTGGTGGCATGATGGTTAAGTGCTAGGGCTGCTAACCAAAAGGTTGGCAGTTTGAATCCTCCAGGTGCTCCTAGAAAAGTCTACTCTGTCCTATATAGTCATTATGAGTCGGATCCAACTCGGCAGCACTGGGGTTTTTTTATTTGTTTGTTTTGATTTATATACATTTATATACATCTCTATTTCCCCAATTCATGAATTGTATTACCCTCAATAAATCTCTGTGCTTTTACTTCAACAGAGTGAGCATTCTTTCTCTCTGATAGGAGAGATGAAAGATGAAAATAAAAATTTGAAGATCATCCACAATGCATCTGTCAGTTTGTTGTACTGTTGTGGCTTGTGTGTATTGCAATGTTGGAAGCTGTCTTGGTTATCTAGTGCTGCTGTAACAGAAATACTGCACGTAGATGGCTTCAACAAAGAGAAATTGATTCTCTTCCAGTTTGGTAGGCTAGAAATCTAAATTCAGGGCACCAGATCCAAGAAAAGGCTTTCTGCTTCTGTCAGCTCTGGGAAAAGGTCATTATCATCAGTCTTCCCTTGGTCTAGGAGCTTCTCAGCACAGGAGCTCTGGGCCCAGAGGACATGCTGTGGTCCCAGCACCGCTTTCTTGCTGTTCGGAGTCTTCCTGCTGCCTTCTCTCGTCTGTATCTCAAAAGAGATTGATTTAAGACTTACACTAATCTTGTAGATTGAATCTTGCCTTACCAACATAATTGCTGATAATCTCACCTCATTAACATCATAGAAATAGAATTTACAACACATAGGAAAATCACATCAGATGACAGAATGGTAGACAATCATACAATACTGGGAATCATGACGTAGCTAAGTTGACTGAAATTTTGAGAGAACATAATTCAGTCCATGATAGAAGCTATGCCAATGGTGTTTTAAATACCAACAGATCACCCATTGTGGGCAGGTTTCAGTGGAGCTTCCAGACTAAGATGGACTAGGAAGAAAAAAGATTGTCAGAGAAAACCTTGAGGATAGGATACTTTCTAGTGAGCCTCTATAGCTGAGGCATGATACAATAACTGATGTAAAGTCTGAATCAAAACTCCATTTTGTCACAAGTTCCTGATTCTTTATTCTTGAGAACATAACCTTGGCTTCCTCCCATTCACATGCATATGGTTTGGGCCTCTGGCTCAGTGGTACCAGAAGACCCTGGTCCCCATCAACCATCTTGTTTAACCAGCTGGCTGTTGCCCCAAGCCGTTCTGAAATAAATAAGGGTGATAGTCCAGAATGCAGTTTAGAAGCTCTTAGTAAGTAAGGGTAGGGGCCAGAAATGTGATGGAAGGAAGAGGAGTTTACTCCAGACGTTTTAGGAGGAAGATAGTACAAAACAGAGTTGACTTACCTGTCTTGTGACCGTGTGACTATCACACACTCACCTTCTTCATCTTTATTATGTAAGTATACCTCTCCCTCCATGCTTCAGAGGCACTTGGTAGATTTCTCTCTGCCTTGTGTTTCCACAATTTGTGAGTTGTATTACCCTCAATGAATCTGTGTTTTAATTTTAACAGAGTAAGGTTCTTATTTTTTGACAGAGATCAGAGAGAGAGAGGAGAGAGAGAGATAAAAGCTGGAAATAAAAATTTGAGGATCATCAGATTCTGTTTTTTTTTTTTTTTAAACTACAGAAATGTGTGTGATCTTATATCAAAGTGACTCTCTTTTGGTGTAAGTTACATATTCTTCATATATGTTGGAGACATTTTTACTGTTTTTATATTGGTAATGGTAGCATTCTGGACAAAATTTCCTTGGAAGGAAATAAGTACCTGAATTAGAGTGAAAACCAAAAGGAAAGACTTCATCATTTAGTGAATTCAGAAGTTATCTATGTTCTGTGAATGAACTGAGGGATTGTGAGTAGCTTTCAAACTGCAAAAAAGTACTTAGAGATCCTCTTTCAAGGGACTGCCTGACTGCAACTATAGAGGGCCAAAGTTAAGGGAAACTCCTCTTTTTTTAAATTTAGTTTTGTTTGTTTTATCACAGTTTGAGTCTGTAATGGATTGAATTTTGTCTCCCCAAAAACATGTATAGCAATTTGGCTAGTCCATGATTCCCAGGTACTATGTGATTTTCCTGTATGTTATAAATCCTGCCTATACGATGTTAGTGAAGGAAGCTAGGTGGTATTGGTGGAGCAGGATTCGATGTGGAGGGTCGTATCATACCTTGAGGCAATCTCTTGAGATATAAAAGAAAGAAGCTGGCAGGGAGATTTGGGGATCTTATGCCATAAAGAAAGAAGCAGTGCTGGAAGCAGAGAACATCCTTCTGTCTGGGGTCCCTGTGCCTCAGAAGCTGCCAGTCCAGAGGAAGATTGCTGAGCAGAACCTTCTCCCAGGGCCAACATAGATAGAATTCCCCTGGAGGTGATACCCTGAGTTTCAAATTCTAGCCTACGATACCATGCCAGAATAAAATGTCTCTTTTTAAAGCCATTCAGTTGTGGTATTTCTGTTATAGCAGCACTAGATGACAAAGGCAGTGTCCTACTGTAAATACAGGTAGAGTCTTGTAGGCCTCTTCTTCCCATATTTGGCAGAGAGCTGACTGGCCCTGCAGGTGTGTCCATACCCAAATGAGGACTTTTAAAGAAAGTTGGTTACCTTTTGTGCTACCGTTTTAATTGACCACTAGTCCTGTGGCATTTATATATAATAAAGATTGCCTGACTCTTCCTAGAATGGTGGTAGATAGGTGGTTTGATTATTCCATTTTCTTATCTGAGCCAGTATACATCTGGCAGCCCTGGAAGCTGAGTTCCTTAATACCAGCTGCTGAGCTTTGGGGGTGTTGTTGTCAGTTACAATCTAGTTGGCTTCAACTCACTGCAGAGTTATATATTACAGAACAAAATATTGCCCATGCCTGCTGTACCATCTCACAATTGTTGGTATGTCTGAGCTCATTGCAAATGTTGTGTTAATCCATCTCTTTGAAGGTTTTCCTGATTTTGCTGCTGCCTTTCCACTTTACCAAGCATGATATACTTTTTTAGCAATTGATTTTTCCTACTGATACATCCAAAGTAAACAAGACCAAGTGTTGCCATTCTCACTTATAAGGAGTATTTTGGCTGTGCTTTCCTCAATATGGATTTGTTTATTTTTCTGGCAGTTCACAGTATATTTGGTATTCTTTGCCCTTTCTCCAAAGGCCATTTCCTCAACTGGGGGCTTCCCTAGTGTCACTGGAAACTGGTGGTGTAGTAATTAAGTGCTTTGTCTGCTAACCAAGAGGTCGGCAGTTCAGATCCACCAGGCACTCCTTGAACCTCTATGGGGCAGTTCTACTCTGTCTGTGGGGTCACTGTGAGTCAGAATCGACTTAACAGTAATGGGTGTGGTTTTGGTATAGTGTAATTGTTGCCTACACTTCTTTCCTGCAAACACATAAACCCTTACTTCAGGCAGTGGTGGGAACGGGACCACTCGCTACTGGAATCGTTGTCCCTGTTGAATCTCGTACAGCTAAACTCAGCCTAAGCATGGCACTCTAACAAGAGCTCAGAGGATCCTGCTGTATCAGGTTTGTTTGTAAATCTTTCTCCAAATAGGTGGGCATGTAAATTTATACAGGAATGTACATTTTCACTCAGTCATATCAAATAAAAAAAAAAGCCCTCTTTTTGTATTTACATTATGTAGCTTCGGGTTAAGTATTTTTGTGTCCCTTTTAAGTGACTTGTGCCGATGTATATGTACCTCTGATGATGGCGAAAAGTTAAGAGTTTAGTGAGATGGAAAGAAAAAAGGAAAAACAACAACAAAAAACCCCACAATTTTCTATCCTCAGAGCCCGCCCCAGGAGACAGAAAAGATTGTAATCTACCTCTAGCCCCCAGACAGCCCTAGTATTCAGCAATTTAGTATAGTCACCTGGAGCCAAACTGTCCCTATCACTGTATCCTCTTTCTTTGAAGATTGACCCACACTGGTTTTGTTTCTCATCTTTTCATGCTCAGTGGTGCTTTGTAACATTTAAAATAGTAACCTGTGGTTTGGGGAGGCCATTAGTCAATTCAGTTCCCTTAACAGCAACTGCCTGCTGAGCTTTTCTGCTACAAGTCCTCAAGTTCCTCTGACCTGATTTGAATCAGTAGGTATTTGGACAAGGGCTTCTGTTGTGTCCCAATTGTTCAAACATTAAACATCTATTTTTGGTTAAATAAGGGGAAAAGTAAGGTTGTTGATATCTTTCCTGTTACAATTGCCTTGGCATTCACTTATCATGCCCAATACATGGACAATGAGAGCTAAGGGGAACCTGCCTGGTTTAAAATCAGGAAAACTGTGTGTCAGGGTTGTATCTTTTTGCCATATTTATTCACTCTATATGCTGAACAAATAATCTGAGAACCTGGACTGTATGAAGAACAGCATGACATCATGACTGGGTCATTCATTAACAACTTGTGATATGCAGATGACACAGCCTCGCTTGTTGAAAGTAAAGAGGGCTTGAAGCACTTACTGTGATCAAAGACTGCAGAGTTTAGTATGATTACACCTCAACGTAAAGAAAAAAATCCTCCCAGCTGGATCAGTAAGCAATTAGACCAATTGAAGATATCAAGAAAGATGTTTAAATCTGCTAGGATCCACAATCAACACCCATGGAAGCAGAAAACAAGAAATCAAAGGATGTAGTGCATTGGACAAATCTGCAAAAGACCTCTTTAAAGTGTTAGAAGGCAAAGATGTCACTTTGAGGACTAAGGTGCGCTTCACCCAAGCCATGGTATTTTCAATCACCACACAAAATCATGCAAAAGCTGGACAATGAATCAGAAAGACCAAAGAAAAAATTGTGCCCTTAAATTATGGTGTTGGTGAAGAATATTGAGTGCTCCATGGACTGCTAAATGAATGAACACATCTGTCATGGAAGAAATACAACCAGAATGTTCCTTAGAAACAAGGATGGCAAGACTTCATCTCATGTACTTTAGACATGTTATTAGGAAGGACCAGTCCCTGGAGAAGGATGACATGCTTGGTAAAGTAGAGGGTCAGTGAAAAACTGTCAAGAGGGACTGACACAGTGGCTGCAACAATGGGCTGAAGTATAACAATAATTATGAGGATGGCACAGGACTGGGCAGTATTTCATACTTTTATACATAGGGTTGCTATGAGTTAGAACCAAGCATCTCACAACAACAAAAATTTTTATTAGTTCTTTCATACAACCAGGCAATGCATTAATTCCTTTTATTAGACTGTCTCATTTGTTAGAATAACCAAGTGAAGCAAGTACTGTTCATATAGGGACTTTCAATATAACTTTTGTCCAGAATATGTCTAGGCTTGATCTTAGTATTAGATAAGAAGACTCTCTAGTTCATGAATGAGGTGGAGAAAAAAATTAAGTAGAGCCAAACATTTACCTGACACATGTATTGTTTTTATTCAGATTGTCTCCCTATGTTTACTTCATATTTATCGCATTAAAAGACAATGGCAATATTCTAATTTACACAAGCGTAAGTTCTTACAAGGGCTTATTTGTTGAGTTGATCAGTCCTCCTTGGTCATTCATTATTAATTTCTAGTTTTTTCCCACTGTTTTGTCTCTTTTTTACCCATGTTCAGGAAGTTAACTCGATTGATATATTTGCATATAGCTATGCTAATTAAAACTAGTTCTCATGGATACAAAGACACAAACAGATTGAAACTAAAAGATGGAAAAAAGATAAATCATGCAAATATCAATCACAGGAAAGTGGAGTGATTATATTAATATCAGACAAAATGGACTTCAAAGCGAAAAATGTTACTAGAGATAGAGTGATGTTACTGGACAAGGCTCCAGATTCTCATTACTTGCTCCAAACAGCCGGTCTCTGAGACAGGTATTTGGGTGAGTGATCAAAACATGTTTTATTTGTGTGGACTAGCAGACACAGGGAATAGGGTGGATTCATTCCATCAAAGCTTTTTCAAGGTATCAAGCAGAATTGGGGGTTTTATAGGAGAAGTTACGTGCTACCCTAGCACAGGAGTATGGGTTTAGGAGAACAGTGAGAGTGGTTGGGATGGGGACTCATCTCAGTGCAGGCTGCATCTGAGCTGAAGTTTAGGAAACTCTCAGTTGTCACTTAAGTAAGGGGGCCTCCACTGGTGCCTTTATTTTGCATCTCTACTTGGTATCTCTTAAAGTAGAAGCTGTGAAGAGAAACTGCAAGAGTATATCTCAGTAGCTTCTGTTACCTTATATGTGACTTCCTGCCAGAGCCCAGGTGAAAGAAGTCAGGGATTTTAGAGAAAAAAAAAGGTCAGTCCTGAAAAATAGGTGAAAAATTAATTCTGACTGCCCATTCCAATTCTTTCTTTTGTTAGAGGAAAAATAGCATTCTTGGTTACAGTGAAATTTTATAATGATGAGGATCAGTGCATCAACAATATATAACAGTTACAAACATACTTGCATCTAATAACAGAACTCTAAAATACATGAACCCAAAACTGACAGAAATGAAGAAATAGTTCAACAGTGTTATTCAGAGAATTTAATACTTCTATTTTCAAAAATGGATTGAACAGCTCAACAAAAGATCAACAAGGAAATAAAGGACTTGAATGGCATAAACCAACTATACCTAACAGACAGACGTTGGTAGGACACTTGACCAAGCAGCAACAAAAGATTATACATATTTACATATAGAATGTTCTTCAAAATAGGCTATATGATAAGTGATAAAACCTTAATAACTTTAGAAGGATAGGAAAATAAAAGTATGTTCTCTGACCACAATGGAATGAAACTAAAAATCAGTGTGAGGGAAAAATTTGGGAAGCTCAAAAACATGTGAAAACTAAACAACACTCTTCTAAATAACTGATGAGTCAAAGATGAAATGAAAAGAGAAATCAGAAAATACTTCGAGAAGACGGAAAAAGAAGACATATGACTCAAATTGTAGCATGGAGTGAAAGCAACGCTTAAAGGGAAATTTATAACTGTATAGCTAAAAGTATCTGTCATTGATTGAATTGTGTCTCCCCAAAATATATGTCAACTTGGTTAGACTTTGAGTCCCAGTGTTGTGTGGTTGTCCTGCTTTTCGTGATATAATGTAATTTTCCTGTGTGTTTCTAAATTCTCATCTCTGCCTGTGCTTAACAAGGTAAGATTCAGTTATGCTAAAGAGGATTACGATGGGATTCAACACCGTTACATCACAGTCCTGATCTGATGTCAGGGGAGTTTCCCTGGGGCATGGCCTGCATCACCTTTCATCTTACAGGAGATGAAAAGAGAAAGAAGTAAACAGAGACAAGGGACCTCATACAACCAGCAAAGAAGCACTGAGAGCAGACCACATCCTTTACACCCAGGGACTCTACCCTGAGTAGCTCCCAGACCAGGAGAAGATCAATGATAAGGATCTAGCCCCCAGAACCGATAGACAGAAAGCCTTTTCAGGGAGCTAGCACCCTGAATTTGGAGGTGCAGCCTCCTCAACTGTGAGAGAATAAATTTTTGTTTTTTTAAAGCCATCCACTTGTGTTATTTCTGTTAATAACAGCTCTAGGTAACTAAGACAACACCTATTTTAAGAAGGAGGAAAGATCTGAAGTGAAGAACCTCAATTTTACCTTGTGGTACAATGGTCGAATGCTTGGCTACTAACTGAAAAGTTGCAGTTTGAACCTCTGAAGGAGAAAGAGCTGGTGATCTGTTCTTGGAAAGATTATAGCCAAGAATCCTGTGTGGAAAAGGTCTGCTCTGTCACGTGGGGTCACTGTGAGTCAGAATCATCTCGACAGGTTCCAACAACGAGACATTAGAAAAAGGAGAGAAAACTAAGACTAAAGCAAGCAAAGAAGGAATTAATAAACACTAAAATGGAAATCTATGAAATAATGAATAGAAAAATAATAGAAAATATCAATAGTGCCAAAGCTGGGTTCTTTGAGAAGATCAACAAAACGGATAAACCTTCAGCTAGTTTGACAAAATAAAAGGAGAAAAGATTCAAATTACTAGAATAAGAAATGAAAGAGAGGAGTTTACTGCTTATCTTACAAAAGTAAAAAGGCTTATAGAGGAATACTGTGAACCACTGAAAGGCAACAAATTAGATAGATGAAATGGGAAAATTCCTACAAGGGCACAAACTACCAAAACCGAGTCAAGAAGAAATAGACAACATGAATAGAACTGTAACAAGCAGAGACTGAACCAGCAATCAAAACATGAACGACAAAGAAAAGCCTGTGCCTAGATAGTTTCACTGCTGGATTCTATCAGACATTCAAAGGATCAACACCAATTCTTCACAAACATCCAAAAAGAGAAAAGAAGTATGGAAACAATTCCCAACTCATTTTATGAGGCCAATTTACCCTGATGTAAAACCCAAGTAAAAACACAAAAAACAACCCAATTAGAAATGAGAAAAAGATATGAATACACATTTCTCCAAAGAAGATAAGATAAATATGCAGTAGACCTACGGAAGGTTGCTTGACATCATTAATAATTACCAGAGAAAAGCAAGTCAAATCCCAGATGGTATACCACTCCACACCCACTAGACTGGCTAAAATAAAACTGTCAGACAAGCACTGATGAACAAGTGGGAAAAATGGAACCTCACACGGTGTTCATGGAAATGTAAAGTGACAGAGCGATTTTGGAATCTGTGGTTGCATAGTGATTAAGAGTTTGGCTGCTAACCAAAAAGGCTGGCCCTTCGAATTCACCAGGTGTTCCTTGAAAATCCTATGGGGCAGTTGTACTCTGTCCTACGTGGTAACTGTGAACTGGAATCCACTCGATGGCAACGAGTGGGTTTGGAAAGCAGTCTAACAGTTTCTCAAATGGTTAAATATACTTGCCATATGGCCTGGCAATTCCACTCCTAGGTATATACTCAAGAGAAATGAAAACAAATATCCACTGAAACTTGTACATGAATGTTTATAGCAGTGTTATTCATAGTAGCAAAAGGTAGAAACAACCCAAATGTTCATCAATGAGTGAACACTTAAATAAAATGTGGTATATCCATGTATGGAATAATACTCAGCTGTATAGAGGAATGAAGTTCTAGTACATGATACAACGCGGAAAAACCTTCAGAACATTACATTCAGTGGAAGAAGCTGGTCACAAAGACCACATACTATATGATTCCGTTAATGTGAAAGTCCATATGAGGAAATCTATAGAGACAGAAAGTAGCCTGATGATTGTTTAGGGATGTTAGGTAGAAATAAGGAATGATAGCTGAAGGATATGGGGTTTCTTTCTGAGGTGACAAAATTGTTCTAAAATTTACTGTGGTGATGGTTGCACATGTCTGTAAACATACTAAAAACGATTGATTTGTACCCTTTAATGGTGTAAATTGTGTGGTGTATGAATTATATCTTAGTGTTGCTGTTACGTGCCATCAGATTACTTTGTCTCATAATGATCCCATGTGACAGAGTAGGAACTACCCAGCAAAGTTTTCTAGGCTGTAATCTTTATGGGAACAAATTGCCAAGTCTTTATCCCGTGGAGCTGCTGGGTGAGTTTGAACTGCCAGCTTTTTGGTTAGTAGTTGAACACTTAATCATTGCACCACCAAGTCTCTTTCTAGCTTGAAAACCTGTTTAAAAATGCAGATCTCCAAGTTTATCAAAACTTCAGGAACAGTAGAACGTATAGTGTAATAAGACATTTTAAAAAGTCAGTGGGACTTGAGATGCATTAATTTACTTCATACCAGAAAATACATTGTCAATGGTGAGTGGAAAAAAGCAAAATCCTATCTTTCTGTCACTAAACTGTAAGAATTGATAAATTAAATTCACTTCTGTTCTCACACCAGCTAGACATACATCCCTTGTCCTCTGACCCTAACTGCCAGAACTAAGTCAGATTCTGCTTGTTAAAGCACATAGTCCTCCAGATTGCCAAATTTGCCAAGACCTGAGGCACCAGCCATAAGCTTGAGGCCCTAAGCTTGTGACCTACTGGCTACAGATTTGAGGGATCCCACTACCCACTCAGGATACTAGCCATTAGCTCAGGGTTTTCCAGTCTCCCTGACTTCTGACTTGCTGGCTCCTATGATTCCCCTGGGTTCAGTAATTTGTGAGAACAACTCACAGAACTCACAAAATGCAATGTATTTAGATTAGTTTTATTACGGCAAAGGAATATGAATGAAAAATGCATAGGGTGATACCTGGGAAGGTTTCCAACATGGAGCTTCCATGATGGAATCTTCCTACAGTGATGGAGCTTCCAGTTCAGAGCTTCCCAAACTGATGCACTGCCCTCCTGTTTCCGCCAAAGTCTATCCCTAACCAAGTGCTTGTGAAGCTTCTGTGCATACAGCTTTTATCAAGGGATCAGTATGCTGTCTTGACTGATTGACTGAATCATCACTTCCCTTCCCCTAATATCCCATGATCGTCTTTCTGGGCTGGCCAACCTCTGCTGCATTAGCCTAAACTCTCAGGGGGTCTGAGGCCTCTAGATAAGAAAGGTACCTCAGTTACTCAAGAAATTCTAAGTGTTAAGAGTTATTGGATTACTCAAGGCAAAGGTTAAATTCTTTACTCCACAGATGAATTAAAGATTTGAAGTTAAAGTAGAAACAGAAAAAACTCTATTACCATCAAGTCGATTCCAACTCACAGAGATGCTGTAGGACACAGTATAACTGTCCCATAGGGTTTCTAAGGAGCACCTGCTGGATTCAAACTGCTGACCTTTTGATTTACAGATGACACACCTAACCACTATACCACCAAGGTTTCCATCAGGGATGTAGAAGTAGTAAAATAAAAAGATGAAAGTTTCATATAATCTAGGGCTATATAAGGCATGTCTAAATGTAAGTAAGTAAAAGTTCTAAACAAGAAACCAAGATCTGGGAAAAATTATAAATTCAACTACATACAAATATTGTGGTTAGTGATGATAGAGTGGATGACACCATATGTGACCCATTCTTCACTATCAGTAGACTTATAGAGGATTAAATATGTTCTTTCCATGTGTACTTGGGGCCAAATAACAAGGAACACATAAATTAATCTCAGGAGATATTTTGGATGATTTGGTAGACTTCAACAGATAAGAAACACCTTCTGAAATCTTGGAGACAGGGCCTCAAGAACTACTGGTGGTACAAGATGAGTGAATTAGAAGAAACCAAACCCATTGCCATCGATTTCCAACTCACAGTGACCCTACAGGGCAGAGTAAAACTGCCCCATAGAGTTTTAAGGAATGCCTGGTGGATTCAAACTGCCACCACTTTGGTTAGCAACCATAGGACTTAACTCCTACATCACTAGAGTTTCTGAATTAAAAAAGATTTGCGATTTCGCTACTGACTGCTTTGTGAGCCAGACACAGGCTGATATGTAAGATGCCTAAGTGAGCAAGCATAGACAGCTGAAGATCTTCCTGAGAAATGAGGCCCGAAGCTACAAATTAATCTTCATATTTTAATACGAATAACAGAAGTCAATATTTATATAATGTCTTAAAACTTACATAGCAATTTCATGCTTGCACATATCCTTTCAGAAATAATATGGGTCATGATGATAGATAAGGGTTTAAATTCTGGTTCAACCTATTGGCCAAGGTGAATTACTTCACCTTGTGTCTAGGTGAATTACTCCACCTCTTAGAATCTGTTTTCTCTCTGTAAGATGATGATGATGATGATGATGATGGTGACGATGATGGTGATGATGCTAGGGTCAAGATGATACCCACCTTACAGGATAAAAAATTGAATGAGACAAATACCTAGTAAGATGGTTGATACGTAGGAAGGACTCAACTTCCTTTCTTTTCTATAAAAGTGGTTATTTGCATCACAGGCCTTAAACTTTTGCCATTGTTACATAGTTACATAGTTTTACATATATATATGTAGTTAATATATTCTTTCCTAAAATTTTTCATATTACACAGTGATTCTTAACCCCACTGATGGAGGTGGGGGTAGTGGCTACCATATTCTTAAAGAGTAGCTGACATCCCCTCAGTGAGCATTACTGGCCTGCACTGTAATACTTCAAGTATCTCTCATGATATTTTGTGATACCTTATCCTTCACTCTTGATAGCTTTATTTCATTGAAGTAAGAGTTTGCTACCAAAAGGGGGGCATGCATTAAGCTGATGAGAAAGGTAGCATTAAGCTGATAACAAAGGTAGCCAATAAACTAACTTTTCATGTTTAGCTAGATGTTAGGGACCTCTTTTTTCCTTTTTTTGGAGGGTTTTGATGGAAAGAATAGTGGAAAGAGTTCTTGGGGCCTGGAGGAAGATTGATTGGGCCATATGGGGGAAGAGGACCAAAAGGGAAGGTAGAAGAACCAAAGCTGAGTGTCGTTTTTCTCATACAGACTCATTTAGCAGGTTATGACTTAGCTTCTACCAAGACACCTGCTGCTTCTCAATAGAAACTGCTTGCTTTCTTTTCTAAAACACTGTATTATTATTTTAATAAAGTTTATTGTGGTTTAAGTATAAGTTTACAGACTGTCAATTTGCCATGTAACACCCAGAACTTTCGTTGCAATTCTGCTCTAACTGCTCCCCCCACTCCGCCACCGTGACAGCACGCTACCCCCTTTCATCCAGAACTACCTCTGTCCATTTCACCAGGATCTGTCCCCTGACAGCCTACCATCTCACCTCCAGTGATAAGCTTCTCAGACTACCCATGTACAAGTTTAAGTCCAAAACCTTGTTTGTCACCAGTCTCAGTCCTTAGAAACGCCTTTCTTAATCCTGTAACTCTGTTATCCACCTAGTCTCGCTTGTCCTAGACATAATACTTGGACCCACTACTCGAGTCACCTGTGGCAACCTGAACCATCTTATAAAAGTCATGTTAAGTGCCATAAAGTCCTGTAATTTTACCTGTCAAAACCTACATAGTTTTCCCTGTAGTGATATATGAATGTTTACAAGCAGAGTTTGGTAGCTGCAAACTTGGAAGACAAGAGAAAAGAAATGGACATTAGCTAGATTAATTGAGCATCACTGTTAGCTTACACTATGGAAAGAGTATATGACCAAGGTATCTATAAAGTTCTTACTGGAAGTAATGTTTAGAGTTTGGGTAACAGACTGCATAATTGAAATTGCTAAGGTTACTTCTTAGGTCAAGCAATTAGATTTGAACTGAACAGATGAGATAATGCTCAAGATCAAAGCTGTAACTTTGAGAAGAGCCATACATACCATGCCTTCTAGTAGACAGGAGCTCCTGGAGTGATACAGACCCATCTTCCAGGCTGTGACGTAGCTGCTTTAGCCCAGCAGATTCCCATCAGTAATAAAGGCTTCCTAACTCTCCTTACAGAGAAAATGTCCAAGGGCAGCCTAGCCTCCGTCCTTATTTTGTCATCATCTTCAGGGCAGTCCAAGCACACAGTGACAGAAAACAAGCAAACAAATGGAAAGGCAAAAAAGTGTGTAATTTTGTGGTGAATTACATGTACAGACTAAAGGAAAGAAGGAGATCAAGGTGGATTGACTGCTCAGAGGTAGCTTCATGGGGAAAGAAGAACTTTTTCTGGGCCTGAGCATGGATGGGCAGAATTTAAAGACAGACAGGAGACAGCAGAATTAAGCTTTTTCTCCGACTCAGTTAAATTTCTCTGATGACTCCCACGTTGAAACCCCTGGGGATAGTCCATATAAAAGAGGAAATAAATCATGGCTGAAAGGAGCAAGCAGACTAGTCACGTAGTAACACAGTCTGGATTAGAGCAGCCACTTAGGTATGGAGACTTCACTAACTAGAAGGAGACTGAGAATTACAAGTTTCATCAATAGAACCGAAGCACACCACATATTCCACAGGGAAGAAGCCTTATTATACAATAATGACCCCTTGTGTGTCTGACTTCCCCATTTAACAGTGCACAGATTTTGGTCACTGAGCACTTAAAGAAAACCTGGTAGTGCCGTGGTTAAGTGTTTTTTTGGCTGTTAACATAAAGGTTGGCAGTTTGAATTTACCAGTCATTCCTTGGAAACCCTACTGGGCAGTTCTGCTCTGTCCCATAGGGTTGTTATGAGTTCACATTACCCAATGGCAATGCATTTGGGTTTTAAATGCTTGATGCACTTACAGCAAGTCTTCATAAAACCTGGGTACAGCTGGTAGCCCATACTTCACCTTGAAGTTTGACTTCTTTGTTCCCTCAAATATGTTAATACTTTGGAAATGTTTTAGCCTTTGATATCTAGGTCTGACCTCCCCTAGGTATTTATAGTATGTATCATATTGTTTTTGGTCCTTGTCCTTGCACTTAAGCTGATAGGACATGTGTTGACTAACGCATCTGCTCTGTGCTTGTGCCAAAGAACTAGATGTAGATTGCAACTGTTTAGGCTTTCACAGTTTGCTTTCTAACTGTGGTTTGGTACTGGTTTCTTCTGGTAGAGGGCTTACTGGGACCAACTGGGAACGCAGTCATGCAGAGTTGTTCTGAAAGCTCCCTGGGAATTTGCCCATGATCATTAAATTTTTCTACAGATTTCATCCCTCCAGAAACTATTAGTATGACCTTTAGCAAGTTATGTAAACTAAGAATAGCCAGTGAGTGACCAACCTTTTAGCTTGGACCTTTGGGTCTTTATTTGAAAAATGAAAGGATTAGAAGACATGATTTTGAGGTTCTTCTTGCTCTAAGATTTGAGCACTGGTAATTCCTTAGTAATGAAAGTCAGATTTGGGGGTATCAAAACCACCTACGTATATTCTCCTACATTTATGTGCCTCAAAGTTGTTGCCTAAATCACTGCTTTCCCAGTTGCAGACATGCCATGCCAGTGTAAGCCTAGTGGGGTTTTCTTAAGAAACTAGACGTAGCCACCTGGCTCACACTCACAGGCTTCCAAAATTCATTTACCCATTCACTCAACAAACATTTACTGAAGGCCTGTTATGTGCCAGAAACCAAGCTTTAGGACCTAGTCTATGGCTTTTCATCCATCTTCTCTTTCCCTGACTTTATTTGATAAACCAGGCAAACAACAATATTGGAAATGTACATTTAATCATTCTCTTCAATGTCAGAACTCTGAAGTCAAGAGTTTTTTTTATAACAAAATGTAGTACATTCGTGGTAGGTCCAAAGCTGGGCTCTTGACTGGTTCCTTTGGGTTTGAACTCCTACTGAGAATTTGCATTTCCACTCCTGGATATACTGAGTCAGAATCTACATTTTAACAAGACCCCCAAGTGACTTCTATGTGTAACTTTGTGAGAACTTGTTAGAAATGCAGATTTTAATGAACCAGTCGCAAGTCCTCGTCCAAAGTGCCAGGGAATCAGTTGTCAACATGAGGAACTGTGGAAGGGAACTGAAAGAAATTCTTTCACTTTTTTTTTATCGTGCTTTGGATGAAGGTTTACAGAGCAAATTAGTTTCTCTCGTTAAACAATCCACCTATTGTTTTGTGGCATTGGTTGCCAACCCTACAGCATGTCAACACTTTCCCCTTTTGACCTTGGGTTCTCTATTTCCATTTATGTAGCTTTCCTGTTCTCTCCTGCCTTCTTGTCCTTGCCTCTGGGCTAAAAACATTCTGTGCTATCAAAGCTTCATCCTGCAGGGCCTTGTTTTCAAGGGTCATTGCCCCTGCTGTCAGAAGTGTCTGGCAGTTTCAAGGAAGATACCTCTTTGTTCTTTTCATTTGAATTTTGACCAGGCAGGGTCCGGAGACCTAAATTCAAAATAAGGAAACAAGATAGACTGTATGCAGCTCTCTCACAGAACTTAGTTTGTAGGACAGAATGAAGGCAAGGGAACGCGGCCTACCCAGCTAGAGATAATCCCGTTAGGAATTTTCCATAAGCAGTGTTAACACTGTTTTCTGCAAGATGTTATGCTGGTTGCCCAGACTCGGAGTTCTGACTCTGGGTTGAGGCAGCAACTGGAGAGATGGAGGCTGATGCCTATTTTAAGAAGGCAGATTTGCTTGCCCTGGGTGATTATGCCCTCTTTCTACTCTAAATTAGGGTTTCTTAACCTTAACATGATTGATACTGTGGTCTGGATAATTCTTTGTTGTGGAGGGGTGTTCTGTGTTTTGCAGGATGCTGAGTGGCATCCCTGGCTTTATCCACTAAACGCCCATAGTGTCCACCCTCACCCCCACTTCCCAGCTATGCCAACTAAAATGGTCTCCAACATTGCCAAGTGGCCACTGGGGGCCAAACAACTCTCACTTGGGTCCACTACTCTAGATGTCTTTAAAAGCAGTGGTCATAGCTGTCCATGCAAGATAGAAAGTAGGAATCTCTGAAACCTTGTGATGATATAATGCCAAGTTAGTAAAGGTGAGAGAGGCCCTTTCCTGGACCAGGCAAGGGTGAAGACCATCCAAGATAGAAAATGACACTGTTTTCGAAAGAAGGTGCTGAGATTATTTAGAAATCTGTGTCACTCAACTGCTACTACTTACATTTTAAAATTATGATCATTTTTCACATTTCTTTGATACTTGTCAAATGCAAGAAGAAACCAATGCACTTTTGGAAACATCGTAATAGAAAGTGAATCATTTGCCCCATCACTAAAATACAGCAACCTCTGAGTTGTGAAGGAGCAGCTGACTTGTAATGGTTTAATCTGTGGAATATAAAACATGAATATATTGTAATAAACACTTCCTAGGAACTTCCTCAGAACAACAGGACTACACATATAGCTAAGGACTCAGCGGACGGGAAGATACAGGAGCCCATCCTTTCCTTCCTCTGGACTTGGTGGGTGAGGGTAGGCCCTAGAAACATGGAGATGCGTTTGTTTCTCAATTCATTTTACGTAGACATCTTGATGCATTTTTCTAGCTCAGATGAATTATTTTCCCAAATTTCCACATATATATATATTTTTAATTTTTATTTAACATAACTGAGTGAAAATGTACATTCACGTATAAATTTACATGCCCACCTATATGCAGCTTCCACTGCTCTCCCTGTCCGGTGACTGCACACTATTCCTCTCTGCTCCATACGTGTCTCATCCTCCCAACAACCTCCTTTCCCCTCCTCTCCGTCCACTCCCCTTCCTCCAGCCAGAGGTCAGCAAGATGATATCCTGTAGATGTACAGAACCACAAAGTGCTTCCAATATATGGTCACTCTGCATTGCCAAGTCCAATCCATTCCTGTCCAAAGAGTGGACCTTTGTTATAATTTATGGGAAAGGGCAGTATCAGGGCCAGGGGCCATGCTCTCAGAGGAACCCCAAAACCGCTGGACCATCAGTTGAGGTCTTTTAGTGGAGATCTCAGGATGCACCCCTTTTTATTCTTGTGTTGCCAGTGAGACTCCTCTCTGTGAGCTCCATCGTGGCTATCACTGGTGGTGGCCGGGCATCATCCGGTTCTTCTGGTCCCAAGTCGATGTAGGCACCCGCTCTTGTGAGTCTCTCTGTCTTCTCGATTGTCTTTACCGCATGTCATTTTGGTCCTCGGTGAGCATCCGTTCCTGCTGTGTTGGGACCATTTGTTGTGCCCTCAGATGGCAGGTTGGCAGCTTTTAAGACCCCAGACGCCACTCACCAATGTGGGGTGCAGAGAGCTCTCTTAGCAAAATGCTAGTTGTGCCAATTGGCCTGGAATTCGCCTAAGAGCATAGTCCCCTGCCCCCTTTCCCAGCTACTCTATCCTTGCAGTATTGAGTCAAGATGGAAGGAGTACTCAAGTTATGCTGAAGTCCACTTAATGTTTTTCTTGTTTCTAATGTGTGCTATCACCACTTTCTCCCAACTAGATTTCTAGTAACTATCTAAACTAAACCCTCCTCTCCTCTCCCTTGCAGCTATCAAAGAGTCTTTTCTTCTATACACAAGTCTGTTTTTGAGGTCTTATCGTAGAGGTCTCATACAGTATTTGTCCCTTTGTCGCTGACTACTTTCACTCAACATAATGTCTTCCAGTTGAAACCAGGTTAGGAGATGTTTCCTGGAATCATCGTTATTCTTTATCATTGCGTAGTGCTCCATTGAGTATATGTACCATAGTTTACCTATCCATTCTTCTGTTGTTGGGCATCTGGGTTGATTCCATCTTTTTGCTATTGTGGACTGTACTGCGGTAAACATTCTGGTGCATGTGTCCGTTGGTGTGAAAGGCCCTGAATCTCTAGGATATACTCCAAGTAGTGGAATTACTGGGTCAAATGGTATATCAATATCCATTTTTTTAAGGAAGCGCCAGATTGCCTTCCAAAGAGGCTGGACCATTTTGCAACCCCACCAACAGTGTAGGAGGGTTCCACTTTCTCCACAGCCTCTCCAGCATTTGTTGTTTTGTGTTTTCTGGATCATGGCCAATCTTGTTGGGGTGAGATGGTATTTCATTGTTGTCTTGATTTGAATTTCTTTAATAACTACAGATCGTGAACATGTCCACATGTGTTTTTTGGCTGCCTGGATCTCCTCTTTAGTGAAGTGTCTGTCCATCTCCTTTGCCCATTGCTTAATTGGATGGTTTGTCTTCTTCTTATTGATATTTTGTAGTATCTTATAGATTACGGAGATCAGGTGTCGGTCTGAGATAGAGTTGCCAAATATTTTTTCCCATTCTGTGGGTGTTCTTTTAATTCTATTAATAAAGTCTTTGGATGAGCAAAAGTGTTTGATTCTTAATAGTTCCCATTTATCTACTTTCTCTTCTGTTGATTGAGGTTTCTTTGACAGATTTTGGAGTCTGTCCTCATTGTGTATTAAAACTTCCATTGTTGTTCCTACCTCCACATATGTATTTGAAGATAGATTTGTCTTGTTCATATCAGTGTCTTCTGTAATTTGCTTTTGGTTTCTTGATCTAGTTTGTTTACTCGAGACTGCTAGACCAGAATTCATTTCTCCCCAGAAAGACAAACTAGGTCATATCTTGAGGTAAAATAATTCTGAAGATTTCTGGAATTCTGAAAAATAGCAACAGTGAGATACCATTACATTCATTCAGCAAACATTTATTGAGAACTCCAAGAGTCTCCCTTCTACTGTTTAAGTATGTCTCTTATTCAAAAATGAGGCTTGCTTTTCTGTATTATGATCTAGTTCTACTAAGCTCATGTGAAACCATGAGTTTCTGGAGAACGGAGATGTTTGAATCTCTCCTTGATTCGGGGGATCGTCCCACTGATGTTCTCAGGGAAAAGGTGGATCTTTAGAGAGCAGCAGGAACGGAGATCTGAGTTCTGGGCAGACGTGGAAAGAAACACTTGTCAGTGCCTCGTTTTCTTGGGTCTGAAAGTGCAGAGGTCTTGAGATTGCTCCTAGGCCCTCCCCCCCAAAACAAACCCAGTGCTGTTGAGTTGATTTGGAGTCATAGCAGAAATATAGCTTCCGCCTCAGTTTCCAGCCAGGGAGTATGTGTGACCTAAAATGTCATGATCACTTATGAGTTATGTCTCCACTAGTGAACTCTTTGTTTAGTTTCCAAAATCAATTTGATTTAAGGTTATCCCTGTATGATTTCTTGGGAGAAGGAGGTAGAGCTGCTGCCAAGTTGTCAATAGTATCAAACCTTGGCTGACAGTACATAACCCCACATATACTGCACGTGACTATCATCTGTTATATGTATATCAAGGCTTTAAAAAAATAAAGATTGAAAATTACTACCTTAAAGGAGTACAAAATAAGGATTGGTAAGCTATACTTTATAGGTCATGTTGTCTAGGTGCAAGTTATTAAAAACCCATTTACAGTGTTTTGGGGAGTTAAGGAAAGAAGAAGAGGTTTCTTCTTCTACTAGTGATTTTCTTATGGGACAGTTTCTCCAGAGAATTGACACCCGTGGAGAAATAAAAGTGATGGAAACTGCAGAGTTCTCTTACAAAGAAATCTACATTGTACCATAGGAAGATTTGGGAGAACAGGAGAAAGAATGAAAAGAAGCAGATGAACAGCTCTTCACCTGCCCTTAACAATCTAGACAAAGAATGTATGTGACTTAGAAAGTCCCAGATGTCGTGAATTACGTGGATGTGCAATAACTGGGCCACAAGAAAAGGGTGCTGTGAGCTAGAAAGCACTCTCTTGAAATGGATGAAGGAAGTGGTGGATATGAGTATCAACTGAAAACAAAACAAAACAAAGACCTGTGGCTGTAAAGTCAACTCCAACTCACAGTGACCTTACACGGAGGAGTAGAACTATTACACAGGGCGTCAAGGGGAGAAGACGGTGGATGTCAAATGCTGACCTTTAGGTTACCAGCCAAGGTCTTAAACACTGAGCAACCAAACTCAAAGCCAAACCTATTGCCATCAAGTCAATTTAGACTCACTGAGACCTTGGAGGACAGAGTAGAACTGCCCCATAGGAGTTCCAAGGAGCCCCTGTTGGATTTGAACTGCTGACCTTTTGGTTAATAGCTGTAGATCTTAGCAGTTACACCACTAGGATTTCCAAGGTATTGCTCAGGAGTAGAGGACGTTTCCAGGCAGAGAGCTGTGAGAGTTGGAGCAAGAGCAGAGAGTAACAGGGAAAGAGGCAGGGGAAGGAGAGACACTCACTGTTCGAGGGCAGCAGCCATAAATAGCTGAGGACTTAAACTTTGATGTAATAGTGTCCAGACAGCCGCCTTAGGTTTCAGCAAAGGAGTGCTGTGTTGAATAATTTTATTCTGGCACCTTGCTTCCTGTCAGCTGCAACAGGGAGAAAGAGGAAGGAGCCCAGGTACAAGGTTCTAGGGTGGTCTGGGTGTAAAATGATGAAGGCTGGGTTAGCATCAATCTGAGCAAGGGTACCAGGCAAAATGCTGTAGGGCTTGGGAGCAAGCTGACATGTAGGAAGGAGGAGACAAAAATACCTCGGAGGTTGCAAGCCTGGAGGCTTGGCAATGATGCCACTGAGCAGGGTGGGAGGTGTTGACCGGAACTTCGTGAGCTCCGTCTTACACAAATTTTCCATGCAGAAGAACTCTCAGGAGGAAATGTCTTACAAGTAATTGGAGCCAGAGGACTGAAGTGAAAATAAGTCTCAGCAGGTCTAATGTGTGAGTCATTTGCCAGATTTCCTGTCTACAGGGGACTTGTTAGGGTGGGTCACCTAAGTGAGTGATTATGTACATGTCACAAGGCTTTCTAAATTAGCAGTGAAACCCAGAGTGACTAGTCAGGGCCACACATCTCTTGTGCTTAAATAAGATGTTTTGCCTGCGTTTGCCTCCATAAATGAAAAGGTGTTTGAATTTACACAAATATTTGAGTCATATAGAGTTGTTTTTCCTGTAAGTCTGTCAGTGAGTCTCGTCCTCTTGGTTAAGCTAATAAATGATTACCTTTTATAATATCAGCAGAAGTGTACTGTTCAATGTTCTGGCATGTTTAAATGTTAGTCAGAAGCTATAAAGGCTATTTGACTCTTGTTAGCAACACAAGAACACACAGAACCTGTCTCCCACACTGTTTGTGCTTCATCTCACCTATCATATCAATGACTTGGCGTGTTTCTTTGTGGCCAAGGCACATTATTTTAGCATCAGGTAAAGGAAGAGAAGCAGGAGAACCCAGCTGATGGCACAGAGAGAGGACACACTTAGGGAAGCCTTTGAGTTCAGCAGCTGTAAGTGACTTCGCCTTTTGATCTCAGAGTCTGCAAAGGGAGAAAAAAAAGGTTCAGGGTCGTAGACAGAGAAGTTGAATGTCTTCTTTACATGGCTGGTTAGCAAAGAAAAAGTACCTGAAAAACAGAACAAGTTGTTCCTGATACAGACAATTTTGTACCCCATCCGTCACTGCACTGTAACTGGTTTAAAAGCAGAGTTTTCCTTTCCTTCACAGGAAGTTCCTTTCTACAGTCCAGTCCAGTAAGCATTTGGCCAAATGAAAAATTATACCAATAAACGGGTTATTATTGGCTACCAAATAAAGAACTGGTTAAACAGCCATGGCCAGTCTCTGGGTTTAGACACAATTTTCCCCTAAGCAGTGACCTTTACAGATTCTGTCACTAACATTTATTACATCTCTGTAATGTGATGAGAAAGTATTGTTCTCATTTTTCAGAGAAAGGTAGAAGGGAAAAAATGAAATTACTCTTCTTTTGCTCTATTTTCTCCCTAGAAAATCTCATTTACTGTGACTTTAGTAAATTAACCTATGTGTACCTCAGGTTTCTAATCTGTAAAGAAGGAAGTAATAAATATATAATAATAATAACCTACTTTACAGGGTTCTTATGAGGATTCATGAGTTAATACACATAGAGCACTTAGAACAGTGCCCAGCACATAGTAAGCACTCAATAAGTACTGGGTATAAAAGCAACAATAATAGCAATCACATTCTAGCCTATAAACATTACTTCCATTCTGATCATTTCCAAATCCATTTTTTTAGCTTGTTCCGCATCTAAATTTGCAGTTGCTACTGGTTATCTCATTTAAAAATGCAACTTAATATTTTTGAGTACCGAGTGATGGGATTCACAGGAGTCCAATAGCACCCCTCTTCCCCAGCTGAGTTCTGAATCCATTAAGTAATAAGACAAAAGAGTAAACCAAAAGGAAGACAAAAATATCACCTTTACTACTGTGAATCTGGTAATAAAGGACGAGGTTTAATACAGTCATAGGCAGTACCAGACTGAGGCAGCTTCCTCCTGCGAGGGCGGATTCTATCTCTGAAAAATTGATGGCTCAGAGGACCAGAACAGAATGTTTGTACTTTCTGGGGGCAGCTAGAGAGACAGGAAAAAGAAGGAACCAAACTTGTATGTTCAGCTTCTCCTAATAAACTCACCAGCGGATAAACTGATCGCTTCTCTGGTGAGGTGTGAAAAATGAGGGTGAGAGAGGCTAGAAGGGGTCTATAGGTGAGACTGTCATCTCACAGAGGGAAATGTGTGGAGCAGGGAGGAAGGAAACCTTTACCTGCTTTCCAGATATGCTGCTTGCTTCTGTTTCCGTTTCTGTTGGAAACATTACCAACCTTCTATGCAGCCTTAGGAAAAAATATCAAACTATTTTTTTGACTGGTTCTTTCTCTTGTTCTTCACATTTACATCACCAAGACCTTAGATAATCTTATTGAAGTAACTTTGGATTCTTACCCGTCTTTTTTCCCATTGTCCGGCTCCAGGTATTTGTCCCCAAGACCACTACCACAGGCTCCTGCTTCCAGGGCTTCTTTTCTGTCAACACCATTCTTATCCTTCAAAACCCACCTTGAAATCTGCCTCAGCTGCTGATCCACTGCAGATGTAATTAACAACTCTTCCCCCAGATATCAAATATACATTGTAACAAACTTTTCTAATGGCATTTGTGCTGTTTATCTTAGTATTTTATGGGGCTTAAAAGAGTGCTTTCTATCCACTTGGTGTAGAATATATGATCATTGAATGAATGATCTAAATTAGCGGTATAGTAGAGACAGAGGACAACATTCCCAGAGTGTTAATTCATATGTTTACAAACATTTATGGAATATTACTTTGTGCATGACAAGAAGGAATTCAGTTATTTCCTCAATTTTTATCTATGCCAACCTACCAAAAGTTGCCTTTCGTCTTTGTACTGACAACTGGAAAATTTGCTCTGATGTTATCAAGTAATCATTTATGGAAGAAAGCATTTGCTAATGGACTAAAAGGTGTATTCCATGTCTATGGCTTGTTCATTTGTTGCTCTTTCTGTTAGAAGGCATTGGTTATACAGTTCGGAGCTTTTTACTGAGTTTTTAACTGAGACACTGTTGTCAACACCTATTGTTTTAAATGACCAATGCTTTGTTGTTTCCTCCTCTCTTGGGAAATGCCTGTTCTTTCACTAGACAGTAGCTTGCTGATTTAGGTGCAGACAGCTGACCCAAGTTAAGCCAGTCACAGCCTTCCCTGGGAGTGTAGAATGGAACTAAAGAATTGCAATTCAGTCTGGTTACCCTCTTGACTGAAACAGATTTTTAAAAACTAAGAGCTCTTGGCAACCACATTCTGCCATATAGACTGTAAAGCAGCGAAAGTTGAAGCAAGAGAGAATGAATTAGAAGTGAGAGACAAAATTCCAATGGAATGTCAGTTCTTGGTTCCAACTGTTCCTGAACCCAAATTTTCTGGATACTTTCTGTGCTTGATTCTCTGAGATATTATATTCCCTTTTAATCAGTTACCCTTTTAGCTTAGACTTATTTAAGTCTGTTTTCTGTTACGGGTAATTAAGAGTCCTGCTAGTACAACACCAATTTGTTCCTTAAGATCATGAATGAGTTCTTTCTCTTTCATATGTTTAAATATTAAATTAGAATATATGTTAAAATAAAAGTACATGTAAAAGCTTCTCAGAATATGACTTATTCAGTTGAATTCAGCAAACATTTATAAGGCATCAGCAATGCACAAGGTATTCTGCCTGGCTCTCAGCTTGATACAGACACCCGTTCTGACATACTTTTGTTACAGTTTGAATCCAACTCAGCCTCAGGAGGATGGTCTTAAAGGTCATAATGCAGTTCATGAAATTTCTTGGCACCAACCCATGCATAGGCTTTGTATGTACTACAGCACTGCAGGGAGCCCAAGAGGTTGCTAGGTCTCATGGTCTTTGTCTTCTCAGCCTGGGAGGCCAGTTCAACATAGAGACTTCTGAGTAATCTTGGATCAACCGTAGTGGGATCATGCATCAGCCTCATAAGGGCTGAATAAGACTTAATCACGCTCCAAGACTTCCAGTCTTTAGATTCAAAACCTTCAGAAAGGCAGGCGAGAAACAAACCAGTTTTGAGGGGCATAGGATGTAGACTAGCAGGTGAATACACAAAAAATGTCAAATAATCAGTGCTATACTGACACAGTTGTTCCTAAGTCAGACAGAGCCTTAGAATCCTCCAGCTATGCACTGCCCATTAAGGAGAAAGCACACAAAGTGAGACTTAATTGCTATCTTGGAGCTAAATGCCATAAATACTGTTTTATATTAGGTTTCCTCATACTGCAGTCCCAACTGGAACTGTGATTAGTGTCTTAGTGAAGAGGACTCAAGAGGTTTTTGTGCCCCAGTACATAATATATCTATTAAAGAATATAGATTTCGATTTGATGCTCTTTCTCAATGAATCTAAAGAAAAAGTATGGAGGAACTCACCTGTCACTTTGATATCCCCTGTGGCTTTGGCAATGTCATTCTCAATCATACAGGAGTATGTGTTGTTGATCGTGACATTGTAGAGCACAGACACCACCTTCATGGTCACATTTTCAGAGTTTAGCTCAAAGCTGGTATTAGAGACTTCTGAGAAGTTGGCTCCCTGGTCAACTTGGGATGCCCAGACCACTGTGGGCTGGGGAAACCATCTGGGAGCCTCACACCGCAAGCTCTCTGAACTGGCATTATAGTCCACATTCACCTCGGGGATGCTAAAGGCTACAGGGTCAAAAAGAGATGTCAAGTTCAGATAGGTAAGACAGTATAGCCTTTAAATTGTTAGATCTTAAAAAGAGAAACAGTTACTTATTTTCTCCCTCTAGGTGACTCAATACTTCCCCAGGACGTTGTCCGTGTGTGGTCTATTGCATTGTGAATGCAAAGAATGATTTGCTCATAGTATCACCATACGTCACAACCCTTTGGCCAAGAGCACAAACTCAAGTCCTAAGTTTGAGGTGTGCTGCTGTTATAATGGGTACTTTCCTGAAGTACAAGAAGCTCTGGTTGATTACAACAAAGTGCGTCTGTGGGAAATTGGGCATTTTCCCAGAGATACATGAAATCTCCTAGATTTTATGTAATTTTCTGCTAGGAGGATAAAGCTAGAATGAGGGGGGAGACTGAGAAGAAACAAACAGCATTCACTTGTCACCCACAGACATTCCCACACAGGCCTTATGATCACAGGGATTTGAGTTTGGTTGGGTGGAGACTGCCCAGCCATGGCATCCAGAGATAGACAGGCGTTGTTTTCTTCCACTAAGATAATTCTCTTTACCCGGGACATAACTGCATTTTGAAATTAAGACTAGCTTTCTCCTACATCTAAGCAGAGAGACACCTAGGGACTTTCAACTGTAAAATGCTTATTTTGCCACAACGACAGTTTCTTTAGCATCATCTTTTGCCCAGGACTGTGCTGGTGCAGAATGAATGGTGAAAGAAAAGCCCTGGGCTTGATCTTAATGATCCTGCAGTCTAGCAGGAGAGGCAAGACTCGTGCTTGGAGCAGACAGAGAACAAGTTCCTGGGAGATGGGAAACTGAGTGTACATGACAATGAACTGCCACTCTTCCCAGACATTATTTTATTGGATCCTAACAGCAGTCATAAGGATATCAATTATCATCCCCATTTTGAAAAATAAACTTCTTATTTTGGAATTAATTCAGATTTACAGAAAAGTTGCAAATATAAAGAGTTCCGCTGTACTTGTCATTCAGTTTCCCCTGATGTTTTACACCTTAAATAACTGTAGTGCATTTGACAAAACTGAGAAACCATCATTGGTTCATTACTATCACAAAACTACAGTTTTTCTTTGGATTTCACCAGTTGTTCCACTAATGTCCTGTTTCTTTTTCAGGACTCTGTCCAGGATACCACCTCGCATTTATTTGTTATTTCTCCTTGGGCTCCTGTGATCTGTGATACTTTCTCATTCTTTGTGTTTTTCATGACCTTGACAGTTTTAAAGGACTGGTCAGGACATTTTGTAGAATGTTCCTTAATTTGCATTTGGCTGATGCTTTCCTTATGATTCCACTGGGATTTGGGAGAGGAAGACCATAGCAGCCAAGAGTCCTTCCCATCACACGCTGTCAACATGATTTAACACCAGTGATATTAACCTCAATCACCTGGCCAAGGCAGTGTTTGCCAAGTTTCTTTCTGTGCCAGCTTTCTTCTGACCTCTGTCTCCTGGAAGGGAACGTATCTACGTAAATTACTTGAAGTTCTTCTGTAAGGAAGATTTGTCTCTTCTCCCACATTTATTTATATCAGTATCAACTCATGTATTTTACTTTATACTTTGAGTTATAGTTCAGTTTTGTGTTATTTTGTTGCTCAGATTGTTTCAGCTTTTCTATTGAAAGCTCTTTCAGTTGGCACTCGTGTGCCTTTGACATGATCCCATTAATTCTTGCTTTGTTATTAGCGGGCACTGAGTTGGCCCCTGACTTGGTGGTAACCCATGTACAACAGAATGAAATGCTGCCTGGTCCCGTCCATCCCCGTGATTGGTTGTGTAGTGGATTGCTATGGTCCATAGCATTTCCAGTGGCTGAATTTTAGAAGTAGATCACCAAGCCTTTACTCTTAGTCTTAGTGTGGAAGCACCACTGAAACCTGTTCAGCATCATAGTAACACATAGGCCTCCACTGACAGATGGCGAGAGCTGGGCTTCCCCAAGCTGCTGTGCTTTCCCACAGCTGACTCTGCATCAGTGCTTCTAACCTCTACAGTGCACCTGTTATGAGGAGTCAAGAAAGGCCTGTTTGAGCCAGCTTAACTTTAACAGGGCTGAGGGTACTTTCTACATACCCTTCAAAGCTCCTCTCAAATATTACTTATGGGCGCCTTCTTATCACTTCTCTCCCTATGCATTTGAATGTGATCTTTTGCTCCGAATCCCCACATTACTGTTAATATTTCTCTTAAAGCATTTGTTACATTTTACCAATTATTATAGATATTTATATGCTTATCCCTCTTTGATGTTTAACTCTATAAACTGTACTGGAAGCTCGGCAGGGGGAGGGACAAACACTTTTGTTGTTTAATCTTCATCGTATTCTGCACAATATCTGAGTCTTTTGTATATAAATTCAGAAAACATGTCAAACTGGGTTGGTAAAGAAGAGCAGATTTCCTTGGGAAAGGATTAATGACTTTACAGAACAATATTGTTTTGGTTCGTTCCTTTTTTGGAGCTTCTGTTTAAATGGTTCCACTGTCATGAGTCCCTGGAGGGACTGATTTAGACTTGGGCCAGGGCCTGTCCAGTATAGCAAAGTCCTAAGCCAAACTGTGGGCTTCTCTCATTCGCAATGCTATGGGATAATATAAAGGAGACTACCTTCGTTTCGACAAAATATTTCAGGTAATATACTTGGCAAGTCAGAAGAGACTAGAGTCCAGAACAAAAGATTTTAAGACCTAATATTATTGTCTATTGTTACTGTTAGTTGTTACCATGGCAGTGCTGACCTATGGCAATGGCATGTCTGCAGAGGAGAAGTGTTCCACAGGATTTCTAAGGCTGGGCCTCTCAGAAGCACCTCTGGAAGGGTTTGAACTGCCAACTTTGAGGCTGGTAGTAAAGCAGTTAACTGTGTGGGGGCCACCAGAGCTCCTCCTAAAATGATAACGGACTGCTTTTGGGTGCTGGGATCTTGGGCATAGAATGGCAAGAATGACAGCTAACAGAATTGGGAGGGTCTTTATTTGCTATATGAATGTAACACAGCATTTCATTAGCAATTAGTTCTTTTTAACCTCAAATATCTTTTGGTGCTTTCTTTTTCTTTCTCCAACAACAACTCACCTCCAGTTTTATAATCCAAGTTAGCAGTCCCCTTGCCCTTAGAAGTCATAATATAACATTTGTAGGTGCCAGCGTCTGTGAGTTGCACATTTTTCAGTCTCAGAGAGGCATTGCCAACTATTACTTGATCTGTAAACACGGCTGTCCGGCCCCTGAACATTTCATCCTGGTCCGACAGCTCATCTTTGCCTTCTTTGAACTCATGGACCAAGCCCATAACACCTTCCTTCAGCCACTGTATCACAATATCTGAAATTTTGATGTCAGGTTCAAAAGTACAGCTGAGAATTCCATCCTCCCCGATGTTGCCAGTTGAGGTAAGAGTAGTGACTGCAATGGAGTGTCTGCCTGCAATTCAGGAAACAAGGATCAGTGCCATGGGAAGTCTTTAGACTTTTGCAATCAGACCCTTCCTTAATAAATTTGAACAGACACTTCTATAACAGTGTAGAAATTTAGCAGAACATGAGAGGCATGAAAAACAGAAAGAACAGGAAGAAGTAATTTTAATATCTACAACATACCTGCCATATACAATGTCTTTTGTGAGACCAAGCAACCAACTGAAACCTTGAGACACAGCAAGTGGCGAAACACACTGGACTTGGGGTTGAACACAAGTTTAAGTACTTGGCTTTGTCAGTTAATAGGAATGTGACTTTGAATAAGTCATTTAACCTCTTTGAATCTCAGAAAAATGGAGCTAACAATGTCTGTGTTACCTATTTTAAGTTCTTGTGAGGATTAAATCAACTGGTTGTGAATTTGATTTGTAAACTGTAATTACACATACAAAGTATTATTATTTTTACTTAAACAGAAGTGGGGTAAAAGTGGAACCTTGTGTTAACTAAATGTGATTAGTAATCTGAAGTGCTGTTTTAAAGTGCTGTTACTTTTATTGCCATTTGAATGATGGATAATTAAGGCATGGAAAGATTGGTGCCAGCCATAACATAATGAGGATGGTACTTAATGCGATTGATTTTTGACTGAAGAGGAAAGCCACTCCCTCCTCTCCAAACATACCACTAGTACTGTTATTAACTATGGTACCAGCTTTATCCAATTGCCCAACCCACAGCCCAACAGTCAAGGAAAGAGTGATCAGCTGTTCTTTCTGCAGAACAGGCTGCTGACTGAGTATACCTGTGTGTTGCCCGGTGCCATCCAGTTGATTTTTGACTGACATCAATCCATGTGACAAAGTAGAACCACCCCTTAGGGTTTCCTTGGCTGTAATCTTTATGGAAGCAAATGGTCAGTTCTTTATCTTGCGGAGCGGCTGGGTGGATCTGAACCACTAGCCTTTCCATTAGCAACCTAGTACTTAACTGTTGCATCACCAGGGCTCCCCATCATTGGCTATAGGGGTAATTTAATTAACTGAATCTTCCTGAGAGGCACCTCTGTGGTTTGGATGTGAAACTAAAGAGACAATGGGCCTTAGAGCTGAAGAGAAGAATGGAGCAAGCATGAAGAAGTGTTAGGGACAGACTGTGCTAGAGAAAGATGGTGTTCTCCTTCACCAGAGCTGTTTGGAGTCCTGAGGTCAGGTCTAGTTCCTGTCCCAATCTCCTTTTTCTTTCAACAAACATTATTAAAATAGTCTGTATAAGCCTCTCTTCCTTATAGCCAAAAGAGCCCAGCCTGATGGATTCTTGAGCATTCTTAACTAGACTCCTCAGCTTCTTCATTGTATCTCTGTCCTTTATCTTCATCTCCATATAATCCATTTTACACATATTAATCTTGCAGGTGGGAATGCTGGTGGCATAATGGTTAAGAGCTATGGCTGTTTACCAAAAGTTCAGCAGTTTGTATATACCGGGTACTCCTTGGAAACTCTTTGGGCAGTTCTCTTCTGTCCTGTGGGGTCACTATGAGTCAGAATTGACTCAATGGCAATGAGTTTTGTTCTTTGGGGGTTTAATCCTACAGGTAAATCCTAAAAGTACAATGTGAACATGTCTTTTTCTAATCACAAATCTTCCAAGAGCTGTGGAATAAAGTTCACAGCTTTCCAGTGTGGACTTCACAGCTAAATACTGCAAGACACATAGTAAATGCTCAACAGACATTAGCTCTTATTGCTGCCACTCCAGTCTCGTATCCTACTACATTCTCTCATATTCCATGTTGTCTGTCTATATAAAATAATCTGTGGATTTTCTTTCTTCAGTAAAGAAATAGATAAGGAAAGCATACTGGCTCTTTTTCAAATGTAAGAAAAACAAAGTTATGAACATAGCTATATCTTTGACATCTCTTGTCTTTCAGCCTACCAGGGGATCTCTCTTTTGTCTGACTGGCTTCTAAGCCTTTATAAAGTAGATGAGGGTAATGGATGAAGGGCAGACTGGAGAATCTAAACCAGATAGATTTGCCTTAGAAAGAGCAGAGAACACTGTAGCTAGCAAAAGAGGCAGAGGAGACAAAAACATGTGCATAGGCTGTGTTAGGAAGATGTTTTAAAGGCTTTAGAGCATGGAAGAAGAAAGACTTTGGGAGCGGCTACCATGCATGGTCATTTATGTGGAAGACTGAGGAGAAAAATGAAGAAAAAGGATAGAATGAAAATTTCTTGTACACTGTGAATGCAACACACCCTTGTGCCTCCCTGGCATTTTCTTGAAAACTGCTTTAAAGATGGCTTTTCAAGTTTTTTCTCTTGATACGCTGATACCCAAGGCATCGCAGGCTAGTACAGGTTATATAGTTACATTCTGCACCTTACCACCCTATTCTTTCTAACCTATAACTTCTCTCCTCTCCTTAATCACCAAATTCTACTTCCTTCCAAGCCTGTTCATATGCTTGCCCTTCCATGAATCCTTTTTTGGATCAAAATTAGAAGATTTTTGTCCGTATTCTCCCTTAATCTGTCTTTGCCTTTGTTCTAACAGTTGTCTCTGTCTGCCTTGTTGTTAGTCTAGCTCTGGCACTAATTTGCAAACTTTTCAAGGGCAGCAACTGTCTTATTCCTATCAGTGACTCCTATGGGTATAGTCCTCTGTTTCTACAGAGACATTTTAATTATTATTATTTGTTGATTGAATGGATTAATGAATGCAGGGAAATAAGTATAAGTCAAGGCACTGTTTGAAATAATGGTTCTATCCAGAATGACTGTAGGAGTAAAAAACATTTCAAAAGATTGTCACATATAGAATTTGGGGGAAATGTGAACCACTAAAAGAGACAAACCAAATCAAATCCACTGCCGTCGAGTTGATTCCAACTCATAGTAACCGTATAGGACAGAAAAGAAGTGCCACAGAGTTTCCAGTGAGCACCTAGTGTATTCAAACTGCTGACCTTTTGGTTAGCATCTATAGCATTTCACCACCACACCACCAGAGTTTCCAGTAAAAGAGAACGCAATAAAAATACACAGATTCTTAATGAGATCACGGAGCAAATGTAACGATGTCAGAGCAAAGGTAAATTTGATTCTAGTTTTATAAAGTGCTGTTAAGGTTAAATTGAAAAATTACTTTTTGAAAAAAAAAAATAGAAGATCAGCACAGTTTATAGGGAGAATGAAATGGTAATGACATACCTTAGTTCAGCCACCGTGCTACTGAATTAACTTTAATGTGTTGGCCTTGAGCTCACAGGTAGAAAATCAGTAGAAATATCTCCTAGAGAACTTAATGATTAAAAGCAAGCTGCCATGTAGCCACAGGGACTTGCTGCAGGCTCTAGCCCATTTAAGGTTTCATTAATGATGTGGCAGATGGAATGAGTGTAATGTTGATTAAATTCCTCCCCCATGATATCAAACCAAGTAGAGAAATAAAAGCCACTGAGAACTTAAACAACCACAAGGACCTAGCCATTTCTTAGAGGGAGAAGCACTCTATATATACTTATTAAGTGAATAAATGAAGCTTACAAATAATAAAATGAAAATTAACTTGAAAGTAACAGCATGCATGTATGTAATGATTATAAATACTACTCTTGGAAAGCCTGGTTGCATAGTGGTTAGGTGCTACGGCTACCAGCTGGGAGGGTAGAAGTCCAATCTGCCAGGGGCTCCTTGGAAACTCTATGGGGCAGTTCTACTCTGTCTGCAGGGCCACTGTGAGTCAGAATTGACTCGATGGTAGTGGATTCAGTTTTTCTTTTTTGGAAAGAGAAAAGTATATTCAAACTCACAAACACTGGCTCAAGGAACTGTGTTAGGAAATGTAGTGATGGAACTCTCCAGACCTGATGGCCAACCAGTGCCCCTGTGCAATTTGGTAAGCCAAAGAGTAAGAGATCTCTCAGAGATGGATTGTTGGTGGTGGTGCTGTTGAGTCAGTTCAAACTCCCAGAGCCCCTATACACAACAGAAGAAAGCACTGCCAGGTCCTGCACCGTCCTCACAATTACTGTTATGTTTGAGCTCGCTGAGGAGTGAGTTAGAGCAGTTACCTATTGACACGTAATTCTGTTGACTTAAAAAGACGCAGGTTTTAAGTATTTGATTCACATCTGGTATGGCATTTTACCCCTTTAAATTTAGAAGGCCCAGCCACTTACTGAAAATGGATTTTCCAGCTTGTGAGGGCTAATTTTTATCCCAGCCCTGTTTTTTGGGGAAAGGGCAGCCGTCAAAGGGGAGCGAGCTGAAATCTGAGCCGCTGTGCTTTCACATGGGGCAAAGGCTATTCAGTTAGGCCCACCTAGGTGCAGAAATGGAGCCTTGGTGGCTTACTAATTAAGAGCTGGGCTGCTAACCAAAAGGTAGGCAGTTCAAACCCACCAGCTGTTCCTTGGAAACTCTATAGTACTTTCCTCTGTCCTGTAGGGTCACTGTGAGTTGGAACCAATTCAATGATACATAACAACAGGAGCAGGAAGATCTTAGACAGTGAGATTATAGGTAACACAAGATAAGTATTCGTTCAGAAATTATGATTCTAGGGGTACAGAACACCACTGGAATAAAACATGGAAAGTGAACTCTCCTTTGAAATGACTCAGTGAGACAAGTCAAGTACTTGCCAGTAGCAGAGAGCACAAACTAGAAACCCTCAGCAGATGGTCAGTCATTCAGCATCTGCTGAATCTAAGCTCTCAGACAAGCATCACAGCATATGGTTTAAAGATGAAAATGCATAGGCTTCAGCCTGTAAAGATGGACTGTGTGTGCTGCTCTCGCCAGGGGAGAGGGCTGGCTTAGGGGTAGCATTTCATCTTGTGCAAAGAAATTAGAAAAGATACTGGGCAAAGCCACAGAAAGGAGCAAAGCAGGGAGGCAGCCGAGCATGGTGTTTGAGAACAAGGCTCAGGGATCAGGCTCTCTGGCTTAAGTCCCAGCTTGGCCACGTATTGGATATGTGACCTTGGGCAAGTTTTCTAACCTTTTTATTCTATAGTGGTTTCCACCCCTCCGCCCCCCATTCATAAGTTGTGGATACCAATAATAAGTAGTTCCCTCAGAAGGCCCTTGAAAGAACTAAATGATGCAATATGGGTAAAGTGCTTTATATAGCACCTGGCTTGCTGTACATTAAGCCTTAAGTAAATGTTGTTGTTGTTGTTATGTGCCACCAAGTTATTTCCCACTGGTAGCAACCCTACATCCAACAGATCGAAACACTGCCTGGTCCTGCGGCGGCCTCGTGATCACTGCTATACTTGAACCCATTGCTGTAGCGACTGTCAATCCATCTCACTGAGGGTCTTTCTCTTTTTTGTTGGCCGTGTACCTTACCAAGCGTGATGGCCTTCTCCAGGGACTGGTCCTTCCCGATTACATGTCCAAAGACAAAGTTTCCCAGCCTTGCTTCTAAGGAGACTTCTGGCTGTACTTCTTCCAAGATAGATTTGTTTATGCTTTGGCAGTCTGTGGTTTAATATTCTTTGCCAACACCATAATTCAAAGACATCAATTCTTTGATTTTCCTCATTCCTTGTTCAGCTTTTGTATGCATATGAAGCAATTGAAAACACCATGACTTGAGTCAGGGGCACCTTAGTCTTCAAGGTGACATCTTTGCTTTCTGACACTTTAAAGAGGTCTTTTGCAGCAAATTCTCCCAAAGCAATGCATCTTCAGTTTCTTGACTGCTGCTTCCATGCATGTTTACTGTGAATCCAAATAAGGTGAAATCCTTGACAACTTCACTCTTTTCTGAATTTATCATGATGTTGCTTACCGGTCCAGTTGTTAGGATTTTTATTTTCTTTAGATTGAGGTATCATCTGTACTGAAGGCTGAAGTCTTCATCAGTAAGTGTTTCAAGTCCTCTTTTCAACAAGCAAACTTGTGCCATTTGCATGATGCAAACTGTCGATGAGTCTTCCTCCAATCCTGATGCCCCATTCTTCTTAATGCAGTGTAGCTTCTTGGATTATTTACTCAGCATAAAGATTGCATAGGTATGGTGAAAAGATACAACTCTGACACACACCTTTCCTGATTTTAAACCCCACAGTATCTGCTTGTTCTCTCTGAACTGCCTCTTGGTCTACGTACTGGTTCCCCGCAAGCACAATTAAGTGCTCTGGAATTCCTGTTCTTCAGTGTTATGCATAATTTGTTTTGATTCACACAGTTGAATGCCTTTGCGTAGACAATAAGACCTAGGTAAACATCTTTCTGGCATTCTCAGCTTTCAGCCAGGATTCATGTGACATTAACAATGACATCCCTGGTTCCATGTCCTCTTCTGAATCCAGCTTGAGTTTTTGGCAGTTTCTTGTTGATATGTTGCTGTAGCCAACTTTGAAAGATCTTCAGCAAAAGTTTACTTGCGTGTGATATTAATAATATTGCTCAATAATTTCCACATTCAGTTGGATAGTATTTCTTTAGAACAGGCATAAATACGAATTTCTTCTAGGCAGTTAGCCAGATAGCTATTTTCCAAATTTCTTGGCATAGGCAGGTATCTTAGTCATCTAGTGCTGCTATAGTAGACACACCACACGTGGATGGTGTTAACAAAAAGAAATTTATTTTCTCACGGTTTAGTAGGCTAGTCCAAATTCAGAGCCTCAGCTCTGGAGGAAGGATTTCCATCTCTGTCAGCTCTGGAGGAAAGTCCCTCTTAGCAGTCTTTCTCTGGGCTAGGGGCTTCTCCATGCAGAAACTCAAAATCCAAAGGATGTACCCTACTTCTGGCACTGCTTTCTTGGTGGTGCGAGGTCTTCCTGTCTCTCTGATCACTTCTCTCTTATGTCTCAAAAGAGATTGGCTCAAGATATAGTCCAATCTTATAGACTGAATCCCGCCTCATTGACAGAACTGCCACCTATCCTACCTCATCAACATCACATGGGTAGAAATTACAACATACAAAAATAAGACAATCACATCAGATGACAAAATGATGGACAATCAGACAGTACTGGGAATCATAGCCTAGCCAAATTTGTACACATATTTTTGGGGGACACAGTTCAATCCACTACAGCAATCGAGTACTTTTGGCAATTACCATTTCTAAATAAGATCATTTGGAGGAGGAGTGCAGCTTTGGAACTCATGAGGTAAGCAAAGGAAAACCAAACCAAACTCATTGCTGGGAAGTCAATTCTGAATCACAGTTACCCTGCATTACAGAGTAGAACTGCCCCATAGAATTTCGAAGGCTGGCAATAGAACACAGGTCAGCATCTTCCTGATTTGCTCAGCTTTCGGCCCAGATTCATCTGACATCAGCTGGAAACCGACTGCCATGTCTCTCTCCCAAGGAGTTACTAGCAGGTTATAACCTTTCCTTCAGCAGTCAAGCAGTTAACCACTGTGCCAGCAGGGCACCTAACACTGTGCTACGTGCTTCACTTATAGTGGCTCGTTTTAACCCTGATAAAGATTACGAACTATAAGAATAACTATCAGATCCATTTTATGAATGAGAACAAAAAGGCTCCATAAAGTTAAATGACTTCTCTGTAGGGAATGAAGCCAGCATCAAACCCAAGCACATTTTGCTGATGTACAGGGCCAGGCTGAGATGTTCAGGGGGATATCCCCCTAAAAAGATATCCCCACCTCATTTAAAAGTAAACAATGAAAAACTGTAAAATAAGTGTAAGGCCAATAGCTGATTATTTTTTCAGAAGAGTATGCTTTTTTAAAGTAGTATCCAATTCTTTTCAGACAATTTATGACAGTGCTCCTCTTTGGGATCTGTCTGTAGGCTTATCCAGCCCTGCCAATGACTTGTTGGAAGATACAGCGTTACTGGCAGGTGTATAAGAGAGGTTAGATAAATGCACAAATACTATCAAATTACTATTAATAGCACTGATGGTATCAATATAAGTGACAATGACAGCCATTTATTACACACCTGTGCCAGGCACTTCTCATAAAGTTTCTCACTTAATTCTTACAGGACCCAATTACATTCCAAAGGACATACAGTTAATAACTGAACTGAGATTGGCATGTCTCTGATTCCAAAGTTCTTCAAGCACACATAGCTCTTCAGAATCACCCAGTGAGGGAATGATGGCATGGGAAGCTAGCTAAGGATGGCCAAGGTCTTTCCCATGGCATCACCTTCCTTCTAGAAGGGCCACCTAAAAAGACTGTCTTATAACTGAGGGCTAGCGGCAACCCTTCACTCTCCTTCCAAATAGTCCACGTCAAAAGCATTTTGTGTTTCATGGGACCCTTATTTAGAAGTTGTAAGGAGTATGATGGCTATGTGGAAGTGGCATATAGGGCCTCAGGAGTGTTATGAAGGAGCTGAATTTGTGTGTGTGCATGTGTGCGTGCATGAGTGCGTGTGTTTTGGGGTCTATTTTAAAATCTTTAAAAGCTATCGTTTTGGAAGCATTTCCTGGAAAGCAACCAAACAACACCCTTTTCTGCCACACCTCTGCAAGACATGTTATCGCTGTACAGGATGAATAGGAATGTGGTTCTAGAAGCAAATTACCAGAGCTTAAAACACATCTATACCCGCTTACTAATTGTGTGCGCCCTTAGGCAAGTGTCTCATCTGAAAATGTACATAGCAATATCCCTCCTATCTTGCTGTGAGTAGTATATAAAATTATTTAATACAGTGAGGTGAACACAGAAAGGACTCTAAATATGTTGTTTATTATTATCCTCATCTTAAAACTATTTATTTAATTTTATTCTTTTGTGTATTTAACCAAGTAACATTTAATTTTTAAAAATATTTATTTTGTTGTTAATGTTGAGAATATATACAGCAAAGCATACACCAATTTAAAAATTTCTGCATGTGGCATAGATTACATTCTTCCAGTTGTACAACCATTCTCAACCTCTTTTTCTGAATTGCTGGTTCCTCATTAACATAAATTCACTACCCACCCCCCAAGGTTCCTATCTAATCTTTCAGGTTGCTGTTGTTGACTTGATCCCGTGTAGACAGCTCTTAAACAAGCATAATGCTCAAGGCAGACACTGCTTACTAGTTAAGCTAAATTATTGTTTGGCTTTAAGAAGCTTTCAAAGGTTTAAGATTGAAATGCCCAAATAGGTCGGTCTTATGAGCTACTTTGATTATTGGTGCCTTTGAAGCTCTAATGTCTTACCATCAGGTGGTTAGAGCTGTTATTAAGTGTGTGAGCCCAGGAATACATTTACTTTTCTTGTGTTTGCAGTTGTATTCAGCTCAGATATCTAGGTAGTCGGTGAACAAGCCTGTGATGCAGGCTGTCCCAAACAGTCCTAGATGGGCAAGGGTGTTTGGTGTAGGCACAGATATCTGGCTACATGTGCTAGAAAGGCAGAGGGCTAACAGCTGTCCTTCAATGTGTGTGTGAGGAAAATGTGACCCTGTTCCTCCAAGTGTCATAAGTCATTATGTTTCACAGCCAGACTACATGTGTTTGGTGCTGCATGCAGAGGTGAGAGGCATTCAAGTTCTGTGGACCCCTTATGCCTGGGCAAAGTAATTGTTTCTTTTCTGAGTTTCTGGCTTAGAGGAACTGGCAGATTTTTTTCTCCCTGTTTGTTAAATTGTTTCCTCTTCAAGGCTGCGAAAATGGCTCTGGGCAGATGAGAGATCCTACTTCCTCCCCAGGGGATGTGTCAGTTTCTGCAGCCATCGGAGGAGGAGGCGGCGCTATGCAGAGTAGGGAGGGGGAAGCATTGATAAAAGGGAGAGAAGTTTATTCCAGAGGAAAGTTTTAGATCTGGGGGTGGTAGGTTAGATGCAAACTATCAGCTTTTCATGATCGAATGTCATTTTTCACTGATTCTGGAGGCGTGAATGGGATCTCCACCACTTGGTCTCTCCCGCTGTGTAAAACGTTGTGTAAACACCACGGCACTCCTCGCCATGCTTACTGCCTCAGATCCTCCTGTGGGGTACTGATTCCTGCTGGGTCAGGTCTGGCCAGTCTTTGGCACTTCTGGACATAGTCTCACTTCGCTGTTGTTCACTCTGATTTCTTACCTTTCCCTTTGGTGTTTAGGGCTCCTAGAGTGTCATATATAATCCAGCCATTTTGGGGGGGCTGCTGGGGTTGTTGTTAGAGGGGTCACAGGAAGCATCTGACTACTCTGCCATGTTAGCTGTGATTGGTTTAAGGTTTAAAGATGATTTCAGGGCAATAATTTGGGGAGTTCATATTTTAATGGTTGGTTCAATAGTTTCAGTGCTCCTTGAATACTCTGGGGGTCAGTTCTACCCTGGCCCCTAGGGTCGCCGTGAGTCAGATCCGACTCAACGGCACTTGGCTTGGCTCAATAGTTTCGGCCAGTCTACATGTCTCCGGAAAATTAGATTTCCATGAGAATTTGACATCGTGTTCTGTATTCTTCCTATTTTGATCAGGATTCTTCTATAGAATTCAGCTCAGATATCTAGGTAGTCGGTGACCAGAAAACAATTACTTTTCAGTAATGTAGCTGGGCACCATCATGTTCTTTTGGTCCTTTGGCAAAAGAGGCAGTTGATTATAGTGGCCGTTAGCCACACATTCCATTTCTTCCTCCTGTTCCTTGCTGTTTTTTTTTTTTTTTTTTTTTAATGTTGCTCTAGGTAAATATAGATCAAATGTTGTGCCTTGGAACAATTGTTTTCAAGTTTTTAACACCCCAGGGACTATGCAATGAATTAGGGGGTAGAACCAAAGCACTGAACACTGTATTAGTCCAGTTAACTGATATGTCCCATGAAACCATGACCCTAAACTTCCAAACCAAGAAACCAAATCCATTAGATTAATTGTACATAAGCAGCCTCAGCATCTACTCTTTTATTGTTGTTGTAAATGTATCTATCACACAGCTTTTGTCCATTCATCTTTTTACAGTGGTACAATTTAAACTTATTGACAGCACTTACAACATTTGGCTGTGCAACCCAACTCTTAATGTGATTTTTTTATCACCGGAAACTGAAACTCAGTGCTCCATAGGCAATAACCTCCTTTATACCACCATCCTCCACCCTAGCCCTTTCACTAATTAAAACCTTGGTCTATATATATTTTTATATAAGTGAGGTCATACGACCTTTGTCCTTTTGTGATTGGCTTATTTGACTCAGCATAATGTCTTCCAGCTCATATGGTAGCATGTGTCAACATTTTGTTTCTTCTACAAGCTGAGTAGTATTCCATCCTATGTATGTATCACATCTTGTTTATTCACTATCTGTTGATGGACATTTAGGTTGTTTTCACTTTTTGGCTACTGTGAATAATGCTGCAGTGAACACTGGTGTAAAAGTAGCAGTTTGAGTCTCGCTTGTGAACACTGGTGTAAAAGTAGCAGTTTGAGTCTCGCTTTCAGGTCTTTGGGGTATATACCTAGGCATGGAGTTGCTGGGTCATATGTTAGCCCTACTTTCAACTTTTTGAGAAATTGCCATGCTGTTTTCTATAGCTGTACCATTTTGCATTCCCACCAGCAAAGTATAAGGGTTCCAATTTCTCTACATCCTTGCCAACATCTGTTATTTTCTGTGTTTGTTTGTTTGCTTGTTTGTTTTTAAATCTTAACCATCCTAGTGGGAGTGAAATGGTATCTTATTATCATTTTTCATTTGCATCTGTCTGGTAGTTAATGACCTTGAACATCTTTTCATGTGTTTAATGACCTTTTGAATGTCCTCTTTGGTGAAATACCTATTCAAGTCCTTTGCCTATTTATGATTGGGGTTTTTGTATTTTTGCTGTTAAGTTATCCAAGTTTTATATATACTTTGGTTATTAGATTCTTGATGGATATAGGGTTTTTGAAGATATTCTCACAGCTGATAGCTTATCTTTTCACTTTTTTGTAGTTTTTTGATGAACAAACATTTTTTGTAAGGTCCCATTTATCTATTTTTGTCTTTTGTTGTTTGTACTTCTGTTATTATATTACATAACCCATTTTTCAAAGTTAGAAGAAAAGGCAGGGGCAATGCTGTCCAAGAATTTTATGGTGCTGGTTTGCATATGTAGGTCCTTAATCCTTTTAAATTTGTTTTTGTCTATAGTATCAGGCATTGATCCTATTTCATTTTCTGCATGTGGAAATCCAATTTTCCCATCACCATTTATGAAAAAGACAACTCTTCCCCCATCAGATGGACTTAACACCCTTATAAAAAACCAGTTGACCATATATGTATGGATTTTGAATTTGTTTCAAGTAGGGTAATTTGATACTCTTGAGTAAGAGTTATGGCCTTTTCATAGCGTCAGTTGAAAAAACAAAATTAAATAACATTAAATTAATAGTCCATCTTATTCAAAATAATAAATTTTCACCCTGTGAAATAAGAAGGCATCAGAAAACCTCTTTATTGTTCGTAGTAGGTTGCTGAATTGGTAGTACATTGCTGAATTGAGCAGATCATAGTTTTTGTCTATTTGCCCATTCAAAAAGCAGTAAGAATCACACTCTACAGCCAAGAAGCTGTGCTAAATATTTGAGGTCACTATAGCTATGTAAGACAAACAACTTGGGAACAGCTATGATGCCAAGCCAGACAGGCCAAGGACCAAGAGGGTTTAGTTGCCAAGATTTAGAGTGAAGGACATATACTAGGGTTTTAATTAAAAGGAGTATATAATATAAGGAGTATATAAATTATAACAAATTAAGGAAGAATTAAACATCAATGAGGAAGCACAAAAATATATCTTAGCATTAATGTTTTTAAAAATTATTCCAAAATACTTGCTATACCTGGTAATATTATTTGATTTTCTTATAAAGAAAAAAGTACATATATGGGTTTGGTTTTATGTGTATCTTTCATATGCATACTTTAATATGTGTGTGTATGTATGTATATAACCATTTATATTAAAGTATAACTTGCATACAAAGAATGCACACATAACACTGCACAGCCTGAAGAATTACCACTAATTTATTTTATTTAACTACCACCTACACCAAAACACAGGACTTGACTGCCCCCAGAAGCCTGCTTATGGCCTATCCTAATCAGTACCCACTCACTCTTCCCTAAAAAGTTGTGCCTTCTAACAACAGAGTTTCATTTGCCTGTTGTAAAAGTTTGTATAAATGGAATCATACAGTGTAATCATACATTACTCATCTGCGTCTGGTTCATTTACTCAGCAATGTGTTGCCCGTATGAAAATGTACTTCATCTCCTTAGTCACCAGGAAATTTAAATTAAAACTTCAAGATTCTACAACATCCAGTATTGGTAAAAATATGAAACACCATATCTCTCCTGCACTTCTGGTGAAGGATAAATTAGTAAATCACTTTAGAAAACTGAACCATGGTGTCCAATAAAACCTATTTATTGTCTTTCTGGACATACGTTTTTGTGAAGTGCTTGTTTTAAGGTATTGCGACAATAATTAAAAGGCAGCCAAACAAAGCAAGACAAAGAACATTAATAAAAATAAAAGCCAGAATTAATAAAAAAAGGAAAACAAATCAGAGAAATTATGAGTAAAACTAAAAGCTGGTTCTTTGAAAATTGCTGTGAAAGCCAGTAACACTTTATAAACCTATTTTTAAAAGAGAGAAGGATAAAGAGAATGCCCATGATTAGTAATAGGAAAGATTAGGAACAGATGAAATAACATAAAAAGAAAAGAATTCTAAAAAAATGTTGGAGTAGAAACAGACTAGTGAGTTCTCAAGCAGGTTCACACACATATGTGACAAAGATGGCACTGAAGTAGGAAGGAAAATCTTTTCAATAAATGTCACTGGGTCAACTCGATGTGCACGTGGGAAAAAGTACATTTTGACCCCATCTTACACCAAGTGCAAAATTATTGCTCAGTGACTTGTAGATATAAATGTGAAAGGCAAAGGAATAAAGCTTCTAGAAGAAAACCTAGAACAAAATCTTTATGGCCTTGAGACAAAGATTTCTTGAACAGGTCACAAAAAGCTTCAAGTATAAAGGAAAAGATTGATAAACTGACCTGTATTAGAATTAAGATGTGTGCTCACTGAAGGACATCATTAAGAGAAAAGGCAAGCCACAGAGTAGAAGAGATTCTGCAGTACATGTAACCAACTCATATTCCAAAGTAAAAAGAATTTCTGTAAGTCAGAAAGAAAAAGACAGATGATTGGTAGAAAAACGGAGAAAACACAAAGCCAAGCCAAGCATGTTCCTAATGTTAGTCTCTTTTTCTAGGCACACTCCCACGTCTAATTGTGTTACATTAGGCCTTGTGACTACCATTTAATGACACTGCAGCCACGTGGCCAGAGTGAGACAAAAAATTTGCTTCTTGAGTTCTGAAGGAAACTCTGGTAGCATAGTAGTTAAATGCTGCAGCTGCTAACCAAAGGTTGGCAGTTCCAGTCCCCCAGGGGCTCCTTGGAAATTCTTTGGGGGCAGTCCTGCTCTGTCCTGTAGGGTCACTGTGAGTCAGAATTGACTTGATGGCAACAGGTTTGGGTTTTTTTTTTTTTTGGTTTTGAGTTCTGAAACTATGAAAATTACAGTTAATGCACTGATAGCTTTGGCTACAGAATAAGTTAAAATGAATGTGTTGGCCTGAGTCGGGCTGTTTAAGGGAAATAGAGCAAGCAACATGCCTCAGAGAAGACAGCAGCTGGCCTAACTCAGTGTCTTAATTAAAGTGGCACCTAGGACAGGTGCTTGAGAGAAATGGTCTACACAGAAGCAGAAAGAAAAGACTTCCTACAACTCACATCAGTTAGCTGCGTTCAGAAATTAACCATCCATGCCATGATGGCATCTGTTTCCTACATGGTTTGTTAGTCATGACCGCTTTTCTCTCTACCTAAGGCCCCTGTGCACAGACTATTTTTAAGACTTTATATGCAGCTTCATTGCGAAGAAATCACCTACCCAGCTCAACCACAGATAGAGTGGCTCAGCCCAGGCACTTTACGCATAATCCCAGAATGGTGTCTTCAGCACTGACTAGTCTATAAAACAGTCCGATAAAGATCCTATTTGGTTCTCTGAATTACCTGGAGATATGCACATTGCATCCTTACTCTCTAAATAAGGCAACTGAAGCCCAGGGAGGTAGATGAGTGATGTGAAGAGGACGTAGTGAGTGGGGGAATCAGTGCTCTACTCTGAAGGTTCTGGCTCCAAGCCCTGTGCTTATGCCATGCTAGCTTGCTGAGGAACTGGAGGTGTCATGGTGAAGGGCAAACAGATCATGGTCATGCAAGAAACCACATACCTGAAATACCAAAGCCGATGATAAGTGCTATTGCTCCTGCCAGAATAATTATGGTGCTAATAATGCTGTGGAAAGAGAAGAACAGGAAATTAATGCTATACTCCATTTGATCAGCTGCTTTAAATCCTGGGTACATATGTATCACCTGTAAGCGGTGCTACGTAAAGTAGCTCAGTATTTCCACCAACGTAAGCCCCTTTCCAGAAAATAGGTGCCTTAGAAAGGAATTTCAGCTCTTCTATCTCCGTACCTCTGGGGCATTGGGATAGACTAAAAGAGTTGTCTCCTCTGGCTAACTGGGTGTTGGCCTTCTTTTCTTATCAGGGAAGGCTATATGCAAAGACTGTTGGGGCAAGACTTGTGAGGCCATGTCTGTAACACCAGGCACTACTTGTGGAACTGTGTCAGGGGAGACTGGCTCCACCCTCAGCCGACCTGGAGTATTAATGTCCATCCCTTTTGTATCACTTGTCTATCAGTCCTGTCTTCCTTGATAGATGTTAAGCCAGTGGTTAGGTCTTCCCCCTTTTATACCCACTCACACCTAGTCTGCTGTACCCCAGAGGTTTTCAGTGGGAGTTTGTTTTCTCTTACTTAAAAAGTAATGTAGGTTTATCATAGACAAAAAGCAGATAAGCAGATACAGGACAATGAAATCACCTGGAATTCCATCATTCAGTCACAGCCACTGCTAGCTCTTTGATAAGTATCTTGCCAGTTTTTAATCAACAAATGACATTTGAAGAATAAAACAATAATTGCTTACTTTTACTGAGTGCTAGAATTGTGTGCCATCCATGGTATTCTAGGCACCATATATGGATTATGCCATTTGCCCTTTCAATAACTTTATGAGGTAAACAGATTTATCATCTCTATTTTACAGGAAAGGAAGCAACACAAGAGATTAAGTAACTTCCCAAAGTCACACAGCTGGTAAGTGGCAGAGCTGGGATTAGATCTGTCTCTGGAATCCATACTCAGACTACTACCTTCCACTGCCTTCCAGGCATGGGGGCTCACAGATGGGGTGTGTCCCCTCTTTCTGCCTAGGGAAACCCATGATCCATGAAGGGTTATCAGCTTTAGCTGGTGAGAGTAGCCCAGGCAGAGCAGGAGGGGCAAGTCAGAGCCTTTGTGTTGGCAAAGTGGTGCCTGGGCAGCTTGCCCATTATGCCTGCCCTGGTACATACATCATCAGGCAGGTGTCCTCAGCCACACTGTCTCATTGTTGACAATTCGCACACTCCCCTGCACCCACGCTGGTACTACTCAACAGGCAGAACAAAAGAAAGGCACAAGGAGGCGAAGAATAATGCTACAGAGAGGAAAAGGAAACATGGCTACTTTACTTTCTGCCCTGAATGGTCTCACTGTGTCCAACTCTCCTTGGTTCAGGGCTGAACCCACCAGAGAGAAACACAGACAATTCAGTGAATAGTTTCTCTGCAAGACAAGCCCTTATGAGGTGCCAGTACAGAGGCAGCAAATAAAGTTTTCAGTGACAGAACCACACAGTTGCCGTGGAGTCAGTTTTAACTCCCGGTAACCCTGTGTGTGTCAGAGTACAGCTATGCTCCATAAGGTTTTAATGGCTGATATTTTGGAAATAGATCACCAGGCCTTTCTTCTGAGTTACCTATGAGTAAACTGAAATCACCAACCGGTCAGTTAGCAGCCAAGTGCTTGAGTTGTTTTTACCTCCCAGAGACTCCTTTAACAACAGAACACCTGCTAAATTGATTCCAAGGAGAGATCACATTTGAGCTCTTTCTCTCTGTTACGAATTGAATTGTGTTTCCCATAAAAGATATGTTGAAGTTCTACCCCCCCTCCTCCTGGTGGCTGTGAATGTGACCTTGTTTGGAAAAGGATCTTTGACAATGGTCTCAGTTAACATGAAGTCATACAGGAGTCGGATGGGCCCTGACCCAATGGGAGTGCTGTCCTTATAAAAAGAAGAGACTCAGAGGCACAGGGGGAAGACAGTCATGTAAAGACAGAAGCAGAGTGGGAGTGATGTTGCAGCTGCAAGGTGAGGGATACCGAGGATTGCCAGCTGTTACCAAAAGCTAGGAGAGAGGCATGAAACACCTTCCCCCTTCCAGAGCTCTGAGAAAGAGTTGGCACAGCTGACAGCCTGATTTCAGACTTCTGGCCTCCAGAACTGTGAGACAGTAAATTTCTGTTCCTATAAGCCACCCAGTCTGTGAAACTTTTTTCCAGTCGCCCTGAGAAATGGGTACTTGCTTTCTGTACACACCTTGAGCAGCTTCAGTTCTTACTGGTCCATGTATGTAAGACTGGCAAGACAGGAAGGGGCACAGTCTGGCTGGTAGACTGCTGTGTCATAGAGCAGACTTGCTTGCACTGGTGACCCAGAGTTTTTAGTCATCTCGGGTAAATAATTTCACTTCTCTGAGGCTTACATTTTTAATCTGCAAAGTGGGGATAAGGGTAATTCCTGCTTTATCTGCCCAAAATGGTTGTTTGTGGATTAAATTAGAAAATGAATGTGGCGTAATCCATCAAGACCTATTTCTTCATATGTTGCTTTTTACTGTAAACAAAGTTGACCTGTAGCTATTTGTTGTAAGCTTATTAAAAGTTATGACTTAATAGAGAATAATCCAACTGATAATAATGAAAACATCACAATTACTTCGGTAATTTAAAAATGCCATGTAGCATGCTTGATACTAAGTATTTAACATGTATTTTCTCAGATGCCTGAGTCACTAAGCCCTCTTGCTTACCTCCTTCATTTCCCTCCAATACTTCCATTTCTGTTTGTCTCTATCACCCCAGGTGACCACTGTATCTCTCAAATATCTTTTAGAACCTTCTCCTAACAGTTATCCCCACCTCCACTCTAGATCTCTCTATTCTTCATATTTCCAGAATCAGCGATGACTCAAAATTTCTATGTAAGAGGGGCTTAGGGGTAGCAGCCCTGGAAATGTAGTGGTTAAGTGCTTCGGCTGCCAACCAAAGGTCGGCAAGTTGAGATCCACCAGATGCTCCTGTGAACACTGTGGGGCAGTTCTACTCTGACTGTAGGGTCACTATGAGTTGGAATCTACTCGACAGCATTCGTTTTTTTCTTGGGGATGGTGAAAACCTACTTGAAGGTGAGGGCTAGTGTGATCATGGGAAGCAGCACAATGTGTGGTGCAAGCACGGCTTCGGAAACTAGTTCACGTCCCAGTACTGCTGTCTACTAGTGGTATGAGAGTAAGTTTCCTTTCCTTCTTGTAAAGATTAACCCATTAAAAAAAATTACTTAGAGTACTGCTTGGCATGTTGAAAGCTTCAGTATTAACTATTCTTATTCTTCTTCCTACCACTCCTCTGTTAGTGTGTTGTACTGTGGTAGCTTTCATATTGCATTGGGCAAATCTACAGTAAAAGACCTCTTCAAAGTGTTAAACAGCAAAGATGTCACTTTGATGACTAAAGTGTGTCTTACCCAAGCCATATATATATATATATATATATATATATATATTATTTTGAGTAAGTGAAAGTTTATAATCCAGGTCAAAATGCCATATAAAGCCCCAAGCACCTGCCTCTGTGCAACTCTGTCTGCTCTCCTCACCCTGTGAGAGCACACTCATCACCTCTTTACTTCCAGTATCCGCCCAACCAACACCTGTCCCCTCTTCTCCGACCTTTCCTCTACCCTCTAAAAAGAGACCAGTTGGACAGCCATAAGTACACCCACTACCTGCATCACTCTGTGTCCCTTAGCCCAGTCTAATCTTTGTTTGAAATATTGGTTTCAGTCCTGCTGTCAGCTCTGGACTAGTAGCAAGTCCAGGGACCAGGTTCTCAGGGGACCTTCCAGGCTGTTGACCATCAAGTCTGCTCTTTTAATAGAGTTCTTGATCTGTACAAGCCTTTTTCTCATGCCATGTCAGGAACTATACACTGCGTTCGCTGACAGGGCTGTCCTCGGTGGTGGCCAGGCACCATTTAGTTCTTCTGGTCTCATGCTGGTGTAGTCTCCCAATCATATGGTGCCATGGTATTCTTAATTACCTCATATGTGTGCAAAAAAAAGCAGGGTGATGAATAAGGAAGACTGAAGAAGGATTGATGCCTTTGAATTATGGTGTTGGGGAAGAATATTAAATATACTGTGGACTGTCAATCATGAAACCCGAGTGGCCTAGTGGTTAAGTACTATGTCTGCTAACCAAAAAGTCAGCAGTTCAAATCTACCAGGCACTCCTTGAAAACTCTATCAGGCAGTTCTACTCTTGTCTACAGGGTCACTGTGAGTCAGAATCGACTTAATGGCAATAGGTTTTTACGGGGAGGGGATTACCAGAAGAGAACAAATCTGTTTTGAAAGACGTACAGCCAGAGTGCACCTTAGAGGTGTGGATGGCAAAACTTTGTCTCGTGTACTTTGGACATGTTATTGGGAGGGACTAGTCCCTGTAGAAAGGACTAGCAGAAGGTCAGCGAAAAAGAGGAAGACTCTCAGTGCTGCAGACTGACACACAGGCTGAAACAACGGGTTCAAGCATAACAACACTGTGAGAACGACACAGGACCAGACAGTATTTTGTTCTGTTAAACACTATGGGTTGGAACAGACTCAATAACACTTAACAACAGCAATATTCTTATTTGTCTGAGGTTATATAACAGGTACATGTTTCTAGCTTAGATATATATGTTTTCTTGAGGGTGCTGATGGAGATTATTGTAGGGAGCACCCCTTGGCTCAGGTATTGAACTATAGGTAAAAATGATACAACAGATCATTTTTGCTTAAAACTTTAAGTGTCTTCTCATTTCCCTCCTGATAAAATCTAAACTCGAATCTGATGCATATGACCTTTCAAACAGGGATCTTTCCCACTTTTCTCTCCAGCTTTGCCTCTTACCACAGTGCCCTGGATCTGCTCTCTAGCCACTCTGAACCAGCAGCCTCCCTTTCCCCACCGCCACACACCTTCGCATACACTGTCCCCAACCCCTGTCAATGGGTGACAAAGACACTAAACAGGTACTTGGACACTTGACAAAAAGAAGAAGGCAATGGAAGCTGTATGTTTCATTCAGAGAAACCCAGCCCTTCTCCATCATCCTGGGCCCACAGGTTTTTCTTGCTTTAAAAGCAGAACCCTCGCATCTGTCAGCAAATTACCTTATAGGCAGAAATCACTTTGGAGTTTGTTCTGAGCAGGTATTATTCACCTTTGGGAAGAAGCAACTTAACCTCCAGAGCTTTGGAAAGAGAAACAGACAGTACTGGGGCAACCAAGTTAGTTAATTCCTGTCTGCTGGTTAATTTTTTTAAAAGCCTGAATAAAATACTTTATATCAGGGTGTTCCTATATTGCTTTTTGGTTTTACTTTCCCAGAATAATGTCTAAAAACCATACTGCGGGAACTTGTTAATGCAAAACTGTTCCAACCACTGGATTGAAATCCACAGTATACTTTTGATAGACACTCCTCACAAAAGGGCCCGGATACAAAGACCAGACTCACTGGTCTCATGGTGACTGCAGGGACCCCTGAGACTATGGCCCCCAGAAACTCTGTTAGCTGAGAACTGAAGCCACTGCTGAAGGCCACCTTTCAGCCAAAGATTAGACAGTTCTAGAAAACAAACAATCACACATGTGAGGAATGTGCTTCATTCAGTCAAGCATACGAGACTAACTAGGCAACACCTGCCCAAGAGACAAGAGAAGGTGAAAAGGGACAGGAAAACTAAGTAAATGGACACTGAGAACCCAGGGTGGAGAGGGAAAGGGAAACAGTGCTGACACTTTGCAGGGATTGCAACTCGTGTCACAAAACAATTTATGTTTAAATTTGTTGAATGAAAAACTAATTTACACTGTAAACTTTCACCTAAAACACACTGAAAAAGGGTGGGGCAGATGTAAATCAACTGTTTTGCAAAATTTGTTATTTTAGTGAACACTTAAGCACTTACTATGTGAAAGACATTGTATTAGACAATAGGAAAGTAATACAGAGATGAAGTAAGCCAAGTCCCTGCCCTCAAGGAGCTTGTAGTCTAATGGAGACACATAACACACACACACACACACACACACACACACACACACACACACACACACACACACAAGGCAGATTATGGTCAGGGATACAGTAAAGAGGGAAATCAATTGTCCTGGGAATTCCAGGGAGGTAGGAAGTATTTAAATCGGGGGAAAGAGGGAGAATCAAAGTACATTTCTATGAACAAATTTAAAGACTATGAAGAGTTTTCAAGAAAATAGATTTAGCTAATTTATACTACTTCATGCTCTCCCTCCAAGGCAGAAAGAAGCTTAAAGAAATGGTACTATTTGTTTTTTTATTTTCACTCTGGACCAGGTCGGCACCTAAGCATCACACTTACTGACTGCTCTGAGCTGGGAAGCAGCTTTCAGATGCTGCAGAACTGAGAGCCTTCCAGGTGAGGGACCAGCTTTGCAGCCTGGAACGCCGCCAGACACATCCATCCTCCCCAAGGATGGCAAGGCCTCTGCTTGGCCTTGCTCAGTTCCTTTATATCTCTTTGCTTCAGTTGCTGCTACCTTGAAAGAAACTAGGCATTTCTGCTAAAACATGATATATGAGTTCCTGAAACACCATATTTTAGCAGCCTAGTGCTGCTGAATCAAAATAGACCACTCCTCAGTGGCCTTAAGAACATAAATTTATTTTCTCAGTTCAGGAGGCTAAATGTCCAAATCAGGGTCTCGACCATGTCAGTTTCTTTTGTGGGCTTCTCTGGCCTCTCTCCTAGTTTCTGGTCATGGCCATCAATTCTTGGCTTTCTTTTGCTTATAGACTATCTTCGCATGGCATCTGTCTTCCCACCGTGAGTCTCTGTGTCTGTTCTGCTCTATTGATGAGTTAGAAGTGAATAGGTTTAGGGCGCACTGTACTCTGGACCTCATTACCATAACAAAAGAAAATTATGTTTCCAAACAGGATCACATCTACAGGTATAGGGGCCAGAACTTAAATACTTGTTTTGAGGAGACGTGATTTAATCCATAACACGACACCACATGTTCTGCAAAATCACATAATAAAGATAACAGGGCTTCCGGGGAAAAGGGAAGAGTCAAAAGCAGACTACTTAAAACCTATATGACATTGTAATCAATCTACTAACAGAAACAATAATTGATGCCTTGGGAGATGCCGTGGACAGCCGCACACAGCTCAACAGTGCCAGCGGCTGCTACAGGAGACATTACGAATACATGAAAAGAGCTGAGTGGAGACTCGGGCACGTGAGTGCTGCGAGCAGTAGGGTTACTGTGAAGGCGACCGCAGCAGGACATGCAGCCTGCCTCTGTGAAGTCTAGGGTGTTCTCTGGGGAGGAAGCCTGAAATGTAGGTCTTCATTTAAAGTTTTAAAAAAATGGAGCTGAAAACCAAGTTGCAGGCTTCTCCTTTCCCAGTAAAGCTACCATTCTTTTTTTGATATTTTAGCTGTCTTTACCTTACTTAAAAAAGAACCAACAAAACTTCTGTCATACTGTCACGGTTCTGCTGTGTTCCAGTCACCCAACCCAAAACTGAACTCATTGCCGTTGAGTCCATTCTGGCTCATAGCGACCCTATAGGACAGAGTAGAACTGCCCTGTAGAGTTTCCAGGGAGCACCCAGTGAATCTGAACTACCGACCTTCCCACTGTGTGTCTCTGTGTATTCTGGTCTATTTAGTACTCAGAAGTGAATAGGTTTAGGACCCACTTTGTTCTGGACCTCATGAACATAACAAAAGAAAATTCTGTTTTGAAACAGGATCACATCTAAATGTATGCCACTAGGGTTTCTATTCCAACCATGTACTAGCTGATTGGTATACAGAAATGTATACTGGCAACAGATAGACTGTATTACACATGAAAGATAGAGAGACTCTGTCTCTAAGAGAAAATTTCTCTGATAAAATAGTAACTAATACTTACTGAATACTTTTCTGTGTCTCATGCAATGTATATAGCATCTTATCCCATCCTTGTAACAGCCCTACTACTACTGTTTTTTATACATGAGGAAACTTGTTATATGTGAGGCTTAAACGAGTTAAGTAACTGCTAGAAAGCAGAACCAAGTTATGAATGCAGAGGGTCGATCCTGTGAGCTCACACTTCTAACTACCATACCGTTCTTCCTAGATAAAATCTGTAAGTCAGAAGGCCCCATATTTGGAAAGCTTCCCTGATTCCCACTCCTGCCTACCTCTTCTACCCCCTTTTCTGAAAACAAAGGCATTCAGAATCTGCTACACAGTGCATAGAGCACCAAGTCTGGAAAATATAAAACACCCTTTGTGTACTCAAACATTAAAGATTTCTGTGTGTTCAAGTTTATGCCTCCTCTAATACTGATAGAAGTGATACCGCATTCCTTATAGATCAGCAGCTTAGCTTGCCTTGTGTAATTCGTAACTGTTTACAACTCTGAAAACTAGATTATGTTAGCAAATTTGTGATTCACGTGAAGAATTCTACCTTTAAATTAAATATGTCAAGTAGAATTTTTGAGCAAGTGAAATTGCAACAAAAACTACTGACCATAAACTAACGAAGTGATAAGGTTTATAAAGAATGCTAAAATTGAAGACATCTATTCTAGGAGATCCAGAAAGTTTTTGTTTCCCATGAAAACACCCCTTTTTTTTTTTTAACTCACAATGTGGAACAGCAGGGTAAACTTATTTAACCGTTTCCCAAATATTGATTGGCACAGATTTCAGAGAAGCCTACGCTGAGGTTTCTGAGAAGCCTATGCTGTTGACTGCTCAAGTTTTGCTCCCTGACCCACCTCCTCTCCTCTCCCCCTACTGAAGGCTGCAGAGTACAGAACATGTTTCCTGTTTTTTACACGTTCTCCTTTACCTCATTATACTGGGAGAACCATGAATAGCTTTAACCAGGGAACTGAGAACATGAGTGTCAGCAGCAGAGAATGTGGAGCTGGGAAGAAATGGGCCAAGAGGAGATGCCACTGCATGGGGCTTGTGCAGTGTGTTTAGGAGAAAGAGAATATCCCTCCAGGAAGCTGCAGTCCTGTCCACATGGCATTAACCACAGTGGACCACTAAGCTTCCTGCTTGGGAAAGGGCTTTTAGGAAACTGCATATAAGAAACGAGTATTTTTGAGTGCCAGATTAAGTCATCTTGTGCTCTTTCTAGTTGCCCCCAAGAAACGCAGCACTGTGGGGTCCTCCAAAGCACAAGATCAGAATTATACCTGGGTCCTGATACCACTCAACCAGGAAGACTCGGCCAGCAAATAGAATTCATCTTGTACTCCAACTTCTTTTGAATAATTGATAGTGGTAGCCTAGAATATTGTGTTTGAAAAGATTCCAAGGCTGTCTCCAGACTCAGCAGGAGAGAGTACCGTTACTAATTGACGATTTCTGAATGAGCACGAAGGCCCCGTGTTTGTCATTCTACACAGCTACCAGACTCTTAGATGTATGTAATAGAAATGTTAGCTGACAAACATTCTTGGCATCACACTTTCAAAAGAACATTGATAAGACACACACACACACATGCATATATATAGGACAGGGTTTCTCAGCATGCTCATTATTGAAGCTTAAGAAAATCCATTACCATCTAGTCATTTGGACTGAAATTAAGTGCTAGGTAATTCTTTGTAGTAGCAGCATCCCTGGCCCCTGCCATTTAGATGCCAGTAGTGTCCTCGACCACTGCTCTGTGACAATAAAAAATGTCTCCAAATATGTTGCTGTGGTTGAGAACCTAAGATCCACAAGAAATGAAACCATAGTGGTGAAGAGATTAGAGGCCATGTCTTTTGAAGAACAGCATAAGAAACTGGAGTGGTTTAATTTAGAGAAGATAAAATGTAGCAATGATTATTTTATCATTTAAAAGGTACTGTATGGACTGTACTCTCCTTCATTCTGGAAGGAACAACAGAGCCAATGACTGAAAATTTCAGAAGGTTAGATTTAGATTTAGTATGGAGAAGAACCTTACAACAGACTGGATTGGACTGCCTGAGATTACAGGATTCTCTCCCTCACGGATATGTGCAAGCTCGAGCTGGGTAATCACTTAGGGAGAAAAGTGGGTATGGAAGAGTTGCTAGCACCAGATAAGGGTTGGGATAATTTTAGAAGCTCCTTTCAAATAGTCAGTTACATGATTCCGTAATTTCATTTTCCACAGGATTTGCCATGGCCTTCCTCTTGCCATAAGTATATATTCTACTTGCCTCCTAAGACCTTTGCTAATAATATATCAATGAGAGCTAGTATTTACTGAATGCATTGCCTCATTTGTCCCATGTAACCCTACAAGAACTTTATGAACTCAAGAAAAAAAAAAGAATAACACCAAACTCACTGTTGTCTAGTCAATTCTGACCCACAGTGACCCATTGGGTACTACCCTCTTTGTTTTACTGATGAGAAAACTCAGGGCTAGTGTTAGGTGACTCATCCAAGAATTCACCCCCAGGAATTGAGACTCTACTATCTGTGATCTTTCTTATTTTACTGTATTTTATATAAATCAGGGATTCAAATCAGTTGCCAGACTCACGTATTGTATTGTGTTGTATGGTTGTAACCCACAAAAGGACGACATGCATAGTTTTACATAGATTGAACAAAAAATTTATTTCCCTTAAAATGTATCTGTTCTCTATGACTCTGAAATACAGAAGGAGGAGACTCAGGTGGAAAATTACAGAATGTTAATAAATGGATACCTTTTCTGAAACAATATTTGAGTTTGCAGCGAAGCCATCCTATTTTATCCTTAAGCTGCTCTATTTATAGCTGTCCCCCTGATTGCCCATGAAGCACATTAGCATTTCATCATCCTTGTGCACACTGTTTTCTGGTGGCACAGCCAGAGTGAGACAAAAGTCAATACAAGGTTGATTACTAGTTCTTTCCTAATTATACCTGTATTTTCCCAACAATATCTGTGTTTCTTCCTTATTCTTACTGGGCAGAGAAACACTTTCAGAAGATTCGTGCAGCAGTGTCACTGACCTCATCGTGTTTAATAACAAACACATTTCAAACCTTTTATGGACCTCCCACAAGCATCTGTACCATACAGAAACCAGGTATCCCACATGTAGTTTGTGTGGTGTAAACTAAAACAGTCTGATTGCAAATCTTCCTAACTCCAGCTTAAGAGTGATTTCTAGTGGTACTCACAGCACCTAGAGTAAGGTTAAAAAAAAAAAACAAAGAAACTCTTTGCTGTTGTTGTTGGGCAGAGAATGGCATGAAACAGAGGCAGAGACACACTAGTCCAAGCATCCAGTGAAGTTTATTTGACAAGAAAGAGAGTAGAGTCTGAGCTGAGGGTGGCTCAGCCCACTCCTGGCCAGCAGGAAAGTTTTTGATAGTTATTAAGTTCCAAAGAGGTAGTACAGGGTGAGGGGATTTATGGTTTGATAAGGAAAGAATGTTAAAAAAGAGGAGAGAGGGTAGCAAGAAATTCTGGTAAGGGGATTTATGGTCTGATAAAGAAGTGTTGATCAGAATGGGGAGCAGGTCAACTTTGTTTATGGTCATGAGTTGATAATGGAAGAGCTTTACTTAGGAGGGTACGGGTGACAGGCATAAAGTTTCGTTTGTGGTCAAATTCCTGTGGGCTGTTTTTGGGTAATGGCAGGGAAGGATGGCTTATGCTAAAGCTTCTCTAAACTCCAGGGACATGGCACAAGATGGCTTGTGTTAAACATCTCTGAAATACAGAAACAGAGTCCCCTCAGTTGTGTTGATTTTGATTCTATAGGACAGAGTAGAACTTCCCTGTAAGTTTTCCAAGACTGTGATCTTTATAGAAAGGAACCCTAGTGGTGCAGTGCTTAAGCACTTTGGGGGGTTGAACAAACCAGTGACTTTGCAGGAGAAAGGTATGGCAGTCAGCTTCCATAAACAAAACAACCTTGGAAACCTTACTGGGCAGTACTATTCTGTCCTGTAGGGTCACTGTGAGTCAGAATCGACTCCAGAGCAACTGGTAATCTTTATGGAAACATACTGCCACATCTTTCTCCCACAGAGTAGCTGGTGGGTTTGAACTGCACACCTTTAGGTTAGGAGCAGGGCACTTAAGCATTGTGCCCTGATGGCTCCTTTAGTGAGATTTAGCTGTTCATTAAACACTCCCTTCTCATGGTTAGTTGCTGTTGTCTTGATTGTTCTGCTGTTCATCCACAGCCTCTGTCCCACCTTGTCCTGCTGCCACCTTGCTCTTCCTCCCCCCTTCCCCACCCCTCCTGTCTTCCAGTCTTGCCATCCATAAAGGCAGCACCGTTGTTCAGTGACACCCTGATCATTTCTGCAATGGGTGAGACCAACAGAAGTTGCTGCTATACCTCTGCCCTTATCAGCTTCACAGAGATTGTGTCATTGTTTTCCTCATGAAGGCTTGATAGGAGCTGGGGACCTCAGAGGACCTGCATAATTGAGAAATGTTGCATTTCTGTGGCTCTGAACTGGTTCCTGTCAGTTTAATACCCTGCTGTTTGCATCTCCACCCCAGAGATACTGAATCACAATCTACATTTTAACAAAATCCCCAGGTGACTTACGCCAAGAGCATAAGCATTACCCCAGAACTGGTTAGAAGTGCAAATGGTCTGCAGAAGTTCCAACCAAAAATAAAATAAGAATTGGTTGGAAGGGCTGACCAAGTCATCCTATCCTGTATCCGGCTTTAACATGGCTTTTTCCACAGGGCAGTTGAGAGGATCCAGAAGAACAAATTATGCATTATGAAGTGTAAATACTAGTTATTGTTTTAAAATTATAAATGTGAATTATTTTTATCTATTCTCTCCACCCCAAAGTTTGAGAGAATCTTATATAGTTTACACATTAAAATTCAAACTTAGCCTAGAATTGAAGACCTTTCCTAAAATGTTATTTTTGGAAAACTTTCTCCGTCTGTAGAGATGTACTCTCATCAAACTGACGTGATCATTGCCCCCGTTCCCCTGTCTAGAACATCATTCTACTTCCTGCCTGATGATCAGCAGTGCACCCCACTCAAAGGCCCAGTTCAGATCTGACTTCCCTCTGTCAACTTTCCTGTAGGCTCAGCCCAGAGCACTCTCTTTTCTCTTTCCTTAATGAATTTAATGAAGGAACTGGAAGGAGAGGCTCAGAGGGCTGGGCCTCAGGTTCATCCTGTGGAAGGGACCCAGCGTTTAGGAGAGGAGCTGGGAGGGGTAGAGGTAGAGCTGAGGAGGGCTCGCTCCCTCTGGGGAGCCTGTGTTTCAGTTTAGCCCCTTCTCCCGTCAGTCACCACGACCTGGGCCTCAGGCAGATGGATGGCCTGACAGAGCAAGTGATCTATAATCTAGATTACCTTTGCAACACCCTGGAGCTACAGTGACTGTTCTGATTTTTCATTCCTTTTCTGGCCTTCAGGAAACCTGTGCCAGTCACTGAAGAGATCTGGAGACGTACTCGGGTTGGTCGTGTCTCTGAAAACCTAGCCCAGGGATCGTATAGTTGTTTGCTCATTAATAAAGCTGAAAGTAAGGACATCTGTCACCCATAGGACTTTTCCCTGCCAAAGTACATACGCCTGTCATAGGCAGTTTAATTCTTCTACATGCTGAAATAAGGTACAGTGTTCTATTTGTACACTCCAAGGCTTCTGTTATTCACTTTCTTTACTTCTGTAAGGCCAGAGAATCTTCTCAATGAAATGTAGACCAGTGTATCCTGGAAATTAATAGGGGCTATATTTATTAAGCCTTCCAAAAGCCCTACTAGGAATTCAGCTGCAAATGCTCATTTATTAAGAGTCGCATTCTCGTATTTCAGAGTTGGGCATGGTTCTGTAGGCTTTGGGAGAGTAGAGACGAGGAAATCAGGCTACCAGACCCATCCTTCAAGGCCCTGGTCTGCCTGAGCCACACTCACCAGGTGCAGACACGTGGGCTGTCCTGCTTGCTGTAACAACTCTTGCCTACCCACATCTTGGAAGGTTTCAACCCAAGGCCGATGGGGGATACTTTCTGTCCTAGATTAACACTTACCTCTGAATTGAACTTTTCTGTGTTTCTATCCTTTTGTAAGAAACACAAAGTCTTCCCATCAGTAATCTGTGCTCTGCTTCTTCTGTGGAGGTGGGCTAGAACCCATCTGATTTCTGGTTGCTCATTTCTGCAGCTCCTGCCTTGTCATGACCTCTGCACGCCAACCCTGGCTCATTTACTAAAAATCTTCCTGCCTGACCCCTGGGGCACTGATCTCCTGTGGCTTCATGGCTTCCTCGTGCTCCGTGGTAGCGATGCTCTGCCTGATGCACCTGCCATATGGGCCTGCTCTGTCCTTCTGTGCCCACCCCCAACTCTTGTCCGAGACCCTATGGACCACCCTGACCCACTGCTGCCCAGGGTCTGGTGCTGACCCCAGGGATTGGTTACAGGTCCATTATGAAACACAGTATTTCTATCTTATCTTCTGCTTGAGACTACTATATATTCAGATACCATTTTTTAGTAAAAGTCTTACAGTGAAAAATCAACCAGAATATATTGATTTTAGCATAAAAAGTGAACACTGCATACTAATCTATTTTTTCTAACTTTTAACGTAAATATAAACTGAAGGAGAACTTAAATAAAACCGGATATTTCTCATTTTTTACCCCATTTCTGCTTCCCTCCTCCATCTATTCTAAATTACATCAGTTTCTTGAATATGCTAGGCTGTTTATTGCCTCTGTATCTTTTTTCATGTTGTTTTTCCAGTTCGTGAAACATGGTGGGAACTTAAATGCTTGCTGAATAAATGCTCTACCTTACAAACTGTCCCCATCATGTAACTGTTTCTTCTGCTAGGTTTTAAACTGCCTGCAAGAAAAAAACTTTCATTGTTTTATTTCTAAGTCCAACTAGAGTGTCTTATTGTTTTTAATTACTGTCAAGTTGATTCCAACTCATGGCAACCTGACTTATGCAAGGTACAGCTGCTCCTTGGTGTCTTAAAGGCTGTGACCTTTCAGAAGCATAATTCCAAGCCTGTCTTTCAGGACGTTTCTAAAGCCAAACCACTGCCATCAAGTCGATTCTGACTTATAGTGACCCTATATGTCAGAGTAGAACTGCTCCATAGTGTTTCCAAGGACCACCTGGCAGATTTGAACTGCTAAACTTCTGGTTAGCAGACAGAGAACTTAACCACTATACCACATCTCGAAACCCAAACCCAGTACTATCAAATCAATTCCTACTCACAGCAACCCTATGGGACAGAGTAAAACTGTTCCATAGAATCTCCAAGGAGCACCTGGCAGGTTTGAACTGCCAGCCTTTTAGTTAGCAGACACAGCACTTAATCACTATTCCACCAGGGCTTCTACCATCCCTCTGGATGTTTCCAACTTTTCAAGTAGTACCTGAGCATTTAACTGTTTGTACCATCTAGGGACTCCAGCAGAATGTCTAGCACATAGTATTCAAAACCTGTTCAATTAGTGAATAAAAAATATCCTTACTGTTCCATTAAGGAAAAGTAGCATATTCTTAGCTGTTGAGTGGCCATTTATGGGAGAAATTATCATTTTATCCTCCTTCCTAAAGAAAATGGCTTTAAGTACTAGATATAGGAGACTTATTGGTTGAGGCCAAGAAAGGAACTTTTAGAAAGACATCAGTTCGTAGTATCAGTGCTCAATTACTTGTTACACTTGGGTTCTTTAAGTCATATCTCTCCACAAATGAGAATTTAAAAAAAGAAAAATACACATAGAAGTGTCCCTTTACAATAGAAAAGAACTTAACAGTTGACTCAAAAGAGAACTGAAAATAAAATTCTCATCAATAATGTATACTAAATATACTTTAAAAATAGCAATCTCACTTAAAATACTAAATAAAATTAAAAAAACCACACACACATTTTTTAAACTGATTTACTAGCAAGGTAGATAAGAGAGATTTGCAGGAGATAAAAATGAAGCAAAAACACAAATCCAGACTATCAAAAGAGTGCTGAAAATGGTGACCATCTACATAGTTCAGTGACCAAAAGCTTCTATCTTAAAGGCCCTGCAGAATAACAGACAAAGCTAAGGAACCACACAAGCTGAGAACTCTGCTAACTGGAGACTCACATAATGTAGGGCAGCTCCCCTCCAAAGGACAGTGACCTTATGTGGTCTGGGTTCCGGGTGAAATCAAGAGAATTAAAAACTAAGTTTAAGGACTTTCTGGTTGGTTAAGTTTTAGTACCTAATAGAACCCACTGCTGTCGGGTTGGGTCCAACTCATAGTGACCCTAGAGGTCAGAGTAGAACTGCCCCATAGAATTTCCGAGGAACGTCTGGCAGATTTGAACTGCTAAGCTTTCGGTTAGTAGACATAGCACTTAACCCACTATGCCAACAGCATTTCCAATACTTAATAGAAGCAAAAGCAAAAATTCTCTGAAGAAATGCAGTCTTAGCACAGGGTTTAAAGAATTTCAACAGATGAAATTCCCAAATACATAACCTCAGAATAAAAATGCAACAAATACACAAGTAAGATGGTACCATGAGCAAGAGTTGACAGAAACAACAAGCAGCAAATTTGGAAATAAAAAGACTTTAGATATTGAAACCATTGGATACAGAATATAAAATAAACCTTTTAAATATATTAAAATAATTGACTGAGGGAATCTAAAACCTCAAGGAGAAATACGAGACTTAAAGAAAAGAAACTAACCAGACAGATTCAAAATAGAAATAGAACACATAGAAATGAAAAGTGAAATAATTGAAATGTAGAACTCACTGGACAGGAGCCCTGGTGGTGCATTGGTTAAGAGCTTGGCAACTCACTAAAAGATCAGCAGTTTGAATCTACTAGCTTTTCCTTGGAAACTGTATGGAGCAGTCATATGCTGTCCCATAGGGTTGCTATGAGTTGGAATAAACTCAACAGCAATGGGTTTGGTTTTTGGTTGAAGAGGTTAAGTAGTAGAATAGATACAGCTGGAAGACAGAATTAGTTAGGCAGAAGAGTTGAAGAAATTACACAGAACATTGTAGAGAGAAATAAAGAAGCTAAAAATACAAAAGAGAATATGTAGTAATAAATGTAACCAGGGACATAAAAGACTTGTACAAACAAAACTGCAAAACACTACTGCAAGAAATCAGAAGAGTCCTATGTAATTGGAAAAATGTACAATGCTCATGGATAGGTAGAGTCGAAGTTGTGAAAATGTGAAAGCTGTCTACAAATACAATGCAATCCCAATCCAAATACCAACAGCCTTATTTAATGAGATGGAAAACTAACCATTAACTTAATAGAGAAAGGAAAGAGGACTGAGATAAGTAAAGCACTTTTGAAGAAGAAGAAAGTAGGAGGCATGGCACTGTATGACCTCAGAACCTACTATACAGCTATAGTGGTCTAAACAGCCTGGTACTGCAACAATAACAGACATGTTGACCAATGGAACAGAATTAAGAACCAATATGTAAATTCATCTGTCTCTAGTCACTTGATCTTTGACAAAGGCCCCAAATTCATTAAATGGGGAAAAGACAGTGTTTTAAATGACGCTGGCAAAACTAGATGTCCATCCACAAAATAAATGAAGCAGCATTTATACCTCATACCATATACAAAAACTAATTCAAATCAATCAAAGCCCTACAAATGAACTCCAAAACCATGAAAATTATAGAAGAAAAAATAGAGTCAACACTACAGGCCCTAATGCATGGATAACATAGATGTGATACAAACAATAACTAACAGTGCACAAACACCAGAAGATAAGCTAGATTACCAGAATCTTCTAAAAATTAAATACTTATACTCATCAAAAGAGTCAAAAGAATCTACAGGTTGGGGAAAAAAAATTGGCTACAAGTTCCAAAAATTAAGTCTGTGAACTTAATTGTTCTAACTGCTACATATATCACTGCTGAGTATCACTATGGTCACCTTCAAAATATTCCCTTTGGGAAGCTATGCACTAACACCAGCACCTAGTTCACCCTTCAAAGCAATTTTGAAACTCTTTCTGGAATGGCCATTGCTCATGGTGGCAAGGTGGCAAGTTCATGAACTTAATTGTCTAGTTGTCTGTGAGGGAGTTTTTAGCCAATAAACAAACAACTGTATTGGAACACCCTCCCTACTCACCAGATTTGGAGCCAGCAACTTTTTTCTTTCCCCAAAGATAAAGGAAATATTGAAAGAAAGACATTTTGGTGACATTCAGGACATCAGGGGTAATAGGATGACAGCTGTGATATCCATTCCAAAAGAAGAGTTCCAAAATTGCTTTGAAGGGTGGGCTAGGTGCTAGCCTTGGTGCATAACTTCCCAAGGGGAGTACTTCAAAGGTGACCATGGTGATATTCAGCAATGAGATATGTAGCTCTTTTTTTAGGATGAGTTCTTGGACTTAATTGGCAGTCCTCGTATAACAAATCTGCGAAAGACCTTATCTCTAAAATCTGTAGGAAAATCCAACACCTCTGCAACAAAAAGACAAATAATCCAATTAAAAATAGGCAAAGGATATGAACAGACACTTCACCAAAGAACACATTCAAACCACTAACAGACACATGAAGAAATGCTCATGAGAAATGCAAATCAAAACTGCAGTTACATATCATCTCACCATGACACTAGTGGCACTTATAAATTAAAAACAAACAAACAAACAGAAAATAATAAAGGTTGGAAAGGCTGTGGGGAGACTGGAACTCTTAAGCTGTGCTAGTGAGAATGACAAATGGTACAACCAATTTGGAAAATAATATAGTGCTTCCTTAAAAAGCTAGAAATGGAAATACCATACAATCCAGTCGTTCCACTCCTAGGAATATATGCTAGGGCTATAATAGCCATCACACAAATAGACATATGCACACCCATGTTCACTGCAACATTATTCACATTAGCAAAAAGATGGAAACAACCTAAGCCCATCAACATATGAATGGATAAACAAACTATAGTACATACACATAATGGAATACTATGCAACAACAAAGAAAAATGATTAATCTGTGAAACATCACACAACACAGGTTAATCTGGAGGGAATTATGCTAAGTAAAATAAGTCAGGACTCCCTAAGGATAAATACTGTATGAAACCACTATTACCAAAGTTCATGAAAAGATTTAATCTTTTCATGAAATAATGAAAGAAATAATCATGAAAGAAATAATCTGTGATCGTTACTAGGGAGGAGAAGACTGGGAAGAGAAAAACACTAAACAGACAGTAGAAAAGTGGTAACTCAGGTGAAAGTTAAGACAGTACACAATACTGTGGAATCAGTACAACTTGACCGCGGCAAGGTCACGGAAGCTTCATAGATACATCTGAACTCCCAGATGGACTGAAGTACTGGGCTGATGGCTGGGGACCGTGGTCTCAGGTGACATCTGGCTCAATTGGCATAACATAGTTTATAAAGAAAGTGTTCTATGTCCTATTTTGACAAGTAATGTCTGGCATCTTAAAAGCGTGTGAGTGGCCTTCTACGAAACTCCATTGGTCCTACCCCAACTGAAGCAAGGGAGAATGAAGAAAACCCAGGACACAAGGGAAAGATTAGTCCAAAGGACTAATGGACCGAAACTACCACAGCCTCCACCAGAGCGAGTCCAGCAGAATTAGATGTTACCTGGCTACCACCACTGACTGCTGTGATGGGGATCATGATAGAGGGTCCCAGACAGAGCTAGTGAAAAATGTAGAACAAAAAAAAGACTAGACTTACTGGTCTCACAGGGATGGTAGAAGCCCTTAAAATATGCCCCCCAGACACCCTTTCAACTCACTACTGAAGTCACTTCTGAGGTTTACTTCAGCCAAATATTAGACAGGCCCATAAAACAAAATGCGACTAAATGGGCACACTAGCCCAGGGCAAGGATGACAAGGCAGGAGAGGACAGGAAAGCCAATAGCGGGGAACCCAAGATCAAGAAGGGGAGACTGTTGACACTTCATGGTGTTGGCAACCAGTGTCACAAGGCAATATATTAATCATTTAATGAGGAACTGTTTTGCTCTGTACATCTTCACCTAAAGCACAGTTAAAAAGAAAAACAAAGGTGATGGAAAAAGAAAAAAAAAAATAAGAACATGAAAAAGGGTAAGACACACAGAAACTTAGTTGAGAAATTTTAATATAAATCCAGTCAGAGTTCCAAAAAGAGAGAATAGCATGTGGGGGAAGCTCTCAATCTTCAGATTCAGGAAGCTAACTAAGTCTCAAAAAAAACCAACAAAAACACCAGACTCGTTGCCGCTGGGTCAATTCTGGCTCAGTGACCCTTTAGGACAGAGTGGAACTGCTCCATAATTTCCGGGGAGTGTCTGGTGGATTCAAAGACATGACTTTTTGGTTAGCAGCCATAGCACTAACCACTACTCCACCAGGCCTTCCAAAGGAATCGCAAGATCCTTCAAAATCCTCCAAAAATGCAAGATCCTTCATAGTGAAACTGAAAAACGAAGACTAAAAAGATTTTTAAAACAGTGTGAAAGACAAATTACCTTCAAAGGAATGACAGTTAAACAGCTTACCTTCTAAAGTAGCAGGGGAAGTCAGAAAATGATGGGATTATACCCTCAAAACTCTAAGAGAAAAAGAAATGTGAGGTACGAAGTACCAGCAGATACTGTAGGTGCTGACATGATGAGGAGACAGCATGGCCCCACCGTTAACCCTTTATATCTATTAGGGAGACTACTAAATGCTGACTTAACAACCTTAAAGTGAGATTTATACCTTCCCTGCAGGGTAGAGTCAGTGTTAATGATCATATAGAGAATCTAATTAATGAGGCATATTGGACAATTTGGCCAAAAAAGTTAAAATAAAGCTGTCTCCTCTAGGGGTCCAAAATGTCAGAAACTTTAAGAGGTGGACCAAAAAAATTATTTACTAGGCCAGCAAAGGGTAACCAAAGCACAGGCAGCACTGAGTTATCTACTAGGTGGGTTAAGCTTCTGCTGTGGCATTAGCAAAGCAGGAAAGACCACCTCTCTCTACCACCCCTAACAGTCATGAAAAGGAGACCAAAGATAGAAGTTAAGGTTCAATGAGCTTATGTAGAAGTTTACAACTGGGAAAACTAGAAGGAAATAATTTAAATTTTAGCTTGTGTATACAGTTTTGTTTTTCGGTTTAGTATTCTCATACTTTAAATTACATGTGGTTGGGGTCCCACTATCATCTTTGTAATGTTTACAACATTTCCCCTGAGCTTGAGGATTCAATGTTTAGGGGCTAGGAACAGAACTACCTTCTTAACCCGATGCTTGCTTTATGACATACAGAATGTACTTAGGGTAATACCTGGTATGTAGCAAATACCTCACAAAAGTTAGACCTCTTTCCTGTGACCAAGAGGCTAAGGACCACAGCGAGAACCAGGATGGCTGTGGATACAGCATATTGTATATCAGGGTCAAGGCCTGGGGCTGAGGGGATCAGGGTGGTGGTAGGGAGGGGCTGTCTAGGGAGACAGAGACGGGAGTCCTTATCCAGAAATACTTAAGGGGCAAGCCTGGAAGCAAAACCTCCCCAATTTTCCCGTGCTCTAGAAACTCATAAATTTAGCCTCTCCCCTAACGCAGAAATGAAAAAGGGAACTAGTGGTGGTGTTCCTTCAGGCAACAACAGCGAAATCAATACTTGGCTTAGATTTAAGAAGTTAGGATAAAAACTCACTTTGTTAGTTTTATATTTACAATGTTTCTTAGTTAAAAGAATTTTTCTAGACATATCTTACTCAAACAAAAGATAGAAATACCTTTTGACATTTCGGTCAAACCCAGTAGGTAGGTTTGAGAGCCAGTAGAGCTGATAATCTCAGCAAGCCCCAGTGGGCTTGACAGTACGTATCAGGGCTGGGAGAGAAAAGAGAGAGGAGCGACAGCGGAGGCTGGTCCTTTATCCATCCCAGCAAGTTTCCTCTGCCTTGTGAAAGAAAGCCAACCACATCCTTACAGAGGAAATTTCCAAGGGCTACTAACAGAGTCTGAATCTAGCAGGGTGGGCATACCCTTGTCAGTGCCAAAGTGGCAATTTTTACACTACATTCTGCTTCATTGTTCTGAAATACGGTCCCTGGTTATGGGAGTTCCATCTTCCAAAAATAGGGAAATGTGGTTTGACAATGGTCATGTGCACTTCCTCCTGGTATGAAACTGAAAAAAACCAAACCCAGTGCTAACAAGTTGATTCTGACTCTTTATGACCCTATAGAACAGAGTAGAACTGCTCCATAGAGTTTCCAAGGAGTTCCTGGTAGATTTGAACTGCCAACCTTTTGGTTAGCAGTCATAGCACTCAAGGGTTTCAGGTCCAAAAGGTGTAGCTGAGATTCAGAAAAACTATTTGAATTTCTAGAATATTTTGATGGCATGGGATGGCAACAGGTAAAATAACTGAAAATTAGGACAGTTTTGTTCAATATGAGGCATGTAACTATGCTATGTTTGGACTCCCAAGGAGGCCTTTGCTCTCAATGTGTGCAGTAGATTGTACCTTGTGGTAGTCAGATGAACCATCTTTGGGATTCTGGGCTCAGCAGCATAAATTTCAGTCAGGGCCCCAATGGGTTACAGCTTCCTCTTTCCTGACTTCAGTTATATTGGAGGAGCAAGACCATTCTCATAATTTTTCAGTATTTTCTATAACATTTTTTCATGCCCTGGGATAGAGAGGCCTGGAAAGGTGAAACAAACTATAGCAAAGGAAAAGAAAGAATTGGACAGAAGATAGAATGAAGTCTCCCTTATTTTTATTCTCTGCTTAAAGTATCTGGGGCTATGTTTGTCCCAGTGTTCTCTGTACATTTACTGATGTCAGTGGAACCAGGAGCATCATAGTTACACACAGTTGAATCACACAGGCTGAGAGCAGATTTTTAGCTGCCAAAATTTCTAGGCCTCCATCAAACCCTTGGAAAAGAGTCATTTTTCTATTTTGACTGTCTATGTAGTATTACCAAAAGTCTGTAATTCAGTTATTCCTGTAGACACTGGAATAACTGATGGATAAATCAATAACACTTGTTCTGAATTATGAAGTTCCCAAGAAGATCCTACATCCTTTCAGCTTACCTGTAAGGTATGCAAACTCCTCAGTCTTTCTTGTATGGCCTTCTTTCTGGATTATTTTTGAGAGAAACTTGTGGCAGTATTCTCAAAAACTGTCTCTTTGTCCTCATTGTGCCCTATGCATTTCTATACCGTGACATTTGTCATATTGTATTGAGACTCAGTTTATACACGTGTCTGTCTCCTAGTCTTCTCTAAATTTCTTAAGAACAGAGACCATGCCTTTGCATTTTGTGTTAAGTTTAAAGTTTCACTTGAGTTTCTAAAATATAATAGACACTGAGTACTATACCAATATGCAGAGTTTAAAAGGGAATTTTTGATCATCGATTCCATATTTCTTACAGACCTCCATCATATCAAAGATATAAAAAGTTTCAGAGTAGAGAGAGAAGATTTGTAAAGATTACAAGGTCTGACAATTAAGTCTTCAAACTTAATTGTTCAATACTGAATTCACTGTTGAATATCACTATGGTCATCTTCGAAGTACTCCCCTTGGGAAGCTGTGAGCCAACACCAGCATCTAGTTCACCCATCAAAACACTTTTGAAACTCTTTCTAGAATGGCTATTGTGAACAGCGACAAGATGGCAGGTTTGCAAACTCAATTGTCTAGTTGTCTGTGAGGGAGTTTTTAGCCAGTAAACAAATAACTGTATTGTAACACCCTCCCTGCTCACCTGGTCTGGTCTCCAATGACTTTTTTCTTTACTGAAAGATAAAGGAAATATTGAAAGAAAGACATTTTGATGACATTCAGGAGATCAAGGGTAATACAACAATCAGCTCTGATGGCTATTCCAGAAAAAGAGTTCCAAAATCACCTTGAAGAGTGGACTAGGGCTGTTATCGATGCATTGCTTCCCAAGGGGAGTACTTTGAAGGTGACTGTAGTGATGTTCAGCAGTGAGCTATCTATGAACTCTAGGATGAGTTACCAAACTTTATTGTCAGACTTCATATTATTTGGAGATTTTATTTTTATTTTTTCTGTGAGATCAGGACCTATTCTTTACCTCAACACTCAAAGCTTAGCTTGCAGACTCTTTATGTGCTCGCTGCTAACCAAAAATGTTGGCAGTTTAAACCACTAGGTGCTCCTTAGAAACCCCATGGGGCACCTCCACTCTTTCCTACAGGGCTGCTATGAGTTGGAATTGATTTGATGGCAATGAGTTTGGTTTTTTGGGTTTTTGCTGGTGTCAGGTATGGAACTCTGTTGACTAGCGCCTCAATCATGCTTGAGAAAATTAATGTGATCTAGAACAGGTCACACAGACAAAAAGAAAACAGAAGGAGCAGCATTTTAGAAGTCACTACTTGTTTCCAAGGCAGGGAGTGTATGAGTTTTCCAGCGGTCATATAACCTAGGGCCATAATGAGTCATCATCAATAGGACTACCTGGGATAGGGGATTTAAGCAATGACAGTTGTTTGAAAAGTGGACCTGCAGGGAATCAGAGGCCAAGGGGACATCAGGCAGCTGAATGAGAGGCCCAGTTTTCATCAGAGGTGCATTGCACTGTGTGTTTTCCTGGTGATCACTTTTTAAAAGAACAATGGAAAATGAAAATAAAGTTTTACTTTGCTTAGAATCTATTAGTCATGGTGGATCAATATGTCAGTTCCATTTATTTCTCTAAGTATTAGACATTGTATCTGACTCATCTTAGGTACTTGATAAATGTTGAACTGAAATGACCTGATTTGGGAACATATTCTTTTTACTGGACTAAAATATGTCTATGAGACAGCCCAACTGAGCTGAAGTCCTTATTCATATTTCAGAGTTATATCTCCTTAAATCATACTTTGGAGCAGGTTTTATGGGAGTGATTAAAATTAGCAACTAAATAGAAATGCACATTTAGAAGCCAGCTCTTAGTTATGATAAAAAAGTAGAAATTTGTTTTCTAGCACCGAGGCATGATCTGACTGTAACTTGTATAAAGTCTAGCTATCTTGTGGTCTAGTTTCTGGGAAAGTCACAGTCAAGAAAATACCAACCCAACAGCAGAGTTCAACTGAAACAAATGACTTTCTAGGAAAATGTCAAATGGCATTATGTAGATAATACACAGGAAAACTTCTTTGTAGAAAAATCCTCTTTCCCAATTCTATCCCTTTATTTAGATCTCCAAATTTTACCATTTTTAATCTTTCCTCTGAGATCCATTCCACAATCTCTTTTCTTCACCTTTCCTACTCCCGGAATGCTATTTTCTTCTCCTTTTCCAAAAAGCTACATCATCTCTCCTTTCCTTTGTACCAGAAAACTGAAGCTTTTCTGCATGATATTCCATGGAACTCATAATTGGGAGTTAAAGAGAATGGAGAGGCCTAGCAGAAAACACTAAGATTTTTCAGAGGAATTGGGTACAGAAGGAAGAGGCTGTGACTATTTGGTTTTCCCCTGCCTCAAAAGGAGACTTGGCAAAAGCAACATGAGGAGTTAACAACTAGTCTCCGTTTTACTGCCTCTGGGGCTGCAATGGTGGCTTCTCTGCATCCAAATAAGTCTCATCTTTAGCTTGATAATAAGATGAAATGCTATAACAAAAATGTATTCTTTTGGTTTTGTTACTGAGGGGGGGAGGGAGGGAGAGAGAGGGATGGAGGGATGGAGAGGGAGGGAGAAATGGAGAGGGATAGAGAGGGAGGGAGGGAGGAAGGGAGGGGGGGAGCGAGGAGGGAGGAGGTGTGGGGAGGAACCTGTTGCCCTCAAGTAGATCTGACTCTTAGTGGCCCTGAAGGACAGCATAGACCTGTCCTATCAGGTTTCAGAAGAGTAGGTGGTAGATTTGAACTGCAGTGAAGCTCTGAACCAATGTTTGACCAGGGCTCCTCCTAATTAAAGTGTGTAGTATAGTATTTTATCTCATTATTGATTGATAAAAAATACAAACCCAAACCACTTCTGTCAAGTTGATTCCAACTTATAGTGACCCTGTAGGACAGATCAGAACTGCTCCACATAGATTCCAAGGAGTCCTTGCGGATTCAAACTGCCAGTCTTTGGGTAAGCAAGCAGCTATGGGACTTGTCCACTGTGCCACCAGGGTTTCCACTGGTACTAGAGTATTAATAAGTTTATTACTCTAGAGTAGCTAATTAGAGTAAGTTTGGATGTTAATTAAGAAGAAACCCAATACATGAGGAGGAAATTAAAAAAATGAGAAGAGACCTGGAAATGGAAGGTCAAAAATTAGATACAAAATTTGACCCCTATTCCTCTAAAATGTTGTTAGGGCTTAGTGACAGCCCTGCAGGGAAGCTTAAGTAGAAGTACTGCTTTGGGAAATCCAGATGACTGGTAGGAGTGTCAATTAGTTCAACTTCAGTGTTGGCAGAGGGAAGATTCCCTGGATAGCACAAATACTCAGGCACTCAACTACTAGCAAAAAGGCTAGCAATTCAAACCCACCCAGAGGTGCCTTGGAAAACAGGCCTGGTGATCTGCTTCTGAAAGGTCACAGCCTTGAAAACCCTATGGAGCAGTTCTACTCTGCACGCATGAATAGCCATGAGTCAGAATTTACTCGAAGGCAGCTAACATCAGAAGACTTACACGGTGGTCGTAACTAGCTGTGGTCCAGGAAATCCACCTCTAGGAATTCATTCTAAGGAACAGGATACATTTATAAGAATGTTAATTGCAGTGTTGATTATAGTTAGTATAATAATCATGGGCAATTGATTGGAAGCACCTACATATCCAACAATAGGGAATTGAGTGAGTAAATTAAGGTGCATCAGATGAAGCAATATTACTTACACAGCTGTTAAAAACTCATATTTATTTGTATGAGAAAACAGTCACAAAATTAAGTGAAAAGTAGTTTCTAAAATAATGTGTACCATGCAAGGCCATTTATTAAATATTTATGCAGAGATAAAAGACAGTATGTACTGATGGTGGTTATTTCTGGGTTAGGGATTACATAGATTTTTTTAAATTTTCTATACAAAACTTTGGTGGCATAGTGGTTAAGTGCTATATCTGCAAACCCAAAAGTCGGCAGTTCAGATCCACCAGAGGCTCCTTGGAAACTCTATGTAGCACCGCTACTCCATCCTATGGGGTGGCTGTGAGTCCAGAGCAACTCAACAGCCACAAATACAAGAATTTGTATTTAAGAATAAACCAAACACCAGACCCGTGGCTGTTCGTTTACAAAAGCAATAGCTTTTGTAAAATGAACTTTTTTTCTCTTCTGTTCAGGTTTAACATGACAGTATTTTAAATGGTGAGTGAACAGACATTTTTCAATTTGATGCTCTCACAAAGCTGTTAACTTAAAACAGCTTCCTGGATCAGTGGTTTGTATTTTCAGTTAGAGTGCTCATACTAAGAGCCCATACCCAAGTGAATGAGAGCAAGACGTTAGACCAACCCAAGAAAACTGATTGCCATCAGTTGATTCAACTCCTAGTGACCCCATAACTTGTTTTTCTTCTGTTAAGTGAGCAAACCTGTTCTACATAATTCCGTGTGCTGTTCACAAACTGCCCCAGGCGATGATTAGAGAGCTGCCTCTGTTCCAGGGAGGCCAGGTGAGCAGCACTCAGAGCCTCTAGCGTTTTCCAATAAACTGAACACTTCCTTCACAGTTTGAGGCCTTTTGGAAATGCTAAAGAAAGCCACCTTGTTACAACACACTTCTTTGCAATGGTAGTAGCCTTAAGGGCAGAGAACTGTGGAAACTAGCAGGTTATTAAGCTATTCTTTTGTAGGTACCGTACTTTCTGCCTTAGAAAATTAGTATTTGCATTCAGACCATACATTTATGTGAATAAGTAGAAGATTTGCGGTTAGTATTAGTGCTTTGTTTTTTTTTATTAATGAAACTGTAATTACCTATGTGCTAAATCTATAAAAGTTGAGCATTTCATTGATGTAGCAATTTGTCTGATAGAAAATGTGAACTTAGAAATAGGGGTGAACATAGCCAGAATTTACCTTTTTTTCAGTTTGGCTGTTGTCTTAGTCATCTAACAGAAATACCAGATGGCTTTAATGAACAAAATCCCCACTGCCATCGAGTCAACTGCAACTGATAGCAACCCTATGGATGGAGTAGAACTGCCCCGCAGAGTTTTCAAGGAGTGCCTGGCAGATTTGAACTGCTGACCTTTTGGTTAGCAGCGTAGCACTTAACCACTACACCAGCAGGGGAGAAGTTAATTCTCTAATACGTTAAGGGGCCAGAACTACAAATTCAGAGTGCAGCTCTAGGGGAAGACTTTCTATTGGTTCTAGAGAAATGTCCTTGTCATCAGTCTTGCCCTAGGAGCTTTCTAGTACAGGGATCTTGGGCCCATAGAACATACACTCCTGGATCTTCTTGCTTCATAATAGTGAGGTTCCCTTGTCTCTCTGCTCTCTTTTCTCTTTTATGTCTCAAAACAGATACAGGTAATCTTTCAGATTGAGTCCTGCTTCATTAGCATAACATCATCTAATCTTGCCTTATTAATATCCTAGAGGTAGAATCTACAACACATAGGAAAATCACAGCAGATGCTGAAATGGGGGACAGTCACACAATACTAGGTATCGTGGCCTAGCCATGCTAATACACATTTTAGGAGGACAAAAATCATTGTATCCTGAAGCTTTCAAAGTTTAGTCTTATTCTAAAGCCAAAGCACAGAAGTTTGGGGATCTGCTTTACACCAGTAAGAAAGTCCATCCTGGTTACACAAAAGGGCCAAAGTTTTGACATCTTTATAATAGAGAAATCACTTTAATTTTTCTGGAATCCAGATTTCTGGGATCCATGGAGTTAAGTGACCACCCAGGCCATCTTTATCATTGCATAGTGTTCCATTAAGTATATATACCATAGTTTACCTATCCATCCCTCTGTTGTTGGGCATCTGGGTTGATTTCTTCTTTCTGCTGCTGTGGACTGTGCTGCAATAAACATTTGTGTGCATGTATCAGTTGGTGTGAATGGACTTGATTCTGTAGGATATATTACAAGCAGTGGAAGTACTGGGTCAGATGGTATATCTAGATACAGCTTTCTAAGGAAGTGCAGATTGCTTTCCAAAGAGGTTACACCATTTTGCAATCCCACCAACAGTGTAGGAGTTCCAATTTCTCCACAGCCTTTCCAGCATTTGTTGTTTTGAGTTTTCTGGATCATGGGCAATCTTGTTGGGGTGAGATGGTATCTCAATGTCGTTTTGATTTGAATTTCTTTAATAGCTAATGATTGTGTGCATGTCTGCATGTATTTTTTGGCTGCCTGGGTCTCCTCTTTAGAGAAGTGTCTGTCCATCTCCTTTGCCTATCACTTAATTGAATGATTTATCATTTTCTTATCAATACTTTGTAGTATCTTATAGATTACGGAGATCAGGCATCAGTCTGACACATAGTTGCCAAATATTTTTTCCCATTCTGTAGGTGGCCTTTCAATTCTATTGATAAAGACTTTGGAGGAGCAAAACTGTTTGATTCTTAGTAGTTCCCATTTATCTATTTTCTCTTCTGTCATTTGTGGTTTGACAGATTTTGAAGTCTGTCTGATAAGCTTTATCATTTTAGATTTGATGTTTAGGTCTTTCATCCAGTTGGAGTTGTTTTTTGTATAAAGCATAAGATTTAGATCTTATTTCAACTTATTGTAGATGGATATCCAATTGTGCCAGCATGATTTGTTGAAGAGATTGTTTTTACCCCAGTTTAAGGTCTTAGGGCCATTGTTGAATATTGTTGTGTAGTTTCACAGGAAGATGGTGTCATCTCTGGGGTCTCGATTCTGTTCCATTGATCTCTCTCTTTTTGTGCTAGTACCAGGTTGTTTTGACAACTGTGGTAGTGTAATAGGTTCTAAAGTCAGATAGGGAGAAGACTTCCAGTGTGTTCTTCAGTAGTGCTTTACTTATCCGGGGCTTCTTCACTTTCCAAACAAAGTTGGTGATTAGTTTCTCCCTCTCATTAAAAATATCACTAGAATTTGTATTGGGATTGCATTATATAAGTAGATTGCTTTGGATAAAATAGACGTCTTCACAATGCTAAGTCTTCCTATCCATGAACAGGGTAGGTTTCTCCATTTATGTTTAAGTCTCTCTTAGTTTTTTGTAGTAAGGACTTGTAGTTCTCTCTGTAAAGTTCTGTTGTTTCTCTGATTAGATTTATTCCTAGGTACTTTATCTTCTTAGGGCCTACAGTAAGTGGTATTGATTTGGTGATTTCTTCATTAATAATCTCATTGTTGGTATAAAGGAATCCTATGGACTTACTTATGTTTATCTTGTATCCTGAGACTTTGCTGAACTCTTCTATTAGTTTGAGTAGTTTATTTATGGATTCTTTAGGATTCTCTGCATAGACACTCATATCATCTACAAACAGGGAGATTTTTACTTCTTTGCTGATGCAGATGCCATTTATTTCTTGGCCTTATTTAATTGCTTTGGCTAGAGCTTCTAGTACAATTTTGAATAGGAGAGGTGAGAGTGGAGTTGTCATTCTCAAGGGAAATTGTTTCAGTCTCTCTCCATTCAGGCTTTGTATAAATGGCCCTTATTGCATTGAGAAATTGGCCTTCTTTTCCTATTTAGCTGAAAGTTTTTAGCGTGTATGGGTGCTGGACTTTATCAAATGCCTTTTCTGCATCAATAGACAAAATCAGGTGATTCTTGTCTTTTGTGTCATTTATGAGGTTGATCGTGTTAATTGCTTTTCTGATGTTGAACCAGCCTTGAATCCCTGATATGAATCCAACTTGGTCATGATGGATTATTTTTGGATATGTTGCTGTATTCCATTGGCAAGAATTTTGTTGAAGATTTTTGCATCTAGATTCATGAGTGACATCAGTCTGTAGTTCTTTTTGTTGGGTCTTTCTGTGGCTTTGGTACCAGGGTTATGCTGGCATCATAGCATGAATTTGGGAGTATTTCATCCCTTTCTATACTATGGAATAATCTTAGTAGTATTGGAGATAACTCTTCTCTAAAAGCTTGGTAGAATTCTGTGGTAAAGCCATCTTGGCCGGAGGTTTTTTTGGTTGGTAGTTTTTGGGTGGTTTTTTCAATCTCTTCCTTTGTGCTGGGTTTATTAAGTTCTTCTGCTTCACGTTGTGATAATTTGGGTTGGTGATATGAATCAAGGAATTTGTCCATTTCCTCTAGGTTTTCAGATTGTTTAGAGTACAGTCTTTCATAGTATTCTGTTATGATATTTTTTATTTCTGTTGGATCTATTATGACAACTCCCCTCTCATTTCTTATTTGGGTTATTTGTTTCCTTTCCTGTTGTTCTTTAGTAAGTCTAGCCAGTGGTTTGTCAATTTTGTTGATCTTTTCAGAAAACCAGCTTTTGGTCTTTTCGATTTTTTCAATTGTTATTCTATTCTCTAGTTCGTTTAGTTCTGCTCTAATCTTTATGATCTGTTTTTGTTTGGTGCCTGAGGGGTTTCTCTGTTGTTCTTTTTCTACTTGTTGAAGCTATAGGGTTATTTCTTTGGTTTGGTGTCTTTCTTCCCTCCAGATGTGTGCATTTATGGAGATAAATAAACTTCTGAGCACTGCTTTGGCTGTATCCCATAGATTCTGGTAGGAAGTGTTTTCATTCTCCTTGGAATCCATAAATTTGTTTATTTCATTCTTGATTTCTTCTATAACCCATGGCTTTTTGAGCAAGATGTTGTTCAGTTTCCATGAGTTCCACTTTCTGTCTGTTTTTTCTAGCACTGATTTTTGTCTTTTATGGCTTATGATCTGAGAAGATGATTTGCATTAATTCAATGGTGTGGATTTTGTTGAGAACTGCTTTATGTCCTAACACATGGCCTATTCTGGAGAATGTTCCATGTGTACTGGAGAAGACGATGTAGTTGTCTGCTGATTGATAGAAAGTTCTGTATATGTCAGTGAAGTCTAGTTGGTTAATTGTGACAATAAGGTCTTCCATGTCTTTATTCAGCTTTTTTCTTGGTGATTTGTCCAGTATTCAGAGTGGAGTGTTGAAGCCTCCCACTATTATTGTTGAGTGATCTATCTCTTTTTTGAGTGTAGTCAGTGTTCCTTCAATGTACTTGGGTGCTCTAACATCAGATGCATAAATATTTAATATTGTTAAGTCCTGCTTGTGTATTGAAATTTTCAGCAATAGTGTCCATCCTTGTCCACGATGGTGGATTTTACATTAAAATCAATTTTATTTGAGATTAGAATTGCCACACTTGCTCTTCTTTGTTCATTGTTAGCTTGATATATATTCTTCCATCCTTTAATTTTCAGTTCATTCCTATCTTTAAGTCTAAGGTGAGTTTCTTGTAGGCAACATACAGATGGGTTGTGTCTTTTGACCGGGATGTCACTCTATGTGTCTTTACTGGAGTGTTCAGTCCATTCACATTCAATGTAATTATTGATAAGTATGTGTTCAGTGCTGTCATTGTGATATGTTTATTTTTGTGTTTATGTTTTCTCTGTTGTTCTTATTAGTCTGTTCTGGATTATTTCTCTTTGTCTGTTGATTTTTCATCTTTTTCAGTGTTGGTTTGGTGGTTGTATTATGTTTCTTGATTTGATATGTTGCATCTTTATTGTGCTTCATGGCTACCCCTGTGATCCCCCTTCATAAACTATGTATAAACGCAATTTTAATTACTACCAGTCTTATTAATTTTCTCTCCTTCTGGAAAGACTATAATGACTGTAGTACATCCCTCTTTTTAATATGATAACATCACAGTTTTCATGATATGCTCACTGGATCATTTCTTCCACCATTATAGCTTTGAGTAGGTTACCGGGTGATGTGTCCTGTATTTGCTTCTAAAATATAAAGTTAGTGGTTTTGTTCTTCTAAGCCAAAAGCGTCTTTCAGTATTTCTTGTAGCTTTGGTTTGGTTTTTACAAAGTCTCTGAGTTTCTGTTTATCTGCTAATGTCTTGATTTCATTTTCATATTTGCAAGATAATTTTGCAGGATATATAATTCTTGGTTGGAAGTTCTTCTCCTTCAAGGCTTTGAGTGTGTCATGCCATTGTCTCCATGCCAGCACTGTTTCTGCTGAGAAATTTGATGAAAGCCTACAGGGTTTTCCTCTGAATGTTAGCCTTCCTTTGAGTCTTGCTGCCTTTAAGAGCTTCTGCTTATGTTTCATTTTGTTCAGCTTGATTAGAATATGTCTTGGAGTCTTTCTTTTGGAATCTATATTGAATGGTGTTTCATATGCATCTTGGATATCTATATCCTCTTCTTTCATAATTTCTCGAAAGTTTATTGTCAGCAGCTCAGCCACAATATTCTCTGTGTTCTCAAGTGTTTCACCCTGTTCAGGAACTCCAATTAATCATAGATTGTTCCTCTTAATAGAGTCCCACATGCTTCTTAATACTTCTTCATTTTTCTTATTTCTTTTTTCTGAGTTCTCCTCATAGATGCTGGAGTCTGTAGCTCTGTCTTCCAAGATAGAAAGTCTATTTTCCATTTGTTGTATTCTATTTTCTTGGCTTTGAATTAAAGTTTCTGTATCTTTGATTTTGTTCTTGATCTGTTGGATTTCCCAGTTGTTCCATCAGCTTGAACAGCTTGCTTAACTTTTCATTTTGTTCTGCTGCATTTTGTATAAGGTCTAGGAGGGCTCTGTATGTAATGCTTTTGTATTCACCTTCTGATAGTTTCAGAAAGGTTTCTTTGTCTGGGAAGTTCTTTGGTGGTTTCTTTTGGGGGCCTTCTGAATCCATGGGTGATTTCTTTGTTACACTTTTATCCAGAGTTTGTTGCTTTTTGGCATCATGTGAGTCAATAGAGGCTGGAAGAGATGCTGTGAGGATGGACAACAGTTGCTTCTCTAGGCCGTCTTCAAATGAAAGGTATCTGACAACTGCAAAAGTCAGTCAGGTTTTAGGTGTACAGGTCCCTCTTCCCAGCTAGCAAAGCAAACACCTCTATATCCAACCAGAGATGTTATAAACTAGTTCAAAATACAGAAAGGCTACTGCCCTGCTGGCCTCTGTTGTTGCACCCCAGCTGTAAGTGACACTCTGTAGAATGCTTTCCTGCTGGAAAAGCGCACTTCTCCAGGCAGGCGCGGCCTCCCAGCCTAGGAATTAGGTCTACCTGAGGCCTCTGCATCGATATAGTCGCCTCCCAGTGGCACAAGATGGCATCCTGCACAAGCTCCCCGCCTGCCCTGGCATAGGTCAGTCAATGGCAGAGGCAGAAAGAGAAGCCAAAGGCACGGAGATGCACAGAGTCCAAAGCCAGGCTCTCAAAATATAGCAGTGTCGCCCACCAATCCCACCAGCAGTGCGTCTAAGACCAGCTGCCAGTCAAGTCCCAGCTCTGCCTGCTGTCCAAGACAGAGAACATAAAATTAAAATGGCAAGTTACCCTCAGTCCATGAAAGCCAGCGATCACCAAGAGCAAGGATGAGTGAAAGATACGAAGCTTTCTGCTCAGTGGTATGAAGTCCAAATTGACAGCCCTGTGCTGTGTCCTAGGGCTCACTGGGTGTCCAGAAGGCTCTGTTTAATTATTAGTTCAGATTTTGGTTTCCAGAGGGATTTAGGGAAATGTATGTTTAGTCCACCAGCTTGGCCTACATTTCTTTTTGTTGTTATTTTATTGTTGTACAATATGTATAACAAAAAATTTGCCACTTACCATTTTTCAGTGTTCAGTTCAGTAATATTAATTATATCAACAGTGTGTAAAACCATCACAATTATAGATTTCCAAAAGTTTTTCTTCATCTCAAATAGAAACTTAGTACTTCTTAAGGAATAACTCCCTCTTCCTCCTTCCTCTCAGCCCCTGATAACCATTAATGAACTTTTGTCTCTATACACTTGCCTATTCTAGATGTTTCGTATAAGTGGGTTCATACCAATATTTGTCCTTTTGTGTCTGACTTACTTTACTTTGCATGTTTTTAAGGCTCATTCATGTCACAGAATGCATCAGAACTTCATTTCTCTTTATGACTATGTAATATTTCATCACATGTTGTGAAAATGGCCTGGGGGGTGGTGGCTGATCTCCTCAAATTTCACAGAGATGAAGGAGAATCAAGATCAACAGCCCAAGGCTGATTCCTGTGAAGTGGAGGTCAGATGTATCTTCTCTGTGTGCCATTGTTTACTAACTCTGACACCAGCTGACCCTCTCACAGCACTCTACTTCTCAGCTGAGTTTGATAATTCATTGCAGTGGTCACACAGAACTTACTGGACACACTCACAATTACAGTGTTTATTAGGAAAGCAACAGATTACAGTTTAGGCTCAGGAGTACTCAAGAATACAGTTCTTCCATCAGGGAAGTTTTTCTAGCCATGTTCATAAGCATTCCTCTCCCTGGCCCTAAGCTTCTGACCATAGGCACTCTGCTTTCTTGGTCTGTGGGCCAAGAAGCAAAGTGCAGTATCTCCTACTGCTGGATCTCTTCTGCCACCACTTCTCACCATCTTCAGGGTTACAGTTTGCCCTCCCCCTTGGTCTCCTACTTCCAGGAGCTAATTAACACAGCGGTCTTGTGTACAAGGATGTGGTGGCTCTTGGCTATTCTTCCTTGGTAGTGGGGTCTTCTCTTTCCCACCTTTAGGATGGTTCATCTCAAGACCTGCAGGGTGACAAGACTCACCAGTCCCTTGGTGCACTGCACTTACCAGTCCTGCCCAATCACTTGGGTGGGAGTTGGTAGACTATGGCTGGAAAGGCCACACAAAAGTGATCTACCACTCTGCGTATGCATACACCACATTTTGTTCACCCGTTTACCTGTTGATGGACCCTTGGGTTGTTCCACCTTTTTTGGCTATTATGAATAATGCTGCAATGAATATTGACATACAACTATTTATTTGAGTCTCTACTTTCAAGTCTTTTTGGTATATTCTTAAAGAGTGGAATTGCTGGGTAATATGGTAATTTCATGTTTAAATTTTTGAGGAGCCATCAGACTGTTTTCCATTTTGGCTATACCATTTTATGTTCCTACAAGCAATGGTCAAGAGTTCCAGTTTCTTCATTTCCTCACCAATATTGATTATCTTCAATTTTTCTGATAATAACCATTCTAATGGGAATGAAGTGATATTTTCTTGTAGTTTTGATATGCATTTCCTTAATAAGTAATGATCTTGAACATCTTTTCAGGGGCTTAGTGACCATTTGTACATCTTTTTTTGAGAAATGTCTATTCAAGTCCTTTACCCATTTTTAAAAATTGAACATTTGTCTTTTTGTTGTTAAGTTGTAGGAGTTCTTCTTGATGTATTCTGGATATTAAACTCTTATCAGATACATAGTTCTCAGATATTTTCTACCATTCAAAAGGTTGTCTCTACACTTTGTTGATAAAATTCTTTTATGTACAGAAGTTTTTATTTTGAGAAAGTCCCATTTATCTATTTTTTTCTCTTCTTACATATGCTTTTGGTGTCATATATAAATAAGGATTGTCAAAAACAAGGACTTGAAGGATTGAATTCTATGTTTTCTTCTAACACTGTTATGGTTCTAGTTCTTCTGTTCAGTCATTACAATGTCCTCTGACCTCATCTAAAGTTACGTGTTCTCTTTGTTCATTTGAAAATCATTCTCGAAAGTGATTTGATTTCATCTGCTGTTTTTTGTATCTTCTAATCATCCTTCTGACCATTCCTCATCTCTTTGTCATATCATTTTAAGCCTTAATTAACTTATGGGAAGGATAAAACCCACCTGCTTCAGTTGTTCAGAAGATTATATTTGGCTCATGATGATCTTTCCAGCTACAAATTCTGGTTGCTGCTCTGCTTTCCTCTTCCCATCTATATTTCACCTAACAGAGTTTTCCCTTTCCCTGGATATTCTTTCCACCTCTCCTTGCTTGACTAGCTCCCACTTAGATTAGCAGCCACTTCCTTCAGAAGGTTTTTGTCTGCCTGGCCAGTATCACCACCACCAGTGCTGGATGAAAAGTCTTAAAGGATTCTGAAATTTCCTGTGGTGGCACTTCTCATATTGTATTGTAATTTTGTCTTTATCAGTCTCCCCTACTAGTATCTATTCTAAATGACGGTAGGACTTATACCTTGTTCATTACTATAATGCCAGATACACAGTCCCAAACCCCCAATCGGTTCTGATTCATAGTGACCTTGTAGGGTTTCCACGTCTGTAAATGTCTGTGAAGACATACTACCACACTTTTCTCCTGTGGAGCTGCTGTGGTTTCAAACATCCAACCTCTTGGTTAGCAGTTGATCACTTTAACTGTTGTACTGCCAGGGCTCCTTAGATACTGTTTGATAAATATTTGTTAAATAAACTAATAATGTATGCAGAAGTTTAAGAAGACTGTTGACCCACAAAGAGCTCAGTTTGGAAGACTATGTCTATAAAGTTGTAGGACTGCAAAGTAATACTGTAAGAAGGCCAAACTCAGAAGTGACTAAGTTCTTGGTCAGAAGAGTCGAAGTACCAGGCTATGTCCTGATATAAAGAACTGCTCTGAAAGCTGAGCCAGAAGGGAATTGAACAGTGGTGCATGTATGACCATTGCTTTTGAGACTGCTGTCTGTTTTAAAGTCCAGGCTATGTGGGTCTTTGTGCTTCTTTTATCACATTGCAATGGTCCAAGGAAGCTTTTCAAATAAAGATGCAAATTTATCTGGTAATGTAAAGGAGCCCTTTGCTGCCATCAAAGTCACTGCCATGATTATCCTTTTTACCTTGTCACCGTTGATCTTCATGGCAGTTCTGAGAGGTTCACTTATTAGTGTCTTTGTTTAGCAAATGAAGATACTAAAGTTCAGAGAAACTAAGTAGTTGGCATAGGATCAGATAACAGATTTGGAAAGGGAAGTCAAATCAGGCCCCTTGGGTTCTAAATACCATCTTCTTTCCATCTATTGTGCAAATGAATAGAAGCACCCTATCAGTTTCCCATAACGTACTGTTATGAATTGAATTTTTTGCCCCCAAAACATATGTTGAAGCCTAAAACTTGTACCTGTAAACATGACCCTGTTTGGAACTAGGGTCTTTGAAGATGTTATTAGTTATGTTAAGATGATGTCCTAACATAAGCAGAGTGAGTCCTAATCCTATATGACCAAAGCCCATAGTAATTCAATTGTGACTCATGGTGACCCTGTAGGACAGAGTAGAAACGTCTCATAGGGTTTCCAAGGCTGTAATCTTTATGGAAGCAGATTGCCACATCTTTCTCCTGCAGAGCAGCTGGTGAGTTCAAATTGCTGATCTCTTAGTTAGCAGCCAAGCACTTTAACCACTGTGCCACCGAGATTCCAATTTTGTATGACTGGTATCCTTATAAAAAAGAAGATACACAGAGACAGAGAGGTAATGACCATGTTGAGATGCATTACAGTCCAAGGAACACCAAGAACCTTTGGCTGTCACGAGAAGCAAGGAGAAAAGCATGGGACAGAATCTTCCTTAGAGCCCTCAGAAAGAATCAATATGACTGACACCTTGATTTCAGACTCCTATACTCAAAAACTGTAAGACTATCAATTTCTGTTCTTATAAGCCACCTAGCTTGTAGAGCTTGCTATGGTCGCTCTAGGAAACTAAGATACTCTCAGAGTACTCAGGATATGTTATTAAGATAACTTGACTTTTATAGATAGAGGACAAATGAAACATGGGGATCTGAAAGATAACATATCTTGCTCAAGTTTATTAATGTTTACCCTTTCAATGAGCAAAATTGAAAGGCCTTATTTCTACTTCCATGATGAGAAATTAAAGAGACTTGTTCTTATTCTCTCTGGTAATTCTGAGTTTGTAGCAAAGTACTTAGAAATCCAAGAATTTCCTTTGTAGTTACCCTCATTCTGGTCAGTGCCTTCCACTGGAGGGACACAAAGCTCTTAGGGCCCAATTTTAGTGTCACTTAAACACCACTCAGCTGTAATTAATCACTTAAATTAAATTAACTCTGTGTTCTCATAAAGAGACACTAATCCCACCTTTCAGCTCTCTTCTTGCACTGCCTGAAGTATTCCAATAATCCTTACCCATACTTAACTAACAGCTGCTAGATGACCAGATCTCCAGTGTGATGTCAAAATGCATAGTCACTGTACGGGTAGTTCATATTGATGACTACTAGGTAGTATATGAGTGATACATAACCCGGTTAAAGACTTAGGGAGAGAAATTCTAGAAAGTGGGCCAATAAGGTGAAAAAAGTGGAAGTACTGAGTATTTACTCTTGGTCAAGCCACTGTCTCATTGTACTGTCTCTGAATCTACTCCTATCCGACAATCCCATTCTCTGTTTTAGACATTTGGTTCATGGGGCTGGGGGAAAAACAAATTCAAATTCTGGCTGCAAGAATTTGGAAGCAATAGCAACAATAACCAAGAAAACAGGTGTATGGTCACATATGTAGGTGCATAGGCATATATGTCTATAGGTAGCCACAGGAAATACATATGTATGCACATATAACTGGAAAAACAAAACCCACTACCATTGAGTCAATTCTGACTCATAGCAAAGCTATAGACAGTAGAACTGCTCCATAGAGTTTCCAAGGATTGCCTGGTGGATTTGAACTGCCAACCTTCTAGTTATTAGCCCTAGTACTTAACCACTACACCACCAGGGTTTCCATGAACACACAGAAGTATCTATCTATATGTACATAAAGATATGTGTATGCATGCATATATTTTCATAGAGGGCACACTTACAGATGCTTCTCAGACATAACCAAATACTTGCCAGATTAGTTTTCTGGGTTTGAAGACTTAGGACCTTAGACTCATGGGACAACTCAGTTAGCATAACATAGTTCATAAAGTTTAAGTATTGTGTGCTACTAAGTGAATGTCGTCTGGAATCTTAAAAACTTGAAAGCATCTAAGATACAGCTATTGGTCTCTATTCTTCAGGAATAAAAGAGAAAAATGAAATGAAAGACTAAGAAACAACTGTACAGGGCTGACAGCTTACATGAGCCACAGTGTCATCTACCCTGAAATCAGAAGAACTAGATGGTGCTTGGCTAACACTTTCGACCTTTCTGACCAAGGCCACAACAGATGGCATCCAGAATGGTGGAAAGTGCAAACTGCAAACTTACTGAGACTGTCACCCTGAGACACTTTTTAAACTTTGAACTGAAACTATCCCCTGAGCTCACCTTTTAGTGAAATAAGTGATAGGAACACAAAATAAAAGATGTTACTTATGAGTATGCTACCTGATTAAAAAACTATATGAGAATAAAAGGTCAACAATTACTCTATAGCAATGATGAGAAGGGAGGGCAGGAAAAGTAGAATGATAGAAATGAAACAACCAGAATGCAATTAAAGAGAATGTTGACACATACAACAATTTTTATAGAAAAAAATTGTGGCTATGACATATCCGATAAGTGTTTTATCTCTGTAATCTATAAAACACTTCAACACTTCAATAACAAAAAGACAAATAATCCAGTTAAAAAGTGGATGAAAAGAACAGACTCTTTACCAAAGAAGACATACAAGCAACTAACAGACACATGAGGAAATGTTTGCAGGCATTAGGCATTAGAGAAAAGCAAATCGAAACTACATTGAGATACCATCTTACCCTGACATTACTGGCACTAATACAAAATAACAAATGTTAGAGAGGTTGTGAGTAGACTGAAACACTTATGCATTGCCAGTAAGAAGGTAAAATGACACAACCACTAGGGAAAACAATATGATGCTTCTTTAAAAAGCTGAAAATAGAAATGCCATACAATCTAGCAATCTCACTCCTAGGAATATATTCTAGAGAGATAAGAGCCATTACTCAAATAGATAAATATACATACACTCATGTTCATTGCAACATTATTCACAACAGCAAAAAGCTGTAAACAACTGAAGTGCCCATCAACAGAAGAATGGATAGACAAACTGTGGTGTACACACACACACACACACACACACATACACATGCATGCAAGCAGGTGCACAGTAGGCCACTTCAATGATAAAGAACAATAATGACTCTGCAAAACATCTCACAACATGGATGGATCCGGAGGGCTTTAAGCTAAATGAAATAAGCCAACCACAGAAAGACAAATATTGTATGAGACCACTCTTCTAAAAACTCAGGAAAAAGTTTTACATATAGGCCAAAAAACCTTTGATTGTTATGAGGCAGCAGAGGAGAATAGAAATCACTAACTAGGCAGGAGACAACTGTCAACTTGTGTGAAGGGAAAGATGACATACAACATAGGGAAAGTCTCACATCTTGACCAAGGTAAAGCCATAGGAGTTTCCTAGACACATCCAAACACCTTCAGGGACCAAGTTACTGGAGCTGAGAGCTGGTGACCATAGTCTCAGAGGACAATTGCATAACATAAAGAAAATGTTTTATGTTTTACTTTGGTGAGTAGATCTGGAGTCTTACAAGCTTGCAAGTAGCCATCTAAAATACATCTATTAGTCCCATCATAGTTGGAGCAAAAGAGACAGAGGAAAAAAATATATACAAGGAAAATATCAGTTCAGAGGACTAATGGATCACATGAACTGGAGACTCTACCAGCCTGGGCCAAAAATAAATAGATGCTGCCTGGCTACTACCACCAATCACTCTGATGGGATCACTATAGATGTTCTACATACAGCAAGAGAAAAATGTTGAACAAAACTCAAAATCATACACACACAAAAAGATCAGACTTACTGGCCTGACAGAGACTGAAGGGACCCCTTCTGTCTATGGTCCTCAGGCACTCTGCTAACTCAGAACTGAAGCCACTACTAAAGTCTACCTTTCTGCCAAAGATTAGACAGGCCTATAAAAACAAACAAATGATACAAGCGAGCCCTGTGGTGGTGGTAAAGAACCATGGCTGCTACCAAAACGTAAGCAACTTGAATCTACCAGGTGCTCCTTGGAAACCCTATGGAGGAATTCTACTCTGTCCTGTTGGGTAGCAGTGACTTGGTATTAACACCATGCAACTTTTTTTTTTTTTTTTTAAATAAACAAAAAACACATATGAAGAAGTGCTTCTTAGTTCGGTCAAGTACAGAAGACCTAATGTGCAACACCTGCCCCAAAGCAAAGACGAGCAGGCAGAAAGCGATAGGAAAATTGGACAGATAGATGGACACTGGGATCCAAGGTATAAAGGGAAAGGGGGAGAGTGCTGACATATTGCAGGGACTACAACCAATGTCACAAAACAATTTGGGTATAAATTTTGAACAAAAAACTGATTTGTGCTGTAAATTTCACCTAAAACACAACTTAAAAAAAGAGATTCTGTCTGTATAACCTTCAGTGTTGACATTGTTCATTCAGCATGAGGGAGTTGGTCCCCGGTGACACCAGCAACCAGTGCTAATGCTCCTCCTTGCATCCAGATTAGATTAGTTGTAAGCATATAAACTGGGATGATAATAATACCCTGAAAATATGAACTAATTAATAATTATAATAATGAAAGAGTAGACAAAATAACATGCTATGTTAATTTAGTTTCTGTCCTTTGGGGAATATGAAGCTAGCTATTGATGTCACCTGTGAATTGTCTCTGAGGGAAGAAAAATAAAGGTTAGTTAAGATAAATCCCATTTGTAGCAAAGCTAATTAAGGTAGAAATCATAGAAGAGGGAAGTTTAAAAAATATGATGACTTTGAATACTCTGGGGGTCAGTTCTACCCTGGCCCTTAGGGTTGCCATGAGTCGGATCCGACTCGATGGCACTTGGCTTGAATATTCACAATGGGCAAACATTACCAGGAATGAAGCCTGCTCTTTGTCCCCGTGGCATTTTCTCAACCAGCAGCCAGGTCCAGTTTGGATGTCATGATCATGTCCTTGATGCTACACCCATGGACCCACATTAATGTGATTTTTTTTTTTCTTATGTCTCTATTCTTTTGTAAACACATAGTCCCTAGCATCCAAAAGTGTGACTTGATATTTTAGAAAAGATTACATAGACAAATGCATTTTCATAGCATTGGGTTAATCACAATCAGATTTCTTTAATTATAGGACTTTTCAAGGTCTTAAATATGCTAATATGCACAGTAAATGTCCAAATAAACAATCCCACCCAAAACAAACCCACTGCTGTCAAGTGGATTCCTACTCATAACAACACTATAGGACACAGTAGAACTACCCTATAGCATTTCCAAGGTTGTAAATCTTTGTGGAAGCAGACTGCCATATCCTTCTTCTGCAGAGCAGCTGGTGGGGTTTGAACTACTAACCTTCTGCTTAGCAGCCAAGCCCTTTAACCACTGCAGTCAGTGTCCAAGAGGGGTATATGTTAGCTTGAACCATTAAAAATGAGTCAAAACCAATGAATACTGACAATTTCTTATGGTTCAGCCTAATATTATCCATCACTTCTGAACTTGCTTGGGTACAGAACTCTTCTGGGGACAGTTTGTTGCAGTACCAGTGACCTCAGAAGTCATTTTGGGAACTATAGTCTTAGGTACTTAAATACAAAGACTGTTAAGTACTTGAGTCATGCATGTTCTTTGGACCCTGAGGATGCTCAGCTGCGGCAGGACAAGGAGGAGAGCAGAATAGGAGGGTTTCCACAAGGCAGGAGAGGGAAGCCCACCAGACCTCTGGGCTGAATTTCTCGCAAGCCTGGCCCAGTATGGTATTCCTCAACCCAACAAAAGTATAGAAAACTCAAGTTACTGCAGATAGAGTTACAGCTGTTGCAGTGTAAAGATGAAAGGATTTTTTAACTAAAAGTGATTAAATATTTAATATATGAATATTCAATGGAAAAAGCAGAGTGCAAGTGGGCACACAGTCTTAGAAGCTTTGTAAAATTCCTTGCCTTTGGTTACAGGCTTAAAAGGAACAACAATGAAAAAGAAAATAATTGTTTATAATGCTGTAACTGTGGATGACTTTTTGTTTTCTTCAAAATTTCCTTGAATGTTATTATACTGTTTTTGGAATTAAAAAAAAATCACAGCAGTTGTTCCTTAGACTATGAGTCCCTGACAGTCTTCTCGGAAAATCCCAATGCCTCTCCACATATTCTTTCCAGGTCTCAGGCTAGCGTTAAGCAGAAGATGACCATCGGCAGCTAGGACTTCGGTAAATTGTGTCTTTTTGATCATCTCACTGAGCTGTGTGGAGTCAAAGACCAAGCAGGCAGGTGTAGCATTGCCTCTCACTGCCCTCACAGGTAAAGACCAGATCTTCTAGATCCTGAAACCTACAGGCATCCCCGGAACCAATAGCTGCTTTCTGAAAGACTGTGTTCAAGTTGGTTATTTAAAGTTTTGTAGAGGATCATTTATAGCGACCCAATTTACAAGTATCAATTAGCTTTCTCAGTAAGGCCTCAAAATCTATTGCATCTAAAGATTTCTAGAAATACTGCACATTTATACTGGAAAAGGAAAATAGTAGCAAACATTCCTGTTATAAACACACAATTTCACAGACTTAATGTGGGTTGACTTAGGAATCTAGCTTCCAAGCTGTGTCCTTGGGAAATATTTTCCTAGTCTAGCTTGGAATGATGCCCCAACACCCCCTCAGCAGTCTGGAGGTGAAGGGTTGGCATAGCCCAAGGGAACCATGGAGCTGCTGACCAGAAAGACATTGTGACTGAGGAGCACTCCTCTATCCCCAGGACTCAATGGGAAATCTAAGTAAGGGATATTCTTGAGTCCTTTCTCCCTGACCTAATCCCAAAGCAGCTTTGTTCCTGGACTGTCCCCAGCATTCCTTGTATACTGTTCTTCTGAAGGAGCTGGCATAAGTAATTACCCAAAAGGTAGAAACCCTTAGCAGTGAGGTGGCCATAGAATGAGGCCCAAGTTTACCCCCAAAGTTGACTGCAACAGTAAGGTTTGAAGACTTGGATAACTTTTGCCAAATTTCAGTGATCCTCTTTTCAGGCCATTAGACAAAGACTCCCTGATCTAAGGCCATTTAGAAAAGCAGCATGACTTGTCATCAAAAATGGAAGAAAGAAGAAAGAAGATAAGAAGCTGGATGTATCAATTGAAACCCAAATCAAGCTTCAGCTTCTTGATCAGAGTATTTCCTTGTCTGAGTTGGCATCACCTTGATGGCACTGGGTTTGGGTTTTGGTTTGGAACTGTATCCTACTACAGGGTTTCCTACCAGGTCTGTCAGGAAACCTTATCCCAGGCTTTAAGGGCATGTGGCTGGGGTTCCTTAAGGTCTAGAAGACGGTCCCTTCCGCAACAGCGTTTGCTATTACATGGCTAGCACTACAATGCCTTATATATAGGACTTTACTCTAAAGCTTATGATAGCTACTTTAAATAACAGTTGTCCTTATGTGGATCTGTTCTGTTCCTGGACTTTGAGGACTTTTGGCAAAGGGTAATCAATCATAAAATCTAATAAATAAATGAAAAGATATGTTTTAATACCAAAGGAAGTTTTAATACCAAGGCAGAGCTTAGTGGTTTTGATTTGTATGGCAGAGCAGACAAAGCTTCTACCACCACACCAGTCACAGAGTAGCAGAGGCAGACTCTAACAGACAAGACCAGCGTCCCAAGGTGGAGTGAAAGGGCAAGAAATTAGCAGAGTATAATGGATGGAAATAGTGAAGACTTATGTGTTGAATGCCATTGAGAAAATAAGTTATGACCAAAGAAGTAAATAGGTGTACCAATATGAAGGTTATTGGAGATATTAACAGGAGCAATACTTTGGTATGATTGGAGAAAAATACAGCTAGAATGAGTTGAGAATAAAAATAGTGGAATATCCACTTTACGGTGTGTGTCTGCTAAGGACTTTATGGAGCCAAAAGATTAGCAGTTTGAGTCCACCAGCTGTTTCTTGGAAATCCTATGGGACAGTTCTACTCTCTTCTGTTGGATTGCTATGTACTGGAATTGCCTCAGTGGCAAGGACTTTATATTTATTGACTTGCAGAATCTCTGCAACAACCTTGTGGTGTAAATTATAACATTATTCTCATTTTAGAGATTAGAAACTCAGGCCCAGAGAGGATAAACAGAGTACTGGTGGCGCAGTGGTTAAGAGCTACAGCTTCTAATCAACAGGTTTGTAGTTTGAGTCTACCAGCTGCTCCTTGGAAACCCAATGGGCAATTCTACCACATAGGGTCACTATGAGTCAGAGCTGACTCAATGGCAACTTTTTGTCTGTTTGTTTTAAGGCCATGCAGCTATAAAGTGGCAGAGCTGAGACTGAAACCTAGGTGGCATGGCTTCAGGCTATGCTGAGACCCACTACATTACACTCGTCCATCAGACTGTAGGAGCACTAGTGGAGCAGTGGTTAACAGTGGTGAGAGCTAACCAAAAGGGCGGCAGTTCAAATCTATTAGCTGCTGCCTGGAAACCCTATGGGGCAATTTTACTATGTCATATACTAGGTTTGACAATTGAATTCACGAACTCATCCTAGGAAAAGGTGATACATACCTCACTGCTGAATATCACTATGGTCGCCTTTGAAATATTCCCCTTGGGAAGCTATGCACTGATGCCAGCAACTATTTCACCCTTCAAAGCAATTTTGGAACTCTTTTTCAGGACTGGCTTTCAGAGCTGTTATTGTATTATGCTTGACATCTTCAGTGTCATCAGAAGTCTTCCTTTCAACATTTCCTTTATCTTTGGGTAAAGAAAAAAGTCATTGGGGGCCAGATCAGGTGAGTAGGCAGGGTGTTCCAAAACAGTTATTTGTTTACTGGCTAAAAACTCCCTTGCAGACAACTATTCAATTAAGTCTGTAAACTTGCCACCTTCCACCGTATGCAATGGCCATTCCACAAAGAGTTCCAAAATGCCTTTGAAGGGTGAGCTAAGCACTGGCATGGGTGCATAGCTTCCCAAGGGGAGTACTCTGAAGGTGACTGTAATGATATTCAGCAGTGAGGTATGTGGCGCTTGGAAAACTTAAGTTCACAAACTTAATTGTCAAACCTCATATGACCATTGAGTCAGAATCGATTCGAAGGCAACTGGTTTAATGAGGTTAACAGTGCCTGTAAGTCAGTAAGATCGGTAACTCTAGTAAACTCTTTCGACAAGTTTGCTGAGAACAGAAAAAGAGAAACCAAATTGGTAGCAGGAGAGGTTGTTAAGTCTAAGAAGAGTTTTCTTTTAAGACAGAAAGTCCTGATGTATGGATTGCATGCTGAAGGGAATAAATAGAGTGGTGGAAGAAAGGGTGATGATGTTAGCTCCGAGGAATTCATGAGCAGATCAGGTGGGATGAACCTAAGGCAGGGCGGAGGGGTTGACTTTTGGCAGGAGGTGGACACATTTCCTATCAGAAGAGAAGGAAGAGAGAAAGGGCGTAGGTGAGTGTAGCAGGTAGTTTTAGAGATGCACAGACGAATGTATAACCGTTCGGCTGATGTCTGTTGTCTCAGTGAAGGATGAAGCTAAAGATAATCATTTGAGACTGCAAAGGAGAAGAAAGCATAGGGTGGTTGCATGAGGATTGAAGAGAGAAGTGTGAAATTGAAATGGCCATTCTGGAGAGGGAGGGAAGAGACAGAGATGAGGAGCCAAGAGAGGACACTAAAAAAGACAATTCAGTATCTCTAGATTTTATAGCTGCTCTGTCTCTCAAATCTCTCCTGGTTTTTATTCTGAGAAATTTTTCATTCTGAATCTGCAATAAAAGAAATGAGGGAAAATGTCTGCCCTTTCTCATATTGCTGCTGCACTGGGAGCAGGCAGAATGTATTTGGAAGTGATGTAGTTATAAATCTGAAGCATTCGAGGCATGTGGTCTGGGACTGTGCAAAGCCAATGTAAGGAGAAATATAACCTGGATGTCTTACCTACAGACACTTCGTGGGGTTTTTTGCATGCCTTGTTCTCATCAAAGCCCATTTGTTGCTCTTCAGAACATATCTTAAGTAGGAAAGTGGAATGCTACAGGATCTCTGCTGAAATTTATGTCTACCTGGATTAAATCTTTGAGTTTTCCCTGAGGAATCAAAGAGCCTCAGAGTGGGCTAATACAATTACCTGGTGGGCTTGGTAAAGCACAGGTTGCTGGGCCTGCTCCCAGAGTTTCTTAGGGTAAGGGCTGAAACTTCCCATTTCTAACCAGCTCCCAAGTGATTCTGATGGTTCTTCATTTCTTTTCTGCTTCTGTGTTTCCAGGGACCACACTTTGAGAAATACTGCTCTAAGGTGGTTCTTCTCAAACTTTCATGTACATGTGAATCACCTGGAATTTTTGGAAAATGCAGATTTTGATTCTGTAATTCTGGGACACTGCTGAGCTTCTGCCTTATTAGCAAGTGTCCAGGTATCCTAAGCTGTTGGTGAAGAACCTGCTTTGAGCAATGAGGGGAATGCTGAGACAGACAAAAGACCTTAGAGTTCATCTAGCCTAGCATTGCAGGTGGCAAAGAATTCTCCCCATCTCACAGAACAAAAGACTTCCCAAAAAATTCCTGACACAAACATTCCTTAAACCCAGCTGCTGTTAGACTTGTTAGCTCTTTCCCTTTTCCCAAGTTACTTTGTTATTCTGTGAGAACAATGGGAGGGAATAACTTAGGGAAAGTAATTAACACAGAAAGTGCTAGCTAAGTGCTAGACACTGCTCTAGCTAAGCTGTATATATATATTAACTAATTTAGTCCTCACAACAACCTTACAGGTAGGTACTGGTATTAACCTCCAATTTACTGACAAAATGAAGACACAGGGAGATTAAAGAACTTACTCAAGTTTACATAGCTAGGAAGTGGAGAAATAGTATAAGAACACAGATCCAACTAACTCCAGAATCCACATTATTTCCCCTTTTTCATATGTCAAAGTTAAAAGCTGGAAGAGACTTTGGTCTTTCAGATTTGAGGTTCCTTGATGCTTGGCTAAAATGTGGTCTGCTGAGGTCCAACATATTTTTTTAATTGGCATCATTGGACAATGCAAGATCACTGAGAGTCCTACCATAATTTTAGCTGTATGACACTTCAGTTTCAGTTTTAGTTATCCCATCAATAAAATGGACAGGACTGACTATCTGAGTTATTTTCCAGCTTTAAAGAGTGTAATTCTCTACTGAGTTTCAGTCACTTCTTACTCCTTCACTTGTCGAGGGCAGCTACTGTAACCACACAGACAAGGGGCCTAATAACCCATGGGCTCCAGCTCTCTCTCACAGTAGACCAAGACCTCTTCTGCCACAGCTGAGGGCATTATTGCTAGTGATGAGTTAAGACCTGCTTTAAGGGGCAGAAATGAGGCAGAACTGATGAGAAAGATAATTTTCTAAGAAAATTCTGGATAGAGGGGATGGTAGGAACTTGCTGGTTCTGCTCTAGATTCTGCTAACGGCTGATTGAAGACACTGAGCAAATCATCTTGCTTAAATATTTACATCTTGGAAATAAAGATAATTAGGAGTGTAAAGTGATTTACTTAGTGAGCCATCACTGAGAACTTGGACATAGCTCCAGCTGCCCCTTGAAGGCTGTCAGTCCTCATCAGGCAGCAGTTCCTCATCAGGAAGATTTAGAAGCTGAGCTGTACACACAAGAGCTGCACAGCCTCACCTCATCCACCTTTAAGCTCTTTACTGGTATCTTTAACATTTGGTACTGACAGGGCAGATATTGAATAAAGATTTTTAAACACTGGTCGTCCTCCTCCAGGCGTCTGTCACAGTATACTGGACTGTGCGCGTTGGTGTATTGAGGCGGTGCTGGTTGCTCTGTTACCAAAATTTCCAATACCAGCAGGATCACCCATGGTGGAGAGGTTTCATCTGAGCTTCCAGACTAAGGCAAACTAGGAGGAAGGACCTGGTGTCTACTTCCGAAATAATTACCCAGTGAAAACCTCATAAAGAACAGTGGGACACTGGCTGGTATTGTGCCTGAAGATAAACTGCTCAGCTGGGAAGGCACTCCAAAGATGACTGGGGAAAAGTTCCCTCCTCAAAGTAGAATCAACTTTAATGGCATTAAAAAAGAGGCAAGCTTTTGGGAACTTTATTTGCTGGTGTGGCACAACTCAAAATGAGAAGAAATAGTTGCAAATGTTCATTACTAATAGGAATGTGGAATCTTCCAGTGTGAATCTAGGAAAAGTTGAAATCATTAGAAATGAAAAGGAATGCAGAAACGTCAATATTGTAGGCATTTGTGAGCTAAAATGGACTGATTGGTATTGGCAGTGCTGAGTCAGGCAATCATATGGTTCACTATGTCAGGAATGACAAATTGAAATAGAAGGACATTGCATTCATTGTCAAAAAGAACATTTCAAGATTTATCCTGAAGTACAGTGCTACCACATATAGGATAATATCCATATACCTACAAGGGAGACCACTTAATACAACTATTATTCAAATGTAAGCACCAACTACTAAGGACAAAGATGAAGACACTGAAGATTTTTACCAACTTCTGCAGTCCGAATTGATCAAACATACAATCAGGATGCGTTAATAATCACTCATGGCTGGAATGCTGAAGTTGGAAATGAAAAAGGATTAGTAGTTGAAAAATATGAACTCTGTGGTAAAAATTTTCCTGGAGATTGCGTGACAGAATTTTGCGTGACTGATGACTTCTTCATGGCAAATACCTTACTCAGAAACATAACTGGTGACTATACACACAGAATTTGCAGGTGTAATGCACAGAATCAAACTGAGTATATCTGTGGAAAGAAAAGATGGAAAAAGCTCAATATCATCAGTCAAAACAAGGCCAGGGAGTTACTACAGAATAGAATGTCAATTGCTCATTTGCAAGTCAAATTGAAGCTGGACAAATTAGAACACATCCATGCAAGTTAAAGTACAACCTTGAGTATATCCCACCTAAATCTAGAGACCATTTCAAGAACAGATTTGACACATTGAACACTAATGATTAAAGACCAGATTAGCTGTGGAATGGCAGTAAAGACATTCTACATGAAGAAAGCAAACAGTCATTAAAAATCCAAGGAAAAAAAAAATCAAAATGGATGTCAAAAGAGACTTTGCAACTTGCTCTGGATTGTCAAGTAGTTAAAGTCAAAGGAAGAAATGATGAAATAAAAGAGATGGACAGAAGATGTAAAAGAGCAATTCCAAAAGACAAAGTAAACTATTACAATGGTGTGTGCAAACACCTGGAGATAGAAAACAAAAAGGGAAGAACACACTCTGCATTTCTCAAACTGAAAGAACTGAAGGTAAAATTCCAGGCTGGAGCTGCAATATTGGAGGATTCTGCAGGAAAACTATTAAAAGATGCAGGAGGCATCAAAAGAAGATGGAAAGAATACACTGAGTTGCTATACAAAAAAGAATTGGTCAGTATTCAGGAGGTACCCTATGATCAAGAATCTATGACATTGAAGAAAGAAGTCAAAGCTTCAGTGAAGGCATTGGTGAAAAACAAGTCACCAGGAATTAATGGAATACCAGTTGAGAAATTTCAACAAACAGATTCAGCACAATGGGTACTCAGTCATCTATGCCAAGAAATTTGGCAGATGGCTATCCAGCCAACCGACTGGAAGAGATCCATATTTGTATCCATTCCAAAGAAAGATGATCCAACAGAATGTGGAAATTATCAAACCATATCACTAATATCACCCATAAGTAAAATTTTGCCAACCATCATTTCAAAAGCAGTTGCAGCAGTATACTGACAGGCAGCTGTCAGAAATTCAAGCCAAAGCAGAAGAGGAAGTAGAACCAGGGTCATCACTGCTGATGTGAGATGAATCTTGGCTAAAATAAGAAAATACCAGAAAGATATTTACCTGTGTTTTACTGTCTATGCAAAGGCATTTGACTGTGTGGGTCCTAACAAAATACACACAACATTGTGAAGAATAGGGATTCCAGAACACTTAATTGTGCTCGTGAGGATCTGTATGTAAGACCAGGTAGCATCATTCAAACAGGAAAAAGGGATACAGTGTGATTTAAAGTCAGGAAAGTTGTGTGTCAGGGCCATATCCTTTTACCAGGCTTATTCAGTCTGTGCGCTTAACATGTAATCTAAAGAACTGGACTACATGATGAAGAATGGGGCATCAGGATTAGAACAAGACACGTTAACAATATGCAGGTGACACAACCCTGCTTGCTGAAAGTGAAGAAGACCTCAAGCACTTACTGATGAAGATCAGTGCTGCAGCCTTCGGTATGTATTACATCTCAACATAAAAAAAAAAAAATCCTCGCAACTGGAACAGTGAGCAACATCATGATAAACAGAGAAAAGTTTGAAGTTATCAAGGATTTCGTGTTATTTGGATCCACCATGAACACCCAGGGAAGCAGCAGTTAAGAAATCAAGTGACACATTGCATTGGACAAATCTACTGCAGAAGACTATTTAAGGTGTTAAAAAGCAAAGATGTCAACCTGAAGACTAAGGTGCACCTGACTCATGTTATAGTGTCTTCAGTCATTTTATATGCCTGTAAAACAAGACAGTGAGGAAGGAAGACTGAAGAATTGATGCCTATCATTGATGGTGTTGGCAAAGAGTATTGTATATACCGTGGACCTCCAGAAGAATAGACTAATCTGTCTTGGAAGTAGTATAGCCAGAGTATTCTTTAGAAGCAAGGACAGTGAGACTTTGTGTCATATGCTTTGGACATGTAATCAAGAGAGGCTAGTCTCTAGAAGAAGACATAATGCTTGTTAGAGGGTAATCAAAAGAGAAAAAGACCCTTAACGAGATGAACTGATACGGTGAATGGAGCAGTGAGCTCAAGTGTAACAGCAATTGTGAGGATGACACAGAACTGGACAGTGTTTCATTCTGTTGTACATAAGGTCACTATGAGTCAGAACTGACTCAGCGGAACCTAACGGCAATGATAAGTCATCATTAGGTTTACAGAAGGACTGAGTCTTAGACTCATAGTCAACAAAAAGTGGGGAGTACGTGGTTCTCTTTTTTACAACAAGAATCTAGAGAATTAGGTATTTGTTTCTTGACAGCTTTGTTGGAATTAACAGTCTTTAAGAGGGCCCTGTGGAAATTCATCCAGAATATAGCCTCAATGAAATACTGTGTTATAGATTGACTTGTGTCCTCCCAAATGTATTGGCCATCTTCACAAAGGCCACATAGGCCATGATACCCAGTATTGTGTGATTGTCTACCTTTTTGACATCTGATGTAATTTTTCTGTGTATTGTAAATCCTACCTCTATGTTGTTAATGAGGTAGGGTTAGAGGCAGTTATACTAATGAGTCAGGACTCAAACTACAAAATTTGCTCTTACCTTGAGTCAAAAATCTCCTTTGAGATATAAACGAGTAAATGGAGCAGAGAAAGAGAGATCTCGTGCCACCAAGAAAAAGACCCAGAAAGAGAGCATAACCTTCGGACCCAGGATTCCCGCACTGAGAAGCTCCTGGACTAGGGGAAGGTTGGTGCCCAAGAACCTTTCCCTGTGACTGATAAAGACTTCGCCTGCAGTTGGTGCCCTGAATTCAGTATTCCAGGCTCCTGAACTGTGAGAAAAATAAACCTGTTTTTGTTAAGGCTCTTCACTTGTGGTATTTCTGTTACAGCAGCATTAGATTACTAAAACAAATTGTTCCAGGGAGCTGTAGAGTTGAGATTAACAATTTTTTATTGCATGCCACCCATATTCCAGGCATTGCACAGGGAATTACAAACAATGACTACAGTAATAAAAACAAAACCCTTTTGTCATCTAGTTGATTCCGACTCATAGTGACCGCACAGGACAGAGTAGAACTGTGTCACGGGATTTCTGTGGAGTAACTGGTAAACTCAAACTGCCAAGCTCTTGGTTAGCAGATCTAGCTTAACCACTTTGCTACCAGGTTTCCATTTATAGTAATAGCTACCATTTATTGAGCTCTTAGGATGTGGCAGGCATGTAATTAAGACATGTCATTCATACAATCCTATAAATTCAGTACAATTAGGAGCTTCATTTGATTGATGTGGAAATTGAAGCTTGTATGAGTGAGGGTTTATGATAGTGTGAGGGTTTGAACGCAGGCAGCCTGACTCCAGACACCAGGTGTAACCAGAGAGCTACACTGGCTTCTCACAACAGTGAACAAGACAAAGTCGAGCCCCTCAACGATCTAATCCTAGTGAGAGAAACATCTAGATACTGGAAACAGACATTTGTGAGGATGGCCAACGGTAAGCATAGAAGGAGGAGCAATTCAAGTAAAAGGGTTCAGGAAGACTTCAAAGTGGAAATGACATTTGAATTAGATGCTGAAAGAAATGAGAAAGATCTCACCAGGTGGAGATAGGGACAGACCATTGTCTCAGAATGTAACATACCCCAAAGGGAGCAAGATGACGAGTGTCACCCATTAAAACCATTTTTTCCAAAGTGCAATGTATCTCATCTTCCTAATTCCCATCCTCTTAAGGGGGGCTCTATTCTTTACAGGCTCAAATAGTCCAGTGATGGGGCTCATTCTTTCTTATTTCAGTGGGATTTGATGTGTGGGGGTCATATTAATTCATCCTTCCAGACTCAACCCAGCCATGAGGGAATGCTGCTGTCGCTGACAGCCACGACGGAAAGAGGACAGGAGAATACTGGGCACATAGCTCCTGAATGCTCCAAGAAGGCCAGGCTTAGTAGAAATGGCAGACGAGCGCTGCATCCCTGATTGGCATGCATTTTGAGGGTGAGAACTGATGCTATGAAGTGCTGTGTAATCATTTAGCCGAATAATTCACTGGGTCTGCAGAGGGACAGTAGGCTCTCTCACATCTCACATATCACCAACAGTCATGATTGCCTCAAGAAAAGGTAACATTATAAATTAAGGAAATTAAGTTAAAGAAAGATAACTTGTTATGGCCAAGAGTACATATCGGTTTCCCCGAGGTGTGTCCACCTGCGTCCTTGGGAAAAGCTCTTTAGACTCTACTTCCCACTAGGCTGCCTGCCGGTGACCCCTTCCTGGCAGCCTCTTTGCACAAAGGATCTGCCACCCTTGGGGTTTGTTGCTGCTTTTGCAACTGCAGAGCATAAACGTCTAACGACCAGGGACCACAAGAAGAGCCTCTTTTTATCCTAGTGGGTTTCCAAAGGGTGGGGAATCTGCACTTTGAACACCCACCTCCTGCTAATCCTCCAGCAAAACCAGTCAGGCTGGTTGTACTGTGTTATTAGAAAGCCCACATGTCAGTCTTGGGAACAACAGAGCCACTCATTGCGTGAGGAGTATTTCACTTCCATGGAAATGGGGGGGAGGAGGAGGGAGCTAGGACAGGCAGGAAGGGAGGCCAGGAGAGGTCAGAGTGCCACAATGGAGAAAGCTTGGGATTTCAGAGCTAGCCAGCTGGGAATTAAATGCCACTCTGCTCCTTTCCTATTGTGTGACCTGCAGCAAATGACTTAACTTCTCTAAAGAGATAATGAACTCTCACAGGGTTATTATGATGAAGATTAAAGAAGACTGCTACTCTAACTTACCTAGTGCAGGAAGAACCCTCCCCTACCTGCTGCTTCTCCAAGGATCAGACAGAGCAGAGAGTCTTTGCTGTGCACAGGCAGAGAAGTGCTGCCCAAGCAGTCCCTGCCAATCTCACAAGTTCCATCCATCCCTGTGATGGGACTGGTGGTTTCAAATGAATACGAGGAAGGGAGCTGACATTTTATTTGAAGGCAGAGAATTTTCTAGGTGGCCTTTGGGAATATACTGTTGTCTCAGTCACTTCACAAACTTCATTACTGTTCTGAGATTACCTTTTTTCCACTCCCCTTCCTTTCTTCTTTCTTTGGAAAAGACATCCAGAAATTCGAAGCTTAGTCTCTGGAACAACATCTAGAGCCAACAGATGACAGTCTTCTAACCCTCATGAATTGCAACCGACACTGAATCACCAGCCAGCTTAAAGGAAAGCTTTCGCTTTCCATCTCTTTCCTCCCAGAAATGCCCAAGAGATGTCCTGAGGAGTGAACAGGCAACTAGCATTTCCCCCTTCTCCATTCTGCTCATTTGTTTGGATTTTACACTATTTGGATTAACAGCAATTTGCACCAGATCTCTTGCTCTTGCTTCTTCTGTTTTTTCGTTTGTTTGTTTGTTTTTGGTTTTAATATATCTTTCTCCTTCAGAGGCAAGTCTGCCCTAGGTCATAGTGTAATTTTTTTTTTTTTTTTTATAGCAGCCACAGTAGCAGCAGCAGCAGTGGCAAGAGTCTCCCCTCCCAGGAGGTCCCAGGAAAACAAGGGACTCCACAGAGCCAGGGAGTGAGGTGGGCACAGATGTTGATGTGAATTCCTCAGCAGTACTGAGAAATCACAGCCACACAGAATAGACAAAGCACCTTCACCACCTTCCTCTGCATTATTTCTGTAATTCCTGTCCCAGGGAGAGATGAACCATCATCCATCACTGATTGTCTTCCATCCCGCTAAACAGCCCATGCCACTCTGCTCAGTGCCCCTTCAAAAGCCTTGACCTCTCAGTGGAGCTGCCAGCCTAGCACGTACTCTCCTTGGTCTAGAACTGCCCCAGCAGGTGCCAAACCTCTATGCCAACCACCGACCAAAAGCTTCCCAAACCCTGAATGTGTACCCTAAGTGGCTGGGAGTCTGACATTAAGACGAGTCCAGTTCAGCTGGTGCTTGGCCAGGCTACTGCCAGCCCAGTGCTGGACCAGACAAAGATATAGGTGGGGCCCTGCTGGACAGTACCCCTAACAGAACCTCACCCCTGTTCCCATTACCTGCAAAGACAGAAAGAAATGTACACTACCTCCAGAAGATGATCTGTCCCAGGGAGGCCATGGTGAGGGGAAGGGTCTCTTCCCACGGCACAGCTGGCTCCTGGAGTGAACTGAGCTGCTGCTGCCCTCCTGGGTGACGTGACTCACTACCAGCTCCAGTGTGCTGTCCTTAAATAGTGTGTTCATACCAGGAGCGGTGCGTGCAGCAGGCTGGTGGACGGCTCAGGTATGAGGAAACAGTGATGTTGTGCAGAGCCCCTGCAGGCACAGTGGCTGCCCCAGCGAGTGAGGAAGCCAGGCTCTCAGAGCTGCCTTCCAAGCCTTGACCATAGTGAGGAGGGTGAAAGGTAAAGCTTCCCAGGCCCCCACTTTGGATCTTACAACAGCACAAGTCTTTTCATTCTAACGCTATGGAAGAGAGCTCTACAGAGGGACACTGTATCTCACAGTAAGAAAGGACTAAAACAGTTCACAGTGTAAGGGCCATGCCAGAAAGCCGGGAGGCGGGGAGTCCCCGTCCCTGCTGGTATTTGATGCTGGAGAGAGGCTGGAACATCACCGGGAGGGTCTCTCATAGAGGAGCTTCAGGCTGGGGGACCTCAGAAAGGCCGTGTGTTGAAGTGACAGCCTGATGAGTTCGACACTCAAGATGAAGTTCACCTCAGGCCCCTGGGATTGTCCAGCCAGGTGGGAAAAACCTCCAGTGAAATGGGAGATTGGCCTGCTTTGCCCATCTCACAGTTTTTTGAGACTCCAAAATAATACTGAATGCTCTCCAGAATGCACTTAATTGTGCGTTACATAGATACTCTTGCTGTTGAAGGTGAGTAGGTTAGAAAAAATGGTCTCAGATTAGAAGCTTCTTAAGGGAGAATAGCATAAACATGTGAATTCATATGCATGTATATATAGGTACATTTTTGTGCACACCTATGTATGTGTAATAAATATGTATATATCTGTACTATATACACATCATATAAAACAGACACTTCAATGTTCTCTCCAGCATTTGAGAGAGCCTTTCTTAAGGTATAAAACTTTCTTAATATTGCTCATTCCATACCCTCTAACCCTGGGGAGGAATACCTTGGATGGTAAATGTTCCTTGACTGGTTGACCAGCTATTGGCTGACTATGTTTGTTTTAGGGAGTGGTGGTGGTCCTCTCGGACTGGACAGAATTGGTACATGTGCTGCTGGGGCAAACATGCTATACTGGTAGGAATGAAAGGAGACCTGGGTGACAGTGAAGACAGTTGAGAAGAGGATAATTTAACAGTGGAAAAATCTATAGAGTCAAATAGACCCGGATCTAAATTCTGGTTCCATAAGTAATCATGCAGGGAGCCCTGATGGCAGAATAGTTAAAGGGCTTGGCTGTAAAGAAAAGCTGACAGTTCTGCTCTGTGGAAGAAAGATATGGCAGTCTTCTTCTGTAAAGACGAACAGCCTCAGAAACCTTATGGGACAGCTCTATAGGGTCTCTGCTTTATAGAGTCATTATGAGTCAGAATCGACTTGATGACCATAAAAAGTCAAACCAAACCCACTGCTATTGAGTGGAACTGCCCCACAGAGTTTCTAAAGAGTGCCTGGTGGATCTGAACTGCTGACCTCTTGGTTAGCAGTTGTAACATTTAACCACTATGCCACCAGGGTTTCCTGATGGTAGTGGGATGGGTAAATAATCATGTGGCTTTGGGAAGTTATTTTACTTTTTCTGAAGGCACCTCTTATCAGGCTGGAGTGAGGTTACATGAGAGAGGATCCATGTTCTTCCCTTTCCCCAGCGAGTAAAGGGGTGATGGCCGAGAACCCATGCAGAGCTCCGCGGTGTTAATCCTTCTAGAGCCTGGGGAGACTAAGGGAAGAGGGAGCAGTTATTTCCATATTTCCTATACATTGTGACCCCACACCAAAACCACAAAATTTCTGCCTGGTGTCCAGTGAACCTTCAAAAAAGCAGCACCACCATGAACTACCCGGAGCAGAACCAGTTTCCCTCTTCCAGTCACCCATCGTCACTGAGTGATGGGTCAAAGAAAAGCTCTGGAGGGGAAACCAAGATGACTCTCCTGGAACTTCTCTGAGTTGTCGATGAAGCATACCACCAGGAAGATGGTTAAGGGAACGTATGCACTGTCAGGGCATGCAGAAGTATCTGACAGGGGTAGAGAGTAAAAGTATTCTGCTGCTTTGGGAGAAACAAATGGTCGTTGCTTTGTTCTGACACCAATATTTGAAGAGCAACATGCATGAAATGATGGGAGGAAAATAATTGCAAAGCAATAGATCACTATTTCAAAGAGGGAGAATAGCATAAACATATGAATGCATATGCATGTATATATAGGTACATTTATGTGCACACATATGTATGTGTAGTACATATGTATGTGTCTGTACTATATATACATTGTGTAAAACATAGAGAGACACTTCAAAATGATGTCTCCAGCACTTGAGAGAGCCTTTCTTAACTGCCTGGACCCTGTTCTTCTCTGAGACCCTCCAACTAATAGCACCTGGTTTGTCTTGCTCCCAGGCTGTCTTCCTTCAGTTCTCTTATAAACAGTTCTCCGTGATTCTCTTTTCTGCCTTCTCTCCTGTCATCCCACCTGTCTCCTGAGTGATCTCAGTCACTCCTTTGTTTCCATAGCCCAGGTATCTGAAAATCGTGTGTGCCTCTTTACCAAGCTCCAGCCCCACTCGTTCTACTGTGTACTGGACCTCTCCACTCAGCTGTCCTATAAAACAACAACAAAAACCCATTGCCACTGACTCAATTCAGACTCATAATGACCCTGTAGGACAGAGCAGAACTGCCCCACAGAGTTTCCAAGAAGCACCTGGTGGATTCAAACTGCAAGATTTTAGCTGGCAGACATAGCACTAAACCACTTGCCGCCAAGGTTTCCTTATAGGGATCACAAAAGTACATATTTCCAACTGGAACTCATTATTTTCCATCTTCAACCTTGCAGCTCCTCCTGGATTACGTCTCTGGGACATGGCAACATCACAAACCAGACTGATTGTCATGGATTGAATTGTGCGGTGTCCGCCTCCCCACTCCCCAAAGGTGTGTGTGGTAGTTTGGCTGGGCCATGATACCCAGTATGGTGAGGTGTTCCTGTATGTTGTAAGTTCGGCTTCTATGATGTCAGTGACAGAGGAATGAGTGACAGTTGTTTTGGTGGTGCAAGACTCAATGTGTAAGACTGTCTTGTGCCTTCAGGTAAATCATTGAGATACGAAGGAAAGGGAAGCAAGCAGAGAGTTGGGGACCTCATACCACCAAGAAGCAGGGCTACGATCAGAGTGCTTCCCTTAAAAAGACCTGGAGTCTCTGTGCCTCAGAAGCTGCCAATCCAGGGGAAGACTGATGACAAGGACCTGCCTCCAGGGTCCACAGAGAAAGCCTTCCCCTGGAGCTCGCACCCTGAATTTGGACTTGTAGCCTACTGGACTGTGTAAAGCGATCACTTGTTGTATCTCTCACAGAGCAGTGCTAGACGACTAATACTTTGACCAAGTCAGAAACTTCAGTCACCCTTTGTTCCCTCCTCCCCTGACTCCCTACATTCCTGCACTCGATAACTCCTACTGGTTCTTCTCCTTTCCTCCTTTACATCTCTCAAACCCATCCCCTTCTTTGTGTCCCCACTACTGCTGCCTAAGTTGATTCCTCCATCATTTCCCTCTGAGTTAGCTGATTAAGGTCACCTAGTTCACTTTACTGCCTCTGTTTGGCCCCACAAGCTCCAGTCCTGCTTCCCACCACTGCTGTAATGATTCTTCTGGAATACAAATCTGGTCAGGTTCCTTTCCTGGGGTCTGGCCTTTCCAGATTTCTCTCTCATGTCCTCCCTCATCTCACTCTGTGTACCAGCCGTGCTAAGCTGCCTTGGGTTTGTCCAGAATGCCATGCTGTCCCAAGCCACTGTGCCTTTGTACATATTGTTCTCTGCTTGGAATTCTTGTTTTATATAAATCTCCAACCACTCAATCTGACAGATGCCCGTGTTCCAGGTTCCCGTACACATTTCATGTCGACTTCTCTGCTCCTAAATTGTTACTGTTGATGTATTTGTTTCCTTCACAAGACACTCCTTAAAAGTAAAGTATCTTACTCATCATTGTATTTCACGTTGCTTAAGGCACATACAGAATAGGCGATCATTAAATGGTGACTGAATGAATGAATGTGGATTTTTCGTTCACAGCACATAGTAATAGCACTATTTCCTGTTTGTGCATCTATCTTGCTGCCAGTCTGTGAGCTCCTAGAGGATAAAAACCAGACCTCATTCACTGTTGTGTCACTGGGTCCTAGCACAGTGCCAGACACAAAAAAGAACTCTGCAATGTTTGATGGATGGGTAAGCCGGGATCACCTTGGAATGTGATCAATCAAGCACTTTCTGGAGGAGATGTCCTGTGAGCTGGGCTGACACTGGGAGAAGCAGAAGAGAAGCACGTTGCATATGAAATAGAGGAACAATTTAGGGTAGGCACAAAAGACAAAGCAGGTGTATGACACAGGCACAAGATCTGTTTTCCCTTTGTGGCTCTGAGAAAGAGAAAAAAGAGAAAGCTTAAACTGACTATATCTGGAACCAAGTTTATATCTGTCTGCAAGTTTTTTTAAAAAATTCTTTGTGTGCCTGTGTTACCTAGAGTTCCATTTTCTCATTACATACTTGTACATTATCCTGTCCTGCAAGCTTAAAGTTCTCTTTCCAGCGTGTTCTGATGAATCACATACATATGAGGCTTTACACTTTTTACAAAAGGCCTTGAGCTCATCGACTCCTTACCATAACATTATGAGGTGAGTTTTACACATGAGAAACAAAGTCTCAGAGACATGTGTTCAAGGTCAACTGATTTGTTTCTCCAGGTCTTATTTGTCTCTGTGTATAATCTACCGGTGCAGAGTTGATTCTCACAGTTGATCCTGTATGTTAGAGTACAACCGCTCCATAGGGTTTTTTGGCTGTAATCTTTACAGAAGCCATTTGCTAGGACTTTCTTTTGTGGTGCTGCTGGGTGAGTTTGAACTTCCAATCCTTGAGTTAGCAGCTGTTGGCAAAATGCTTACACAACCTACCCAGGGACCCTCCTGTGTGTATAGAGGGGATCATATAAATGTACATAACAAAGATCTCACTAGTTGTTTAAGCTACTGTCTGTGGAAGAGCCTCCAATCCACCTGTAAATTTTACCTTTGGAAACCCTGGGACATGTTACAAAGGTTCTCAGAAAAAACATACTGCAGAAGGTTCTTTCACTGATGGCTCCCAGTGAATCATACCTTCCTGTAGCTATGCCTTTGATTCTGGCGTTGGCCATTTGAACACTAGTAAATGTCACAGAAGCAAAGATTTGAGATATGCTTGTGCATTTAGGCAAGGTTTTTTGTTGCTTGGAACTCTTCCGTGAACATACGAAAAGGCCTGTGGAACAGAGATGTGCTATCTCTGCTGGAATCCCCTACACTCACCAGGCCAGCTGAACTGCCAGGTAACTGCATCCACATGAGCTCAACCTAAGTTACTAACCCATGTCATCACGAACAAATAAAACAGTGGTGGTTTTAAGCCATGAATGGTGGTTTATGACATAGCAGCAGAAACCTGGTATAGCATCATTTTATCTTATTGTGCTCCATTTTTGTCACTCATGGTCACTGCCTCTGAAGTTCTTTCAGATGACCTCTCACCATCATCAACACTAGGTCAACCCTGGTAACCACCTATGGCAAGAGCGCTATCTTGCTCACATATTGCAACGGCGTTTCGTCGAGTTACTTAGTGTGCTAAAGATGTGTTACACACATACACACAAATTCGCACATACACATGATTTGTCTGAATTTAAAAAAATGTATCTTTATTGCTGAATGTGCCCACTGGAAGGAAAGAAAAGCTCCACCTGCCAAAAGCAACTATTTATACTTCTATAAAAAAGCAAAAAACAAACACTTGTACTTCTATACTTATCAATATTTCAGGCTTTCTTTTTATACATGAGGCTGAGTCTAAGACCTCATCTGAGAAATGCCTTGTGATTACCAGGGACACAGAATTTTTTGCCACTCTGCTAGAGGAAAAGTCATCTCAGACTTCGCAGGGCAATTTGCTAGCCCTAAGCTAGCGAACTTCAAAAAGAATAAAGAAACGGATACTGACATCTGGTAAAATACTAAGAAGCTATCGTTTTGTTTGAGACTTTAACTTTCTTTTGCTAGTTACTAGTGCTCACGTATGAAAGCTGGGCAATGAATAAGAAAGACTGAAGAATTGATGCCTTTTAATTACGGCCGTGGTGAAGATTATTGAATATATCATTGACTATCAGAAGAAATACAGCCGGAATCCTCCTTTGAAGTGAAGATAGTGAGACTTCATCTCACATACTTTGGACATGTCAATAGGAGGAATCAATCCCTGGAGAATGATACTATGCACGGTACGGTAGAGGGTCGGTGAGAAAGAGGAAGTCCCCCAATAAGGTAGATTGACACCAGCCAGCCAAGTGCTGTCAAGTCGGATCCGACTCACAGTGGCTGTAAAAACTGGCTCAGGCATAGCAATGATTGTGACAGGATGGCACAGGACCAGGCAATGTTTCATTCTGTTGTACCCAGGGTCGTAGGAGTGGGTACCTACTCAACAGCACCTAACAGTAAGTGCTGTCTTATTATGGAGGGACTTATTCCCTCATCATTGGCCACACTGAGGACCAGTATCTGAGGCTGATGCAATGCTCTCTTCTCCATTTGCCTCCCTTTTCTTTAGGCCCAAACCATCAAGGAGAGATTCCTGCAGCCCTGCCCAGTCTTCACCAGTTCACAAGTTTCAGTGACTCCTGTTGTCAGCACCAAGTCAGAATGTGCTGGAGTTTAGATGTAATCCCTGGTCAGCTGACTCCAAATTCAATGTTGCTTCCTATCCCATACTCAAAGGAGAACAGGGTAGATAGGGGACAAGGGTGAGACTCTGTGCCATACAGCTTTTTGTATTGATTTTAATTTTTCTAATCTATTATCTGTTCAAAAGTGTAACTAATCAAGTTAAATATTTAGGAAAGAATATATGTGTGGGTTTAAAAAGCAAAATAGTTGACCTCTGAGCATGAAAAGGGATATCTCAGTGCTACTATAACAGAAATACCACAAGTGGATGACTTTAACAAACAGAAGTTTATTTTCTCACAGTTTCATTCCAGAAAAACAAATTCACTGCTATCAAATCAGTTCCAACTCACAATGACCCTATAGGACACAATAGAGCTGTCCCACAGAGTTTCCAAGGAGCACCTGGTGCTGACCTTTTGGTTAGTAACTGTAGCACTCTACTACTCCACCGGGGTTTAACCCACTGCTGTTCAGTTGATTCCAGCTCATAGTGACCTTATAGTTTATAGTAGAACTGCCCCATAGAGTCCAAGGAGCACCTGGCAGATTTGAACTGCTGATCTGTTGTTTAGCAGACCTAGCACTTAACCACTATGCCACCAGAATTTAGGGGGCCAGAAGTCTGAATTTATAGAGCTAGTTCTCTGCTTTCTGGTTCCTTGGAAATATCCTTGTATCTTGACAACTATCTTGTCCCATCTCTGCTTCCTACCTGGCTTAATCTCTTCTACATCTCTAAAGAGATTGACTTTGATACATCCTATGTTAATCATGTATTATTAACATAACAAAGATAACTTATTCCCAAATGTGATTATAATGACATGCGTAGGGGTTAAGAATTTCAACAGATTTTTTTGGTTGCGGGGGGAATAACTTTATTTGCAAGAAGCAGCTAAGTGTCCACAGGTACCTCATCTACCAAGTGGCAGATCCATCTTCTGAACTCAGGCCTGCCTGATTCTGAAGTTAGAAACTTGAGAAAGTCACAGCTTTTCTGAACTTTGGTTTTTCCAATTTAGAATGCAAATTACAGCAACATTTTCCGTGCCTACTGAAATGTTATTGGGAACTTGTATAAGGCCTGAAATTCCAATTTAATATTAAGTGTCGCCTTAACATCTGGTAAAATCTAGAGGGCCTCAAATGACCAACTACAAATTCCTCCTTCTTTCTATTCCTGTGGATAAGATCCCCCGGCCAATCAACCCTCTCTCTCATGGACAACAGGCACAATGTTTGTTTATCCTCAAGTAGCAGGCCTCAGTTCCTTGTGAGGGCCCGTGAGGTTATTCAAACAAACTAATCACATCCTCCCGTGGGCACCAGGGGTCACTCCACCCTCTAGTTGCTACAAAGCCTACATCCCACAGCTCTTATTTGTTCACTGTGCTCCCAAATGCAACCACCACGTGGCCCTGCGTGGCATGGTGTCTTCCTCCCCTGGGCTGTGAGTATATATGATTGATAAATTGTCATCAGTCTCATCTTTCCAGCACTGAATATCGTGTGTTTAGCCATCATCACCACTGTAGGGAGGAATTTTTCCTTCAGCAACTGGACAGAGTGAAGGTGAATGAAAGAGCCCTAATCAAGATGAATTAGTGGTTGTGAGAATGCTTTGCAAACCATGGAGACCTCCAACCGGGGAAGTTCAGCACACATTCTAGATGCTGTACAACTATTTTTCTGGCCAGCACAAAGGGCTAGGTAATCTACATAAGTTACCACTTAATCTTCCTGATGGCTCTGGATTTGAAGTATTTTATTCCCATTTCAGAGATGAGGAAATTGAGCCTCAGAGAGGTTTATTAATTTAGCAAGTGTGTGACAGAAGTGAAATTTGACCAAAGACTGTCTGAAATGGAAATGGTTGCCTCAGTTATTGGAGGGAATCACCCTACCTAGTAGTTAGAAGTGAATTTTTCCTGATCTTATGGAAACAGCTGGGATTCACTTTTGTGGGTAGAATCTTTCTTTTCATTCTCACTGCCCAGTTTTTGCTCATCATTCAAAGCCCATTTCAAACTCATTCTTCCCTTTGAAAACTTTAATGGCCACTCCCCCTTGGTAATGACCTCTTCTTTCTCTAAATACTCACTGCTCTTAACATCTTGATTTTTATTTATCATGAACTTGGAATGATTATCTTTTTTCCTTTTCTTTATTATGATTGAGTGAAAATATACAATCCCATATAAATTTGCATACCCACCAATGAGCGACTCCCACTGCTCTCCCTGCCCAATGACAGCACCTTCCTCGTCTCTGTTCTGTAGATGTCATACCCTCCTAACAATCTCCTACCCCCCACCTCTCCACTCTCTCCCCTGCATCCAGAAAGAGATCAGCCGGATAACATCCTATTGATGAGTAAACTGCACACATGATACGGTCACTCTGTGTCACCAAGTCTAATCCTTCTCTGTCCAAAGAGTTGACCTCCATTATGATTTATGGGCAGGGGCAGCATCAGGGCCAGGGACCATGCTCCCTGGGGAACCCTGAGGCCGCTGGACCATCAATTGCGGACTTTTAGTGGGGATCTCATGGTGTACCTCTTTTTATTCTTGTGTTGCCAGTGAGACTCAACTTTGTGAGCCCCAACACAGCTATCACTGGTGGTGGCTGGGCACCATCTGGTTCTTCCAGTCACATGTTGATGTAGTCACCTGGTTACATGGACCTCTCTGTCTTCTGGGTTCTCTTTGCCCTAGGTAGTTCTGATCCTTGGAGATCATCCATTTCTTCTGAGTTGGGACCATTTGCTGTACCCTCAGATGGCAGCTTGTCAGCTTTTAAGACCCCAGACACCACTCACCAATTTGGGGCACAGAAGACTCTTTTAGCAAAGTGCTAGTCAGGCCAACTGACCTTGATGTCCCCTGAGAGCATGGTCCTCACACACCCCCCCCCCCGCTACTCCGTCCTTGCAGTATTGGGTTAAGATGGGAGGAGTAATCATGTTATGTTGAAGTCCAGTTAGTACTGATCTTCTTTCTAATGTGTGCTGTCACAGATTTCACCCAACCAAATTTCCATCAACTGTCTAATCAATACCCCACCTTTTTCCTCCCTCCCTCCCCACCCTTACAGCCGTCAAAGAGTCTTTTCTTGTATGCATGAGTCTGTTTTTAAGTTCTTATAGTAGGGGTCTCATACAATATTTGTGCTTTTGCCACTGACTACTTTCACTTAACATAATGTCCTCCAGTTGAAACCAGGTTATGAGATGCTTCCCAAAATCATCATTTTTCTTTATGATTGCATAGTGTTCCATTGAGTATATATACCATAGTTTACCTATCCATTCCTCTGTTGTTGGGCATCTGGGTTGATGCCATCTTTTTGCTATTGTGGACTGCGCAGCAATAAACATTCTTGTGTGTGTATCAGTTGGTGTGAATGGCCTTGATTCTGGAGGGTATATTCCAAGCAGTGGAATCACTAGGTCAAATGATATATCTGTTTCCAAACTTTTAAGGAAGTGCGAGATTGCTTTCCAAAGAGGTTACACCATTTTGCAATCCCATTAACAGTATAGGAGAATTCTAATTTCTCCACAGCCTCTCCAGCATTTGTCGTTTTGTGTTTTTTGGATCATAGCTAACCTTGCTGGGGTGAGATGGTATCTCATTGTCATTTTGATTTGAATTCCTTTAATAGCTAATGATCGTGAGCGTGTCCGCATGTGTCTTTTGGCTGTCTGGATCTCCTCTTGAGAGAAGGGTCTTTCCATCGCCTTTGCCCATCACTTAATTGGATGGTATATCTTTTTCTAATTGATATTTTGTAGTACCTTATAGATTCTGGAGGTCAGGCATCAGTCTGACATATAGTTGCCAAATATTTCTTTCCCCATTCTGTAGGTGGTCTTTTAATTCTATCGATAAAGTCTTTGGATGAGCAAAAGTGTCTGATTCTTAGTAGTCGCCATTTATCTATTTTCTCTTCTATTGATTGTGGTTTGTCAGATTTTGAAGTCTGTCTACATTGTATATTAGATCTTTCATCGTTGATACTAATTTTTCCAGGGTGAGCTTTATCGTTTTGAATTTGATATGTAGCTCTTTTATCCAGTTTGGGTTGTTTTTTGTATAAGGTGTGAGATATGGGTCTTGTTTCAGTTTTTTGCAGATGGATATCCAATTTTGCCAGCACCATTTGTTGAAGAGATTGTTTTTACCCCAGTTTAATGTCTTAGGGTCTTTGTCGAGTATCAACTATTCATAGTTGGATGGTGTCATCTCTGGAGTCTCAGTTCTGTTCCATTGATATATCTGTTTCTTTTTGTACCAGTACTAGGCTGTTTTGACTACTGTGGCAGTGTAATAGCTTCTAAAGTCCAGTAATGAGAGGCCTCCCAGTGTGTTCTTCTTCAGTAGTGCTTTACATATCTGGGGCTTCTTCCCTTTCCAAATAAAGTTGGTGATTTGTTTCTCCATCTCATTAAAAAATGTCACTGGAACTTGTATTGGGATTGCATTCTATCAGTATGTTGCTTTGGGTAAAATAGACATTTTCACGATGTTAAGTCTTCCTACCCATGAGCAGGGTAGGTTTCCCCATTTATGTCTCTCTTAGTTTCTTGCAGGAAGGTCTTGTAGTTCTCTTTGTAAAGGTCTGTTATTTCTCTGGTTAGATTTATTCCTGGGTATTTTACCTTCTTAGGGGCTATAGTAAATGGTATTGATTTGGCAATTTCTTCTTTAATAATATCTTTGTTGGTATAAAGGAATCCTACTGATATACTTATGTTTATCTTGTATCCTGAGACTTTGATGAACTCTTCTAGCAATTTGAGTAGCTTACTTATGTATCCTTCAGGATTCTCTGCATATACAATCACATCATCTACAAATAGAGAGATTTTTACTTCCTCTTTGCTGATGCAGATGCTCTTTATTTCTTGGCCTTGTCTAATTGCTCTGGCTAGAACTTCTAATACAATGTTGAATAGGAGAGGTGAGAGTGGGCATCCTTGTCTAGTTTCTGTTCTCAAGGGAAATTATTTCAGTATCTCTCCATTCAGGATGATGTAGGCATCTGGCTTTTTATAAATGGCCCTCATTGCATAAAAGAATTTGCCGTCTATTCCTATTTTGCTGAGAATTTTTAGCATGAGTAGGTGTTGGACTTTATCAAATGCCTTTTCTGCATCAACAGACAAAAATCAGATGATTCTTGTCTTTTGTGTTATTTGTGTGGTTGATCATGTTAATTGTTTTTCTGATGTTTAACCAGCCTTGCATCCCTGGTATGAATCCAACTTGGTCATGATAAATTGTTTTTTTGATATGTTGTTATATTCTATTGTCAAGAATTTTGTTGAAGATTTTTGCATCTAGATTCATGAGTAATATTGGGCTGTAGTTCTCCTTTTTGGTTGGATCATTCCCTGGCTTTGGTATCAAGGTTATGCTAGCTTCATAGTATGAATTTGGGAATATCCCATTCTTTTCTATGCTGTGAAATAGTCTCAGTGGTATTGGAGATAACTCTTCTCTAAAAGCTTGATAGAATTCTGCAGTAAAGCCATCTGTGCCTGGGCATTTTTTTGTTAGTAGTTTTTGGATGACTTTTTCAATCTCTTCCTTTGTGATGGGTTTATTAAGTTGTTCTGCTTCACCTTGTGATAATTTTAGTAGGTGATATCAGTCTAAGACTTCATCCATTTTCTCTAGGTTTTCAAATCTGTTAGGGTACAGACTTTCATAGTATTTTGTTATGATATTTTTTATTTATAATAGATCTGTTATGACAATTCCCCTCTCATTTTTTGTTTGGCTTATTGGTTTCCTTAACTGTTTTTCTTTAGTAAGTTTAGCCAGTGGTTTGTCATTTTTGTTAATCTTTTCAAAAGACCAGCTTTTGGTCTTTTCAATTTTTTCAGTTGTTCTTCTATTCTCTAATCTTCTGTGCTCTAACATTTATGATCTGTTTTCTTCTGGTCACTGAGGGTTCCCCTGTTGCTCTCTCTCTACTTGTTCAAACTGTAGCATTAGATCTTTGTTTTGGGTGCCTTCTTGTGTCTGGATGTGTGCATTTATAGAGATAAACTGACCTCTGAGCATTGCTTTGGCTGTATCCCATAGGTTCGGGTAAGAAGAGTCTTCATTGTTCTTGGAATCCATACATTTCTTTATTTCATCCTTGATTTCTTCTATTACCCATGGCTTTTTGAGCAAGATGTTGTTCAGTTTCCATGTGTTCCACTTTCTATCTATGTTTTTTCTACTATTGATTTTGGCTTTAATGGCTCTGTGGTCTGAGAAGATGCTTTGCAATAATTCAATGGTATGGATTTTGTTGAGATGTGCTTTATGTTCTAACACATGGTCTGTTCTGGAAAATGTTCCTTGTACACTAGAGGAGAAGGTGTAGTTGTCTGCTGATGGATAGAAAGTTCTGTATATGTCAGTGACGTGTAGTTGGTTAATTGTGGCAGTAAGATCTTCAGAGCTTTTTTCTAGACAATCTGTCCAATATTGAGAGTGGAGTGTTGAAGTCTCCCACTATTATTGTGGAGCGATCTATCTCATTTTTGAGTGTAGTTAGTGTTTCTTCAATGTATTTAGATGCTCTAGTATTGGGTGCATAAATATTTAATATTGTTAAGTCCTGCTTGTGTATTGAACCTTTTCCATCCTTGTCCACAATGGTGGATTTTACATTAAAATCTATTTTATCTGAGATTATAATTGCCACACCTGCTCTTCTTTGTTCATTGTTAGCTTGATATATATTCTTCCATCCTTTAATTTTCAGTTTTTTCATATCTTTAACTCTAAGGTGAGTTTCCTGTAAGCAACATATGGATAGGTCATGTCTTTTGATCCAAGATGCCACTCATTGTCTCTTTACTAGAGCGTTCAGTCCATTATTCACATTCCATGTAATTATTGATAGGTATGTGTTCAGTGCTGCCATTGTGATATGTTTATTTTTGTGTTGATGTTTTCTCTGTTGTTATTATTCTGTTCTGGGACATTCTTCTTTGTGAGTTGAGTTTTCACCTTTTCCAGTGTTGGTTTTGTGGTTGTTGAGACTCCTGTGTTGTGGTTCTTGATTTGGTATGTTGCATCTTTATTGTGCTTTGCAACTGTCCCTGTGATCCCCCTTAATAGTCTATGTTTAAACCCAATTTTAACTACTACAAGTCTTATTAATTTCCTCTCCATCTGGAAGGACTATAATGACTGTAGTACATCCCTCTTTTTAATACCATGGCATCGTAGTTTTCATGGAATGATCACTGGGTCACTTCTTTTAATATTATAGCTTTGATTGAGTTTGGAGCTTTCCCTCACTGAGTAGGTTTCTGGGTGATGTGTCCTGTATTTCCTCCTAAAATAGAAAATTAATGGTTTGGTTCTTCTAAGCCAAGAGCTTCTTTCAGTATTTCTTGTAGCTTTGGTTTTGGTTTTTACAAAGTCTCTGAGTTTCCATGTATCTGTGAATGTCTTGATTTCATTGTCATATTTGCAAGATATATGATTCTTGGTTGGAAGTTCTCCTTCAAGGCTTTGAATATGTCATCCCATTGTCTCCATACCAGCATCGTTTCTGCTGAGAAATCCAACAAAATCCTACAGGGTTTCCCTGTGAATGTTAGCTTTGCTTTGAGTCTTGCTGCCTTTAAGAGTTTCTGCTTATGCTTCATTTTGTTAAGTTTGATTAGAATATGTCTTGGAGTCTTTCTTTTGGGATATATATTGAGTGGTGTTTGATATGTATCTTGGATATCTATAGTCTCTTCTTTCATAATTTCTGGGAAGTTATCTGTCAGCAGCTCAGCCACAATACTCTGTGTTCTCAAGTGTCCCACTCTGTTCAGGAACTCTGATTAATTGTAAATTGTTCCTCTTAACAGAGTCCCACATGCTTCTTAATACTTCTTCATTTTTCTTGTTTCTTTTTCCTCATTTCTCCTCATAGATGCTGAAGTCGGTCGCTCTGTCTTCCAAGTCAGAAAATTTATTTTCCATTTGTTCCATTCTGTTTTCTTGGATTTTAACTGAATTTTCTATCTCTTTGATTTTGTTCTTGATCTGTTGGATTTCAGAATATTGGTGTTCCATCAGCTTCAACAGCTTGCTTAATTTTTCATTTTGCTCTGCTGCATTTTGTATATGGTTTGGGAGGGCTCTATATATAATCCTTTTGTACTCACCTTCCGATAGTTTCAGAAAGGCTTCTTCGTCTGGGAAATTCTTTGGATATTTCTTTCAGGGGCCTTCTGAAGCCATAGGTGAATTCTTCCTAATGTTTCAGTACAAAGTTTGTTGCTTTTGGGGCATCTGGAAGTTGATTTGTTTCTCTGCTGTTACCTTAATGTGATCTAAAACTCTGTCTGAAAAGTAAGCTGATCACCAGACACCTCTATGTAGTCCAGTGACTGGCTCAATGGAGTCTCTGGAGTAGCAGGCTGCACCTCCTGATTGGCAAAGACACAGCCCCACTTATAGAATCACTGGGGAGCCATTGGCTGACCCTATAATGTGAGACAGTAAAGGCTGGAAGAGATGCCATCTGGATGCACTGCGGTCATCTCTCTATTGAAAGTTAAAAGGTATCTGACAGTTTCCAATATTAGTCAGACTTTCAGGTGTGCAAGTCCCTCTTCCCAGTTGGCAAAATAAGCACCTCTGTATCAAAGACTGCTTTACTGCCAGAAAAGCCCTCTCTGGGCAGGCACTGCCTCCCAGCCTGGGAATTAGGTCCAGCTGAGGCCTCCATATAGGAAAATCTGCCTCCCAGTGAATCAATATAGCATCATGCACAAGCTCCCCTGCCTCACCTCGGAAAAGGCTATTCAATAGCAGAGATTTGGAGATTCCAAGGGAAAGAGGTCAGAGGTACCAAGTTGCACAGATTTCAAGGCCAAGCTCTCCAAATGTGGCAACTCTGTTCAACAATCTCATCAGCAGTGAATCTGAGCCTTGCTGCCAGTCAAACTTCAGCCCCTCCCACTGGCTAAGACAGAAAAAAGAATTTAAAATGGCAATTTACCTTCAGTCCATGAGAGGAAGCACTCAACAAGGGTGGGGTTGGCAAAGGAGAATTTTCCCGATCGTAGTATATAGACCAAATAGCCCTATGCCATGTCCTAGGGCTCACTAGGTATCCAGAAGGCTCTGCTTAATTATCTATTCAGTCCTCGGTTTCCAGAGGGATTTAGGGAGAAGTTTGTTTAGTCTGCCATCTTGACTTTGCCCCTGGAATGGTTATCTTTTTATGCGTATATATCTTATTTTCCTTCAATGATGTTTAATTACTTAGGGTCAGAGTTTGTGCCTTAGTCATCTTTGTAAACAAAATAAGGTATGTAAAAGACCAAACTCAGAGCTTGGTGCATGGAAAATACTCCACAAATGGTGATTATTTGGCTCTGTTCACATCCCCTGGAGCCCTGATGATGCAGGGTGAAGACTTCAGGCTGCTAACTAAACGGTCAACAGTTCGCAACCACCAGCCCTTCCTTGGAAACTCTGTAGGGCAGTTCTGCTCTGTCCTGTTGGGTCACTATGAATCAGAATCAACTTGAAGGCATCACATTTGATTTAGTCACATCCTGTGACATAATGCTTTCTTTCTGGTGTCTTGCCAACAGATGATTGCTGTTTGAAAACATAGCCATGCCAAGGCCCATGGGACACAAAAGAGAGAGGAAGAGCCTTGTGGGGAGGCAGACATCTAGAAAAGAGATCAACAGAGGTGGCAATCAGAAGTGCTGGTCAAATATAGTCTATTCCAGAGCTCTTTGTCCTTCCAGAAAATCAGATTATCTCATTTTGCTATAGCTCCCCATAACTAACAGTGTACTCCTCTCTTAATAGAAATTCTTGGGCATAAGTGGCTGTGGCCACATCTATCAAATACTGATCTGTGATCCATAACTTCGGCTGTATAACCCAAATATCTGATGGTAGATGTGGCCCAACAATTTTGGAAAGACCCACATGAATTTAAATTTATAAACTGGTTAGAGGAGACCTACAAAGTGTCAGATTTTCACACAAGCTATCTAATTTAATGTTCCCAGTGAGCCTTGACATTGGAATGATTTTCCTCATTTTATAGATAAGAAACCTAGCATCAACTAGGAAGTAGTCAAGCATTGATGTACCATGTACAAAACACTTCAGGGGGTACAAATATAAAAGCCAGTTGCTGTTTGGGGAAAATTTCAATTTAGCAGGAAGATGACTTATAGAAATAATAAGAAAATAACTATCCTGAAATAAGTTACACTGCTTATCAAAAGCTGCCTGGGTAGAAATGAAGATACCAAACCCAAAACCATACCCACTGCCATCATGTCAATTCCAACTCATAGTGACCATGTAGGACAGAGTAGAACTACCTTATAGGGTTTCCAAGGTGCACCTAATAGATTCAAACTGCCGATCTTTTGGTTAGCAGCCATACCTTTTAACCACTATGGCACTAGTAGTTTGGCAGGCTCCTTCCATGAAGGAGAATCTACCACTCTAAGTGTTTACAAGGGATTTCAAAAGTAGAGCAAAGCCACGAACCAGTTTCCTATTGTTTCTGCAGTTTCTAAATTGGAGGCAGCTTGAGAATCTTTGGTAAAATTGAGGACTTTGTGCAACATCATCTCTTTCCCTTTCTGCCACTGGTCATCATAGCTCAGTACTACCAATTCACTTCCAGTATACATCTTCTTTACCCCCATCACATCCCACAATACTTTATCCCCCCATAAAAATAGACTATCTAATGGTCTCAGGGCATCTCTTTAGCTTGGGGGTCCCCTGAGGAATTGTTGTCACCATCAAAGAGTCTAGGAGAGAAAGGTTGACAGAAGATGGTCCTGTTGGCTTTACTTTTAATGTCTACAACCCAGCTGGGTAAAAATGGGTGAAAGACATGACACAGGAGATGAACTGACACCTTGCTATCCCAGACACACCAAATCTTCTCCATATGCTCTTGAAGTACAAGAAGAGTAAAGATCATAGATCAGTGTTTGGTAACAGCAGGCCGTTAACTCTCTCCTAAAGTAGCCGATCAGACTTTCAGATGCCACCTTTTCCCCTGAGTCTGTTATTCATGCAGCAGCAGACAGAGCGGTCTAAAGGTCATATCACGTCTCTAGTGATTACTCCAACAGTTTCCGATTGCAGCTGGATTGTCATGGCTTATAGATCTGTATTCAGCCAGTCCTTACCTACAATTGTCATCCACTGTGCTCTCTCATTTCCTCATCTGTAAGACTCGATGGCACTTGGCAAGATGGAAAAGAACACAGTCACTCTTAGGATGAAGCAGTGCAACCATTATCACCATGTTGACACCTCTTGGTTGAATCTGAATGTTAAAAAATTATTAAGTTGAATAAGTTTATAGATATGAAGAGACTGGTAGGAATATGTTCCCAGTATGTGAGAAAGGGCCAACCCCTTGGCCTGGTTAATGTACCTTTGAACAAATTAGATAAAAGTCAGGTATAAAAACATGAGTGACAGAGAATGATGGAAACTTGAGAGACAAGAGAAAATTAGACATTTAATTGCTGATGATTGAAATGGTAAGCCATAGTTCTCTAGTTCCCAAACTGTGACCCACAGAGAGTGTCCTGCCTAAAATTTTCTAAAAAAATACAAATTATTTTTATTAATTATGTAACAGTAAAGCTAGTAGGAGTTCTGGGTATCATATGCCAACATGACAGAGACTGTAAAATTGTTCTTAATTCACAATAAAAAGAAAAAATAAAGCTAGTTGATCAGTGGTGTCTAATAAGCTCCATCACCAATGGTTATATAATTGTTTGTTGCTTGCTCTAACACTGTTACTGTGTGCTGTCAAGTTGATTCTGACTTATAGTGATCATATATGTTACCATAGAACCACCCTGTAGGATTTCCTAGGCTGTTATCTTTACACAAGCAGATGAGCAGATCCTTTCTCCCGTGGTGTGGCTGCTGAGTTTGAACCACCGACTTTTCAGCTAGTAGCCAACACTGAACCATTGCATCACCAACACTAGCTGGCTTTTTTCCATTAATAATAATTGGACTTGAAACTGAATGTAATTATTTAAAGTTTCAGCCTATCAAAATTTTATCTTGAAACTTGGTCTTATGGGCCATGCTGCCAAATAGAATCATAAGTATAAACAAAAAGTCTGTATGGACTCAGTCCCTGCCAGAATTAATTTGTAGCACTTGGCTGGGCAAACTTAAACCATTTGAATTTGGCTAATTATAAAAATAGAATTCACATGGCCCACACCCAGGGATTTGTAGTCATGTGGCCCACTATTGAGAAAAACTTAGTCCCTCTGCGCTAGTCAATAGCCATCACACTTGAAACGAGTAATAAACATTTATTATTAGAGTTTTGGCCTTCCCTCTCTTATTTCCTCTAAGTTTCTTAAAGCACAGGATCATACTTTGTACAATTTCACATATGCACTTGTATCTTTCAGGTCTGATTTCAGACTGGTCAAACACTGCAGTGACCACTGCCATCGCCCAATCTTCTTCTTAGGTCCTGGTCTGGTCACAAGATATTCTACATCTCCAAGCTAAAATCTGAGAAAGTCACCATTGAGCTACAAAATCCATCTAGTTCCTTAAGAAATGCTGGATATGGGTTTTAGAGGCATTCCAGGAAGTTGCTGTTCGGGTTGATTGGGTTAGTCAGACAGAAATTGGTTAGCTAGTGGGAAAACAGGAAGCCAAATTGGAACTTCAGTCTGAAACCATGGTTTCCAGTGACTACTTTTCACTCTCTGAAATGGCAACTTGCAAATATTTTCTTTTTTCCAGCACAGCTGAGGATGACTTCTGCCAGAGCCTTATAAATCACTCCTTTAACCCAACAATAAAGCCTATAGTTTTGGGGATTTTTTCCCCGCAGTTTGCCATTCATGAGCTACAGGAAAACAGGCTCCAGCCTCACTCAACTGCCATTATTACTTTTGTGGTGGTTACAGATCAATAAAACATACTCCTGACCCAGCAACTGAACTGGCTAGTGATGTCTGTTTTGTTAATTAAAAAAGGGAGAAAGGAAATATAGTGTAAGGAGCCCTGGCCAAAGATTTAATAGGTCATCTGTGAGACGTGAGAGCATTGTGATTATTGTTGGATTTAGCCCCAGCATTCATTTGTTGGATGACCTTAAGGAAGCCCCTTCAACTTTTTTACTTTGTTTTTCCATTTGCTAAGTTACAATCGAGTGATGAGCTATATACCCATTGGATCCTAAACTTTTTAGGACAGTGACTCAGTTACCACCTTACTGGTTTTTCTTTAGAAAGGAGGTCTTTTCTGTATATGTTGGACTCCACTTCCCCAATACAATTTTTTTTAGTAGTTTGCTTGGTTGGATTTACTGACTCATTACAGTTCTAAAAAGAGCAAGTCACACATAACTCCTACAAATTATCCCCTTGGGCTGATAGAATTGGCAGGCCAAGAGGTAGTACTTTCCTTTTCTGGGATTTAACTTGAATGACACATTGTGTGGCATCTGAGAGACTCATGTGTAATGAAAACTTGAATGTGGAAATATCAGAGGACAGAATGGTAAGAGGACTCTTTGACCAGGGGACTTGGGCTTTCCTACTTCTGAGTCTCTGATTTACTCCCTGTCTTTCGGTTGACTACCTCCCTGCCCCTTTGCCCAGCAGAGTATTATCCCTTTTTCAAGACTAGCTCAAGCCATCCTCAAACTCTTCTCTTCTCTCCCTTAGCTTAAAAAGGCCTCCTTTCTCTATACCCTCTAGAAAGGACCAAGGGCTTTCTATCAGCAGTACTCTCAGCAGCTGGGGGATGTGGGTGGCACATCACAACACTCAGTAAGTTGGTTGAACAAATGAGCTTGCTGAGATTCAAGAGCAGAACAGTTGAGGTGAGGGCTCATGACAATCAAGAGGGGAAAGAAGGGAGAACCAGGCCAGTGACTCTTCATACCCCAATTCCTCCGTTTGATCACTCATCTATTTGCTAACTATGGGCAAGGTCCTGTGCTGGGTGCTGTGTGGGGTACAGTGTTGTAGACAGTGTGATTCCTGCCCTCAAGAAAGAGAGTGAACCATGAGCACAAATACCCATGGCACAAAAGAGTCAGAACAATGTTAGGACTCACATGTGTGGCAAAAACATGCTAATGATCATGAAGATGATATATAACCAGGCAATATTTTCTTCCATTATGTACGGGTTTGTGTAAGTTAGAGCCATCTCAGTGGCAACTAACAACAGCAACAGCATGGGGTTGACTAAGACCCTTCATTGAAACCATATTATAGCCAGCTTCTCCCTTTGCCCAACCCTGCTTCTTTCTTTCTCTTTGACAGGTGTCAATCCCAAGAACATTTCTTAATAGAAAGAAGGCATGCCAACTTCCATCTCAAGCTCTGCTCCCTAGAGATCCCAACCTTCAACAAGTGCCTACCAGACACCAGACACTGCTCTAGAATGGTTACAGTAATGAAAAAGACCAGGTCACTGCCGTCATGGAACATGCATTCAACAGGGAGGAGATAGAAAGTAAATTAATACACATATAGCATGTTAAAGGGGGATCTAGCCTGAATAAAGGAGTTAAAAAGTGACTCAGAAAGCAGGGATGAGAGTACTATTCTTGACAAAGGATTAGCTGAGAGAGGCATTGCTGACGAGTAACAAGCTGAATAAAATGAGAGAGTGGGACACTAAGATATCTTGGAAAAGAGTACTTCAGGGATTTGAAAGAGCAACTTCAAAAGCTTTAGGCAAAAAGTGTACTTGACGTGTCTGGGAAATAGCAAGAAGCGTGGTAGCAGGTGAGGGCCCAGACAGTCAACTCATGTAGGGTCTTGTAGTTTGTTGTAAGCATTTCAGACTTTATCCTGCATGGGGTGAAGAGGCATTGGAAGTTATGAACAGGGAATTTACATGAGCTGGCCCTAAAAAGTCACTTTGGACTCAGTGAGAAGGATAGAATTGTGTCGAAGTAGGGAGAGAAAGGGGGAAGCAGGGAGACAGGTTAGAAGACTATTGTAGCAGCAGTCCAGGAGAAAGCTGACAGCAAAAGGAGAACAACCCAGATGCCAGATGGTACAGGGATGTGATGGAGGACAACTATAAGACCATAACTTACGCTATTGTCAAGATTCTAGTTTCTATACTGGAAGGTGCACTCATGGGTATTTAACATATTATTTAAAACAATAAATATGTTAATGGAATTTTAAAAGTGAGTCAAACACTGACAAAAAATGAGTACACTATCAACCGAAAGTTGTGATTAATTAAATTCTATTTACAAAAGTCTTGAAAGTTGTAAAAGGAGATATTGGATGTATGAGCCTTGAATTCAGGGCCTGGATATAAATTTGACAGTTATCAGCATGTGGATAGGACATAAAGCACAGGATAGAAAAGAACTGAGAATGAAGACTAGAACATTCCAACTTTAAGGAATTGGAACTATCAGTGGCCAGTAGCCAGTTGCTGTGGAGTTGATAATGACTTACGGTGACTCCATGTATGTCAAGAGCAGAACCATAGGGTTTTCAGTGGCTGATTTTTCAGGCGTAGATTGCCAGGCCTTTCTTCTAAGGTGTCTCTAGGTGGACTCGAACCTCCAAACTTTTGGTTAAGAGCTGAGCACATTAACTGTTTTCACCAAATCAGTAAATGTGACTAAAAAGGAATGGCCATTGACAAAAAAAGCATACAGGGAGTAATCCACTGGGTCATATGGTGCTTGAAAGGTCAAGCAAGATGAAGTCAATTAAGATCTTGCCCAGGAAGGATTGGATTTGGCAACATGGAGGTAGCTGGTAATCTCAGTTCATCAGAATAGTAGAGATGAAAGCATGACTGGAGTGGGATCAAGAGAGAATAGAATGAGTGAAGTAAGATAGCAAATATATACAGTGCTTTTGTGGATTTTGACATGAAAGGGTACAGAAGGATGGAATGGTAGCCAGAAGAGTCAAGAGAGGGATAGCTTAAGATATTCATTCTTTAGAAAATATTTATTGAGTATCTACTAATTGTCACGCTTTGGGGGTGACGAATTACTTTAAACAAAGGTTTTGTTTTTTGTCCTTGATTCCTGAAGGATAACCCCTAAATTCTTGGAATTTCATGAGTGACTGAAGTGTCTCTATTATTCACTGAGGACTCTAGGCCACACCTGACAGCTTATGCTAGGAAAGTGACTGAGGGTATAGGACTCAGAAGACCCACTCTGAGAGAGCCCAACTTCTGGAGAGGGGAGGAAGCCTGGAGATTGAATTCAGCTAGATGAACACTGAATCAGTCAATCACACCCACATAATAAAACCCCAATAAGCAGTCTGGACACTGAAGGCTGAGCAAGCTCCTTAGCTGGCGATAGACATCAGTGCACAGAAGGCTAACACGTTCTGGGGGCCAGGTAAGCTCTGTGTTCAAGACACTCACGAGTAGGCAGGAGAGGATGGGATCCAGTGGACAGTTGTGGGTGGGTTAGCCTTAGACAGGAGCCAATACACACTGTCCTTTATAATAAGTGGGAAGGAGAGAATGTACAATTGCAGGTGGGCTGGTTGATTTCATTGTGGGAGCACATGAATGTTTTCCTCAGATTAATTCTCTTTTCCCAGTGAAGTAAGTCACAAGGTCTCCAGCTGAGTGTGAACTGGAGTAAAAGTGTTTGAGGTCTGAGCTGAGAGTGTGAAATAGTTGTCCACAACAGTGAGAAAGTGAATGTATTCGCTTTCTGTGTATGCCAGGTGCTAGTCTAGGTACTTGGGATAGACCAGTGAACAGAACAGAGATGCCTGCCCTCATAGAGCTTACACTTGAATGAGTTTTCTGAAAAATATACTAAAACTTCAGGGCAGCACTCACGTTGCATTGAAGTTTGGAATATATGAGAATGATCACATGGTTGTGTCGGGGACAGCCACTCGAGGGCGTCACTGAATGAGTAGCTAAGGAGATTTTAATTTCCAACAGAGAGGTGTCTATGAAGCAGAAATTAACAAATTAAAAGAAAAACCCACATTGTTAAATGTCTATCTAAAACTAAAAAAAAAAAAAAAACCCTAAATTTACTGACTCTGCCTTTCTATCGCTCTCACCACTGTTTTCATTTGAGCTCTCAGCTTGGCTGGACTATTTCAATAATCACTCAACGTTCCTCTTTTCTGTTAGTTTCTCCTTTTAAATCAGTGAATAAAACCTTATTAGATTTCTTTTCCATAAATAAAACAGTCAGTGTGTCACTTTTCTTGCTCAGAAGCCCAACCAGCAGTTTTTCATTCCCTCCAGGATGAAATCTAAATTTTTTTTTCCAACTCTGTTCTTAGTTTGATTCCCAGTTTGCTCATGCTATCCTTGTATCTTCATTATTACTTGCTTGAATATTCTGCTCCTTTCTGATCGGCTTATGAATGGTTCTTATCCCTGCCTTTGCCCACATCAGGCTCTTCACCTGAAACACTGCAATTTCTGTTCTTGTCTTAGTGTACTTCTTTACTTCAAGGCCCTACTTAGGTCGCTTCTCTCCTGTCTGCACAAGCAATCACTGAGGAGCGCCCTGAGACCCCAGTTGTTTATATAACTCAGTGAGCACCCATACATTACCTAAATTCATGGTTATATTTTACATGTATTTTCCCCACTTTCCCAGCAAGATTACAGATAGCCTCATAGCTGTCAGATTATACTGCTGACTATCAGTGTTTTGTACTTGGACAGTTAACCCTTTTTTTAGTATTTGATTTTCTGTGCTGACTTAGAGACCAAAAGGATCCCATCAGGGAACTCTCCTGCCAACACCTCTGATTGGTTGTACCAATTACAAGGAGCTCATATGAGAAGCTAGCTTCCATTTGTTTTCACTCCATTATGAAATTCTTTGTGTTAATTCAACATTTTGTCCTAAGACCCATTAGGTAAAGCTGTGTTGAAAGCAATTTAATTAAAACCTTTGTGATTTTGCAGGATTGCCAGAAGTGCTATTCTCTCTAGGCAGAACCATGGCTTATAAAATGCAGCATTTGCAGATATCCACAAAGCATTGCAGGAACCCAGCCACTCAGACTTGTCGAAGATGAAATTCTGAGCAGTTCCTCCCTTGCAAGTGGAGGTCACTTGGCTGATGGACAAACTTTGCCAGTGTAGCTTTCTGTCAAAAAACTGCAGTGTAAAACACTGCTCCACCTCCATTCCCTCCTCCCACCTCCCCCTCCCCACCCCCACACATACACTCTCTTTTACTTTGCTTAAATAAATATAATAGCAGACTGGGAGTGCCAGCACAGCCCAACAATTACAGTTATAAACAGCAATTACCATTTTATGGTATCCAGAGTTCTTGGGTCTCTAAATGAAATGCAACTGTTTGAAGCTGAGTCTTTCTGCACCCACAACAGTCAGCTATTTTTTACCCAGCAAAGATTTATTCAAAGCTTAATATTCGCCAACGACAAATGGGCTTGTAAAGGATACAAAATAAAATAAGGCCTAAGTTCCAATCTCAAGGGGTTTACAGTCTAATAACAGGAGGCAGATAATGAAAGCCAATAAAACTGTTAAGTTCAAGTTCTAGGAGCAATGTGTAAATTGGAAAAAGTGGGAATATGTAGAAAGAAAGATAACTTGAATGGGAGTCGAAGGGCCATGTCAAGAAAAACTTCAAAGAAAATCTCTTAAAAGATATGCAACTGAGTCAGGGATAGGGGAGAGCATTTTAGGGGATAGGAAGACCATCAACAAATTCATGGAATCTTGAAACAGCCTTGTAGGAGACTTCCAGGGCATTGATGTGACTGGTGTGTAGGGTGTCCCATGGGGCACAGCAACAGCTAAAGCTGGAAACGTGGACAATCAGAGAGGGACCTCAGTGAGTACTCCATTTCAATTCATGTGTGTTGAGTTGAACTGAGTTTCTTTTTCTGATTTTCTGATTCCCATTCTAGGCCTCCTTCCTCACTAATTCACAATTCCCCTGTCCCTGTGAGTCACTTGGGAACACAGTGCTGCTTACTTTTCAGAGCTCTGCAGAATGACTTGTGTATTAGTTTTGTAGGGCTGCCATAACGAAGTACCACAAACTGAGTGACTTAAAACAATACAGATTTTTTTGTTTCACAGTTCTGGGCACTAGAAGTTCAAAATCGTGGTTTTGTCAGGGATGTCCTTTCCCTGGAAGATCTAAACGAAGATCTTTTCTTGCCCTTCTAGCTTCTGGCAGTTGCCAACAATCCTTGGTGTTTCTTGGGTTGTAAGTGCAGCACTCCCATCTCTGCCTCATCTTCACATGGCCATCTTTGAGCCTTTGTGCCTGTGTGCCGTGGTGTCTCTTCTCCTCTCTTCATACCGATACCACTCGTGCTGGATTAGGATTTACCTTTCAGGTACCTTTCAGGGTCTCGTGTTAACTTTAAGTGCTAACAACTTCAGAGACCCTATTTCCAAATGAGGTCCCATTTACAGGTACCAGGGGTCAGGTCTTGAACATGTATTTTGGTGAGGATGCAATTCAATCCATAACAGCTTCCCTGGTGCATTCCAGGAAACAGTGATCAAGGTTGGGCAGAACTTGGTAATCATACTGTGTGAGGAACAGCTGATGGAGCTGAGCATGTTCTCTCTAGTGAAGACAAAATAGGACAGAACAGCAGAAGAGCTGCTCTCAGATACAAGAAGGGATAGAATGCAGACTTACAGTGCTGCCTGTGTTAATGGCGGGCCACTTGTCATGTGAAGGAAACCCCAGAGGACAGAACCAGAGCCAAGTCCAGGCAGGAATTACGGGAGGCATTTTTCAGTTCAGGTGAAGAATACTTTCTAAAAGAAAGGGCAGACCCCTGATGGACTGCCTTGCCAAATTCTAAGTTCCTTACCACTTTGAAAGCACACAATTATTTAAGAAGGAAACGTATCAGCGCCTTAACAATTGCGATCAGATATTGATACTGTAAGTCATTTTAAATTTAACCTTGACACTTTTCTGTATATTCCAAGGGAGGATTAGGGAGGGATTGCAAATCTCTTTATAAGATCACCTACATGCTTAACTGTAAAGGAAGTTCCCTGGAGTGTGGCTTGCACCACCCTTTATCCTTTCATCCTACAGGAGATAAAAGGGAAGGAAGTAGAGAACCGGGAACCCCACACCATCAAGAAAGCAGCACTGGGAGTAGAATGCATCCTGCAGACGCAAAGTTCCTGTGCCAAGATGCTCCCTTGCCAAAGACTGAGGGCAACACAAGGACTTTTCTCCAGAGCCAACAGAGGAAAATGCTTCCCCTGGAGCAGACATCCTGAACTTGGACTTGTGGTATACCAGAATGTATAAGAATAAACTTTCCTTTGTTAAAGTCATCCACTCTGGTATCTGTTAGAACAATATCGGCTGACCGTAACACTGTTATAATCATCTTTATTTACATCTTTTGATCTGTTGAAATTAGGCATAAGTGATTCCATTTTGAGGAATGGTGCAGTAAAAATTCAAGGTATTAAAGAAAGCCCCGGGAAACAACTTAATAGCAGGAAATACCATAGAGTAATCTCACCTTTGTTGTACAAAACATCTGTAACAAGACAAAGCCTGGGGACAGCGTTGCAAGTGACCCCTAGACCTTGACCACATTTTACAACTAACAGGAATTCCAGGTGGCCTTAACCAATCAATGTAAAGATCAGTTCCCCCTCCCTGCTTTGTAATCTCATGACTTAAATACTGGGTGCTGAGGAAGCTCAGGGTCGCCTCCTTACTCTGCATAGTTTGGAGTGCGTCCCTGGTGCACCAGTCTTTTTCCTATTGGGCATGTTTTTAATAAAATTTTACCTTTAAAGAAATTCTGGGTCACATCTTGAAATCTGAACCCCAACAGGTCCTGTATCCTGAAAATGGTTACCGAGGAAAGGGCCCAACACTACCAGCTGGGGGGAGTGTTTGTTCTTGACCCTTGCAGTCAGTATACTCTTGGGTCCAACTGGATGTGGTGGCTTTTCACATCCTTGGGGTCTCCTCTGTGCTGAGAACTTTCACCCCCTCCTGCACTCCATCTCAGCAGGAAGTAGCCAGAAGAGTCAGTGCTCCTCTTCCCAAGATTGTGAAGGTTAAACACAACAGGGGAGAATTGAAACCAGAGGCTGATGGATTGAGAGATATTGTTTCAGAATACCCAGCAACTCCCAGGTAAAGACATGACCTCCACATTCCACAAGCCCCAGCCAGCAACACTAAGGTGGGGCCATTGTTAAGGTGAGGCCCTCATAGGCTCCACTATAGATTCAGTGAACTGTAGGCAATGAATATTCCTTTCATCTTGATAAAACCAGTGATAGAAGAACCAAGCAGGAGGCCAGCAGGATGGAGAAGTAGCTTGTGTTTGAACATTCTTCTTCCAGGTTATTGGCCAGATGATGTCTAGAACCACTTTGTTTTACTTCATAGCCAGTGATGGCCTGTGAGATCGCAAAGCAATCAACCTCCACCCAGCTAACCCCCTCATCCAGTTTGCCTTCACCCAGTCTACCTCCACCTGGTTGACCCCCCCCAACACACCCGCAACTGCCCACATTGTTCCCTGCATCTGTATGTGGTCTTTTCCTTTAAACACTCAGACTTTGCCTGACCAATTCGGACAGGCTTTGAGGATGAGAACACTTCCCTGCCCCTTTGCAATGCTGGCTTGGAAATAAAACCTTTGATCCCTCACCCAAAGCTCCTGTCTCAGTGAATTGGCTTTTTGTGGCAGGTAGCCGAACTCCAGGACTTTTCAGGTAACAATATCATCTAACCAAAATAGTTCAAAAAGGGCACAGACTAAAGGGAATACAAAATCCCAAAGCCTAGGAAAACCTAGTCTCAGATTCCACCCTAACCGCAAACTCCTTTTTTCTCCTCCTTATCAGTTCAGCTCTACCAGGATCCATTATCTACTGTTGCTTCTATAGCCCATTATCTTCTGCCCTAAAGCTGCAGCTTCCTCTATGTCCCTTATCCAGTTAAATACACCACCCTACACCCTATCTTCCAGCAACTTCTTATTTATATCATTTAATAGCTTTTTTTATTACTCCTTACTTCATTGGCTGTTCTGCAGGAATGAGTCGTTCAATCATTTATTCAACAAACATTTCTTAAAGGCTTAGGAGCTCCTTGAATACTCTAGGGGTCAGTTCTACTCTGGCCCCTTGGGTTGCCATGAGTTGGATCCGACTGGACAGCACTGGGCTTGTGTGCCAACATGGTACTAGATATTGGGGATACTAAGGCAAGTAAGATCTGAAGCCCTCTTCTCCTCTAGCTTCCATAAAATTACATCATCTTCATCTCTTAAATGTTAATTTGTTTTCTCTACTGAAATCAAACCAAAACCTAAAAGTTTCCTTCACATTCCACAGTTAATCTATCTGCAAGTCATATCATTTTTACCGTTAAAATGTATCATAAGTTTGCCTACCTCACAACATCTCTGCTGCTACATTTTGTGTTCCAACCACCATTCTCTCTAGCCAGCACTACTTCAGTAGCCTCCTAGCTGATGTCCCACTTTCACACTTACTCTCTATAGTCCACAATGGCCCAAGTGATCCTTTCAAATTGTAAGTCAGATTGTATCAGTTTCCTATTCAAAGTCTTCAATAAGTCCCCTGACAAAGCTTAGAACAAACTCTAGAAAATTTGCCATGATCTTCAAGACCTTCCATTGTTGGGATTCAGATTTCAAGACACGACCCAGAATTTCTTTAAAGATTAAATTTTATTAAAAAATATGCCCAATAGGAAAAAGGCTGGTGCACCAGGGACGCACCCCAAACTACGCAGAGCAGGGGGTGACCACGAGCTTCCTCAGCGCCCAGTATTTAAGTTGTGAGATTGCAAAGCAGGGAGGGGGAACTGAAGTTTACATTGATTGGTTAAGGCCACCTGGAATTTCTGTTAGTTATAAAATGTGGTCAAGGTCTAGGGGTCAGTTGCATGCTGTCCGTGGTCAAGGTCTAGGGGTCACTTGCAAGGCTGTCCCCAGGCTTGTCTTGTGACAGATGTTTTGTAAGACAAAGATGAGATTATTCTATGGTATTTTCTGCTATTGTTTCCTGGGGCTTTCCTTAATACCTAGAATTTTTACTGTGCCCTTCCTCATTTCAACACCATGACCTGGCTCCTGCTTGCTTCTCCTCCTACGTGTCATACTACTCCCCCTTACTCACTCTGTTCCAGTTCTACCAATCTAGTGGTCCTCTCACCATTGTCCAAACACATTGTACGGTTTCTCAATTCAAAATATGTACACTCTTGTTCCTGTGTCTGGAATGCTCTTCTCCAGATGCTTCATGGCTGCCTCTTCTCAGGTATCTGCTCAAATGTCATGTCCTGAGAGATTGTCCCTTATCCTTCAACCAAAACAACGCTCCTTCCAAATCCTCAACAAAATTCTAGCTAATAGAATTCAACAACGTATCAAAAAAATAATTCCCCATGACCAAGTAGAATTCATACCTGGGATAGACGAGTGGTTCAACATTAGAAAAACAATGTAACCAACCACATAAATAAAACAAAAGACAAAAGCCACTTGATTTTATCAACTGATGCAGAAAAGTCACTTGACAAAGTCCAACACCCATTCATGTTAAAAACTCTTAGTGAAATACAAATAGAAGGAAAATTTCTCAACATAATGAGGGGCATCTATGCAAAGCCAACAGCCAACATCATTCTAAATGGAAAGAGTCTGAAAACATTTCCCTGGAGAATGGGAACCAGACAAGGATTCCCACTGTCACTGCTTTTATTCAACATTGTCCTGAAGGTTCTAGCCAGAGCAGTCAGGCAAGACAAAGAAAGGACATCCAAATTGGTAAGGAAGAAGTAAAAGTATCTCTATTTGCAGATAACATGATCTTATACACACACACAAAAAAAAAAACCCTAAAGAATCCATCAAAAAATCAGAAATGAACAAAAAAACTACTGGAACAAATAGAAGAGTTCCACAAAGTATCAGAATATAAAGTAAACATACATAAATCAGTTGGATTCCTTTACACCAACAAAGAGACCATCAAAGAGGAAAAACCAAATGAATACCATTTACAATAGCCCCCCAAGAAGTTAAAATACCTGGTATAAATTTAACCAGAGGTGTAAAAGACTTATACAAAGAAAATTAAAAGAAACCAAAAGAGATCTCCATAAGTGCAGAAACTTACCTTGCTCATGGATAGGAAGCCCTGACATAGTGAAAATGCCTATTCTACCCAAAGCAATCTATAGTTGCAATGTAGTTACAATACAAATTCCAATGTCATTTTTTAATGAGTTGGAGAAACAAATCACCAACTTCATGTTAAAAAAGAAGAAATCATGGATAAGTAAAGCATTACTGAAGAAGAACAAAGTGGGAGATTTCACACTACCTGACTTTAGAACCTATTACACTGCCACAGCAGTCAGAACAGCCTGGTACTGGTACAAAAATAGATATATAGACCAATGAACAGAATAGAGAATCCAGATACATCATCCACCTATGAGCTGCTGATATTTGATAAAGGTCCAAAGCCCATAAACTGGGGAAGACTATCTCTTTAACAAATGGTGTTAGCATAACTGGATATCCTTCTACAGAAAAATGAAATAAGACCCATATCCCACACCATGTACAAAAACTAAAAATGGATCAAAGACCAAAATATAAAAATCTAAAACAATAAAGCTCATGGGAGAAAAAATAGAGACAACTCTGGGAGCCCTAATACATGGCGTAAGCTGACTACAAAATATTACCAACAATGTGCAAACAGCAGAAGAGGAAACAGATAAATGGAAACTCCTCAAAATCAAACACTTCTGCTAATTCAAAGACAACACAAAAAGAATAAAATTGTTACATAACATATGGGTTTAGGACAGTTGCCACTGTCCCAAAAGCTGATATTGAAACACTAAGGGTAAAGCAAATGCCCAAGACGTTTATTAGATACTGGCATGTAAGGGACAGGGGAAATTTGGGTCCTCAGACTCTGTCTGCCTTCTTCAGGCAAACTGTGGGTTTTTAATGGGTAGGTGGGGGTAAACATGTGGGCAGTTGGGGACATGTGAAAGTTTGGTCCACTGGGTGGAGGTTGACTGCTTCAAAATCTCTCAGGCCATCACCGGCCATCAACGAAAACAAAGTGGTGCTAGACATCATCTGGTCAGCAGAAAGAATGCTCGAACACAATTTACTTCTCTGTCCTCGCTCTTAATTCCTTTATCATCAGTTAGAGTTCAGTTATCAGAACAAAAGCGGAGTCATTCATTACCTATAGTTTATAGAATGTATAGTGGCACCTCCAAGGGCCCCACCCTAACGAGGGCCCCACCCTGGGGTTGCTGCCTGGGACTTGTAGAATGTGGAGGTCATATCTTTCCCTATAAATTGTGGGTGATCTGTAGCAATACCTCTCAGGATCTCTATCTTAAACACCCCTCACACTGGGCCTTTTCAGCCTCTGGTTTCAATCCTTACTTTTGTTTTAAACCTTCACAGTCTTGGGGAAGAAGGGGTACTGACCATTCTGACCACTTTCTGCTGAGTAGGGGCACAGGAAGTGGTGAAGGTTAACAGATTAGGGGACATCCCACCAGAGGTGTGAAAAGCCACCACATCCTGTTGGACCCAAGAGTATGTTGATGCTCAGGGGAGACTGTCAAGAACAAACACTGCCCCCTCCCCACAGCTGGTAGGGTCCAGGCAGTTCCCTTGGTAACTATTTTCAGGATGCAGGGCACAAAGATGTAAATGAGGATGATTATAACAGTAAACTAGAGACAATGATCTAGGAATTTACAGACTCAAACCACTTATATACACCTGGCTCCACCAACCTGAGTGGTAAAGGGGACCAGCTCAGTCACCTCCAGAGTGTTGTGGAGTCAGTTGTTCACAGGATTCTAAAACGTGACTCAGCAGAGTTGCACATGTACAAAGGACACTCCAGTTCAAACAACACAACCTAGCTATCTGACATGGCAATATCCCAAAGCCCCTCATGTAACCAGACTATTTCTCTGGTATATATCCCCAAACCAGCAATATAGCTAGTTTTATGTCTTGCCTGCATTCTAACCGTTAATCCTTGTCCCAACAGCTTAACAAGGCATTCAGGGACACATGAAAATGAGCATCTTTTTAGCTGTGGCCCCATTAGACTTTATCACCTATAGGAACAAACTACATGAGACATAAGAGTATAACTTAACCTTCACATAGTCCCATATTAGGAGTGGGGACCACTGGGTAATGTAAAGTACAGAAAGTGGCTCTCTTGTCTAAGACGAATCTAATTTCCTTACTTTCCAGGTCCACATCAGAGTGTAACCCTTAGCTCTCCCATGGAGATTGTTGATGTGTGGTCAGGAGGCAGACAGGCCTCAGAGGTCCCCATCAATGGTCAGTTTCTTAGAGTTTTTGATAGAGTCTGAGAGGGTCTGTCTATCTGGGTCTTTTTGCAGGGAAGTCTACTAAATGTCTTGTTTTAGGGCACCCAGGACATTCCTCCTTTCAGTGGCCTCATTTCTGACAGTGCCTGTAATAATCAGGGACCATATTCACTGACCAGTGAGTTAATACAAGTCCTGGTCTCTGAGGGCTAACTGTGTTACCTCAAGGTGGACTTTGGAGGGCTTTAGCTGCAACTGGGCTTTCTTTTTATCTTTTTATCTCTGCCAACAAAATCTCTATTATTTAAAATACCTTAAGGATCTCCTCCACCAACTATGAATGTGGACCAAGTTTCTCCCTCGAGAGTTTTTAATTTGTCTTATGTCTGATGTGGACCAAGACACAAAACGCATGGCCGTAATGGCTTTTCTAACAGTATCCAGAGTAAAATAGTAGACAAAATTTTCCGGACCATTGTTTGACTTAAGGTGACTTGAGGCAGTAGCCTGCATGGGCCACAGAAAGCCTGATCTTAGAAGAATTATATATTTCACTATAAAACCCTTGATCAAAGTGTTTGAAGAATGGCGATTGAACACCATTAGGTTTTTGAGATCCCAGGTACTATACATACAGCAACATTTAACTGTCAAGGCTTAAACTGTTTCTTGATAGAATAAGAAAACTAAGATGATTTTAATTTGTAAAACCATAGCCAAAATTTTAGACACTTCTCTGATTATAATAATTACAACTCTGCCAAATTTACTCACAGGAATTCCTGATTGGAGAATTATAACAACCCAACCCTGTTAGTTAAATAATTTCAGGAAAAATGATTTCCTATATCCAGAAAGCAGAACTTTCTAAAATCTCTGTTGAGATACTCTGATTAATCAGCAAAAATTGTGGATGAGAAATACTTAATACGCCCATGATCAATTAAAACAGCTCTTTTAACGATGACAGAAATTAATTATAAGCATGATAAACACAGTTATTATCTATATTTTCAAGGAACATTAGACACCATGTATAATAATCTTGAGGTATAATATCACATATTTAGGATATACCAAGATTATTAATTCTCTAAATACTTATATAGTATAAAAATAAATTTACAGGCAAATAATTTGAAAGTCCCAAAGCATTGGTTTTGATGATATCAGATTAAATAAAATATATCTATGACATCTCACCCTTTCTTTTCTAAAGAATTACAATCTTGCAACATATAAAACATATTTACCTCCATCACAGAGGAAGTTTTAAAGTCCAAGGTCCAGAAACTCCTCTTTAGTTGTAAAATATGGAATATAAGTTATCTGCTTCCATAATATAGAACAGACAGGTACACATCAGCTATTTCCATTACAAATGAGAAAGACAGCAAAACAGGTTACAATGGCCCTTCCTCTGGACTTTAGGTATCAGCCACTGTCATGGGTTGAACTATGTCCTTCCAAAAGTGTGTAGTTGTTTGGCTGGGTCATCATTCCCCATGTTTTATGATTGTCCCTCTTTTTGTGATTTTCTTATGCTGTATGTTAGAGGACTAGGGTGGGACTGTAAATCTCTTCATAAGGTCACTTACCTGCTCCACTGTAAAGGAAGTTTCCCTGGAGTGTGACTTGCACCACCTTTTATTCTTTTATCCTACAAGAGATAAAAGAAAAGGCAAGCAAGCAGAGAGTTGGGAACCTCACACTATCAAGAAAGCAACACCAGGAGTGGAGTCCATATCTTGAGACCTGAAGTTCCTGCACCAAGATGCTCCCTGGCATGGATGTAACACAAGGAATTTCCTCCAGAACTGACAGAGGGAAAGCCCTTCCCCTAGGGCACACACCCTGAATTCAGATTTGTAACCTACTGGACTGTGTAAGAATAAAGTTTCCTTTGTTAAAGCCATCCACTTTTGGTATTTTTGTTAGAGCAGCATTACATGACTAAAACAGCCACCTTCTCAAGATTTTGAGTGTAAGCCCCAGTGGCCCTGTAGAAACATCAGTGGGAGTGGCTCCACCTTTTCAAACCCTTGAAGTCATGCCCATACCTTTGAGACTGAGGCAGCTCAGCTTCTGCTTCCTATGGCCTTATGAGATGGACCACAAGCCTGCACTGGTCCTGATATTTGTATCACTAATTTAAGTTAGCAATTTAAAACCAAGTCAAACCCGCTGCTGTGGTATTGATTCTGATCTATAGCAACCTAATAAACACAGTACCTGGCAGACTTGAACTGCTGACCATCTGATTAGCAGCTGCAACACCCAACCACTGTGCAACCAGGTTTCTCCAATTATTGATTAAAAATAAATGACTTAATATGTATTTGTTAGAAAATATTAAGCAGAAATAACCAACACCAATTTTAACTCAATGAGAATTGGACATTTATTCCCAATTCCAATTTGCGTCAAAGCCCTTTCTCTCAGAAAAGGCTATCCTTGGCTTTTGCTTTCTCTGCTTTTCCAAGTCTTGTGGCTTCATTTTTGAGTGAGGAATCATCCTAATGAGAGGCCAAATCTTTGCCCTTAAGGAATAAATTAACTATTTTACCCAGAAGTCAGAAAACCTTGTTACCCAATTTTTTCTAATGTTAATTCTCTTTAAAAAATCATATGAATTAAGCCATTAAATTATTAGACAAATAAAACCTTTAACCAGACCAAATAAACATTTTCAAAAATAAAAAAAAAAAAAAGCAAACTTTTATAGCATAGTCCTTAAACAGCAAAAATAAACTCACTCATTAGGCTAATATAGTATATACACATTCTTGTTGCTTGAAAGGTAAACAGTATATAAATTTACATTATGCCAGTTACCTATTAACTCAATTACCCTAAAATCCAGGGCTGAAATAAAGTCTGCTTAAACATTTCAGGTCTTTAACTTTTGAAGTTTCATCAGCTGATGTTCAGAAATTATGAAGTCTGTTTAACTGAGTACAACTATTAATGGACACAGAACTTTAAATCTCATTAGGGTTTGGATCCACCCAGCTTCTCATAATTAAAGTAGCAATTCTATCTGCTTTCTGTTTTTAAAAAGGTCTCCACCCAACTATAAAGAGTTGTTCAAAAGCCTCTATGGAGCTATGACTTTGGAGGCTGATTCTGCCCTGCCTGTGTTTTTTTTCCTAGAGGATAGAAAATCATTAATTACCCCTTTTCTGTTCTGGAATTGTTACTTTTCTTTAAGAGAAGACTACCCCTTTGACCAATGCCTGTAAAGTCACTTTTATTGAGCCCAATGACAGTGTGTCTGGACCTACTTGAGATTTGGCTTCCTTATCTTAGCTCAAGCAAGATTCTCCCAGACCCCTGATTAGGAGGATCTGAGCACAAAAGACATTTTCTGATCTGCCAAACAAGTTCATCTCAAAGAATTAAAACAAGAAATATCTTAAAATTTTGACTGAGTGAGGAATGTCTGACGCATTGTCTGTGACAAAATAAGTGTGGACAAGACATAAGACACATAACAGGCAAAGACTGTTTTATAAAAAGCGAGATGTTGAATAAGACAACACCAAGGAAAAGAAAAAACAATCCTGAGGTTGAATTGGCCCAATGTGTGGCCTGAAGCCAAACTTGTAAAGTCTTGTACAGACATTAAACAGTCTACAGGAATCAGATACTTTTAACAGAAAATTACAAATATGGGGTCCCCACAAACAGCTTGTGAAAGTACAACAATGAAAAAGACTTTTCCAAAATCTCACAAAGGTGAATACAAAACCACATTATAAACGTACTCATCAAACACAAACAGGAGGCCTCACTTTATCACACATGCATAACTTCACTCTACCAGACACACACAGCTTGTTCCTTTCTTAATTAAAGTGGGCTTAGTAAGCACTTTACTGATTTTTACCCTCAGCCCTACTTTTCCTTGAGGTGCTTCTCCAGACAACTTTTGAGCATGCACAGTTTCCTACAACCTCTGTTGCCAAGTGTCGTATAGATATCAGGACTTGGTGGGGAGTCTAGCACAGCAGTGGAATAGTTGCCACCAAGCCAACTCTGCATCTCTCCTAGGCAGTTTTGGGGACACACGTTTGAATGCAAATGCCAGTGCAAGGGCAGGGACATACTCACAGAACTCATGTCAACAAAAGGCACACTCTTGCATACTGCTTCAAATACGTGGCCGGCCCTGTCACTCACCAACTGTACTTACCAAAATCCTACAATTCCAAGAGTCCTTCAAGGCTCATGAACTTGGTGCCTGAGGATACCATGGAAAAACTAGAAGGGAAAGAATAAAGAGACCCCTAGAAACATTTGGGGACGCAACTAGCACGTTGGGCCTGGCTTGGGTCCCCGACTAGGTCCTGCTCCCTGGCTCTGCTGAGCACAACAGGAGGAAGAGGTATGGACTCAAACTAAACCTCAGGTAACTTTTTTCTTTTCCTTTTCTCCAGTGAACATCCTGGGTCACTTACTTTAGAAAGAAAGTGTGGTTTTGACCTGTGGTGCCATGGCCATCGTGGGATAGACCTGAATTTTTCTCCAGAGGCAGATGGGTCTCTTGTGGCTGCTCATCAATTGATCTCATGCTTACTAGAGGGCCACTGAGTCTCAAGTGGACAAAATCCTAGATGAGACTCCAAATTGTTACCATAAAACACAGGTTTAGGCCAGCAGCCATAAAAGCCAATATGGAGAAGGGGGCAAAGTAAATGCTCAAGAGGTTTATTACAGGCTGCCATGTAAGGGACAGGGGCATTCAGGTCCTCAGAGCCTGTCCAGCTTCTTCAGGCAAACTCCAGATTTTTAATGGGTAGGTGGGGGTAAACATGTGGGCAATTGGAGGGCATGTGGAGGTCAACTGGGTGGATATTGACTGCTTCAGAACCTCTCAGGCCATCACTGGCCATCAAGGCAAACAAGGTGGTGCCAGACATTGTCTGGCCAGCAGTCTGAAAGAAAAATGCTCAAACACAAGTTATTTCCCTGTCCTCCCTGTCCTCCTGCTTAATTCCTTTATCATTAATTAGAGTTCAATTATCAGAACAAAAAGGGAGTCATTCATTGCCTATAGTTTACTGAATCTATAGTAGTGCCTCTGAGGTCCCCACCTCAGTGAGGGTCTCACCCTAGTGTTGCTTCCTGGGGCTTGTGGAATGTGGAGGTCATGTCTTTCCCTAAGAATTGGGGTTGATCTGTAACAATGTGCTTCAGACCCTTGATCTTAAGCACCCTTCATCCTGTGGCTTTTCAGCCTCCAGTTTCAAAAAGACTACCTACCTACAGACTGGGAAATAATTTTTGGCTACCACGAATCCAACTGGCATCTAATTTCCATAATCTATAAGCTACTGCAGAACCTCAACAATAAAAAGACAAATAATGCAATTAAACAATGGGCAAATGATATGAAAAGGCTCTTCACCAAAAAAAAAAAAAAAAAGAAAAGAAAAGAAAAAAACCCAGGCAGCTAAAAGACACATGAGGAAATGCTTGTGGTCATTACCCATTAGAGAAACTCAAATCAAAACTACAGTGAGAGAGTATCTCACCTCAACAAGGCTGGCATTAATCCTTTTCCAAGGAAAAGAAGGGGCTGAGGGTAAAAAATATTGGAGAGGTTGTGGAGAGACTGGAACTCTTCTGCATTGCTGGTGGGAACATAAAATAGTACAACTACTTTGGAATCAATTTGGTGCTTTTTTGTTTTTTTCTGTGAGTGAATGAAAATGTGCATTCCCAAATAAATTCACATGCTCTCCTATATGCAGCTCCCACTGCTCTCCCTGCCCAGTGACAACACACTCCTCCTCTCTGCTCCATACATGTCCTATCCTCCCAAAACTCTCCTATCCCCTCCTCTCCACCCACTCCCCTTCCTCCAGCATGAGGTCAGCAGAATGGCATCCTATAGATGCACAGAACCATAAAATTCCCACAAGATATGGTCACTCTGAGTAGCCAAGTCCAATCCATTGCTGTCCAAAAAGTTGACCTTCATTATGATTTATGGAGAGGGGCAGCATCAGGGCCAGGGGCTATGTTCTCAGGGGAACCCCGCAGCCCCCAGACCATCAATTGTGGTCTTTTAGTGGAGATCTCAGGGTGCAACCCTACTTATTCTCTTGTTGCCATTGAGACTCAACTTTGTGAGCTCCATTGTGGCTATCACTTGTGGTGGCTGAGCATCATCTGGTTCTTCTGGTCCTGAATCGATGTACAGATCCACTCACATGGGTCTCTCTGTCTTCTGGATTTTCTTTTCCCCATGTCGTTCTTATCATCAGTGATCATCCATTCCTGTTGAGTTGGGACCACTTGCTGTACCCTCAGATGGCAGCTTGACAGATTTTAAGACCCCAGATGCCACTCACCGATGTGGGGTGCAGAGAGTCCTCATTAGCAAAATGCTAGCTGTGCCAGTTGTCCTCAATTTCACTTTGAGAACATGGTCCCTGGCTTCTGGCCCCAGCTACTCTGTCCTTGCAATATTGGATTAGGATGGGAGGAGTACTCAAATTGTGTTGAAGTCCAGTTATTATTGCTCTTATTTCTAATGTGCACTGTCACGGATTTCACCCAACCGAATTTCTATTAACTATCTAATCTAAACCCTCCCCCCACCCCCTTCCTCCCTCCCAAATTTGCACCTATCAAAGAGTTTTTTCTTCTATACGTGAGTCTGTTTTTAATTCTTATTGTAGGGGTCTCATAAAATATTTGTCCTTTTGTTACTGACTACTTTCATTCAGCATAATGTCCTCCAGTTGAAACCAGGGCTGCCATTGTGATATTTTCATTTTTGTGTTGATGTTTTCTGTTGTTCTTATTAATCTGTTCTGTGATCTTCTTTGTGAGTTGATTTTTCACCTTTTTCAGGATTGGTTTTGTGGTTGTTGAAACTCCTGTATTACATTTCTTGCTATGTATGTTGCTTCTTTACTGTACTTTATGGCTGCCCCTATGATTCCACTTAATAAACTATATATAAACCCAATTTTGATTGTTACCAGTCTTGTCAACTTCCTCTCCATCTGGAAGGACTATAATGACTATAGTACATCCCTCTTTTTAGTATGATGATATCATAGTTTACATGATGTGATCACTACATCATTTCTTTCACTATTATAGCTTTGATTGTGTTTGCAGCCTTACCTGAGTAGGATTCTGGATAATGTGTCCTTCTAAAATATAAAGTTAGTAGTTTTGTTCTTCCAAGCCAAGAGATTCTTTCAGTATTTCTTGTAGCTTTGGTTTGTTTTTTACAAAGTCTCTGAGTTTCTGTTTATCTGTGAATGTCTTAATTTCATTTTCATATTTGAAAGATAGTTTTGCAGGATATATAATTCTTGGTTGGAAGTTCTTCTCCTTGAAGGCTTTGAATGTGTCATGCCACTGTCTCTGTGCCCGCATCATTTCTGCTGAGAAATCCATCAAAAGCCTACAGGGTTTCCCTCTGAATGTTAGCTTTGCTTTGAGTCTTGCTGCCTTTACGAGCTTCTGCTTATGTTTCATTTTGTTCAGCTTGATTAGAATATGTCTTGGAGTCCTTCTATTGAGATCTATATTGAGTGGTGTTCAATATGTATCTTGGATATCTATATTCTCTTCTTTCATGATTTCTAGGAAGTTTTCTGTCAGCAGCTCAGCCATGATACTCTCTGTGTTCTCAAGTGTCTCGCCCTGTTCAGGAACTTCAATTAATTGTACATTGTTCTTCTTAATAGAGTCCCACATGCTTTTCTTAATGCTTCTTCATTTTTCTTGTTTCTTTTTTCTGATGTCTCCTCATAGATGCTGGAGTCTGTTTTCCAAATCAGAAATTCTCTTTTCCATTTGTTCCATTCTGTTTTCTTGGCTTTAATTGAAGTTTCTAGGTCTTTGATTTTGTTCTTGATCTGTTGGATTTCTGAGCACTGATGTTCCATCAGATTGAAAAGCTTGCTTAATGTTTCATTTTGTTCTGCTGCATTTTGTATAAGGTCTAGAAGGGCTCCCTATATAACACTTTTGCATTCACCTTCTGACAGTTTCAGAAAATTTCTTTCATCTGGGAAGTTCTGAGGTGGTTTCTTTTGGGGGGCCTTCTGATGCCATTGGTGATTTCTGGGTTACTGTCTTCTCCAAAGCTTGTTGCTTTTTGGGCTTTATGTGGATCAGTAAAGGCTGGGAGAGATGCTGTGAAGATGGACTATAGTTGTTTCTCCAAGACATCTTAAAATGTGAAGTAAAATGTACTAGAGAACTTCCAAATTCAGTCAGGTTTTCAGGTATATACATCCCTCTTCCCACCTGGCAAAGTAAGCACCTCTATATTGAACCCTAGATGTTATAAACTAGCTCAAAATGAAGAAAGGCTACTGGCCTACTGGCCTGCTGGCCACTGCTGTCGGGCCCCAGCTGTAGGCAATACTGTGTAGAATTCTGCTTTTCTGCTGGAAAAGCAGTCTCTTCTGGGTAGGCACTGCCTCCCAGCCCAGGAATTAGGTCCAGATGAGGCTTCCGTATGGATGACTCTGCCTCCCAGCAAAATAAGATGGTGTCCCACACAAGCTCATTAGCTGGCCATAACCAGGCTTCCAGTGGAAAGAGGCCAAGAGTGCCAAAATGCCCAGAGTCCTCAGCCTCCACCGCTGGGCCACAGCCCCAGGCGACACTGGGCAAAACACCACCTACCTACTGGAAAAGCACTCTCCCCCCGGCTGGCACCACCTCCCAGCTTAGGAACCAAGTCCAGCTGGGGACTCTGCCTGGGCTTCTCTGTTTCCCAGTGGATCAAGGTGGTGTCCTGCACAAGCACATCTGTATGGCTACCACATGGCAGAGGCAGAAAGACAGGCCAGAGGAGCCAAGGTGTATAGAGTCCAAAGCCAGGCTCTCAGAATACAGCAATTACGCTTGCCAGTCTCATCAGCAGTGCTTCTGAGACCAGCAGCTAGTCAAGTCCCAGCTCTGCCTGCTGGCCAAGACAGAGGAAAAAAAATCAAAATGGTGAGTTACCTTCAGTCTGTGCAAGCCTGTGCTCACCAAGAGTGGGGTCAGTGAAAGAGAGGAGGTTTTGAGTTCAGTGGTATGAAGTCCAAATTAACAGCCCTATGCTGCATCCCAGGGCTCACTAGGTGTCCAGAAGGCTTCATTTAATTATCATTTCAGGTCTTCGTTTCCAAAGAGATTTAGGGAGACATGTGTTTAGTCCACCTTCTTGACTCTGCCCTTGGAGCTTTCTTAAAAAGCTAGAAATAGAAATGCCGTATGATCCAGCAGCACCACTTCTTGGAATATATCCTAAAGGAATAAGGGCTGCCACATAAACAGACACATGCACACTGTTTGTTGCAGTACTGTCAACAATAGCAAAAAGATGTAAGCAACCTAGATTCCTATCAACATAGAAATGGATAAACAAACTATGGTATATTCATGCACTGCAAACGTATGCAATGATAAATGACAATGATGATCTTAGGAAATATTTGATAACATGGAGTCATTTGGGAGACATTATTCTGAGTGAAATTAGTCAGATGCAAAAGGACACATTGTACGAGACCACTATTTTAAGGACTTAAGAAAAGGTTTAAGCACAGAAGAAAATAATCTTTGATGGTTATTAGGGGTGGGGAGGAATGGAGAGGGGTATTCACACATTATGTAGTAGATAGGAATTGGGTTAAGTGAATGGAGTTACAGCATGCAGTAGAGGGAAGGTTAGCTAAAAGGTTTCCTAAATACAATTCAACATTTCAAGGACGGAGTACCAGGGACACAGGTCTGGGGACATCTGCACTAATTGGCATAACTAAGATTTTTTTTTTTTTAAGAAAATGTACTATATACGACTTTGGTGACGGGCATCTGGGTTCTTAAAAGCTAACAAATGACCATATGAGTAGCAACAGCTAGTCCCAATCCATCTGGAGTGGAAGAGAGTGAAGGACGTCAAGGACATGAGGAAAATATCAGCATAGGAGACAGAAGTTGCCATATGATCCGATAGTACATCAGCATGGGACCGGAAGAACTAGATGGTGCCTGGCCACCATGAATGACTGCTCTAACAATGGATACACATTGAGTCCCTGATTTAGCAGAAGAAAACTGAGTATGCAGAACTAGAACTCTACTGAAAAACTGTCGCTGCCTAACTGTCCGCCGGCTGAAAGAAGACAGGACACACGCACAGGTTCGAGCCACTTTACCGGTTGCTTACTTTATTCTTATTATTACACTTACTTATGCTACTCCTACCTTACTCCTGCTGCTTACTTTACTCCTACTGCTTACTTACTGCCTCCTCGTCCGTCCGTCCGTCGGTCCGTCCTCTGTTCCCGGTCCCAGTCTTAGCCTTAGAAGTCTTCTGTCCCGTTACCTGGTGCTTGCTCAATTTATCCTAGATTCCTCCAATCCTCATGTGCCACGCTCTCCCAAGACGGAGGCCCACAATAGGCTAGCGGGAAGCCACTGCCCACAGGCATGCGCCATGAAAGCCCTAGGTCTGGTAAACAAGGGTGTGGCTGGGAAATGACAGCTGTTCTGAATCCTGATGCATGGTAGCAATCAGGAAAAGGCTGGTGTGTTGTTCTGGCGCTGGGCACCAGCATGTCCCACTTACCACAAAAAACCACATTTGATGGTCCATCAGACTGGAGGTTACCCTGAAGACATGGGTCTCGAGATCTCTATTAGCCCAGAGATTAAAGTAGTACCAAACCCAACGCTTCAAAGATTGGACTGGACTATAAAACATAGAGTGATGCTAGCAAAGAATTTGCTTCTTGGCTTAAATGTTTACATAAGGCTGTCTTAGCAGGTCTTGTCCAGAGGTCAGATGAGACGGTGGATGGGGATAAGGGTTGATTGAATGGTTACGCGAAACACAGAGTGAAAGGGAGGAGTGCACTGTTACAGGATGGGGAGAACAGCTACAGTGGCACAGCAGTGTGACTGTGGGTTTTTTATGCGGCAAATTAGATTGTAAAGCGTCACTTAATGCAAAATAAAGTATTAGGGAAAAAAAGTTCCTTTCACACCTCTTTCCATCTCCCCTCACTCCCCGCACTCCATCATTGTGTGGCTCTTATTTTGCTTTGTTTCTTCTATGGCACTATTTAAAGTCATATTGTTTGCCTACTGTGTGCACTGTTTTACATGAAAATGTAAGCTTTAAAAAGACAAGCAGTTGTTCTGCTTTCAAGACATAGAAGAACACATGGCACGTAGTAGGAGCCTCTATCTATACATCCTCTTCCATTTCTCATGATCTAAGTGTAGGGGTTTCATAAAGGACAACTGTAAGCCATCTGTTGTTCTTTCTACACTCTTTCAGTCATCTGTTTATTCAGGGCAGTGTTTCTCAAGGATAATCAGTGCATCCAAATCACCTGAAATGCTTCTTAAAAATGCATATTCCTTGGCCCAACACTAAATTCACTTAATCTTTTTTCCCACAGGGAAGAGCCTGGAAACCTAAATTATAAAAAGCTCTTCGCATGGTCCTTGTGTTTTATAAGCTTGAAAACCACTATTCTATGATTTCAACAAAAATCTTTCTGATCTCCAGAGTTGAGTTTCCAACTCTTAATTCCAAAGGATCATTAATCAGTGCCGATTTCACTTCCTTAGCATCTCTTAGATCTGTGCTGTGTTAATAGTTGCAGTCTCTTACCTGGTTCAGGGATCATTCTTCATTTGAATCACTACAAGAGGTGAGCTAATATTTCTCTGCTTCCTAAACCACTCAGCCCATCATTCTCCTTACCCATGCCATTTCTCAGTTCTAAAACCTTAGTGGTTTTCTATTTCCTCTAAAACTGAACTCCAGGCTGTTCAGTGGTTCTCTGTGACTCCCCTCCATCTCTTTTGTAGATTCTGTCAGGCAATGACCAGTTTGTGTGCCAGTTTCTCCAGTAAAACTCTTATTTCAGTTGACTGTGCTCACTTTCTCCTTTGGTGCCCAAATAACTCTGTTATCTCTTAAGATGTTTATTCATTTTACTTTTAGTAGAGTTATTTATTTATCTGTCTTATTTCTTCCTCTGTAAGTTCCGTGAGTGAAGGAAATGTGATTTACTCTTGTTTATATATGGCAGAAGACTTAATGATTATTGCTTAACAAGTGAATGAATGAATGATTATGTTCATGTTTGATTAAAAATGTATTTCATCATTCTGTTTTTTCTTTTCTAGTAGTTAAGACAGAACCAACCTGTGAGATATTAGTTGAAAAAATGTTTTATTCATTTCTGCTGAAGGAAAAACACTATCAGCCAATACTGACACCTATTTATGATAATGACCAATTTAGACATTACAATGAATTTCAAAAACAAATGCATTATAATCAAAGACCTGAAATCATTTAATAATTTTAACAAATAACAGAAACAAAAAACCAACTGTGAGTCCTCAATCATGGTCACAAAACAGGATTCTAAATCAGTGTAAAGGAACGGAGCCTTTTGTGAATATTTCACTTATAAAAGAATATAAACATAACAGTGGGGAGAGTTCACACTCAGAACCCCACTCTTTGGTATAACTTCCCTGGTTTTCCTGTGTGGAATAATGTTGCCTTCTCTTAAGCAGATGTACCCCCGACTTGACGGCACTTGGCTTGGCTAAGTAGATGTAAAGCTTGGATGGACTGTGGGTGGCAGGGACCAGCAACCCTGATTCCTGCCCAACTGTCCCTACCACTGCAAGTCTTATGCATATATTGTTGGACTGAGGGAAATATATACAAGACATCACAGCTGGGACCTGCGTATTGATTTTCTGCCAGAAAATGATGCTCTATGTAGGGCAAAATGTACCAAAATAAAACGTTCAATGGATCTGTTATCTTACACGGTAGATTAAACAGACTCATGGTATCTAGCCTGGCAGCCTAACCATACAACCTTGACGGTGTGGGCAAATGCATTTTGAATTCCCACAAATAAACCAACTTTTAAAACAACTGTTTCTGAACACACTTTGCAGCTGAAAAACGTCCTCTTGTTTTCTTCTACGGATCTCACAGAATGGCTCTTGATCCTGCGGCCTTTGGCCTGAGGGTATGGAAGGTATCAAAAGCTGACATATCATTTATTGAATCATAGCTTAAGCGCCACACAAATGATACTTCTTATAAAATAGGAAAGACAGCATAAAAATAAAATTGTACACTTACTGAGGCATTCAAGACGATTTTTGAATATTTTTCCCTTAGTTTTGTTGTCATGCTGTGCTATTTATTCATGCAAAGAACAATTTATATCCCATACAGTTCACCTGAAATCTATCCTGATGTTCTTATCTGCCCAGAAATCATAAACTCACAGGGCTGAAAAAGCCTTGGGAGATCATCTGGTCCAATGCCCTCACTGTGCCAACAAACAGTGAAATTGCTTCAGTTTAGTTTTTGTCATAAACTCTATGTGCACAAATGTTCAGAATGCCTCCTATGGGTTCCAAATGTAGTCTGTGATTCTACATTAAACTAACTTTGTTTATAAAACTGCATGCAGAAGAAATACATGGTGCTGCTTTGGATAGCATAAGACAGAACAATATCAGAATCAACTATAAAGTGGTATTCTAGAAATAAAGATCAGAAACCCAAATGTCTTAATTAAAATTCTACATACCAGAAAAACAAATGGAAGGAACACTGAACAGCAATGCTTAGTTCCCAGACTCCTTAGTACTTTGTAGATAGTTTATTCCTTCCTTTAACTTTTTTAAAGTATCCTAGTATCTTGAGCAAATAGCCAAAGGTCTTTTTATAAAATGTGTCTTCTTTCTGGTAGAAGTCTCTTTTCCTAAGAAGTTCCTTTTCTTTTTCAGGGGTAGGGAATTTTTTCTTACATAAGAGAACTGTGATCAGGGCACGTGGTAACCCAGGAGAGTTGCTTTGGGAGGTGTGCTATTGGAGGTTATGTATATTTCTAACTAGAGAGTAGTGAGTGGAGTCTTTACTAGGATGGAGATGAGATGAAGAAATACAGGAAAATGACAGAAAAACAAATCTTTCATATACAAAAAGTGATAAATAAAAAAGCTATTGAAAACCAGAATGATAGTCTTTGGATCAAACAAGCTCATTTGTTCACCCTTGAGCCAGAGCAGTCCCACCTTTATCTGAATTATATATTGAGATTCCATGTAATGTTTTGTTAAGACAAACAAACAAAAGTTACATTTAGGAAGGTTGAAAAAAATTAAAAACCATTGATCTATTTCAATTCCCTCAATTTAAATCAATTAAACAGACATTAATTAAGCACCGCTAGGGAGCATTTTAGACCCAGTGGTTAAGAGCTAAAGGAGGTACAGCTGCTAACCAAAAGGTCAGCAGTTCAAATCTGCCAGCTGTTCCTTGGAAACCATATAAGGCAGTTCTGCTCTACCTAATAAGGTCATTACGAGTCAGAATTGACTCTACAGCCCTACGTGTGGAGTAGTAGAATAGAGCCCTAGTGACAGAGTGGTTAAGAGTTCAACTGCTAACCAGAAGGTTGGAAGTTGAAATGCATCAGCTCTTCCTTGGAAATTCCATGAGGCAATTCTACTCTGTCCTATAAGTTCACTATGTGTCACAATCAATTCCAAGGCAGTTGTTTTTTTTTATTTTTTATTACTATTTTTTATTTTGTAAACTATGTTGTTTTCTGGGGATATAAAGATTACTAAGACACACTTCTTGCTCTTCAGAAATTTATCATCTTGTGGGAAAGGCAGACTTATCATCAATTATACAACAGAGGTGATAACAGCGATGGGAACACAGATGAAGCTGCAATTAATTTAGCCTGGTGGAGTAAATAAAGTTATAAAAAGGTAACATTTGGGTAGGATCTTTAAAAATGTTAGAAGTTTGACAGGTGGGCAAGTAAGAATATTCAAGGGCAGCACCTGATATGGTTATGTTTGAGATGATTGCCAAGGTGGTGAAGACCTCTGGAAGTGCTTTGGAGAGGTATGCTGGGGGCAGGGCAGGAAACTTGTGAGTGCCATATAAAGTGGTTGTTAATTATTGTTTGTTACTATTATTGTTTACATATTGCTACATACTATTTTAAATCTGTAACTTTTGAAGCAATGCGGAGGGTAGTGAAGGAAGGAGATAAACCAGGAGGTCTTAAGAGTCCAAGTGGGGAGAGAATGACAAATGGCACTCTCAACAGGTGTGTATGTTTAGGTGCTGCCCAGTTGGTTCCGATTCATAGTGACACTACGTACAGCAGAACAAAACACTGCCCAGTCTCGCATCAGGTTTACAATCATTTTTATGCTTAAGCCTGTCATTGCAACCACTGTGTCTGTCTATTTTGTTGAGAGTCTTTCTCTTTTTCACTGATGCTTCACTCTACCAAACATGATGTCCTTCTCCAGGGATTGATCCTTCCTGACAACATGTCAGGATGTAAAACAAAGTCTCACCCTCACCACCCTTGATTATTCTAAGGAGCACTCTGGCTGTACTTCTTCCAGAAAAGATCTGTTCATTCTTTTAGTCAGTGGTTTATTCAGTGTTTTTCTCCAATACCACAATTTAAAGTGTCAGTTCTTCTGTCTGTCTTATTCACTATTCAGCTTTCAAATGCATCTGATGCATGTAAAATACCATGACTTGAGTCAGGCGCACCTTAGTCTTCAAGGCAACAACTTTTCAACACTTTAAAGAGGTGGTTTACAGAAGATTTTCTCAATGCAATGCATCTTTTGATTTCTCAACTGCTGCTTCCATGGGCTTTAATTTTATGATGGGAGAGAACAAATGAAAGGAACATTTGGAGGAAGGACTGACTGTACATGCAGTTAAACTAGTGTTAAAAGATAAGGAAGAAAAAAAAAAACATTGTTGTCTTATTTATTCCAACTCCTGAGGATCCCATGTGTTAAAACGTAGAACTGCTTTGTAGAGTTTTCTTAGCTGTAGTCTTTAGGGAAGCAAATCACCAGGACTTTCTTCTCTGGTGCCATTTGATAATTTGAACCTGCCAACCTTTAAGTGAGCAACTGAGAGCAAACTATTTGCATCATGCAGAGACCTAGGTAAGCAAGAAGAGGAACCAAAATTGGTTCCAATTTAGTTTTTGAATAATTCCTTGGGTTATTTCTTGGGATAAGTATGACCATGATTCTGTTATTTTGTCTGCAAAGGACAAAACTTACTTCAGGCAAAATGGTAAATATATTCTAAGTTTGGGTTAAGCAACCAAACTGGAGATGTTGCTAGTCATCTAGAATAAACAGGATGCTGTCTAAATTAATTCTCTCTTACCCACTTGACCTCTCACATATACCCCTCATCTTTGTTTCAGTCTGAGTTTTTTTCCCTTCATCTGTGCTTCTTTTTTTTTTAAGAAAAAAAAAAGCTTTGGTGAGGTATAGTTGCCATAAAGTAACTTGTACTATTTAAAGTGTACGAGTAGATAATTTTTGAAATATGTCTATGCCCATTAAATTATCACCATAACCAAGACAGTTAACATAACTCAGCCAACTTAATACACCACATCAATAGAACAAAGAAAAAGAATCTCATGATCATCTCTATAAATACAGGAAAGATATTTGACGAAATCCAACACCGTTTCTTGATGAAAACTCCAAAGAAGATTGGAATAGAAGGGAAATTCCTCAAAAATGCTTCAGGGCATACTTGAAAAGCCAACAGCCAAAGTTATATATTATGGAGAAAGACTGAGAACTTTTTCCTTGAGACCGGGAACAAGATAAGGGTGCCTGCTCTTATCACTTCTATTCAATAATGTATTAGAAGTCCTAACTAGAGCAATAAGACAGGAAAAAGAAATAAAACGTATCCAGATTAGGAAAGAAGAAGTAATAGTATCTTTATTAGTGGATGATATGACCCTGTGTATGGAAAATGCCAGAGTCTACAAGAAATCATCTAGAGCCGATAGAGGAATTTAGCAAAGTTGCAGGGTATAAGGTCAACCAAAAAAATTTGTTGGGTTTCTTTACACCACCAATGAGAAATATGAAAGAAAAATTAGGGAAACAATCTTATTTACAATAGCATCCAAGAGAGTAAAATACCTAAGAATAAACCTAACCAGGGAGGTGAAGGATTTATATAATGAAAATTACAAAACACTGCTGAATGAGATTGAAAAAAGATTTAACTAAATAGAAAGATGTTCCATGTTCATGGATTAGAAGACTTAATATTGTTAAGATGTTAATACTACCCAAAGTGATCTATAAATTCCATGCAATCCCAATCAAAATTCCAACAGCCTACTTTATAAACATTGAAAAACCAATCCTTCACTTTACGTGGAATGCAAGAGGCCCAGAATAGCTTTAAAAAATGCTGAAAGAGCAGAACAAAGAAGGAGGACTCATACTTCCTGATTTTATAACATACTATACAGCTACACTAATCAAAACAGCCTTGTACTTGTATAAAAATAGACACAGAAAAATGAGATAGAATTGGCAGTCTAGAAATAAAGCCACACATCTGTGTCCAACTGACTTTTGAAAGGGTCCTAGTTCAATCTGATGGAGGAAAGAAGAGACTGTTCAATAAATGCTGCTGGGAAAATTGGATTTCCACATTCAGAAAAATAAAACATGATCCATGTCTCACACCATACCCCCAAACAAATTCCAAATGTGCAAACTAAAACAATAAAGTTCTCAGTTAAATCAATAGGGCAACACTATCAGTTCTAGCTGTCAAAAATAGATTACCTAATATACTAACAAAAGCACAAATAGCAACACACAAAATAAACAAATGGGACCTCATAAAAAATAAAAAACTTTTATTCATCAAAAGACTTCACCAAAAAAGTGAAAAGACAAGCTACCAGCTGAAGAATAGATCTAGAAATCACATACCTGAAAAGAAACCAAAATATATATAAAATATAAAGAAACCAAAATATATATAAAGCATAAAGTATATATAAAATTTTATATACATATAAAATATAACCAAAATATATATAAAACTTCTCACACCCACTCCACCTTATCTCATTCTCTGCTTTTTGTCACTAGAGATTAATCTGCGTTTCAAGAATTTATGTAATTGGAATCATAGCATGGATACACTTTTTGTCTGTTTCTTATACTCAGCTTGATCTATGTTGTTACACACATTAACACTTAATTTTTTTTTTTTTGCTAAGTATCATTCCATCTTCTCTGCTTTTTGTCTCTGTGTTACTTTTATTGTCTTTCACGGCTTCCTGGCCTTTTCATGTGCAAGGAAGCATGGTATATGCAACTTCCAACTTGCCATTTTTAGCTGCCTCCACCAAGAAGAACAGCCTGGTTCATTTCCTGGGCCCACACATTGGAAAACTGTGAGTCCATCTGGAAAAGACTAATGTCGGATTCACACCATATGCATTGTAACCAGAATCCATTCCAAATAGATTAAAGATTAAATGTTTAAAAAAAGAAAATAGATAAATGGGAACAACTAAGAATCAATCACTTTTGCTCATCCAAAGATTTCATTAATAGAATTAAAAGGCCACCTACAGAATGGGAAAAAATATTTGGCAACTCTATGTCAGACTGACACCTGATCTCCGTAATCTATAAGATACTACAAAATATCAATAATAAAAAGATAAATCATCCAATTAAGGGATGGGCAAAGGAGATGGACAGACACTTCTCTCAAGAGGAGATCCAGGCAGCCAAAAAATACATGAGGACATGCTCACGATCATCAGCTATTAAAGAAATTCAAATCAAAATGACAATGAGATGCCATCTCACCCCAACAAGGTTGGCCATAATCCAAAAAATGCAAACCAACAAATGCTGGGAGGCTGTGGAGAAATTGGAACTCTCCTACACTATTGGTGGGATTGCAAAATCATGCAACCTCTTTGGAAAGTCATCTGGCGCTCCTTTAAAAAGCTGGATATAGATATCCCATTTGACCCAGTAATTCCACTGCTTGGAATATACCCTCCAGAATCAAGGCCATTCACACCAACTGATACACACACAGGAATGTGTATCGCAGCACAGTCCACAACAACAAAAAGATGGAATCAACCCACATGCCCAACCCAGAGAGGAATGGATAGGTAAACTACAGTATATATATTCAATGGAACACTATGCAATGATAAAGAACAATGATGATAGCAGGAAACATCTCTTAACCTGGTTTCAACTGGAGGACATTATGCTGAGTGAAAGTAGTCAGTGACAAAAGGAAAAATATTGCATGAGACCCCTACAATAAGAACTTAAAACAGACTCATGCATACAAGAAAATACTCTTTGGCAGCTTCAAGGTTGGGGACGGAGGAAGGGAGGGGGGAGGGTTTAGATTAGATAGTTGACAGAAATTTGGTTGGGTGAAATTAGTGACAGCACACACTAGAAAGAAGATCAATAATAACTAGACTTCAACATAACATGATTACTTCTCCCACCTTAACCCAATATTGCAAGGACAGAGTAGCTGGGGCAGGGGGTTGGGTTGGGGACAATGCTGTCAGGTGAAATCGTGGCCAATTGGCACAACCAGCGTTTTGCTAATGAGGACTCTCTTCACCCCACATTGGTGAGTGGTGTCTGGGATCTTAAAAGCTGTCAAGCTACCATCTGAGGGTACAGCAAATGTTCCCAACTCAACAGGAATGGATGATCACTGATGACAAGAACGACGTGGGGAAAAGAAAACCCAGAAGACAGAGAGATCCACATGAGTGGGTCACTACATCGATTTGTGACCAGAAGAATTGGATGGTGCTCAGCTATCACCAGTGATAGCCATGATGGAGCTCACAAAGTTGAGTCTCACTGGCAACAAGAGAATAAGTAGGGGTGCACCCTGAGATCTCCAATAAAAGACATCAATTGATGGTCTGGGGGCTTTGGGGTTCCCCTGGGAGCATGGCCTCCGGCCCTGATTCTGCCTCTGTCCATTAATCATAACGAAGGTCAACTTTTTTGAACAGCTGTGCATTGGACTTGGCAATGCAGAGTGACTGTACCTTGTGGGAATTTTATGGTTCTATGCATCTATAGGGCATCATGCTGCTGACCTCTTGCTGGAGGAATGGGAGTGGGTGAAGAGGAGGGGATAGGAGACTTTTGGGAGGATAGGACATATGGAGCAGAGAAGAGCGGTGTGCTGTCACTAGGTAGGGAGAACAGTGGGAGCTGCATATAGGTAAGCATGTGAATTTATATGGGAATGTACATTTTTATTCAGTCTTAAAAAAAAAAAAAGACTATGAGAGTCCAAAAAGGAAACATGGAGTATGTGGTGTGGTGTGATGGATTACTTTCATGTGGCCTTTCTAGCAATGGTCTTGTAACCCCCATCCAAATGACTGGGCAAGACTGTATGACAGGGTAATTGTGGCCCACCAGAAGGATTGCCATCCTGCTTGGGCTTGAAATGAGCCATCCTAGAGGCAGGAAGGGGAAGATTCCACCATCACCAAGAAAGAACACCCAGCAATCAGCACATTCTTTGGACCTGGGTTCCCTGTGCTAAGAAGCCCCTAGAAGCAGGAGATGAGAAAGAGCTGTAACGCTGAAGGCAGTGAGAAGTATTAGCAGAGACCTGGAAGCAGAGACCAGCAGGACAGCCTTTGCAGTGGGCTGGGAATCCCACTGGAGTGAGAAAGCTGAGTGTCTTTGGGCAGAGGCAGAGAGCCAGGGAGAAGGGTGGCTATAAGCATGGCTTAGAGGAAGTTTCCCTAATGGAAAACTATATCTTGACTATTCCTAGGCCTGAGCTGTAATCTGTAACTACCCTAATAAACCCCATAATCATGAATATTTTCTGAGTTTTTTGTGGCCATTGCAGTGAATTATCAAACCCCTCAGAGAAGTACAGAGTGTTGTGAGTGAGACACTTGGAGTCAGAATTGGTAAAGATACAAGAGAGAGTAGGCATATCTGACCACCATGTCATAAATATCAGCCTTGGGATATTGCTTTTGATTCTTCTTCCCTCTTGTGAAGTTAGAAGAGTTCAGACATTGCCCCATGCTATTTTTGCACAGTACTTCCTCAGAGTGCAGAAGAACTTTCTAGCTATAACATGAAATCCAGAAGGCGTAAAATAAAAGATTTAGAAGTTCATTTTCATAAAAATCTAAATCTCTGCTTAGCAAAAAAATCCTGGACAAAGTAAAAAGACAAATGGCAAACTGGAAGTGAATTGTTTGCAATTCATTTCACAGAAAAGGTCTAACTTTCTTAATATTTCAAAGATTTCTACAGAGCAGTAAGAAAGCAGCCAATAAACCAGAAGAAACATGGGTAAAAAAATATAGAGTTCACAGAAGAAGGAAATATAAAAAGCTCTAAAAACATGAATAGTCAGACAGATCTAAGATGAAAGAGTAGTTATACACATCCTGGGACCCCTGTAACAGTGAAAAGCCAGAAAAACAACTGAACAGATTATATAAGACATTCTGGGAGCTCTGAATATCAAGGGGACAGCTGAAAGATTGGACTGGGTAACAAGGAGGGGAGAGCAAGTCCAGAATAAACCACTTTTGCTAGAATTAAGTCTGCATCCCACAGAGGGACTGCTCCTGCCAACCAAGTGGAACTGTAGCATGGAGGCAAGGGGTGGAGAGAGTATTGGCATGGCAAGCAGAGCATGACTTTCTCAGTGGGGAAGCTGAGCTTTGGACAGTTGCCCCCATAGAAATGCAGAGGACTTTCACTTGAACAGCATAAGGTAAGTTCTTGCAAACTCTTGTGGATTTAAATCTTTGCTATTCGATGGCACTTGGCACTTGGCTATGTGTTGATTTCTCTCCCTTTCTCTAGTACTTCCTCCTCTCTCTCTGCTGTACACTTGGAGGAAAACTCTGATGTTCTACCTGAGGCAGAAGGGGGACACCTTATGCCAGGGCCCTAAGCTATTCTCCTGGACTTGGAGATGGAAACAAAACGGGGTGGGTAGAAAAAAAGTCTGCCATCTCTCTTGAGCCAGGTGCTGCCTGTACCTTTCTCAATGCACTCATAGCTCTAACCACCCAGTGGCAAGGTACTGGATTCATAAGACTCCAATAATCAAACTAGTTCAAATGACCAGACTCTTTGGACACTCAAAAACTAAATATATTTGTATATATAAAACACAATAACCAAGAATAAATAAATTGCAACGGTTTTCTAATGGCTCAGAGACAACAATCAATTTACAATTATCTAAAAAAGCAGATCACCACGGCTTCAGAAAATTCCCCAAACAAAGAACCAAAACACTTTCCAGATGAGGAAGACTTCCTGCAAAGATCAGGGGTAGAATGCAAAAGAGTAATGCTTAGATCTCTTCAAGACATCTGGAGGGAGACTGGGCAAAGTGTGGTAGAGCATAATCGAAATTAAACAGGCTGTAAGAAATACTTGAGTAACAACGATCTGAAATTCAGCAGACTAACAATAAAATTGCAGAATTAGACAATTCAGTAGAAAGTTAAAGGAGCAAGACTGAGACAATGGAATGCAGAATTAGTGAGACTGAAGACAAAGTAACTGACACCAGCATATATGAGAAAAAATCAGATAAAAGAATTTAAAAAATGAAGAATCACTAAAAGTTATGTGCAACTCTGTCAGAACGAATAATTTACAAATGATCAGAGTACCACAACGAGGTGACCAACAGAAAATACAGGCAGAATTATTGAAGATATATTGACAGAAAACTTTCCTGATATCACAAAAGATGAGAAGACACCCAAGATGCTCATCACACTCCAGAGAAGGTGGATACCCCCCAAAAGACACTGAGACATATTATCATCAAACTTAACAAAGATAAAGACAAGATGAGTTTTTTTTTTTTTTTTTTCTAAAGGCAGCTAGGCTTAAATGAAAAATAACATACAAAGGAAAGCCAGAAGACTTGAGCTCATATTACTCAGCAGAAATCATACTGGCAAGAAGGGAGTGGGATGATATATGCAAAGCCTTGAAAGAAGAAAATTAGCAACCAAGAATTATATACCTTGCCAAATTGTCTCTCAAATATGATGGTGACAATAGAACATTCCCAGATAAACAGTTTAAAGAATTTGAAAAACTAAATCAAAATTACAAGAAATAGTGAAGGAAGTTCTTGAGTGTCCAGAGAGTCTGGTCACCAGAGAGTTTGATTATTGGAGCCTTATAAATCCAATACCCTGTCACTGGGTGGTTAGAGCTGAGAGTGCACTGAGAAAGGTACAGGCAGTTCCTGGCTCAAGGGAGCTGGCAGGTGTTTTTTCTTCCTAACCTCTTTTGGATACAATGCAGGACAGAACATCCAAATATCAACATAGAGATAGAAAACACATAAATAAACCAAAGCTAAAACACTAAAAATAGGCAGAGATCCCAGTACATAAATGATGACAAAATTATGCCAAAAAAGAGGGACTAATTCATGTATTTATAGATCTTTCACGTGAAGAGGAAGTCAAAATGATACAAAGAAATTAAAAACTGGTTTAAACTTAGGATGTTAGGAGTAAATATTAAGATAACCATGAAGGAAATTAACAATGTGTCTAAGTCATCTAGTGCTGTTTTAACAGAAATACCACAAGTGGATGGCTTGAAAAGAAAAATTTTAGAGGTGGAGTCAAGATGGGAGACTAAGCACACAACTTCCTAAATCCCTCTGGAAACCAAGACTTGAATGTGTAATTAAATGGAGTCTTCTGGCCACCTAGTGAGCCCTAGGACATGGCATAGGGCTGTTAATTTGGACTTCATATGGCTGAACGGAAAACCTGCTCTCTTTCACTGGCTCCCAGTCTTGGCCGGCCAGCAGAGCTGGGTCTTGACTAGCGGCTGGTCTTGGATGCACTGCTGGTGGGGTGGCAGGCAAAATTGCCATGTTTTGAGAGCCCAGCTTAGGAATCTGTACATATTGCTACTTTTGGCCTCTCTTTTCACCTCTGCCACAATGCAGCTTGTATGGAGTGGTGGCAAGCTTATGTGGGACGCCATCTTGGGTACGGAGCCCTCAGCTGGACTTAATTCTTAGCCTGGGAGGCTGTGCCTGCCTGCTGTAGAGTGCATTTCCAGCACAAAAGCAGTGGTTTACACAGTGTTCCCTATGGCTGGGGCCCAGCAACAGAGTTTGTGGCCTCTGTGCATCATGGCACCTGTGGCCTCTCTTTCCACCTCTGCTATAGTACAGTCTGTACGGAGATGGTGATGACCTTGTGTGGGATGCCATCTTGATTATAGTGGCCTCAATGAGACCTAATTCTTAGGCTGGGAAGCAGTGTCGACGAACAGGAGAGTGCTTTGCAGGCAGAAAAGCAGTCTTGTTCACATTGTCACCTACGGCTGGGGCCTGACAATGGAGGCCAATAGGGCAGTAGCCTTGCTGTTTTTTGAACTAGTTCATAACACTTGTGGTTGGATATAGAGTTGCTTCCTTTGCCATTTACAAAGAGAGGTGTGTACACCTGAAAACCTGACTGACTTGAAAAGCGGTCAGATACCTTTTACCCTTTAAGATTTCCTGGAGAAGTATCTGTGTTCCATCCTCACAGCATCTCTCCCAGCTTTTAGTGATGCACATGAAGCCCAAAAAGCAACAGACTTTGGAGAAGGCAGTAACCAGGAAATCATTCATGGCTTCAGAAGGTCCCCAAATGAAACAGCCGAAGAGCTTTCTGGATGAAGAAACTCTTCTGAAATTATCAGAAGATGAATACCAAAGGACTATATGTAGGGCCCTCCTAGACCTTATATAAAATGCAGCAGAGCAAAATGAAAAATAAAGCAAACTGTTTGATCTGATGGAACACCAGTACTCTGAAATCCAACAGATCAAGAACAAAATAAAAGACATAGAAACTTCGATTCAAAGCCAAGAAAACAGAACAGAACAAATGGAAAAGAGACTTTCTGACTTGGAAGACAGAGTTAGTGAATCTAGCACCTATGAGGAGAAATCAGAAAAAAAAAGAAAAAAGAAAAATGAAGAAGGATTAAGAAGCATGTGGGACACTATGAAGAAGAACAACCTATGATTACTTGGAGTTCCTGAACAAGGTGAGACACTTGAGAACACAGAGAGTATTGTTGCTGAGCTGCTGACAGAGAACTTCCCAGAAATTATGAAAGAAGAGAATATAGATATCCAAGATACATATCAAACACTGCTCAATATAGCTCTCAATAGAAAGACTTCAAGACATGTTCTAATCAAGCTTAACAAAATGAAACATAAGCAGAAGCTCTTAAAGGCAGCAAGACTCAAAGCAAAGCTAACATTCAGAGGGAAACCCTGTAGGCTTTTGACGGATTTCTCAGCAGAAACGATGCTGGCATGGAGACAATGGCATGACATTCAAAGCCTTGAAGGAGAAGAACTTCCAAACAAGAATTATATATCCTGCAAAACTATCTTTCAAATATAAAAATGAAATTAAGACATTCATAGATAAACAGAAACTTGAAGATTTTGTAAAAATCAAACCAAAGCTACACAGAATTTGGTTTAGAAGAACAAAATTATTAACTATATATTTTAGAAGGACATATCATCCAGAATATTACTCAATCAGGGAAGGCTTCAAACTCAATGAAAGCAGTAATAGTGGCAAAGTAATCCAGTGATCATATCATGAAAACTATGATGCCATCATATTAAAAAGAGGGATATACTACAGTTGTTACCATTGTTCCAGATGGAGAGGAAGTTGACAAGACTGATAGTAATTAAAATTGGGTTCATATATAGTTTATTAAGTGGGATCATAGAGGCAGCCATGAAGCACAATAAAGATGCAACATACTGTATCAAGGAATGTAAAATAGGAGTCTCAGCATCCACAAGACCAACCACGTAAAAGGTGAAAAATCAACTCACAAAGAAGAATGTCCCAGAACAGATGAATAAGAACAACAGAGAAAACATTAGCACCAAAATAAACATATCACAATGACAGCACTGAACACATACCTATCGATAGTTACATTGAATGTAAATGGACTGAATGCTCCAGTAAAGAGACATCTTGGATCAAAAGACATGACCCATCCACATGTTGCCTGCAAGAAACTCACCTTAGACTTAAAGATAGGAACAAACTGAAAATTAAAGGAGGAAGAATATATCTCAATAAAATAGATTTTAATGTAAAATCCACCATCGTGGACAAGGATGGACACTATTTATTGCTGAAAGTTTCAATACGCAAGCAGGACTTAACAATATTAAATATTTATGCACTTGATATTAGAGCACCTAAACACATCAAAGGAACACTGACTACATTCAAAAAGATGGATCACTCCACAATATTTGTAGGAGACTTCAACACTGCACACTGAATATTGGACAGATCATCTAGAAAAAGGCTCAGTAAACACACAGAAGACCTTATTGCCACAATTAACCAACTAGACTTGACCGACGTATACAGAACTTTCTATCCATAAGCAGACAATTACACCTTCTTCTCCAGTGCGCATGGAACATTATCCAGAATATGCCATGTGTTAGGACATAAAGCAATTCTCAACAAAATCCATACCACTGAATTAATTCAAAGCATCTTCTCAGATCATAAAGCCATAAAAGTCACCATCAATAGCAGAAAAAACATAGATAGAAATAGGAACTCTGAACATCTTGCTCAAAAACCCATGGGTTGTAGATGAAATCAAGGATGAAATAAAGAAATTTATGGATTCCAATGAGAACAAGAACACTTCCTACCAGAACCTACGGGATATAGCAAAAGAAATGCTCAGAGGTTGGTTTATCTCCATAAATACACACATCAGGAAGGAAGACAGAAACCAAATCAAAGAACTAACCATACGGCTTGAACGGGTAGAGAAAGAACAGAGAAACCCCTCAGGCATGAGAAGAAAAGAGATCATAAAGATTAGAACAGAACTAAAAGAATTCGAGAGTAGAAAAACAACTGAAAGGACCAAATGATGGTTTTTTGAAAAGATCAACAAAATTGACAAACCATTGGCTAAACTTACTGAAGAAAAACAGGAAAGGAAACAAACAACCCAAATAAGAAATGAGAGGTGAGTTGCAATAACAGATCCAACAGACATAAAAAATATCATAACAGAATACTACAAAAGACTGTACTCTAACAAATTTGAAAACCTAGAGGACAATGGACAAATTCCTTGATTCATATCACCTACCAAAATTATCACAAAGTGAAGCAGAACAACTTAGTAAACCCATCACAAATGAAGAGATTGAAAACGTCATCCAAAACTGCCAACCAAGAAAATCCTGTGCCTGGATGGCTTCACTGCAGAATTCTACCAAGCTTTTAGAGAACAGTTATCTCCAAAACTAATGAAACTATTTCACAGTATAGAAAGGGGTAGAATACTCCCAAATTCATTCTATGAAGTCAGCATAACACTGATACCAAAGCCAGGGAAAGACCCAACCAAAAAGGAGAACTACAGACTGATATCACTCATGAATCTAGATGCAAAAATCTTCAACAAAATTCTGGCAAACAGAACACAACATATCAAAAAAGTAATCCATCATGACCAAGTGGGATTCATAGCAGGGATGCATGGCTGGTTCAACATCAGAAAAACAATAAATGTGATCAATCACATAAATATCACAAAAGACAAGAATCACGTGATCTTCTCTATTGATGAAGAAAAGGCATTTGATAAAGTCCAACACCCACTCATGCTAAAAATTCTCAGCAAAATAGGAATAGATGGCAAATTCCTCAATGTAATAAGGGCCATTTATACAAAGCCAATTGCCTATGTCATCCTGAATGGAGAGAGACTGAAGCAGTTTACCCTGAGAACAGGAACTAGACAAGGATGCCCACTCTCATCTCTCCTATTCAACATTGTGCTGGAAGTTCTAGCCAGAACAATTAGACAAAACCAAGAAATAAAGGGCATCTGCATCAGCAAAGAAGAAGTAAAAATCTCTGTATTTGCCAATCATATGATTGCATATGCAGAGAATCCCAAAGAATCCATAAATGCACTATTCAAACAAAGTCTCAGGATACAAGATAAACATAAGTAAATCAGTAGGACTCCTTCATACCAAAAACAAAATTATTAAGGAAGAAATCAACAAGTCAATATCATTTACTATAGCCTCCAAGAAGATAAAGTACCTAGGAATAAATCTAACCAGAGAAATAACAGACCTTTAGAAAGAGAACCATAAGCTTTTTCTACAAGAAACTAAGAGAGACTTACATAAATGGAAAAACCTACTCTGCTCATGTACAGGAAGACTTAACATTGTGACAACGCCTATTTTACCCAAAGCAATCTACTTATATAATACAATCCCTGTACAGCTTCCTGTGGCATTTTTTGAGGAGATGGAGAAAGAAATTACCAAATTTGTTTTGAAAGAGAAGAAGTCTCAGATAAGTAAAGCACTACTGAAGAAGAAGAACACACTGGGAGGCCTCTCATTACCTGACTTCAGAACCTGTTACACTGCCACAGTAGTCAAAACAGCCTGGTACTGGTACAAAAACAGACAAACAGATCAATAGAACAGAACTGAGACCCCAGAGATGACACCATCTCACTATGAACAGTTGATATTTGACAAAGGCCCTAAGACATTACACTGGGGTAAAAACAATCTCTTCCGACAAATCGTGCTGGCAGAATTTGATATCCATCGGCAATAAATTGAAACAAGACCCATATCTCACACCTTATGCAAAAACCAACTCAAACTGGATAAAAGACCTAAATATCAAATCTAAAACAACAAAACTCATCCAAGAAAAAGTAGGAACAACAATGGAAGTTTTAATACACAATGCAGACAGACTTCAAAATCTGTCAAACAAACTACAATCAACAGAAAATAAATGAAAACTATTAAGAATCAAACACTTTTGTTCATCCAAAGACTTCATTAATAGAATTAAAAGGCCACCTACAGAATGGGAAAAAATATTTGGCAACTCTATGTCAGACTGACACCTGATCTCCGTAATCTATAAGATACTACAAAATATCAATAAGAAAAAGATAAATCATTCAATTAAGTGATGGGCAAAGGAGTTGGACAGACACTTCTCTCAAGAGGAGATCCAGGCAGCCAAAAAAACACATGCGGACATGCTCACGATCATCAGCTATTAAAGAAATTCAAATCAAAATGACAATGAGATGCCATCTCACCCCAACAAGATTGGCCATGATCCAAAAAACACAAAACAACAAATGCTAGAGAGGCTGTGGAGGAATTGGAACTCTCCTACACTATTGGTGGGATTGAAAAATGATGCAACCTCTTTGGAAAGCAATCTGGTTCTTCCTTAAAAAGCTGGATATAGATATCCCATTTGACCCAGTAATTTCACTGCTTGGAATTTATCCTCCAGAATCAAGGCCATTCACACCAACTGATACATGCACATGAATGTTTACTGCAGCACAGTCCACAATAGCAAAAAGATGGAATCAACCCAGATGCCCAACAACAGAAGAATGGATAGGTCAACTATGGTATATATATTCAATGGAACACTATGCAATCATAAAGAACAGTGACTATTTTGGGAAACATCTCATAACCTGGTTTCAACTGGAGGACATTATGTTGAGTGAAAGTAGTCAGTGACTAAAGGACAAATATTGTATGAGACCCCTATGATAAGAACTTAAAAACAGGCTCATGCATAGAAAACAAGACTCTTTGACAGCTGCAAGAGTGGGGAGGGTAGGAGGCCAATGTGGGTAGAGTTTAGTTTAGATAGTTGACAGAAATTTGTTTGGGTAAAATCGATGACAGTACACATTAGAAAGAAGGTCAATATTAACTGGACTTCAGCATAACTTGAGTACTCCTCCCATCCCAACCCAATATTGCAATGACAGAGTCGCTGGGGTAGGGGGCTGGGGACCAAGCTCTCAGGTGAAACCGAGGCCAATTGGCACAACCAGCGTTTTTCTAATGAGGGCTCCCTGCACCCCATATTGGTGAGTGTGTCTTGGGTCTTAAAAATTGCCAAGCTGCCATCTGAGGGTACAGCAAATAGTTCCAACTCAACAGGATCAGACGACCTCTGAGGACCAAAATGACATGGTGGAAACAGAACCCAGAAGACAGAGAGACCCATGTGTGTGGATCTCTACATCGACTCTACGTCGAACCAGTGATATCTGCAACAGAGCTCAGATAACTGAGTTTCACTGATAACACAAGAATGAATAGGGGTGCACCCTGAAATCTCCACTAAAAGACAGCAACTGATGGTCCAGAGGCCTTGGATTTCTCCTCGGAGCATGGCCTCTGGCCCTGATGCTACTCCTGTCCATAAATTGTAACAAAGGTCAGCTCTTCAAACAGTAATGGAATAGACTTGGTGACGCAGAGTGACCATACCTTGTTGTTACTTTATGGTTCTTTGCATCTGCAGGATATCACCCTGCTGACCTCTTACTGAAGGAAGAGGAATAGGTAGAGAGGAGGGGATAGAAGACTATCGGGAGGTTAGGCCATATATGGAGCAGAACGGAAGAGTGTGCTGTTACCAGACAGGGAGAGCAGGGGGAGTTCCATATAGGTGAGCATGCAAATTTATATCGCAGTGTACATTTTCATTCAATCACAATAAAAAAAAAAAGGAAAATTTTATTTTATCACAGTCTAGCAGGCTGGAAGTGCAAATTTGGGGTGACAGCTCCAGGGGAAAGCTTTCTTTACAGTAGGCAAGGAAGGTCATTATATATTGCTTAAAGAGTCTACATCAGGAGAACATAACCATATCAATTATTTTTGCACTCAGTGGTAGAACTTCTAAATATATCAAACTAACTGTAACAGCATTCAAAAAAACAGACTGCTTCAGAACAATAGTAGGAGACTTCAGCAACATTGAGAAAGAAGTTCAATAAAGGTCTAAATGCCATAATCAACCAACTTTACCTCATAAATATGCGTAGAACACTGTACCCATTAACAGACATGTATGCAATTTTTTTCAAATGCACAAAAAATTCTCCAGAATAGACCACATATCCAGCCATAAAGCAAGTCTTAACAAAACACAAAACCTTAAAATATTAAAAAGCATCTTTTCAGACGCAAAGCATAAAAGTCAAAATCAGCAGCAGAGAAAACAAGGGTAAAAATATCAAACACATGGAAACTGAGCAATAGTTTGCTCAGAAATTTCTGGATTATAAAAGATATCAAGGAGGGAATAAATAAATTCATAGAATCAGAAGAGAATGAAAACACATCCTACCGGAACCTACGGGACACAAGTGAAAGCGGTGCTCAGCGGTCAATTTATCCCAATAAATGCACACATCCAAAAAAGAACAAAGGGCCCAAATCGAAGATTAACACCACAACTTAAACAAATACAAAGCAAAAAAAGAATCCCTCAAGCACCAGAAGAAAACAGGTTATAAAATTAGAGCAGAACTAAATGAAAAAGAGACTAGAAAAGTGATTGAAAAAGTTGACAAGACCAAAAGCTGGTTTTCTGAAAACATCAACAAAACCATTGGCCAGACTGACAAAAGAAAAACAGGAGAGGAAACAAACAGTTTGAAAAAGAAATGAGATGACCACCCTAACAGGAAACATGGCAAAGAATTCCTGAGGAAGCAGGAGAGAAGTGGGGTGCAGAACTCAAGCGCTAATAATAATAATAATAAACTAGTCTTAATGGTCTGATAGACTGTAGGTTACCTGGAAGATATGGCCATTGGACTCTCTGTTAACCCAGAACTGAAACCATTCCTGAAGCCAAATCTTCAGACAGAGATTAGACTGGACTACAAGCTTCTCAGCTCAAGGAGATACATGAGACTAAATGGGCAGCTTCTGTCAGCACGCAAGATGAGAAGACAGAAGGTGAAAGATGCTGGTTGAATGGGCATGTGAAATACAGGGTGGAGAAGAGCAGGCTACTGTCACATTGTAGGGGGAGCAACTAGGGTCACATAATGTGTAAGTAAATTTTGGTATGACTGACTTGAATTGTAAACTTTCACTTAAAGCATAATAATAGTAATAAAAGAAGGTAATATCCACTAAGAAAGAAATGAGATGGGTGATAATCACAACAGACCCAACTGAAATTAAAAAAAAAGTATTCTGTTTACAGAATACTATGAAAAATTATACTCTAATAAATCCGAAAACCTAGAGGAAGTGCATAAATTGCTAGAAACACACCATCTACCAAAACTTACACAAACAGAAATAGAACAACAATAAATCCACTGCAAAAGAAGAGATTGAAAAAGTAATTTAAAAACACCCAGACAATAAAGAGCTGGCACAGATAGGTTTCAACAGAGAATTCTACCAAACTTTTAGAGAAGAGTTAACACCACTATTTCTAAAGGTATTTCACAGCACAGGAAATGATGGAATACTCCTAAATGCCACCATAACCCTGATACTAAGTTGGTTAAAGATAGAACAAAAAAGGAAAATTATAGACCAATATCTCTTGTAAACTTAGTTGCAGAAATTCTCAAGAAAATTCTGGTCAGTAGAATTCAACAACATATCAAAAAAATAATTCACTGTGGCCAAGTAGGATTTTTACCAGGGATGCAGGGAAGGTTCAGCATTAGAAAAACAATTAATGTAGTCAACCACATAATAAAATAAAAGATAAGGATCGTTTGATTTTATTAATTCATGTAGAACAGAAGTTTAATAAAGTCCAACTCTCATTCATGTTAAAAACTCTCAGTCAAATAGGAATAGAAGGGAAATCCCTCAACATAATAAGTGGCTTCTATGCAAAGCTGACGTGGTAACAGTAGGTTTGGATGCAAAGCCAACATCATCCTAAACGGAGAGACTCTGAAAGGATTCCCCTTGAGAATGGGGAACAGACAAGGACACCCATTGTTACTGCTTTTATTTAACATTGTGCTAGAAGTTCTGCCTAGAGCAATAAGGCAAGATAAAGAAATACAGGACATCCAAATTAGTAAAGAAGAAGTAGAAGTATCTCTGTTCACAGATAATATGATCTTACACACATAAGACCCTAAAGAATTAATTTAAAAACTACTGGAACTAATAGAAGCATGTAGTAAATTATCAGGATACAGAATCAACATACATAAGGTCCAGCAGTTAAGTCTGCAAACTTAATTGTTCTAAGTGCTACATACCTCATTGCTGAATATCACCATGGTCATCTTGGGAAGCTATACACTGATGCCAGTGCCTAGTCCACCCTTCAAAGCAATTCTGGAACTCTTTCTGACCATTGTGCATGGTGGCAAGGTGGCAAGTTCACAAACTTAATTGTATAGTTGTCTGTGAGGAAGATTTTAGCTAGTAAACAAATAACTATAGTGGAATAGTGTCCTTACTCACCTGATCTGGACCCAGTGACTTATTTGTTTACTCAAAAATAAACGACGTATTGAAATGGAGACATTTTGATGACATTTAGGACATCAAGGGTAATATGACAACAGCCCTAATGTCCATTCCAGAAAATGAGTTCCGAAATTGCTTTGAAGGGTGGACTAGGTGCTGGTATCAGTGCATAGCTTCTGCAGAGCTTTTTCTAGGATGAGTTCATGAACTTAATTGTCAATCTTCATATAAATCAGCTACATTCCTTTACACCAACAAAGAGACCATCAAAGTGGAAATCATGAAATCAATACCATTTACAACAACCTCCATGAAAATAAAATACCTAGGAATAAATCTAACCGGAAATGTAAAAGACATAGACAAAGAAAATTATAAGATTCTATTGCAAGATACCAAAAGAAACTGTCATAAATGGAGAAACCTACTTTGTTTTTGGATAGGAAGACTTAACATAGTAAAAATGTCAATTCTACTGAAAGCAATCTATAGCTATAGTGCAATCCCAATACAAATTCCCATGTCATTTTTTAATGAGATGGAAAAACAAATCACCAACTTCATATGGAAAGGGAAGAAGCCACAGATAGGTAAGGCATTACTGAAGAAGAAGAACAAAGTGGGAGGTCTCACATGACCTGACATTAGAGCCTATTTCACTGCCATGGTAGTCAAAACAGCCTGGTACTGGTACAAAAATAGATACATAGACCAAAGGAACAAAATAGGGAATCCAGAAATAATACTATCCACCTATAAAAATCAAAACAAATGCACTGCCATCGAGTCATCCACCTATGTGCAGCTGATCTCTAACAAAGGCCCCAAATCTATGAACTGGAGAAAAAACAGTCAATTCAATAACAGGTGTTGGCAAAACTGGATATCCATCTGCAAAAAAATGAAACAAGACCTGTACCTCACACCATGCACAAAAACTAACTCAAAATGGACCACACACTTAAATATAGAAGAGGATTCGAAACACTTAGTGATGAAAATCAAAGACTACAAATTTCAGTATGGATTGCACCTCACTACCAAGAAAACAAAAATCCTCACAACTGGACCAGTAAGCAACATCACGACAAATGGAGAAAGAATTGAGGACATCAAGGATTTCATCTTACTTGGTTCCATAATCAATGCCCATGAAAGCAGCAGTCAAGAAATCAAAAGACGCATTGCACTGGAAAAATCTGCTGCAAAAGACCTCTTTATAGTGTTTATTTTATTTTACTTTATTTATTGTTTTATTATGATTGAATGAAAATGTGCATTCCCATATGAATTTTCATACTCACCTATATGCAGCTCCCACTGCTCTCCCTGCCTGGTAACAGCCTCTTCCTCTCTGCTCTGTACACGTCCTATCCTCCCAGCAGTCTCCTACCCCCTTCTCTCCACCCACCTCTTTAAAGTGTTGAAAAGAAAAGATGTCACCTTGAAGACTAAGGTACATCTTACCCAAGCCATGGTATTTTCAATCACATCATGTGTTTGGGAAAGCTGGACAATGAATAAGGAAGATAGAAGAAGAATTGGCACCTTTGAATTGTGGTGTTGGAGAATTTTGAATGTACTGTGGACTGCCAAAAGAAAAACCGGATCTGTTCTGGAAGAAGTACAACCAGAGTGCTCCTTGGAAGCAGATATGGCAAGACCGAGTCTCACATGCTTTGGACATGTTGTCAGGAGGGAGCAATTGCTGGAGAAAGACAACATGCTTGGTAGAGTGGAAGGTCAGAAAAAAAAAAAAGAGGAAGACCCTCAACTAGATGGATTGACGCAGTGGCTGAAACAATGGGCTTAAGTATAAAAATGACTGTGGGCATGGTGCAAGACCAGGCAGTCAGTGTTTCATTCAGTTGGGCATAGGGTCACTGTGAGTTGGAACCAACTTGATGGCACCTAACAGCAAAAATCAAACATTTATGCTCATTCAAAAACTTTACCAAAACAGTAGAAAGACTACCCATACACTGGCAAAAAAATTTAGCAACTATAAATCTGATTGGTATCTAATCTCCATAATCTACAAGGTACTGTAAAGTCTCAGCAAGAAAAAGACAAATAACCTAATTAAAAAACAGACAAAGGGTATGAAAAAGTTCTTAACCAAAGAAGACATCCAGGCAGCCAAAAGACACACGAGGAAATGCTCATGATTATTAGCCACTAGAGAAATCCAGCTCAAAACTGCAATGAGATACCATCTCACTTCAACAATAAAAAGCCCCCAAATGAAACCCTCTGCCGTCAAGTCAATTCTGACTCACAGATACCCTACGGATCAAAGTAGAACTGCCTCATACAGTTTCCAATGAGCATCTAGTCAATTTGAATTGCCGACCTTTTTGTTAGCAGATGTAGCGCCTAACCACTACATCACTAGAGTTTCTCACCCCAACAAGGCTGGCAGTAATCCAAAAAAACATAAAACAATAAATATTGGAGAGGTTGTTGAGAGACTGAAACTCTTCTGCACTGTTGGTGGGAATGTAAAATAGTACAACCACTTTGGAAATCGATTGGCAATTTCTTTTTTGTGTGCGATTGAGTGAAAGTGCACAATCCAGCTGAAATTCGCACGCCTGCCTATCTGCAGCTCCTTCTGCTCACCTTGCCCAGTGACAGCACTCTCCTCCTTTCCATTCTACACATGTCATATCCTCTTAACAATCTCCTGCCCCCTCCTCTCTACCATCTCCAGTAAGAGGTCAGCAGGATGACATCCTATAGATGCATAGAACCATAAAGGGCATATACAATATGGTCACTCTGTGTCCCTAGGTCCAATCCATTCCTGTCTGAAGAGCTGACCTCAGTAATGATTTACGATCAGTAGCAACAGCAGGTCGATGGGCCATGTTCACAGAGGAACTCCCAGGCCTTTGGACCATCAGTTGCAGTCTTTTAGTGGAGTTATTAGGGCGCACCCCTTTTTTTCTCGTGCTGTACCTGGGACTCTACCTTGTGAGCCCCATCATGGCTGTCATTGGTGGCTGGGCACCACCTGGTTCTTCTGGTCACATGTTGATATAATCATCCATTCATGTGGGTCCTTCTGTCATCTGGGCTCTTTTTCCCTCATGTCATTGTTGTCCTTGGTGATCATCTGTTCCAGCTGAGTTGCGACCATTTGGTGTATCTCAGATGGCAACTTACTAGCTTTTAAGACCCCAGATGTCACTCCCTAATATGGGATCAGAAGACTCTCTTAGCAATAGGCTAGTTATGCCAATTGGCCTCGATGTCCCCTGAGAGATTTGGCTCTTTCCTAAAATGCTAAAAATAGAAATACCATGTGACCCAGCAATGCCACTACTTGGAATATGTCCTAGAGAAAGAAAGGCTATTTCATGAACAGATACACGCATACCAGTGTTTACTGTAGCACTGTCCACAATAGCAAAAAGACAGAATCGGCCTAGGTGCCCATCAATAGAAGAATGGATAAGCAAACTATGGTGTATTCACACAGAACAAGAGTATGCAATGATAAAAAACAACAATGATCTTGGAAAACATGTGATTTCACGGAGTCATCTGGAATACATTATGCTGAGTGAAATTAGTCAGTTGCAAAAGGACAAATATTGTAGAAGACCACTGTTATAAGGATTCAAGAAAAGATTTAAGCAGAGAAGAAAATAATTTTTGATAGTTACAGGGGAGGGGAGGGAGAGAGAAGCTTATTCATAGATTAGGTACCAGAAAACCAAACCCAGTGCTGTCGAGTCGATTCTGACTCATAGTGACCCTATAGGTAGTAGACAGGTATTTGTTTAAGGGAAGAAAGTGACCACACACAGTAGAGGGGAAATTAACACTCCTGGACTACACCAAAATGAAAATGTTTCCTAAATACAACCCAACGTTTCTAAGATCAGAGTAGCAGGGGCAGGGTTCTGGGGATCATGGTTTCAGGGGACATCTAGGTCAACTCACATAACTGTTTTTTTTTTTTAAGAAAATGTTCTGCAGCCCAATTTGGTGAGTGGCGTCTGGGATCTTAAAAACTAGCAAGCTGCCATCTAAGGGGCATCAATTTGTCCCAGTCCACCTGAGACAGAGGAAAATGAAGGATATCAAAGACATGAGAAAAATATGAGCCCAGGAGACAGAAGGGGCCATACAATAGGGAAACAACACCAGTATGACACCAGAAGAACAACGTTGTGCCTGGCTACCACCAATGACTGGTCTAACAGGAAATACAACATAGACTCCTTGAGGTAGTGGGAGAAACATGGGATTGCAGATCTACAGCTTTATTAAAAGCCCAGACTTGATAGTCTAACACCCTGGACGTTTCCCTGAGGACATGGGCCCAGAGATGAAGCTAGTACTGAAGCCAACTTTCTAGACAAGGATTGGACTGGACTGTAAGACACAGAGTGACACTGGTCAAGTGTGTGTTTCTTGGCTTAAATATACATGAGGGTGTGGGAGCAGCTGCTGTCCAGAGGCAAGATGGAAGTGTGATGAAGGGGGAAATGAGTTGATGAATGAATACAAGAAGTACAGCGTGGAAAGGCAGAGTGTGCTGTAACAGGGTGGAAAGAGCAGCTAGAGTTGTATAACACGATGTGTGGGGAGTTTTATATGGCAAGTTGACTTGGATCATGAAGTTTCACCTAAAGCACAAAATGTTTAAAAAATATATATACAAATAGTTGCCCTCATTCTTTTTGGGGGGTTCAAAGTTTTTTTAAAAATGTTTTAGGTGAAAGTTTACAGGGTAAATTATTTTCTCACTGAAAAATTTAGACATGAGTTGTTTGTGACATTGGTTGCAGTCACCATAAGGTGCCACTACTCTCTCCCTTTTCCTTTATACCCAAGTTCCCTGTGTCCATTCAGCCAGTTTTTGTGTCCCTTCCTGTCTTCTCGCCTTTGCTCTGGGGCAGGTGTTATGCATTAGGTTTCCTATACTTGATTGAACTATGAAGCATGTTCCTCACATGTGTTACTGTTTGTTTTATTGGCCCATCTATTTTGTAGGGGAAAGGTAGACTTTGAGAGTAGCTTCAGTTCTGAGTTAGCAGGGTGTCCAGGTGCCATAGTTCTGGGGTCTTCTCCAGTTTCTGTCAGACCCTCAGTCATTATCCCTGTCAGAGAGGTTGGTGCTGTTATCTGGGCACCTTTTATTTCTTGCGGGCTCAGGCTGGTAGAGTCTGTGGTTCATACGGCCCATTAATCCTTTGGACTGACATTTTCCTTGTGTCTTTGGTTTTCTCCATTCTCCTTTGCTCCAAATGTGGTGGGACAAACACATGAATTTTAGATGGCTTGTCAAAGGTCTTAAGACCCCAGACACAACAAAAGTAGCATGTGGAACATTTTCTTTATGAACGGTGTTACGGCAATCGACCTTGATTTCCTCTGAGACCATGGTCCCCAATTCCTTTGTAGCTTTTGCCGTGGTCAAGTTGTGCTGACTTTAGCTGTATTGCACGTTGTCTTTTCTTTTGCCAATCTTAACTTCTGTCTATCATCTAGTTAGTGATTTCTCTTCCATAGTCCTTCTTTTCCTCATAAACATCAAAGATTCTGTGTAAACCTTTTATTGAGTTTTTATAATGCTGGCCTCATACAATATTTGTATTTTTATGATTGACCTATTTCGCTAAGCATGATGCCTCCAGATTCATCTACATTGTGAAATGTTTTGCTTATTTTAATCTCATTCTTATTAAGGGAAACACAAATTAAAACTATAATGAGATATCACTTTAAACTACTGGTAAAAATCTAAGTGTAATAATGTGTTGTAATGAAGGGAGAAATGGGCACTCTGTTACACTGCAATTTCAAGTGTCCATTGGTATAGACTGGTAATTTAGTAATAATCACTGAAAATGGTTATCCATTGCAGTACTGTTTGCAATAACAAGAAATTGGTAATGACTTAAATGTCTACTAGTAGGGTATTGATTAACTACATTATATATAATGTTGTGGTGAGGTCTCTGAGTTGGTTTCTACTCCTAGTGACCCCATGGTACAATAGAATGAAACACTGCCAGGTTGTGCACCACTCTCACAATCATTGTTACGTCATTGTTGCAGCCACTGTTTCAATATTTCTCAGTGAGGGCCCTCCTCTTTTCTGATGATCCTCTACCTTACCAAACATGATCGTCCTTCTCTAGAGACTGCTGCCTCCTGATAACATGTCCAAAGCAGTTTTGCCATCTTCCTTTCCAAGGAGCACTCTGGCTGTACTTCTTCCAAAATAGATTTGTTTGTCCTCTGGTAGTCCATAGTATGATTCTTGGCCAACATGTAATTTAAAGCCATCAATTCTTCTTTGGTCTTTCTTTTTCATTGTCCAGCTTTCAAATGCATATGAGGGGATTAAAAACACCATAGCTTGGGTCAAGCCCACCTTAGTACTCAAAGTGACATCTTTGCTTTCTTAACACTTTAAAGAGGCCTTTGCAAATGAAAAGGGCCACATAATTCAGAGACAACATTAGCATGAGACCAGAAGAACTAGGTGGTTCCCAGCTGCCACCAATAATTGCCTTGAAAGAGAATACGATGCACGGTTCCTGCCATACTGGGAGAAAAATGGATGTGCAGAATTGGAACTCTACTAAAAAGACCGGGGTTGATGGTCCAACACACTAATGGGTCCCCAGAAGACATGGCCCCTGACTTTCTGTTAGCCCAGAACTGAAACCATTCCAAAGCCAACTCTTCAAAGATTGGACTGGACTATAAGACATAAAATGAAGTGATACTGGCAGAGTATGCTTCTTTTCTTAAGTACATACTTCCTGCTAGCTGGGCAGCTCCCTTCCAGAGAGGAGATGAGAAGGTAGAAGGGACAGGAGCTCTTTGAATGGACACAAAAAATAATAGGGTGGAAAGAAAGAGTGTGCTTTCACAGGGTGGGAGAGCAACTAGAGTTACCTAGCAGTGTCTACGCAAGTTTTTGTATGACAAATTGACTTGGATTGTAAATGTTCACTTAAAAAACAATTAACATCTTTAATTAAAAAGAAGAGGTCTTTTCAGCAGATTGCCCATTATAATGCATGTTTTGGTTTCTTGACTACTGCTTCTATGCATACTGATTGTAGATCTAAGTAAAATGAAATACCTGACAACTTTATTATTTCCTCCATTTACCATGATGCTGCTTATTGGTCCAGTCATGAGGATTTTTGTTTCTTGATGTTGAAGTATAATTCCTACTGAAGGCTGTAGTCTTTGATCTTCGTCAATAAATGGTGTTACTCCTCTTCTATTTCAGCAAGCAAGGTTTGATCACTTGCAAATTGAGAGTTGTAGATGAACCTTCTTCCCATCCTAATGCTGCATTCTTTTTTATATAGATTATTTGCTGAGCATACAGGCTGAATAATATGGTGAAAGCATACAACACTTATGTACCTTTCCTAATTTTAAAACATGTGATATTTTCTGGGGCTGTTTGAACAACTGCCTCTTTGTCTATGTACAGGTTCTGTGCGAGCACAATGAAGAATTCTGGAATTCTCACTCTTCGCAACATTATCTGTAATTTGTTACAATTCATACACTTGAATGTTTTTGCATAGTCCATAAAACACAGATAAACATCTTTCTGGTATTTTCTGCTTTCAGCTAAGATCCATCTAACATTAGCAGTGGTAAGTCCTTTTCTGAATTTGGTTGACTTTCTGCCAGTACTCTGTTGATGCACTGCTGCAACCTAGGGTCGCCATGAGTTGGCTCTGACTCGACGGCACTTGGCTTGGCTGGCAGCAAAATTTTACTTGTGTATGATTTTAATGATGTTGTTTGATAGTTTCCACATTCTGTTTTCATCATCTTTCTTTGGAATGAGCACAAAGGTGGATCTTTTCTTGTCAGTTGGCCAAGTAACTGTCTTCCAAATTTCTTGGCATAGATGAATGGGTACGTCCAGCACTGCATCTGTTTGTTGAAACATCTCAATAGTTACTCCATCAACTCCTGGATGCTTGTTCTTCACCAATGATGTAATGATGTAAGCAGAATAAGAGCAGTTTTTAAATTGACATTGAAGGTTCTACAATATGGATAGTTATATGGAAAAAAGCAAGGTACAGAATAATATGCATAGCATACTTTGCTTTGTATAGAAAAGAACAGAATTATAAATTTGTATTTTTTGTATATGTATTTAAAACCTCAGTTAGAATACACGGGAAATAATTGCATAACTTTTGGTTTGGGAAGGTAAAGTAGAACTGGACACATGAAAGACACAGGTGGAAAGGCAGATCTATCCATCCATGCATCCATACATCCATACATCTCTATATCTATATCTATGCGTACATCTATATCTATCTGTATAAAATGTTGAACCATGTAAATGTATTACTCACCCAAAAATTAAATGATTAATTTTTTTTCTATTTATCTTAAATCACATCAAGCTATTTTTTCTCAAACTAGTTCATGAAGATCTTAATTTTAACAAGCAAACCAGCATGTTTCAGTTAGAATTAAGCTTCATAATTTTGGTTTACATCCCCAGTGCCTCGATACATAGATCATACCAATATACATCTTCACTTACACTTGGTGTAACACTATACATAGACATGCACAGAAATTCATCCAAATATGCACAAGATATACACAAAGGACTAAGCATTAATGTAAAATTAAAAAATACAGTTAAGTGAGTGAGCATGTATGTAGATGGAAAATGTAAGGTCTGAATTAATGTGGTTTGGGAGGTAACAAGAAGGGATAAGAGAATGTGAATGGTGGGTGGGATCACTGGTAACAGACAGAACCAGTCCTTTTACTTCTCTTACTGCAACTGCTAAAAGTGCCTGCAGGAGTCTGACTCAGCAAGATGTCTCAGAATAAGTCACCCAGCCAGCAGTGCACAGAGGCTGATCCAAGAGGCCTCAGCAGGCTCCACCACAATGACTCCCTGTTTGGCATACTCTTAAATTTAAGGCACACCCAACAGCCAAGAGCCTAATATGACCTCCGTACTCCTTTTATTGCTGATTGTTGCAGTTATTTGCCTGCTAGTTAATTCTGATTCACAATATCTCCATGGCTTTTGAAGGTTGTGACCTTTCAGAAGCAGATTGCCAAGCCTGTCTCCCAAGGCACCTTTGGGCAGGTACAAACCATCATCCATTAGTAGTCAAATGCACACTATTTTTACCACCTAAGGACTTCTGATAGCTGAGAGAGGACATCAACTTTAAGATCTCTATTCTGGGAGGTAAGGAGATTGCTGTGTTACTGTGCCCGAGTCACATGGACTCCTTCTATGGAGAATGATTTGCTGTCTCTAAAGCCTCAGGGGATAGAATCACAATTCCTGGCTCTGGTACTAGGTGTTTCTCCTTAAAGACTGTAACTCATTTTCTGAGACATTTGGAAAATGTTATAAGCCAGGAGTACTGCCTCCCTAGAGTTTGTTCTCAGTCCTCTTTGGAATGCTTCCAGCTAACATGGCTGCTTCCAGCTCCATCTGCAGAACATGAGTCTTTGGTTTCTCATAACAGAGCAGTTATGAGGATAAATGGGATGATAACAGCAATGAATAACATTTATTGGACATTTGTATGTACACACACACACACACACACACACACACACACACACACACACACACAGACTACTTGCCCAAACAAACAAGCCAACAAACTTGTTGCTATTCAGTGGATTCTGACTCATGGCAACTCCAGGTGTTAGAGTCAAACTGCTCTGTAGGATTTTCTTGGCTGTAATCTTTATAGATTTTCTATTCCTATAAAATTTACAGCCTTAGAAACACTTCAGGGCAGTTCTACTCTATCCTATAGATCATTGTGAGTCACAATTGGCTTGATAACAATGGTTTTAGAGTCTTTACAGAAGCAAATTGCCAAGCCTTTCTTATTCAACACCTCTGTGTAAATTGACTACCAACTTCTAGGTTAGTAATTCAGGACAAATTGTGCCACCCAGAAACCTTAAAGTATTTATGTATATTATTTAATTTAGTCTCCACAACTGCTTATATACTTTACTTACTGTAATTATCATCCCATTCTACAAATAAGGAAACTAAGCTTTAGAGGTTAACCAACTTGCTTCTGTTTACAAAGTAGATGAGCCAAGCCGAGCCAAGTGCTGTCGAGTTGGATCCGACTCATGGTAGATGAGACAGGACTTAATATTTGAACTCAGATTTGTATGAGTCCCAAGACTTAACTTTCTTATGCATGGTGCTTCACCCCAAGAAATGAATGTGGAAAAACTTTGTAAACTCAAGCTCTGCATATGTTACTTTGGGTGGTTACTACAGAACATGGTAATAGCAAATGTTGATGAGCACTTATGATGCTGATAAACAAGAATTCAGCAGTTCAAATCCACCTGGCAATCCTAGGAAACCAGAAGGATAATTTCAAGCCTGTCTTATAGGATCATGACTCAATGGCAATGGATTCTTTCCTCATTCAAGGAGCCCCTACAATCAAATCTCCTCCACAAAAGTTGGCTGGAAAAAATGTTTGGAAACTGACCCTATGTGGCAGTTCTACTCTGTCCTGTAGGGTCTCTATGAGCTAGAATTGATGGCAATGTGTTTGCTCTGGATTTTGGTCTCATTTAACTTATCAATATCCTTGGATCCAACTCAATGGCACTTGGCTTGGCTGGCTTGACTATAGTACCAAGCCCATGTACCACCTTGTCTAGGGTAATACACGAGTAATTGGTAGAGCAGAAATTTGAACACTAACAGTCTAACATCAATACCTACTCTTTTTACCACTACATTATTCTGGCTTTCCAAAGACTCAAAGACTCATGAAAAACATGCCATGGGTTATTAATACTTCTGGTTGCAAACAAACTGAATTGCTATCTTCCCAGTATGGAGGACAGCCATCTGGCCAATTTACTGGAAGAGATCCATATTTATGTCCATTCCAAAGAAAGGTGATCCAATCAAATGTGGAAATTACTGAACAATATTGGTAATATCATGTGCAAGTAAAATTTTGTTCAAGATCACTCGAAAGTGACTGCAATGGTACACTGACATGGAACTGCCAGAAATTCACACTGGATTCAGAAGAGGATGTGAAACCAGGGATATCATTGCTGATGTCAGATGGTGAAAGGACCCCCAAGAGGGGAGACCCCTCCTCAAGTACAGGCGACGGCGTAACCCCAATCAGTCACGAAGTCCGCAGCTTGATGCAAGCAGCAAGAGGCTTTATTGAAAGAACCAGCGCGCTGGGGCTCAGCTTCCAACTCACGCAGGAGTAAAAAGGCTGGGCCCCGAGCAGGGGAAAGGGTATGATATTTAAGGGTTGGGGCTACAATGGAAAATTATTTCAGAAAACGGGACTTTCCAGCAGCTGGGTTGTGTAACTATTTCAGCAGTCAAGAATGCAGGGAGTCAGTTAGGCAGTATAGATAAGGGCAGGGTACTCAGGAGGGAGGATGTTTTCTGAAACAAAGGAACAGTTAGGCTTGTTAAAGAAATTTTCCATTACAATGGATCTTAGCTGAAAGTAGAGAATACCAGAAAGATGTTTACCTGTGTTTCATAGACTATGCAAAGGCATTTGACTGTGTAGCTCATACGAAATTATGGCTAACATTGTAGAGAATGGAAATTCCAGAACACCTGATTGTGCTCTTAAGGAATGTGTATATGGATCAAGAGGACATTGTGCAAAAAGAACAAGGGGACAGTGAGTGGTTTAAAATCAGGAAAAGTGTGTGTCATGGTTATATCCTTTCACTACACCTTTTTAATCTGTATGCTGAGCAAATAATCTGAGAAGATTGATTCTGTAAAGAAGAACGAGGCATCAGAATTGGAGAACGACTCATTAACAACCTGCATTATGCAGACAACACCACCTTACATACTGGATGTGAAGATTTGAAACACTTACTGATGCAGATCAAGGACCACAGCCTTCAGTATGGATTGCACCTCACCATCAAGAAAACAAAAATCCCACAGCTGGACCAGTAAGTAACATCATCATAAATGGAGAAAGGATTGAAGTTGTCAAGGATTTCATTTCACTTGGGTCCACAGTCAACACCCATGGAAACAGTATTTAAGAAATCGAAAGATACATTGCAGTGGGAAAATCGGCTGCCAAGGACCTCTTCCAAATAATGAAAAGTAAAGATGTCACCTTGAAGACTAAAGTGTGCCTGACCCAGGCCATGGTATTTTCAATCACACGATATGCAAGTGAAAGCAGGACAATGAACAAAGAAGTCAGAAGAAGAAATGAAGCCTTTGAATTGTGCTGTTAAAGAAGAATGCTGAATGTATCATGGACTGCCAAAAGAATAAACAGATCTGTTCTGGAAGAAGTACAACCAGAGTGCTCCTTGGAAGCACTGATGGCAAGACTGCATCTTACATACTTTGGATATGTTGTCAGGAAGAATCAGTCCCTGGAGAAGGACATGATGCTTGGTAGAGAGGAGGATCAGTGAAAAACAGAAAGACCCTCAACTAGATAGATTGACACAGTGGCCACACATTGAGCTTAAGCATAAAAAAGATTGTAGACGAGGCAGAGTTTTATTCTGTTGTTCACAGGGTCACGATGAGTCAGAACCAGCTCAATGGCACCCAACAACAACAACAGTATGTAGCAGCTTAGAACTTCAGTGTTTGCGCAGATGCACTTGGAGAGAGAAGTGGTCCAACTTTTGTTCAAGCACTGTTTTGACTCCACCACAACTTTGTAACTCTGGCAGTTCCTCTCTAGTAAGATCATGAACCATCAGGTAACCAACACAATCGTTAGCTTAAGCGTTCCTCTCCTTTTCCTCTCTCCCAAATAGGTCATTAGTATCACCACACAGGCTGACTTTTCTTTTTCCTAGGGGATTTTTCTGTGACTTCCTTTGATGCACCAGCCCCTACTCTGCCAAGAAAGTGAATTCAGTTGTCCTAGGGAACTGATTCTATCAGTTCCTCCTGTATCTCAAAAATTTGACAGAGCTGTGTGTACAAACTTCACATGCCCCACAAATTAATCCTAAATTATGCTTTAAGATAATAAAAAATAATAATTGTTGTTGCTTTTCCTTGACTTCAAATTTACAAAGTTATTCTTATTCTAGAGTTTACAGTGCTGACATCGGTAGATGTATCTCTCAGGTTGTCCTGTAAGATTCTTGAAGACTGAGACTAATTTGTAGTCATCTGTATCTTCCCCATGCTTTGCACATAAGAGGCACTGGGTCTCTATTTGCTAAATGAATGCAATGTTTAAATTTAGGAAACATTATTTTAATCAGAGTATTTCCAGGAACGATGAATTTAGCTTGGCACAACTCTGTCCAGGCCCAAAATGACAGAAATTGAATTGGGGAGAATGAAAGGCAACCTCATTGGTTGGCTAAGCAAAGAGACAGACGGGGCTGCATGCCACTTGACGCTGCATCCCAGGCAGTTTACTGAGGCTGGCTTATACAGGTAGAATCAGTTTCAGAACACAAAATGGTGCATGTGTAGACATGGAGCATTTTAGAATAAGTAAATATTTTCTAAGGCCCAGGTTTGATTACTTGAGCACTTGAGCAAGAGAAAGTAAACCATTTTTGTTCATTAGCATATTAGCTCTCCAGCCAGGCATGGAGAATTTACCAGGCAAGATGCAGTTAGTGAGCTAAAGGTTATCCTGAGTGCCAAGATGAGGAGCAGGACTAGTTTTAGTTGGTTTTCGCCAGCCTCTGGCTGTTTCTCTTCAAGGGGGTTCTGAGGAGGCAAAGAAAGAACTTCAGGAAAAGGGTTAGGTTAGGGGCTTTCTTGAAGTTAAGGAAAATGGCTCTGTGACTCTACGCCTATCTTAAGAGTATTTATTATCTTTCTTAAAACTTTCTTTATACCATCACAATTTCTACTAACCTCACTATTACAGACTATCCTATGTAAAGCACCTACTGTGTGCTAGCCTCCCAGCCAGATGCTGAAGATACCGAGTAGGTGAAATCTCATTCCTCCACTCCAGGAGCTTGCTGTCTATTCTTTAACCCTTTTGCCCTGAGTTAGAAATCCCATAGGACCTTTAAGGAAGAGAGATGCTTCTGGGTACAGAATTTTTCCCCCTGCATTTCCAGGTCCCCACATGTAGGCACAGAAGCGATGATCTTACAAGCTGCAAAACCAGACAGCCTAGATAGGACCTGCCACGCTTCGTGTTTGTGCTCACAACACCCTTGTTATTGTTTCAGGTGAAAGGCAAAAGACTGGAGAGGCCAAGAAATGGCAGATGAAGCTTTTTAATTTGCTGGCAATTAATTCTTTCACTTGCATTAAATTAAATGTTCAGCTTTTCTCAGTCACTCATCAACAACTGTTAACATCAGTGTTTTTTCAGCATTTGGAAAGTGCTGAGTATAAACAGCCCATTACCTTGCAATGAAAGATAAATAGTAAAACCTTGATTAGACAGAGTGCTCTGGGAATGAGTTTTGCTGGTTCATTGATTCTTCTGACTTAGCCAGAAAGCTTTTTTTTTCACTTTAGCATTCATTTGTTCAATAAATCAACATATGTCTTAGTTTCTTAGTGCTTGTATACCAGAAATTCCACAAGTGGATGACTTCAATGAATACAAATTCATTTTCTCACAGTTAGGAGGCTAGAAGTCTGAATTTTCTTGCTTGTTCTGGATCCTGCATTGGCTTCAAGTGTCTTAGGCCAGGTTCTCTATAGAAGCAAAACCAGTGAAGTTTACACACACAGAAACAGAGATTTATCTCACAGCAATGGCTCACGTGGTTGTAGAGTCTGGCAAGTCCCAAGTGTGTGGGATTACGTGTCAAACAGGAGCCTTCTCTTGACTCACTTAGCTTCAGGGTTGATAAGCATAAGATCACCAGGTAAGATGGCATGTGCCCATGGAGGGGGGCACATGTCCCAAGAACTGGAGGTCAGATAATGATAAGCTGGATGCAGGACCCAGCGCAAGCAAAAGAGGTCTGATGATTAAGTCCATGAACTTAATTGTTGTAAGTGCTACATACCTCTGTGCTGAGTACCACCACAGTCACCTTCAAGGTATGCCCCTTGGGAAGCTATGCACCAATGCCAGTGCCTAGTCCAACCATCAAAGCAATTTTGGAACTCTTTCTGGAATGGCTGTTGTACACATTGGCAAGGTGGCAAGTTCACAAGCTTAATTGTATTGTTGTCTGTGAGGGAGTTTTTAGCCAGTAAACAAATAAATGTATTGAAACACGCACCCTACTCCTCTGATCTGGCCCTCAGTGACTTTTGTCTTCACCTGAAGAAAAAGGAAATATTAAAAGGAAGACATTTTGATGACATTCAGGACATCAAGGGTAATAGGACAAGAGCTCTGATGGCCATTCCAGTAAAAGAGTTTCAAAGTTGCTTTGAAGGGTGGAATAGGCATTTACTTCAGTGCAAAGCTTCCCAAAGGGAGTACTTCAGAGTTGACTGTAGTGATATTCAGCAATGAGGTACATAACACTTTTTCTAGGATAAGTTCACAAAGTTAATTGGCAGTCCTCACACATACATTGGATGCAGGCCACAACCCTGAGGAGACTCCCTTATGACTGATTGGCTAATTACATCAGATTACATCATGGAGGTGATACACATTATATCACAAATGAAAGATAACTTCATTACATAACTGCCAAACTATATCATTACATAATTACCAAATCACTGAGGATCATGGCCCAGCTAAAGTGACACATAACCTTAACCATCACACTAGGAAAAGACTTTCTCTATTGGTTTTGGGGAAAGACCTTGGTCTCTTTTTAGCTCCTGTTCCTGAATTCTTTGGTCATCTTCATGTGGCATGGCTTCTATCTTCACCCATCTGTGAAACCTCGGGTGCCTAATCTGCTCTTTTTCTATGTCAGAAGTGATTGGTTGAAGACATACTGTACACTGATATAACCTCTTAACATTACAAAGCAAACCATATTTACACCCACTAGAGGTTAGAATTTACAACACATGTGTTTGGAGGACACAGTCCAATCCATAACCACACAGTATAGTGGTTAAGAAAAATCTCTGGAGTCAGACTGCTTGAATTTAGGGCTAGCTCCAATCCTTTGTTACTTAGGGCAGACAGCTTACCCTCTGTGTGCTTTTGTCGTTTAACCTGTAAAATGGAGATGATAATAGTACTTACATATTGCATATTCATGAAAAGTAGGTAGATTAATATACATGAAGTCCGTAGGACAGCCTGGTGTATGGTAGATGTTACATAATAGTTACTCATTTTTGTTTTTCAGTGCCTCCTATATTTTAGGCATGAAAGGTCAATGAATTATTACTATTGTAAAAATAATCAAGCAATATAAAATAGTGTAAGAGTAAAATATAAAAATCAACTCCCATGTCCCCTAATTCTGTATTCCCAGAGGTAAACATTATTAACACATTCGTATAAATCCTTCCAGACTATTTTTCTAGGTACATGAAAATAAATACACAAACATCAGTTATTTACTTTCATCAAAAAAAAGAATTTCTTTGTTGAAAATACTTCGGGCATTTTTGCAGGTCATTCCATACAGACCTACCTCTTTTGAAGTGCCTGCCTTTACCTTCTGTAATATGATAAATTATTACTTTACTTTATTTTCTCCAGCTGATGAACATTAATTGGAATCCTCATGGTGCAGTGGTCAAGAGGTCCAACTGCTAACCCAAGGGAGAGTAGTTCAAAGCTACCAGTAGCTCCTCAAAAACTCTAAGTGGCAGTCCCATTCTGCATTATAGGGACACTATGAGTCAAACTCAATTTGACAACAATGGGTTAATGGACATTAGGTTGTTTCAGTTTTTCAGTAATGCAAACATCACCACAATGAAGATCCTTACTATTATGGATTGAATTATGTACCTCCACCCCCCCACCCCCCGCATGTGTGTAGCAATTTGGCTAGGCCATGATTTCCAGTATTATGTGATGTTCCAGTATATTGCAAATCTTGTTTCTCTATAATATTACTAAGGGAAGAGATGGGTGATGGTTGTGTTAGTGAAGCAAGTCTCAATCTTTAAGGCTGTTCTGTGCCTCCTTAAGGCCATCTCTTCAGATATAAAGGAAAGGAAAGGAGAGCAAGCAGAGAGTCAAGCACCTCATACAGCCAAGAAAGCAGTACTGAAAGCAGAGTGTCTCTTTTGGATCTGGGTTCCCTGTGCTTCAGAAGCTCCCAGTCCAAGGGAAGATTGACAACAAAGATCTCCCTTCAGAGCCAACAGAGAAAGCTCTCCGTTGGAGCTGATGTCCTGAATTTGGACATTTAGCCTACTTCACCATGAGAAATTAAACTCTCCTTTGTTAAAGCCAGCCGCTTCTGGTATTTCTGTTAAGTAGCACTTGATGACTAGGATACGTACACATGTAGCTGTGCACATGTGCAGCAGCCCTGGTGCTATAGTGGTTAAATGCTCAGCTGCTAACCAAAACGTTGGTAGTTCAAACCTACCAACCACTCCTCAGGAGAAAGACATGGCAGTCTGTTTTCATAAAGATTATAGACCAGAAAACCCTATGGAGCAGTTCTACTCTAGCCTATAGTGTTGCTATGAGTCAGAATCAACGCCATGGCAGTAAATTCAGTTTGGATTCGTTTGCACATTTGTAAAACATTTCTTAAATGTAAATTGCTCCAAATGGATACTATAATCCATTTTTGCCCTAAAATGTAAGAGTTCACTTTGACAAAGCAGGGAGGGAGTACCTTTACAACATTATGACAAACACCTATCTCAGCATATGAGGCCAGGAATGCTGCCACGGAGGGGTATAGCAAACTGGGCTGAAACTGTGCTACAAGCCTAGGATTTTTTTTTGAGTCTCTAACAACTGCTTATTTTGTTGTAGTTTTATTTTCTTTCTCTAAGTGTGGTAGAAACATATCTGCTAATGGAGAGCAGTGGTTAACTGAGTTCCAGGTAATTAATGCATTCCTTTTCATCTCAGAATTTCATTCACTCCTCTTTTCTCTCCTAGCCCACCGTCCCCAAGACGTTCAGTTGTGACCTGGCTAAGAAAATCCTTAACACATGGCTTCTGTTCCCAAAAATATATAGCACCAAAATAATGATAGAGGGAGCAAGTGGGTAGGAAAAGAAGGAACAATTAAAAGAAACGACAGTCAGATGAGGATCGTGATAACATTTTAAACTGAAGAGAAACCTCACCCCGTGGCTATGCTCAGGTTACAGTAAATTGGACAAATGCCTTTGTGGTCCTGAGCTCGGTGAAAGATGTACCTACTCTGGGTATGTGAGTTGGGAAATACTCTTAACTGCCTTGGCAATGAGACCCAAAAGTTCAGAGACTCAAACAAGATTATAGTTTAATTGTTTCTTTTGTATGGATCCATAGATAAGCTGGAGGTCCACAGCAGACAACACTGTCCTTTAAAGCCATCCAGAGATACAGGTGCTGAGGCAACTCTTCCATCCTCAGTGGGTGACTCCACCTTTGGCTTTAAGGAGGCACTGTTGCTGAGGCCATTTCTCAGACAGCAGGAGAGTGGAGCACAAGCACTTTTCTTTATAAAGAATACATTATTGCTATTGTATACATTACTTCTACTCACATTCTTGTGGCAGAAACTAGTCATATGCTGCTAGCTGCAAGAAAGGCTTGGAAATGTGGTTGCTTAGCTATCTATGATGGTTAAGATTGTGTGTCATCTTGGCTGGGCCATGATTCTTAGTGTTTATATGTGATCACTCTGATAATGGGATCTGTTATGAGTAGCCAATCAGTTGAAAAGAAGTTTCCTTGGGCATGTAGCCTGCATTTGAACATAAGTGTGTCTTCTGGTTTTTGCCTGTGATGAATCCTGCAGCTGCTTCCTGTTTGTTTGGCCTCCAGTTCTTGGAACTTGAACTAGCAGCTTATCTGCTAATTTTGGGATTCATAGATCACTTGGCTGGCTTGGCAGTTCATTACAGCTTGCGGGCAAGAACCTTGCTCTCCCACCTGCTGATCTTCGACTCACTGGCCCCTGTAGCTATCTAAATTAGGAGAAGCCTCCATCCTGATCCATGGACGTGGGACCTCCCAGCCTCTGCAATCCTGTGAGCCTTTTCCTTCATATAAATGTCCCTCTCTCTCTCGCTCTCTCTTTTTTTTCTCTCTCTCTCTCTCTATTCATATGTTTTACTGGTTTTGCTTCTCTAGAGAACCTAGCCTAAGATACTACCTTAATGACCACTTGCTCAGATAAATCATGGTGTCTCTAAGGAAGGGGTACTAACTCTAATGGAAGAAAGCAGTAGAAAGGTTGAGTGTTACTCAACTTAAAGGACAAGTTTCCAACAGGTAGTTGCTCTAAAGGCAGACAGCAACTTGCCCCAGTGGTTCCCAGATGTCTGTGGGCTACAGGGCAGGAACCTTCAGAGAGCAAGAACATACCCTTGTATAGAACATTCTTTAGGTTTCTTCCACCTCTGAAACTGCTAATTATTGGATGTCCTAAAAGAATCTGAGGCTTAACAATAAACAACCATGCCTTAACTTATCTTGCAATCCTCAAGGTAAGGAACAGGACTGTGAGACCCTCTTTTACTGTCCAGGTGTGTGTGCTCCTTTCTGGGTTACCCCTATGGTTTCTAACCCTACTCTTCATCCCCAGTGCTCAGTGCTGCCTAGGCTCACCTGTGAGACTAGAGAAGCACCTGGTGTGCCCTCTAGGGGACCAAAGTCACTAGAAGTAGCCTGGTCAGTTTGCCCTGGACTTGTGGCTGCCTCCCTTGCACTGTGGCTGCCTCCACCATGCTTGGGCAAGCCCCAGGCTTCTGCTTGCCCCACAGCTTTGGCCTCCAGACCAGATATCTACATTCAGCACCAAAAGGAAGAGTAATTTCTGGTTCCAAAGGTAGAACGTGCGCAGGTGTTTTTCTCTCTATATAATGAATTTATAAGGGAACACATTAGAAACATAAGCCAGGTTTAATGAGTCTCCCCAGCTTCTGACCCTTAAAAAGGCCAAAACCAAACCTGTTGCTATCAAGTTGATTGTGACTCGCAATGACCCTATCAGACAGAGTTAAACTGTTCTGTAGGGTTTCCGAAGAGTACCTGATGGATACAACTGCTGACCCTTTTGTTAGCAGCTTTGCTAAGCAGCTTTGCAAAGCTGCTAACCAAAGCTGCTAACAACTGTACCACCAGGGCTCCTCCTGACTCTTAGTGAGGAGAAAATGAAAAGGCAAAGAAGGAGTTAAGGTAACAATTTCTGAACCAACCACACAAGCATATCCATACTCGAAATGCAGCACTGATGCCCGTTCCTGTCTGTTAGACTCCTAAACTGTCCTTTTACAAGAAATTGTATCAGCCCATTTCAAGAGTAAAGTCCACCTACAGGCTTTAATTTTTTCGGGGAATATTTATGTGATGAAAGAAAGAAATTCCTGCTGAAAAACATGTGGGACTTATTTAGGTTGCTGTAGGTCTTGATGAAAGAGTATGGCTCCCCACATCAATAACAAATCAGGTAGTTACCTTCCTTCTTGCAGAACCCACAACCAGATGCCACCTGACAGGTGCTTCAACTCTCCCTCAGTGTGGTAAGTGCTGCTCAGTTATCCTAGAAGTTCTTCTTCTCAATTCTCTAAAGCCCCCTAAGCTTCCCTCACCTATCTTTTACTCTGCCTTCAAGTCTCATCTTAGAGCCCTTCCCTTGGGAACCTTTTCTTGACTCTAAGAATGAATTAAATATTCCTTCTTTGGTCTTCCCAAAAGCAAAGTCATGTTGAGTTGACCCTAGAGGAGACCACTGGTGTAGGAGACTATGTGTGTTGCAGTGTACAACCTGCACAACTGACTGCAGGTGGCTGCCTTGCTCCTCAAGGTAACACCTAACTTTGAATAGTACTTATTTGCTCATTCCTCTACTGACTCAAAGTTTCTTGACAGAAAAAATCTTTTCTTGATCATTGTTGTATTCTCAGGGACTAAAACTGATCTTGGCACATAATAAGCACATGACAAATGTTAGTTAACTTTATAATTAACTTTCAAGTATCATTAAGCCCACAAATTCCTTAGACTAAATTTCATTACCACTCCCTGCTTCCTATCTCACTTTCTTCTTTTTTCCCAGTTTCCCACTGCCCACCAGTTCCTGTACCTGGACCACATACACACCTGCCATGCTGTCGTAGTGCAGATAAAGCCCTTCATGGTATACCGGTGCCAGTTGCCGTGCACTTGGTTCGGATTCATGGCAACCTGAGTAGAGTTTTCAGTGGCTGATTTTTCAGAAGTAGATGGACAGGTCTTTCTTCCCCAGTGCCTCTGAGTGCACTCCAAAGTCCAGCTTTTCAGTTAGCGGCCAAGTACCTTAAGTGTTTTCACCACTCAGGGACTCCATGGTAGAGGCAGTGCTTTTAAAATCCATGTGTACATCAGAATCACCTGGAGGGTTTGTTAAAACACAGATTCCTGAGCCACACATCCAGAGTCTCTGATTTGGGAACTCTGGAATGGGGTCTAGGAATTTACACTTCTAACAAATTCCCTGCTGATGCTATTGCTGCTGGTCCTGGCACCACCCTTTGAGATTCACTTGTCTAGAACCACACTATCAAAGTCCTATAGATGAGCAGCGTCAGCATCACCAAGAAGCTTAGAAATGCAGACTTGACCCTCACCCCAGATCCACCGAAGCAGACTCTGAATTCTACCAGGCAGTGAGTATAGACATTAAAGTTGGAGAAGCCCTGCTTTAGGAGGCTCACTGCTCCAGTACAAGCTGAAAAGTCAACTAGCTCTTGGTAAACAGGCGAGATTCTATAAGGCCAAGCCAGTAGGCATGGCTCAGGTCAAGCTGTTCTCCTCAAAGAGGCTAGAGGAGTGTTCTACTCTCAGAATAATTCCAGTCTTTCCCACAGTTCCCCTGCACCTAGTGAAGCTCAGGGGATAGTGGAAAGTCATGCCTGAGGTCAAGTTATTCTATAAGTGGCTGAGCATCAGGTTACATACACCACCTTTGCCAGAGAGAAAATGGTTTATTCAAAGAAGCAATGAAATATGCACTCAGTGATAGATATAAACCAGAGAGACCCACAGATGTATAAAAGAGCCCATAAGGAAAAGGTATTATGAGGGATTTTTTTGGATGTGTGCCTAATCTATTGGCTTGTCTTGATTTAATTTAATTCAGTATTATAGATAACTGTTTATTTTTATGGCTACTCTAATTTGAGAACCAGGTTCACTTTGTTGTGATAAGGTTTGTGGTTTGAAAGAGAGAGAGAAAAAGGAAACAGAAGACAATATAGTTCCTGTGAGTAGTTCTGAATGTACTGAAAGATTGTGAAATTCCCTCTAACAGAGTTCTCAAGTGATATTGACTTCTGTTTGGAGTGAGATGTTTACTCTGGTAAGGAATGTTTTCAGAGGTTTCTATTATGATTTCTAAATAAAGAACCAAGCCCTGATCCAATTCCCTGGGCTTATGTTGAGGAAGGCTCTGGCATCTTAACGGGTAGGTCACAGGTCTCTTAACTGGGCTGGGTCCATAGGCCTCTCAGTAGTTCTGTACCCAGCCAGCCAGAGTTGTTTGCTACTTACCTGTTCACTCACACCCACTGCAAACAATTTACAAAGGTTTGTCCACTTCTGGAAACCCTGGTGGGATAATGATTAAGTGCTATGGCTGCTAACCAAAAGGTTCGTGGTTCAAATCCACCAGCTGCTCCTTGGATACTCTATAGGGGCAGTTCTACTCTGTCCCACAGGGTTGCTACGAGTTGGAATCAACTTAATGACAATGGGTTTGATTTTTGGTTGCCTACTTCCAGAAAATACATACATCAAGTTATACCCCTCATGTGAAAATATGAAAATTGCTTTACAAGCTATAGCATTAGAACAGTTTCAGAGCTAACACTTGCTTTATAAGTTATTAAACTCGACCCCCCCCCATTTTAGAGAAGTACCTCAAAGAGGCTCACACAACTAGCCTGTGGCAGAACCAGAGACAATTTCAGTTCAACAGCCACTTTCCAGAACTTTCCATATTACTCTTTTGTCCTGCCAGCGTGTTGGAGATGGGCTGACTGTGGAATCAGTCATAAGCAATTTACTTACTGAGGCATCGGTGGTTCAGTGGTAGAATTCTTGCCTTCAGTTCCCAGACAGTGTACCGCATGCACTCTTCCATCAGTGGAGGTTTACTTGTTGCTGTGATGCTGAACAGGTTTCAGTGGAGCATCTAGACTAAGACAAATTAGGAAAGACCTGATGATCTACTTCTGAAAATAACTGGTGAAAACTCTATAGACCATGATGGTCTGATTGCAAATGGTCATGGGAACGGCATATGACCAAGCAGCCTTTTGTTTTACTATGCATGGGGGTGTCCCATGAGTCTGAGGCCAACTGGACAGAAGCTAACTAGAACATCAACAGTTATCTACTACGTTGCTCTAAACCATCACAGCTTGTGTTCTCTGTTCACAACTACCCTGACACATCAATGTTAGCCTATAGTTCTGTTGCCAGGGTAATAGAGGATCAGAAGATGCATCCAGTCATCCCAAATCGTGGTATAAGGAGCAGTATAGCAGGGCTGGGCAATTCAGGTACACGTAGGAATGATTCAGGTACATAAGTAAGAACTAGCCTACCATAGTGGATTATAAGAAAAGCCAAAGAGCGCATGGCCCATCCAACAAGGCAGCCAATACTCACCTCTACTAGACACCTGTCTACTCTAGTAGACAGAAGCCTTTCAGTTTACAGGTCCAACATTGCCAGACATATTGTATTTTAAGACATGTAGAAAATTTGTGTGTGCTTCAATATGTAAAATCTATTCAATTTCAAATATTAGCTCAAATTTTAAAATGTCTTTTAGAACATGTCTTTAGAACTTAGGAGTGAGTGGCTTAACAGTGGATTCTAAGCCAGTTCGACCAGTGTGAATTTTGACTTGGTATCTAGCTCCCAGTTTCCTCATTCTTAAAACAAATAGTGATCTTATAGCATTCTTGAGATTAATGCTCAATCAAAGATTAAATGAGGTAATCTAAGTGAAGCACTTAGTATGCTGCCAGGTGTATAATCAATACTCAATAAAAGTTAGCAGTGCCACTATTATAGCACTGAATCATGAAAGCCTGAATGTCCTTAGTCAGAACTCTACCCAGAAAGCTTTCTAAAGCAAAGCCTGTATCTATCTGCCAGCTTGCTAGTTTCAGAAAGTAGCTTCAACAGCTCCACAATCCTTTCTGAGCATTACGTTAATACAGAGATCCAAACATGACACCATGACCTGTGCCCAGGGGAGGGGAGAGGAGGGGCAGAGAAAGAAGGGAGAAGAAAGATCGAACGTGGGCTGACTACTCTACTCTGGCAAGCTTTGGAAGAATTCAGGCAATGACCAAATGCTATGAGCATGCACAGAGGCCAGAAAGCTTCAGACAGGAGGCCCCTGGGGTATTTGACCTTGATGGTCACTCTGTCAGAAACAGCTTGGATTATCTGCATTAAGAATGTGGCCCGTGGGTCCAGACAGTTTTGCTCTGGTCTTTCTCAGCCTCTCAAGCACACAGGAACTATGTGGCTGAGATTGGAATCTGGCCTGCAGTGCCTGACAGGGAAAGACAAGAGTTTTAAATGTGGTTGAAAGCTTTCTGGAATGCTGCCCAACTAGTTCTTTGGGTGTTACTTAAATTTCCAGCAAGCTTGGAAAGAAATTGAGAAGAGCTGCTAACCTGACCATTGTTCTGTGGTATCAGGCAATCTTAGCGCTCTGGCGCAAATGCAGGCTAAGTCGCTCCCACTTTCCAAAGGGTCAGAGATGCATTTCTTCATCAGGCACAACAGGAACTGAAAGGAACAGGACTTTAAAGGGCTTAGCCCACAGTGGGCAAAAAACATACCAAAAGTTACCTGCTTCCCACTATCTACACATGCAGAAATCCTTGGTTAAGTGCTACAGCTGCAAACCAAAAAGGATGGCAGTTCAAATCCCCCAGGCACTTCTTGAAAACCCTGTGGGGCAGATCTACTTTGTCCTGTAGGATCATGCTGAGTTGGAATTGACGTGACAGCAGTGAGTTTTGTCTACGCAAGCCATATTGCCACTAGCCGTTAAATCAATTCCAACTCACGGTGACTCCCAGGGTATCACAGTAGAACTGTGTCCCACACATTTTCAGCGGCTGATTTTTTTAGAAGATGATTGCCAGGACTTTATTTGAGGTGTCTTTAGGTAGACTGACACCCCAACCTTTTGTTTCATAGCTGGACATGTTAACCTTTTGCACTACTTGGGAGTTTCACACAAACCACATTGAGCTTTGAAATTACAAATAGTGCCCAACTGTGTAGACCAAAGGCAAAGCCTATTTCCAAGAAGCATTGTTGTGTGGATCCTGCTGTCTTGAATGGGAGCTCTGGTGACGTAATGGTTAAGTGCTATGGCTGTCAATCAAAAGGTCGGCAGTTCAAATCCACCAGGTGGGCCTTGGAAACTCTTTGGGGTGGTTCTTCTCCATCCTATAGGGTCACTATGAGTCAGAATCAACTCGATGGCAGTAGGTTTGGTTTGGTGTTTGGGTTTACTGTCCTGGATATTTTGCAAATTCCTGATTAACTTGAATATTAAGAAACCCTTCTTATTCTATTTCCTGTTATTTTTGGGGACATGGAAGAAAAATAAAGAGAAAGAGTTTAATATTTACATAGCTATAAATGTTCCTCTTTTTTCCCCTAGAAAATGTAGTACATCCATTCCTCCTCCCACACATTTTTTGGGCAGATCCAGTTATCTTCTCAGTCCCACACAGAACTGATTAAAGAAATGTCAGGAGGGCACGCTGTAGCATAGCTACAAAAGGTAGTATCATGTGGTTGTCAATTGGCTATTGTTTTGGACTCAGAATTGGGTTTCAAATCTTACCCCACCACTTCCTAACTGCGTAAACTTAGACAAATTACTCAACATTTCTAAACTGAGTTTCCCATAGTTACAAAATGTATCTAATAATTGTATCTATCTCAGAAGTTAGGAGCATCCACAGGAGCTAATGGACACAAAGCACTTAGCAGGGCCTGACACATACAGAATACCAAATTTAGTGGTAACTATTGTTGTATTTTCTTTCCAAGTTAGCTCTAAAAAATCTACACTTTCAAAAACTGTGCTTAAGTTTCTAGTTCAAGAAATATTGAAGAAATGAATAATTCCCTACTGCGTGGTTCATTTGTAGTTCAGATTCCTTAGGAGGTGAACTCTGAGATGGAGTTTAGTGTACAGAATTTTCATGAAGGACTGCCCTTGGGAATGATATACTGTGGAAAAGTGGGAAAAGAAGTAGAACTGGACAGAAGGAAAAGTTGCTCTGCTAAGCTAGAGTGGCTCTTCAGAGTTTGCCAAGTTGTAACAAGATGGCAAGACTTTTATATCCACAGACTGATTAGTCCCTTGATGTGACCACCCTGAGAAAGGTGATAAACTGACTATGCTCTGTACTGTGAAGGCTGCTAAGAGCACTCCCATCAGCTGGGGCAACAAGTCCCTCACCACGTGGGTGGTGTAGCAAGTATCCGCCATAGTTCAGTTATACTATTTTGTTTTGCTTCCATCAATTGCATTTTTTCTTCCAAAGAGCCCCCAGCACTTGACAAAGTAGCTCATTTTTCTCATATACTTGTAGAAAGCCCTTGCAAAGTGAGATCTCCCCACCTTGTTGATGGCCACTGTGCACATAATGAAAAGTGATGCTGTTGACAGTAACAGAATTACACATTGGTTATTAGCATCCAGTCAAGGTTCTGGTATTATATTATCACTTCTCATTTTGTCACCATATCCAGATGATGTGAAATAAACTTTCCTGGACAATTAATGACTCCTCAGGGCTCTATCCTGTTACACAAGAGTGAGATGAATTTTCTCAAGGATTTTCCACTCCCATACCTCAGCATCAGAGCTAGGATTAGGTGGGAGTAACAGGAGACGTCTCAGACCACTGTTAATCAAGCTAAGCAGAGCAGCACCGTGGAAACAGACTCTCCTGCCCAGGACACCCAGATGGTCCCACACCTGTCCCTCTCCCCTTTCCCTTAGCTATGTTTAGGAATCTGGTTATTTAAAATTACAGTCAGCGTCAGGGACATCTTCACAAAAGAATCAATGACATAGTCCAGGGTGAATCTCAGCTGCAGCCACCTTGGAGACAGTTTTGAAATCTGAACATTGTAGGACATTTCTAAGCTAGTTGACAGAGACATAATTTCTGGCTCTCATTTCAGGCATTCTGGGGGATTCACCAAGGGGTCTTCTTTTTTTCCTACAAGAGAAGCATTAGAAATATGCAATATTTTTTCCTCCTGACCTCCCATTTAGCTGGTCCTCGAAGTATTATTGAGCCATTTGTGTACGTCACGCAAGAGCTTCCTGCAGCCATCAGAGCTCTAGGCCAGAGGGCCCGGATTCTCCTCCAACAAACACAAACAAAAGGAGAGATGGGTGGCTTATTTCAGACAAATAGAATTCATGTCAAAAACCATAATTGGGTCAAAGAAAAACCTTTTAAACAGAAGGCACAATCTACAATAAAGATCTAACACTCGGCATCTTTTTGTGGCAATAAGAAAGGATGTTAGAAAACTAAGAAAAAGATACTTGAAATATAATACTTGTGGGAGGCTTTTAAACAGCTATCTCACACTTTGACAACTTAAATAGCAATAAATAGAACAGTCAAATAGAGGAAAATCATCAAAAAGCATAGAAAATCTGAATCATAAAATTTTGCCTTTGCAAAGTAAATATGTCACCTTTTAAAGAATTCATGAAATATTGCAAAGATTGATCATCTCTAGGACACAAAGATAGGATCGGTAAGTTTCAAAGCAGAAAATTGATATGAGGCATTGTAACATACCACAAAGTAGTAAGACTGGATATTAAACAAGCAAATAAGTGATCCACCTGGGGAGAAGGAGGTACTCCCAAACAGTTATTAAGACAAAATGAAATAAACATGACAGATGTGGGCTATTTTTTAAAGTAATGAAACTTAGAATATTTTTCATGCCTTTATCTACTAGATATTTATCGCTGACTTATTAGACGCTAGAACAAGGTTTTAAGGGCAGGGTATACAGCAATGAAAAGCCAAACTGTTCTGACAGGGCTTACACTCCACCACTACAGTAGGGTAAGGTGGGGAGGGGGAAGACAGTTGGTAAACAAATATAGGAATAAACAAGAAAGTATCAGGGGTAGAACATGTTTTAATGGAAGTGTACCAGAATGACATGACTGGGAGTGACTGTGTGAGGAGCAGTACTGATCTGGTTGAGAAGGCATCTCTGGAATGTCATTTAAGCTGAGATCTGAATGTCAGGGAGAATCCACCATGGGAAGATATGGAAAAAAACATTCCAGCAAAGAGACAACCTACCTGCATATCAAAGTTAAAGAATGAGACGCAGCAAATGTGAAAAATGTATATAACCTTAAATTTTCCCAAGACTGAGAAACAACTAAAAGTCAAGAAGTTAAATTAAGGATTTAATAAGTCTTTTAAAAAGAAGGAAATAATAAAGATAACCAACATAAAATTAATGCAAAAACAAAAGAAAAGAACAAGATTAGTACATAAACCTAAGATTTAGTTATTTTGGAGAAAAGGCAAAATAGATAAACACCTAGCAGGGACTTTTTAAAGATATATATAAATATAAAAGTAAATATAAGAGATTACCCATTTGTTTAACAGGACTACAGTAACTCTAATAACAAATGTAACAACAAAGAAAGAAAGGAAAGTGGAGAAGGGACAGGGAGGGAGGAAGTGAGTGAGAGAGAAAGACAGAAAGAAAAAACTGCATCAAACTTTACTTGGAAATTAACAAGCAAATAAGCTTTATTTATGCATATAGAATCATAAACCTCGTAAATTGAATTCTCTCTATATTAAAAGAGTTATGGACTACAACCAAGGAAGCTTTATCCCAGAAATGCAAGGATAGATAAGTTAGAATTAGAAGAAGAAAGAATATATACACATATATATAGATATAATGTGATCTACCCCACTGTATCTGCCTTAAGTCTTAATCATTGAAAAATAATATTTGTGTATGTATATGTATAATGTTGTATATATATTTCTTGTTTTGCTTGCTAAAAGTGAAGAAGACTTGCAGAACTTGTTGATAAAGATCAAAGACTACAGCCCTCTGTTAGAATTATACCTCAGCATAAAGAAAACAAACATCCTCACACCTGAACCACTAAGCAACACTGTGATAAATGCAGACAATATTGAAGTTGCTGAGGATTTCATTTTACTTAGGTCCACAATCAACACCCATGGAAATAGCAGTCAAGAAATCAAATCACATAGTACATTAGGCAAATCTGCTGTAAAAGACTGCTTTAAAGTGTTTAAGCAGAGATGCCACTTTGAGGACAAGGATACGCCTGACACAAGTCATGGCATTTTTCAGTCACCTCATAGGCATGCTAAAACTGAACAATGAAAAAGGAAGATCAAAGAAGAATGAATGCATTTGAAGTACGGTATTGGCGAAGAATATTGACTCTACCATCAACTGCCAGAAGAACAAACAAGTCTGTGTTGGAAGAAGTTCATCTGGAATGCTCCTTAGCAGTGAGGATGGCGTGACTTCTCTCATGAACACTGGATGTTTTCTCAGAAGGGAGAAGGACATCATGCTTGGTACAGTGGAGGGTCGTTGAAAGAGAGGAAGACCCTCAACAAGATGGACTGACGCAGTGATTGAAGCTGTGAGCTGACACACAGTAATGACCGTGAGAATGGCACAAGATCAGGCAGTACCCTATTCTGTTATGTGTAGGTTTATACACGGCTAGGGTTCTACACAGAGGAGGAGGCCGTGACTGAGATCGCTGCATAAAACTGGAACCCTGAAGAGTGTCCTCCAGTGAACTAGAAACAAGAAACACTACATTTCCTGGATCAAAAAGTGATAAGGAGATGTGTATCTGCTTTGGAATCTGGGTAGAGAAAACAAATTGTTCTTTAGAAAACAAAACCTCTAGTCTGTGCTTTCCATGAGCACGAGGCCCGTGGTAGCACAGCTTTTGCTATCAAAGCTGTGCAGGTGACCCCAAGTCAGAAAATTAATGTGAAACCTGGTCTGGACCAGCAAATGTGTCGGATACACAGCCACTGGATGCACACATTTCCACCATCTGGGGCAGGGTTGACAAACTAAGGCCCATGAGCCAAATACTGTCCCTGTCCTGTTTTTATGTGGTCCATATACTAAGAAGTGTTTTTTAAAAATATTTTTAAAGGGTTATTAAAGAATAAGAAGCTATGTCAGAGACTATGTGACTTGTAGAGCCTAAAATATTTAGCATCTGGTCTTTACAGAAAAAGTTTTCCAATCCTTCATCTAAAGCACAAAGAAAATTGAAGGAGTGGGGCGGTGGGGAGGCTATCCCCGTTTGAAAAAATCTTGTAGTAAAAAAAAATTACTACATGATAAAACCGTCTGACTTTTAGGAAAGTCAATAGACTGAACCGAGAGTAGAATGAATAGACAACAGCCTTGCCCTCCAAAATATATAGATGTGATATGCTATATATATACATATATTTTGTTATATGCAAAATATACGTGTACTGTGTTATTTGTAATAAAGTAATATAAATAAATTATATATACTGGAGCCCCAGTGGTACAGTAGTTAAGAGCTATTACTGCTCATCAAAATGTCAGCACTTCAAATGTACCAGCAACCCTATGGGGCAGCTCTACTCTGTCCTGTAGTGTTGCTATGGGTCAAAATCAACTCAGTGGCAACATGTTTGGGTTTTTATATGTATATAACAGGTCTGCCCATTGAAATGGCCTAGAAACAAAGACCAACCCAGTAGAAATGAGACCAGTAGTGCTCAGATTATAGTCTAGTCTCCAAATACCTTTCTTTTCTTTTCTTTTCTCTTCTTTCCTTAACTTAAAAGGACCCAGAGGTCCTTGGAGAAATGTCTCCTTCCAGGCCTAAGAAGGGAAATGTGCAAGCTAGGCCTAGAACATCCTGTCATCCAAGTAGCAAGGAAATTATCAAAGACTCCAAGGCAGATTTCAAAGAACTTAAGAGTTAACTTTAATAGCCTTTCCTGAACAAAGATAAAACAATTTGATTTTGGAAATTGATCTTGACCACAGACTACCTGAACTTGATTCCCTATTCCTTTAGCAACTGTATAAACTACCTGATATCCTTTTAATAAATTCATCTTCTGCATTTAATGGGCCAGATTGTTTTTATTCCTTGCAGCTAAGCAACCCAAACAATATATACTCTGAGGAAATTTGCCTGGTACAATGTAAGCATGATAGGTGCTCAGTAAATACTAGTTTCCCTCTTGAGAGCCAAAAATCTATAGCAACCAACGTCACAAAACAATACGTGTACTAATTGTTTAATGAGAAACTAATGTTCTCTGTAAACTGCCGTATGTAGCCCAATAAAAATAACTGAGCACACTTCTACTCAACACACATCAGGTTGCCATGAGTCAGAATCAACTCAACAACGGGTGGTGGTGGTGGTTCACTATTAACAGTGTGGTACGTGAATTTTCATTCGCTACTGTTCCTTGTCTTCCCCAGAATTCCCTTGATAAGAAGGGTTGCTTGAAAAGACAGCACTCTGGTGTTCCAGGGCAAGCGTGGGCACAGACCGTTAAGCACCACCAAAACCCCTCTCTCATTTTTACAGAGCCACCAAGGAAGAAGAAACAGAAAAGGCAAGAGATCATGGCATACGTACTGATGTTTCAACACAGTAATCCTTGAGTTTATGTTTAGGGCTCTGACAGGTGGAAACAGGGTAGAAAAGAGGAAAGAGGAAGAAGCACGTGTGGGGAAAAAGAAGGAAGAGAAAGCTGTCTTCTGTGTCCCCCACTCTGTTCTCTTTACTCTTCCATGTATTCCTGCCCACACACCCAAGGAGACAGTGATGAAAATGGTAATGAAGATGAGTCAAGTTCATAGATATTTTATGACCATATCATCCTCTTGGGTGTACATCTCTTAGGAATTTCTCTTTCTTGCTTCAGGTGTGCTAGAAAGGTTATGGCCAGTGGTTTATACCACGTTTGTTCCAGATCTTAAAAGGAAAGTTGTTTCTTCTTTCACGGACACACTTTTCCTTGAGTTTGTCTTGCCTTGGCACTGGAAAAATTAAAATATGGAAGCCCAAGGATATTATAAGCTTAGAAGAAAAAGTGTCAAGGAGATTAGTTTTGCTTCTAGATTAAACAAAAAGGACTCTTCAGCAGTCGTCCTTCAGCTTTTCGGTGGCCCAGAACAGAGTCTGAGGTAAAAAATACGATAATTAAGAGTATGCATCTGCCTGGCCCTGTCCTCTGAGCATGAAGTTTCCCTTGCAGATTTCATGAGCAAGAGCAAAGCTGCAGCCAGATAGGCTTGAATGCTCAAAACCTTGGGCTGAAGCCCAATATTACCCCCCAAATACCATGTCACCTAAAACGAGCAACATGTGTATAAGTGCCGTTGCCAGACCAACTATGGGCTCATAATGACCATGTAAGACAGAGTAGAACTGCCCTATAGTGTTTTTAAGGAGTGGCTGGTGGATTTGAACTGCTGATCTTTTGGGTAGCAGTGAAGCTGTTTAGCCACTGTGCCACAAGGTCTCCAGTGCCTTGGTAGATGAATGTTATTCTCTAAGCCCAGCTGAGCATTGGCTGCCCACGGGGATCAGACGGAGCAAACACACTGCTACATGGAGACCCCAGCTCTTGGAAATTGTTGCTGTGACTTCCAGGTCTCCTTCGCTGGCTTTCCGTCACTTTTTCTGTCACCTTCATCAGCTGATTCTTGAGCATCATTTTCTGATGCTCCTCAGCTTTAAGCAAATCTGTACCCTGTTGAAGCTCTGGAAGTGGATAATGGTATGAGTTTGTGGCTTCTAGAAATGGCGCTTCAAGTTCTATTGACGATATGTTTGAAATGTGAATGGATCCATCTGCTTGGGGGATGATCTTTCCAAGACAAGCTCCTAGACCGCTGCTGCCATGTCTTAGATTTGCCCCCAAGTCGTTTACAGGGACTTCAGATACCATCCCAGGTGCTTTGCCTCCCCCTTCTGGTCAATTCAAGGGAACTTTTAGATTCAGTATTCAGGGAAAGGAGTAATATGGTGATACTTATAATACAACTGGAAACCCCAGTGGTGTCCTGGTTAAGTGCTGTGTCAGCTAACAAAAACGTCAGCAGTTCAAATCTACCAGGCTCTCCTTGGAAAGTCTATGGGGCAGTTCTACTATGACCTATAGGGTTGCTCTGGGTCAGAACTGACTCTTTGGGAGTGGGTTTGGTTTTTTGGTTTTCAGTAATAAACAATCAAATTATAATCTCCCAACAATTATTTTTCAATTCGCAAAAAGCTATACTCAGAGGACAGAGTAAAGATATCATTATTACATCCTACTTACATGAAGGCAGAGTCATGACATTTACTGTACTATACAGAGAAAAACCTACCTACTGCTGTTGAGTGGATTCTGACTCATAGTGACCCTGCAGACCGAGTGGAACCGCCCCATAAGGTTTCCAAGGAGCACTTGGTGGATTTGAACTATACAGACAGAAGATGTTAAATCAATAGGTCTCAAATAGAATATCAGTGTCATTTTCCTTCAAACGGAATGTCAGATTTTTGCAGAATCAGTGTCCTGTGACAAGTAAGTTGGTGAAATCTCAGGGTAAACTAAGCCACACAGATTACTACAAAATTTCTCAGGGCTTTTAAATTGCTAATGTGCATTGTGAAACCCTGAGGAGGATAAGAAACCCCCCCTTTTCTGCGTGAGTATGCATGTGTGTAAATGTTCTTTTTTTTTTAATTGTGATTAAGTGAAAGTATACCATACAAATTAATTTCACATGCCCACCTATCTGCAGCTCCTTCTACTCTCCTTGCCCAGTGACAGCATATGCCTCCTTTTCATTCTGTACTTGCCATGTCCTCTTAACAAGCTGCTGTCTCCTCCTCTCCACCCTCTTCTCTCCCATCTAGAAAGAGACCAAAGGGACAGCATCCTACAAATGCAGAGAACTGTAAAGGACACACACCACATGATCACATTGTGTCCCCAAGTATTTTAGTCACCTAGGGCTGCTGTAACAGAAATACCAAAGAGTGGATGGCTTTAACAAAGGAAGTTTTATTCTTACACAGTCCAGTAGGCTACAAGTCCATATTCAGGGTGTCCGCTCCAGAGGAAGGCTTTCCCCGTTGTTGGCTCTGGAGGAAAGTCTGGTACTGTATCAGTCTTTGTCCAGGGAGCATGTTGGTGCAGGAACCTCAGATCTGAAGGACGTGCTCTTCTCCCTGTGCTGCTTTCTTGATGGTGTGAGGCTCCCAATTCTCTGCTTGCTTCCCCTTCCTTTTATCTCTTGTAGGCTGAAAGGATTAAGGATGGGGCAAGCCATACTCCAGGGAAACTCCCTTTACAGTGGAGCAGGGAGGTGACGTTATAAAGGGATTTACAGGTCCACCCTAATCCTTTTACATACAGCATAGGAAAATCACAAAATGCAGGACAGTCACAAGATACCGGGAATCATGGCCCAGCCACATGGCTGCACATATTTGGGGGGGACACATTTCAATCTGTGATACCAAGTCCAGTCTTTTTTTTGTCTGAAGAGGTAACCTCAGTAGTGTTTTCTGGTCCGGGGCAGCAGCAGGTCTAGGGCCTGTGCTCCCAGGGGAAGCAAACCCCTTTTTGAGGAGCATCCCAAAGGCTAATGGTGCAACCTGCAGAACACACTGTAGGAAATGCGACATGGACATGGAAGAAGTGAGCTAAATAAGAAAGACCTCGGCATTACAAAATGATAGGTATCATCTCACCCGAGCAAACGTCAAGGCCAATGGAGCAATATCTATCAGTATTTCTTTGAGTTGATAGCAGACTCCATTTCAATCACAAAAGCTGAAGATTGAAAAGGATCCTAAATGTCCTAAAGATTTCTTGTAGTTTAATCCCTTCATTTTGTAGATAAGGAGACTGATACTCTGAGAACAAACTATACAGTGTGTAAAGTCAAAATCCAGTGAAGAAATGCAAACCGAATATCTGTTTGTGGAGTCTAAAACACATGCCCACTTTTCCCAGAGGAGTTATTCATAGCAAAGTCCACACTGTGACATACAAAATCAGCAGATAGAATAATAGTAATAACTTAGCTTAGAAGAGTATGTATCAGGCCACCCACTTCACTGAAAGGTATAAGTAAGATGCTGCATCATTTGACAAAGCAGTATCAGATTATTTATTTATGAACCCACAGAGTCACTTTTATAAAAGTCATCATCCTCATACACACATCAAGTAGCAGGTTAAGAAATAAATACAGTTTGTGATAAATTCCAATAAATGTTAGTCCATTTAGGGGAACCCCAAAGCCTTCTGTATCAGCCAAGACTACTCTGGTTGCTGATAGGAAGACAGCTTGAATTAGCTAAGGCAGGATGTGAAGGGGCAGGGGAGTTATTTGCTAGAAGACTCACATACCAGAAGGAAGATTGGGAAGGCAGCGGCGGAGCCATCAGGATCCTCCCTCATCTCCTGCATGCTCCTCTCTCTGTCAGTTACTCTCTTCTCCTGCAGATGGCATCTACCATCCCGTGGGATAGTGGCTGTCTTTGGCTTCATAGCCTCTTATCTTCCCCCAAAGAATGCAGCAGATATGAAGTCTCCAGTTCTAAAGTCTCGGAGAAGGATTCTGATTGGCCTCTTTTGTTGGAGATGTTTCTGTTTGAGATAAGAACACAGGAACATAAGAGAAGCATACTGTATAGTGAATAAGAGTGTACAATTGAGGTCAACTGCTTGAGTTCAGTTTAGTGACCCCCCTGTCTACTAGCTGTATAAACTTGGGCGAGTTACTTAAGCTCTCTTACGTCTGTTTCCTCGCCTGTGTAACAAGGGTAATAATGGCATCTACCTTTCTAGGTGCTATACAATGGTTAAATGGAATAAAACATGTAATGAAGTTAACGTAGTATCTGCCACAAGGTAAGCACTCAATAATCATGGGCTATTATCATTTTTGGCTCAGCTTAGATCAGGAGCCCATGCTTGTGTAAATCACTAAGGTAATGTATTGGAGAAATTAAGAGTTTAAACTCTGTAGTCTGATGATTTGGATTTAAATCTCAGCTTCTGCACTTACTAGCTCTGCCTCACCCAACTTATTTAACTATTTGTGTCTTTGTTTTCTTCATCCATAAAATAGGATAATGGTTTCTACTTTGTAAGGTGATCACAAGGAATAAATGACTTGATGTCTTCAAATAACTTGTGTCTTGCTCTGCAAATAGTAAGCATCCAACAAAAATTATCACTATTGTTATCATTAAGGTTGTGGAGGTAGGCCTATGAGAAGATGATAACTCTCATTTGGGCCACGGTATTAAAAAGAATATTTAATCTATTCATCCATTCGCTTAATAAATACTGAGTGCTTCTGCTGTGCTAGGCACTGTACTCAATGTGGAGATACGATATAATGAACAAGGCACACAAGGTCCTGATCTCAAGAAGCGTACATTTAAGCAAGGCTTTCGGGAGAGGGATATCTTTCTGGAAGAGAAAAGTAATAGATGTCCGTTATACCTACTGTCACGGACTGAACTGTGTCCCTCCAAAAATATGTGTAGCTATTTGCTTGGGCCATGATTCCCTATATTCTACAATTGTCCTACATTTTGTGATTTTGCTGTGCTGGATATTAAAGGATTAGGGTGGGACTGTAAATTCCTTTATAAAATCACCTCCCTGCTCCACTGTAAAGGGAGTTTACTTAGAGTATGGCTTGCCCCACCCTTAATCCTTCCATCCTAGAAGAGATAAAAGGAAAGGGAAGAAGGCAGAGAACCGGGCACCTCACACCATCAAGCAAGCAGCACTGGAAGAAGAGCACATCCTTCAGACCTGAGGTTCCCGTGCCAGGATGTTCCCTGGACAAAGGTGATGCAATCAGACTTTCCTCCAGAGCTGACAGTGGGAAAGCCTTCCTCTGGAGCAGACATCCTGAAGTGGACTTGTACCCTACCGGACTGTGTTAAGAATACACTTTCCTTTGTTAAGGAAATACCAGTCTGTGGTATTTCTGTTAGAGCAGCACTAGCTGACTGAAACACCTACCAGTTAGACTTCTAACCTACAGTTAGACTTCTGACTTTTTTGTTAACAAGCAGCCCTTCGGTCTTTCAGATTTCTTGTCTTCTGCCTTCCCTAAACAAAAAAAAGTCACCTTCACTATCATCTCTATTTTTTTGTAAAGAGATGCTGTTTCTTTCTTGATTGATAATTGTGACTGTTTAAAATACATATACAGAAGAGTTTAACAGGTGTGCCACAAAAAAGAAATCTAAATGGATAACAAACACGAAAAGATGTCACCATCACCAGTTATCATGAAAATGTAAACTAAAGCCACATGATATATCACTATGTACCCCTTACAGTGACAGCCTCAAGCACTGCAAGGACATAAAGCATCAATAATCCTGATGCTGGTGAAAGGGTAAATTTGTAAAATGATTAAGAAAAACAGACTGGTATTATCTAATAAAATAGAAGATATGAATAATTTATGACCAAGTAAATCCCTTTATAGATATATACTCTCATAAAAACATGCTTGTGTGCACCAGTATATATATTTAAGAATGTTTGTAGAGTGTTGAATATTACCTCCACACCAGAAACAACCTAAATGTCTGTCAGGAGTGGAATAATTTTTTAAAAGAATTATGGTAGAGACACACTAAGAAATACTGTACTGTAGGAAATTGGGGGAGGGTGAGAAGTATACCTATATGTCACATACTGGATGAATCTTAAAGGCATAATACTAAGTGAAAAGAACCAAATAGTTCAAGATACCTATTGTATCATTCAATATTGCATTCAGGCATCATTGACTGTATCATTAAAAAAATATTTTTAGAGACAGAATTAATTATTTTAAGACTGTAAAAACAAAGAAGAGTAAGGAAGTAGACTATAATAGAATTTACCATTAAGAGGAAGAAGGGATGACAATTAGCAAAGAGGTTTCTAGAATATTGACAGTGCTCTCTGTCTTGACACACGTAGGTTATCCAGGGGTTTGTTTCACACTTTGTTGAACTGTATATTTATTTTTTTATTTAAAAAGCCTTTCTGTGTGTTTGTTATATTGCACACATGTACACACACACACAAGCTGGGTGGAAATTGTACTTCAAACACACAGGTCAGAAGGTAGAAATTAATGCAGTAAGATAAACAGTAGAATTTCTCCAAGTAGCAATCCACAGAGCTCCCTGAGAGAGGGCTGAATGTTACCAGATGGATGAAATGTAGTAAAAAGGGAAGATAAGTCTAAATCCAGTTTTAGTATCATCACCATCCTAGGGCAAGCATTCTAGCCATTTGTGGCTAAATAGAGCAAATGAGGTATTTTTGCCAATTACATTACGCATTGTATTGAAATTCTATTCTAGAAAGGAGTCTAGTTACAGAGAAAATATATAGCAACATTAAGTCCACAGGTTATGAATCACCAAGGCTAAAAGTCTCCCTGCCCACCTCCCCATCTTCAGTAAATGTACAGCTGCACAAATTTATAGCCAGTGGAGCGGACATTCAAGTGATTGAAGAGGGTGCTACTCCTTAGGGCTTCTGCTGCCGGGACACACTGTGCCTAGCACATTTTATCTTTACTGGTCCCTGGGCAACTGACTTGCTCTCTTGCAGCAATAGCTGCCCCACCAGGAACCCCAGTCCTATCTGCTCTGCACCATCACCTTCCAATTCCAGAACTCTCCTTCCATGCAGAGTTTATGCTTGTTTGTTTTGGGCTAGGAAAAGAAAAACTCTTATCTTAAACATGCTCTCTGCATCTCCCCAGTGATGCTTATTTTGTAGACTCTTTCTAGAATACCCTCTAATTGTCCCGCACACTCTCTATTGCTACAGCCAAGGATTTCACAATACTTATTGGTGTCTTACAGCTCAGAACCTTCATAATAACTTATGAGGTTGGTACATCATTGTTCTCAATTGGCTTAGAGCGGTTAAGTATCTCATTTTCAAAACTCTGATTTCCTGACCCCTATCCACACAAGTCTAGTAATTTTTAAATTTTCTGTTTTTTATGTCTTTGAAATAATATCATAAAAGCATTAAAGATAATTTTGAAAAATTGCTTATCTACAATCTCACCACTCTAGCACATATTTTCTTCAGTTTTTCCAGGTTTTACAATGTGTATGTATACTTATTTTAAGTAATAATCATAATATATATACCTTTGTACTATTTTCATGGCGACCCTAGGGGCCAGCGTAGACTCGACGGCACTTGTCTTGTATTATTTTGTGTACCATATTAGACATGTTTTCTTTGTTACTGATCAAAAGTAAAAACCCATTGCTGTCAAGTCAGTTCCAACTCACAGTGACCCTACAGGACAGAGTAGAACTGCCCATAGAATTTCTAAGAACCACCCAGCTGACTTGAACTGCCAACATTTTGGTTAGCAGCCATAGCACTTAACCATTATGCCACTTGAGTTTCCTTGTTACTGTTAGAAGTGGAGAAAAATGTGAAATAGAATTTAAATTTTTAAGAAATCCAATCTTGCCAGACTAGTTGAGACTGGATAAGTGCCCAGATTATTGCACACAGGTACCCCATAAACCTCAAACCAGAACTACCCCTGAGGGCATCTTGTAGCTAAATACCTGATAACTCAAAACCCAATGCACTGACATCCAGTCAATTCTGACTCATCGTGACCCTACAAGATAGAGTTTTCAAGGAGCACCTGGTCGATTCAAACTACTGATCTGTTGGTGAGCAACCATAGCACTTAAACCACTATGTCACCAGCATTTCCAAATGTTTTAGTCAACTACAGCTGCTCTAACAGGAATATCGCAAAAAGTGGATGGCTTTAGCCAAGAACAGTTCATTCTTTCACAGTTCAGTACACTACAAGTCCAAACTCAAGATGTCTGTTCCAGGGGAAGGCTTTCCCCCTTGTTGGCTCTGGAGGAAAAGTCCTTGTGTTGTATCACTCTTTGTTCAGGGAGCATCTTGGTACAGGACATGCTCTATTCTTGGTGCTGCTTTCTTAATGGTGTGAGGTTCCCAACTCTCTGCTTGCTCCCTTTCCTTTTATTTCTAGTAGGATGAGAGAATAAAAGGTGGTATAAGCCACACTTCAGGGAAATTCCCTTTACAATGAAGCAGGGAGGGGACCTCAGCAAGGAGACTGTAAGAAGGGGTTTATAGTCCCATCTTAATCTTCTTTAATATATAGCATAGGAAAATCACAAAATATTGGGAATGATGGCCCAACCAAACGGCTACACACATTTCTGGAGGGACACAGTTCAATCCATGACACCAAATAGATTAGCTCATAAAATAATGTTATCAGTGAGTACTGTGCACCTTAAAGAAAGTATCCATATGAGATTAAATAATCTACAATTACTGTATTTTTATGAAAATAATGCACACATCCTGTTTATTTGCCAACCTCGCTCCCCCTGCCCCCCAGAAGAAGTCCCTAAAGCATGGCTCCTGGACATATTTTAGCTCAGTAACTAAGTCTCTCTTGTGGTTCACCTTCAGCCAAAGATTGTTGTTTTTCTTAGGTGCCATTGTGTTGGTTCTGACTCATGGCAACCCTATGCACAACAGAACTAAACAATGCCCTGTCATACATCATGGCCACAATCATTTTATGCTTAAATCCATGGTTGCAGCCACCACGTGAGTCCACCTTGTCGAAGGTCTTCCTCTTCTTCACTGACCCTCTACTTTACCAAGCATGATGTCCTTCTCTAGGTATTGATCCCTCCTGACAACATATCTAAAGTATGTAAGATGCAGTCTCACCATCCTTGCTTCCAAGGAGCACTCTGGTTGTACTACTTCAGGACAAATATGTTTGTTCCCTTGGTAGTCCACAGTATGTTCAATATTCTTCTCCAACACGATTCAAAGATGTCAATTCTTCTTCCACAGACTAGACAGGCTCATAAAACAAAATGAGATTAAATGCACACTTCATCATACAGGCATGGAAGGGAAGGCAGGAGGGGAGAGAAAAGCTGGTAACAGGGACTTCAACATTGAGAACAGGACAATGTTGACATGTCATGAGGTTGGTAATCAATGTCACAAAGCAATGTGTATTAATTGTTTAATGAGGAACTAGTTTGCTCTGTAAATATGTATTTCAAGTATTAAAAAATTTTTTAAAAATTGTACTGCCAGAGGGATACTTAGGTAGAAATGCTCAGTAAAGAGCTGAGTGTATGGATCTGAGGATCAAGGGAGACACCTGGAGAGATATATTTGAGAGTCTTCAGTGTGTAGACAGTAATAGAAGCAATGGGAGTAGATGAGATCACCCACAGAGAAGCTGAGAGGCTACTGAAGATAAAACCTTGGAGGATTACCAAGATTCATAGAACGAAAGGAAACCCTGGTGATTTAGTAGTTAAGTCAGCAGTTTGAATCTACTAGGTGCTCCTTGGAAACTCTATGGTGCAGTTCTACACTGTCCTACAGGGTTGCTACAAATCAGAATTGACTTGACAGGAGTGGGTTTGGGTCTTGGTTTTATAGAAGGAAAATTCACGAAGGAAGTGAAGAAAGAGAACCCAGAGAGACAGAAGACCTAATAGAGAACATTGGTACACAAACCTTAGGTGAGGCATCTTAGGGAAGGAGGAAATGGCCAAGAATGTCAAACACCAGAGATAGAGGAAGCTACTTAAGGGCTCTCAATCTCCACTGGAGTTAATAGCTAGGTCACAGCAATTGGTGAAAGTAGAGTCAGTGGCATCATGAAGTCTGTCTTAGTTATCTAGTGTTGCAATAACAGAAATCTACAAGTGGATGGCTTTAAGAAAGAGAAATTTATTGTCTCACTTTCCAGTAGTCTACAAGACCAAATTCAGGGCATCAACTCCAGGAGCTCTGGAAAAAGGTCCTTGTCATAAGTCTTACACCGGAATAGGAGCTTCTCCAAGTAGGAACCCCAGGTCCAAAGGACACAGTCTGCTCCTGGCACTGTTTTCTTCACAGTGTAAGATCCTCTAGTGTCTCTGCTCACTTCTGTCTTTTAGATCTGAAAAGGGACTGGCTTGAGATACTATCTAATCTTATATGTCTCATCATTATAACTGCCACTAATCCATCTCATTACATCACAGTGGCAGGATTTGCAACACACAGAGAAATCACATCAGATGGCAACATGGTAGACAATCATCCAATACTGAGAGCCATGACCTAGCCAAGCTGACAGATCCTCTGGGGGGACACAATTCAATCTTTGATAGGATCTATGTTGGGTTGTTAATAACAACTATTTAGATCTTGAGGAAAGTCTTAAACACAGAGTTTGAAGAAGAGAGAATTTAAAGTCGACATCAAAATATTCAGTAACACTAAGGTAGTAATTGAGACTTGGAAGGAATAGCGATTTGCAAACAATTCTGTACAAGCCCCTCTCACACATGACATCGTCTATCACAAGGCATGAGGAACAAACAGAAACTCAAGCTCAGCAGAGACAAGAGTTGTATTGGGGCTCTGAAAAGGAGGTTGTTCTCTCTCTGAAATCTTGCTGCACTGAATCAATTATCAGGAATGCACATAAAATTAGTAAAACTCACTTCATCTTTGAAAAGACCAGCATGACAATGTGTGGACTGGATGGCCAGGATTTCATCCACTTGCTGGCCATGAGCAGAAGTGAAGGTAACCCAGCAATGGAGAGACAAGGAGGATCCCAGGACACAAGGTAGAGATGGAGGACACTACTTAATGCTGACAGATCTGAGACTCCACGTTGTAGTTCTTTAGTTACTATCAGAGCCCTAAAGATACAGTGATAACATTTAATTTTTAAAACATAACTATTTAGTCACAGAAAGGAAAGGCCTCACTTCATTTCACTAGTGATAGTAATAAGAATGGAGCCCTGGTGGTGCAATGGTTAAGCATCTGGCAGCTAACACAAATGTCAGCAGTTGGAATATACCAGAGGCTTCTTGGAAACCCTATGGAGGCAGTTCTACTCTGTCCTATAGGGTCACTATGAGTTGGAATAGACTCAACAGCAGGAAGTTTCCTTTTTTAAAGAATTAATAAGAATATGTGAAATGCCACACTGTTGTGAGTGTAAGTCTTCCCAGCATCACATTCTGGTTGATAGAGACACAATTGGAGGTCTGGGGACACTCTCAAAAGATTAGGCATATATACCCCCTTTCCAGATGCCCTTAACTCCAGTATGCTCTTTAAATTCAGTATGATCCTTTCACATGTGTTGTGTAATCCTTGGACTTGAGGATTTAGGACAAGGAATCTGGCCACTGCGTTACCTGCTCAGACCTTGGAAAAGGCAAAGCTTCCACTTGTAATTCAGACCCGTCAGTAGTACCTTCACAAAGCACTAGACAAACAGTCCCAGATTAAGGTCTCTGTCAGCACAAAACCATGTCCAGGTGACAGCTTATTTCCTGTTGCCCTCAGTAACTGAAAAGAACAGGGCATACTTTCCCAGTGACTAGTATATTATGTCACCTCTAACTGTGTCTGAGTAGCCTGAGCTAACCTCCTCATGATTTAGAAGATGATGGGTCTGAATTTCATTATAGATATGACTTCCGTCCTCGTGTCCTCTTCTGGGGCACAGGGATTCACTTGGAAGGGTGTTGTAATTATTATGCAGATTGCTTTCCTATCATTTGATTGAAACTTCATGAAAATGGAAAGTCATTAATGTAACTTGTCCCTCAATTTCTCTTTTTGGGAGATGTGGAAACAGAGCCAGGTATAATTCAGTCCACCGAGCCACTCTCTACTGAAAGTATAAATAGAGCACAGCAGCTTTGAAATAGATGTAACCACAGAGTCAGAGAAATTCTCAAAAGACCCATTCTCTTGGAAATTACCTTTCCAAGTGAAGCTGGACTCACAGCAATTATTCAAGGCCAGCATTCAGCTCAGAGAATTATTCTGTAGTGTTACCTGCTTTGTCATTCATCCAATACTGTAAGTAGAAGGAGGTCTTTCTTCATCCCATAGCTGGGGCATGAGTCTGGGCACTGTAAGGATGAGTTCTCATGTCACTCTGTGGCTGTCATTGTGTTGGACCCATGAGAAGCAAGCTGTATTTTTCCCAATGCACTGCAGTGTTATTCTACCCCTACAGCCCATTCAACACCTGCCTTAGTAAGTCAAGTTCCTTAAAAGCAAGAGATTTGTCAGGCCAAGTTCTTAACCATGGCTTTTAGCTCACAGTACCCAGAAAAGGACAACAGCTCTGTGATTCCATTTTATTCCCTTTATCCAAACAAGGTATCAAAATAGATACAAAGAAGGTGAACTGGAGCATCAAAATATCAATAAATTGGAAACTGCATGTTTGATCAATTTCAGATGACAGAAGTTGGCAAAAATCTTCAATCTTTTCATCTTTGACATTAGTGGTTAGCGTGTCAATTTGAATAATGGTCACATTAACTGGTCTGCCCTGTAGGCGTATGGATACAGTGTTGTATTTCAGAAAAGATCTTGAAATTTTGATGATGAATGCAACACCATTCTTCAATTTTTCGCTCCTGGTGTCACGGATTGAATATGTTCTCTAAAAAAGTTTCTAGCAGTTGGCTGTGCCGTAATTTGTGATATCGTGCGATGTTCCTTTATGTTGGAAATCCTGCCTCTATGATGTTAATAAGGGTGGTTGGCCAGTAACTGTGTTGGTAGAGCAAGATTCAATGTGTAAGTTTGTTTTGTGCCTTGAAGCAGTCTCTTGAACTATAAAAGGAAAAATTTGGCAGAGAGATTTTGGAACCTCACAGCATTGAGTAAGCAGCACCTGGAGAAAAGGGTGTCCTTTAGATCTGAGGTTTCTGCACCAAGATGCTCCCTGAACAAAGACTGATGCAACACAAGGACTGGTCCCGCCAGAGCTGATAAGGGGGAAAGCCTTCACCTGGAGTGGACATCCTGGACTTGGACTTGGAGCCCACCGGACTGTGTAAGAATAAACTTCCATTTGTTAAAGCCATCTACTTTGTGGTATTTCTGTTAGAGTGGCACTAGCTGACTAAAACAGATGGTATAGCAGACCATATGACTGTCTGATTCGAAGGGGTCAATACCAGTCTATTTCAGTTCACTAATGCCTAGAATATCGATCTTTACGTATTCTACTATATATATATATTTTTGTTTTGTGATATTTTATTGTGATTAAGTGAAAGCTTACAATCCAAGCCAATTAGCCATATAACATCCTGTACACACCCCTCTGTGCAACTCTAGCTGCCTCTCAACCCTATAGCAGCACACTCCTCCTTTCCACTCTGTACTTTCTGGGTTCATTTAACCAACTCCTATACCCTCCTCTTCACCCACCCATCTCATTTCTGTAGCGAAAAATACCCCAGTAGCCTTGCGTCTTGTAGTTCAGTCCAATTTCTGTCTGAAGGGTTGTCATCAGTATTGGTTTCAACTTTGGCCTAGGGTCGCCATGAGTCGGATCCGACTCGGTGGCACTTGGCTTGGCTTGGCCTAGCAGTGAGTCTATGAGCCATGTTCTTGGGGGACCCTCCAAGAATGCAAACTATCAAGCCTATTATACTTTTGATGAATTACAGAATCATATTTTGTACATTTAATGTGCTGATTACTAATGGATGTTTGCAGCTGTTTCTTTCATTTTGATTCATGCACATCAGCAGATGAATGTCCTGAAAGTTTTACTCAATACATGTTATTAAGGTCAACTTTATTTTGAGGAGGCAACTGTCCCCTAGTCACATTCTGAGTGCCTTCCAACCCGAGGGGTTCATCTTCTGACATTGTATCAGAGAATATTCCACTGTTACTCAATATTTTTTATGTAGTTTTCAGATCCTTTTTCCTCCTGTCTCTTAGAGTGGAAGCTCCACTGAACCTGTCCACCACGGGTGACCCTGCTGCTATTGGAAATACTGGTGGCAGAGCTTCCAGCAACACCCAAGCCCCGACAGTATGACAAACTGGCAGACAAGTGGTAGAAGTGGAGCGCAGACACCAAAACTGACAATGAACTGACTGGACAGATCTACACAATTTGGTGTCATAGAAGTGAGAGGTTTGATTCAGTTTTTACTGTTTTACCTGCCCTCTTGACCTTACCTAAGCAGATCATCTCTCACATCCTGTTCCCCAGTCCCCCACCACTGTCCCTTCTTCAAGGCCTGTGCACTGCCACGCGCAAGAACAGTTTCCTACTTACCTGTGGTGAAGTTAGGCCTGTGGGTACGCCAGTATTTGTCACGCGTAATTCATGAGTGGTCGGCTCGATTATGCGCACCAGTGGCAGTGAGGTCGGCGTGATCTTTCAAAACAGCAGATGAGCCCAAAATAAAGGCTTCGGATAATTGTCCTTGGAATGAACATAACTGGTGATTTTCTTTTTAATATAGGTTTAATTGAGTTAAGATTAACATGTACTCTCTGCTTCACATCCACTGAATGTGCTAAGTAAGACAGAGGGAAGGTGAAGAGAAACTACCAGAGATTAAAGATGTGTGTTGACAGTGTAAACATGAAACTGCTTGAGTGCACTGTCTTTAAAACCATACCGAGGTTTCTTCTCTGTTATTATACAGCTGCCTTCTTGCAAAACTAAACATTCAGCTGAAGGCCAAAGCACTCTATCTTCAAACTGTTTTCTTATCTTTAATCAATTTTTTTGTGTGTATAGTGTTAGTGAATTTGATTCTACCAAGCATCCCAAACCTCTTATTTTCCCTGTAGTCACCTGCAGCTCTAAGTTAACTTCCATTCACTTTTTCTGGCATAATCTTCAAAGAGAAACATCAGTGGTTTATAGGTTTTGAGTACATTGGCTCCAAAGATCATTAATAAGTCCTTTTGCATTGTCACAATTGCAAGCATAAACAAAACTATATTATGAGTATTAACTTACAGGCTTAGGATGCTAGGAAAATTGGTGTTTCCAACCGCACGTGCTAGCTGTGTGTGTATATGTTTACCCATCTTTTGCAATGATCATTCCTGGTCTGGGACTTCATGGATGGAGCAAATCAGTAACATACTTGAAAGGTTTGAGGTTTGAATCCAGCAACAGGTACCTGGGAAAAAACGGCTTGGTGATCTACTTCTGAGAAATTAGCCACTGAAAACTCTATACAGCACAGTTCAACTTTGATAGACATGGGGTTGTCATGAGTTGAAATCAACTTCATGGCAACTAGTAGCTGGTACACCTGGTCTTTTGGAGGTTTTCATCAGAATAACATACACCCTCAAAGCAAAACTGCTCCCAACATGATAGAATTAAAGTCACATTTAATGGGCCAATCCCAATGCCCCCTCCTCTGAAAAGAATGAAATTGATCTATGTTCTATAGCTATGGCAGCAGCAGTATGCTTTCCTTCCTTTCCTTCTTTTTACTGACTCTACACTGCTTTACACCAGCAGTGTACATATGACATGGGATATCAGAGTTTATACCTGAAGAAGGGATAGGCAGTATCAGCCAACTCACACACAGGCTTGTGACTCTAGCACCAAATTCAGCTTGTGGCTCACCAGATAAATTTGTCTGGATGGAAATGTCAATTTGAGAAGAGTGTTTTTCCATTTTTATGCTTTAGCTTAGGGAGGTGGAATGGTTGTCATAGTGTAGGAGTTTTAGTGAGAGTTTTAAATTCAATAGTGAAGGAATGAGGAGGCATACACACAAGCAGGGGATGAAAAAGACATTTCAAAATTTAGCAAGAGACTGATGCTTCCCCCTCATCCTTTATTAAAAAGGCTTTTCAAAAGCAGTGAAGATAGCTCCAGTTGCTAATAGGGATGCCACGTGGCAGCAAGTGAAGTTGTTTTGTGATTAGAAGAACCTGGCTTGTAACCAGCCAAATTGCTTCATCCTTGAGAGCAAGAGTGGCCTTGTCAGGTCTGGCTGGATTTAGGGCCAAGATCTCCCACTCACTGGCTTTGTAACCCAAGACAAAGTATGAATCTAGGAAAATTCAGAGCCATCAAAAATGAAATGAAATACAGAACAAAATTCTAACTCACAAAAGGAGATCAGACTTACTAGTCTGACAGAGAATGGAGAAACTCCAAGAGTATGGCTCCCAGATACCCTTTTAACTTAGTACTGAAGTCACCCTTGAGGTTAACCCTTCAGCCAAACGTTAGAGTGGCCCACAAAACAAAACAAGACTAAATGGACACGCCAGCTTAGGGACAAGGAAGAGAAGACAGGAGGGGAGAGGAAAGCTAGTAACCCTCAAAACAAGAAAGCCCAAATTTCAGTTTATCCTCATAAATAGGCTAACTTTTCTTGGATATATTTAAACAATACTGAATGATGCAGGAAGCATGAAAAGAGGATAGAAGGAAACACACAGAGTCACTGTACCAGAAAAAATTGGTCAACATTCAACCGTTTCAGGAAGTAGCAGACAATCAAGAAGCAAAGTTGTTGAATGAAGGAGTCAAAGCTGTACTAAAGGCACTGGTGAAAAACAAGACTCCAGGAATTGATGGAATAGCAAATTGAGATGTTTCAGCAAATGCATGCAATGCTGGAAGTGTTCACTCATCTACACTGAGAAATTTGGAAGACAGTTACCTGGCCAGTGGACTGGAAGAAAATCGTATTTGTGCCCCTTCCAAAGGAAAATGTCCCAACAGAATATAGAAATTATTGAACAATATCATTAATGTTGTATGCAAGAAAAATTTTTCTGAATAATTAAAAAATGGTTGCAGGGGTACTGTGACAGGAAACTGTCAGAAAGTCGAAGCAGATTCAGAAAAGGACATGTTGATAATGTTCAATTTTTACCTGTGTTTTATTGACTATGCAGAAGCGCTCAACTGTGTAGATTGTAACAAATCATGGAAAACATTGAGAAGAATGAGAATTCCAAAACACTTAATTGTGCTCATAAGGAACCTGTACACAGACTGAGGCAGTCATTCAAGAAAGGTGTATGTCAAGGTTGTATACTTTCACTATACTTTCTGTATGCTAAACAAATAACCCAAGAAGCTGGAGTGTATGAAAAAGAGGGAATAAGACTGTAGAAAATTCATTAACAGCCTGCAGTATGCAGATGACACAACCTTGCTTGCTAAAATGAAGAGGACTTGAAGCACTTGCTGATGAAGATCAAGGACTACAGCCTTTAATATGGATTATATCTCAACATAAAGAAAATAAAAATCCTCAAAACAAGAAAGCCTAAATTTCAGTTTATCCTGATAGGCTAACTTTCCTTGGATACATTTAAACAAATGCTTTCTTCAGAGAATGTATACAAGTAAATTTCAATCAAGCCCAAGTGAAAGTATCATAAATTTGAATTTCTCTATGGCCTAAATAAGTGTGATGTCACTCAACTATTGAAGTTGTCAAGAATTTTATTTTACTTACATCCATATTCAACCTCCATATAAATGGCACTCAAGACATCAAACGATGATTGCCTTAAGCCTATCTGCTGCAAAAGACCTCTTTAAAGTGTTGAAAAGCAAAGACATCACTTTCAGGACTAAGGTGTACCTGACTTAAGCCACACTATTTTCGGTTGCCTCATTAGCATGCAAAAGCTGGACAATGAAAAAGGAAGACTGAAGGAGAATTGACACATCAGAATTACAGTATTGGCCAAGAATATCTCCATACCACAGGATGCCAGAAGAACAGGGACATCTGTACAGCTGTAGTGCTCCTTAAAATTAAGTATAGAATCTACAGGATGTCATCTTGCTGACCTCTGGCTGGAGGAAGGGGAATGGATGGAGAGGAGGGGAAAGGAGGCTGTTGGGAGGATGAGACATGCATGGAGCAGAGAGGAATAGTGTGCAGTCACCGGACAGGGAGAGCAGTGGAAGCTGCATATAGGTGGGCATGTAAATTTATATGGGAATGTATATTTTCACTCAGTTATGTTAAATAAAACACACACACACACACACACACAAAAAGTGAGTATAGGGAGACTTTCTCTTATGTTCTTTGGATAAGTTATCAGGAAGGATCAGTCCCTGGAAAAGGACGTCATGCTTGGTGAAGCAAAAGGTCAGTGGAAAACAGAAAGCCTCTCGAGGAAATGAATTGACACAGTGGTGGCAACAATGGGTTCAAACACACCAAAGACTGTGAGGACAGTGCAGGAGCAGGCAGTGTTTTGTTCTGTTGCACACAGGGTCACTGTGAGTCAGAACCTACTCGATGGCATCTAACAGTAACAGCAACCTGAGGCAAGAGGCCCATTTCCTTACCTACAAAATGGGGATGATAATTGGGCCTATTTAATAAGCTCACAAAAAGGATTATAGATAATAGCACATGTAAAGTGCTTCGTGCAGTGTCTTGCACACAATAGGTGCTCAGTTAAACGTACCTATTATATGTTTAGATCTTTCAAAACAATTTTCCTCTTAAGTAAGCTAACCCATCTTGAATATATTTAAACATAGTCTTTCTTCATAGAGTGTATACAAGTAAATTCCAATCAAGCTCAGGAGAAATTATCCTACTTCCCAAATTAGTGGTGACCTGAATAAATGTGGTATCATTGTTTTCTATTATCAGTGTTAATGCCCCCTCCGTTTGTACAGATAATTGAGTGCTGAATGCAGTCTAAAGAAACTGTTAAAGTCGTAATGCCCAAGTGGAATTTATTTAAGGAGAGATTGTGGCTGGAAGATGGTCTATAAAAATAGCACTGATCCTTACATCACATCACTTGTTCCCAGCGGCGTCTTCAAGCCCTCCTGACAAACAGGCCTGCCCTCCTGCAGACCCAGGATTCTGTTCTGCCTCACACATCCCAACACAACTGCCAGCTGAGTTCTAATTGCAGAATCTTCATTAGCAGGGATGATTGAAACTATAAAAAGAACCCAGCTGAATTTTTCACATCCTGCTGGGTGAGTACAAGGTCTGGTTCTCCTGTTCCTGACACCCCGTTGTCCGTCCCTCCTCCCGCTAGCAATTATCTTTGGTACCCGCGTGGTCCTGCTTCTGTAGGAAGCTCTGAACAGTTGAGAGATGTTATCTGCTTTCTCTTCTGAACCTTCCTCCCCAGGAGGTGGCTTGATAACCAAGATAAATATGTCTGGCCTTCCTCCACAGCTGCGGAGACAGCAGCTTCATTCCTTAACCTCATCACCTAAGTGTCCTGCCCAAAGTCACCTGGAAGTGTGCAATCAAAGAGAGAGAATATATTTCTCATGGCCTCTGGGCCTGTGTGAAAACCTACTGGTGACTCTGTTTGCAAATTAGCCTTTTTCAGTTACATACTTGCTTATTTGTGTCCATCAGTAAGCATTTACACAGCACTTGCTAAGCGCTCATACTAAGTTCATTGCAGTGAAGGCAGATATACAGAAGCAACAGACCACTGAGACACTGAAAATATAGTTGAAAGGTGTCTTAGATTTCCTGGTGCTGCAGTAACAGAAATACTACAAGTGGATAGCTTTATAAAAGAGAAATGCATTGTCTCACAGCTTAGAAGGCTAGAAGTCCAAATTCAGGGTGCTGGTTCCAGGGAATGTTTTTTCTCTTGGCTCTGGGGTAAAATCCTTGTCTCTTGCAGCATTCTTCAGCTCCTTGGCAGTTGTCTTGTGGTGTGGCATCTATCCTTTCCTGCTTGTGCTTGCTGGTCTCTGGGTCTACCTGTCTTCTTATAACTTAAGAGTGATTATTAGGTTTAGAACACACCCTACACTGACATGACCTTGTCAGCATAACAAAGAGAACCTTATTTCCAAACAGGGTTACATCCACAAGTAGAGGTTAGGACTCCAACACATTTTTAGGGGGACATGATTCAGTGCATAACAGAAGCCAAAACTGCATTGGCTCCTGGTTCTTAAGAGTCCTGGGAGTGATTTATGCAAATTTTACATAAATTGTATTCAAAAATTATTTCTATAGATATCACAAGTGTGTGTAAGCAGAGAGGAGGAGGACAGAGAATAAATGTGTCATTTTACCTAAAAAGAGAGAAATAAGTGATATCTGCAAGGATATTCATCAAGAAATCTAACAATAGATACCTCTGAGATGCTGTCTATCAAAATGATTGAGAAGCCACAACCTAGGTTTGAATCCTAATTCTGCCATCTTGTGCACACTGTATTTAACCTAAGTTTCAGTTTCTTTGGGTTTTCTTTTTTTTTTTTTGTCTATGAGAGGATAGTAACTGTAGTATCTCATTGGGTTTTTAGAAGGATCAAGCAGGTTAACATAAGGCTGAACATTTTTCAGTGTCAGGCATTTAAATATAAACCAAAACCAAACCAAATCCATTGCTGTCAATTCTAACCTACAGCAACGCCACAGAATGGAGTAGAACTGCCCCTAAGAGTTTCCAAGGAGCACTTGGTGGATTCAAACTGTCAACATTTTGGTTAGCAACTGTAGCACTTAATCCTACGCCATCAAGTACTCAGTCAATGTAACTATTCACAGTGATGGAATGTGGCAGAAGGACGGGCACAGGTGGACAGTCCGCGGGGGAGGCCGGGGCAATCTGGGCTAGGGAACATACTGAGCAAAGGCAGGGAGGCAAGAAGGAGCCTCATCTGTTTTCCATGAGAGAGAAGGCTGGCTACGGTGGGGACACTAGATAGTGGAGGGCCCCAAAAATCATGCAGGAAAGCTCAGCTGTTATCCAATAAGGAATGGAAAGTTCTTGGACGTCTCTGAGCTGAGAAAGAACCTGATGGGTTTAGTAAGTCAGAAAATTTCCCAGTTGGTTGGATGAAAAAAATATTTATAAAAGTGGAATACAGGCAAGATGGTGGAAATGATAGTGTAATTTTTCAATGTCTTCGAGTTTCCCTCCCTGTGCCAACAAAATAGACACATCATCTAGGATATCAAAAGAAATAGCCTTACAATAACATCTTCAACAAAACCAGGTGTCAAGTTATCTTCAAAACAAAAAAGTTGTCATCAACTCCATTCTGACTTATGGTGACCTATGTGCTGTAGAGCAGAACTTGTTCCATAGGGTTTTCATCGCTGTGAATTTTTAGATGGAGACTGCAGGTCTTCCTTCTCAGGTACCTATGGGTGGATTTGAACTTCCAAGTTTTCAGTTAGTATCAAGGCTTTAACTGTTTCTGCCTCCCAGGAACACTTAAGGAACCTACAAGAACTTCAGACTACCCAAGGGTGAGACCAAAACACTGAGCACAGTGGTCTTGAGATAGAAACAGCTGACGAGAAGGCAGGCAGAAAAAGAGAAGACAGTTCTAAGAGTCAGGGAACCCAGAGATTGTTAATCAGTACTCACCCCTAAAGGAGGACAGTTCACAAACGTGTCAAAGCCTAACAGACCCAGCTGAGACTCAGCAGGAACTATTCAGACTCTAAATGGTAGTATGTAGGTGGCATATGGCCAACTCCCCTTCAGCAGGATGTCGTAGATGAGATTCTCCAAGAAAATGAAGAAAACTTTTGAAAAGATTTTGCCCATTGAGAAATGCAGGCTCTAGCACCTGCCCTAAAATTTCTGAGATAGAAGAAGAGAATTCCAGGCCGGCAAAGGACTGGTATGTTAGCATTATGTGCTTTTGGAAGCCTGCTATGACAGATAAATGCATAGCAGTACAGATGTAGGCATGGCTGAGTCTTCTCTTACTCCTTTCTGTTAAAGGAGTTACTGGCAAGCAGTTGGCTGTTGACTTCAACACCTAAGGACCCCATGAGTATCACAGTAGATACGCTGTGCTCCATCAGGGTTTCAATGGCTGATTTTCTGGAAGTAGGTCACCAGGGATTTTATTCAAGGGACCTCTGAGACTCAAACCTCCAACTTTTGGGTAGCAGCCAAGCACATTAACAATTTGTATCACCCAGGAGCTCTGTGATGGGAGTGAAACCCCTGAAAACAGCTGTGCTTAGGACACAGTCATGGTGACTTAGACTGTAGGGCAGGCTTGCCTTTTGAAAAGGCAGCAGACAGGCGTGGTGAAAACCCAACCCTGATCCACTGATTCTCTTCCCTGGGGTGCCCTCCCACCATCATCAAAAGCAACAGGAATGACACAGATAATCAAATAGCTAATACGCACAAGGCAAAATGAAATCACAGAGAAAATACCCAAGTATCTGAAGAAAGCAGCCACTATAAAAGAAACAAACTGAATTACTCATACTAGATGAGATAAATAAATTTGAACATTGAAATACTAATCATTTATACTGTCAAAGAGAGGCCACAGGATATTGTTAGCATGGAATGAATATAATCACTCTTAAACGGCCTAAATAAAAATACCAGGTATGAAACTCTAACAGTTTAATTAACAAACCCAATTAAAAAAATAAATAACAGAAGGTGTTTTAGATAAATTTGAATTAATGAACAAAAGATTAGACTGAGAAATTACCTCACAAGGTCTTGGGAAGAAATAAAAATACATTAGAAAAGTTAAGAGCAATGAAAGCTAGAAGAAGAATTTTTAACATCTATATAATAGAGTTTCCAGAGGAAAGAAAAAGGAGGAAGGAGATACGGTAGATTTTAACATTAGTTGTCCCCGGTAATCGCATCTGTCACAATGTATAATCAGCCCTTTCTCATATTTACTCTGAGCTTGGTCATGTGACTTATTTTGATCAATGGGAAATCAAACTTGAAGCGGCAGACTTAGTAATCGCTTGTGTGCCCCTCTGCAACCACATGGGATTACATCAGTAAATTTGAAGCCAGTAGAGATTTTGTAAGCGCTTGTGTCAAAAATCACAATGACTGTGTGAGGAAATGTAGTGTAATGTTTTAGAAAATGAAAGACCACACCAAAGAAGCAGCCTAGTTATCTCAGCTGTCCCAGCTGAGCCCTAGCCCCCAGAGACTCTTCAGCTGAAGCAGCCACGTGAGTGAGCCAAGGTGAAGCCAGCACAAGAACCACTCAGCCAACTCAGAGAATTATGAGGAATAATTCACTGCTGTGCTTTTAAATCACTAAAATTTGGGGAATTTCTTATGCAGCAATTGATAACTAGTAATATGAATAAATAATAATATAGCTAAATAATGACCTAAGGTTCCCAGAAAAAAAAGATCTTTGAAACTTAAGAATGTTTTTGACTGCAGGGCTTGTATTATGCCAAAAGAATAAGCAAAAAGAAGAAAAAGAAAAGGCATTTGTAGTGTAATATAATACCTGCAGATTCCAAAAGACAATCTAAAAGCATGCAGAAAGAGAATATATTATTTATAAAGTAACATGAATTAGCTTGACATCAGATTTCTCAGCTGTGACAGTGAAATCAAAAAGCCAATGGAGAATTATTATCAAGAAGTAGGAATAAAACGACTTCTGAAACAAAGCTAAACTATCTCATTAAAGTGTAAAGATTCAATAAAGATATTCTCAGTTATGTAAGGCTACAGAAAATTTAACATTCAAGAGACACTCCTAAAAATAGTCTTTACCAAAAACTAATGAGTTACGTAGTCAAGTCAAAACATTAAACAAAAAAAATAAAGACAAAATCAAAGATTTGTTTTTCTTTGAAAAGTTTAGTAAGAGACAAATCTCTGGCAAGTGTTACCAAGGTAAAAAAGGAAGATGCAAATAAACAAAAAAGCAGAAAAAAAAGGGGGAAAAATAACTAAAGATGCAACTTATTGCTAAAATACTAAAAGAGTATTATGAAGAGCTATAGGCTAATACATTCAATAACAGATGAAACGGAGGAAAGGAATTTAGTCAGGCAAATTTGCTGAGTCATCAAGAACACTAACTATGGAAGGAAAAACACTAGATGTTAGATAAGTGGTAACTTTGGTTAAGGGTAAGATAGTACACAACGCTAGGGAAGTCAGAAGAACTTGACTGGGACAAAATCATAGAAGTTTTACAGACACAATTGCCATGACAGACCCAGGCCCTGGGCTGGAGACCACAGTCTCAGAGGATATCTAGGTCAATTGGCATAACCTAATCAATAAAGTGGCATAGTAGTTAAGTGCTACAGCTGCTAGTCAAAAGGTTAACACTTCAAATCCACTAAGGACTCCTTGTAAACTCTACTATGAGGCAGTTCTGCTCTGTCCTTTAGGGTTGCTATGAGTTGGAATCGACTTGATGGCAGTGGGTTTGGTTTAGATTTAGTGTATAAAGAAAATGTTCTGTATTCACTTGTGGTGAGTAGCGACTGGGGTCTTCAGAGCCTGTGAGTGGCCATCTAAGATACACTTATTGGGCTGGAGCAAAGGAGAATGAAGAAGATCAAAGATGCAAAGGCACACCAGCCCAAAAGCAAAGACTACAAGTCAGGAAGCAGTAGGAAAACTGGACAATGGAAACAAAATTCCATTTACTATTGCAACAAAATAATAAAGAACCTAAGAATTAATCAAGAAAAAGGGCTTTGTAGAGGAAGTGTTTGAACTCTATTAAAAGATGTAAATGATTACACAGAAATGAAAAGGTACACCATCATGGATGGGAAATATAAAAATAATGCAGATGTTTGTTCTTCCCAAATTAATCTATCTAATTAATTTCAATAATATTTTGAAAATATTTTAAGATCCTAAACTTTACGTGGAAATTTAAAAAAAAAAATTAAAGCTCCTGGCATCAAGTTGATCCTGACTCATAGCAACGCTATGGAATAGGGTAGAACTGCCCCACGAGGTTTCCAAGGGTATAATCATTACAGAAGCTGCAGTATCTTTCTCCCTTGGAGTGGCTGGTAGAGTCAAACGGCTGACTTTTCAGTTAGCAATTGAGCACTTTAAACACTGTGGAACCAGAGCTCCTTTATGTGACAATAAAGACCCATAAATAACAAGGTAATTTTGAAAATATCCAGTAAATAGCAAGAAGGAGGGATGAGAGGAGAGAATGAAGGCAGGGCTCACCATACCAGCTGTTGAGTATATAAAATAAAGCTGTCGTCATAAATGTATTAGATTGATATACCAAGCAGGGAGGGGGCGGTGGGGAACCTCATGTAAAAACAGATTAAAGGCACTGATTAGACTAGCCTGAGATGGTTTCCACAGTTCAGGCAAGGAATGACAAGACTCAGATCTGTCTTGGTAAAACTGAAATGAATCCATTACAGCAGGGGTAGCTATGAGATATGTTTCATAAAATAGTTGAGAGTAATTTCTGACTGGATGGATACGGGTACTAAGGAAAAGAGAAGACTGAGTTGTAAGATGACATCTAAGATTAGCAAAATGGATGAGAGACAGACTAAGCAGGATCTTTTACATGACATCAAGGAATTCAGAGTTTTCTGTAAGTAGGCAGATGACAAGATTACATTTTTATTCTAGAATATTAAGTCTACTGGCAACATAGGCTAATTGGAGGCATACCCATTAAACTGTTTTAACAGTCAGACAGGAAATGATGAGGGACTTGACCAAGACTGTGGGAACTGGAATGAGAAGGGGGAGGTAGAAAAGTAGATAATGAAAATGTTGACTCTGAATGACTTCACTGATTAGTTGAAAGTGGATGGTGAAGAAGGAAAAGGGTTTAACACAATTCTGAGTTTTCTAGTTTGGGCAGGAAGTAGATGGTAGCAGTATTCACAAAGGAAAAAGATTCAACGGCATTGTTTTAGCCAGAAAGAACCCAGGAGCCACAGTGGTTAACCACTAAACTGCCAACTGAAAGGTCAGCAGTTCGAACCCACCAGCTGCTCCATCAGAAAAAGATGTGGCAATCTACTTCTGTAAAGACTACAGCCCTGGAATCTCTATGGGGTAGTTCTACTCTGTCCTATAGAGTCATTATGAGTTGGAATATCCAGCAACAGGTTTGATTTGATTTTAGACAGATATTAGTTTAATTTTATGTATGCAGTTCTAGATAAACCAATTACACATGTCCTATGGACAACCCAAAATTTAGGCCTTGAACTTACAGGAGAGGTCAGGGCGGAGAATGTAGAATCAAGGGTCACTCGAGTTTGAGACAGTAATTGAGGTCGTGGCTGTGCCTAAGCTTTCACAGAGGGTGAATATAGGAGATAAGTGTTTGGTGGCCCAGTTCTCCAGAGACAGACTCAAGCCTCGCCTTTGGGTGGTACGCAGGGTACTGGGAACAGTGAAAGCCATATTTGGCAACTGTCAGCTCACATCTGTTTTCTGTGGCAGGGTTTCCTCAGTGACTGACAATCAGAAGACATAAATAATGTAACACATCCAGCAGACAAATTCACTAGGCACAGATCTGCCTAAATATTTAGACACAACCAAGCAGTGATAGAAATTATTAAGAAATTGAAATTCTGATCACTAAAGGTGATCACTGAAATGGAGAACAGCTCTCATACTGCTCTGGTTCTCACCTTCAGGGCTATGGTTGATTTGTCAGTGCCAGCCTGGGGAAATGACAGTTTCTCATTGTGGAAGTCTCGCTCTCTGTCTGATCAGTGGTGTATGCCTTATCCATTAATTCTCCTTCACAAATTTTGTCCTCATGGCATCACTCCATGAGGGGAAGTGAACAAAGGATAGGGTATATGTGTAGTTAACACAATATTAAATTTGGTGCAGAATATATAAATATATGTAACACATCAAACAGGTTGATTTCTAGTTCTGGCTCCATAAACTGGAACTCAAAATCAACCAGTTTGATGCATTACATGTATTTACCTGTGCATCTTAGTTATCTAGTGCTGCTAAAACAGAAATACCACAAGTGACAGCTTTAACAAAGAAAGGTTTTTTCTCCCAGAGAGTCCGGAAGGCTAGAAGTCCAAATTCAGGATGTCACTTCCAGAGGAAGGGCTTCTTTCTCTGTTGGCTTTGGAGGAAGGTCTTTGTGATGCATCAGTCTTCCTTTAGTCTGGGAGCATTTCAGCACAGGAACCTCAGGTCCAAAGGACATCCTCTGCTCCCAGGACTGTTTTCTTGTTGGCGTAATGTCCTCATGTCTCTCTGCTTGCTTCTGTCTTTTATGTCACAAAACAGATTGGCTTAAGATACCACCTAATCTTGTAGATCTCATCCATATAACTACCACTAATCCACCTCATTACACAGTAGTGATAAGTTTACAACACCCAGGGAAATCACATCAAATGATCAAGTAATAGACAATCACACAGCCCTGGGAATCATGACCTAGCCAAGTTGATAGATATTTTTGGGGAACACAACTCAGTCTTTGACACTGTGTGACACAGCTTCCTAGACCCTGTTCTTATCTGTAAAATACCAGTTCCTGATCTATCTGATGGGTACGTGTGAACCAAGAGCTAATGTATCTCAGTGGTTTATAAACTGTGTCCTTCAGAGCCCCAGGCTTCTTCAGCTGGCCCTCAGGAACCACAGCTCATAGCTGCAAAGGAGAGGGTGAGAAGCATCCTTGAGGGTTACAGAGGGGACAGTGCAGGGGGAGGTGGGCTCTGGCTCCCTGAAACGTGGCAGCACTAGAACATCTCCACTTTGCATCTGTTTTACATCCTGAGATTCCAAAGGAGATTATGTTTGAAATGATGTACCTGCTGCTGAAAACATCCTTGGAAACCACTGATATCAGTGAAAGGTCACACATCAACATGAGTTATTATCAGTTAAAGGGTGAATTCACTGCCCTGGATAAATGTCTGATGAGAAAGAACATGTATCTGGATAAATGTCTGATGAGAAAGAACATGTATCTGAAATGAGCTTTTTGGACTATCTATGCATTGCAATCACTAGTGTTCCCTTTTGACCTTCATTATCAGATAATCATTAATACTTTGTATGTGAATTTTTATTGTAATAATTACACCTTGCTTCTCGTGCTGCCCTAAATTACATCTCCTCCTAAACACAACAAGATGTACTTATCTTGATTACATCTATGGACTGAGTGTTGAGTAGCCAAACGAGGACAGCTACTGTCTTCTGCTGCTCCTAGTTACATTACGGTCCCCTCAGCCTCCAGCCCAAGAGCACTGCTGGAAAGAGGTGATGTCCCAGCTGTTTCCCACTGCAGAGAGCCCATCCTGGAGAGTGAAACTCCTCTGGAACCCAGAGCTCCAGTGGGAGAACTCAATTTCGCTCACAGTTTTGGCAAATTACTTCACACCATTAGACCAAGCTGCATCACAGAAATGGGTACTGGGAAGAGAAGCAGAGATGGAGTTCTCACAGGCAGATCATTAATGACTTCATTCTGGTGAGTCTTAATTGGGTTTCCAGGAGCTCAGGACCTGAATGGTCTGCTGTCCTACTCTGCCTAGTAATAGGAAAGGGGATGACACAGGAAAAATTCAGATGAGATCTAGTTTTTGAAAGAGCACCATAAGTCCTGATCAGGTTTAGTGACCATGGAAGCTGAAGCCAGCTAATTATTATTCATGTGTAAGAAAGTCACAAATTACCCACAAGTTCCTCTTTTTCAGCCAATGACACCCAGGAAATGCCAGTCAGAAATAAGGGGAACATTTAATTTAAGAAAGTTCTTAAATTCTTAATTATCTCAGCCCTGAAGACTGCGGGCCTTTCAGTCAGCATCTCTCCAGGCAGTATCTTTTGTAGTCAACTCATTTTTTCCAAGGTCTGTTTTCCCTCATCAGGGATGCATCACACAGCAGCTTCTCTCTCCTCAACTGTTGCATTCTCTGATGTCACCTGGTCATCCAGCCAGGACCCTGAAAACAGGCATTGCAGATTTTGTTATTTCTACTCAGCCAGGAAAAAGAGGTTCCTAAAGTGCTTCCTTAAGTCCTCTAGTTGTGATAGGAAAATGAGAAGCATTCCGAGCTTTTAAATATGACAAGCAAAAGGTCTTATTTAGGAACTAAAGGAAAATTCCAGAACCACTTATTTACCCCATGTGCGAATAGGAAAAAGTCCTAAGAGCCCCACTGGGCCTAGGAAAGCTATAGGATTCCAGTTACTATCAGCTTGTGTCATGGAGGTTTGGAGTAAGGACAGTGCAAACTGAAGTCGGGGTCAAACAACATGGTCCATGTTGTCAGCTCTCATTTGGGAGCTTCTCGAACCTTTTCAGAAGTTCCCAGTTGCTTGCTCATAAGACTCAAGAACACAAGAACTGCTATCTGAACTTGAAACATGATTCATTCAGTCTAGAATGTGTTTCATCATCAGGACTCTAGAGATGTCTTATTAAGGATGGGGGGTGGGGTTTCTTTCTGCCCCCAAAGCGTCAAACTCCTGTTTTCAGCATCCAGAATGAGTATCTCTAAGAACAAAGCCTCTATTCTGTAGTATGGGCTTAGGAAAAGAAAGAGAAATGGGGAAGAGAATCAATATTTACAGAAAATCTAATTCGCATAAGCCTTTGTAATAGGTGCCTCTACAATGAATAATTTTAAGGCTCTCAACTACTCTATGAACTAGAAGTTATTACTCCTCATTTTCTAAATGAGGGAAAACTGAGACTTAAAGAGGTCAGACACTGTGCCCAAAGTCATATCACTAATAAGAGGTGATACTGAAATTCTCTTTCCCATTGCATTCAATTAACTAATCACTAAAGCCTACTGATTCTGCTTCCTAAATGAGCCTCACATCAGTTTTCACCTTACTAATCTTACTAATGGGGTCCTGGTCGCACAGTGGAGTCCTGGTGGTGCAGTGGTTGAAAGCTTGGCTGCTAACCAAATGGTTGACAGTTCTAATCCACCAGCTGCTTCTTGGAAACACTACAGGGGCAGTTCTACTTTGCCCTACAGGGTTGCCACAGCAATGATTTTTTTGTTAAGGGTGGCTGGGAGGTAATGTTAATACAAGGCCTGCTCAAAAACCAAACCAAATTTACTGCCTTCAAGTCCGACTCACAACAACTCTATAAGAAGAGTAGGACTGCCCCCATGGAGTTTCCAAGGCTGTGATCTTTACAGAAGCTGACTGCCACATCATTCTCATGTTCAGCCACTGATGGGTTTGAACCACCAACCTTTTAGTTGGCAGCCAGAGCTGCTAAACCTAGCTCAGACCTTAGTTAATTTGTCTGGACCATTTCATTTACCATTTAACTGGTCTCCTGGTATATCTCACTACTCAAGCCTTGCTCCTGCACAGTTCTTCCTCCTATACTATTCATGGCACTGTACACACCTTCCTTTCTAAAATGAAGAATTAACTGTATAACCCTAATGCTTACAAATATTCCGTGACCTCTTTCAATCACAGGGTAAATTCTAAACTCCTTTGTGTGACCTCCAACACCCTCCACAGTCTGATCCCTGTCTAGTCCCATTTCTAGCCGCACCTATTTGAATCTTAAGCTCCAGGAGTGTTAGACCATCTCGCAATTCCCCAACATGACGTGCTGTTTTGCATCATGGTACACGCCGTCTCCTTGGCCTGCAATGTCTTTTCCAAATTCTCTATCCTGGTATGTCTTTTTTTCTCCTTTAAGTCCCAGTTTAGACCATCACCTCCTCTGTGAAGCCTACCCTGATACTTCTAGGCAAGTTTAGAAGTTCCTCCCCCACCGCAGTATCTTGTAAACTTCTCTTTTCTAATCGTGGTCACATTGTGTTACTGGTTCTTTAAGGGTGTGTCTGTATCCTCAGCAGGCTATGAGCTCTTTCTGGGGAGAAGCAATGTCGCTTTTCATCCATTCATCCCTTAAACTGAACATAGTATCTTGTGCATAATCCAAACTCACTGCCATGGAATTGATTCCAACTTACAGCAACCCTATAGGACAGAGTAGAACTGCCTCACAGAGTTTCTAAGGAATGCCTCCTGGATTTGAACTGCTGACCTTTCAGTTAGCAGCCATAGCACTTAACCACTAGGCAACCAGGGTTTGTACATAGTAGGTCCTTAATAAGAACTTCTTGAATAAATTGAATGAACTAATTTTAAAAAAAGAAAAAAAGCTTGTTGAAATAAATGAATAAAAAAAAATTAGGTTTCTCTCTAAAAAGCCTGCACTAACAGGAATTGGAAATCATTGCTAGAATGTTAGGTTTCTCTTGTAAACACAGAAAGGAATAAATAATGATAATATAGAGTAACCTTGATATTCAAAATTTGAATTTCAAATAGATAAAGTAAGGTGATTACTTACTTAAGTTTACAAAAAAAAACACACACAGAGCTGTTATGATGACTTATATTTAACACTTCATAGTTATCAAACAATACTTACATACTCTATTTGAACTTCACAGCAACCCAGCAGAGGAGGTGTTTATTACTCTCATTTTTAGAAGCGGAAAATTGTGGTTGAGGAGGTTAAAGTGGCTCACTCATGGTCCCACAGAGGCAAAACTAGAACAGAACCCAAGAAATCTGCATCTGTGGTCAGCATTCCTTTCTCTCTGTTGGGTGAACTGCGAGAGCAGGCTTTGATCATTCAACTTACCGTGAAAACGTGCTGTGATTTGCAAGTTTACCTCTCACACAGACTTCTCAAATTCCTGTCCAACAAAGTTCTGAGAGTGGCAACAGTGTCTTAGGCATCTCAAGAGGCCAAAAGACCCAGGGCAAGTAAACTTCATCATCAAAATTCCACTCCCTCTGACATTTCTCAAACTTCATAGCAAGCGCTCAGCACTATGATTGCGTCTGTATTCTCAACAGACTATAAGCTTCTGGTGGGCAGGGACTGTGTTCCTCTTTATCCATTAATCCATTATTCTTAACACAGTATCTTCTACACGGTATAAGCTCTAGACACACCTTATTGAAGACTGTGGCCAGACGGTGTAATGGGCCAGGACAAGGCAAGAAGGGGAACAAAGAAATAGTAAGAAGAGGAGGAAAGATGCAGATAGATGTGGGTTCAAACCTGACCTCTGCCTACTTACTTTTCCACACTGATATCCGGTGGTTTCAACACATTGCTTGAAAACATCTTTCTTCCCCTCCACTGGATTGCTTTGGTACCTTTGTTGACAAATTAGTTGACTGTAAGTATAAACAGTATGTATTCTTAAGCACGCAGTTCTGTTTGATTGATGTATTTGTCTCTCATGACACCACACTGTCTTAATAGTGTAGTTTTACAGTAAGTCCTAAAGCCAGGTAATTGAAGTCCTCCAACTTTGTTCTTTTCATCATTCCTTTAAATGTTTTAGGTTCTTGCACATGAAGATGAGAGCCATTTTGAGAATTTCTACAAAATGTCCTGATGGGATTATGATTGGAATTGCTTTGCATCTATACATCATTATGGGGTGCTCACATTTTAACAACATTGAGTCTTCCAGTCGATGAATATGGCATATCTATTTATTTAAGCCTTTTTAAATTTCTCTTATCATTGGCTTGTAATTTTTGGTGTAAAAGTCTTGTACATCTTTTACTAATTTTTCCCCTAAGTATTGTATATTCTTGTTGGTATAGAAAATGGAGTTATAGAGGTTTTTTTTTTTTAAATTATTTCATTTTCTAGTTCTACCTACTTAACAGCAAATGTGACTTTAGCTTTGAGTTATTGGGAACCCAACCCTCAGTGTCTCCATTTGCAGACACCTTATAAGGCTTTTGGACGTACTACAGCAATTTTGTGTCCTTTTTTCTTAAATGCTGATTGCTGTGAAGTCATTTCCAACCCCTAATGACCGTTGTGAGAGAGGTCTTACCTCACAGGGTTTTATTGGCTGTAATCTCCACGGAAGAACTCCAGGTCTTCCTTCCATGGAGCTATGCAGTGTGTTCAAACCGACAACTTTTCAATTCGCAGCCAAGTACTTAACCATTTGTGTTACCGGAGCTTCTCAATTTATAAAAGCTTCAAAGGACACAAAGTTAGGATCTATCCTTTACATGCAAATGAGGTTCTTGATCTCTTTCACAGCCTCAGTTCCTTTATTTGTAAATATGTGATTATAATACCTATCTCTTTGGATTATTTGTGTGTGTGTGTGTGTGTGTGTGTGTGTGCACGCATGACAACCACTAATCGTACCTCTGTCTCTGTCAATTTGCCTCTTCTGGATATTTCATGTAAGCGGAATGATACAACATGCATACTTTTATAAATGGCTTCATTCACTTCGCTGTTTCTTTTTAGTTGCTATGGAGTGGGCACTGCCTCATAGAGATCCCATGTACCACAGAATGAAGTGTGGCCTGGTCCTGGGCCATTGCTGTGACTGTTGATGTGCTCAGTCAAGGCCATTGTCACAGCCTCTGTTTATTTGTAATGCTCTCCAGCCTAGGGGCCTAGTCCGTCAGCACTACATCAGACAATAATCTACTGTGGTCCATAGGGTTTTATTGACTAATTTTTGAAAGTAGATCACCGGGGGTCATGGTTTGAATTGTGTCCCTGGCACATAGCCAGGAGTATAATTGCTGGGTCATTTGGGAATTCTATGTTTAACTTATTGAGTAAGCACCTAACTGTTTTTCCCTCCTATGGTTATTTTGAGGATCAAGTGAGCTAACATATTTGTAAAGATTTTAGTATATTTCCTGGCACATAAAAAGAGCTCAATAAATCACTGCTAAAAGATACAATCCAAATTACTCACAAGTTGTCAGTAATAGAGTACATCTGTTGTAAAATTTGTCGTATTCTGGAGTGAACAATCAGACTCCCCATATTTTTGTGTGAAAGGATGGGCTTAACATTCCCAGCCTCTTGTTTCACCCTCTGGCTCACCCCTTCCAGGAGAACCGGAGTGAATTACTGTTTGGAAGACGACATTGGGTACGCTCAGTTTAGCCTTTTTCAATGTTTTCTTGCAATCTCCACATTAGAGAGAGTGTGTATCTATGCTCATCTCCTGTAGTCTTCCACACCATAAAGTTTTCAGTGTGAGCCTCTGAAAAGGAGTTCTGCAGCTGTCCAGCTCTGACTGTGGCTTGGCACATGAGTGGGTACCTTTAATCTGGAGCATGGTATTAGCAAGGACACTTGCTAGATATAAGCTACCTTCTCCAAACACCTTTTTGTTCTGGTTGTAAGTTGTCAAGTTGGTTTCAACTCACAGTGACCCTGCATATAATAAAATTAAATGCTGCCTGCCTTTGCCAACCTCACAATCATTGCTGTGTTTGAGCCCATTGTTGCAGCTGTTGTGCCAGTCATTTCATTGAGTCTTTTTCTTTCTCATGAATTCTCTAGTGAGCATGATGTTTCTCCAGCTATTGCTACCTCTCAGTGACGTGTCCTAGGTAAGCAAGATGAAACCTTGCTATCCTTGCTTCTAAGGAGCATTCTAACTATACTTCCTCCAAGACGGATTTCTTTGTTCTTCTGGAAGTCTATGGTATTTTCAACATTGCTGTATTATACGATATATTTGATAAATAACCTTATCAATGAGTAATAAAGATAATATTTCTAATTCCACCTGCCTACCCTTGTGTGTTTCACATAATTGTTTCTGTCAATGAAAAGGACAGGGATATTATTTACAGTCCCCACTCTAAAACATAAAGAAACTGAACACATTCAGAAAAATTAATAAGGCCGTTTCCAATCTCCAAGTTTTTTCTACTACAAACTTAACTAGGTTAAAAGACACATTTTAAATTGAGCTTAAATATAAAGAATGATTGTTTGTCTTTTTCAGAGTGTTTTCTTTGATCTTGGAAAAGTTGGAATTAAAATAGAACAGTGTTGGGCTATTCTGTGATATCATTACAAGTAAACCTTGATACAGAAAATACTTTGCAAGTGATTCTCAGTTGTGGAGGGACTTCATTTCAGATTCCCTACATGCTTAAATTACCAACATTGAGATGGCATTTGTTTTCATTTTTGCACTTAATAGAGCATAACATCACATTCATTCTGAGTGCAGAATTGATAAGTAGTGAATGTTTTCTTTTTAATTCAATTCAATAAACATTTATTGAGCACCTTCTATGTGCCACGCACTGTGCCAGGCATTTGGGGGACACCAAGATTAGTGTCCTTCAGTTTCACATGCAAGGAGCTTTTAGTTTGGTGGCAAATGAAAGAAGATACTTACATAAGTAAACACAAGGCAAATTTTAGCTGATCCAGCTTTAAATGGGTTTCTGCCATTTGGCTTAGATGATTAAAATCTAATACATTTCACCAAAGGAAATTGGATTCAGAATTTTATTTGATTACTATTCCCATGCTAGTTATCCTCCCTTCTGTCAGACTAAACTCCTCTCTCCTTTTGGAAAATGACGTGTTTCCTGTAGTTGCAAACATATCCTAGCCTACTCAACAAATATAGTCATGCATTGCTTAATGTACAAGATACATTCTGTGAAATAGGGTGTTAGGTAATTTGGACACTGTGCGAACATCATATTATATACAGGCAGTGCCCACATGATGAGCAAGTTCCACTGTTTGAGTTTCTACACGAGTCTGCATAGTTAGGTTCTGTTCATATCTAACATCAGTTAGTCAAGTATTTCTTAGTATATACTATATACCCCCCAAAAAACCAAATCCACTGCTGTTGAGTCCATTCCAGGGACTCATAGTGACCCTATATCATAGTGACCCTATAGGACAGAACAGTTTCCAAGGAGCACCTGGTGCATTTGAACTGCTGAACATTTGGTTAGTAGCCATAGCACTTAACCACCATGCTACCAGGGTTTCCATATAGTAACTAGTGAATAAAAAAAATTAAAGAAATACTTCCACATGCATTAAAATATCTTTAACATACATAGTAATGTTTTGATGCAATTTGCATGACAGCACCCATCTGTTATTATAAACCATTGTATTTTTAATATAATAGGCTTTATCTGATTGATACATATCTATGGACCAAAAATGCACTGCCATCAAGTCAATTCTGACTCATAGTGACCGTCTAGAACAGAATAGAACTACCCCATAGAGTTTCCAAGGAGTGCCTGGTGGGTCTGAACTGCTAGCCTTTTGGTCAGCAGCTGTAGAACTTAACTATTACATTACCAGGGTTTCTGCATAACTATGGGTTGTACATAACCTGGGGACTGCCTGCATAACATTATGAGATCATGGGTTCATACATGGCTGGCCATTGCCCAAAAGTACATTGTGTGGCACATGAATGTAGTTTATTTCACCTTTGTGAATCTATTCTTTAAATAGCTTAATTATTTCACTCAGGCAGGCAGTGGGGACCATCAGGATGATAAATGAGTAAGTGAACAAATTAATGAATGAATCAAGTCTGAATGGAGAGTCAGAACCCCAAATCTTAATTTCCTGTCAATACATCTTTTAGACATTCTTCTCCCCATGGCCACTTCCCAGGGTCCCAGACCACACTTTCTAAATTAACCTGTTGGTAGACTGAAAGGAGTAGAAAACAATGACATCCAGAACATCTTTGTCTGGGTAACCCTAGGTGTGAAAGTTTCTGCAAGGTCTAGCATAGGTGTGTTCAAGGCCCAATTAAGAAGCAGCTGTAGAGAGATTATTCTAAATAAGGCTTTGAAATCAGACCGCTCAGCCTTGAATCCTGGCTCTTTCCCCTCCTAGCTGTATGACCTTGGGCAAGTAAGGTGACTTGGTTTCCTCGTCTGTAACACGAGTGTCATTATAGTGTCTGTTTCAGAGGTTTGTTGTGAGGAATCAAAGTGACTTAGCATTTGCAAAATGCTTGGACCAATGCCTGGCCTCCGCTAAGGACCCAAGTACATCAGCTGAAACACAGAAACAAGTGTGGAACACAGGAGGGATGCCAGTAGAGCCCCAAAGAACTCAAAGAAGGCAGCTAGAGATGGAATGGAGTGAACCAACGAATGGGCAGAATGACAGAAAAGTTGGAAGATACAAAAGAATATGAGGCAAATGCCTGGCTCAGAGTGAGGCAGTGGCCACATTGTGAAGCGTGGAAAGAAAAGGTCAAAGCCGTTCTGATTCTTCTTCCATAAGACCCTGTACAACTCACCTGACCTCTCTGTACCTCTCCTGCAAAATAGATGAAGGGAAAGGAAAGCACAGTAGTTAAATACCAGTGCCACCACTTACCACCTATACAACCTTTGATGTGTTTATTTAACATCTTTTGGCTTTAGTGTCACCTGTGCCATGAACATGCTAGTAGTTCATATCTTATAGATGTTACAGAGGCGGGAATTGTATGCTGACTCAAAATGTCTCAGGATATCAGTTTGTGTGCAAAAGTGTGTTATGCACTCTAAAGCACCCCCCATAAGTAGTAGTTCTAATGAAGGCTTTTATTTATTTATTTGTTTATACTTTTTTTTTATTTAGACAGTGAAATGGCCTAAATACTTTCTGCCTTTCCTGATCTAACTGATTTTTTAAAACTAATTGAGAACCTTGGTCAGTAGAGAGATTTTATAGTTACTCTCCCTCCTCTCTATGGGCTGACTTCCTGGCTAATTCCCTCCCTATGGATAGCTGTAAACACAAGAACTTCTGCCAGGACAGCTCTTATCAAAATATTTTAGCACTTTTGCATCTGGTCCTGGCCATAAAATAGAAGTGAAGAAACACTTACGTAAAGCTTTCAGAACTGTGAAGGCAAAAAAAAAAAAAAAAAAGAGCTCTTAACTTTATTGGCTCTGGTTCATATATCTCCAGGACAGGAAAGGAAAAAAAAAAAAAAAAAAAACACAACTTAAAAGATTTAAACCAAAAAGGCATTCATTGAAAGACACTTAAAGATATGACATAAGCACCAGCAACTAAGATAAGCAAGGGAGGGAAAAAGAGTGAAGGTTGTGGAGTGAATTATACTTCCCTTGGGCTCTGTTCAGCTCTGTGTACCAAGCAAACTAATGAGATGGGCATGTGGGAGAACTCAGTGATCCATATGCTAACAAATCAGCTTTCCACATCCATCCACCCTTGCTCAGTTGCTGGATTGGCAGCCCCCAAACACATACCGGTGGGTCTGCCAGGCCCAAACCTCTTCCTCTTGTATTCTCCTTCAGCCCAATTCTTTCTATCCCAGCCCTTTTTACAATCAAATAGGACATGAGTAACAAAGATAGTGTTCAATTAATATTTATTGGACATCTGCCATGTTGCTATGATGCTGGAAGCAATGCTACCAGGATTGTAATACAGACTTACCCATGGTAGATGGGTTTCAGAGGAGCTTCCAAATTAAGATAGACTAGGAAGAAAGGTTTGGCAATCTACTTGGAAAAATTAACCAGTGAAACCTTATGGACCACAACAGAACACTGTCTGGCATGCTTGCTTCAGACACTTCGTCAGTAAGGATTAATCCCTAGAGGAGAATGTCATGTTTAGTGAAGCAGAACAGCAAAGGCATGGGAGATGGCTGGTGAGATGGGATGCCACTATAGCTGCAACAGTGGATTTGAATATGCCCAGTGATTGTTCAGATAATGTAGACCCATGCAGTGTTTCACTCTGTTGTACAAAAGTAAGATTGCCATGGGTTGGGATCAGTGGGACAGTGGCCATCTGTCAAATTTTCTATCATCTCTCTGTCTATCCATCCCTCCTTCCCTCCCTCCCTCCCTCCCTCCCTTCATCTCTCCATCCCTTCATGCATCCATGCATCCATGCATCCATCCATGCATCCATGCCTGCATCCATCCATCCATCCCTCCCTCCCTCCCTCCAGCAACTATGTATTTTAAGTTCTGAGCGCTGATATAGGATCTAGCATACGAAGATAAACATGGGATCTGACAATTAAGTCTGTGAACTTAGTTGTTCTAAGTTGCTACGTACCTCATTGCTGAATATCACTATGGTCAACATCTAAGTACTCTCCTTTGGAAGCTATACACCAATGCCAGCACCTAGTCCACCCTTCAAAGCAATTTTGGAACTCTTTCTGGAATGGCCATTGTGTATGGTGATAAGATGGCAAGTTTGCAAACTTAACTGTCTAGTTGCCTGTGAGGGAGTTTTTAGCCAAGTACAGCAAGTAGCTGTACTGAAACACCCTTGCTACTCACCTGATCTGGCCCCAAAAGATGTTTTCTTTACCTGAAAATAAAGGAAATACTTAGAGGAAGACATTTTGATGACATTCAGGACATTAAGGGTAACATGATGATAGCTCTGATGTGCATTCTAGGAAAAGAGTTCCAAAATTGCTTTGAAGGGTGGACTGGGCACTGGTGTTGGTGCATAACTTCTCAAGGGGAGTACTTCAAAGGTAACTGTAGTGATATTCAGCCATGAGTTATAGAGCACTTTTTCTACAAGGAGTTTGTGAACTAAATTGTCAGTCTTCATAAGACAAAATCTTGCAGTGAAGGAGTTCATGGAGTGGCAGGAGCAATTCTATATGGCAAGAATTAATACGGTGAAATGCCTGGGGTATACAGATGAAGAGTTACCACTCATTCTGATAAGTGAGAAAAACAAAAGCTTTAACTTGGTATTCATTCTATGAGTTGTCTCATATAATCTTCATGACATCCTGTGTGACAGAGACATTATTATTGCTTTGTTGTTGTGTGCCATCAAGTAAAACTGTCCCGATAGAGTTTCCCATACTGTAATCTTTACTGGAGCAGCTCACCAAGTCTTTTCTTCCTTGGAGCAGCTGGTGAGTCTGAACTCATTGCATCAGCAGGGCTCCTTATTATCGCTTGGCAGATTGGGAAACTGAAGCTCGAAATAATTACATAATTTACTCAATGTCACATGTGACTGAACTCAAATCTGTCTGACTCCAAAGTCTCTGCTCTTTCCAGTGACATGTTAGCACCAGAGAGGATGATAATGCTGGTGGAATGTAGAAGAGAGGAGAAAGGGTAGGCAGGAAACCCTAAATAAAACTGTGTGTAATTGCATGAGAGAGAAGGAGTATAACTTGGAGAAATAAGGAAATTGTATACAGAAAGAGAAAGAATGAGTAGCAGTGGTATGTTGAAGCTTGTCTTTATCAGCTCAAGAAACCCAATTGTTGAATAGCCAGGAAAATTGCTAGATGGTAGTTAAACTCCTGGTAGCTTAATCCACTATTATAATGGGTGTGTTTACAGAGGAGAAACTGGCGAACACTACAAATCAGGGCCTCGTCAGAAACCATGGTTGTGTTGTGCTTAAGTGACATATATCTGCTGACCAAGAGATTGGCAATTCAAATCCACCAGGTGCTCCTTGGAAACTCTATGGGGCAGTTCCACTCTGTCTAGAGGATTGCTACGCAGATGCATTATGCAGGTGACACAATGCTGCTTGCTGAAAGAGAAGGGGAGTTGAAGCACTTACTGATGAAGCTCAAAGACCACAGCATTCAGTATGGATTACACCTCAACATAGAGAAAACTAAAAATTTCACAAGCGGACGAATAAGCAACATCAAAATCTATTCCACTGCAGCAGATTTCATTTTTCTCTACTTGAGAGCTTGTCTAGCAGCATACCAAGTAATACACACCCCTCTCATTCACTTAAATGGAAACTCTGGTGGCGTAGTGGTTAATTGCTACATCAGCTAACCAAATGTTTGTCAGTTCGAAGCCACTGAGTGTTCCTTGGAAACTGTATGGGGCAGTTCTACTCTGTCTATAGAGTCACTATGAGTTGGAACCAACTTGACAGTAGTAGGTTTGTTGTTTGGGGTTTCACTTGAAAGAAGTTCTCTACATGAAGACACTGGTTTGTAAATGTTAATTGACTTTGCTTTTCTCTCACATACTGTAATAAGATTCTCTGGATTGCAAGTGACAGAAAACAAACTCGTAATAGTATTGAGTAAAAGTGCGGGTGGGGTGGGGTGGAGATATTTGCTCAGATACTCTAACTAGAGGAAGTCCAGGGAAACAGCTTGCTTCAGGAATGCCTGAAAGTCAAAAAGTGCTACTCGTTACCTGCTCTTGATTTTTATCGTCCTCTCCATTTTCAACTGTATTGTCTGTATTGTCTAGTCTTTCCAAAGTCATAGAGTCCTTCTATGCAGGGGAGGTGGAAGCAGGAGCATGTAGAGTGGGAAATCATGAAAATGATGTTGCTGTTGTTGTTAGGTGCCATCAAGTTGGTTCCAACTCAACAATCCTATATATAACAGAATGAAACACTGCCAGGCACTGCATCATCCTCATAGTCATTGCTGTGTTTGACCCTACTGTTGCAGCCAAAAAGATTAATTCATCTTTTTGAGGGTCTTTCTCTCTTTTGCTTACCCTTTATTTTACCAAGCATGATGTCCATCTCCAGGGACTGATCTTTCCTGGTAACATGTCCAAAGCATGTGAGATGATGTTTTGTCATCCGTCGTGGATTGCCTTGTGTCCCCCCAAAAATATGTGTAGCCATATGGCTGGGCCATGACTCTCAGTATCTTCTGACTGTATGTTAAAGCATTAGGGTGGGACTGTAAATCCCTTTATTAGATCACCTCCCTGCTCCACTGTAAAGAGAGTTTCCCTGGAGTATGGCTTGCGCCACTCTTAATCCTTTCATCCTGCAAGAGATGAAAGAGAGGCAGGCAGAGAATTGGGAACCTTGTAACATCAAAGAAGCAGCACTGGGAGAAGAGCGCGTCCTTCGGACCTGAGGTTCCCACGCCAAGACACTCCCTAGACAAAGACTGATGCAATACCAGACTTTCCTCTAGAGCCGACAAGGGGGAAAGCCTTCCCCTGGAGTGGACATCCTGAATTTCGACTTGTAACTTACTGGACTGTGTAAGAATAAACCTTCCTTTGTTAAAGCCATCCACTCTGTGTTATTTCTGTTAGTGCAGCCCTAGCTGACTAAAACATCATCCTTGCCTCTAAAAGCATTCCAGTTGTACTTCTCCCAAGACAGATTTTTTTGGTTCTTCTGGCAGTCCATGGTATTTTCAGTATTCTTTGCCAGCACCATAATTCAGAGATGTAGATTCTTCTCCATTCTTCCTTATTCATTGATGAGCTTTCACGTGCATATGAGGCAACTGAAAACACCATGGCTTAAGTCAGGCATACCTTAGTCTTTAAAGTGAGATTTTTGCTTCTAAACACTCTAACGAGATCTCTTGCAGAAGATTTGCCCAATGCAATATGCCATTTGATTTCTTGACTGCTGTTTCCATGGGTATTGTGTCTTCAGGTAAAATGAAATCCTTGATACCCTGAAACTCTTCCCTGTTTATCATGATGCTGCTTATTGGTTCAGTTGTGAGAATTTTTATTTTCTTTATATTGAGGTATAACCCATATTGAATGCTGCGATCTTTGATCTTTGTTAGTAAGTGATTCAAGTCCCCTTCACTTTCAGCAAGCAGGGGTATGTTGCTTGAATAACACAGGCTGTTAAAGAGACTTCCTCCAATTCTGATGTGCCATTCTTCTTTATATAGTCCAGCTTCTCAGATTGTTTGTTAGCAGACAGATTGAATCAGTATAGTGAAAGAATAAAACTCTGGTGCATACCTTTCCTGACTTTAAACCACACAGTATCCTTTTGTTTTCTCAAACAACAGCCTCTTGGTCTACGGACAGGTTCCTCATAAGGACAATTAAGTGTTCTGGAATTCTCATTTTTTGCAATGCTTTCCATAATTTGTTATGATCCATACAGTCTAATGCCTTTGCATAGTCAATGAAACACAGATAAATATTTTTCTGGTATTTTCTGTATTCAGCCAGGAGATCCATCTGACATCAACAATGATATCCACTGTTCTATGTCCTTTTTGAAGTTAGCTTGACTTTCTGGCAGTTCACTGTTAATGTGCTCCAATAACCACTTTTGAATGATCTTTAGCAAAATTTTATTTGCATGTGGTATTAATGATATTGCTAAATAATTTTTGCATTCAGTTGGATCATCTTTCTTTGGAATAGGCATAAGTATGGAACTCTTCCAAATGGTTGGACAGGTAGCTGTCTTGAAAAATGTTTGACATAGATGGGGAAGCACTTCCTATGCTGCATCCATTTGTTGAAACATCTCAGTTGGTATTCTGTCAATTCCTGGAACCTTGTTTTTCATCAGTGTTTTCAGTGCTGTTTGGACTTCCTCTTTCAATACAATCAGTTCTTGATAAAATACTTCATTGAACAACAACCAGTTCTGTTAGGTAAAGTGACTCTGTATTCTTCGACCTTCTTTTGATGATTTCTGAATTGTTAGTATTTTGCCCTCAGAATCCTTTAATATTGCACTTGAGTCTTGAATTTTATCTCTAGTTCTTTCAGCTTGAGAAATGCCAAGCATGTTCTTCTCTTTTGGTTTTCTAAATCCAGGCTCCAGGTCTTTGCACATGTCATTATAACACTTTACTTTGTCTTCTTTAGTCACTCTTTGAAATCTCCTTTTGTGCGTGTGTGTGTGTGTGTGCGTGCTTTACTGTGCTTTAAGTGAAAATTTACAACTCACATCAATTTGCCATATAAACCTCTTCCACACATAAAGTACTATGCAACTCGAACTGTTCTCCCCACCCTGTAACAACACACTCCTCCTTTTCACCCTTCACTTCCTGTATCCATTCAACTAACTCCTGTCCCCCTCTGGCCTCTCTTCTCACCTCTGGACAAGAGGCGCTCAGACAGCCTCATGTATATATTTAAGTCAAGAAACAGTCTTTGCCAGTATCACTCCATGTCTTATAGCCCAGTCGATGCTTTGAAGAGTTGCCTTGGGTACTGAGTTCAGCTCTAGGCTAACAGAGAATTTGGAGACCGTGTCCTCAAGGATCCTCCAGTCTGTCAGACCATCAAGTCTGATCTTTTAATAGAATTCTATTTCTGCACACCCATTTTTCTCCTGCTACATCAGGGACTCAATGCTATACTCTGAAATCTTCCGTTCAGTTCTTTTACTTTATCGTTTCTTGTATTCACTTTAGCTACTATATGCTCAAAAGCAATTTTCAGAGTCTCTTCTGACATCCATTTTAGTCTTTCCTTTCTTTCATGTCTTTTCAATGACATTTTGCTTTCTTTATATATGATGTCACTCCACTACTTGCCTGGTCTTCAGTCAGTAGTGTTCAGTGCATTCAGTCTATTCTTGAGATGGCCTTTAAATTTAGGTAGGATATACTCAAGCTCATACTTTGGCTCTCATGGACTTGTTCTGTTTTTTTTAGCTTCAAGTTCAACTCGCATATGAGCAAGTAATAATCCATTCTGAGGTTAGCACCTGGCCTTATTCTGACTGATATTGTGTTTTTCCTTGTCTCTTTCCACCATCTGGCAAGGTCCAAATGTCTAGTTGTCATTCATGTTGTGGAAAAAAAGTATTTGCAATGAAAAAGTCATTGGTCTTGCAAAATTCTATCGTGCAAACTCTCAGTAGTTTTCCAATTGCTGAGCCTTCTTCTTTGTTTCTAACTTGCACATTCCAGTTACCAGTAATTATGAGTGCATCTTAATTGTATGTTTGATCAATTTCAGACTACAGAAGTTGGTATAAAACCTTCAGATGACCATAGGCATTGCCAAACATTCTTTACTATAGCTCTGTGACTCCAGAGGAATGAGGTACTTTGCCATTCCTGCATCCAATTCTATGCTAGAGTACAACTGCGCTGGTCTGGACTTAAATCATATACCTGTGCCTGGGCCATCCACTCTGCTAGAAGAATGATATCCACGATTAGCTTGAACTAGGTGAACTCATGAGGTCAGAGAGAGTGAGATTTTGCTTGGTATCTCTACCAGAACTATCTGGTTTAGGGTAGAAAAAGGGGACAAGCTACCAGAAGAAGCAGGAAAGATAAGTTAAATGAACCAAACCAAAAGATGTTCCTTATGTCTGCTATTTTGAGTCTCAGAAACATGAGCATTCTAGATCTTTAGAGTACTTTAAATGAAACATTTACGTTACATGTGGCATGAGCCCAATCATTTGACTTAGGATTATCTCCCCTATCAAACCTGATTTCCCACCATCCTTTGGAATAAAGTCCAAGAGCCCTGTAAGGCCCTGCTAGATCTGGCCCCTGCTTACATCTGCGTCTTCAACCTCCCTCCCCAGACCCCTTCACTTACTCCATTCCAGCCACACTTTCTGTTTCTAGAAGAGGCCAAATTCATTCCCATTTCCCAGCTTTTCAGTTGCTGTTCTGTCACCAGACATGCCCCACCCTATGCCTACCTCCTTCTCATAATTCACCTCTGATAACACCTTTCAGAAATACTCTGCTTAACCGCTGTATGTAAACCAGCTTCTTCCCAATCCAGAGCAACTTGTGTCTCATCATCTCATCTCATTTAACTCAAATCTATCATCTCCTCACATTTTTTCCCATTGATTTGTTTCCTTATTAATTGACTGTCTCTCCGTAACAGAATGTAACCTTAATTAGAACAGAGATCCTGCCTGTCTTATTAACTGTTATGTCTTTCTATTCCAGCACAGTGTCTTATGCACACGGCATTTAATAAGCACATGGAGGGTGACTGAATAAACAACGTTGCAAGTATTATGCTATTCTAATCAACAAAACAAATGTGGGAAGGATAAGGGGCTCAAGCTCTATATTATGTTATCTCAATTTCCTTGATACTCACCCCCTCCTGCGGCCCTCCTATCCTTACTCCAGCTTCATTTAAACTGCTCAAAAGTAAACAATCACTTTCTGGCCAAATTTAATGATATTTCTTCTGTATCCCTCATCTTGATCTCTCTTCTGCCTTTGCTGTTATTGCCCAATCTCTCATTTGATTTTTCTTTCTAATTTCAAGTGGCATAACTCTGTGCTATGCTTTCCCTTTCCTACATCTTCTGCCCTTCTTCATCTGTCCTTCACTGGTTCCGTGTATTCCCATTTATCCTGGGCATTCATCAAGTGTCAGTCTGTTTTATCTGTATATTTATCATTATGTCAATACTGCTTAGCCTGAAAGAAACTTCCAGAAGCCAAAAAATTTACAGAAGCCAAATCTTAGTAAACTACTCAGTGGTAAGAAGAATTCTTCCTTGTTATTGACATAAACCAACAACAATCTTTCCAGTAACTTTAATATCTAAATCATTTATTTACTAACTAGCATAGATATAGGGGCATTACTAAGGAGGTTATCAGTCTGTTCATAAAATCTCATGTCAAAGATATGACCTTAATGCAAAGGAAAAATCAGATACTTGAACAAATACTTATGCAACTTATGACAACTTCTTTGTCACGTCTTACTCATAATAGAAAAACACTAGTGAAAACCAGTGTTAAATAGCAGCAGGAGAAATAAAGACTCCTTTAAAAAAATTACAATTGTTCAAAATATCTGATGTCATGAGAAAAAAAATCACAATATCTTACTGAGCAAAAAGTTAAAGACAAAAAATTCACATATCTAAGATAGAGAGACAGAAGGGGCAGACTGTGGGTGGTTTTGAGAATCATATTATGAGACATTTTTACATTTTTAAAATATTTTCTAAATTCTACAGCAAGCAAATAAAACTATGACATTATTAGTTTTAAAAAACATAATTTTGTTTTAAATTTTAAGTACATTATTTACATCTCTTTTATATATGATAAATTTTATAACCTAATTGTACAAAATATGACTTTCTAAAGAGAGTTTTTTCTTTTGTATTTTTTCAAAAGACCAAATATACATAAAATTCTGAAGAACTATGCCCAACACAAAAGTCAGATATATAAAAAACACAGAGGTCAGAAACATAGAAAAAGGAATGGAATAACTGACCTGAACCTGGAGCTGCTCTAAGGAGTTGTATATCAAAGGACCAGGGTTTAAAGAAACGGTGATGGTAAAATATGGAATCAACTTTTATGTTTCTGTCAGTAAAGACTGGCCTTGTTTAATTAATAAAAGAGACTGTGTGTCAACAGTGATTTCCTGAGTTTTACAGGCAAGACTCATGAAGAGAAAACAACTGAATTGCTGATGATAAGATGAACATTTAATAGATAAGATGAGGTGGTACATATAAAGTAGGATGCTGATTCATACACTGAAATGCATAATCTAATTATTAGAGACAATCAATAAATCTTTTGCTTTCATTAATGGAATAAAATATAAATTACGGAGTCAGCACAGTTCAGGACCTACCAATTATCAGGATAACCCAAAACAATAAAGAGCATCTGCTAAGTTAATTTACCATTTGTATTTTTATTAATTGGGGAGAACTATCTGGTAGTCATTTACATTTATAAGGATTATATTCTGTGGAAGCTGTTTATTAACTATTCCAGATAGTTTTTTCAGTAAAATATTTATTCCTGTCCTATTATCACTTTTTTTTTTTTGTACTCTGGAGGCTTTTAACATAAAAATCCCAAGCAGTATGTGATATGTGTGGGCCTCAGCTTTCTCATTTGCAAAATAAGAAATACTGGTTTGAGCACTTCATTCTATGAGATGGGTACCACAGAATTTTCACGAGACTATTATTCCACATTATAGATGCTGATGTTGATAAAACACTGCTGTTATCATCCATTATCTCTAGGGCCCCAGTTTTCAGACGTTAAAACAGCCTCAGTGATCAAACTGATTCATTTTACAATAAGTAAATATTATATTGTGATTTTATAAAATAAATTTACACTGATGCTTTAAACTTCTTTTGTTATACTGAGTGATACATAAGATTTTGTTAGAGAAAACATGGTTTTACTGATTGAACAAACCAAAACAGTTTGAAAACCATTGAACTAGAAGAGCAAGGAAAATTTTTCTGAGGATAATTCAGAAATGGTTAGAAGCAATACACTGCCAGGGGACTCCCAAAAATTCAAGCCAGATTCAGAAGAGGATGTGGAATAAAGATATCATTGCTGACATTGGATGGACCCTGACTGAAAGTAGAGAATAGCAGAAGGATGTTTCCCTGTGTTTTACTGACTCTGCAAAGACATTTGGCTCTGTGGATCATAGCAAACTATGGATAACATTGTAAAGAATGGAAATTCCAAAACACTCGTGTTCATGAGGAAACATCATACAGATTAAGAATCAGTTGTTCTAAGAGAATAAGAGGATACTGCATAGTTCAAAATGAGGAAGCATGCTTCAGGGTTGTATTGCTTCACCATACTCAGTCAATCTGTATGCTGAGCAAACAATCTGAAAATCTACACTATATGAAGAATGGGGCATCAAGACTGAAGGAAGAATCATTAACAATCTGCATTATGCAGATGATACAACACTGCTTGCTGAAAGCGAAGAGGCCTTGCAGCACTTACCAATGAAGACCACACCATAGCCTTCAGTATAGAGTACACCTAAACTAAAGAAAAACAAAAATTCTTACATGCAGATTAATGAGCAACTTATGATAAACATATGGAAAGATAGAAGTTGTCAAGATTTCATTTTACTTGAATCCACAATCAATGTCCACGGAAACAGCTGTCAAGAAACAAACGATGTATTGCATTGAGGAAATTTGCTGTGAAGGACTCTTTAAGGTGTTGAAAAGCAAAGATGTCACTTTAAAGACAAAGATGTGTGTAACTTAATCCTCTTAGGCATGCAAAAGCTGGACACTAAATAAGGAGGACCAAAGAAGAATTGACACCTTTGAATGATGTTGTTGGTGAGGAATACTGAATACAAACGGGTCTATCTTGGAAGAAGTACAGCAAGGATGTTCCTTAAAAGCACAGATGGTGAGACTTTGTCTCAACTACTTCGGACATGCTATCAAGAAGGCCCAGTCCGTGAGAAGAACATTAGTCTTAGTAGAGCATCAATGAAAAAGAGGAAGACCCTCATCAAGATGGTTTGACACAGTGGCTGCGGTGATGGGCTCAAGCACAGCAATGATTGTGAGGATGGCACAGGACAGGCCAGTGTTTCCTTCTGTTGTACAGGGTCACTGTCTTCATGACCTTGTGCTGTTACAGCAGAAATACCATGACAAGTGGACTGCTTTAACAAAGAGACATATGTTCTCTCAGTCTAGTAAGCCAGAAGTCCAAGTTCACGCTGTCGGCTCCAGGTGGAGGCTTTCTCTCCTGGCTCTGGATGAAGGTCCTTGTCATCACCTTCTCCTTGAGCAGCAGCTTCTCCATGCAGGAACCATGGGTTCAAAGGACCTGCACTGCACCATTGGTGGAATGAGGTCCCCTGCCTTGCTTTCTTTTCCTTTTATCTCTTGTAAAATAACAGGTGGTATACGCCACACCCCAGGAAAACTCCTTTTACACTAAATTAGGAATGTGACCTGGGTTAGGGTGTTACAATTGCACCTGAAACATAGTAGTCTTACAACTTTTGGAAAAAATACTTCCAGAAATTTTTTCTATGTATTTATATGGCCTGAGATAAGCTATATGATTCATTCCTGTACTTCAGTTTCCTCTTTAATATAAAATTACAGTCAAAAAATGGAGGACAGCCACACATACTGGCCTAAGCTAGCTGATACGTATTTTGGGGGAACACAATACAATCCATGACAGTCACCAAGAGCTGGAACTGACTCAGCCGCACCTAACAACAACAAAGAAGCTTCCAGGTTGTACTTAGCACTCAGACTGAAATTATATGCAGGCGTCTAGTTCCAAGAAGTATTTGATCCAGCAGTGATCTTATCTAGGTCACCACTTTATTCCCCAACACTGCTTTCCACTTTTGAAAAACCTTTCAAAGGATCTAATGGTCTTTTTGCACTTTTAAAACTGTCAGACATGGGAGGAACTTCATGTTGTGTCCTTAAATGAAAAAAGAAGGCTACAAAGAAATGCAAATACTTTCACCCCATCTTATAAAAATACATAGCTGAATTAAAATAGACAAACATAGATAATATTATTTTCATAGGTCTTACCATTCACCAGGCACTATTTGAAGCACTTTGTGTCTATTAACTCATATTTGGCCCTTAATTACGGTGTAAAAACAAACAAAACCCCCCAAACCCACAGCTGTCAAGTTGATTCCAACTCATAGCAACCCTGTAGCACACAGCAGAACTGGCCCATAGAGTTTCCAAGGAGAGCCTGGTGGATTCAAATGGTCAGTCTTTTGGTTAGCAGACCATAGCACTTAACCACTATGCCACCAGGGTTTCCAAATCACTGTACAGAGTGGATAACATTATTATTATCTTCATTTTATAGATAAGAAAACTCAAGCACAGGAATGAATTACATAGCTTACCCAAGGCCATATAAATGCATAGAAAAAACTTCTGAAAATATTTTTCCTAAAAGGTGTAAGACTACAGGTGATGATCTTTTGCTTAAGTGAAATTTCTAAAACTTGTATTATTTATTCAGCAAGAAGAAAGAGAAAGCTGTCAGAGTCTCCATGCTCCTTTTTCCTGCGGATGCTCTCAGTTGGAGTCTGAGTGATGGAGGGCTCAGGACATTAGGTCCTTTTCTGTGTAAGAATGGGCCAGGAATCCATTTCAACTTAGGTTCATTAGGATGGTTTCCTGCTCTGTGTGATGCAGGACAGAAACAATTCTTACTCATTCTGCAGGAAGAAGTGGTTATGCTAAAATGCCTGTGGAAAGAGTTATTACCCTTAGAAACTGCTTGATTTTTACTCAGTCTGAGTCTTCAACTTACCTGACCAAATTAGGATCACTCTGTCAGTGTCAAGCCCCAGATAAACGAGGCTTGCAGAAAAGTATGTGCTCATCCACTTGGCTCCATGAGAATCAAGGAGTAGGCACCAGCTCCTGCCTCTATTCTATGCAACTGCTTATTTTCAATTTGTGCAACTTATCTGCTTTAAGCCTCTGTGTTTAATTTCCCCCAATGAGATTATAAACTCCTGGAAGTCAGTAATGCTCTGGAAAATACTTCTTTATTTTTCCCAGAATTCATTAGGTACAGAAAGTGTTTAATAAATGGTAGCTGAGTGGAAGTGTATAAAAAATATCTATGTAATGATAGGTTTTGGCAATTTGAAATGTTCATTTTTCTATTTAAAACCAATGTGCAGCACATTGATAATTAAACCCATCACTTCAAGGTAGTGTCTCATTCAGAAAATATTACTAATATGTTAAAAACAAAAAAATGTACTAAGGCTGCCTGAGCTATGCCAAGTCACAATGCAGCGACAGAGCTACCTTAGCCAACTTACATCGCAATGGTGACCTCCACTGTTACACCCTCAGCAAACAATGAATAGAATAATCTTCCCTTCCCCTTCTTGCTCCCTGAACAATCCAGTCCTCAAGCCATTAGATCAGGCACAGCAAGGCAGGCGTCCATCCAGATGGGGAGGCGGGGGGTCGGGGGAATGGGGTGTCAGAGCCAAGCAGGATAAGGAGGACATCGATTCGGGAATGGGGACAACAACGGAGACGGGAGATTGACTGCGCACAGAGGAACTGATCAAATAAATAAGTACATAGACCATATGATGGCCAGATTTCACAACACGGTAGAAAAGAATTAGAAATTTGTAGAAAGAGAAAAAACTAGAATGGACACTACCATGCTGAATTGATATTGAAGGTATCACAGTGAGCACATGGATTTCAATGACTGTATTAAAAAAAACCCATTGCTGTCGAGTTGATTCCAACTCACAGGGACCCTATAGGACAGAGTAGAACTACTGCATGGTTTCCAAGGAGCACCTGGCAGATTCGAACTACTAACCTTTTAATTAGCAGGGATAGCACTTAATCACTACTCTACCAGAGTTTCCAGTACCTGTATAGAGATACAAATAAATTTTGCTATAAATATCTTTATGTATATCTATGCTTACGCACATTGGTCTTACACACTCACACACATACAAGCACACACAAACACTTGTTCCCTCCCCAAATATCGTCTTTACTTTTTCATTTTTTTCAATTTCACATTTACTTCTGGAATTTATTCTGGTTGTGCAATGTGAGATGGGGCGCCAAGTATTTCTTTTTTTTAATAACCAGCCGATTTCCTCAGCACTATTTATTGAATAATTCATCTCTCCCCATTGATCTGAGATACTTCCATTAGTGTGCATTATGCCGACTGTAAACATTTTACCAGTGCAGGCTTGATAGTCTCATTAATGGGACAGCAATGCTCACATTTTCCGTTTCTTCTGCTGTGACGTTTTCTTGGGAGTCAGTGGCCTTTTACCAACTGAGTAATGAAAAGACATCCTTAAGCTCAACACTTCCCAAACTAAACTGATCCTCCTTGTCCTCATGTGTTCCTGACCTCATGTCACAACATCACTGTCAACCTAATTGCCCAACAGATTCTCAACTACCTGACTCTGTGCTCCCCTTGTACTGTTAAATCACTTCCTTCTTTCCTTTTCCTCTGTAACTACTTAAATTTAGACAGTCATGTGCAGAAACCCTGGTTGCCTAGTGGTTAAGTGCTGCATCTGCTAAACAGAAGATCAGCAGTTCAAATCTGCCAGGTACTTTCTGGAAACTCTACAGGGCAGTTGTACTCTGACCTCTAGGGCACCCATGAGTCAGAAGCCACTAGACAGCAGTGGGTTTTTTTTTTTTTTTTTTTTTTGCTTTGGAGCTACTACAATAGCTTTTCAATTCTTATTCCCTCTAATCTGTCCCTCACACTGATTCCTTTCTTTTTAACTAATTAATTTTTTTTAAATTTAATATGACTGAGTGAAAATGTACATTCCCATATAAATTTGCATGCCCGCCTATATGCAGCTTCCACTGTTCTCCCTGTCCGGTGATAGCACACTGTTCCTCTCTGCTCTATACATGTCTCATCCTCCCAACAGTCTCCTTTCCCCTCCTCTCCACCCACTATCCTTCCTCCAGCCAGAGGTCAGCAAGATGATATCCTATAGATGTATAGAACCATAAAGTGCATCCAATATATGGTCACTCTGCATCGCTAAGCCCAATCCATTCGTGTCTGAAGAGTGGACCTTCGTTATGATTTATGGGCAAGGACAGCATCAAGGCCAGAGGTCGTGTTCCCAGGGGAACCCTGAAACCCCTGGACCATCAATTGAGGTCTTTTAGTGGAGATCTCAGGATGCACCCCTTTTTATTCTTGTGTTGCCAGTGAGACTCAACTTAGTGAGCTCCATCGCAGCTATCACTGGTGGTGGCCGGGCACCATCCGGTTCCTCCAGTCCCAAGTGGATGTAGGCACCCACTCACGTGGGTCTCTCTGTCCTCTGGGTTGTCTTTACCCCGTGTCATTTTGGTCCTCGGTGAGCATCCTTTCCTGTTAAGTTGGGACTGTTTGCTGTGCCCTCGGATGGCAGCTTGGCAGCTTTAGTACCCCAGACACCACTAACCAATGTGGGGTTCAGAAAGCCCTCTTAGCAAAACCCTAGTTGTGCCAATATGCCTCGATTTTGCCTAAGACCGTGGTCCCCTGCCCCCTGCCCCAGCTACTCTATCCTTGCAATATTGGGTTAAGATGGAAGGAGTATTCAAGTTATGCTGAAGTCCACTTAATATTGTTCTTGTTTCTAATGTGTGCTATCACCGATTTCACCCAAGCAGAGTTCTAGCAACTATCTAATCTAAACCCTCCCTCCCTGCCCTTTCTCCCTCCCCTCCCTTGCAGCTGTCAAAGAGTCTTTTCTTGTATACACAAGCCTGTTTTTGAGATCTTATCGTAGAGGTCTCATACAATATTTGTCCTTATGTAGTTGACTACTTTCACACAACATAATGTCTTCCAGTTGAAACCAGGTTAGGAGATGTTTCCTGGAATCATCATTATTCTTTATCATTGCGTAGTGCTCCATTGAGTATATGTACCATAGTTTACTCATCCATTCTTCTGTTGTTGGGCATCTGGGTTGATTCCATCTTTTCGCTGTCGTGGACTGTGCTGTGATAAACATTCTTGTGCATGTGTCCATTGGTGTGAAAGGCCTTGATTCTGTAGGATATATTCCAAGTAGTGGAATTACTGTGTCAAATGTTATATCAATATCCATTTTTTTAAGGAAGCACCAGATTGCTTTCCAAAGAGACTGGACCATTTTGCAACCCCACCAACAGTGTAGAAGGGTTCCACTTTCTCCACAGCCTCTCCAGCATTTGTTGTTTTGTGTTTTTGGATCATGGCCAACCTTGTTGTGATGAGATAGTATCTCATTGTCGTCTTGATTTGAATTTCTTTAATAACTAAAGATTGTGAACATGTCCTCATGTGTTTTTTGGCTGCCTGGATCTCTTCTTTAGAGAAATGTCTTCCCATCTCCTTCGCCCATTGCTTAATGAGATGATTTATCTTCTTCTTCTTGATATTTTGTAGTATCTTATAGATTATGGAGATCAGACGTTGGTCTGACATAGAGTTGCCAAATATTTTTTCCCATTCTGTAGGTGTTCTTTTTCTTCTATTAATAAAGTATTTGGATGAGCAAAAGTGTTTGATCCTTAATAGTTCCCATTTACCTATTTTCTCTTCTGATGATTGTGGTTTGTTTGACAGATTTTGGAGTCTGTCCACATTGTGTATTAAAACTTCCATTGTTGTTCCTACCTTTTCTTGGATGAGCTTTATCATTTTAGGTTTGATATTTAGGTCTTTTCTCCAGCTGGAGTTGGTTTTTGTGTAAGGTGTAAGATTTGGACCTTGTTTCAGTTCATTGCAGATGGATATCCAATTCTGCCAGCATCATTTGCCGAAGAGACTGTTTTTACCCCAGTTTAATGTCTTAGGGCCTTTGTTGAATATCAACTGTTCATAGGCAGATGGTGTCATCTCTGGGGTCTCAATTCTGTTCCATTGATCCATCTGTCTGTTCTTGTACCAGTACCAGGCTGTTTTGACCACTGTGGCAGTGTAGTATGTTCTGAGGTCAGGTAATGAGAGGCCTCCCAGTGTGTTCTTCTTCTTTAGTAGTGCCTTACTTATCTAGGGCTTCTTCCCTCTCCAAACAAAATTGGTGATTTGTTTCTCCATCTCATTAAAAAATGACATTGGAACTTGTATTGGGATTGCATTATATAAGTAGATTGCTTTGGGAAAAATAGACATTTTCACAATGTTAAGTCTTCCTATCCATGAGCAGGGGAGGTTTCTCCATTTATCTAAGGCTCTGTTAGTTTCTTGTGGTAAAGGCTTGTAGTGCTCTTTGTAAAGATCTGTTAATTCTCTGGTTAAATTAATTTGTAGGTACTTTATCTTCTTAGGGGCTATAATAAATGGTATTGATTTGATGATTTCGTCATTAACAGTCTCATTGTTGGTATAAAGGAATCCTACTGATTTATTTATGTTTATCTTGTATCCTGAGACTTTGCTGAACTCTTCTATCAGTTTGAGGAGTTCATGTATAGATTCTTTGGGATTCTCTGCATATACAATCATATCATCTGCAGACAGGGAGATTTTGACTTCTTTGCTGATGCAGATGCCCTTGATTGCCGAGGCCCGTTACCCACAAAGACCTCTGTGAGCAAAGCCACAAGCCCATGTGATGGCGGGTGGATGCATCTCACCCCTGACATATTTCTGGCCGTATATTTTTCATCCTAATCAAACTCTCCTCAAAAATACCCCCTAATCTCCCAGCACAAGGACAAATGCTGAGCCTGGGAATGCCCAGCCCAGGAATGCCAAGGGTGACCCAGCCCCGCTGGCTTCCCCCAACTGTACATCCCCCCATGTGAAAAAAATACCCTTATTAGAACAGCTTAAGAAAGGTATAGGGTGGGGGACGGTAGGTGTTTACTGTCCCCACAGGAAGAGATAAAATAAAGAGCAAAGAAGGAACAAATAGAGATTATAACCTTTAGACCCCTCCTCCTGTACCTTTTAACCTTGAGGTATAGATAGGGCTGATTGAGCTCGGGGCATACCTTGTTTTCACTGTCAATTATCACCACAACACACCTGCCTCGGGCCATTATCTAGAAGGCCTTGACAATTAACATGAGAAAAAGGAGACCACGAGGGGTCGGTTTCTTGTTAGCCAATAACGAGGGGTCAGTTTCTTGCTAGCCAATAGCTTACATGATGAAAAAAATAGGGTGAAAATCACGTCACCTAAACTATAAAAAATAAAGAAAGAGAGACCTTTTTGGGCTGCCATTCTTCTTCAAAAGTCTTTCCTGTCTCAGTCTCATTTCCCCCGCCAACACCGTACCCTCCCTTCGTGGTGCCCCGAAAAAGCTGTTAGGGCTGGCTCCTGGCTTCTTGGTCTTGTCTAATTGCTCTGTCTAGAACTTCTAGTACTATGTTGAATAGGAGAGGTGAGAGTGGGCATCCTTGTCTAGTTCCTGATCTCAAGGGAAAGTCTTTCAGTCTCCCTGCATTTGGGATGACGTGGGCAATTGGCTTTGTATAAATGGCCCTTATTGTGTTGAGGAATTTGCCATCCATGCCTATTTTGCTGAGTTTTTAGCATGAATGGGTGTTGGACTTTATCAAATGCCTTTTCTGCATCAACGGACAAAATCAGGTGGTTCTTGTCTTTTGTGTTATTTATGTGGTTAATCACATTAATTGTTTTTCTGATGTTGAACCAGCCTTGCATCCCTGGTATGAATCCCACTTGATCATGATGGGTTATTTTCTTGATATGTTGTTGTATTCTATTGGCAAGAATTTTGTTGAAGATTTTTGCATCTAGATTCATGAGTGATATTGGTCTATAGTTCTCCTTCTTTGTTGGATCTTTCCCTGGCTTAGGTATCAGGGTTATGCTGGCTTCATAGAATGAGTTTGGGAGTACTCCATCCCTTTCTATACTGTGAAATAGTCTCAGTAGTATTGGAGATAACTCTTCACTAAATGCCTGATAGAATTCTGCAGTGAAGCCATCTGGGTCCGAGCTTTTTTTGGTTGGCAGTGTTTTGATGACATTTTCAATCTCTTCCTTTATGATGGGTTTATTAAGTTGTTTGGCTTCACGTTGTGATAATTTGGGTAGGTGGTATGAGTCAAGGAATTTGTCCATTTCCTCTAGGTTTTCAAATTTGTTACAGTACAGTCTTTCATAGTATTCTGTTGTGATATTTTTGATTTCTGTTGGATCTGCCTCACACTGATTCTTGAATAATAAATAAAAATAACTCACTAGGGTGATACATAATAATATTGGCCTGCTTCTATTACTCTGAGGGAAACCCTGGTGGCACAGTGGGTTAAGTTGTACATCTACTAACCAAAAAGTTGGCAGTTCAAATCCTCCAGGCACTTCTTGTACATTCTATGGGGCAGTTCCACCCTGACTTGTAGGATCACTATGAATGGGATGCAATGGCAGTGGGTTTTGGTTTTCTATTACTCTGCAATTCAAAACCATTCAGCTTATGTTTTCTCCACAGAAATCTAAACACCATAGCAGATCATTCAAGGCTGCTGTGATTAACTTTTCAGCTGTAAGCGCCAGTCTTGAAACAGCTCAGTTAATTCCCCCATTTTGTGCATCTGTGCCCAGCCTAGAAAGCTGCCCTTTTCTCTTTCAATATAAGACAATACATTCTCTTTTTAAGTCCAGCTTAAACATATTCCTCTTACAGAAAATGTTCCCCTAATCCTCCACTAGGAATTTATTATTCTCATTTTGCTTACACTTATGTGTTTCACCATGCCGAAGTGTTTTAGTAGTATATACCCCAGTTATCAGATTTTGATTTTTAACTCCTGAAGGCAGGTACCCCTGTTTGTTACATCTGATCTCTGCCTGTAATTACTAGTTTTAGACTCTTACTTTGACTTAGCACCTTGCTAAGTGCTTTTATTCAGTCAATCATTTAAAACTGACTTAGTAAGTGGCAATTCTGTGCTAGGCACTATCCTAGAACTGGGAATACTGTAATGAACAAGTCAAAGGTCTTGTCATCATGGAGCTGACATTCCAGTGAGGGTTCCTCTTTAATCTCATTAAGAGGTCTGTCAATTAAATCTTAAAACTTAATTGTTCTAAGTGCTACATACCTCATTGATAACTACCACTATAGACACCTTCAAAGTACTCCCATTGGGAAGCTATGCACCGCCACTAGTGCACATCCTCTCTACTCACCCAGTCTGGCTCCCAATGACTCTTTTCTTTACCCAGAGATAAAGGAAATATCAAAAGGAAGACATTTGGATGACATTCAGGACATCAAGGGTAATATGATGACCACTCTGATGACCATTCCAGAAAAAGAGTTCCAAAATTGCTTTCAAGGGTGGATTAGGTGCTGGCATCAGTGCATAGCTTCCCAAGGGGAGTATTTTGAAGGTGACCATAGTGAAATTCAGCAATGAGATAGGGAGCTCTTTTTCTGAGATGAGTTCCTAAACTTAATTGGCAGTCCTCATAGGTGCTATCATTCCTCAAGAATGACTTCATATTTAGTAAGCTAAAGAACTAGATTCAAACTCAGATCTGCCTGATACCAGTTGTTCCTAGCACAACATATTGCTAGGTTATCTGTGGAACTTAATGGAGTTTGATGCCCACCCCCCCACAAACTAAATCCACTGCCATCAAGTTGATTACGACTCATAGGGACCCTGTAGGACAGAGTTGAATTGCCCCATAGAGTTTCCAAGGAGCACCTGATAGATTCAAACTTCTGACTTTTTAGTTAGCAGATATAGTTATTTGCCACTATACCACTTCAGGAGGCTTAAACAGGATACTTCTTTAGGTGATGACCAGAGACATAAAAAAAATTTCATTTTATTGCTGAAAGAGCCATGATAGTTATTGCAGTCTGCTCAAGAAATATATACAGAAACTGAGGCTTGTACACAAGTTAGATCTTTAATTCTAACTGAGGGTCCACGTTACTTTATTACAGAAATTAAAAAGAGAAACTTGCATGGATTGAGGTAGAAGTTTCTACATACTTTACCTTTTAAAACCTTCTCAAGAATACTGTGAGATAGATATTTTTGTCTCCAGTTTTACAGATGTCTCAGAAACAAGCCCAGGAGGGTTAAATAAACTGTCGGCAATCACATAGCTATTTTTGGCATTATGTTTTAAATAGAACTTTTACAAATGTACATATAGAACTTGTATAAATTGAATCATACTTAAAATGTACATGGAGGAGGCTACTATTTAAAGAACTCCTATAAAAGGTAGATTTCACAATAATAATAATGGATTTACTGACTTGCCATTTGGGAGAAAACCAACCAAGTAAAACTGGATCCCTACCACAGTTCTTACACCAGAATAAGTTTCAGATATATCAAAGATTTGTATGTAAATATGAAATCTCAAAGAGGAAAAATGTAGAAAAGAACTTCAAATTCTCATGGACTCTAGAATTTCCAGAGCCATGAGTGTTGATGAACTCCTGAAACTATTGTCCTGAGATAATCCTTAAACCAGAAATATCCCCTACAGTTATCTTCAAACTGAACAATACTTTAGCTTAACTGGTAAGGGGGTGGAGAGTTAGCCTTCAGCATTATACTCTTTTAAGAACTATCTAATAGGAAGGCTGTGGAGACACTAGAACACTTCTATACTGCTGGTAGGAATGTAAAATGGTATAAGCACTTTAGAAATCAATTTGTCACTTTGTTAAAAAGCTAGAAATAGGAATACCATATTATCCACCAATCCCAATTCTTGGAATACATACTAAAGAAATAAATCTATAAATATCATGAATCGATATGCACATCAATGTTTATTGGAGCAACGTCTGCAATAGCAAAAAGATGGAATTAACCTAGAGGCCCATCAACAGAAGAATGGATAAATGGACTATGTATATTCATACAACAAAACACTATGCAATGATGATCTTAGGAAACATTTCATAACATGGAGCCATCTGGAAGACATATTGAGTGAAATTAGTCAGTTGCAAAAGTACAAATATTGTACAAAATCACTATTACAAGGACTCAAGAAAAGGTTTAAATATAGAAAAATTAGTCTTTGGTGGTTATGAGGGCAGGCAGAGAGTAAGAAGGATGTTCATTTATTAGATAAACAAACAAACAAAAAACCATACCCACTGCTACTGAGTCTATTCTGACTCATAGTAACCCTATAGAACAGAGTAGAACTGCCCTACGGAGTTTCCAAGGAGCACCTGGTGGATATGAAGTGTCAGCCTCTTGGTTAACAGTCATAGCACTTAAGCACTACACCACCAGGGTTTCCACTGATTAGACAGTAGATAGGAATTAGGTTAGGTGAAGGGAGTGACAATATATTGCAGAAGGGAGATCAGCAGAGCTGGACTACACCAAAAGCTAAGAGGTTTTCTTACTCCATCCACATCATTAAAGTTGACTCTGCTTTGAGGAGGCAGCTCTTCCCCAGTCATCATCTGAGTACCTTCCAACCTGGGTGGCTCACTTTCCAGCACCATATCTGACAATGTTTGGCTGCTATTCATAAGGTTTTCCCTGGATAATTCCTTTCAGAAGTAGACTGCTGGGTCCATGGTATTTTCAGTCGCATCATATGCATGTGAAAGCTGGACAATGAACAAGGAAGACGGAAGAAGAATTGATGTCTTTGAATTGTGGTGTTGGAGAAAATGGACTGTCAAAAGAACAAGCGGATCTGTTCTGGAAAAAGTACAACCAAAGTGCTCCTTGGAAGCAAAGATGACAAGATTGCATTTTACATACTTTGGACATGTTGTCAGGAAGGATCAGTCCCTACAGAAGGACATCATGCTTGGTAAAGTGGAGGGTTAGTGAAAAAGAGGAAGACCCTTGATGAGATGGATTGACATAGTGGCCGCAACAATGGGCTTAAGCGTAAAAACAATTGCAAACATGACACAAGACCGGGCAGTGTTTCATTCTGTTGTTCACAGGGTTTCTGTGAGTTGGAACTGGCTTGATGTCACCTAACAACAATAAGAGATTTCCTAAATATAACCCAACATTCTGAAGGACACAGTAGCAGGGGCAGTGGTTTGGGGATCATGGTTTCAGGGGACGTCTAGGTGAATTGGCTTAACTGTTTTTTTTTTTTTTTTTCCGGAAAGTGTTCTGCATCCCACTTTGGAGAGTGGTGTCTGGGGTCTTAAAAGCTAGCAAGTGGTCATCTAAGTAGCAACAATTGGTCCCAAACCACCTGGGGCAGAGTAGAACAAAGGGCATCAAAGATATAACGAAAATACAAGCCCAGGAGACAGAAGCCACCACTTACCTGGAGACTACACAGCATGAGACCTGAAGAACTAGATGGTGCCTGGCCACCACCAATGACTGCCCTGACAAGGTATACAACATACAGTCCCTGACGTAGCAGGAGAAAAATGGATGCATACAACTAGAATTTTATTAAAAGATCAGATTTGATGGTCTAACAGACTGGAAGTTCCCCTGAGGACACGGCCCCAGACTCTCTGTTAGCCCAAAGATGAAACCAATCCCAAAGACAACTCTTCAGACAAAGATTGGACTGGGCTATAAGACATAAAGTGATGCTTGTGAAGAGTGTGCTTCTTGATTGCAGTATTTACACGAGGCTGACTGAGCAGCTTCTGTCCAGAGGGAAGATGAGAGTGTGGAGGGTGAGAGGAGCTAGTTGAATGGACACCAGAAGTACAGGATGGAAAGGAGGACTGTGCTGTTACAGGGTGGGGAGACCAGTTAGAGCTGCATAGCAATGTGGGTGCAGGGTTTTATACGGTAAATTGACTTAGATTGTAAACTTTCACTTAAAGCGCAAGAAAACATTTAGTAAATAAATAACATCTTGCTACAAAAACCAAGGAACTGTCTGTATGACATCAACATAACAATAGCAATTCAAAAGACAAGAACTTTAGAGAGCAGTGAGTTTATGTTAATGAGGGAGGAACAATTCCTCCTGTGAATGTCTGTGAAATCCCAGACATCCTAGAAGAACACATGGATGCATATTTTTATAACTTTAGGGTGGGTACAACCTTTTTAAACATAACACAAAATGTAGAAGTTATAAAGGAAAAAGATTAATAAATTTGATTACATTAAAATTATACTATTTTTATACCATATTTTAGCTTTCTTAAAAATGGCACCAAAAAAAAAAAAAACCCTCATAAAATTCTACACTGGTTTCAAACATTAGGTTACACAGATAAACCGTTGGTTGCCTTTAAGTCAACTGTGATTCATGCTGATCTTACATACAACAGAATGAAATGCTGCATGGTCCTATATCATTTTCATAATTGCTAGCATGTTTCAATGCATCACTGCAGCTATTGTGCCAGGCTATGTCACTTAGAGTCTTCCACGCCTTCATTGGCTCTCTAGTTCACCAAACATGAAGTCTTTTTCCAGCAATTGATCGCCACAGATGATACATCCAAAACAAGCAAGTCAGATAATGCTCTATTGTGATCCATAAGGTTTTCATTGGCTAATTTTTGGAAGCAGTTCTCTAGGTCTTTCTTCCAAGTCTGTCTTAATCTTTGGACAAGTCACCAGAAGGAACCAGTCACTGAAGAAGGTATCATATTTCAAATACCAGAGGGTCATCCATGTCCACCATGGATGACTTGCTGGTATTTGAAATCCTGGTGGTATTGTTTGCAGCATTACTTTATTATTGTAGTTAAATGCCATCAAGTTGGCTCTGATAGACAGTGACCTTACTTGCATATAAAAGAACAAAATGCTGTTCAGTCCTGCACCATCCTCATAATCATTGCTGTGTTTGAGCCCATTATCGCAATCACTGTTGTCAATCTGTGTCATAGAAGGTCTCCATTTCTTTCACTGAACCTCTACTTTACCAAGGGTGATGTTCTTCTCCAGTGACTTGTTCCTCTCGATGACTTGCCCAAAGTAAGTGAGCTGAAGTCTCACCATTCTCACTTCTAAGGGGCATACTGGCTGTACTTCCTCCAAGACATATTTGCAAATTTTTCTGGAAGTCCATGGTATATTCAGTGTTCAAAGGCATCAGTTCTTCAATCTTACTTTTTCACTGTCCAGCTTTCACATGTATATGAGGAGACTGAAAATACCATGTGTTGGTTTAGATACACTTGAGTCACAAAAGTGTTATTTTTACTTTTTAATACTTTACAGAGAGGGTCTTTTGGAGCAGATTTATCCAATTCCTCGTTTAATTTCCTGACTAATGCTTCTGTAGGCATTGATTACAGATCCAAGAAGAAATAAACGCTTGAATTTCTTCTTCATTTATCAAGATATTGTTTATTGGTCCACTTGTAAGTATTTTCATTTTCTTTATGTTCAAGTGTAATTCATATTGAAGACTTTGGTCTTTTACCTTCATCAGTAAGTACTTTAAGTAGTCTTCACTTCTGGCAAGTAAGATTGTATCATCTACCTATTGCAAGTTATTAATGAGTCTTCTTCCAATCCTGATATCCTGTTCTCCATGCAGTCCATCTTCCTGGAATATTTGCCTGGAATATAGATTGACTAAGTACGGTGAAAGAATACAACTCTGATGTAGACCTTTCCTGATTTTTAAACCACACAGTATCCCCTATGTATGAATATGAGCACAATTAAGTATTCTGGAATTCCCATTTTTTCTAACGTTTTCCATATAATTTGTTATGGTCCATGCCATTGAATGCCTTTGTATAGCCAATAAAACACAGGTAAATATCTTCTGGATATTCTCTGGTTTTGGCCAAGTTTCACTGAATATCAAAAGCGGTACATCATTCTACATCCTCTTCTGAACCAGCTTGAACTTCTGGCTGTTTCCTGTTGATACACAGCTGCGCTCATTCTTTGAATTATCTTGAGCAAACTGTTGTTAGCCTGTGGTATTGATATTGTCTGATAATTTTCACATTTTGTTCAACTACCTTTCTTTGGAAGGGACATGACTATGGATCTCTTCCAGTTATGTGGCCAGATGTCTTCCATATTTCTTGGTGTCTGAGTTATCTAGTGCTGCTATAACAGAAATACCATACGTGGATAGCTTTAACAAAGATCAATTAATTTTCTCACAGTCTAGTAGGCAAGAAGTCCAAATTCAGGGCATCAACTCCAGGGAAAGACTTTCTGTTGGCTCTGGAAGAAGGTCCTTGTCATCAAGCTTCCCCAGGACTAAGAGCTTCATTGTGCAGGGACCCCAGCTCCAAAGGATACACTGTGCTCTGGTGCTTCTTTCTTGCTGGTATGAGATCCCCTGTCTATCTGCTTACTTCTCTCTTTTGTATTTTGTAAGATAAAAGAGGATGTAGGCCACACCCAAAGGAAACACTGTTTATGTTGGATCAGAGCTATGACCTGAGGAAGGGTGTTATATCCCACCCTAATCCTCTTTAACATAACTTAATCTCACTGCATTAACCACAGGCAGAGGTTAGCATTTACAACAAATGGGAAAAATTACATCAACCACACAATAGAGGGCAACCATACAATACTAGGAATCATGGTCTAACCAAGTTGACACACATTTTGGGGTGGGGACACAATTTCACCCATAACTCTTGGCATAGACGAGTAATCACTTTCAGCATTATATCTACTTGTTGAAGAATCTCAATTGGTAGCCCATCATTTCCTAAAGACTTATTTCTCACCAATGCCTTCAGTAGTGGCTTGTACTTCTTTGTTCATTACTAGCAGTTCTTGATCACATGCGACCTCCTGATACTGTTGAACATCCACCAGTTCTTCTGGGTACAGCAAATCCCTGAATTCTTTTTCATCTTCTTTTGGTGCCATCTGCATCAGTTAATTTTTCTCCATAGAATCCTTCAATATTTTAATTCGAGACTTGAATTTTCTCTTAAGTTTTTTTCAGCTTCAGAAATGCTTGTTTTTCCCTTTTATATAAAGTACTCTTTTTGTAAAGTGTTATAATGAAAGTATAATGAAATATTCAAAGAGCTTGTGTTAGAAAACCAAAAAGGGTGGAACATAATTCAGTGTCATAGCAGCATGCTAGCTACCACAGTATGACAAACTAACAGGTGGTAGGAATCTTAGGTAGACCTCATCAAAGAACTGAGTTGAGGTTTGGGGCCAAAACCTAGCTAGTCGTACGGCATTGCATGGTCTGGCCATGTTTTCTGTGCATAGATCTTGACTGAAAATGATAATAGACAACTGATCAAAAACAGAATTAAGTCAGTATTCTGTATTGTGCCTTATAAACCTTCCCCCTCCCCACAAATAATGCACCCACATAAATAATGTACCTACACTTCGAAGCAGCAGTCAAGAAACCAACAGATGCATTGTATTGGGAAAATCTGCTTCAAAGGACCTCTTTAAAGTATTCAAAAGTAAAGATGTCACCTTGAAGACTAAAGTGTACCTGATCCAAGCCATGGTACTTTCAACTGCATCATATGCAAGTGAAAGCTGGACAACGAACTAAGAAGACAGAAGAGTTGATGCCTTTGAATTATGGAGTTGGAGAAGAATGTTGAATGTACTATGGACTGCCAAAAGAACAAACAGATCTGTTTTAGAAGAAATATAGCCAGAGTGTTCCCTGGAAGTAAAAATGGCAAGACTGCATCTTACATACTTTGGACATGAGATGGACATCATGCTTGGGAGAGCGCAGGGTCTGTGAAAAAGAGGAAAACCCTCAATGAGATGGATTGACACAGGGACTGCAACAATGGGCTTAAGCATAAAAGCGATTGTGGCACAGCACAAGACTGGGCAGCATTTCGTTCCCTTGTGCATAGGGTTGCTATGAGTTGAAATCAACTTAATGGCATTTAACAACAACACACATGTGATGCATAGAAATGATGAAATTAAGTAAAATAGTTCTGGCATAATGCGTACATTAAGTGCATAAAAGTATTCTATATTTTCCTTTGGTCCCAACAGAAGCTAATTCACATATTAGCACTCTGGCCCCTTAACATAGGGAGATCTGTGTTGTGCTCTCTGGGAAGAAGAGATGTGAACAAGAAACATTTGGCCTGTTTGGCAGTCAAGATTGATTGGGTGGATCTGAGTGACCAGCTTCCTAGAGCTCCATGCCACTCCTCCTGGAAGCCAAGTTTCAGTCAGAGACGAGGGAAGAAAAGCAGGAAGGAAATGGCAGGTGAGACCTATTTGATTCCTGATAGAACTACATTGTTCTGAGCAAGACATTACTTTGCCGTTTGTAAAAGACAGTTGAACAGAAACTGTGACTGAGTTTATGTGACTTTAAATTAGGAACATTTGGAACATATCAATTCAGAAAGCATTGGAGGCTACATCACAATCTGTAGGGGAATTGCTGAGTATTTTTGTTACATTTCTATTTGTAAAGTGCATATTCTCAGTTAAGCTATTTCTTAGGCATGACAACTGTGAGCTGATTGGGGATAAGCAATAGACATTTTGTTTTGTTTTGTGTAGCTGTGCTTTTATTCCCCATGGTCATTTAAGTTTTTATTTTTTCTTTTTAATGAGAGTTTTTTTTAAATGCCAAAGCATTTTTTCCTACAGAATACAAGTGTCACACAGAGTTTCCAAGGAGCACCTGGTGGATTCAAACTGCATTACATGTACTATTTGAAGCTGAACTCTGAAAATGCCTACATTGATAATACCTGTTTAGGAATTTCTCTTTGTTGCCCTTTACTTCAGGGTTCCAAGCCTGGTGATCCACCTATCGTCTGTAGCAAGGGCTACCCTCTAGGAATTACAGTCAGTTGGTATTAGGGAAATGGCAGTTGTACTGCAGGAGATGTGGTGCATGGAAATGTATGTGAATTCCCAGTGTGTGAGTGCCAGGGAATAGCAAAGAGTCTGACATTTAAAACACCCAATGGGCTGCTTTAAAGGCCCTGGAAAGGGATAAAGTGCTTGGCAAAATTTTCAGAACGGAAGAGAAGACAAATGCAACCTTACTAGAACTTGATTACTCTGGGGCTTCAGGAGAGAGACTGGGAAAGAGGTGTGCCTGGGAAGCAGACTTTTAGCCCAGCCATCTCTGCTTAGAATACTGAGTTTCTATAAAAACTAAACCTCTTCTTAGGTCAAGACAAACAACGAATGTCAGCTATTACCAGAGCTCTGGTTAATTGCTTGCCCAGTAGATTTAAACCTGAGCATGCCCACGTGTCAAAACTCAGCTGTACACCAAAGGGCCTCCCGTTTGCACCCATGAGCCACTCTGCGGGAGAAAGACACAGCAGTCTGCTTCCATGAAAATTTGCAGCCTTGGAAACTCTGTGGGGGAGCTGTACACCATCCTACAGAGTTACTGTGTGTTGAAATCAACTTGACGGCAGTGGTTTTGCTTCTGGTTTTACACTGTGTGCCATGTGCACATGTGCTCATGTCCTGAGACAGACAGTGGGTGGAAGCTGAATGTGCTCCTCCTGAGTCACTACATCACTAGTGGAAGACAGACATTTAAACACTGGCTGCAGAAAATCAGTTCCCATCAAACCTAACTCATGGTGATCCCCTCTTATCAGGGTAGAACTGTGTTCCTTAGGGTTTTCAATGGCTGAGTTTTCAGAAGTAGGTCGCAGGCCTTTCCTCCCAGGTGTCTCTGAGTGGACTTGAACAGCTAATTTTTTGGTTAGCGGCCCTAGTGCTTTAACCATTTGTACCATTCAGAGACTCACTGCAAAAATGGCAGGTAACAGAAGAGAGATAATAACAGCAGCAAACACAATCATAACAATAGCTCCCACTTACTGACTGCTTGCTGGGTTTTAGGCATTGTGCTAAGCACTTTGCAGACATTATCTCATTAGGAAATTGAAGGAGGCTGATGGAAAACCTTAGAGGCTTGACATTTGAGGTCGTATCTATCCTAAGGCATGTGGTACTTCAATAACAGCAGTTAACTTTTTGAAAACTCTTGAGCAGGCATTTGGGAGTGTTGCGAACTGTAGAGCAACACAGGTAAAATTGCGAAAATCATCAGTGAGAGAAAAAAAAGCTAACTTATTAAAACTGGAAACCCTAAGCTGGAAGATGGTAGAGAAGAAAATATAGATCAGGCTGTCCGTGAACAAGCAATTATTAAGGTGGCTGTGAGCAAAACACATGCGTCATAGTCCCAGCTCCCAGGCCAAGGACATGCTCCTAATTACTTCCAGCTGCTGACACGAGGGATTGACATTAGGAAATGTGGGCCACCTAGATCAGCTGGGGCAACTGCTGAACTACCCAGAGGCAAAAGCCTGAGCTCAGCCCTAGGGTTTCTGAAAAGTGCTGTAGGTGGCCTCCTGCCAGACGCAAGAGATGATCTGCCAATAAGAGATGTGAAGAGGGGTACCCAGAAAACCATAAAACAACACTACCTTTTAGTGGGCAGAATCAATGTAGGGAACTTGGCTACATGCAATAGACAGCTCCCCAAAGTTAAAGAGCATCAGAGAGAATCAGATCTGGCATAAGCGGCCCAGGCTATGAATTGTCCTTTGTCCTCAAAATAGTAGTGTCTAGGGGTGCAAAAGTTTGAAGATATTGGGTGGGAGGTGAAAACTTCCATTTATCAGTTTACTCTGCCATACACTGTGGGCAGCAGGCTACCACAGGGATCTGGAAATTCTCCCCAACCACCTCCTAAGCTGAAGCTTTCAGAAGATAGGTGGGAAAGAGTCAAATATGTCTACTTGAAGTTGTCCCAACTGGACCCCCAAGAATAAATTTAGAATTCTTTGTGAGTTCTGCCACTGGGTGAAAAGAGAGGTTGAAGGGAATGTAATTCTTTAATACCAAAATTTCTCTGTGAAGGGGACTTAAGTGGTTTTCAGGGAAAATATAGAGCAGATCTGCTTGGCCCTTTTCTCTTTAGGGAAAAGTTGGCAAAGATTGCATAGTTTGGGACTGAAAAGATCATCTTGAAGAATTATTGATTAATAAACATCAGAGTCTTACAGTTTCATGGCCCATACCTTCAGGGCAGCTGGGAAGAATGGTTAATGTCTGTTACAGATTGAATGTGTCCCCCCCCAAAATAGTACAGAAATTTGGCTGGGTTGTGATTACCAGTATCATGTGATTGCCTTCCATTTTGTGATCTTCCTATGCTGTATGTTAAGGAGGTTTAGGGTGGGACTCTAAATCCCTTCTTAAGGTCACCTCTCTGCTCCACTGTAACAGGGATTTCCCTGAAGTGTGGTTTGCACCACCTTTTATCCTTTTACCCTGTAAGAGATAAGAGGAAAGGAAAGCAAGTGAAGATTTGGGAACCTCATACCACTAAGAAAGCAGTACCAGGAGTAGAGTGTGTCCTTCAGACCTGAGGTTCTTGGGCCAGGGTGCTCCCTGACCAAAGACTGATGCAACACAAGGACTGTCCTCCAGAGCTGACTAGGGTGAAATTCTTCCCCTGGAGTTGACACTCTGAATTCAGCCTACTGGACTGTGTAAAAATAAACTTTTCTTGTTAAAGCCATCCACTTTTGTGGTATTTCTGTTAGAGCAGTACCAACTGACTGAAACAATGTGTTAGGCTGGATTCTCAGGAGAAGCAAAACCACTGACACGCATGCGTGCACACACATGTACACATAGAGAGAGAGAAAGAGATTTATCTCATGGAAATGGCTCACACACTTGTGGAGCATTTCTCAAATTCATGTGTCAAGTGTCAGGCTAGAGGCTTCTTCTGACTCTTGTGATGGCAGGAGCTGGTCAACCCCAAATTAGGAAGGTCAGGTGGAAGGTCTCTGGATTGTGGGGCTGCAGGATCTGACAGATCTCAAGATCTGCAGGTCAGGTGGCAAGCTGCTGGCTCACATCTGAAGAACTGAAGGTCAGAGGATGAAAAGTTGGATGCAGGATCCAGAGTATGCAAGTTTTGCCAGGCCATCCATATATACTAGACAGAAACCCATGTGCTCAAGGCAACTCCCTTTTCAACTGATTGTCTGCTCACATCAGATCACAAAATGCAAGATGATTATGTCATTACGTCAGTGCCAAATTCATCATTACCTAAGTGGTAAACCACCGAGAATCATGGCTCAGCCACGCTGACACGTAGCCTTAACCTATATAATCAAAATTCAGCTACGTATAGATTTTAGCACTCTGAAATGACGAATCAAATCAGACCACTATACACAACAACATTATGATAAATGGAGAAAATATTCACACTACCAAGGATTTCATTTTATTTGGATCCACAATCTACACCCATGGAAGCAGCAGTCAAAAAGTCAAATGATGCATTGCTTTGGATAAAGCTGCTACAAAAGACCACTTTAAGGTGTTAAGAAAAATAAAGACATCACTTTGAAGACAAAGGTATACAAGGTCCAAGAAATGGTAGTTTCAATTGCCTCATATACATGGAAAAGTTGGACATGAATACGGAAAACTGAAGAAGAATTGATGCATTTGAATTCTGGTGCCGGTGAAGAATACTAAAAGTACCATGGAATGGAAGAATGAAAACGTCTGTCTTGGAAGAAGTACAGCCAGAATGCTCCTTAGAAGCTAGGTGATGAGACGTAGTCTCACATGCTTTGGAGATGTTACCAGGAGAGGCCCACCCCTGGAGAAGGACATTGCTCCTAGTAAAGTACAGGGTCAGCAAAAAAGAGGAAGTCCCTCAACAAGACGGACTGACACAGTGGCTGCAACAACGGGCTCAAACATAGCAACGATTGTCAGGGTGGTGCAGGACTGGGCAGTGTTTCGTTCTGTTCTACATAGAGTCTCTACAATTCAGAGCTCATTCAACAGCACCTAATAACAACTATACACAATACTTGCTCCAGACTGCTTGCTCAGTGATTTTCAGGGCCTGTTTGAGGAGCAGCCCTGATAGTGCAGTAGCTAAAGTACTCAGCTGCTAATCAGAAGATCCGGAACTAAAACCTACAAACTACTCCGCAGAAGAAGAACGTGGCAGTTGGCTTCCATAAAAATTTACAGCTGTGGAAATTGTGATCTGGTTCTACGCTGTTCTATAGGGTCTTTATGAGTCAGAATCGACTTGACTACAGTGAATTTAGTTTGATTTTGTTGTTTGAAGAGAGGGTCAACAAAATCCTATGATCAAAGGGAATAAGAAGAGAATATCAAATAATCTATGAATAATTTCCATTGAAGAAACTTGGAAATAGAATGGCTTATCTCTAGGTCTAGATGTTATTAACAAGTATGATTTAAAAATAATATATAATATGTGCCTTCTATGTTTGTTTGCCAGCTGCACCTTCCCCACACCTCCGTGGTATTTTTGTAAGAGTGCTGTGCCATTTACTGCTTAAAAAAAAAAAAAAGCATAGTGTACTTACAAAAATACCTAGTGGAGTGAGGGTGTAGTTGGCAAACAACTGTAGAAGACACTCATTAGTTGGTAAAAAATACAATAGTTACTACTTTTCTTTAAAAGGACGCATATTTTACACTCACATACGCCTTTTTGAAGAAAAAAACTTTGTAGCATGACAGCAAAAAGAAAATGACTTATCATTTGCTGTAAATAGGAGGTAACAATAAGAACAAGTGTTTATGTAACAAAAACCAAAGTAAATTTATACAACTTTAGCAAGGTAACTATTACATGCCAAAGGCTCTCTGCCTAAGGCCTGTTTTCTCTTTTAGGGAGATTAGCAAGTGATAGACATACTACAAGCATGAAATGAAAACTTTCTCCTTGAAGTAATCAGTAAGATGGAACAAGATGCTGGGAAGGGAATAACCGTGATTCAGTGTCATTTAATGTCAGTGTCTGGACACTGCTGATAATCGTCTTCAGTATCTCCTAAAGTGAAATCATGGTATGTTCACTGTCACCTTGGGAAACACAGTTCTATGCCCTCCTAAGATAATGTAAGCCTCACCCACCCTGAATACAGTAGAAATCAGATAGAGAATCAGAAGAAGAGGATATAAAACGACTTAAAAAAACAAACAGGAAAAGTAAGAAGCAGAAGCAAAGCAAGAGTAAAAGATGCACAGAAATAAGGCAAACCGTAAAAGAAGAGAGCTCAGAGGATAAGCTTATGTTTAAAAGTAAACAAAGACACCTAAGGAACAGAAGAGGCAAAGCTACTTGAAGACTGAAAGTGGATATGAAGTGAAATCACATCCAGGCAAGATAAGCATGAAGAGCAACATGGAGAGTTATCCAAATAAACTCATGGACTAAGTCTATAGGTCACAAATGAACCAAAAGTTACTCATTGACTTTCGTTCTTGAAAGGGAGCTGAGAGGGGGTGGCAGCCAAGAGAGCAAACACTCCTGGTGGCACACAGTTAGAACATCCTATGACTGAAGTCACTGGAAGTAATATGACAGGTGTGTCAGGTATTTCAGCTTCCTAAGAACAAACACATTCTTCATTTTCCCCTGGAAAAAAATATTTATCCATCTGAGTTACACTTCACAGATAAGATAACTATTTTGCATGTGGGATTTGAATTACCCAGCACTTAATTTGTTTTTCTAGATGGTAATAAAAATGTAATTTACAACTGGTAGGTCTAGTGGCCAGAGAGAGTGATAAAATTCCAAACCCAAAGCCTTGGTATTCAATTCCTTTAACTATTACAGCACATAATCTAGTTTTCAGCAAAGCAAAGATGGGTCATTTGGGGCTTCTATAGTTGCCATTTATGCTTCAGAAAATAATTTCTAATGATTGGGAGAGGGTAAATAAATAGAAGAGCAATAAAGCTCAAGGTAAAAGTTATATCTAGATCATATCAGAAGCTATACAAATGCTAACTGATCTAAAACTGTTTTGTAACCTTAAAATTTCTCCATATAGGTTATTAACAGTGACTTGGACATAATAAATAAACAAACATGTGAATATGTATGTGTACATATCATATGTATGTATATACAGTATATGTATTTTTTCTTTCCTTTAAGCTTTAAAATGTCATTTCTAAAGTGTCACAAATGTAGTTTTCTGAATTTTCAAAGTTCCTACCAATTTTGGTTTATTCTCACATCGACAGAATAAAGCAGGATGCATATTTATAAGACTTCCCAGATTTCAATGTAAAAAAAATGTTAAATTATATTTTCCATTTATATAGCATCTTACAGTCTGTATTTTCATACACATATTATAGACCTGATCCTTGCTTTGTCCTGACCCTTGAGAAAGGTAGGTTTTACAGAGATTTTAGCAGGCTCAGCAAGATTAAATAACTGCTTGAGCCCACACACCCAATAGATGTGCAAGATGACCATCAGTTGGAGGTTGTGTATTGGGAGGTTGGCTTTCTCCCCAGAGGTACCACAGGTGGCCTTATTCCATTGAGTTGCCAGACTATGGGGTATATATGTGAATATATATATATAGATATAGATATATATGTATATATATCTAACTAAACCCATAAGAGACTGAAATCTAAACCAGAAGACTGGCTTATTTATTATGAGACACATTATAAACATATGGACCAGATAGAATGCAATTGCTGAACTAGTATTCTCTCCCTTAGGGCAGAATTACACGCTGACAGGCTGCAATCATGAGACTAAATGATGAGCATGAAATAAGGTAGGGAGCCAGAGTTGTAGAGACAGTGAGGAGAAAAAGGATGTGTTGATAACTAAAGAATCTCTAGATGACACAAATGTTTAAGCACTTGACTACTAACTGAGAAGTGTGGTGGCTATTGGTTTGAACCCACCCAGAGACACCTCACATGACAGGCCTGGTGATCTGCTTCTGAAAGGCCACACAGCCTTGAAAACCCTATGGAGCAGTTCTACTCTATACACATGTGTCAGAAATAACTAGACAGCAACTAGAGTTTTTGTCTGCTTTATTGGTAACTACAACATGCCTATCATTATTATCAGCCCCATTATTACTAGTAGTTATGATCATTATTTGCTTTATTCTATAAATGAGGAAATTTAGACAGAGAAATCAATTAGCTTCCCCAAGGTCTTACATGCAGTGTGAGAGAAACTTCAAACCCAGGTTTACCTTCTTTGGAGGCACTTGGGTCTTGCAGGACAGATGTGGTAGTGTTATCAGGGTGGTGGGCATGATGATGATAAGGAAAAAGGATAAGGGAAAGAGGATGGAAGGCAGGGGGTAGAAAGAGGACAGTGCCAGAAGACAGGTGAAGAAGGGCTGAGGACGGAGGAGAAGAATGAGGACAAAGAGGAAGAGAGGGAAGACGAGGGGGTGGAAGAGGAAGGGAAAGAGAAAGAAAAAGAGAAAGAGTAGGAGATAGAGAGGAAGAAAAAAGACGGCCAGAATACAGCATCCCAACACATTCTACAGGTGCTTTATGGTAACTCCAGTGTAAGGAAACCAGTAGAGTTGACCTTTGCCACTCTGCTGGGCCCCTACCCTGAGAGTGATGCTGTTTTCATGGGAGAAAAGATGAGTACAGGAGTGGAGAAGGAGCCAAGCAGGCACTGTAGCAGCTACTGCCAGTGGTGCAGCCCCATTTGTGGGATTAAGCTAATCTGCCATTTGGAGAGCTTTTAGAATAACCAGTTGAAAGAAGCAGATTTTAACCCATATTGTTTAGAGGTGGTGGTAGAGTATCACTGAGTCACTAATTCAGACTCCTGATTTCACTGTTTGTTTTCTAACTTCAGCATTATCATCACGTAAGCTCTCTGTGCCTCAGTGTCCTCATCAGTGAAATGGAACTAATACTTCTTGCCCAATTTCCTTATAATACCAAGTATTTCTCAAACACTTACCTCATGTCAGCTCTGTGCTCAATGCTCTCTCTAAATGTGCTGTTCCTTTTAATTCTTATAAGAATCTTTTTATTCATAAAAGGAATTATGGTTATATGCATTTTATAAATTATTAAAATGTGATTTAGCATGGTTAAGTATTTCACCCAAGGTGATATTGAATGATATTGTCATAAAAATCTCAAAGATTTATGCTAAAGGTTTCTTGTTTCAAAGTGTAACATCTTTTTTATTTACTTATTTTATTCCAACCCACGAATCCACCAGAATCTCAGCAAAAGTAAAGAATTTGTTTCATTTCATTTGTAGGTACCACTTCTTGAGGTGGTATTCTCACAGTTAAGCCAAAAGCTACTTGGCCTGTTATGTGGGTTGAAGGTGTATAACCTTGCAAGGAGTGGTGATGTCATTAGGTAAAAAATCCTACCTTAAAGGCCCAAGTCAAAGCACTTTTGAGTCTCAGCTCCTTTGTACGCAGCATCAATGAATTTATTTAGTTTGATACTTCATACAAAGCCAACATAAACCAAACCAGCTGCTGTCTCATGGAGACCCAGTGGGATTGAGTAGAACTGCCCCATAGAGTTTCCGAGGAGCACCTGGTGGATTCCAACTGCTGATCTTTTGGTTAGCAGCCATAGCTCTTAACCAGTATGCCGCCAGGGTTTCCATCAGAGGCACTGAAATCATCCACTCTGAAATGCAGCTCTCACAGAGGAGCTGGTCTATCAGATAAGTAGCTCAGAGCTTGAATGTAGAATCTTCCAAAAACATTTTCAAATTCATTATTAAAGGAATGCTCTGTTACTAACATTTAATTTCATGAGCAGTAATGAGAGACCCTTATCTCCTCTCCTTGTACAATTTTATAGCTTCCTCTTCATTGTTTTAGAGTTTTAAATATATCATCTCTTCAGGACCCTGTAGATTTTAATTACCAAAGTAGTACATGAGTTTTTCTCAAAAGCAGAATGACCTTATTTTACGACTGAAACAAAGCCCAAAACTTGCTCCCAGCAGCAGGCAGTTAATAGGTCATTCCCTAAAGATTTACATATACTTTATGGACTAAGAAGAACTTCAAATAGGGCAAGTCAGACTTAAGAACTCAGTTGTCTTTAATCACTTCAGGCAAATTTGGATTTACTTCAATCAGAGGTTATATCCTAGCTAAATGAGTTTGTCTTTATGAAAAATTCCATGACCCATTGCCATTAAACAATTTGCAGAACAAAAAATTTAGCAATTGATCTTAATATACCTGTAGGGGAAACAAAAACAACGACCAAGTTTTCCTTCATTTTAGAGAAACAGCCAGTATTCTGTTATTGTATTTATCCCTCTGCTGTAAGAAAATATTAGTCCAAAGTGAAAGCAAGCAAGCAACCAGGGTAGAAATAGCTAGGTGCTGAAGGCAGGTGGGTATGTGTGTAGGAGACAGTAAGGGACACTTTCATTACCTTTTAGATAAAATCAAGAGGTAATAACAGCAATATCAACCTATTTCAGTAATGGCACTATCAACCTATTTTCTAGCTCATTTTACAGCTATGATTATTCTTTGGAGCAACAACAACAGAACTGATGGTTGAAATCTTCACTCCTACTATCTTTGTTCCTAAAGGAAAAAAAAATTGTTTAGAGTGTATGTGCTGTGATCCTTTCTTATGCAGGTTTTCACTCTTGAATAACAGATAAATCAGGAAAAGGGCTTAGCCACAGCTCACTGCTTCAGTGACTATCTTGAGGCCAGCTGGGGACTGACAGTCTCAGACCTCGGCCAGTTGCCACATATGCAATTGCTTTTAAAAGCAGATTCTCTTCAGTGCCAGCCTCAAGCAGAAAAATGAAAATGGGAAATGCAGTGATATTTTATGCAGTTTCCTCTTGCTCATTCTAGGAAATATAAACAGGGGAATATATGACTGGAGTGAAACTTGGTTTATCTTAGCAAATCAACATTTCACGAAAAAGAATCAGTACAAAATGGCCTGGGTGTTTTAAAAGCTTGCAAAGGACCACCCAAGGCACAATTGGTCCCTCTTTGCCTGGAGTAGTAGAGGAAGGAGAACCAGGAATAGGAGAAGGATATGAAATGTGTGGCTAATTGCTTCCTTTGCGTCCTTTGCTATAGACTAGAATTAGATGGTGCCTAGCTACCATTGCTGAACATTTTGATCAAAGATTCCACAGAGGACTCCTAATTAGAAGGGGAAAATTTCAGAGCAGAATTTCAAATACTCACAGACCCCAGAATTCTTAGAGTCATGCAGGTAGACAAACTCCTGAAACTACTGCACTGAGACAATAGTTAAACACCAGAAATATCCCCTGATGTTTTCTTAAAATCAAACAGTAGCTTAGCTTCACTAGTTAAAAAAACACGCCTACCTTGAGCATTATGCTCTTTTAAGATCTATATTGGGATCTAATTGAAAACAGCAGCTTGAAAGATTAGACAGGAGCCATAGGGGGTGGTGAAGTTATGTTCATGAGGGAGGCACAACTCAGAAAAGCTGGATGAGACTGGTTGCACAACTGGAAGAATGTAATCAGTGTCACCAGTTGGTATATGTAGAAAATGTTTAGTTGGTGTAAATTGGTTTTGCTATGTACATTCTTAACTAACAACAAAATAAATAAAATGGTATAAAACAAACAAAAGAATCCATACAAAAAGTGAATTAACATACTATAAAACATTAAATGGCTATTGTTTCTCTTCCTACCACTGAGGGTGGGAGAGGAGATGAATGCCTGACACTTAGAGAATAGGCCTGATTATTCCCCACTTTGGTAAATAGCACTCAAATGTGTATAAGCTTTACAAATTATAATTCTATCCATATAGACAGAAGCATCCTTCTAAGTATATTTTGCATGAGGTATGAGGGAATGTGGTTGTTCTAATCTTTTGAGATCCCATAATCAAGCATAATAGAATTTCCGGCAATAGAACCCAAATAAAACCTGTTGCCATCGAGTCAATTCCAACTTATAGTGCACTTATAGGACAGAGTAGAACTGTTTCATATAGTTTCCAAGGAGTGCCTGGCAAGTCTGAACTGCCCACTTTTTGGTTAGCAGCTGCCGCTCTTAACTCCTATGCCATCAGGATTTTCTTCTGCAATATGAACCCCCAAAAGAAGGAAAAAACAAGTTTCCGTTGACTCTCTTTCAACTCATGGTGACCCCAAGTGTGTCAGAGTAGAGCTTCATTCCCTAGGGTTTTCAAAGGCTATCATAGGTAGTCTTTTCTTCTTAGGAGTCTTTGGGTTAATTTGAACCACCAACCTTTCAGCTAGTAGCTGAGTGCTTAGATCCATGTACCACCCAGTGACTCCTTTCTGCAATACAGGGTATTCTACATCTGCAATGTGAAGCCCACTGCACCTTTTCTTACAAGTAGGGGATTCAGGAAAGGCTAAACCTTGAAGTGAGAAAGATACTATGGATGAGAGGAATGGAAGTGGCAGCTTGCTACCAAACATAATCCACATCTACTAGCTCTGACATAGAGAAGTGCCCTCCCTTACATCCTGCCTTATTCCTAGCTCTCTTTTTCCCACAGAGCTCATCCATCAATCAACAGCCTCTTGCATCTGCCTGGATGGCTGTGTCCTCTCAGCAGGGGAGCTTGCCGGGGCCTGCATGCCCAGATCAGCAGAAAGAGGAATTACCCCCCTGTAATTATGCTATGGAATCACTGCATTTCTTCATGTGGGAAGGGTAAGGGCAGGGTTCTGTACAATCCTGACATGATGTGAAACAGATACATGTGTCACACAGATTCATCAGACTGAGAGAGGTGCTGCTTAGCTCAGGAACCAAAGTAGTTCTATCTCTGAGGCCAGATCCTAGAATGAGATGGGAATTCAGGCCAGGGCCAGACCGGCACTGCCACCGGGAGAAAAGGAGGGGACCCTGGGAGGCAGCTTAATGCAGTGGTTAATGGTCCTGGCTGTGGTGTCAGACAGCCTGACTCCCTACTTCTAGTTGATTTGGGGCACATTTCTAAACCTCTGTAGTTTCAATTTCTTTGAGGTAACGTGTGGTACCATTACAGCATTCACATTGTATTTTACACTCCACATGACAGCCCCAAGATTTTTTTAATTGCAAAAATGGAAATAACTATTTCTGAAAATTATAAGAGATAATGTATGTAAGTTTCCTGGCATGGAGAAAGCATTTGGTAAGCATCAGACGTTATCATCATCAGAGGTGAAACAAACACAAATTTTTCAAATGCGTGGCTGAGGTCCTTTCATCCCTGAGCCCAGGTTCTTGGATGGACCAGTAGAGGAACAGATTTAGCTAGGCTTTAAATTATGCCTTTTACTTCAGTTTGGCAAATGTTGACTTTGCATAGATTAGTTTCTGTATAGGAATGCTGGCAGGAAAACAGGCTAAGCTCTCAGTTGGGCACTTCCCTTTATTCTCTACCTGGTATCTACAAAGTGTCTAATGAATATTGATGAATCAGTATTAATAAATGTCCACCTGAGAAGATTGCAGAGCAGTAACCTCTGACCTTTCATTCTGCCTCTCTTGCTTTCTGGAATTTGGGTAAGTAACAATTATGGTTGTAATATCCATTTTTATTCAATAAGGGAAAGGATAAAACTAGGAAAATAAAAATCCTGGGTCCATTTGGGTTTTTTTTCCAGTGTGTATTAATTATTAAGGAAATCTTGGTGGCATAGTAGTTAAGAGTTCAGCTGCTGATCATGATGTTGGCAGTTTGAATCCATGAGGCACTCCTTTGAAAGCCTATGAAACAGTTGTACTCCATCCTATTGGGTCTCTGTGAGATGGAATGGATTTGATAGCAACACATTAACTGTTAACTTTGTCCTGGGCTTTGTGCCAGCTGTTTTCCTCATGCTCTACTCTTTAGTCACTGTAAGAATCTGTGAAGAAGTTATTTTAACTCTTTTACTGAGGATCAGAGAGGTTCAGTAACTTGCCCCAAGTTAGGCAGATGTAAGTGCCAGAGTCCTAATCCATCAATAGCTAGCTCTGTCTACTAAGGTTGACACCTCAAGTATTTTTTGAGCACCTCTTATGTGTTATTCACTGTGCTAGGTGCTAAGGACGTAATAGTAATCAAGACAGACCCAGTCATGGTCATCACAGAGCTGGCAGTTTAATAAGGAAAACTGGTAAGTAAATACAAAAAACAAAAATAAACCTTGTACATGAGTCAGTTCCAAGCATAGCAACCCTATAGGACAGAGTAGAACTGCTCTATAGGGTTTCCAACGAGCACCTGGAGGATTCCAACTGCCAACCTTCTGGTTAGCAGATGCAGCATTTAACCACTATGTCTACAGAGTTTCTGGGAAGTAAATAAAACACCTACTGCTGTCGAATTGATTCTGAATCTTAGAGACCCTATAGGATGGAGTAGAACTGCTCCATAGAGTTTCCAAGGAGCACTTAGTGGATTCAAACTGTTGATCTTTTGATTAGCAGCTGTAGCTCTTAGCCATCATGCCACCAGTATTGGTAAGTAAATAGGTGATGCAATTCAATATTAAAACTCAGAGAGTGTGGGCTGGCAAGGACATTTCAAACAAGATAAACAGTGTCTGCAGAGGCCTGGGAGCCAAAGGAAGTAAGACATTCTTGGAGAACTGCAAGGAGTTTGCTGCTACGTGAAGTACTATGTAATAAATAAAGGTACAGGTGGAGTACTCTGGTCACCTAGGGAAGTGAGCCGCTATTTCTTTCTGGAAAGAGTTAGGTAGAGTTTGAATTTACTTAAAGAGTTTTGTCGCGGTCAAGACTCTTCTGATGGTTTCGCAAGCAGTAATAGACTCTGGGAATGACTAGGTTTCATTTCTTTGATTAGAGGTTTCTAAAAAAGAACAGGACACAGATTTCCCAAGGGGTTTCCATGTTCCTGTACCCCAACATGAACTGGAGGGCAGTTGTGACTGGTTCACAGCAGATCACATTTACCAAGAAGATATTAAAATAAGACATGGAGTGGGGGTACCCAGTGTAAGGTTCTGTTGTTCTATCAGCTCATTCTAACATCTTCTATGTGACAGTCTATGCTCTATTGCTTAACGGTTCTGACTCAATGAGTCTTCATAATAACCCTGTGAAGTAGGAGCAGTTACTCCTAATGATTCAGATCAGAAAATCAGGGCATCAGGAGATTAAGCAAGATACTCAAGCATGCACAATGAGCAGGTGCTAGAACCACCACGTAAGTCTAGGATAGTGTGGCCCTAGAATCTGTGCTCTTATTCACAGTTGTGTCTTCCTCCAACTGTTGAAAGTATGATGGAGCTGGCAACCATCTATGAAATCAATTACGGTAATTCTGCATTATGCATAACATTGCAGAGAATGGGAATTCCAGAAAACTTAATTGTGTTCATGAGGAATATGTATATGGATCAAGAGGCAGTCATGCCAATAGAACAAGGGGTTTAAAGTCAGAAAAGCTGTGTGTTGTATCCCAAGAAAATAATCCAAGAGGATGGACTGTACGAAGAAGAGCAAGGCATCAGGACTGGAGGAAGACTCGTTAACAACCTGCTTTACACAGATGACACAGTCATACTTGCTGGAAGTAAACAGGATTTGAAACACTTACTGATAAAGGTCAGAAGCCACAGCCTTGAGTACGGATTACACCTCAACATCAAGGAAACAAAAATCCTCATAACTGAACAGGTAAGCATCATCATGATGAATGGAGAAAAGATCGAAGTTGTCAAAGATTTCATTTCTCTTGGTTCCACAATCAACACTCTCAGAAGCAGAAGTCAAGGAATCAAAAGATGCATTGCATTGTGAAAATATGCTGCAAAAGATCACTTTAATGTGTTGAAAAGTAAAGACGTCACCTTGAAGACTAAAGTGGCCTGACCCAAGCCATGGTATTTTCATTTGCATCATACGCATGCAAAAACTGGACAAAGAAGAGGAAAACAGATGAATTCATGTATTTGAATTGTGGTGTTGGAGAATATTGAATGTACCATGGGCTACCAAAAGAACAAACAGATCTGTCCTGGAAGAAGTACAACCAGAGTGCTCCTTGGAAGTAAAGATGGTAAGACTGTGTCGTATATGTTTTGGACACGTTACCATGAGGGGTCAGTCCCTGGAGAAGAACATCATGCTTGGTAGAGTGGAGGGTCAGTGAAAAAGAGGAAGTCCCTCAGTAAGACCGATGGACACAGTGGCTGCACAATGAGCTTAAGCATTAAAACAATTGTGGGCATGGCACAGGACCAGGCAGTGTTTTGTTCTGTTGTGCATAAGCTAGCTGTGAGTTGGAACTGACTCAGTGGCACCTAACAACAGTAACAAGAGATTTTGGAAGGTAAGTCACAGCTTTCTTCTATGGCAGCATAAAAATGAAAACCACATGTGAGCAGTGTTGTGGAAAATGTATCGCTACTCCCACCTGACCCCTGTACTTTTGACTCTCCCTCTGCATCTTTGCTAAACAACCAGAAGTACTAAACCCGGTCACCTTCAGTGGAGTAGTAAGCAAGGACATTCCATCAAATCTTGTCAAAGTGGAATGATTTCTTGTAAAGGGATTTCTTTCCCCCAACCCCCTTTATGAGTGTGTCATAAAGACTAACTTCGACTATGATGGCACTGTGGCAGCCTTTTGTTCCCAAAGAAGCATCTTAGAGTCCTCTTCATTTCATGATTTTATCTTGCTCCAGGTGATTCTGATTTCATGGTTCAAGGACAGGGCTCAACATGCTGCTTTAAAAAAAAAAGTTCCATGAGCAATTGTGATGTGTAGCCTGGCTTGATAACTGCTATAATTGGTCAATTAGATGGCATTATTAATCTGGCTGGTTAACAGAAGAAGATGAAAAGGGCTACACACTATTAATACCAATAATGGATAAATAGTTGAATATATGAATGAAGTAAGGCTTTCATGAAGTCTTTGGACATAAGTGCTCTCTGACAACTTGGTAATTTCATTGAATAGAAACATGTTTGTCTGCTTACTTTGGTCATATTATCAGGACAGAGAAATCACTGGAAAAAGACATCAGCTTGGTAAAGCAGAGGGTCAGTGAAACAGAGGAAGACCCTCAATGAGATGGACAGACACAGTGGCTGCAACAATAAGCTCAGACATAGCAGTGACTGTGAGGATTGTGCAGGACCAGGCAGTGTTTCATTCTGGTATACACCGGGTCTCTATGAGTCAGAACTGACTGGAAGGTATCTTACAGTAATGTGGTTCTCAACCTTGGCTGTGTCACAGTTGCATCAAAAACTCCTTCTCTTTTACAGAAAGTGGTGACCTGGACTAGGTTTGCTTCAGCTGTGTCTCTCACTCATAACTGACTCTCAGTTTTGTGCCCTCTGGTCCACCTTAGTTAGATAGCTCGGCAGTGTCCCCTTTTCTATATTTATGCAGTGCTTAGCTTGATTGGTTACCTTTGGGTCGTGGTTACCTGCCAGCTCTGCTTTTATTTGTGTAATGAATTTCTGCTTCTTCTGTTACATTAACCTAGGTGAACCTGATGCTTAGGACCTGCCATGAATACTATTTTCCTTACTGAACTACAGTACTCACTGGCAGAGTAGTTAAGGCAGGGAAGAGATTCAGTTTAGACTGAGAACAATTTTGTACGTGAGACTGAGACCGACATTTGTGGTGTCGTCCTTTTCCCTAAATTCAGAGAGAAGGGACAGTCACCATCTTGTGGGGACACTATGAATATTTTGTTGAAGAATAAGAGAAAAAATGAAAGACCTTTCCAGGTTCTTTGTTACTATGTTTGAATGATAAGCATGACTACTGTGGAAACAATACAGTTAATTTTTTTTCCTATTGAGTACAATTCTGTCTTCAAATCTTGATGACTCTTTTTGTGTCTTATATATAAATCATGACCATTATTTATATCTACAGGATTGCTTGGTTCCTCCTTTCCTTCTTCCTTTCATTAATGCATATATATTTCCAGGAAAGTATTAAAATTAGGAGGAAAAATGCTTATCACCAGCACAAAAACAAACCAAATTTAACACATTTCTGGTTCAACAGGAGATATAAAAACCTGTAATTTTATTCCTAGCTCTAATTTTTCCATTATGTGCAAAACTAAGAAATTATTATGATTTGGAAAAATGTGAGAAAAGCACAGTTTTTCAGTTCTTTCGGCACACATTAGAGGGAAGAAGAACCCTGCATCTTGACAGAGACCTCTATGGTTTTCAACCTGTTACATTAAGGGAAACATGTCTGTGTAGTATGGTGGTAATCATATCATGTTTTAGATTGGGTGATTCAATATAGTAATAGGTTCTAAATGAGATAAGTCCATGTCAGGATTCTCCTAGTCACTGCCCCTGACTGAGAGGGTTACAAATGAGAAAATGAAATAGTCTGAAGTGAAATTCAACAGTGATGGCTTGTAGTAAATAGATGGCATGTGCAAAAATCAATTCAATGTTAGCCTTCAAATAACTCTTAACTTTAAACACCAGATGCAACAAAAGTTTGGTTCTTTTTTTTCCAGATATATCTTCGCCATTACTTAAGAGGCAATACTAGAGACACACATCTCCTTATGGCTCTATTTTTACTTGGAAGTTTCCAGTCCATGAACTTGCAAGTAGATTTCATTCAATGCTTTCAAAAGATTTCTGTAGCTGTTTGAACAGGCCTACTCTGGATTCCAGAAACCTGGCGGCATTGTGCTTAAGAGCTATAACTGCTGGTTTGAATCCAACAGGTGCTCCTTAGAAACTACATGGGACAGTTCTATTCCAACCTGTAAGGTTGTTATGAGTCAGAATCAACTTGACAGCAACAGGGTTGGGATTCTGTATTCCATTTACTCAATTTGTTAGAATATTAGGCTGAAACTCACATAGCACACTTGGAATTTTAAAGTCTAAATCACATTTGCACTTTGGAATTGCTGTAAAAGAAATACAAAACATTAAAATTCCTAATTGGAAATCTGTAAGTCCTTTGAGCCATTTTCATGCTTGAGGCTACTAAGTAAAATGCTTTTGGAATAAGAGCTCCTTAACTTTCAGCATTTATTAAGTCATCTTAGTTTGGTTGTATAATATGATCCCTCTCTTCATTCCATTCAGTACAGAATCAATCATTGTTCTCCGACATATAAGCATAAAATGTAAACTCAGATATGAGTTTAAAGTAATTAATAGCAACCAGGAAAAGGAAAGAAGTGTATGAACCACAGTATGAACTATGACTCTCTGTTAAAAATTCACAGGTCAACAGGTTGAATTGTTTTTAATATCAATTATGCACTAAGGAAAATCATTATGCTTGGTTATTTTAGTAGACAGCTATACAGAGGTGTTTGAAAATCCATTATGTATAGAAAAGTATGAAAATTGGCAACAAAAATATAAATAACATTTAAAAAAACCCACTGCCATACAGTCTATTCTGACTCATAGTGACCCTATAGCACACAGTAGAACTACCCCATAGACTTTCCAAGGAGCACCCGATGGATTCGATCTACTGACCCTTTGGTCAGCAGATGTAGCACTTAACCACTAAGCCACCAGGGTTTGCAGATAAGCTTAAAGGACTATTTTTAGTAGTAGGGGTTATTATTACTATTATGAAGGAGCCCTGATTAAGTGTTCCATAACCAGTCACTTAACTGGAAGGCTGACAGTTCAAACCCACCTAACAGACTTGTGGGAGAAAGAGCTGGCAATCTGCTTCTGGAAAGATCACAGCCAAGAAAACCTTTGGGGCAGTTCTACTCTGTCACATGGGGTTGCTATGAATCATAATTGACTTGGTTGGTGCCCAACAAGAACACTGCTATTATTAGTAGTAAGGGTCATGATTGTTTAGAATACATTTACATTTTCATGGCATTGTTAAGGTGTAAATATTTTCCAGATTACTAAAATATCCCCTAGACACCAAGAATTTAAAATAGAGTGACTTCTTTTAAGTTATTGAGAATGTACACACACATTTTTTTGCATGCTGTCAGCTTTAAAAAAGCTATAAATATACACGTAACACATTTGCCAATTCAATATTTTTCACATGTACAATTTAGAAACATCAATTAAATTAGGCATGTTGCACAACCATCACTAATATCCAATGTCAATATGCCATCCTCATACATGAAAACCTAGTGCTTCCTAAACGTCTCTCCTTTTCTCCTCCCTGCTGACCCTGGTAATTATTAGTAAACTTTGGTCTCTATAAAAACCGAAATCCCCAAGTTATGCCTCTTGTAGATATTTCATATGCAATCATACAATAATTGATCTTATGTGATTGACTTACTCCACTCAGTATAATATTTTTATGTTCATTCATGATGTAATATCTATCAGGATGCTTCTCTTTATGGCTGAGCAATATTCTGTTATATGTATATAGCACCTTTTATTTTGTTAATCTGTTGATGGACACTTAGGTTGTTTCCACCTCTTAGCTATTGGGCTGCAGTTAAATACTACAGCACTAAAACAGAGTGCTTTTTTGATAACCATCTGAAAAAATTATTTACATACTCTTTGTATATTGAATAATTTAACTTTTTAATGAACCAAATGAAGCTATTCGAATATCAAAATTGATGGGTTGGGAATTAAGTGGTATATAGTCAGAAACAAGGAAACATTTTCTTCCTTCCAAAATCTTCTCTGCCTCCTGATTACTATTTATCAGGTTGTCTAGGGCAGAAATATGGGTGTTATCTTTGATCCTTCTGGAAATGTCTGCTCTTCTTTGCCAGTGTCATAGATTAAACTGTATCCCAAATATGTGAGTAGCAATTTGGCTAGGCCATGATTCCTGATATTGTGTGATGTTCCCTATCTCTATGATGACAATGAGGGAGGATGAATGACAGTTGTGTTGGTGGGGCAAGACTCAATGTGTAGGATTATACTATGCCTTGATGCAATTTTGGGGGATATAAATGAAAGGGAAGCAAGCAGTGAGTTGGGGACCTCATACCAAGAGAGTAGTGCTCGGAGCAGAGCATGCCCTTTGGGCCGAAGGTTCCTGAGCCTCCAAAGCTCCCAGTCCAGGGGAAGATTGATGACCAAGACCTTCCTCCAGAACGAAAAGAGAAAAGACTTCCCCTGGAGTTGATGCCCTGAATTTGAACTCTTAGACTACTTTACTTAGAGGAAATACATTTTTCTTCTTGTCAAAGCCATACACTCGTATTTCTGTTACAGGAGCACCAGATAACTAAGACAACCAGTGACACTATAGTTGAGAAAATCTCTGATGAACGATAGCAAGCTACGACCTATGGGTTGGTTTGTCATACTGTGGTAGCTTGACAGTTGCTATGATGCTGGAAGTTATGTTATCAATATTTCATATGTCAGAAGAGTCATCTATGGTATACAGGTTTCAACAGAGCTTCCACACTAAGACAGACAAGGAAGAAAGGCCTGGAGACATACTTCTGAACAGGAACTAGTGAAAACCTAATAGAACATTGACTCATTTTCACTGGATACACCATCAGGAAGGATCATCCACTGGAGGAGGAAATCATGTTTGATGTTTCATGTAGTGGTAGAATAGGCAGAGTAAAATAAGTAACTGCATCTTGAGCATAACCTGTACCATTTTGTTTCTTAATTCTGTCTCCAAGCATGAGCCCATTGTTTTTCTTAGTTTCTCTCAAGGTTAAAGACTAATCTACATTCTTTTTAGGACTGTGGAAAAACAAGTGATAATAATCTAAAAATCATAAAAGAAAAACAAAGTAATCTGCCTAATGACCAAGAATTTATATGATGGCCACACCACTTATGGGCCCAAAATACCAATTAAGATATCAACACATCTGGGATATGACCACTGTCACCACCCAAAGTAGAATTAATGTTCTACAAATTCCTAGGACTCATAAAACCTTACATCTTTTTTTACAAAACTTTCAGCTAGTCTCCATTGTGGGGAGGCAGACTTTGGAGGAATGTATCACCTCTGTCTCTTTGCCTATGGATATGCAATAAAATGTCTTCCTTTTCAATTCACACCTGTCTCAAAGATAGGCTACCTGTGTCAGGTGGCACAAACTCTGACTAAGTCTGTAGTAACAGTAGAGGGCCAATAAGTGTGTGAGAAGACCTTCAGTGAGACAGATTCACATAACAGCTGCAAAGATAGACTGGAACACGCTGATAAGGAAGAGGATGTCGCAAAACTAGGCAATATTCTGTTGTACATAAGCTCACAATGAGTCAGAGTCTAGTGCATGACAACAAACACGAGATGACAGCAAGAGTTTTCTAACTAGTCTCTCTGACCACGGTGAAGTCCATTCTCCATAGCTAAAGTGATCATCCAAACACACATCTAATCTAATCATTGCTCTTCTTAATACTTATTAATGGCCTCCTATTGCTTTCAGTATAAAACACAAACTCCTTAATATGGTATCCTTAGAAACTTTCATGGATTGAATTGTGTCTCCCCAAAAACAGCAATTTGGCTAGGCCATGATTCCTGTTGTGTGATGTACTTGCATACTGTAAATCCTGCCTCTATGACGTTATTTTACTCAGCTAGTGCTGCCTTAACAGAAATACCACAAGTGGTTGGCTTTAAAAAGAGAAATTTTGTTTTCTCACAGTCTAGTAGACTAAAATCCAAATTTAGGGTGTCAGCTCCAGGAAAGGCTTTCTCTGCTGGCTGTGGAGGAGGGTCCTTGTCATCAATTTTCCCATCAACTGGAAGCTTGAGAGGTGCAGGGATCCAAGTCCTTTCCAAGGGACTCATTTAGTTCCCAGCACTGCTTTCTTTCTTAACAGTATGAAGTACCCAAATCTCTCTGCTAGCTTCTTACTCTGTATCTCAAGAGATTGCCTCAGCACACAAAACATTGAGTCCTGCTCTACCAACACAAATGCTGCCCATCCACCCTCATTAACATCGTAGAGGCAGGGTTTACAAAATAGAGAAACATCACAGGGTGCTAAGAATTACGGCCCAGCCAAACCACCACACACATCTTGTTGGGAACACAGTTTACTCCATGACATTCCAGCTTTTGTTCTCTGAAAAAATCACATCATTGTAGCATGTAAAAACATATTCATCCCATCATAGCAGAAGGCTTAAGTCCAAGTTCCAAATATAGAAATTCCTCTTCACCTGTAAAATATAGAATACAAGTTATCTGTTTCCAAAATACAGTGGCAGAACAGACAGGCACAAGTTAGGCATTTCTATTACAAATGGGAGAAAGAAGGCAAACAGGAAACAAGCAAGTTAGCAACACACTACAAGCAAATCAGCATCACATCACATTGTCTCTCAAGGCGTTGAAAATAATCTATTCTTTGAGACGTTTACACAATGGCCTTGTCCTCCAGACTCTAGGTGTTACTCACACCTTCCATATTCTGAGTGGAAGCCCTTGACTATGTCTTACAGCTCTGCCTTCTAGGTCCACCAGGACGGCAACTGGTCTTTCATCTTTGGACACACTCTAAGCCCAAATGAGGGGCAGTTTCACCCTTAGAAACACAGGAAGCCATGGTTTCACCCTTTCAAATCACTGAGGTCACAGCCATACCTTTGAGACTGAGGCAGCTCTGCTTCTCATGCTGTTTGCCTCTTTAGTTTCTGCTTCCTAAGACCACATGGCCCAGGCCTCAGGATCACATCTGCCCTGCCAGGACAAGTGTTCCAAAGCTCCATAGCTCCCCCAGTTTAAGTGCCTGGAAGCATGCCAATCCACCAAGAAGCCACCTGTATACAGGCACTCAGCTATCTTATTCTGTGGGTCAGGCCGAGCTCCAACCATTTAAGTGTCCAGAAGCACTCTATTTCTGTGCATAGGCACTTAGCTGTCTTGCTCTGTAGGTTGGCTCCAGAGCTGTCTCACACTAGTCTGGTTCTGCTGTTGCTTGTTTCTCACCATCTTCTTTGGTGTTAACAGTTATCCTCAATTCTTTCTGAGTTTTCAGTCCATTCATAGTTATAAAACCAATTCCACATTTCAGGCATCTGTTAGAGCAGCACCCCATTCTCTTGGTGTCAAATGCTGCATTGGTCATCTTGTATTTACTCTAACCAAAATACCACAAAAGGGTAGTTTTAAAAAGAGAAAAGTAGTGTACATACTGTTTTTAACATTGGTTAACAAACTCATGATATTTCAACCCTCTCCCTTTCTCTACCTTGAGTTCTCTATTTCTAGCTTTCTTTGCCCCTCCTGCCTGCTAGTCTTTGTTTATGGACTGGTGTGCCCGTTTAGGTTTGTTTTGTTCTGAGCCTGACTAATCTTTGGCTGAAGGTTGAACCTCAAGAATGACTTCACTACTGAGCTAAAAGTATGTTTGGGGCCATGCTTTTTGGATTTCTTCAGTCTCTGTCAGACCAGTAAATCTTGTCCCTCCCTTTTTTTTCTTGTGAGTTGCAGTTTTTTCCTACATTTCTCTCTAGCTCTGTCCCAGATCCTCTATTGTGATCCCTGTCAGAGCAGTCAGTGGTATTCACTGCTCTGGCACCATTTAGTTGTGCTGGACTCAAGTCTGGTGGAGGCTGCAGTACTTGTCCTTTGTCCATTTTTTTGAATTGGCCTGTTTGTCTTTTATGTTGTTTGAGCTGTAAAAGTTTTTCATATATTTTGGAGAGCAGATCCTCATCTGGTACATGGTTCCTGAAAATATTCTCCTAGTCTGTATGCTGTCTTTTCACATTCCTGATCAAGTCCTTTGATGTACAATAGTATTTAATTTTTAAAAGGTCTCATTTATCTGTTTTGTCTTCTGCTGCTCAAACTTTTGTTGTCATATCTGATGTTTTAGTCAGCTAGGGCTGCTCTAACAGAAATACCACAGAGTGGATGGCTTTAACAAAGGAAGGCTTATTCTTACACAGTCTGGTAGGTTGCAAGTCTATATTCAGGGTATCCGCTCCAGGGGAAAGCTTTCCCCTTGTCGGCTCTGGAGGAAAGTCCAGTATTGCATCAGTCTTTGTCCAGGGAGCATTTTGGCGCAGGAACCTCAGGTCTGAAGGACACGCTGCTCTCCTGGCGCTGCTTGCTTGATGGTAACCAGGTTCCCATTTTCTGCTTGCTTCTCTTTCCTTTTATCTCTTGCAGGCTGAAAGGATTAAGGGTGGGGTAAGCCATACTCCAGGGAAACTCCCTTTATAGCAGAGCAGGGAAGTAATCCTATGCAGGAATTTACAACCCCACCCTAATCCTTTAACATACAGTTTAGTGAAACTACACATTTCAACCCATGACACAATTCAACCCATGACATCTGATAATCAACTGTTAAACGCTAGGTCCAATAACTTTACCTCTACATTTTCTTCTAGAATTTTAAGATTTCACGCTTCACATTGAGGTCCTTGGTTCATACTTGAACTGTTTTTTGTGGATGACAGGAGGCATATATCCTGTTTCACTCGTCTACATGGGGAACTACAATTTTCCTAACATCTTTTATTGAAGACTTTTGCTTCCCCTTTGAGTGGACTTCACACCCTTGTTAAAACTCAGTTGACAGTAGATGTACTAAACAGTATTTTTGTATCCTATGCTTTCTCTCTAGGTGTATTTTTTCTTATTGAGAGAAGCACATTCTTTCATAGTTCTTTTGGTGTATGTCTGTGGGGTGTAAACTCAGTGTTTCATGATTGAAAGTTTCTTTACTTTGCTCTTTCCCTTAAATGATAGCTTATCTTGGAATCAAATTCTCACTTTGATGATGTTCCTTTCAGCACTTTGAAGATATCATTCAATTGTCTTCTCATTTCTGTTGTTGCCTTTGAAAAATCTAGTTATAGCTCCTTTGTAAATAATCAGTGTTTTCCCTTTGGTAATTTAAGATTTTATCTATGTCTTCAGTGTTCCATAGTTTCACTATAATGAAACAAAAATGCTGATTTACTCCACATTTATTGTGCTCAGTATACCTGATCTTTTGATCAGAAAACCTTTAACCATTTTCTTTTTAAATGTAGCATCAGTTTTTCCTCTGGAACTTCTATTAGATGTTTGAGCCAATCCATCTAACCTCTTAACTCGCACATTTTTAAAAATCTTTTTATTTTTTCTAAACTGTGTTCGGGATGAATTCTTTCACACTGCCCTTTATTCAGAGCTCTTTCTCTTCACCTTTGGCCTACTCTTGAGTTAATTCTATCCTTTTATTTCAATGATCATTTTTCTGTTTTTCAAGATCTCTCATTAGTTCTTTCACATACTAATTATTGTTAGCTGCCCCCTTTCTCATGGTGACCCTATCGATACTGCAATTGGACTGTTACGATCTGTAGGGTTTTCAACAGTTGATTTTTAGGAGCAGATTCACAGGTTTTTCTTCCTAATCTGCTAGTCCGGAGGCTCCACTGACCTGTTCAGCATCACAGCAACAGGTAAGGCTCCATGAGTAATGGTTGTACTTGAGATGCGCTGGCTGGGAATTAAACCCAGATATACTGCACAGAGGGTGAGATTTACTGCTGCCCTCTTTTTAATATTGACCTGTTCTTTCTTCCATCTATGTCTGTTCTCAGTTTCTTGAAATGGTACTATCCCTTTATTTATTCTTTTGAGTATCTGAAAGTATTTTAAAAACTTGTCGGTTACATAGAGTTATTTCGTCTGGTGTAAATTTATCTTTTGAATGTTCATTTTGTTTGCTGTTCATAGTAGGTTCATTTTGTTTGCACTTGTTCATATTAGATTTCTTTATATGTTTGGTACTTGGTGGTCAGGCTCATTTTGAATGGGCAGTTTTTTTTGCTGTTGTTAGTTCAGTTGTTTTTTCCCTCCCTCCCCTCCCCTCCTCTTCTCTCCTTTCCGCCTCTATCTGGGCTCATCCTTTCATGTTCAATGATTTTGTATCCACCTGTCTCCCCAGACTTCCACTGTATAAACATCTCTTATGTTGTCATTTTGGTGCTTCCACCTCAACATACTGGTGGAGATACTGTAGAGTCAGTTCCTTGGCCAACTGCTTGACTTGGTTCCTGACTCAAAGCCTGTGCCTTTGTACTTCTGCTTCCCCAGTCAGGGAGTCAGCAGTGGTTTAATCTTATCTTCTTGCACGAACTTTTAGCTTTAAGCACTAAGCCTAGCTCCTCTTCTTCACCCATTTTGGAGCATCTTTAGTTACTGTCACTATGTAGAACACAGAGATCTTGGCTTTTGAAGTGGGCCTGTAGCTTCAGCCTTGCTAAGTGCTTTCTGCTTTGGTGTCATTTCTGATTCATGAGGCTATTTATTTTGCTTTTGAACCTGCTTTTGTTTGTTTTGGTTTTGTCTTTTTATATTCTAACTAAGTCTGCTATTTGTATAGAGTGAAAGGAGTGGATCATCTGTGACCTAACTGCAGCAACTTGAGCAGACATCTTCCTTTGCTTACCTCTATGGCTTTTTCTCACCACTCCTCTCTCTGCAATCTATGTTCTAGCTATAACAAACTAGTTTTCATTTCCAGAGGATCAATCCACAAACTGGGATGAATGAAGACACGAAATACAGGCAAGTAGAGATTTTTCTGAAAAAAACGTCAACTTTATTACAAATCAACTAAAAGAGGATTGGGTTAGAGATCTGTGACCCCAAAGAGTTTGCTAAAACTTTCTGTCCATCTCCACCCAGTCCAGTATCTAAGATCAGGAAAGTCTACTAAAGAGAAGGCTGGGTCTGCAGAAGGGACACCCTAACTCAAGATCACTGTCTTCACAGATCTGGGGCAGAAAGAGAAAAGAAAATGACTCCTCAGTGACTGGGGCCTTTTAATAGGTTACTTCTGTCTAATCAAGAACTATGAGCCAATGAAAGTAGCAGTACTTACCAATCACATTACCCTTTTCAGAGTGTGAAGAATAGTGGTGGTGTAAGAATCCAGGAGTGATATTCTGATGGCTATCCTTGTGCATACAAATAAGGGACCAGAGAAAGAGGTTCCCCTCACACAAGCCCTGTTCTTTTTCCTTCCTTTTTCCTCCAAGTCTTTGCATAGATTCTTCCCTCATTCTGGAGTGTTCTTCGACCTCTCTTCACCTGCCAGCAACTACCCCCCCTGAGGCCTGTAAAAAATGATAGTTAATATTTACTGAATCCTAACTATAGAAGTCTCATACACATTATATCATTATATCCTCACAACAGTCCTATGAGGTATGTTTTCTTATTTTAATTTCATAGATGAAGAACTTGAGGACAATAGTTTCCAATGTTCCACTTACGTAAATGGTGGAAGAAGGATTAAGCCCACACTCTTCGTTATAAGTAGCTCCTTTCCATACTTCATTCATTTTTGGATGCCTAGCACACAGCATAGCCACAGCAGAGAGTAGATGCTCAATCATATTTAATGAATGAATAAGTACATCAACAAAACATATTTTCAAGCTAGCTGCTTTGAGTAGATTAAAAACAACTTTAATATGGGACTTATAAAGAATATTTTATTTCTTTTGGCATCAGATTCCACTTTATAAAGGTGGATATGAGCATATAGATGTAGAAATTGCTAGGTTTCATTGGCCTCTATTCTCACTTATTCCAGCCTTTTCAGTTTTATGTCCTCTCTTCTTGCTCGCTGAAGGATACCATTGTTCTCTCTTGGTTCTACCCTATTTTTTTCCCTGTCTCTTACATGTTGGTCATTAGGCCTTTATTCTTTTCTCTTGTAAAACTAACCAGTGCTTCACATACAATAGCCACCTGTCTTAGTTATCTGGTACTGCTCAACAGAAATACTACAAGTGAATGGCTTTAAGAAAGAAAAGTTTACTGTTATATAGTCCTGTAGAAAACGAGTCCAAATTCAGTGTATCAACCCCAGGAGAAGGTTTTCCCTCTTTGTTGGCTCTGGAGGAAGGTCTCTGTGTTGCATCAGTCTTTCTCAGCATCTGAGAGCATCTCAGCACAGGAACCTCAGGTCTGAAGGATGCACTCAGCTCTTGGTGCTGCTTTCTTGATGGTATGGGGTCCCCAAATCTCTTCTTGGTTCCTTTCCCTTTTATCTCTTGTAGGATAAAAGGTGGTGCAAGCCACACTCCAGGGAAACTCCCTTTACAATGGAGTAGGGAGGTGACCTTAGAAAGGGTGTTACAGTCTCACCCTAATCCTATTTAACACAATCCAATCTATTAACCACAGGCAAAGATTAGGATTTACAGCAAAAGACAATCACAAAATATGGGACAATCACACAATACTGGGAATCATGGCCCAGCCAAATTACTACACATATTTTTGAGGGACACAATTCAGTCCACGACACTGCCCCAGCACCTTCATGCACAGACATGCTGTATATTAGTCAAGAGTTGTTTTCAAGGCACAGAAACCAGTTCCAACTGAACAAGATTTATCAGTTGGTTTAACTGAGAAGTTCAAAGGATGACCTAGCTTTAGATATGGCTGGATGCAGAGCAGAAGAAGATTTACTATGAGCTCAGTGAAATATAAGCTCCTGGGTCCCTCACTGCTGGCCTTGTCGAAGGCCCTGAGGGAGGTTCTAGCAATATGTTTACATGTTCACCCATTTTTCTCAAATTTGCAGAAGCACAATATTTTTATCACAATGGGTTAAGACCATAGTCTCTTTTCCACTCTGACTTTACATCCATCCCATTCCTCCACAAGTAGTGCTGCAGTGGCCTCTGTAATTTTGTACTTGAATTCAGTTTTTTAAAAATCCCCTTTTGCAACCCATTTTGTCTTTATGATTTTGCATCTTTTTTCTTAAAAAAACCGATCCCCAAATTACATATGCTTCAGGGCCTACAAAACCTGTGCCATCCCTGCCTCAAGGACTCAGGTGATATAAGGTGAATATTTTCTCTTCTGTACCCTGGTGCCGTAGCGGCAAAAGCTTGGCTGCTAACCAAAAGTTCAGCAGTTCAATTCTACCTGCTGCTCCTTGGAAATTGTATGAGATTATTCTACTCTGTTCTATAGAGTCACTATGAGTCAGAATCCACTTGACAGCAAGCTTCCTTATGTGGTGGAAATGAGGGTCAATGACAACTTTAACGTTATAGCATTTTTAGGGCTGGTAATTCCAGGAAAAAGAGAGAGGCTTCTGACTGATGCTGTCAGCAAACGACATCGATTTGGTTGGGCTCACACATCCTTTTCTGAACTAATCATTATAATAAAGGAAATGTGGCATGCTAATTAGTTAGGAAGGGGCTCTGGTGGTACAAATGTTAACGGTCAGAAGCTAACCAAAAAGTTGGTGGTTCAATCCACCCATTGGCTCTGTGTGAGAGTACCTGGTGATGATTCCACAAAGATTAAAGCCAAGATAAATCCATAGGGCACTTACACTCTGTCACACAGGGTCACCATCAGTCATAATCAGCTCAACTATACTTACCAAGTTAGGTGTCACTGGATGGCACAAATGGTTAAGCACTCAGTCCCTAACTGAAAGTTAGTAGCCAGAAGCACCTTGGAAGAAAGGCCTGGCAATCTGCTTCCAAAAGGTCACCCAAACTGATTGCTTTGGAGTCAATTCCAACTCATAACAACTCTATAGAACAGAGTGGATGTGCTCTGTCAGATTTCCAAGGGATGGAATCTTTAGAGAAATAAACTGACACATCTTTCTCCTGTAGTGTGTCTGGTAGGTTCACACTGCCAAGCTCTTGGTTAGCAGCAAGTGCTTAACCACTGTACCACCAGGGCTCCTTTGGAAAGGTCATCACCATTAAAAACCCTGTGGAGTACAACTCTGCTTTAGAATACATGGGGTCACCAAGAGTTAGAATTTACTCAATGGCAACTGGTTACCTGTTTAATTAAATCATAGTCAGATACCTACCCCTTGATACAGGCTGTGGTTAGGAAAGATCATATCAACCTGGACCCCTGAACTATGACTGTGGAACGGGTAGCTTTCTAGGAGGATGCTAGACAGATTAAAAGCTCATGTTTCCAAGTCACAAAAACACCACCATCAACAACCACATATTATTTTGTACATGACTAAGTTTTTAGAGCATTTTGCAAGCAGTAGATCCTTTGGTCCTCAAATGGTCCTACAGAATAGGCAACAATTGTTGTTTTTTATAAAACTCAGTGAGTGGTAGAGCTAGACTGGAATCTGTATTTTGATTTCTAGTTTAGTAGTTTGCTCACAGTCCATGGTATTTCTTACATACATTTGAATAGTCTCATTTTATTAATGGATTTAAAGAGGTAATACATTTCCTGAAATAACATAGCACTACCAGTCAGAGAATACCATCCAGGTCTTTTGATTACAGCAACATGTTTATGATATCTATTTGCCATCTGAGCTCACATCACCTGCAGTGTGGGTGATAGTTACTGCCTCACCATTTTTGCTTTTCCAGTTAGAGCATGCTAGTGGATTAGGGCAAGGTAAGCTATTTAATGAAAGAGTGAAACAGAGAAGAGCTTTGGGCAAGTCACAGGAAAAAGCAGCTGTGGGTGCCCGTGCATGTTCTATTCCCTGGGTTGGAACATCACCCTTCTCTTTGTTAACTAAAGGCTTACCTCAGGTGTCATTTGATCTAGGAAGCTTCCCCAACTTGCACTCAGTTATTCCCCACACTAGTACCCTTTCAGAGTTCCCATAGCTGCTGGAGCTTTATTCTAACACTTGCCCCAATGCCTTCTCAGAGCTCATCTACCTCACCAAACCAGACTGTACACTCATGGAGCATAAAGATTCTGACTTATAATCTTTAAGTCTATAGCACTAGGTAAAGGACTTGTCACACAGTAGGCTTTCAGCAAATGGCTCTTTTATTAGCAAATGAGCTTCAAGTAGTTTGGATCAGTGAGGTAGCCTAAACTGTTATTTGGCTTTTCTGACTGTCCATGGAGCTAACTTCAGCTTCCTGGATGTCTGATGAGGAAAGCTTTACAGGAGAAACCAAGAGTAGAAGCAGCAGGGCTGAAGCCTAGTTGTAGTGTGCCCTACACGTTTAGTGGTCATGTCTTTGAATTTCTCCTCTAACACCTTCCTTGAATACTTTGGGAGCCTGTTAAAACTGAAAAAGGAACAGGTTATATAAGGAAATCAAAACTCTCTTTTTGCATACCAGCTGTACTTTTTTTTTTTACTCCAGCACATGTCTTCAGTTTCACTTAAAACAGAGCGATAAGATGTATGTGTATAACATAGCTGTTAAAATTGTACCAATAGTGGAAAAGTCAACATATAATTAAACAAACAGAAGTAAAGTTTACATTTCAGTATCTGAGTGGATTCCTGTAGTGGTGTTATGAATCTAAAACCTGTAGGAGTAAATTTTGCTTTGTTAGGAATTGAATAATCATAATTTCCTAAATTGTGAATGAATTTACGTGGATTTCAAAAAGCAAATCATAATTTCACCTGCCACTCTGGAATCCTGACTATATCTTTCATTGCAAAGAATGCTCTTTTTTAAAAAAAATTGTGGCAAAATTAATATAAAATTTTTTCCCAGCTTAACCATTGTTCAGTGTACAGCTCAATGACATTAATAATATTCATGGTACTGTGCAACAATCCAACTATTATTTCCAAAACTTTTCATCTCCCAAAACAGAAACTCAGTACTGGTTAAGTAATAGCTCCCCATCGCCCTTTCCCACAGACCTGGTTAACCACTCACCTGCTTTTTCTCTGTGCATTTGCCTGTTCTACATATTTCACATAGGAGGAATCATACAGTATTTGTACTTTGGTGTCTAATGTAGTTCACTTAGCATAATGTCTTCAAGGACCAGAACTACTGGTAGAAAACAATGTATTCTCTTTAGACACTCTGTAATGAAACTCTGTTGTATTTAGCAGTTTGCTCTGCCCTTTTCTGATTGCCCTCAAATGGACTCCAGTCTGTATGTTCACCTTGATTGTGACTGAATCTACTTATCTGGAATCTGAACTCGACCTTCTCTAGCACCAGTTTCTTTAAAACTTTATTTATGTAATTACAAAAACAGCATACATAAAGTATCAACAACCTAATACAACAGCTATAATTATTTTTAAATATTCCTTTTCAGTCTTTTTATGTATGCATATTCTTATATCCTTGTAATCATAGTTTACGACATTTGCAACTTTGTATTTTTTAAAAACAGGAATGAATCTTTTAGACTTCTACAAGAGGGACCTATGATAATTTTACACAAATAATGCATGCCTTCCATGTGTTTGCTGACCACACCCTCCTCCTGTGAGATATTTTTGTAAGCATGCTAGGCTAATTTATTTTTTTAAAAAACAATATGTGGAGGATTGTCATGGCAGCACTTGTCAGGGTGCATCATGGTGCAAGGGTGTGGCTGGCATAGGAATACAGAGGGCGCATATTATCTAAATAAAAACACAGTAGTCTGTAGAATATATATATACACATATATATATGTTTTTTATGCTGGTGTAGGATTGTGATGAAATAACTAATAGGATCATCAATGGCTTCAAAACTGCAGACTGTATTTGGACATCTACAATAATCAGTTTAAATAATGATGTTTTCACTCTCCTGAGGGAAAAATGAATTTTACTAAACAGGCAAGGGCAATTAAAGGAAAGGACACACTAGCTCCATTAACTATGACATTGACCCTGCTTAAGTTACACTTGTCATCTAGGTCTACATTTGGGTAAGATTCATACAATTTATACCTCTTGTAGTTAACAATTTTGTGTAGTTTTAAGCTGCATTCGCTAGAGAATCAAAACTAGTGAAGTGTGTAAATGTTCCTATGAAGTCTGACAATTAAGTCTGTGAACTTAATTATTTTATATGGTACATATCTTATTGCTGAAGTACTCCCCTTGGGAAGCTATGTACCGACGCCAGCACCTAATCCACCCTTCAAAGTGATTTTGGAACACTTTCTGGAATGGCCACTATGCACGATGGCATGGTGGCAAGTTTACAAACTTAATTGTATCATCGTCTATGAGGGAGTTTTTAGCCACTAAATAGTAACTGTATTGGAACATCCTCCCTGTTCACCTGATCTGGTCCCCAGTGACTTTTTTTTTTTTACCCAAAGATAAAGAAAATACTGAAAGGAAGACATTTGGATGACATGCCGGACATTAAGGGTAATACAACAACAGCTCTGATGGTCATTCCAGAGAAAGAGTTCCAAAATTGCTTTGAAGGGTAGACTAGGCACTGGCATTGATGCACAGCTTCCCAAGGGAAGTACTTTGAGTGTGACCATAGTGATATTCAGCAGTGAGGTACATAGCACGTTTTCTAGGATGTTTACAAACTTAATTGGCAGTCCTTGTATACACCTCCCCCATTCCCACAAATACACACACTTCACTGATTTATTTCAAGGAAATGGCTCACACAGCTGTGGAGGCTGGCAAGTTCCAAATCCTGAGAGTAAAGCATCAGGCTGGATGCTTCTCCTGAGTCACATGGTTGTGAGCTGACAAATACAAACTGGCAGGTCAGATAGCGGGCTGCAGGCTCACACTCCCAGATGCAGAGGTCAGAGAAAGATGGATCAGATGAAGGTTCATGAGAGGAAGCACTGCAAGAACATCCATATATATTGGATGCAGGCCACACCCTGAAGTCAACTGCCCTTCCAACTAACTGAAGGCTCACACCAAATCACGAAATGGAGAATGATAACATAGTATCTTAGTCATCTAGTGCTGCTATGTCAGAAATACTACAAGTGGATGACTTTAACAAAGAGAAATTTGTTCTGTCACAGTCTAGTAGCTACAACTCTAAATTCAAGGCATCAGCTCAGGGGATGGCTTTCTCTGTGGGCTCTGGTGGAAGATCATTTTCATCAATCTTCTCCTAGACTGGGAGCTTCTGAGGAGCAGGGTCCCTAGGTCCAAAAGACATGATCTGCTTCCAGCACTGCTCTCTTGGTGGTATGAGGTTCCCAATTCTCTGTTTGCTTCCCTTCCCTTTGTATCCCAAGAAATTGCTTCAAGGCACAATACAATCTTATAGATTGAGTCCTTCCTTGCCAATACAATGGCCACACATCCTCCCTTATTAATGCCACAGAGCTAGATTTATAACATATAGGAACATCACACAATACCAGGAATCACGATCTCACCAAATTGCTACACACATTTTTTGGAGAACAAAATTCAATCCATGACATGTAATATCTGCCAAATCAGATGATGTCCAGCCAGGCTGACATACAACCTTAATCATCACAATCAATCCCTTGTCAACTTAGAACCTATATAAAACCAAAAAACAAACTCTGTATACAACTCCTTAAACCATACATAATCTTTAATTAAAACATAATTATAAAATCATACTTATGCCTAACATGATACAACAAACATGTGTACAACTACAAGCATATTAGTGCTGTTTACATCTCATTACTTTATAATAAATAATGGAATTGGGAGGGAAAAAACAAATGTATCTGCTATATACAAAAATATGTATGTGTACTTGTACACATTCCTTAATTAAAATTAAGGAATACATATGCAACAATTACAGTCTTCATTTCTGTAACTGATCACATGGTAGTAACTGGTATTTAGAACTTCATTCTTCCACCACCCACTACATGCTCCTTTGTCCTTAGCAAACACCTTAGGTAGTCATGGTTCTTTGTTGGTGAGGTGACACAAGCCTTCACTCCTGAATGGTTGGGGTTATTAGTAGTCATATCAGAACTGGTTGCTCTAAGAGAGACATGAGTGGGTGCCTACATAGACTTGGGACTGGAAGAACTGGAAGGTGCCCGGCCACCACCAGTGATAGCCGCGATGGAGCTCACTAAGTGAAGTCTCACTGGCAACACAAGAATAAAAAGGGGTGCACCCTGAGATCTCCACTAAAAGACTGCAATTGATGGTCCAGTGGCTTCGGGGTTCCCCTGGGAGCATAGCCTCTAGCCCTGATGCTGCCCTTGCCCATAAATCATAACGAAGGTCCACTCTTTCGACACGAATGGTTTGAACTTGGCGATGCAGAGTGACCACATATTGGATGCACTTTATGGTTCTATGAATCTATAGGATATCATCCTGATGACCTCTGGCTGGAGGAAGGAGAGTGGGTGGGGAGGAGGGGAAAGGAGACTGTTGGGAGGATGAGACATGTACAGAGCAGAGAGGAATAGTGTGCTGTCACTGGCAGGGAGAGCAGTGGAAGCTGCATATAGGTGGGCACGTAAATTTATACGGGAATGTACATTTTCACTCAGTCATAATAAAAAAGAAGGGAGGGGGGAAAGAATTGGTTGCTCTAGTTTTCCACTGACTTTAATCACAGGGTACGGTTGTACTAAGAAACATCCTAAGGGATCTCCTGCATTCCAGACACTCTTCTCTACATCGATTATATAGTATCAATCTGACTGCCCAGTGATGATTAGGATCGATCACACCAGCAAACACGGTAACTCCCTTCTTTGCCTGTTGATTCAAAGGCATGAGGGATCCCACACTGGCACAGAGACATTCTTAATTTCCAGTTCGATGGAATCAGTGTTGTGTCTCCTGGTGAGAGCCTTCCTCACTTTGGAACTAAAACCTCTAGACCTACAGAACATAAGGTTATGGGGATAGGAGGCAAAAATTTTGTAAGTGGGTCATTAGGGGTAATAGTGAGTGATGCCACTTGCATTTCTATTCCTCATTCCTAGCCCCACGAATCCTGGCTGTGGGAGAAACAGCATCAGATACTGGTTTAGCACATATACAGCCTTCTGAAGAGTACTGTCCCAATCCTATAAAGTAGTACTACCTAGCTGAAAATCTCTGCAAGTTAGGTTCCCATATAACAATTTGCACAGAATTTGTTCAGTGACATTACTCACACTTATCATGTGTCAATATTCTCTGTGTTGTTTCCTTTCCAGTATTGTGGTTTCCTTGCCCATTTATGTTCTCATCTTTGCTTCTGAGTAACTGTTGACCTCTTGGTCTTACACTGGTGTTTTAGAGGGCCACTGGAAAGACCACCCTCCCCCGTGCTAATCACTTTAGTAGGATGAAGAGCATGATTTTTATACTAACTGACATAATCCTGTGAGGCTATATGGACTTTAGTCTTCAAACCCAGAACACCAATCCTGGAATGTGTTTGGTTACATCTGAAAAGTATCTGTATGTGTATCTTCAACGAATACAGGTGCCTGCACAAATATTTACCTGTATCGCTATTCCCTGGTGGTATTGTGGTTAGTATTCAACATTCTCACCACCACAGCCTGGGTTTGATTGCTGGTCAGAGAAGCCTTTCTTCTTCCTCTCTGCCCACAGCCTTGCCTCATACCTCCCACATCTCCCTCCTGGAGCCCTGGAGGTTCCGTGGTTAAGAGCCTGGCTGATAACCAAAAGCCCAGCCATTCAAATCTACTAGCTCTACTGTAAGGGACAGTTCTACTCTGCCCTATGTGGTCACTGTGAGTTGGCATCAACATGACAGCAATGGGTTTGCTATTTTCATGGTACATAGATACTTCTAGGGGCCCTGGTGGTGTAACAGTCTGCTGAAAGATCAGCCGTTTGAACCCGCCAGCCGCTCTATGGAAGAACAATGTGGCAGTCTGCATCCATAAAGATTATAGCCTTGAAAACCCTATTGGGGAAGTTCTACTCTATCCTGTAGGGTTGCAATGAGAGTTGGAATTGACTTGATGGCAATGACTTTTTGTTTTAGATATTTCTGTTCCACCTGTATACACACCTGTACCTATCCATATACCAATTTGCCTATACTCATCCACATGAGCTCAAACACTTGCTTTTACTTTGGTTGTGCTTTATTCACTAGATCCATATTCAGTGTCATTTTTCCCATCACCAAAAATATGGTCTAAAGTATTCTTCCCCTTTTCTCCTTCCTTTCTCTGGTAATCACCAATGAATATTTATCCATTCTTACCTTTCTATAAAAGAGGTATCATACAATATTTGTCTTTACATGCTTATTTCACTTAGGAGTATGCTCTCCAGGTCCATTTGTGATGTGCACTCCTCATTGTTATTTATGGTTGTGTAGTATGCCATTGTATGTATGTACCACAATTTCCTTATCCATTCACCTCTTGCTGGGCACTTCAGTGGTTCCCAATTTTCTGCTTTTGTGAACAAAGCAGCAGTGAACATAGGTGTGCATATATTTGTTCATGTCATTGTTTTTAGGTATCTGGCTAAAAGGTTTAACATTTAGGTCTTGCTTTAGCTATCTGATGGCCAACAGTAAATTTTAGAGTCTCTTCTCACATACATTTTGGACTTTTCTTTCTTCCGTATTGTTTTAATGACCTCTTGCTTTCTTCACGTATGTCCTTGATGTTATTCTACAATTTGTCTGGTCTTTGGCCATTAGTGTTCAATGTGTCAAATCTATTCTTTAGATGATCTCTAAATTCAGGTAGGATATATTCAAGGTGGTATTTTGGCTCTCATGGTCTTGTTCTAATTTTCTTCAGTTTAACCTGAACTTGCATATGAGCAACGGATGGTCCATTTCACAGTTGGCTCCAGGCCTTGTTCTGACAGATACTGAGCTTTTCCATCTCTCTTTCCATAGCTGATTTCATTTCTGTGTATCCATTGGAGATGTCCATGTGTCTAGTTGCCATTTATGTTGGTGAACAAATGTATTTGCAATGAAGAAGTCACTGGTTTTGCAAAATTCTATCATGTGATCTCCAGAATTATTTTTGTCACTAAGGCCATAGTTTCCAACTACTGATCCTTCTTCTTTGCTTCCAACTTTTGCATTCCAATCACCAGTAATCATCAAAGCATCCTGATTGCATGTTTGATCAATTTCAGACTGTAGAAGTTGGTAAAAATCTTCAATTTCTTCATCTTTGGTCTTAGTGGTTGGTGTGTAAGTGTGAATAATAGTTGTATTAACTGGTCTTCCTTGTAGGTGTATGGATATTATCCTGTCACTGATATTCCACTTCAGGACACATCTTGAAATGTCCTTTTTGACAATGAAGGCAATGCCATTCCTCCTCAATTTTTCATTCCTGGTATAGAAGGTCATACTACTGTCAGATTCAAACTGGATGAGTACCAGTGCATTTCAGCTCACTAATACCTAGGATATTGATGTTTATGCATTCAATTTAATTTTTGACGATTTCCAATTTTGCTAGATTCATGCTGTGTACATTCCATGTTCCAATTAACAATGGACGATTGCAGCTGTTCCTTCTCATTTTTAGTAGTGCCACATCAGCAAATGAAGATGCTGAAAACTGGATGCCACCTATGTTATTAAGGTTAACTCTGCTTTGATCAGGTAGTTCTTCACTAGTCATCTTTTGAGTGGTTTCCAACTTGAGTGGCTCATTTTCCTGCATCATATCAGATGATGTTCCACTGCTACGCAGAAGGTTTTCACTGGCTAATTCTTTTCAAAAGTAGACTGTCAGTCCTCTGTCCTAGTCTGTTTTAGTCTGGAAGCTCAGCTGAAACCTATCTACCACACGCAACCCTGTTGGTATTTAAGTATCAGTGGTATAGCTTTCAGCATCTCAAGAACATGTGAACCTTCACAGTATGACAAACTAACAGACACATGGAGGTCTTGAGAGGAAGATGTTAAAAGGGTGACTCAAGAAAACCAAGTACTATAAAGACATGTGCAAAGACCTGAAGATAGAAATCCAAAAGGGAAGAACATTCTGGGCATTTCTCAAGCCTCAAGTTGCAATACTGAAAGATTCTACAGGGAAAGCATTAAGCCATGCAGGCAGCATCAAAAGAAGATGGGAGAATACAGAGTCAGTATTCCAAAAAGAAATGGTTGGTGTTCAACCATTTCAACAGGTAGCACATGATCAGGAACTGATACTGAAGGAAGAAGTCCCAGCTGCACTGGCAGCACTGAAAAACAAGTCCCCAAAAATTGACAGAATGCCAATTGAGAAGTTTCAACAAGCAGATGCAGTGTTGGTGGTGCTCACTCATCTACTCCAAGAAATCTGGAAGACAGATGATTGGCCAAGCAACTGGAAGAGATTCATACTTTTGCCTATTCCCAAGAAAGGTAATACACCTGAATGTCGAAATTACTGAACAACATCACTGTTATCACATACAAATCAAATTTTGCTGAAGATCATTTAAAAGTGGCTGCAGCAGTAGCACACGACAGGGAACTCACAGAAATTCAAGCTGGATTCAGAGAGGACATGGAATCAGGGATATTACTGCTGATGTTTGATGGATCCTGGCTGAAAGCAGAGAATACGATAAAGACATTACCTGTGATTTATTGACTATACAAAGGCATTTGACTATGTGGATTATAACAAATTATGGATAATGCTGCAAAGAATGTGAATTCCAGAACATTTAATTGTGCTCATGAGGAACCTGTATGTAAATCAGAGGCAATCATTCAAACAGAGCAAGCCGATACTGAATGGTTTAAAGTTACTATTGTATCCTTTCACCATTCTATTTAACCTATATGCTGAGCAAATAATCTGAGAAGCTGAACTATATAAAGAATGAGGCATCAGGACTGGAGGAAGACTCATGAACACATTCATTAAATAGATGACACAACCTTGCTTGCAGGAAGTGAAGAGGCTTGAAGCACTTACTGACAAAGATCAAAGACTATAGCCTTCAGTATGGAGTACTCCTCAACATACAGTTTGCCTGTGTTTCTTCCTTTTCTACGTTTTTGAAGAAACTAAATAGGACTGGTGAGAACTCTTCTTTGAACCTCTGGCAGAATTCTCCAGTGTAGCCAACTGGTACTGAGCTTCTTTTGTAGTTAGTTTTTTGTTGACACCTTCAATCTTTTCTTTTGTAATGAACCTGTTTAAATTTTCTACCTCTACTTGGTAAGTCCTAAAATCTGCAGGTCAGATAGTAGCCTGATGGCTCATGTCCCAAGTATCAGAGTTCAGAGGATGATGGGTTGGATGCAGCTGTAGACAACAAGCTTTGCCAGAACATCCACATATATTGGATCTAGGCCACTTTCACAAGGCAGTGAAAGTGCCTTGACCGATAATCTGTTCACATCAAATCACAAAATGAAGGATGACTATATAGTATCTGCCAAACCACTGAGAACCATGGTCTACCCAAGTTGATACATAATCTTAACCATCATCTAGGTGTCAACCTAGGTAGTACTTACTCTTTGAGAATTACATAACCTGATATTTCATTCAGAGTCAACATTTATTTTTGCTTAACTTGCTACAGAAAATAATGACCTGAACAGTACAAATCTTAAGTATTTCTTTTCATTTAGTGTATAAAAAAGCCAAAGCCACTGCCTTCAAGTCAATTCCAACTCAGACAGACTCTAGTCAGAACAGACATGCGCCATAGAGTTTCTGAACTTCTGGTGGATTTGAGCTGCCAATCTTTTGTTTAGCAGGTATAGCACTTAACCACTACACCACCAAGGTTTCCTTGGCTTATAGAGAGGTTCAGAACTAGAGACTTAGTCATTAAATTGTCACATTTTATGAAGACATGTTGCAAGGCCAGGGAACTTCTTACATGTATTCATGTTTTCACAAATGTTCAAAAAATATTTCACTTTTGATCAGGCATTCTTACTGCCAGCCTCGCTGGCTGAATTTGTGAAATGGCCCTTAATATGTTTGTTTTACTTGATGAAGTGGGTCAGTGATGACTTCTTTTGTCTTATGGTAGGTAGATATGAAAAGGTTTCATAAATAGGAGACTGGAATGTAGTTATGAATTCTTTCAATGCACAAGAGGCTTTTGCTTTCTTTTAAACCAAACGCTATTTAATTTTTCAGACTTAATTCACCATGGCTACTTTCAATACTATAAATAACAGAACTGACTTAGGTGGTTTTCATTCTAAAGTTAACCAATATTTTTGTAATTTTGAGTTTCAGTACTTTCTACTCATTATCATTGCTTTTATGGGGGAGGGGCAAAGTTTAGAGTGTGAGGATGGAAGAACGTTTTCTACAAATTGAACCACATACATCTTGTTATACACTGGGTACCTAGATTCCTAAGGAAGGTAATCTAATTAAAATGGCAAGGTATACATTTTAATTTTAACAGAGTCTGGCACATTCTTGGAAACTCTAGTGGTATAGTGGTTAAGAGCTACAGCTGCTATATGAAGAGGCTAACAGTTCAAAGCCATCAGGTGCTCCTTGGAAACTCTACGGGGCATCCTATCGGGTTGCTACGAATCAGAATCGACTGGACAAGAGCAGGTTTAGGGTTTTGTTTTTTTTTTTTGGCACCTGGTTGGTGTTGACTACAGACGACTGAAGGTTGGATTGGAATGCCCGTGTGCACAGGTGCTGCATGGAAGAAATTTAAGACCCTGTCACTGAACCCTAGAGACTGACAGCCTATAATGAAAGACAAGATGTCAAAAACGAAGATTAAAGGTTAACTTCAGTTGTCAGAACCCGTTAACGTCACTACCCTTAATTTTGGCGATATCTACGCGACCCGAACCTTCTCTCCCTCTCACCCAAATGTCGGGTTAATCAAACAAACTGGCGAGGGCAAAGCTGCGGGCGTGGATGAAAGTTATAAATGTATCGCAGAGCGTCGACCTTCTCTCCTCGCAAGCCCGGACCGGAGCACCGCAGCGGCGGGACGCTTCCGGAGAGCCCGCAGGGGCGCGAGACCGGAACGCCGGAGAGGGGCGGGGGAGGGGCGGCGGCGGGGCCGGGAGCGTGCGCGCGCACCTCACACTCCACCGCCCGGGGACGCCCACTCGCGAGTAGGGGCCGACAAGCCGGCTCGCGCCCGGACCACTACCGCTCAACTCCGGGTTCCTCTCAGACGTGCGCCCAGCGGGTGTCGGCCCCACAGCTGCTCGGCGCTCGCTCGGCCTAGGGAGGAAGGGGAGAGGCCCGGGCCGCAGTCCCGCGCCGCGTGGACGCGCTGCCTTTCCCGCTGCCGCCAGAGCCAAGGGCTGCGAGGGAGCGGAGGTAGAGCGAGGGAGGCCCCCACGGCGGCCGGCGGCCGCGGGGCAAGAGACGGAGCTTGTCTCTTCTGGCCAGAGGCGCTGCTAGTCCCGCGCGCTTAGGGCCGCCGCCGCCTCCACGGCACTGAGCGAGCAATGAGCAGGCGCCTGCCCGGGTTCCCGGAGTGAAGGGCCGCGGCTCGGCTTTTTCCCCCGCTGTGGAGCCGCGGGAGCTTGGTCACCGCGGTCCGGCACGGCGGGGTCAGCAGCGACCTCGACCCGGGAGAGGCACCGGGGTTAACTTAACTGGCGGCCGAGAGGAGGAGGAGCTGGGCGGGGGCGGCCGCCGCTCCTCCCCTCCCCCCCGACACGCCGGGGCTTTTCAGTGGCCGGCGGAGGAGGAAGTTCCGCTCCCTGACAGACCCGTACGGTAGCAACAGCGGCGGCGGCGGCGGCGGCGGCGGCGGTTCCTGGAGTCAGGTATTTTGGACCCGATCGCCCTTCGCTCCCGCCGTCGAGGGGGCGGCGTCGGAGCTCCTCTTGCTGCCCAGCGCCTGTGGGAAGACCTTCCTGCCACTTCAACTGGCGCTGCTGCTTCAGCTTCCCAGCAAGGTGGTACACCTTTCTCCGTATTCGCAGACTTCTGAAAAGACGCTTTTTTTTTCTTTGCGCCAAGGTTAAAGAATTCTGAAGTGGAAGGGCCAGAGAAGGTTGAGTGAGTCGTCTGTAGCCCTAGGATCACGTAAGACCTCCATCCCGCGTTTGGGGCGGGAGACCACACTTGAGCATCTTCACTGGGGAGCAGGAATGGAAGAAGCCACCTTGCATCTTTTCTGCAGTGTTGCCTGCCTCATGTACCCCTAGGAATGAAGAGGAAACTTAGGATAACCCGACGAGGTGCTGAAAGCCAGATGGCAAAGAGAATACCACTGGACACACACAAATGAACGTCCGGGGTGGCGGTGGGGTCACGCAAGTTTCCGAAGGTAACTGGACGTACATGAAAGAGGAGCTCTCATAAAAAGCACAACTAACCCTGAAGAGAAGCATTCGGTTCAACCCGCCTACTGTTTTTCTGGCCAAGAGTTTGAAGATTGTATTCAATGTATTGTCCGTTTGATATAAGATGAGAACTTTATGACGTGTTCTGTCCAGGAGCGTGAACGATGACTACCCCAGCCCTGCTGCCTCTGTCTGGACGGAGGATACCGCCTCTGAACCTGGGGCCGCCCTCCTTCCCACATCACAGGGCTACCTTGAGACTGTCCGAGAAGTTTATCCTTCTCCTTATTCTTAGTGCCTTCATCACCCTGTGTTTTGGGGCATTCTTCTTCCTTCCAGATTCTTCAAAACACAAACGCTTTGATCTGGGCTTGGAAGACGTGTTAATCCCTCATGTAGAGGCCGGCAAAGGAGCTAAAAATCCTGGAGTCTTCCTGATCCATGGACCTGATGAACACAGACACAGGTTGGTTTCATTCTGCGAAGTTCTTCTGGTGGTAACATTTGGCCGAGCGAGGGACGGTTAATGTATCAACGTATTCCATTTTTAACAAGTACAAAGTTGTTTTCCCCTTGTCGCAGGAGTTGTGTAGTTACTTAGAAATTGGTTGAATAGAACAAACACTCCTAGGGTCTCATTTAAAGTTCAGCTCCTTCCTTTTGTATAGGAGAAACAGTAGTGCTCAGAGAGATGATGTCTGATCTGGACTCTTGGGAATGGAGGTACGAGAATTTCCCCTAAAGAAATAGTGACATTTGCTGCACCTTTGTTTTTACAGAAGATCTTGCCTTGGGTCACATATTGAATCTTGACAGCCCCGATGGGGTTGTTCTCTCCCAGAGGGCTCTCGTTCTCTGGCTTGTAGTTAAAGCTTAGTGGTGAATCTTAGCTTTTTAGAAGACCCTCTTGGATGGAAGGAAGCTACCGGTCACTTAACGTGAAAATACTGCGATTGTTGTTGTTTTAAAGGGATGTGTGTCAGTGATTTCTGTGCAATCAGTTTAAGTTCAAGCTACCATTTGACTCCAGTTATTTCCTTTATGAGTCTTGTAGACAAGGTTTAGAGGTGTGTGTATGTGTTGTGCTTGTTAATTTCGGTTTGTTCTGTTAATCTGTGGCCCCCTCCCCGTGTGAAAAATAGACTGTGTCAAGTAACTGTAGCAAGTCCCTTACTTAAATTTGGCCAAGTAAGGAATTCAGGTTGTTTCAGGTTACTAAATCTAAAGTGAGCTCTTTCTTAAGAGGCTGTAGCCCCAAATTAGTATTAAATGGAAACACCAGTTAAAATCCTTTTAAATCATTTATACATTTTTACTTAAGAGCTTGAGAACGTACTTTCTGCGTAACTAGCTTTTTTTTTTTAAACCTACTATATCTCCTATCTTCTTAAAATAATTCTTGGATATGTGGGGGTGAGGGAAATCATGTGCTGAAATTCTGTTTTTAAGTGACAGTTCTAACTTTAAGAATTATTATAAGGGCAAGGTATTGATGCATGCATTTAAAAATAAATTGTAAATTAGGTCAGTTTATGATGAATTCTTAACTTTTTGAAAGAGGTTATGTTTGTATATTACACTAAGTTTAAATTTTTGAGAAAATGCATTGTGGTAATGAGACCTGTTTTCTTTTTTTCGACTTATTCAATTCATTATTTGCTTGATGGTTCTTGGATTTTTGGCTGAATCTTATGGAGTAGTTGCTTCTAAAATTGTTTCATGCCATTCTTCTTAAATTAAGTGAATTTGGAATTTTGATTATCTTTTACAACTCTGGTATACTTCGGGAATTTCTTTTATTTTAACGTTTGTGTTTTGAGACTTAGAGAGAAGTACTGATGGAGATCTGTGAAAGATGATGCTGAAAAAATGAACTGTAAGAGGCTCTGCTTTCCTTGAAAAGTTTGTTTCTTATGGTACTTACATAAACTATGGTGAATGTTTGGAAAAAAAAATTGTAAGACTGACTTCAGAGCGTTTTGACCAGTTATGTGTTCACATCACTTAACTAATGTTACAGTAATCTGTCATTTACTAAAAAGTTTTCAAAAAGGTAAAAAAGACTATATTCTAGTTTAAAAATATTTACATAGAAAAATCTGTTGAGTTGAAATATAAAATGTGAATGGAAATACAGATATGTGCATTTTATTTACATTATTTATAGACATTGCCAAGCCAGCCAAGTGCCGTGGAGTCGGATCCGACTCATGGTGACCCTAGGGGCCAGGGTAGAACTGACCCCCAGAGTATTCAAGGAGCGCCTGGTGGCTTTATAGACATTATTTACTGTTTAAACAAGAATTCTAAAATTTACATAGCCTCTGAACATATGCATGCTTGTGTAATCTTGTTTTCTAAAACTGCTGGGTTCTTGAGTTTGGAAGGTGAGAGATTGGCCATTGGGTTCTGAAAGGAAAGGATGGTAAGTTAACGAAATCCTGAGCTTTGGATAACAAGGAGCAGGAATTTAGATAGCAAGTGATACATTTGAGAATTCGTTTGGATCTATGGAAAAAAGCAAACATTTGGAAATGGAGAGTTCAGGTACAAATTTTTGTGTTATCCATGAATATTTCTGTGATTATATCATCATGTTTTTATAACTGCTTAGTAGGTTGTTACTGCTTACCTTATCAGAAAAAGTAGTCTAAGTAAAATGCATTTTAAATTAGAGAACATTCAGATTTAAGTATAAAATGTGCAAACAAAACATCAAATTAATAAACATTACCTATAAAAAATAATTTAGAAAGCATGTTTTACAGAAACAGCTGGCACTAAGACCCTTGTCCTGTAGCGTTGCTATGAGTTGAAATTGACTGACAGTGGCATGTAAGATCATTATCTATTTGAGTGTGTATTAAAAACACCATATGTCATAATTTGAAGATACAAATTGACAGTGTATCTTAATTTTGTGTCGGGAGGGCAGAGTGCCGGATGGACCTTCATTTATTTATTTATATTGTATTTTAGATGAAAATTTGCAGAACAAACTAGTTTCTCATTAAAAAGTGAACACTCCTGTTGTTTTGTGACATTGGTTGCCAACTCCATGACATGTCCACACCCTTCCCTTCTTGACCTTGGGTTTCCTGTTCACAGCTTTCCTGTCTCCTCGTGGTTTATCATCCGTGCCACTAGGCTGGTGTGCCATTTAGTCTCATTTTCTTTTATGGTTCTGTCTCATCTTTGGCTGAAGGATGAACCTCAGGAGTGACTTCATTACTAAGCTGAAAGGGTGTCTAGAGGCTATGCTCTCAGGATTTTTCCAGCCTGTGTTAGTCCAGTTAGTCTGATCTTTTTTGTTTGAGGGGACTTATTTTAACTAATGAGTAATGGAAAATAAATCATTGCCATTTTATCACCTTATTCCGAGTACTTAAGAGACAATTGTTGAATTAACTTTTCTTTGTTAATGGTTAGTTTAGCGTAGTAGTTAGATGCTTAAGCTGTAGAGTTAAGACTTTAGATTCATGGCTTATTTTGTCGTTGATGAGATGTGTAATCTGAGCAAGTTTTTAAATTTCCTTTAGCTTCCTTTTCTCTATGACAACGGTATATGGTTTTATTGAATGAGAATATATACAAAGTGATCAACGTATTTATTCGCATTTTAGAAGACGCTCGATAAATGATAGCTGTTATTATCAGAGCCTTTGTTGTGCAGTGGTTCAGAGTTTTGACTGCTAACCAAAATTTCAAATCTATACCAGCTGCTTCTTGGAAACCCTGTGGAAGAGTTGTATTGTGTCCTTTAGGGTAACTATGAGTTGGAATCAACTCAAGGGCAGTCTTTTTTTATTATTAGTAATTGCAATTTTAATTGAATCTACTTTGCTTTAAATAATGTACATAATTTAAAGTGCACAAGAACTTTACTGTCTAAAGGGACATTTTAAAAATCACATTATTGTTACTTGACTATGTACTTATATATGTCAGGCTCTGCTTTTATGGAGCTTCCCATCCAGGGAGGAGTGACAGATAAGCAAAATAATTTTTTTGAGATGTGATGTTAATAAATTGTTCCCAAGGGCACATAATGGGTGAACACAGTCCATCATAGGAGGCAGTGGAAATTAGGGAAAACTTTGCTGAAAAGGAAATAGTTCAGAAATTTAGAATGAGTAGATCACTAAGTGGTGATGTGGGGGAAAATTTGTGAAAGCAGAGGACACAACGTATGTGAGAACATTAAAGTAAAAGGGTGGTGGCAAGTGTAGTGATTTGAGAAACATTCAGTATACCTAATGCAGAGAGTAGCAATGAAGGAGCAGGCTGAAGAAACTAGGTGAAGAGCCTAGACAAGTGATCAGATTCAGACTGACTTCACAGTATCCATGTTGTTCCACACGTTTCAGTTAGTTGTTGGTGTTTAGGCTTCAGTTAGTTACTGCTGTTTACAGATTAGGAGATTTTACGTAAAAGTCTCTGGCTTTCTGATTTTTCTTGAAAAAGTAAATGATGTGGCATTGCCTGTGTCTGTACTTTCAGGTGGTAGCGCTCTTCTGGAACTGGGCGCTGTGTTTAGAGGGGCATGTGCTCTCCGTGTTAATGCTGCTCTCTTTAGGAGCTACATGAGTAAACTCTAGTGGTATAGTGGTTAAGGATTTGGCTGCTAATCAGAAGGTTTGCATGAGGGAATTCTCCTGTAGGGTTGCTATGAGTGGGTGTAGACTGGATGGCCATGGGTTTGATTTGTTTTTTTCCTAAGTCAATCTAATGAACTGGTATTTCACCTACTTGTTGTTGAGTTTGCAGTCCCTAGACAGAATCTGAGAAGACACCATGTTAAGTATTTTGGTCTTTATTCTAAAAACTATGGAAGTCATCGGAGGGCTTTATAAAAGGAAGGGAGTTACATGATCAATTTAAATTTTTAAAAAATTTATATAATCACACTAGGTATAGTGTGGAGGCTGGCTTAGATAATAGCAAGAGGGAATGTAGTGAAACCAGTTAGGGGACTCTAGGTGACAGAGGATACTGGGTTATTGATAAGGATACAGTATTGATAAGGAAGATGCAAAGAAGTGGAGAGTCATGAGTTCAAGAGATACTAAGCTAATACATTTCACAGAAATCAGTGATTTATTGAATGTAAGGACTGAGGTAAGATGAGGAAGTCCAGGATAACACTTAGATTTCTGGGTGATGTGGCAAAATGTTACTAAGAGACATACACTAAATTCAATTAATGATTTGATTTATATAATTGATTTTAATAATTTGTATAACTTGTACCCCCCAAACCAAATCCACTGCCATTAGGTTGATTCTGACACATATAGAAACACATAGTTTACATTAATTTAGGATAAAATATTTTCATGAGAAAGCAACCATGTCCCATCTATTAAATGGTTCATAAATAATCCAGAGAGATTTTGTGTGTGTCTGTGCTTTTTCATTTTGTTGTTGAGAATATGCCCAGCACAGCATAAAAACCAGTTGAGTCATTTCTGTGTGTACAGTTCAGGAACACTGATAACATTGTTTGAGTTGTGCAACTATTCTCATCCTCCTTTTTTGAATTGTTGATCCATTGTTAACATAAACTCACTGCCTCCTCAGGTTCATAGGTTCATGATCTTTCTAGTTGCTGTTGTCACTTTGATCCCATGAAGATAATTCTTAAAAGAATGTAATGCTGAAAGCAGATTTTTTTTTACTAGCTAAGCCAAACTCCATTTTGGTTTTAAGAAGACTTCAGGGGATATTTTTTGGCTTAAATTTTAAATACTATCTTAAGGCAATAATTTTCAGGGTTTCACCCAGCCCCACTAAGTCTAGAAAGTCTAGAGTCCATGGTTGTTATAGTGCTGTTACTGCAAAATTACGTATGTTATAATATTTACTGAAATTGCCCCTTATTCTTTTGTACATCTTTGTCTTCATTTGCCTTGGTCAAGTTGTGTAGACTTCGTCTGTAGTGGGTATTGCCTTTCCAGTCACCAAAGATAACAAGTGTCTACTGTCTAGAAAGTTATAGCTCCCTCCGCTTCCTGATGTCTCTGGTGCTATCAAAGAACATTGCTTTTTGTGTATAGAAAGTCTGATAATTAAGTTTGTGAATTCATCCTAGAAAAAGTACCACATCCCTCATTGCTGAATATTACTGTGATCAGCCTTCAGAATACTCCCCTTGGGAAACTGTGCACCTACACCGGCACTAGTCTACTTTTCAAAGCAATTTTGGAGTTCTTTTTTGTGGAATGGCCATCAGAGCTGTAATTATATTACCCTTAATGTCCTGAATGTCATCCAGATTTCTTCCTTTCAATATTTCCTTTATCTTTGGGTAAAGAAAAAGTCATTGGGGGCCAGATGAGTGTCAGACCTCATGTACCTATTCCACTAGCAGTATATAAGAGTATCAATCTCTCTCTACAAGTTCACCACAATTTACTGTTTTTTTTTTTTTTTTTTTGGTCAGTCAGTCCCAGTAATATTGAGGGTAAGGTAGTATCTCCCCATAGTTTAGATTTGCGTTTCTCTGATGACTAATGATAATGAGTATTTACTCCTGTCTGTTAGTTACCTGAATGTCTTCTTTGGTGGAGTGTCTGTTCATATGTTATCTTCCAGGAACTTTATAGTTTTAGCTTTAACATTCATGTCTTAGATTTTGAATTAGTTTTTTCATGGGTATAAGGTCATCAGAGTTGTTCTGGCTTTATAGAATGAGTTGGAAATTCTTTTCTTGTCTATGTTCTGAAATAGTTGGAGTAGAATTGGTATCAGCTGTTTTCTGTTTGGTGGAATTCTACAGTGAAGACATATGTGGTTAGGTGCTGTTGAGTCAGTTCTGGCTCATAGTGACCTTATGAACAACAAAACAAAATACTGTCTGGTTTTGCGCCATGTCAACAATTGTTTTTATGCATAAGCCCATTGTTGTAGCCGCATGATGAACCCGTCTCCTTGAGGGTCTTCCTCTTTTTCACTTATCCTCCGCTCTACTAAGCATAATATCCTTCTTCAGGGACTGATCTTTCCTAACAGCATGTCCAAAGTATATAAGATGTAGTCTTGCTATTTTTGCTTCCAAGGAGCACTCTAGTTGTACTTCCTCCAGAACATATCTGTTTGTTGTTTTGGCAGTCCACAATACAGACAGCATTCTTCTCCAACACAGCAATTCAACGGTGTCAGTTCTTCTGCTGTCTTCTTTGTTCATCGTCCAGCTTTCACATGCATATGATGTGACTGAAAATACCATGGCTTGGGTCAGATGCATTTTAGTCTTCAAGGTGATAAAGAGGTCCTTTGCAGCAGATTTTCCCAATGCAATGTGTCTTTTGATTTCTTGACTGCTGCTTCCATGGGCATTGATTGTGGACCCAAGTGAAATGAAATCCTTGACAACCTCAATCCTTCCTCCATTTATGACAGTGTTGTTTACTGGTCTAGTTGTGAGGATTTTTGTTTTCCTGATGTTGAGGTACAATCCATACTGAAGGCTGTGGTCCTTGATGTTCATCAGTAAGTGTCTCAAATCTTCATTTCCAGCAAGTAAGGTGGTATCATCTGTGTAACACAGGTTGTTAATGAGTCATCCCCCAATCCTGATGCCTTGTTGTTTATATAATCCAGCTTCTTGGATTATTTGCTTGGCATATAACCCTGACACACACCTTTCCTGACTTTAAACCATGCAGTGTCCCTTTGTTCTGTTAGCACAACTGCCTCTTGATCCCTATATGGATTCCTTAAGAGCACAGTTAGGTATTCTGCAGTTCCCATTCTCTGCAGCGTTAGCTGTAATTTGGTATGATCTACACAGTGAAATGATTTTGCATAGTCAGTGAAACACAGGTAAATGTCTTGCTGGCATTTTTTGCTTTCAGCCAAGATCCATCTGACATCAGTGATAATATTCCTGGTTCCACGTCCTCTTCTGAATCCATCTTGAGTTTCTGACAGTTCCTTGTCGATAGACTGTTGTAGTCACTTTTGAATGATTCTGAGCAGAATTTTACTTGCATGTGATATCAGTGATACTGTTTGGTAATTTCCACATTCAGTTGGATCACCTTTCTCTAGACTGGGCATGAATGTGAATCTCTTCTAGTCAGTTGGCCAGGTAGCTGTCCTCCAAATTTTTTGGCATAGACAAGTGAGCACTTTCAGCACTGCATCTGTTTGTTGAAATATCTCAGTTGATATACCATCAGTTCCTGAAGCCTTGTTTTTTGCCAATGCCTTCAGTGGAGCTTCGATGTCTTCTTTCAGTACCATGGTTCCTGATCATATGCTGCCTCATCAAATGGCTGAACATTGACCAGTTCTTTCAGGTATAATCACTCTGTATATTCCTTCCATCTTCTCTTGATGCTCCCTGGGTCATTTAATAGTTTCCCTGTAAAATTCTTCACTGTTGCAACTTGAGGTTTGAATTTTTTCTTCAGCTTTTTCAGCTTAAGAAATGCAGAATGTGTTCTTCCCTTCTGGTTTTCCATTTCCAGCTCTTTGCACATGTCATTGTAATATGTTCTTTTGTCTTATCGAGCTGCTCTTTGAAATGTTCTGTTTAGGTCTTTTACTTCGCCATTCCTTCCTTTTGCTTTAGCTGCTTGATGTTCAAGAGCAAGTTTCAGAGTCTCTTCTAACATCCAATTGAATCTTTTCCTTCTTCACTGTCTTTTTAATGACCTCTTGCTCTCATCATGGATGATGTCTTTGATATCATTACATAATTTGTCTGGTCTTCAGTTGTTAGTGATCAACACATCATATCTGTTCTTGAAATGGTCTTTAAACTCAGGAGGGACATACCCAAGGTCCTGCTTTAGTTCTCATGGACTTGTTCTAATTTTCTTCAGTTTCAGTTTGAATTTGCATATGAGCAATTGATGATCTGTGCTACAGTCAGCACCTGGTCTTGTTCTGACTGCTGATATAGAGCTTTGCCGTTGTCTTTTTCCACAGTTTGGTTCTTGTGTATTCCATTTGGTGAGGTCCGTGTGTACAGTTGCCGTTTGTGTTGATTCCAAAAGGTATTTGCAACGAAGAAGTTGTTAAGTCTTGCAAAATTCTGCCATGTGTTCTCCATCATTATTTCTGTCACCAAGGATGTATTTTACAGTTACTAATCCTTCTTGTTTCCAACTTTTGCATTCCAGTCACCAGTAGTTATCAGTGCCTTCTGATTGCGTGTTCAATCAATTTCAGGCTGCAGAAGCTAGTGAAAATCTTCAGCCTCCTCATCTTTGGCCTTAGTGGTTGGTGCGTATGTTTGAATAATAGTCATATTGTGGTGCCTTCCTTCTAGGTGTATGGATATTATCCTATCATTGATAGCATTGTACTTCAGGACAGATCTTAAAATGTTCCTTTTTGATGATGGGCGCAACACCATTCCTCTTCAAGTTTTCATTCCCAGCATAGTAGCCTATATGATTATCAGATTCAAGATGGCCCATACCGGTCCATTGCAGCTGACTTATGCCTAGGATGTCAGTGTTTATGCATTCCATTTCGTTCTTGACACTTCCCAGTTTTCCTAGATTCATACTTTGTATACTCCATGTCCCGATTATTAGTGGATGTTTGCAAGGAGGCAAGGAGGGTAATAGCATCAAGTAAGGAGGATAACACTAATCAGGTAAAAAGGATAACAGCATTAAGTAAGGAGGGTAATAGCATCAGGCAAGGAGGATAATGGCATCAGGTAAGGCAGACAGGTAAAGAAGGTAACCGACTTGACGGCACTTGGCTTAAAGAGGGTAGCAGCATTAGGTAAGGAGGGTAACACCATCAGGTAAGCAGGGTAAAGATAGAGTGAGCAGCCCCCACTTGTCTGTCAGTGGAGGCTTGCTTGTTGCTGTGATGTGGGAAGTTATGCCACTGGTATTTAGGGACCAGCAGGGTCAACCATGGTAGACAAGTTCCAGCTAAGCTTCTAGACTAAGACAGACTAGGAATAAGGAGCCAGCAGTCTACCTCTGAAAGGAATTAGCTAGGGAAAATCTTAAGAATAGCAGGCGAACATTTGTGAGATATGGTGCCAGAAAGTGAGCCCCCCAGATTGGAAGGCATTCGGAAGACTACTGGTGAAGGATTACCTCCTCAGAGTAGAGTCAGCCTTAACAACATGGATGGAGTAAGGCCTCCGGGATCTTCATTCGCTGATGTGGCATGACTCAAAATGAGAAGAAACATCTGCAAACATCCATTAGTAATTGGGACGTGCAGTATATGAAATGAAGACATCAGGGCCTTTTTTTTTTTTTAAATGATATCTTTGATTTTTTTCTTTTGTTGTAGTTCTGTTTAAACATTCTGTCCTTATACTAGTTTAGGTAGTATGTCTCTAGAAATTTGTCCATTTCGTCTAGATTTTTTGATTTGTTGAAGTACAATTTTTCTTACTATGTTATAGTGCTTTTTATCTCATTTGGTTCTTTTGTAATGTCACCTATTTCCGTTTTTATTTTGCTCATTTCCATCTTCTCGTTTTTCATTTGTCAGTTTGGCCAAGGGCTTGTCAGTTTTATTGATACTCTTGAAGAACCAACTGGAGATGGTCCTTTCCCTCATGTGGGGCAATAACTGTTGGTGGGTCAGAGTCTCTCCACAGCTCTGTGGGACCACATGGTCCTTCCAGTTGGTGCTAGTAGTTACTATGTCTGCTGGAGGGCAGGTCAGGACCTTTGTATCCACTGGAAGGCAGTGCTATTCAAATAGGTGGGATAGGCCCTCTGTGCATATACCAGTTGGCATCTCGGTAGGAGGTGGGTGATTAAGGGATCTTGGAGCATATGCAGTTGACACGTGGAAACTGTATGTGGCATGTGTGATGTTGCAGTTAGATCTGCTCATTATTGGGTAGGGAAGTGGGTGTCACCTGTCGAGTTGTGCCAGGTGATTGCTGGTGAGGTGATGTATCTGCCTAGTTTGTTACTGGACAGCGGTGTAGGGAGTTCTCCTGCTAGTCCTTAGGTTATGGAAATGATGAGTGCATGCCACTGGTCACTGGGTGGGGTATGAAAGTATGTACCCCTAGTTACCTGGTAAATGGCAGAGGGTGCATGCTGTTTGCTGACTAGGTGGGGCAGAATCATGTGCCACTGGGTGGGTGGGGTGGAGGAGTGTGCTTCGCTGATAGCCAAGCGTACTGCGTAGGATCACATATTGCTAGGTGGGTGAGGTGAACGGGCACTCTGCTAGTCACCAGTCAGGCAGGGGAGGGGAACACGTGCTCCTCTGGTCAGTGGGTGTGAATGCTGGGCCACTTCCCATAGGCTGCAGCTGTGACCACGGCTTGGCTTAATTAAATATGAGGATCCAGCATTCTGTGGGCATTTTCTGTCCAAATGGTTAGGCACTGTGGCTGGTGAGTAGTCTCATCCCTGTTTCTTGTCTCCCTCCCTATGCTGGATGCCTGCAGGTCTCACCTGACTTCCCATACTTTCCTTCCTTACATCTGTCTCATGTCCTGCTCACCTTGCTCGCCTCTGGAATTGTCTAGTCAGTATCTTTGTCTTCTGTTGAGAATTCTGTGAAATTGTCTTCTTGTGTTCTCCACCTGGGAATTATTTCATCTCAGGATGGTCACACTGTGTTGTTATGAGTATGATCCGTAAATCTCCTTGTTTGCTGTTTTCATTCAGTCTTTCCTTCCTTTTGGGATCTAATTCTTCATTTTTTTCTGTTTAATGCTCAGGTTTCCAAGGTTGTCATCTGTATCAGTCTTACTCAGTTTCTTGAGTTTTGTTGCGGTGTGTCTGACTAAGCCACCATCTTGGACCAATCTCTCAGGATAGATTTTATGGAAGACAGAATCCTTAAGTAACTCAAATCCCAGGTCATTTGGAGACTCTGATTTGTCTCCAAGGCACAACCCTCTGACTTAAGTCTGTAATTTCCTAACATTAATATCAAGAGATGCCATTTAGCAAGTATCTGTTCTTTTCTCTGTTATTTAAGAAGAACTTTTGAGAGAAGTTTTGTGAGTAGTACCAAGGAGGGGTGGGAAATCTGGAGTCTGTGAAGTACAATGTGTTGTTGGCTTTACTTTTAATTAATATTTACAACTTTACAGAATGAACCTTTATTGCTGATAGTGGACTGTGTTTAATGATACTGATGTTACCATTAAAAAATACTAGTCACATTTATTCAGGAAGGATTTTTGAGAATTTATTGTATGCCATGCATTATGCTATGTATTGGGGATTATTGAGGACTATTATGGAAGATTAATTTTGAGCTCTACTGAAAAACTCAAATCTTAACATTATTATTTAAAGCAGGTATTAGCTTTAGAACCAAATTCTTGGGGTCTTAGAGATACCTTTCCATTCAGTTGAAGTTCTGATGTGTGCATTTAAGTCACTGGCATTTTTGGAGAGTTCGAGTAAGTCATTAAATTATTTCCCTGTTTTTGGGTTTTTATAATGTGTATTCAGCCAAGTGCCGTCGAGTCGGATCCGATAATGTGTATTAGTAGATTAATAAGTCATTAATTTATACACCTGGTATGTGGACCGGTTATCTGGAAATATAGGGCAAGTATTCTGAAATTTTTTTTGGATCACAAGCTGGCATCTGAAAAAAAAATATGCCAAACATTGTGCTAATTTGAGATCTGGCTTAATTATATGCATTTTTGTATTAGAAAACTGTATATATATGTATAGCAATATTATTCCTGTATGTATTTGCATAATGCATGTGTATATATGATCATTTTTTAATAAACTGGCAGTAAGATAACATCTGGACATATATATATGTCTGTATATATACAGCCAAGCCAATATATACAATAATGTGAGAATTTTTTCTAGTACTTTTGTGGTATTATTAATAAACACTGATCTTTTCGTAACTTTGATTTTTTTCCCTCCACTTAAGATTAATAATACTCAAGATATATACATTCAACAGGTGGTTCCTCTTGCATACTCTTGGTTTAAGTGTAAATTAATAGAATTTTCGTGAAGAATAATTTAGTAATGTATCTTAACTAATTTAAAGTCCAGGTTTTTTATTTCAGCTATTCTACTTCTAGAAGCTTATTTTGGGGAACTCTTTGAATCAGTGTGTTAGAGAGTAGAAAGTATAATATGAAATGTTGTAGATGATCCAAGTGTCTGTCACTTGGGGGAGTGGAATAAAGGATTGATATATCCCAATATATTTCTTCCCATTTTTCGTCTTGCTTACTTGTTTTCTTTCTCTATCTCACTTATTTTTCCTTCCATCTTCCTCTCTCCTGCAGATCGCTGCTTTCTGCGCCACATCTCACCTCTGTCTCAGTTTCTTATATAGTCAGTGTTTTAGTCAGCTAGTACTGCTCTAACAGAAATACCACAAAGTGGATGACTTTAACCAGGAAAGGTTTATTCTTACACAGTCCAGTAGGCTACAAGTCCAAATTCAGGATGTCCGCTGCAGGGAAAGGCTTTTCCCCCTTGTTGGCTCTGGAGGAAAGTCTGGTATTGCATCAGTCTTTGTCCAGGGAGCATCTTGGCACAGGAACCTCGGGTCTGAAGGACAAGCTCTTATCCTGGTGCTGCTTTCTAGATGGTGTGAGGTTCCCAGTTCTCTGCTTACTTCTCTTTGCTTTTATCGCTTGTAGGACAAATTAAGGGTAGTGCAAGCCATACCCCGGGGAAACTCCCTTTACAGTGAAGCAGGCAGGTAATCCTATGAAGGGAGTTACAGTCTCACCCTAATCCTTTGACATACAGCACAGGAAAAGTCACAAAATGGAGGACAGTCACAAAATACAGGGAATCATGGTCCAGCCACATGGCTACATCTATTTTAGTGGAGATGCAGTTCAATCCATGACAGTCAGTATAGTGTAATTTCTTTCACTTTTTTTTCCTACTCATTCTCCTTATTAGCACAACAAAGCCCCAGAAATGAAGTATGCAGACAGAAACCTCCTTAAAAAGTGGAGCTTTTGTTTTTTCAAAAAAACTCACCTCATGAGTGGTAAAAACTCACCTCATGAGTGGTGTCTCAGTGTTAAAAGCTGCCAAGCTGCCATCCGAGGGCACAGCAAATGGTCCCAACTCAGCAGGAGCGGATGCTGACCGAGGACCAAAACGACAACCAAGAATACAGAGAGACCCACATGAGTGGGTGCCTGCATTGACTTGGGACTGGAAGAACTGGATGATGCCTGACCACCACCACGAGTGATAGCCGCAGTGGAGCTCAAAAAATTGAGTCTCACTGGCAACACAAGAGTAAAAAGGGGTGCACCCTGAGATCTCCACTAAAAGACCGCAATTGATGGTCCAGCAGCTTTGGGGTTCCCCTGGGAGCATGGCCCCTGGCCCTGGTGCTGCCCTTGCTCATGGATGGTAATGAAGGTCCACTCTTCGGACAGCGATGGATTGAACTTGGCGATGCAAAGTGACTATAGATTGGGTGCACTTTATTGTTTTATGCATCTACAGGATACCATCCTGCTGACCTCTGGCTGGAGGAAGGGGAGTGGGTGGAGAGGAGGGGAAAGAAGACGGTTGGGAGGATGAGACATGTATGGAGCAGAGAAGAATAGTGTGCTGTCACTGGGCAGGGAGAGCAGTGGAAGCTGCATATAGGTGAGCATGCAAATTTATATGGGAGTGTACGTTTTCACTCAGTCGTAATAAAAAAAAATAGAAAAAAAAAAACCCTTTCCAGAATCTTTGTGATTTTTTATTCCTTAAAGCATCACATTTTGTGTTTTTTTAATAGTCTCGACGGCACTTGACTTTAATGTCTAGTGATGATGTTCGTCATATGCTTACTATCAAGTAGATTCTGACTCATAGTGACCTTATATAACATAGTGTAGCTGTTACCGATGTCCGGTTAACACAGTGTCTTTGTCTTTCTTTGATTAAGAATATCTGAGGTATACAGAGTTGATCATAACTGTGGCAAATTTATTTTACTTGTGACAAGTAAAAGGAGTCATTGAGGAACCATGCCTCTTCAAAGGACTGACTTCTCTAGGATAGTCAAATAGGAACTTGTATGGTTGGGGCTGTAGTAATCAGGTTATGCATATTCATAGAGTGTGTGTGTGTTTCTTCCACAAGATAGGGTTGAGGTACTTGTTCAGTATTGGCCTTACATCCAGGATCTTGGTTCAGATCCATTGAGTGGTCTCAGTTCCCTTCTTCTGTCGGGTAATGACCACCTCTGATTCAGACTGCACATACTTAGCACCTGGTTTCTTCTTTTATTTTTATTTTTATTTTACTTTATTTTTTTTTATTATGTCTGAGTGAAAATGTACATTTCCATATAAATTTACATGCCCACCATATGCTGCTTCCACTGCTCTCCCTGCCTGGTGACAGCATATTTTTCCTCTCTGCTCCATACTTGTCTCATCTTCCCAACAGTTTCCTTTCCCTGCCTCTCGATCCACTCTCCTTACTGCAGCCAGAGGTCCGCAGGATGACATCCTGTAGATGCATAGAACCATAAAGTGCATCCAGTATATGGCCACTCTGCATCTCCAAGTGCAATCCATTCATGTCTGAAGAGTGGAGCTTCATTGTGATTTATGGGCCAGGGCAGCATCAGGGCCAGGGGCCATGCTCCCAGGGGAATCCTGAAGCCGCTAGATCATCAATTGTGGTCTTTTAGTGGAGATCTCAGGTGTACCCCTTTTTATTCTCGTGTAGCCAGTGAAACTCAACTTTGTGAGCTCCATTGTGGCTGTCACAGGTGGTGGCCACGCACCATCTGGTTCTTCTGGTCCCAAGTCAGTGTAGGCACCCACTCATGTGGGTCTCTCTGTCTTCTGGGTTGTCTTTCCCCCATGTCGTTTTGGTCCTCAGAGAGCATCTGCTCCTGCTGAGTTGGGATCATTTTTTGTGCCCTTGGATGGCAGCTAGGCAGCTTTTAAGACCAGAGACACCACTCACCAATGTGGGGTGCAGAGAGCCCTCTTAGCAATATGCTAGTTGTGCCAACTGGCCTTGATTTAGCCTAAGGGCACGGTGACTTTGCAATATTGGGTTAAGATGGAAGGAGTATTCAAGTTATGTTGAAATCTACTTAATATTGTTCTTGTTTCTAATGTGTGGGGTCACCGATTTCACCCAACCAAATTTCTACCAAATATCTAGTCTAAACCCTCCCCCCCCCACTCTCCCTCCCTCCTGTCCTTTGCAGCTGTCAAAGAGTCTTTTCTTTTATGTAGAACTCTGTTTTTGAGTTTTTATCGTAAGGGTCTCATACAGTATTTGTCCTTTTGTCTTTGACTACTTTCACTCAACATGATGTCTTCCAGTTGAAATCAGGTTATGAAATGTTTCCTGTAATCATCATTATTCTTTATCATTGCATAGTGCTCCCTTGAGTATATGTACCATAGTTACCTATCCATTCCTCTGTCGTTGGGCATCTGGGTTGAGTCCATCTTTTTGCTATCGTGGACTGTGCTGCGATAAACATTTATGTACATGTATCAGTTAGTGTGAATGGCCTTGATTCTGTAGGATATATTCCAAGTAGTGGAATTACTGGGTCAAATGGTATATCTGCATCCATTTTTTTAAGGAAGCGTCAGATTGCTTTCCAGAGAGGCTGGACCATTTTGCAACCCCACCAACAGTGTAGGAGAGTTCCACTTTCTCCACAGCTTCTCCAGCATTTGTTGTTTTGTGTTTTTCAGATCACGGCCAACCTTGTTGGGATGAGATGGTGTCTCATTGTAATTTTGATTTGAATTTCTTTTCTTTTTTTTTTTTATTTAATATGACTGAGTGAAAATGTATATTCCCGTATAAATTTACATGTTCACCAATATGCAGCTTCCACTGCTCTCCCTATCTGGTGACAGCACATTATTCTTCTCTGGTCCATACATGTCTCATCCTCCCAACAGCCTCCTTTCCACTCCTCTCCACCCATTCTCCTTCCTCCAGCCAGAGGTCAGCAGGATGATATCCTATAGATGTATAGAACCATAAAGTGCAACCAATATATGGTCACTCTGCATTGCCAAGTCCAATCCATTCCTGTCCAAAGAGTGGACCTTTGTTATAATTTATGGGTAAGGGCAGCATCAGGGTGATTTGAATTTCTTTAATAACTAAAGATCGTGAACACGTCTGCATGTGTTTTTTGGCTGCCTGGATCTCCTCTTTAGAGAAATGTCTGTTCATCTCCTTTGCCCATTGCTTAATTGGATGATTTATTTTCTTCTTATTGATGTTTTGTAGTATCTTACAGATTTTGGAGATCAGGCGTCAGTCTGATATAGAGTTGCCAAATACTTTTTCCCATCCTGTAGGTGGCCTTCTAACTCTTGTGATAAAATCTTTGGATGAGCAAAAGTGTTTGATTCTTAGTAGTTCCCATTTATCTGTTTTCTCTTCTGTTGATTGTGGTTTGTTTGACAGATTTCGGGGTCTGTCCACATTGTGTGTTAAAACTTCCATTGTTGTTCCTACGTTTTCTTGTATGAGCTTTATCGTTTTAGGTTTGATATTTAGGTCTTTTATCCAGTTGGAGTTGGTTTTTGTATAAGGTGTAAGATATGGATCTTGATTCAGTTTCTTGCAGATGGATATCCCATTTTGCCAGCACCATTTGTTGAAGATACTGTTTTTACCCCAGTTTAATGTCTTAGGGCCTTTGTTGAATATCAACTGTTCATAGGCTGATGATGTCATTTCTGGGGTCTCGATTCTGTTCCATTAATCGATCTGTCCTTGTACCAGTACCAGGCTGTTTTGATCACTGTGACAGTGTAGTATGTTCTAAGGTCGGGTAATGAGAGGCCTCCCAGTGTGTTTTTCTTCTTTAGTAGTACCTTACTCATCCAGGGTTTCTTCCCTTTCCAAACAAAATTGGTGATTTGTTTCTCCATCTCATGAAAAAATGATACTGGAGCTTGTATTGGGATTGTATTATATAAGTAGATTGCTTTGGGTAAAATAGACATTTTCACAATGTTAAGTCTTCCTATCCATGAGCAGGGTAGGTTTCTCCATTTATCTAAGTCTCTCTTAGTTTCTTGTAGTAAGGGCTTGTAGTTCTCTTTGTAAAGGTCTGTTATTTCTCTGGTTAGATTAATTCCTAGGTACTTTGTCTTCTTAGGGGCTATGGTAAATGGTATTGCTTTGATGATTTCTTCATTAGCAGTCTCACTGTTGGTGTAAATGAATCCTGCTGATTTACATATGTTTATCTTGTATCTTGAGACTTTGCTGAAGTCTTCTATCAGTTTGAGTAGTTTGCTTACAGATTCTTTGGGATTCTCTGCATGTACAATCATATCATCAGCAAACAGAGAGATTTAGACTTCTTCTTTGCCGATGCAGATGCCTTTTATTTCTTGGTCTTGTCTAATTACTCTGGCTAGAACTTCTAGTACTGTGTTGAATAGGAGAGGTGGGAGTGGGCATCCTTGTCTAGTTCCTGTTCTCAAGGGAAAGTCTTTTAGTCTCTCTCCATTCAGGGTGACGTAGGCAGTTGGTTTTGTATAAATGGCCCTTATTGTGTTGAGGGATCTTCCGTCTATGCTTATTTTGCTAAGAGTTTTTAGCATGAATGGGTATTGGACTGTATCAAATGCCTTTTCTACATCAGTGGACAAAATCAGGTGATTCTTGTCGTTTGTGCTATTTATGTGGTTAATCACATTAATTGTTTTTCTGATGTGGAACCAGCCTTGCATCCCGGCTATGAATCCCACTTGAATTATTTTTTTGATATGTTGTTGTATTCTATTGGCAAGAATTTTGTTGAAGATTTTTGCATCTAGATTCATGAGTGATATCGGTATGTAGTTTTCCTTTTTGGTTGGGTCTTTCCCTGGTTTTGGTATCGGTTACTCTGGCTTTGTAGAATGAGTTTGGGAGTACTCCATCTCTTTCTATACTGTGAAATAGTCTCAGTGGTATTGGAGATAACTCTTCTCTAAAAGCTTGGTAGAATTCTGCAGTGAAGCCATCTGGGCCTGGGCTTTTCTTGGTTGGCAGTTTTTTGATGACTTTTTCAATCTCTTCCTTTGTGATGGGTTTATTAAGTTGTTCTGCTTCACGTTGTGATAATTTGGGTAGGTGATATGAATCAAGGAATTTGTCCATTTCCTCTAGGTTTTCAAATTTGTTAGAGTACAGTCCTTCATAGTATTCTGTTACAATATTTTTTATTTATAATAGATCTGTTATGACCACTCCCCTCTCATTTCTAATATGGGTTATTTGTTTCCTTTCCTATGTTTCTTTAGTAAGTTTAACCAGTGGTTTGTCAATTTTTGTTGATCATTTCAAAAAACCAGCTTTTGGTCTTTTCAATTTTTCAATTGTTTTTCTATTCTCTGATTCATTTAGTTCTTCTCTAATCTTTATGATCTGGTTTCTTCTGGTTCCTGAGGGGTTCCTCTGTTGTTGTTTCTCTCCTGTTCAAGCTGTAGAGTTAGTTCCTTGATTTGGTTTCTTTCTTCCTTCCAGATTTGTGCATTTATGGAGATAAACAGACCTCTGAGGACTGCTTTGGGTGTATCCCATAGGTTCTGGTGGGAAGTGCTTTCATTCTCATTGGAATCCATGAATTTCTTTATTTCATCCTTGATTTCTTCTATAACCCATTGTTTTTTGAGCAAGATGTTGTTCAGTTTTCAGGACTTCCTCTTTCTGTCTGTGTTTTTTCTGCTACTGATTTCGACTTTTATGGCTTTATGATCTGAGAAGATACTTGCATTAATTCAGTGGTACAGATTTTGTTGAGAATTGCATCATGTCCTAACACATGGCCAATTCTTGAGGATGTTCCATGTGCATTGGAGAAGAAGTTGTAGTTGTCTGCTGATGGGTGGAAAGTTCTGTATATATTAGTGAGGTGTAGTTTGTTAATTGTGACAGTGAGGTCTTCTGCATCTTAACTCAGCTTTTTTCTGGGTGATCTGTCCAGTATTGAGAGTGGAGTGTTAAAGTATCCCACTATTATTGAAGAGTGATCCAGCTCTTTTCTGAGTGCAGTCAGTGTTTCTCTAATGTATTTAGGTGCTCTGATATTAGGTGCATAGATATTTAATATAGTTAAGTCTTCATTTTGTACTGAACCTTTCAGCAGTAAATTGTGTCCATCTTTGTCCACAATGGTGGATTTTACATTAAAATTGATTTTGTGTGAGATCAGTTGCCGCACCCACTCTTTGTTCATTGTTAACTTGATATATATTCTTCCATCCTTTAATTTTTAGTTTGTTCCTGTCTTTAAGTGTCAAGTGAGTTTCTTGGTAGACAACATATAGATGGGTCATGTCTTTTGATCCAAGATGTCACTCGATGTCTCTTTATTGGAGCATTCAGTCCATTCACGTTCAATGTAAGTATTGATATGTATGTGTTCACTCCTGCCATTGTGATATGTTTATTTTTGTGTTGATGTTTTCTCTGTTGTTCTTATTAGTCTGTTCTGGGATATTCTTCTTTGAGAGTTGATTTTCCACCTTTTTCAGAGCTGGTTTCGTAGTTGCTGAGACTCCTGTGTTACATTTCTTGGTATGGTATGTTGCATCTTTGTTGTGCTTTATGGCTGCCCCTAAGATGCTCCTTAATAAACTACATATAAACCCCATTTTAATTACTACCAGTCTTTCCAACTTCCTCTCCATCTGGAGGGACTATAACGACTGTAGTACATCCCTCTTTTTAATATGATGGCCCCATAGTTTTCATGATAATCACTGGATTGTTTCTTTCATTATTAAAGCTGTGATTGAGTTTGGAGCCTTCCCTAACTGAGTAGAATTCTGGATGATGAGTCGTTCTAAAATATAAAGTTAGTGGTTTTGTTCTTCTAAGCCAAAGCCTAGAACTTCTTTCAGTATTTCTTGTAGTTTTGGTTTGGTTTTTACAAAGTCTCTGAGTTTCTGTTTATCTGAGAATCTCTTCATTTCATTTTCATGTTTGAAAGATAGTGTGTCAGGATATATAAGTCTTGGTTGGAAATTCTTCTCCTTCATGGCTTTGAATGTGTCATGCCACTGTGTCTGTGCCAACATGGTTCCTGCTGAGAAATCTGAAGACAGCCTATAGGGTTTCCCTCTGAATGTTAGCTTTGCTTTGAGTCTTGGCTACCTTGAAGAGTTGTTGCTTATGTTTTATTTTGTTAAGCTTGATTATAATATGTCTTGGAGTCTTTCTTTTGAGATGGCATTCTTTGGGTGGCATACGATATGCATCTGTGATATGTATATTCTCTCCTTCATGATTTCTGGGAAGTTTTCTGTCAGCAACTCAGCAACGATACTCTCTGTGTTCTCAGGTGTCTCATCCTGTTCAGGGACTCCAGTTAATCAAAGGTTCTTCCTCTTAATAGAGTCCTACATGCTTCTTAATGCTTCTTCATTTTTCTTGTTTCTTTTTTCTGATTTGTCCTCATAGACACTGACATAAGTAGTTTTGTCTTCGAAGTCAGAAATTCTTTTTTCCATTTGTTGCATTCTGTTTTCTTGGCTTTGAATGAAAGTTTCTATGTCTTTTATTTTGTTCTTGATCTGTTGGATTTCAGAGTACTGGTGTTCCATCAGATCGAACAGCTTACTTAATTTTTCATTTTGTTGTGCTGCATTTTGTATAAGGTCTAGAAGGGCTCTGTATATAATCCTTTTATGTTCATCTTCCGATGATTTCATAAAAGTTTCTTCATCTGGAAAACTCCTTGGTTGCTTTGTTTGGGAGCCTTCTGAAGCCATGGGTGATTTCTTGTATGCCACAAGTGTCTGTTGCTTTTTGGGTCACATGTCAATAAGTAGAGGCTGGGAGAGATACTATGAGGATGGACTGCAGATGTGTCTCTAGGCTGTCTTAAAATGTAAAACGAAAGATACCTGACCTCTTCCCACGCCCATCAGGTTTTCGGGTGTAGAGGTCCCTCTTCCCAACTGGCAAAGTAGGCACCTCTGTATCCAACCCCAGATGATACGAACTAGTTCAGAATACAGTGATGCTACTGCCCTGTTGGCCTCTGCTGACAGGGCCCAGCCTTAGGTGACACGGTGTAAACTACTGCTTTTCTGGTGGAAAAGTGCTCTCCTGTGGGCAGGCTCTGGCTCCCAAGCTAAGAATTAGGTCCAGCTGTGGCCACCATATCTAAGAAGGCACCCTCCACACAGTTGGAAGATAGAGGGGTTGAAGGTGCTCAGAGGTAGTGAGTCCTTCTGCCTCTGTTTTCGGGCCCTCACTGTAGGCAACACTGTGTAAACTATTGCTTTTCTGACAGAGAAGCGCTGTCCTGCCTTCCCAGGCTAAGAATTATGCCCCGCTAAAATCTCCATATCCAACATGGCATCCCGCACACAGGCATTTTCCGTATGAACCACGCTGTGGGAGAGATAAAAAGACAGGCTCAAAGTGGCTAGATTAACAGAGTCTTAAGCCTGGCTCTCAAAATATGGGAATTTCGCCTGCCTATCCCCCCAGCAGCGTGTCTGAGTCTGGCTCGACCCAGCTCTGCCTGCTGGCCAAGACAGGAAAAGTAAGTCAAAATGGTGCGTTTACTTTCAGTCTGCGAGAGCCAGGGCTAGCCAGGAGCAGCTGTCAATGAAAGAGAGGAGGCTTTTCATTCAGTGGTATGGAGTCCAATTTGACAGCCCTCTGCTGTGTCCACAGCCCTGTGCTGTGTCCTGGGGGCTCACTAGGTGATCAAGAAGGCTCCGTTTGATTATCAGTTCAGGTCTTGGTTTCCAGAGGGATATAAGGAGACATGTGCTTAGTCCGCCATCTTGACCCCTGGTTTCTTGAAGCGACAACAACATGGGAGAAACAAGGAAGGAACAAATGAAGAACTTGTTAAATAAATTCATCAGTGTGCTAAATAAGAAACAAGAATGTGAATGTGAAGTTCAGCTACTCTCTTTCAACTCTTTCTGTCTCAGAACTTCCTCCATAGAGTTTCCCGGACTGTAAATCTTTGTGGAAGCAGGTCACTAGATCTTTCCTCTTGAGTAGCTGCTGGTAGGTTTGAACCAGTGACCTTTCAGTTAGCAGCTGAGCATCTGGTAGGTACTGTGTATTGTTCTTCTTTTTAAGAAGTTATAGACATACATAAATAGTCTTAATAAATAGTCTAAATGGAGGTCAGTGTACCCACTATTTTGCTTTGTCAGATCTTCAGTATTTTCCTGGGTTTTGACAAAAATTGGCCTTCTTCAGGTAAACTAGTCTTCGATGTTATCATTTTGAGTAAACAAAGAACCAAATCAAACTTCTTGTCATTGAGTAGATTCTAACTCACACAATTTTATGAATCTTCAACATATGTATTTGATAGAAATTATATATATCCAAACCCCATTGCTTTTGAATCAGTTCTTATCCACAGCAACCGTATAGGACAGTATAGAATTGCTCCATAGATTTTCCAAGGAGTACCAGATAGAGTTTAACTGCACCTTTAACTTAACACCTTTTGGTTAGCAGACATAGCATTTAACCTATATGCCACAAGGGTTTCCAGAAATTATACATATATATGTATACTTAAGTTGCAGTTATTAGGTACTGTTGTTTTTGACTCAAGTGACCATATGTACAACAGAATGAAACACTGCCTGATTCTGTGCCATCCTCACAGTTGTTACTGTGTTTGAGTCTACCATTGCAGCCACTGTGTCAGTCCATCTCATTGAAAGTCTTCCTGTGTGTATTCTGGCTGTGCTTCATCCAGGGCAGATTTATTTGTTCTTCAGTTAGTCAGTAGTGTATTCAGGATTTTTTACAGACACTATAATTCAAAGGTATCAATTCTTCTGTGATCTTCCTTATTCACTGTCCTTCCCTCACATGCATATGAGGCAATTGAAAATGCCATGGTTTAGATTAGATGCATATTAGTCCTCAAAGTGAAATCTTTGCTTTTTAACACTTTAAAGAGATCTTTTGAAGCGTGTTTGTTTAGTGCAGTGCACTGTTTGATTTCTTGACTGCTGCCTCCATGGGCATTGATCATGAGTCCAAATAAACTGAAATCCTTGACAGCTTCAGTCTTTTCTCCATTTATCATAATGTTACTTTTTGGTCCAGTTGTGAGAATTTTTCTTTTTTTTTCATGTTGTGGTATAATCGATATTGAAGGCTATATTCTTTGGTCTTTATCAGTAAGTGCATCAAATCATCTTTTAGCAGTCAAGGTTGTACTGTCTGCATATTACAGCTTGTTGTTGAGTCTTCCTCCAGTCCCGATGCCATGTACCTCATACAGCCAACTTTGTAAGATTATTGGCTCAGTATATAGATTAAATAAGTAAAGGATGCAACCTTGATGCACACCTTTTCCTATTTTAAACTGCACAGTGTTCCCTTGTTCTGCCGTAATTCTTCATGGTCTGTGTTTGGATTCATTTTGAGCACAAGTAAGTGTTCTGGAATTCTCATTCTTCCCGTATAGTTGAATGCATTTGCACAGGCAGTAAAACACAGGTAAACATCTTCCTGGTGTTCTCTGCTTCGAGTCAAAGTCCATTTGACATCAGCCATGATATTCCTCATTCTACAGCCTCTTCTAAATCCAGCTTGGATTTCTGGATATTCCTTTCTGATATACTGCTGCAACTGGTTTTGAATGATCTTTAGCAAAATTGTACTTGTGTGTGATATTAATGATACTGCATGATAATTTCCACATTCTCTTGGATCACTTTTCTTTGGAATAGGTACAGATAATAAGTTTCCTCTAGTCATTTGGCCAGATAGTTGTCTTCCAGATGTCTTGGTATAGACAAATAAGTGCTTCCAGCATTACATCTGTTGAAACATGTGATATTCCACAAATTCCTGGAGCCTTCTTTTTACCAGTGCCTTTAGCTTGAATTTCTTCCTTCAATACCATTGGCTCTTGATCATATGCTACCTTCTGAAATGGTAAAATGTTGACCAGTTCTTTTTGGTATAGTCACAGTCACTATGTATATTTCTTCCATCTTCTTTTTGATGCTTCCTGTGTCATTTAATATTTTTCCTTTATAGTCCTTTAATATTGCAGTTTGAGGTTTGAATTTTAAGTTCTTTCAGCTTGAGAAGTCCTGGGCATGTTCTTCTCTTTTCATTTTTTAACTCTAGGTCTCTGCCCATGTCCTTATTATATTTCACTTGGGCACTTTGAGCTGCTCTTTGAAATGTTCCATTCAGCTCTAATGTGTCCTTATTTCTTCCAGTTGCTTTAGCTACTCTATGTTCCAGAATAAGTTTTAGAGTCTTTTCTGACCTCCATTTTGGTCTTTTCTTTCTTTCTTGTTGTTTTAGTGATTTGCTTTCTTCATGTGTAATGTACTTGTTTTCATTCCAGAGTTTATCTGGTCTTTGGTTATTAGTATTTAATGAATCTGATTTATTCTTCAGATGGTCTCTAAATTTAGCTTGAATGTACTCAAAGTCATCCTTTGCCTCTTGTGACTTGTTCTAATTGTCTTGATCTTCAATTTGCACTTGCATATGAGCAGTGGATGGTCTGTGTCTGCCCCAGTCTTATTTTGACTGATAATACTGAGCTTTTCCATCATCTCTTTCCATAGATGTAGTCAGTGTGATTATTGTGTGTTCCATCTGGCAAGGTCCATGTATTATACCCCAAAAAACCAAACCCACTGCTATTGAGTTGATTCCAACTTACAGTGACTCCATAGGACAGAGTGGAACTGCCCTATAAGAGTGTCCAGGAAGCACCTGTGAGATTTCAGCTGGAGACCTTTTGGTTAGCAGACATAGCACTTAACCACTAAGCCACCAAGGTTTCCATATATTGTAGGCATTTTCAGCAAAGACATCATTGGTCTTAAAAATTCTGTCATGCTACCTGTAGTGTCATTTTTATTGCCAAGGTCATGTTTTCCAACTACTATTTTTTCTTCATTTCCAGTTTTTGATTGTAATCATCAGTAATTATCAGTGCACCTTCATTGCAAGTTAGATCAATTTCAGAATGCAGAAGTTGGGAATATTCTTCAGTTTCCTCAACTTTGGCATTAGTGATGCTATGTAAATTTGAATAATAGTTGTACTAACTGGTCTTTGTACGCTTATGGCTATTATCCTGTCACTGACTATATTTTACTTCAGGATAGATTTTGAAATGTTCTCTGTTTCTCTTTTTTTTATAGTGAATGCTTGCCTTTCCTTTTTGTTACTCCTGCTGTAGTCTGCTGTGTGATTGATTCAAAATGGCTACTGCCAGGCTATTTCAACTTGCTAATGCTTAGGATACGTGTGTTTAATTTCATTTTTGATGATTTCCAATTTTCCTAGATTCGTACTTAATGCATTCTACAATCCTATCATTAATAGATGTTTGCGGATTTTTTTTTTTCCATTTTCAGTCATGCCACATCAGCAAATGAAGGTCCTGATAGTTTGACTCCATCTACTCATTAAGGTCAACTCTACTTTGAGGAGGCAGTCCTCACTGTTCCTACTTTTAGTGCCGTGTGACATGAGGGGCTCACCCTCTGGTACTATATCAGACATTGTTCCACTGCTATTCATAAAGTTTTCACTGGCTAATTTTTTTTGGAATTAGACTGCCAGCTTCTTTTTCTTTAGTTTGGAAGCTCAGCTAAAAACTGGCTTCCATGGATAAGCCCAGTAATATCTGTAGTACTGGTGGTATAGCTTCTAGCATCACAGCAACAGATAAGCCACTATGGTATGACAGGCAAACTGACAGACTTGTGAGGTCTTAATATTAGGTAGAGTGACTTATTCAACCTTGTTCTTTAAAATTTTATGTTCACCCATCTTGACTCTTAAGTGTTACTGGGTCCTGGCCCCACAGTTCTTGCCTCCCGCTGATCAAGAATGAACAGGAAAGGCACAAAGAATCTTTCCTCACCAGCAAGGTTTATTCAGAAAGTCTCCTATGGGAGAGTTGGAGGGGGCTTGGTCAGCAGCCTAGTCTCCAAGTCACTGAACAAAGGCTTGTCTGAAATTTTTAAAGATTTTGAGGCAGAAAGGGAAATTATGATTTATGTGGTACATGGTGGGAGGGGAAGTGTGTTCTCAAGTGGATATCAAGATGATTTTTGCAGTAGAGCCTTCTGAGACTTGTAGTAGGAATTATGTGCCTGAGTGGTTTCAGGATAATTTCCACAGTGAAGTCTTTTGGGACTTGTGGTAGGACTTCTGGTAAGTGTTGCACATGTGCAGTTTCTTGCTCTTCTGTTTCGGTTCCCAGTTCTGGGTGCACCCTTCTGACCAGATTTGGACTCCTGTGTATATCCCCAGAATTGGTTTTACTTGATTCCTTCTGAAAGACAACTTTGAGGAATTTTACACAAACATGTGACTGACGTATCTCAGTGTCCTCAAACCCACTGCTGCTGAATTGATTCCCACTTGTGGCAACACCATAGGACAGAGTAGAACTGCTTCATACAGTTTCTAAGGAGTGCCTGGTGGATTCAAACTGCCCATCTTTTGGCTAGTAGCCGTAGCACTTAACTACTACACCTCCAGAGTTTCCTCTCGGTATCCTGGGATGTGGTTAATCTTTGGGTCCTTTCCATTCTCTACCACCTGTTTTTAGTTTTCTGCACTGTTGGCCAAATGGTAGCTCCATAAAAAGACATTCATGAGGTCTGGTTCTGGGCTCTCTGTTTTACTTGCAGGGAGTTCAGAAAAAGTTTCAGACTCCCTGTCTCCTTGTCTCATAAGCTGTTCCATGAGCATTTATTTTAAAGTAAATTTCACATAAAATTAACTGTTTTAAAATGTTCATTTTACCAACATTTAGTCCATTCACAGTTATGTGTAACCATAACTACTAACTAGTTATAAAATATTTTCATTATCACCAAAGTAATCTCTATATCCTTTAAAGTACTTACTGTCCATTATTTCCCCCTTTAGTCCCTGGCATACAGTGATTTGCCTTCTCTCTGTATGGATATACCCGTTCTGGATATTTCATGTAAGTGGGATAATAGAATATATGACATTTGTGTCTGGCATCCTTTATTTAGCATAATGTTTTTGAGGTTCCTCCTTGGCTTGGCCACATTGCTTGGCAACACTGTAGTATGTTTTTAGTATCTTAATCCTTTTTATGGCTGAATGATACTCCATTGTATATTTATACCACAGTTTATCCGTTTAACCTTAGTGGACATTTGGACTATTTTTTAGCTACTGTGAGTCATTCTGCTGTGAACTTGTGTATACCCATTTATCTGTTTGAGTAGTTGTTTTCAGTTCTTTTATGTAGTACCCAGGAGTGAAATTGCTGAATTAACAGGTAATTCCATGTTTTAACTTTTTCAGGAATGACGAAACTTACTTTCTATGAAGGCTAAACTATTTTACATTCCCAGTAGCAAACAGTGAAGGTTGCAGTTCTCCATTTACTAGCCAACACTTGTAGTTTTCCTTTGTTGTAAGAACTTTATATATTGTAAGTATTAGACCTTTATCGGATATAAAACCCATTGCTGTCAAGTCAATTCTGACTCATAGCAATCCTATAGGACAGAGTATAACTGCCCCCATAGAGTTTCCAAGAAATGCCTAGTGGATTTGGACTGCTGACATTTTGTTTAGCAGCCATAGCTAAACCTACCACTTTGCCACTAGAGTTTCACTTATCAGATAAATGATTTGCAAGTATTTTTTCTCATTAGTCCTTTTACTTTCTTAAAAATGTTCTTTGATGTGTAGAAGTCTTAGCTTTTTTATAAAGATCAGTTCGTCTATTTTTTCCTTTTGCTCATGTTTTTGGTGTCATATCAAAAAATCCATTATGAAATCCTAAGTTTTGAAGATTTGTTTACAATTTTTTTTTTATTGTGCATTAGGTGAAAGTTTAGAGACCAAATTAGTTTCCACTTCAGTAGTTTGTACATATCTGAAGTCTTTTGAAGAGGTTTTTGATTTTTATCTCTTATGGTTAGGCTGTTGATCCATTGTACATTAACTTGTATGAGGTGGACGTTCAACTTTATTTTTTTCTATGTTAAAATTGTCCAGCATCATTTGCTGAAGAGAATATTCTTTCATGTAATAGTACTGTTGTGTAAAAATTAATTGTCCATTCATAGGCCATCACTTCTGTTCTATAGATCTGTATATCTACCCTTATATCAGTAATGTGTTGAGTATTGTAACTTTTTAGTTAAGTTTTAAAATTGGGAAATGTGAGTCATCCTTCTTCATTCTTTTTCAAGACTGTTTTGGCTCTTTGGGGACCCTGACAATTCCATATGAGTTCGAAGATTGTCTTTTCTTCCAAAAAAGCCTGTTGACATATTGATAGGAATTGCATTGAATCTGTATGTTGCCTTAGATTGTATTGACATCTTAACAATACTAAGTCTACTAATTAATGGATATCGAATGTCTTTCCGTTTATGTAGATCTTTCATTATTTTCAGCAATATTTTATAGTTTTAGTGTACAAGTCTTAAGCTTACTTGGTTAAATTAGTTCCTAGATATGTTATTCTTTCAGATGCTATTACAAATGGAATGGCATTAATTTCCTTTTTGGATTATTATTACTGTGATATGGGGATACAGCTGATTTTTAGGTGTTAATCTTACTCCCTGAAATTTTGCAGAATTTTTTTTGACTCTAGTAATTTTTCTTTGTATTCATGGAGGTTGTCTCAGTGTAGAATATTGTCATCTGTGAATAGTTTTACCTTTTCTTTTACAGTGTGGATGCCTTTTAGTTCTTTTTCTTGCCTTATTACTCTGGGTAGAATTTCCACTGCCTTATTGAATAACAGCAGTGAGAGTGGACATCTTGTCTTTTTCCTGATCTAAGGGGGAAAGATTTTAGTCTTTCCCCATTGAGTATAATACTAGTTGAGAGTTTTTTGGTTTCTGCTTTGTTGAGTATATTTGGGGTAGGAATGCAAAATTATGCTGCAGATACACTGAATCAGAATTTACATTTTTAACAAGATCCCCAGGTGGTTCTTATGTATGTCTTCCTGGAAACTGGTTGGAAATACGAATTCTCATTAGGGAACTCATTAGGATTGTAAATTCTCAGCAGGGATTCAAATTGGAACACCACAGACCTTTATGATTGTATACCTTTATGATTTGAGGAGTTTCCCTTCTATTCCTGGTTTGCTGTTTTTGTTTTTTACTCTTGAAAGGATGCTAAATTTTATCAGATGCTTCTATTGTATCACTGAGATGACTATGTTTTCTGTTCTGTTAATTTGTTGCATTGCAACAAATTTTTTTAGAACCACTTGATCATCATCTAATCCTTCTAATATGCTTTTAGTTTCAGTTTGCTAGTATTTTGTTGAATTTTGCATCTATATTCATAAGGAATATTGATCTGTAGTTTTCTGGTTTTTTTGTCTGATTATGTATCAGAGTAATACAGATTTCATAAAAGAGTAAGGAAATATTCCCTTCTCCTGTATTTTTGGAAGAGTTTGAAAGGGATTGATGTTAATTCTTTTTCAAATATCAGGAGGAATTCACCAGTGAAGTCATCAGGTCTCTTGGTTTGTCTTTGTTGAGAGGCTTTTGATAACTGATTCAACTTTCATTGTCTTTACTTGTGATGGGTATTGTGGTTAAGGTTGTGTGATAACTTGCTGGGCCATGATTCTCAGTGGTTTGGCAGTTATGACATAATGTGGCAGTTATGTAATGCAGCTTGACAAATATGTAGTAAGGTAGTCATCCTCCATTTTGTGATCTGAGACAAGAAGCCCATCAGCTGAAAAGGGAGCTTCCTTGGTGATGTGGTTGGCATTGATTGTGTGTATGTGCGTGTGCGCGTGTGTGTAGTATATATTATGATGTGGTAAAAGGTCATTTTCCGTGAATCCTGTATCCAGCTTATTATCATCTGACCTCTAGTTTTTGAGACTTGAGCCAGCAGTGTATACCATATTGCCAGCCAACTTCAGATTCATTGGCTTCTGCAGCTTACAAGATAGCAGCCCGCTCTCTGACTTTCCAGTCTTGGAATTTGTCAGCCTCTGCAGCCGGTGAGCCAGCAGTATCCCATCTTACCTGACAGTCTTGGGATTCATAGACCACAGCAGCATGTGAGTCAGCAGCCTGCAAGACAGCAGCCTGCCTTCTTATCTGCTGATCTTGGATTTGTCAGCCTTCACAGCCCATAAGCCAGTGGTGTGCTGTCTTACTTGCTAGTCTTGGTTTGGTCAGCTTCTGCCATCTGTGAGCCAGTGGCCTGGCATGTGACCTGTCAATCTTGGATTTATCAGTGCTGCAGCCATGTGAGTCAGGAGAATCTTCCAGCCTAATGTCTGACCCATGGACTTGAGACTTGCCAGCCTCTAAAACCTTGTGAGCCATTTCCTTGTGATAAATCTCTCTCTCTTTCTCTTTCTCTCTCTCTCTGCTTAGTAGGTTTTGCTTCTCTAGAGAGCTCAGCCTAAGACAGGTATGTTTAGATTTTCTGTTTCTTCCGTAGTTAGCGTTTTGTGTGTTTCTAGTAATTGGTTTGTTTCATTAATGTTATCTAATTTGTTGGCATATGATTGTTTATAGTGTTCTTTGACAACCTGTAGCTTCTGCAGTAATGTTTGTACTTGCAGTTCTGATTTTAGTAATTTTCCTGTTGTCCCCCCGCCCCCCCTTGTCAGAAACATTAGTGGTATAGTAGTTAACAGCTACAGCTGTTAGAAATACTTGGGAAAAAAATCAAATTGGAAAAGCAACATACCAAAACTTATGAGATGCAACAATTTTCACTGGAAAATTTATAGGAGTAAACACATTAATAAAAAAAGAAAAAAAGGATAGCAAATCAATACCTAACTTTACACCTTAAGAAATTACAAAAAGAAGAGTAAACCAAACACGAAGCTAGCAGAAGAAGGATAATAACATTTAGAGTAGAGATAAACAACACAGAGAATAGAAAAATACTGAAAATCAGTGAAACCAAAAGTTGATTCTTGGAAAATAAGTAAAACTGGCAAACCTTTAGGTAGACTGACAAAAGAGAAAACCCAAACCCATTGCCTTTAAGTTGATTCTGACTCACAGCAACTCTGTAGGGCAGAGTAGAATTGCCCCATGAAGTTAACCCTTTTAAACGTTTTGGTTAAAAGATCAGTGCTTCACCACTGTGCCATCAAGTCGCCTGAAAGTACCTTCTTACTGAATGAATAATAGTCATTATGGGCTGGGTGATTATGTATCTGCCTTCTTTATTTTCATGTGTGTCATATTCAGAGTATCTTGGAGTTTCGAGCATGTAGGTGGGACACATGATCTATTTTTAGTGGTATTGGTGGGCCAGGGTCCATTCTATATGGATTTAATTGCTGTAGCAAGAATTGAAAGGGGGAAAGTCAAAGTTGTATGATTAGGTTATATTCCCAGAATTCCTTTTCCATTTGTAGTGAAAAGAATTCTATGAAAGGAGTTTTGAATATAAACAGTAGAAAACCAATGATAATGAGTTAAATAAATATTAAAAGACTGTTGAGTGACTTTTAGAATTAACATGAAGTCTGGAACACTAGATTTAGAAAAAAAGCAGATATTAAAGGAAGCCAAACACTGAGAACCACACCAGTATTAAGGAATGCTAGAGTACCACTGTCATTGCCATGGCCTGGATAGCTCTGGTCACTCACTTTTTCCAAATCTGGAGTCCAGCCAGAGCATCCAGGTGCCTTAGGCCCTTGCTACTAGAGGGCAAGAGAATCCAGTATCCTGAACTTTCTGGCATCTGTAGTGAAGGAGGCATTCCACTACCAATAATTGGGTGTGACTTTTGATTTTAGAAAGGGGATTATATACTAGAAGCTTACGAAATGTAAGCCTAAAAGAATCCTACATTTTATAACAGTGACTTGTACTACAGCTGGCAATAACGTTCATACTGGCACTATGCTATTTAGAAATAAATAGGTAAAGATGGTTTTTCTAGACTGTACCGTTTCAGTACTTCCTGTTCAGTGGTTTACAGCAGGCTCATGCTTGCGTACAGCAGGGTCGTGCTTGCTCCCTTTAAGAGTTCTTGGAAATGTGGGGGCGTTTTTTTGGTTGTCAGAATGATAGGGAGGGGCATGAAGAAACTGTTGGTATTCAGTGGATTGGGACCAGGAATGCTAAACATCCCTCAGTGCCCTGGTGGTTCTGCACAACGAAGAATTGAATTATTCTGTTCCAAATGCCAGTAATGCATTTTGGAACAACTAGGTTTATATGCATCATCTTGATGAGGGGTCTAGAAGTTACTACTCACTTCCTTGGCTTCACTGTGCTGTGACATAAACTTTTCCTTGTTCAAAGGAGTTGATTCCTTGTCTAGCTAAAAAAAAATTTTTGGAGAAGTTGAGCTTCAGTCTAAACCTGTGTTCACTAGTTGATGTTGATCTTCTTTTAAAAGTAGAGGATGAAAATATGTCCCCTCACTCTGTGCTGGTTGTTATTTAACAGCCTTTGTCCACTGAGTAATTGTCATTCAAATCGAAGTAGCAATTGGGTGAAACTAACAATGATTGTTATAACTTGGATCAAGTGGTGCTAGTAATAGGTGGTTCTTGGTGTCTGTGGGGACAAACTCCATAGCTGTCTGGTCTATATTTTATATGTTGCTGTTATGTTTCCTTGAGTGGATTCTGGTACAGTGGTTAAGTGCTTAGCTATTAACTGTAAAGGTTGGCAGTGTGTACCTACCAGTGGCTCTGCAGGGGAAAAGACTTAGTGATCAGCTCCCTTTCAGATTACAGCCTAAGAGACTCTGTGGGGCAGTTAGGCTCTGTCCTATAGGGTTGCTGTGAGTATGAGCCTAACTTACATCATTCCATGTCACTTACGAGGTTGCTGTGAGTATAAGTCTGTCTTACATGATACAAATCATTCCATATCACTAGCTCCAGTATAGTATAAATAGAGTGAATTTTTATTTTTATTGTGATTAAATGAAAGTATATAATCCAAATCAGTTTTACATGACTGCTTCTCTGCAACTCCATCAGCTCTCCTCACCTAGTAACAGCACATTTCTCCTTTTCACTCTGTATTTCTAGTATCCTCTTAACCAGCACCAATCCCCTCTTCTCCATGCTCTTCTCTCCTGTTTTAAAAAAACCAGTAGGACAGCCTCCTATAAATGTATAAAACCATAAAGTACACACCTCATATGCTCACAGTGTGACCCCGAGTCTAGTCCATTCTCGTCTGAAGAGTTGACCTCACTACTGGTTTCTGGTCAGGGCCAGAAATATGTGTAGGGGCCATGTTCCCAGGGTACCCTTCAGGCTGTCAAACTATCAGTTTGGTTTTTTTAATAGAGTTCTTGAACTGCAAACCTCTTTTTCTTGTGTTGCCTCAGGGACTATACAGTGTATACTCTCTCATGGCTTGGTACCATCTGGTTCTTCTGGTCTCAGGCTAATACAGTCTTCCATTCATATGGGTCCTTTTGTTTCCTGGGCTCTTTTTTCCTTGTGTCTTTATTGTTCTCAGTTATCATCTGTTATGGGTTGGGACCATTTGGTCTACCTCAGATGGCAGCTTGCAAATAGAGTGAATTTTAAAATAGTGCAGTAAAACCAAACTAAGCCTGTTGCTGTCAGATTGGTTTCAATTTGTGGTGATCCCATGTATATAGAGTAGAACTGTGGTCCAAGACTGTGATCTTTTGGAAGTGAATTGTCAGGTCTTTCTTCTAAGATGCCTCTGAGTAGATTCTAACTGCCAATCTTTGAGTTAGTAGTGGAACACTTAGCCATTCGTGCCACCCAGGAGCTCCTGTGTAGGTAAGGTTGTTGTATGCCATCGAGTCAGTTCCAACTTATGATGATCCTATAGGGCAGAGTAGAACTGCTCTATAGGGTTCCCTAGGCTATAATTTCTACTAGAGTTGATTGTCATGTCTTTTCTCCTGCAGAGCCTGCTGGTGGGTTCAAACTGCTGACCTTACAGTCAGCAGCCAGCTGCCTAACTATTGCACCACCAGGGCACATTATGTATATAAAGGGTAGCTATAAAATGCAAATGTATAGGAGGTAGCGGGTGCCAGTTAGCTTGTGATCTGCAAGGTTTGGGGCTGAGGGGAGGGACCAGTCTGAGACAGCATTTTAGCCAAGCCAAGTGCCATCGAGTCGGATCCCACTCATGGCGACCCTAGGGGAGACCAAATAAACCCAGACTGACCATAGAAACAGTTTGTCAGTTTGAAGGGGACTAGACCTGGAGAGAGGATGTGAGCCAGTAACACCGAAGTTAGAGAAACCAGAAGAGAGAGAAAATTTAAAAGTCAGAGAATGAGAAAGGAGAGTTTAGAGAAATTACCTGAAACGAGATAGCTACAACAGTTAAGTTACTGGTTTTTGCTGCCCTTGGTTGCCATGAGTCCGATCTGACTCAGGGGCACTTGGCTTTTGATATAGACAGGAGGTACTTGGTAAAGATGCTTACAGTGCTGATAGCAGCTCTTGGCCGACTGCGCTCAAGACTGAATGGATAATGTTTTACTCCACAGGAAAATAACAACAAGGCCTTTCGTGAAAAACATGTAAAATCTTGTCAGATGAACTGTAGTGACTTTTTGTTTTAAACTGATGATGATTTCTTATAGTAAACTCTCTGGTCTGTCTTCATTTAGGAGAAGTTTTTGTTGGAAGTATATGATTTTTTGTTGAGAGAATCCTTACAGTGATCAGAAAGCCTTCAACTTTTTAAAAATTCTTCCTTACCCTTTAAAATGCCAGTCACTCTACATACTACCGCCTCCTCCCCCCCCCCCCCCAGCAGTGTAAGTCTCATATTGAAACTGAAAGAAGGGAGATGGGGTTTCTGTGTGAATGATAGTTTCTTCTTCCTTTGGGTTTAGCGCATGTACACTGTGGTAGTAATTATTATATTTGTTTTTATATCTTTTTAAATGACAATTGGAAGTTCTTTTTTTTTTTAAATGTGCTTTTTCATGTATTTTTCAGTTGCTTGTGTGCCTGCATTATCTATGCTCAGGTATTAGTCTCAGTCTTGAGGGTGTCATAATCAACTTGATGGCTACGAGATAAGGTGTCCAGGGAATACAAGTGTGTTGACCAGTCATGAGGTTTTTCCCTTTCAAAATAAGGGTAAAATTGGGTTAGTTAAAAACAAGATCATGAGAAAACAATCAGAATGATTACAGAAGGAAACGTCTGGTAGATGAAAAGATATGGTCAACATAAATGACAGGCCTGGAATATATGATAATAGGTGATTCTTAGTCTGATCATTTGTTCAATCACTCATTAAATATTTAGTGAGTACAGTGTTTCAGATGCTAGGAATGTAACATAAAGTAAGATAATGCCCTGAACACAGAAAGCTTACGAAGCTTATAGTGCATGATAACTATGGAAATAAGAGTTATAAATAAACAGCTTATGGGAGAATGTAGAGAATATTGATAGTGATGAGCGAGTCAGGTCAGAAAGGGGAGAAAAGAGACTCAGCAGAGTCTGAAAGGTACGAAATTGCAGAGTATATCAGGGAGTGGTCAGAGCTAGAGCACAGACTTATTTCTTGGGATAGCAGGAAATAAGAGCTGGTGACAGAGACTGGATCATTTGTTCAAATTCATACATATTTGAATAGATAAGGTAAAAGGATATAGCCCTGCTGAATACCTTTTCCAGTTTTAAACCTTCCAGTATCCCCTTGTTCCATTTGAATGACTGCCTCATGATTCATGTACTGGTTCCACTTGAATACAGTTAAGTTTTCTGGAATTCACATTCTTTTTAATGTTATCTATAATTTGTTATAAATCCACACTGTTGAGTGCCTTTGTGTAGTCAAGAAGACACATTTAAATTGGAGGAATACTTATTAACAACCTGTAATACGCGAGTGACACAGCTTCACTTGCTGAAATTGAAGACAACTTGAAACAGTGACCGATGAAGCTCAAAGACAACAGCCTGCAGTGTGGATTATTCCTGTTTGTGAAGAAAATGAAAATCCTCACAACTGGACCAATAAACAACATTATGGTAAATAGAGAAAAAATTGAGGTTGTCATTCATTTTCATTTTGCTTGAATCAACAATGTCCATGGAAATAGCAGCAAGCAATCAAATTATGTATTCCGTTGGGCAGATCTGCTGCAAAAGACTGCTTTTAAAGTGTTGGAAAGCAAGCCAGCCAGCCAAGTGCCGTCATGTCATTTTGTTGACTAAAATGCACCTGATCCATTCCATGGTCTTGTCGATCTCCTCATGTGCATGTGAAAACTAGACATTCATAAAGGAAGACAGAAGAACAGTTAATGAGTTCAAATTGTGATGTTGGCAAAGAATATTTAATATACTGCTTTTACGACTTGACGGCACTTGGCTTGGCTTTACGAGGAATTGTGTTGCCCCCAAATATGTATCAGTTTGGCTAGTCCATGATTTGCAGTATTGTATGATTGTCTACCATTTTGTCATCTTGTATAATTTTCCTGTGTGTTGTATATCCTACCTTTGTAATGTTAATGAGAATAGGGTTAGTGGCAGTTATGTTAATGAGGCAGGACTTACTCTACATGATTAGGTTGTGTCTGAAGTCGATCTCTTTGGAGATATAAAAGAGAGAGGTGAACAGAGAAACATGGGACCTCATATTGCCAAGGAAGTAGTGCCAGGAACAGAGTGCCCCCTATGGACCTGGGGTTTCTACATGGAAGAAGCTTCTAGACTAGGGGAAGATTGATAACAAGGACCTTCATCCAGAGGCAACAAAGACAGAAAGGCTTCCCCTGGAGCTGGTACCCTGAAGTCAGATTTCTAGCCTACTAGACTGTGAGAGAATAAGTTTCTCTTTGTTAAAGCCAACCACTTCTGATAATTTTGTTATGGTAGCACTAGATACCTAAGACAACTACCATGTTCGAGATCATTGAATAGACTGCCAGAAAAATTAACAGATTGGCCTTAGAAGAAATACAGCCAGAATCCTATTTAGAAGTGAGGATGATGGAACTTTGGATAGATCATCAGCAAAGACCAGTCACTACTAAAGGACATCATGATTGTTAAAGTGAAGGATCAGTGATAATTAGGAAAACCATCAATGAGATGGACTGACAGAATAACCACAGTGGACTCAAACATACCAGGAATCATGAAGTTCAGTAACCAGGCAGTGCTTTGTTCTGTTGTATATGAGGTCTCCATGTTATCAGAGCTGACTCAGTAGTGGCTAACAACAAGAAGGAAGGTTGGAATTCCCTGAGTGGTGCAAATAGCTGACATGTCCAGCTGCTAACTGAAAGACTGGAGGTTTGAGCCTACCCTGAGGTGCCTTGGAAGAAACACTTGGTGATCTTCAGCCATTGAAAGCCCTATGGAACATAGTTCTACTCTGACACACATGGAGTCACCATAAGTTGGAATTAGACTCTATGACAGCTAGTTTAAAGTCCTCAGTATAAATAAGGGTTGCCTGCTATGCTAGGAGTCTAGATTTCATCTTTTAGGAAAGAGGGAATAGTAATTTTTTTTCCATTTTAATAAATAAAAGTTATGTGTCTATTGGATAGTCATAAAAGTTTTAAAGAACCAGTATTACCAGTCTGAAATAATACATTTTTAACTTAAAGATGCCAGGAGGCAAACAGATGTTGATCTGTTCAGTAATCAACCATTGCTAGTTGCTTACAAAAAAACCCCATTGCTGTTGAATTCATGATGACTCATAGCATCTCTGTAGGACAGAGTAGAACTCTAGCTCCATACAGATTCCAAGAAGTGGTTGGACTATTCAAACTGCTGACCTTTTCATTAATAGCTGTGGGTGGCTGTAGCTCTTAACCACTGTACCATCAGGGTACCTTGCTAATTGCTGAGACTTAGAAGTAAGTAAGAATATGGCCCATGCCCCAGGATGTAACTGTCTCATTAAGTGCCAAGATAAACACTCTTCAGAAATTGAGGCACTCAACGTTCAGCAACTCTACATGGTAAATACTGTTTACAGCTGAAGAGGCTAGGGTACAGAATTTGATTTATTTTAGATCATACACCTTTCAAGTCTTGTTGACAATACAGATCACAGAAACACATACTGCTGGTAATTTTAAATTACCTTGTGGAATATAGCCTAAGTAAATACAAGATTTTCATTAGAGTTTTGGAATATTGAAAATATCTCAAGGACTGTCATTGTTATTATCTGGGACTCCTAGCATTCTGTGGATCCCAGATTAGCACTAATTTTTTTCACTGTAACTTTTTATCCTGTATTTTTTAGGTCAGAATACAGTGTTTTGAGAAACCAGTTTGTATTGTGAAATTCACATAGTATTATACAGTGTTTTAAACTGGAAAGATAATAACGCTAAAATATTTAAATAGCAGCTTATTAAAGAAGGAGACTTTCAAAGTGGTGTATTTTCTGTGAGGAACATTTGCTTAATAGTATATCATTCTTAAGACATGACTTCTGCTTTTTAACAGTGTTTTACTCCCATATACCAAGAATATTCAGTATTAAAGAATCATAGAAGGGACATTTGAAATAAATGATCTTAACTGTCAGTTAACAGATGAGGAAACTGAGGGTTAAAGAAATTAAGTTCATATTATTCAGTGTCATATTTATCGTAATGAACTTGGACAAGATAGAGAAGGAAATTACTGTTATAACATTCTAGCTACTATTTTATTTAACCATTAATTTTTAAAATATCATAGTGAAGAAGATTCCATCTTACCCATTGTAAGAAAATAAAGTTTTGGAGCATAGAGCTGATTTCTGATTCCTATTTGGAAGACCTGTGTCTAACCCAGAAACCCTGCTGGTGTAGTGGTTAAGAGCTATGGCTGCTAACCAAAAGGTTCACAGTTTGAATCCACCAGGTGCTTCTATGAGATGCTGTAGTTGGAATTCACTCGACCAGCAACAGGTTTGATTATTTTGGTTGTGTAGTCCGTGTTAGCTAACACTCATAACTGTATTCGTCCTTGTTCCTCTACTTTTAGATGGCTTGTCCTGAGATTAACTCATTTCTGTTAACCTGCGTAGATAGAACGAGGCTAGTGTTTCTGCCCTCTCCAATTAGTTCTGAATCTGGGAGAGAGATTAAGTATTTATGGTACTGGCTGAAAGCCTCTTGAAGTCTAGCTGGCAGTTTGTCCTGCCCTTCACCCCCATTTTGGTCAGCATTCTAAGTAGAACAGACTATTTGTACATGTTTCTGACTTGAGTCGATAGAGAAAGATTTTTGATGGAATAGAGAGTGATGTAACTTCTTCATTATCTCTAGGTCAAGGAACTTTTTCAGTAGGTAGAAGATGAGAAAAACATGTCTGAAGAAGCTGATGAAACTGAGGCTGTATTAGACAGAATCGTAAAAGCTGGACTTAAGAAATTGTGTCTCAGTTGCCAGGGAAGGGGAAGTATGAACAAATACTAGGTAAATGTGAGTACCTGATCTTCAGGGCTAGAGAAAAGCAGTATCTTTGTTGGACAGTTTTGAATTTGTGCTTTTATTCCTGTTCCTTGTATATTGGACTTGAAAGGAGTGGATATTCAGCTGGAATCAAGTTATATAAGATGTAACCATAGGGTTCAAAAGATGGCTAAAATAATAACGTGGAATCCTTTAGAGGAAGAAGCCAAGCCAGCCAAGTGCCATCGAGTCAGATCCGACTCATGAAGGAGTCATTATGTGTTCATATCCCTTGTCCACATCTTCTTCCTACTCTCAAGCTACAGCTAAGTTACTGTTGGAAGGGTAATGCGGTAGTTCAGGTCATGGGACATCTGGAAATAGGAGTTGCATAGTAGTCACTGCTTGATGAATTAGTTCTTTTGTGACCCATAAGTAGGTATACATTAGATAAAATTCTTCACTGTAGAAGTCAGAGAAAATTGGAGTTGTAAAGGATAGTTCTTAACCAGCTTTTTCTCCATGTATACAGTTTCATCCAGTAGTTAGAGGATCATAGTTCTAGGGAAACAGTTCTCTTTATATCAACTGAAGATGTCACATATGTTAATGTCATATGTGTTTCACAGAGTATATACAATGGCTTCAGAGCCATTGTGAACTAATCAGATGTTCACTCGCTGATTTTTTTTTGTTATTTATTTAATATGACTGAGTGAAAATGTACATTCCCATATAAATTTACATGTCCACCTATATGCGGCTTCCACTGCTTTCCTTGTCTGGTGACAGCACGCTATTCCTCCCTGCTCCATACATGTCTCATTCTCCCAACAGTCTCCTTTCCCCTCCTCTCCACCCACTCTCCTTCCTCCAGCCAGAGGTCAGCAGGGTGACATCCTATAGATGTATAGAACCATTAAGTGCATCCAGTATATGGTCACTCTGCATTGCCAAGTCCAATCCATTTGTGTCCGAAGAGAGAACCTTCGTTATGATTTATGGGCAAGGGCAGCATCGGGGCCAGGGGCCATGCTCCCAGGGGAACCCCGAAACCGCTGGACCATCAGTTGCAGTCTTTTAGTGGAGATCTCAGGGTGCACCCCTTTTTATTCTTGTGTTGCCAGTGAGACTCCACTTAGTGAGCTCCATCGTGGCTATCACTGGTGGTGGCCGGGCACCATCTGGTTCTTCCAGTCCCGTCGATGTAGGCACCCACTGATGTGGGTCTCTATCTTCTGGAAGATCACTAGGGCTTCCTTCCTAATCTGTCTTTTGTTTGAAAGCTCCACTGAAACATACTCAGCATTGTAGCAATATGCAGGCCTCTACCAGCAGATGGGTAGTAGCTACATATGAAGTGCATTGGGTGTGAATTGTACACATTTTTCTGCAGGGAAGTTGAGAATTTGACCTCTGAACCACACTGCTACTTTAGGTGACTTCAGTAATGACATGGAGCACCTAAGATTTCTTCTATTAATCGTTAATACAAGGTGAAGTTTCACATAATTCATGAGCTAAGCTCTATTGATTAAAAAACTGCCAAAATCAAATCCACTGCAGTAGAATCAATTCAGACTCATTGCAACCCTGTAAGATAGAATAGAACTGCCCAGTAGAGTTTCCAAGGAGTGCCTGGTGGATTTGAACTGCCAGCCTGTTGGCTAGCAGCTATAACACTTAACCACTATGTCCCCATGGTTCAGTGTTCTTTTGATATCATTCAATTATTAATCTTATAATTTGCTAGCAGTGAGAATTTTAATTAATACTAAATTTTTATTTTCAAGAAATATAAACACACACGAATGGATGTTTTTGTCTAAACTGTTCCTTCGTTTGTATGTATACTATCACTATTATTAAAGCAGATTGCTAAGATTTTTGAAAATATACTCTGTATTTCTCCTCAGTTGTCTGAAGTCTAGCTGTCATTCCAGACTCAAACTGCTCTTGCTGAGGTCATGAAAGACATGTATATGCCAGATTCTGTCACCTTTATTTTCCTTTTTAAGTCAGATATATTGAGGTATAATGTGAGCCCCACCAGTTTTAAGTGTGCAGTTTGATGAGTTTTGAGAAATTAAGTTTTGTGACCACCACTCTGTTTGTATATTAAACTGTTCATTGACCTAGAAAGTTCCCATGTGCACGTTATGGTCAGTCTTCTCCCTGGTCCATTTCCCCAGTAATTTATGATGTTAAACATATTTTTAAAGGTCATTTTGTATCTGCATGTCTTTGATAAAGTATCTCTTCACATCTTTTATCCATTTTTAAAATACTGAGTTGTTCTGGGGTCTTGAAAGCTAACAGGTAGCTGTCTGAGGAACATCAGTTGGTCTTAGCCTACCTAGAGCAGATGAAAACCCAAAACATCAAAGACATAAGGAAAATATGAGTCCAGGAGACAGAAGGGTCCATGAGGTTGGGAGACTACATTAGCAGGGGACTAGAAAAACTAGATGGTGCCTAGCCACCACCAAAAGCCAGCCCTGTCAGGGAACACAATGTAGAGTCCCTGACGTAGCATGAGAAAACAGGGTCACCAGACTTGATGGTCTGACAACATGGAAGGTCCCCTGAAAACATGGGCCCTGGATTTGCTCCTAGCCCAGAGCTGAAACCACTTCAGACAAAGATTGGACTGGACTGTGGGACACAGAGTGGTGCAGGTGGTATGCATACTTTATGGTTTAACATATATGTATATGTATATGTATATGTATATGTATATGTATATGTATATGTATATGTATATGTATATGTATATGTATATGTATATGTATATGTATATGTATATGATGCATATGTATATGTACATGTATATGTGAGGCTGTCCAACTGGTCTGTTTTAGAGGAGAGCAGAAAGCATGGAGAGGAAGGGACAAGTGTTAGTTGAGTGGATACTGAAAGTAAAGAGTGGAAAGGAAAAGTGACCTGTCACAGGGCAGGGAGGGCAGATGGTGTTGCACGGAGGCTGACGCTCGGGGTTTTGTATGGCAAATTGACTAGGATTGTAAACTTGCAGTTAATCACAATAAATTTTTTAAAAATTGGGTTGTTTATTTTACTGTGAAATTTTGAGACTTCCTTGTTAATTCTGGATACAAGTCACTTATCAGATACATGCTTTGTGAATATTCTTTTAGTGTGTAATTTGTCTTTTCATTCTGGTAATGATGTCTTTCAAAGAACAAAGTTCTTAATTTTGATGAAATTCGATATGTCAGTTTATTTTCTTTTTTTTTTTGTGTGTTTGGTGTTACATGATAAGAAATCTTTGCCTAACACAAGGTCACAGAGGTTTTCTTCTGTGCTTTTATCCAAAAGTTGTACTGGTTAACATTTTACATTTAGGTCTATGATCTTTTTTTTTTTAACTTTATTAATGCTTTAGGTGAAGGTTTATTACATAAATTAGTTTCTCATCCAACGACCTATGCTCTATTTTGAGTTAATTTTTGTATATGGTAGATGATACGAGGAGAGTAGACATTTGTCCCTTGTTCCTATTCTTAGAGAACACATTCAGTATTTTGCCTGTAAGTATGATGTCAGCTGTATTTTTTCACAGATAACCCTTATCAGTTTAGCATGTTCCTTTCAACTTTTAGTTGGCTGAGAGGTTTTACCAAGACTGGACATGGGATTTTGTAAAATTCTGTTTCTGGATCTGTTAAGATGATCATATATGATCATTGTTTTTTAATCTGTTAATATAGTGAACTGCACTGATTTTTGAATGTTAGCCCCACCCATCGTAATTTATTATCCATTTTTTAATCGTAGGATTTGATTTGCTATGTTCACGAGGGATAGTAATTTGTAATTATATTTTCTTTGTCTGGTTTTTGTGTATTGGCCTCATGAAATGAGTTGGGAAGTATTACCTCTTCTTCAGTTTATTGAAAGTTTCTGTAGAACTGACATTAATTCATCCCTAAATTCTTGGTAGAATTTACCAATGAAATTGTCTGAGCTTGATGTTCACTTTATGGAAAAGTTTTTAAACTACAAATTAAGCTTCTTTACTAGATACAGGACTATGTAGGTCTTCTTAAGTTCTCCTGGTTAGGAATTTGTTCGCTGCCGCTGAGTTGAATTTATTGGCATAAAATTGTTAAAAAAAAGTCCCTTATTGTTGTCTTGGAGCCCCAGTTGCCCAGTGGTTAAGAGCTCAACTGCTAATCAAAAGGTCAGCAGTTCATATCCACCAACTGTTCTTGGAAACCTTATGGGGTAGTTCTGTTCTGTCCTATACAGTTACTATGAGTTGTAATGGACTCAGTGGCAATGAGTTTTTATTTTTTAATATTTGTAGACTTGTAGTTATGTCTGCTGAGCAAATAATCGGAGAAGTTGGATTATACGAAGAAGTAGGAGGCATCAGGATTGGAGGACGACTTATTGACAACCTGCATTAAGCAGACAACACCACCTTACATGCTGCAAATGAAGAAGATTTGAGATATTTACTGATAAAGAGCAGGGACCACAGCCTTCAGCATGGATTGCATCTCAATGTTAGGAAAACAAAAATCCTCACAACTGGACCAGTAAGTAGCATTGTCATAAATGGAGAAAGGATTGACGTTGTCAAGGATTTCATTTCATTTGGGTCCACAATCAATGCCCTTGGAAGCAGCAGTCAAGAAATCAAAAGATGCATTGCATTGTAAAATCTGCTGCAGAGGACCTCTTCAGAGTATTCAAAAGTAAGAATGTCACCTTGAAGACTAAAATACACCTGACCCAAGCTGTGGTATTTTCATTTGCATCCCATGCATGCGAAAGCTGGACCATGAACAAATAAGACAGAAACAACTGATGCCTTTGAATTGTGGTGTTGGAGAAGAATGTTGAATGTACCATGGACAGCCAAAAGAACAAACAAGTCTGTTCTGGAAGAAGTACAACCAGAGTGCTCCTTGGAAGCAAAGATGGACAAGACTACATCATGTATACTTTGGACATGTTGTCAGGAAAGATCATTCCCTGGAGAAGGGCATCATGCTTAGTAGAGTGGAGGGTCAGCAAAGAAGAGGAAGACTCTTGAGGAGATGGATTGACACAGTGACCGCAACAATGGGCTTAACCATAAAAACTATTGTGGATGTGGTGCAAGACCAGGCAGTATTTTGTTCTGTTGTTCATAGGGTCACTATGAGTTGGAACTGTCTCAACGGCACCTAACAACAGTGTAGTTTATGTCAGTTATTCTTGACCTTGGTAATTCATGTTTTGTCTTCTCCTTCCCCACTGCCCCCAGATTATTGTATGGCTAGAATTTACCACTTTTGATGACCTCAAAGAGCATTTTTGGTCTTACTGCCTTTTTCCCCCCTAGTCTTCTGTTTTCTGTTATTTCTTTTTGATTGTATTTTTATTATGTCCCTTCTTCTGCTTACTTTAGGTTTAATTTGTTCTTATTATACTGTGTTTAAGTTAGCACCCAATGTCACTGATACAAGTAAGACCTCTTTTTTAACACAATTGGTTAGTGATGTAAATTACCCTTTAATCTTTTTTTCTTTTCTTCATGCAGGCATGTAGTACTGTGGGTTTCCCTCTAAGGATTACTTAAATGTAATCCTTCAAATTTTGATGTGTTCCGTTTTCATTCGGTTCAAGATACTTTTTAATTTCACTCTTCATTTCTCCTTTCACCCATGATTATTGAGAGTAATATTAGTTTTCATAGGTTTGGAGAGTTTCTGAATATCTTCATGTTACTGATGTCTTAATTCTGTTGTAGCAAAAAATGTACTTTGGTATGATTTGAGTTCTTTAGCATTTACTGAGCCTTATTTAATGGCCTAAAAAGTGACCTACACTGGAAATACTCCATTTGTATTTGAATGTCTTATTTTGCAGTTGTTGGTAGAAATCCTTTCAAAAAACCAAAGTCAAACCTTTTGCTGTCCAGTTGATTCTGACTCATCACAGAGTAGAATTTTGTTTCATAAGGTTTCCAAGGCTGTAATCTTTATGAAAGCGGGCTATTACGTCTTTCTCCTGTGGTGGGTTGTAACCGCCAGCCTTTGGATTAACAGTCCAGTTCTTAACCACTGTACTGCTAGGGCTTCCGTAGTGGTTTGCTTTTACCTTCAGGATGAAATTCAAATTCTCTTCATTGAGGTTGTGCTTCCTAACTTCCTTGTTAAGCCTAATGTTTTCTACTTTTCCTTCATTTTTTACTGTAGTGGTGAATATCCCAAATTATATGCTGACTAGTATTGTTACATCACTTCATTCATGTCTACCCACTACTTCCACTTGTCATGCAGTCAGTTTTGACTCATGGCAGCCTTGTGTGTTACAGGATAGAACTTCTCCATAGGGAAGTTTTTTTTTGACTGTAATCGTTATAGAAGCAGATTACTAGGCTTTTCTTCCTGGGTGCTGTAGGGCAAATTTGAACCATCAGCCTTTAGGGTAGCAGTCAGTTGTAAACTGTATAAGCTGTGCCATGCAGGTACTTGCTTAGAATACCCTTATTTTCTTGGTTTGCCTGGCCGACTCTTATTCTTCCTCAGTTGTGGAAATTTTTAGATCCTTTCAATTTTCATGTAAATGTTATAAACTTTTATTTTTTTAAATCTTTATGGAATTGTGATGAAACTGTAGATTAATTTGGATGTTGCTGTTATTAGATGCCATCATTTCAGTTCTGATTCATAGTCACCCCACAAACAACAGAATGAAATACTGCCTGGTCCTGCATCATGCCCGTGATTATTGTTGCACTTGAGCTTGTTGTTGCAGCCACTGTGTCAGTACATCTCGTTGAGTGCCTTCCTCTTTTATCACTGACCCTCTACTGACCGTGATGTTCTTTTCCAGACTTTGATCCCTGCTGACAGCATGTCCAAAATATGTCAGATGGAATCTTGTTATCCTCGATCCTGAATAGCACTCTGGTTGTACTTGTGGGACAGACCTGTTTCTTACTCTTTTTTAAAAAAATATTTTATTGTTCTTTAAGTGAAAGTTTATAATCCAATTTGCCATATAACACCCTCCCCCTCCCCCACAGCTCTGCAGCTCTAACTGCTTTCCTGTGTCCATTCAAGCAACTCCTGTCTACCTCCACAATCTCATCTCACCTTTGGACAAGAGCTGCTTAGAAAGTCTCCTGTATATACGAGGCCCAACAATTAAGTCCGTCAACTTAATTGTTCTAGGTGCTACATACGTCACTGCTGACTATCACTACAGTCACCTTTGAAGTACCCCTTGGGAAGCTATCCAGTGCCTAGTCCACTCTTCAAAGCAGTTTTAGAACTCTTTCTGGAATGGTGGCACAGTGGCAAGTTTACAGAATTAATTGTGTAGTTGTCTATGAGGAGTGTTTAGCCAGTAAACAAATACTTGTATTGGAACACCTTCCCTACTCACCTGATCTGGCCCCCAGTGGAATTTTTCTTTACTCAAAGATAAAGGAAATGTTGGAAGGAAGACATTTGGATGACGTTCGGGACATCAATTGTAATATGATGGTAGCTCTGATGGCTATTCCAGAAAAAGAGTTCCAAATTTGTTTTGAAGGGTGAACTAGGGACTGGCATTGGTGCATAGCTTCCCAAAGGTGACCATGGTGATAGTCAGCAATGAGGTATGTAACACTTTTTCTAGGATGAGTTCACAAACTTAATTGTCAGACCTCATATTAAAGCCAAGAAACACATTCTTCACCACCATCACACTGTGTCCTGTAGTCCAATCCAGTCTTTGTCAGAAGAGTTGGCTTCAGTACTATTTAAAACTCTGGGCTAACAGTCTGGGGGGCCATGTCTTCAGAAGATGCTCCAGTCTGATGGACCATCATGTTTGGTCTTTTAATAAAGTTCTAGTTCAGCACCTCCGTTTTTCTCTCACTAAATTTGGGACTACGTATTGTGTTTCCTGTCAGGGTAGTCATTAGTGATGGCTGGGCACCATCTTGTTCTGCTTCTATGCTGTTGTAGTCTCAGATCATAGGGTACCTTTTGTCTCCTGGGCTCATGCTTTCCTTATGTCTTTGATATCCTTCCTTTTCCTCTGCTCCAGGTAGATTGGGACCAATGGATGCAACTTAGATGCTGCTCACTAGCTTTTAAGACTCTGGATGCCACTCTCCAAAGCTGTATGTGGAAGATTTTCTTAAAAGAACTTAGTTATGCCAATTAGCCTAGATGTCTCGTGAAACCATGGTTCCCAAACCTCCGTCCCTGTTATTCTGTCCTTCAAAATACTGCATTGTGTGTAGAAACCCTTTTAGCTTTTGGTAAAGTCCAGTTATGCTAACCTCCTTTCTACTGTATGCTGTCACTCCCTTCACCTAATCCAATTTCTGTCTACTGTCTAGTCTATGAATACCCCTGTCCCTCCCGCCTCACCCTTGTAACCATCAAAGACTATGTTCTTCTGTGTTTAAACCTTTTCTTAAGTCCTTATAATAGTGGTTTCATCCAATGTTTATCCTTTTGCAGCTGATTAATTTCACTCAGCTGATGTCTTCCAGATGACTCCATGTTGTATTTCCTAAGATCATCATTGTTCTTTATCATTGCATAGTGTTCCATTGTGTGAATATACCATGGTTTGTTTATCCATTCATCTGCTGATGGGCACCTAGGTTGTGGTTGTAAACAGTGCTACAATAAGTGTTGGTGTGCATGTATTTGTTCTTTTGATGGTCCTTATTTCTCTAGGATATATTCCAAGAAATGGGATTGCTGAATCCTAGGGTATTTTTATTTCTAGCTTTTTAAGGAAGTGCCAAATGGATTTCCAAAGTGGTTGCACCATTTAACATTCCCAGCAGCAGTGTAGAAGAGTTCCAACCTCCTTACAGCCTCTTCAACATTTGTTGTTTTGTGTTTTTTGGAATAATGCCAGCTTTGTTGGGGTAAGATGTTATTTCATTGTAGTTTTGATTTGGATTTCTCTAATGGCTACTGATCGTGAGCGTTTTCTCACATCTTTTAATGTTGTGGATGTCTTTTTTGGTAAAGTACCTGTTAATATTCTTTAGCCAATTTTTTATTCTTATTTTTAATTGTGATTGAGTGAAAGTGTACAATCCAGTTTAAATTTGCATGCCCATGTATGTGCAGCTCCCACTGCTGTCCCTTCCTGGTGCCAGCACACTCTTCCTATCTGTTCTGTACATTTCATATCCTCCTAACAGTTTTCTGTCCCCTCCGGTTCACCCTCTCCCCTCCTCTAGTAAGAAGCCAGCAGGATGACATCCTATAGATGTATAGAACCATAAAGTGCACACACGATATGGTACTTCGTGTTGTGGAGTCCGATCCATTTCTGTCCAAAGAGCTGACCTCAGTAACGATTTATGGACAGGGGCAGCTTCAGGACCAGGGGCCATGCTTCGAGAGGAACCCCGAGGCCCCTTGCAGTCTTTTAGTGGAGTTCTCAGGGTGCACCCCTTTTTATTCTTGTGTTGCCAGTGAGACTCAACCTTGGCCAGTGTTTAATGGTTTGTTTCTTGTTTTTATTGCTTTTTTTCTTTTTGAAGTTTTGCAGTAACTTGTAGATTAAGGAGATTAAATGCCAGTCAGATTTATGGTAGCCAGATATTCTTTCCCAGTCTTGTAGTGGTCTTTTTATTCTTATGGTGAAGTGTTTGGATGAGCATGTTTAGTATTTAGGAGTCCCCAGTTCTTTTCTAGTGTTTGTGCATTGCTAGTGATATTTTATAGTCTATTTATGCTATGTATTAGGGCTCCCAACCTTGTCCCTATTTTTTTTCCCCATGTTCTTTATTGATATTTAGGTATTTGATCCATTTTGAGTTAGCGTTTGTGCATAGTATGAGACATGGGTCTTGTTTCTTGTTTTGGGAGATGGATATCCAGTTATGCCAATACCATTTGTTAAAGAGACTTTGTCTTTTACCCAATTGATGGACTTTGGATCTGTGTTGAATTATCAGCTGCTCATAGGTGGATGGTGTTATATCTGGATTCCCAATTCTGTTCCGTTGATCTGTGTATCTGTTTTTGTGCAAGTACTGGGCTGTTTTGACTAATGTGGTGTTGTAATGGCTGCTAAAATCAGGTAGTGTGAGGCCTCCCACTTTGTTCTTCTTCAGTACTGGTTTAGTCATCTGTGGCTTCTTCCTTAAGAATATATAAGACATGCTATTTGCATTTGTATTGTGTTTGTATAGATCACTTCCAGTAGAATAGACATTTTCATGATGTTATGTCTCCTTATCCATGAGCAAGATAGATTTTTCCACTGACATAGGTCTCTCTTGGTTTCTTGAGGTAGAATCTTCTTTTGCATCTCTGGTAAGATTTATACCTAGGTATAATGGTATTGATTTGGTGATTTCCTCTTTGATGATCTCTTTGTTGGTGTAAAGAATTCAACTGATGTATGTATGTTTGTCTTGTATCCTGATAGTTTGCTGAACTCTAGTGTGAGTTCCATTAGTTTCTTTTTGTGAATTCTTTAAGATTTTCTGTGTATAAGATCATATCATCTGCAAATAGAGATACGTTTACTTTTACCACTTTGGATTCCCTTTATTTCATTAGCTTGCCTGCCTCCTCTGGCTAGAACCTCAGGACAGTGTCGATGTTGAGGAATTTCCCTTCTACTCCTGTTTTCCTGTGAGTTTTTAACATGAGTGGATGTTGGACTTTGTCAAATGCGTTTTTCTACATCAATTGATAAAATCTGGTGGTTTTATGTTTTGTTTTATTTATGAGGTTGATTATATTGTTTTTCTAATGTTGAACCATTCCTACACCCCTAGTATGAATTCCACTTGGTCATAGTGAATTATTATTATTTTTTTGGATTTGTTGTTTATTGGCTAGAACTTTGTTGAGGATTTTTGCATTTAAGTTCATGAGAGATATTGGTCTGTAATTTTCCTTTTTTAGTGCTGTCTTTTCCTGGTTTTGGTATCAAGGTTATGCTGGCTTCATAGAATGAATTTGGGAATAGTCCATCCTTTTTTGTGCTTTGAAATACCTTTAGAAATAGTGATGTTAACTCTTTTCTAAACATTTGGTAGAATTTTCCAGTGAAGCTATCAAAGCTAGGGCGTTTTTTAGTTGGGAGTTTCTTATATTACCTTTTCAATCTCTTTTGTGATGGGCTTAGAATAGTTTTTCTACTCTGTTTGTGCTAATTTTGGTAGGTAATGTGTTTTCTAGAAATTTGTCCATTTCCTCTGGGTTTTTAAATTTTTTATTTATTTGTTTTTTGAATTTACACTATTTTTCATAGTATTCTGTTAAGATTCTTTATTTTCAGTTTCGTCTGTTGTGATATGGCCCATTTCATTTCTTACTCAAGTTACTTGCTTCCTTTCCTCTTTTTCTTTTGTCACTTTGGCCAATTTTATTGATCTTTTCAGAAGTTAGATCTTGGTCGTCTTACCTCTTTCAATGGTTTTTCTATTCTCTAATTTTTTTAGTTCTGCTGTAATTTTTATTATTTGTTTTCTTCTGGCACCTGAGAGATTCTTTTGCTGCTCTCTTTCCACTGTTCAAGTTGTAGAGTTAATTCTCTGATTCGTGCCCTTTCTTTTTGTATGTATGCATGTTATTGAGAGAAATTGACTTCTGAGCACTGCTTTTGCTGTGTCCCCTAGGTTCTGCTGGGCTGTGTTTTCATTCTCATTTGATTCCAGGGATGTCTTTATTCTGTCCTGTTACATGGTTTTTTTAGCAAGGTATTGGTCAGTTTCTATGTGTTTGATTTTTTTTTCTATTTTTCTGTTACTGATTCCTATTTGTATGGTTTTATGGTCTGAAAATATGCTTTGTAGTATTTCAGTACTTTGAATTTTGTTAGGGATTGCTCTCTTGCCTAACTTGTGGCCAGTTTTTGAGAATGTTCCATGTGTATTGGGAAAGAAACTATACAAGGACTGCCAATTAAGTTCGCAAACTCGTGCTAGAAAGAGTGTTATATACCGCGTGCTGAGTATCACTGTGGTCACCTTTGGAGTACCCCCATGGGAAGCTGTGCAGTGATGCCAGCACGTAGTCCACCCTTGAAAGCAGTTTTGGAATGCTATTTCTGGAATGGCAGTCAGAGCTGTCATCGTATTACCCTTGATGTCCTGAATGTCATCAAAATGTCTTCCTTTCGACATTTCTTTTTGCTTTGGGTAAAGAAAAAATGTCATTGGGGACCATATCAGGTAAGTAGGTAGATTATTCCGATTCAGTTATTTGTGTACTGACTTAAAACGCCCTCACAGACAGTGCTTTGTGAACTGGTGCATAGTCCTGATGCAAGAGTCATGAGGTGTTGCTGAAAAGTTCAGGTTGTTTTTGTCTAACTTTTTTGTGCAGTCTTTTTAGCACTTTCAAGTAGTAAACTTGGTTAACTGTTTGTCCTGTTGAAACAGATTTTTACAATGTTTTCTTCAGTTCTGCTGTTGCTGGCTACTCTGACCTCACTATGTCAGTGATGCTTTTGCTCCCCTCAGAAAAACATTCACTTCATTTGTACGCTGCCATTTTCTTCATGGCATTATCCCCATAAACTGGGGCTAACCTGTCCGTGATTTCACTTTTGCTCTTGCCAAGTTTAACAAGAAATTTAATGTCTGTTCATTGCTCTAACTCAAGCTCCGACATTATTGCACTGGCACACAAAAACACAGAAACACCGCAACAATAACGAAGGCTGTTCAGCAAGACACCACACCACATGTTGACACAGACAGAGCTGTGAGACACTGATATACTAAGGTTATGAAACCTTACCAACTTGTTTGCACAGTGCTGCCAACATAAGTGCACGGTAGCAGGTTCTAATTGTCAGATCTAGTACAGTACTTCTTGATATGGTTGAACATGGACCATTTCTTTGGTATAGTGACTGTGTATTCCTTCCATCTTCTTTGAATGTTTCATGTGTTGTTTAATATTTTCCCTTTAGAGTCCTTCACCATTGCAAATTGAAGCTTGAAATTTTTTCCTCAGTTCTTTTAAGCTTCAGAGATGCATGTGCTTGTCCTTTTTGGTTTTCTATCTCCAGTTCTTTCCACATGTCATTGTAACATTTTGTCATTTTGAGTCACTCTTTGAAATTTTCTGTTCAGTTCTTGTACTTCATTTCTTCCTTTTGTTTTAGTTACAAGTTTCAGACTCTTTTTTTCTGACATCCATTTTGGTCTTTCCTTTTTTTAAAAGACCTCTTGCTTAATGTATGTATGATGCCCTTGATGTCATTCTACCACTCTTTGGCTTTTAGTCATTAGTGTTCAGTGCATGAAATTTATTCTTGAGATGCTATCTAGACTCTGGTGGAATATAGTCAAGATCATACCTGCTTCTGTGAACATTTTCTAGTTTTCTTTAGTTTCAGTTTAAACTTGTGAACAGTTGATGGTCTCTGCCACACTTGGTGTATGGTTATTCTTACTGATGATATTGAGCTTTTTCTGTCATCTGTTTCCATAGATGTAGTTGATTTGATTCCTGTGCATTTCATCTGGCAAGGTCTATGTGTATAGTTGCCGTCTATGTTGCACTAAAGAAGTCAGTGATCTTGCAGAATTCTGTCATGGTATTTCCAGCATCATTTCTGTCATAAAAGCCATGGTTTCCAACTACTAATCCTTCTTGTTTCCAGCTTTTGGTTTCCAATCACCGTTAATTATCAATGCACTTGATTGCATGTTTGAACTTATTTGTGTAAGTTCACACGTTAAAGCAATTCTGCCTCTCAATCCTTGAAAATGCTCTTTTTCTCCATTGTCTCTGTCTTCTTTATTTTGTCTTTGAAAAGTCCTTTGACATTTTGATTAAAGCCACATTTTATCTTAGATCAATCTATGACTCTAGTATTTCCTTCCAAACTTTATAGGTCTTCTTTAATGTCTTAACATAAAGTTTTATCCTGTGCTCCATGAAGGTCATACACATTTGTGTTTTGTGTGTGTGTATGTGTGCATACATGTCTGTTTTAGATGCCTATGTGTGTTGTGATTATCCTTTATAGAATATTTTAGAACAGAATCCTTTAGAATAATTTTCGGTTGCAGGTATGTAAAAATGTGTTTTCTTACATTGACTTCTATATCCATTGGCCTTGGATATATAAGGCACCTTGTACTCTTATTTCTAAAAATTTGTAAGTTCTTTTGAATTTTGTATGTAGAAATCATTATCTGTGACAGGAGGGTACTTTGTTTTTGACTTTTCAGTCCTGTATTTTATTCTTATTTTATTTTTCTTATTTTACTTTGCTGGAGTACTTCCAGAAATGTCAAAGAGAAGATGTGTAGTACACCTCTTTATTCATTTCTGTCGTTTTGAAGGGACTTCCTCTATTGTTTCATTATTAAGAATGATGCTTGTTGCAGTTTTTAGAAAATATCTTTTATCAGATTGAGGACATTTTCTCTCTTGCTGTGAGATTTTAGAATCAGGAATGGATGTTGAATTTAATCACTTTTTGGTTTTTGTTGAATGCGCTTAACAGTTTTCCTTCATTAAATTAGGTTGATAATTTTATTATTATTATTAAACTGTTCGTGTATTACTGGGATAAATCTAATTAGCTGAGATGAATTTTTTTTTCTTTCCCCTAAAATTTAATACTGCTAATTTACTTTGCTAATATTGCAAGATTTTTGTCTTTGTGTTGTTTTTTTCTTTGTGTTGGTGAGTGAACTTAGCTTGTAATACTCCAGATCTTTCTTCTTTTGAAAGTTTTTTTAAAAATAAAATTTTATTGTGATTAAGTAAAAGTTTACAACCTAAGACCGTTCTCCGTGTAAAACCTTGAGCACTCACCTCTCTGCAACTCTATCTGTAGTTCTTGCCCTGTGACATCATACTCTTCTTTTCCAGTGTTTATTTCCAGTATCTACTCAGCCAACACTTGTCCCTGGTCTCTACCCTCTTCTCTCCCGTCTAAAAAGAAACCAATAGGACAACCTCATATATTCATTAAACCATAACGTACACACACTGCCTGCATCACTCTGTGTCCACAGTTCCAGTCCGTTGTTTGTCTGAAGTGTTGGCTTCAGTTCTGGTTTCAGCTCTGGACTAGCAGCAAGTCTAGGGGTCATGTTCTTAAGGGACCCTCGAAGGTGTAAGACCATCAAGTCTGGCCTTTTTAATAGAGTTGTAGATCTGCACAGCCCTTTCTGTCATGCTACATCAGGTACTCTACATTCTGCTCTCTATGAAGGCAGTTTTTGGTGGTAGCTGGACACCATCTAGTTCTTTGGTTCTCCTGCTGTTGTAGTTTCCTGATCATATGGACCCTTTTGTCTCCTGGGCTCATTCTTCTTTGTGTCTTTGATGTTCTCCAGGTGGGCTCGGACCAACTGATGTTCCTTAGATGGCTGTTTGCTGGCTTTTAAGACCTCAAGCATGACTTACCAATATGGGGTCCAATAGAGGTCCCCTAAAAACATGATCATTAGACCTCGTCCCTGCTACTTTGTCTTTTGAAATGTTGGGAACAATTTAGAAAACCTTTTAGCTTGTGGTATAGTCCAGTTGTGCTGACCTACCTTCTACTGATTGTTGTCACTCTCTTCAGCAAACTGAATTCCTGTTAAGTATCTAATCTGTGAATAGCCCCCTCCTGTCCTCCCAACACTTGTAGCCATCAAAGAGTATTTTCTTCTGTGTATAAGTCTTTTCTTAAGTTCTTATAATAGTGGTCTCATATATTTGCCCTCTTGCAGTTGACTGATTTTACTTCAGCATAATAGATCTTCCAGTTGATTCCAGGTTACGAGATGCTCCCTAAAATCATCATTGTTCTTTACCATTGCATAGTGTTTTAGTCAGCTAGGGCTGCTCTAACAGAAATACCACAAAGTGGATGGCTTTAACAAAGGAAGGTTTATTCTTACACAGTCTGGTAGGCTACAAATCCATACTCTGGGTGTCCGCTCCAGGGGAAGGCTTTCCCCCTTGTTGGCTCTGGAGGAAAGTCCGGTATTGCATCAATCTTTGTCCGGGGAGCATCTTGGCACAGGAACCTCAGGTCTGAAGGACACGTTCTTCTCTGGGTGCTACTTTCTTGATGGTATGGGATTCCCAATTCTCTGCCTGCTTCTCTTTCCTTTTATCTCTTGCAGGATGAAAGGATTAAGGGTGGAACAAGCCATACTCTAGGGAAACTCCCTTTACAGTGGAGCAGGGAGGTGATCTTCTGAAGGGATTTATAGTCCCACCCTAATCCTTTAACATACAACATAGGAAAACCACAAAATGGAGGACAGTTACAGAATACTGGGAATCATGGCCCAGCCACATGGTTACACCTATTTTGTGGGGGACACAATTCAATCCATGACATACAGTGTTCTGTTGTGTATATGTACCATAGTTTGTTTATTCATTCAGTATTGATGTGCATCTAGGTTAATTCCATCTTTTTGTGACTGTGGACAGTACTGCAGTAAACATTGATGTGCATGCATCTGTTCAAGTGACAGCCCTTATTTTGTAGGATATATTTCAAGCAGTGAGATTGCTGAATTGTACGATATTTCTAGCTTTTTAGGAAAGTGCCAAATTTCTTTCTAAAGAGGTTGTACCATTTTACATTTCTACCACCGGTGTAGAAGAGTACCAGTCTCTCCATAGCCTGTCTGTTTTGTGTTTTTTGAATTCGTGCCAACGTTCTTGGAGTGAGGTGGTATTTCATTAGAGTTTTGATTTGGATTTATCTAATGGCTAATGATCATGAACATTGCCTCATGTGTCTTTTGGACTGCCTGAAAGTCTTTGTAGAAGTGTTTGTCCATATCCTTTGCCCATTGTTGAACTGGGTTATTTGTCTTTTTCTTGTTGATATTTTACAGTACCTAGTAAAGTATGGAAATTAGATGTTGATCATATATGTTGTTGCCAAATACCTTTTCCCAGTCTGGAGGTGTTCTTTTACCCTCTTAATAAAGTCTTTGGATGAGCATAAGTGTTTGATTTTCAGTAGTTCTCATTGATCTGTTCTCTGCTATATTCCATTGTTACTAATATTTTGTAGTCTGCTGAAGCTGTGTATCAGGGCTTCTAGTATTGTCCCTATTTTCTCTTCCATAATCTTTATCGTTTTAGATTTGATATTTAGGTAAGAAGGGTAACAGCATCAGGTAAGGAGGGTGGAGATAGAGTGCAGAGCCCCAATTTGTCTGTGACTGGACACTTGCTTGTTGCTGTGATCCTGGAAGCTGTGCCACTGGTGTTTAGATACCAGCAGGGTCACCAATGGTAGAAAGGTTTCAGCTGAGCTTCCAGACTAAGACAGACTGGGAAGAAGGACCCAGCAGTCTACTTCTGAAAGGAATTAGCCAGGGAAAAACTTACGAGTAGCAGCCAAACAGTGTCAGATACGGTACCAGAAAGTGAGCCCCCAGATTGGAAGGCACTTGGAAGATGACTGGGGAAGGGCTGTGTCTTCAAAGTAGAGTCAACCTTAATGACATGGGTAGAGTAAGATCTTCAAGATCTTCATTCGCTGATGTGGCATGACTCAAAATGAGAGTAAACAGCTGCAAACATCTGTTAATAATTGGGACATGGAATGTACCAAGTATGAATCTAGGAAAATTAAAAATCATCAGAAATGAAACAGAATGCATAAAAATTGACATCATAGGAATTAGTGAGCTGAAATGGACTGGTTTTGGCAATTGTGAATCCAGCAATCATACGATCTGCTATGCTAGGAATGGAAAGTTGAAGAGGAATGGTGTTGCGTTCATCATCAAAGAGAACATTTCAAGATCTGTCTTGAAGTACAGTACTGTCAGTGATAGGATAATATCCATACACCTACAAGGAAGGCCAATTAATGCAACTATTACTCAAATTTGCACACCAATCCCTAAGGCCAAAGATAAACACATTGAAGATTTTTACCACCTTCTGCAGTCTGACAAGTTTCCCTGAGCTTCCAGACTAAGACAGACTAGGAAGGAAGGACCTGGCTACTTCCGAAAGGAGTTAGCCAGGGAAAACCTTATGAGTCGCAGCCAAACATTGTCAGATAATGGTGCCAGAAAGTGAGCCCCCCAGGTTGGAAGGCACTCAGACGATAACTGGGGAAGAGCTGTTTCCTCAGAGTAGAGTCGACTTTAATGACTTGGATGGAGTAGGGCCTGTGGGATCTTCATTCACTGGTGTGGCACAACTCAAAATGAGAAGAAACAGCTGCAAACATCCGTTAATAATTGTGACATGGAATATGCAAAGTATGAATCTAGGAAAATTGGAAATTGTCAGAAATGAAATGCATAAACTTTGACATCATAGATGTTAGTGAGATGGAATGGTTTTGGCTGTTTTGAATCTAACAGTCATATGGTCTACTATGCTGGGAAAGAAAACAAAGAAGAATGGTGTTGTGTTCATCATCAAAAAGAACATTTCAGGATCTGCCCTACAGTACAGTGCTGTCAGTGATAGGATAATACCCATATGCCTACAAGGAAGGCCCGTTAATATGACTATTATTCAAATTTATGCACCAATCACTAAGGCCAAAGATGAAGAGGTTGAAGATTTTCACCAGCTTCTGCAGTCTGAAATTGACCCAACATTGATTGAACATGCAGTCAGGATGCATTGATAATTCCTGGTGGCTGGAATATAAAAGTTGGAAACAAAGAAGGATCAGTAGTTGGAAAATACAGCCTTGGTGATAGAAATAATGTCGGAGATTGCATAATAGAATCTTGCAAGACTAACAACTTTTTTGTTGCAAATACCTTTTTAAATCAACACAAACAGCGACTTTACACATGGACCTCACCAGACAGAATACACAGGACCCAAATTGATTATGTCTGTGGAAAACGACAATGGGAAAACTCCATATCAGCAGTCAGAACAAGACCAGGTGCTGACTGTAGCACAGATCATCAATTGCTCATATGCAAATGCAAATTTGAAACTGAGGAAAACTAGAACAAGCCCACGAGAGCCATAGTATAAGCTTGAGTATATCCCTCCTGAGTTTCAAGACCATCTCAAGGACAGATTTGATGTGTTGCTTGCTAATAACTGAAGACCAGACGAATTGTAGAATGACATCAAAGACATCATCTGTGAAGAGAGTAAGACATCATTAAAAAAACAGAAAAAAAGAAAAGAACAAATGAGATGTCAGAAGAGACTCGGAAACTTGCTCTTGTACATTGAGCAGAAGATTTCAAAGAGCAGCTCTAGAAAAGAAACAAAGTATTCTAATGACATGTGAAAGAGCTGGAAATGGAGAACCAGAAGAGAAGAACATGTTCTGCATTTCTCAAGCTGAAAAAATGAAATAAAAAATTCAAGCCTTGAGTTGCAATGGTGAAAGATTCTACAGGGAAACTAGTAAACTACTCAGGGAGCATCAAAAGAAGATGGAAAGAATAGACAGAGTCATTGTACCAGAAAGAACTGGTTGATGTTCAGCCATCTGAAGAGGTAGCAAGCATAAGATCAGGAACCAGTGATACTGAGGGAAGAACTTGAAGCTGCATTGAAGGTATTGGCAAAAAACAAGGCTTCAGGAGTTGATGGGAGGTCAACTGAGATATTTCAGCAGACAGATCCAGTACTGGCAGTGCTCACTCATCTATGCCAAGAAAGCTGGAGGACAGCTACCTGACCAACTGGCTGGAAGAGATCTGTATTTATGCCCATTCCAAAGAAAGGTGATCCAACTGAATGTGGAAATTACCAAACAATATCATTAATATCACATGCGTGTAACATTTTGCTCAAGATTCTTGAAAAGTGACTGCAACAGTGTATTGACCAGGAACTGCCAGAAATTCAAGCTGGATTCAGAAGACGATGTGGAACCAGGGATATCGTTGCTAAAAACAGAGAATACCAGAAAGATATTTACTTGTGTTTCACTGCCTATGCAAAGGCATTTGACTACATGGATCATAATAAATTATGGCTAACATTGCAGAGAATGGGCATTCCAGAACACCTAACTGTGCTCTTGAGGAATCTGTATATGGATCAAGAGGCAGTTGTGTGAGCAGAATAAGGGGAAACTTCATGGTTTAAAGTCAGGAAAGGTGTGTGTCAGAGTTGTATCCTTTCACTATACCTTTTTGATCTGTATGCTGAGCATATAATCTGAGAAGCTGGATTATATGAAGAAGAATGAGGCATCAGGATTGGAGGACAGCTTATTAACAACCTGCATTATGCAGATGACAACACCTTACTTGCTGGAAGTGAAGCACTTACTGATGAAGATCAAGGACCACAGGCATTCAGTATGGATAGCACTGCAGCATCAAGAAAACAAAAATCCTCACAATGGGACCAGTAAGCAGCATCTCCATAAATGGAGAAAGGATTGAGATTGTCAAGGATTTTGTTTTACTTGGGTTCACAATCAGCACCCATGGAAGCAGCAGTCATAAAATCAAAAGACACAATTGCACTGGGAAAATCTGCTTCTAAAGACCTCTTTAAAGTATTGAAAAGCAGAGATGTCACCTTGAAGACTAAGGTGTACTTGACCCAACCCATGGTATTTTCATTCGCATCATGTGCATGCAAAAGCTGGGCAGTGAACAAAGAAGACAGAGGAAGAATTGATGTCTTTTAATTGTTGTGTTGGAGAAGAATGTTGAATGTACCATGGATTCTCCAAAGAATAGACGGTACATATACAGTGCAATCCTAATACAAATTTCAGTCTCATTTTTTAGTGAGATGGGGAAACAACTCACCAACTTTGTTTGGAAAGAGAAGAGACCCTGGATATGTAAAGCAGTACAGAAGAAGAGGAATACAGTGGGAGGCCTTGTATTACCCAACTTTAGAACCTGTTATACTGCCACAGTAGTCAGAACAGTCTGTTACTGGTATAGAAAGAGACGTACAGACCAGTGGAACAGAATTGAGACCCCAAAGATGCTGCCTTCCTCTTATGAACAGTTGATATTGGCCAAAGGTCCTATGATTGTAAACTGGGTTTTTTTTTAACAAATAGTATTGACAGAATTGGATGTCTATCTGCAAAAAATTGAAGACAGACCTGTATCTCGCACCTTACGTAAAAACAAACTCGAAATGGATCAGCGACCTAAATATCAGAGCTAAAGTGATAATGATCATGCAAGAAAAAATAGAGGCAACAATGGAAGTTTTAATACACAGCTTAGACATATTTCAAAATGTGACAAAACACAATCAACAGAAAAGAGAATAGATAAATGGGAACTACTAAGAATCAAATACTTTTGCTCATCCAAAGGCTTTATCAAAAGAGTTAAAAGGCCACCGACAGAATGAGAAACCATATTTGGCAACTACATGTTGAACTGACATCTGAACTTTGTAATCTGCAAGGCACTGCACAATATCAACAAGAAAAAGTTAAATAACTCAGTTAAGCTATGGACAAAGGAAGTGGACAGACACTTCATCAAGGAGGACATTCAGGCATCCAAAAGATGCATGAGGAAATATGATCATTAACTGTCAGAGAAATCCATGTCAGAACTACAATGAGATACCATCTCACCCCAGCAAAGTTGGCTGTGATCCATAAAACACAAAACAGTAAATGCTGGAAAGGCTGTTGAGAGATTGGAACTCTCTTACACTGCTGGTGGGGTTACAAAATGGTACAACCTCTTTGGAAAGCAACTTGGCTCTTCATTGAGAAGCTGGAAATACCCCTTGATCTAATAATCACACTTCTTGGAATTATATCCTACAGAAACAAAGGTTGTCAAACTAACAGATATGTACGTGCAAATGTTTATTGCAACACAGTCCATAGTAGCAAAAAGATGAAATCAATACAGATGCCCATCAACTTTCAAATGGATAAACAAACTATGGTATATATACTTGGTGGGAACACTATGCAATGATAAAGAACAATGATAATTTTAGGAGGCATCTCGTAATCTGCTTTCAATTAGAGGACATTATGCAGAGTGAAGTCAGTCAGTAGCAAAAGGACAAATATTGTGTGAGACCCCTATTATAGGGACTTAAAAATGTTCGTATGTACAGAAGAAATGACTCTTGGATGGCTACAAGGATGGGGAGGGAAGGAAATGGTTGGTCATAGATTAAAAAGTTGATAGAAATTTGGTTAGGTGAAAGCAATGGTAGCACACAGTAGGAAAAAGATCAACTTAACTGGACTTCACAGGACAGAGTAGCAGAGTTGGAGTCTCTATGCTCTCAGGGCCGAATTGGCATAACTAGCCTATTACTAAGAAAGTCTTCTGCATAGCATGTTGGTGAGTGGCATCTAGTGTCTTAAAAGCTAGCAAGCTGCCATCTGAGGTACACCAAATGGTTCCAAGTCATCTGGACTATATGATGACTGAGAACAACGAAGACACGAGGAAAAAGAGCCCAGGAGACAGAAGGGTCCATGTCAACGGGAGACTGTATCAACATGTGACCAGAAGAACAAGAAGGTGCCCAGCCAACACCAAAGACAGCTACGGTGGGACATACAATGTTGAGTCCCTGTGGCAACATGAGAAAAAGGGGTGCAGCTTAAGAACTCTTCTAAAAGACAACAGGTGATGGTCTTATGGCCTGGGGGATCCCCTCGGATCATGGCCTCTAGACCTGCTGTTGCCCCTGTCCAGAAAATACTACTGAGGTCAACTCTTTAGACAAAAATGGACTGGACTTGGGGACACAGTGTGATCATGTAGTGTGTGTACTTTATGGTTATGTGCATTTATAGGAGGCTGCCCTACTGGTCTCTTTCTAGATGGGAGATGAGAGGATGGAGATGAGGGGACAGAAGATTGTTACGAGGATATGACAAGTATACAATGATAAGGAGGAGTTTGCTGTCCTGGGCAAGAAAAGCAGAAGTTGCTGCAGATAGGGCAGATAGGGCATGCAAGTTTAATTTGGGTTGTATACTTTTACTTAATCACAATTAAAAAAAAAAAAAGCTGTCGCAAATAGAAGAAACAGATCTATTCTGGAAATACGACCAGAGTGCTTCTTGGAAGCAAAGATGGCAAGACTGCATCTTATATACTTTGGGCATGTTGTCGGGAAGGGTCAGTCTCTGGAGAAGGACATCATGCTTGTCAGAGTGGAGGGTCAGTGAAAAAGAGGAAGACCCTCGATGAGGTGTATTGACAGACACAGTGGCCGCCACAATGGTTGTAAGCATAAAAATGATTGTGCACATGGTGCAAGACCGGGCAGTGTTTTGTTCTGTTGTTTATAGGGTCGCTGTGAGTCAGAACAGACTTGATGGCACCGAACAACAACAACATTTAGGTCTTTGATCCAATTTGAGTTAGTTTTTGTGTGAGGCATGAGATATGGGTCTTGCTTCAGTGGTTTGCAGGTGAATATCCAGTTTTGCCAACACCATTTGTTAAGGAAATCCCCCCCCCCTCAGTTCATCACCTTTGGGCTTTTGTCAAATACCCAGATTCTGGTTTAATGCCTTTTACCTTTTTTTTTTTTTATTAACTATTTGATCCTGTTATGGATTTGTGGAAGTGCTTGGCAAATATTTGATCATAATCTCTTAGAAAGTATTAGAAATAGGAATCAGAAATATCTACTTTCCCCATAAAGGCTGACCACATGTATTTTGATATAATTGAGAATATGCCTTTGGGTAATGTTGAATATAAAATGTATTGTCTTGTACAGTGAGAAATGTGAATCTGCAGTTCTCAGTAACTTGTTAAAGACCGCTCTGTATATTTTGATATAATTGTTAAGAAATTGTAGTTTGATGATATTGAATAGAAAGAGTAAACAGTAACAGCAGAAGTGATCTAAAGGATGGAATACAACATTTTTGAGTTGCAGTGAACGTGGTGAAGCCATTGGTCAGAGGCTTGCCGGAAAGGCAGATTTGAGGAAAAGATAGTTTCAAAGGAAGGATAAATATAACAACTAGCTTTTTACTTTATTGTGTTTTAGGTGAAAGTTTACAGAGCAAATTAGTTTCTCATTCAAAAATTTATACACAAATATGTTTTGTGACATTGACTGTAATTCTTGCAGTATTTCAGCACCCTTCCCATTTATGCCCCAAGTTCCTGTTGTCTGTTTATTCAGTTTTCCTGTCTCTTTCTGTCTTTTGTCTTTGCTTCTAGGCAGATAATTGCCCATTGGTCTCTTATAATTTATTGCTCTAAAAAGCACGTTCTTATGTGTTATTGTTCATTTTATATGCCTCTCTGTTCTTTGGCTGAAAGGTAAACTTTGAGAGTGGCTGCAGTTTTAAATTAGAAGGAGGTCTGAAGCCATAATTTTAGGGGTTCCCCCAGTCTCTGTCAGACCAGTAAGTCTGTTTTTTTCTGTGAATTTGGATTTTGTTTTATATATTTTCTCCTGCACTCTGTCTGGGACTGTTTGTTGTGATCCCTGTCAGACCATTTATGGACAGCTGGACACCATCTAGTTCTTTTGGGGTCATTCTGGTGGAGGTTGGTGGATAGAACAGTGTTAAGAGATTAAAGAAGTAGATACTGCAGTTGTAGTACTCTTTCAAAAGTAGTTTTGTGAAAGAAAGGAATGAGGATGTAGTGAAGGTGGAGATGTAGTGAAGGTGGAGATGGAGTTAGTTTTGAAGAAATTATTTATATATTTATTAGAGATTGGTGAGACTTTATAGGTAAAAGATAAAGCTCTAATATACATAAGGGAATTATTTCTGTATTCACCTTAATCTTTGCCCAATAATATTTCAGTGCAGTTTTGTTTATTTCTATGTACTTTAGGACCTTATTTGCCCTTCTGGAGTGCTTTCAAGCATGATTTACTTAAATGAATGAAGCTATCACTTGATTATTTTATTTCTGACAAATTATCCCTCAAATACTAACACAAGTCTTAAAAGGAGCATATGTACGGTGCAGAAACACAACCCAGAAACCCCTCCAGACACACACACAAAATAATAGTGGTTTCAACAAGGCAGATGTTTATTTCTGAGCATGTACATTGAAGTCCCAACAGGAGGCTGAGAAAGAGTTTCCCCCTCAGACTGAGCATGGGTACAGCTGGAAACCGGGAGTTCTAGGACTAAGGAAGAAGGCGGAAGAGGTACTGGGAGGCAGCAACATTTGCACAGTGAGTAAGAGACAAATAGAGTGTATTTCTCTTATAGATGAAAGGCAGTGTTCGCATTATGTTTAAGAAGGCAGAATGCCTGTGTTTGAGTGTAGGTTATCTGCTAATTGGCTGTGTGACTGAGTAAATTACTTAATTTTTTCCTTGAGCCATCGTTTCTTTGTAATAAGGTGATGTGAAAATTAAGATAATCTAAGTAACTGACTGAGGCAGTTCTTGGCATATCTAAGCCACAGCATGTATTAGTATTGTTCTTATTACTTCAGTTTTCCAGGACAAAAAAAGGACAAACACCAGTAACATCTAAAACCTAAAACTTCATTACTAAAGGGATAAGAAACAGTAAATTAAGCACTAACAGTAAGATACAATAAATTCAAAAGAATTTAATCATCTTTTATCATCCAGTGGAGACTGGTTCCAGGACCCTTATGGATACCCAAATCTGGTAATTCTCAAGTCCCTTATATGCATACTACTTGTATATAACCTACTCACATCCTCCCATATACTTTAAGTCATCTGTAGATTACTTACCATAGCTAATAGAATGTAAATGCTATGTAAATAGTAACTAGTACTTACACGTAACACTTATGCTTTCTCTGTCTTTGTAAGCACTTTATCACAATTCAGAGACCATTTTTGCCCTTGTAGGGTCAGTACTAACACTTCACTAATTTCAGCTTCTTTCTGCTGTATTGTACGAATGCTAGATTCATTCTTACTGATCTTACATCCCATTTTGGCAAGTGACATTATCACTTTTCATAAGATTCAAGATTTTAATTTTATCATCAGGAGATACATAAAGAAGTTGTCAGTTGTCGATGCTTTGAAGGTAAAGAAGGAGTTTTAAGAGTTTTGAGCAGAGGAATCACCAGACATAAGGGATACTTGATGGAAAAGAACATGTAATGTAAAGGAATTGAAAGAAGATGTGTTAGTTATTTAGTCTTGCAGTAACAGAAATGCTGCAAGTAGGTGGCTTTAACAAAGAGGAATTTATTTTGTAACAGTCTGATAGGCTAGAAGTTCGAATTTATGGCATCAGCTCTAGGGGAAGGCATTTTCTGTCAGCTCTTAAGGAAAATCCTTCTCATCAATCTTCTCCTGGGCAAGGAGCTTCTCTGCACAGGAATCCTGGGTCTGTTCCTGGTAGTGCTTTCTTGGTATATGAAGTCCCCCTGTCTTTCTGCTTACTTCTGTCTGTATTTCAAAAGAGAGTGGCTTAAGGCGCAGTCTAATTTTGTAGATCTCTTCAGTATAATTGCTGCTGATCCATCTCATTAACCATCATAGTGATAGGATTTACAACACTCAGGAAAATCACATCAGATAATGAAATAGTAGACAATCATACATGCTGGGAGTTATGACCTAACTAAGTTGACATATTCTGGGGGGACACAATTCAATTTGTGTCAGAAGGTATGGCTGTGGCTCACAAATAAATGGTATGAGATGAAGCTGGATAGATAAGTAGAACACTGGTACAGGATTCCTTAATAGGCCATACTAGGATTCTTTTTAAGGATTATGGGAAGGGATGAGGTGTTTCAAGTGAAAGCCAAGCCAAGTGCCCTCGAGTCGGATCTGACTCAAGTGGGCGAGTGACTTTATATTTTGAAAAAGTCATTAGATCTGTAATCTGGATGGTGAATGGTTTAGAGGGTACCAGGTGGCTGTGTGGACTACTGGAAGGATATTACAGTAGTCCAGGTGAGTGATAATGGAAGCCTGAACCACAGATGGTATCATTAGATGTGAAAAAAATTGGTAACTTTGAGAAGTAAGTTAGGGGGTAAAATGAGAGGAATTTGTATTGGATTTGATGTAAGAGGTGAGTAGAAAGGGAAGATTAGGTTTCAATTTGCGTACCTAGGTAAATAATAAGATGAAGACTGGTAGAAGAGTGAGTTTGTAGGGACTGAATCATTCATTCTGTTTTGGATTTATGTGGAGGATGGACCCCCTCCTCTCTCGACATGAGGATCAAGGAAGATGCCTTCTAAGAGGGGCTTTACAACCCCCTCGGCTTATGAAATTATATTGGGAAAATCCGGCCAGAAACTTCTAGGGAAAAGAGCTTGGAGAAATGGATCTCAATACAGCATGCCTGAAAGCACCGAGGCCTGCCCAGCCCCGCTGACTTCCCTCAACTGCACTTTCCCCATGTGAAAAGAATTATCCTTTTCAGAACAGTTTAAGAAAGGCATAGGGTCGGGGACGGTAGGTGTTGGTACTGTCCCCGCAGGAGGAGATAAAATAAAGAGCAAAGTAGGAACAAATAGAGATTATAACCTTTAGACCCTTCCTCCTGCACCTTTTAAGCGTGAGGTATAAGTAGGGCTGGTTGAGCTTGGGGCATAACTTTGTTTTCACTGTCAGTTATCACCACAACACACCTGCCTCGGGCCATTATCTAGAAAGCCTTGACAATTAACAAGGTTTCAGTTTCAAGTTAGCTAATAGCTTGTGTGGTCAGGGGGCAGGGTAAAAATCACATCACCTCAAGATCACCACGTTTCTGTTTCAAATTAGCCAATAGATTGTGTGGTCAGTGGGCGAGGTGAAACACACGTCACTTTGACTATAAAATAATAAGGAAAGACAGTCCTTTTCGGGCTGCCATTCTCCAAAACTCTTTCCTGTCTCTCTCAATCCTTTTCCTGCTGATGCCTCTCCCTCCCTCCATGTGTGACCCCAAAAATTTGTCGGGGCTGGCTCCCGGCAGATTTATTAAGTAGAAGTATCAGGTAGGCATTTAGATACACCATTTTGGAACTTAAGAGAAAAGTCAGGTTTTTTACGTTTTCTGAGTGACTAAAACTACTTTTATTTTTATATGTTACTTTTGAGTTTTTGTTCACACACATTTTATTTTAGTATCAGCTGTAGTCATAGGGTGTTACAGCTTCTGAAATACATATTTCAGTTTTTTCCAGGACTTCTTTTGAAGCTGCTAGGTTTTCAAGAGGGGTTTTGATTCAAGAGCTTTATTCTGCATCCTTGTGCATTGTTGTGGAGGCCCTCAAAGAGGATTGTAGAAAAAGGCCAGCTCAGTCTCTGCTCTGAGGGAGGCCATGTTGTCTGGGCAGAGCCCTGATGAAGCTGTAGAGAAACAGCTGAATTGGAGGGGACTGTACCTTGTGGGGTTCCCTGGAAGTTTGAAGTTTTTCACCCTACTTTTGGGGACACCTGTGTTCAGCAGTTTTCAAGCCACCCAGAAACATATTGAGAGGGCCTCTCCTTATGTTCACTTCTTTAAAGACCATGGCTTGTGGACCAAGAGCTGCTATAGGAGATCTTTCCAGGCTTCAAGTTTGGAGGTTACATGAAGAGTTCAGGAGTAGTGTTTCCAGGGTTGCCTCAGAAATGAAGAGTGATTGAGCATGAGTGCTGTGCTGGACAGATGAGCAGAAGCCAGTGCGGGGGGCACTATTGTCTGCCATTTCAACAAGAGGCAGGTGTGATCTTGAGAGAGTTTGGTGCCCACTCTGAGTCTTAGGGTTTGTCTAGAAATTAATCCTGTCACTCAGTTCAGAGACTAACTCAGAAGTTGTGAGAAGTCACTGGGTGTAGATGTTGGTTCCTCAGGACGCTGTGATGTTGACCTAAATCATGAAATGGCAGTGAGTAGAGGTGGGGGTGGTGGTGTCATGGTGGAAAGAAGAGGTTAAATAGTAAGGGAAGAAAGGCAACCTAAGTTGCTGAGGACTTTTCTGGATTCTTAGATCCAGGTGTTATCTCGTTCAGTCTTCACAACAATGTCTCGAGGTTGATAGAGATGCTTTTTGCAGTTGAGAAAAGGAGGGTCACAGAAGTCACATATTTCATAGCATACAGCAGAAGAGTAGCCTGGTAGCACAAAAGGTTAAGCACTCAGCTGCTAACTGAAAAGTTGATGATTTAAACCCAGGAGAAAGATGTGGCAGTCTGTTTCTGTGAAGATTACAGCCTTGAAAACTCCACAAGGCAGTCTTGCCCTGCCCCGTAGGATTGCTAACAGTTGGAATCTCTCAATGACAGTGGGTTTCATCTTGGGGGGTGGGGCATGGGTTCCATGGCATGTGCGAAGGGGTTGTGCACAGAAAAAGGGAGCCAAGCCAAAGCCAAGGCGACCCTAGGGGCCAGGTGTTGCTAAATAAATTTGGGGAGTGCTGTGTTAGACAGAAGTATCCACTGCAGGACCTCTCAAGACTTGAAATGCTTGTATATATTGTAAATTTTTTTCAGAAGGGGATGTAGGATGTGTTTTGGCTTGTATACCCTGCTCACTTCTGGAAAGTGGTGTATAACATTTGTGAAAATTGGCTGGTGAGTGAAGATATTTTCCACAGTGGTGCGTTCTGAGCCGTTACAGACATGCTGGCTCTCCCACTTACCATTAACTAGTAACAAGGAGGAAGATGGTGCTTGGAGCCAGAAATGGAAAGCTTGGATCCCTATCCCCTCCCTGTCATTGAGACAGAAACTACCCCTGAAGGAACTCATCCTTTTCTTTGCTGTTGTTCTTCCTGGGAGCTCAGTCCTAGCATCTCCTTCCTGATTCTCTGTGCATGTGTGCTTGGGGAGCCGGTAAGTTGGGAAAATTCTCTGCTGAAGGTGACAATACACAGTGACAGAATTGGAAACTTGGAGACAGGTAGTTGAGGATTCTGGCAAAAACTCAGTAATGTCAGCAGACTTACCCTCTTTCTCTTCTACTCTCTTGAGCCATGTGGCCTTTTGACCCCAGACTTGTTACCTCTGGCTGCAAGATGGCTGGCCACAGCTGCAGGCAGCATAATCCCCTTCGAAGGCAAGAATATGTGGTTGGATAGGTGGGGCTTCAGCTAAAAAGACCCTTTTTTCAAATGACACTTTTTTTAAATTGTGTTTGAGTGAAAGTGTACAGTCCAATTTAGATTTGCATGCCTGCCTATCTGCAGCTCCTAGCTGTCCTTGCCCACTGACAGCACACTCCACCTTTCCATTCTATACATGTCCTATCCTCGTAAACAGTGTCCTATCCCCTCCTTTCCACCGTCTCTGCTCCCTTCTAGAAAGAGGCCAGTAGGATGACATCCTGTAGATGCATAGAACTATAAAGTGCACACGTAATATGGTCACTCTCTGTCCCCGAGTCCCGTCCATTCCTGTCTGAAGAGTTGACCTCAGTAATGGTTTATGATCAGGGGCAGCATCAGTTCTAGGGGCCATGCTACCAGGCAACCCTGAGGCCTTTGGACCATCATTTGCTGTCTTTTAGTGGAGTTCTTAGGGTGCACCCCTTTTTCTCTCGTGTTGTCCCTGGGACTCGACCTTGTAAGCCCCATCACTGCTGTCATTGGTTGTGTCCGGGTACCATCTGGTTCTTCTGGTCACATGCTGATATAGTCACCCATTCACATGGATCCTTCTGTCTTCTGGGCTCTTTTTCCCTCATTGTATTATTGTCTTTGGCGATCATCTGTTCCAGCTGAGTTGGGACCATTTGGTGTACTTCACATGGCAGCTTGCTAGCTTTTAAGCACTAGCCAATATGGGGTGCAGAAGATTGTCTTAGCAATTGGCTAGTTATGCCAGCTGGTCTTGATGTCACCTGAGAGCATGATCCCCAGACCCTTGCACCTATTACTCTGTCCTTGCAATATTGGGTTAAGATTGGAAGAGTTTTCAGTTATGTTGAAGCCCAGTTAAATTGATCTTCTTTCTAATATGTGCTGTCACTGATTTCACCCAACCAAATTTCCATCAACTGTCTATTTAATCTATGACCAACCCTCTTTCTCTCTCCCCTCCCTTGCAGCCGATGAAGAGTCTTTTCTTCTGTACATGAGTCTGTTTTTAAGTCTTTATAATAGGAGTCGCGTACGATACTTGTCCTTGTGCTGCTGACTGATTTCATTCAACATAATGTCTTCCAGTTGAAACCAGGTTATGAGATGCTTCCTAAAATCGTCATTGTTCTTTATCATTGCATAGTGTTCCACTGAGTATATGTACCATAGTTTGTCCATTCATCTGTTGTTGGGCATCTGGGTTGATTTAATCTTTCTAGTATTGTGGACTGTGCTGCAGTAAAGATTTGTGTGCACGTATCTGTTCATGTGACTGCCTTTGATTCTGTAGGATATATTCCAAGCTGTAGGATTACTGGGTCAAAGGGTATGTCTATTTCCAGCTTTTTAAGGAAGTGCCAGATTGCTTTCCAAAGAGGTTGTACCATTTTGTAATCCCACCAGCAATGTAGGGAAGCTCTAGTTTTTCCACAGCCTCTCCAGCATTTGGTGTTTTATGTTTTGTGGATCATGGCCAACCTTTTTGGGGTGAGGTGGTATCTCATCATTGTTTTGATTTGGATTTCTTTAATAGCTGATGATCATCAGCATTTTCTTATGTGTCTTTTGGCTGCTGAAGTGTCTGTCCATCTCCTTTGCCCAGTGCTTAATTGGGTTATTTACCCCTTCTTGTAGATATTTTATAGCACCTTGTAGATTATAGAGATCAGATGTCGATCTGACATGTAGTTGGCAAGTTAAATGACACTTTTTTTTTTTTATCTTGGAAGGAAGGTATTTCCCATAGCTCCCTTTACACTGTATGGTTAGAATGGGGCTCTGGTCACATCTAGCTACAAGGACAGCTAGAAAAGACTTGATTAGCGTAACATAGACTGATAGACTATCTGTTCTCTGGGGATAGGTAGAAGGGTTTCTATTGGTAAGGAGGGAGAGGAATGTTGGATGATATTTGCCTGTATCTGCTTTAGTTATCTTGTTTGTCTGACACTTTATATAGGACCTGTGTACTGTTGATGCCCCATCTACCTGTGTCATGTGAATGGATTAGCTGTTGAGTTTTTCTTGGTAGCACCCAGAGGCCAACTTTCTCTCCTCCTTGTCCCACTTTCCATATCCGGTCTGATTGGAGACTGTATGGATTCTTCCTACTTTATTGAGTAACTGTGTGCCCCTCTATCCCTGTTGTGCCATTCAACCCTCTCCTCTCTTTTGTTTGTCCATCAGCACTGTCTCACTGCTAACAAGCCTGTTTTATTTTTCTCCATTTTAGGTTTTCATAATATAGATTTTTTTCATTGGGTGTATAATTCTATGACTTTTAACATGTATGTATTTTGTATAACCACCACTAGGATACATAAAATTTCCATGATTCCAAGAAACTCCTGTGTGCTATTCCTTTATGGTTAGCACCTGTCTTCCCACCCCAACCCAAGCTCTGGCAACCACTGATCTGATCTATTCACCATCACTACATTTTTGTCTTTTGAGAATGTCATATGAATGAATTCACTTAATGTATAACTTCTTGAGACTGCTTCTTTCATTCAGCATTAGACTACCTTTGAGATTTGTTCAGGTTGTGTGTATCAATAGTTCATTTGTTTTAGAGGCATTTCAGAAGAAAGGCCTGATGATCTACCCCTGAAAGCTCATAGCCTTTGAAAAACCCGTGGTATGCAGTACTCTAAAACATATGGGATTGCTATGAGTTGGAAGTGACTCAGTGGCAACTGGTTTGCTTTTCCTTACCTTTTGGTTTTAGAATTGTGAGGTATATTGGCACAATAGCTGCAAATGATAAAGTTGAACATGCCTGTGATTGTGGGGATGATGCAGGGCTGGGCTGCTTTTCATTCCTTGTACATAAAGTTACCGTGCCTCGCAATCCACAGACACTAACAAATATTCCATGGTGTGAACACAACCACTGTTTAACCATTTACTTGTTTAAGAAAATCTGGGTTGTTTCTAGTTTTTGCCTATTCTGAATAAAGCTGCTATAATCATAAGTGTACATACGGGTTTTTGTGTAACATAATTCATTATTTCTCAGGGATAAATTTATGCACAGGAGTGTGATCATTGGATTTTATGATAAATGCGTATTTGGTTTTTTAGAAACTGCCAAACTGTTGTCCAGGGTGGCTGTACCATTTTACATTCTTAACAGCAGTGTTATAAATCTAGCCATCAGCAGAATTAAAATTTTTCCAGAGGTATTTCTGGTCACTGTTGGACTAGGTCTTTACTTTTAGAGTAGTCATTATTGACCAGGTTAGGAAAATAATGACTGATAGTAACTACCACTCTTACATTCATTCATATAGTTTGGAGTAGAAATGGAGAGAAGGTGGAGCTGTCAGAAAAGTAGGGCTGTGCAGAAAACCCAGTAGGTATCTGCTGCAGAAGTGGTTTCTAAATCTGTATACATGCCAGAATCATTTGGTAAATTCTCAGTAATACAGGTTTGTGGGTTGTGTACAGACCTGCTACATAGGGATGTGTGATTTTTTTTTAATTTTATTTTTATTGTGATTAAGTGAAAGTTTACAATCCAAGTCAATTTGCCATATAAAACCCTGAACACATGTTCCTGTGGAACTCTATCTGCTCTCTTCACCGTTACAGCACATTGCTCCTTTCTGCTCTGTACTGTCAGTATCCATTCAACCAATACCTATCCCTTCCTTTCCACCCTCCTCTTCTTTTCTGTTTGGAGAGGAACCAATTGGACAGCCTTGTATGTATATTAAGCCAAGAAGTACATACACCGCCTGCATCACTCTGTGTCCCATAGTCCAGACCAATCTTTGTTGAAATTTTGCCTGCAGTATTAGTTTCAGCTCTGGGCTAGCAGCATGTCCAGGGGCCATGTTCTCAGAGTTTCCTCCAGGATGTCACACCATCAAGTCTGGTCTTTTAATAGAGTTCTGGATTTGCACTCCCCTTTTTTCTCATGCTATGTGAGGAACTCTGTTGTATTCCCTGTCAGGGCTGTTTATGGTGGTGGCTGGGCACCATCTAGTTCTTCTGGTCTCCTTCTTTTGGAGTCTCCCAGTCATAAGAACCCTTCTGTCTCCTGGGCCCATATTTTCCTCTTTGATGTTGTTGATTTTCACCTGCTCCAGGTGGGTTGAGACCAGTTGATTTTCCTTAGATGGCAACTTACTGGGCTTTTAAGACCCCAGGCACCACTTAACAATATGGGATGCAGAACAGTTTCTTAGAAAAACAGCTAGTTATGTCTGTTGACCTCAATGTCCCTTGAAACCATGGTCCCCAGACTCTTGTCCCTGCTATTCTTTCTTTTAAAATGTTTGGTTGTATTTAGAAAACCTTTTAGCTTATGGTGTAGCCCAGTTGTGCTAACCACCCCTTCTACTGTGTGTTGTCAATCTCTTCGTCTAATGGAATTCCTATCAACTGTCTTATCTGTGAATAACTCTTTCCCTTCTTCCCCACCCTTATAGCCATCAAAGATTATTTTTTCTGTGTGTAAGCCTTTTCTTAAGTCCTTATAATAGTGGCCTTATACTTTGTTTGTCCTTTTGTAGCTGACTGATTTCAGTACACGTAGTGTCTTCCAGATGATTCTGCGTTATGAGATGTTTCATAAAATCATTGTTCTTTATCATTACATACTGTTCCATTGTGTAAGTATACCATAGTGTGTTTATCAGTTCATCTGTTGATTGACACCTGCGTTGATTCTGTCTTTCTGCAATTGTGGACAGTGCTGCAGTAAACATTGGTGTGTGTGTGTCTGTTCATGTGACAGCCCTTATTTCTCTAGGGTGTATTCCAAGCAGTGGGAATGCTGAATCATATGTTATTTCTATTTCTAGTTTTTAAAGAAAGCTCCAAATTGCTTTCAAAAGAGGTTGTACTATTTTGCATTCCCACCAGCAGTGTAGAAGAGTTCCAGTCCCTCCACAGCATCTCCAACATTTGTTGTCTTGTGTTTTTATGATTATTGCCAACCTTGTCGGGGTGAGGTGGTATCTCAGTGTAGTTTTGATTTGAATTTCTCTAATGGCTAATGATTGTGAGCATTTCCTCGTGTATCTTTCAGCTGCCTGGATGTCTTTTTTGGAGAAGTGTGTGCCCATCTCCTTTGCTCATTGTTTAATGGGTTATTTGTCTTTTTTTTAAATTATATTTTTCATTACTTTGTGGATTATGGAGATTAGATGTCAGGGGTTCTGTAATTTTTATCAAGGGCTCAGAAGAGTTGTGGTTAGCTATAACTACATCATTTGGGAACATTGTGCCATAATATCTATGCTATTTTCAAAATTAAAAGTTCTAGAAGCATATGATGTGTTGTATAACAAACAAAAAATTTCCGTTCTTGGCTTTAAAATGTTTATATTTTTGTCCTTCTGTGATATTCAAATCTATTTTTTTTTTTACTCTTCCATCTAGTTTATCACTGATCTCTCTTTTTTTGTGTTCCTACTAATAAGTTACTTGTTTCCTCTGTTCTTACTCAACCATGAAATTGTAACTTTCTTTCCAGTTTCCTTTTCCTTTCCAGCATACAGTATTTGCTCTTGGGCATCTGGGTTTACTTTCTGTCTCATAACAATATCTTCTAGGTGAGATGTTTCTTAAAAACATATTGTCATTGCATTGTATTCCACTGTGTAAATATACCATAGCTTGTGTATCCATTCATCTGTTGATGGGCACCTAGGTTGATTCCATCCTTTTGCTATGGTAGATAATGCTGCAATAAGTAAATGTAGAAATACAATATGATCCAGTAGTCCCACTGCTTGAAATATATCCTGGAGAAATAAGGGCTGTCATACAAACAGATGTGTATATTTATTTTGTCCTTTGGGCATATCTAAGTGTCTCTCATTGAGCATTCTTACCTTTTAATGACAGGAGTAGAAAATAACCATAGGGGGTTGGTGGAAGAATCTTTAAATTTTGTGTTTAAAGGTTGATGTTCTTAAGAAGTCATTTTTTTCTCCTCTTTCAAAGGGAAGAAGAAGAACGTCTAAGAAATAAAATTCGAGCAGATCATGAGAAAGCCCTGGAAGAAGCAAAAGAAAAATTAAAGAAGTCAAGAGAAGAAATCCGAGCAGAAATTCAGACAGAGAAAAACAAGGTAGTCCAAGAAATGAAGACGAAAGAGAACAAGCCACTGCCAGCAGTTCCTATACCCAACCTTGTAGGAATAAATGGTGGAGACCCAGAAGATAATGAAACAAGAAAAAGAAGAGAAAAAATTAAAGAGGTAATAGGCTGAGTTTAGTGATGTGGAGTGGTTATTAATTTACATTTGAATGGATTTAAATATATATATGTGTACCACTTTTTGTTATATAGTTCTTGGATCATAGTTCATTTTTCCAAGTTGGCAGTAGGGACTAGAACTCTGTAATGTTGATTATAATTATGGAACACTAAAAAAATTGATGTAAGCCTTTTAATTGGATAGTTTCATTATGTATCCAGTGTTCACAGATCTTTTCATATTCAGCATTTTATAAAGACTGTAAAATTGATCCATATATAATTTATCATTGAATAAGGAATTTCATTAAGTGTTCAGTTACAGGAAACTGTAATAGATGCTCTGCAGATCTTCCCATAAGCATGCTTCTGAAGAGCTAGCATTGTATGTGCCATCTTTTAGTGAGTATGTGATGATAACTCCTTGACTGTAGTGTGCGTTTGTAGTATATTTTTTTCCAGTGAGCCTCAGGGATTGAGGAATGGAGAATTGATCTCAAAATTCTTTAAATCGGTTTAACCTGAGAAGTCTTTCAGTTTGTTGCTCTAGGAATTACTTGGAAATAAAGAGACCACCAGAGGTAGGAGTATCTTTTATGAATAGTTCAGCTGTAGTTTGTTAATTATAAATCTTGGCTAATTCAGAATTTATAACTATTAGAGTGAGAGCTGGATGGAGTTTGTAATTGTACTATGAAGAAATTTTTTTCCAAAGAATATAATAGTATCAATGATATTCAAAAAAGTTGTTTATCACAATAGGGAAATAAATATAGTTCAAATAGTCAGATATCTGTTTGGATATATTCTAGTAGTGGAAGGTTAGCAGATAATTTAATCCTGGTCTTATGAAATACTGTAAGGCCTTGACTGTGATGACATCAAAAGAGAGCCACAGTCTGAGGGATTTATCTTATCTCTGGATTCATTGGTTAAGGCATTTTCTTTGGGCATTGTTTGGGAGATAGTGATAGCTTTTTTTTTTTTTAAGATGTCATTAGAATTTATTGAAATACTTTCTCATGTACATAATCCATATAGATAATCATGTATGTACAGGGAGCCCCAAATCACCCTTACATTCAGTAATTTCCTAGAAGGACTCAGAGACATCAGCAAAGCTGTTATACTTACAGTTAAACTTTATGACAGCAAAAGGATACAGATTGAAATCAGTAACAGAAAAAGATGGGTAGGGCAGGGAATAGGGAGAGCCTAGATATTAACTTCTAATTATCCTTTCCCTGTAGAGTTATATAACCACTGCTATCAAGTTGATTCCAACTCATGACAATCCTATAGGACAGCATAAAACTGCCCCTTAGAGTTTCCATGGAGTGCCTGTAGACGGTACTTAATTCAGCAACAACTGTAACATGCACAAGGTATTGCCAGCCAGGTTCACTTGAACTTTGCAGTGTGCAGGGTGTTTTTTTTGGAGGAAAGGGGGTTGGTCACAGAGGCATGACTCACCACTCACATGACTACTCTCCAACCCCTACAGAGGTTAAGTTGATAACTGTGTGACCCGAGGCTCCCACCGTAAATCACATTGTTACTAGAAACTATGTATATGGCCCAAGGCCTCAGGTCAACCAGGATAGTCTTAACAGGCAGGATATTCCAGAGTTTAGACATAATCTCCCAAGAACAAGACAAGGATGAGATTTTTCCTTTGGAATATGAGGCCACATCAATGGAGGGTGTCTTTTAAAGACTTTTGAGATCTACAAAGAGCAGATTAGATAAATAAGCAGGCACAAGTGGAGGAAAGATAGATGCTACCTGGTGATTTCCAAGCAATTCTGAGAAGGACGCTAGGGAGGTTGAGACAACGATTTTCTCGACTAGTGTGAAGAGAGCATTCCCCTGGAACAAGTTTCCTGAATTCAGACTTTTAGCCTCCTAAACTGAGAAAATAAATTTCTGTTCCTTAAAACCGCTCAGTTGTGTTATTGTCATTGTAGCAGCACTGGAGAAGACACTTGAGTTTCACCTGATCTCCCTTAGATGAGGCCCAGACAGCCAGTCTAGTGCATTCACGTACAGTCTTTAATTATCTTTACTAAGTGCTTCTCTCTTAAATATGAATAGGAAACGAAGGATTGCAGACATTTAAGGAAGTTTTTTATATGAGGGAACAAACAAAACAGATTGAAGAAGGAAAGTTAGAGGACACAGAAAAAAACAACTTAAGAAGTATCAAAAAAGAATTATTATCTCCTTGGCTTGGAAAGGAACCTGTGGTGGTGTAGTGGTTAAGTGCTACATCGGCTCACCAAAAGGTCAGCAGTTGAATCTGCCAGGTGCTCCTTGGGGCAGTTCTACTCTGTCCTGTAGGGTTGCTATAAATTGGAATCAACTCGACAGGCAATGGGTTTTGGCTTGGGAACCCTGGTGACCTAGTGGTTAAATCTATGTCTGCTAACCAGAAGACTGTCAGTTCAGATCTGCCAGGTGCTTCCTGGAAATTCTGTGGAGCAGTTCTACTCTGTCTAAAGGTTTGCTATGAGTTGGAATTGACTCAGTGACAATGGGTTTGGGTTTTTTGGATTTATGTCAATCCAAAACTTCTGTCAAGTCAATTCTTACTCATTGCTACCCTATAGACGGAGTAGAACTGCTCCACAGAGTTTCCAAGGAATGCCTGACAGATTTGAACTGTCAGCCTTTTGGTTAGCAGCTGTATCACTTAACTGCTACATCACCAAAGGAACATTTACAATATAAAGAGCTCTTAGAAGATAAAAGTATTATGTATTTAGAAAATTAATAGAAAAGTTGGAAGATAAAATTGAGCAATTGTCTTAGTAGCACGTAAAGAGTAAATAAGCAAAAAGTAAGATTAGAAAATCAATCCAGAACAAATGACTACATAGATAGAAGTTGTAGAAAGAGATAATGGAGAAGAAGTCAAAGAAAATTGGCTCAAACTAAGGTTTGTGAATATACAGGTTGAAAGGACCTACCAGTCATCCAACACAGTAAATATAAAAGTCTGTCACTGAAATTTCAGAAAATCAGAGAGGTATAAAGAAGAGATCGTAAACATTTACAGAGAAAAAGGTATCTCCATCCAAAAGATTGGGATTGAGAATAATGAAATGGCAGATCATGTTCCTTCACAAAAGTGTTGGAAACTGGAAGACAGTGGAGCAAAGCCTTGGGAAAATGATAGTTTTAGCCAAATTATGAATCAAATCATTTAGCCTTTTATTATTAAATTTTCTCAGATTGCTACTGGAAAATAGCTTTAGCATAATAAGGGACTAGACCAAAAATAGGAAGATAGGATTTTGAGAACAGGGGATCTTTCCCTAGAGAGAGGGGGATACAGGAAATTCTTAGGATTGTGGTGAAGGGAGTTAGTAGGATGATACCTGTATTTCAGGTTGAGAGAGAAAAAAAAGTCACATTATTATAGCAGGAAGATTGAGGAGTTCAGGAAGGATATGTCAGAGAATAAATTGGAACTGGTAGTTTATCTGATAATTATATTGAGATGAATTTTGAAACTTGAATTTGAAATTGATAATAGTTGCCTTAAAACTTAAGAAAATCCTTAGAGCAACTGTAAATACCTGGGAAAACAAAACTTGAAAAACTAAATTTAATAATACTAAGAAAAACATAGTGTTAATATTGGGAGGATATGGGCCAGGGGCAATATACATGGAGAGGTGTACATGGAGGTGGGTTGATGGTGTTATACAAGAGCTAATGCTGTTAAGTCGATTCCAATTCCTAGCATCCCTGTAGGACAGAGTAGAACTGACCCATAGAATTTACAGAGAGCACTTGGTGGATTTGAATTGCCAACCTTTTGGATAGCAGGTAAAGCACTTAACCACTATACCACCAGGGTTTCAAGTAAATGTATAAAACTAAGGAAAAAATCGATAAATGGTGCTATAAGCTTGTTAGTTAGAAATAATAATGATAAAGAGCAGAAAGAACAAGTGAAAGTTTTAAGTGGTTGCCTGCAGAGAGTGGGAATTGGTATTGGGGAAGATGTGGCAGGCCATTGGATTAAAAAAGAATTTAAACTTTATCGTGTCCATTTTAAGAGTTCAGTTTTATGAGCTTTGGCAGGTGTATACACTCATGTAGGAATGACCACAGTCAAGATGTAGTATTTCCATGATCCTCAAACAGTTTCTGTGTGCTTCTTCCCAGTCAGTCCATTCCACCTGGCTCTGTCCAACCACTGATCTGTTTTCAGTTACTGTACATTTGTCTTTTCTAGAATTTCATACATTTGGTATCATACCAGTCTGTACTGTTTTGTGTCTGGGCTTTTGTTCAATGTAATGTTTCTGTGATGTGTAATTGCATATGAAGTTTTTTTTCCCTTTTTCCCTGAGTAGTCGTTCATTTTATGGATAGGCCATATTTAGCTGTTGATGAACATGTGGATTGTTACCTGTTTTTGACTGTTAGGAATAAAGTTACCATGAACATTCACGTAGAAGTCTTTGTGTAGGCACATGTTTTAGTTTTAGCTTTTGACACTTCAGTTTGTGATCTCTTATGAGCTAATTTTTGGTTCATAATGTGAGATAGGGGTGAACTTCATTTTTTATGTGTGATTAGTCATTTGTTACAGTACCTTTGTTTTAAAGATTATTATTCCCATTAGATTACCTTAGCACTTTTGTGCACAATTAACTGATTATATGTGTTTAATCTGTTTCTGACCTCTTACCTGTTAGATTACTCTATATGCCTATTTTTAATGCTAGTACCAGATTGTCTTGATTAACTTATAGTAAGTTTTGAAATCAATTAAGATTTAAAAAGAACAGCGTCACTATTTTTGAAGATTGTTTTGTTATATTCTAGGTCCTTTGCTTTTTAGCTTTTCTATGAAAAGAAAAGGCTGCCGAGATTTTTGATTGGAATTACGTTAAATTTGTAGTTGAATTGGGAAGAACTGGCATCTTAACAATTGAGTCCTACCTTCTGTGATTATAGTATATCTTATTTAAGTTTTCCTTAATTTCTTTTGGCAGTGTTTCGTAGTTTTCATTATACATTTCTTGTATATATTCTGTTTATTTATTCCTCAGTATTTCATTTTTTTAATGTTATTGTAATGGATTTTTTAAATTTGTTTCACTCATCACAGTATATAAAAATATAATTGATTTCATTTGCTGAACTTCTCTCCTGTTATTTTACTGAATGCATTAGTTTTAGTGACTGTTCTATAGGTTTCTTAGAAATTTCCTTGTGTATCATCATGTTGTCAGTGAACAGCAGCATTTTTCCTTTTTATTTTTATGCCTTTTGTTTCTTTTTCCCTTATTGCCCTGATTAGGACTTTTAGCACTTTGCTGAGAAAAAGGGGTGAGAATGGACATACTTTATTTGTTTCCAACTTTAGGGGTTAAACATTTAGTTTTTACCATTACATATGATGTTAGCTGTAGGTTTTCTAGAAGATGCCTTTTATCAGCTTGAGAACATTCCCTTGTAGTTATAGTTTATAGATAGTTGTTTGTTTTTTAAATCATGAATGGTTGTTAAAGTTTGCTTTGTCTTTTTCCATAAAGATCATGATATAATTTTTCATCTTTATTCTGTTTCCCTGGTGAATTATGTTGACTGATGTGTGAGTGTTAAATTACTCCTATGTTTCTGGGATAAAGTGCACTCAGTCATGCTGTATTTATCCTGTATTTTGTTGTAATTTTTGTTAAGGAATTTTGCCTTTGTGTTCTTGATATATATGGTCTTTAGGTTTTTTGCAGTGTCTTTTCCTTGGTTTTGTTGTCTGAAGGAGTCTCAAGGCTGTGTACAAGGTTGATGAGTCCAGTTGCTAATCCAAAGGTCGGAGATTTGAGTGCATCCAGAAGTGCCTTGGAAGAAGGTCTAGGATCTGCTTCTGAAAATTCAGCCACTGAAAGCATTACAGAGCATAACTCTACTCTAATACACATGGGGTTGCCATAATACTGGCTGCATAAAACATGTTAGGAAATGTTTTAATGAAGAGTATACTGAGAAAGAAGAGCCAAAATCCTCCTTAGAAGTGAAGATAGTGAGACTTCATCTCACTTCAGACATATCTTCAAGAGGGATCTAGCAGTTACATAATAGAGGGTCAGTGAAAAAGAGGGAGACCCTCAATGACATATATTGACACAACTGTTACAACAGGCTCAGATGTAGTCAGGATTGTGAGGATGGTGCAGGACTGGGAGACGTTGTCTTCTGTTATATGTATTGTTGGTAAGAGTCAGAGCTGACTTGACAGCACGTAACAACAATGCTGTTAAGTGAATAGATTTTTTATACACCTTAGTTCACTGTTACGTAATTTAGCTTATGTATAAAACCAAATATGTTGATCAATTGATTGATTTTTGCTTTTTTCGGTTTCTGCTATTGTATTGCTCAGAACCATGGGTTATAAGAAACTTAAGTTGTACTAATATAATTTACTAGCTGAGTGACTAAACTGTAGGGCTGCGGGCTTGGCTGAATCCAAGTCTGCAAATGTTATTGTCAGGAAAATAATGTCTGTCTTTTTCCTTTCGTAATTTTGTTCTCAATACTGGAAAAGGGCCCTCATAAACTCTAGTGTTACATGTTAGACTTGAGGTTGCAAAAGGAGAGAATCCTTCCCAGTGATCCCTTCCATTGCTTCCCAGTGTAAGACACCTTGTTTACCTCTGCTTGAATTGCGTGTACATAATCACTTTGTCTAAGATAAACCAAAACCAAAACCAGTTGCCTCTGAATCAGTTCTGACTTCCTAGGTTTTCAGTGGCGAAGTTTTTGGAAGTGGATTGTCCATCATTTCTTTCTTCTGAGGTGCCTCTTGGTGGACTTGAACCTCCAGCCTTTTGGTTTACACCACCCAGGGACTCCTTGTCATGGACAGGGGTTAGCAGATTGTCAGCCATCCTACTGTCTGTTTTATTAAGTTTAATTGTAACATAGGTAGACTCATTTGTTTACTTGCTGTCTAGGGCAGGTTTTTTGTTAGAAGAGCAGTTAAGTGGTTGGAACAGAGACTGTGTGGTCTGTAAAACCTAAAATATTTACCGTAAAGAAAAAGTTTGCTGACCTGTGGTCTAGAGGGAAAGGGCCCTCTAGCCAAGTTGAATTAATTGTTGGTGGAGTAAGTGCCCTTTGATTAACAGAGGTCTCTCATAATCACAGTGAAGGAAGAAGTAGTAGTTCATAAAAAGAAAGAGTGCCAGCTACTTTTCTCCTTAATAAACTGTAACTTACCTCTCCTTCCCAATTTTTCTTCCTGTTGTGTAGACCAAGGCTAAACATGCTTATGTTGTATAGTCACGCTGAAAAAAATGTTAATGGAGTCATATACGAATATGAGAGATACAGGAAAATGGGTAAGGATGTATAGTAGTAATAAGATTCTTGCATTACCTGAAATATAAAAATAATAGTGTTTGTCTAAATTGAGGGGTTATAATTTTTCTTTTCTCAGATGATGAAACATGCCTGGGATAATTATAGGCTATATGGATGGGGACATAATGAACTCAGGCCTATTGCAAGGAAAGGACACTCTACTAACATATTTGGTAAGTTTTCTTTTTCTAATAACTATTTTCATTTTCTTCCTCCACATTTTAAATTTACTAACTTTGTAAAGTACTTCCTAAAACTTGAACATTTCCATGCAACTGTAATTTAAAGTAATAAGCTTCTCATCTCACAGTGTGGATGAACCTGGAGGGTGTTATGCTGAGTGAAATAAGTCAGTCACAAAAGGATAAAGGTTATATGAGACCACTACTATAAAAACTCTTTAAAAGATTTATATATAAAAAGAAATGATCTTTGATGCTTAGAAGGGAGAAAAGAAGTAGACAGGGAAAAATACTAGATAGACAATAGGTAAACGGTAACTTTGGTGAAGGGTAAGACAGTACACAGTACTGGGGAACCCAGCACAGCTTGTACAAGACAAGGCCATGAAAGTTCCTGAGGGACGGAATTACTGGGCTGAGGGCTGTGGGCACCATGATCTCAGGAAACATGTTACTCGGTTGGAGTAACAGTTTATAAAGAAAAAAATATTCTACATTTTACTTTGGTGAGTAGTGCCTGGGGCTTTAAAGACTTGTGGGTAGCTATATTCTACTAGTGCTACCTGATCTGGACCAACAGAGAATGAAGAAAATCAGACAGAGGAGAAATAATCCAAAGAACTAATGGACTGCAAGTGTAGCAATCTCCATCAGACTTAGTCTAGCACAATTAGGTTCCTGGCTTCTACCACTGAGTATTCTTAGAAAGGATCACAGTAGAGGATCTTGGACAGAGCTGGGGAAAGTGCAGAACAAAATTATAACTTAAAAAAAAAACCCCAAAACCCAGACCTACTGGCCCGAGACTGGAGAAAGCCCAAGAGTATGGCCCCTGGACTCCTTTTTCAGCTCAATAATGTAGTCATTCCCGAGATTCATGCTTCAGCCAAAGATTAGACAGGCCTATACAACAAAATGAGTCTGAATGGGGACACCAGCCCAGAGGCAAGGACAGGAAAGGGACAATAAATCTAGTAATGGGGAAACTACGGTCAAGAAGACGAGAGTATTTGGTTGGTAACCAATATCTCAAAACAGCAGATGTTTTAATTATTTAGTGAGAACCTAGTTTGCTCTGTAAACCTTTGTCTAAAATACCCATTCCAGTGCTGTCGAGTCGATTCTGGTTCATAGCGACCCTTTAAAACAGAGTAGAACTGACCCCATAGAGTTTCCAAGGAGTGCCTCGTAGAGTCGAACTGCTGACCTTGTGGTTAGCAGCTGTAGAACTTAACCACTGTGCCACCAAGGTTTCCAAGTACAGCAAAATAAAAATAAAAAATGTGAGATGAAAATAGTTTTTATGATTGTAAAAAAATGTAAAATAACATGATTCTTTTGCAGTCAGAATGTAGTTGTAGTTCCTTTGGAAAACATACATGATCAGCATTCTGTTAAATTACAAATACTGTGGTTGTTTATCTTGAGTATTTTAAAGTTTTTTTCTACGTTTTTTCCTCTGTTGTCTGAGAAAGTAAGTACCTAGTTCTAGTTTTTTTTTCCTTTGACACAGTGCCAGTTCTAATACATTATAGAGGAAGAGAGGAAAAATAGGAAACTTCACTAGTGCTATATACATTAGGAAACCCTAGTAGCTTAGTGGTTACGAGTTTGGTTGCTAACCGGAAATTCAGCAGTACACATCTGCTAGATGATCCTTGGAAATTCAGTGGGCAGTTCTTCTTTGTCCTGTTGGGCTGCTAGGAGTTAGTTGCAGTGGACTTGACAGCGGGTTTGGTTTTGTGTACATTTAAAAAAGGAAAAGAAAAAAGCAGCTTAACCAAGATGATTTAGTATGTGAATTGAGTGGACTGTTCATTGCACCTGTGGTTTCTGGGGAACAGTTGTGTTTGTGGGGGGATGTAGGCATTGGAAAACTGCTTTTATTTACCCTGAGGTCGTTATGACTTCCTACCCACCTTGAATTCAGCCTGTTTTTTTAACTGGGAATGGTTGAAAGATCATAGAAATACTACATCTTGACTTTGGTCATCCCTACCAAAGTGTATGCACCAGTCAAGATGTTATAACTAGCACATATGCTAGTTATCTGCAATGCAGGTTATTTTTACTATTGTAATTCTCCATCAAAGTATACCAAGTAACAGCCATTTTTCTTTGATTGTGACACTGAAAAAATCAGAATTTCCCTTATAATTTGTTTGCTGTTGCTTGTGTTTTCTCTGTTGAAAAGGAATATGGCTAAAAAGTTAATTTCCCTGGAGTTTAAGAGATGTTGAAGTTCGAAGATACTTTTCTTGTCCTTTAGAAAATCAGTGACACCAGAGATCTCTAATGTGACGTTTGATTTAGCAACTATCATTTAATAAAATAAAGTACTTTTCCTTAACAGAGGTTACAGATTGAAAAGTTTTTGTGGCTTTGTGAATGCCACAGTTTGACACTTTAGTGCATTAGAATACATTGTGTTTATATGTTAATTAAAAGTAGATCCCCCTTTCAGGTCACTGGCCTGTTGTATTAAACTCAGTGGTAAAATTGTGTGTCCTTTTGGAGGACTGGAATATAAATATGTATTAAAAGAGAGAGTTAGATGTTAATTTTTCTGCTTGTCTTTTCAAACTGCATTTCTCAGAACATCTAGTGTATTAACATTTATCAAATAACTGTTGGTCCTAGGCAAGGTGGTAGCTAGATAGCATACGTTGCTTCATTTTAATCATCACCATAACTAAATAAGGAATGATTTTTTTTGGCTGAGTTTAAATTCAGAAGCTGTGTGAACATTCGGGTAACTTAAAATTTCATTCTTTATGAATCTACATGTATATTTTCTTTTAGTGAGTGGAATTGTTGTTTCTTATCTAAATGTATTTGTGTTAAAAAGTCCTGATGGAGTTTTCACTTAATGGTTTTCCTTTTTAAAAATAATAGCCTTTTTTTTTTTAAGTGAAGAGTGGTTTTAATTTGTGATATTCTCATCAGACTGCTTCAGATGTAAACTTTTAGATCACAGGTAGTCTCTGATTTGTGACTATTTGGGTTAAGATGCATAACACTGAAGATAGTTTTTTTGTGTGTGTGTGTACATCTGTGTATACATCTTATTGTTAGTAATATATACTGCTTACAGAGTTGTACCATGTAATTTGCTGCTGTCATTCTCAGTGTTACGTCATTTCAGTGTTATGATTTATAGACACAGTAATCATAAAAGGTAAAAATAGTGAAGGCTTAAAAAAAATTGAGTATTCAGTTTATGCAGCACTAACATACAGTGGAGCCTTTGGACTGGAGCCCTGTCGGAAGCCAGGGACTTCAAGTATTATTTGGTTAGATTGCAGTGTGCTGACTGGGACCTGGAAAGGTTCAGGTTGTTGTCAGGAAAGTTCTTGCCAGCTGGTCATTATTAGCATTTAAGTTGATGTACTAATCAACCTAAAAATACTAGCTGAGCTGAGAGTCATTTGTAAGTTGAAGAAAGTTAAGGAAGGGGAGAGTTGGAAGGAGTTCCTGAATGGTGGAGAGCTTGCTGAAAGGTTGGACGCTGTGATCCACCCAGAGGCACTTCAGAAAAAAGGTTTGGTGATCTCCTTCTGCAAGATCACAGCCATTTAAAACTATGTGCATATTTCTATTCTGAAATACAGGAGGTGGCCATGAGTCCTACTTGACTACACGGTAGCTAGATTTTCCTTTCTTGTTAATTGTAAAGGGAGTCTTTACAAATTCTCCCTTTCATTTCTCCAGTTAACTGGGTTCGCCAGCAAGATTTTGCTAATCATTTTCCATTTTGGAGGGAATATAAGGATATTCCAATAAAAGAGTTTTACTTTCTTTAGTATACTGTGGCATGAGGCTGGTTATTTAGAGATTCTATAATTGGATGTGTGGATAAAACTATATTTTCTTTTAGAACAATAGCCGTAAACACAATGTCAATGATTTTACATAGTATGTACTACATGCCAAAGGCTGATCTAAGTGATTTATAAGAATGAATTAATTTGTTGCCACGAGTCAGTTGTGACTCATAGTGACCTTAGAGGGTAGAGCAGAACCACCCCACAGGGTTTCCAAGGAGCAAATGGTGGATTTCAGCTGCTGACCTTTTGGTTAACAGCTCTAACTCTTAACCAGGATGCTGTGTGAGGAAGGCATTATTATTATTGTTCTCAGTTTTATGGAAAAGGAAACTGAAGCACAGAGAGGTTTAAACTTGCTCAAGATCCCATAGTTTGTAAATAAGAGCTGGAATTTGAATCTGTGTAGTCTGGTATCAAGGTTCAGGAAACCTCAAGGATATAAAAATACTGGTATCACCACATGGAAGAAAATCTGTTATAAGAAGAAAATTAAAGTGAACACGGTAGAAAAAGTGAAAATTCAGCCTGTAGACTTTTCAGGAGTATAAATTTGTTGTTTATATTTTTCATTAAAGTTTTTGAGTGATTGCAGTTTTTTCAGCCATATAAGCTGAGTAGGAATGGATCCTTTATTATATGTTTTGCCTTATGATTTTAGATACACAGTTAATATATTAAATAATTAGTTTTTAAAGCTTAGGGATTTGTTTCCTATTTATCTTGTTCTCTTTTTGCATCTCATCTTGTTAGTATCATTTGAGGGATTTTTTTTAAATAGAAATTAAGAAATGGATGGTAGTTCTCAGTGTCTAGTTTGACATCCCCAATTCAGTAGGCATTTACAAAATCAGAATCTTAGAAGGAAGTTTATTTGTATATTGATATTCATACAATACTCATTGCTTTAGGAACATACAGGTGGATATCGAATCTTTATTCATAATACCCTAGATGATTTGGAAAATGTTAACTTAAAACATATCCTCTTTGTGTTTCTTAGCTTTGATTATTAAAAAAACATTGTATAAGTAATTGAAATGTATCTTTGAGACAAATGCTGTTCCCAGAAGGGATGAGGAAAGAAATATTGGCTATAAGTTAGCACTGATACTCATTTTTCTAATAGTAATTAATAATTATGTTTTCCTACTTAGACATTCTGGAGAATTGAAAAAATTTTGTTAGGGATAGACCTTTTTTCCACACTTAAAGGAATTTGACTTGCGAAAGAGATTTCTTTTACTTTGTAGTGCTTTTTGAAGTGTCTTTTCCTAGAGACTGTGTGTGTATGCAGATATGTATATATGTGTAAGTTCTTTTTTATTTCTGAATTTTGTTACTCTGAACTTACTAACTGAATTATGTTGAGACTATGCACAAAACCTTATTTTGTGAAATTTTATTTCCTAGTCACTTCTGTAAATTTTCATTAGAACTTACAGATTTCTATTAGATCATTTTCTGTATTACTAATTTTCTTTTTTTCTGTAGCTACCTAAACTACCAGTTACTGTGAGAGGTCTGTTGAAAATTCTCACTACAAAAGTTCATTTGTTTATTTCTTCTGTTTTTATTAATATGTTTTTTAACCTGTTATTAAGTACATGTGGGTTTGAAATTGTTCTACCTTCCTAGTTATACCATTTATTAATACGTAATTGTGTGTGTAATACATAGCATGTAGTGTGTATTAATATGTACATAATTGTTACTATCCATCAATTGCTACTATACCACTTTGGATAGTAACCAGTTGTTAATTGGTGTATATTTTAACATCTTTTTACTTTTAATATTTCTGGCCTTTCTGTTGTATTTCTCATAACTCATGTATAACTTTCTTTGTTTAACAGCATGATTTAAAAATATATTCTGGTAGTCTGTGTTTGAGTTTGAGAGATAAGTTCTTTACGTAGATTGTAACTATGATTTAGACTGTTTTTGGAATTTTTATGTTTCCTATTTGGCCATTTTTAGTCTTTTTTGTCTTCATAAAATACTTATGTTATATTAGGAAAAATCACAAATATGTATGTAAAGATTATGTTTACAACTTCAGTTTGAAATCACCTGCTGAGTCAGTTTGTGATTCTCAAAAGAAAAACAGTGTAATTATTTATGAATTTCCATGTATTAATTGAGTTACCATAAAAATTCCTTATGCTAATCACATTTGGATCCCACTCTGTGGGACTTGGCTTGGCTAATCACATGACCCATTTTGATGGCCCAGATGACTTTTGTCTAATAAGAGTTGCCCATTATTATTATTTTCCTTGTGATTGAGTGAAAGTGTACAATGCAGTTTAAATTTGCATGCCCACATACCTGCCGCTCCTTCTGCTCTCCTTGCCTGGTAATAGCACACTCCTCCTTTCCATTCTGTACATGTCGTATCCTCTTAACAATCTCTTGTCCCCTCCTCTCTGCCCTCTTCACTCCCTTATAGTAAGAGGCCAGTAGGACAACATCCTATAGATGCCTAGAACCATAAAGTGTACACGTGATATGGTCACTGTCCCTGAGTCCAGTCCATTCCTGTCCGAAGACATTTTTAGTCATTTTTGTCTTTTCTTTTTATTCTAATCTCTTTTCCTGTCATACCCTTTCCCCTTATTTCAGATTTTGACAAGTATAAAATTAATCAGTTTATCCTGTTTCTGAATACAAAGATTTAAGAATGTTTTCAACAAAATTCTTTCACCTTCTGATTTGTCCAGGATTTTGTTTCTATCTTGATTCCATCCCCTCACCCAAATTTCATATATTAAGCATGTTTGTTGACTTTCACATTCACATTGTTTTTTTTTCCATTTATATCCCCCACATAGCTTCTTCCCTCCTTCCTTCTTTTTACTCTGTAAGAAAAAAAAACACAAGTTTTTTCCTGATATTTTTTTTTTTACTATATGTAGAGCTAACGCCAAGGTAAGCATGAGTCCTACTGTTTCTTTTGGTGGGTTTCGTTTTTCCTAGTTTTCATGTGGAGAATGTTGCCTTTATGTTTCTCTGATTTCTGAGTTGTCAGATATATTTTTCTAGCTCTGCTTGGGCTCTCAGGTTTTGTGTATGCTTTTCTTTTAGCTCTAAAATCCTGCTGTTTTATACTCTTAAGAATTTTCTTTCTACAATTATCCATGCAGCACATACAACTAAAAGGTTTCATTTTGTATTTTTTGACTATTATGTTGTTAGTCATTCTCAAGTATACAGTAATAAGGAAGATCCTAAAACATTCAATAATAATTTACACTTTATATGTATTGCGTGTATGATACACAATTCAGACATTGCACCATTGAGATTATCTTTCCATTTTGATTAATTTGAGTAATGCCAAAATGATTGTTAGTTATTTTTGAAATAGCTATGAGTTATTTTGAAAACATTGAACTTAGTAAAAGTATTGGTCAGCAAAAATCAGTGAAATGACTTCTTGGTATTGTGATATTCCATCAGACTTTGAGAATAAAAGAAAAGATAGCATTTATGGCAGAATAGTTGTTTGAGGTGGGACATGAAAGGGAGGAGCATTGTGATATTGTGACCAGAGAACTGTCTGGTTGCTCTATACTGGAGGGTGTTGGAGCTTTGCCTAGGGTACTGCCAAAGAAAAGGAGGAGGATTGTGAGTGTAGGGTCAGGAGCGTGGGTGCCTAAGGCCACTGCAGATAGGACTGTGTGCGCTATTGTAATTGAGGAGCCCGGAAAAAGGTAATACAGGACCAAACAAAGGTGGCAGTGTGTTTCCTGTAAATCAAGGTAAACTGAAAAATTTCCGTTGTAGTGTACATAGGAAAGCTAGTGATGCAGGGTTAAGTGCTTGGCTGGGAACTATAAAAGATCAGCACTTTGCACCCACCAGCCACTCAATGAGAGGAACATGTAGCAGTCTCCTGTAAAGACATACAGATTTAGAAACCCTGTAGGGCAGTTCTGCTCTATCCTGTCAAGTCAATATGAGTTGGAATCAACTCAGTAGCAAGGGTTTTTATTTTATAGGCATAGATCAGATTTATTGATTTAATCAAGGAGACAAAAAAATCTTATTGAAAATGAGATGGCCGTATAAAGGAACAGACACATCCTTTCTAGTAGAGTTTTCTTGGGCTCCATAGTATCTGAGGAGATCATAAAACTTGTAAATTATGTACTTCACATAGAATAGCTATGTACTAAACCACTCTCTTAGTATACTGGATTACCTCACAATTCAGGAATTACTTATACAACAACCTATGCATGTCCAGTTTTTGAAAAACAGCTTATTGGGGTATAGTTCGTATACAGTAAACTGTCTTTAAAATGAAAGAATTTAATGATTTTTGACATGTACTACCTGTGAAACAGTCATCACAATTGAGATAATGAACATACCTTATCATCTTGCACACTTATGAAGATCAAAGCCTTATGTGTAGATAGTACCTCAGCATCAAGAAAACAGAAATCCTCACAACGGCACCAGTAAGCAGCATCATGATCATTGGAGAAAATAATGAGGTTGTCAGGGGTTTCATTTTATTTGATTCCACAGTCAAAACCCATGGAAGCAGCAGTCAAATCAAAAGATGCATTACATTGGGAATATTTGATGCAAAAGACTTCTTGAAAGTGTTGAAAAGTAAAGATGTCAGGTTGAAGACTGAAGTGCTCTTGACCCAATCCGTGGTGTCTTCAATCACATTTATATGCATGCAAAAGCTGGCTAAGGAACACAAAAGAAGAATTGATGCCTTTGAATTGTGGTGTTGAGGAAAAATATTGAATATACCATGGACTTCCAAGAGAACAAAAAGGTCTGTTCTGGGAGAGGTATTGCCATAGTGCTCCTTGGAAGCAAGGATGGCAAGACTGCATCTTACATACTTTGGATATGTTGTCAGGAGGGAACAGTCCCAAGAGAAGGACATCATGTTAGACAAATTAGAGGGTCAGTGAAAAGGGGAAGACTCTCAAGGAGATGGATTGACCATAATGGCTGCAACAATGGGCTTAAGCATTAAAACAGTGTAGGTGGGCATGGTCCAGGACTGGGCAGTGTTTTTGTTGGGGTCACTTTTGAGTCAGAAGTGATTTGACGGCACTAACAACAGCAACCTCCATCATCCCTGCAAAATTTGTTTGCAATCCTCTTTCCCACCCAATTACTGTTATACTTTCTGTTACTATAGATGAGTTTGCATTTATGGAAAAAAAACAACATTGCAGCCAAGCTCATACCCACTGTACCACCAGGGCTGCTGCATTTTCTAGAGTGTCATAACAATGGAATCATTCAGTATGCGCTTTAATTGTATGATGTCTTTTTCTTGTCTTTCTTACTTTGCTATTCATCCATATAGCATGCATGAGTACTTTATTCCTGTCTGTTGCTAAATGTTATTTCATTGTGTGGCTAAACCACTGCTTGTTTATCCATGTATGTATTATTGTAAGAGTGGATTGTTTTCAAGTTTTGTTTGTGAAGTATGTGTACAAGTGCATTTTCATTTTGAAGAACAAAAGTTTTAAATTTTGATGAAGTTAGTTACCGAGTGCTGTTACAACAAAAATACAGGTGGAAGCTTCTACAGACAGAAGTTTGTTTTCTCACAGTCTAGTGGCTAGAAGTCCAAATTCAGGGCATCAGCTCTAAAGGAAGGCTTTCTGTATATGTCAGCTGTGGATTGAAGGCCTTATCAGTGTAGGGACCCCACGTAGAAGGACACACTGTTTTCCTGGCTCTTGTTTCTTAGTGGTATGATGTTCCCTGTATCCCACTCACCTCTTTCTTCCACATCCCAAAAGAGATTCGTCTAAGATACTACTCAGTCTTGTAGGTAAAATCTTGCCCCTTGTAAGTAAAATCTGTCTCAGTAACATCCTAGAGATAGGGAAATCTTATCAGATGACAAAGTGGTAGACAACTGCAAAACACTGGGAATCATGGCCCAGCCATGGTGGCAGATACCTTGTGGAGACACAGCTTGATCCACAACATTATTTGTTGTTGTTTTTTGCCTCCTTTAAATGATTTGTATTTTGGCCCTGTTTTAGAAATCTTTGCATATCTTAAGACCATGAATATTTGTTTTTTTCTTCTGAGAGTTTTATACTTTCAGCTTTTTATGTTTAAATCTATCACCTGTTTTGAGTTGATTTTTATATGTGGGATGAGATAAAATTGAGGCTTACTTTTTTCTTTATTGAGAGTCCTGTTCCAATACCATTTCTCTGAAATTTATTCTTCCCCCATTGATTAACTTGGCATCTTTGTCAGAAACCATTGAGAATTTTTATGTCATCAATTTCTAAATCTCTTCGTTTCATTGACCAATATATGTATCGTAGCTTACTACACACTTTTTAAAATAGCTATGCAATAGTCTTAAGTTAGGTGGTTCTTTCAGCTTTCTTTATCTTTTTCAAAATTGCTTTTAATTATTTCAGGTTTTTTTTTTTTTGCCAATCCACATCAATTTTAGAATCAGCTGGTCTATGTCTGTAGAAATATACTACTCTGATAGGAGTTTCGTTAGACCTATAGATGAGTTTTGAAGAATACATGCCTAAAATTGTGTTATATTTCTTATGCCTAAACATAGGTATTTGTTGATTTCTTTCAGCAGCAATTTCAAACAGGAGAGCATTTGGCTTTGTGCTTACAGACCCATATGTGTTAGACTAGGTTTATAACTAAGCATTTAGCTTTCTTAGTAGCTTTTGTAAATAGTATTGTGTGTAATTTCAATTGCCATATGTTCACTGCTCATATAAATATTGATTGTGTGGTATGTGTATGTTAGTGTGTCTTGCAGCATTGTAAACTTACTCTAGGAATTTCTTATTTTGTGGGTTTTTTAATGTGGATAATCATACAGCCTGCAAAAGGGAGATCTGCGTATTTCTTGTTTCCTTTTTTTGCCCTGTGATGTACTAGCTAGGACTTCCTAGTACTCTGCTGAATGATGAGAATGACATCCCAGCTTTGTTCCAGAGTATAGGGAATGTGGTCTACCTTTCACCATTACGTACGATATTAACTGTAGGTTCTTCTTTTGTGTTTGTATAAGGTTGAGAAAGGTCTCTATTTTGGCCTTTTTTTTAAAAATTGTAAATGGATGTTGAATTTTGTCAGAATTTTCACCCACATCGATTGATACGATCATATGCTTTTTCATCTTTAATAATGCGATTGAGTTTTTTGTTTAGTTTGAGTAATGAGCTGAATTTTCATTCCTGGAATAGATCACACTTTATTATAACATATTACTGTTTGTTACATATTACTTATTATTGTTGGATTCTTTTTGATAATAGTTAAGGATTTTTGCATCCATGTTATTCTGCAATTGTACTGTCTTTGCCTTATTTTGGTGTTAGGGTAATGCTGATATCATAGAATAAACTGGGAAATGTTCCCTGTTCTTCAGTGTTTTCAAAGATTTGTGTAAAATTGGTCTTTTTTTTTCTTTAAATATTTGGTATAATTTAGTAAAATTGGTTTTACTTTTCCTTTAAATGTTTGGTAGGTATTGCAGTGAAACTATTGGTCTAGAGAGTTTTGTTTTTCTAGTTTTAAAAACTGTATATTCAGTTTCTTTAATAGTGAGGATATCAGTTTTGGTTTGATACTAATTACTTAGCAAAGAGTGTTGAAGTAACCAACTCTAGTTTGGAATTTGTCTCTTTCTTAGTTCTGTCAGTATTTTTCTTCATGTAATCTGAAGTATTCTTGTTAGGTGTTTGCGTATTTAGAATTGTTGTGTCTTGTGGTGATGCCGTCAAACTCTAACCAAAACCAGACAAAGACCAATAAGGAAAGGAAACTATAAACGGTTTTTCATCGTGAACATAGGCACAAAAATTCATAACCAAATCTCTCCAGTTCTATTTCCTATCTTGTCAGTTCTAACTCATGACAACCCAAATGTGCCAGAGTAGACCTCTGTTCCATAGAGTATACCGTAGCTGCTTTTTCAGAAGTAGATGATCAGGCCTGTGTTTCACGGTGCATCTGGGTGAACTTAAACCTCCAACCTTTTGATTAGCAGCTGAGTACATAAAGCATTTGTACTTCCTAGGGACTCAACCAAAATGTTAGTAACTCTAACTCAGCATTGTATAAAAAGACTAGCATAAAGACCAAGTGTGGTTTATCTTCTGAATATATGATTGGTTTCAAATTTTATAGTCTATCAATAAAATTAAAAGTACTAAGAAGATAAAATAAAAATCAAATCTCAGTGGATGCAAAAAATCACTTAAAATATTCAGTATCCATCCATGATAAAAGCTGTCAGCAAACTAGTACTAGAAGGGAACTTCTTCTGCTTGTAAAGGACATTTCTCTATCTCCCCACAAACACCGCACCGAGAGGGAAAAAAAGCCTAAATTTACATGTTTAATGTTGAAAGACTAGCATGAGAAAATAGGCCAAGCTTACTAATAAACCTAACTGTAAAAATTCTAAATAAAATACTAACAAAACAAATCTAGGAGTATAGTAAATGAACAGCTAACAGGGAGCAGATGGGTCATTTCCCACCACAGCAATGCAGTTATTATTTCTGTCCTCTGAGAATGTAAGTCGTACACATGGCTTACTGTCTACATTAACACGATGCTGATGTCATACTGTCTTAATTAACATGAGTTTTCTGTTCCTAAGTATTTTTTTCAGTCCAGGAACTTTCTGAAAGACTCATTAACTCTTCAACAGAAGCTATCAAATGGCAGTTTACATACACATTTTTTACCGTCTTTTAACTTCCTGTTACTAATATACCACCTTTAAGAAAGCATGCTAAATGATGTATATTATTTGTTGGAGTGAAAAAGTCGACTGTGTTGGATATTCTTTTTGGTTCTTGTGCTGATTTTATAGAGAGAGAGAGAATGTGTGTGTGAGTGAACGGGTGAGACCTGATGGCATAATGGAAACCATGATGTTGTAGTAGTTAATTGCTATGGCTGCTGATCAAAAGGTCAGTAGTTGCAATCCACCAGATGTGCCTTGGAAACTCTATGGGTCAGTTCTGCTCTGTGCTGTAGTGTCACTATGCATCAGAATAGACTCCCTGGGGATGGGTTTTTTTTGTTTTTTGTTTTTTTTGATGGCATAGTGGTTAAGAGCATGTCACCAGCCGAACAGTCAACAGTCTAAATCCACTAGTCACTCCTTGGAAATCCTATGTGGCAGATGTACTCTGTTATTTAGGGTTACTGTGAGTCAGCATTGATTCTGTTTCAATGAGTTTTATATATATGTGTGTATATACATATATATGTATCTATACATTTGCGTATATGTATGTGCACATACATACATGCTAAAGCACACATATATAAAATTAAAATAGGTGTTATATGAGGGGCATTTTTTTTTTTTTAATGATACATTTTTCTTCCGTGCCAATCTAGGAAGTTCACAGATGGGTGCTACTATAGTCGATGCTTTGGATACCCTATATATCATGGGACTTTATGATGAATTTCAAGATGGGAAGAAATGGATTGAAGATAACCTTGATTTCACTGTGGTGAGTGTATGATCGATGATTAATCTCTTAAAGTAACTGAAAAGGCTATTTGATCATTGTAGTTTTTGAACCTTATACTGTCAGTTTAAGGAAACTGTGACACTAAGTCCCCTTTGATCTTTTAGGATTATGAGTGTTTAATGTTTATATAAAATAATATGAGGATTGCCAATTAAGTTTGTGCACTTATCCTAAAGATAGTGCTACATACCTCATTGCTGACTATCACTATGACCACCTTTGAAGTACTCTCCTTGTGAAACTATGTACTGACATAGGTGCCTAATCTACCCTCCAAAGTAGTTTTAGAACTGTTTCTGGAATGGCTGCCAGAGCTGTCGTTGCATTACCATTGATGTCCTGAATGTCATCCAAATGTCTTCCTTTAAATATTACATTCAGCTTTGTGTAAAGAAGAAAGTCATTGGGGGCCAGATCAGGTGAGTAGGGAGGGTGTTCCAATACAGTTATTTGTTTATTGGCTGAAAACTCCCTCACAGACAACTATACAATTAAGCTCATGAACTTGCTGCCTTGCTGCCATATGCAATGGTCATTCCAGAAAGAATTCAAAAATTGCTTTGAAGGGTGGACTAGGCACTGGCATTGGTGCGTAGCTTCCCAAGGGGAGTACTTTGAAGGTGACTGTAGTGATAGTCAGCAGTGATTTATGTAGCATTTAGAGCAGTTAAGTTCTCGGACTTAATTTTGAGACCTTGTGTATCTTCCTTTTACCCTTATCATTTGAGGCAATGGGGTAGGTACAAGAGAAAAATAATGAACTACAAATCATGGTAAACCATAAACTACTTTATGAATAATAAAGGTTTTGTTGTTTTAAAAATGATTTGGTGAGGTGTTGATGACTCTTTGTCATTAGGCCTGTGCCTGTCTGTGCCAACTCTACTACTAAATAAAAGATGGTAAACCCCACTTCATCACAGATTGCATAGTATAAAGATTATCATGCATCTAGTGAGCACTGGAAATGGATCCAGGCTTCACTTTCTAACTTCTCCATGACCCAGCCATACGTGTGGCACTTTCTTTCTCACCCCGGCAACCAAGGGTTCAGTCAGACTTCATCCCTGGCCAACCTGAGACATGGCAGAACACTTCTGGCACCTGGAGCTAGGTTATCTGGTACTAGTTATTGGCTCAGGAGTCTGCACAATTCCCTGTGCTTCAGACCAACTGGCCTTTCTCTGTCTGTCTGTCTGTCCCTCCAAGATTAGGTCACAAGCTAGAAGGAGTCTGTCCTCCTTCATTTACTGCTTGTGTAGCCTTTCTCTGACCACCAGCCACCCAGAGCTAGGTCTACACAAGTTATGTCTCTTCTGCCAGGCCGTGCTCCTCATTGCTCAGTGTGGGTTTGTTAATTCTCTGTCAGATGTCACAAAATTCATGGAGACTGTTAAAGATGAAAGAAATACACAGAGTCACTGTACCGGAAAGAATTGGTCAGCATTCAGCCATTTTAGGACATAGCATATGATAAAGAACCAAGGATTCTGAAGGAAGAAATCTATGGTGCACTGAAAGCATTGGCAAAAAACAAGGCTCGTGGAATTAACAGAATACCAATTGAGACATTTTAGCAAATGGATACTTCACTGGAAGTGCTTATTTGTCTATGCCAAGAAATTTGCAAGGCAGCTACCTGGCCAACTGATTAGAAGAGAGATGTGTTTGTGCCTATTCCAAAGAAAAGTGGCCCAACAGAATATGGAAATTAACAAACAGTGTCATTAATCTCACACAGAAGGAAAATTTGTTGAAGGTCATTCAAAAGTGATTGCGGCAGTACATCAATAAAGGAATTGCCAGCAATTCAAGCCAGATTCAAAGAGGATGCGGAACAAGGGATCTTGACTGAAAGCAGAGAATACCAGAGAAGTATCTACCTGTGTTTCATTGACTGTGCAAAAGCATTCAGTGGTATGGATGATAACAAATTATGAATAACATTGCAAAGACTGACAATTCTAGAATACTTAATGGCAGTCATAAGGAACCTATGCTTAGACCAATAGGTAACCAAGGGGAAACTGTGTGGTTTAAAGTTAATAAAGGTGTGTATCAGGGTTGCATCTTTTCACTGTACAAATAATCTGAGAAGCTGGACTCTATGAAGAAGAATATGGTGTCAAGATTGGAGGAAAGCTCATTAACAACCTATGAGATGCAGATAATACAACCTTGGTTGCTGAAAGTGAAGAGGACTTGAAGCACTTACTGATGAAGATCCAAGACCACAGCCTTCAATATGGATAATAATGCAAAATCAAGAAAACAAAAATCATCACAACTGGACCAGTAAGCAACATCATCATAAGTGGAAAGAAAGACTTAAGTTGTCAGTGATCCACAGTCAACACCCCTAGAAACAGCAGTCAAAAATCAACTGATGTTTTGCATTGGGCATGTCTCCTGCAGCATACCTCTTTAAAATACTAAAAACAAAATGTGACTTTGAGGACTATGGTGTGCCTGACCCAAGCCATGGTATTTTCATTCACCTCATAGTCATGTGAAAGCTAGACAACTAATACAGAAGACTGTAGAATTGACACATTTAAATTACAGTATTGGTGAATTTATTGGTGAAGAATACTGAACATACCATACAATGCCAGGAGAACAAACCAGTCTATCTTGGAAGGAATACAGCCAGAATGCTAATTGGAATCAAGGATGATGAGACTTTGTGTTGCATATCTTTCATGTTATCAGGAGGGACCAGTCCTTGGAGAAGGATGCTGAGCTTGGTAAAGTAGAGGGTCAGTGAAAAGGAGGAAGGCCCTCAAGGGAGATGCTGCAACAGTGATCTCACACAGCAAGAATCGTGAGGATGGCACAAGAGTGGGCACTGTTTCCTTCTGCTGTACATAAGGTTGCTACTAGTTGGAACTAACTCAGTGGCACCTAACAACACCAATTTACCTATACTTACAGTTCCCTATGTATTATAACCAGAAAGGATACAAGTAAAGAGATACATCAAGCAGGATTCAAGAGAGGTCCAAATACAAGGCTTCTGTTGTCTCCAGGATGGTATCGTACCATTTCTAATTCATTGATGTTCTCACCAATCTAGGAAGCTGTAAAAGGAGGCTTATATGTAAGGTGGCTTAGTTATCTAAACATAAATACTACAAGTGGATGGCTTTAACAAGTGCATTTATTTTTTCACAGTTTAGAAGGCTAGAAGTTTATATTTAGGAGACCTCTTCTAGAGAAGAAAGTTCCATGTCTCTTGGAGCTTCCTAGTGCTGGGTGTCTTCATCTTTGCTGTGTAGTATGCTTGTTTGATGTCTTTTATGTATCAAAAGCGATTTGATTCATAGTACACTGTAATAGCGTAACAACACCCGCTTGTCTGTCAGTTTGTGGTACTGTGGGGGCTTACGTGCTTCTGTGATGCTGGAAGCAATGCCACTGGCAGGGTCACTCATGATGGACTGGTTTCAGCTGAGCTTCCAGACTAAGACAGACTAAGAAAAAGAACCTGGCAGTCTATTTTTGAAAAGAATTAGCCAGTGAAAACCTTATGAATAGCTGTTGAACATTGTTAGATATAGTGCTGGGAAATGAGCCCCCTTCCTTGTTGGGAGGCACTCTAAAGACGACTGGGGAAAAGCTGCCTCTTCAAAGTAGAATCAACCTTAATGATGTGGATGGAGTCCAGCTTTTGTGACCTTCACTTGCTGTCCTGGCATGACTCAAAATGAGAAAAAAACAGATGGAAACATCCATTAGTAATTGGAATGTGGAGTGTATGAGGTTTGGCTCTAGGAAAATTGGAAATCATCAAAAGTGAAATGAAATACATAAACACCAACACCGTAGGCATCAGTGAACTGAAATGGATGAGTATTGGCCATTATGAATTGAACAGTCATATGGTCTGTTATGCCAGGAAGGACAGCTTGAGGAGGAATAGTGTTGCATTCTTTGTCAAAAAGACATTTCATTACCTTCCTGAAAACACAGTGCTGTCAGTGATAGGGTAATATCCTTATGCCTACAAAGAAAGCCAGTTAATATGAATGTTATTCAAATTTACATGTGAACTGCTGAGGTCAAAAATGAAGAAACTGAAGATCTTTACCAGTTTCTACAGTCTGTAAGTGATCAGACATGCAATCAGGATGCATTGACAGTTACTGGTGATTGCAATGTAAAAGTTGGAAATAAAGAAGAAAAATTGGTATTGGAAACTGTTGCCTTGGTGATAGAAATGAGGCCAGAGATTGCATGATAGAATTTTGCAAGACCAATGACTTCTCCGTTGAAAATACCTTTTTTTTTGCTGATCTAAACAGTGTCTATACATGGACCTCGCCAGATGGAATAAACAGGAGTCAAATTGACTACATCTGTGGAAAGAGATGATGGAGAAGCTCAGTACCATCAGTCAGAACAAGACCAGGTGCTGATGATGGAATAGACTATCAGGTTGCTCATATGCAAGTTCAAATTGAAACTGAAGAAAATTAGAGCAAGTTCATGATAGCCAAAGTATGACCTTGGGTATATGCTACCTGAGTTCAAAGACCTTTTCAAGAATAGATTTAATGTGTTGAACCCTTAATGACCAAAGATCAGATGAATTGTAAAGAAAGAGGTCATTAAAAAGACAGGAAAAACAGACCAAAGTGCATTTCAGAAGAGACTCTGAAACTTGCTCTTGAATGTCAAGCAGCTAAAACGAAAGGAAGGAATGATGAAGTGAAAGAACTGAACAGAAGATTTCAAAAAACTGCCCAAGAAGACAGAGTGTTATAATGACATGTGTATAGAGCTGGAGATAGAAAACCAAAAGGGAAGAACATGCTCAACATTTCTCAAGTTGGAATAACTGAAGAAAGAATTCAAGTGTCCAGTTGCAGTAGTGACAGATTTTTCAGGGAAAATGCTAAATGACTCAGGAAGCATCAAAGGAAGATGAAGGAAATACACAGAGTAATTGCACCAAAAAAATTGGTCAACTTTCCACCATTTCAGGAGGTAGCTTATGAAAAGGAACTGATGGTACTGAAGGAGGAAGTCAAAGCTGCATTGAACGCGTTGGTGAAAAACAAGGCTCCGGGAATCAATGGAATAACAGTGGTGATATTTCAACAAATGGATGGTAGTGCTGGAAGTGCTTATTCAGCTATGCTAAGAAATTTGGAGAATAGCTCCCAGGCCAATCAACTGGAAGAGGTCCATATTTATGCCTATTTCCAAGAAAGGTGATCCAACCGAATGTGGAAATTAAACAGTATCTTTAATATTATATGAAAGTAGAATTTTACCAAAGGTGATTCAAAAGCAACTGCAACAGTATATTGATAGCCAAGCCAAGTGCCGTCGAGTCAGATCCGACTCTGGCGACCCTAGGGTCCAGGGTAGGGAAGTGCTAAAAGTTCAAGCTGGATTCAGAAGTGGATGTGGATCCAGAGGTATCCTTGTTCTTGTTGGATGAATCCTGGCTGAAAACAGAGAATACTAGAAAGATGTTTACATAAGTTTTATGGGCTGTGCAGAGGCATTCAACTGTGTGGATCGTAACAAATTATGGATAATGTCGCAGAGACTGGAAATTCCAGAACACTTAAATTGTCCTCATGAGGAATCTGTATTTGGATCAAGAGGCAGTCATGTGAACAGAACAAGAGAACACTGCATGGTTTAGTCAGGAAAGGTGTGCGTCAGGGTTACTTCCTTTCACTATACCTTTTCAATCTGTATGCTGAGCAAGTAATTCAATAAGGTGGACTGTATGATGAAGACTGAGGCATCAGAATTGTAGGAAAACCGATTAACAACCTGTGCTATGCAGATGATACAGCCTTGCTTGCCAAAAGTGAAGAAGACTTGAAATACTTACTTATGAGGATTAAAGACCACAGCTTTCAATATGGTTTGCAGCTCAACATCAGGAAAACAAAAATCTTCACAACTGGACCAGTAAGCAATATCGTGATAAATGAAGAAGGGATTGAGGTTGTCAAAGATTTCATTTTACTTGGTTCCATTAATCAATGTTCATGAAAGCAGCAGTCAAGAAATCAGAAGCTGTATTGTATTGGGAAAATGTGCTACAAAAGATCTCTTTAAAGTGTTGAACCTGCATGTCACCTTGAGTGAGATAAGTATGATCTAAGCTTTGGTATTTTCAGTTGCATGATACGCATGCTAAAGCTGAACAATTTATAAGGTATACAGAAGAACTGATGCTTTTGAATTGTGGTTTGGGAAGAATGTTGACTACACTATGGACTAGTGTAAGTACAAATAAATCTGCCCTGGAAGTGCAACCAGAGTGCTCCTTGGAAGCGAGGATAGTGATACTAGGTCTTACATAATTTGGATATATTGTCAGGAGGGATCAGTCCCTGGAAAAGGATATCATCATGCTTGGTAAAGTAGAGGGTCTGTGAAAAAGATGACTATTAAGAAGATGGATTGACAAAGTGACTGCAACAATGGGCTTAAGCATATAAAAAACAATTGTGGGCGTGGCACAGGACAGGGAAGTGTTTTCTTGTGTTGTGAGTAGTATTGCTATGAATTGGAACAGACTGGAGGGTACCTAACAACAATAACAGCGTAACAAACATAACTTAATCCTTATTAGCATATCCTGATCCTTCCTCATCAATAAGAGGTATAACCTATTCACAAATAGGATTATAACCACAGGCAGAGTTTAAGATTTACACACTTATTTTTGATGGGCACAGTTCATCCATAATAAGGGTTCCTTGTAGTAGTCATTGGGATCTCATATGTATGACTCAATGAATATGCATGATTGACTGCATTATATACCCCCTTAGTTCTTGAGGTTATTGTTAGGTAATGAGTTCCCTGACTGTTTTAGAAAAACAAAGACACCTCAATTCCGTGGGAAATTGTAATTCTGCTTCCAGAATCTGTAGACAAAGTTCAGACTGAGTGCTTTGTCCCACACCCTGTCTTACCAACATTCTTGGTATGATTCGTAAGTGGGCCAGTTTAAATTTGAAGCACAGCACAGCTGCATTACCGGTTGTGACCTTAGAAAGTTACTTAGTGTTTCTAAACCTGTTGTAAAATTGCTGTCTCATTGCAATATTGTTAGGATTACTTTCGGTAACCAGCATTTGTTAAGAGCTTAGTAAATAGTAGCATGTATTCTGTTTATTCTCCTAAAATACTTTTTGATTCTTTTGTCATATTCGTTATCTTGCATGATATTTGCACTCATTCTTTCTGATTGAAGTATTCTTCAGTCCTTCTCTGTCTGCTTTTCTCTCTGTCTGTAATTACTTCTTTTGTGATGCCTTTCCTGCAACTGATTAGACTAAAGCTGATGACTTTGTTTTATTTCACTCCAGCATTTGGACATAGCTCATTTAAAGCAGTTTCCATTATCACTTAGGTTTAGATTTGTCTATGAGTGACATCTAAATCAAAACTAAACTTGAAAAAAAAGAAAAGAAAAAACTAAATGTGTTGCCACTGCGTCAGTTCTGACTTATATAGTGACTGTATAGGGGAGAGTGGAACTACTCCATAAGATTTTCAAGGCTGTAAATATTCATGCAAGCTGACTGCCACATTTTTGTCTGGAGGAATAGTTGGTGGATTCTAACTGCCATCGCTTTCCTCAGCAGCTGGGTGCTTAAGTACTGTGCCACCAGAGTCAATTCAAGGTCCAAGGTTACCAACAGAAGTTACCACTCATACTCAGGTAGTGAGTGGAGTAACTACATACAGAAGGGACAGAGCAAGGACAGTTTCAGTAGTGGGCACTGGTTCCCCATGGCCAGTGAGTTAATCAGTAACCAACACATAGCTGGTCATCTGCAGGTACCCCTCTGCCACCTGTGAGGAACCCTATTCCTTCCCCATGGGGAACAGATGCAGAAACATGGTTGGCCAGGTGCCATACTGTACCTGTTTATGAGCTGAGCAGAGTAAGTTAATGTGTAGTGAAACAGGGAGAAAGGTTTCCTGATGAGGGTAAAAAATGGAGAGAGAAAAACTCAGTTTCCCACCTCTGTTAGGGAGTGCTTTGGTCCCAAGGCTTTGATTTGCCTGCCTGAGTGGGAGGCCCAGGAGCCTCAGCAGACCATACCCTCAGTAGCTTAAGTAAGATAGTATTTATTGCTTTTCATGTGAAGTAAATACAGAAAGGAGTGGTTCTGTGCTGGCCTGGGTAGTTTCTTGACTGTGAAGGACTTAGGATCTTTTGTCCTGTTGCTCTGTTACTTTTGAGATACAGTTTTTACCTCATGTACAAGTTGATATTTCAAGATGCAGGTATTCTATCCGGCATCTAATTGACAGAAAAAAAAGAATGAATAGAATATAACCAGAAAACCTAGTGCAGTTGTGCTCTGCTTGTCACCACAAAGCCAGATACAGAGATGGGGAGGGACTGTGCATTATTCAGATCACTCGGGATCTGAGAATATGACAAGTTAGCCAAGTGCCGTCGAGTTGATATGGCAGGTTAGCACCCTGAAAACCATTTTAACGTCTCATCTCACGCCAGAGGTTTTCATAGGAAGGAGGAGGAAAGGTTACAGAAAGAAAGTAGGTGTTATGCAGATGGGGGCAGCACAAGTGTGTGGGGAGAGTGGCTGGTCACAAGGTGGGTTGTCCAGGAACTGTGATATTGTCTGGGCAGTGGTCTCAGGTCCTTGGGCAGGGCCTGGAGTCACAAAGTGAGCCAGAGTCAGGGGATTGTTAGAAAAACTGTGATGTTATCTGACTCAGTCCCCTGGGCAATATCTAGGGGGGGGTGGGGGTGGGGGGGGTGGAGGGGGGAACCTGCTCCAGGTTCAGTCTGAGAGATAAGGCAAGGATTTTTATCAGTATTATATAATTATTAGCCCTTTCAAGCGGAAGGATATGCCACTGAGTTTTAAAAAAAACACTTCCTGAAACATGCCACTCTGTTTTTGGTTGTATGCTTACATGTAGACATTATTCATTTGGCCCCACCTAACTCTGAAGGGAAGCTGAGAAATGTAGTATTTTTGTTTTGTGTTGCTAGTTCGTTAGATTTTAAGTTTTGTGTCTTATCTAATTTGTTGGTGTACAGTTGTTCATAATATCTCTTATGGCTTTTTATGTCTGTAGATTGAGTAGTAGTATCTCTGCTTTCATGTCTGATATTAGATGACATGCATCTCTTTTTGTTTTCTTTGTTGATTTAGATAATGGTCTGTCAATTTTATTGACGTTTAAAAAGAAAACTAATTTCACTGTTTATGTCTATTGTTTCTCTGTTCTACTTCACTTATCCCTGTTCATATCTTAGTTTTTCCTCCTTGTAGTAGCTTTGGACTTGGTTTGCTCTTTTTTTGCCCAATTCAAGTTGTAAAGTTATGTGATTAACTTGAGATCTATTTTTATTAAAATGTGTTTATTGCTGTTAATTTCCCTCTGAACAGTGTCTTTGCTTCATCCTTATAAGTTTTAGTATGTCGTACTTCATTTTCATTCTGCTGTGTTTTTTTCTGATTTCTTCCTAGATTCGTTGATATGTAATGATGTGTTGTTTAATTGTCACTTAATATATTTTCCACTTTTCCTTGTTATTGATTTCTAACCTCATTTGATCTCTGTGGTTTTTATATGATTTCAGTCTTTTAAATTTATTGAGACTTACGTAATGACCTAATAGATGGTCTGCTATGTCAGTGGTAAAGTGTGGGGTGCTCTGTGTATGGCTATTAGGTCTGCCTGGTTTATAGTGTCATTTAGGTCCTCAGTTTATTGTCTTATTTTTTTTTTTTAAATTGTTCTTCATTCTAGAATATGTGTTTGTTATTTAAAGTTGTATACTGAAATTTACAGCAATTATTGTGGAAGTATTTTTCCTTTCAATTCTGCCGGTATTCTTTCTATATTTTGGGGTTCCAATGTTAGGTCCATTTGCATTTTTAATTGTTGTATCTTTTTGGTGATTGTCTGCCGTTATTTCTTTGAATATTCTTTCTTTTCTATTCTTCATATCCTTTGCTTTTTTGATTTCTGTAATGTATAGCTTGTTTGACTATCTTCTGCATTTCATTAAGCCATACTCAGCAATCTTGAGCCTTTTCTCTTGTTGCCATTGTATTTGGTGATATCTAATTGATGTTTCCTTTCCTCTTCCTCATTACTTTCTTTAAATTGGAAAAATATTTTTCTTATTCCACTTCAAGGTTAAGAAGATTCCTTTATTACCTTCTACAAGATTTATTTTACATTTCTTACATAAGAATACATTTCATTTGGATTTGATTTGGGGATATGATGCACAGGTCCTGTTCTGTACCCATTGCTGTCAGTTGATTCTGACTCACAGTGATCCTATAGGGCAGAGTAGAAATGCACCATAGTTTCTAAGGAGTGGCTAGTGGATTTGAACTGTTGAGCTTTAGGTTAGCAGCCAAAGAGCTTAACTAGTGTGCCATCAGATCTCTTGGTGTGAGGGTAGGGGTCAAAAATTGTGTTAATGTATATTAATAGTTTACCATGTACCGTTTATTTAAAGTACATGTTTTTTCCCTTTCAAAAACTGCAGTGCGGTGCAGTAATTATTTTAAATCTGATAATTTTGTATGTGAGTCTTCATTTCTGGCCTCTGTTCTGACCCATATTATTGTAGTAGTACCACAATGTTTTAAATATTTTCATTACAATGGTTCTTGGAGCTGAATATCCTAAGGTGGTCATGGAGGAATTAGTATGACTGTTTCTGGCTTAGATCTGGCTTGTGTCCTGTTTTTTATGGTTTAGGAGCTAAGAATTTTTTTTTTTTTTACTTTTAAAGAATTGTTAAAAAGAAGAGGAGGTGATCATATATGACTTCTGAAGCCTAAAATATTTACTGTCTAGCCCTTAACAAAAAAAGTTGCTGACCTCTGTCAACTTCTACAAAAAAATAGAGAAGAAGTCTACTGTGATTTTTATTGCAATTTCATTGAGTTCACAGATAAATTTGGTAGTCATTTGCTTTTTCACGGTACTGAGCATTCTAATTCATGAACATGCTGTACCCCATCACTTATGTCTTCATTAATTTCACTCAGTAACACTTTGTAATTTCCATACTATACATGTCTTTTAACTGAGTGATTTATAAAGGTTGATTGTTTTTGATACAGCATAACTTCTATCATTAGAAATCATTGTCTTATTATTTGTAGTCAATATAGAAATTTTTTTTACATGTCAACCTTATATCCTGTAAAATTGTTCACTTAATACTAGTTGTATATTTCTTTAGATGTTTTTGAATCTTACACATACCAAGTTAGATTTTTCTACAAATAGTTTTATTTTTCCTTCTTTTAATTCCTTCTAAGCTGTATTTCCTTTTGTTTCCTTATTGCAAAGACCAGTACCTCTAGTACAATGTTGAACAGAAGTGGTGAACATAGATAGCTTATCCTATTTGTGATCTCAGGGTGAATGCTTTCAGTATTTCACCATTGTATGTCCTTTAGATATTTTGTTAGGTACCTTTTATCAGATTAATGAAAATCACTGTCTCTTCTCTTTTTTTTTTTAGTGTAAAATGTTTTTAATAATGATGAATGGGGTGCTGAATTTTGGCAAATACTTTCATCTAACAATACTGAATAATCTGATTATTTTGTGTATATTTTAATTCAGGGAGCCATGGGTGTAGTGGTTAAGTGCCCTGGCTGCTAACCAAAATGTTGGCAGTTCAAATCCACCAGGTGCTCTTTGGAAATGCTGTAGGGCAGTTCTGCTCTGTCCTATAGGGTCAATAAGAGTTGCAGTTGTTTGAAGGTCAGTGGTTTGAATCTATTCAAAAGATGTGGCAGTCTGCTTCTGTTAAAGATTGCAGCCTGGGAAGACCCTATGGAGGTAGTTCTACTCTGTCCTGTAGGGTCACCATGAGTTGGAATTGACTTGATGTCATATAAAAACAGGAACACATTTTCATTTGAAAAATTATTCTGATTGAAATTCAGATGTTAGTACCTACTTTGTTTTCCCGGAATAAGCCTACTTATCTTACCCCGGGTCCAATTTGTTAATATTTTATGTATTATGTCAGTTTTACATCTATTTCATAGGAATGATTGCAGTAATTTTCATTCTTTTTATCATTGTAGTAATCATACATGTAACAAAATATTTGATAGTTCAACAGTCTTTGCCTGTGCAGTTGTTATGTTAATTATGTTTGTAATGTTTTTCAACAAAGTTTTCTTAAAGCATCAAATTTTGCTTTCATGGTTATTCTGTCTTTAAATGAATTGGGAATTGTTTCCATTCTTCCTGTTTTCTAGAAGATCCTGTATAAGATTGTTATTAAGAGTTAAAAAGAGTTCATAGGTTAAACCTTCCTGGGCTAAAATTTTATTTGTAGGAAAGAATTTGTATATTTTATTACTTTAATAGGTACTTGCATTATTTAGGTTTTCTGTGTTCTTGAATTAGTTTGGACATTGTGTTTTTCCAGAAATTTGTCTGCGTCATGTAAATTAAAGAAAAATTTTGGCAGAAAGGTATCTCTTTCCCTTATAAGCATTCTAATTATATAGAATCAGTAGTAATGTGCACCATTTTCTTTCTGATAACTGGATTTTTGAGTTTCAGTTTTAGTTGTCTACATTTACTAGCTGACCATTAAATTTTTTACTTTTTCGAAGATCAGTTTTTGTTTTCGATTATCTCTGTTGAACAGTTGTGTGTTTCATTTCTGTCCATCTAATGTTTTTATTATTTAATTTGCAATTCTTTTTCTAGCTTCTTGAGATACATTTATCGGCTGGAAATGTGGTTTATTTTCTAATATATATGTACATAAGCCTGTATTTATGATTGGTTTTGGTTTTCACAAGTTTGCAACCTGTTTGCAATGAGGGAAGAAGGGCCTTACAAGAGTGGTTATAGCAGATTCGTTCCTAATAAGTCAAAGCCAAGTTATTAAGTCTAATATAAATTCTTCTTTTCTTTTATTTCCTCAATAATGTAACTATCTGGGACACTTTAGCTCCACTAACTGACTACTCTCTTATTTTTTATTGTTTTGTCACAATTTTAATTACCTGTATTTTTTAAATTCCACAAAATGTCATTCATATTTTATACTATTACATTCATTTTTATATACCATTTTTTCATATATCTTGTTGCTTCCATGGGATTCTTTACTTCAGGCTGAAGAATTTGTTTTAAATATCACCTTTGGTGTCTGTCTGCTGGTGATGAGTTCTCTGTTTTGGGATTGGGGAGGGTGAGAAAATGTCCCTGTTTTGCCTTGATTTTTAAAGCATGTTTTCGTTTGAATTAGAATCTAGAATTCCTGATTGGTGATTATAGTATATCAGTACTTTTTAAGCATCGCTGCCAGCTTTGCTAAATTTTATAATTTTCATGAAAATGTTACTCAGGATTTGAGTCATATGGTAGATGTATAAGTTTTTAAGAAACAGTGGCTATAATCACTAGCTGTATATTTCATCTCCATTTATTTAATGTTATTGCCTGTACTTGTTTTCCTTATGTAAATGATTTGCATTCTGGAGAAGTTTAAATCTTTCATTTGTTATCAGTGCAATGGATTTTATGCTCACAATGTACTTCTTTTTAAGGAAGTTAAATATTGTCATTTTCTTTTTATAGAAAAAATTTTAAACATTTATAAATCATCTGGAATTTGTTTTGATATGTACATAAAATGAGAAACTTGATTTCTTACATAGCAACCAATTTTCTTAACATTAGCTGAACACTCCATCATTCTGTTATTTTGTGGTACCTCCTTTAACATTAATTGTTAAATATAATTGAAAAAAATCACGAGCAAAGATAGTGAAAAGGAAGCTGTATTGTAGTTATTAGAAATGGAGGGAGAATAGTTAACAACATTAGATATGTAGATAAGATCACAACAGTATGCAGAGTGCATGAAAATAGCCCATTGGTTTTCAAATTAAGAAACTTCGGTGACAGTAATTTTAGTAACATTGGCAAATGGTTGGTTAGATTGCAATTGGATGAAAGATAAAGGTGCAGAAAGTAGAAAAAACTCTTTTCCTTAGGGTTGTTAGAGAAAAATGAAGTATTGAAAATTGTAAAGTAATATATGTATGTGAAATATATCCAATATGTTTTCACAGAATTCAGAAGTGTCTGTGTTTGAAGTCAACATTCGATTCATTGGAGGCCTACTTGCAGCATATTATCTTTCAGGAGAGGAGGTAAGCAAAATCAAATAATACATTGTTTTGATTTCTTTGTATTGCCTTGACTTCTCCATCTGAAAGATCTATAAATATGTTCATTAGTGCTTTTTGGTATAGTGTCATCATTTGCATACTGTCTTCTCTGTTTCCTTATTTTTAGTATTTTAGCTTTTGATTTATTTTTGTGGTTTCTCTGTGTTGATACCTGGATCCTCTGTCCTGCATTGTATTGTCAAGTATGTACCTGATGTTAGTGATTTTCTATTTGAAGAACTTCCTTCAGTATTTGTTGTAATCTTGGTTTTTGCAAATTCTGTGAACTTCTGTTCACCTGAGAATGTCTTAATTTTGCTGTCATATTTGAGAGACAGTTTTGGAGGATATGTAATTCTTGGTTGGCAGTTTTTTGCCTTCAAGGCTTTGTATGTGTCGTTCCGCTGCCTTCTTGCCAGGGTGGTTTGTTTCCTCTCGGTAATCTGAACTCAGTCTTGTTAACTCTCCTTTGTACCTTATATTTTATTTAAACCTAGCTGCTTTTAAAAAGCCTCTTTTCATCTTTAGTTCTGTTAGATTTGATTATGTCTTTCTTTTGGGATCTACCTTGTATGGAGTTTAATGGTCATCTTGAATAGATGTCATCTCATCTTTCATGATATCAGAGAAATTTTGTATCATGATATCCTCAACAGTTCTGTCTGTATTTTCTGTTATTCTTCCCTATTCTGGTACTCCAGTCATTCATAAATTGTTCCTCTTGATAGACTCCCATGTAACTTAGTGATTCTTCAATTTTTTAAAATTTCTTTTATCTGATTGTTCCTTGTATATGCCATTGTCAGTTGCTTTGTCTTCAGTCATACTGCTTCTGCATTCCATTGCCTTAGTTCTCCTTCTTTGACTTTCTGTTGCATTGCCTAATTCTGTAATTTTATTGTTAATCTGCTGAATTTCAGATTATTGTTGCTGCAGTATTTCTTGTGGCCTGTTTAATTTTTCATTATGCTCTGCTGCACTTTGCCCCATCTCCTTCTGGATGTCTTGAAGAGCTCTAAACGTTATTCCTTTGTATTCTACCTCTGATAATTACAGGAAGTTCTTTTAATCTGGAAAATTTTTTGATTCTTTGTTTCGGGAGTTTTCTGAAGCTATCATGGTCTGCAGCTTTAAATGATTAGAAGTTTATTGTTGTCTATAAGTGATCAGAAAGTTGTTGTAATTTATTTGTGTGGGTATTGTGTTGCAGCTTACGTATATGTGTGGTTGTGTGTATAAACATGTAATTTTTGAATGCCCAAAGAGTCTGTTTGTTTTATCTAGTTTGATTATTGGAGCCTTAGAAATCCCAGTGGGCTGTCTGTGGATCGTTAGAGCTCTGAGCATGCTGAGAAAGATAGGGGTTGTTTGTTCTTAGCTCAGGGGAGTCAGCAGACCTTGTTTATGCCCCCCTTGTTTGTTTCCCTCTCCAAGTCCGAGAATAGCCAGGGTACACTCATAAGATACCGTACTTCTGCCCCATGTAGAGGGTCAGAATTTAGCATTTGGTACAGAGCAGAGAATATGGGGTAGGAGGTGCTAAAGAAAGGGGGAGAAATCAGTTTGTAAGAAAAATTTAAAGCTGCAAGAGTTCACAAGCACTTAGCTTATGACATTGAACTGCAAGTCCTCTGTGGTACTGTAGGTGTGTCCTTCTGAAGCTTAGTTTCCATGCTTGCTGTGCTTCTGCTCTTTTTGCCCCCCACAGTCATGCCATTGCTATGTTTGACCAGAAGAAGCAGGCCTCTCTGCAGGGCGTGTATTTAATTCTGGCTGAAGTAATTGCTTCTGGATTTGCCCTCCCCTCATTGCCACGCAGTCCATTTTCTCAGCTTTCTCCCAATATTCAAGGGTCCTGGAATGTCCTAGATAATCTGTTCAGTTGTTTTTCTGGTTCTTAGTTGTTAGGAGGACCACAGGATATGTGTGGCTACTCTGCAGTCTTAGCCCCACCTCTTCAAGTAATACATTGTTTTCAGGAGTGAGGATTGTGGATGGAATGAAAGATTTCCCTTTCAAGATTTCTTTTAAAAAAAGATTTCCTTTTTTTTCCTCACCCTTAATTGACTAATAGTGAATTAAAGGATTGCTGAAAGAAATGGATGAAGGTAGAGTAATGATTGTTTTCATTTTGGGAATCTCAGTAAAGCGTAGCTCATTACACATCCCAGCTTTGTATGTCTCTTGTCTCTTTTGTAGTGAAATCCTGCTCCAGTACTTAATTATGGGTCTATTTATTAGTTTCTTTAATACACACTTCTGAGTTGTACTGTACTATGAAGTAATGATGTATATAGATATATTTTGCAAAATAGTTGTTATTTATCTTCTAGAAATTATTGGAAATGTATGCCTTAGTCATTATTTTTAGAAATCTAAAATTTGCTGCAGTTAATTACATGGTTTAATCAAAAGGGGAATAGAAACTAATAAGACCAAAAATTAATTATTGAAACTACCTGTTCAGAAATGAAATGCAATTTGTTGCTTTAAATTGAAAAGGCAAAACACAAAAATCTGAATCAATGGTGCAGTATATGTAGACTGCCTGAGACCTATTGTGATGGGAACGTGGATGAGAGAAATTCCTTTGCATTCTTCGGATGAGTAAACGGTTGGTGTCATAGTGTGGAAGAGAGAAGCTAAAGGAAGAAGTTGTAAATATTTTCTATTTGATTCTCTGACAAACTGCTTGTTTATGTTCTTTGCACATATATATTTTAATTGGTGTGCTGGTCTAAATTATTTATAAAGAGCTGTTGATAAAGTTAAGCATAGTGTTACAGAGTTTTTTTTGAGATATTCTTTATTATGTTAAATTCCCTTGTATTACTGGCTTACTGAGTGTTTTTGTGACTAGATGATGAATGTTGTCAGATGTTTCTGTGGTGTTTAATAAGTTCATAGTACAGTTTTTATTCATTAGTCCCTAGGATCGCCATGAGTCGGATCCAACTTGACGACACTTGGCTAGCTGGCTGCTGATAAAGTGAATTACAGTGGTTGTTTTGGGGAGTTCAGGCCAGCCTCATGTGTTCCACAGTAAAACCCAACTATTAGTTACCAAGTTGGCTTTGACTTTCTGTGACAATCTTGTTTGTAGCAGAATGAAACCTTGCTTAATCATCATATATTCTGCATTTTATTTACTGCTGGATTTGATTTGCTAATATTTTGTTGAGAATTTTTTGTGGCTGTATTTATGACACTAAAATGTTCTTTGTGTGTGTATGTGTTTCATGTAAGGGTAGTGCTAGCCTCCTAAAATAAAAAATATTTCCTTCCCCCAACCCCTAGACATTTAGGTATATAATTAGTTTTTTTGTTGTTGTTGCTGCTGAATGTTTGTTAGAACTCTATCCAGTGGTGTCTGGAGGATTTGGGTTTTCTTTTTTAGGGGGACGTTTTAAAAATATTTAATTTCTTTGCTGAACATAGTACTGTTCAGGTTATTTCTTTGTCTTGTAGGGGATTTGTCAATTTCTTCTACCTTGTTTAATTTCTAGATGTAAAGTTGTTTGTACACTCTTTTATCCTTTTCATATCTGTAGGATCTTTAGTGTTGACTCCTATTTTATTTTCTCTTTTTGGTCATTCTGGCCACACATATATCAACATTAGTGTTTTTCTGTCAGGTTGTTCATTTTTTGTTTCATTCATTTTTGTCTGTGTGCATCAGTTTTATTTATAGTTTTATTTTTATTTACTTTCTTCTGCTTGCTTTTTTTCCTAATTTCTTGAATTTAAGTAATTTGACACTTTTTTCCTAATATAAGTATTAGTGCTATACATTCATTTCTTAGCTCTTTAGCTGTATCCTTTGAATTTTGATACGTTTTGTTTTCATTTTCCTTTAATTTAAAGTAATGTCCACTATTTTTTTTTTACCTCCTCTTTGATCTCTGGGCTATTTAGAAGTGTACTGTTTAATTTCCAGATATTTGAAATTCTCCCAGATATATTTCTATTATTAATTTCTAGTTTGATTATGTTAAGAGCAAGAAATAGGGAACAAATCTCTTGAATTTGTTGAAGTTTGTTTCATCAGCTAGAATATGGTGTATCTCCTATCACCTATGGGTTTTTGAGAAAGATGTTCAATTTCCATGAGTTCCACTTTCTGTGTTTTCTCTGATACTGATTTTGACTTTTAGGGCTATATGATCTGAGAAGATGCTTTGCATTAATACAGTGGTATGGATTTTGTTGAGAATTGCTTTATGTCCTAACACATGGTCTATTCTGGAGAATGTTCCATGTGCACCGGAGAAGAAGGTATAGTTGTCCACTGATGGATAGAAAGTTCTGTATATGTCGATGAGCTCTAATTGGTTAATCGTGGCAATAAGGTCTTCTGTGTCTTTATTGAGCTTTTTTCAAGATGATCTGTCTCATATTGAGAGTGGAGTGTTGAAGTCCTCCACTATTTCTCATTTTTGTATAGTCAGTGTTTCTTCGATGTATTTAGGTGCTGTAATATTAGGTGCATAAATATTTAATGTTGTTAAGTCCTGCCTGTATATTGAGCCTTTCAGCAATAGTATCCATCCTTGTCCATGATGGTGGATGTTACATTAAAATCTATTTTATCTGAGATTAGAATTGCCACATCTGGTCTTCTTTGTTCACTGTTAGCTTGATATATATTCTTCCATCCTTTAATCTTCAGTTTGTTCATATCTTTAAGTCTAAGGTGAGTTTCTTGTAGGCAACTGTGGATGGGTCATGTCTTTTGATCCAAGATGTCACTCGATGTCTCTGTACTGGAGTGTTCAGCCCATTCACATTCAGTGTGATTATTGATAGGTATGTGTTCAGTGCTGCCATTGTGGTATGTTTATTTTTGTGTTGATGTTTTGTCTGTTGTTTTTAATCTGTTCTGGGACATTCTTCTTTTTGAGTTGATTTTTCACCTTTTTCAGGGTTGGTTTTGTGGTTGTTGAGACTCCTGTATTACGTTTCTTGATTTGATATGTTGCATCTAGACAGAGAAAAAACCAAAATGGTGAGTTACCTTCAGTCTGTGTGGGCCCACGCTCACCATGAGTTGGGTCAGTAAAACAGAGGAGGTTTTGCATTCAGTAGTATGAAGTCCAAATTAACAGCCCTATGCCACATCCTAGGGCTCACTAGGTGTCCAAAAAGGCTCTGTTTAATTATCATTTCAGGTCTTGGTTTCCAGAAGGATTTAAGGAGATGTGTATTCAGTCTGCCATCTTGACTCTGCCTCCTCAAGAATATACTTTTGAAAAGAATATTTGCTGTGATTTGTTTGGTTTTAAATATCAGGTAGGCAAGCTTGTCAGTAATCCAAACTTCAATGGCTTTAATGATCTTCTGTCTATTTGTTCTGGCCATTACTGAGAGAGAAGTATTGAAAGTGCCAACTGTTGTAATGGATTTATCTACTAGGTTTCACTTTTTAATTCATGTACTTTGGGGCTTTCTTCTTCGGTGCATATGTTTTTTAAGATTGTTATATCTTCTTGGTGAGTTAACCCTTTTACCATTATATCATTTAATTTTTCTTTTTAGCTATGGTGCTTTTTTTCTGGTTTTGAATATAGTTTATATGATACTAGTACACTGGCTTTCTTTTGGGTTGTGTTTACATGGTATATCTTTGAACCTGTATGTGTTTTTATATGTAAAGCTGGGTTTCCTGAAGATAGTTTTGTCAGTCTTTTTGTGTGTTTAGACCATTTATTTGCAGAATAAATTTTGATATAGTTGTATTGAAAACTACTATGGTGTTTGTTGTTTTTTTGTTTGTCTTACCTGTTCTCATTCCTTTTATTTCTGCCTCTTTGGATTTGTGTGTGTCTGTGTGTCATGGATCGACTATCTGTCAGCTTGGCTAGACTGTGATTCACAGTGTTGTATAACTACCTACCTTTTTGTCATCTGATGTGATTTCCCTGTGTGTTGTAAATCCTGTTGCTATGATGTAATGAGATAGATTTTTGCCCCTTTTTTGGATTTTGTCTCTTGTAATGAGATGGATCAGAGGCAGTTATATGGATATCTACAAGATTAGATAGTGTCTTGAGCCATACTCTTTTTAGATGTAAAAAAAAAGAAGCAAACAGAGATAGGATAACTTCCTACCACCAAAAAAGAAGCTTCATTTGGACCTGAGGTCTCTGTCCTGAGAGGCTCCCAGATCAGGGGAAGCTTAATGACAAAGATCTTCTTCCAGAGCTGTCATAAAAAGCCTTACTCTGGAGCTGATGCCATGAGTTTGGGCTTGTAGCCTACTAGACTATGGGAAAATAAATTTCTCTTTGTTGAAGCCATCTACTTATGGTATTTCTATTTTGACAGTACTAGATGACTAAGACAGTGTAATTTTGTCTGTATTTGTTGACTTAATTGCAGTCCTTGGGTGCTATACATGGTTAATGTACTCTGCTGCTACCTAAAACGTTGGAGGTTTGAGTTTACCTCAGAAGAAGAATCTGGTGATCTACTTCAGAGGCACCTCAGAAGAGATATTGTAGTGATCTACTTCTGATAAATTAGTCTTTGCAAATCCTGTGGAGTACAGTTCTACTCTGATGCATACAGGTTTGCTGTAAGAATCAACTCAGTGTCAGTGATAACTGGTTATTGCCTTATTTATAATTTAATACTTTTTAGTGGTTGCCCATTGTTTGCAATGTATGTCTTTAATCACAATCTACCTTCAGTCAGTATGACTGTATTATTAATAGAGATTCTGTCAAGTTGATTTTTGACTGGTAATGATCCCATGTGATAGGGTAGAATTGCCTCATAAGGCTGTAATCTTCACAGAAGGAGATCTCCAGGTCTTTCTTGCACAGAGCTACTGGGTAGATTTTAATGGCCAGTCTTGTTGATTAGCAGCCAAGCATTTAACCATTGTGCCACCACTACTCTTTCAGTAATATATTACTTCATGTGGATTGTAAGGACCTTACAACAGTATGCTCCCAGTTCTTCTTTTGGGCTATTTTTCTTATATATTTTTTTAAAAGCTACAAACCCAGATATTTTGCTAGTATTTTTCTTTGAAAAGATCAGTGTGGTTCCAAAGTATTAGAAATAAGAAAAATCATGCTTTTTAAACTTACCTTCAGCTTAGCCTGCTGTGTCAGTTTTTCTTTGTGTAGTTCAAGATTTCTCTGTAGTGTCATATCACTTATGTCTGAAATGCTTCCATTAGTATTTTTTAAATAAATCAGGTCTCTTGATAATGAATTTTCTCAGCTTTTGTTAGGCTGAAACTATTTTTTCTTCCTTTTTGAAAGATAGTTTCTTTCAGTATAGAAATCTAAGTTGACAGCTTTTCAACACTTTATAGATGTCACTGTGTTGATTTGTGATTTACATAGTTGGTGACAAGAAGCATGCTTTGTTTGTTCCTGTATAGGTAATGTCTTTTATCCCTTTCTGACTACCTGTCAGATGATCTCTTTTTATTTTGTTTTTACATGAAGATTTATTTGTAAGTGGTTTTATTTTTCTCTTTTAGAGGGATGGGTTAGGTTTTACTTAGCTTGCTTGGGTTCTCTGAGCTTCTTGGATTTGTGGTATGATCTTTTAAAATATTTTTTAAAAATTCGTGGACAATATGTTTCAAAATTTTTTTGTCCTCTTTTTCTTTTCTTTCTGGGATTACAGTTGTACTGTATTAAAACCCACTGCTGTCAAGTTGATTCTGACTCACAGCAGCCCTGCAGAGTAGAACTGCCCCGTAGAGTTTCCAAGAAACACCTGGTGGATTTGAACTGCCAACTTTTTGGTTAGCATACTTAGCAGTTAACCGCTGCACCACTGGGGGTGTTTGATACTGCCACAGCTAATTGAATTAACTCTTCTTTTTCCCCATTGCCCCTTTCTTGCATTTCATAGTGGGTAATTTTTATAGACTTATCTTTAAACTGATGGATTTTGTTCTCAGCTCTCTTGAGTCTATTTATGAGACTGTTGAAGGCATTCTTAAATTCTCTCACTTTTTTACCCCCTCTTAACATATTATATGACTTTTATAGTTTCCATTTCTCTGCTAAAATTCTTCATGTGCATTTTTCACTAGGTCTTTTAGTATATTAATCATTATTGTTTTTGTTATTGTTAAGTCAGTTTTGACTCATGATAACCTCTTCTGATACAGAATAGAACTGCTGCATAGGGTTCTCTTGGCTGTAAACATTAAGAAGGTCCTTTCTTCCATGTTGCTGCTGGGTGGATTATGACTGTCAACCTTTAAGGTACCGTCTAGCGTGAACCATTAGCACCATTGTCCAGCCTGTTGCCACTGAGTTAACTCTGACCAATAGCAACTGTGTAGTACAGAATAGAACTGCCCCGTAGAGTTTCCAAGGAATGACTAGTGGATACAAACTGCCAGCCTTTGGTTAGCAGCAATAATCACTTAACCATTGTGCTACTAGATCTCCACTTGCACGACCCAGGGACTTTCTGTTACTTGTATCATCTTACATTCTTCTTGATTGTTTCAGTCTTTCTGAATCTGATTTTGTTCATTGCTTTGTGTCTGGACGGTGGATTTTTCTTTTTTGCTTTCAACACTGGCTTCAGATTGTTGTAGCATTACCTTTTAATTAGAATGGGGCTTAATTTGCAAGAAATTTTCTTAATTTTGCTCTAAGCTCTACTTTAGTCATTTTCTATATGCCTACACCTCAGAGAGGTTCTGTCTCTGTGCCTTCACCTCCTAGCCATAGATTGCTATTACTTGTTACTCCATGATTCTTAGCTTTTGTAGTCATATATTGGAAGTCATGAATTTACACCGATAACACTGATTTTACCCCCAACACCATAACATTTGTTCTAGATTTCTGCCTCTCACTTTTTGCAACTCTTTTTTCTGATAGTGAGAAACATATTTTCTCTTATTCTTAATATACTTACCTGTATCTGCTTAATCCTGCTGTATGAAGCCACTCCTCTCCTGATCTTGTCAGGCTGCTAGCCTCCTTCCCTGTATCTTCTTCATGTGGGCTGCTCTGGAACACCATTTCTCTTCCTTGCTAGCTTTGCCTACCTCATGTGGGTTACAGCAGCCCCCCAGGTCTTTTCTACCACTCTTGGAGTGTCTTCTGACCTCAGACTCTTGACTCAAAAGCCTCTAAGTGAAATATTTACAGTGCAGCAAGGAAGAAAACAAAACTGTTCTGATGCCTTCAATTTGCGGTTTCTTTTCTCCACGTTACCCACTGCCGTTAAGTCAATTCCAACTCATAGTGACCTAATAGGACAGAGTAGAACTGCTCTGTACAGTTTAAAAGGAATGCATGGTGGATTTGAACTGCTGACCTTCTGGTTAGCAGGTATAGCACTTAAACCACTATGCCACCGGGGTTTCTCTGGGTTAGAGATGAAAACACAGCTTTGAGAAAGGAGAACATACTTTTTTTTTTTTTTTTTTTTTACTTTTGTGCTTATTTGACTGTGAGAAAGTGTTGAGTTTTTTTGTGTATGCTTGATATACTTGATCAGTTTTCTTAAAAGCTATGTGGTCCAAATTAGTTATGAGTTGTTTATGAAAGAGAACTTTCAGCCTGAGCTGTTTCATATTAAGCTCCTTTTTCTGAAAGTTGAAGCAAAACGTGGAAATCGCTTTTGTCTTAGATAAAAAGAAGTTAATGTGCTAAAAAGTATATATTGAATGTTATTATTATTTGCATTTTTGCAATCTCTGTGTCTGAGACTTCAAGAAGAAATGTGTGCAAGTGAAGGGAGGTGCACTTTGGAGTTTAGATTTGAGTTGCTGTTCTGTTGCCTCTCCATTATATTAGTCAAGTTATTTGTCTTCTATAAGTACCAGTTTCTTTGTCTGTGAAGATGTGATGAAGTCCCTTTAGGGTTGTAACGAATCATGTGAAAGTAATGTTTGTGTAAATACCTCTTCTCCTCCTTTGGCTTTTGTACCACATGGTTTATATATTTCTAAGGACTGGAGAATTACTTTACTAATTTCAAAATACAGAAACTTGTTGTTATTGACTTGCTTCTGGCTCATGGAGACACCATGTGTTACAGATTAGAATTACTCCACAGGGTTTTCATAGGCTGCAGTGTTAAGAGTGGCCTAGTAGATAAGGGCTACAGCTGCTGACCAAAAGGTTGGCAGTTTGAATCCACCAAGTGCTTCTTGGAAACTGTACAGAGCTGTTCTGCTCTGCCCGGGAGGGTCACTGTGAATTGGAATCCACTCAACGGTAGAGAGTTTGGTTTATTTTGTTGTGTTACAGATTAAAACTTCTCCTTGGGTTTTCTGCATAGAGTTTTTTTCATAAAATAGATAACATAAATTTATTTTTTAGGACACATTCTGCTGTGCTACAGTCTCCAAGGAGCTACCTGGTAGATTTGAACCTACTGACTTTTTGGTTAGGAGCCATGGCATTTAACAGCTATGCCACCATGGTTTCCAAAAAAGTAGATAAGGCAACTTTTCTATTCTGACTTTTTTGTATGTTGGAGTTTTACTGATCACTTTTCTACTTCATCATTTTATATGAAAAGCTGTAATCCATACTGATTCTGGATTCCTAAAAAAAAAATTAAAACATGAAAATAATTTGAGCCGCCAAGTGCTGTAATTTGAATATGACGTTATTCTGATACTGATTGGGCAATAAACTCCTGCGTCTCTCTTAAGCCAGAAAATTAATTTATAACATGACAAAGTGCCTTTCTTGTATTAAGGATGCATGTAACTAGAATAAAGAACACTTTACATGCATTCTGTTTACCTGGGGTCCCTGGGGTTATACAGCATCCCAGGAAAGTGTTCCTTTCTTTTGTTGATTTATTAATGCCCAAAATGGGAAACTTCATCATTTCATTTTCTCAGAAGAAAGCGATTTGTATTAAATATTCACAAGCTAATATTTGATGATTTGTTATATTTATTGAATACTGGCCTCAAATATATAGAATTTATTTTACAAAATTCTTTCGCCTCATTCCTTTTAATAGTTATTGAAGTCACTTCTTTCCTGAGATAATAGAATAATTTATGTAAATAACTGCATTCTGAAATCGTTCAGATAAATGGTCTGGTAGAGTGTAAGACATGTCCACCGATGCCAAAAGCAACAACAACAAAAACTGTTTTTACAAAAACACAGATGTACTCCATTGCTTGTATCTAGAACAGTTTCTAAATAAATCCAACAATAGTTTCTAAGACAAATACAGCTTTTTTTGACATACAAACCTTTACTTCCTGAAAAAACAGTAATAAAATCCATTAGGGTGTTAATTTTCCTGATTGAAATATCAACCACTATTTTCCTTACTGTGCTAATTTTCTATTTTTAGAAAATCTTTCTCTTCAGGTACTAGTGCTCTTTCTCTTGAAAATAATGACTTACTCATTTTGTATAGATGTGCTAATAATTTGTGAAAATATTCCACTAAGTTCTGCTGACCCAGAAAGCATTTTTAAATATACTTACCAGCATTTTCTTCTTCAATGTGTGAAGATCATCTATATGTTTATACACATGAAAATATATTGAAAACCACAATACTAATACCAGTTTAGTTGATGATTATGCTTAATGATTGTTGGTTTGAGGAATCACAAGTCAGAGATTTCACTTACCACAGCATGTAAAAATGAAGTGAGGAAATCCCAAACAGAAAACAGCCTCAGAGGAGAAGCCCCGTGTTTTGCATACAGCTGTGCCCATTTCTCTGACTGATCTCTCTACACGAGTGGGCAAACCTGAAGTGTCTCAGCTATAGCTAAAGAACTGCCTATTAGAGTGGGAGAACAAAGTTTAGAGACTTAACTGAGGTAACCCACATGTTGTAATTAGATGACAAGAATTTTATTTATCCTCAAGGAGATAAAGGAAAGTATTTTTAGAATGAATGAATGCTGGAAGTGTCAGCAGAAAGGAATCCATGAAAAGAACAAAGTGGAAAATCTAAAACTGAAAAATACAGAGTCTGAAATAGAAGAGAAATCAGTGGATTAACTATTGTCATTAGAAATGGCAGTAGTTAACTTTGAAGGTTATTGTTGGGGTATTGAGTCAGTTTCACCGTGACCCATGTAATAAGTAGAACTGCTGTATAGCATTTTCTTGGCTGCAGTCTTTACAGAAGCAATGTCCAGGTCTTCTCCCACAGAGCTGCTAGGCAGGTTTGAACTGCTTACCTTTTGGTTACCAACAACCAAACCTCCTGCCATTGAGTCAGGTCTGACTCATAGCAACCCTGGAGGTCAGAGTAGAATTGCACTACAGTTTCCAAGGAGTGCCTGGCGGATTTGAATTGTTGAGCTTTTGATTAGCCGGCTAGCACTTAAACCACTATGCCATCTATAAAAAATGGCATAGAGGCAGTATCTGACCTGCTCTAACTTTGCAAGAGAGAAGGAGAATCAAGATAACAGCTCAAGACTAATTGCTGTGAGGTGGAGTCAGACATACTTCCTCTTTCCACCATCTTTACCAATTCTTACACCATCTGTTCCTTCTATGACACTTTTCTCCTGGGTTCCATAATTCATTCAATGGCCACACAGAATTCACAGAACAAACACAGTTTGATGGGATTTATTTGAGAAGTAACAGGTTGTACTTCAGGCTCAGGAACATTCAAGGTAACAATTTTTCTATATAAGAACAGCCTCTTCTCAGCAGTGCTTGCAGGCATGCCTCTCTCCAGCCCTAGGCCTCTACTCAAGCAAACACAGTTTTGTCTCTTCATGGACTGGGAAGCCTGCTACACCATCTCCTGCTGCTGAATCTTGCCTCTTGGGTGGCTCATTTCAAGCCTAGTGGGATGGCAAAACTGACTGATTTGTTTCCTGAGCCACAGAGTCCTGCCCAGTCACATGAGTGAAAGTTATAAGATCACAGCTAAAGGCCAGGAAAAAAAAAATGATACATGGCACTGTACAACCAAATGTTTAACAGGTGTGCTACTAGAACATGAAGATAGATAAATAGATACAAATTATCTGGTATGAAGGCAAGAAGTTTGTTTGTTTGTTTGTTTTTTAAATTGGAACTAGAAACACAGCTTTAGAAGCTTGTGGGATAATTTTAAAAAGTCTAGCATATTCTTAATTGAATTCCCAGAGGGAAAGAGTAAATATTCTGAACAAATAATGACTGAATTAGCCTGTTTGGTGACTGTCTTAGTCGCCTGGTACTGCTCTAACATAAAATACCACGAGTGGCAAGTTTCGTGAAGAGAAGCTTTTATTGTCACAGTCCAGTAAGCTGCAAATCCATTAACAAGTTACAAGTCCATTCAATAAGAGAAGTTATCAAAGTCCAGTAGGATAAGTCCAAATCCAGTGAGAGCATCTCGGCATAGGAACGTCAGGTCCAAAGGATGTGTTCTGCTCTCGGTGCTTCTCTTTTGGTGGTATGAGGTTCCCAACTTCCTTGCCTCACTTCTCTCCCTTATAACCCACAAGCTTGTAGCTTGAGACCTGCCTCACTAACAGCAGCCCATTTTCCATCATCAGTCTCACAGAGGCAGGATTCACAACACATGAGAAGAAGGGCAGCATATTGGAACTTGTAGCCAAATCAAATCAACACGTGCATTTTTGGAGGGACACAGTTCAGTTTATGACAGTGAACCCCAAACATCATAAATAATAACTGCACCTAGTCATATTATTGTCTAGAAAAATTTTAAAGCACCCAGATAAAGACATCACACACATTGTATATAGAGGTACTATAACTTGAATGACTACTTATCAGAAATCACTGAAGGTAGACAGTGCAAGTGGCATCTTTAAAGTGCCAAAAGAAAACCTAGAACTCTGTATATATTCAGTGGGAATTTGTTTCAAGAAAGTGAAATAAAGACAATTTCAAATGAAAGAAAGCTAAAAGAATTTGTCACCAGAAAACTTTACACTCCATGAAGGAAGTTCTTAAAGTGAAAGAAAATGCTATCAGATAAGAATGCAGATTTCCAGGAAGAAATGAAGAGCAACTGAAATAATAATTTTGTTAGCAAATACAGCAGACTGTTTTTCCTTGTAATTTCTTTAAAATATATATGATTAAAGTAAAATATCATAACATTTTATTGTGAGGTTGCAAAAATATATAGATACAACCCATATGACATTTATGGCATAAAAGACAGAATGAGGTAGGAAATGGACCTGTACAATTACAAGGTTTCTACATTTTTCAAAGAAGCACAATTTTAACTTTCTAATAGACTGAAAAGGATGCATATTGTAACGATGAGTACAAACACTAAATGAAAATAATACAAACATGTATATCAGCCCATAATAAATACATTAGATTTAAATAATTCAAAAGAAGGAAAGAAAAATATAAAAATAGAATACAGAGATGGCAGAAAACAGATAGCAATATAATATATACATATCCAGTCGTACTGGCAATACCATTAAAAGACAACCACTCCAATAACAGGCAAAAGGTAGTCAAAACAGATATGAAAATAAGACCTAACTAAATATTATCAATAAGAGAGACACTTTTAATTATAAAGATGGGGAAGCTGAAAGTAAATGGATAGAAAAAGATCTATAGCATGCAAACCAAAAACTCACTGCTGTCAAATTGATTTTTGACTCATAGTGATCCTATAGGACAGAGTTAAACAGCCCCATTGGGTTTCCAAGGTAGAGTAGATCAGCCCCATAGGTTTTCCAGTCTTTACAAAAACAAACTGCCATATCTTTCTCCCTCAGAGTTCAGTATGTTTCACCTGCTAACCTTTTGGTTAGCAGCCGAGCACTTAACCACTCCACTACTGTCATGCAAGCATTATCTGTGAAAAGGCTGAAATGTCTGTGGTAATAATGAGACAAGATAAAATAATCAGACTTCAAGATAAAATGTTATGGAGAGTGGGGGCAAGATGGCAGAGCAGAGAGGCACTTCCCATGATGCCTGTAACAACAAAGACCCAACAAAACAAATGAGTCCAGTATAAGAGACACCCTCATAGCCCTGAACATAAAAGGAAAAACTAAGAAATTGGACTGGGCAACAAGGAAAAGATAGTAGCACTAGAAGTACATAGGATTCCACAGACCAACCTGCTGGGAAACAGATGCAGACATCATAGTAGTAGCAGTTGAGCAGTGACTTTTCCTCAGTGGGAGAAATTGCGTGGAGGGTCCACTCACATCTCTAGAAATGACTGGAAACAGCACCACATTGTTGAAAGCTGAGTCTGTGTGTTACGTACTACACACAAGTCTAATTCTTGCCTTTGAGATAGGCCTGTCTCCCTTCTCCCAGTGTTCCTTGTTCCCTTCTCTGCACTGTGCCTGCAACTAGAGTCTGGTACCATTAACTGAGCTGGAAGTAGGACTCCTTAAGCCCACTCTGAGCTGTTTCTGAGACTCAGAGGGGGGAAAATTTAACAAACTATGGGAAGGGGGTGGCAAGAAATTCTGCTCGCTGCCATAAGCCAGCACATCAGGGCCAAAATTGTTCTTTCACCTAGATTCAGACTTAAGGGGACATGCCATCCTCACAGAAACTCAGGGACTGCTGTTACCTCCTTCCTTTCTCAGCAGCTGCATCCAGACATCAGTGGCTATACCAGTCACCTCTGCCCATCTAGGACAGTTGATAAGAGCCTGTGCCACACTTGGTGACTAACTACCTAGACACCTGAGTTGAATCCATATAAGAAAAGTAAATGGAGTCTTGGGGTACCAAGCTTCGTAAAGAGCTCTAACCACCTGGTGACAGGACATTAGAATTTTGAAGACAACAATAACCAAACTGGCATACAACCAGTCTGTTTGGGCATTCAGAAACAAGAAGGTAGAACACAGTAGGGAAACAAAATAAATACAATTTACTGATGGCTCAGAAACAACAATTTCCAATCATTTAAAAAAAGCAAACCATGTTTTCATCAGAAAGCTCGCAAAATATAGAATCAAATTTTCTAGTGGAAGAGAACTTCTAGAATTATCAGAGGTAGAATAATTAATATTTAGAACGCTTCAAGAGATGAAGGAGATGAGGACAAATGTAGCAGAGTGTAATGACAAGTTGAACAAGCTGTAAGAAAGTATAGAGAATTAGAAATTCAGAAAGTTAATAATAAAATTACAGAATTAGACAACTCAATGGAAAGTCAAAGGAGTAGAATTGAGGCAATGGAAGGCCCCATTAGAGATTGAAGATAACGTATGTGGCATAAAAAAATCAGATAAAAGAGTTAAAAAAAAGAATTAAGAGACACTAAGAGTTATGGATGACTCCATGAAGAGGAGTAATCTATGAGTAATTGGAGTACTAGAATGGGGGCAAGGGGAAGGTAAGGGAAAATACAGTGAGAATTGTTGAAGATTTGATGAAAGAAAACTTCCTTAACAGCATCAAGGATGAGAAGATATCTATTGAAGATGTTCTTTGAACTACACACAGGGTAGATCCCCAAAGAAGGACACCAAAGCATGTTGTAATCAAGCATGCCAAAATTTGCTAAGCCAAAGCCAAGTGCCGTCAACTCTTTTGAAAGTGGCTAGGAATAAATGAAAAATAACCTACAAAGGAGATTCATTAAGACTAAGCTTGTACTACTCCACAGGAACCGTTTTGGCAAGAAGGCAATGGGGTGACTTATACAAAGCCTTGAAGGAAAATGATTGCCAAGAATTGTATATCCAGCAAAATTGCCTGCCACATATGATGGTGAAATTAGGACATTTCCAGGTAAACAGAAATTTAGGGAATTTTCAAAAACCAAACCAAAATTACAAGAAATTTACTAAAGAGTGTCCTTTGGTGAGAACATCAGTAACACTAGGTAACAACTTAAGATCACAACACAGGACAGAGCAACTGGATATCAGTCCAAATAGAGGAATCACAAAAATAATCATAGGCAACACACTGAAAACAGGGAACAGAGATGTTATGCAACGTTAAAACAAAACTGTGGGACTCAAAGGAAAACATAATCATAGGTCTTCATTATGGAGAGAAATTCAAGGTGATAAAAATAAAGAGTGGTTTAAATGTGAAAAATAGGGCTAAGTATTAAGGTAGCCACAAAGGAAACTGTCATTCCTATGTATCAGATTAGAAAAGAAAAACATGAAGTCTCAGCAAACTCAAAACCATGAACATTGAAAAGATGGAGGTGGGGGAAACCAAGTAAAGAAAAAGATTCAGCACAGAATATTGAATGGAACAAGGCAGTTGTCTACAACACGTGAAAGAAGACATCAAAATGACAGCAGTAAGTGCATATGTATCAGTAATCATGCTGAATGTAAATATATTAATTACACCAATAAAAAGATGGAGAACGGGAGATTGGATTGTAAAAATAACCCATCTGTATGCTGTCTACAGGAGACACACCTTAGACTCAAAGAAGTGAACACACTAAGAGGATGGAAAAAAAAAATCAGGCTAGCAATATTCAAAAAAAAGCAAGAGTGGCAATGTTAATCTCTGGTAAAAATAGACTTTAAGTTAAAATCTACCACCCTGGATAAGGAAGGACATTATGTAATAATTAAGGGATTGGTACTTCAGGAGGACATAACTATATTAAAGTTCTGCATACACAATGGCAGCCTCCAAAATACATAAACATTAACTATATGGAAAAGAGAAATAAAGAGCTCCACAATAATGGTAGGAGACTTCAACACACTACTGTCAGTGAAGGACAGAATATCTAGAAAAAAAGCTCAGTAAAGACACAGAAGCTCTAAATGCCACAGTCAGCTAGCTTGACCTCATAGACATATATAGAACACTCTTCCCAACAGCAGCCAAATATGCTTTCTTTTCCAGTGCACATGGAACATTTTCCAGAATTGACTACATATGAGGCCATAAAGCAATCCTTACAAAATTCAAAGTATTGAAATAATACAAAGTATCTTTTCAGACCATAAAACCATAAAAGTGGAAGTCAGTAACAGAAAAAGGAAAAATCCAACACATGGAACTGACTATCACCTTGCTCAAAAGTGACCAGATTATTGAAGAAATCAAAGATGGAATAAAGAAATTCGTAGAAGCAAATGAGAATGAAAACACTTCATACCAGAATCTATAGGACACAACAAACACAGTGTTCAGATGTCTGTTTGTCTCAATAGGTGCATACATCCAAAACCAAGAAAGGGCCCACATCAAAGAAATAACCCTACAACTTGAACAAGTGGAAAGACAACAGCAAAAGAACACCTTGAACACCAGAAGAAAACAAATAATAAAATTAGAACAGACCTAAATGAATTAGAGAATAAAAAAATGTTTGAAAGAGTTAATAAGACAAAAAGCTTTTTTTTTTTTAAAAGATCAATTAAATAGATAAACCGTTGGCCAGACTGACAAAAGAAAAACAAGAGTGGAAGCAAATAACTTGAACAAAAAATGAGATGGGCTATATTACAACAGACCCAACTGAAATTAAAGAATCATAACACCAATAATATGAAAAATTGTACTGTATATAAATTTGCAAACCTAGAGAAAAATAGATAAATTTCTAGAAACAGTCTACCTGCCCAAACTGACAGAAACAGGTGTGAAACAACTCTATAAACCCATCACAGAAGAAGTTGTAAAGGAATTTTAAAACTTGCAGTTAAAAAAAAAAAAAAAAAAAAAACCTGTCCCTGATGGCTTTACTGTAGAATTTTCCAAAGTTGTAGAGAAGAGTTAACACCAGTATTACTACAGATATTCCAAAGTACAGAAAAGGGTGGAATATGACTCTGAAACTTTGTCTGTGAAACTACCGTAACCCTGATGATACCAAATCCAGGTAAAGATAGCACAAGAAAAGGAAAATGACATGCCAGTATCTCTCACAAACTTAGATGCAGACATGCTCAACAAAATTCTAGCCAGTAGAAGTCAACAACATATCAAAAAATAAAAAAATTATCATGACCAGGTAGGTAGGATTCATACTAGGAATGCAAGGATGGTTCAACATTAGAAAAATAGTTGATGTAATTAACTACATAAATAAAACAAAAGATAAGAACCACTTTGATTTTGGCAATTGATGCAGAAAAGTCAGTTGACAAAGTCCAGCATCCACTGATGTTAAAAACTCGTAGAAAAGTAGAGGTAGAAGGGAATTCCCCAGCATAATAAGGGGTATCTATGCAAAGCCAACAGACAACATCATCCTAAATGGAGAGAGTCTGAAAGTATGCCTGTTGAGAGTGGGAACCAGATAAGGATGTCCATTGTCACCACTTTTGTTTAACATTGTCATGGAGTTTCTAGCAAGAGTTACCAGGCAAGATAAAGAAATGTAGGATGTTCAAATTGATATGGAAGAATTGAAAGTTATGTCTGTGCAGATGATACGATCTTATACACAGTGACACTTAAAGAGTCCACAAACAACAACAACAAGAAAATTGGAACTAACGGAAGAGTTCAATAGAGTATCAGGATATAAAGTAAACCTAAGTCAGATGGATGGATTTCTTTACACCAACAAAGAGACCACATCATCGAAGAGGAAATACCAAATTAATACCACTTATCATAGCCCCCAAGAAGATAAAATAGTTAGAAATAAATCAAACCAGAGATGTTGAAGACCTATACAAAGAAAGTTATGACTGTACTGTAAGAAATTAGAAGAGATCTATATAAGTGGAGAAACTTACCTTGCTCAAAAATAGAAGATTTAATGTCATGAAAATATGTGTTCTACCAAAAGTGATCTGTAGTTTCAGTGAAACCCCAATTCAAATTCCAATGGCACTTTTTAATGAGATGGAAAAGAAATAACTAGCTGCATATGGCAAGAGAAGAAGTTTCATGTATGTGAGAATTACTGAAGTAGAACAACAAACTCGTCACAGTCCTTGACTGAAAATCAAGTACACTGTCAGGGTGGTCAAAACAGCCTGGTACTGATATAAAGACAGATACACAGAAAAATGGAACAGTATTGAGAACTCAGTTTTAACATTATCTACCTATGAAGAGCTGATACTTCACAAAGGTCCAAAGTATGTAAACTAGGGAAAAAGTCTCTGTAATAAAGAATGTCAACATAACTGGATATCTGTCTACAAAAAAATGAAACAACCCATATCTCACAAAAACTAACTCAAAATGGATCAAGGACCTAAATATAAAATCCAAAACAATAAAGATCATGGAATAAAAATAGAGACAATGCCAGGAGCCCTAATATATGACCTAAACACACTACAGAGTGTTATTAACAATGCACAAACTCAAGAAGAGAAAACAGGTGAGAACTCCTAAAAATCAAAACACTTACGTTCATCCAAAGAGATCACCAAAAGAGTAAAAAGACTACCTGCAGACTGGGAAAGAATTTTTGGCTACTATAAATCTGATAGGAATCCAATCTCCATATTCTACAAGGTACTGCAAAATATCAACAAGAAAAAGACAAATAACCCATTTAAACACTGGGTAGATGATAAGAACTTCACCAAAGAAGACATCCGGGTCTTACAGATACTAAGGAAATGCTCACCATCATTAGCCATTAGAAAAATCAAAATTAAACTACAGCGAGATACCATCTCTCCCCAACAAGGCTTGCGTTAATCCAAACTATATAAAATAATAAATGTTGGAGGGATTGTGGACAAACTGGAACTCTTCTGCACTTGTGGTGGGAATGTAAAATGGTACACCCACTTTGAAAATCAATTTGGTGCGTTTGTTAAAAAGCTAGAAATAGAAATATCATGTGATCAGCCGTCCCACTTGTAGAAATGTATCCTAGAAAAATAAGGCCTGTCACTTGAACAGATATATGCATACCGGTCTTTATTGCAGCCTGTCCATAATATCAAAAAAGTGGAATCAACCAAGGTGCCCAGCATCAGATGAGTGGATAAATAAACTATGTCATGTTCACACAGTGGAATATTGGGCAGTTTAAAGAACAGTGATAATCTTAGGAAACATAACGTGGAGTTATCTTCAAAACATTATGCTGAGGGAAATTGGTTCCTAAAGTTTAAGTACAGAAGAATATCATCTTTGATGGTTACAAAAGGGAGGCAGAATGGAGAGGGGTATTTATAGATAGTAGATAGGAATTAGGTTAGGTGAAGGGAGTGACAGCATGCAGTGGAGGGGAGGTTAGCACACCTGGATTATACCAAAAGCTAAAATTTTTCCTAACTACCACTCAACAGTTTGAAGGACAGAGTAGCAGGGACTGGAGTCTAGGGATCGTGGTTTCAGGGGACATCTAGGTTAGTTGGACTAACTTAGGATTTGTTTAAAACGAAAATGTGCGTGCTGGTTTTATGAGTGGCATCTTGGGTCTTAAAAGCTAGCAAGCAGCCATCAGTTGGTCCTAATCTACCTGGAACAAAGGACAATGAAGGACATCAAAGACGTTAGGAAAATGTGAGGTTAGGAGATGGAAGGTGCACTATCCTCTATGACTGCATCATCATGAGACCACAATAACTAGATGGTGCCTGGCCACCACTAATGACTGCCTTAATGGGGAACACAGTGTAAAGTCCCTGGCGTAGCATGACAAAAATGAATGTGTGGAACTAGAACTCTATTAAAGGACCACACTTGATGGTCCATTAGACTAGAGGATCCCTTGAAGACATGGCCCCTGGACTGTCTTTTAGCCCAGAGCTCAAAATAGCACTGAATCCAACTCTTTTGACAAAAATTAGTGTTGAGTATAAGACACAGAACGATGCTGGTGAAGAATGTAATTCTTGCCTTAAGTATACACGTGAGGCTGCCTGAGCAGTTCTTGTCCACAGACAAGATGAGAGGTGTAGAAGGATAGCAATTGGTTGAACGGTTACAGGAAGCACAGGGTGGAAATTAGGAGTATGCTGTCACAGACTTGGGCCAGCAGCTAGAGTTGCATAGTTGTGTGGATGGTGGTTTTTATATGGCAGATTGAGTTGGATTGTAAACTGTCACTTAAAGCACAATAATTTTTTTTTAATTACCAGAGATTAGAGGGACATTTCATAATGATAAAAAACTTTAGGAAGATACGACACTCATAAATGTATATTTACCTGATAGCAGAGCTTCAAAATGTATTGATGAAAAATGTACATAATTAATCATATATGCAGGTAATTCTGCAAAGGTTGTTAGGTTCCTCAACATTCTTCTCTTAGTAAACAATACAACAGAAAGTAACTGTAGAGAAGCCTTGAATGACTACTTTAAACAAATTGATATTTATAGAACACTCTCTTCCAAAATTGTAGAATACATATATTTTTTAAGTACCTATGGTACGTTTAGAAAGATAGGCCATATGCTGAGCCCTAAAACAAGTCTTAATCAACATGAAAGATTTGAAATCATGAAGAGTATATTCTTTTTTTTATTTTTTATTTTTTTTATTTTTACTTAATATGACTGAGTGAAAATGTACATTCCCATATAATTTACATGCCCACCTATATGCACCTTCCACTACTCTCCCTATCTGGTGACAGCACAGTATTCCTCTCTGCTCCATACGTGTCTCATCCTCCCAGTAGCCTCCTTTCCCCTCCTCTCCATCCACTGTCCTTCCTCCAGCCAGAGGTCAGCAGGACAACACCCTATACATGTATAGAAACATAAAGTGCATCCAATATATGGTCACTCTGCATTGCCAAGTCCAATCCATTCCTGTCCAAAGAGTGGACCTTCATTATGATTTCTGGGTAAGGGTAGCATCAGGGCTGGGGGCCATGCTCTCGGGGGAACCCCGAAACCGCTGGACCATAAATTGAGGTCTTCTAGTGGAGATCTCATGATGCACCCCTTTTTATTCTTGGGTTGCCACTGAGACTCCTCTCTGTGAGCTCCATCATGGCTATCGCTGGTGGTGGCCAGGCACCATCTGATTCTTCGATGTAGGCACCCACTGATGTGGGTCTCTCTATCTTCTAGGTTGTCTTTACCCCATGTCATTTTGGTCCTTGGTCAGCATCCATTCCTGCTGAGTTGGAACCATTTGCTGTGTCCTCGGATGGCAGCTTTTAAGACCCCAGACGCCACTCATCAATGTGGGGTGCAAAGAGCCCTCTTAGCAAAACGCTAGTTGTGCCAAGTGTCCTCGATTTCGCGTAAGAGCATGGTCCCCTGCCCCCTGCCCCAGCTACTCTATCCTTGCAATATTGGGTTAAGATGGAAGGAGTACTCAAGTTATGCTGAAGTCCACTTAATGTTGTTCTTGTTTCTAATGTGTGCTATCACTGATTTCTCCCAATCAGATTTCTAGCAACTATCTAATCTAAACCCTCCCCCACTCGCCCTCCCTCCTTCCCCTCCCTTGCAGCTGTCAAAGAGTTTTTTCTTCTATACACAAGTCTGTTTTTGAGAACTTATCGTAGAGGTCTCATACAATATTTGTCCTTTTGTCGCTGACTACTTTCACTCAACATAATGTCTTCCAGTTGAAACCAGGTTAGGAGATGTTTCCTGGAATCATCATTATTCTTTATCATTGCGTAGTGCTCCATTGAGTGTACGTACCGTAGTTTACCTATCCATTCTTCTGTTGTTGGTCATCTGGGTTGATTCCATCTTTTTGCTGTCGTGGACTGTGCTGTGATAAACATTCTGGTGCATGTGTCCATTGTTGTGAAAGGCCTTGATTCTGTAGGATATATTCCAAGTAGTGGAATTACTGGGTCAAATGGTATATCGATATCCATTTTTTTAAGGAAGCTCCAGATTGCTTTCCAAAGAGGCTGGACCATTTTGCAACCCCACTGACAGTGTAGGAGGGTTCCACTTTCTCCACAGCCTCTCCAGCATTTGTTGTTTTGTATGTCTTGGATCATGGCCAATCTTGTTGGGGTGAAATGGTATCTCATTGTCGTCTTGATTTGAATTTCTTTAATAACTAAAGATCGTGAACATGTCTGAATGTGTTTTTTGGCTGCCTGGATTTCCTCTTTAGTGAAATGTCTGTTCATCTCCTTTGCCCATCGCTTGATTGGATGGTTTATCTTCTTCTTGTTGATATTTTGTAGTATCTTATAGATTATGGAGATCAGGTGTTAGTCTGACATAGAGTTGCCAAATATTTTTTCCATTCTGTGAGTGTTCTTTTAATTCTATTAATAAAGTCTTTGGATGAGCAAAAGTGTTTGATTCTTAATAGTTCCCACTTATCTATTTTCTCTTCTGTTGATTGTAGTTTGTTTGACAGATTTTGGAGTCTGTCCACATTGTGTATTAAAACTTCCATTGTTGTTCCTACCTTTTCTTGGATGAGCTTTATTGTTTTAGGTTTGATATTTAGGTCTTTTATCCAGTTGGAGTTGATTTTTGTATAAGGTGTAAGATATGGATCTTGATTCAGTTTATTGCTGATAGATATCCAATTTTGCCATCACCATTTGTTGAAGATACTGTTTTTATCCCAGTTTAATGTCTTAGGGCCTTTGTCAAATATCAACTGTTCATAGGCAGATGGTGTCATCTCTGAGGTCTCAGTTCTGTTCCATTGCTCGATCAATCTGTTCTTGTACCAGTACCAGGCTGTTTTGACCACTGTGGCAGTGTAATATGTTCTAAGGTCGGGTAATGAGAGGCCTCCCAGTGTGTTGTTCTTTAGTAGTACCTTACTTATCCAGGGCTTCTTCCCTTTCCAAACAAAATTGGTGATTTGTTTCTCCATCTCATTAAAAAATAATGCTGGAAGTTGTATTGGGATTACATTATGTAAGTAGATTGCTTTGGGTAAAATAGACATTTTCACAATGTTAAGTCTTCCTATCCATGAGCAGGGTAGGTTTTCCATTTATCTGAGTCTCTGTCAGTTTCTTGTGGTAAGGGCTTGTAGTTCTGTTTGTAAAGGTCTGTTAATTCTCTGGTTAGATTAATTCCTAGGTACTTTATCTTCTTAGGGGCTATAGTAAATGGTATTGATTTGATAATTTCTTCCTTAACAGTCTCGTTGTTGGTATAAAGGAATCCTACTGATTTACTTATGTTTATCTTGTATCCTGAGACTTTGCTGAACTCTTCTATCAGTTTGAATAATTTACTTATAGATTCCTTGGGATTCTGTGCATATACAATCATATCGTCTGCAAACAGGGAGATTTTGACTACTTCTTTGCCGATGCAGATGCCCTTTATTTCTTGGTCTTGTCTCATTGCTCTAGCTAAAATTTCTAGTACAATCTTGAATAGAAGAGGTGAGAGTGGGCATCCTTCTCTAGTTCCTGATCTCAAAGGAAAGTCTTTCAGTCTCTCTCCATTCAGGATGACTTAGGCAATTTGCTTTGTATAAATGGCCTTTATTGTGTTGAGGAATTTGCCATCTGTGCCCATTTTGCTAAGAGTTTTTAGCATGAATGGGTGCTGGACTTTATCAAATGCCTTTTCTGCATCAGTGGACAAAATTAGGTGATTCTTGTCTTTTGTGTTATCTATATGGTTAATCACATTAATTGCTTCTCTAATGTTGAACCAGCCTTGCATCCCTGGTATGAATCCCACTTGGTCAGGATGGATTATTTTCTTGATATGTTGTATTCTGTTGGCAAGAATTTTGTTGAAGATTTTCGCATCTAGATTCATGAGTGATGTTGGTCTGTAGTTCTCCGTCTTTGTTGGATCTTTCCCTGGCTTTGGTATCAGGGTTATGCTGGCTTCATAGAATGAGTTTGGGAGTATTCCATCCCTTTCTATACTGTGAAATAGTTTCAATAGTACTGGAGATAACTCTTATCTAGATGGTTGATAGAATTCTGCAGTGAAGCCTTCTGGGCCCGGACTTTTTTTGGGTTGGCAGTGTTTTGATGACATTTTCAATCTCTTCCTTTGTGATGGGTTTATTAAGTTGTTGTGCTTCACGTTGTGATAATTTGGGTAGGTGGTATGAGTCAAGGAATTGGTCCATTTCCCCTGGGTTTTCAAATTTGTTAGAGTACAGTCTTTCATAATATTCTGTTATGATATTTTTGATTTCTGTTGGATCTGTGGTGACAACTCCCCTCTCATTTCTAATTTGGGTTATTTGTTTCCTTTCCTGCTTTTCTTTAGTAGGTTTAGCCAGTGATTTGTCAGTTTTGTTGATCTTTTCAAAAAACCAGCTTTTCGTCTTTTCAATGCTTTCAGTTGTTTTTCTGTTCTCTAATTCATTTAGCTGTGTTCTAATCTTTAAGATCTCGGTTTCTTCTGGTGCCTGAGGGCTTCCTCTGTTGTTCTCTTTCTACTTGTTCAAGCTGTAGAGTTAATTCCTTGATTTGGTTTCTTTCCTTCCAGATGTGTACATTTATGGAAATAAACAGACCTCTGAGCACTGCTTTGGCTGTATCCCATAGGTTCTGGTAGGAAGTGTTTTCGTTCTCATTAAAATCCATGAATTTCTTTATTTCATCCTTGATTTCCTGTGTAATCCATGTTTTTTTTGAGCAAGATATTGTTCAGTTTCCAAGAGTTCCACTTTGTATCTGTTTTTTCTGCTATTAATTTGAACTTTTATGACTTTATGATCAAAGAAGATGCTTTGCAGTAATTCAGTGGTATGGATTTTGTTGAGCACTGGATTATGGCTTAACACATGGTCAATTCTGGAGAATGTTCCATGTGCACTGGAGAAGAAGGTGTAGTTGTCCACTGATGGTTGGAAATTTCTGTATATATCAGTGAGGTTTAGTTCGTTAATTGTGTCAATGAGGTGTCTTCTGTATCTTTACTGAGCTTTTTTCTAGATGATCTGTGCAGTGTTCAGAGTGGAGTGTTGAAGTCTCCCACTATTATTGTGGAGTCATCTAACTTTCTTTTGAGTGTAGTCAGTGTTTCTTCAACATATTTAGGTGCTCTGATATTAAGTGCATAAATATTTAATATAGTTAAGTCTTGCTTGTGTACTGAACCTTTGAGCAATAAATAGTGTCCATCTTTGTCCACCATGGTGGATTTGACATTAAAATTGATTTTGTCTGAGATTAGAATTGCCACCCCTGCTCTTCTTTGTTCATTGTTAGCTTGATATATATTCTTCCATCCTTTAATTTTCAGTTTGTTCCTGTCTTTAGGTCTCAAGTGAGTTTCTTATAGACTACATATGGATGGGTCATGTCTTTTGATCCAAGATGTCAATCGATGTCTCTTTACTGATGCATTCAGTCCATTCACAGTCAGTGTAATTATTGATAGGTATGTGTTCACTACTGCCATTGTGATATGTTTATTTTTATGTTGATGTTTTCTCTGTTCTTGTTAGTCTGTTCTGAGACATTCTTTTTTGTGAGGTGAGTTTGTACCTTTTTCAGAGCATGTTTTGTAGTTGTTGAGAGTCCTTTGTTACATTTCTTGAAATGGTATGATACATCTTTGTTGTGCTTTACAGCTGCCCCTATGATCCCCCTTAATAAACAATATATAAACTCAATTTTAATTACTACCAGTCTTGTCATCTTCCTCTCCATCTGGAAGGACTATAACAACTGTCGTACATCCCTCTTGTTAATATGAGCGCACCATAGTTTTCATGATGATCACTGGATTGCTTCTTTCCATATCAAAGCTGTGATTGACTTTGAAGGCTTCCCTAACTCAGCAGAGTTTTGAGTGGTGAGTCGTTCTAAAATACAAAGTTAGTGGTTTCGTTCTTCTAAGCCCGCACCAAGAACTTCTTTCAGTATTTCTTGTAGTTTTGGTTTGGTTTTACAAAGTCTCTGAGTTTCTGTTTATGTGAGAATGTCTTAATTTCACTTGCATTTTTGAAAGATGGTTTTGCAGGATATATAATTCTTGGTTGGAAGTTCTTCTCCCTCAAGGCTTTGAATGTGTCATGCCACTGTCTCCGTGCTAGCATGGTTTCTGCTGAGAAATCTGAAGAGAGCCTTCAGGGTTTCCCCCTGAATGTTAGCTTTGATTTGAGTCTCGCTGCCTTTAAGAGTTGCTGCTTATGTTTCATTTTGTTAAGCTTGATTATAATATGTCTTGGAGTCTTTCTTTTGAGATCTGTATTGAGTGGCGTACAATACGCATCTGAGACATCTATATTCTCTTCCTTCATGATTTCTCAGAAGTTTTCTGTCAGTAGCTCAGCAGTGATACTCTCTGTTTTCTCAGATGTCTCACCCTGTTCAGGGACTCTAGTTAATCAAAGGTTGTTCCTCTTACTAGAGTCTCACATACTTCTTAATGCTACTTCATTTTTCTTGTTTCTTTTTTCTGCTCATAGACGCTGGTGTCAGTAGCTCTGTGTTCCAGATCAGAAATTCTTTTTTCTGTCTGTTCCATTCTGTTTTCTTGGCTTTGCATGGAAGTTTCTATGTCTTTGATTTTGTTCTTGATCTGTTGGATTTCAGAGTACTGGCGTTCCATCAGATCGAACAGCTTGCTTAATTTTTCATTTTGTTGTGCTGCATTTTGTATAAGGTCTATAAGGGCTCTGTATATAATTATTTTATATTCACTTTCTGATGCTTTCATAAGTTTCTTCATCTGGAAAACTCCTAGGTTGCTTTGTTTGGGAGCCTTCTGAAGCCATGGGTGATTTCTTGTGTGCCACAATTGTCTGTTGCTTTTTTGGTCCCACGTGAGTAAGTAGAGGCTGGAAGGGATACTGAGAGGGTGGGCTGCAAATGCTTCTCTAGGCTGTCTTCAAATGTAAAGCAGAAGATATCTGACCACTTCCAAAGTCAGTCAGGTTTTCAGGTATAAAGTTCAATCTTCTCAACTTGCAAAGTAAGCACCACTGTATACAACCCCAGATGATACAAACTAGTTCAGAATACAGCAATGCTACTGCCCTGTTGGCTTCTGCTTACAGGGCCTAGCCTTGGGCAACACCGTGTAGAGTACTGCTTTTCTGGTAGAAAAGCAGTCTCCTGTGGGCACGCTCTGGCTCCCAAGCTAAGAATTAGGTCCAGCTGCGGCCACAGTATCCAAGATGGCGTCCTCCACACAGGCAGCAGATAGAGGGGCTAAAGGTGCTGAGAGGTAGTTATTCCTCTGCTTCTGTTGCAGGACCCACAACGTAGGTGGCACTGTGTAATTTACTGCTTTCCTGTCAGAGAAGCGCTGTCCTGTTTGCAGGTGCTGGCTCCCAGGCTAAGAATTAGGTCCTGCTAAGATCTCAGTACCAACATGGCATCCCGCACACTGACTTTATAATTCCGTACAAATCCGGCTGAGACAGAAATAAAACGTGAGGCCCAAAGTGGCTAGGTTAACAGAGTCCTAAGCCTCGCTCTCAGAATATGGGAATTTCGCCTGCCTATCCCCACAGCAGTGCATCTGAGTCTAGCCGCTATGCAAGACCCAGCTCCGCCCAACCGGCCAAGACAGTGGAAAAGAAAAGTCAAAATGGTGCGTTTACGTTCAGTCCGTGAGAGCCAGGACTAGCAAGCACAGCGAAAGAGAGAAGGTTTTTCCCTCAGTGGTATAAAGTCGAAAGTAACAGCCCTGTGCTGTGTTCTGGGGCTCATTAGGCGATCACAAGGCTCTGTTTGATTATCAGTTCAGGTCTTGGTTTCCAGAGAGATATAAGGAGATGTGTGCTTAGTCTGCCACTTGACTCCACCTCCACAGTGTATTCTTTGGCAACATGCAGTTGAATTAGAAATCAGTAACACTAAGATATGAAGAAAACTCCAAATAAATAAAAATTAAAAGGCACTAACTTTGGAACAATAAAACTGTCAAGAAATCAGTCAATGGAAATTAATAAAAATATCTCAAACTTGATTCTTTGTAAATATCGAGAAAATTGATACATCCTTTTTATGTGAATCAGGGTTATCACTGCAGATGTGAAGACAATTAAGAACATGCTACTCGACGGCACTTGGCTGGCAATGCAATATTATGAAAAATTTGCGTACATATTCAGCACCTTAAATGAAATGGACAAATTCAAGATAAAGAAGAAAGCATGAATTGCCTTATACGTAGTAGTAATTCATAATGAAACATCTCAGAAGATTAGCCAGATGCTTTTATTAGAGAATTCTGTCAAATAAGGAAAAAACATCTTGAGTCTTCTACAAACTCTTTCAATAAATGGAGACCACTTTCTAGCTCTTTTTATCAGACCATTACCACATGACCAGGCAGAAAGAGAAAATTACAGGCCATTGTATCTCAGGAACACTTAATAAAACCTGAACAAATTATTAGCAAATAACATTCAGTAACAATATACATATGTACTTAAAAAAATGAAATCATGGACAGATGGGGTTTATCCCAGAAATTTCAAGGTTGAATTAACATTTGAAAAATCAGTTAAAGTAATTCACCGTGGTAACAAGGCAGGAAAATTATGTGTTCATTTCAGTAGATTCAGTATAAGTATTTGTATTAGGAGCCTTGATGATGAAGTAGTTAAGAGCTAAGCCGTTAACCAAAAAGTCATCAGTTCAAATCTGCCAGCCACTTCTTGGAAACCCTGTGGGTCAGCTCTCTTCTGCTCAGTAAGATAGCTTTAAGTTGGAATTGACCCAGCGGCCCATATCAACAGCATTAAATAGTTCAAGTCCATTTTTCTTTGAGGTAATTCAGTTTTTTAGGGCCCTTCAGGAAAGTGTAGAACTTCCCCCCAAATTTCTAAGGCTGTAATCTTTACAGAAGTTGGCTACCACGTCTTTATCTCATGGAGTGGCTAGTGGATTGGAACTGATGACCTTTTACATAGGAGCCCATTGCTTAAATCACTGCACCACTAGAGATCTTTGCTAGCTCAAGTTGGCTTTTAGTTATATTTTCATAAATTCCTTATAGTCCTTATAGTTTTCTTAATAGATAATCATGTTGTGTACAAATAAAGACAGTTTTACTACTTCTTTGTTTGTAATCTCTGTGCAGCCAGGAACCCTATCGTGTTACTGGTTCATTGTAGTTACCACTGCACATGCATTGTAGTTTGCACTGCTGACTCCACTGATGTGTGATACTGTCCTCAAAAGCACTTTTTCTTTTTTTTAATATGTGTGTAAGCAGAATGTATTTGTTATTACCAATTGCCTGTATGGATTCTGCACCATCTCTGGTCCTTAGCTTCTTATTCTCAGCGTAATTTTTGCTACTCTTGAGTAGCAAAACCTGGCTTATGTTGCTTATCCTGTAGTTGACAGAGGAGTCTGATAAAAAAAAAAAAAAAAAAATCTGGTATTTGTGGCTTCCCTAAAGTAAATTACTCTCCAAACATAGGAATGGAATATCTTGTTCATTAACCCAACAGAATGATAGTTGTCTATAAAAGATAGAGGGAGTGTCAAGTGATACCATTAAGAGAGAATAAGAAGTTCTACACTCCCATCTCCCCACAGGCACATCAAAAAGGGGAGAAATTGTTAGAAACGTTGTTTCTAACACTGGTAAAGAGTAGTGGTTAATGATAACTAACTGAAAGTTTGTCAAAATGGTGGGATGGTTTTGTGGCTTTTTAATACTGTCTTGGGAAGTGACAGTCCATGCGTTCAGATTAGGACTGTTGTCCCTGGTTCTAGAGTAACAGAGCATACCTTATTTACAAATTATTGTGTTTTTCTTTTTGAACCTGTTGCTGGCTGCCTAAAGGCTTGAGGCAAACTGCTCATCTCTGGTTTTCCATTATAGAGATTGATCAGAGTGGTAGAATGTCAAGTAGAGCCTAAGACAGTGTAGGGTGAACTTGTGACTTCTGGAACTAAATGAGGTGATTGAGACAAATAGTCAGGAGAGTTTCTTTGAGAAATTGGGGCATTCAAGAGCTCGCGTCTGTAATTTGAAGTGCATGTGCTTGTGCAGGGCAAAACGTGTAGAAAGCCAATGTAGAAAAGACATGCAAAAATCCTAAAATTTTACTTCAGGCTGATCTCTAGACTCAGCGTAAGTCTTGCTAAGTACTGAAGGAATACTCCAGCACATAACCATAGTAACTATAAAAGACTGTAAGAGACTTTTTTTTTTCTGTTCTACTGTTTTTCTTTCAGATCCCCCACTCTTCATCCACCTCCCTTTTTAACTCCTGACATTCAAGGAAATCTCAGTGGGAACATTAGCTGAATACTTAACTAAAGGAACAGGGGCTTCAATGAATGGATTTGTCAAAGAATCCAGTCTTTTCAAAAACAGTTTGGAAAAGCCAGTAGACCAATGGGCTACTGTGACCGTCAAGAATAAAAAAAGAGGAAAAAGAAGGGAAAGTAAAAGAGAAACCCTCCCAGCAAACCCTGAGGAAAGGTAAACATCCCATTTACAGAGTTACGGTATTCAAATTTTCCATTTACCAAAAACCAGCCAACCAAATAAAGAAACAAACAAAAAACCCAGAAAATATACAGAGAAACAAGGAAAGATGACCTATTCAGAAGACTAAAGTGGCAGGAAATCATTCCTGAAAATGCTCTGACATTGAAATTACTAGATAAAGACTTTAAAATAATTGTCTTAAATATGCTCAGAGAGTTACAGGATATTATAGATAAAGAAGGAAAAAATATATGAATAATCTGGACTGTCAATAAGGGGATTAAATCTTTTGCTGTTGAATTGACTCATGACCACCTATCTATTACAAATTAGAACTGAGCTCCATGGAGTTTTCTTGGCTGTGATCTTTATGGAAGTGGATCACCAGCCCCTTTTTTGCAGCACTGCTGGGTGGGTTTGAGCTGTCAACCTTGCTATTAGTAGTTAAGCATAAACCATTTGTACCACCACAAGGAATTTTTTCATTTAATTGTTATGCATTGCAGCTCCAAAATGTTTGGTTTCTTTTTTGATAATTCCTATCAATAAGAAAATTATAAAACAAAACCAGGTACAAACTCTAGAGCTGAAAATACATTAATTGAAGTGAAAATTTCAGTGGAGGGGTTCAACAACAGATTCAAGCTGGCAGAAGAAAACTATTAATGAAGTTGACATGATCTTTTTAGAGAAACAAAGAATAAAAAGTGGAAAAAAGAACTGAGCCTTAGGGACCTGTGGGACACCATGAAGTGGACCAAAGTACACATTTATGGGGCTTTCACAAGGAGAAGAGAGAGAGACAGAAGCAGAAATAATATTTGAAGAAATCATGGCTAGAACTTCTCAAATTTGACAAAAGACAAATCTGAGAAATTCAACAAACTCCAAGAAGAATAAACTCAAATATACCTACACTGAGACACATTACAATCAAACTTTTGAAACAAAAAAGAATCATGTAAGCAGCAAGGCAGAAGTAAATTATCTCATGTATGAGGATTCCTCAATAAAAATAACTGCTGATTTCACCTTTGAAACCGTGGAAACTAGAAGGCATTGGGATGATATTTAAAGCACTGAAAGGAAAAAACAAATGTCAACCTATGATTCTATGTCTCACAAAATTCTCTTTCAAAAATGCACGTAGAAGGGCATCCCTCTATACACAAAAGCTGAAGCAGTTTTTTATTTTAATTTTTTTACCACTAGACCTGCCTTACTTGAAATGCTGATGGGAGTCTTTCAGGTTGAAATAAGAGGAAACTAGCTAAAAACTCAGAACTGTGAGAACTGAAGACCTCTGGTATAGGGAATTTCATGGGTAAATATAAGGCCCAAATTTACTGTATTTTTTATTTGTAACTACTTGCTATGTCTGTAGTCTTGTGTCTTCTGCTAGCATTTATGAAATTCTGGCTGGCTAATTTGTAAATTTGCATATAGAACAAAACCTTGAATCCTTCATACTTTCTTAGAATTTTGGCAGTGGAATGATGAAAAGAGGAATGTTAAGAGATTTGAAAAGACTCCCTGCAGTCCCCTAATAAGTACTGTCATCTAAGTAGTGGATCATAGGAAGAATGAAGGTACCTTTACTGTCTCACCTGTTAGTGAATATTTAGAGCCTTCACAGTGAGGCATAGAATTGTGACAGCCTGAATATGCCTTGAGTATTGCTCACTCACCTCTGGTGGGAGGATGAAGGAATATTATAAGTATGGGGCAGCAGTCCCTGGGTCCCCAGCCATGACGCAGTATGTCTGTGGCTGCTGAGTTTAGTGGGTGCTCCAGGCTGAAATAAATGGTGTCAACAGTCAGGGTGTAGACCTTTGTGTAGATGCAAAACAGTAGAATTTTTTTAAGGCTGAACAAACAGTGCCTCAAAATTAAAAGTAAATGCAAACCGTTGCTTACTTGAGTAGAACTGCTATTGTCTCTCTACACCTTCTAGTCCTCCCTTCCACATGTACCATAACCTCAGCTGCTTTAACAAAAGAAGTCAACTGTGGACTGAAGATTTTATAGTTGTTTTGGATAAAGACATCCTGGTCATCACCTTGCTTCAGCATCTCGATCTCACTGTAGTACATTCTATGGGTAGAGCCTAACAGAAGCCAACTAACCAAGCAACGATGTTGTGTGTAGAGTCCCTACCTAGGGTTGCCACGAGTCGGATCTGACTCGACAGCACTTGGCTTTGGCTGGCTACCTAAGCATCACAAAGAAGTATACAGTGTGGTAGATTTGGAGCTGAGAGACTGTAATTAACTAAACCCATCCTGTGATGCGTAATACCTGACAAAGGATTGGGGCAATATGATATAGTAATTGTTGCTGTTATGATCATTGATTACGCATTACAGAGGGAAAAAATGAGACCTTTTACACCCAATGATGTGTAAAAATAAATTTTAGTTGAGGCAAAGTGAAGATAGTAGAAGAAAAGATTATTTTAATATGTAGGGTTGGGGGAACTTTATAATGAGTTTCTATGAGTTAAAAAGAACAAAAAAAAAGGAAAACTGGTTCTGTAATAAGACCATGAAGTTCACATAAGTGAAATATATGTGGTTGATAAGCATAGTTGTTCAATTTCAATAATACACAGAGAAATTTGAATCAGACAATAAGATGAACTTTTCTGTACTCATGAAATTAGGTAACATTGTTAACCAGCTTTAGCAAGTGTGTGGGGGAAAAGGACATTAATATCTTGCTGAAGTGTAAAGTGCTACTTCCTGGAAACTATGCTGCCTGTTGATTTAGTGGCTGTACCTGCATCATTCATTATCATTATCACCATAGACAGGAATCCTTAAAGGCTATTAAAAGGCCAAGTGCTAGGGCAAAGTACTGGGAAAGCTAGATTAACAAGGCGGGTGGAGCATCTATACACATACCTCCCATTCAGAATGGCTTTGCAGACTATAATTTAAAAACTAGCGAAGATGATACAACATGGATGGCACAAGACTGAGTGGTGTTTCATTCTGTTGTGCTTAGGGTTGCTATGAGTCAGAACTGACACAGTGGCACCTAACAGCAAAAACAAAAAACATTAAGACAAAGCAGTGAAAGGTTTAGGATAATAGGGTGTTGCTGATTGCTCTCAAGTTGGCTCCTGACTCATAGCAACCCCATGTACAATGGAATGAAACACTGTCTTGTTCTGCCCTATCCCCATCATGATTTGGGTATCCATGATGTTTTCACCGGCCAGTTTTTGGACACAGAGTGCCAAGTTTTTCTTCCTAACTTGCTGTAGTCTGGAAATTTCATGGAAAACTGTTCAGCATTATAACACCACTCAAACCTTCACTGACAGATGGGTATTGAATCAAACCCTAGTTTCCCACATGGAAGATAAAAATTACACTACTGAACCACCACTACCCCCTGCAGGGTTATAGATATTGAAGTTGTAAAGAATTTCATTTTACTTGGATCCACATCAGTGTCCATGGGAGCAGCAGTCAAAAGATCAGATGACATATCTGCGTTGGGCAAATCTGGTGCAAACAAAAAGCAAAGATAGCATCTTAAGGCATAAGGTGCACCTGACCCAAGCTGTGATATTTTTAGTCACCTTATATGATGTCACAGTTAGACAGTGATTAAGGAAGAGTAAAATATTATTGATACTTTTGGATTATGGTATTGGCAAAGAGTATTAAATACAACATGGAACGCAAGACGAATAAACAAATGTGTCTTGAAAGAACTGCAGTTGGAATGCTTCTTAGAAAGGAGTGGGACTTCACGGGACTTGTTAGTAAGGGGCACAAGTCCCTAAAGGACATCATGCTTTAGTTAAGTAGAGGAAGACTCTCAACAAAATGGATTGACACAGTGGCTGCAACAGTGGGCTCAATGTGATTGTGAGGATGATGCAGGACCAGGCAGTGCTGCATTCTCTAGGAGTAGGAATCAACTTGATGGCACCCAATAACAACAAAATAGTGAAATAGTCAAGTAGGTGGACTGTGCATCTGGACTGGCTGGGTTTAAATCAAGGCTCACTACTTACTGGGTATGTGACCTTGGGAAAGTTATTAATTTTTGTTTCAGTTTCCTATTCTGTAAAATGTGACTAGTACATAATAAGTTTCTGTGAGGATTAAATGAGTTAAAATGGATTTGCCATTATGATTTTTAAATTATCCAGAAGATAGTATTGTGAATGTTAACACCTCAGGTAGATGGGGCTGATGTGGAAGATGGAAGAGAGATTTATTCATTATAAATCTCTATACCCTTTGGCTTATTAAATTGATTCATTCAGCAGTTGTTGAATACCTACTTTATGCTAGGTACTCTTCTAAGCACTGGTAATTTAAGCCAAACCCCCCCCCCAAAACCCAAACCCACTACCATTGAGTTGATTGTAACTCATGGCAACCCTACAGACAGAGTAGAAGTGCCTCATAGATTTTCCAAGGAGTGCCTGGCAGATTTGAACTAAGTCTATTTTTATTTTATAGGTCTCTAAGTTCCTTTTTAAATGAAAGCTATACCTTTTGTGGAGAAAGTGAAACTCTCCTACACTGTTGGTGGGGTTGCAAAATGGTCCAGCCTCTTCAGAAAGCAATCTGGCGCTTCCTTAAAAAAATGGATATAGATATACCATTTTACCCAGTATCCTACAGAATCAAGGTCCTTCACACCAACGGACACATGCACAAGAATGTTTATTGCAGCACAGTCCATGATAGCAAAAATATGCAATCAACCCAGATGCCCAACAACAGAAGAATGGATAGGTAAACTATGGTATATATACTCAATGGAGCACTGTGCAGTGATAAAGAATAATGATGATTCCAGGAAGCATCTCATAGCCTGGTTTCAATTGGAATACATTGTGTTGAGTGAAAGTAGTCAGTGACAAAAGGACAAATATTGTATGAGACCACTATGATAAGATCTTAAAAACAGACTTGTGTATAGAAGAAAAGACTCTTTGACAGCTGCAAGGGAGGGGAGAGAGGGAGGGCAAGCAGGCGAGGGTGTAGATTAGATAGTTGCTACAAATTTGGTTGGGTGAAATCGGTGATAGCACACATTAGAAACAAGAACAACATTAAGTGGACTTCAGCATAACTTGAATACTCCATCCATCTTAACCCAATATTGCAAGGACAGAGCAGCTGGGGCAGGGAACAGGAGACCGTGCTCTTAGGTGAAATTGAGACCAATTGGCACAACTAGTGTTTTGCTAAGAGGGCTCTCTGCACCCCACATTGGTGAGTGGTGTCTGGGGTCTTAAAAGCTGCCGAGGGCACAACAAATGGTCCCAACTCAGCAGGAACGGTTGCTCACCAAGGACCAAAATGACATGGGGTAAAGAACCCAGAAGATAGAGAGACCCATACATCAACCTGGGACCGGAAGAACTGGATGGTGCCCGGACACCACCAGTGATAGCCGTGATGGAGTTCACTAAGTTGAGTCTCATTGGCAACACAAGAAAAAAAAGGGGTGCACCCTGAGATCTCCACTAAAAGACCACAATTGATGGTCCAGTGGCTTCGGGGTTCTCCTGAGATCATGGCCTCTGGCCCTGAGTCTGCCCTTGCCCATAAATCATAATGAAGGTCCACTCTTCAGACAGGAATGGATTGGACTTGGCGATGCAGAGTGACTTGCTGACCTCTGGCTAGAGGAAGGAGAGGGTGAAGAAGAGGGAAAGGAGACTGTTGGGAGGATGAGACATGTATGGAGCAGAGAGGAATAGTGTGCTGTCACCGGGCAGGGAGAGCAGTGGAAGCTGCGTATAGGTGGGCATGTAAATTTATATGGGAATGTACATTTTCACTCAGTCATAATAAAAAAAAAAAAAAAAAGAAAGCTATACCTTTTGTTCAGAACTTCCTGTGACCTTTTGTTGACCAAGGTTTGGCCCTCCTCACCCAATAAACTCAGCTCTAGCAAAGTGTCCCATGTGTATTTTTAAAGGTTTGTTCAGCTCCAGTATCACTCTGTGTTTTGTATGGTCCAGGTCAGTCTTTGGGGAGCTGGCCCTGGTGCAGATTCCAGTGTGGGTTAGATAGTTGAGGGGCCATGCTCACTGGGTGCCCTCCATTCAGAAGGAACATGAAGTGTGGTCTTTTGATAGAGTTCTGGTTTTACCCTCTGCTCCATCACCCACTCTGTCTGGAACTCTGTTCTGCATGTCTCATCCAGGCTGTGATTGATGGTGGCCGGGCACCATCTAGTTATTCTGGTCCCATGCTGAAGCAGGCTGTGGCTCATATGGCCGCTTCCATCTGATGGGTTCATATGTCTCTCCTGTCATTGATGTCCTCTGTTTGTCTCAGGTCCAGGTGGATTGGGACCAATTGGTGCTATTTAGATGGCAGCTTGCTGGCTTTTAAGACCAGTCACTATTCACCCGGGTGGTATGTGGAGCAATATCTTGAGAGAGAAAGAGAGAAAAATCTTGGGTATGCCAGTTAGTCTGAATGTCCCCTTAGAGCATCGTTCCCTGATCCCAGACCCTGTTTTTCTGTTCTTCCATAGAGGTGATCCACCTAAGGGGACAGTTTGGTTTTGAAGTTGAGTAGTTGTGAGTACCCCACTTCTAGTGCATTGCTGACACACATCGTACACCCATCCCTAATCCTAACCACTAATTTGTAAAAAATCCCTCTCCCTCCCTGTCTTCCACTCTTGTAATTGTCAAATGTTGATTTCTACTGTGCTTAAATAATTAGTTTTATCCTTATAATTTAGTAGCCTAATGTTTTTATGTCAGGTGAAAAGATAGTGTCACAGATTGAATTGTGGCCCCCAAAATATGTGTCAGTTGATTATGCAATAATTCCCAGTATTGGGTGCTTGTCCTCCATTTTTTGATTTTCGTAGGTCTCATAAATTATAATCTCTGCCTGTGGTTAAAGACCATCAAAGTGGGATGTAACACCTTTGCATAGGTCATGTCCCTGATCCGTTGTAAAGGAAGTTTCCCTTGAGATGTTCTCTATCACTTTTTGTATTACAAGAGATGAAAGGGAAGCAAGCAGAGTAGGTGACCTTACATCACGAAGAAAGCAGTACCAGGAGCAGAGTGTATCCTTTGATTCTAGGGTTTCTGTGCAGAGAAGCTCCTGAGCCAGGGAAAGGCTGATGACAAGGACCTTCCTCCAGAGCTGACACAGAGAGAAAGCCTTCCTCTTGAGATGACACCCTGAATTTGGACTACTAACCTACTTTACTATGAAGTAATAAATTTCTTTTTGTTAAAGCCATCCACTTGTGATATTTCTGTTATAGCAGCACTGGATGACTAAGACAAAGTATCAAGCCAAACTGTACTCTTCACTTTCAAATGAAATTGTAGTTGAGGGCTCTGTATCTTTGACGCAAAGTATCCAGTTTACAAAAACACTCTGACTTGCTGTATGCTCTGTGGTACCAAAGAGATTATATCTTCTCTGTCTTTCTCTTTTTTTTTTTTTAAACTGAGTTCATTGTGATATGCATCTGTGAAAACAAACAAACAAAAACCCAGTTGCTGTTGATTCGATTCCAACTCATAACAACCCTATACAACAGGGTAGAACTGCTCCATAGTGTTTCCAGGGGGTACCTGGCAGATTCTAACTGCTGACCTTTTAGTTAGCAGACATAGCACTTAACCACTATGCCACCAGAGCTTCCATGCTTCCATGAGAGACCAGCAAATGCTTATTGATTGCTCTAACAATGAATATTTGTGTTTTTCCCTAGATATTCAAGATCAAAGCAGTGCAGTTGGCTGAGAAACTCCTTCCTGCTTTTAACACACCTACTGGGATTCCCTGGGCAATGGTGAATCTGAAAAGGTAAACTTGTTTTGTGTGCATATTCCTGTTCTGGAAAAATAAGATTAACTGGTTTTTGACCTTTTTATACTTAGAAATATCTAATAATTCCCCTCCCACATACTTTTTAAGACTCAAGTTGTTTTTTTCTATGTATATGCAGAAGCATATGTTTCAAATATTTTCTGATTTTTTTAAATGTGTACTTACTTTGAAACAATTCACCTCTCTTAGCTTCACTTCCAGTTTCTATCAGTATTTCTGTATATCTAGATTTCATTTGCTTACTCGTATGGTTATAAAATGTCACTTTTATTTCCTTATTCATTTCCTTTTACTGCTATAATGGTTTCAAATTACTTTTCCTCTCTCTCTTTTTTCCTTCCTTCCTTACCACCACCTGCTAATCTTTCTGTTTCAAAATGGAAAACAGTATGCCTAAAGATAAGGACTTTGTGTTGCTGAAAATCTTATTAGTGATAAAGGCAGAAATCACTCTTGATGTTGATTGTAGAGTGCTCACTATTGAAGTTTGAAGTGAACGTCTACAACCTGATTCTTGGCTGTCTTTTTTCATCACTTAACAATAGATGGAATGTTTCCTTTGGACAGCATGTGCCATTCAAGGACAGACAATTGAAATTTGAATAATGTCGGGGTATTTTAACTTGAATTTGAGTAATTTATGTAGACTGAAATTATAGCTGCTCATTTCTTCAAATAAAATTTATTATTCATTTTAATGTCGGTACTTGGAAAGTACGAAAAAGTTGGACTCTTGCTTCCCTTGCACCTATATTTTAAATGAGAGGAGCTTTTTTGTTGTGTGTGCTTTTTCTGGATATGATTCTGTGATAACTTTACTTGAAAAAAACTGTTTTAGTTATTTCCTTCTTGTGGACAACTGTATAGAGTTTATGTTTTCATTGAGAAGTTAGCATTTATTACTGAACATTTAACCTAACTTTACTGTTGTCTTGTTTCATGTGTTGAATGTAATGTCAGTTACATCTCTATGAAGGAAAAAGCTAGCTTGATTTTCAGAGCAGCCTCCATGGCAGGATGTGGACAAGTGTTGTGCGCATACCATTTCTTTTCCGTTAGTTTCGTGGTAGATTTTCTGATATTTACTTCACTGTTGTTTTAAGAGTCATATTATCTTCTTACATAATAATTAAATCTTAATTCTGATATGAAGAAAGACTGGAGGCCATTCTTGGTTCCTTTTTTTGGGGTCTGAGTAGAGGAAAAGAAGTGACAAATCAAGCTAACATTGCGAAACTCCAGATTTTAATTGAGGTTAAAGTAGAAGTGTTTTCAAGGACTATGCCCTAAGCATTTTATAAATTTAATCTTTATTTAGCTGCTTTACATATACCCATGCAAATACATAATTTTACTGAAGTTGACCTATCGTAAATGTAATGATTTATCCTTTTTTTTTTTTTGAGTTACTTTTGGCTTGGATCTGCATATTGCCCCCACCAATGACTTATTCTGATCCTGCTACCTTCAAGCAATCTCATGTTAACAATATAGCATTATCCGTTATTTTTCTCTGTTCTCATTTATCTTGCATAGTAGGATACACCACACAAAAATACAAATATGTCTACAGGATGGAGTTTGTTTAGATGATTCTTTTTCTGCTTCTCATTTTTTCAGGAAAAAGATACTCTTAAAAGTACAGAAATATTCTTCTAGGCCATCTGCTAAAACTCAGAAGCAGTCTTTGTGATAATGGCATGGGGATACATAGCATAATAATGGAATCATCTGTTAGGCATTTCCCTATCAGTGGTATTGATTTGTTTCCATTATTTTGTCTCGTTTAAATATGTCCTTGTGTAGTGGGGATTTTATTTCTTTGGAAATGATTCTCAAAAATAGGATTGCTGGGTAAACAGTTATGCCTTTTTAGTTTTAAGGGGTACCTTCCTACTGTGGAATTGCTAGATCAATGAATATATGTATTTTTAAATTTAACGGATGCTCTGAGATTTTTCCAGGAAGGCTGTAGTACATTACATTTACACTTGCAGTGTTTGAGAGTTCCTAAATGCCTGCAGATACAAATTCTTTTCTAAGTTTTGACAGATTGGTACCTATGGTGTTTCCTGCTAGTGCATTTGAGCTTTTTCATAAATTTGTTGAACATTTATTTAGCTTTGCTTTTTGTAAACTATTCCTAAGCTTTGCTTGGATTGAGTTTTTTTCTGATTAATTTTAAAGAGAGCCTTATAGGTTGTGGAATTAATTCTTCTTTCCTATTTGTCTATTTTTACTTATAGTATTTTTGCCATTCAGAAGTTTGAAATGTTTATCCAAATATGTTTGTTGTAAGTTTTAGGTTTACAATCTTTACTAAACCGTTTGTCTTCACCTATTGTTTTATAGACTTAAAGATTTTAGTCAAAGATTTTTATGAATACTGCTTTTAAAAAAATTTATCATAATGTGCCTTTATCAAATTGAGGAAGTTCCCTTCTCTTCCTATTTTATTGAGAGTTTTTAATGTAAATGGCTTTTGAATGTTGCCAGAATACTTTTTCTTCACTGGAGAAGATCATGAGGCTTTTCTTCTTTATTCTGCTATTAGGGTATATAAATTATGAGCTAGATTTTTAAATGCTAAGCCACATTTGAATGTCTAGGATATTCCTTGGCCACAATGTTATTGTCTTCTTTACGTGTTCTTGAATTCGATTCCTAGTAGTTTATTACGTATTTTTACAACAAGTTCTTAAGAGATACTGGTCTGCAATTTTCTGTTGTAATGTCTTTGCCAGGTCTTGGTGTTAGAGTTATCTAGCTTTCATAAAATGAAGTAGAAAGTATTCTCTCTTCCTCTGTGTTCTGCAAGAATATAACTTCTTCCTTAAATGCCGGCTGGGTACGTGTATTAAAATAAGTCTGAAATTTTCTTTGTGGAAAGGCTTTTGATGATAAATTCAATTTTTCTAATATACTTAGTGATATTCAAATTTTTAATTCCGTTTTGTTTCAGTTTTGGTAAGTTATATATATTTTTTAATTTTTATTTTTTTATTTAGCTTATTTTATTAAAGTTAACAAATTTATTGGTATGAAATCATTCATATAATTTTCTTGTGCCTTTCATGTTTCTGTAGTCTTTAGTGATATAATTCCTCCTTCATTTCTGATACTGGTAATTGGTATTCCTTTTTAAAGTCAGTTTAGGTAGGCATTTATAAATTTCATTAATATTTTCAGAGAATCAACTTTGTGTTTGTTAGTTTTCACTTTCTTGTCTGCTTTCTGTTTCATTAATTTCTGCCTTGTTTTATTATTTCTTTCCCTGTACTTAGCTTTTTTCCCAGGCTTCTTAAATTTGAACCATAGGTCTTTGATTTTTTTTGTAATGTATGTATTGAAAACTATAAATTCTGTCTGATTTTGCTTAAACTGTGTGCATCTCATATTTTGATATGTAGTCTTTTTTGTTATCATTCAGTTTGACGTATTTTCTAGTTTCTTTTAGAGTTTCCTTGATGCATCAGTTATTTAAAAGTGTTGTTTGATTTTCAGATATTTGTGGGTTAGATACCTCATTGTCTTGATTTCTAATTATACTGTGATCAGAAAAAAATAGTTTGTGTAATTTCAAAACTTAAATTTATTGCAATCTGTGTATGGCACAGCTTATGCTCTTTGTTGGTTAAATATACTCGTAGAGAATGCATGTTCCACAGGTGTTGGGTGTAGTATTCTATAAATAATAGAAGAAGATGGTTAATGGTGTTATTTAGATTATCTTTCCTGATTTTTGTTTGTTTGGGGTGTAATTGTTTTACGAGTTACTAAGATATGTGTTAAAATATCTGAACTGTAAAATCATACAATTGTCTTTCTGTCAGTGTTTTGCTTCACATCTTTTGAAGTTTTATTCTTAGGTGCATTTATGGTAAGTGCTTCTGATGCTTTGAGACTTTCATTATTATGCTGTGCCCTTCATCTCTAGTAATATTTTTTCTTCACTCTTTTCATGCTTATTGTTTGCATAGTATATCTTTTTTTTATTAGTAACCCATTTACTTTTAACCTTCCTGTGCCCTTGTCATTATAAACTCTCTTCCTTTGGAGACAGCATCTAGTTGAATATTGCTGTTGTTATGGATTCTGACAATAACTGCCTTTTCATTGGAATCCTTAGTGCATTAGCAGTTGCTGTAGTTATTCATGCTGTTTCATTAAATTCTGTTTTGTTTTGTTTTTTGTTGTTGCTGTTTTCCTATTTTATCTATTGCCTTTTTATCTATGTTTCTTTTTATTTGTTTGTTATTTGGGGACTTCTAAACTTACCCTTTTTTTGTTGCTGTGGGAATTACACTGTATATAATTAAGTTTCCATAGTCAACTGAGAGCTTAACACTGTGTGATTTCATATAAAGTGTTAAGTAACCCTGCTGGCACAGTGATTCAGTCTCAGCTGTTAACTGAAAGATCAACAGTTTGACCCCTCCACCCACTTCACTCGAGAGAGATGTGGCAGTGTGCTCTCATATAGATCATAGCCTTGGAAACCCAGTGGACAGTTGTACTCTGTGTTACGGAGTTGCTGTGAGTCACAATCAACTGAATGACAATGAGTCTTTTCATGTGAAATGCAGAAATAGTGTCACCACTGTATCCATTCATTTAGCTTTCCATTTCATCCATTACATGCTGTATTGTCAAGTGAATTATATTTAGTACACTGTAAATCTCAAAATACTTTGTTAAAATGATTAACAGTCTTAAGTATTTCAGAGAAATTAAGAGGGAAGTAATAGTTTAATATTTATTCAGGTGTTTAACATTTCTAGTGCTCTTCAATTCTTTTTTGAAGACTTGAGTTTTAACTGGATGCCACTTCAACCTGAAGAACTTTGGTTAGCATTTCCTGTAGCGCTTCTCTGTGGTAATGAATTCTTACAGTTGTTCTTTGCCTGAAAAAAATCTTTGTGTTCATTCTAAAAGAATATTTTCAATCTGTATGAAATTCTGGCGTTATGGGTTTTTTCTTTCTGTAGTTTAAAGATGTTCTGCTCTTCTAATCTCTTGTTTCTTATAAGAAATCACAATTTTAATTCTTTCTTGTTCTGTATGGGATATCTTTTTTGACTCTCAGTGCTTTGAAGATTTTACTTTTGGTTTTCATCATTTAGACCAAGAAGTACTGTGGTATGTTGTTGTTGTTTTCTTGATGCATCTTGCTTCAGCTTTGCTGAGAACATGTTTAATCTATATATTTGTCCCTTTTACTAAGTGTAACAGGAAATCTTTGGCCATTTTTGTGTAAATTATTTTTTCTCCGCATTCTTTGTTTCCTTTCCTTCTAGAATACCAGTCACTGGTATTTCAGAACTTTTGTTAGACTTCCACAGGTCCCTGAAGGTCTTGCTTTTATTTTTCAATCTTTTTTTTAGATTGAATAATTTCTGTTGATACATCTTTGTGTTCACAGACTCTTTCCTATGTTGTCTCTCTAATCTGCTACTCTTAAAGCTTCTATGGGTGTCCTGGCAGTACAGTGGTTAAGCCCTTAGTTGCTAACTGAAAGGTTGATTATTTGAACTCATCCAGCAGCTCTGTGGGAAAAAGACTTGGTAATAGGTTCCTGTAAAGACTACAGCTTAGTAAAGCCTCTTGGGGCAGTTCTGCACTGAGAACATAGGAAGTCATCGTGAATTGGGGCTGACTTGACAGCAGCTAACAAAAGCAACAACCCTTTATTACACTAACCATCGGATCCGACTCGACGGCACTTGGCTTAGCTTATTGGCTTTGCTGATACTCTGTTGTGTACTGTCTTCTACTCATTTTTGTCCTTCTGCATTCATTTGATTTATTGGACTGTTTGTATTCTAGCTTGCTGAAGTGATGTTTTTTCCTCATTACTTCCTTTTTTTCAAATATGTGCAGTTAAAGCTGCATATTTTCCTAATTACTTACTCAAATTATGCTCACAAATTTTCATGTTGTATTTTTGTCAGCATTCACTTTACAATATTATGTTTTCTGTTGTAGTTTCTTATAATTCATAGTTTAATCTGAAGAATAGTGTTTAGATTGCAATCTTCTGGAGGTTTTCACTTTTTAAAAAATTACTCATTTCCTGTCTAATTGCATCATGATCATAGAACAACGAATAGGATTTTAATTCTTTGAAATTTATTGTTAACTTGCTTTGTGTCTCGGTATTTAGCCTGTTTTTATAACTGTACAGTGATTGAAAAGATTGTCCTTTTTTTTGTAGTCACTGTTCTACATATGTCTCTTAAGTTTAAATTTGTTAGGTACGCTGTTCAAATCTTTTATGTCCCTGCTAATGATTTTTCACTCTGCTAGTGCTATAAGTTCATGACAGTGCTATATTAGACCCTTTTACCGTGATAGTTGACTTCTCTATTTCTCCTGTCATTTCTGCCAATTTTTGCTTTATGTTTTTGTGGGTTGTTTTTAAGTGCATACATACATAGGATTGCTTAATCTTCTTGGAGATTTATACCTTTCATCCTTATCTGTAGTAAAACCATTTGTCTTGCTCCTTGTGTTAATGTAGCTTCAATAGCTTAATTTTAATTAGTTTGTATTTGACATGTCTTTTTCTGTACTTTTTGCATTGCACATGCACATTGCCTTAAAGGCTGTCTCTGGATCCAAGTGACCACTAGAGTAAAAATGACCCCTAGTGGCAACAACCACTCTATGGTAGCTATGTCCATTTAGCATGATCAGGCCATACATACAAGATGTGCAGATGATGATGACAGTAATGAAGGTTATTTGTTATAGACAGTAGGCAACATACAACAGGAAAAGTTCTGCAAAGAACTGTCTCTCCTGGCTTAACAGCTGTCCAGGCAGGGGATAGGAAGCTTTTATATGTGGCCCCTCACTTTGTACCATTGGCAAAGGGCCTAGAGGACCTTCCACAACCTGGTTTTATACTCCGGGGTTGTTGGTTTCATCACACAGAGCACAATACAGATTTTCTTGCCTACCAGAGAGGAAGGTACTTAGATATATGGGCACTAGCCCTGAATTGTATTGCTGTGGTTCTGCTGCGTATTTGGATAAACCATTCACATTTTTGTTTCAGAGAAAAAAGTGCAATGATTTGTTCTGAAGCTTCAAGATGCTGGCAGGGGCAAGGCAGGGGACTTATTATAGCTGTCTGAGCTATCCAGAGGACTGCCTTTTCTCCTTTGTGTTATCAGTCATTTTGAATCTGTGTATCTCCTATAAACTGCTTGTAATTGGGTTCTTTAAAAACCTGAAATCAAACGTTGTCTTCTGATTGGAGCATATTGTCAGTTTATATGTACTGTAGTTATTTTTGTATATTTAGGTTTAAATATCATCTCTCTTTACTTTGAGAATCCTGCAGTTAATCCTACCTCTTCTAGTTTTCTTTTTCTCTCCTTTCTTACCTTTTCTCAGATTAAACATTTTCTTTTATTTTTCATCCTCTACTACCTGAGAAGTGTTTCTTTTTTCTTTCTTTCTTTCTTTTTAGTGTTTTGCTTGCCTGTTTTTAGGAAGCGTGGTTTTTAAACTTGCTTAAGTCTAAATGTCATAAAAACGTTTACCATCCTATATAGGTTAAGACTCTTATAATTTTACATCTCCATTTACCCTGTCTTGACTATATGCTACCATTAACATGTTTTTTTAAAAGATATTTTTATCATAATACACATTGTTAGTAACTTTTATTACAGTTGATATTTGTTTACCTTCACCCACATATTTACTAGTTCTTCTGTTTTTCATTACTTCTATGTCTCTAACCTTTCCTCATGGATCACTTTCTGTTTGCCTGATGAAATACATCTTTTGGAATTTCATTTAATGTTGATCTGCTATTGATAAATCTCTGTTTTTGTTTGTCTAAAGATGTCATTATTTTGCTTACATTCTTGATGGTTATTTTTGCTGAGTGGAATTTGAGGTTGTCGGTTTAGTTTGAGCACATTGAAGTTGTCATTGCACTGTTTTCTGTATTCCGTTGTTATTGGGAAGTGAGCTTTGTTGATCTAATAGCAACTCTTAGGAATGTAAATGCTTTTGTGTATTTTTAATATTTTTCTATTTTTCTTTGGTCGTCTGTTTTCACTGTGCAGCTTATTAGTCTTCTTACATTGTGGGTTGATACTTTTCCTCAGTTTAGAAAATTATTTGCTCTTATATCTTCAGATACTTTCTCTGTTTCATTCTCTGTCTCTCTTTCTCAGGAATTCCAATCCACTGTCTATTAGATTGAAACCCTTGTGGTTTAGTAGTTAAAAATTCAGCTGCTAACCGGAAGGTCAGTAGTTCAAATCCACCAGATGCTCCTTGGGAACACTGAGGAGCACTTCTGTTCTGGACTGTTGATATACTGTCAAACAATTACATTAAATTTTTAATTTGGTTGTTGTGTATTTCTTCAGAATAGCAACTGGGACTGAGGATGAAAAGTAAAGAGGCAATATGTGGAATGAAAGTCGGGTAGGTGGTGGTTCAGTGCTGTGGCTACTAACCAAGAGATGGGCAGTTTGAATCCATCAGGTGCTCCTTGCAGACTTGGTGGAGCAGTTCTTTTCTTGCCGTGTAGGGTCACAGTGAGTGGGGATTGACTCCATGGCAATGAGTTTTTTTTTTTTTTTTTTAATGTGAAATGGTGTGAAACATTTAATGGAAATCTATTTGAATTTGAATCGTTCCTCTCCTACTTACTTATGCAGTTTTTAGGCATGCTGTATAACTTCTGTAAGTCTCATTTGCTCTATTTGTGAAAAGGATGATGCTTTAGTACTTACAGGATAGTTTTGAGGTTTATATGCTTTGTTATTCAAGATCTTCGGTAACCTCTGCTTTATTAAGTGGGGCTTGCTCTCAGTCTTCATCTTCACGGATCAACAAAATTTGACACAATTGATCACTCCTTCCTCTTATAAACACATTTTTTTCACTTGGCTTCTGGAATACTCCATTCTCCTGGTTGTCCTCCTGTTTTATTGCTGCTGCTGCTTATTCACCTTTACTGGAAACCCTGATGGCATAGTAGTTAAGCGCTACAGCTGCTAACCAGAAGGTTGACAATTCAAATGTACCAGGTGCTCCATGGAAACTCTCTGGGGCAGTTCTCCTCTATCTATAGGGTCACTGTAAGTCAAAATCAAGTTGATGATACTGGGTTTGGTAGTAGGTTCTCAATGTTGGATTGTCCTTGCGTTTCTTTTCTTCTGTATGTGCAGTCACTCCCTGGGTAGTGTTAACCACTGTTGTGACTCCCAAATATGTATCTCCAGACCAGACCTACTCTCTGAACCTGTATCTGGTGTGTACCCATCATCTCCACTTCTATATCTAATAATCATTTGAAATGTAGCCAAGCCAAAGCCAAGTGCCGTTGAGTTGGATCCGACTCATGAAATGTAACATATCCGAAAGCAAAACTCCGAGTCTTCTCCCTTAGCCTGTTGCACTGATATTTCCTCTCTGTCTCAGTTAATGACTACACCATCATTGTAGCTGTGCTTCATTCAAAGTTTGGCTGTCTGACTCCTTTTTTCTTCTCACATCCCATGTCTAATCTGTCCATAAATCCTGTTGGTTGTCTTTTCAGAATATACACAGAAACTGACGACTTCTGCCTCTGAAACTATTACCCTGTTCTGAGCCACCATCTTCTTTTACCTGGATTATTGCAATAGCCCCCCAACTGGTGTCTTTGCTTTTATCCTTGCTTCCCCACAATAGGTATTTTCACGGTAGCTAGTGACCCTTCTAAAATATAAGTTATGTTAAGTAACTTCTCTGCTCAAATCTTCCCATCTCAGAGTAAAAGCCAAAAATTCTTACTGTATTCTACTGTGGTCATATAGATTTGACCCTTTATTATCTATTGGACGTCATCTCTTCACTCTGCTGCTTCATCTTTACCCTCCACTTGCATATGCTAGGTGTCCTCCTGCTTCAGGATCTTTGTACTGGCTGTACCTTCTGCTTAGAATGAGTGTCCACCAGATAGCTGTGTAACTGGCTTTCTCTTGTATTTCAAGTCTTTGCTGAAATGTTTCATCTCATTGAGACCTACTTGAACCACCTTGTTTAAAGTTACCACCTCTGCCTCAACATTATATGTCTCTCTTACCCTTCTCTATTTTTCTCTGTAGCACTTACCACCTTCTTGTAGTGCTTAGTTATTTGTTGTGTTTATTTTTTGTTTTTTTCTCATTCTAACACACCAGGATATATAGGACAGGAATGTTTGTATACACAGTGATGCATATGTACACCTAGAACATGGCATGTAGCGTCAATAAGTGCTTGTGAATGATTGAAGATTATGACTGTAAAGAGAGCAGAGATTTGCATAGCATACTGCTTTGTAGGTATTCACTTAACGACAGGCCTTCTTGTGCCCTTTAGAAATCTCCTCGAGAGTATTCTTGGCAAGTAGTCATATAACATCTGCTTAAATATTTTGTTGATTAAAAAATATTTCATGAAGTGTAACCCATTTCTAGTTTTGAACAGCTTTAATCATTAGGTAATTTTCTCCTATTCTGACTAAAAATAAATTTCCAGGTAACCTCCGCTTAAGATAGTTCTTTATTTCAGAACTAGTCAGACTGATGTTAATCCATCTGTACATACCAGTTTTTGCTTTTTCTTTTTTTGAGTCAACCACTATGCCCCTTAATATCTTTCTGTTTCCGGGCAGACGTTTTTTAGTTCTAACAGTTACTATCTGGTAGTGTAATTTTATGGTTTTTGCTTACTTCATCACATTTGGATGGGTTTCTTTTAAGTATGAGTGTGTTCTTTAAATATTACTTTTCAGTAGGACACTAACAGCTGTAAACTTAGATAATATTGTTTGATTTATATTGTCCGCAGGTGGATTTCTTGGATGACATATGATAAGCTGAATTGAATTCTAAGTATACTGAATAAACTAATTGCAGACCTTTGTATTAACCAAAGTAATTAGATTTTTATCTGTCATTTTTACTATTTGCAGTGCTGTAATTTGAGAAATAATAAAATAATGACTTCATCTGATGAGTTAATCAGATATATCCATTATGATTCTGATATTCTTCAATCCCACCTCCATTGTAAAGAAAAATAGGTTGATGATATACTGGTTGTTTGGGTTTCTAAAAAGATCCAGAATTACTCAGAGAAAGAACCAGTGTTTACCTTGCAAATGTGAGCTTAATACAAATGTCAGATCAAAAAACCACTGAAGTGTTTGCAGTAATTATAAAAATATAGATATCCATCTTTCTGTATTTAAAACTTAATGGTTTTGCCAATTTGTATCCAAACTATGTAATTAAATTTAGAGGCAGTTTATTTTACAGTTCTGAAAATGATGTCTTTCACATGGATATGACTCAGTATTTGCTGATGATCTGCACAGAACATAATCAACTAAGAAATAAAACTCAACACGAAAAACTGTCAGAAATGAGGCCTAGCAGTGCAGTACTTCTCCAGTAGTGAACGCACTGAGCACACAGATCCTGGGTTGTAATGCCATTCTTCAATAAGAGAATCCTGGGCTCCTTGGAGAAATGGTGGATCCCAGGGCTGGGAAAGGGGAATATACAGAATGAACCTGGAATATCTTTACAGTGCCAGAAAGCAAGAAAGTGCTCAAAAACACTTAGAATGATTAGGGTGAGGGAATTTCAAGGGATATATAAGCCCAAGTGAAAGAGCTCGCAGTGGCCAAATCTGGAACAACTTGAGCAAAAAGATAATTAAAATAGTATTAGATTATAATCTAAACTATAAAATAAATGTGCATGAGTTTCTACTGATAAAAATGAATGTATGAATGAGGAGAATAGTCATATCTGATGTGTAAGGGAATTCTAAATCATTTATATAGAGACTTGCTTTCAGTCCTTAGATATGAGCTATGCATAGTGACTTCCTTCCAAACAGTACAGTATAAAATATTGTTGTCAGGTGCCATTGAGTCAGCTTGTACTCATAGCAACCTTACATATAACAGAATGAAACACTGCCCAGTCCTGTGCCATCCTCACGGTTGTTAACTGTATTTGAGCGCATTATTACAGCCACTGTGTGAGTCTATTTCATTGAGGCTTTCTCTTTTCTAGCATGATATCCCTCTCCAGGAACTGGTTCTTCCTGATAATATATCCCGAGTGTGCAAGATGAAGTCCTGCCATGCTCGCTTCTAAGGAGCATTCTCACTGTACTTCTTTCAAGACAGATTTGTTGTTTTGGCAGTTCATAGTCTATTCAATATTCTTTGCTTACCACCGTAATTGGAAGGCATCAGTTCTTATCAGTCTTCCTTTTTATTTGTCCACTGCCTGTGGTGGCTTGAGAGGTGCTATAATGCTGGAAACTCTATCAGCAATGAGAAATTATACAGGAGAAACTTCAACTTTTAGAATAAAGACTGGTGATGAAATATGCGGGACCTGTATGTCAGAACCCCCAAGTATCTCAGCAAATCCTGTGAGTAAGGAGATTTATGAAAGGGCAACAGTGCCATTTCTATAAGTAGGCTTAATGTTTAGCTGGAAACCTCTGTGGAGCTATTAAGATAAATTCCATTATGAGATTTAAGGAGGGTGTACAGACTGTATGTGAAATTTCTTTTTCTAGAAAATCAGCAAGACTATATAGGACCTAAGGAGGTCTGGTCATCACTGTTCATTGCTGTCGAGTTGGCGCTGACTCTTGGTGATCCTCATATAACACAGAATGAAAAGATTGCCTGATTCTGTGCCACCTTCATCATTGTTGGCATGTCTGAGTTCATTCTTGTGGCTGCTGTGTCAGTCTGTCTCATTGAGGATTTCCCTTATTTTTGCTGATGTTCTGCTTTGCCAACCATGATATCTTTCTCTAGGCACTGGTCTTTCCTGGCCACCTGACCAAAGTCAGCAAGACAGAGTCTCGCCATCCTTGCTTCCAAGGAGCATTCTGGTTTTATTTCTTCTGAGATTGATTTGTTTGTTCTTGATATCACAGATATTCCCTAATTTGAAGGGGTAACTTATAGGACAAACTGGAAGTGCTTTCTTTAGAATCTTTTGCTGTGCTGAAAACAATGATATTAGAAGGAAGTGATACCTAATCCTCACACTGGATCAAAGCCTTTTGATGTGTGTGTGTGTGTGTGTGTGTGTGTGTGTTTTGTGTGTGTATCCATTAGGCCAGAAATCTTGTCTGTTTTTGTTCACCGCTATGTTCTTAGCACTTAACATGGCAACTGCAAGTGGTCACATTTATGTAAGCACATATACCTGGCAGAAGTCCAGTTGATAGTGATACAGTTCTGACATAGTTGGCAAAACCACAGGAATGAAGCTTAACTGAGTATCAGAATAGAAGCTGAGCCTAGCAGAAAACTATATATGGAAAGGTTCATGAAAATCAGGAAGGGAACCACGGAGAGATTAAATTTTCCACCTATAGTATCAACTTCCTCCATATCCCCCCTCAAACTGCTGTATCACTGAATTTCTCCAGGTTATGACCACAGAAGGGATTTCTGTTATCATCATGCAAAATTCACTGGGGGTTCAGTTTCCAAAGAAGAAATTCTCTATTGTTATTTTGGATAAATACAGAACTTGGATTGTTGTTGTTGTCGAGTCAGTTCCAACTCAAAATGACCCTGTACCATCCTCAAAATCGTTGCTGTGTATGAGCCCGTTGTTGCACCCACTGTGTGAGTCCTCTTGTTGAGGATGTTCCTCTTTTTTGCTGATAATCTGCTTTACCAAGCATAATGCATTCTGCAGGCACTGGTCCTTCCAAATAACATGAGGTGAAATCTTACCATCCAGCTTCTAAGGACCATTCTGGCTATACTTCTTCCAGGACAGATTTGTTCATTCGAAATTCTGTGGTATATTTAATATTCTTTGCCAGCATTGTAATTTAAAGGCATCGATTGTCCTTCAATCTTCCTTATTCATTGTCTGATTTTGGCATGCCTATGAGGTGATCGAAAATTCCATGGTTTGAATCTGGCACTCCTTAGTCCTCAAAGTGAGATGTTTACTTTCCAGCACTTTGAAGAGGTCTTTTGCAGCAGATTTGCCCAATGCAAAGCATCGTTTGATCTCCTAACTGTTGCTTTCACGGATGTTGATTATGGATCCAAGTGAAATGAAATTCTTGGCAACTTCAATCCTTTTTCTGTTTATCATGATCTTTCTTACTGGTACAGTTGTGAGAAATTTTGTTTTCTTTGTGTTGAGGTATAATCCACACTGAAGGTTGTGTGTAGTCTTTGATTTTCTTCAGTAAGTGCTTCAAGTCATCTTCACTTTCAGCAAGCAGGATTGTGTAATCTGTATAATATGTTGTGTATGAGTTTTCCTCAAATCCTCGTGCCCTGTTCTTCTTTACAAAGTCCACCTTCTTAGATTATTTGCTGTACATAGAAATTGACTAAATATAGTGAAAGGATACAACCCTTACACACACCTTGATTTTAAACTATGCAGTATCTCCTTGGTCTGAGTTCCACAGGTTCCACATGAGCACATTAAAGTGTCCTGTAATTAACTTGTATTAATCTGTCATTATTTAAGAAGGGTTGCCAGCTAAGTGCCGTCGAGAAGGATTAAGTGGGTAAAAATTAGGATCTTAAGAAGATCTTACAATTTAAAATTTGGAGAACCCAAACTAAGAGGTAGAGAAAGCATGCTTTCTGACAGAATTTTGCTAGACAGGAAATACTTAAATTGTAAACATATCCTTGGTTCCCTTTTATGAATTTTGTAAGCATATTGAACTTAATGATATAAAATGTCAGAAATAAAATTTAAAGTAAGTAGCAAACTAGGGAGAAATTTTAGTAGCAGTAATGTTAGCTGTAAAGTATCTTAATATGTAAGTAACTTATGTAGTCTATTAATGAAAATGCTATTATTTAAAAAACTGGAAAATTAGTAGGTAATTCAGAAGAAAAGTATTTTTGAGAGATAAACATAAAACATCTTAAATTTCTTTACTAATTAAAAAATTGTAGTTTTGAAAATATTCCACTTTCTGACATTTCAAATTAACAAAAAGAATGATATTATCTAGGATTCACAAGAGTGAAGAAGTGGAAATTCTGTTGAAATGGGAAACTAGAATAGCTTAGAGGGTACATAGGCAAGTATATTTCAGAAACTTTGAAATATGCCTGGCTTTTGACCTTGTAATTTTACTTTTGGAAATTTATCTTAGTGCTGTAAGAATATATACACAGATTTAGTTGTGAGGATATTCAAGGCTGTATGGCTTGCCAAAGCCAAGTGCCATCAAGTTGGATCCCACTCATGGTGACCCTAGCCTTATACTAGTGAAAATAGAATGTAACTCAGTAAGTACAAAGGAATGGCATGTCCATAGTTTGAATAAGATGTTGCCATTGGAAATGGTGTTGTAAAAGTGAATTTTTACAAAAGGAAAATGTTCGTGATATATAAAGTAAAAAAGCAGCATACGCAAAAATGTAATCCCATTTTTTAAGATTAAATAAGCCTACTTTATCATGCTGACTACCCTCTTCTGAGGAGGAATTAGAATCCATTATTCCTGTTTCCTCCTCCTTCCATGTAGCTTACACATGCAGTCATTGAGCTACCCTCTAAATCTCTTTTCTTCTCTTTTTATTTAACTAGATTTTTTAATTGGAAAAAAGGATACATGTACTTAGTTAACAATTCAAACAGCACGTAACCATTATAAAGTAAACATTGTATCAGAAATACCCAGTCCTTCAGGTAATCAGTAGTATTCTAGTTAAAATCAGCTGATGGCTGCTAACAATAGGATGTCCTTCCATACGTGTTACATACTTACATAAGCATGCATACCCTTAATTGTAAGTATGTATTATTTGTTTTTTAATCTAACAGTCTTGGAGATTATTTCATATCAATGTTATGTTTATTTACCTCATTTTTTTAAAAGAGCTTCATAATTAGTATGAAAATAGCATGTTATTTAAATGAATTTTAAGATTATTTCTAGTTTTGCTATTCAAAATGCTGGAAGAAATATGCTAAATATGTTGAAAACCATGTGTGTATGTGGATATATTTACATATACAGCCAAAGCCAAAGCAAAGTGCCGTACAGGTGTGAGTATATCTGTGGAGTACTTCAGTAACAGAAATATTGGATCAAAGAGTTTGTGTACTTTTTTGTATTGATAGACACTGCCCTGAAAGGAGGATATCCAGTTGACATTTCCACAAAAAGTGTATGAGAATACCTGTTTTCTAACAGTCTGCAAATGCTGTTTATTTTGATCAGAACAGTAGAAAATGACATCTTTGCCTAATTTTTATTTCATTGATTTTTGGACTGATGTTGGGTATATTTTTTTAGTGGACAGCCTTTTAATGTTCTTTGCCTGTTTTCTAGTGGGTTTTTAAAAAATCAGCTCTTAAGATATTTTTGAGTATTAGCTCAGTTAGTACTTAACCATGTGTGTTACAGCTGTTGTTGCTATGGGAATCGTTTCTTTAAAATTTGTCTTTTTTGATATAGTAATTTTGTTTTCTTTCATATCCTTGATCCATCTGGGTTTTATTGTAGTATAAGAGGAAAGGTAGAAATTGAGCTTTCGTTTATTTATTTTGAGATGCTTAGCTTATTGCTGTGACAGTATTAATTGTATTGCCCTACTTTTCCTACTGAAGTAGTAATTTTATAAAATATAATAAGGCATAAAAATATTTCCATATTTATTTCTGTTGCACTGGTTAGTGTATTTGTTTTAATTCTTGTATATGTTGATTTAGTTCTTGTGGTAATCTGCTGGTAGTAGTACAAGTCTCTTTAGTATCCTGCTTTCAGGAATTCTGTCAGTTATTCTCACATTGTTTTTAATATGAAATTTAGAATATTTTGTCTATTTCTTTTTATCTTCTATTTTAGCTAAGTTTGCCTTAAACTTATAAATTAACTTAAGGAACGTATTTGTAATTTCCTTTCCTGATAAGTTAAATCTTTTCACAAATTGTACAACCTTCATTGGGGGGTGAGAAACTTAAGAATTATTAGATATGTCTCATTAAAATTAAGAACAAAACACTGTTTAATATTTAACTGGAGGGTTTAGCAAATGTAACCAAGTAGGAAAAAGAAACAAAGATAGTAGGCTTGAAACAAAGTTATGATTAGTTATAGATTATATGATTGGCTAGACGGCATTTGGCTTTAGACAAAACGTTAATTAAAAACCATAAGAACTGATAAAAGAATTTAATTAGATTTAATTTAACCAGTTAAGAGTATGTCTTTTTGAATACCCAAGGCATGGAATTAGAACTCCAGAAGGTCATGCTTTAGTAAATTAGCCATAGAGTAAAGGCAATTGTAGAATTACCCTAGCAAAGCCTAAAACATACATTGAAAGAACTAAGCTATCCCCAAGTTGTTTGACTGCCTGTAAAAAGAAAATTGAACATACTGTCAAGGAAGAAAACAAAATACAGACTTTAAGTAGCAAGAAAATGTAACCCTTATTCAGGAGAAAAACTTGACAATAGAAATAAATACTGTAGTAGCATATGATAGAAATAGCAGTAAAGGACTTTAAAATAGCTGTACTAAATTTACTCAAGAATTTAAAGGGGAATGTGAACATAACAAGGAGTACAATTTTTGAAAGAAACAAATGGAACTTTGAGAGTTGAAAACTATTTTATGAAGTAAAAAATTCACCAGACAACCTTAAGCTAATGAAGTCTGACAGTGAAATTTGCAAACCTGCAACAGTGTGCTTACATTGGCAGCACTGTACAGACAACTTGGTAAGGTTTCATAACCTCGGTATATCAGTATCTCATAGCTGTGTTTGTGCTGATGTGTGGTGGTGTCTTGCAGAGTAATGTTCATTATTGTTGTTGCCTGTTTTTTTGTGCCTTCACAAGAATGTTGGATCTTGAATTAGAGCAACAAACATTCAGTTTCTTTTTAAACTTGGCAAAAGTGGAAGTGAAATCAGGGGCATGTAGTCCAAGTTTTTGGGGATAATAATGTCATGAAGAAAATGGCAGTGTATAAATGGATTAAACATTTTTGTAAGGGGAGAGAAAGTATCACTGATGAGAGATCAGGGTGGCCAATAATGAACAGTACAGAAGAAAACATTGCAGAAATTTGTCTGATTGTCCGTCAGAATCATCAGCTGACTGTCAGAAGCATAGCAGACCAAGCAAACGTCGATAGAGAAAAATAGTTTGGAAAATCTTAACTGAAAATCTTGGCGTGAGAAGTGTGTGCGGAGAAATGATTCTGAAGGAGCTCACTGATGAAGAGAAGGAAAGGACAGTTGAAGTCTGCTGAGACCTTTTGGAGAGGCAAGATGATACTTTGGGCTGTGTTATAACTAGTGATAAAACATATGTGTACCAATATGACCCTGAAACAAAGCATCAAAGTGTACAGTGGAAGTCAGCCAATTCACTATGACTGAAAAGGTCCATCAGTCCAAATCAAGAGTCAAAATGATGTTGCCAAACTTTTTTGGTATCAGAGGAATTGTTCGTTACGAATTTGTACCAACTGGACCGACAGTGAACCAGGCTTACTATTTGGAAGTGCTGAAAAAGCGACATGAAAAAGTTAGACAAAAATGATGTAAACTTTTGGTCAACAACTCATGTCTCTTGCATCACAATACACCAGCTCACACCGTACTGTCTGCAAGGGAGTTTTTAGCCAGTAAACCAGTAAGTGTATTGGAACACCCTACCTGCCCACCTGATCTGGCCGCCAATGACTTCTTTTTTTTTAACCCAAAGATAAAGGAAGTATTGACAGGAGGGCATTTTGGTGACATCCAGGAAATCAAGGGTAATTGGACGACAGCTCTGATGGCCATTCCAGAAAAAGAGTTCCAAAATTTCTTTGAATAGTGGACTAGTCATTGGTATCTGTGCATAGCTTTCCAAGGGGAGTACTTTGAAGGTGACTGTAGTGATATTCAGCAATGAGGCAGGTAGGCACTTCTAGGATGAGTTTGGAACTTAATTGTCAGACCTCGTAATAGCAGATTTGAAACTGCATCAAAAAAGATTACTGAGCTTGAAGATATAGCAATAGAAATCACTCATACTGGAGCACAGAATGAAAAATAAAAAGCTGGGTGGGTGAAAAGCAGAGCCAGTGACCTGTGAGACAGTATCAAAGGTTTAAAACATGACGGAATTGGGGGATAGTGCACGATCTTACTTTTTATGACAGCAGGGAAGTTTTCTTTGTGAAGTTCACCACTGTATGTCCCAGGGCATAGTGTCTAACATATGTTGTTGTGAGCTCTGTGGTATTGGCCACTAATTCGTGGCGTCCCATGCACAGTGGCATGAGACAACACTGGGCTGATGCCATTCTCTCATCAGTTTGGGATCACTGTGGCCCATAGGGTTTTTGTTGACTGACTTTCAGTTGCCAGTCCTTTCTCCTTGGTCTGTCTTAGTCTGGAAGCTCTGCTGAAACCTGTGCAGCATCATAGCAATGTACAAGCCTCCATTGACCGGTAGTGGTATTTGTACATGAGGTATATTACCAAAAACAAAGCAAACCCATTGCTATCGAGTCAGTGCTGACTCATAACAACATTATCTATAGGACAGAGTAGAACTGCACTATAGAGCTTCCAAAGAGTGCCTGGTGGATTTGACCTGCTGACCTTTTGGTTAGTAGCTATAGCGCTTTACCACTATGCCACTAGGGTTTCTGCGAGGTGTATTAAAACCATAAAACCGGAACCACTGCCGTCAAGTTAGGTTTGATTTATGGAGACTCAAGAAGTCAGAGCAGAACTGCCTCATAGAGTTTCCAAGGAGTGCCTGGTAGATTTGAACTGCTGACCTTTTGGTTAGCAGATGTAGCACTTAACCCACTATGCCACCAGGGTTTCCATGAGGTTTATTAGCTGGAATCAAATCCAGGTCCCCTGCATGGAAGGTGAAAACTCTTTCACTGAGCCAACCATGCCTAATCTAACATATACCAGTCAGTTACTGTGGCATCAGTGGCAATTCATGGCAGCCCATGTATGTTAGACTAGAGCTGTTCTTCATACTGTTTTCAAAGGTTAATTTTTTGGAAGTAGGTCACCAAGACCTTTTTTTTCTGAGACATCTCTAGGTGGACTGAAACCTCCAGTCTTTCAATTAGCAGCTGAGAGCTTAACCATTAGTACCATCCAGGAATTCTGTGTAACACGTACCCACTGCTCTCGATTTGACTGTGACTTATAGTGATCCTGTAGTTTCTGAGGCTGTTTAAGTCTTTATGGAAACAGACTGTCACATCTTTTTCCCATGAAGCCATTTGTGGTTTTGAACTGCTGACCTTTCAGTTTAGCAGTCGATAGCTTTAACTATTGTGCCAACATATAGTAAGCACTTAATGTTTATTACATTAGTGACTGTCTTTCTACATAATTACCTATATTTCTTCCTTGATTCTCAAAGCTATGAAAATCTGTTAGTGGTCTTTGACTACCATATTTTTGAGGACAGTGTAAAGATAGCACTAAGCAATGAAGAAACAATTGCAAGGTAGTGATGTATTCTGATACCCATTTTAATGTTTCCTCATCACAGCTTAGTAGTATAAAAGTAGAAACAAAATGAGAAAAAGAGTTAATATTTTCTCATCTTCCTTAGAATTAGAAGTGAACCTAAAGGGAGAAGATAGACATTAAATAAGAATTTAAGGCTGCCTTCAAGGTAAAACACTAGGCTTTCAATTGAGATTTCAGGGACCATTCCCTAGGAGTAAGGACAAAATTGAAATAGGTTATTCCCAAGGACACCTACAAAAGTGATCTCCCTGTACTCTTTCTGTTTCTAAAAGAAATGTAATAGTCTTAGAAGATAATATCGAAAGCTTCAGTTTTTCAGTTATAGACTTTGGCTTTCAATAAAATGTTACAAAGCATGCTAACATAAAAATAAATAACCACAAAAATAGAACAGGAATATGTTCTAGATATCAGCCCAAAGAGGAGATGTACTCAGAATTCTTCACTGCAGAAATTTTTATGTTAGCAAAATACTGGATATATCTCGAGGACTTATCAGTAAGAGGATTGATTGAATATTCATGATAGTTTTTCTGCATGCACTATTGGCATCTGGGGCTGTACAGTTATTTATTGAACGGTAGTGCCCTGACCCATTGCAGGGCATTTTATATCTTTGGCCTAGCCTAATAACTGCAAGTTGTACCTCGAAGGTTCGAGATACGTCCAAATGTTCCCACACATTTTCTTACACCTCTGTGATGAGACATTGTATTTGAGAATCATTGATATTGTGACATGTTATGCAGCTGTTAGACACACACACACACACACAGAGAGAGAAAGCGCTGTTTATAAACTGATAGTAAGACATCTGAGGTCATCTGATATCTTTAAGAGTAAAATGTAAGATACAGAGCAGTAAGTTAGTTTGCTATGTCTTGTGTGAGAAAAGAGGTAAGTAAAAATACATTTTGAATTGTTTACATATGTAGAAAAATTAAGTGTTACTACATAAGAAGCTAATGAAATTCATTATCTCTTGGGCCTGATAGGGTGAAGGGAAATGAGATTAGAATATAAGAAATACTTTCACAGTATACCTTATTGTGTTTGTTGTTGTTGAAAATATAATGCAGCATAACATACGTCAATTCATCAGATTCTGCATATATCATGTAGTGACACTGATTACATTCTGTGAGTGGTGCAGTCTTTCTGACTCTCCTTTACTGAATTACTCCCCATGAATTAACATAAATTCACTGCCACCTAAGGTTCCTTTCTAATCTTTTAAGTTGCTGTTGTCAGTTTGATCCCATATAGATAGTTGTTAGAAGAGCACAGGCAAGCCTGTTTCACTTGTTCAGCTAAACTATTTTTTAGTTTTAAGGAGACTTCAGGGAATGTTTTTAAAGACTACTTCTAGGCACTAGTTTCAGGGATTTATCCAACTTTCATGGCTCCAGGACATCTGGAGTCCATGAGAATTGAAATTCTGTTCTGCATTTCCCTCCTATTGATCAGTATTCTTAAATTGGTGAAAGTATTCAGTAATGATAATCAGGCACTATTCAATTCTTCTGATTTCATGCCAGTGGAAGTAGTTGTTCATGGGGGCGGTAAGCCACGTATTCTGTATCTTTTTTCTGTTATTCCTCTCGCTCTTCCTCTGTTGTCTAAGTGACTAGAGACCAGTTATTGTGCTTTCACTGACCACTCACTACCTTTTAAGACCCCAGGCACTATGTATTGAGATAAGAGGTAGCAAAGAGGTACTAAACAAGTTATTAGGCCATTCGACTGGGATATCCCATGAAACTATGGGACAGGAAACCACATCCCATGAGATTTTTGGTTGTACATAAACACACAACAGCTACTTTAAAAACTTTTTTGCAGCATGTAAATATAATATCTATTCAGGAATCTTAAAAATAAGATAGAATTTTAGAAATAACTAAACTTGATAAACAGTAATTTCTAAGATTCATTTAAAATTCATGTATTGATTTAAAACTATGTTTTGGTCTTTTTCAATTCTTGTCTCTCTCTCGTTTCTTTTTAAACTTTGCTTTTATTCAGTGGAGTAGGACGAAACTGGGGCTGGGCATCCGCAGGCAGCAGCATTCTGGCTGAATTTGGTACACTGCACATGGAGTTTGTCCATCTCAGCTACTTGACAGGAGACCCAGTTTACTTCAAAAAGGTTAGTCCTCTTTTCTTTGATGGCTATTATAGTATCCTTTAAGATTTACCAAAATCTTAATTTCTAAGCAGTGACTAACATTTAGAAACTGTATGCATACCTTTTTGGAAGTAGGTTTATCAGGACTGTGACTTTTTTTTTAATCCAAAAAAGTCCTTTCTATTTAGAACATATTTAAAATATTTCAGATTATTTAAAAAATTTAAACTGATATTATGTTTTTTTAAAAAAATTCATTCACACCAATTGATACTACTAGCATTTTACTAAGAGGGCTCTCTGCATCCTACATTGGTAATTGGAGTCTGAGGTCTTAAAAGCTGCCAAGCGTCCATCTGAGGGTACAGCAAATGGTCCCAACTCAGCAGGAATGGATGCTCACCGAGGACCGAAAAACATAGGGGAAAGAGAACCCAGAGGACAGAGAGACCCACATGAGTGGGTGTCTACATTGACTCGTGACTGGAAGAACGGGGTGGTGCCTGGCCTCCACCTATATTAGCCGCAGCAGAGCTCACAAAGTTGAATCTCACTGGAAACACAAGAGTAAAAAGGAGTATACCCTGAGATCTCCACTAAAACACCGCAGTTGATGGTCCAGGGGCTTCGGGGTTCCCCTGGGAGCATGGCCCCTGGGCCTGATGCTGCCCCTGCCCATAAATCATAATGAAGGTCCACTTTTCGGACAGGAACAGATTAGACTTGGCGACATAGAGTGAACGTGTCTTGGGTGCACTTTATGGTTCTGTGCATCTGTAGGATATCATCCTGCTGACATCTTACTGGAGGAAGGAGAATGGGTGGAGAGGAGGGGAAAAGAGACTTTTGGGAGGATGGGACATGTATGGAGCAGAGACAAAGAGTGTGCTGTCACTGGGCAGGGAGAGTGGTGGAAGCTGCATATAGGTGGGCATGCAAATTTATATGGGAATGTACATTTTCATTCAATCAAAAAAAAAGAGTTCATACCTTGCCAGCATGGTAAGAGAAGATAAATAAACTAACAAAAGGTTTAAGAATTGGAAAGGAAGCCAAAGCACAATAAATATTTACCAGTTTTATGATTATCTGAAATAAATCTGTATTTAAATTGCTAGAATTAATAAGCATTTGCCAAGTGCTGTTGAGTCGGATCTGACTCATGGTGACCCTAGGAGCCAGGGTAGAAATAAGCATTTAGTAGCCAAGCCAAGTGCCATCGAGTGGGAACTCAATATAAGTATTAAAATCAGCATTTTTCTATACCATGTCCAAAAGACAAAAAAGTATAATTTTTTAAAAAGAAACCTTATATGGTGAGGTATACTTTGTATAATCATAGCAGATGTGTATAGTTCCTAACAATAAATCTAATAAAAAAATGAACAACATTACTAAATTGGAGAGGATTGAAATAAATAGAGATATATCATGTTTGTGTGTAGATAGATAATGTAAAAAAAATCTGTCATCCTCAAATGGGTCTGTAGCATCATTTGAGTGCCAAGTAAATCCTCAGTGACTTTTTAAAAAATAGAACTTGACAAGACACTTCTAGAATTTATATAGATAAGAAATATTAAAGACATTCCAAAAGAAAAATAAGATAAGTGGATCAACCCTATGAACAGACCTATAGTGTATGGAAACTTGTTAAGACAAGGATAGCACTGTAGATCCATATATCTCGAGGAGCATTAAAGGCTTAAATGTAAAAGGCAAAACTTACACATTTATAGAAAGAAAAAAATAAAGGCAAAAGATCTATTCCTTTAGAGTACAGAAAGATTTTCAAAACAGGGAATGAAAATTATTACCTGGTAAAATTAGAAATACACGCAATACTATAAGCAACAATTCCACTCTTATGGATGTATACATTTACATCATATTCATATAAAATAGTTTATATAGCAAAATACAATAGAACTGTGAAAATTAATTATTACATTCATAAGTTAAAAGAGTATGGTATCTCTCTTTAACAAATGATGTTGGCAAAATTGGATATCCATCTGCAATAAATTGAAATAAGACCCGTATCTTACACCTTATACAAAAACCAACTCCAACTGGATAAAAGACCTAAATACCAAATCTAAAATGATAAAGCTCATCCAAGAAAAAGGAGGAACAACAATAGAAGCTTTAATACACAACACAGACAGACTTCAAAATCTGTCAAACCAACCACAAGCAACAGAGGAGAAAATAGATAAATGGGAGCTACTAAGAATCAAACACTTTTGCTCATCCAAGAGCTTTATTAATAGAATTAAAAGGCCACCTACAGAATGGAAAAAAGTATTTGGCAACTATATGTCAGCCTGATGCCTGATCTCTGTAATCTATAAGGTGCTACAAAATATCAGTAAGAGAAAGATAAATCATCCAGTTAAGCTGAGGGCAAAGGAGAGGGACAGACACTTCTCTAAAGAGGTAATCCCGGCAGCCAAAAAACACATGTGGACATGCTCACAATCATTAGCTATTAAAGAAATTCTAATCAGAACTACAGTGAGATACCATCTCACCCCAACAAGGTTGACCATGATCCAAAAAACACAAAACAACAAATGCTGGAGAGACTGTGGAGAAATTGGAACTCTCCTACAGTGTTGATGGGATTGCAAAATGGTGCAACCTCTTTGGAAAGCAATCTGGTGCTTCCTTAAAAAGCTGGATCTATATATACCATTTGACCCAGTAATTCCACTACTTGGAATAATATCTTAGAGAATCAAGGCCATTCACACCAACAGATACATGCACACGAATGTTTATTGCAGCACAGTCCACAACAGCAAAAAGATGGAATCAACCCAGATGCCCAGCAACAGAGAATTGGATAGGTAAACTATGGTATATATACTCAGTGGAACACTATGCAATGATAAAGAACAGTGGCATTTTAGGAAACATCTCATAATCTGGTTTCAATTGGAGGACATTATGTTGAGTGAAAGTAGTCAGTGGCAAAAGGACAAATATTGTATGAGACCCCTATGATAAGAACTTAAAAACAGATTCACGCATAGAAGAAAAGACTCTTTGACGGCTACAAGGCTGCAGAGGGAGAGAGTGTGATGGCGGAGGGTTTAGATAGTGGAAATAGACAGACACTTTTCTAAAGAGGTGATCCCGGCAGCCAAAAAACACATGTGGACATGCTCACAATCATTAGCTATTAAAGAAATTCTAATCAGAACTACAATGAAATTTGGCTGGGTGAAATCTGGGACAGCACACATTAGAAAGAACATCAATATTAACTAGACTTCAGCATGACTTGATTACTCCTCCCATCTTAAACAAATATTGCAAGGACAGAGTAGCTGGGGCAGGTGACTGAGAGCATGCTCTCAGGGGAAATCGAGGCCAAATTGACACAACTAGTGTTTTGCTAAGAGTCTTCTGTACCCCACAATGGTGAGTGGTGTCTGGGGTCTTAAAGCTGCCATCTGAGGGTACAGCAAATGGTCCCAACTCAGCAGGAATGGATGATCACCAAGGACCAAAATGACATGGGGGAAGAGAACCCAGAAGACAGACAGACAGACTGACACTAGTGGGTGACTACATTGACTTGTGACTGGAAGAACTGGATAGTGCCCAGCCACCACCAGAGATAGCTGTGGGGGAGCTCACTGGCAACAAAGAATAAAAAGGCTTGCACCCTGAGATCTCCACTAAAAGACCACAACTGAAGGTCCAGGGGCCTCGGAGTTCCCCTGGGAGCATGGCCCCTGGGCCTGATGCTGCCCCTGTCCATAAATCATAATGCAGTTCAACTCTTCAGCCAGGAATGGATTAGACTTGGCGACACAGAGTGACCATATCATGTGTGCACTCTATGGTTCTATGCATCCATAGGGTGTCATCCTGCTGACCTTTTATGGGAGGCGGGGAGTGAGTCGAGAGGAGGGGATAGGAGATTGCTGAGAGGATAAGACATGTATGGAGCAGAGAGGAAGAGTATGCTATCAACTGGGCAGGGACAGCAGTGGGAGATGCATATAGGTGGTCATGCAAATTTATATGAAAATGTACATTTTCACTCACTCATAATAATAATAAAAAATGTGTCACTTTTATAAAAAATAAACTAAACCAAACAATGGGTTATTTAGGGATTCAAGGAGCTTCTCACAAAGTCAAGATAGTGGCAAACAAAATTCAAGACATTATATCTGGGACAAAGATGGTGATATGTGTTTGTAGTATTATAGTTCTTAAATTGGGGTGTGAGTAGAATATACATATATTCCTTTTTGTGTATCATTAGTTGGATCCAACTCGATGGCACGTGGCTGGCTTGGCTTTGTGTATCACATTGTTTTAGTCAGCTAGTGCTGCTCTAACAGAAATACCATGAAGTGGATGGCTTTAACAAAGGGAAGTTTATTCTTCCACAGTCCACCAGGCTACAAGTCCAAATTCAGTATGTCCGCTCCAGGGGAAGGCTTTCCCCCTCGTCCGCTGTGGAAGAAAGTCCGGTATTGCATCAGTCTTTGTCCGAGGAGCATCTTGGCATAGAAACCTCAGGTCTGAAGGATGCACTCTTCTCCTGCTGCTGCTTTCTTGATGGCATGAGGTTCTCAATTCTCTGCTTGCTTCCCTTTCCTTTTATCTCTTCTAGGAGGAAAGGATTAAGGGTGGGACAAGACGTACTCCGGGGAAACTCCCTTTACAGTGGAGCAGGGAGATGATTTTATAAAGGGGTTTACAGTCCCACCCTAATCTTTTAACATACAGCACCGGAAAATCACAAAATGAAAGGTATCATAGAGTATAGGGAATCACGATCACATGGCTACACCTATTTGGGGGCGGGGGGAGCACAGTTCAATACATGACACACAAATTTTATTAGAAGCAAACAAAAAACAAGGTCCCAACCCAACTTAACACTATAGACAGAAGTGCCATACTGTTCCTTTACAGCGAAGACATGGAATACTAAGTAAAACAGATACAAGTGTCAATCCTGAAACACTAAGCATCAAAATGAAGGTATAAAGAACTCAGGGATGCACCAAATGGAATAAGAAACTAGCAAAGAACAAGGAGAGCTATGGAGTGGAGGTCTCCTACTAGTAAACATGCACCTCAGTAAACATGGACCTCAGCCACCAATAACAGGGTACAGAGAGTACAAGAAGGCAACTACATAAAACCTCTTATGGAAGACAGAACGTACTCCATACATCACGTCCTTTCCCTTTCCACCTGTGTATCTGTGCTGTCTCCTAGGTTCCTACCCCATCAGTGCCAGTGAATGCTACAAATGGTCCATCCCTGCCTCTCTCCGGTCCTGCCTTACTGCATCATAGCTGAGCAACTGATCCTGCCTACCTAAACAAGGTAGTGAGAACTATCGTGCCCACAGATGAGCAAGCAACAAAGCACACCCAGTCTACCTGCCCAGATACAACCAAATAAAAAATAAAGCTAAACAAGATAAATAAATCTACAGCCAGTAAACAAGAAAACTAATTATGGAATGTTTCAGACACAACAATCAATATCAAGATGTATTAAAAACAGGACAGGATGTCTTAATAAAGCAACCAAAATAAAACACCAGATGCACTTCAAGTAGAGGAAAAGGGACTGGAATTACCCGATAGGACTCTCAAGGGTATAAGGAGCATGCAGACAAAAAAAAAACGGTGGAAAAATACAGGAATAAAATATCAGAATAAACAAACAACTCGAACTCATATAAACACAACAATTAGAATCCAAAAGATAAACAACAGAATTTCACAAATGAACAGTGTAATTGAAGGTTTTCGGAGTAAATTTGAAATAATGGAAGGCAGGATCAGTGAAATTGAAGAGAAATCCTTGGATACCACTTTGTGGAAGAAAATCAGGAAAGAATGAAGAAAAATGAGGAAACTGAGAAAAATGTGGGATACAATCACAGACAAAAATTTGTGCATGATTGGAGTTTATGGTAAGTACATAGAAGATCACTGAACATTTGCTGACAGAAAACTTCCCCGATATCATGATAGATGAAAAGCTGACCATCCAGGAAGTTCAACTAATCCTATATAGGATAGACTCCAAAAGAAAATTACTAAGACATCAGAATCTCACCTGCTAAAACCAAAGATGGTAAATGCTGAGAACAGCTCAAGGAAAACAAAAAGTCACACACAAAGGGGAAGCAATAAGACTAAAGTTTGATTACTGCACAGAAACCGTACTGACAATGTCTTGGGGATACTGTGCATGTATATAAAATCTTGAAAGAAAAAAAAACACCCACCAACAATAGTATTTCCTACAAAGCTCTTATTGAAATATGATGGTGAAATTGGGGCATTTCCAGATAACCAGAAATTAAGAGTACATATATAAACCCTGGTCATGTGACAGTTAAGTGTTGTGACTACTAACCAAAAAGGTCAGTAGTTCAGATCCATAAAGTGCTTCTTGGAAATCCTATGGGGCAGTTGTGCTGTGTCTGTAGGGTCACTGAGAATCAGAATTGACTTGATGGCAGTGGGTTTAGTGTGTTTTTATAATCATAAAACCAAATGTACAAGGATTATTAAATCCTTTGGTTAGAGAACCAGAAACAGACAGCAAACTGAAGCTAGTAAACATGTCAGTATCAGTCAGACACCAACCTAAGTAATGAACTCTTAAGGATAAAACAGAATTAAAATTTTTATATCAGAAAACCAGAGGGGTTAATCTATAAATAACAACATCAGAACATTAAAGGGGTGGGGGGAACAGTATAGGTACAGAACTTTCAAATGGATTGGAAGTCAAGCACTATCAAATAACAAGACTGTTTAGAATTAGAGAGATGTGGTAAGTTTCATGATAAAGAAGAAAAACATAATGTCTCAGTAAATGCAGAATCTATAAATATGAAAGAAATGAAAAAAAATTCACCAAAGATTTCAGCACAGGAGAGTGAGAACAAAGAAAATGTGAGCACCACATACAGACAAAAGGCACACACACAAAGGTGTTACAAAATGACAGAATAAAATCACCCTATCAGTGATCACACTGAACATAAATGGCTGAAATCTTCCCATAAAGACAGAGAGTTACAGGATGGATTTAAAAAGCACATGTCAATATACTTTCTACAAGAGATACACCTTAAAAACAAAAGTATAAATAGATTAAAAATCAAAGGATAGAAAAAATGCATCAAGGAAACAGAAATCAAAGAAAGAACACAGTGACAGTATTAATCTTAAGTAAAATAGACGAAAGCAAAGTTCATCATTAATGACAAAGAAGGACATTATATAATGATTAAATGGACATTCCACCATGAAGACATAACCATAATAAATACCTACACATCCAGTGATTGGGCTCTTTAATGGCAGGGAAAAGAGAAATTGACAGTTCCACAATAATAGTAGGAGACTTCAGCAAACCACTGTCAGTAAAGGGCAGAACATCTAGAAAGAAACAACAAAGATACAGAAGATCTAAAGGCTACAGTTAACTGGCCTCGTAGACACATATAGACCACTGTACCCCACACAGTGAAGTACCTATTCTGTTTCGATGCATGTGGAATATTCTCCAGAATAGACCACATGTTAGGCCACAAAACAGCCCTCAGCAAAATGCAGAACACGTAAACAATACAAAATGTCTTCTGTGATCACAACACTATAAAAATAGAAGTTAGCAACAGGATGAGTAGAAAAAAAAATCAAATACATGGCAAAAAGAATAACACCTTGCTTAAAAAACCACGACAGTAGAAGAAATGAAAGATGTAATTTAAAAAATTGTTAGAATCAAGCAAGAATGGAAACACATCATACCCAAACCTTTGGAACATAGCAAAGGCTGTGCTCAGGGGTCCATTCATAGCAACTAACATCAGTGCCAATGAGTCAGATCTGACTCATGGTGACCCTAGAGGTCAGAGTAGAACTGCCCCCTAGAGTATTCAAGCTAATGCACATATCAAAAAAGAAGACAAGGGTAGAATCAAACATTAGCTATACAACTTGAACAAATAGAAAGAGAACAGAAAAGAAACCCACAGCCACTAGAAGAAAGAAAATAAGAAAGATCAGAGCAGAAATAAATGAAACAGAAAAACAATAGACTCAACAAATTCAAAAATGGGTTCTTTGAAAGGATTAGCAAAATCAGCAAACCACTGGCCAAACTGATAAAAACAGGAAAGGATGCAAATAACTCAAATAATGGGGTACATTTCAACTGACCCAGCTGAAAAAGATCATAACTGAGTACTATTAAAAAATGATATACCACACACTGCCTGATTTAGAACCTGTTATACCACCACAGTATTCAGAACAGCCTGGTGCCATACAATACATGCATGGAGCACTGAAACAGAATTGAGAACACCGATGTAAATCCATCTACCCATGAGCAGCTGATATTTGATAAAAGCTCAAAGTCCACTAGTTGGTGAAAAGATAGTCTCTTTAACAAATGGTGCTAGCATAACTGGATATCCATTACCAAAAAAAAAAAAAAAAAAAAAAATTCAGGACCCATACATCATATTTTGTACAAAAACTGACCTAAGTATAAAATAGGAAATGACAAAGATCATGGAAGAAAAAAGAGAGACAATTATAGAAGCCCTGATACATGGCATAAACAGAATACAAACCATAACTAACAATGAACAAACACCAGAAGAAAAACTAGAGTACTGGGAGCTCCTAACAATTGAAAATTTACACTTACCAAAAGGCTTCATCAAAAGACTAAAAGGCAGCTGACAGACTGGGAAAAACATCTTGGTCACTACATATCCACTTAAGGGTCTAATCTTTAAAATATGCAAGATACTGCCACACTTCAACCACAAAAAGACAAATAACCCACTTAAAAAACAGGCACAGTATGTGAACAGACACTTCACGAGAAAGACTTTCAGGGAGCTAACAGACACATGCAGAAATGGTCAAGATCGTTACCCACTGTCATGGAGTCAAGTCTGACTCATAGTGAACCTGTAGGACAGAGTTGAAAGAGTGCTTGGTGGATTTGAACCGCTGACTTTTTGGTTAGCAGCTGCAGCTCTTGACTGCTATGCCACCAGGGTTTTTCCCATTAGCCATTAGAGAAATGTAAATCAAAACTACAGTGAGATACTGTCTCACCCCAACAAGGCTGGCAGTAATCAAAACACAAAATAGCAGATGTTGGAAATGTTGTGTAGAGATTGTAATTCGTATTCACTACTGGTGTGAACGTAAAATGATACAGCATGCTTTAGAAATTGATTTTACGTTTCCTTAAAAAGCTGGAAATAGAAGATTCCATTAAGCAATCTCATTTCTTAGACTGTATCCCAGAGAAATAACAACCATTGCACAAATAGTGTATACACACTCATGTTTGTTGCAGCACTGTTCACAGTACCAAAAAAAAAAAGGAAACAATGTAGGTACCCATCAACACAAAAAAAGATAAACAAATTTTGATACATATATACAGTGGACTACCCTGCAACAATGAAGAACAGTGATGAATCCATGAAACAGTTCACAACATGCATGAACCTGAAAGGCATTATGCTGAGGGAAATTAGTCTCAAAAGGACAAATATTGTATAAGACCCTATTGTAAGAACGCAAGAAGAGGTTTAAATACAGAAGAAAACATTCTTTGATGGTTACGAGGGTGAACAGGTAGGGAGAAGTGAATTCACTAACCAGATGGTAGACCAGAATCAGTTTAGTTGAAGGGAAGGACAACACCTGAACAGGTAAAATCATCACAACTGTACTAAACCAAAAGCTTAGAAATTTCCTAAACACAACCAAACACTTTGAGCGACGGAGAGGCTGGGGCTGGTGACTGGGTACCATGTTTTCAGGGAATGTGTAAGTCAATTGGCTAACAAAGTTGAGTAAGACAATGTTCTGCATTACCATTTTGGTGAATGGTGTCTGGAGTCTCTTAAGACTAGCTAGCAAGCAGCAATTTAAGATGCATCAGTTGATCCCAACACACTTGCAGAAAAGGACAATAAATAGCACCAAGGGTGAAAGAAAAGTATTAACCCAAGAGACTTAGAAAGTCCAGCCTGAGACCAGAAGAACTGGCTACTGTCAGTGACTACTACCCGGACAGGGAATACAACAGAGAGTTCATAAAGGAGTGAGAGAAAAGTGTGGAGCAGCTTCCAAATTCATGTAAAAAACGATCAGACCTGGTGGTGTGACTGAGACTAGAGGAACCCTCAAATCCATAACCCATGAATGTTTTCTAAACCCAGAACTGAAACTATTTCCTAAGCCTAGTCTTCAGACAAAGATTAGGTTGGACTATAAAACATAAAATCGTGCTTGTGAATAGAGTCCTTCTTAGTTCAGTCAGATACAGGAGACTAAAGGGGCAGTTCTTATCCAGAGACAGGACAAGAAGGCAGGAAGGTACAAAAACTGGTTCAACACAGGAAACCTGACATAGAGTAGGGGAACACGCTGCACATCATTGCAACTAGTGTCATATAAAAATATGTATAAGTTTTTGTTTGAGAAAGTAACTTGAGCTATAAAAACAAAAACATTAGCTCTGATAAGAAAATAAAGAAAAATCATATTCCCAAAGAAATTTCAAAGCCTAGAGTAAAGGGACAAGTTTCTGGAAACACACTACCCACCTAAACTAACACAAAACAAGGTAAAAAATCTGAACAGACCCGTAACTAGAGAAGACAGTGCAAAGGTAGTTTAGGAGGAAAAAAAAACCCTCTCAACAAAACTACACTGGCCCAGATGGCTTCACTGGAGAAATCTGCCCAACATCCAGAGAAGAGCTTGCACCAGTATTATAACTATCTTAGAACATAGAAAAGAAAAGAATTCTTCCAGGCTCATTCTGTGAGGTCAACATAACCCTGATACCAAAACTAAGCAAAGATATCACACAGAAATGAAAATTACAGACCCATATATTCATGAATGTAGGTTCAAACAATTTTCAACAAAATTCCAGGCGATGGAATTCAGTGTCATATTGAAAAAATAATATACTAGGACCTGGTGGGATTTATACTAAGTATGCAAGAATGCTTCAGCATTCAAAAAATCAATCAGCATAATCTACCACATAAATAAGACAAAAAGAGAGTAACAGTCATCTCAAATAATGCAGAAAAGGCATTCACTGAAGTCCAGCACTCATTACTGATTAAAAAAGCTCAATGAAATAGGTACCCATTACTCTCAAGTCGATTATGACTCACAGTGACTGTATAGGTCAGAGTAGAGCTGCTCCATAGAGTTTCCAAGGAATACCTGGTGGATTTGTACTGTTACCTTTTGGTTGGCAGACATAGTACTTAAACAGAGGACATTTATACAAAACCAACAGCTAACATGATTTTTAATGGAGAGTTTCTGAAGATAACCCCTTGAGAACAGGAACAAGACAAGAATACCCTTTGTATTTAACCACTTGTATTTAACATTATGCTGAAAGTCTCAGAGCAATAAGCTAAAGAAAAGAAATCAGAGGCATACAAATTGGAAGGAAGAAGTAAAGCTGTATCGGCAAATGATATGATACTGTACATAGAGAGTCCAAAAGACTCTGAGAAGACTGTTGGAACTAAAAAAGCCACTGAGTAGTGGGTTATAAAGATAAACATGCAAAAATCACTTAGATTCTGTTATGGATTGAATTGTGTACCTCAAAAAATGTGTGTAGCAATTTGGCTAGACCACGATTCCTGGTATTTTGTGATGTTTCTGTATGTTTTAAATCTTGCCTCTGTGGTGTTAATGAGGGAGGATGGACAGCGGTTGTGTTGGTGGAACATTGTAATATGCCTTGGGATGTAAAGGAAACAGAAGCAAGCAGAGAGTTGGGGATCTCATATCAAGAAAGCAGTGCCAGGGTAGAGTGTGTCCTTTAGAAAGGACTCACGGTCCCTACACTTCAGAAGCTCCTAGTCCACTGGAAGGTTGATGACAAGGACCTTCCTCCAGAACCAACAGAGAAAGCCTTACCCTGGAGCTGACACCCTGAATTTGGACTTGTATGCTCCTGTACTGTAGCAAAATAAATTTGTTTGTTAAAGCTATCCACTTGTTAGTGCCAGATGACTAAGACAGAATCTGGTATCAAGGGAATGAGGTACTGCTGTAACAGATACCTGAAATATGGAAGTGGTTTTGAAACTGTAAATGAATAGAAGACTCAGAAGGAACCAAGGCACAACATCTTTGAAAAGGAGTTTGGCACTTCCTTAAAGCTAGAAATCAAAATACTGTATGATCTAGCAACCCCACTGCTTGAAATATATCCCACAGAAATTAAGGTAGTCGCATGAATAGTTGCATGCACACAAATGTTTATTGTAGCACTGTCCACAATAGCAAAATGATGGAATCAGCATAGATGCCCATAGACAGATGAATGGATAAATAAACTATGGCACATATACTCGGTGGAACTACAATGATGATTTTAGGAAACATCTCATAACCTGATTTCAACTAGAAGACATTATGCTGAGTGAAATCAGTCAGTGGCAAAAGGACAAGTACTGTATGAGACATCTGCTATAAGGACTGAAAATTAGACTTATGTACAGAAGACTCTTCAACAGCTGCAAGGGTGGAGAGGGAGGAAGAGGGTTGGTCATAGGAGTTTAGTTGGGTGAAAGCAGTGACAGCACACACTAGAGAGCAGATCAACATAACTGGACTACACTATAAACTGAAAGGTTTTCCAAGCTCAATGCACTATTTCAAAAGATACAGTAGCAAGGATGGGGATCTGCGGACCATGTTTTCAGGGGACGTTGAGAACAATTGGCATAACTAGTCTTTTGCTAAGAGAGTCTTCTCCACTCCATATTAGTGAGTGGCATCTGGAGTCTTAAAAACTAGCAAACTGCCATATGAGACAACATCAAATGGTCCCAACTCATCTGGAACAAATGATGACCGAGAACAACAAAGACACTAGGTAAAAGAATCCCAGGAGGCAGAAGGACCCATGTGAATAGGAGACTATAGCAATATGAGACCAGAAGAACCAGATGGTGCCCGGCTACCGCCAAGGGCAGCTGTGAAGGGGGACCCAAGGATCCCAGAGGCAACACGAGAAAAGGGGATGTGCAATTCAAGAACTCTACTAAAACACCAGAATTGATGGTCTGACACTCTGAAGGGTCCCCTGGGAACATGGCTCTTAGACCTGCTGCTGGCCTGGACCAGAAACCAGTACTGACATCAGCTCTTTAGACAAGAATGGACTGGACTCGGGAATGCAGTATGCCCGTAGTGTGTGTGCCACTGGCTTATTTCTAAATGGGAGAGAAGACGGTGGAGAGGAGAGCACAGGTGGTTAAGAGAATGCTAGAAATATGGATTGAAAAGGAGAAATGTGCTGTCACTGGAGGAGAGCAGATGGAGCTGCAGATAGGCAGGCATGCAAAATTGGCTTGTATATTTTCACTTAATCACAATTGAAAAAAAAAAAGAAGGAACCGAGGAGAGCTGTTAACACCAAGAAGGTCACAGATGGTGAGAAGCAGCAGCAAACTGGCAATGTTAGTCCCAAGGGGCCAGTGTGAGACAGTGCTGGAGCCAACCCATAGAGCAAGAGAGCTGAGTGCATATGTGCATGAGGCTTCCTCCTGGTGGAGTAGGGTGCCCTTGGACCCAGGGTGCCTGTACTTCAGAAGCTACCAGTCCAGGGGAAGATAACAACAAGGACCTTCCTTCAGAACCAACAGATGAAGCCTTCCCCTGTAGCTGACACCTGAATTTTTTACTTGTAGCATACTAGACTGTGGCACAATAAATTTCTCTTCGTTAAAACCATCCACTTGTGTTATCTCTGTTATAGCAGCACTCAAGCACTAAGACAGTACATAGACATTTGTAATAGCCATTGGAAAAAATACTAACCAGAAAAGTGAAAAAACCTGTAGAAAGAAAACTACAAAACACCACTGCAAGAAACCAAACAGTACCTAAATAAATGGAAAAACTATGCTTGTGCTTAGATTCAGCATTGTGACAATGTCACTTCTACCCAAAGCAGTCTTAGAAATACAAGCAGTCCTGATCTAAGTATCAACAGCATTACTTAATGAGATGGAAAAACTAATCATAACTTTATGTGGAAAGAAAGGAGGCCCCAGATAAATAAAGCACTATTGAAGAAAGAGAATAGAGTAGGAAGACTTGACCTACCTGATCTCAGTAGCTATTGTACAGCTACGGTAGTCCAAACAGCCTGGTACTAATACGACAGATGCATTGACCAGTGGAACAAAATTGAGGACCTGGACGTAAGTCTATCTGTGTGTGGTCACCTGAACTTCAGCAGAGGCCCAAAGTCTGTTAAGTAGTGAAAATACAATCTTTAACTTAATGAATTATGCTGGCAAAACTGATGTCGATCTGTGGGGGAGAAAAGCAGAATCTGTACCGCACAGTACACAAAAATTAATCCAAAATGGATCAAAGACTTAAAGATAAGATTACAATGTATCAGGATTGTGTAAGAAAAAATAGGTTAACACTAGAGGCTCTAGTAAAGGGTCTTCCATTGAGGGTGTAATATATTTGAACTTGAATAAAACAAGTTGTATAAATAGTACAGTTTTAATGGTTTTCTTATTTTGAAGTACAGTTAATGGCATTATGTGTGAAAGAGAACCTCGGGTAAATGGCTGCCTGTGGCACCTTCCAAATGGGGCCAAAAATAATCAGTTATCATAGCCCAGTATCTTTTACCGTTGACAGTCACAGCCTCTCCTCATACAGCATAGAAAAAGTAAGGGCCGTTGATTGTGCCAGACCAAAATCAACACCAAATGGTAACTTTTGGGGGGTAAGTGGACATTGTTGAATCTCATTGGATTCTCATCCCTCCAAATGCAACAGTTTTGGTTTGTTAACAAAACCATTCATCCAAAAATGGGCCTTGTCACTGAAGATGATTTTTCAGCCCAAACAGGGTCAGCTTCCAGTTGCTCCAGAGCTCAGTCAGCAAATGTAGGGTGCAGTCTAAGGTTGTTAGACTTCAGTTCTTGATTTAAAATGTGTTGTAAAGATAAAACTTCAAGTCCAGATGCAAAATCCTCCAAATCGTGGGTGACTGAAGACTCAGTTCTTGTGCTCGGTGAGAAACTGATTGGGATGGATACTTGCATACACTCTGACAAATGGTGGCAATGTTTTCGTTGAAATATGCAGTTCTTTGATGCACAGACGTTGTGTGATTGGCAACAGACCTGGTTGTCTCAAATTTTTTGATTGAACATCACATTGTTCTCTTGGTGGGACGATTATGCACATTGTATATTTCATGTAAGGCATGGACTATTTGGTGAACCCAGCCCAGTGCTGTCAAGTTGGATCCGACTCATAGCAACCCTGAAACAGAACATCTATTTTGATAATAAACTTTAAGAATTTCTACAGTTTGTGGAATCATGCAACTTTTCTTGGCTGTTTGTCAAGACTCATCAAAAAACATGATAAATATGTAGGACATCTTTATTGGAAGACCCTTCATGTGGCATAAATAAGATACAAGCCGTAACTAACAACACAAATTGTAGAAGATGTGATAGATAGCTGAGATTTCCTAGAAGTTAAACACTTGTGCTCATCAAAAGACTTCACCAAGTGATAAAAAGAAAACCTGTAGGGTCTCTATGAGTTGGAATTGACTTGATGGCGGTGGGTTTGGTTTATAGACTGGGAAAAAAATTGGGCTGTAAGAGATCCACAAAAGGTGTCATCTCTAAAATCTGTACAAAAATCTAACACCTCTATAACAAAAGACAAATAATCCAATTTAAAAATGGGCAAATGCTATGAACAGACATTTCACCCAGGAAGATAATTCAGGTGACATACAGACACATGAAGAAATGCTTGCAGTCACTTGTCAGTAATAAAAACTAGACTAGTTGCAGTTGAATTGCTTCAGACCTACAGCAGCTCTGTAGGATGGAGTAGAACTGCCTCTAGAGTTTTCAGGGAGTGCTGAATGGGTACAAACTGCCAACCTTTTAGTTGTCAGCTGGAACACTTAACCACTACACCACCAGTGTTTCCCACTATTCATTAGATTAATACATATCAGAACTAGAGTGAGATATCAACTCACCCTTGCATTACTTCACAAATCAAAAAAACCAAAATAACACATATTGGAGAGGCTGTGAGGAGCTTAGAACATTGTATATGTGCTGCTGGTGAGAATGCAAAATGGTATGTGCCCATTTTGGAAAACAATACAGTACTTCCTTTAAAAGCTAGGAATAGTAATACCATATGGTCGATCCAACAATCCTTCTAGAGTTACTGACCTGAAGGCTGGGAGCTGCAGACTCAGGATATTAGTGGAGTTCAGCTGGCACAATGTAGTTTATAAAGAAAATGTTTTACATCCTATTTTGTTGTATAGCCAGCCAGCCAAGTGCTCTCGAGTCGGATCCAACTCATGGCGACCCTATAGCATCTTGGATTTTAGAAGCTTGTGAGTGACCATTTACTTCACTAGTTCTACTCCATCTGGAGCACAGGAGAATGACGAAAATCAAAAACAGAAGGGAAAGATGGATTCAGAGGACTAGTAGATCACAACTAGCACAGCCTCCACCAAACTGAATCCAGTACAACTAGATGTCCAACTACCACCACTGACTTCTCTTAACAGGGTTCATGATGGAGGGTCCTTAGATAACTAAATCCTAAATCACAAAAAAAGGTAAGACTTACTGGTCTGACCAAGACTGGAGAAACCGCGAAAGTATGGCCCCTGAATGCGCCTATAGCTCAGTACTGAAGTCACTCTTGAGGTTCATTCTTCAGCTAAGGATTAGACAGGCCTGTAAAATGAAATGGGACTATATGGGCATACAGACCCAGGGGCAAGGGCAAGAAAGCAGTAGGTGACAGGAAAGCTGGCAATGGGAAGCCCTAGGTCAAGAAGGGTAGAGTGTTGATGTGTTATCAAGGTGGGAGCTAGTGTTACAAAACAGTGTTGTATTAATTGTTTAATAAGAAACTAATTTGTTCTGTAAACCAAAGTACAATTTAAAAAAAAAGGAGGAGAAGCAAGTGTGAATAATTTTCAGGTAACAATCAGATCATAGAATTTTTACTTCCCTAATTAAATGAATAGCACTAGTACAAATAGTTCAGTAACAGCAATACAACCTGTCATTTTAAAAATAGAATCCATTTTTCTACCACCACCAAATAAATGAGGGAGGGATGTAAGTTCCCAGTGATGAAGAAGTAAGGAACCTTTATGACATTTATTTTGGTTAGTTCGATTCCTAATTTTATTTTGTTTAGGTCATGCACATTCGGAAACTACTTCAGAAAATGGATCGTCCAAATGGTCTTTATCCAAATTACCTGAACCCAAGAACGGGGCGCTGGGGTCAGTGTAAGTATTTCTAGCACCACTGGTGCTTTGTTGAAAGATCCTTTGTCTGAGATGATGTAATTAAAAGTATGTTAGATGTGAACCTAGATGTAAACTGAGGGTTTCTGCCTTGTGATCTACTGATGCTGCTACCTTGGACCCATTTCTCATCTCTTCAAGTTTCAGTTTTCCTCAGAGTAAAATGGAAATATGGATAACCTGTTACACAAGAGTGTGTTATTTCTTTAATGTGTATGTAAGTGCTTTGGAAAAATACATTGTGCCATTGGGAAATGTAGTACTTTGAATTCCTGTTAATAAATCATATTGTCATGTAATCAAGAGCGTTGTCTGAGATAGGCTTTTATAGGAGGAATATGAAGAGCAAATGGTTTGTTAAACACTAGAAAATGATCAGCTGCTTTTGAACAACTTACATCCAGTTATTTGTTTTTAAAAAAGATATCAGGGTGTCCTTTATTTACTATGTTCTATGCCAGATTCTTAGATCAAACTAGACATGAGGAAAGAGTGTGCCCGACTTGGTCTGTGTTCAGAGAGCTCACAGGCTATTATTACGTGTAAGCAGACATACTTAGAAGTAGTGGAATATGTGTGATAAATGCTACAGCAAGGAGTTACACCGACAGTCATATGAGACTGTGGTAGAAGTTATTTCTACGGTCTTAGGAGAAAGTGCGGTGTTTGGAAAGGGGATAGTTTTTCTTATGAGAGCTTTAGAATTTATCTTTGAAGGAATTGATTTTTAAAAATAAGTAGTACATGTTAGTACAGATTACTGAGCTTACAAAAAATTTTTGTAAGTTGTAGTTACCTTAACTAAGATAAATGTGAGTTGTGACTTTATCTCTTAAATTATTTTTTGAGACTAATGCAATTATAATGAAATACTAAAGTAGCAAAGTATCTTTTAATTTTATTTGTAGAAAATACTGCTGTATTAGCCACTGAAAAAATATGCTGATATGAATATCAAGGATAGTAAAATATTTACCATGGAATTACTTGGGCTTCTGTCTAGGAAACTGTCCTTTATGCAAAGAAAGTGAATTGATCAATAGAGTTAAATCTTTTGTGGATTTGGAAGTAGATTTCAGGCTCTTGGCTGTAGTAAGAATTGACTCAATGGCAACAAATTTGATTTGGCTTTTTTCTGCTCCTGAAATTATTTATATATGTGGCTCATATTTGTCTTTATTGTGAAGAAAATATATGGCCTATTGCCTGAACTGAGTGGAAATAATATTTTTGAAGGAGCAAAACCCTGAGAGCAGTGTTTCTAAAATACAAAATGTCTTTTTCTTAGAAAAAAATGACAGGTTGGATGTCTGCTCAGAACTTGGGTGAATTTTATTGTAATTTTTTCCCCTTAGAGTTACATTAAGGTTAGGGACTATAGCATTTAGGGAAAAACCAGATTTAGTTCTTTCCTTATGCCATATACCAATATATATCATAATACAATTTTCCTAATATAAAAAATAAAACCATAAAAGTACTAGAATATGGTTGAGTGTCTGTAACATTCATAATCAGAAAAGGCTTTTCTAAGCGTGTCATACAACACAGAAGCCATGAAGAAAAAAGGTGTCCATTTTTACTACATATAAATGTTAATCTCATTTATCTCATAGCCTATCATCAATAGAATCGAAAGTCAAGTAACAAGCTAAGGAGATTATTCGAACATTTTTGGAAAACAATGTTTTCAGCTTCTCAAATTGAAGAACTCTTACAAGATCATGGAAACCCTTGTGGTGTAGTGGTTACGCACTATGTCTGCTAACCAAAAGGTTGGCAGTTCAAACCTGCCAGGCGCTCCTTAGAAACTCTATGTGGCAGTCCTGCTCTGTTCTGTAGGGTTGCTATTAGTTGAATTCAACTCAGCAACAGTAGGTTTGGTTTTTCTGGTTGTAAGATCATAGAAAAACTATGGTCATCCCAATAGAAAAATAGGCTAAGATGAGTTAATTCATTAAAAAAAAACAAACAAATGGATGATAAAGTGTTTTTCATATTTAAGTCTAAAAAATGATGTTAATGAAGATGAATGGTACAGATTACTGCTGTTACACTAGAGATTACAGAGCCTGTTGTACTTGTAGCACTTTTGTGAACTGCTGACAGTGTTTGTCCCTCTCTGTTCTTAATTCACCCCTACTCTGATCAAGTCAGTATAGCTTCTAAACAGAAAACACTTTTTTAATCGATTAAGTTAACTAAAAAAATCCAGTCTGTTAAGGTCAGTTCTGACTCATAACGAACTGCTCTGTAATGTTTCCAATGAGCAGCTGGTGGAGTTGAACTGCTGTTTGGTTAGCCGCCAGTCTTTTTAACTACTGTACCACCAGTGCTGCATTATGGTGACTCAGGGAAAGGACATATCCTTGCACCCACTGATTCAGGGAGTTTTGAAATATGTATGTCCTTTGAATCAGGTGCCACATTATTAGGAATGTATCCAAAGAAATACCACACCTATATATAAAAATTTAGCTATAAAAATGTTTGCATTATTTTAACAGGGATAATTTGGAGAATATCTACAAGAGTACTGTCCAACTTCCATAGTGATGAAAATGTTCTGTGTCTGTGCTGTCTTATATGGTAATTGCTAGCTATATGTGACTGTTGAACACTTAAAATATGGCTAGGAACTGCATTTTAAATTTTGTTTACTTTTAATTAGTCTGTACTAATGTAGCTACATGTGACTTAGTGGCTCTTGCATGGAACAACCCAGTTTTTAAACATCCTATAATAGAGATTTGGTTAAATGTCAGAGAGACCTACTAATGCAATATACTGTGCAGCCAATATACAGTGATATTATGGAATACTTAATATAGATAAATATGACATATCTACAAAGATACTTAGAAAGGGCCAGCAGATGCTATAGGAATAACAGCCTAAGTATTATCTGTGGTTTTCTGAGTGATGTGATGTTTTTATTTTCATATTTTCCTTTATTATTCAGATTTAATGATGAACATACATTACTTTTGAAGTGAGATTAAAAGCATTTATAAATGGATGCTATTTGTCTTAGTCACCTAGTGCTGCTATGACAGAAATTCTGCAAGTAGATGGCTTTAAAAAACGGAAATCTAACTTTGTCACAGTCTAGTAGGTGAAAGGTACAAATTCAGGGTGTCAGCTCCAGGGGAAGACTTGCTCTTCTGGCTCTGGACGAAGGTTCTTGTCATCAGTCTTCCTCTCAGAGTGGGAGCGCCTGAGGTGCAGGGACACCGGTCCTTTCCAAGGACATGCTGTACTCCCCTGGCACTGCTTTCTTAGTGGTATGAGGTGTCCAGCTCTCTGCTTGCCTCCCTTTCCTTTATATCCCAAGAGGCTTCCCCAAGACATAATACAATCCCATGCTTTGACTCCTATGTCACCAGCACAACTATCACCCATCCTCCCCTATTAACATCATAGAGGCAGGGTTTACAGCAGAAAGGAACATCACACAATACCAGCAATCGAGGCTCAGCCATACTGCCATACAGTTTTGGGGGGTACATAGTTCAGTCTGTGACACCATCTACTATGCAGAACATCTTAGAATACTGAATAAAAAAGATTGCTGTTTGAATATTTGTCAGCTTTGAAATGTCCAGCAGTATAGCATTGATGGCAGCATAATTATTGAAAAGACAACTCTTTTAATCTCCTCTGTTCTTTCCCCATAAAAAGTGAATTCAGGTTACCTCTATAATAGATTCATTCTCAGAACTTAACAGTTTTGAGAATACTGTAGAAAGAGCTATTCACTATTTTGATAAGAGGTCTGTAGAATCTTAGGGGAGCTGCTCTGATATCACTTGAGCAACCGTAGATCTTACTAAATAGTTCAGTTTGTTCCTTTAATGTTTTTGTACATTTTATTTCAGTTTCTGAAAAGTATATAAATTCCTTTTGTATATTTGAGCACTGTACATCTGCCATATCTATAAAAAGCAGCCTGCAAAGCAAACAGCGAGTTGAACTGAAATTTAACAATTCAGCTTAGGCAAACTGCATTATAATTAGAGTAATGGTAATGTCTGTGATGTGCATATAGCAATCACAGAGAATAATTACCTCCGGGAAAAGTGCTTGATGACAGAGATGAAAGATTATTGTAAGAAACATCAGTTTAAAGAAACCTCATTAGTTTTTTTCTTTTTTGCTTTAAGTTTTATCTAGTTTTCTAAATACAATACTTAGCCTGTGCCATTTAATGATTAAGTGAAGAAAATTTAAGAAATCAGTCATTACTGATCCATTAAATTTCATACTTAACAGTTAAAAATTGTGAGAAAAACAAGAATGGATGTAATATTGGAATTAGAAGCCCTAAGTTCTAATCCTGACTTTTGTGCTAGAATTTCCTGTAAGAGCAGTTTAGGAATAACTTCTGTTAGAAATCTGCCATTAACGTAACTACATGATGTGATGGTACAGGAGTGCTTTGTAGCATGTCATCAATTTTTGAATATCAAAGAGCCTTGGAGTAATAAGATTCATTGAATTTGACACCTAGACAGGTGTAGTTCAGGGGTTCAAATAAGAAAGTCCAGCTACTAGATGATAAATGCCATAGTTACCAGGGATCTCAGGTTTCTGTTGTGTTTTCATTTCTTAAAGCACATGATCTTTCACTGGAATGACTGCCTAGTAGAGCTGTGAAGGAGATTAAAGTTGTCTCAGGAACCTGGGCAGGACTGGGGCTAAAACTTGTAAGCTAGGTGGCCGACGACTAAGGCTGTAAACTCTAGCAGTAATTCATAGATGTTAAAAAATTTTTTCCCTAAATCATGATGCCTTTTTCTGCTCTCCCCCGCCCTTGATTTCATTTACTTTAATTCTGCTATTTCTTCTTCAACTCATTTTCTTTCTTATTCATTTCATAATCCTTTCCTTATATCTACAGTGTATCCAGAAGTAGATGTATGAGGTCAAAGGACAAAATAAAAATAAAAAAAAGTTCTGTATGTTATTTTAATGACTCTTGTAATAATGTCACACTGGGGCGTCTTTGCCTGTTTCCTTACTGCTTTTTCATACTTTTTTTTTATTATTCAAAGTTACTAACATTCAATTCCTTTTTTATTTTTTATTATACTTTAAGTGGAAGTTTACAATTCAAGTTAATTTCTTATACAAAACTTTATACACATTTTGTTATGTGACCCTAGTTACTCTCCCTGTAATGTGATAGCACAATCCTTCTTTCCAGCCTGGATTTCTTGTGTCCTTTCAACAAGCCCCTGTCCCTTTTTGGCTTCTCATCTTTCCTCTGGCCATAAGCTGCTGTTTTAGCCTCATTTATCTACTTGAGTTAAGAAGTAACTGTCCTCAGGAGTATAATTTTATGAAGAGTTGGCTTCAGGAATAGTTTTAGTTCTGGGCTAACAGATAGTTCCAGGGGCCATTTCTGCTGGGGTCCCTCTCGTCTCAGACCATTAACTCTGGTCTTTTTACTAGCATCTGAGTTCTGCACCACATTTTTTTCCTGCTCTGTCAGGGACTCTGTTTTGTTCCCTGTCACGACAGTCATTGGTGGTATCCAAGCATAAACTAGTTCAAGTGTCAGGCTGATGGAGTCTCTGGTTTATATGGTCCTTTCTGTCTCATGGCCTGGTATTTTTCTTGAGTCTTTGATGTTCTTCATTTTCCGTTGCTCTAGATGGGTTGGGACTTTTTTCGTACTTTTAAATAGATCCCAACTACTATGAAATTAGCTGTCAATAATGATATTTTTTTGCATCTTTCTAGCAGTAGTTTTATACATTATCATTCCATACTGTCATTTTTAGGCTTCATATCTTTATTTTCATTCAGGCTATAGCACATTTATTTAGATATTGATGTAGTAATGAAAATTATACCTCGTACTTTGTGAACTTTTAGGTGACATGATGGTAGAGCTTTCCTTTTTAAAAAAAATTAAGAAAAATTTACTGTTTTAAATGTACGTAACAAGGATATATTCAAAGAGAATAGCAGTTTACTCTGAATGAGTTGATTTATGCCATTCTCAGCTTTTCCAGGTCTTAAGAGTGAAGAGAAAGTGGGCACATAAAGTGATAAAAAATACTCAAGTTCCATAGTAATGTGTATCATTGAAGTTATTACAAGTAGAATTAGTGTAGACTTAGTGACCTTGCAGTCAGGAAGCTTCTACCATTTAAGTAATTGGTAAAAGAAATTTTGAGTTTGAGAGGTTTTATTATAGAATGTGCCCTTGCACATTGGAACTTCCCTGAGAAAAGACAGCTGTGGTCTCTGTAATAGTTGTCATACATAAAATCACGTTTCTCCAGATGTAATGGAATATAATAGACTAGAACTACAAATAAAAATATGTTTAAATATGTAAATTTAAACATTAAATATGTTTAAATATGTATAAAGAGTGGAACTTACTATGGTAGTTACCAAGAAAAAAAATTGACCAGCGATTCAGCATAGCTCAATAAACTTGAAGATAAAGAGAATTTGTCAAAAGCAAATAATTACTTACCATTCAGTAATGGAAGCTAGAAGCCATAAACTGTGTTTTTGAGGTCTATCTTCTAATCAAGTGTGGATGTATAGTGATTGAGTTCCCTTACTGTTCTGACTTACCTGAGAGGGATGGATATATCACCCTTTGCCTTATGTCTCATACATACTTTCCCATTATTTTAATAAAGCGCAGTAAAATAAAGCTTGCTTCCCCGAGACATTGGATTCGTCAGATAAATGCTGAAATCCGGTAACTCCAAACTGTTATTTCAGTAGCGGTATCTGCTAATGAATAAATATTGTCAGTGGTTTTTTTGATCAAAATATCAAAAGAAGAGTAGCTTCAAGTTCTGTAATAACATCCTTTTGCTTACAGTATCATTTTCAGATGGCCTTCTATAAAGCAAGATGGACAGTTTTTAGTTGCCTGAAAGGCTTTCTCATTAATGTATTGTGTTTTCAATAGACATAATTGATTTTAACAAGATTTACTATCCTCTGCTATATTCAATAGTAAGGTTGTCCTTGTTTTAATGACGTTGGTTTTGTAACTGTTCAAATTTACCTTCTTCCTGCTTCACTTAGTGACTGCGTATCTACTCTGTTGAAGGTTAAATGACAAGGGATATTCGATAAGCTGTCATATGCAGAAACTGACAAGACACTGGACAGCTTTTCAGAACTTCTGATGAGAAAACAGTTACTTTTATTCTAATAAATTTGTCTGTAAAACAAATGACAGTAAATAGGCTAAATTAGGTTTTTTAAAAAAGAGAGACTTCAAGCCAAAAAAAAAGAGAGAGAGAGAGAAAAGGCGTCCTGTCCTGGCGACACAGTGATTAAATACTTAGGGGCTAACCAAAAGGTCATCAGTTTGAACCCACTAGCTGCTCTGTCCGAGAAAGATGTGATGGTCTGCTTCTGTAAAGACTACATACAGCCTTGAAAAATCCTTCTCTGTCCCACAGGGTTGCTGTGAGTTGTAATTAACTCTCCGTGGCAACAGTTTTTTTAATTGTACTTCAGATGAAGGTTTACAGAAAAGTGAGTTTCTCACTAAGTAGTACATATGTGATTTTATGACATTGGTTAACAATCCCACAAGACATCAACAGTTTCCTTTCTCAACCTTGGATTCCCTATTAGCAGCTTTTCTGTCCCCTGCTGCCTTATTGTCCTTGTCCCTGGGCTGGCATGTCCTTTTATTCTTGTTTTGTTTTCTTGGCCTGTCTAATCTTTGAAGGTTGAACCTCAGGAATGACTTCGTTACTGAGCTGAAAGGGTGTCCAGGGGCTGTGCTCTCAGGGTTTCTGCAGTCTCTGTCGGACGAGAAAATCTGGTCTTTCTTTTTCAGTTAGAATGTTCTACATTTTTCTCCAGTTCTGTCTGGGACCCTCTTTTGTGATGTCTATCAAAGCAGTCATCTAATTGTACTGACTAAGTCTTGGTGGAGGCCATTGTAAATATAGTTCGTTAGTCCCTTGGACTAATCTTTCCCTTGTAGTTAGAATTTTCTTCACTATTCCTTGCTTGCAAAGGGGAGACACCAGGGGAGTTTCCTAGATGACTGCTCACAGACTTTTAAGACTCCTGATGCTCTTCATCGAAGCAGAATGTAGAACATTTTCTTCATACGCTGTTACGGCAGTTGAGGTAGATGTTCCCAATACCATAGTCCTCACAGCCCTCAGCCCAGCGGTTCAGTCCCTAAGGGAGTTTGGACATGTGTATAGAGCTTCCATACCTTCTCCTTGTGCAAGTTGTGATGGCTTCTTCAGTATTGCCTACTGTCTTACCCTTCACCAAAATTACAACTTGCCTATTGTCTATTTAGTGTTTTTCCATCTCTGTCTATCCCCTTCCTCATAATTGTCAAAGATTGTTTCTTTTTTTATGTAAACATTTTCATGAGTTTTTACAGTAGTGGTCTGATGTAATAGTAATCCTTTTGTGGTTGACTTACTTCAATCAACATAGTGCTCTCCAGTTTTGTCTGAGTTATGAGATGTTTTACAGATTCATCATTGTTCTTTGTTGTTGAAGGCAATAATTTAAATCAAAAACATCTATTAAAAAGCTACTGTTATAAAGATTTGATCAAGGATCGTTGTCAGTAGTAATGGTAATCATCTCTGAGACTTTGTCTTTTCCTTTATACCTTCTGCCCTTTTCTTCACCAGGATTTGGTAGTTCTAATTATCTCTCAAATAATTTTTCCCATTTCAACTTTAACTTCTTCCATTTAGAGAACCTTCCTCCTTTATGTCCTCTCACCAGTAATTTTTTGTCTATACAATTAAAATAGAAAAAAGAAATTTTAAGTTAAATGTAGTTTATGGGTACAACCCCTAGCCCTTTTCCTGCTGTCTGCTAGGAATAATGGAAAAAAATATCTGTATACAAATACCCATAAAAAATGAATGTCTGGGGGCAGAGTGAAGATAGTAGACTAAACACACATCTCCCTAAATCCTTTCAGGAAACCAAGACCTGAATTGGTAATTAAACAGAGCCTTCTGGACTCCTAGTGAGCCCTAGGATGCAACATAGGGCTGTTAATTTGTACTTTATACCACAGAATGGAAAACCCCTACTCGTTCACTGACCCTACTCATGGCGAATGCTGGCTAGCACGTACCAAAGGTGACTCACCATTTTGACTTTTCTCTCTGTCTTGGCCGACGGGCAGAGCTGGGATTTGACTAGCAGTTAATCTCAGACACACTGCTGATAGGATCAGCAGGTGAGATTGCCAGGTTTTGAGAGCCTGGCTTTGGACTCTGTGCATTTCAGTACCTTTGGCCTCTCTTTCTGCCTCTGCCATAGAGTAGCTGGTGCTCAGGCAGGTGGTGAACTTGTGCTGGATGCCATCTTGATCCATTGGGAGGTGGATGCACCCATACAGAGGCCCCAGCTGGCCTTAGTTCCTAGGCTGGGAGGCAGTGTCTGCCTGGAGGAAAGCCCTTTTCCAGCACAAAAGTGGTATTTTACACAATGTCGCCTACAGCAGGGGCCCGGCAACAGAGGCTGTGGACTCTGTGGATCTTCGCACTTTTGGCCTCTCTTTTCTCCTCTGCCATAGAGTAGCTGGTACCCAGGCAGGTGGTGAGCTTGTGCAGGACACCATCTTGATGCATCGGGAGGCAGAGGCACCCATACAGAGGCCCCAGCTGGACTTAGTTCCTAGGCTGGGAGACAGTGCCTACCCAGACGAAAGCACCTTCCAGCAGAAAAGCAGTATTTTACACAGCAGCGCCTAAGGATGGGGCCTGGCAACAGAGGCTGTGGACTGTGTATCTCGACACCTTTGGTCTCTCTTTCTGCCTCTACCATAAAGTAGCCGGTACCCACACAGGTGGTGAGCTTGTGCAGGATACCATCTTGTGCCACTGGGAGGCAGAGATACCCATACGGAGGCCAGAACTGGACTTAGTTCCAAGGCTGGGAGGCAGCGCCTGCCCAGAAGAGAGCGCTTTTCCAGCAGAAAAGCAGTATTCTACACAGTGTGTACTACAGCTGGGGTCTGAAAGCAGAGGCCAGCAGGGCAGTAGCCTTTCTGTATTTTGACATAGTTTATAACGTGGGGTTTGATACAGAGGTGCTTACTTTGCCAGCTGGGAAGAGGGATTTATACACCTGAAAACCTAACAGATGTTGAAAGGTATGAAATACCTTTTACTTCTCATTTTAAGACAGCCTAGAGAAACAACTGCAGTCCATCATCAGAGCATCTCTCCCAGCCTCTGTTGACTCACATGATGCCCAAAAAGCAACAAACGTTGAAGGAAACCGTAATCAAGAAATCACCCGTGGCTTCAGAAGGCCTCCAAAAGAAAGCACTTCACAACTTCCCAGACAAAGAAGCTCTTCTGAAACTATCGGAAGGTGGATACAAAAGGATGATATATGGAGCCCTCCTAGACATTATACAGAATGCAGCAGAGCAAAATGAAAAATTACACAAGCTGTTCAATCTTACGGAACACCAGTACTCTGAAGTCCAACAGATCAAGAACAAAATCAAAGACATACAAACTTTAATTCAAAACCGAGAAAGCAGAATGGAACAAATGGCAAAGAGACTTTCTGATTTGGAAGACAGAGGTACTCGCTCCAGCATCTATGAGGAGAAATCAGAAAAAAGAAACAAGAAAAATGAAGAAGCATTAAGAATCATGTGGGACTCTATTGAAAGGAACAACCTACGATTCATTAGAGTTTCTGAACAGGGCGAGACACATGAGAACACAGAGAGTATTGTTGCTGAGCTGCTGACAGGAAATTTCCCAGAAATGATTGAAAAAGAGAATATAGATATCCAAAATGCATCTCAAATGCCTCAAATATGTATCTCAAAAGAAGGACTCCAAGACATATTATAATCAAGCTCAACAAAATGAAACATAAACAGAAACTCTTAAAGGCAGCAAGACTCAAAGCAAAATTAACATTCAAAGGGAAACCCTGTAGGCTTTCGTCAGATTTCTCAGCAGAAACCATGCTTGCATGGAGACAGTGGCATGACACATTGAAGGCCTTGAAGGAGAAGAACTTCCAACCGAGAATTATATATCCTGCAAAACTATTTTTCAAATGCGAAAATGACCTTAAGACATTTGGAGATAAACAGAAACTCAGAGACTTTGTAAAAACCAAACCAAAGCTACAAGAAATACTAAAAGAATCTCTTGGCTTAGAAGAACAAAACCACTAACTTTATATTTTAGAAGCAAAAACAGTCTATATCACCTAGAATCCTACTAAATTAGGGAAGGCTCCAAAGTCAGTCAAAGCTATAATAGTGAAAGAGATAATTCAGCAGTCATATCATGAAAACTGTGATGTCATCATATTAGATAGAAGGATGTACTACAGTTGTTATAGTCCTTCCAGATTGGAGGAAGTTGGTAAGAATGGTAGTAATAAAAATTAGGTTTGTATATAGTTTATTAAGGGGGATCACAGGGGCAGTCGTAAAGCACAATAGAGATGCAACATATCAAATCAAGAAATTTAGTACAGGAGTCTCAACCACAAAACCAACCCTGAAAAAGGTGAAAAATCAACTCACAAAGAAGAATGTCCCAGAACAAATTAATAAGAACAACAGAGAAAGCATCAGCACAAAAATAAACATATCACAATAGTAGCACTGAACACATGCCTATCAATAATTGAACGTGAATGGACTGAAAGCTCTGGTAAAGAGGCATTGACTGACATCTTGTATCAAAAGACACGACCCATCCCTATGTTGCCTGCAAGAAACTCATCGTAGACTTAGAGATGTGAACAAACTAAAAGTTAAAGGATGGAAGAATATATATCAAGCTAACAGTACACAAAAAAGTGCAGGTGTGGCCATTCTAATCTCAGATAAAATAGATTTTAATGTAAAATACGCCATCATGGACAAGGATGGACACTATTGCTGAAAGGTTCAGCATACAGGCAGGACATGAACCTAATATTAGAGCACCCAAATACATCGAAAAAACACTGACTACACTCAAAAAAATGATCACTCCCCAGTAATAGTGGGAGACTTCAACACTCCACTCTCATTATTGGACAGATTGTCTAGAAAAAAGCTCAGTGAAGACACAAAAGACCTTATTGCCACAATTAACCAGCTAGACCTCATCAACATATACAGAACTTTCGATCCATCAGCAGATAACTACATCTTCTCCAGTACACATGGAACATTCTCCAGAATAGACCATGTGTTAGGACATAAAGCAATTCTCAACAAAATCCATACCATTGAATTAATGGAAAGCATCTTCTCAGATCGTAAAGCCCTAAACATTGAAATCAGTAGCAGCAAAAACATAGATAGAAAGTGGAGCTCATGGAAATTGAACAACATCTTGCTCAAAAAAACCACAAGTTATAGAAGAAATCAAGGATGAAATAAAGAAATTTATGGATTCCAAGGAGAATGAAAACACTTCCTACCAGAACCTGTGGGATACAGTCAAAGCAGTCCTCAGAGATCAGTTTTATCTCCATAAATGCATACATATGGAAGAAAGAAAGAAACCAAATCAAAGAACTGACCCTGCAGCTTGAATAAGTAGAGAAAGAACTACAGAGGAACCCATCAGGCACCAGTAGAAAACAGATCATAAAGATTAGAGCAGAACTAAGTGAATTAGAGAATAAAAGAACAATTGAAAAAGTTGAAAAGATCAAAAGCCGGGTTTTGAAAAGATCAACAAAATTTCCAAACCTTTGGCTAAACTTACTGTAGAAAAACAGGAAAGGAAACAAATAACCCAAGTCAGGAATGAGAGGGGAGTTGTCATAATAGATCCAACAGAAATCAAAAATATCATAACAGGATGCTGTTAAAGTCTGTACTCTAAAACAAATTTGAAAACTTAGAGGAAATGGACAAATTCCTTGATTCATCTCACCTACCCAAATTATCACAACGTGAAGCAGAACAACTGAATGAACCCAGCACAAAGGAAGAGATTGAAAAAGTCATCTAGAAACTACCAGCGAAAAAAAGCCCAGGTCCAGTTGGCTTCACCGTGGAATGATACCAAGCTTTTAGAGAAGAATTATCTCTAGTACTACTAAGACTATTCCACAGTACAGAAATTGATGCAACACTCCCAAATTCATTCTGTGAGGCCAAAATAACCCTGGTACCAAAGCTAGGGATAGACCCAACCAAGAAGGAGAACTACAGACCAATATCACTCATGAATCTAGATGCAAAAATCTTCAACAAAATTTTTGCCAATAGAATACAACAACATACCCAAAAAGTAATCCATCATGACCAAGTTGGATTCATACCAGGGATGCAAGGCTAGTTCAGTATCAGAAAAGTAATGTAATAAACCACATAAATAACATGAAAGACAAGAATCACCTGATTTTGTCTGTTGATGCAGAAAAGGCATTTGATAAAGTCCAACACCCATTCATGCTAAAAACTCTCAGCAAAATAGGAATAGGGAAAAGTATTTGGTAACTATATGTCAGACCAACGCCTATTCTCAGAATAGGAAAAAGTATTTGGCAACTATATGTCAGACCAATGCCTATGCCTGTTCTCCTTAATCTATAAGATACTACAAAATATCAGTAAGAAAAAGATAAATCATCCAGTTAAGCGATGGCCAAAGGAGATGGACAGACACTTCTCTAAAGAGGAGATCCCGACAGCCAAAAAAACACATGCAGACATGCTCACGATCATTAGCTGTTAAAGAAATTCAAATCATAACTACAGTGAGATACCATCTCACCTCAACAAGGTTGGCCATGATCCAAAAAACGCAAAACAAGAAATGCTAGAGAATCTGTGGAGAAATTGGAACTCTCTTACACTCTTGGTGGGATTGCAAAATGGTGCAATCTCTTTAGAAAACAATCAGGTGCTTCCTTAAAAAGCTGGATCTAAATAAACCATTTGACCCAGTAATTCCACTGCTTGGAATATATCCTACAAAATCAAGGCCATTCACCCAAACTGATAATGTGCACATGAATGTTTATTGCAGCACAGTCTATAACAGCAAAAAGATGGAATCAACCCAGATGTCGACCAACAGAGAAATGGATAGGTAAATTATGGTATATATACTCATTGGAACACTATGCAATGATAAAGAACAATGATGATTTTAGGAAATATCTCATGAACTGGTTTCAGTTGGAGGACATTATGTTAAGTGAATGTAGTCAGCAACAAAAGAACAAATACTGCATGTCACCCCTATGATGAGAACTTAAAAACAGACTCATGCATAGAAGGAAAGACTTTGATGCCCACAAGGGTGGCAAAGGAGGGAGGTCGAAGGAGGGAGAGATTAGATAGTTGATGGAAATTTGGTTGGGTGAAATCAGTGACAGCACACATTAGAAAGAAAATCAATGTTAACTGGACTGCAACATAAAATGATTACTCCTCCCGTCTTAACCCAGTATTGCAAGGACAGAGTAGCTCGGGCTAAGAGCCAGGGACCATGCTCACAGGGGAAATCGAGGCCAATTGGCACAACTAGCGTTTTGCTAAGAGAGTGCTTTGTACCCCACCTTGGTGAGTGACATCTGGTGTCTTAAAAGCTGCCAAGCTGCCATCTGAGTGAGGGTACAGGAAATGATCCCAACTCAGCAGGAACGGATGATCACCAAGGAACAAAACAACATGGGGGAAAGAGATCCTAGAAGATGCAGAGACCCATGTGAGTGGGTGACTACATCAACTTGTGAACGGAAGAACTGGATGGTGCCCAGCCACCACCAGTGATAGCTGTGATGGACCTCACAAAGTTGAGTCTCACTGGCAACACAAGAATAAATGGGTGTGCACCTTGAGATCACCACTGAAAGACTGCAGTTGGTGGTCCAGGAGCCTGAAAGTTCCCCTGGGAGCATGGCCCCTGGCCCTGATGCTGCCCCTGTCCGTAAATGTTGATGGAGGTCAACTCTTCCAACAGGAATGGATTGGACTTGGCGATACAGAGTAACCATATCATGTGTGCACCTTATGGTTCTGTACATCTATAGGATGTCGTCCTGCTGACCTCTTTCTGGGGGAAGGGGAGTGGGTGGAGAGAAAGGGATAGGAGATTGTTGAGAGGGTAAGACATATATGAGGACATGTATGGAGCAGAGAGAAAGCATGTGCTGTTACTGGGCAGGGAGAGCAGTGGGAGCTGCATATAGGTGAGCATGCAGATTTGTGGGAATGTACATTTTCATTCAATCATAATTAAAAGAAAAAAATATTGATGTCAGGGTTATCAGTGATAGTTATTTTTTCTCACATTTATAGGAATTTTGTCTTTATTCTGCATGTATTTACTGAATGCCTACTAAATGCCAGTCACTGTTTGAAGTACTGACCATGAAGATGTGAATAAGCAGTGACCCTAATACCTTTGTTTAACTTGCGTTCTATTTGGTATACAGTAAATAAATGTGTTACATGATCTCATATGATAATAGCTCTGCCAAAACTCCTAATTAGAGCTATCAACGATATTCATGTTGCTAAACACTCACTGTCAGGCCTCATCTTTCATTATCTGTCAGCAACTTGACCTCTCTTTACTTCAAAAACTTTGGGTTTCTAGGACAATGCATTCTTTTGGTTTTCCGCTTCCCCTCACTAGGTGTACTTTCAGCATTACTAGTGTCTCCTTTACTCCTGTGCTCTTACAGCTTCTCTATTTTTCTCTCCAGTGACATGGTTGTAAGTGACATTTTCCAAATCTAGAGCTGCAGTCAAGATGTTGTTGCCTTCGACCTACATACCCTCATATCCAGATATCTGCTTGATATGTCTACTTACATATCTTATAATAAACTTAATGTATCTGTAACTGATTCTTTTGTTTTTTTCTACTGCAAAATTTCAACTTCTTAGTATCTTTTCCATCTTTGTTAATAGCCATTCTGTCCTTTAGCTTGCTTAGTCCACAAATTGTGATGTCATTCTCTTCCTTCCTTTATCTCATACCCTACTTCTAGTTCCTCAGTAAATTCTGCTATCAGCTTTACAATATATGTGGAATTCAACTGCTATCACCCTGAGCCAATCCAGTCTCACTTGGATTATGATAATAGCACCCTAATTGATCTTTCTCTTTTACCTCTGCTCCACTTAAGTCTATTTTTAACACAGAAGGTAATTCTTTAAAATATAAGTCACTTGTTATGCTTTGTGCAAATCCAATGGCTTTTCGGCTCCTTCGGAATAAAATCCAAAGTCCTGATACAGTCCTTTGTGCTCTGGTTTCCGTTACCTCTTCTGTCGTTTATTCTGCTCCAGCTACGGTGACCTCATCTCAGTTGTTGAGGCTATGACACCTACTATTCCTTCTCCCTCTTTTCTTCAGGTTTTTTCTCAAAAGTTTGTTTCTCAGTGTACGTAGTCTTTCCTGATTATTCTTTATCTAAATTTCTACTGTCGTCTCAGCTTACCCCATATATACGTTATGTGCAGTCTGACAATTAAGTTCACGAATCCATCCTAGAAAACTGGTACATACCTCGTTGCTGTATATCACTATGGTTGCCTTTGAAATACTCCCCCTGGGAAGCTATACACTGATGCCAGCACCTAGTCTACCCTTCAAAGCAATTTTGGAATAGCCATCAGAGCTGTTATACTATCCTTGATATCCTCAATGTCATCCACATGTCATCCTTTCAGTATTTCCTTTATCTTTGAGTAAAGAAAAAAATCATTGGGGATCAGATCAGGTGAATAGGGAAAGTGTTCCAAAATAGTCATTTGTTTACTGACTAAATCTCCCTTACAGACAGTTATACAATTAAGTTCACACATGTGCCACTGTACCACCATGCACAATGGCCATTCCAGGAAGACATCCAAAATTACTTTGAAAAGTGGACTGGATGCTGGTGCCGGTACATTGCTTCCCAAGGGGAGTACTTCAAAGGTCATGGTAGTGATATTCAGCAATGAGGTATGTAGCCCTTACAGCAATTAAGTTGGCAGACTTAATTGTTGGATCTTCTATATCTCTTTCCTCCATAGTGGTTAAGACCATAGATTCTACAACCTCAATACTTGGATTTGAACCCTGAATGTGCTATATATTAGTTGTGTGACCTACAGGTTTGTCATGAGTTGTCACTTTTCTTTGGACCGTGATTCCCTCCATTGTGTGATTGATGTAATTTCCCTACGCTTTATAAATCCTAATCTCTGTGTGTGATTAGTGAGATAAGTTTAGATTATATTAAAGAGGATTAGGGTGGGATGTAACATCTTTAATGAGGTTACATCCCTGATCCAAGGTAAAGGGAGTTTTCCCTGGGGTGTAGACCACATCACCTTTTATCTTACAGCTGTCTGCATTTTCATTTATCATTTATGCACTGAGTCAGGTGAGCATTCCTGATATAAATCATCAGTGGCACAGGGTAGTCACTATATATATAATTTCCAACTCCAATGAGGTTGTGCCAACACTGCAAGGGTGTCTTTGGCAATCTTTTTTCCTTACTCTTCTACTTTTTTACACTCCTAAAGCCTTCTGTCTGACTGTCCTATCCATCATCAACTCTTTCTTTTTCCTACTACAAAACTTTTTTTTCAACCTCTTTGGCAATTTTAGTTTAGGAATATATATTTTTGTAATAGTGTTATGTAGAGTATTTATTTAATTCTCATGTGACAGTCTCAGTATTTTACAAATTGATTCAGTAGTCTTTAAATCTTTTGAGAGTGCTGAAAAGTTTGAAAATAAATGCATGGAAAATAGCATATGAAAAAATACCCAGCATCACTAGTTCATTTATTCACTATTTTTTTAGAATACCTGTATTAGTGTGTAATTGGTATTCCATAATCTTTACATGCTTCAAGTGCACATTTTCCTTCCTACTCCCTTTCATCCCTGAGCAACCACAGATTTCCTTTCTGTCACCATAGATTAGTTTACATTTTCTAGAGACTTACATAAATGTTATCATTTTTAGGTACTTACTCTTTTTGTGGGGAGAGTTTGGCTTCTTACAGTCAGCTTACTTTGAGCGTCATCCATGTTATATATATCATTAGATCATTCTTTTTTATTCATGGGTAGAATCCTTCCATAATTTATCTGTTCACATGTTGGTGGACATTTGGGTGGTTTATAGTTTTAAGCTATGTCAAATAAAAAGTTGCAATGAACATTCATGTACAAGCCTTTATGTGGACATATGCTCTCACTTCTCTTGGGTAAATGCCTAGGAGTGAAAAAACATATCATATTGTAGGTGTTCATGATTTAGAACATCAAACAACATGATACAAAAACATGCCAAACGACGTTCCACAATGGGTGGCAGTATCAGTAGTGTTTCTGTCAGTGGTGTTCTTCCACATATTTGCCAACACTTAACGTAGAAGATCAGCCTTTCCATAAGTGTGTAGTGGTAGCTCACTGTGGTTTTAGTTAGCCCTTCCAAATGAACTAGTGATGCTGGATGTTTTTTCATATGCTGTTTTCCATGCATTTATTTTCTTTATGAATTGTCTGTTCACATATCTTAACCACTACTTGTTATTTTATAATGTGTTGTGCCATGGATTCAGTTGAATTGTGTCCTCCAAAAAATGTGTGCAGCTGTTTCGCTAGACTGTGATTCTGGGTATTGTGTGAAGTTCCTGTACACTCTAAATCTTGCCTCTAGGATGTTAATAGAGAGGATGGGAGCAGTTGTGTTGATGAGGCAGGACTCAGTCTGTAAGATTATTTTGTGCCTTGAGGCAGTCTCTTGAGCTATAAAGGAAAGAAGCTAGCAGAGAGATTAGGGGAGCCTCACACCGCTAAGTAGCATTGTGGGGAGCAGAGTGTATCCTTTGGACTGGGATCCCTGTGCCTCAGAAGCTTCCAGTCCAGGGTAAGGTTGACAACAAGGACCTTCGTCCAGAGCCAACAAAGAAAACCTTCTTCTGGAGCTGACACCCTGAATTTGGACTTCTAACCTCCTGGACTGTGACAAAAACTCTTTGTAAAGCTATCCACTTGTGGTATTTCTGTTAAAGAAGCACTAAATGACTGTCTGTTGAGTATTGAAAGTTCTTAATATATTCTTGATACAAGTATTTTGTCAGATACATGTTTTGGAAGTGTTTTCTCCAGTCTGTGGCTTGTCCTTAACGTTGCTTAACCAGTCTTTTGAAGACGAGGAGCTTCTAACTGTAAGGTCCATTTATCATACTTGCTCATGGTATATTATCCTTTTAATATGTGGTTAAATTAGATTTGTTAAAATTTTATTAGAATTTTTGAATCTTCATGAAAGCTATAATTACTCTGGTTTTGGTATCAGATAATGCAGGTTTTGTGAAATGAATTAGGAAATCATCTCTCCAATTTTTTTGTTAAAAAAGTTTTGTGTAAGGTTAGTATTGCTTTTTTCTCAATTGTTGGGTAGAATTCATTAATATAACTATCTGGGGCTGCAGTTTTCTTTGTAGAAAGGTTTTTTTTTTTAATTTTTATTTAACATAACTGAGTGAAAATGTACATTCACATATAAATTTACATGCCCCCCTATATGCAGCTTCCACTGCTCTCCCTGTCCGGTGACAGCACACTGTTCCTCTCTGCTCCATACATGTCTCATCCTCCCAACAGTCTCCTTTCCCCTCCTGTCTGTCCACTTCCCTTCCTCCAGCCAGAGGCCAGCAAGATGATATCCTATAGATGTATAGAACCATAAAGTGCTTCCAGTATATGGTAACTCTGCCTTGCCAAGTCCAATCCATTCCTGTCCAAAGAGTGGGCCTTTGTTATAATTTATGGGAAAGGGCAGCATCAGGGCAGGGGGCCATGCTCTCAGAGGAACCCCAAAACCGCTGGACCATCAATTGAGGTCTTTTAGTGGAGATCTCATGATGCACCTCTTTATTCTTGTGTTGCCAGTGAGACTCCTCTCTGTGAGCTCCATCGTGGCTATCACTGGTGGTGGCCGGGCACCATCTGGTTCTTCCGGTCCCAAGTCGATGTAGGCACCCACTCTTGTGGGTCTCTCCATCTTCTCGGTTGTCTTTACCACATGTCATTTTGGTCCTCAGTGAGCATCCGTTCCTGTTGAGTTGGGACCATGTGCTGTGTCCTCGGATGGCAGCTTGGCAGCTTTTAAGACCCCAGACGCCACTCACCAATGTGGGGTGCAGAGAGATCTCTTAGCAAAACACTAGTTGTGCCAGTTGGCCTGGAATTTGCCTAAGAGCATGGTCCCCTGCCCCCCGCCCCAGCTACTCTGGGTTAAGACGGAAGGAGTACTCAAGTTATGCTGAAGTCCACTTAATGTTGTTCTTGTTCCTAATGTGTGCTGTCACCACTTTCTCCCAACTAGATTTCTAGTAACTATCTAAACTAAACCCTCCCCCCCTCGCTTTTCCTCCCTCCCCTCCCTTGCAGCTGTCAAAGAGTCTTTTCTTCTATACACAAGTCTGTTTCTGAGGTCTTATCGTAGAGGTCTCATACAGTATTTGTCCTTTTGTCGCTGACTACTTTCACTCAACATAATGTCTTCCAATTGAAACCAGGTTAGGAGATGTTTCCTGGAATCATCGTTATTCTTTATCATTGCGTAATGCTCCATTGAGTATATGTACCACAGTTTACCTATCCATTCTTCAATTGTTGGGCATCTGGGTTGATTCCATCTTTTTGCTATTGTGGACTGTGCTGCGATAAACATTCTGGTGCATGTGTCCATTGGTGTGAAAGGCCTTGAATCTGTAGGATATATTCCAAGTAGTGGAATTCTGGGTCAAATGGTATATTGATATCCATTTTTTTAAGGAAGCGCCAGATTGCCTTCCAAAGAGGCTGGACCATTTTGCAACCCCACCAACAGTGTAGGAGGGTTCCACTTTCTCCACAGCCTCTCCAGCATTTGTTGTTTTGTGTTTTCTGGATCATGGCCAATCTTGTTGGGGTGAGATGGTATCTCATTGTCGTCTTGATTTGAATTTCTTTAATAACTAAAGATCGTGAACATGTCCGCATGTGTTTTTTGGCTGCCTGGATCTCCTCTTTAGTGAAGTGTCTGTCCATTTCCTTTGTCCATCGCTTACTTGAATGGTTTATCTTCTTCTTGATATTTTGTAGTGTCTTATAGATTATGGAGATCAGGCATCGGTCTGACATAGAGTTGCCAAATATTTTTTCCCATTCTATGGGTGTTCTTTTAATTCTATTAATAAAGTCTTTGGATGAGCAAAAGTGTTTGATTCTTAATAGTTCCCATTTATCTATTTTCTCTTCTGTTGATTGAGGTTTCTTTGACAGATTTTGGAGTCTGTCCTCATTGTGTATTAATACTTCCATTGTTGTTCCTACCTTTTCTTGGATGAGCTTTATTGTTTTAGGTTTGATATTTAGGTCTTTTTGTTTTTTTCCTACTTTTTTGCCCTTTTTTAAATTACTGGAATATTTTTTAGTATTCTATTTCATTTCCTTTGTTGAGCTATTAAACTTTCTGTTTTAGTAATTCAGTGGTTTCTTTAGGGCTTGTACAAGATTTGAAAATTAAGTTCACAAACTTTCCACCATGTGCTTATGTTGACAGCACTGTTCAAGCAACTTGGTAAGGTTTCATAATCTTGGTATATCAGTTTCTCACAGCTGTGTTTTTGTCAACGTCATGGCATCTTGCTAAGTGGCATCCGTTATTGTTCCTTCATGTTTTTGTGCTGTCACAAGAATGTTGGTGCTTGAATTAGAACAATGTACAAACATTAAATTTCTTATTAAACTTGGCAAGAGTGGAAGTGAAATCAGGGACATGTGCAAATGGGTTAAATGTTTTTCTGAGGGGAGAGAAAGCATCACTGATGAAGAGAGCTCAGGGTGGCCAGTAACAAGCAGAGCTAATGAAAACATTGCAAAAATTTGTCAAATTATGTGTCAAAATCATTGGCTGACTGTGAGAAGCATAGCAGACCAAGTAAACATTGATAGAGAAACAGAAAAATCTTAACTGAAAATCTTGGCATGAGAATGGTGTGTGCAAAAATTCTCCCACAAGAACTCACTGATGGTTTAGTGGTTCTGATGATCTGACTTGGGCTCTGCTGATCTTATCTGGGGCTTATTCTTGTGCTACGTACAGTCAGTTCATCTGTTGGCTGGAAGCTAGCTGATCTAGGATGACCCCATTTGGAATGACTCATCTCTTTTCCATGTGATCTCTTATCCTCTGTCAGCCTGTATCATTGCTTCTATTCATGGTGGTAGCAGTGTTCTCAAAAAAGAAGTAAGCATACAAAGTCTCTCTCAGACTTACGCTTAGAACTGGCATACCACTGTTTATACCACATTCAACTGGACAAGGAAAGAAAGAATGCCAGTAAACTTTCAAGGGATGAGTAATTTTTATTTTTTTGTATTATTATTCAGCTAGTTCCTTAAATCTGATAGTCTCAGGGATTCCCACTTTTTTACCATTTCAGTTGCTCTTAACCAGCCTTGACTCTTGTCACAGAATGAACCATGTCCTGTGTCTTGATGAGATTCACACTAGCTATTAGTTAGCTATTGCAGGCCAGCTTATGGCTTAGTGTTGTATGGCCTACAAGTTTAGAATGATTTTTACATTTTTAAAGGGTTACAGTGACAACAACAATGAGAAATGTGTGGCAGAGATACATGTTATCTGGACCCTTATAGGAAAAGTTTGCATACTGAGTGAAAATAATAAATCAAATATCAAATAATTTTCTGTGTCCAACTGTGAGAATATCACTACATTCCATTTCTGTGTTCAGTTGTGATGTCAGCTGCTTATATAACTCTTCTTTCTATGACTCTAGCCACCTGGAGCTGGGTCAGATCTTACAAATTAAAAGGACAGTATCTTTTAGACTGCTGGTTCAGTCCAAGACTTCAAATGCTAGCTGTAATCTTAAGAGTCTCTGGGACTCCTCTTGCTTCTGACTGCTGCCTCTAAATTCAGAATTTTCCCATTATCGTTTTAGGATGTGAGCCTCAACGTTGTTCTTCCCTGGGCTCTTGCACTTCATACCTGCTAGCTAGAAACTCAGGGGTGTACTCTGCTCCCCCAGGATACAGTTATAAGTTTGTCCCCTTCCCCTCCTCCATCTATACTTTTCACCTCTGACATACTGACTTTTTGGGTTCAGTAATCTGTTGGAATGACTCACAGAACCACAGAAAGCACTATACTTATGATTGCAACTTTATGACAAAAAAGGTTATAAATGAAGATACTCATGGGGTCAGGTCTTGGAAGTTTCCCAGTGCAACTTCAGTGTCCCAAAGTTCTTGCTACCCTACCATGTGCATGGATGCCTTTCACCAACCAAGTAGTCTCTAGGGCTTCCATGTTAACTTCCTTTATTGACTTCATTAGATAATCGTCATTGATTGAAGCATCCGCTTTTGCTGATGCCAGGTGTCATGATGGTGTGTCTGGTCTGGCCAGCCTCTGCTGATTAGCATAAATCTTCAGGTATGTTCTGGAGACCAAAAAAAACTTATCTGAGTTACTCAGGAAATTGTAAAGTTTTAGAGTTATCTCTGAGGAGACACAGGCAAAGATGAAATTACTTTGGCAAAAGTGAAATTCTTTACCCCACACCCACTCATGATTGAAATTAATATTTCATTACTGATCTTTTTTAGGCTTTAAACTTTTATTCCCACATGTATAGACTGTTTGTTCATAAGTACCTCGTTGTTGTTACGTGCTGTCGAGTCAGTTCCAACTCATAGCTACCCTATAGGACAGAGTAGAACTGTTCCGTGGGGTTTCCAAGTCATGACTGGTAGATTTAAACTGCCAGCCTTTTGGTTAGCAGCCAAGCTCTTAAACTCTATGCCACCAGGGCTCTGAGTATCTCATAAAAAAACAACAAAAAACAGTACCATCAAGCCAACACTGTCTCATAGTGACCCTCCTTTTTGGTCAGCAGACATAGCACTTAACAACTATACCACCAGGATTTCTGAGTGTCTCATAGGTACCTTAAACTCAGTGTGTATAAAACTGAACCCTTTGCTTGACTTCATCTTGCATACTTTTAATGTTATCAGAAGGGATCAGTCCCCAGAGAAGGACATCATGCTTGGTAAAGTAGAGGGTCTGTGATAAGTAGGAAGACCCTCCATGAGATGGATTGGCAGTGGTGGCCAAAACATTGGGCTCAAGCATAGCAACAGTTGTGAGGATGCTGCAGGAGCAGGTGTTTCATTGTGTTGTACATAGGGTCACTGTGAGTCAGACCCGACTAGACAGCACCTGGGAAGAACAGTGTCTTTTCTTTAAAACATTTCCTTGTCCAGATTCCTTATTCTACCTCTGTTCTGCATAGTCTGACCTATGCCAAAAACTTTACAGTCTGCCTAGACAGGAGTCCTGTTGTTTTTGTCCATCCTTCATTTTTTATTCTCTCTAGTCATTTTAGGCCCTCACTTTGATATCATCCCTTACCAGTGCTGCTGTATAAAATACTCCTTGCATGAACTAATCATTTTATTCCCACTCTTAAGGATTATTTGGTATTTTGATATGTTAGAACTGAGAAATGACTACACCTGCTCCTCACTTACCCACTGTCTAATTATCCAACATTTCATATTTATGACAACAGTTAAAAAGTCTGTTATCCAACTATTTTACTCATTCATGATGTACATTTGGCTGTAATGAATGCTGAGGCGTGTGGTGAAAGTAACACTGGCTGTGACGGTAAGGTTATATGTCAGCTTGACTGGCCTATGATTCTTAGTGGTTGGGCAGTTATGTAATCATGTAATTTGGTAGCTTTGTAATAAGGTAGTTTGGTGATTATGTGATGATACAGTCATCCTCCATTTTGTGATCTAATGTGATCATCCTCCATGTTTACATGATGTTTTTTGGAAGTTAACTATGTCAATAACTGAGGATTAAAAAAAAAGAAAACCAAACCCATTGCTGTCAGGTCAGTTCTTACTCATAGAGACCCTATAGGACAGTGTAGAACAGCCCCAAGTGAGGAGTGAATATATTAAATAGAGAAGACCATTTTGGTTTGGTTGTGTGAAGTAGCCAGAAACCAGAATGTAAGGGATTAAGGAACAACGCAGTTATTAGAAAGAAGCAGCAGTTAGTCCAGACTCTTAAGGAAGATAGGAAGAATAAAGTTGAATATTTGGGTGTTTTTACAGAATACATTCTTACTGTATAGTAATTTGGAATGTTTTATCTGAACAGTGAGTTGTGAGAAAACTGAAAAGCTTCAGATACAAATATACATATACAGATGATTTAAAGTCTCCAGAAGAAACATTGTATTATCAAGATTTGTGTGCATTTTTCTCGTAGTCTACATTAATGAAGTGTATTGACTATTTCATGAAAATGTGTACTGTAATTATAGACACTTTAGTATTCAGAGAATTAGAAAAGTTTATAAAAATGTACACATGGAAATTTTATTAAAGCTTATTAAAACTTGAATGAAGGAGTTTTTCAGATATTTAAGGCCCCATTCAGCAAACATTTTTGTTGAGTTTTTAAGTATTAGGTGCTATCCTAGGTATTAACATTTATCCTGTAATGCATTATTTGCTTCCTTAAACTGGAAAAAAAAAAAAGAATTAGAGACTGAAACTAAATTTTCCTTGTTAAAATGTTGTCTCATTAGTTAGAAAAGGAAAAAGTGTGCAAGACAAATTATTATAATTGTGAAATGTTATTTGCACTAAAAATAAAAGTATAGCAATTCATTTGATATTGCTCATGAGTATGTACAAGTCATAATTGTTCTCGGTACTGTAGGGTATATAGCAAAGTGTAAACCAGTAATGTAAGTCAGCTGTCAAGTTACTTGTAACAGAGTATCTAATTGCTTTTTAGTTAGTTCAGCCTTCTTAGCATATTAAACAAGACCATTTTGGGTTCGTTGATATTGTTCTGATTGACCTGTCTATTTTCAGATAGGTATATTAAAATCTGTTTACTTTTTTTTTTGGTTTTTTCTTTATGTATTTGCTTTTTCTCCTAGTATATTTTAAACTCCTCTTCAGATTCTTGTTCCATTAGTTGCATTTCCTTGGTGTAGCAGCGTCTCCCATGTGTCAGGTTGAACTATGCTGACGTTCTCACACAACCTTAGTTTTCATACATATATGGGAATTTTCATGTGGACCCTCATCTCCAATCAGAGCTTCATGATATGTGTGTTTTTCTTTCTACTTCCCTTACACCTTCTTGCCTGACAGATTGGTTATTACCTCCTCTGGCTCATCAGTTCCGCACTTGGTCTCTTGTTTGTTTTTTTTGATATGCTGGAATCACAACTGTCCTTCTCCAAGGATATTACACATTCAGTTGGCAACATATACGGCATTTTAACTGAGTTGTGCCACTGTTTCTGCTTTCTTAAGGCTGGTTTAGGAAACTAATTTTATACTTAGAGTTTTACCACAAGTGAGAGCTTTGAACTCTACTAGCTTGTAGGAAGTAAATTCTCAGATGTCTTTATTTCTTTTTCCAGAAACTCTTGCTTTTAACGCTGTGAATCCGTTTGTATTTCATATTTACTGTAGTTTTTAGTTTATTAAACACTGTTGCTATGAGTTGGAATTGATTCAATGGCACTGGGTTTAGGTTTTCTTTTTTTTAGATACATTTTAAGGAAGCCATGGTTATGTAGTGGTTAGGTGCTATGGCTGCCAAGCAAAAGATTGGCAGTTCAGATCCACCAGATGATCCTTGGAAACTCTGTAGGGCAGTTTTGGTCATAGGGTTGCTATAAATTGGAATTGACTTGACAGCAGCAGGTTTGTTTTTTATATATTTTGAAGAACTATTTGGTTCATTATCATTGTTAATATTCAGGGGAAGGGTTGGTATTTTGTGTTAATTTACCATCTTAATGAGAGTCATATAATAAAGTTGTCTTTCTATATACTACCTAAAATCATCTTGAATAACATAGTGGTTATATAAATTTTACACCTTCAGGAAATAACAGAGTAGATGGATTGCTTTAGCTCTAACATGTTTCAGTTTTTCTTTTTGATAAGCTAAACAATGGGAGCAAATTATGACATAGATGAATAAAAATTAAACATCAAAAAACCCCAAACCCATTGCCATTGAGTCATTTCTAACTCATAGCAACCATATAAACTTATGTAGTATTAACTGATTGCATAATTACTATGAAAGAAGTCGACTTGAGGAAGTTATATTGGAAATTCTGGTTCACAGTAGAAGATTGCACTATAACTTCACCATTACAAGCAACCACTCTTCCTGAGACCAAAGTGAAATGAAGATACAGAAATGTGAAAAGGAAAAACCCCATAATACTAAAGAGATCTGGGAGCAAGGAGAGGGAGAAGATTCATAATGGATAAGATATTTCAACCAATTTCCAGAACACAGAATGTAGCTGGGAATTGGTGAATATAAATGAGAAAGCCACAACCTAGAATATCCTTAAAAAAAAAAAAAAAAAACTAAAGAAAAGATAGCTGATGAATTCTAGACAGATTTTGTGTTTATTGGCAATATGTAAAATTAATTAAAGGCTTGAGTGAAAAGGAGAGCTAGAAGTAGGTTTATGCAAGGTTGTTTACAAGAAACATGGGCTCCACTTGAATTCCTTATCTGTGGCCTCCATCCCTGGCATTTATCACCAGGCACAAAACTGTGAAACTTTTTTTTTTCTAGATGAGCAATTTCATTGAGGGACGGTAACCCTTTCCATGTAGTGTAGATATCCCAGAATAAAGCCCCCTTGAAACAGTAGATAGCTTTTCTGATATCAGATATATCCTGGCTGAAAGCAGAGAATAGCAAAAAGATGTTTACTTGTATTTTATTGACTGTGCAAAGGCATTGTACTGTGTGGATCATAACAAAGTATGGATAACACTGGAAAGAATGAGAATTCTTGAATATCTAACTGGGTTCATGAGAAACCTGTGCATAGACTAAGAGGTAGTCATTAGAATAGAACCAGGGGATACTGTGTGATTTCAAGTCAGGAAATATATACGTCAGGGTTATATCCTTTCCCTGTACCTGTTCACTCTGTATGCTGAACAAATAATTCAGGAAGCTGAGCTATATGAAGAAGAATGCAGCATCAGAATTGGCGTAAGATTAACACTTTTGATATGCAAATGACACAACCTTGCATGATGAAAGTGAAGAGAACTTGAAGTGCTTACTGATGAAACTAAAGACTACAGTGTTCAGTTTGAGTTATATTTCCATATAAAGAAAACAGTCTTCACAATAGCAACATCATGGTAAATGGAGATAAGATTGAAGTTGTCAAGGATTTCACTTTACTTGGAACCACCTTCAGTGCCTGTGGAAGCAGTAGTCAAAATATCACAATATCGCATGATATATTACATTGAGCAAATCTGTTGCGAAAGGCCTCTTTAGTGGAGGCCTCAATGGCAGAGTAGTCAGATGCCTCCTCTCACCCTTCTAACAACAAAGACACAAAGAATAAGTGAATCAATAACATATGACATCCTGGGAGCACAGAACATGAAAGCAAAAGTTGAGAAATTAGACTGAACATTGGGGAGGGAGAATAAGATGCACTAGACCCAGTTCACCAGGGAACAGCTGTAGCCTGCATGGTGAGCTGAGTGGTGGTTGGAGGGCATCCTCCCCAGCAGAGAAAGTGTCCAGAGAATCTGCTCATACTTCCAGAACCAAGGAAAAATAGCACAAGATCATCAAAAGTTAAGTTTTTGGATGTAACCTACCACTCATGGGTCTAAATCTTTCCCCCACGATAACTTATGTCCTCCTGCACTTTCACCCCTCTTCTGTGCACTGTACCGAACTCTGGCATCTGATGCCATAACTGAGCCGAAAGGACTTCTTCAGCCTTCCCTGGACCATTCTCCAAGACTCAAAGAGTAAACAATTTAATAAACAGGTGAAAGACAGAAAGCAAAAAAGAATATGCTGATACCCTTGAGCTGGAATTCCAGGGCAGAAACTGTTCCTTTACCTACATTTAAACAAAAGGATATATGAACTTCTTGCAGACAGTCAGAATGTCACTTAGCCTTCTGGCTTTCTCCGTGTGTGCAGCCAGATACTTGTTCCTACAGCAGAAACCCCTTCCCGTCTAGGACAATAGGCAAGAGCATGCACCACACAGTTGGTGACTGCCTGCCTGGACACCTGAGCTGAACCCATGCCAGAAAAGTAAATGGACTCTTGGGCTCACATGTCTAGTAACAGCTCTGACTACCTAGTGACAAGACATTAGAACATCAAAGGCAACAATAATCAAACTATCTCATGTGACCAACCTGTGTACACATTTCAAAGCAAAATAAAATAAGAGGCTAGAACACAGTAGGCAAACATAAAATAGATAACTTACTGATGGCTCAGAGACAACAATTTCAAATCACTTAAAAAGTCAATTACAACTCTAGAAAACTCCCATAATAGAGATTCAAATTTTCCAAAGGAAGAAAACTTCCTAGAATTATCAGAGGTGGAATTTAAAAAGATAAATGTTTAGAGCTCTTTAAGAGATCGGGAAGGATATGAGGCATATTGCAGCGAAACATAACAACAGATGAAACAGGCTGAAAAAACGCATGTAACAGCAAGAATTAGAAATTCAAGAAATTAATGGTACAATTACAGAATTAGACCACTCAGTAGAAAGCCAAAATAGCAGAATTGAGGCAATGGAAGGCCAAATTAGTGAGATTGAAGATAAAGCACATGGCATCAACATAAGGTGAAAGAATTTAAAAGTATCAAGAAACAGTAAGAATTATGTGGGACTCTATCAAGAGAAATAATCTAAGAGTGCCTAGAGTATGATAAAATGGGGAAATAACAGAAAAACAGAGAATTGTTAAAGATTTGTTGACAGAAACTTCTGTGATATAATGAAAGATGAAAAGCTATGTACCCAAGATGCTCTTCAAACTCCATACAAGGTGGATCCCAAAAGAAAGACACCAAGACATAATCAGACTTACCAAGACTAAAGATGCAGAGACAGTTTTAAAAGTGGCTAGGGATAAACGAAAAATAACCTGAAAAGGAAAATCACTAAGACTAGACTCAAACTGCTCAGAAAGCAGAAACCATGTAGGCAAGAAGGCAATGGGAGGACATATATAAAATCTTGGAGGAAGATAATTGCTACTGAAGAATTATGTATCAGCAAAACTGTCTTTCAAATGTAATGGAGAAATTAGGACATTTCTAGATAGGGAGAAATTGAGGGAATTTGCAAAAACCAAACCAACGTTAAAGAAATACTGAAGGGAGTCCTTTGGATAGAAAAACAGTAACATCAGGTAACAAGCTAGGACTAGAACACATAACAGAGCAATTGAATTAACAACTCAAATAGAAGAATTACAAAAATAAATCACAAGCAAAATGCTGAAAATAGGGAAACATGTCTTATGTAAACATTATAACAAAAAAGAGAGACTTAAAATATAGCCATAGATTTGTATATGGAGAGGAAGTCAAGGTGATGTAAATAAATTAAGGACTGGTTTAAATTTAGAAAAATAGGGGTAAATATTGAAGCAACCAGAAAAGAAACTATAAATCCTATGCATTGAAATAAAAAATAAAAACATGAAGTCTCAATGAATACAAAGCCACCAGCATTCCAAAGCATGAAAAGAAAATGCGTAAGGAAAAAAGACTCAGCACAAAAAATTAAATGGAAGAAAAGAATTCTGTCAGCATACAAAAAGACATCAGAATGACAGCATTAAACTAATATATCTGTCAGTAATCATGCTGAATGTAAATAGATTAAATGCACCCTTAAAGCGACATAGAATGGAAGATTGGATTAAAACAACATGATATGTATGCTGCCTGCAGGAGACACATCTTAGACTCAGTGACACAAACTAAAACTCAGAGAATAAGAAAAATAAATAAATCAAGCTAACAATATTCAACAAAGAGCAAGAGAGCAGTATTAATCTCTAATAAAAATAGACTTTAAAACCCACCAGATTGGATGAAGAAGGGCACTATATAGTTAAAGGATCAGTACTTCATAAGAACGTAACCTGATTAACTGTTTATATACCCAGAGACAGGGCTATAGAATAAATAAAACAAACACTAACTGGGTCGAAAACAGAAATAGCTCAACAGTAATAGTAGGAGACTTCAACATATCACTTCCAGTGAAGGACAGAACATCTAGAAAAAAGCTCAGTAAAGACCAGGAAGATCTAAATGCCATAGTCAACCAACTTGACCTCACAGACATATACAGAACACTTTTCCAGTGCACGTGGAGCATTCTCCAGAATTGATCACATATTAAGCCAACAAAGCAATCCTCAACAAAATTCAATCTATTGAAATATTACAAAGCGTTTTTTCAGACCATAAAGCGATAAAAGTAAAAATTAGTAACAGTAAAAAAAAAAGGAAAAAATCAAACACATGGAGACTGAACAACATCTTGCTCAAAAACAACTGGATTATAGTGGAAACCAAGGACAGAATAAAGAAATTCATAGAATCAAATGCAGATAAAAGTACATCCTACTGGAGTATATAGGACACAGCAAAAGCAGTGCTCAGAGGTCAGTTTATCTCAGTAAACACACGTCTGAAAAGAATGAAGGACCCAAATCAAAGAATTAACTCTTTCACTTGAACAAATAGAAAGAGAACAGCAAAACCGTTGGGTACTGGAAGAAAGCAAATAATAAAAATTAGAGCAGAACTAAATGAATTAAGAGAACAAAAAAAAAATGATTGAAAGAGTTAATAACACCAAAAGTTCTTTTTTTGAAAAGATCAATCAAATCAATAAGCCATTGACCAAACTGACAGAAAAAAAAAACAGGAGAGGAAGCAAAGAACTCACATAAGAAATGATATGCGTGGTATCACAATAGAGCCAACTAAAATTGAAAGAATGATAGCAGAATACTGTGAAAAATTGTGCTCTAATAAATTTGAAAACCTACAGGAAATGGACAAATTTCTAGAAACACGCTACCTACCAAAACTAACAAATAGAAGTTAAAAAAGTAAATAAACTCATGAAAAAAGAAGAAATTCAAAAGGTAATTTAAAAACTTCTAACTAAAAAAAGCCCTGGCTATAATAGCCTCATTGGAAAATTCTACCAAACTTTCAGAGAAGAGTTAACATCACTATCACTAAAGGTATTAGCATTGAAAAGGATGGAATACTCTCAGATTCATTCAGTGAAACTCGCATAATCCTGATACCAGTAAGGACAGCGCAAAGAAGGAAAATTATAGATCCAGTATATCTAATGAAAGTAGATGCACAAATCCTCAACAAAATTCTAGCCAGTAGAATTCAACAATATATCAAAAAAATTATTTGCCACGACCAAGTAAGATTCATACCAGGGGTGCAAGGATGATCCAGTATTAGAAAAGCAATTAATGTAATCAGTCACATGAATTGAATAAGACAAGAACCACTTGTCTTATTTATGGATCTTAGCACTTTTTTTTTTTTTTTTTTTTTGCAGATGGATGTCCAATTATGGCAACAGCATCTGTTAAGGAGATTGTCTTTTCCCTGTTTGTGAACTGTGGGCCTTTGTCAAATATCAGCTGATCATAGATGGATGATGTTATATCTGGATTCTCATTTCTGTTACCTTGGTTTACTTTGCTGTTATTGTACCATTACTAAGCTGTTTAGACTACCACAGCAATGTAATAGGTTCTAAAGTCAGGTACTCTGAGGCCTCTCACTTTGTTTTTCTTCAGGAATGCTTTACTTATCTGGGGCTGTCCTATGAGTTTCTTTCTGAGGAGAAAAGGAGAGCAGAGGGTGGAAAGAAGGGAACAGGTGTTCATTGGGAGGATACTAGAAGTAAAGAGTGAAGAGGAGGAGTGTAATGTCACAGGGTGGGGAGAGCAGATAAGGTTTTAGAGAGCCGAGTATGCAAAATGGACTTGGATTGTATACTTCAATTTAATCATAAAAAACACCTTTAAAAAAGTATCAAGCTGTCAGCTAAGTATCATCAGTTGGTCCCATTTTACCTGGAGTAGAGAAGAATGAAGGACGTCAAAGAGATGAGGGAAATAGGAGCCCAGGAGATAGAAAGGGCTGTGTGACCCACAGACTACATCAGCTTGAGACCAGAGGAACTAGGATATCCAACTCCCTCCAACAATGCAGAATCCCTGAAGTAGCAGGAGAAAAATAGGGGTGCAGAACTAGAACTCTATTAAAAGACAAAATTTGATATTCCAACAGACTGGAGGGTCCCCTGAGGGCATGGTCCCTGGGTTCTCTTGTTAGCCCAAAGCTGACCAGTATCAAAGCAAGCTCTTCAAACAACAGTTGGACTAGACAATAAGACATAGAGCTATGCTGCTGAAGGTTGTGCTTTGCTTAAATACATACATGAGGTGGTCACAGCATCTCATTTCCAAGAGGTGAGATGAGTGGAGGGAGACAGGAGTTGATTGAATGGATACAGGAAGTAACGGGTGGACAGTAGGATTGTGCTGTGACAGGGTGGGGAGATCAATTAGAGTTGCATAGTGGTGTGTGCAGGGTTTTATGTGGCAAATTGTCTTGGATTGTGAACTGTCACTTAAAACACAATAAAAATGTTTAAAGAAAAAAAAGCCCTCTTTAAAGATGTTGCTTTGAAGAGTAAGGTGTGCCCAGCTGAAGTGATGATATTTTCAGTCACCTCTCAGGTATGCAAAAGCTAGGCAGTGAATCAGGAAGGTTGAAGAAGAATTGATGTGAAATGCAATTCAGTTATGATGTTGGCAAAGAATATTGAATGTGCATGGACTGGCAGAATGAACAAATCTATCTTGAAAAAAGTACAGCTAGTATTTTCGTTAGAAACAAGGATAGTAATAATTCATCTCACTTATTTTGGACATATTATCAAGAGGAACCCGTGTATGTAGAAGGACATCATGTTTGGTAGAGTTGTTGGTCATCAAAAAAAAGGGGAAGACTCTCTGAAAGATGGACTCACACAGTGGCTGGAGCAGTGGGCTCAAACATAGTAAGGATTGTGAGTGTGGTGTAGGCCTGAACAATATTTTGTGCTGTTATGTATGGGGTTGCCTTGAATCAGAGCTGACTGGACACCATCTAACATAACATCTTTCTGTCTGCCTGTCTGTGATGAGATAGTATATAATTTTGGAACTATAACTCCTAGATGCTGTTTTCATTAGCTATTATCAAATTCCCCTTAAATCCTACCAAAACTAAAGCGTAACCTTGTCAACATAAATGTTACCAGTCCTGAAACTTTTTTCCAATCTAACTGGTAAAAATAAAATCCATTTGTTTTTATTTGATTTTCTCTAAGCTTGATTGTCAATTTGTGGGTTTACATTTTTGCTTGTGTGTATCCTATGTCAATTTTCTGTTTAGGCCATTTGTCCTCATTTGTGACAGTTCTTTGTTTAGAGTATTGATCTCTTTTTATGTTGTAAATATCTTTTCCCATTCAATTTTTTGTATTTTGTGCTTTTTTTTAATGATATTTTATACCATAAGAGGAGTCCTGGCTGTGCAGTGTTTAAGAGCTAATGGCTGCCAGGAGTTTGAAAACCTATGGAGCTGTTCTATAGAGATTCACTGTGAGTCAGAATTGACAGCAGTGGATCTGGTTTTTTGTTTTTTCCCAATACCGTAGGAAGCCATGTATCTTTTCCTTTATGGCTCCTGCATTTTGTGTTTCACTTAGGAAGATAGACATTTCTTTACTTTTTTCATCTGGTATATTCATAGATATATATAAAGTTGTCTCTTGACAACTCCATCTTTTCTCAGTTTGTCGTTGAATATTTATCACAGATTTATTTTTGTGAGCTAAAAGTACAAATATTTCTATGCATGTGTCCTCAAATGAATAACCAGTTCCACAAGACACTGAATAGTCATTCTTTTTCTTAGCAATTTGAAAGACCAATTGCAGTATTACATAAGTGAAGAATTGTAAGAAATGTGGTTTTCTCTCTCTTTTTTTTTTTTTTTTTTGTATTTATCCAGGGAGGATGTAAATTTTGAAACAAAGTTCAAGGGTAGTAGGGCAGGGTTTGTAGAAAGTCTAGAGCAAAAAAATAGAATGTCTTAGAATTTGTAGCACCAAACTGCACAGGATTAAAAATATAGGTTGGGAAAGAATGTAACTAGGGCAAACAAATGTGTACTAATAGCTATATAAATATTAATTGAGCATAACAATTCTGCAACTTACTATGCAAGGTAATATTACAAAGGAATTCTTGGGCTCATTTTCTTTGTAAAATAATCTTGATTTACTTCCTGTGGCATGGATGTTACCATTAACCATCCTACAGAGAAAAATTAGCTCTTTTAGGTTAACATCAGACCTAAGACTGTTTTGCTTATTTGATCATAGCTTGTATATGTAGGGAGCCCTGATGGTGCAGTAATTTCAGAATTTGGTGGCTGCTAACCCAGAGGCTAGTAGTTCTCATCCACAAGCCACTATTTGGAAACCATATGAGACAGTTCTGCTCAGTCCTAGAGGGTCACTATGAGTCACAAGACTCAATATCAGTGGGTTTATTTAACTTTACAATAGTTGACCTGTAATAATTTAAAAACTTTACTTTATTTCAGTCTTTTCTTTCCTCTACCTCATTTCTTCTCTTCTGTTCCAGATCATACATCAGTTGGTGGCCTGGGAGACAGTTTTTATGAATACTTACTAAAAGCATGGCTAATGTCGGATAAAACAGACGATGAGGCAAGAAAAATGTATGATGATGCTATTGAGGTAATTATTATCAGAACATGTTGCTACTTATGGAATGTAAAATGTGAATATTTGCTATTGAGTAGACAAATGTCATTTTATTATATGCATCCAGGAAGTGTATATAATGCATGTAATCATTTTTTCATAGGCTATCATTGTATAATTTTTAGTGTAATATTAAAAGTTTATATTGCTTTACCTATATTGTAGCATTTTAAAGAAATTATTTAAGAATTTAGCATTTTATTTATCAAAAATTATTATAATTGCTTCTAGCTGTCTGCAAAGACTGGAAAAACTTTTGACTTAACATACATTTCCATAAACATTACTTCTTCCCGGTGATTACTTGTTCCTACACACTGAAAACTTTCTGGGTAAATAATCACAGCATACTTACATAATGTTTTCAGTATACCAGGCACTGTTCTGGTTTTTTTGTCTATGAAATAAGTTTATCATTACTTCTGTCTTTCACAAAAGGCCTTTAAGGTATAGAGAAATTAAGTAACTTGCTGAAGGTCACGTAGCTGGTAAGTGGTGGAGCCTGGAAGAGAATAGTCTGATACCACAGCCTGTACTCTTTACCACTTTAATGTATTGTTTCATATTTATATAACCTCTTACCATGAGACAGTGAAATTTTAAAATCTGAACAAGACTCATTCTTGGAAGCATTTAGATAGGATATTTCCGAGCAAAAACTGAAATAGAAAGCTGTATAAATAGTTTAGTAATCTATTTTCTGTCTGATCCATTCCATTATAAACTCATAGCCCATTAAAAATTTAAAGTATTCCTTTAAAATAGCATATTTTGTATATAACAACACTATTCTGGCTCAAGTCAGATACTCATTTTTAGACTTACGGTTTCATTTTTATTTTGAATACTTTTTTTATTTTCTTGCTTTTTAGGGAACTAATTCCTTAAAGTTGTCTATAAAAATGCACAAGTGTTGAATTTAACATGTAGTGTACATTGCTTTGTCCATTGTAGGCACTCGGTAAATGTTTGGTGAAGGATTGAGTTAGCTAATAAATTGAACTAACTGAAGTATAATCAAGAATTAAAATTTTAGTATATGATTTCTAAAATTCTTTATGAAGTTTATATTTTGAAAAATTGGAAAGTTTTATTTCTCTATTACAATTTAAAGCAAGATATTTTTATGATCTAAGGAAAGTTGTTAGGTAAAAAGAGTTGAATATTCTTAGTATTGTAGTGTTGGAAAAAGATCACTTAGTCATTCGTGTTAAACTGGACTCTCAGGGAAGAAATTAATTTATCTTTGTCTCAGCACGTAGCACAATTCATGGGACGTAATAGTTACTCTGTAAGTATTTGATAACTAAATGAACGTATTTAATACCTGTTTTAGTCATCTAGCACAGCTCTAACATAAACAGCACAAAATGGATGACTTTAATAAAGGAAGGTCTATTCTTACACAGTTCAGTAGGTTACAAGTGCACAGTCAGTGTGTCCACTCCAGGGGAGGGGCTTTCCCTTTGTCAGCTCTGGAAGAAAGTCCTTGTGTTGCGTCAGTCTTTGTTCCGGGAGCATGTTGGCACAGCAACCTCGGGTCTGAAGGACACAGTCTTCTCCCAGTGCTGCTGTCTTGATAGTATGAGGTTCCCAACTCTTTTTTTTATGATTAAATGAAAATATACATTTCCATATAAATTTGCATGCCCACCTATATGTAGCTCCCCCTGTTCTCCCTGCCTGGTGACCACACACTCCTCCTCTCTGCTCCACACATGTCCTATCCTCCCAACAATCTCCTATCCTCTCCTTTCCACTGGCTCCCCAGCCTCCAGCAAGAGGTCAGCAGGACGACATCCCATAGATGCACAGAACCATAAAGTGCACACTTGATATGGTTACTCTGTCGCCAAGTCCAATCCATTCCTGTCCGAAGAGTTGACCTCCACTATGATTCATGGACAGGGGCAGCATCAGAGCCAGGGGCCATGCTCCCAGGGGAACTCCGAGGCTCCTGAACCATCAATTACAGTCTTTGAGTGGAGACCTCAGGGTGCACTGCCTTTTATTCTTGTGTTGTCAGTGAGACTCAATTTTGTGAGCTCCATCACGGCTATCACTAATGGTGGCCGAGCACGGTCTGGTTCTTCTGGTCACAAGTCAGTGTAGTCACCCACTCACATGGGTCTCTAGGTCTTCTGGGTTCTCTTTCCCCCATGTCATTTTGGTCCTTGGTGATCATCCATTCCTGCTGAGTTGGGACTATTTGCTGTACTCTCAGATGGCAGTTTGGCAGCTTTAAGACCCCAGACGCCACTCACCAATGTGGGGTGAAGGCTGTCTTAGCAAAATGCTAGTTGTGCCAATTGGCTTCGATGTCTCCTGAGAGCATGATCCCCAGACCTCCACCCCGGCTACTCTGTCTTTGCAATATTGGATTAAGATGGGAGGAGTAATCATGTTATGCTGAAGTCCAGGTAGTATTGATGTTCTTTCTAATGTGTGCTGTCACAGATTTCACCCAACCAAATTTCTGTCAAGTCTGTAATTTAAACCCTCCCCCCAACCCTTGCAGCCATCAAAGAGTCTTTTCTTCTATGCATGAGTCTGTTTTTAAGTACTTATCATAGGGGTCTCATACAGTATTTGTCCTTTTGTCACTGACGACTTTCACTCAGCGTAATATCTTCCAGTTGAAACCAAGTTACAAGATGTTTCCTAAAATCATCATTGTTCTTTATCATTTTGTAGTGTTCACGGAGTATATATACTATAGTTTACTTGTCCATTCCTCTGTTGTTGGGCATCTGGGTTTATTCCATCGTTTTGCTGTTGTGGACTGTGCTGCAGTAAACATTCATGTGCATGTATCAGTTGGTGTGAATGGTCTTGATTCTGTAGGATATATTCTGAGCAGTGGAATTACTGGGTCAAATGGTGTATCTATATCCAGCTTTTTAAGGAAGTGCCAGATTGCTTTCCAAAGAGGTTCCACCGTTTTGCAATCCCACCAACAGTGTAGGAGAGTTCCAATTTCTCCATAACCTCTCTAGCATTTGTTATTTTGCTTTTTTTGGATCATGGCCAACCTCGTTGGGGTGAGATAGTATCTCATTGTAGCTTTGATTTGAATTTCTTTTTTTTTATTATGATTGAGTGAAATATAAATTTGCATGCTGACCTATATGCAGCTCTGAGTGCTTTCCCTGCACGGTGACAGCACACTCTTCTTCTCTGCTCCATACATGTCTTATCTTCTCAACAGTCTCGTGTCTTCTCTTCACCCATTCCCCTTCCTCCAGTATGAGGTCAACAGGACGACCTCTTATAGATGCCTAGAACCATAAAGTGCTCACACACTATGGTCACTCTGCGTCACCAAGTCCAGTCCATTGCTTTCTGAAAAGTTGACCTTCATTATGATTTATGGACAGGGGCAACATCAGGGCCAGGGGCCATGCTCCCAGGGGGACCCCGATGTCCCAGAACCATCAATTGTGGTCTTTTAGTGAAGATCTCAGGGTGCACCCTTATTTATACTTGTGTTGCCAGTGAGACTCAACTTTGTGAGCTCCATCATGACTATCACTGATGGTGGCCGGGCACCATCTGGTTCTTCAGGTCATAGGTCAATGTAGACATCCATTCACGTGGGTCTCTCTGTCTTCTGAATTCTCTTTCTGCCATGTTGTTATGGACCTTGATGATCATCCGTTCCTGCTAAGTTGGGACATTTGCTGCACCCTTAGATGGCAGCTTGGCAGCTTTTAAGACCTCAGACACTACTCACCAATGTGGGGTGCAGAGAGACCTCATTAGTAAAATGCTAGTTGTGCTGGTTGACCTTGATATCCCCCTGAGAGCATGGTCCCTGGCCCCCTGCCCCAGCTACTCTGTCCTTGCAATATTGGGTTAAGACGGGAGGAGTACACAAGTTGTATTGAAGTCCCGTTAATACTGATCTTCTTACTAATGTGTGCTGCCACCAATTTCACCCAACCAAATTTCTAACAACTGTCTAATCTAAATCCTTGCCCCTCGCCCTCCCACCCTCCCAACCCTTGCAGCTGTCAAAGAGTCTTTTCTGTTATGCGTGAGTCTGCTTTTAAGTTCTTACCGTAGGGGTCCTGTACAATATTTGTCCTTTTGTCACTGACTGCTTTCACTGAACATAATATCCTCCAGTTGAAACCAGATTAAGAGATGTCTCCTGCTATCATCATTGTTCTTGATCATTACATAGTGTTCCAATGACTATATATACCATAGTTTACCTATCCATTCTTCTGTTGTTGGGCATCTGGGTTGATTCCGTCTTTTTGCTATTGTTGATTTGAATTTCTTTAAAGCTAATGATCATGAACATGTCTGCGTGTGCTTTTTGGCTGCCTGGATCTCCACTTTAGAGACGTGTCTGTCTATCTCCTTTACCCATAGCTTAATTGGATGATTTATCTTTTTCTTATTGATATTTTGTGGTACCTTATGGATTGTGGAGATCAGGCATCAGGCTGACATATAGTAGCCAAATATTTTTTCCTGTTCTGTAGGTGGCCTTTTAATTCTATGAATAAAGTCTCTAGATGAACAAAAGTGTTTGATTCTTAGTAGTTCCCATTTATATGTTTTCTCTTCTGTTTGTGGTTGGTTTGACAGATTTTGAAGTCTGTCGAAGTTGTGTATTAAAGCTTCCTTTGTTGTTCCTCCTTTTTCTTGGATGAGCTTTATTGTTTTAGATTTGATATTTAGGCCTTTTATCCATTTGAGTTGGCTTTTATAGAAAGTGTAAGATATGGGTCTTGTTTCAGTTTATTGCAGATGGATATCCAATTTTGCCAGCATCATTTGTTGAAGAGACTTTTTTCCCTGGTTTAATGTCTTAGGGTCTTTGTCGAATATCAGCTGTTCATAGGAAGATGGTGTCATCTCTGTGGTCTCAGTTCTGTTCCATTGATCTATCTGTCTCTTTTTGTACCAGTACCAGGCTGTTTTGACTACTGTGGCAGTGTAATAGTTTCTAAAGTCAAATAGTGAGAGGCCTCCCAATGTGTTGTTCTTCTTCAGTAGTGCTTTACTTGTCTGGGGCTTCTTCCTTTTCCAAACAAAGTTGATGATTTGTTTCTCCATCTCATTAAAAAATGTCACCAGAATTTGTATTGGGATTGCATTATATAAGTAGATTGCTTTGGGTAAAATAGACATTTTCATAATGTTAAGTCTTCCTATCCATGAGCAGGGTAGGTTTCTCCATTTATCTGAGTCTCTCTTGGTTTCTTGTAGTAAGGTTCTGGTTAGATTTATTCCTAGGTGCTTTATTTTCTTAGGGGCTATAGTCAATGGTATTGATTTGGTGATTTCTTCATTAATAATCTTGTTGTTGGTATAAAGGAATCCTACTGATTCACTTATGTTTATCTTGTATCCTGAGACTTTGCTGAACTCTTGTATCAGTTTGAGTAGTTTGCTTATGGATTCTTTAGGATTCTGTGCATATACAATCATATCATCTGTACATAGGAACATCTTTACTTCTTCTTTACAAGTGCAGATGCCCTTTATTTGTTGGTCTTGTCTAATTGCTCTGGCTGGAATTTATGGTGCAATGTTGAATAAGAGAGATGAGAGTGGGCATCCCTGTCTAGTTCCCGTTCTCAAGGGAAGTTCTTTCAGTCTCTCTCCATTCTGGATGATATAGACAGTTGGCTTTGTGTAAATGGCCCTTACTGCATTAAGAAATTTGCTGTCCTATTTTGCTGAGAGTTTTTAGCATGAATGGGTGTTGGACTTTATCAAATGCCTTTTCTGCATCAGTTGACAAAATCAGGTGGTTCTTGCCTTTCCTATTATTTATGTGGTTGATCCCATTAATTGTTTTTCTGGTGTTGAACCAGCCTTACATCCCTGATATGAATCCCACTTGGTCATGATGGATTATGTTTTTGATATGTTGCTGTATTCCGTTGGTAAGAATTTTGTTGAAGATTTTTACATCTAGATTCATGAGTGATATCGGTCTGTAGTTCTCCTTTTTGGTTGGGTCTTTCCCTGGCTTTGGTAGCAGGGTTATGCTGGCTTTGTAGAATGAAGGTTCCCAACTCTGCTTGCTTCCTTTTCCTTAATGTCTTATAGTATGAAAAGATAAAGGATGGTGCAAGCTGTACTCCAGGGAAACTCCTTTTGCACTGGAGCAGGGAGATGATCTTATGAAGGGATTTACAGTCCCACCGTAGTCCTCTAACATATGGCATAGGACAGTCAGAAAACAGAGGGCAGTCGTGGCCCAGTCACATGTATACAACACATTTTGGGGGGAACACAGTTCAATCCATGATTATATCATTATTTTGACGTAAAGTATGATGTGTCGTATACCATGTAGTTCATGTTTTTTTCTTCATAGCTTGCTGCTTCCTTGTAATAGTTTTAATCTAAAACCATTTTTCTGTAAAAGTAAAAATTTTACTTAATTCTTAATAGAAATGAAAGAAAACCTATTGATTTTTGAATTGCATATACTTGGAAAGTTATGATGTCTATGTTAAAGCTAACCTCATTAGATTAAAATTGTTTGCCAAAAACATTTGCTATATAAGTTATCTGTTCTATAAGTCTTAACAGATTTGTTTTCTGTTTCCTGTTTTATTAGTTCGTAGGCCCAGAGTGAATGCCTGGTAAATATTTTTAAATGACCAGTTAGCTGTTTTTCGTTCTGAAGCATAATCTTAAGTGTATAGTTTTGTGATGGTACTTTAATTATCTTCTGTAAACATTAGTTTTGTTAAGAGACAAAGCGTATGCCAGGATTTATCTAAGTTACATATGAAATGCATGGGACAGGTAGGAGTGATCACTTATTTTAAGATCCATTCTAATTTGAATAAATCATTTTAAATCTGCCATTCTGAGCTATTCTGTGTAAATAATTCCATAGCCACCCACTCTAGTCTACATATGCAGCCTGATATGTGCATTCTGCTTGATACCCACATCCCTGACTCTTACATCTTACTTTTCTATTTAAAAATTATTTACAGTTACAGCTTTTGTTTTCTCATCTAGTTTATATTTAGTCTGTATTTTTTTAAAGTAGTGAAGAAAAAAATGTATTTTCTTAAAGACCATTCAGAATCAAGAAAGTAATATTACTAGTTAGTGAAAATTTGTTCAACATCTTTTAATCAGAGTAATATTTCTTTTAACTGCCTTTGAGCAGTTTGACATTTTATAGCAGCTGAATCCTTAGGATTTGTCATATTAAATATAAGCAAGCTTAGGGCTCCATAAGTGAAGTACTGGTAAAGGCCCTATCTGTATCCATCTTTTACTTCAGTCCTATTAGGTCCATGGAGATAAATTTGTATAGCTTTTAATTATAATAGAGTAAAACCAGGAATGTTATAATGTCCAGAAATAACACAAAGACCAAATACTGTATGAAAATTTAGAACTAAAGTATGAATGCCATTCTTTAAGCTTTTACCCAGTGGAAAACATGCTAGATGCCATGAGATCCACAAAGTTAAAGAATGTTGCCCATCTACTTAACAACCAGATCTTTTTATTTGTGCCTCGGGGTACTATGGTTAAAAGAAAACAACAACAGAATTTATAATCCATTGGCAGTCATTTTTCATTTTGGTTGTCAGCCATCCTTCATTCCCTTACAGGTCAAGTACTGTTATCTAACAGCACTATTTATTTATTTATAAGTACTTATTAATTAAATAGTTATTTATTAACTACATTGTAGACCTGTGTGATATAAAGATGATGCGTAAGACTTAGTCCTGATGGTTTTGAGAAAACCTGCTGTATTACTGTAGAGAATACAGAATAAATTTTTCCTAAACTGATTATTTTGAAGCTTGTCAGAGAACAACCCACAGTAACAATGGGGAGAATTCTTGAATAAAGCAATTCTTTTGATTGTCTGAAATAAAAGTAACTTTTAATCATATGCAATAATTTATGCCAAAGAAAAGTGGATTAATATAAGTTTTTACACTTTTATATAGAAATATTGTATTCCTAATGGTAGAGGATTAACCCTTAGCCCCTCTCCTCAAAGCCTAGGAATATAGTTGAAAGGAGTAAAACCCCCCAAAAATGTCACCTTTACAATTAAAGGTGATTATTGGACTCTATGTTCTATTCAAGTTTATTTTAATATAGAATATTTCACTCATGTTCCAGGAGGATAGGCTATATTTGCATCCCCTCTCTACCATGATGCAGAATCTTAAACAAGTCACTTAGTTTGAGAAATAAAGATTACTGCGAACTAGTTTTGTAAGCATTACAGTATATAAGGTGACTTACTTCATAGTACTTTTGTAAGTTATTTTGTCAGGTAGCCTAGTCCCATTGACTATTTTAGCTAATAATTAAATCATATTCTTCTCATTTGCTTTGGTATTCTTTGTTTTCAGCTTTTGCCATATGAATAGAAAATAAATTGGTAGAGGCTTTTAGGTTATAACTTACCATTATGATCTCATTTGCTATGAATTTCAATTAGTTCAAGAAGATAAAACTTCTCATACAGAAAGGTTATCTTAGGCTAAAGTTTCTCTCTTTCATCCTGTGTTACAATAATAAGGACTAGGGTATTTATTCCAGGTTATATACGGCTTGGGCATATACTCCAAATGTTGTTTATTGATGTCTACAAGAATTTGCGAAACTTAGTCTCCCCAAATTTTGGAAAAGTACTTCTTGGCAGAGTGTTTAATTACCAAAGTTTTACAGTATCCAGAAAGACACAGGAAGTTTGAACACCAACTGTTTGTTTGCCTTTAAACTTTTTTGAAAATCTGCTCTTTCTTGTTTTAGGCTATAGAAAAACATCTTATTAAGAAGTCCCGTGGAGGTCTTGTCTTTATTGGAGAATGGAAGAATGGGCACTTGGAAAAGAAGATGGGGCATTTAGCCTGCTTTGCTGGGGGAATGTTTGCACTGGGAGCAGATGGTTCCAGAACGGATAAAGCTGGCCATTATTTAGAACTTGGAGCAGAAATTGCACGTACATGTCATGAGTCATATGACAGAACTGGTAAGAATGTTAATAAGACATATTACTTAGTCTAAAATAACTTCAGTGTTAAAAATGTGCCCAGGAATTAGAAGCAAAATATATAAGCATTTTTCATTTCAAAATAGTTTTAACAAAGTTAAACCATTTTTTTTTTTTAAACTTTCAGTTCTGGAGATGTGTTTCTTTGCTAGGTTTTGGGGGCTTTTTGTTTTTGTTTTGTTCTGAATTCTGAATTCTGCTACTGTTTTATCTTAATAAAGGTTTTGATGTAGTTGTTTTAAAGACAAGAGATTGAGTATTTGCAAACGTAAGAGATAACATTATTTAAAATGATAAGATTCATTTCAGCCATTCATTTCAGCTTCCACAGAACCAGAGTAGTTTAACAGAAAACAAAATATATTGAATTAGGGTACACTGTCTTGCCTGTCTTCTTGTGAAAAGGAAACATATCTGAAAAATAATAATGCCAAAAAGCCAAGTGCCGTCGAGTCGGATCCAACTAATACTTGTCTTAAATGTTTAATTGATACCTATCTGGGTAACTGGTAATTTATCTGTTAGTTTAATAATTTTTGTCATTGCTTGTGCTTTTAAATAAAAAAATCTCCTGATGTTGCCTTGAGCAAGTAATTAACATTTCTGGGCTTCAGTGTCCTTACCTGGAAAATGAGATGATTTTCAACAGGGGCGAAAATTGGTTCTCAGGAGCCAGAAAAAAAAGTCTTAATCTTTTATGTATGAAACACAGATAAACATACAGTCATAAACAGAGATGTAGTATATATTTGGTATTAAAACTTCATGGAACTAGGGTTGCTATAGATGAGGATCAGCTCGATGTCAACAGGTTTTTTTGTTTGTTTTCTGGCATTAGTCAAGTGTTTCTATACAAAATGACTAATAGTGAATTCCCTGAAAGACTAGTTGTTAGGTGTCATCAAGTCAGTTCCTACTCATAGTACAACAAGATCCAGCAAAATACTGCCCTGTCCTGTACCATCCTCTTGATTGTTACAGTGTTTGAGCCCTTTATTGCAGCCACTGTATCAGGCTGTCTTGTTGACGGTCTTCTTCTTTTCTGCTGGCTCTCCACTTGACTAAGCATGATGTTCTTCTCCAAGAACTTGTCCCTCATGATAATACATCTAAAGGATGTGAGGTGCAATCTCTCCATAGTTATCTCATTTAGAATTAACCATTAACTTAAAATTTAGAAATCTTGATATAGTCTTTCTTAGCAGTGAGCATTATTTGCTCACCCCTTCTTCCCTCTTGTAGCCGTCAGAGTCTTTTCTTCCGTACATAAGTCTGGCTTTAAGTCCTTATAACAGAGGTCCCTTTTTGTCGCCAACTGATTTAATTCAGCATGTCTTCTAGTTGAAACCAGGTTATGAGATGCTTCCTAAAATCATCATTGTTCTTTATCATTGCATAATGTTGCATTGTGTATATGTACCATCATTTGTTTATTCATTCATCTGTTGATGGGCCCCTAGGTTGATTCCATCTTTTTGCTCTTATGGACTGTGCTGCAGTAAATGTTAATGTGCATGTATCTGTTCATGTGACTGCCTTTATTTCTGTGGGATATATTCCAAACAGTGAGATTACTGGATCATATGGTATTTCTATTTCTAGCTTTTTAAGGACATGCCAAATTGCATTCCAAAGAGGTGGTACCATTTTGCTTTCCACCAGCAGCATAGGAGAGTTCCAATCTCTCTGTAGCATCTCCAGTATTTGTTGTTTTGTGTTTTCTGGATTATTGCTAACCTTGTTGGGGTGAGATGGTATCTCATTGTACTTTTGATTTGGATTTCTATAATAGCTAAGGATCGTGAGCATTTCCTTATGTGTCTTCTGGCTGCCTGGATGTCTTGTTTGAAGTGTTTGTCTGTCTCCTTTGCCCATTGCTTAATTGAGTTGTTTGCCTTTTTCTAGTTGATATTTTGCAGTAACTTGTAGATTATGGAAATCAGATGTCAACTCAACGTGTAATTGCCAAATATTTCTGCCCTTTCCCTGTAATCTTTTAACTCTCTTAATAAAGTCCTTGGATATGCATATGTGTTTGATTCTTAGTAGTTACCATTTATCTATTTTCTCTTTTGTTGTTCATGACATTGCTGGTCAGATTTTGAAGTCTTATCTAAGCTGTGTATTAGAATGTCCGTTGTTGACCATATTTTTTCTTGCATGATCTTGATCATTTTAGGTTTGATATTAAGTCTTTCATCCATTGTGAGTTAGATGTTGTGTAAGGTGTGAGATATGGATCTTGTTTCAATTTTTTGCAGGTATCCAGTTTTGCCAACACCATTTGTTAAAGAGACTGTGTTTACCCAGTTTATGCCCTTTGGGGCTTTGTCAAATATCAACTGTTCATAAGAGGATGGTGATATTTCTGGGATCTCAGTTCTGTTCCATTGGTCTATACATCTGTTTTTGCACCAGGACCAGGCTGTTTTCACTACTGTGGCAGTGTAATAGATTCTAAGGTCAGGCAATTTGAGGCCTCCACTGTGTTTCTTTTCTTCAGTAGTGCATTACTTACTTGGAGTTTCTTCCCTTTCCAAACGAAAGTGATGATTTATGTCTCTGTCTCATTAAAGATGACACTGGAGTTTGTATAGGGATTGCATTGCATATGTAGATTGCCTTGGGTAATAGACATTTCACAATGTTAAATCTATTTTTCAGCCAAGTAGATTTCTCCATTTAATGTCAGTCTTTTTTGGTTTCTTACAGTAGGGTCTTATAATTCTCTGTGTAGGTCTCTTATTTCTCTGGTTAGATTTATTCTTAGGTATTTTATCTTCTTGGGGGTTAATAGTAAATGGTATTGATTTGATGATTTCCTTGTTGATGTAAAGGAATGCTCTGATTTACTTACGTTTATGGATTCTTTAGGATTCTCTGTGTATGCGATCATATCATCTGCAAATACAGGTATTTTTACTTGTTTGCTGATGCAGATGCCATTTATTTCTGTATCTTGTCTAATTGCTCTGGCTAGAACCTCCAGCACAATGTTGAATAGAAATGGTGACAGTTGGTATCCATGTCTAGTTACTGTTCTCAGGGGAAATTCTTTCAGTATCTCTCCACTCATGATGATGTAGGTGGCAGGCTTTGCTTAGATGTCCCTTATTGCATTGAGAAATTTCCTCTCTATTCCTGTTTTGTTGAGAGCTTTTAACATGAATAGGTTTTGGACTTTGTCCAATGCCTTTTCTGCATCAATTGACAAAATAGATGATTCTTATCCTTTTTGTTACTTATGTGGTTGATCACATTAGTTGTTTGTCTGATGTTGAATCAGCCCTGTATTCATGCTACAAATCCAACTTGGTCGTGATAAATTATTTTTTTGATACATTGTTGTATTTTAGTGGCTAGGATTTTGTTGAACACTTTTGCATCTAGGTTCATGAGTGATAATTGGTCTATAATTTTATTTTTGTGTGGGATCTTTCCCTGACTTTGGTCTCAGGGTTATGCTGGCTTCATGGAATGAATTTGGAGTATTCTGTTCATTTCTATGCTGTGAAATAGTCTCTGTAGTATTGGAAATAACTCTTCTCTAAAAGTTTGGTGAAGCTGTCTGGGCCAGGACTTGTTTTGATTGTTAGTATTTTGATTACTTTTTCAGTCTCTTCCTTTGTGATGGGTTTATTAAGTTGTGTTAGTTCACCTTTTGATGTGAATCTAGAAATTTGTCCACTTCTCCTGGGTTTTGAAATCTGTAGAGTACACTTTTTCATAGTGTTCTGATACTTTTGATTTTGTTTGGGTCTGTTTTGACGTTTCCCATCTTATTTCTTATTCATGTTATTCATTTCTCCTCTTGTGTTTCCTTTGTAAGTTTAGCCAATGGTTTATCAATTTTGTTGATCTTTTCAAACTATCAGCTTTTGGTTTCATTAATTCTTTCAATTGCTTTTCTATTCTCTAATCTTTAAATTCTGCTCTAATCTTTACTATCTGTTTTCTTCTGGTGCCCAAGGGGTTCTTTTGTTACTCTCTTTTGTTCAAGTTGTGTGGTTAATTCTTTGGTTTGGGCCCTTTCTTCATTCTGGATGTGTGCATTAATAGAGAAACTGACCTCTGAGCACTGCTTTTGCTGTATCCCATAGGTACTGGTAGGCTATGTTTTTATTCTAATTTGATTTCATAAATTTCTTTATTGTGTCTTTGATTTCTTCTATAACCCGTGAATTTTTGTGCAAGATGTTCAGTTTCCATGACTTCAAATTTCTGCCCATGTTTTTTCTACTGTTGTTTTCAACTTTTACAGCTTTATTGTCTGAGAAAATGTTTTGCAGTAGTTCAGTGGTTTGGATTTTGTTGAGGCTTGCTTTATATCGTAATGCATGGTGTATTCTGGAGACTGTTCCATGTGCATTGGAAAATAAGGTGTGCATATCTGTTGTTGGGTAAAAAGTTCTGTAAATGTTGATGAGGTCTATCTAGTGGGTTGATTGTCACTATACTAGCTGTATCTTTATTGAGCTTTTCTCTGGATGATCTGTTCATTACTGAAAGTAGAATATTGAAATCTCCTAGTAATTATTACGGAGTCATCTATGTCATTTTTCAATGTTGTCAGTGTTTGTTCAATGTATTTAAATGCTCTGGTGTTGGCTGTATAAATATTTAATATTGCTGTATCTTGCTTATGTATTGAACCTTTCAGCAATAAGTAGTGACCATCCTTGTCCACGATGGTGGATTTTACAGTAAAATCTATTTTATCTGAGGTTAATATTGCCATTCCTGCTGTTCTTTGCATGTTTTTAGCTTGGTATATATTCTTCCATCCTTTGATTTTCAGTTTGTTCATGTCTTTGAGTCTAAGGTGTGTTTCTTGTAGGCAACATAAAGATGGATCATGTTTTTTGATCCAAGCTGCTACTCTCTGTGTCTTTATTGGAGCATTCAGTCCATTTACATTCAGTGTAATTATTGATAGGTCTGCGTTTATTTTGGAGTCTTTATTTTTGTGTTGTTGATGTTTTCTTTGCTCCGCTTAATCTGTTCTGTGTCATTTTTCTTGATGAGTTTACTTTTCATCGTTTTCAGTGTTTGTTTTGTGTTTGTTGAGACTCCTGTATTATGTTTCTTGCTTTGATATGTAGCATTGTTAATTTGCTTTGCAGCTACCCTTTTGATCACCCTTAATGTTCTAAGTTTAAACCAATCTTTAACTTCTGTATATCCCCTTAATTTCATCTCCAGCTGAAAGGATTATAGCTACTGTATCATATTCCTCTTTATAGTGTGATGATGTTATAGTTTTCATGTTGAGATCGCTGATTCCCTACTTCTAATATTTTAGCTTTGATTGAGCTTTGTGACTTCCATGAGTAGGGCTCTTGATGATGTGTCCTGCATTGCATCCTTAAGTATACATCTGATATTATTATTAGCTAAACAAAGAGCTTCTTCCAGTATTTATTGTAATTTTGTTTTGGTTTTTGCAAAGTCTGTAAGCTTCTGTTTATCTGAGAATGTCTTGAGTTCACTGTCATATTTGAGAGACAGTTTTGCAGGATATATAATTCTTGGTTGGAAGTTTTTCTCCTTCAAGGCTTTCTGTGTGTCATCCCACTGGCTTCTTGCCACCATAGTTTCAGCCGAGAAGTTGGATGAAAGCCTACAGGGCTTCCCTTTGTACATTAGTTCTGCTTTAAGCCTAGCTGCTTTTAAGAGTCTCTCTTTTTGTTTCATTTTATTAAGCTTGATTATAATATGTCTTGGTGTGTTTCTTTTGGGGTCTACTTTTTATAGTGTTTGATAAGCATCTTGAATATCTATGTTTTCTTCTTTCATAGTGTCAAGGAAGTTTTTTCTGTCAGCAACTCTTCAACAATTCTCTCTGTATTTTCTGCTATCCTTCCCTGTTCAGAAACTCCAGTTATTCATAGAGTAGTCTTATTGATAGAGTCCCACATGTTTCTTAATGCTTCTTCATTTTTCTTGTTTCTTTTATCTGGTTTCCCCTTATAAATGCTGGTGTTGGTTTTCTTGTCTTCATGCTTGCTAATTATGCATTCCATTTTCTTGATCCTGTTCTTTTGGCTTTATATTGAATTGTCAAATTTTGGTATTTTATTACTCAGCTCCTGAATTTCAGATTGTTGATGTTCTAGTAGTTCATATCGCTTACTTTTTCATTTTGTTCTGCTGCATTTTGTTTAAGCTGTAAAAGGGCTCTGTACATAATTCTTTTGTATTCTACCTCCAGTAATTTCAGAAAGTCTTCATCATCTGGGAAGTTTTTAATTGCATATTTTGGGAGTTTTATGGAGCCATGGTGGTCTGCTTCTTTAAATGGTTAGATATTGATTGTTGTCTTCACCCCATCAAGAAGCTGTTCCATTTCTCTGGTATTACACCAACAGGTGCTGTGGCATACTTCTAAGAAGGGAGTGAGTAAGAGTACTGCTATATTCGATCACCAGCCACTGGTGCGTTCTGCAGGTGCAACTGACTTATGAATAGCTACTCTGGCAATCAAGACTATGTCAGTGATGCTCAACTTGGTGGCTGGCTCCATTGGGCCCTCAGGGGTGCCAGGCCCTGCCTCCTGGCTGATAAAGGTGGCATGCTAATTGTGCCAACGCTCTGAGATGACATCAGTTGAAACTGTGGTGTAGCTCAGTGAAGGGAAGAGAGAAGGATGCCATCACACTCAGCCACCAGGGACTGCTGCATTCTCTTATCTTAAAAACTATTTTTTGCTGAGAGGTGCTCGGTCTAGCAGCAGCTGAAAGCAGCCAAGGCCTCAAGGGTAGCTGGCTCTGACTCCTGACTGACAAAGATGGCACACTACTTATGAAGTTTTTAGGGGGCTGTCAGCTGATGCTGTGATGTGGCTCAGTGAAGGGTGGTGAAAATGGCACTGCTGCACTCAGCTGCCAGTCTCTGTCTGCTGCATTCTGTATCTTATCTCAAAAGCTGCTTTTCTGCTGTGGCATGACCAGCCATAGCTGATAGCAGCTGGGTCCTCAGGGATAGCAGATCCTGCTTCCTGGCTGACAAAGAAGGTACCTTGTGGGCTATCTGCAGATGCTATAACATGTCTCTAAGAAGGGAGAGGTTAGGGCACTGCTTCACGTGGCCACCAGCCACCACTATATTCTCTAGGTATGATTGTCATGAAAACAGCTTTTCTACTGGGAGAAGCACTGTCCAGACTGTCACTATTGCTCATTGTGGAAATTAGCGCCAGTTGAGCTCTCAGGTGTGGCTCACTCCCCCTCTCAGCCAACTGAGATGGAGTCCTGTTTGAGCCGCCTCTTCTGCAGTGAGTCAGCAGTATCAGTGGCCAGCTGAGAGAGAGAGGAGGGGTACTAGTACTCTTGATGACCAGCCACTGTTGGATTCTCTAAATGCAGCTGTCCAAAGCACAGTCTCTCTGTTGCAGGATGTGCTGTTTACTTAGGCACTGTAGTTCAGCAAATTAGCCAGCCCATGCTAGGTTCAAAGGCTTGGAAGACCCAGTCCCAGCCTCCCAGTTAACAACAGAGGCATCCACACCTATAGTCCATTCTGCCTAGATGCCAGCAGAAGTGCAACTCTGCACACTGCTGCCTCAGTTCCAACAGAGGTAGTTTCTCTCGTCTTGTCACACAGTCCAGTGTCACAACTTTATGCCCAATCTTGGGATTCCCAGAATGTCCACATTGCTCTGTCACTTATTTTTCTAGGCCTTAGTTCTTAGACAGAATCAAGGAGACATGTGTGTTGTCTGCCAACTTGGCCCTACCTCCCAAATCTGATCTTAGACTTCAAAAATACGTTGCTTTTTCTGGGTTTCTAGATTTTTTTTCCCCCAAGTTGCTAGACATCACTGAAATAATTGACTGTTACTCAGTTATTATTACTTCATTTTGAATTTGCGTAAACTGCTTTCTCTAAATGATATGTAGTCACATTTGGGAAAAAAAATCTGTTTGGATACGTATAACATATCTGGTCATCAAAAGATCCGTTGGTCATATAGTATTGGACATATTTTAAGAGTCTCTACAACATTTTCTGAAAGCGCTGCATAGAAGGAGAGCTACAGAAAATAATTTAAGCTCTTCCCTTATCCGTACAAACTGTAATCAGATTGCTTGTTGCTGAATATTCATTCCTTATACTTCTTTTTTCCTTTTGTTAAAATTTTTTTGTTGATTTGAGTGTGTTTATTTTTCCATCTCTCCAGAGTCTGTCTAGCTTAATAAGTATTTGTAAAGATTGCATTTCTCTGACTTAAACTAATCTGTGCTTTCTTTGGACATTCTTCTTATTGCCATGATACTCACCCCTGTAAGTCCCTGGGTGTTGCAGGTGGCTAAGCACTTGACTGCTAGCCAAAAGGTTGGCAATTTGAATCCACTTAGAGGCTCCCCAGAAGACAGGCTTGGTGATTCTGCTTCTGTAAAGTCACAGGCATTGCAGACACTATTGAACAGTTCTGCAGATACAGGGTCACCATGCATCGCAATCAAGTTGACAGCATCTAACAACAACCACAATGCTGACCTTCTATTACATTTTATTTTATTTTTTAATTTATTGAGTGTGGCTGAGTGACAGTATACCATCCAGTTTAAATTCTCATGGCCACCTATGTGCAGCTCCTGGTGCTCTCCTTGCATGGTGACAGCACACTCCTCCTTTCTGTTCTATACAAGTCATAATCCTCTTAACAATCTCCTGTCCCCTCTTTTCCACCCACTCCACTTCCCTCTAGTAAGAGTCCAGTAGAATGACATCCTATAGATGCACAGAACCATAAAGTACACACACACAGTGTGGTCACTCAGTGTCGCTGAGTCCAATCCATTTCTGTCCTAAGAGCTGACCTCAGTAATGATAGATGATCAAGGGCAGCATCACATTTAGGGTCCATGCTCCCAGGGGAACTCCTAGGCCTTTGGACCATCAGTGGTGGTCTTTTAGTGGAGTTCTCAGGGTGCACTCCTTCTTATTCTCCTATTGCCACTGGGGCTCGACTTTGTGAGCCCCATCACATCTGTCACTGGAGGTGGTTGGGCACCATCTGGTTCTTCTGGTCACATGTTGATGTAGTCACCTATACACGTGGGTCTTTCTGTCTTTTCGGTTCTCTGACCCCCATGTTGTTTTTGTCGTTGGTGATCATCTGTTCCTGCTGAGTTGGGATCATTTGATGTACCTCAGATGGCAGCTTGCTAGCTTTTAAGACCCCAGATGCCACTCACCAATATGGGATGGAGAAGACTCTCTTAGCAATAGGCTAGTTATGCCAGTTGCTGTCAAGTGTTCCCTGAGAGCATAGTCCGTGGACCCCTGCCCCTGCTACTCTGCCCTTGCCGTATTGGGTTAAGATTGGAAGAGTTTTCAGGTTGTGTTGAAGTTCAGGTAAACTGATGTTCTTTCAAATGTGTGCTGTCACTGATTTTACCCAACCAAATTTCTATCAACTGTCAAATCTATAACTAGCCCCTCTCGTGCACGCGCTCCCTCCCCTCACTTGCAGCCTTCAAAGAGTCTTTCTTCTGTACATGAATCTGTTTTCTAGTCCTCATAGTAGGGGTCTCATACAGTGTTTGTCCTTGTGCCACTGACTAATTTCACTCAACATAATGTCTTCCGTTTGAAACCAGGTTATGAGATGCTTCCTAAGATCATTGTTGTTCTTTCTCATTGCATAGTGTTCCCTTGAGTGTATATACCATAGTTTATTTATCCATTCATCTATTGTTGGGCATCTGGATTGAGTCCATCTTTTTGCTGTTGTGGACTGTGCTGCAGTCAACATTCGTGTGCATGTATCTGTTCGTGTGACTGCCCTTGATTCTGTAGGATATATTCCAAGCAGTGGGGTTACTGGGTCAAATGGTATGTCTGTTTCCAGTTTTACATATTATATTTTATTGTGATTTTTTTATTTGTGCATGTTTCTTTTCTTTGTCTACATTTTGTGGGGTTTTTTTTAGATCTACTTAGAGTTATTTTCAGCCAGATACCAAATTATTTACTATACTCACTCAGTTTTTACCTTTTACAGTAATTATTTTTCTGTTGGAAAGTAAATATCAAACGAAAAGGGCAAGCTTAAGGAAGAGAATGGAAATTAAGTATAAAGTGTTGTGTTACAGAACAAAATTATATCACAGTGTTTTAAACAAAAGTCTATTTAAGAGAATTACCCCCAGAAACATAAAACCTGTGGTTTGGCAAAAATAGTGGATATGTTAGAAACTCTAGTGACATGGTGGTTAAGAATTACAGTTGCTAACCAAAAAGTTTGGTAGTTTGAATCCACCAGACACTCCTTGGAAATTCTATGGGGCAGTTCTGCTCTGCCGTATAGGGTCCCTATGAGTCAGAATCAGCTTAACACCAGTGGGCTAGGGTTTTTCAGAAACCCTGGTGGCGTAGTGGTTAAGTGCTACAGCTGCTAACCAAAAGGCTAGCAGTTCAGAGTCACTGGGTGTTCCTTAGACTCTGTGGGACAGTTCGTCTCTGTCTGTAGGGTCGCTATGAGTCACAGTCAACTCAGTGGCACTGGATTTTTTAAGATATGTGTATAATTCAGGCTTGTGTTTTTGCTCACCAGTTCTTTTTTTTTAGTAGCAGTATATATACAACAAAATATATAGTACACTTCAGTGACACCAATTAAATTCTTAAAGTTACGAAACCATTCTCAGTATGTTTTTCTAAGTTACATCACCACCATTTATATACATTCCGTGCTTTCTAAGCAAATAGTCTTATTCCCCCCCCCCGCATCCTTTTTAACCACTATAATTATGGTTTCTATGTAATTACTTATTTCATGTAAGTGATTTCATACAGTATTTTTTTTCTTTCTTTTTTTTACTTCTCTCAGCATAATGTTTTCTAGGTACATTCATGCATTGAAATGTGCCAGTACTACATTACTCTTTATTGGCTGAGTAATATTCCATTATGTTTACTGTACTTTGTTTATAAGTTGATAGTTAGAGATTTAGTTGTTTCTACTTTTTGGTTGTTGTGAATAATAGTACAGTGAGCATTGGTGCATGTATGTTTGTTCACATCACTGTTTTCAGATCCTTTTGGTATATTCTGAAGAGTGGAATTAGTTTTACGCCAGTTTTGAAAAACTGCCTAACTGTTTACACAGTGGCTGTGCCAGGATCAAATGTCATCTTAAAAAAATCACCAGCTATTTTTAGTTGTTAAAAATAGCTTGCAAGTAGTGTGTAGCAAATTAACTGCAATCACTGGTGCTCTATATTTGAATAAAAGAAAAAAGTACAATGCACTTTTTACTCTTTTCCTCCCTACTATATTGATACCTTTTATGTAGTTTATAAATATCAATCACCTCCTCCCAAAGTTGTTTGAAATGAATCCTAGAAATTTAGATATCATCTAATCCAAATCAAAACTATAATGAGATACCATCTCAACCCAACAAGGTTGGTAGTAGTCCAATAAACACAAAACAGCAAATGCTGGAGAGACTGTGGAGAGATTGGAACTCTCCTATACTGCTGGTGGGAATACAAGATGGTACAACCTTTTTGAAAAAGCCAGAAATAGAAATAGCATATGATCCAGCAGTCCCACTGCTTGAAATGTATCCTACATAAATAAAGGCAGTCACACGAACAGATACATCCCCACGAATGTTTATTGCAGCACTGTCCACAATAGCAAAAAGATGGAATCAATGTAGATGCCATCAACAGACGAATGGATAAACTATAGTGCATGTACCTGCATGCACTGTAGTGTTCAATGGGGCACTATACAATGATAAAGAACAATGATGATTTTAGGAAGCATCTCATAACCTAGTTTCAGCTAGAAGATATTATGCTGAGTGAAATCAGCTAGAAGATATTATGCTGAGTGAAATCAGTCAGCAGCAAAAGAACATGTTTGAGACCTGTGCTATAAGGACTGAAAAACAGACTCATATACAGAAGAAAAGACTCTGATGGGTATAAGAGGGAGGTGGGAGGGAGAGGGTTGGTCGTCATAGATTAGATAGCCAAGCCAAGCCAAGTGCCATCGAGTCGGATCCGATATAGTTGACAGGAATTTGGTTAGGTCAAAGCAGTGACAGTATGCAGTAGAGAGTAGATCAGCATAACTGAAATATACTATAAACTGAAAAGTTTTCTAAACCCAATATTTGAAAGGATAGAGTAGCAGAGGTGGGGTCTGGGGACCATGTTTTCAGGGGACATCAAGACCAATTGGCATAACTATAACTAGTCTTTTGCTAAGAGAGTCTTCTGCACCCCATATTGGTGAGTGGTGTCTGGAGTCTTAAAAGCTAGCAAGCTGCCATCGGAGGTGCACCAAATGGTCCCAACTCATCTGGAACAGATCATGACAGAGAACAACAAAGATACAAAGGGAAAAGAGCCCAGGAGACAGAAGGACCTGTATGAGTGGGAGACTGCATCAACATGAGACCAGAAGAACAAGATGGTGCCTAGGCACCACCATAGGCAGCTGTGAAGGGGGACGCAATGTAGAGTCCCTGAGACAACATGAGAAAAAGAGGTATGCAGCTCAGGAACTCTACTAAAAGACCAGAATTGATGGTCTGACAGCCTGGAGGGTACCCCGGGAGCATGGCCCCTAGACCTGCTGCTAGCCCTGCCTGGAAACCAGTACTGAGGTGAATTCCTCAGACGGATATAAACTGGACTCAGGGACACACATGGTATGTGTGACACATGGTGTGTGTACTCTTTGGTTTTATACATTAACAGGAGGCTGGCTTACTGGTTTCTTTCTAGATGGGAAAAAGAGGGTAGAGAGGAGGGAACAAGTGCACATTAAGAGGATACTGGAAATTTAGAGTAAAAAGGAAGAATATGCTGTCATTGGGTGAGAAGAGCAGATGGAGCTGTAGATAGGCAGGCATGCAAAATTGATTTGGATTGTGTACTTCCACTGAATCACAATAGAAAAAAAATAGATATCATCTAGACCTGGGTTCTTGGCTTGCTGTTGGACTCAATATAATTTTAGGGTGACATTTTTAACATTTCAACCACCTAACAGAAGTAATACATTTACTCTTGGTAGATTTATTTACTTTTGAGTTAGAAGTCTGCCTGAATTCATATCTTAAACTGTTCTAACCACTAATTTGCGGTTTTTCTAGAAGAAACAGATGATTTTTTTATGTCTTAGTAAATTTAATCTGTTTGAACTCACCAACTCTTCACAGAACAGATATCTTTCTGGTAGCTTTATTTGTGAAGTTGCAAGGACAGTGAGCAAAATAAAATTTTTAAGAAGCAGGAACTTTAAATTAGTTCTGTGCAGCTAATTTCTTCTCCAGTTCAGGTGCTCTTTTTATTCAAATTACAGAAACCAGTATCTAATTTAAAGTTAGCTGTAATATTAATATTGAAATCTCCCTCTGATCTTCTCTTAGTACTGGTGTGCTCTGAGAAAAGGAAACATAAGAAATTCAGACAAAGTGTCCTACGTTACAGTATTTTTATTGATTATCTCAGTGCTTACAAGTTAGAATCGAGTTGATGCCAACAAGTATGATGCTTGACTTTTGTCATCATTTCAAAAGCGTTTATTAAATGCCAAAGAGTATTTTCCCTGTGGCAAACTTGGCGAATAAGATGAAGAGAAGTTTTATAAAATGTTAATTGACAGTTTGAAATCACTTCCAAATCTGAGATCCCTTTGAGGATGTGGTCAGAGCTTTATGTGCACCCATAAAGTCTTGCGTTCAGTTTCAGAGGCTTATTGGCACCATACTGTTTCCCTCTTCTGAAGCCTGTGGTCGAATTCATCCTGCCCAGGTTAAGGACCCCTGCTTTTGTGTCACTTAAGTTGTCCAGAATTTAGCAGTAAACAGCTACGGTTATTAACTCTTGGATCATATGTTTTGCTTTTCATAGAACTGCCTGCAGTCACTATTGGTGCGGGGGTGGGGGGGTGGGTGTAGTTTTTTTCTGTTTGTGTTTATATTGTGGCTGGAGAAGAGAGTAAGAAAGGCTTTATCTTTACCTCCTTTGTGATTAGATGAACCCTGGTGATACAATGGTTAACATGTTCAGCTGCTAACCACAAGATCAGTGGTTCAAACCCACCAGTTGCTTCCGTAAAAATTTACAGCCTTGGAAACCCTATAGGGCAGTTGCTTCTGTAAAAATTTACAGCCTTGGAAACCCTATAGGGCAGTTCTATTTTATCTTGTATGGTCCCTGTGAGTTAGAATGGACTTGACAACAGGTTTGGTTTTTTGGGTTTGTGTGTATATGTATGTACATGTGTTTATTTGGAGCTTATAATTTCTTTCTTGTAATGCTGAAATTTGGCCAGACCAATATTTGTCATGGCAGCAACTATGGGATGATTATAGTTCTTGTGCTATCTTCTCTTTTCAGGAGGGGTGGGAAGAAAACATTTAGTATTTCTCAAAGGAGGTGAGACTCTGAAACCATTTTAACCTTTGCCACCAGTGCAACTTAGTAACCAGAAAGAAAGCTGGCAGCTGAGAGAGAAGGGTAATTGTATGTGACTTCAACATACCAATGGGAGATGACTTTATGTTACCCAGATTTAGGTGCAGGTGTAGTTATTAGAATCCTTAAAAAGCCTTTCATGTACTGCTAAATATCCCAGCTTGACTATATAGATCATGTCATTCCAGAAACAATGTGTAGTGCTGAAGTGTATGTGTCATGATCATGTTTTATTCAAACTGATAAATGGGCAAGTTACTGATGAAATTGTTGGTGATGAGCAATTTGAACCTTTTCCTAGCTGTATATGCCAGCCAAGTGCCATCAAGTCGGATTCGACTCATGGAATGAAACTTTATAAAAGACAGTAATAATGAAACTTAAAGCTGTATATACAGATTTATTATCCTGTATATACAGGATAATAGATTTTATTTTTAAAACTGGTTTAATTTTTAAAATGTATCATTTATTGCATCTTGTAATTTGAAGGAAAATTATATCATCTGTAACTAAATTTAATTCAAGATCTAAGTTCTGAAATATTTTGTTTGTGTATATACTGTATGAAAAGGACTTTACATTTATCTTAACTTATATGCAATAAAATCTGCATCATATTAATTTGGATCAAGATAGAATATACAGTATGCTTTTGTCTAGCTTTACATTTGTCTCCATAGGGTTAATGTCAACAGAATTAGGTTTAGCAGTATGCTCATGTACATTATTAGTGAGAAATATTGTATGTCAGAATAATAGGAAATATTTATAAGTCCATTATTAGAAAACAACTGAATGTGGATCTTGTAAAGTAACACATTCAGCAGAACATGAATAATAAAAATAAAGCACATCAACAAAAATAACTAAATTTCATGGCCAATTTTTTGTAAGGAAGAAAAAAGCTCTTTTGAACAACAAAAATGATTTTATTTTGCTCATTTTTTTTTCTGGTCATGTTACAGCATTAAAGCTGGGTCCTGAATCGTTCAAGTTTGATGGTGCAGTAGAGGCTGTGGCAGTCCGGCAGGCTGAAAAGTATTACATCCTGCGTCCAGAAGTGATTGAAACCTATTGGTACCTGTGGCGATTCACTCATGATCCAAAATACAGACAGTGGGGCTGGGAGGCAGCACTGGTAAATAAGCCAATATGTCATTCTACCTGCAAAAATGTTCAAATCACATCCACCTATATAGTACTGTGTATTCCTCTCTCCTTTCCTCATGTTTAGTAACTATAGGATTGTTTCCATTTATCTGATGAGGAAACTGTTAGTCAACTTAAGTTACTTGAGCAGTAGAAGGAAACCTTAGAATTCTGTTTTGTTCTGTATTACAAGCGCATATCTGGAAGTACTCATTATTTTGTGAAATAACTATAAAGAGTTATTTAAAAGGCAAATTTTCACTATGATTATAAAATTAAGTAGTTAAATTTTCTGTATTGTCCTTTGAAGGAAGCCTTGGTGGTGCAGTGGTCAAGAGCTTGGCTCCTAACCAAAAGGCCAACCGTTATAATCCACAAACCTCTTCTTGGAAACCCTGTGGGGCCATGCTCCTTTATCCTATAGGGTTGCTATGAGTTGAAATGGACTCAGGTGGCCACAGGTTGGTTGGTTGGTTCATTGGTGTTGGTATGATCCTTTGAGTGCTTGACCTCTGGGGGGAAAAGTCATTTTAAAACTTCCAGGGTTCACAAGTGTGTGTACTAGATTACCTTCTGTTTGTTTCAGCTTATGTTTTGAATAATTCCTTAATGGATCATCAGAAGAAGAATCAGTGAATTGTTAAATTTTTCTGTATTAAAAGACAAAATGTACGTGAATTTGAAAGGTAGATATTTTAATGGTTAATGAGTAAAACAAGCCCTTCATTCTAAAAATACTAGCCTGCCAGGGAACTTCATGGCTGTAAATACCTGGGGAGAATACACCAAAGTTTAGCTTATTCCTAGGACTGGACTGTTTTAATCTCTAATACTAATTATGGTAATTATTAGTAATTGTAATGACTATTAATATTTGAGTTATTTAGTTAAGCTTGCTCTGGATAACCAGAATATTTTACATAAGGTTAGCAGTGTTAGTAAATTGCTCAGACAAGAATGTGCAAAGGTTCAGGGCAGTGTGTACACCAGTTTATGGAAAGGGAAAGTTTCAGAGTAGCAGACAGAGGGGGAAAAGGTTGGAGCCATTTTATAGAAAGCCTTACATACTGGATTAAGAAATGTATACTTGGTGGTTCAGAAGTAAGACGCACACAGTCACTTTTCTGTGTAACTTCTGCCAGTTACTACATATGTTGTGTCATATGGGAAGCATGGACAGGAAGCCCTTTTGTCTATTTTAAAAGCTCTTGAGAATGTATTCTTCTTTTTCCTAATCATTCTTTAATCCCCAGAGCTCTCAAAGTTTGAGAATCACTTATAGAACTACTAAAGGTTCTAATGGGGAAGAAATTACTGAAGACTTTTTGGTGGGAAAGTAACACAACAAAACAAAATGATCTAATTGAAATCTGAAAAATGGTGCTTTTTGGAGACCATTGCAGTCATCTAGGGATAATGTGATAAAAACTTTAGTAATTTGGAAACAGTGCTTTATTCATTGCTTAGACGTAGGTAGTCCTCATAGAGTTTAACAGTAAGGGAATATTAATGGTTGCAAGGTGTTTAACAAAACAGGAACAAATATAGCATTTATTGATGTTGCTTTTCCCTGGCTGCATGGACCAAATCAGGGAAACAGCCATTAGTGAAACACTCTGTGCAGAGCATCCTGCCACAGTTGAGAATATAGAACACTTCAGTGTGCAGCAGTGACTCCGTAATGCTTACAAGTCAGGCAGTATTTTATGTAAGGGAAATAGGTAAAATAATCCTGTAATGAATCTGTTTTCCTTGAGTGTCCTCTGATATTTAATGATTTGTATTTGGAGAAATGAGGACAAAACATTGAATTGTGTGAGCCATGTAGTGGGGAGAGGGGTGACAGAAGCACATCATCGCATCAAGAAACATCACAGTCACATATTTTTTTCCAAGGTCATATTTTTCTGTGTACTTTCACAAAATATGACCTCACTCTTACCTAGTACAGATATTTGACACACTCAGATTTTAACTCACATCTATCCAAATTTGAAAGACAGGAGTTAGAATTTTTCTTTTTTAGTCTATATGGACACACACAGACCCAAAGTATGATTTATCAAGAACAGGCACTGAAGTAATTATGCTAATAATTATACTCCAAAGTCAGAAATATCCGTGAATATGGGGAAAGAGTCAAAAGAGGAGGCTTCAAATCTCCTGTAGAATTTGCTAATCACCACTGACCTCTCCTGTTGAGTGTGAAGAAAACAGAAGACAAGTGAGACAGATAATAGCAATATGTTATTTCTTCTGAAAGAGCTTTGCCTGTTATATCTACATCTTCAAACTTTGAAACTGCAGTACATTAAGCATAAAAACTTGCCTTCAAGAAATGATTCTAAATTATCTACACATTAGTTATGCCTAATGTTACTTACTGTCCTTAAGGTGTTTTGGAAATGCATGATTTTTGTGAAGAGTTTGAAAACTCCTGTATTCAAAATAGATTTAAAATAAGGCAGTTCCTGACTTACAGTTTGAGTTAGGATCAGCTATACCTATAACCTTTTTGTTTGTTTGTTTTTGGCTTTGTTTTAATATCTTGTCATTAGTAATATGTACTACATACAGTATTGCAGCTCATAATTTGTCTGTTACCATTCTCAGATGTAATTCTGTTGTAACTCTCAAAGACAGAAATCAAATCTAGAAAGATACAGATTATAAAAGACAGTAATAATGAAACTTAAAAAAAAGATATTCTACTTGCATCAGAATCAACTCCACAGTAGCTATCAGAACACAACTCCATTGGAAGTTGTCAGAGACTACTTGTATTTAGGTAGACAAAAGTACAAAAACTCTTTGGTAAGAAGCCTTTAAAACCTAGCTATAATCAAAATAGAGCTATAAAATGAACAGCTTGAATAGATAAATTTCTTCAACTTTAGTGCGCTTTTCATTAGGAAGAAGGAGAACTTCAAGAATAATTAATAGTACTAAGACTAACAACAGCAAGCCACACTGATAGTGATAGGTAGCCGTATCTTCCTTGCACAGTAGCTCCGGATAGATGAGAGAAAGGAAACACACATACTTTCAGTGTTTCATGACTGGCTTAATTCTGGAGTGTGTCATACCTGTGAGAGCTCTGTGTTGGTTTATTTGAACAGCAGCATTATGGACAGATTTCATTTGATTAAGTGTATTTAATTTAGAGTTGTTCACAGATGCAAAAGAGATATAAGTTAAAGAGATTTTGCACCCAGTGTAGCAGTAGAGCATAGAAGTTAATAATGTGGAACAGATTATTCTGTCTGTTTTCCACTGTATAAAGTGCAGATAGTAAGATGACTTACCTCATAAGGTTGTTATGAAATCTGAAACAACTCAATGTATTTAAAGCTTATAGAAATAGCCTTCAGCACAATAGTCAGCACTTCGTAATTGTTAGCTCTTAATATTGTAATCATCACTATAGTATGTGTATGATTGGGCTGTTCCTGTCAGTACAGCCTGTAATGCCTAATTTATAGGATTATGATAACACAACAGCTGGCATGTAGCCTGTGTACAGTAAATGTTTTCTTGTCATTACTGTGGAGAGCTCTGCTATATTTTTAGTATGTTTGAATTATTGCTTGTCCTTGGATTTTATGAAATTGAGTTTTTAATTTTTAATTCAGACTGACTTTTATTCTGACTTGTTAGAAGGTGAGGCTTTATTGTGCCAAGAAAAATTTTCTGTAATTCATTGAGTATAGCCTGTGTTTGACTTCTGGGTTAGGAAAGTAGAAAATGTCTTTAAAAGATTAGTGTTTTGGAGAAGGAAATACTCCACAGGAAGCAGGATACCAGGAGTTGACTTTTCCAGTGTAAGAATTTGTACATTTGATAATAAATCTTATTCTTAAAATATTAAATTCTTATACATATCACAGTAAACTTTTAACTGTGGTCCCTTAACTTATTCTTCACATCTTGAAATTCTATGGAATTGTTTCTTTTGTCTGATCTCTTTTCCAGGCTATTGAAAAATATTGTCGAGTGAGTGGTGGATTTTCTGGGGTCAAGGATGTATATTCCTCTACTCCTACACATGATGATGTCCAGCAGAGCTTCTTTCTTGCTGAAACATTAAAGTAAGTATATATGCCTTTTTTACTTTTTTCTGCTACACTAGTTCTGCAGTATGATCACTATATGATATGTATCATTCTTTGATATGGTACACTAAATTTTGTTACTGACATTCTTTCATGTATTTGTGTCTTAAACGTTTTTAATGGCACCTCAAGAAAAGTGACTTGGAATATGACGTAGATAGTCTATCAAATAAAAGTTTAGTACCTTTAAATTATTTTGTCCATAGGTCTTCTATGTACATTAGAATCACCAGGAAGGCTTTCTAAAACACAAACTACTGAACTATGTCCCCAAATTCTCTAACTTGGTAGATCTGGGGTGAAGCCTGCAAATTTGCATTGCTGACAAGCTCCTGGGTGATGCTGGTGATACAAATTTTGGAACCAAACCTGAGCACCCTGAAATCTCTTCTGAATAATCAGGTGGCTTTGATGGTACTAGATAGTATATGGCTATAGCTACCTGTCTTCCCAGTGTGATTTCTCATAAAGACAAACATAAAGGGAACATTGGAAAAGAAAAGAGACAATTTAATTATTTGAGTTTATACTCAAAACCCCAGGCAGAGCTTTCTGGAAAACTAGCCTAGAAAAGAAACTTGAAATATGTCTGCTTCCCTAAACATCTAAAAAGTACGTAACTCTCGATACTTGCTGCTAATTCCATATTTATTCCTGTATATCTGTCCCTAAATATTTCATAGTATTTACTGAATACCTGAGTGGCAAGCACACTACTCGTGGTGCTTTGGGATATATCGGTAAACAAGAAAAGATAAGAATTCCTGCCCTCTTAGAGTTTGCATTCTAGTATACTTCTCGTTTACATTTGGGCATATTACAATTGAAATATGCATATCTCATATTTAAATTTCTTATTCCACATGGCCACCTTATTCTCCTTTTTTAAATTGTCTCTAGTACTGTTATTCCCCATTTTTTCAGCTTTCACATCATAGACCTGTTTCTTTTCCCTTCTTCTAACATATCACTGAGTCTTCTGTTACATTATTTCTTTATTTCTTTATTTGCCCTCTCCTTTCCATGTCTACACTGGATCCTAATCCTATTAGCTTCCTATTGAGATGGTTTGGAACATTTGTCTGATAGTTCCCTGCCTCAGTCACTACAAGTTGAAATCAACTCGACAGCAGTGGGTTTGGTTTGTTTTTAGTTATTCTTTCCACAATGTCACCATGAGTCAGAATCAGTTTACAGCAGTGGATTTAGTCATTCCTTATTCTTATATATCCTATATGATTAGTTTTCAGAGACTATTACAAGCTACTTGGAAAAGTACTAAAGTTTATACACTTGCTACACACAACTGGGTGATAAACATTCAAAATAAAGTAGTTTCAGTTTACATATTTGTAAATTGGTGAGATTTGACCCAGATTACGTGAAATGTCTTCTTTATTTCAAAACTTAAGAAAATATGTATGAACAGTACAATAAATATTTTGTATTCTTCACCTATACTTAACGATTGTTACTTTTAGCCACATTTCTTTAATCTTTCTTCCTCCACACACACACATACACAAAATACACATGGTTTTACTACTTTACTTTAATTGATTTTTCTGCTGAACAATTTGAAAATTAGTCTCGTTATACTTCCACATATTGCTGTAAAGAAAAGGGCATTGTCCTGCATAATCACAATACAGTTATTGCACCTGGGATGCGTAACGGCCTTGTTGTCTAAAATGCAGTCCATTTTCAGATTTTCCCATTTTTTCCAATATCACACTTTATAGCTGTCTTTTACCCTAATGCAAAATCCAGTACAGAATTATTTGTTACATTTGCTTTTTATGTCTCACTTAATCCGACTCAACAGCACTTGGCTTGGTTTGGCTAATCTAGAACAAAGTTGCCCTGTTTTTCTTTTTTCTTTTATCACGTTGAGATTTTAAAAGAATTAAGGCTAGTTGTTTCCAAGCATGTCTGTCAGTTGAATTTTTCTAATTGTTTCCTAATGATTAATTTTAGGTAAGTAATTTTGGGCATGAATATTACATGAGTGATGTGTCTCTCATTGCATCCTCTTGAGGTTAGCCAAACAAGAGATTGAGGGCACAGTCCTTAAGCATATAATTGAACTTTTGACACTAACTGCAAGTTCGGAGGTTCCTAAAACCACCCTCAGGTTCAATTAAGTCTCAAGAAGGACCCACCGAAAGCTGTTATATTCACAGTAATGGTTTATTACAGGGGAAGGATACAGATCAAAATCAGCCAAGAAGAAAAACTTAGAACAGAGTCTGGGAGGGTTCCAAACACGATGTTTCTATTTTCCTCAGAACTCATTACCCTGACATAACCAGTGTGCGACGATACATGCATAGTACTGCCAACCCGGGACCTTACTAGAGCTTCTATTACCATGTGACTCAAAGTTCCCATTCTAAATGACATGATTGGCCTTGCTAGCATGGCTAGCCTCCACCCTAAGAGTGACCACCCCTGCCGTATGATCCAGGGTGACCAACTTGTGCCCTAAAGAAAGACACTGTTAAGATCTACAAGGACTGCCAATTAAATTTGCGAACTCATCCTGAGAAAACAACTACATACCTCATTGCTGACTATTACTGTGGTTACCTTCAAAGTATTGCCCTCGGGAAGCTATGTACTGATGCTAGTGCCTAGTCCACCCTTTAAAGCAGTTTTGGAAATCTTTTTCTGAAATGGCCATCAGAGATATCATCTTATCCCCCTTGATGTCCTGAATGTTATCAAAATGTCTTCCTTTCAGTATTTCCTTTATCTTCAGGTAAAGAAAAAAATCACTGGGGGCCAGATCAGCTGAGTGAGGAGAGTATTCCATACAGCTGTTTATTTACTGGTTAAAAACTCCCTTGCAGACAATTATACAGTTAAGTTCACTAACTTGCCACCTTGCCACCATGCACAGTGACCTCCAGAAAGAGTTCCAAAATTGCTTTGAAGGATGGCCTAGGCTCTGGCATCAGTGCACAGCTTCCCAAGAGGAGTGCTTCAAAGGTAACTTATAGTGGTATTCACCAATGAAGTATGTAACACTTAGAACAATTAAGTTTGCTAACTTAATTGTCAGACCATGTATGACGTAGTTTAACTCCCAGGAAGCCAAGGGAAAAGATATACCTGTTTTGGGGCAGGACAAATGCTTTACTACATAGCGTGTGATGTACAGAATCACGTAACAGTTTACGACATTGTTGGTGATTTTAAATTTTGACCATAAGTTTAAATTTGATATGCTGTTGTTAGGTGCCCTTGTATCAGTTCCACTCATAGCATCGCTGCCTATGGTTGAATGGAACACTTCCTGGTCCTGTACCATCCTCACAGTTGTTGCCTTGCTTGAGCACATTGTTGCACCCGCTGTGTCAGTCAATCTCATTGAAGGTCTTCCTCTTTTGCTTTCACACACCACTTTACCAAGCATGGTGTCCTTGTCCCTACTGATAACATGTCCAAAGCACTTAAGACAAAGTCTTGCCCTCCTTGTTCTAAGGAGCTTTTAGGCTGAACTTCTTCAAGACAGATTTGTTCATTCTTGTGGCAGTCCACAGTATATTCGATATTCTTCACCAGCACCATTATTCAAAGGTATCACTTCTTCTTCAGTCTTCCTTATTGATTGTCTACCTTTTGCATGCATATGAGGCAATTGAAAGTACCATGGCATGAGTCAGGCATATCTGCATCCTCAAAATGACATCTTTGCTTTTTTTTTTTTTTAATTAAATAAAAAATGAAAGTGTACATACTCTGTGCTTACAATATTGGGTTAAGATAGGAGTACACAAGTTGTGTCAGACTCCCATTAATATTGATCTTCTTACTAATGTGTATTGTCACCAGTTTTACCCAACCAAATTTCTAACAACTATCTAATCTAAACCCTCACCCCTCGCCCTCCCACCCTCCCACCCTTCCCACCCCTGTAGCCGTCAAAGAGTCTTTTCTGTTATGTATGAGTATGCTTTTAAGTTTTTATCGTAGGGATTTCATATAATAATTGTCCTTCTGTCACTGACTAGGTTCACTCAACATAATGTCCTGCAGTTGAGACCAAATTGAGAGATGTTTCCTGCTGTCATCGTTGTTCTTTATCAATGTATAATGCCCCATTGAGTACATATACCAAAGTTTACCCATCCATTCTTCTGTTCTTGGGCATCTGGGTTGATTCCAACTTTTTGCTGTTGTGGACTGTGCTGCAATGAACATTCACGTGCATGTATCAGTTGGTGTGAATGGCTTTGATTTTGTAGGATATATTCCAAGCAGAGGAATTACTGGGTCAAATGGTATATCTGTATCCATTATTTTAAGGTAACACAAATTGCTTTCCAAAGAGATTGCACCATTCTGCAATCCCACCAGCGGTGCAGGAGAGTTCTAGTTTCTCCATAGCCTCTCCAACATTTAGTGTTTTGTGTTTTTTGGATCGTGGCCAGTCTTGTTGGGGTGAGATGGTATCTCATTGTCATTTTGATGTGAATTTCTTTAATAATTAATGATCGTGAGCATGTCCGCCTGTGGTTTTTGGCTGCCTGGATCTCTCTAAAGAGAGAAGTATCTGTCTGTTTCTTTTGCCCATCACTTAATTGGATGATTTGTCTTTTTCTTATTGATATTTTGTGGAACCTTATAGATTAGAAGATCAGGCGTCAGTCTGACATAGAGTTACCAAATATTTTTTCCCATTCTGTAGGTGGTCTTTTAATTCTTTTGATGAAGTCTTTGGATGAGCCAGAAGTGTTTGATTCTTATTCATTCCCATTTATCTATTTTCTCTTCTGATGAGTGTGTTTTCTTAGATTTTGAAGTCTGTGTTGCGCATTAAAACGTCCATTGTTGACCCTATTTTATCTTGGATGAGCTTTATCGTTTTAGCTTTTATATTTAGGTCTTTTATCCAATTTGAGTTGATTTTTATATAAGGTGTGAGACATGGGTCTTGTTTCAGTTTTTTGCGGATGGATATCCAGTTATGTCAGCACCATTTGTTAAAGAGACCGTTCTTACCTCAGTTCAAAATCTTAGGACCTTTGTCAAATATCAGCTGTTCATAGGAGGATGTGACATCTCTGGGGTCTCTACTTTGTTCCATTGGTCTGTATGTCTCTTTTTATACCAGTACCAGGCCTTTTTGACTACTGTGGCAGTGTAATAGGTTTTAGAGTCAGGTAGTGAGAGGCCTCCCAGTATGTTCTTCTTTTTCAGTAGTGCTTTACTTATTCGGGGCTTCTTCCCTTTCCAAATAAAACTGATAATTTGTTTCTCCATTTCATTAAAAAATGTCGCTAGAATTTGTATTGGGATTGCATTGTAGATTGCTTTGGGCAAAATAGACATTTTCACAATATCAAGTCTTCCTATCCATGAGCAGGGCAGATTACTCCACTTGTGTAAGTCTCTCCTAGTTTCTTGTAGTAGGGTTTTGTAGTTTTCTATGTAAAGATCTCTTATTTCTCTAGTTAGATTTATTCCTAGGTATTTTATCTTCTTGGGGGCTATAGTAAATGGAATTGATTTGGTGATATCTTCTTTAATAATTTCACTGTTGGTGTAAAGGAATCCTGTTGATTGAGTTATGTTTCTCTTGTATCCTGATACTTTGCTGAATTCTTCTATTAGCTCTAATAGTTTACTTACAAATTTCTTTGGATTCTCTGTATAAACAATCATTTTCCTCCTGCAAGGAGGAAAATCTTTCCTTCTTCATTGCCAATGTCAGCCAATGCCAGTCAAATGCCGTCAAGTCGGATCTGACTCATGGATGCCCTTTATTTCTTTGAGTTGTCTAATTGCTCTGGCTAGAACATCTTTGCTCTTTAACACTTTAAAAGAAGTCTGTTGCAGCATATTTTCCCAGTGTAGTATGTTGTATAATTTGTTAACTGCTGGTTCCATAGGCATTGATTTTGGATCCAAATAAAGTGAAATCTTTGACAACTTCAGTATTTTTTCTGTTTATCATGATGATGTTTATTGGTCCAGTGGTAAGGAGTTTTGTGTCCTTCATTTGATTGTAAGGTCATGTAAAGATACGTATGTATTTGTAATTAACAAATGATGTGTATAGAGTGTTAACTTCAGACCATGTGAACATCCTTTTGCCCGGCAAGCTTTATCCAGTGGTATTGGCATTCATTGTTGCTTCTTACCTGAACCAGTTGTTACTATGATAGAGGTAAAAATAACTTTTAGGTCCCTTCTAGTCTTAAGATAAATTACTTGACTCCAAACGTTCAACATTTGTATGCCATTTTTATGATTTCACTGTCCTGCTCAAAAGCTGTGATGGTTCATTCATCTCTCTGGCTTCATTTCTTATATCTTCTACTGAAAGTTTCTATCCTTAAACCAAGCGAATCTACATTCAAATATTGATACATATGTAAGGTTTTTTAAAAAATTTTTTCATTGTGTTTTATGTTTCACTGTCTCTGGCAGAAGTGCTTTTATCCTTTCTGTTAATTTCTGCCTCTCTCTCATTTCTAGGTTCAGTTCAGATCACATCTCTTCTAGAGTGTCTTTCATAGTTAATTTTCAACTACCTCATCAGTAGGACTATCAGCATTTTAGATGGCATAAACCAAAAAAATAAAACCTGTTGCCTTCAAGTCTATTCTGACTCATCTGGGGTTGCTTTGAATCAGAATCAACTCCACAGCACACAGCATACAGTGACATACTGTATTTCTGTGTAGCTGTAGATAACACATTTTTCCCCAGAAGACAAAGGGATTGTCTTATCTGTCTCTTTTGTTTTCTCTTACAGTCCCTCATTTTTTAATTCATCTAGCATATGTATACTGACAAAAATAATGTAAACCATTATGAGGAAGAACAGAGAGAGGTTCCTTCAAAGCCTCTTTGCTCAAAGCTCTTAAACGTAGTAGAAAAAGAAATAAAACATGCAGTATCTGCAGGAAATTTTAAATCACTGTGTACCATAAGTGAAGTGCAGACGAAAAATGTAGAAGTCTTTTAGCAAGGAGGAAGAATTTGCCTGAAGGACTATCTCATGGAAGCTGAGCTTAATAGGATGGATTGGTATTTAAAGTAGTGGTTACAAGGTAGATGTTATGGTTTGAAATTGTGTTCCCATAAAAAGATATGCTGAAGTCCTGACCCCCAGTATATCTAACTGTAACCTTGTTCAGAAACAGCGTCTTGATAGGTGCTTTCAGTTAACATGAGGTCATAACAGAAGAGGCCAGCTAAGACAGGTCCTAATCCTCTCTGACTGGTGTATTACAAAAGGGAGATAGAAATATGAGGTCTGACAATTAAGTCCACAAACTTAATTGTTTTAAGTGCTAGGTTACTCATTGCTGAATATCACTATGTTCACCTTGGAAGTACTCCCTTTGGGAAGCTATGCACTGATGCTGGCACCAGCCCACCTTCAAAGTAATTTTGGAATTCTTTCTGGAATGACGATTGTGCACAGAGGCACGTTTGTGAACTTAATTTTATAGTTTGCTGTCAGGGAGTCTTTAGCTGGTAAACAAATAATTGTGTCGCAGACCCTCTGTACTCACCTGTTCTGGCCGTCAATGACTTTTTTATTTACCCAAATATAAAGGAAATATTGAAATGAAGACATTTTGATGACGTTCAGAACATCAAGGGTAGTACAACGACAGCTCTGATGGCCATTCCAGAGAAAGAGTTGCACAATTGCTTTGAAGGGTAGACGAGGTACTGGCATTGGTACATAGCTTCCCAAAGGGAGGGTGACCATAGTAATATCCAGCAATGACGTATGTAACACTTTTTCTTTTATTTTTTATTTAATATGACTGAGTGAAAATGTACATTCCCATATAAATTTACATGCCCACCTATATGCAGCTTCCACTGCTCTCCCTGTCCGGTGACAGCACACTATTCCTCTCTGCTCCATACATGTCTTATCCTCCCAGCAGTCTCCTTTGCCCTCCTCTCCACCCACTCTCCTTCCTCCAGCCAGAGATCAGCAGGATGATATCCTATAGATGTACAGAACCATAAAGTGCATCCAATATATGGTCACTCTGCATTGCCAAGTCCAATCCATTCCTGTCCAAAGAGTGGACCTTCGTTATAATTTATGGGTAAGGGCAGCATCAGGGCTGGGGCCATGATCTCAGGGCAACCCCGAAACTGCTGGACCATCAATTGAGGTCTTTTAGTGGAGATCTCAGGATGCACCCCTTTTTATTCTTGTGTTGCCAGTGAGACTCCTCTCTGTGAGCTCCATCGTGGCTATCGCTGGTGGTAGCCGGGCACCATCCGGTTCTTCCGGTCCCAAGTCGATGTAGGCACCCACTCTTGTGGGTCTCTCTGTCTTCTAGGTTGTCTTTACCGCATGTCATTTTGGTCCTCAGTGAGCATCCGTTCCTGCTGAGTTGGGACCATTTGCTGTGCCCTCAGATGGCAGCTTGGCAGCTTTTAAGACCCCAGATGCCACTCACCAATGTGGGGTGCAGAGAGCTCTCTTAGCAAAATGCTAGTTGAGCCAATTGGCCTTGATTTCGCTTAAGAGCATGGTTCCCTACCCCCTGCCCCAGCTACTCTATCCTTGCAATATTGGGTTAAAATGGAAGGAGTACTCAAGTTATGCTGAAGTCCACTTAATGTTGTTCTTGTTTCTAATGTGTGCTATCACCGATTTCTCCCAACCAGATTTCTAGCAACTATCTAGCCTAAACCCTACCCCCCTCACCCTCCCTCCCTCCCTCCCATCCCTTGCAGCTGTCAAAGAGTCTTTTCTTCTGTACACAAGTCTATTTTTGAGATCTTACCGTAGAGGTCTCATACAGTATTTGTCCTTTTGTCACTGACTACTTTCACTCAGCATAATGTCTTCCAGTTGAAACCAGGTTAGGAGATGTTTCCTGGAATCATCATTATTCTTTATCATTGCGTAGTGCTCCACTGAGTATATGTACCATAGTTTACCTATCCATTCTTCTGTTGTTGGGCATCTGGGAGCACTTCTTCTAGGATGAGTTTGTGAACTTAGTTGTCACACCTCATGGAGATGGGATCGGGGGTAAAACGCAATATGAAGATGCATTTCTAGCGGAAGAATACCAATGAGTGCTAGGAACGTCCAAATGCTAGAAGAGAGGCAGGAATCTGTTCCTCCTCTATAGCTCTCAGAAGGAACAAATGTAGCTAATACCCTGGTTTACATTTCTGGCTTCCAGAACTGTGTGAATATAAATTTCTATCCTTTAAGGCCACATACTTTGTGGTATTTTGTTACCACTCTAGAATACTAAGATAGTAAAGTGGGAAAACAACAACAACAACAAAACCAAACAACAAAAAAAAACAGCCAAACTTGTTGCTGTTGAGTCAATTTCAACTCATAGAGACCCTTTGGACAGAGTAGAACTGCCACATAGAATTTCTGAGGAGGACCTGATAGATTTGAACTACCAGCCATTCAGTTAGCAGCTGTAGCTATTTACCACTATACTACCAGAGTTTTTTCACTAAGACAGTTAGATGATGGAATGTAAAAGATCTCAAAAGTGGAATTGACAAGCCTCGTTATCATATTAGGTATGGGGAGATTTAGTAAGATGTAAGAATCAGAGATGATAGTAAAATTTCCATTGTGGTGAACCATAAGGACTGTGGTGCTAATGAGTAAAAATAAGCCAGTTGAAAAAAGAAGTATGTTTTCAGAAAAGATACTGAATTACTTCTGGGACATGTTTCTAGGAGGCATTTGCAAGTGTAGATCTGTGGCTCAAATGATAAATTCATAACGATTTTGAAGTATGAAGGAAAAAAATGTAAGTCTGACTCTTTGAAAATGACTCCATCAACAACAAATGAGAGTTCCAGTTTAGCTTGCCAGAATGAACACATGATTATCATCTACTGTCCTTTGAAAGCCATTAAAATGATTATAGAAAGCTGAAAAGATAATGTGTAAGGGCAAAGAGAATGAGAAAGAAATCAATAGCAGACAAGAGATGTTAGCAAAATTTTAGAAGACTGAAATAGAGCAGAGAAAATTAAGTATCTCTATCAAGGGAAATTAACTAACGAGAACTTCAGAACCTTGGAAGCATCCAAAGCACCATTTCAGGCTAGGATTGAAAACCAGAAAAATTTTTTTTGAAAGTTTGTGTTTAAGGAGTAGTTAGATCCCAAATCAACCCTTGCTGCATCTCTACCCTGAACAAAAATTTAGAAATTTGCTATATGAAAAGGTTGAACAATAAGAAATTTTGGACTTGGTAATATCAACTGAAAGTGGACAGAATATCTGAGGATTCTTTTCTGGGAAAGTTGGTTAGCCCATGTAATGGGATCTATAAATACTGATATGTGAGATTCCCCCAACAAAGTGGCCCTGTCCCCACCCATTCACCAGTGGTGAGCTTAGTAGTAAGCGCCAACCTGCCTGTAGAGGTTCTAGTCAGCATTTTAGTGCTTCACTTTTATTAATAATGGTATGAACTTATAAATGTTTATTAAGCTGTGATCTTGTAAGATTTATGTATGTGTATGTATGTCTGTTATACTTTGATTTTTTTAATGTATTAAAAAATAAAATTGAATAAATGACTAAGAGTTATCAGACACCTGAGATAAGCTCCCAAGGTCCTCAATACCAAAATAAGAAAGGGAAGTTGGAGGAAGGAACCCAAAACCAGATACAACACAGGGAGTTATGGAAAACTGAAATTAGCATTCTCATATAAGATGGTATTAACACATGGTGAAAATAAGATATTATGAAAGACAAATAATCAAGCAACAAAAAAGTTTCTGAAATTACTGAAATTAAAATTAAAGTAGAAAAAAGTTTAAATTTAGTAGAAGCATTAGATATGCAAATTGAGAAAATATAGAAAGGAAAGCAAAAAAGAAACAGTTATAAAATAAGGGAGACAAAATAATATCAGCCCAGAAATTGGAGTTTCTGCATAAAAGGAGTTCCACAAAAAGGAAGGTATAGGATAAGGAATCATCAAAGCAATTCAAGGAAATGGCCCAGAACTGAAGGACATGAGTTTCCAGATTGAGAAAAATAGCATCCCAGCACAACAGATGGAAACAGTTCCACCATGGCCCTTCTCCATGGAATCTTGGAACTCCTGGAATAAAGAAAAGATCTAACAGCCTCCAAAGAGAAGAAAAGCCTTATATTAAAAAAAAAAAAAAAAAAAAAAGCTTTGGATTTTCAAGAGCAATGGTGAATGCTACAAACAGCCGAGAAGTTCTTTCAAAATTATGAGAGAAAATTGATTCCAACTTTGAATTACAAGTTTTTAGCTATGTTAAGTCTGAAAAATCTGCTCCAATGTGCTCTTTCTGTTATGCTTTTAGAAGATGTATGTGTCTTAGTCTTGTAGTGCTGCCATAATAAATACAAGAGGATGGCTTTAACAAAGAGAAATTTATTTTCTCACAGAAAAGCAGGATAAAAGTCCAAATTCAGGATACCAGCTCTAGGGGAAGCCTTTCTCTGTTGGCTCTAGAGGAAAGTCCTTGTCATCAATCTTCCCTTGGGGGTGGGGGTCAGCCTCTGAGGCACAGGGGACCAGGGTCCTTTCCAAAGGACACTACTTCTGACACTGCTTCTTGGTGGTATAAAGTCTTCAACTGTGTGCTTGCTTCCCTCTTCTTTATATCCCAGGAGATTGCCTCAAGGCACAATGCAGTCTTACACATTGAATCCTGCCCCACCAATACAATTGCCACTCATCCTCCTGTATTAACATCGTGGAGACAGGGTTACAGCACGTGGGAACGTCACACAATACCAGGAATCAAGGCCTAGCCAAATAGCTCACAATACCAGCAATCAAGGCCTAGTCAGATGGCTTACAATACCAGGAATCTTGGCCTAGCAAACAGCTGCACACAATTCAGTCTGTGACAGTGTGCCACCAAAAAATAGTTCTATACTAAAAGAAAAAGACACCGAATACAAAGCACAAGTGAAAAAGAATGACTCAGAGGACAGCCAGTACAGACTTAACAGAATGGGAGGACTTCTTGAAGGTTAAATTTATATAATGTTTATATTTAATATTTTGAGAAATGCTTGAGATATTTGGTAGAGATTTTAAGTACTTAAAGTGATTTTTAAGTACAAGTCAGTCCAGTGTCTATACTGGGGAGGGATTTGTTCCAGAAAGGGAAAGTTGTGAGTAGCTTGCAGTTAGCAGTTAGCAGTTAGCATGTGAAATTGCATAAAGACTTTTTTTGTTGAGTCCAGGTTATGATATTAAAAAAAAGGTAAATAATATCACTCTGCCACATTTCTCACTTTTCAAGAAAGAAATATATCCTTTGATAGCATCTTTGCATTGATTTTAGTAAAATAACAGTTGACCAAGAAGTCCATTTAGCTGAAAAAATTCAAGCAACATAGCTGACAGAACACTAAGTCATAGCAGTTACAGGTTCCCTGGAGCATCCCTTTAATTGTGAAATGATTATCTCCCGTTTGGATCGTCTGTTCTGTCTCTTGTGCCATGTGCCACTGTAAATCAATTCCTTTTAACAAAACCTTTGAAGGATAAGTATGTTGTTTCTCTACCTCAGTCTCTACATTCTTTCAACTGTGTAATTGGCTTTCCTTGAATCTTTAGTTAATTCTGTTGCTTCTTGAAAGTCTTATTAATTGAGACAAGTATACATGTTGAGGATACATTTTAACCAGTTTTTCTGAATTCATGTATGTCAGAAACCTTGTAACAGAAGTCATAGATCAGTTGGAAACATAGTCTTTTCAGTATTTGTTACCAAAGGAAAGAGATGCATCCTAAAAAAGACCAAGTTTAACAAAGTGTAACTCTGCTTCCAGTGGTCTCAGTCTCCAGGAGAGAAATTGTGTTTGTATTGCTTGTGTGCATTTTCCTCTCTTTTAATTCACATATTTAAAATATGACAAGATTTTGGAAAACTCTTAAGAATTTTTTTAAAGAAAGAATCATAATTAAAGGAAAATATTTATTGTATAAAGATGCTTATTTATGCTATAATAATGGTTATATGTTCAATAACAGTTGAATGGTTATATAAATTGTGACACACCCTGCAGCGGACATTATGTAGCCAGTGGCAGTTGCATTTTTATAGATATTTTTAATAACATGGGGAAATTTTTACAATATATTAAGCAAGCTATTACGTGCACATACGTATAAATTTATAAAGCAGATGAAAGTGTTAATATATATTTCAGCAACACCAACATATGTACTGTGGTTTAGATTAATTGATGTTATTTGGCTTTTTTTTAAAAAATACTTTTTGTTTATGCTTTTATAGTCAAAAAAATATTTAATAAATTAAGCTGCAACCGTGTTTTCCAGTCTTGAGTTGCTGTGTTTGTGTCTAGAATCAAAAGAAATTTCTGGAGCTGAAAAAATATTTAGAGATTATCCATGTCAATAAATGGAAGCATAATACCACCACCAAAAGTCCCAATGCTTATATTCTCATTACAAGCACACAGCTTCATACAGGCAAGGACTTTTGCTTTTAACTGTTCCATTCCACCAGCAGCTGGCACACAGTTCTCACAGAATTCAGAGTCGATGGCACTTGGCTTGGCTTTGGCATATTGGTTAGATCTTTAGCTTGTGTTATGTCAGAGAAAAATGTTGGCTTTTTATTTCTACCTGATCATTCTTATAAGTAGTTTTGAATTCTGTTATTTCATCATAACCATTTGTATTTTTAAAAACATTCACTGATCATCTGTATAAAATTTTAGGGTACTCCCTTACTCTCTGTCACTTTTCCCAGTTTTACTTTCCCTTATAGCATATGTCTTCTAACACCATGTAATTTGCTTAGTCATTTCTCGTCAAGAATATAAAGTTCATGAGGGAGGTATTTTTGAATGTTTCGGTTATTGAGGCCAAGTGTTTCAGAATAAAAAGTTTAAATGTATGATTCTAGGAGAGACAGCTAAACAGTATCTTCCAAAAGTGGGAGTCAGTAAAGAAAATGGTAGACCCTTTGTTATTTACTGGTTGGGCCTCAGGCTTTGATCTCAAAATTGAGTTAGTGCTAGGAAGTAACTAATAATAGATCATAGAATTGGTAAAGCAAGGACGTCTAAGACTAGATGTAAAAGCTGGAAGAGATAGGGTAATGGATCATTTTCACTGTGAAGTCAAAAGTTCAGATGGCCACATGGAAGAGGAAAGCCAAAACCACAGACAAACTGGTGTTTAGAAGTTACACAAAGTTGGAAAACCCAGGGCAGCAGTTCTCAGACTTCAGCATGCATTACAGTCACCCAGAACATTTCTTACAAGATTGCTGGGCTCCATTGCCAGTTTTCTGATCTGAAAGTCTAGGGTGAGGCCTGACAGTTTGCATTTCTAGCAAGTACCCAGGAGTCACAATGCTGCTGGTCTGGGGAATCTCACTTGGAAAACCACTGAGGTTTATGACACAGTAAACCAGTTGAGAATCAAGAGATTACGTGTGCTGACAAGGAAGCTAGCACATCAGGTGATCAGGCAGGCAAAAGCCTTGCTGGACTGCTGTATTTATGTAGCCTGGAAAACAAAAACCCATTACTGTCCAGTTGATTCTGAGTTACTGTGACCTTGTAACAGACATTTTTGAAATCCTTTAGCCAGCCAAGCCAAGTGCCGTAGGTGTCCTATCATAATACAATCCAAATATTAGATGCTGGGGTGTATATGTGCGTACACACGCACTGTCACTTGTCCTATGAAATAAAACCTTTCCACTACCACCCCCGCCCTGAGTTTGGATGCCAGTTCTTTTTTTTTTACAGTAGAGGGAGCTACAACCCAAAATGTATTGCATAGCAATAACATGTAATAAGGTTATTTTCCATTTACATCCCTTTTCTTTGCTCTTTTTTATCTTAAATCAACTTTATTGAGGTAATTTCAGTGTACCATTTTATCTGTTTTAGCAAATGTTTAAGCCTGAGTAACTACCACCCTGTTAATGGTAGGGAACATTTCCATCCTATACCCCTTTGCAGTTATCTCCACCCTACCCCCAAACTCCTATTGGCTTTCTGTTACTCTGGGTTCTAGAATTTCATATAAATTGAGTCATGCAATACATAGCTATTTTGTGCCTCTTTTTTAATATAATATTTTTGAGATCCATGTTATTGCATGCATCAGTCATTCATAGTTTTCTGTTGCTGAGTAGCAGTCTGTTGGATGGGTATAACTTTACTACACTTTTTGTTTTTCCAGTCATTATTGATGGTCTAGTAGTCATCTTTTTGAAAGAGATCCTAAAAAGAAAGAATCCATATTTTGTTTGCCATTTGGTTATACTTAAGTATCTTGTTTTTTTTTTTTTTTCTCCTCTTTCTGGGAGTTATTTAATTCTTGTCTTAAAAGTAAATAATTTCATCTAACTTGCTATATCAAGAAATTAAGTACCAAATAATTTTCCATAATTAAATAAAATTTTAAATGTTGGTAATCTAGTGCTTCTTAAAGTGAAAATGGCAAAGATAGAACAAATTAAGGAGCAGTCTCCCTTTGCAAACTCAAGTACTGTTACCTGTAATTCATTGTCCTTAGTTTGTTCAGTTTTTAAAAATTCTGGTGAGATGTTTGAGTAGTATTCCTTTATACCAACAAAGAGTTCATTAAAGAAGAAATCACCAAGTCAATACCATTGACTATAGTCCCCAAGAAGATAAAATACCTAGGAATAAATCTAATCAGAGAAGAGACCTATACAAAGAGAACTACAAGACCTTACTGTAAGAAACTAAGAGAGACTGACATAAATGGAGAACCTACCCTGCTCAAGGATAGGAAGACTTAACATTGTGAAACTTGCAATTTTACCTAAGGTGATCTACATATACAGTGCAATCGCAATGTAAATTCCAGTGACTTTTTTTAATAAAATATAGAAACAAATCACTGATTTTGTGAAGAAACCCCAGATAAGCAAAGCATTACTGAAGAAGAGAAACACAGTGGAAGGCCTCACACTGCCTGACCTTAGAACCTATTACACTGCCACAGTAGTCTAAACAGGCTGGTACTGGTACAAAAAGAGACATAATAGACCAGTAGAACAGAGCTGGGAGCCCAGAGATGCCACCATCCTCCTATGAACAGTTGATACTTGACAGAGGCCCTGAGATCGTAAAGTCTGGTAAAAGCAGACTCCTTAAGAAATGGTGCTGGCAAATTTGGATATCCATCTGCAAAAAACTGAAACGACACCCATATCTCACATCTTACACAAAAACTAACAAATTGGATGAAAGACCTAAATATCAAACCCCAATAAAGATGATGCAAGAAAAAATAGGCTCAACAATGGAAGTTTTAGACAGACTTCAAAATCTGACAAAGCACGATTAACAGAAGAGAAAATAGATAAATGGAAACTACTAAGAATCAAACACTTTTGCTCATCCAAAGACTATCAAAAGAATTAAAAGACCGCCTACAGAATGGGAAAAGTATTTGGCATATATGTATTGGACTGACATCTATAATAATCTACAAGGTACTGCAAATATCAACAAGAAAAAGGTAAATAACCCAATTAAGCAATGGGCAAAGGAGATGGACAGACACTACAGTAAAGAGGACACCCAGGCAGCCAGAAGACACATGAGGAAATGTTCACAATCATTAGCTATTAAAGAAATCTAAATCAAAACTACAGTGAGATACCATCTCACCCCAGCAAGGTTGGCCATGATCCAAAACACAAAACAAGAAATGCTGAAAAGGCTGTGGAGAAATTGCAACTCTCCTACACTGCTGGTGGGGTTACAAAATTATACAACCTCTTTGGAAAGCAATCTGATGCCTCCCTAAAAAGCTGGAAATAGGTATACCATTTGATCCAGTAATCCCGCTGCTTGGAATGTATACTACAGAAGCAAGGGCAGTCACACAAACAGATACATGCACATGAATGTTTATTGCAGCACAGTCCACAATAGCAAAAAGATGGAATCAACCCAGATAACCAACAATAGATGAATGGATAAAGAAGCCATGGTACATATACTCAATGGAACACTATGCAATGATAAAGAACAATGATGATTTTAGGAAACATACCCTGGTTTCAATTGGAAGACATTTCATTCAGAGGCACAAGGATAAATATTGTATGGCACAGTTACTATAAGGACTTGAAAATAGACTGAAATACAGAAGAAAAGACTCTTTGATGGCTGCAAGGGAGAGGAGAAGAGGGTGTGGGCTGAGCATAGATTAGACAGTTGATAGAAATTTGGTTGGGTGAAAGAAGTGACAGCACACAGTAAAAAGAAGATCACCTTAACTGGAGTTCAAGAGTTCAACGTAATTTGAAAACTGTTCTAATCTTAACTCAATATTGCAAGGATAGAGTAGCAGGGGCAGAGGTCTGGGGACCATGCTCTCAAGGGACATCGAGACCAGTTGGCATAACTAGTCTGTTGCTAAGAGAGTCTTCTGCACTCCATATTGGTGAGTCTTAAAGCTAGAAAGCTGCCATCTGAGATAAACCAAATGGTCCCACCTGAGCAGGAACAGATGATCACCAAGGACAACATGAGGGAAAAAGAGCCCAGAAGACGGAAGGACCCATGTGAATGGGTGACTGTATTACCATGTGACCAGAAGAACCAGATGTTGACTGGTCACCACCAACGACAGCCATGATAGGGCACACAATATCGAGTCCTCGTGGCAACATGAGAAAAAGAGGGGTACATCTCAGGAACTCCACTAGAAGACAGCAATTGATGGTCCAAAGGCCTGGCGGTTCCCCTGGGAGCATGGCCCCTAGACCTCCTGCTACCTCTGACTAGAAAACATTACTGAGGTCAACTCATCAGATAGGAATGGATCGGACTTGGAGACGCAATGTGACCAAATGGCATGTATACTTTATGGTTCTGTGAATCTACAGGTTGCTGTCCTACTGACCTCTTACTAGAAAGGAGAGGAGAGGGTGGAGAGGAGGGGACAGGAGATTGTTGAGAGGATATGACATGTATAAAAGGGAAAGGAGTGTGCTGTCACGGGGCAAGGAGAGCAGAAGAAGCTATGGATAGGCAGACATTCAAATAGAATTTGGATTGTGTACATTCACTCAATCACAAAAAAATTCCAATGAGAGTTCTAATTCTCCCTTTGCAAACTATTTGATTAAGCTAGGTCTTTCAGCTGAATTTGCTAACTAGCTACTTTTTCTGAGGGAAAATATTACTAAAAAGAAAGCTAATACATGAATTGAGTAATAAATCTGTGATAAACAAAATGTTAATTGTAGCATCTAGGAGCTAAATATACATGGATTCCACTGTAAAACTCTTCCAATTTTTTTTGTATGTTTAAGACTTTGATAAAGTAGTAGGAAAAATTATTATCATTATATCCTTATAGGCTGTAGTTCACTTGAAGATATCATGACCCTCCCTGGAGAGGGCCAGTGAAAAAGAGGGAGACCCTCAAGAAGATAGATTGACATCTGGCTGCAACAGTGGGCTCAAACATGGCAACAGTTGGGAGGATAGCATAGGACCAGGTGATGTCTTTCGTTCTGCTGTACATAGGTTGCTGTGGGTCAGAATCACTCAACAGCACCTGACAACAATTCTTTTTGACAGCTGCTGTTGTCTTGCTTTGCCTTGCTGTGAAGTTATTTTCAGTTCAAGCAAATGAATACACAGGGAGCTAGCTATCAGATTATTAAAGCTAATTTTCTAGAGAACAAGGTTTTGAAGTAACTTCAAAGACAGCTAAGGATTTTATTAATAGTAATAAGACTTTTAAAAGTTTGTAAGGATAAGTGCATAAGTAACATCATCAGGATAGAGAGGAAAGAATCAGCGAGGTTAAGTGTGGGGATCTTTTGACAAAGAAAACAGGTCAGAGGGAAAAATGAAAAATAAAGCTACTTGTTCCTTCCTTTTGCCTTTTATTTTGTCATAACAGAATCCTGAAGTTAACCTTTAACCCTGTTGAGGCTCTTCTCATTAGTTGCCATTGAGTCAGCTGCAACTCATGGTGACCTCTGGTTAACAGAATGAAAAACTTTCCAATCCTGTGCCTTCTCCATTATTGTTGGTATGTTTGAGTTCATTATTGTGGCTGTTGTGTAAATGCACCTCATTTTGCTGATTTGCACTGACTCTTCACTGTTTACTCACTTGCACTGACCCTTCACTAAACTTGATGTCTTTCTTGAGGGAAGGATAATATTTTTCAGCTGGATTAAAAAAACAACATCAAATGACCTGTTCTCTGCTCACCCCTGGAGGCTGATTTGCATACTAAGTCACCTTAATGAGTATTAAGTACCTGTTCAGTTCTCAGAAAGAAGCCCTGTTGACACAGCAGTTAAAACAGTCATTTGCTAACCAAAAAGTTGCCAATTCAAACCCACTAGCTGCCTCTGTGGGAGAAAGATGTAGTGGTCTGTTTCTGTCAAGATTGCAGCCTAATTTGAAACTAAAACGTATGAGATGTATACCTCACCGATGAGGAAAGTTGTAGGCATATAAAAATTTGTAAATGTACAAAATATATATGGTCAAGTGCTGCAACCTTTAAGGCAGAATATAAATGTTTTAGAAATCTAGAGGAGGGAATTTTGGTGCCACTAGCGTAAAGGACCTTTGGTGATACATTGGTGAAGCACTCACCTGCAAACGGAAAGATTGGTGATTCAGACCCACCTAGCAGTTCTGTGGGAGAAAGACCTGGCAATCTGCTTCCATAATGATTGCAGTCAAGAAAAGCCTGTGGGATTTCTGCTGTGTCACGTAGGGTTGCTGGGAGGTGTAACTGGCACCCAACAACAACAGAATAACAATGAAGAAAGATGGAAATGTTACTAAATGACACACAGGATTTTAACAAGAGAGATGAAACAGACAGTTATTTTATAAAAAGAAGGATCCAGAGAGAATATGAAGGGTCTTCCAGTAATAATGTCATGTTTTTGACAGTTCATTGTGGCAATATTTGTGCAGTTACATCAGCCATATTTATCATTTTTTTAATTAGTCTTCACAAATAGCCATGAAGAGTTACAAGATTCCACATGTAGAAATTATTATTTTTTTAAATTATGATTGAATGAAAATATACATTCCCATATAAATTTGCATTCCCACCTATGTGTAGCTCCCACTACTCTCCCTGCTTGGTGACAGCCCACTCTTCCTCTGCACTCCATACATGTCTTATCCTCCCAACAATCTCCTATCCCCTCCTCTCCAGCCACTCCCCCACCTCCAGTAAGAGGTCAGCAGGACAACATCCTGTAGATGCATAGAACCATGAAGTGCACACATGATATAGTCACTCTGTGTCTCCAAGTCCAATCCATTTCTTTCCGAAGAGTTGACCTCCATTATGATGCTCCCAGGGGAACTCCGAGGCTCCTGGACCATCAGTTGCAGTCTTACAGTGGAGATCTTAGGGTGCACCCCTTTATATTCTTGTGTTGTCAGTGAGACTCAACTTTGTGATGGCCATGAAGGCTATCTCTGGTAGTGACTAGGCACCATCCGGTTCTTCTGGTCACAAGTTGATCTAGGCACCCATTCACGTGAGTCTCTCTGTCTTCTGGGTTCCTTTTCTCCCATATCATTTTTGTCCGTGGTGATCATGCCTTCCTGCTGAGTTGGGACCATTTGCTGTACCCTTGGATTGCCACTTGACAGCTTTTAAGACCCCAGACTCCACTCACCAGTGTGGAATGCAGAAGGCTGTCTGAGCAAAACGCTAGGTGTACCAGTTGGCCTCAATTTCCCCTGAGAGTATGGTCCCCGGCCCCCTGCCCCAGCTACTCTGTCCTTGCAATATTGGATTAAGATGGGAGGAGTAATACTATGTTGAAGTCCAGTTAATAGTGATCTTTCTAATGTGTGCTGTCACAGATTTCACCCAACCAAATTTCTGTCAACTGTCTAATCTAAACCCTCCCCCCTCACACGCTCTCCCTCCCCAGCCTTGCAGCCGTCAAAGAGTCTTTTCTTCTATGCGTGAGTCTGTTTTTAAGTTCTTATTGTAGGGTCTCATACAATATTTGTCCTTTTGTCACTGACTACTTTCACTCAGCATAATGTTCTCCAGTTGAAACCAAGTTATAAGATGTTTCCTAAAATCATCATTGTTCTTTATCGTTGTATAGTGTTCACTGAGTATATATACCATAGGTTACTTGTCTATTCCTCTGTTGTTGGTTATCTGGATTGATTCCATCGTTTTGCTGTTGTGGACTGTGCTGCAGTAAACATTCATGTGTGTGTATCAGTTGGTGTAAATGGCCTTGATTCTGTAGGATATAGTCCGAGGAGTGGAATTTCTGGGTCAAATGGTATATCTAGATGGAGCTCTTTAAGGAAGTGCCAGATTGCTTTCCAAAGAGGTTGCACCATTTTGCAGTCCCACCAACAGTGTAGGAGAGGTCCAATTTCTCCACCGCCTCTCCAGCATTTGTTGTTTTGTGTTTTTTGGATCATGGCCAACCTTGTTGGAGTGAGATGGTATCTCATTGTCATTTTGATTTGAATTTCTTTAATAGCTAATGATCATGAGCATGTCTGCATGTATTTTTTTGGCTTCTGGGATCTCCTCTTTAGAGAAGTGTCTGTCCGTCTCTTTTGTCCATCACTTTGTTGGATTATTTGTCCTTTTCTTATTGATATTTTGTAGTACCTTATAAATTATGGAGATCAGGCATCAGTCTGACATACAGTTGCCAAATGTTTTTTTTCCCATTCTAAGTGGCCTTTTAATTCTATTGATAAAGTCTTTGGATGAGAAAAAGTGTTTGATTCTTAGTAGTTCCCATTTATCTATTTTCTCTTCTGTTGTTTGTGGTTGGTTTGACAGATTTTGAAGTCTGTCTGTGTTGTGTATTAAAGCTTCCATTGTTGTTCCTACTTTTTCTGGGATGGGCTTTATCATTTTAGATTTGATATTTAGGTCTTTTATCCAGTTTGAGTTGGTTTTTACATAAGATGTAAGATATGGGTCTTGCTTCAATTTGTTGCAGATGGATATCCAATTTTGCCAACACCGTTTGTTGAAGAGATTATGTTTACCCCAGTTTAATGTCATAGGGCCTTTATCAAATATCACGTCTTCACAGGAAGATGCTGTCATCTGTGGGGTCTCAATTCTGTTTTATTGATCTATCTGTCTCTGTTTGTACCAGTACCAGGCTGTTTTGACTACATGTAGAAATTATTAAAGTTTATTATCAAAATGGGTGTTTCATTTGCCAAACATTCAGTGTGTTGTGTGAAATTTATGATGCACGTAATTGTCCCACTGAGAGAATAATTCAGCATTTAATCAAGAGGTCTGAGACAACCAAGTCTGTTGCCAATCAGGCAACGCCTATGCATCAACGAACTGCACATTCCAGTGAAAACATCGCCACTGTTTTTCAGAGTGTACGTGAGAATCCATCCTGATGAGTTTCTCACTACGCACAATTTGGTGGTCTTGCATCTGTACTTGAAGCTTTACCCTTACAAAACTGTTTTAACTCAAGAACTGAAATCTAACAACCATAGACTATGCCATGCATTTGCTGACTGGGCTCGGAGGAGGTGGGAGTGATCCTGCTTTGGACCGAAAAATTATCTTCAGCAACAAGGGCCATTTTGGGATAAGATTTATTAACAAACAAAGCTGTCACATTTGGAGAAATGAGAATACAGTGGCGATTCGAGAATGTGCACTTCACCCCCCAAAAATTAACCATTTGGTATGTATAGTGGTCCGGTGGAATCATTGCCCACTGCCCACTGCCATTGGGTCACTTCTGACTCATAGCAACCCTACACACAGAATAGAACTGCCCTGTAGAGTTTCCAAGACACATCTGGCAGAACTGCTGACCTTCTGGCTAACAGCTGTAGCATTTAACCACTATGCCACAGATCACTGGCCCTTACTTTTTCTATGATGACTGAGGAGAGGCTATGATTGTCAATGGCAAAAGACACTGGGCTATGATAACTGGTTGTTTGGGGCCTCCATTTAAAAGGTGCCTTGGCAGCCATTTACCCGAAGTTGTTTGTCACATATAATGCCATCAAATGTACTTCAGGAAAAGAAAGCAAAACTGTGTCATTGACACAGCTTGTTTTATTCAAGTTCAAAGATGGGATGCCCTTATTTGAAGACCCTTTAAGTGTCAGCTTTTCAGAGAACTAACCTGACCTCACTAAAGAGTAGCCATTAGGGAAGCAGTAGGAGATAAGAGTCTAGAGTTCAAATTAGAGAAGCAGTTCCTCACTAGAAAAGGAGTCATGATAAAATGCCAAATACAGTCTACCACCAACCCTCTTTACCAACCTCCATACCTTATATGTGGAATGTAATTAAAGAAAAACAAATACAACTAAGAGGAAACCAAAACCTCAAGGGGAGAAAAGTAGTGTGTTATTTTTTTAAATTATTGTCAGCTTCGTAAGGTCTGTAAGAAATTTTGTATGAGGATACTACTACTAATTTAACTATCAGTATTAATATTCTTTTACATCTGATGGCACTTGGCTTGGCTTACAAATGATGGAAACAACAGAATGGAACAGATAAACAGCTTTAAAGAAAAAATCGTAATGAGGAAATTAAAGATCCTTTAATGTCTTTTCATTAAATTTTAGAATATCATGATACAGATATTTTAGAGAAAAAGTAGTGAATAAGCAGAGCCATGGGGGTAGGGTGAAGCTGGCAAGCAAGCACAGAAGATACAAATTATTTGCATAAAAGTGTGGTAGAAGGGCACTTTCTCAACTTGACAAAGAGCATCTATGAAATTCTTAAAGCTAACCGTTTGTAGAATGCTTTCCTCATGAGATCAAGAAAAAGACAAGTATATGTGTTGTTATCTCTGTTCAGCATTATTGGAAGTTCTAGCCAGTGCAGTGAGGCAAGAAAAAGGGACAAAAGCTATCTGGACTGATACATGACATGATTGACTGTGTAGAAAAGCCTGTGAAATTTACCAAAAAAACACTTAAATAAATTTTGCAAGGTTGCAGATACATACCAAAATCTTTTGTACACACTGTCAATTAATGGTCAGAAATTGAAACTAAAGAAAACACACATATATAGTGTCAAAAATATGAAATATTTAGAGATAAATCATGACAAAACATGTGGAAGACCTGTACACAAAACTAGAAAACATTGCTGAGAGAAATTAAAGAAGACCAGAATAAATGGAGAAATAGATCTTGCTCATAGTTTTGAAAACTCAGCATTGTTGAGATCTTTACTCTCTCCAAATTGACCTATAGATTCAGTGACTATCAATCAGTATCTCAATAGGCTTTTTTATAGAAATTAACAGACTGTTTCTATATTTCGTGTGAAAATACAAGGGATCTAAAATAACCAAAACAAATTTGATACAGAGCAAAGTTGAATGGTAACACTAGCTGATTTCAGGGTTCAGTCATAAAGCATTGTAATAAAACAGTGAGACAGTGGTATAATGATAGACAAATATATCAATGAAAGAGAGTAGAGTCCAAGAGAGAAAGATAAACTTATGGGGAAAAGTGATGTTTGACAAGTGAGCAAAGACACAAAGACAATACAATGAAAAAAGATAAGCTTTTCAACAAAAGTAGCTGAAAGAGTTGGATTTCTGTATGCAAAAAAAAAAAAACTAAAAAAAACCCTCAAAACTCAACAATAAGAAAACATACCACCCAATTTTAAACCTAACAAAAGTTTTGAATAGACACGTCACAGAAGATGTAAGAATAGCAAATAAACTTGTGAAATATGTCCAGCATCATCAGTGCAAGTTCGAGCTACAGTGAGGTACCGCTACATATCTACTGGAATGTCAGTCCCACACACCTTAAGCAGTGTCCTTTCCTTCTGCCTTTGAGCCTTTTGTGTGAAGATACAATGCTTGGAACATCTTGTAACCCTGATTGGAAAGCCAAAAGAGTCACAAAGATGCTGAGTATTAGGGAAAATTAAAAATAAAATCTTCTGCCAACTCAGAAATTCCCCTCCATCAGTGTGGAAAACAAAAGAAACAGTTTTATTACTGAAAAATGATTGCATTTTCTGTCTCAGGAGATCCCGCTAATGAGATTGCGAAGACAGAAAGGACTTGTACCTTTCTTTAGGGCAGTTCTGCTGTCTGCTATACGGTCACTATGAGCCACATGTTTTCGAGATAAAGGATAACTTGTTCCCATGTAAGAGTGCTTGACAGCACCATTTGCTCTACACCATTCATCATAAATTCACACAGTAATTGGAATGGACATCTGAGTTAATTTATGCAAAGTAAAAAAATAAAACCTGTAGGAAAGTTCAGAGCAAGGCTGCTAGATCAAACCCCACTGGGACAGGGAGATAGGGATACTATCTTCCTTGATATTTTATTTCAAAAATATGGCCCCTAGACCTTTAAGGAAAACATTTCTGAGTTGTAAAATTGGTAAGGGGCTTGGTTAGCTTTTTAAAAGATACACATGCATATCAAAAGGAAAGAAGAAGAGTTTATAATTACAGGTTTTCTCCAGGAAATGCTTGGGAAAAAAGTGAGGAGAACTGTCTCTCTCCCATTTGGCATCAGAAAGAAAAACAAATGTTTTTTCTCTTCTTAATTTACTGTAAGTTACACAAGACCCAGAGCTCTGACATTGTTTCACTGCTGAATGTAATCATCTGACACGGGACTTTTTGTTATACAAGGTAATAATCCTGTTATTTTTGTTAGTCTAAGATATGTTCTGCAACCAAAAGGTTGACAGTTCAGACCCACCGAGTGCTCCTTGGAAACTCTGTGGGGCAGTTCACCTCTGTCCTATAAGGTCACTATGAATTGACACCAATTTGACAGCAGTGGGTTTTTGTTGTTGTTGTTGGTGTTGTTTTAAATGGGGGCCCTGGTAGTGCTATGGTTAAGAGCCTTAGCTAGTAGCCAAAAACTCAGTAGTGTGAATCCACCAGGTACTCCCTGGAAACTCTGTGGGGCAGTTCTGCTCTATCCTACAGGGTTATGAGCTGGAATCACCTGGATGGCAACAGGTTTGGTTTTTAGTTTGGTTACAGGAAAATCATCCTAGCCTTTTCAGCCTTTATAGGCAGAGGAAGATTAACTTTTCCTGACTCCCATAGATCTGAAGACAAAAGCTAAATAAACTGTTGCAACTGCAAGAAATGTGTACTTCCTCCAGTTTATCTTAAAAGTTTGTATTTAGCATTTGAGTTAGTAATGTATTAATCTTTATTTCAAATGTTTTCCTTACCCCCTTGTTCCTTCTAAGAAAATTCTAGTATCTTAAAAAAGATGTGGGAAAGAGAGGAGAGGAAAATCTTTTGGAGAGGTTAATTACATGGTTTTAATACATCGTCTTTTAGAATATAATTTCCACTGAGTATCTTCAATTTAATTTGACAGCCTTCTTGTCAGTCCATTCCAGAAGATGTTACTTAGACATTAGAACTATAAATGAAGTGAAAGTTTTAGGTACAGTATTTTTAAAACAATCTTAAATGTGTAAGTCTTAATACAAGGCTTTTGAGAATTGTAACATTCATCACATTCATCCATAATGCCCTGAACATGTCCACTGGTGGTTTTGAGAAAGAATAAAGAAGCCATTACAACTGTTAAAAGGCTAAGAACATAAGAATGTAGTGGTTGTTTCTTTAGCCTTACTGGTTACTGATAATCACTGTCCTGCTTCTCTTCAGATTTGCTGAGCTTTCTGTAAAACTTCTCTGTCTCAGTTACCACCAGTACTGTGTTGAAATGAGTTCTAGCACTGCTGCCTCCTCTGAATGTTGTGGTCTTTAGATAAGAGGAAGATAAAAGGAATGTAAGTAGACAGCATTTAAAAACAGCTCTAAAAAGGAAGCAACCTCAAAAATATCTAGTAAAACTGAAGTAATGAGAAGCACCGTCCTCATATATACTTGCAGGCTTTTGTCAGTGCCGTTTTGCCATCAGTTATCTCTGACTTTAGAACTATAGTTTTGAAAAATTTTCATTCAGAAAAATATGTAATAGTCTGAGATAATTTAAATTATAGATTTCTGTCAGCTTTCACGGAAAAGGCTACTCCCCCAGCTATTCTAGTTTTTAAATCTAGAATTAAAAATCTTAAATTTGAGTGGGGGCAGAGCCAATACGACAGGCTAGACACATGTCTCCTCAGTTCCTTATGAAAATGAAGGCCTGGATTGATAATTAAACAGAGCACTCTGGACACCCTGGGAGCCCAAGGATATGGCATAGGGTTGTCAGATTGGACTGTGTGCCACTTAACAGAAAACTTCTGTCTGTGGTATGAGCCAGCGAACACTGAGACCTGCTCCTGCTGATGTGCCGCTTGGGTGGACTGCAAGTACTGACCCTTTTTTGTGTCATTGTCGTTATACGGGAGGTGGAGGATAGGCATGAGCTGGCAAATACGTTGAACTGCAGTGCTAAGGTAAACAGTGTATAGCACAGCAGAGAGACAGTGCATGGGATAGTCACATTTGGAGAGCCCGGCTGCTGACTGAGGGCACCATTGCCCCTCCACCCTCTCTTTTCTGATCTCCATCATAGGTTCTGCTGTTAAGCAGCAGGAATAGTAGCTCAGCCCAGATGCTATCTTAGTCATCTGGGAGGCAGAGTCACCCAACCAGAGGCCTCAGCAAGGGCTAATTCCCAAGCTGAGAAGCAGTGACAGTCCATAAAGCACTTTTCCAGCAGAAAGGCTGTGTTTAGCAGTGTTACCTTACAGTTAGGGTCTGACTGACGATGGCAACAGGGCTGTAATCCCTTCCTACTTTGAACTACATCATACATCTGGGGACAGCCAAAGAGAAACTTCCATTGTCAGCCAGAAGGTGGGGCCTGCAACACTTGACAGCTTGACAGTTTTGGCAGCTGTTGGACAGTACCTAGCTTTTTAAGATAAGACTGCCTGGAGAAACAACTGCTGAGCAACTCAGTAGCATCTTTTCCAGGCTTTACTGACCTGACCATAGGGTCAGTTGACGGCCCCGAGTGACTCCATATGTAGGGTGCCATTTTACCATCCCAGAGAAACCACTGGGACTAGTCTCCAGAGTGTACAGAAGTGGCTGGCGATCAACTCCCTTCTCATAACTATGCTTCAGCTCCTGTTGAGGTAACACCAGAGAAACTAAACAGCCTGTAGAAGGCCCAAAGGCAGCAGACCATTGCTAACCATTTAAAGAAACAGTCCATCATGGCTCCAGAAAACTCCCAAAATAAAGAACACAAAAACTTCCCAGATGAAGAAACCTTTCTCAAACTGTTGGAGGCTGAGTACAAAAAAATTAATATAGAGAGCCATACTAGACAGTAAACAAAATTCAGCAGAGCAAAATGAAAAATTAGGCAACCTGTTTGAACTGATGGCACAAAAATGATCTGAAATCCAGCAGATCAGTAGCAAAATTACAGAATTAGACACTTCAATCCAGAATCCAGAGAGCAGAATCAAAGAGAAGGAAGTCAGACTAAGTGACTTTGAGGATAGAAGAACCGACACCAGCAGTTAGGAGGAGTTGTCAGAGAAAAGAAATAAGAAAAATGATGAAGTATTATGTAGGACTCTATTAAGAGGAATAATCTATGATTAAGTGGAGTTCCTGAACAGGGAGGGGTAGGTGAAACACACAGAGTATTGTTGTTGAGTTGCTGACAGAAAACTTCCCTGAAATTATGAAAGAAGAGCACATAGATATCCAAGATAGGTATTGAACTTCACAAAAACTAGACCCCCCAAGAGAAAGACACCAAGACATAATCAAGCTTAATCAAAGGAAACATAAGCAGAAACTCTTAAAAGCAGCAGGACTGAAAGCAAAGCTAACATTCAGTGGGAAACTGTGTAGGCTTTCCTATGGTTTCTTGGCAGAAATGATGTTGGCAAGGAAGCAGTGGGATGACACATTCAAAGCCTTGAAGGAGAAAAACTTTCAGCCAAGAATTATGTATCCTGCAAAAGTGTCTCTCATATATGAAGATGAAATTAAGACATTTGAAGAAGCTTAGAGACTTTGTAAAAACTAAACCCAAACTACAAGAAATATTGAAGGAAGCCTTTTTCTTAGAAAAACAAAACCATTTAGTGTATTTTTAAGGAGGCAATGCAGACACAGCATCCAGAAACCTACTTAGTTAGGAAAGTCACAAAATTCAGTCAAAGCTACAATATTAAAAGAAAGGAACCAATGATCATATCACAAAAAGTGTGACACCAGCACACTAAAAAGAGGGATATAGTAGTTATAGTCCTTTCAGATAGAGAGGAAGTTAAAAAGATATGCAAAAGTTAAAATTGGGTTTAAACTTAGAATATCAGGGGATCATAGGGGTAGCCGCAATGCACAATAACAGTGCATCATATCAAAACAAGAAACATATGACAGGAGTCTCAACAAACACAAAGCCAACATTGAAAAGGATGAAAAGTCAACCCATAAAGAATGACCCAGAACAGCGTATTAAGAGCAACAGAGAAAACACCAACACAAAAATAAATACATCAAAATGGCAGCACTAAACACATGCCTGTAAATAATTACACTGAATATAAATGGACTGAATGCTACAGATAAAGAGACAGTGAGTGATATTCTGGATCAAAAGACAGCCCATCTATGTGTTTTTTACAAGAAACACAACTTAGACTTAAAGTTATGAACAAACTGGAAATTAAAGGGTAGAATAATATATTCCAAGCTAACAATATACAGAGAAGAGCAGGTGTGGCAATACTAATCTCAAATAAAATAGATTTTAATGTAAAATCCACCATTGTGGACAAGAATGGTAACTATATATTGCTGAAAGCTTCAAGACACAAGCAGGACTTAACAACATTAAATATTTATGCATGCAATATCAGAACATCTTAATACATTGAACAAACACTGACTACACTGAAAAATGAGATAGGTCATACCACAATAATAGTTGGAGTCTTCAAGACTCCACTTTCAGTAATGGACAGATCATCCAGAAAAAGGCTCAGTGAAGACACAGAAGACTGTATTGTGACAGTTAACCAACTAGATCTCATCAACATGTACAAAACTTTTATCCATCAACAGGTAAGTATATCTTCTTCAATACACATGGAACATTTTCCAGAATGGACTATGTTAGGACATAAAGCAGGTCTCAGCAAAATACAGACTATTGAATTATTTATTGCAAAGCATCTTCTCAGACCATAAAAGCCATAGAAGTCTAAATCAATAGCAGAAAAAAACATAGATAAAGTGAAACATATGGAAACCAAACAACACCTTCCTCAAAAAGCCATGGGTTATAGAAAAAAATCAAGGACAAAATAAGGAAATTTATGGACTCAAATAACAATGAGAACACATCCTACTAGAACCTATGGCATACAGCCAAAGCAGTGCTCGGAGGTGAATGTATCTCTGTAAATGCACACATCTGAAAGTAAGAAAAGCTTAAACCAAAGAATGAACTTGACAGCTTGGACAAGTAGAAAGAGAGCAACACAGGAACCCCTCAGGCACCGGAAGAAAACAGATAATAAAGATTAGAGCAGAACTAAATGAATTAGAGAATAGAAGGATAATTGAAAAAAATTAACAAAACCAAAAGCTGGTTTTTTGAGAAGATCAACAAAAGTGATAAACCACTTGCTAGACTTACAAAGGAAAACAGGAAAGGAAACAACCTGAATAGAAAATGAGATGGGAGATGACACAACAGACCCAACTGAAATCAAAAGTATCATAACAGACTACTACAAAAGAGTATAACAGATTTGAAAACCTAGAGGAAATGGACAAATTTCTAGATTCATATCACCTACTAAAATTATTGCAAGGAGAAGTATTGCAAGAACAATAAACATATCACAAAAGAAGAGATTGAAAAAGTAATCAAAGAACTGCCAGCTAAAGAAAGTCCTGGCCCAGGTGGCTGCACCGGAGAATTTTACCAAACTTTTAGAGAAGAATTAACCCCAGTACTACTGAGACTCTTTCACAGCATAGAATGGGATGGAATACTCCAAAATTCATTCTGTGAAGCCAGCATAACCCTGATACAAAAACCAGGGAAAGATCCCACAAAAAGGAAAATTAAAAATCACTGTCACTCATGAACCTAGATGCAAAAATATTCAACAAAGTCCTTGCCAGTAGAATTCAACAGCACATCAAAAAGTAATTCATCATGCCCAAGTTGGATTCATACCAGGGATGCAAGGCTTGTTCAGCATCAGAGAAGCAGTTAATGTGATCAACCACATAAATAACACAACGTTAAGAATCACCTGATTTTGTCAATTGATGCAGCAAAGGCATTTGACGAAGTCCAACACCCGTTCATGCTAAAAACTCTCAGCAAAATAGGAATAGAGGGCAAATTCCTCAACACAAAGCCAACTGCTTATGTCATCCTGAACGGAGAGAGACTGAAAGAATTCCCCTTGAGAATGGGAACTAGACAAGGATGCCCACTCTCACCACTTCTGTATAACATTGTGCTAGACGTTATGGCCAGAGCAACTGGACAAGACAAAGAAATAAAGGGCATCTGCATCAGCAAAGAAGAAGTAAAAATCTCCCTGTCTGCAGATGATATGATTGTGTATGCAAAGAATCCTGAAGAACCCATGAGTAAACTATTCAGACTGATAAAAGAGTTCAGCAGAGTATCAGGATATAAAATAAACATAAGTAAATCAGTAGTGTTCCTTTATGCCAACAAAGAGATCATCAAAAAAGAAATCACCAAATCAGTACCACTTACTATCACCCCCAAGAAGATAAAATGAGCCAAAGCCAAGTAGGAATAAATCTAACTAGAGAAATAAAGAGATCTGTACAAAGTAAAGTACAAGACCTTACTGTAGGAGACAGAGTGAGAGTTACATAAATGGAGAAAGCTACACTGCTCATGGATAGGAACACTTTACATTGTGAAAAGGTCTATTTTGCCCAAAGCAATATGCATATACAGTGCAATCCCTATAAAATTCCAGGGACATTTTTGAATGAGATGGAGAAACAAACCACTAACTTTGTTTGGATAGGGAAGAAACCCCAGAGAAGCAAAGTGCTACTGAAGAACAGGAACATAGTGAGAGGCCTCATACGACCCAACCTTAGAACCTATTACACTGCCACGTTAGTCAAAACAGCCTGGGTACTGATACAAAAAGAGACATATACACCAGTGGAACAGAGTTGAGACGCCAGAGATACCACCACCCTCTTAGGAACAAATGATATTTGACAAAGGACCTAAGATTCTAAAGTCGGATAAAACAGTCTCTTTAACAAATGGTGCTGACAAAATTGGATATCCATCTGCAAAAAAATGAAACAAGACCCACAGATCACACCTTTCATAAAAACATCAAAGTGGATGAAAGACCTAAATATCAAACCTAAAACAATAAAAATCATGCAAGAAAAGATAGAGTCAACAATGGAAGTTTTAATACACAACTTAGATAGACTTCAAAATCTGACAAACAAAGCCACAACCAACAGAAGAGAAAATAAATTGGAACTACTAAGGATTAAACACTTTAGCTCATCCAAAGACTTTGTCCAAAAAAAATTGAAAGACCATGTACAGAATGGGAGAAAATATTTGATAACTACATGTCAGACTGATCTCTGATCTCCATAATCTACAAGTTGTTGCAAAATATCAGCAAGAAAAAGGTAAATAATCCAATTAAGTGATGGGCAAAGAAGATGAACAGACACTTCACCCAAGGAAATGGGCAGACACTTCACCCAAGTAGCCAAAAGAAACACGAGGAAATGCTTGTGATCATTGGCTATTAGAGAAATCGGAATTACAATGAGATACCATCTCACCCCAACAAGGCTGGCCATGATCCAAAAAACACAAAACACCAAATGCTGGAGAGGCTGTGGAGAGTTTGAAACTCTCCTCCACTGCTGATGGGGTTACACAAGGATGCAACCTCCTTCGAAAGCATTCTGGCACATCCTTAAAAAGACAGAAGTAGATATACCATTTGATCTAGTAATCCTACTGCTCAGAATGTGCCCTACAGAATCAAGGGCAGTCACATGAACAGATACATGCACATGAATGTTTATTGCAGCATAGTCCACAATAGCAAAAAGATGGAATCAACCTAGATGCGTAACAACAGATCAATGGATAAAGAAACTGATGCATATAATCAGTGGAACACTATGCAATGGTAAAGAACATTGATGATTTTAGGAAGCATCTCATAACCTGGTTTCAATTGGAAGATATGCTGAGTGAAATCAGCAGCACCAGGACAAATGTTGTATGAGACACTTAGTATAAGGACTTAAAAATAGGCTGAGATACAGAAGAAAAGACTTCGATGGTCAAGGGAGGGAGAGGACTGAGCATAGATTAGATAGTTAATAGAAATTTGGTTGGGTGAAAGCACTGACAGCACACAGTAGAAAGAAGATCAATTTGACTTCAGTGTAAACTGGAAACTCTTCTAATCTTAACTCAGCATTGCAAGGATAGGGTAGCAGGGGTGGAGGTCTGGGGACCATACCCTCAATTGGCATTGAAGCCAATTGTCATAACTGGCCTATTGCTGAAAGAGTCTTCTGCACCCCATATTGGTGAGCAGCATCTGTGGTCTTAAAAGGTAACAAGCTGCCATCTGGATATGCCAAATGGTCCCAACTCAACCAAAACAGATTATCACCAAGGACAACAAAGACATAAGGGAAAAAGAGCCCAGAAGACAGTAGGACCCATGTGAATGAGTGACTGTATCAACATGTGATCAGAAGAACCAGATGGTGCGTGGCCACCACTGAAGACAGACATGATGGAGCACACAATGTCGAGTCCCAGTAGCAACATGAGAAAAAGACTGACCATTTCTGAACAACTCCACTAAAAGAGTGCAGTTGATGGTCTACAGGCCCGGGGGTTCCCCTGGGAGCATGGCCCCTAGACCTGCTGCTGCTCCTGACTAGGAAACATTACTGAGGTCAGCTCTTCGGACAGGAACACACTGGACTTGGGGACACAATGTGACCATATGGTGTGTGTACTGTATGATTCTGTGCATCTATAGCATGCTGTCCTACTGATCTCTTACTAGAAGAGAGAGGAGAGACTGGAGAGGAGGGGACAGGAGATTGTTAAGAGGATATGACATTTATAGAACAAGGAGTGTGCTGTCACCTGTCAAGGAGAGCAGAAGGACCTGAAGCTAGGCAGACATGCAGATTTAATTTGGGTTGTATGCTTTCATGTAATCTCAATTAAAAAGAAAAATCTTAAATTTGAATCATTGGTAGTATACCACATTAATAGACATCTACTTTGGAATGAATGATCCACAGTTAAGAAGTGGTGTTAGCTTCATTACTCCAGATTCAAACATTGATTTTTTTTAGATACATTTTTATGTATATAAAAAATTTAATGTCATTTTCTACTCTGTAGGGATTTTTTTTTTTTTTTTGGCTCTCTGAGAAATGGTAAGTCTTGTGATAAACCCTTAGGACCAAGCAACAATGATTAAGGTTTATGGCTATCCTGGAGGGTAGGGATGATAGCTGTACTAGGATTTGAGGGCTGCCATAATAATTTACCAGAAACTTGGTGGCGTAAAACAAGATAAGCTTATTCTTCCACATTTCTAGAAGCTAAAAACCCCAAATGGAGCCTGTGAAGGCTCTAAGGGAGAATCCTTCTTTGCCTCTTCCAGCTTCTGGGGACTCCTGGTGTTTCTTGGCTTGTGGAAGCATCACTTGAGCCTCTATCTCCGTCTTTACATGCCCTTCTTTCAAGGAAACACTGGTGATGTAGTAGTTAAGCGCTCTGACTGCTAACTAAAAGTTCAGCAGTTCAAAAATGCACCAGATACTGCCTGGCAACACTGTGGGAACAGTTCTGACCTGTCTTCTAGAGTAGCTGTGGGTCGAGATCGATGACAGTGAGTTTGGGTTTTTTTTATTCTTATAAAAGCACTAGTCATTGGCCATTCTGAATCCACAGAGATTTCATCTCAACATCCTTAACTAATTGTATCTGCAGTGATGCTGTTTCCAGATGAGGTTACATCCTGAGGTCCTATGCAGACATGAGTTTTGGCAGACACTGTTCAACCCACTGTGGTCATTGACTGGTGCAAAAAGCTAAACACTCAGCTACTAGCCAGAAAGTTCCAGAAGTGCTTTGGAAGATAGGCCAGCAACCTGCTTCCAAGAGGTCACAGCCTTGAAAACTCCTTAGAGCATATGTTTCTGTACACATGGGGTTACTACTGTGAGTCACAATTGACTTCTTGGCAGGTAACAACAATGTTCAATCCACTGTAGTAATATTTAATTAAAATTATTTAAGCCAAGTCGGAAGGGTGGCTTAAAAATAATGGAATCCATGGATAGTGCAGGTTAACATGCTCCACTGCTAACATGCTTCAGATGCCCCCACAGGTGCCTCAGAAGAAAGGCCTGATGATCTGCATCTGAAAAATAAGCCATGGAAGCTTTGTGGAGCACAGTGCTATTCTGAAACACATGGGTTCACCATGAATTGGAATCAACTCAGTGCTAACTGATGTGTGTTTGTTTGTTTTAAATAATAGTGATACTTCCTTTTGTTATCGAAAACTTTGATATTTCTTACCTTATTGATTTTTATAACATTTGTTTTAGGGTACTTCCATGGCATACCCTATAGAAAGGAATCATTTTAGGGGAAACGTCAGTGTATTCTCTTTCCATTCTTTCATTCTTTCCCAGAAGCAATGAGGCTGGGGAGAGCTAGACATCCCTTAGCCCACTTTTAGCTAAGTGGGCGGGCACAGCATGGAGCTGTGCTGAATATAGTTCTCATGAATATCTCTGTGCCCAGCACACCAAGAACTTCAGCTTCTTGTCTGTGACAAGCAGGGCCTCCTGCTGTATCTAGCCAAGAGTTTCTTGGTTTTGTTTTGTTTTTGTTTTTCTAGTCTGGAGTCACGGAGTGAGATAGGAAGCCCAGTTACTTTGCAGTCCAGCTTTAGCATAGTGGAGTTGCCATGTAATCCCATGTACGTCAGTTCTGTGTGTTTTTATATTATCATCCAAAACTGTGACTATAATCTGAAAAATACATTCGTAATCCTATCTTAAAAATAAAGAAACTTAGGCTAAAGCAGGTGTAAAGGGATTCTTCGCTGAGGTCTTCACTGAGGCTTTCTGAGGCCCCAGTAGTCACTGCTGAGATCAAGAGTTAGAACCTAGATTTCCTAATTCTGTTTAGTTGTTGCATTGTGATGTGAGGACTCCGTAGTAGGATTCAGATTATAATTTTCCCGATATTTTGGATAAGAATTGCATATGTTGACTTTACAGTTTTTAATTTCTGAGTGACCATTGTAGCATGAAGTGTGGTTGGAAGGTCAGGAATCCTTGCCTTCGTATAATAAGTACTATGACTTATTAAGAATGATAAATAAATTGCTAAACCTCCCATAAAACTGTAATGTTTCTAAGAAAGCCCTCTGAAATTTTATTCAACTGCTTGCTGTACCTGCTCCAAGAACACAAAAAAACAGTAATATCTTTAGAGTAGTGGTTCAGACATTGTTGCTGTCTCCAGTTATCTGTGCTTTACTTATTTCCTTCTGTGTTTGTGAATAAATGTGAATTAATTTTTAGTTGTATTCAAGCCAGTATATACTAGTTATGAGTTTTAAAAGAACTGCTTTGAAAAATTATGGAATGGTTTGTTCAGTATCATTTTATAGCATTGTTATTTTATGTGTTTCAAACAGATAAGTGGATTTTTTTTTTTTTCCTGCTTATTATAGCAGGACTGGTTGTGAGTCTTTCCGGATTTTCCATTCTGGAACACACTGTTCATGTGTTTTACATCATTCGGGCAACTGAGGTTCAGACTGATGTTCTGTGATGTCTTTTTGTCAACACCGTTCAAAATAGTTGGTTGATTTCCTCTGCCATTGACTGGATAACTCTTGTAGAACACTAGTTAAACTCTTCTTCCTCCCTTTCATTTTCAGATATTTGTATCTGCTGTTTTCCGGCGATGACCTTTTACCTTTAGACCACTGGGTGTTTAATACAGAGGCTCACCCTCTACCTGTGTTACATTTAGCCAACTCCACACTATCAGGAAATCCTGCTGTTCGGTGAAAGCAGCCCCAGAAGGACCATTCTCACCTGTGATTTGTTTACATGGACCGCTGCAGAAATGCACTGGAGAGGGCGCCTTGGAAAATCTGAACTTCTTACATTGATGTGGCACAGGGAAAAGTGACTCTTGCCTGCCAGACTTTTCAGCTTGTGTAGATACATCAACTTTGAGATTATTCCGTTTTATACCTGACCAAAACATGTTGCAGTACATGTGGGACAGGAACTTGAAATGCTTTGATTCCTAATGGGATGGTCACATGAGAGGTGAAGCTAGCCTGTGACTACTGCATTGTTGAGAGAGTCCTGCAGTCTGGAGACTAGACTTCCTAAGAACAAGCTAGAAGGTGGAGTACCTTGCAGGAACTGGAGATGGCCTTTGGAACCAGTTATGTATTTGTTTTCTCCCACATGAAGCAGCTTTCAAGTCAGATATTTACACATTGTATAATCCGTTTTGTCTCCGTTTCAGTAATGGAATAAGACAGACAACAGTATAACTGCATCAGCAGCAAGAAGATTTGAAAAAGAAACAGAAGTAACTATCCTTGTGTGATTTTCAAGTTCCCCATTAGATAAGTAGACTGACAGCCATTTCAAATCCCAATCTGTTTCATTAAAATTTCTTGGTTAAATTTAAGTTTCTCTGGGGGCATGATCTCCCAAAGAGTACTCTGCTCAAGTTTCTGTCTCCATATGGAATCATGAAAAGTGCTTTTTTACCGTTACCACTGTTGATGAGGCTGGGTTTGGAATTTTGTGCATGTCGTTCTGTCTAGTGTTGATAGCATGACAGAGGTGGGGAAATGCCATAGCCTGTTGCCTTGAAATCTGTTCTAAGAGAAAACCTTGGTTTGCTTGGTAGGAGATGATTTTTTTCCAAACCCAAATATACCAAGTAAATTTTATCCACTTTAACCTTATAAATTTAGTACAGTTATTCAACTTACAACTTTATGTGGCTTAACAAAATGTGCTGTACTGTCATGTGGCTCTGAATTGGCCTCAGTGAGCCAAATTACTATCCTAAATTATTAAATCAAAAACAAAATACAGTGGAGCTTCCTTAAATATTCTGCGTGGAGTGGAGATAGGGGATCTTTATTTATTTTCTCTGAGGGTATTGATTATTCCAAAGAATTAATCAGAAGGTGTCAGAATAATTTTCAGCGATAAATGTGTGGTGCAGTCAATCATGCTTTGTGTAATTTGGGATATAGCTACAGAAATACCTCTTGCCATCAGTAGGGTTTTCAGTGATATTTCTTTTAAAAGAAATTTCTAGTTCTTTATATTTAGAGGGAGAAAAACAAATTTTATTAAGAATTACAGTATAAATATCTAATGCTTGTAAATTTTCTGTCACAGTGTAGGACACTAATTTTCTCCTTTCGGTTTAATATAGGTAGCTGCCATTGACGTTAATAAAAGTTGGGAACAGTATAATTAATATTTAATCTGAATTTCGGGATTTTATGAAATGATTTGTGCAAGTAGATCACATTGGGATTCTAAAGTCGTAGTTCCTTATTTAATAGCTTTTCTTTTTAATTTTCTATTAGTGTATTGTAGATTTAAATTGGAAAAAATTACTAAATTTACGTAATTAAATGTTTTATAAGGTTGATTATCTTACACCGCAAACAGTGAAACCACAGGATTCGACAAATGATTCATAAATGATAGCCACCTCACATTTTTTCACTATATATAGAAAATAAAAAGCATAGCCAGTTTCATTCTTTGAGTAATTCAGAATAAAATTTTAGCACATATTTTGAAATTGTGGTATCTTTTACTACTTGAAAAAAATAAATTTTTGTAATGAGAAGGGTAGACTGTTTTAACATGATTTTAGAAGAAAAAGAAAGTATTTGGTTCTCCAAAAAAAAATTAGCCTTCCTCCTAAAAATAGCACCAGCCCACTTATGAGTCATTGGAGAAAAGTAAAAAACTGATCTGGCAAAACCCACTGGTCGAGACCCAGAGCAGCTGTGTTGATGGCAGTGAACTGTCTCTCATTTTTCTTTAGGAGAACAGAGTCAAAGGGCCTTCCTGGTTTCCTAGGGGCTCCTCATTTAATGAGCAGGCAGAACTTCCTATTCCCAACTACTGTGTTTGTATTGTTTGGATAACTAGAGCTCTAGAGAAGGCAAGATGTGTCCAAACAGGACCAGTTCTGGTACAAGGAGAGAATTTGAGGACAGAGAAAGGGTTTTAGTCACTACCCACTACCTTCCTTTTGGTGATGGAGACTAGGGCTCATAACAATGTTTCTATTCTCTGAATACCAAAGGCCCTTTAAGTCAGCAACAAATGACTTGCCAGTGTTATGTTTATTTCTGTGATACTTTTAAATTATTTCCTCCAAAATCAGCCCTTATCCTGTTATCTGCTTAGCTTCTAGGAGTATTTTTACTTCCTTCTGTTCTCTGTGGGCCTTTGCATTTGTAAACTTTATTACTCAGGTTAAATATGTTGAATTTCTAAGACCTGCTGTAGAGAGCCCAGAAATGCTCCTTCCCAGGTGCCTCTTCAGAGAGCTGGCACCTCACGTGATGCCTTTGGCACAAATGTGCAGAGTAGATCAGTTTGGATGGGACATAACAGAAAGAAAAAATTACCCTCTACCGTCTACATTTATTTCTGTTCATGTTAGAGTCACACTTTGGGTTCAACCCTGATTGTTTTTAATGATTATTATTACGCAATGAGTATAAAGTTGTTAAAACCAAGAGAATGCAGCCTTAACCAAAAAGAAGTCTCAGTACCGAGAATAAGGCCCCAGTCTGGATGTTCTTACTTTCTGGTGGGTTGTATGTGTATGTTGTGTTTTCTAACATGAACTTATTCCTGTCTTTGAGCAGACGTTTATATATAAAAATAAAACCTGAGTATTGAAGGAACATGTCATTTTTGTGGGTGATTGACCTGGAATCTGTATAATGTCATCTAGGACAATGCAGGGCTTCACTCGGTAGATTTCACCCATGCAGCTGGAAATTTTGGCCATCAGCCACACATCTTTTCCACTCTCCATTGCCAAAGTCTTTGTCAAAACTGTGTTGGTAAAAGTGTATGCTTACCATTCTCATTATGCAGTTTCTCTTCAAGCCTGAATTTGTTTGAATGAGTGCCTGAGAGAATGAGTGAACAACACTTATGGGTACCTACTATGTGTCAAGCATTATGCTAGGCACTTTCAAGCATTAGCTAGAACATTTTATGTGATTCCAATGGCATTTTCTGTATGAGAGTAATTAATACCATTAAAATGTTTTCCAGTATGAACCATGCTACAAAATTCTTAATATTATATTTCATTAAATTAAAGAGGAAAAGGTTTATAATATATTTTAGTGTTACTGTATAATACTAACAGCTATAACTAGTTAATAACTAAAATCTCTTGGAAAATGTCAAAGAAATAGTTGATTTCTGAAGCAACTTGGACTAAAATATTTACTTTAGAAATAAAGGCATTCTTATTTTGTTATATCACTTTACATAATTAAAAATCAATGTTTTATAGAAGTGCTGGTTATTTTATATTAAAAATTTTGTCACAATTCACAAGTAACAACTTGCAGTTGTAAATTGTTTTTGTGCTGGTATGGGTCCTGTAATAGTCCCATGCTTTAAAAATATAAAGAAAAATATACTAAAATATTTCTAAGTTCCAAGTAATAGTCCCTAGTACAGTATTTTTGAGCTTTTTTTAATGTTGTCATGCCCTCAAATTAGCTAGCTCCTGCCTTTATCCACACATTACATAAATACAATTATACAAAGAGATTTCTAATACTGTGTGTGTTTAGTTATTGATTTTGGCTGCACATATTCTAAGCAGAGTGTTTGAGTAACCAAATGTAATATGGAAATATTTTAGTGTACTTATTCTGGGTTAAAAACATTGGTGAAGATGGTTTTCAGTTACCTCAGCTCTTTGATATCATGGTGAAAATGTTCTTTTTGATCCATGGGTCAGCAAACTTTTCTTTAAAGGACCAGATAATAAATATTTTAGGCTTTGCAGGCCATATGGCCTATATTTCTATTAAATTCTGCTGCTGAGACATGAAAGCAGCCATTAGCAATATGTAAATTAAAAGACATAACTGTTCTAGTAAAACGCCATTTACAAAAAGACATAGAAGGCTGAATTTGGCTCTAGGGCTACCATTTGCCAAATTTGCTGACCCCTGATCACAAGTTTAATTTGTGTAAAACCTACAATCTCTTTTCTGTATCATCTCTTTATTTTTTTTATTTACATAAGTCATTTTTAAAGATGTCTGAATTCATTTTAAAATGTGTGTACAGTTGTGTGTGTTTATGTAACCTAAAGCTATGTATTTTGTTGTCTTGAAAATAGATATATTCCACTAGAGTCTGTTGAAGTTTCAGGGTGATACGGATGTAATGAAAGAAGCAAAATCTTTGTTCTTGAGATGTACTGTCAATCACTTGTCTTTGCCTTGCGTATTATTAAATGCTGTAATTCCAGAGTCCCCATGTAAAATGAAGGGTCTCTGTGGCGTCAATATATTACATACTTTTTAAGTTGTGCTTACTCATTGAGGTTAGACCAGGACTCTGAATTTCTGAAGCTATAGAAAGTCCTCCAGTTGGTACACTGGACCCTGCAACAAGAATATGATAGAATGTCTAATTTGTGTGCTGTGGAAACCATTCTGTTGACGACTGTAGGCAACAGAAAGTGGGTCATGAACCTCATTTGCCGTTTGGTAGCCACCATTTCTTTTTCAAACTGTGGATAACGACTGATCCTGTTCCCTGCAACAGCTGAAGCCGGAGGAGGGCAGAGAAAGGTAAATCCCATCCTCTTGGCTTGTGTAGCTCCCTCTGCACCTTCACAAGTCAGTGGCACTGTTTCAGAATGCCAGTGTGCATTGTTTCTTTTTTAACTGAACTCTTTCAGCCTCAGGCTTACTGTCTACTGTTTAACGACTAATCCATTTTAAACTTGGTCTGAGCGGAGTAGTTGCAGAACTCAAAATTACATGACATCTCATATGTGGCACAATGCACCAGTCATTCTGAAAGATAATACATTTTCACCAAGAAATTCACCAACTATTGCACCATTTTTGGAAATTGTGGAGAAAGGGGAAGCCAGAATTCAGAGTGATAGAGCAAGGGATTTATTGGCTCTTTTATACTGTAGATGAATTGCCTTTCTAGGTCCTGGGGATTTCCCTCTACCTTGCTATACAGGTCCCTTCAGCTCCGTGTGAATGTTAAGTGTAGGTATCCATACACCTGCACACACAGCCTGCACACTTACATGTTCATATACAGAGGGTTCTGAACAATTGCAGTTGTTGTGCAGCTATTTTAATGCTACCAATTGTATACCAGAAAAACTCCTGAAGATAAGCTCAACTTTTTGTTAGGAAAAAGATGTTTCTTAGAAAATTTGGAAATTGTTGTGGATTAAGTAAATAAAGCATCCCCAACTTTAATTACTGGATTTGGACGCTGAAATTCCATTCTCTAATCTTGGTGGTGTCAGATTCACTGATAAAATTTTTCCCTAAGCTGATGAATAAATGGGGTGAGTATAGCCTCCTAAATGGGAAACCCACTGGCTGCTCCTGAACTGGTTTCCAGTTATGTCCTCCATAAATAATTTTTACGAATTAAAGGTGATATTATTGTGTATTAAAGATCAAATAAACATGTTCTTTAAGTGAAAAATGTTTGTTTCTCCTTTTCTACCCACTGACATAGCCATCATTAAATCTTCCTGTCTAGAGAATGGAAACCCTGGTGACATAGTGGTTAAGTGCTATGCCTGCTATCCAACAGGTCGGTAGTTCAAATCTACCAGCCACTTCTTGGAAGCTCTGTGGGACAGTTCTGCCCTGTTCTATAGGGTTGCTATGATTCAGAATCAACAGCAGTAGGTTTGGTTTGGGGGGTTATTTAGAGAACAGGAGCTTTGGTTTCTACTCGTTGTCTTCAGTCTGCCGCAATTAGAAAGTATTCTTTGCTTCAGTTTATCTTTGCTTTTCGTAATGTTACAGAAAGACTAAGAATTCTTTTTGTTCCAGTTGATTTCAAGAAAATGAGCTGTAGACACATGTAACAACCTTGTACTATTACTGTGCCTGCTATCTCTTAGTCTAGTCCAGCTTCTGAATCATCACACTTAGAAGATTGCATCAGTCACTGGACCTGATTCTGTCACATTAAAACTGGACATGACCCTACTTAAATGATTCTTGTGCTAAAATAGGCATGAGGGACTTGAGGACTACAATCAGCTGGACTGAAAATAGTGATTACTGATGCTGTAAAAGCAAAATTTATTTAAAATAGACCTACACAGCATCAAATACAGTAGTGGTGAAACCTGAAATAACAGCCAATTTTGCATTCTTGAGGTCCAATACTTCCTAGCACAGTTAATTTCGACTTGATCAAAATTTTAGACTCATTGCATTGTGGATGTATCAAAATATAGTCTATACTCTGCCCTCCCCCCCACCCCCCGGAACAACCGAAACAGGATGAGATATAAAGGAGCTCTAGGAGATTACAATTTTATAAAACCTGGGTTTCTGCTAGATTTCTGAAATTTTTATTCCATTGGATCGGCAAGGGAATTACCAACATACAAATAGCATTCTCTACATAAGTACAGATCCTGAGTGAGCCTGCGCTTTATGTGTTAGATGACTTCAGACAAATTTCTTAAACCTACCAAGTCTAATTTTCTTGTCTTGAAGTAGAGGTAATACAGAATTCTTAGGGGAATTGCATAAGAAACATCCGTGTGCTTGGCCCAAAATAAGTTCACAACTTTAATTTTTATTGATGATTTCCATTACCAACAAAAATGGAGTAATCTGATTCATAAAGGAATAGGAAAAAAAAGGGAAAGGACAGTTGGAACAGGGCAGTAAAAAGCCAAGCAAATCATCTAGTCCTCATTCTACATGCAAGGAAACTGAAGCCCCAAAGGGGTGAACCAAAGGGACCGGATGATCTTTAAAATGGTATTCCAGGTTTATCATTCATGATTCTGTGAACTAAGACTGCAGGTTTTGTTATCATGAAAGGTTTAATGATACGCAACTATATTCATAATTCATATGAACCAAACAGCTTAAAACCTGTACAGAAGTTACTTTTTTGTCACGACACATACACAGCAAAAATAGGCACTAAAAGTCAACCAGTTATCTTTGTGTGGTAAGAACATAAGTAAATTATTTGCAGTTTGCTTGTTTAACTTAAGGCATGTTTTAAGAGTAGAATTCAATGATTTTAGTATGTTCATACAGTGGTACAACCATTCTAAAATCCAGCTTTATCCATCACCCCAAAAAGATGCTTATTTCCAGCCAGTCTCCATTTCCATCCTGACTGTCTCTATTGATTTGTGTGTAGATGGGATCACACAATATGCCTTTTTTTTCTGGTTTCTTTCACTTAGCCTAATGTCTTCAAGGTTAATCCATGCTGAAGCAAGTATCAAGATTTTGTTCCTTTTCATTCCTCAGAATACTTTGTTGTATGGCTCTACCACATTTCGTTTATCCACTTACCACTTGGTAGACATTTGGATAATTTCCACTTTTTGGCTAGTATGAACAGTGCTGCTGTGAACATTTGTATATAAATGTTTGCATTTTTCTTGCGTGTACACCTAGGAGTGGAACTGCCTAATCATAAGATAAATATATGCATAACTTTTTTAAGAAACCACCATACTGTTTTCCAGAGTAACTGTACTGTTTTACATCTCCTCCACTGATGTCTGAGGACACCAGTTTTTCCATATCCTCATGGGTTTGATATGCATTTCCCTAATGACTAATTATGTTGAGCATCACTGCTAATGAGGCACTCATGTTTCTGGTGAAATATCTTTGAATGTTTTGCTCATTATTAAAATTGGGTTGACGTATTGCATTGAAAGAGTTATTCAGTACTCAAGATTTATTTTCTCTAAGAGTGTGGTTTGTCAATTTTTTAATTGTGTGTGTGTTTTGAAGCACAAAAGATTTTCAGTTTTGAAGAAGTTTAATTTAACAGTGCCTTATGGATTGTGCCTTTTCTGCATAATCCAAGGTCATAAAGATTTTAGACCTATAGTTTCTTCTAGAAATCTTACAGTTTCAGCTTTTGCATTATGTCTGTGATACATGTTGAGTTAATTTATTGTGTATGGTAAAGATTTAAAGTCATCTGTACATGTAGCTGTCTAATCATCCAGTATTATTTATTGAAAAAAGAAAAAATATTTTGTCTATTAAATAGCCTTGCACCTTCGTCAGATACCAACTAACCATAAATGTGATGTTTTCTTTCTAGACAGTTTTGTTCCATTGATCTCTGTCTTATGCAAATACATCACTCCAATACCAAAGAACCCATAAGATTAACAGAATGCATCTTATCTAGGATGAGTTTAAGAGACTCTCCAGGAATGTATTTTTTTAAATTATTCTCTAAGTTGTTATCAAAACTTTGATGAGCCCCAAACTACTTAGCTTAGGCACAGCATGTTCAGCAGTAAGAATCCATAAACTTGTGCCACCAGAGGGCAATAATCTCTCTTTACAGAGTCTTCAGCTGGTTGAACTCTGAGAAATTGGAGATGCAGTGAAGCCCCTTGCTCACGTTTTCCAGTATACCCTGATGATGAGTCACGAGAGGGATGCGATGGCTTTCGGAGCTCAAGCACACGTCCCTCACTGAGGATGTGCTGGCACCAGCAGCATCTTCTGGCTGCCCTGGGCTCATGCCTCACTGAAGCCAACTCAGTGATGGAATGTTTTCCAACCAGAAGACAGATAGTGGTTTCAAAGGACTCCCGTTTCCTTCAAAACAATGTGCACTTGACTGTTAACAAAAGGTGGTGGTTCGAACCCACCCAGTGGCTCAACAGAAGAAAGGCCTGGTGATCTGCTTCCGTAAATATTACAGGTCTATGGGGCAGCTCTACTCTGCAGTGTGTGAGGTCACCATGAGTCTGAATTAATGTGGTGGCCACTGGTTTAGCTTTCAAAAAATGACTGCTGTTCCTTAAAAGATTTTGAGCTAATAGGTAAGAGTTGCTAAAAGGTGAGAAAAAAAAATTCCTATCAGAAGAAAATTCTAATTTAAACCCTACAAATGATTTCAGCTCATGGAGTACATAGGTATGCTGTGGCATAGTATATTTAATGATACTAATGTAATTGCTCAAGGTTATAATTATATCACTGTTTAAGAATTAGTCTTTTAAATGTTTAGTGAACAGTAACAATATGCTGAGAACTGTGCAAGGCATTGAAGAAAGAGCCAACTATGACAGTGAACTTGTGGGCTCTAAGAGGACAGAGCGCCAAGCCAAAAAATTACATTTTTCTGGTAAAGCTGTGTATAGAGCAGTGTATAGAGGAGAGAAACTCTGGGATGGAGGTAAGTTATTACAACATAACTAGGAATAATGAATCCAGATTGTAAGTCTTGTCTTGAAGCAAGAGAAGGGAATTTGCTTATGCCAAGCATGAGGTTTTGGGGGCTGGATATATTCCTTTTGGAGTAGGGAAGAACCGCGTGATGGGAATTGAGAGTGGAGGGAGTGCAAACCACCCAAACTCAAGCTTTCAGAGAATAATCAGTCATTTGGCTGAAACTGAAGGAATGAGAAGTTCGTTGGATGTAGTAGGAGTTTGGCTGCAACAAGCAAGGGAAAAGGAATTCTAGGAGAGGGAAGCATCACTGAAGCAAGAAGAAAATTTGTAGTTTAAACAACCTAATATCCCAGACAGGGCTTCAGAATAGCTAGCACAATGTGTGTCATTCCTGAGGAATAGCAAGGATGCTAGAGTAGAGTGAGCTGGGGACAGTGGAAGGAGAGGAGGCCACAGAAGTCACATGGGCCCAAGAGCCTAAGGTGTTGTGGGCCATTGTAAGAGTTTGGCTTCTATGCTAAGTGAGATGGAAGCTCCTGGAAGGCTGAACAGAGGTGCAACACAGTCTGCTCTGTTTTCACAAATTGCTTTGGCTTCTGTGTAGATAAAAGATTGTAGGGGTACGTGGTAAGACAAGGGAAATGGGTTAGGAGACTACTCAAATAATCCAAGTGAGAAATGATGATGCCTTACACCAGTAATGAAGGCAGTGATGTGGCCTCTTACTTTGAAGATAACACTGAAATGATTTGCTCATGGGCTAGATGTAGGTATGAGAGAAAGAAAGAAGTCAAGGTTAATACTAAAGTTTTTAACCTGAGCAATGGAAGAATAGAGTATGTACTATTTACTGTATGAGGCAGATTAAAATTTAGGTAAAGTATAATTAAGAATTTGTTCTTAAACAGGCTGCTTTTGCAATTTCTGTTGTACAGGTAAGTAGACAGAGTGTTTGGCTATGTGAACCTGGAGTTCAGGAAAATCTAGGGTTGAGATGTATTTAGCAGATCATCAGCATATAGCCACTTGCACTGGTTGAGGTCACATAGGGAGTTAGTACAGGGGACGTAAATCATCTAAGGGCTGTGTAGCTGAGGTACTCTAATATTTGAAGATCTTGAAAGGTAACTGCTATGATAGACCAGATAAAATAAGGACTGGGAATTGACCACTGGAGTTGGTGACATGGAGCTTCTTAATGACCTTGACATAAAACAGTTCTGTGGAATGAAAGGAGCAAAACCAGCCCAGAGTACTTTCAAGAGAAAGTGGGAAAAGAGGTGGAGACAGTAAGTATAAATGGGTTTTGATGCAAGCAATGGGGAACAGAAAAATGAGTGGTAGCCAAATATAGGAGATTTTAAAAAGAAAAATCTGTTGCCATCGAGTCCATTCTGACTCATAGCGAGTCTATAGGACAGAGTGGAACTGCTCCATAGAGTTTCGGGAGAGTACCTGGTGGATTTGACTTGTGGACCATTTGGTTAGCAGCCGTAGCACTTAACCACTACACCACTAAGGTTTAAAATAGAGTAGACAGAGGACCAAAAAAAATGCTTTATTTTAGACGGATGTGTTGTAACGTTTATATCCTTCTGGGAATGATCCAGTAGAGAAAGGACATTGGATGTTGCAGGGGAGAGGACAGTTGCTGGAGCCATGTCCTTGGGTAAGCACTAGGCATGCAATCTAATGCACAAGTAGAGGAGATGCCCCACAGCAGAGTCTGGAAAGTTCACTCATTGTAGCAGGATGAAAAGCAGAGTGTATGGAAAGACATGTCAGAGGGAGCATAATGCAAGAGAAAAGCACATAGAAGGTTTCTCCTGATTACTTCTATTTCTCAGTGGACTCAGAAGTAAAATAATTAGTTAACAGTGGGAACAGAGGAGGAAGTGTTGAGATTTAAGAAAAAAAATAAGATGTGAAAAAGAGTAAGTCATTTGCTGGAAAGTGAGAGTATGGGAGAACTAGGGAGACTGCCTCAATTGGATTATCTGTCCAATTGGAATAATAATGTTACCTCCTGACTTTCCACCAGCCCTGCCACTGAGGATAATTTAAAACACCAAGTCAAATTTGAAAAAGGAAAGGAAAATAGGTCTTTTAAAAATTATTGAAGAACTGAAAGTGACTGAAGGTCCTAAGGCCAAAGAAGTAACCCCAATGCTCAAAGCCACCTTTGACCCACGTGAGCTTGCTAGTATCTGGAACACTGAGTTCTTTAGCTGTGTCTAGGAGGGAGTGTCAGAATCTTTCCCTCATCAGTTGTCTGCTGGATTCCCAGGCCTTTGGCTTCCCGTTCAAGACTGAAGATTGAAGGTGAGAGAACACTTCTGTGTACCACTGTAAAGACTGTAGGGAAAAGAGTATGGCAAAGCCTCTGTCCTCAGGGATCTTGTAGTGGGTGAGGAAAACGGAGTTTCAGTAATTGACTCTGAAGGCTTGATTATAAAGGGACCTGAGATGAGGAAGGAAAAAAAAGAATCTGAGGGTGGGAGCAGCAACTGGGTCTACTGGGGATTCTGCATGGAGGCACCATGCCCCCAGCATCACTACCTTGGCCAGCCTGTGGGAGCAGGAGATGCAGAGCACAGCAAACCCAACACCAGCATCTTGGGACATTGCATGTTAGAGGCTCTCTGGCCTTATGAGAAGGTCACAGGTCTTCAGCACAGCACACAAGTCCCTTTGTGCTCTGGCCAGTTCTGCTCATTCTTCCAGCTGTATCACCTCCATTTCCTACTTCACATCTATAGTTTAGCAACACCAAAATGGACCACTTGATTGGCTGATAGAAAAGGAAAATAAACAGGAACATAAGAGCCAGACAGACAAATCACACATGTGGATGTCTGGTGTGTACATGTAGGGTAGAAGATGGGGCAGATGTTGTGAAACAAGTATGGTATCATGTAAGCATGTGCTTATATACAGTGTCTCACTCTGTGTGACCACTGAAAGAGGACAGATGTGGTGGAGATGATGTCCTGGACTGGCCATCATTCTTCCCTGCTGGAGTTCAACCCACCATGACTGTCAGACAAGCCCAGCTCATGGGTTCCAGCAAGAACTTTCACACTCTTGTGCTTAGCTAAGGGCACTTTAAGGCAGAAAGGGCAAAGTGAAACGGGGCCAATTAACTCCTTGTCTGCATGTAGAGCCCAGAGCAACACGTGTGTCCTCCTCATCAAGACAGGTAATGTCACTGAAGGGGCAGCCTGATTGGCCTTGGGGTCTGTGTTAGTGTTCTTCAATGCAAAGAGCAGGAACCAACGCTAACTACTTAAGCAAAAAGGACTTACGGGACAGATCTGTGGAGTTCAGACAATCTACAAAAACCTGGAGGCGTAGGCTTAGAGAATGGGAAGGAATGAGGGGCTCGGGAAGGAATTAGGGGCTCAGGAAGGAAAGCCACAGAAACCACCGGGCTGGAGGCCACTGCCCGCAGCCTACACTGGTGGACCTGTTCGTATGGACCATTTGCCCTGCAGCCTCATGCAAGCTCTGAAGGCTATGTGTTGCACAAATGGTGGAGAGGAGTCTACTTGCTTACTGTAGCTGCCAACAAGAAATTTCTACCCACTGAGATTCACACAGTGAGAGAGTCCCTAAACTTGGAAGTATTTTCTGGTGCTGGCAAGTAACCTCAACAACAAAAAAGATAAATACTCTCGATCAAGTCAGACACACTGGGTTCAAATGCTAAGTTACTGTACATTCACTGTTGGCTAGGAACCAGGCAGCTAATACCCCTGAGCCTCAATTTTCTCATCTAACCATGAGATGATACATCTCTCACATGGTGGTTGTGAGATTTCATAACATTGTCCTATGTGGCATCACTCGCCAGACTAGCTGAGGCTTCAGACCTTCCTTCCTTAGCAACTGCCCTGCTGGACAGGAGCCTGGGCAGAGGCTTCTTGGACTTTGCATGCAGACGTATCACTTGACTTGAGTGTTGCCCAACACCTCCTAGTCAACCATGGGTTGACAGGTAGGGGTAGTTGCCACACATCTGTGAAGTCTATATATCCCTCTATAAGTGAGATTCTTGTTATTCAGTTTATCAATATGCAAGAATACTCTTTTATCTTGAACCTTCCCAATATGCAAGGCACTCTGCTACTTACATTATAAACATTGTCTCATATAACCCCCATAACAAACCACAAGGTAGGTACTTTGTCATTCCAATGATGATGCTAAACCTTACTAAGGTTAAGTAGCTTGCTCTGGGTCATCTGAAACCAGGCTGTGAGACTCCAGAGCATGTACTCCTGACTAGTAGGCAATACTATATCACAACAATGGCTTATTGTGCCTGCTGTGTACCCTACCCTCACACTTTAGCTTGTAACATGAAGCCAACCTTCCCTGAGTCAGTTACAAGAATCTTGCAAACCCCTTCAGAGGTGGATCAGTCTCTTTCTCCACATCCTGGTCTAACTTTATTGCCAGGGCAAGGTGAGTCCAGTAGAAGCTCTGGGCTTCCTGCACTAGTCTGCACCTAACCAAGTTCTTGGAAGCATGGCCAGTCACTTCCCTCTAGGGCTTAAAGTAAGCAACGCCAGAGTAAGTGATCCACTGTGGTCAAGGGCGTCATGGCCCTCAGGTAACCCTCTGCCCTGGGATGGGGCCAAGGACTAGGCCTACAGGAGCCATGCAGGACCTGGCATGCTGTTATCAGTGCTCTCACCGGGGGAGTCCCTGAAGACATCAGGAATGAAAAGATCGTTAGACTTCTGGAAGCTTCCCAGGACATGTTTAGAAAATCTTGAAAAGGGCACATGTGATGCAATTTTGCACAGTTACTTCTGGGCATTTAGAGCCCCAGCACCCATCAGGTACCAGGAAATGGCAGTGCTGTTTGTGGTGAGCAAAGGGAAGTAATGCACACCTGCTTCCAGGGGAGATGGTGCATTTCATTTTGACGAAACGTTTGAGGAAATGTTTCTAAGAAACACAAAATGAAACATCTGAGTGGTATTTTTCCACTTGGCAAACATTTCTGGTTTTCCATCTGTGGTTCATAGGGCACAAGGTACTCGTTGCTTACTTTCCTTCTTCCTCCACCCACATGTTCTGTCAGCCTAGCTCAAAACAGAAGGACTAGAAGATCAGTTGTGTGCACACAGCACACTGAGCTTTTCCTCATTGGAAGGTAGAGAGCCAGCTTGGGAGAGGTATAACATCATCGTTCATACAGAAGCTGCAGTTTAATGTTCATGGACCAGCAACATGTCTTGAAAAGTAAGGCAGGGAAGAAGTGTACTCCTTGGCTTTGCCAGGAGACCTCAGAAATCTCACTTGATGTGGTTCCCAGCCCCCCAGCATCATTAGGAAGGAGAGGTGCAAAAGACAAAGCCACCCAGAGCACTTCAACCAGAGTGAAGCTTCACATCACTTTACCTTCTTGAATTTAAGAGCTGCAAACCCTGGTGGCATTGTGGTTAAGTGCTGCATGTGATAACCAAGAGGTTGGCAATTCAAATCTGCCAGGCACTCTTTGGAAACTCTGTGGAACAGTTGTGCTCTGACTTACAGAGTCTATATGAGTCAGAATCAAATCAACGGCAATGGGTTTGGTTTTTGGAGCCTTCTCCTAAGGAAAGCTAGAATTAATGCATAGACTAGTTTGAAGGGGTGCTTGAGACCATCTCTGGGGATGGTTTGCAAATGAAGAAACCAAGAGAAAACGGGCTGAGGCTTTTTTTAATGCACACAACATTTGTTAAACTATTTACAAAACATAATCTGTAATCATTAGCACTGAGTGGAGGATTTACAAAGATATGTTGAGTCCCCACTGTTGAGGAACTAGCTGTATATTGTCATTTCTGTTTTGCTTTCAAGGTGGTTAAATCAGGTCAATTGCCCTTAGAAGGGCTTCAGCCCAGAGAGTCTTCTTAGTAATTTCAAAGTTCAGTTTGTTCTAAAGGAGACGTTTTATGAGGCCAATAAAGGAATCAGAGAACTTTTGAAAGGTTTTCAGCTTGAGAAACTGGAAACATTGAGTTGACATTTCTGATGCAGGGAAAAGAGCAAGAAGGATAGATTAAGGAAGGACTGATGGGCTCACCTTTGAGCAATGTACATTCAAAGTGCTCATTCTATACCTGATTGGAGGTGTTGAGGAGGCAGTCGGGATATTTGAGTTTAGGGTTTAGTCAAAACTACGTATTGTCGACCAGAAGGCAAGAGTTCCTTACGCTTGATAGGCATGTACATACTGATAGCAGATGCCACAGGAAGGTATTAGAATCTCCTTCACCAGAGCAATTTCAATAAAATAATGAGAGTGGAAGTCAAATTGTGGGGGTGATACAGGAAATGAGAGCTAGGACATAAATAGAATGAATGTAGATTATTTGGTTAAAAAAGACGACTTTGGACATTTTTAATTCTCTATTTTTCTTTATTTTCTGTTTCATTAATTTATTTCATTCTACTTTGGTTATCCTGTTTTTTGTTTCTAACTTATTAGGGTTGGACATGTAAATAATTTTCATACTTTTCTAACATAAGTATGTAAGACTATGAATTTCTTCATACATCACATATGATGTTCACACATTTTAATAAGTAGTAATTTCATTATTTTGTTCTAAGTCCTTTTAAATTTCCATTATTAATTCTTATTTGACCATGCCTCCTGTCTTATCCCAGACAAGCATGTAATTACAAAGATAAACATACTGCAGAAAACCAACAAGAATGACAGACATATGGTCTGGAGGACATCTATCTCAACTGGCATAGAATAGTTTATAAAGAAAATGTTCTGAATTCTACTTTAATGAAGAGTCTTAAAAGCTTGTGAACAGACATCTAATATAACATCTAACAGCATCAGTGGTCTTAAAAGCTTGCAAACAGCCATCTAATATATATCGACTAGTCCCAACCTGTCTGGAGCAAATGGGAATAAAGAAAACCAAAGAAACAAGGGAAAAATGATCCCAAAGGACTAAAGGACCATAACTACTACAGCCTCCACTGACCAAACTGAGTCTAGCACAACTAGATGATGCCTGGCTACCACCACTGACTTCTCTGACAGGGCTAACAATAGGGGGTCCTGGACAGAGCAGAAGAAAAATGCAGAACAAAGTTCAAATCATCCTCCCCCCTAAAGAGACCATACTTACTGGTCTGCGGAGATTAGAGAAACCCTGAGACTATGGCCTGTGGACACCTTCTTAACTCAATACTGAAGTCCTTTCTGAGGTTCACTCTTTAGCCAAAGATTAGAGAGGTCCATAAAATAAACAATAACACATGTAGTTCAACCATGAATATGAAACTAAATGGACACATCAGCCCAGAGTAAAGGATGAGGAGGCAGTAGAGTGCAGGAAAGCTGGATATGGGGAAATGAGGAGCAAGAAGGGGACAGTGCTGGCAAGTCACACAGTTGGCAATTGATGTCACAAAGCAATATGTGTAATAATTGTTTAATGAGAAACTAATTTGCTGTTTAAACTTTCACCTAAAGCACAACTTTAGAAAAGGACAGATTTGAATAACAAATGGAAATCCTACAAATGAAAAAAATACAGCCATTGAAATGAAAAACACACTCAATGGATTGAACAGAAGATTAGACACACTGAAGAGAAAATTTATACAGAATGCAATGTAGAAATATAAGAGTAATGGGAGAAAATGAAAGAGAAGTTAAGAGACATCAAAACTGGAAGAGCTAATGTATATCTGACTACAGTTCTAAAGCGAGAATATGGAGAGAAGGGAAGAGACACGGTATTTAAGGAGATCTCAGAAATGATGAAAAACATAGATGAGTCCACAGATTCAGTAAACATAACACACTAAAAGAAAAGTCGAAACCCAGTGCTGTCAAGTCAATACTGCCTCATAGTGAATAAAAAGAAATCTATGCCTAGACATGTCATAGTCAAATGGCAAAATATAAAAACCATAGAAAAGATTTTTGAAAGCAACCAGGAAGAAAAGACAGAAGACTTAAAAAGGAGAGTTAGAATTCAGAGTTGACAGCAGAACAGTAGAAGCCAGAAGATGGACTGCAAAGTGTTGAAAGAAAATGTCTATCAACCTAGAATTGCATACCTAACAAAAGTATTGTTCATGAATGTCTTAGTCGCCTAGAGTTGCTGTAACAGAACTACTACAAGTGGATGGTTTTAACAAACAGAAATTTATTGTCTTATAGTCTAGTGGTCTAGAAGTGCAAATTCATGGTACCAGCTCTGTGGAAAGGCTTTCTTTGTCAGCTCTGAAGGAAGGTACTTGTCCTTAATCTTCTAGTCTAGGAGCTTCTCAGTGCTGGAACCTCAGGTCCAAAGGATATGCTCTTCTCCTGGCTTTGCTCTCTTGGTGGTATGAGATTCCCATGTCTCTCTGCTTGTTTCTGTTTTATAACTCAAAAGATATTGGCTTAAGACACTATCTAATCTTGTAGATCCCATCAATATAACTGCCACTAAAACATTACATCATAGTGACAGGATTTACAACACACATGCAAGTTACATCAGATGACAAAATGGTAGACAATCACACAATACTGGGAATCATGACCTAGTCAAGTTGACAGATATTTTGTGGGGACACAACTCAATTCATGACAATGAATAAGGGCAGAATCTTTACAGGAAACAAAACTAAAGGCATTTTCCAACAAAGGAATTGTTCTAAAAGACAAATTTAAAGAAGGAAGAAAATGATCCCAGAAAGATGATTTGGTATGGAAGAAAACTGGTAAGCAAATATATGGCAGCTATATCAATAAACAGTCCTTTCTGGGTTGAAAAGACAGAGCCACAATGCTACATAGGCTCCAAGGAGGAGAATCAGAACTAAATTCTAGGAGAAGAATTAAGATATATTTCATTCAATTTCAAGACTTTAAGTTAGTAGATACAAATGGTAAACTTTGAAGACAACCCCTAAAACAATGAAAAGAGCCTCCAAACAGTTCAAATCTATAAATAGATGAAAAAGAAGTAAAGGAAAACTTAATTTTTATAGAAAGCAAGAATGTAGAAAGTACAGACATTTTAAGATTAAAATATAACAGCTTCATGCTATTCATAAGAGATGGCAACTAAATCATATGTGGATAAGTTAAGTGCTCCCATAGAAGTGTTTAACATCAAAGGGTGACATAGTCAGACTTGTGCTTTAGAAAGATCAGGCTGACTGTAAAGTGGAGTGTGGACCATACAGAAGACAAGGTTGAAGGACGGAATGACAATTAGGAAGAGTCACTATAGTCTAGGCTAGAAATGATGAGGGCCTGAGCTGTGGTTGGACACCTTGTTTTTGTAGGTTGTAGTAACAGGGGGATAAGCAGGATAGACTGGGAGACTAAAACAAAAAAAAAAAGATACCTCTGTTATCCCAAGCCAAGTGCTGTCGAGTCGGACAGGAAAGCCAAAAATGGCCTTGTTCTTAAAGCTAAAACAATAGCTGCAGGCTTCTGGTCTTGTATAGGGAAATGTAAATACTTGTGCCATAGCCAATACATGAGTTCTGAGTTCAGCTATTTTCATCCAGGCCTTTGGAGCTGTGAGAGTCTGACCTTGTTTCATTTACAAGTTACATCATTTGTGCCCTTCTGCTTTTTAGGGAGGTGGTTGTCAAATTGTTAGGTTGAAAACCTGTCTTCGGCATTTTCGTTTGAGGCTCTGCTCCCTCAGAAACTAGAATAACACTGTAGAGAGAGAGAAACACACAACATCTTAAAACTACCAACCAGTATGGAAATTAAAATGATTTCTCACACTTATGAATAAATCTTGGCTGTTGTCAAATCTCAACTCTCACAAATTTTTAACACCTCACCTTGGGAAGAGATAACATTATTTTATTAGGTAGAGCAGGTACTATTATTCAGATTTTTTTTTTTTTTAATTGATGAAGAGAGAGAGCTGATGTGGCTTGACCAAGATCACTCAATAGTAAGTGTCAAAGAGGAGAATGGAAACAAGGTCATCTGGTATAGGGCCAGTTTCTGTTTCAGGTGTGAACTTGTTTTGGTAATAAGAGAGAGTCAATGGAATTGAAACTGGCCAACTTCAGCCTGTATTTCGATCTTCCTCCACCTACTAATTTCTTTCTAAAGAAGTTTGTTTTTTCCAACTAATAAGAAAAAAAACTTGAGGTAAATGTAAAACTCTGCATTTAGATTTTAATTGCATGTAGATTTCTCAAGCTCAAGCTAGAGGAGGCAATTCCTGAGAAAAAGACCTTTATCCAACCAAGAGTAGTTCCTGAAAGAGAAAATAGAGAACGAAATCAACAAAGAAATAAAGAAAATTTTACTGACCAAAAACCATGAATTTACACCTTGAAAAGACACTCTTGAGTGTCCATCAGAAAAAGTAAAAATACACAGTTGTTCTTGTTGTTAAGTGCCATTGAGTCAGTTCTGACTCACTGTGCCCCTGTGTACAGCTGCACAGTCTGGCACCATCCCTACAATCATTGCTGTGTTTGAACCCACTGTGGCAGCCATATCATTGAGGCTTTTCCTTTTTCCCTGACCCTCTACTTTACCAAGCCTGATGGTCTTCTTCATGGACTGATCCGTCACAGTAATATGGTCAAAGTATCTGTCATCAATCTTCCCCTAGTCTAGGAGCGTCTCAGTGCTTTCTCCTCCTGGTTCTTTGTTCTCAGTGGTATCTGGTCCCCCTCCTTTCTGCTCACTTCTCTCTTTTATATCTCAAAAGAGACTGACTCAAGATACTTCCTAATCCTGTAGACTGAATCTTGCCTTACTGACATAACTGCCCCTAATCCTGCCTCACAAACATCATAAAGGTTAGAATTTACAACATGAAGGACAGTCACATCAGATCCCAACTGGAGGCCAACCACAGTACTGGGGCTCATGGTCTAGCCAAGTTGACATACGTTTTCAGAGGAGAAATTCAATCCATAACAGAAACATTATGTATAAACTTACAAATATATTTTGATATGTACATAAAGAAACACAAATCATAAAAATTTACTCCAGTGATGAAGAGTTGGGTGATGTTGACTTTTGTCATTTGCAGTAATAACCGCACTTGTAGAAGGTTCTAGATCATCTGGATTATCCCTGGGAATAGGGATGGCATTTTTAGTCAGATACTTAGTGAGAGCTGTTTATAGGGTCCTTTTTTTTTTCTGTTTGCCATCTTTGGCAAAACAGTTAATGTTTAGATCCATGTTTTCAAACAACAATCCCCCTGATTTAGTTTAGAAAAAATTCCAGCTAATCCTTTCACTGTAAAATTTTTTGACAACTTCTCTCATTCCTCTTGCACATTATTTCTTTCTTCTTCAGTATTTCTCTCTCAAGAATCCATTAAGGTTGTCTCTGTCAATTCTTTATGTTGGTTGTAAGTGTGGTTTGTTTTAACTCAAACAGGTTGTAAGTCATGGACTACTTGTAATTGAATTTGAGGATAACAAAAATCTTTTATAAAATCGCACCTGTATCTAAGAATTTTTGGAAGGCAGCTACTTGGTCAACCGACAGACAGAAATTCATGTTCATGCTCATTCCAAAGAAAAGTGATCCAATGGGAAATTATAAAATGATATAATTAATACCACATGCTAGCAAAATTTTGCTGAAGGTAATTCAAAGATAACTGCAGCCATACATATATAGACCTGACAGAAATTCAAGCTCATTTCAAAAGAGGACGTGGAACAAGGGGTATCATTGCTGATGTTAAACAGATCTTGGCTGAAAGCAGAGAACACGGAAAGATGTTTACCTGTATTTTATTGATTATGCAGGTCATTTGACTGTGTGGATCATAACAAATTATGGATAACATTGGGAAGAGTAGGAATCCCAGAACAATCAATTGCACTCTTGCAGAACCTGCACATAGATCAAGAGGCAGTTGTTTGGACAGATAAAGAGGGATACTTCATGTTTTAAAATCAGAAAAGAGGTGAGCTGTTTTATATCCTTTCACCATAGTTATTCAGTCTGTATAGTGAGCAACTAATCCAAGAAGCTAGACTGTATGAAGAAGAATGTGGCATCAAGTTTGGAGGAAGACTCAGTAACAACCCGTGATGTGCAGATGACACAATGTTGCTTGCCCGGAGTGAAGAGAACTTGAAGCACTTACTGATGAAGATCAAAGACTACAGCCTTCAGTATGGATTACACCTCAACATAAGAAAACAGAACTGCTCACAGATTGGGCCAGTAAACAACACCATGATAAACAGAAAATACTGAAGTGGTCATGAATTTATTTTACTTGGATCAACAATAGAAGTAGTAGTCAAGAAATCAAAAGACATCACATTTGGCAAATCTGCTGCAAAAGAGCTCTTTGTTTTTTAAAAAAAACAAAGCTGTCACTTTGATAACCAAGGTGTGCCTGATCCAAGCCATGTTATTTTCAGTTGCCTCATACTTCATGCTAAAGCTGGACAACAAATAAAGAGGACCAAAGACTACTGCTCCACTGTGCACATACAACTCTTCACTATGTGCCCCTTCAAAAAGTATGGTCACCTTTTCAGAAATTCGTGGTGCACAGCGGTGGCAATGGAAAGGGTCTGTGAGTCTTCTACAGTGACAATGAGGCTTGCTGTGTTCATGATGTGCAGGGCATGAGCCCAGGCTGTTGCTGTGTGAGTCATGCCTGGCCTGTATCCCTAACTCCCAGGCTGCCCTTGGTATCAGACACAAGGTGTCGAGCCTGCCCATGAGGCGATGACTCTGCTTTGCACCCTGAAGACATCAGGCTGCTTGCCAACCCTGGTAGCCAAGCCAAGTCTGAAGCCAAACAAAGGCAGGGGACAGAGTAATTTGAGAGCAGTCTCTATAGTGGGAGCTACTTTTATGTGCTGGCAGAGAAGCCTCATGGTTTCTCTTGTCCAGGCTGCTGCCCAGGAATGTGTCGCCCAGTGTACAGACCAAGTACGAGGATAAAGAATTTGTTAGTTGGGAGGTATCAACTATGCAACAGAAGAATCAACCCTAAGTGCTGGGTGCCACTTGGGTATTTTAAGTGCCCTGGTATTCCATTTTACAGATGAGAACCTGAGGCTCAGAGAGGTTAGTTAACTGGCCAGAAGACACACAGCGCTGAGTGGGAGGATCACGAATCTGTCTACCTTCAGAGCTGAGTGTTTCTCCACTAACAAGTCACTGGCCGGTGCACTGAAAGAGGCGAAAACAGGTGCCTGCTGGAAGGTGAAAACTTGCAGCTGGTGCAGCAGTTCCCAAGGAAAAGTATTCCAGAATCTGTTCTCAGATCACAGCCACAAGAGTGCGTGGGAGGATAATTCAGTCCCACAACAACACCTGGAAAGTTATATAGCAAATGGCCTCCATTGTGATCATCGACTGATAAAATTGTTGCACATTTGTTCCTTTATTTGAACTAACAACACCCCAGGGAGTAGCTTTTATTATTTTGCCCATTTGCCAGATATACAAAGTGAAAGTCTGAGAAATCATTTCCCTTGGGACCATCCTTTATGGTGAGCTGTCTTTGGGCTAGGAGTTCCTCATAGCTCTCCGACAGCCTGTCTCAGGGATGGAGGGACTGTGGGGATCATCAAGAAGGGTTCCCATCCTGATCAGGGAGGAAGCCCTGCCAGGTACCTGTGCGTGTGAGTCTTCACCCAGGTGAGGGAGGAAGAGGCCAGGCTGAGTGAATTACTGAGCATTTGAACTCAGCCTCAGAACAGCAAATATTGATTCAAGAAGCGGCCCAAAGGAGCTGACATTTTTATAGTCAACAAATAAAACGGAGCCGCTCCCAGCCCCCCTCAGTCGAGAGCCCTTTCTCTCTGCAGCTGTCAGGGCGTGTTTCTGTCATCTGCACCTGGGAAGAGGAGGAAGAGCTGATGGGAAATGTCCACAGGGGCCTGGCTGACGTCACCACTTCACCTTTAGAGGGAACCGGGAGCCTAGGCCCCAGGTGTGGAACCTTGGGGAATCAGCCAGCCAGCCCGACAGGTGCCAGAATCCCTTGGGGGAGAACAGAATTTGGCACCTGGGCCCCCAGAGACAACAGAAACACCTCCCACACACAGCTTCCTCCGGCGGTAACTTCAGGGGCCTCTCTTCATTCACGGGTGAGGAATCTGAAGCCCAAGAGATAAAGGACTCTCCAAGGTAAACTGCCAGAGGATAGTGAGGTCAGATCAGCTCTCCTGTTTCAAGGCCAAGGAGAAAAAGTCTGTTCTAACTGAGCTGCACATGTGAGGTAATACCTGCTAGAAAACTGTCCTGCCTTCTCAGCTCTGCCTGGGTAGCCCCAATTCTGGCCTCACTCTCCTGCTGCCACCAAACTTTGGCACAAGCTCCACCTAGAATGCCTCCCTACTCCAAACCCCTTGGGAATAAAGGCCATGCTCACCTGTCACCTCTTTAAGAAATCTCCCTATTCCCTTCCCGCTATCTCCCCTAGCTCTGGGCATGCAGAAATGACCTCCCCTTCCTCTGCACTCCCAGAGCACAGGCATGATACCTGTCTTGTAGCCCTGCAACCTGTTGCACCTTGGGTGGATAATTCCTTGGTTATTTATCTCTCAATCTTTGTAGACCAAGAGCTCCTGCAAGAGCAAGGGTTATGGTTCACCCATTTCTCTTTTCCCCAAAGTCCCTGGCACCTGGCAGGTGCTCAGTAATGCATGCTGTGGACTGGAAGTAGAATAATCCAAGATATGCAGTGGAGAAACCAGAAGAGAAAATTTTGCTGCATCTGGACCAGTGAAGGAAGCTGGCCAGGCCTGAGGCAGGCTCTGGTACAGAAGGAAAGCTTGTGCACGTCCCAGGAGCCCTTCCAACTGTTCCTCTTGCCACCCATCCATCTTTCTATTCACCCATCTATCCATCATCAACCTGGGATTGACCTTCTACTCTTTCTGGGGGCTGGAAGGTAAGGGCAATGGGCACCCATTCCTGCACTCTGTGTGCTGGAGGTTTCTGGGGCACGTGAGCAGGGGAACCCAAGAAGCGTTTCATCACCAAGTGGTCTGTGGGCCAGTGTCTGAGAGCTGCGGACTCTTTTCACTGAGTAGGGGGAGCTCTTCCCAGGACTGGCTCCAGTCAGAACTATAGGTAAACTCCGATGCTCATTAGTGCTCTGATCCAAAGCCTCTCTATCATTTAGGCACAGGTGAAGTTTAGACTTCCTGGCCCCTTGTGGTTGGGTTCTACTAGTCTATGGTGCTAGTTCAGGAGAGAAGCAGTGCATATGTCATTTCTGAGGTGGGTATGCAACTGGTACATTTAATCACCTCTGCAAGATTCTCAAGGGCTCTCTTTTCTCCTGAGCAAGGTGGTCCTGCACCATGATGACATCAGGGACACAAAGAATGGCGCAGTTCTGTCTGTCTTCATTTCTTCCATTTCTGGATGCATTCAAGGACTGACCTCCACTGAAACAAAACAAAACAAATGTTGATTCTGACTCATAGTGATGCTACAGGACTGATTAGAACTGCTCCATTGAGTTTCCAATGAGTGCCTGGTGGATTTGAACTGCTGACCTTTCGGTTAGCAGTAGTAGCTCTAACCATTATATGACCAGGGATTGGAGGCGCTGCCCTACTGGTCAACACTTCTCAGACAGCAGAAAACAGAATACAGAGTGCAGGCCAGCAACTTGTTTTTCAGAAGTTGGACTAGAGAGTTTTTTTGTTCACATCTATTGGCCTAAACTTGGTCCCATGGCCACTATTACCAGCAAAGGCATCTGGGAAATGTAGTTTCTAGTGGGGCAGCCGTGTGCCCAGCTTAAACTCAATATGTTCTATTACTAAAATGAAAATGGGAGAACAGATACTGGGAACAAGTAGTGGCCATCAGATTATTATTGTCTCACTCTGAACAAGAGCTGTATTCTCCCAGCTGGGCCCTGGCTGCCCACAGCCCAACCTCCAGTCTGCTGCATCTGTGGACCTTCTCTCTCTCTCGCTCCCCACCCACCTGCCAGCTCTGAATGACCTTGGACAAAACATATCTCTTTTCAAAACCAAAAACCAAACTCATTGCTGCAGAGTCTAGGCAGAGGGGAAGAACTGCTCCACAGCGTTTCCAAGGAACAGCTGGTGCATTCTAACTACTGACCCTTTGGTAAGCAGCTAACATTTTTAAGCACCACGCCACCAGAGTTACCTTTGCCTTCTCGGGGCTGCCCTTTCCTCACATGTAAAAGAAGGTCTTTGGGCCCTTTGAGCACCGGGATTCTTTCCAACATTTGACAGCTGTAGTTGTCCGCAAGTTACTTAACTTCCCTGAGTTTCAGTTTCCTCATTTAGAAGATGGAGACAAAAATAGTTCTTATAAGTTGGTTGTGAAATGTTACGCCTGACACAAGAAGTAACCAATAAATGTTTGCTACAATCAAAATAATAGGACTTCTTTCCATACAGAGTTTCTGTAGAAAGAGTCTGATGAACTTGTTCACACTAAAGCCTTATATGGGGTCTGTAAACACCTGGTACAGATATGGTCATAATCTTCCTACCTGTAACAGACATCACTAATCAGTGATGGCTCCTTCTCCCCACTGAGCAAGAATAAAACCAAAACCCATTGCTGTCAAGTCAATTCCGACTCACAGAGACCCCACAGAACAGAGGAGAACTGCCCATAGGGATTCCAAGTCTGTAATCCTTATGGAAACATACTACCACAGCTTTCTCCCATAGAGCAGCTAGTGGGTTTGAACCACTGATCTTTCAGTTAGCAGCCTAGTGCTTCAGCCACTGAGCTGCTAGGGCTCCTTCTACGACTCTTGTAAGGCTAGGAAACCCTCCCGATGCCACCCCAGGGTGTGTTCCCAAGGAAGCCTACACATATTCCTAGGCTTTTTTTTTTTTTTTTATTTTGCTGTTATTAGTATTGTAATTTTCTTCTTACTTGTCAGTGCCCCAGTTGGACTGTGACTACTATGAGGCAGGAACAAGGATCTGTCTCTCCAAGACTTAGCTGACTGCTTGATACACTGTGAATGCTCACACAGCATTTTAGATCCTGAGGCCAGCAACTGCGGGACATATTTGGTGCGAGGGTGGTGGGCTATGTGGCTGCTTCACAGAAGGCGATGCCCTCTGCTCCAGAAGCTGCTGCTGGAGCTGCCGGGAGGGTCCTTCTGGGCCGATTGGCCCAGCAGGGTTGGCTGGGTGTCTCTGAGAGAGCTGAGGCAGGTGGACATGCACCTATAGGTGGATGGAGGCCTGTAAACACGGATGCTTGGAAGACGACGCAAGGGGAACTGACCTCCCCAGGCCCACAGGGTGTCTTGCCTGCTCCTCAGGCTCCCAGGCTACAGGAAAGCTTCCAGCTTAGCAACTAATGGGCCTGGGAGAGCTCGGGTACCTGTTTTTGCTCTAGCAGACCAATGCTCAGTATCACCTTGGTGATAGAATGGTGAGGGGCGGGGGAGCCACTTGCCATCTGCCTCATTAACCCTGGAGACAAGTGCTCACTGCAGGGACTCTGGGCAGATGCAGGTGGGGAGAGTGACCACAGCTGTCCTCAGGAGAGCTTGCTGACTACATGGAGGGCTCACACACACAGGAAAAGTCTGGCAGAATAAGACCCTTGGTCAGTAAAGTATGATTACAAGACACGCATCATCATTTTGGGGAGCAGCATGTGAGCCGAGGGGTCAGGAAGGTTTTTGAGGATCACATATCTGCCCCTTGGCCTGTAACAGGGCCTGAAATGCCAGAATCAGGATAAAGCACGGAGGAGTCACCGTACTTTTGGCAGTGCTACTCAATCCATTATTGCAGCCATTAGCTAGATGAGGAACCTGAGACTCAGGAAGGCTAAGTGATTTTCCAAAGGTCGTACAGGTGAGAAAAGCAAACTCTCCATGTTGAAGAGCACACAGGGAAAGAGGTGTTTCAGCCCTTCGTGGGGTTTTTAATTGGTACCATCTCTCTGGGAAGCCATTTGGCAATATTTAGGGCAAGTCTTGGAATATCAGGTGGTGCAAATGGTTAAAGTTGAGCTGCTCACTGAAAGCCAGAAAGTTTGAATCTGCTTGGAGGTGCTTCAGAAGAAAGGCCTGGCAATTTATGTCTGAAAAATCATCCATTGAAAACTCTGGAGCACAGTTCTGCTCTCACACACATGTGGGTGCCATGAGTCAGAATCAGCTGGCAGCTGGTAAGCACAAATGATCCAAGTACCGATGCTCTTTGATCTAGGGCTTTCAACTTTTTCAGATTGTGTCTGATTTGATGGGTGTATTAGTCTCCTGTGGCTGCAGCAACAAATTACCACAAACTTAGTGGCTTAAAACAACAGAAGGTTACACTGTCACAACTCTGAGGGCCACATGCCTTTGGAGGCTCTGGGGAGAATCTATTCCATGCCTCTCTCTTAGCTTTCTAGCACAGCTGTTAGCATGCCTTGGTTTTCCTTGGCTTGTGGCTGCATCATTCAGTACTCTGTTGCCACCTTCACATCACCTTTTCCTCTACGCGTCAGCCTCTCAATCTTGCCTCTGCCTCTCTCATGCAAAGCATGAGATAGCATTCAGTGCCCACTTGAATAAGTTCAAGATCCTTAAATTAGTCAATTCTTTTGCCATGTAAGTAATACTGACTCTCTTGCCATATAAGACAATATTGACAGGTTTCAGGGTTGTTAATAGGTGCCATTGAATTGGTTCACACTCATGGCGACACAGTGCACAACAGAAGAAAACACTGCCTGGTCCTGTGCCATGCCCACAATTTTTATACTTAAGCCCGTTGTTGCAGCCGCTGTGTCAATCCATCTTGTTGAGGGTCTTCCTCTTTTGTGCGGACCCTCTACTTAACCAAGTATGATGTCCTTCTCCAAGAGTTGATCCCTCCTGACAACATGTCCAAATATTAAAGAAGTAGAATTGCCGTTTGCTTCCAAGGAGCACTCTGGTTGTATTTCTTCCAGAACAGACCTACTTGTTCTTTGGGCAGTTCAATATTCCCCAACACCATAAGTCAAAGGCATCAGTTCTTCTTCTGTCTTCCTTACTCATTGCCCAGCTTTCACATGCATATGATGCAATTGAAAATATCATAACTTAGGTCAGGTGCACCTGGGCCTTCAAGGCTTCATCTTTACTTTTTAACACTTTAAAGAGGTCTTTACAGCAGATTTTCATTTCTTGACTGCTGCTTGCATGAGCATTGATTCTGGAATGAAATGAAATGAAATTCTTGACCACCGCAATCCTTTCTCCTTTTATCATGATGTTGCTTATTGGTCCAGTTGAGAGGATTTTTGTTTTCTTGACGTTGAGGTGCAATCCCTACTGAAGGGTGTGGTCTTTTATCTTCAATAAGTGTTTCAAATCCTCTTCACTTTCAGCAAGCAAGTTGTGTCATCTATGTAACGCAGATTATTAATGAGACTTCCTCCAATACTGATGCCTCATTCATCTTCATAGGGTGCAGTTTCTGGGAGCATTTGCTGATCATGCGGATTGAAAAGGTCATACACACTGAAATGGTGACAGAATACAACCTTGACACACACCTCTCCTGACTTTAGACTGTGCGGTGTCCCTTTGTTCCATTCACACGACGGCCTCTTGATCCGTGTACACCTATTCAGGAGCATGGATTTTCTATTTATGTAGATCTTTTTTGGTTTCTTGCAGTAGTGTTTCTTTGCATATGTCTTTTACATCCCTGGTTAGACTTATTCCTAAGTATTTTATTGTTTTAGAGGCCATTATAAATGGTATTTCTTTCCTAATTTCATTTTGGTAGTTCTCTTTATTGGTGTATAGGAATCCAACTGATTTTGATACCGTTACCTGTTATCCTGCAACTCTGCAGAGTCTTTCTATGAGTTCCAGTAGTTTCCATGTGGAGTCTTTTCAGTTCTCTGTGTATTTTATCATATCTGCAAATAGGGATAGTTTTATTGCTTCCTTGCCTGTCAGATGTCCTTTATTTCTTGCTCTTACTTTATTGCTCTTGCTAGAATTTCCAGCACGACATTAAATATGAGTGGTGATAAATGGTATCCTTGTTGCTATTCTCAGGGAGAATGTTTTCAGCCTCTCTCCATTGAGAATTATGTTCGCCAGTGACTTTGTGTAAATCTCCTTTATTATCTTGAGGAATTTCCCTTCTATAGATATTTTATTGAGAATTTTTTTTTTTTATCAGGAATGGGTGTTAGACTTTATGGAATACCTTTTCTACATTGATCAAGATGATCACAACATCTTTTTTATTATTTCTGTGGTGGATTACTTTGATTTTCTAATGTGGAAACATTCTTGCATATCTAGTATAATCTGACTTGGTTTTATTTTTTTGATACGCTGTTGAGTTCTATTGGCTGGAATTTTGTTGAGAATTTTTGCGTTTATAGTCACAAGAGGCATTGGTCTGTAATTTTTTGGGGGGAGTGTCTTTGCCTGGCTTTGTTTTTAGGGTTATGCTAGCATCATGAAATCAATTTGAAAGTATACCTTCCTTTTCTATGTTTTAAAGTCATTTGAGTTATACTGGTATGAGATCTCTGAATGTTTGGTAGAATTCTCTAGTCAAGTCACCTGGGGCAGGACTTTTTTTTGGTTTGGTTTGGTTTAAATTCCCTTTTCAATCTCTTCTCTTGTTATAAGGACTCTTTAATTTTTAATCCTAATGGAAACTCTAGTTGCATAGTGGTTAAGTGCTACATCTGCTAACCAAAGGCTGGCAGTTCAAATCAGACAGACAGTCCTTGGAGACTCCACGGGGCAGTTCTATCCTGACCTACGGGGTCTCTATGAGTCAGAAATTTACTCGATAGCAGTGCCTTTCAGCTCTAATTTTTAATCCTAGATAGACATTGGAATCACCTGGAAGGTTTCAAAAATTAAACTAGATTCTCTGCAGGTAAAGCCTGAATATCAGAATTTTAAAAATTCCTCAGGCTATACTTGTAAGTAGCCAGGGTTAAAATCCAGCAATCTGTTTTAACTTTTGCTTGCTAATTATTTAGTCTGATGTTCAAAGTTTACAGTGTTTAAGTAAACAGCTATATTTATCTTTTTTTTTTTTTCCTGAATAATTTGCTCAGTATTCTTTACATGTTGGAGATTCTTTCCCATTCAGTTTCATTTGATTTCCTGTGATGGCTTGACCACTCTGGTTGTATGATCTTGGCCAGTTACTAAACCTGTCCAGGTGTCAAGTCCCCAAAAATGAAGGGCTTGGGCTAAACCAGACTTTCCCAAAATCTTTCAAGATGCTTTCTGAAAACGAGTTTCCTTGACAAATACATTTGGAAAATGCACATTAACATTTTAAAAAGCCTGACAAATTGCACTGCAAGGAAAGATTATCCAGCAATTCCACTTCTGGGTATATACCCCCCCAAAATAAAAACATTTCTCCCCACACACAGAAAAAACCTTGTATGTGAATGTTTACAGCAGCATTATTTGTAATAGCCAAAAGATAGAAACAACTCAAATATCTGTCAACTGATGAATAATAAACAAAATGTGGTATATTCATAGAACAGAGTATTATTCAGCCATAAACAGAAATTAAGTACTAATTTATTCATGAACAAAGAGTGGAAACATCTTACTAAGTGAAAGAAGCCAGTCACAAAAGACTACATCCTGTGTGATTTCATTTATACGAAATGTTCAAAATAGGGAGATCCACAGAGACAGAAAATCGTGATTGTCTGATTGGGAGAGGGCAAGAATGGGGAATGAATGCTGGTGGGTATGGGCTTTCTTTTGAGGATGATGAAAATGTCCAGAAATTAGATTGCATGGATGGTTATAAAACTCCATGAATACTAAAAATTCCTCAGATGTACACTTCAAAGGGTGACTTTTACGGTATGTAAATTTTATCCCATAAGGCTGTTTAAAAAAAGGGGGTAGGGAATAAGGAAGGAAAGAAGAGAAAGGAGGAAGGGAGGGAGGAAGGCAGGAGGGAGAGAGCAAGGAAACAGGGGAAAGAAAGGAAGGTGCGAGGAAGGGAGGAAAGGAGGAAGGGAAGAAGGAAGGAAGGGAAAGAAAAGAAGGAGGGAAAGAAGGGAGGAAGGAAAGAAAAAGAAAGCTTAGACCTTTGGAAGAACTTCCCGACTCTATCCCACAAGTGACTCTGAGCATCTTCAAGCCTTAGTTTCTGCCTTAGTCATCTAGAGCTGCTATAACAGAAACACCACAAATGGATGGCTTTAACAAAGAGAAATGTATTTCTCTGTAGTAATCCATTGCCATTGAGTCTGTTCTGACTCACATCAACCCCATAAGACAGAGTAGAACTATCCCACAGGGTTTCCAAGGAGTACTTGCAAAGTACGCTGAAGGTGCAAATTCACAGCATCAGATTCAGGGGAAGGATTTCTTTCTCTGTCAGCCTTCTCATCAATCTTCCCCCAAACTGGGAGCTACTCAGCACAGGGACCTGGGGGTCCAAAGGATATAGTCTGTCCCCAGCACTACTTTCTCGGCAGTATGTGGTTCCCTGGTCTCTTTGCCCTCTTTTATCTCCCAGGAGATTGCCTCAAGGCACAATCCAACCTTGTAGATCTAGTCCTGCCTCACTAATACAACTGCTGCCCCTCCTCTTTCATGAATATTATGGAGATAGGATTTATAACATGTAGGAAAACCACATAATACCAGGAATCATGGCCCAGCCAAATTAATACACGTATTTTGGGGGGAAATATATTTCAATCTATGATAGTGTCCTTATCCATAAAACATGACCCACAGCATCACTTTGCATTTTCCCACTGAAAGGGTGTTTGAAGAGTCATCAGCTCTTCTTCCCCTTGCTGCATCTCCAGGGGAAGGGTAAAGCAACAAATGTGACATATGAGGCCCTCCGAGCATGACACACAACTGCCAAGTGGTGGCATCTGGATTCGAACCCATTTCCGTTAGACTGGACACCTTGAATACTACCTGCCCAGCCTGTGTCACTGAGCCGAATGAGATGCGCAGCAAGAACGCATCAGTATATTGTGCTGAAAACTGGAAGTTGCTGTGCCAATGTGAAGTGCTGTCCTAGATGGGAGAGGAGGAGTCTGGTGGAGGCCCACCCTATGCAACTCCTTCTGAGGCTGGACTAGCGTTTGGGCCCAGACCAGCGGCTCTTGATCAGCTACTTAACCTCACTGAGCTTTGTGTTCCATGTTGTTAAATCAGCAAACCAAATAAGTAAATAAAAATAACAAAGCCATTGCCATTGAGCTGGTTTCAACTCATGACCATCCCGTGTGTTACGGGGGAGAACTGTTCCATAGGGTTTTCTTGGCTGTAACCTGTATGGAAGCACATTGCCAGGCTTTTCTTCTGCAGTGCCTCTGGGTGTGGTCTGAACCAACAACCTTTCAATAAATAGTCAACAGCAACTCATTTGTCCCACCAGGGCCCTTTGCACTGGCTAGTCCTTATTTCCTGGGAGCTGCTGGGAGACTAATCATAATAATAACAGCCTGTTGATGTGGTGCTCATAAGGTCACGCACTCCACTAGGCTCCTCCGTGGTTTCCTGCCCACACACCAGTCACACCTGTTTTCCTCTTGAAGCAGTCTTTGTGGACAGCCTTGTTTAACTCTTTGTGGAGTGCTTTGTTTAACACTCACAGCAGTACTATGAGTTAGGGGTGATGACTCCCCTTTACAGAGAAGCGAATGGAGGCTGAGAAGCTTGCCATTTTATAGCCTGATTCTTTTCTGTTTAACTTTACATCCATTGCTAACGAGATTTGGAAGAGATTTTTTAAAGGCTGTATAACCTTCTATGATATGTATGTAGCTGCTGTAACTGTTTTCCTATGTGATATTTGTTTCTATTTTATTGTTAAGTACAAACTGTTACAATGGACAAATGTCAAACTCGATGTACCTCTGCTTACTTCCTTGAGGTCGATTCCCAGAAGCAGAATTGCTAAAGAGGATAAACTCACTCACTGCTCTTGATAATGTGCTACGAAATAACTTTCCAGAACAGAAAGATTGAGGCATCTACACTCTCGTGACAGGGCCAGCGATACCAGAGAAGGTGGGTCAGTCACAGGCCCCTGTGCTTTCTCGTCCCTTCCAGTGATTTCCCTGGAGACTGACCTTACCCAGCATCACCCTCATTAAAGTTTATGGTAACTAGCTTGCAATAGGCAATGCTGCGGGTCTGTGTGAGTTGCCCGAAAATTCCCAGGGCACATTTCCACTAGGCCCTCATTGGCAAATGAGACAATAAATCCAGAAGAAGTTACTTCTGTTGACAGCCTCATGCTAAAAACTGTGCTGGGGCCTGAGGTGTCATCTGCTGCATGAAGGTGCCAATCCTGTTAATACAGGACTTTGACATGATTGTCATCAAACCATCCAATAAAAATAGTAACTACAATTTATAGAGGATTTTTGCATCAAATTCTGTGTATTAATTCATTTAATCCTCATAAAGATCTCATGAGGTACATTTTATTATTCTCCTCATGTTCCAGACGAGAAAACTTAGGCAGTAAAAGGTTGAATAACTTGGTTAAGATTGTATAGCTATAAGCAGGTGACAGATTAAGGATTTGATTACAGTCAGGCTGTTTCTACAGGCTGCACACTCAGCCATCGTGATATAAACACACTACTTAATAGGAAACAGGTTCTCTTTTTCATTCTCAAGTTGGTGAGGGGTGAAGAGCCCTGAGACCCCAACACTGGGGCCAGTAATGGTGAACTAAGGAGAACAGCACTCAACAGAAACTTTGACAATACTTGAAGCAAACTAATGAGGTGCTGGTGTCTATCAGACTAGTCAACGTATTAAAAAATAACAGATGGAAAATGGTATCCACACACTTTCCTTTTCAGTCAGTGAAGAGTGACATTTCCTTGCATTTCTTTACTGTGCTACTTAAAATGACTACAACTGAGAAGCCCTGTGGCCACCAAAATTCTCCTGGGCCCTGCCTTGCCACATTAATTCCATCCTCCCCCTTCAGCAGGGCTGTTGAGGAGGGTGGTGTGTGTGTACAAGTGTAACCAATATTAGCTGGGTTTACTTCCTGCTGTCTGGGGTGGCAAGATGCAGCGCTGAAACCTGGGCAACACACCAGGAAGTACCATCGTTCTAGCCTTGTGCGGTACCAGGAATGGCATGCTGTCAGAGAGATGGATGAAGAAAGGAAGTGCCAGATGGGTGACGGCTGCATCAATAAAGATCTCAGAGATATTTTTTTCCATTAGTTGGAATTGGCTTGACAGTGATGGGTTTGTTGTTTTAGTTTTACTCTTCCTAGACCATAAACTACATGAAATCTGGGCTCCCGCTGTTTTGTGCTCCCAGGGCCTAATGCTGTGTGACGCATGCTAGGTAGCTGACAATCATTAGATGAATGAATGGTGGCAGGGGTGTAAGTTTGTCAAACAGATGAGTCAAATATTCCACTGTTTTGGAGTTAGGAAAAGAGATGACTTACATCTCTCCCAAAAGATACGCTAAAGTCCTAAACTTGGTACCTGTGAACATGGCCTTGTTAGAAAATAGTGTCTTTGAAGATGTTATCAGTTAGGTTAACACGAGGTCATGCTGAAGTAGCCAAAACTAAACCAAACCCAGTGCCACTGAGTTGGTTCTGACATACAGCAATTCTTTAGGACACAGAAGAACTTCTCCATAGAGTTTCCCAGGAGCGCCTGCTGGATTCAAATAGGTAAACTTCTGGTTAGCAGATGTAACACTTAACCACTACGCCACCACAGTTTCCATCCAGCAGTAGGGTGGGTCCTAATCCACTATCAGTGGTGTCCTTATAAAAGAGGAGAAGAGACACAGACGACACAGAGAGGGAAAAATACCATATGCCGTGATATCTGCCAGCCAATGAACATCTGGGACTACCTACCAGAAGCCAGGAGAACCAAGGCAAAATCCTCCCTAGAGCCTTCAGAGAGAGCATGACCCTGCTTATACCCTGAACCCAAACTTTTGGCTGTAGAACTGCAATACATTTCTGTCATTCTAAGCCAAACAGTTTGTGGTACTTTGTTACAGTGGCCCTCAGAAACCAACACAGATGGATAACACTGGACCTGAGGACCAAATTAAAAAAAAAAACCCACAACCATCGAGTCAATTCTGACTCATAGTGACCCTATAGGACAGAGTAGAACTGCCCTATGGAGTTTCCAAGGGGTACCTGGTAGATTTGAGCAGCCGACTATTTGGTTAGCAGCCATAGCACTTAACCACTATGCCACCGGCGTTTCCAAGCCTGAGGAAAGAGAAGTTAAGTGTACAGGAAAGCAATAGTGGGAGAAAGCAAAGTGAGAAGCTGAGTGTGGGGACTGGGAAAACAACAGGAGACCTAGAGGAAGTGAGCCCACACCGTACTTGAAGGACAAGAGAAAGTCCACCTGCTGGAAAGACAGGATGGGGACATACCAGGCAAAGGAGTGACAGCATGCATGAGGTGTGCCCTTGTAGGCAGAGGGAGATTGGAAATGGAGACGGAGCTCTGTCTAAGAATTCCCTGCCACCCCAGGGTAGGGATGGTGGTTACATAGCCGTGAGCTCACCTTCCTGCCGGCAGGGGGCACTCTGCCTGGGGCTCTGGAGCATCCAAGCTGGGGGACCCCCACCTGTCAGCACAGAAGTTTACTTTGTGGGGTATGAGCCCCTCTATGGTTTCCTGTGCGCACGCAAGTCGCATCTATTTTCCTCCTACAGTAGGGGTCTTTGTGGAGAGCATTTGATAGAAATGAGATGTCAAAAGCAGCCTTAAGCAAGGCTGCAGGGAGGCACTGCCCCCAGGAGGCCACCTCATGGAAAAGGTGGGTTTTCCTCACCTGTCTTCATGTTGGTAGGGAAGGCCCACTTTGGGGGCCAGCGTTGGGTCTGGTGTGTGGCAGGAAAGGAGGGGAGGGGTGTTAGAAACAGAGACTCCTTCCATAGGCAGGACCCTGAGAGATGCTGAACAAAATTTGCCCATTCACAGGCTCAGGGTTGACAGAACCAAGTCAAATGCCGATCCCAAAAAGGGAACACATAGGCTGTCTTAACTCCTTGTCTTGCCAGCAGCTGCAGGGTGAGGAAAGGGGTGCCATCACACTGAAGTCCTGGAGAATCACGGACTGGGGACTTTGTACCTTAGTCAGATGTAGCGGCTTCAGGTTCCACCTCTGCCCTGAGGAATCAAGTAGCCTTAGACAAGTCAACTCAACTCTTTGAAACTGTAAAACTACATCTATAAAACCAGCATGCTGAAAATTTCCAGTCACACAGAGTTGATGTGGGGATGTAAGTAAGTGAAATGTGTGTAGAGTGGCCTGGGTACAGGGCTGTCCTAGGCCTGCTGCTGGGCAACTGGTCTGTGGACAAATGTCACTGCCCCTGTATACCTGGCCCAAGAAACCGGGCTGAAAAACACAGCTGCAGAGCAGCAGGAGGGTGAAGGGGGTGTGGGCTGCTTGTGATCTGACAGGTTTCCCTTCAGGTGAGGGTGTGTGTAACTCACAGACTCTAGTGCTCCTGTGTGGGGAGGGCTGGGATCCTTAGTTCCTCTCACTCTGGCTCTCCTCAGAGGCCCAACCCCATAGGCCCAGCAACCCTGATCCCAGCCCTCTCTTAGGGTATTGGGCAGGTAGGTGGGACCTGTCAGGGATTTCACTGTACCAATGCGTATCAAACTTGAGCGTGCATCCGAGTTTGATACCCACTGTATATAAGTGTTAGTGAAACACAGTTTACTGGGCTTCAGGCCTTGAGTTGTTGATTAAAGTCTAGGGTGGGTTCTAAGAATCTACATTTCTAATAAGCTTCTAAGTGACCTATACGTTAAGAACCACTGCATTCAGTTCGCCTGCAGCAACCGTTCTCCCACTTCTACCCCAGATGGTGCTGAGGCCTCGTACCATTCACATTTCATGTCACTAGCTTGGGGCCAGAGTGCAGGCTTAATGACTGCTGTCACGACAACATGATGGTTCTGTCCCAAAGACCCTTCACATCCACTCTTCCTCCCAGAACACCCTCTGCCTCTCAATCCCCCTGCTTAGGAAGGATTTCCCAACCTGAGTTAGGCTTCCAGGAATTCTGCCTGGTGGACAGAAGGCCCCTACGCACCCATTTCTCCACTTAGCCTTTGGCTCATGGAGCACTGGTATCTCACACTCAAAGGTCAGTGGTTAAAATCCACCCAGAAGCTCTGTGGTAGAAAAGACCTGGCAATCTGGTCCTGTAAGGGTTACAACCTAGAAAACCCTACACGGCAGTGCCACTATGTCTCACAGTGTTGCTAAGAACCGAAACACCCACTGACAGCATCTTTTGCTTAGGACACAGTGCTGTCAGCCTTTGGGGCTCTACACTGCCTCTGCCCCCAGGCCAGGACCGAATGGTTCCACTCCTCACACAGTTTCTTTTCCAGGGATCTTGCCCTGGTGGCACTGTGGTTAAGCATTCAAAAGGCCTTCTAACCAAAAGGTCTTCTTCTTGTATCTCGGAAGCCCAAGTCCTCCTGCAGTGTCCCCATCCATCCTCGCTGCCCCGGCACTGTCCCCCAGCCCAGAGCTTTATCTTGCTTCTCTGTGTTTAACCCAAGCATCTTGCCCCAACCTTCCCTCCAGCTCCACAAAAGGGACAGTAAGTGAAGGGGCAGGAAGAGGCACCTAGACTGCAGCTCAGGAATGTGTTGGTCCCTGTGGGAAATGCTTGTCTCTTGTGGATTCAGCTGAGAAGTATAAATGAAGCAATTATTTAACAAAGAGAAAGGTAATAAAGGAGCTCAATAAATATTTGTGCAATACAGGAACACAAAAGCCACTTTCCATGATGCACACTCAATAACACTTCTTGTGAAAAAATGCTCTCTGGGAGAGCCCCGCAGGTATGCATGGAAAGCCCTTGATCTTTTGACCCAGTGTGGGGAAACCAGAGGCTCCTAGCTAGGAAAAGTCTCTGTCACACTGACATCCTGTTGTTCCATAGTGGATAGTGTCCCAGGCTAATCGCTGTTACACAACCAAAAAGGTTCATGTGGAGAACATGCTTGGTAAACATTGAGTTAAACAAATATAAGCTGGTTCCTGTGATTGAAGGGGCTACTCTGAACCTGAAGTGGGGAGAAAGTTACCACAGGCCCTAGCAGATTCTTAAACTGATGCCCCGAAGCCCGCCTGTCCAGGAGATTTCTCTGCTAGATACTGGTCAGGGAACCTGCTGGGGTGGGAAGGAAAACTCAAACCAAACCCACTGCTGTTGAGTAGATTCCAACTCACAGCGACCCCTTAGGACACAGTAGAACTGCCCCATAGAGTTTCCAAGGAGTGTCTGTTGGATTTGAACCACTGACTTTTTGGCTGGCAGCCATAGTACTTAACTACTATGCCACCAGGATTTCCAGGAAGTAAAGGAGGTGGAAATAAAGGGGAGGGAATAAAGGTATTTTTTGTTTTCTCACTGAGCCCTCCTCAGCCCTGAAGCTCCAGTATTTATGCCTAGGAAGGGGAAGGCTTCCTTTCTTTCTAGTCTACTACTGAGGCCACAGAGGGACACCCTGCATTCCTAGACTCCTGCAGAGGTGCTTGACTAGCTGCCGAGGACCACGAGTGACCCAGTGATCTGGTATCAGACGTGCCCCCTCACCCTGGAGTTGTGTGGGTGGTGAGCCCCGTAACCTCAGACTGCTGGACGAGGGGTCATAGTCACCTCATCCAGAACTCCTGAGCCAGTCCTCTGGCTCTACAGAAATATGGGCAAACAGGTGGATGACAGTTTGCAGGGACATTTCTAATGTACCTAGATCATGCCTGGGCACAGGACAGGCTGAGCCCTAATCATCAGGGGAGATGAGGCCAGAGCAGGTAGGGTCACTAGTTGGAGGGTCACTTGGAAGCTGGGTACTTCTGGGAAGGCAGTGATACCTGATCCTTCCCTTCACAGAGAAACCACTGCTCCACTAGTCTTGTAGCCCTTTAGCTTTACCCCATTTGGGGACCTTGGACCTCCTGGGACTCAGTCCAGTGCAGCCCCCTGGAGGGGAGGACTGGACTCTGCATTGGTTCTATATGAGAGAGGAACAGCTGGGGATGGCATCTGTGACCAGCAGGTTAAGCTTATGGCTGCTGGTCGTATCACCTCAGGCTCGACTTCTAGAGAAGTTTCCTGTGGAGTTCTTACAACAGATTTTTGGGACACTGGCCACCCCTATGCGAGGCAGAATGATCAAAGGAGAGGGTGTGTGAAAGCTTTCTTCAAGCCAAGCTTGTCTGAGACAGCAGCATGAAGAGCTCAACACCAAGCCCAAGGCCTTCTTCCCTTGTTGGGAGGGGTGCCCAGGGGACAGTGCCCCATTTCTGCTTCAAGGGGGCTGCAGGGGGCAGAAGAGGTGGGGAGACTGTAGACTTGGGCTTATCTTGACTCCTAGGAGGCCAGGTTCTATTTGAGGCTGGAGTAGGTGGCATCCTAGTTGCTCTGAAAAGAAGCATGGATAAAGGGAGGAGTTAGAGGTAACTGGGATTCCCCCAAATACCCTGGTAACAGCTCACACTGTCCTGGGACCCAGCTGGCTCAGTCAATAGGCAACAAGGAGCCCCTCTGGTCCAGGATGGACAACTACCCCCAGCTGGTCAGTGGATGCGAGGCTTCAGGACCTTCGTGTTCTTCTAGGCCATACTCGTATGAACACAGTGTGGCTACAGGTTATGCCTTCCCTTCATAGAAGCCCCCACCCTTTCAGACCATTGAGGGGCTCTGCTCCTATCTGTTCCTTTGGTCACTGCCTGGGCCAGGCCCTGCCCCAGCTCCTTCTCACATCTGCCTCCTCATACTTGACCTTCTCCGTTCCCACAACAGTCCTTGTTTTACCACCTCTTCTCTACACCTTCTTACTTCCCTGGCTCTCTGCCATCTTTGAACTTTTGGCAGACAGACTTCAAGCTTCAAGAAGTAAACAGGAGATTGAGGAAAGTTTGGTGTAGGTGAGAGTGAAGGGAGTGGTTTCCTCCCATGTTCACTGATTTGGATTCTCTGGGCTTTGCCGAGGAGACATGGACACCTTATTTGACAGGCATGGATGGGACTAATTATTCCTTGCATTCCTGTGTAGCAGTGCTGGCCACATTTGCATACCAATAGTCACATGTCTTGCTACCCTGGTGGGTCACCTCAGGAAGACCTTGCACCATTTCAGGTCACCCTTCAGTTATTGGTGGTCCTCACTGCTCCAGCTCACGCTTCCCTGAGCCAGAGCCTCCCTGGCAGACGGTCTGTGGTGAAATGTCTATAAACCCTGGAGCCCACTAGAGGGTTGCTGCTTAAAGAAACTGTTTCTGGAGTCTGTAAAGTAAGGTCATCCATCTGCTGTTGGCCTATCTGCAAGGTCACTCTGGGGCACAGGTACTGTCCTGGCATGAGAGGAATTCCTGAAACGGCAGTGGGATTGGATGTCTTGTTCTAATTGTCTATGACCTGAGATTGGCCCTTGTTTCTAGGTTCTCATGAAGCTATCAGGCCATATTGTTGGGCAGAATAGAGGGCATTCACCAGTCTGGAAACTGGGATGACATTTAGCCCCTTCCTCCTTCCATTAGGGCCTCCTTGCAGACAGGAGAGATAGTGCCCTACAAGGCATGATTGGCAAAGCACTGAAGAGGTGAAAGAGCTGTAGAAAGAGCCTTAGACTTGGGGCTCAACTCTGCCCTTGTCTAAGGTTGAGGCCTTAAGCACTTCTCATTCAGCTTTCCAGATCCTCAGGTCTGCCCCTCTGAGTCATGGCATCAATGATAGGTGCCTGTCCTACCTGCTTCAGAGTTGCTGTGAGGATTCAGTGTGGTCTTACCCAGAGGGTGTTTGCTGTGGTCCACAGGAGAACTTGGCTTACAGTGAGGAGGAACCCTCTGGTGACAGAGAGTTCATCCTTAAATACACATCTTCTGCTATGGTAACAGTTGACAGCTAATGCTTTAAGAGATTGGTCAATTGCTAGCTCAGCCCAAGAACCAGAGCAAGACTGGAAAGGTTGAAAACAGGATGGGAAAGCACCTGGGAAACCTCCCCATCCAAGATTGCACCCTTGTTTCTGGGTTACTGGGATTTGCCAGGGATTCAGTTCACTTACCCTTGAAGGAAAGTCCCCAAGTCCTGCAGACTCCTGCTGATGGGCTGCATATGTACAGGGAGGCCCCTCCAGGCCCAAAGGAGCAGGAGAAGGCTGAGCTGTTTATGAGTTGGGGCCTCCAGCAGGCAGTGTCAGCTGATTGGGGTGGCCCTGATGTGAGTTTGCAGCCAGCTGCATCTTAGCCCTGAGACACCCAGATATGGGACCTCTTGGCATTGTAAACCTGAGCTCCAAACAGTCTGAGCAAAACCTTCAAAAACTTCCTTGTTTTATCCTCAATAGAACCGTCGAAGTGCTCACTTTATCCCATGAGGACCAAAGCCTGATCTGGCCCACCAGCATCTTGGGCCCAGACTTCCCACACATCCCACTTCTGACTGCTTCCCACTCATTCAGCCCAAGCCGCTCCACATTTTCTCTGGTTCTTGTACCTTGTTGCTTTGTACTACATGAGTTTTGTAAATGCTGTTACCTCTTCTAGAAGGATCTTCCCACATCTCTCTGCTGTGTTACCACCTGCTTTTTCTTCAGATCTCCTTGACAAGTCAAATCTTCCAGTTAGAAGTACCATATTCTTATTCGTTGAAGCATTTATCGTCATTGCAATTTTCCTGTATTATGCTCTCCAATTAATGTCTGCTTCCCTGAGTAGGCTGCAAAGCTTCATGATGACCTGTTTTTTTTGTTTTGTTTTTTTTTTTTTTGTTCCTCTGATGTGTGGAATGAATGAAGCTCAGTAAAAGTTTATTGGATGGACGGACGGATGGATGGACAGATGGATGGATGGATGGACAGTAGACAGAAGGTTTTCACTCTTCACATGTTTGCTAGCTCCATTAGACAGATGGATGTTCCCTTGCATCTTCAAGCCAAATGGCTTTGGTTGGGGTCTGGATGTCTACCTTGGTCAACTCAGCCCTTCTGCCCTGTGACACCTGGATGGGGAGGGGTGATATTTTGGGCAACCATGGTCTGGTTCACACTTCCCATGTGCCATCTGGAGCAGCCCGACCTGGGCAATTCAGGCCTTTCAAAGGCACAGGGACTATTTATACAAGAGGTCAGAGAAATGCACAATGCCTTGAGTTTGCCATTTACTCACTGTGTGACCTTGAGCAAGTCACTTAATATTTCTTAGACTTAGTTCTCTCAGCTGTGAAGTGGGAGGATCTGTACTTGCCCTGATATCCTTCAAGGCTGCTATAAAAATAGAATGTGTTCATGTAGGTCCATGTGTGAGATCCTGTTAAAGCACTAACACACCGCAGCTGCGATTGTGGGTAGGCAGTTGAGGTGAATTATAGCTATGGATGCTTTTTTTACTCAGATTGAATATGAAATCTCTCCGATTCTTCTCGTTTTGTGCTGCCTTCCAGCTTCTGGCTCAAATCTCTCTTGGAGCTACTGTCCTTTCTTCCAGCTGATCCTACTTCTATTCCCAGATTTTTACTGGGCTTATTGACTTTGGTCTTGAGGAAAACATGGCCTTTGACTTCTGGCCAGAAGAGCCCTTTAGTGGCTGTAGGGATCAGTCTTATAAAAAAAACATCTAGCTCAAGTGGAATAAGAGGATTTATAAAGGAAATGTTCTACATTCTACTTTGATGAGTAGTGTCTGGGGCTTTAAAAGCTTGTGAGTGGCCATGTAAGATATGCCACTTATCCTGCCCTGTCTAGAGCAAATGAGAATGAAGAGCACCGAAGACACACGGGAAGATTACATCACGGACTAATGGACCACAAGTCCCACAGCTCCCACCAGACTGAGGCCAGCAGAGCTACACAGTAGCTGGCTACCACCGCTGACTGTTCTGACAGGGATCACAACAGAGAGTCCTAGACAGAGCTGGAGAAAATGTAGACCAAAATTTTAATTCACAGTAAAAGGCCAAATTTACTGGCCTGACAGAGTTTGGAGAAACCCCAAGAGTATGGCCCCAAGATACCTGTATAACTTAGTACTGAAGTCACTTTTGAGGTTGACTCTCCAGCCAGAGATTAGAAAGGCCTGTAAAACAAAACCAGACTAAATGGGCACACCAACACAGGGACAAGCAGGAAGAGACAGGAAAGCTGGTAATGGGGTAACCATACCCACCCCAGCCAATTCCCACCGGCCTTAGCATCACCCTCCCACCTCCTTTCCCACATTGTGGCTGACTTGTCCGCTGTTCCCTCCACACCACCAGATGACTGGCTTGCCTGTGCAAACACACTGGCCACACTGCTGCCTCCATGTGTCTGTGGTCTGAAATACTTTTTTTTTGTTACGATTAAGTGAAAGTTTACAATCCAAGCCAATTTGCCATATAAAACCCCAAACACAAAGCTCTGTGTAACTCTATGTACTGTCTTCACCCTGTGACAACACACTCCTCCTTTACACTCTGTATTTCCAGTATTCATTCACTCAACACTTGTCCCCTGCTCTCCATCCTCACCTCTCACCTCTAGAGAGGAACTGGTTGGACAGTTTCACATATATAAGCCAAGAAGTACACATATCACCTGCATCCCTCTATGTCTTATAGTCCAGTCCAAACTTTGTCTGAAGAGTTGGATTCAGTACTGGTTTCAGCTCTGGGCTAGCAGCAAGTTCAGAGGCCATGTTCTCAGTGGATCCTCCAGGATGTTGGACCATCAGGTCTGGTCTTTTAATAGAGTTCTAAATCATGCTACATCAGAGACTCTATATTGTGTTCCCTGTCAGGGCAGTCTTTGGTGGTGGCAGGGCACCATCTAGTTCTTCTGGTCTCATGCTGATGTAGTTTCTCAATCATATGAACCCTTCTCTCTTCTGGGCTCATATTTTCCTCATGTCTTTGATGTGAAGCACTATTTTGTTGGCAGGCTTATAGAGGTATGATTTGTTGTTGTTGTTAGGTGTCATGGAGTCCTTCTGACCCATAGTGACACCGTCTACAACAGGATGAAACACTGCCAGGTCCTACACCATCTTCACAATCATTGTTATATTTGAGCCCATTGTTGCAGCCACTGTGTCAATCCACCTCCTTGAGGGTCCTTTTCTTTTTTGCTGACCCTCTACTTTACCAAGCATGGTGTCTTCCTACAGGGACCGGTCTCTCACATGTCCAAAACACAAGATCCTTCCTTCTAAGGAGCTTTCTGGTTGTACTTCTTCCAAGAGAGATTTGTTAATTCTTCTGGAAGTCCAAGGTATGTTCAGTATTCTTCACCAATACTATAATTCAAAGGCATCAATTATTCTTCAGTCTTTCTTAGTCATTGTCCAGCTTTCACATGAATGTAGGAAACTGGAAACACTGTGACTTGAGTCAGACACCTTAGTCCTCAAAGTGATATCTTTGCTTTTTCAATACTTTGAAGAGCCCTTTTGCAGCAGATTTACTCCATGCAATTTTTTTTAATTTCTTCCTGTTTCCATGAGTGTGTTGTGGATTCACCTAAAATGGAATGCTTGAAAACGTCAGTATTTTCTCCATTTATTATGATGTTGCTCATTGGTCCAGGTGTGAGGATTTTAGTTTTATGTCAAGGTGTGATCTATACTGAAGGTTGTGATTTTTACTCTTCACTTTGAGCAAGGTAGGTTGTGTCACCTGTGTAAAGAACATCATTAAAGAGTCCAATCCTGATTCTATGCTTTTTTTCATGCAGTCCAGCTTCTCAGATTATTTGCTCAGCATACATATTGAATAAGTATAGTGAAAGGATAAAATCCTAATGTAAATGTTTTCTTTCTTTTTTTAAATATGACTTTAGATGAACATTTACAGAGCAAATTAGCTTTTCATTAAACAATTAAAACATATATTGTGTAGTGACATTGGTTACCAACTCCACGACGTCTCAACACTCTCCTTCTGAAACTTGGGCTCACCATTACCAGCTTCCCTTTCCCCTCCTGCCTTTTCATCCTTGCCCCTGAACCGATGTGCCTGTTTATCTCATGTTGCCTTATGGGTCTATCTAATCCTTAGCCGAACCTCAGGAGTGACTTCATTACTGAGTTAAAAAGGTGTCCATGTGTCATACTTTTGGGATTTCTCCAGTCTCTGTCAGATCAGTAAGTCTGGTCTGGTCTTTTTTTTTTTTTCCAGTATCCTACCCTTCTCCTCCCTGGTAACCATCAAAAATTGTTTTTGTCTATGTGTAAACCTTTTCATGAGTTTTCACAGTGGTAGTCTTCACACAACACTCACCGGCAATTTTTTTTTTAATGTCCTCCAAATGCATCCATGTTATAAGATGTTCCACAGATTTGTCACAGGCCTTCATTGTTGCATAGCACTCCATTGTGTATCTGGACCATAGTTTATTTACCCATTCCTCTGTTGGGAGACATTTAGATTTCCAACTTTTTTGCTATTGAGAATAATGCTGCAATGAACAAGGGTATGCATATGTTTATTTGTGCAATGGTTCTTATTTCTCTAGGATACATTCCTGGAAGTGGGATGCTGGATTTAATGGTGTTTCTATTCTAGCTTTTTAAGGAAGCAATGCATCATTTTCCAGTATGTACCATTTTGCATTCCCAACAACAGTGCATAAGAGTTTCAAACTCACCCAGTCTCATCAACATTTGTTCCTTTCTTTCCTCTTTTATTCCTACTAGTAGTGTCAGAATGAGATGTTATCTCATTGCTGTTTTGATGTGAATTTCTCTAATGGCTAGTGCTCTCAAGCATTTCCTTATGTGTCTGTTAGTTGCCTGAATGTCTTCTTTGGTAACATGTCTGTTCACGCCCTTTGCCCATTTTTTAATTTGATTATTTGTCTTTTTGTTGTACAAGGATTGGATTTTCCTCAGATTTTGGAGATTAGATCTTTGTTGGATTTATCATATCCCCCAGCTTTTTCCCAGTCTATAGGTTTTCTTCTTAGTCTTTTAGTGAAATCTTTTGATGAGCTTAAGTGTTTAATTGCTTAACTTATCTCCTAGTGTATGTGTATTGTTAGTTTTTATTTTATTTATGTCATGGATTAGGACCTCTAGCATGAATTCCAAGACTGTCTTTTCTCAATTTAATGAGCTTTGGGCCTTTGTCAAAGATAAGGTGACTATAGTTGGGTGGATTTACATCTGGGTTCTCAATTCGCAGCACTGGTCAATGTGTCTGTCACTGTACCAATATCAGGTTGTTTTGACTATTGTAGCTGTATAGTAGGTTCTGAGCTCAAGTAGTTCTAGTCCTTCTACTTTATTCTTCTTCAATAACTAATATGCACTTTTTCTGCTTTTAAATCATGCAGTATTCCTGAGATTATTTGCTAAGCATACAGACTGATTAAGAATGGTGAAAGGATACAATCCTGATGCACATCTTTCTTGACTTTAAACCACACAGTATCACCTTGTTCTGTTTGAATGACTGCCTCCTGGTCTATATACAGATTCCTCATGAGCAAAGTTAAGTGTTGTCAGATTCCCATTCTTTGCAATACTATCTATAATCTTTTGTGATCCACAGAGCCAAATGCTTTCTAGACTAGGAAGAAGGGCCCAGCGATCTACTTCTTGGGGGTAAAATGGCCCCCAAAAGGGCATAACATTCACTGTCAGAAAGAACATTTCAAGATCTATCCTGAAGTATTATGCTGTCAGAGATAGAATTTATACAAATAAAATCAACCATTTTTAAGTGTACACCTTGATGAAGTTGGACCGATATGTGCAATCACATAACCACCACTACCACAATCAAAATACAGAATGTTTTCACTGCTCCAAGAATTTCTGTCAGTTATCTACATGGTTTGCTTCTCAGCTCCTTCAGATCTTTGTTTAAATCACTGCTGACATTTCCCTCTTTCCTGTTTTATTTTTGTCCTTAGCACTGACTGCTTCCAAACATAAACTCTCCACCCAGAACAAATGATGCAAACAGTTAATGCATTTGTGTCCCCTGAGAGGTGCCAAGGAAGAAAGGCTTGGCAATATACATCCAAAAAATTCAGACATTGAAATTACTATGGAGCATAGTTTTACTCTGAGTGACCATGAGTGCTACCAGGACATGGGATTGACTGGACAGCAACTGGCTTGGGTTTTTCTGGTACCCAAAATGTGAACATCAGGAGGGCTGTGGTTTTTGTCCATTTCATTTGCTGTTGCTCCCTGGTGTTTGGTGACAGAGAGATAATAGCAATGTGAAGGCAGAGGCTTTGGGAACACTGATGGGTGCCTGCATCTCACTTGTCTGGGGGAGGATATGGAGAACAGACTGAAGAGAAGAATGAAGGTCACATATGAGAACTGAGGTTTGGTACAATGTTAGTGCAGGGGAGTGGCTAGAGAGGTGAACAAAGGCCAGATCTGGTCTTCTGAGCTCAGGATGTCTTTGCGTAACTCTTTACCTTATTTCCTAAGAAAACCCTGGTGGTATAGTTGTGAAATGCTACAGCTGCTAAACAAAAGGTTGGTAGTTCAGATCTACCAGGCAGTCCTTGAAAACTCTGTGGGGCAGTTATATCCTATCCTACAGGGTCACTATGAATTAGAATCAATTTGATGGCAGTGGGTTTGGGTTTTGCTTTTTAAAAATAAAAAATAAAAATTCTCCAAGCTACCTCCTTTACAGAAGGACTAATGTGGCAGAGCCTTCTCAGAGAGATCTGATCTGTGCATTATCAGGGACTGTCTGAGTGCATCTGGATAGCAAACCTGGAACAAGGACAGCCTCAGAGGCTGGAACTAATGAAGAGCAAGGATGACGGTGGCTGAGGGGGTGCCTTGGCATGTGCGGTCCGAGACAATGGGACTCAAGTAAGTGCAGGCAGTTGGTGGCACTGGTGATAACAGAAAACATGTAGGGGTCAGTGGTCTGGGGTCTGGGAGGCCAAGGCAGCAGACAGCACCCTGCAGACTTGGAGCTGCTCCCACATGCTGACGCTGCTGTGGAGGGGGGTCCTGGTGGAGTTGGGCTGGGCTGGGGCACTGCGGGGTTTTCTGTGGAGATGGAGATTCAGTGCTGGTGAGGTCCCTAGCTTGTAAGCATCGCCCCTCAGCTGTTCTTTCACCTGGACACCCATAGGATGTCGGTCTATGCTTGGCTCCTTTTCTCCTCCTGGGCCTCTCCTCTATCTGCCCCCAGCCTGCAAGTGCCAGCCTTTCAGCTCCGGCCAGGCTCTGCTTTTCCACTATTCATACTGTTGGCACTTCAGATTTCCACTTTTCCTTCCAGGACACATTTCTCACTTCAGGGGTGCTAGCTGGTGACTTCTGAGTCCCCTGCAGGCTTCCTGCTGACTCAGCCTTCCCAAGGGCTGTATGTCCTGACAGCCTCCACAAGGCTGTGTAATGTTTGGGACTTTGATGTTAATCTTAATTTCCATCTTTGTTGTCTACCCTTACAGTAGTTTTTGTATGGGGATCACATTTGCCTTACAGGGAGGCATGAAGGACGAACCAAAAGCTTTTTTTCCCTTTCAGCACACGTTAGCTGAGCCTTCACCAAGTGTCAAGTCCTATGATAGGAGTTGGGGATGTGACAGACAAGACACACTACACTCCTTGCAACAAGTAGAGCACATGAATCAATAACACAACACAGAGAAATAAATATATAGGTACAAAAGGCAAAAGGTGTTACGGACTATCAGACGGAGTGTTCAGGAAAGATCTCCTAGTGGAGGTAAGATCTCAGCTGAGTTTTGAAGGACAAATAGAATTTCATACATGATGTACAGTAGGGAAGGCAGGCAGCACATCACAAGGAGAAGAAATAGCCTCTGCAGGGCCTGGGAGTACTGAAAGTACATGATCACTGATAAAGCTACTGCTAGGTTACTGGAATGGCCAGCAGCTGTTCTCCAGAGCCAAGCAATCGCCCTGGGAAACAATCCCAGGCACTGACCGCTTTGTACTCTCAAACTGTGCCTGCTTGACATTCCCTGCAATTCTTTAGCTTACCATCCTTTCCCCAATTTTTTCTCTTTTCTTTCCTTTGAACCCTTCTGCCTCTGTCTAAGCTTGTTCTTTCTGTGAATATAAGGGAGGAGCCCTGGTGATGCAGTGCTTAAGCACTCAGCTGTTAACCAGAAGATCAATACTCACCAGCTACTCCTTGGGAGAAAGATGTGGCAAACTCTACCTGTAAAGATTACAGCTTTGTCAGCTGGCATAACATAGTTTATAAACAAAATGTTCTACATTCTGCTTTGGTGAGTCCACATTTTGCTTTGGTGAGTTCTGCAAGTGGTCATCTATGATAATCTACTGGTCTCACCCATCTGGAAAAAGGGAGAACAAAGAAAGCCAAAGAGACAAGAGAAAGATTAGTCTACCAGACTAATGGACCACGAGTACTACAGCCTCCACCAGACTTATTTCAACACAAGATGGTACTCAGCGACCACCACCAATTGCTCTGGCAGGGATCAGAATAGAAGGGTCCCAGACAGACAGAGCCAGAGGAAAATACAGAACAAGAATGTAACTAATAACAACAGCAAGACTGGACTTACTGGTCTGACAGACACTGGAGAAAGTTCAAGAGTATGGTCCCTGAATACCCATTTAGCTCAGTATTGAAGTCACTCCTGAAGTTCACTCTTTCACCAAAGATAAAGAAAGGAAAAAAAAAAAAGAAGGATCTTTGGAAACTCTATAGGGCAGTTTTACTGTGTCCGGTAGGTCACTGTGAATCAGAAATCAACTCAGTGGCAATGAACGGGGGACCAGAGGAGGGGGTATTATGGGATTTCCCAGCCATACAACATGGTCAGCCTCTTTGACAGGGCACCAGGAGACGACATTGGAGGGGAGGGGCATGCGGGGCAGGAATCTGAGGAGGCAGTCAATGCTCAGAGGTCTTTTGGCACAGGACACCAACCATAGGGTTAGTCATAGGGAAGGAGGGTGAGCTCCCTCCCAGCTAACTGATCATTTAGTAGGGGCTCAGACAGAGCTCTACCTCAGAGATGCCCTTGAGTATCAGCAAAGCGACTGACGGGTCAGGGTGGGAAATGAAGGCATCAGTTAGGGATCCGTAACTCCAGGGCAGGTTTAGGCTTGAAGCGCAGCCTGGGAGATGAGTGGCAGATGGTGAGACTGAGCCTGTTGCTAGAGGTTCTCCCCTGACATAGTCACCTGAGAACCTGGGTGAGGCAGGGATGGTAGGAGGGGAAACAAGCTCAGTCATCTCATGGAGTGGGTACAGCACCTGGGGAAGTGTGTAAAAGGAAAAGTCACCACAGTCACTGCCCAGTTACCTTCCGGTGAAGGGGAATATCACTCAGGTGGGAAACGGGTGCTCATCCTCCTTAGTGGGCAGGTGAGGCTCCTGCCTCGTGAACTACCTCCACGAGACTACCGGCTGTATGCCTGCTTCTCCTGGTCCACTTACCACAGACACTCCACTCTCCCCCTGGAGGTCCCCACCATTCTGCAGGCTGGGAGGCTAGTTGTCACCCAAGGGGCCTCCCTTGCTGGCCTTGAGATGAGTATCTGAAGGGCCTCTCCCTGGGTAATCAACTGTAGCTACACAGCAGGTCTTTATGAAACAGATTATGGTGACTTCTGGGTGAAGGATCACACTTCTGGTAGATTTCCTCAAATAGGCATTGAAAGATTGAAAGGTATGACAAGTCTAAAGTTTCACAAGTTGTTGTTAGTTGCCACTGAGTCAGACCCCAACTCATCATGAACCTTCATATAGCAGAATGAAAAGCTTCCTGCTCCTGTGCTATTCCTATGATCTTCTGTGGATCAGACTCTTGTGATCCATAGCGTTTTCACTGGCTGGCTTTGAGAAGTAGATCTTCAGGCCTTCCTCTCTAGTCTGTCTTAGCCTGGAAGCTCTCCTGAAACCTGTTGAGCAACACAGCAACATGTGAGCTTCCATCTGTGGATGGGTGGTAACTGTGCATGAGGTATATTTAGGCAGGAATGGAACCTGAGTCTCTCACGTGAAAAACAAAACCTATTGCCACTGAGTCACTTCTGACTGATAATGACCTTATATAAGAGAATACAACTGTTCCATAGGGTTTCCAAGGCTGTAACCTCTATGGAAGCAGATTGCCACACATTTTTGCTGCAGAGCAGCTGGTAAGTTCAAACCATTGATCTTTTGGTTAGCAGCTGAGTGCTTAACTACTTTGTCAATGGGGTTCCTTATTAATACCACCTATTTTAGTCATTGGAAAACCTGGTGGCATGGTGGTTAGGTGCTATAGCCACTAACCAAACCGTCGGTAGTTCAAATCTGCCAGGTGCTCCTTGGAAACCCTATGGGGTAGTTCTACTAGGACCTATAGGGTCACTATGAGTTGGAATTCACTCAACAGCAGTGGTTTTGGCTTTCTATCTTAGCTATCTAGTGCTGCCATAACGGAAATACCACAAGTAGATGGCTTTAACAGAGGGAGTTATTTTCTCGCAGAAAAGTGGGCTAAAATCCAAATTCAGGGTGTCAGTTCCAGGAAAAGGCTTTTTTTTGTTGTTGTTGGCTGTGGAGGAAGGTCCTTGTCATCAATCTTTCCTTGAGCTGGGAGCATCTTAGGCACAGGGACCTCGGGTCCTTTCTAAGTGATGTACTTTGCTTCCTCCACTGCTTCTCTCCTGATGATACGAGTTGACAAACTCTGCTTGATTCCTTTCCATTAGACCCCAAGAGACTGCCTTAAGGCACAATACAGTTGTGTAGATTGAGTCCCACCTTACCAACACAACCACTGCCCATCCTCCCTCATTAACATCACAGAGGCAGGATTTATAACATATAGGAACATTGCACAATACCAGGAATCACAGCCCAGCCAAATTGCTACACACATTTTTGGGGAGGACACAATTCAATCCCTGATACTCCCTAATAGTAATTTGGGGCTTTCCACGGGCTGGGCACTATGCTGCATGTTTTGAAAACATTGCCTTGCTGAGGCTTCATACCAGCTCTTTGTGGTAGATGCTGTCATCATCTCCGTCTTATAGATGAGAAACCAAGGCACTGAGAAGTTAAGCAGCATACTCAAGGCCAGAGGACTGTAAGCTGTAGAGCAATTACAATCTCTGTTTCTCACTGCTGCATAAAGCAGCCTCTGGTTTGGAGGCAGAGGAAAGAGAGCCCTACCCACACTGTCTACTCCTCCTGCCAAACTCTCTGTCCCCCTGTCTACCCATCTTGTCTACACTCCCTATTCCCTTACTTACACTTGCTATCTGTTCCCCTCCTGCCTTTACTCCAGCAGTCTGGTGATGGAGTGGACTGGTTCATTGTTGGGTGGGTGGGGGAGAACAGGTCAACTCTTAGCTAGGCCTTCTTGGTCTCCCCCCCCCTTCTCCAGACCCCAGCCAAGTATCAGTGGGGCCTGGGTGACTGTAAACTGGGTTTGCCCTCCTGGAGCTGAGAAGCCACCCAGGGCTGAGTCACAGAGGATTTCCTTGGGATTAATGACCCTCTGAGTCTCAGGGTACCTGGTTGTGGTGGAAGCTGTCGGTTCTTCTAGCCAGGCATTAATCCTAGTGAAATACTTGGTATTTCCAGTCATTCCGGCTGGAATTAAATGAAGTCCAAAAAAACACAGCCAGGAGAATGTGAGAAACTCTCCAAAGAAACCAGGCATCCGGCCTGCTCAGATGCTGGCCTCACATCTCAGGGTCTGTGTGGCATTGACACCCTGTGCCCAGAACACAGGAAGGGATGAGGGACAGAACACCCCACTGCAATCCCAGGCAACCTCCCCACTGGAACTCCCTCTGTGGGGTGTGGCCATAATCTATCACATGGTGAAATAACAAGCATCTAGCCTGGTGGTTGGAAGACCTGAGTTCTAGTCCCGACTCTGCTGTCATTACTAGTCCCTTGCCCAGGGCCACAGGATTACACAGAAACAGCCCAATTTAGCAGTTAGGAACATGGGTCCTGGGACCAGTGTGCCTAAACCTGACTCTACCACCCACAGTGGGACCACTTACTGTGACCCCTCTGTGTGCCTCAGTTTCCTCATGTACAAAATGAAAATGAGAAATAGGTACTTCATTGAGTGGTTGTACTGAATGGATAATACATGTAAAGAGCTTAGACGTATGTTGAGCATACCATAAATGCTATGTGTCAGCTATTACTATTCTATGGCACTCAGTTTCCTCTTCTACAAGGTGAGGGCAGGGTATGGGAGTTGACCACCATGGGTGTTCTTCATGCTGGTGTTCTCTGGTAGTATTTGCAACATGGGCTCCACAGCGGACTATGGGGTCCACAGTACACAAGGCCCTACATTCCTCTCTATGCAAGGAGCTCTGCAGACTTAGGGCCTGCTGACATGCTCAGGCTCATTCTGTCTCCATTTCCCAAGAGGTACTGCAGGTGGTAAAGGAGCCCAGGCCTGGAATCAGAGAAGCACTTGAACCCTGGCTCCACCAGGAAAGGAACTGGCTGGACAGTCAGCATTGCATTTTCCATGAGCCACAGTCCCACTCAATGGTTGCATATTTGTGGAAGGAGTATATATGCATATATATATGTGTGTGTGTGTGTGTGTGTGTGTGTGTGTTGGGTGTGTATAATGTGAATGTGTATACATGTGTGAGCATGCATGTGTGTCAGGACAGGATGTTGGGCCCAGAGGACCAGCCTATCTTGGCTGTCTGTCAAAGTGTAGATGGGAAGGTGTCCCACATGTCATCTCACACTTGAGAGAAGTTGGATGAGTGGGCAGTGGGAAGGACCCCCACCCAAAAAGGAGGGATAGAGAAGAGTGAAGTAGAAAGGAAAAGAGAGGAACAGCGTTTTGATCAAAGAAATCAAACATGATTTGAAATGGGTGACCTGACGAATGAAGAATGGTCAGTCACTTTTGTGGGAGGCATTAGACTCTGAGTTCTGGGGTTACTATATCCCTGTTTTACAAACAAGATAGCTAAAGTTGTTACTGGTAGAGCCAGGATGCAAGCTCTTGTCTGACCACCAGGCCTGGGCCCCTCATCACCTGCATTGCCTCTTGGAGAAAGGGCGGCAGAATTAGGGATGGGTGTGTCCACAGGCTGTCACATTGCTCAGCTCCTTTGTAGGAAGGAGGAGATTGTCCATGTAATGGGAGATGTCCAAGGAGACAACTGGCTAGTCTATGGCCACCCAGTTGTGTGCATCACTGAGAAGGCTTCTGCTCCAGGATACAGGGTGGTCAGTGTCAGACACTGAAGAGGTTGACTCCAGAGTGCTGAGCGACATGCCTATACTTGCTGTAGGAGAAGAAATACTAGGAAAAGAGCCCTGGGGACTTTGGAAACGAGGTGGGAAGAGTATATACCGAAAACAGCCTTGGCCTAGACACCAAAACACCAAAAACTTATTGCTGTCGTGTTGGTTCTAACTCACATCAACCCTACAGGACAGTAGAACTGCCCCAAAGGGTTTCCAGTGGGGTGCTAGTGGATTCAGACTGTGACTTTTGGTTAGCAGCTATGCCACCAGGGCTCCAATTGTATCTATATTCGAGTTCTAAGATGTGAACCTTCGGGCAAACCAAGTCACATTTCTGAGACTACTTCATTCACCTATTAAACGGGTCCTCCTTACTGATACCGTATCCTACTAAGAGGCAGCGTGGTATATGCAAGAACATAGCTTTTGACACCCCAGGAATAAACTCCAGGCCCAACTCTTACCAGTTGTGTGATTTGGGTCAAGTCATTTAACATCTCAGCCTTCACTTTTTCTTATACGTCTCTACCCCATAGAGCTGCTGTGAGGACTAACTCAAATAATGCTTATCAAACTCTTAGAATGGCACCTGGTGCATAGAAAACAGCTTAAAACAAATCCAACCCATTGCTGTTGATTCCAATTCATAGCAACCCAATAGAATAGACTAGAACTGCCCTATAGATTTCCAAGGAGCGCTTGATGGATTCGAACTGCCAAACTTTCGGTTAGTGGCTTCAACACCTTAACCACCATGCCACCAGGGTTTCTGGAAAGGAGTTTAATAAATATAAATCACTATTGATACTGCTATTGTTTTATAATGTTGTTACAAGAACAAAGCGAATTTGTATAGAGGAGAGTAAAAAGTTGTAGAAGGATCTATTAGAAGGGAGGTAGATTGTATGATTGTTTGCAGTTATAGATGTCCTGTTTCTCTATGAGAGAAATACACATTCCCATGCACTTGACTTCAAACTTGACCATATGGCATGCTTCAGCCCATGGAATGTGAATGGGTGTGATGTACAATAGGCCTCATCCAAAGCTATGAAATACACCATCACAGTTGCTTTCTTCCCTACCATAAGAATGATCTAACCAAACAGGATAGGGCCAAAGAGGATAGTAAGCCTGGGTCCTAAGATAAGAAGGCATGGGGCAGAGCCCTGGGAACCACAGCTGACCCACAGCCCCTCACATGTGAAACGAGTAGAAAGTTAATGTTCATTGTTGTGAGCCACTAAGATTTTGGCTTGCTCGTTACCACAGCTAAATGGACAAATACTAACAGTATTGAGAGGAACAATCTCCAAAGAAGTGTCCCATGACTTACTTGAGAGAAAGGGAGCCAGGTCTTAGAAGCTGAAGTCAAGCAAGGGATTGGAGTATGCAGAAAACACACACGCACACACACACACAATAAAACTAGAAACCCAAGGAAATTCTCCACATCACCGACTCGACGGCACTTGGCTTGGCAGATGTACTTTATTTTGACAAGCTGTAGTAGTTAGCAGGCCCCTGGGAGTGAGCTGTCTTCCCCACAGGGTCTCTTCTCCCTCACCCCTATCTGAGGAGCTCATCTCTCACACTCCAGGCCTTAGTTTCCACGTTCTTCCTGAGGAAGGCCAGAAAGCCCTTTGCACTGGCTTCTACTTTGTTTACTTTCACTTGTGCCATCCTGTTGTGGACAAGAAGGGAGCATGCCAACATCAGCCCCTGCCACAGACCAAGGGAAACATTTCCTGGTCCCAGTTGGATGTGGTTCCCTTCCTGTGGATCTTCCTTACAGAGCCAGGTTTGTAAACTTGGGGAGCAAATGGTTTGTTGCTACATTCTGTCCAGCCCGGAAGTGGTTTTTCTTAGGGAGGACTGGAGAGGGGCTGAGGAGCCTGCTACACTGCCTACCCTCCAGTTCCCACACATTGCCACAAAGGTTCTGCCAGGTGCCACCCTTTTGCTCTTTGGGAGAGGGGCTGTATGTAGATTCAGACTTCACTAGGCCTGGAATGTTTTCCACTTGGAGTGCTTTCCATCCAAGAAGCCAATAAAACATCTGGGTGCCACAGTTCCCTTTTTCCCTGCCAGCCACCCCGCTCTCAGGATTCCAGGCATTTGTTCCATGGTTTAGCCACTTTCTTTCCATACCATCTAGCTGAGCTTTGGCGGCTTTAATCTTTCCTCCCATCCAGGGAATCACTCGCAGCTCTCTCCCCTTGTGTCTGCTCCTGGCCCTGACACGAATTTTCCTGTGGTTTTTGTTGGTCTCCAATCCTATAATTTACCACCCAGTGCTTACAGGCTTTTGTTACACTGAAGACTTTCCTAGCCAATCTTGGTCCTGTGTGGAGAAAACTGTGGAGAAGCTGCCTCTGCAGCCCAGCCTCTGGCAGCTCAGTGCAGCTTGCACTTGGTCATTGTGTTTGTTAGGGTTCAAGACTCAGAGGCACACTCAGGCAGCCTCAGGTGTTGCTGGCATGTTATTCAGAACAAGAAGTTTGGAAGTCACCTCAGCAGATGCTATAGAGAACTTCCACTTGGTTCTTCACCTTTCGGCATACAGAAGTCTGTGGCCCCTCAGAAGCCACCATTCTCTCTGCTCTGATGTCTTCTTCATTCTTGTGACTAAGGTTCTCTCTGCTGCTGCTTCCATGGCTACCACCACTAGTCCCCCTCTCCTCATCTCTTTGTCTCATTTGCTTCTGCTTGTTCACAACACCTAGTACTTTGGAACCCCTGCTTACCATGTCTGTCAATGGTGTCTCAGCCGCTGTTCCACTCTGCTGACTGAGACCATCTCTGTGTGGCTGATACTGAAACTCCCCCACGGAGGATGTGACTGAGATAGTTGTTTCTCTCTGGTGTCTCTTCTCAGATGGACAGATGTCTTGTGTCAGGCCATCTCAAAGGTCTCTGGCATCCTCCTGGTCTCTTATAGATGCCTTAACAAGTCATGGTCAGCATTTCAGGGGTGCATGACCCAAAGCATGTCTCCAGTGGACGTATCTTCATCTGGTGTCTTCACCCATTTGTTCCTTTTATAAGACATGACTCACAAAGGACGAGGACCCAACCTACTCTGGGGAGACCTTCTTAACTTAGTAACATCTTCAAAGAAAAACTCCATATACAAACAAGGTCACATTCACAGGTACAGGTCTTAGGACTTCAATACACTCTTATGGGGGGGACATCATTTAATCTACAATGTCCTTCTAATATTCCTGTTCTCCTCCTCTGATCCTATAGACACAGAGAAGAATGAGAAAGCAGCTCTCAGCCTGGTGAAGAGACCAACCTCCAGGAGGAGTTCAATCACAACAGCAGCTATTTGATAAATCAGATTGTGTCACTCTTTTGCTTAAAATCCAGTTGCTACCATTTTGTACCAAGAGTCACATCAAGCAAGTGTGTGGCTTGCAAGTACTCCTATCACCCAGCACCTGCTGTTTTCGTCAGTCTTCTCTCAAGCCACCCTCCCCTTGCCCACCCCTATTCCAACCACCCTGATGTTTCAGTTCCTCACAGTTACCAAACTCTGTCTCCTCAGCAAAAATCTATGAGCTCCATACAGAAAAGACTGGGTTGCTTGATTACCACAGAGCATACCTGAGGTGATGCTTAGGTGTCATTAGGTATTTTTGAGTGGCTGACTGAATCCTTTATGAATTGATGTGACTGGAGGTGACAAGTTATTAGGGACCTGTGGAGCACAGGGAGGAGGAGGGCATGACCAAACTGAAAGCATCAAAAGACATGCTAGAAGACTAAGCTGGAAGCAGGTTTCAGTCAGATAGTGAAGGCCTGGAGTGCCAGACCCAGAGTCCAGCCCCGGTCCTGTAACTTGCAGCAAGGGGCTGATGTCCTGAATGTGTTCGGGTGTGTGAACGGTTCTGGAGGAGGCTGTCAGCAGCTACTGGCAGAAGAGATTGGAGTGTGAGGAATATGGAAGCTGGGACACAAGAAGCTCTGAAATACTCTAGGCCAGACAAGGAAAGAATGCGGGCTATGGTAGAGGCTGTGAGAATGGACAGGTACGTAGCGGGAGCCAGCAGACAGAACTCGCTGGTAGAATGGAGAAGGAATCAAGGGCAAGGCTTGGTACATGGAAACCCAGAAAGACAGGGCCTGAGATTCTTGGGGTCTCTCCATAAGTACCAAACCTTGGTCTCTAGGAGGGTGGGGGAAGTGGGTTTTGGTATAGGGGACAGATTGTCAGACCAGGAACACAGGATTACAGCCCTTTCCACTTGGTGTGGGTTTTACCATTCAACAGATCTGGTTCAGTCCCCATCTCTGTTGCTTACTAGCTTGCTGAACTTGGTTAGTTATTCCATATCTCTCTGTCTGCATTTCCTTATTTGTCATATGGGAAAAATAATGGTCCTACCACCCCCAGTAGTTGTGATGATTCTGTAAGAGTGCAGGTAAAGGGGACAAGCACAAGGCCAACTTACAGTTAGTCCTTGGTTAAACAGTACCAATTGTTTTGTAACTCATATTATTAACAAAAGAATAATATATAAACTACATAAACCTAGAAAGATTCAGGGAGCCTTCGTGGTGCAGTGGTTAAGAGCTCAGCTGCTAACTGAAAGGTCAGTAGTTCAAATCCACCAGCTACTACTTGGAAATTCTATAGGGCAGTTCTGCTCTGTTCTATACTGTTGCTGTTAGAATCAAATCAACAGCAATGGTTTTTTGGTGTTTTTTTTTTTTTTTAAGGATTCACACTTGGCGATTTAGGCAAAAGACCCCAATTTTGCAGAATGGGGACTCCCAAGGGGTGTGAGCTGAAACTTGGGAACACTCTGGAGCTTGTGATGGGGTTATCAGGAAGGTCACTAAGGCCTCTGAGACCAGCATGACTAAAGGACTCGGGTAGACCAAGCCTGTTGTTGGTAGTGAACTTGACTCAGCTCTGAGGAGCTGGGGACAAGCTGATTCAGATCTCTCTGCTCCTGGGTAACACTTCTGACAAAATAGATGATGAGAAGCAGCAGTTTAGGCGATCACCCACCAGATGGCCTCAGGATTGGCTGAAGACTCTAGCGGCCCTGGTGCTCCCTGTCTGCAGGCTATGCAGTGTTTCAGCCATATGGAATGACCCAGGTGGCCGTTTTTATTAGCAGGAAACTATTCCTGTAAGTGGAACAGTTCTCATATCTCTGCAGAACAGCTCTTGGGTTCTGACTTCTAGAACAAGGGGCTTGCTTTGCAGCAGGCACTGAATCCCATTACACTGCATTTGTATGACGCCAGCTTTTGGAAACGGAGTGACACTCCTGACTCAAGCTGAACCAAAGGCAAGCCTGGGCCCTGCTGCTTACAAGCCGCAATTCAACTTCCTACTCCTCTGAAAAATATGGCTAATGCTTGTCATGTCTTTAACTGAAAGTTCAGAAATGTAAGCTATTTATTAAAATTCATTTAAAAGCTCTCACACTTGTTATCACATTTTACCCTCATAATAAAGCTGTGATATGGATACCTAACCAAAAAGGCAAAAAAAAAAAAAAAAAAAACAGTGTTGTTGAGTCAATTCCAACTCATAATGACGGCATAGGGCAGAGTAGAACTGCCCCATGGAATTTCCAAGGACAGCTTGGAGGATTCGAACTGCCAACCTTTTGGTTAGCAGACATAGCACTTAACCACCACACCACTAGGGTTTCCAGGGTATGGATAAGGTAGTTGTTATTATCCATATTGGACAGAGGCAACAAAGGCTCAGAGAGGTTATATAACTAGCTCAGCGGCACACAAGCCCAGGTCTTTGCAGAAGCTGGTGCCCTATCCCCTGGGCATTGTTTCCCAGAGAGACCTCTGGCTGCCTAAGATGGATTTGGAAGGTATACAGTGAGTCCAGGAGTTGATCTTTTCAACAAGCACTCCAGGTGATTGTTATGTGGTCACAACCTGCTGTCTGCAGAGTGGGTAAGTAGAGGGCAGAGGCTTTGCCCATAGCCTGCGGCTCCTGGCTGAAGCACATATAAGTCCCTCCGGAAAGAAAAGAACAAAGCAGGTTTGGACTGTGTGAACAGTGGAAATACTAGAGAGGTCTGCTGCCCTCCAGGCCACAGCATTAAGCTCTAAGAAAGGAGGTGGAAAGGTATATGCATGCCCAGAGCTGCTCAGCAGGTGTCTGGGAAAACCCTGCACCTTCACAAAGGCACTGCTTTTCAGTTGTGTGACAGCCCTGCAGCCACACAGCCTGGTTTTGAATCCCAGCTCCTGGACTTACCAGCCCTGTGAATTTGACAAATGATTACATTTTTCATGCTTCAGGGTTTTTTATTTTCCCTCCCTCATGTGAACGATACCACCTACCTGCAAGAAACAGCCCTTTGGCACAGCTCCCAACACTGAGTGAACACTCAATAATTTTCACTTGCTGTTATTAATAATAGTTCAAACAGCTAATGGGCTTAGCTACTAACTAAAAGATTAGAGATTCCAGTTCAAAGACAGGTGCCTTGGAGGAAAGCCCTGGTGATCTACTTCTAAAGAGCTAGCCACTGAAAACCCTACGGTGCACAGTTCTCCTCTGACATGACTTGGAGTTGACTGGATGGGAACTAGTCATTTATCATTATTGTCACTACCATCAACCCTGGCAACCTTTCCTCATTTTCAAGCATTCTTTCTCAATAGGGAGTGGAGACGTGGCAGCCCAACAGGAAGTCTGACCAACTTTGCTCGAAAAGTACTATACTCACTTGCCCAGAGCCTCTTCTCACATGAGGAAGACGTCAAAATCTCCAGGATGACAATCCAGAGGGCCACACTGACAATGAACCATTCTAGAAGCCCACAGCTTCTACAGATTTTAGTCAATTCGACTGTATTTTCTAATACTTAGCAATGACAAGTATCTGATAATGTCACATAGAGAAAAGTGGGACTGTCAGGTTGAACAAACAGCAAGTGTCACATGTGATGGTTTAAGGACAAGCATGGTGTTGTGGATTGAATTGTGTCCCCCCAAAATATCTGTCAATTTGGCTAGGCCATGATTCCCAGTATTGTGTGGTTGTCCCCCATTTTGTGATTTTTTTCTTAAGTGTTAACAAATTATACTCTCTGCCTGTGGTTAAAGAGGATTAGGGTGCACTGTAGCACTCTTGCCCAGGTCACATCCCTGATCTAATATCCTTGGGATGTGGTCTGTACCACCTTTTATCTTACAAGAGATAAAAGTAAAGTAAAGCAAACAGACAGGTAAGGACATTATACCACCCAGAAAAAAGTGCTGGGAGCAGAGCCAGCGCTCTGGACTTGGGCCTCCTCCACAGAAAATCTTCTAGTCCAGGAGAAGACTGATGACAAAGATCTTCCTCCAGAGCCATGTAAGAAAGCCTTCCTCTGGATCTGATGCCTTGAATTTAGACTTCTAGCCTATCAGACTGTGAGAAAATAAATCTCACTTTGTTAAAGATATCCATCCTCTTGTGGTATCTGTTACATCAGCAACAGATAACTAAGCCGACCTTCCAAACAATTGGCCCCAAATCCTCCTACCCTACCTTTCATGTAGCCATTGCCTATAATGATTTAGTATTTTTCTTTCCAAATAAAACTCTCCCTCCTTGTGTTACTGCACAGTGACCAAGCAATGGAAACTTTGGTCTCAACAATGCAAGTTTCTCAAATGTCAAGGAAATCTGAGGCCTGCAAAGGAAGCAGTTTGTGAAGATGGCACAGGACCAGGCACCATGTCGTTCTTTGGTACATAGGGTTTGCCAAGAACTGGAGCCAACTTCACAATTGCTGAAAACAACTTCAACATGGAAGCATCACACACATCACTATGACCAGTGAAGCTAACTCATGTTCCAGTTCCCTGGGGCAGGCTGAGGGGCAGGGCCTGTTCATCACTGTACCTTGAATCAGCACAGTGGTTGAGAGGATGGACCCTGAGATCACATTATCTGGGCTTAAGTCCGAGCTCCAAAGAACTTTTGTGTACATGAGACATGTCTACTGATACTTATATTAGAAATTTAGACTGAGAAGATTTTAAAACACGAGAATACATAGCTGTTAGTCTCAGAGTGATGTCGTCATCATACATCATATAACCTCTGGAAAACTCCATTGTACAATTATGAAAAACCAAACCCACTGCTGCTGAGTCAATTCTCGCTCATAGTGACCCTACAAGACAGTGTGGAACTGCCTCATAGAGTTTCCAAGGAGTGCCTGGTGGATTTGAACTGCTGACCTTTTGATTAGCAGTGACAGCACTTAATCATTGTGCCACCAGGGTTCCCGTACACTCATAAGAAACAAGAATTAAAAAGGCTAATAACAACTTACCATTATTAGGGACACAGTTTTGATCCTGACTCTCTGTGGTAGAACAGATTCTGAAAACATGGATTTTGGAATCAGACTGCTTGGGTTCGAATTCTGGCTTCATTGCTTAGTAGTATGTGTCCCAGAATAAGTTACTGACCCTTACTGTGCCTCAGTTTCTTCAGCTACACAGGGGGGATAATAATGATCTACATCACAGAGTTGCTGGAAGATTGTTGTTGTTAGATGTCACTGAGTCGGTTCTGACTTATAGCAATCCTATAAACAACAGAATGAAATGTTGTCCAGTCTTGTGCCATGTCCACAATCATTTTTATGCTTAAGCCCATTGTTGTGGCCACTGTGTCAATCCATCTCGTCAAGGGTCTTCCTCTTTTTCGCTGACCCTCCACTCTACCAAGCATGATGTCCTTTTCCAGGGACTGATCCTTCCTGACAACATGTCCAAAATAAGTAAGATGCAGTCTTGCCATCTTTGCTTCCAAAGAGCCCACTGGTTGTACTTCTTCCATAACAGATCTGTTTGTTCTTTTAGTGGTCCACAGTACATTCGACACTTTTCTCCAACAACACAATTCAAAGGCACCAATTCCTCTTCTGTCTTCTTTGTTCATTGTCCAGTTTTCACATGCATATGATGCAACTGAAAAGACCATGGCTTGGGTCAGGTGCACTTTAGTCTTCAAGGTCACAGCTTTTCAACACTTTAAAAAGATTGTTTGCTGCAGATTTTCCCAATGCAATGCACCTTTTGATTTCCTGACTGCTGCTTCTTTGAGCATTGATTGTGGACCCAAGTAAAATGAAATCCTTGACAACCTCAATCTTTCTCCATTTATGACAATGGTGCTTACTGGTCCAGTTGTGAGGATTTTTATTTTCTTAATGTTGAGGTACAATCTGTACTGAAGGCTGTGGTCCTTGATCTATTGCAGTAAGTGTTTCAAATCTTCTTCATTTCCAGCACGTAAGGTGGTGTCATCTGTGTAATGTATGTGGTTAATGGGATGTCCTCCAATCCTGATGCCTCATTCTTCTTCATATAACCCAGCTTCTCAGATTATTTGCTCAGCATACAGATTGAAAAGTTATGGAGAGAGGATACAACCCTGATGCATACCCTTCCTGACTTTAAATGATCCAGTGTTTCCTTGTTCTGTTCGTATAACTGCCTCTTGATTCATATACAGATTTCTTAAGAGCACATTTAGGTGTTCTGGAATTCCCATTCTCCACAATGTTAGCCATGATTTGTTATGATTTGCACAGTCGAATGCCTTTGCACAGTTTGTGAAACACAGGTAAATATATTTCTGGTATTCTTTGCTTTCAGCCAAGATCCATCTGACAGCAGCAACGATATTCCTGGTTCCATGTCCTCTTCTGAATCCAGCTTGAATTTCTGGCAGTTCCTTGTCAACATACTGTTGCAGTTGCTTTTCAATGATCTTAAGCAAAATTTTACTTGTGTGTCATATTAATGATATTGTTTGGTAATTTCCACATTTGGTTGGATCACCTTTCTTTGGAATGGGCATAAGTATGGATCTCTTCCAGCCAGTTGGCCAGGTAGGTGTCCTCCAAATTTCTTGGCATACATGAGTGAGCACTTTCAGCACTGCATCTGTTTGTTGAAATATCTCAGTTGATATTCCCTCAATTCCTGGAGCCTTGTTTTTCGCCAATGCTTTCAATGCAGCTCCAGCTTCTTCTATTCATTCCTGATCATATGCTACTTCTTCAAATGGCAGAACATTGACCAGTTCTTTCTGGTATAAAGACTCTGTGTATTTCTTCCATCTTCTTTTGATACTCCCTGAGTTGTTTAGTATTTTCCCTGCAGAATCCTTCACTATTGCAACTCAATGCTTGAAGTTTTTCTTCAGTTCTCTCAGCTTGAGAAATGCAGAATGAATTCTTCTCTTCTGTTTTTCCATTTCCAGCTCTTTGCACATGCCATTGTAATACTTTCTTTTGTCTTCTCAAGCTGCCCTTCGAAATCTTCTGTTTAGGTCTTTTACTTCACCATTCCTTCTTTTTGCTTTAGCTGCTCGATGTTCAAGAGCAAGTTCCAGAGTCTTTTTGACATCTAATTTGGTCTTTTCTTTCTTTCCTGTCTTTAATGACCTCTTCCTCACTTCATGAGTGATGTCTCTGATATGACTGCACAATTTGTCTGGTCTTTGGTCATAAGTGGTCAATACATCAACTCTGCGCTTGAGATGGTCTTTAAACTCAGGAGGGATATACTCAAGGTCATACTTTGGCTCTCATGGACTTGTTCTAATTTTCTTCACTTTCAATTTGTATTTGCATACGAGCAATTGATGATCCGTGCTGCAGTCAGCACCTGGTCTTGTTCTGACTGCTCACATGGAGCTTTTCCATTGTTTTTTTTTTTCCACAGATGCAGAAGATTTTGTTCCTGTGTATTCCACCTGGTAAGGTCCATGTGTACAGTTACCATTTGCACTGGTTAAAAAAGGTATTCGCAAATAAGAAGTCATTAGTCTTGCAAAATTCCATCATGCAATCTCTGGCATCATGTCTATCACCAAGGCTGTATTTTCCAAATACTGATCCTTCTTCTTTGTTTTCAACTTTTGCATCCCAGTCACCAGTAATTATCAGTGCATCCTGATAGCATGTTCATTCAATTTCAGACTGTAGAAGCTGGTAACAATCTTCCTTGGCCTTAGTGGTTGGTTTTTAAATTTGAATAGTAGTCATATTAACTGGTCTTCCCTGCAGTCATATGGATATTATCCTATCACTGACAGCATGGTACTTCAGGACAGATGCTGAAATATTCTTTTTGATGATGAATGCAACACCATTCCTCTTCAGGTTTTTGTTCCCAGCATAGTAGGTGTTTCTCCTCATTTTGAATTGTGTCAAATCAGCACCATCCACATCATTAATGTCAACTCTGCTCTGAGGAGGCAGCTCTTCCACAGTCATCTTCTCAGTGTCTTCCAACCTCGGGGGCTCATTTTCTGGCACTGTATCTGACTGTTCTGCTGCTATTCATAAGGGTTTCCCTGGCTAACTCTTTTCACAAGTAGACTGCCAGGTCCTTCTTCCTAGTCATAGTCTTGAAATTCAGCTGAAACCTCTCTACCATGGATGACTCTACTAGTACTTAAATACCAATGGCATAGTTTCCAGCATCACAGCAACAAGCAAGCCTCCACTGACAGACAAGTGGGTCTGATCACTCTATCTTTACTGTTTGTATCAGCTGAGATACCCAGTTCAATACCATCAACCCAGAACTCAGCAGGGCACAACAGTCTCCTGCCAGCTAAAATACCTGATCAATGAAATCAGCCCAGAACTCTGCAGGGCGCAATATTCTCCTACTCACCAAGATACCCAGTGGAGGTTCTAGGAGGTTAGAAGACTGAATGTGAGGTATCATCTCCAGGGAAAGTCATTCTCGCTCTGTAATTTCTTAGATAATGTCCTTGTCATCAATCATACCCAATCTAGGAAATTCTCAGTGCAGGTAGCCTGAGTCCAAAAGACATGCTGGTATTCATTCCCATGTCTCTCTTTTGTATCTCTGAAGATACAATAAATATCAATTATTATAAGCCTATCATTAATACCCTAAAAAAAAATCATTGACATAGAATTTTGATTCATAGTGATCCTATAGGACAGAGAATAACTGCCCACACAGAATTTCCATGAAGCTCCTGGTGGATTTGAACTACCAACCTTTTGGTTAGTGGCCATAGCACTTAACCACTTACAGCACTAGAGTTTTCCAGTTGTCATTAATAAGTTACTATTGTTAGAATTCTGTGCCTTCCTCATGAGCTTGCCCACGGAGATTTGCATTGTCTCAGCTTCCCAGTACTGGTGTAACAGAAATTCCACAAGTGAGTGGCTTTAAGACAGAAATTAATTTTCCCACAGTTTTGGAGGCTGAAAGTCCAAATTAAGGTCTTGGTCATGTGGATTCCTTCCTCCTTGGTAATCCTAGGCATTCCTTAGTTCCTTGTCAATCTTCACACAGCACTTGCCTTCTCCACGTGTGTCTAATCTACCTTTTTTTCTTTAATAACCCAGAAGTGATTAGAATTAGAGCCCATCCTACTTGGGTATACTATAATTAATACAACAACAAACCCTGTTTCCAAAGAGAATTACACCCACAGGCATAGAGGTTAGAATTCTAACATTTGTTTGGTTGATGGGGTGGTTAATTCATAACAGGTGTTGTACCTCTAAGCTTTTTATGAGGCTATAATTTCTGGTGGTTGAGGGCTATGCTTTGGTGCCCAGCACTGTGTCTTACTTTGTAAGAGGGGCCCAGGTTAGTTTACTGAATAACTGATTCTGCCTCAAATTCGCAAATAAGAGAAGCCAGAGCTAGTAGTGAGGGCTCTTATTTCACTCTGTTGAGTGTATCATCATGAAGAAAGAGTTTACTACCCTCATTTGTGTGGACAAGGAGAGAGCTTAAGACAGAACACTGCTTTCCTAGATTTGGAACAATTTAAAACCAATCGTTGCCTCTCTGAACGCACTTAGGAAGTGTGGTGGTCAGGATTATGTCAACTTGGCTATTCCATATTTAGCTGCTGTATTAAGTGGGAGGGTGGGGTCTGTGGTGGCTTCCCACCCCTTCCACTACTACTGCGGGTCTGCTCACGTAGCCAGCAGCTCCTGCTCTCTTCTGGCATCTGGTTCCTGGACTTGAACTAGCAGCTGTACGATTAATCAACCCTTACAGCTGGTGCTTGAGAGTCCTGCTCCCTGACCTGCTGATCCTGGGTTTGCCAGCCTCTGCAGCTCCCTCTCATCACCAGCTTGGGATCCACCGACCTACACAACCAGTGATCTAGAACTCTGGTCTCTGACCTGCTCACCTTGGGTTCAGCAGTGCATGTGGCCACGTGCGGCTTGTGCCAGGATGTGGGACATTCAGCTTCTGCGATTGCGTGAGCTGTTTCCTATATCTGTATCTACTATATATCTTTCCGTGTACTTTATATATACCATAAATCTTTCGTTGTACCTACATGTGTTACTGGCTTTGCTTCCCTAGAAAACCCAGCCTAAGACAATTTCTGTTTTAGGCAGCTAGTGCTGCTCTAACAGAAATACCACAGAGTGGATGGCTTTAACAAAGGAAGGTTTATTCTTACATAGTCTGGTAGGCTATGGCTCCAAATTCAGGATGTCCTGTCCAGGGGAAGGTTCTCCCCCTGGTCAGCTCTGGAGGAAAGTCCGGTATGGTATCAGTCTTTGTCCAGGGAGCATCTTGGCACAGGAACCTCAGGTCTGAAGGACGGGCTCTTTTCCCGGTGCTGCTTGCTTGATGGTGTGAGGTTCCCAATTCTCAGCCTGCTTCCCTTTCCTTTTATCTCTTACGGGATGAAAGGATTAAGGGTGGGGTAAGCCATACCCCAGGGAAACCCCCTTTACAGTGGGGCAAGGAGGTGATCTTATAAAGGGATTTACAGTCTCACCCTAATCCTTTAACATACAGCATAGGAAAATGGAGGTCAGTCACAGGATACTGGGAATCATGGCCCAGCCACGTGGCTACACATATTTTGACAGGGGGAGGGGGACACACAGTTGAATCCATGACAGGAAGTATACTGGACAGTCTCCATTTACCCTTCTAGCCCTCTCTCCCATCTCCCTGCTCTGTGTTCACAAAGGCTAGCTCCTATTGACTGCATCCACCCGACCTGTGACTGGGCTTGGCCAGGGGAGGCCCAGACAGGGGACTGGAGGACAGAGAGTAGAAGTCAGGTCTTTTCCTCTGGCTTCCTCCCTCCTGGCGGTAGACTGATGACGTCTACCTCAGCTTCTGTCCTGCAGCCCCTTTCTAGCTACAGGAGTTTCTCCAACATTTGGTAAGCTGCCTCTTCTTATGCCTTCAGGCAGAGGTTGGTTTTCAGTTGTTGCTAACCTGATGGAGTTTCTCCATCTTTTCCTAGTTTTCCTGTAAGCTTGCCTGCAAGTTGGTAAATAGTCCCTTCATTAAACTCTTCTCAATAACCCTATTTGAAAGTGCCTTCTGTTTCCTTCAATTGATAGAGGAATAGACTGTATGTGAGTGCACACACACCCATGTGCATATATGTGCAAGGCTGAGAGGATAATTACAGATGTACTAATAGAAAGGAAGCTCTGGGATTAGTAATGATTTATTTCATCCAACACTGTGGCACAGTGGTTAAGTGCTATGGCTGCTAATCAAAAGGTCAGCAGTTTGAATCCACCAGGTGCTCCTTGGAATACTCCATGGGATAGTTCTACTCTGTCCTATAGTGTTGCTATGAGTCAGAATTAGCTCAACAGCAATGTTTTTTTTTTTGTTTGTTTGTTTACTACTCGATTTTAATTTTTAAAAACAATACATGTATTACTTATGTAACAAAACTGAGAAAGTTTTGTACATTTTTATAAGCCACAGACTATATCAGCATAAGACTGGAAGGACTAGATAGTGGCTGGCTAGCACCAACGACTGTTCTGACAGGGAGTACAGCAAACAGTCCCCGAGGGAGTGGGACAAAATTGGGGTTCACAACTTAAACTTTAGTAAAAGGACCAGACTTGATGATTTGAGACTGGAGGGTCCTTGGAAGACATGGTCCCCAAACAATCTGTTAACCCAGAACTGAAACTATTCCCAGAGCCGACTCCTCAGACAAAGATTATACTCGACTATAAGGCCTTTTAAAAGGACACTGGTGAGGACTGTGCTTCTTGACTTAAGTAGATACAAGAGGCTAACTGGGTAGTTCTTGTCCAGCAGTGAGATGAGGTGGCAGATGGGGACAGGAGCTTGTTGAATGGACATGGGAAATACAAGGTGGAGAGGAGGAGTGTGTTGTCAGTGTGAGGAAAGCAACTAGGGTCACAAAACATTGTGTGTACAAGTCTTTCTAAGAAAAACTGACTTGAATTGCAAACTTTCACTGAAAGCACACACACACACACAAACAAAAAAAGTTCCAAAGATTTTAAAAATCCAATTATTTCAGTCTAGGAGGATTGGGCTCAAGGGAGACTAGAAGCTCTCAAACCTAGATCCCATGGTGGTGTATCTGGGCCCAGACCCAGGTTGGTGGAAAGGAAATAAAGACACTGGCCACTAACCTCTGGCTCAGATATCTTGGGGATTAACAAGATAAGCACCTCTGTGACTTGGAATTCTCCACTTGATTAAAAAGGAAATAAGAAGCCCATTATCATTCCTTGGCTTTGGAAGGGCCCTTTAACTTTCTGCTGCCAGCCTGACTATGCTATTCACTACATCAGGCACACAGTAGAAGTTAGAGGACAAGCCGACAGCAGACAGTGGGAAGGCTCAGCCTAGCAGCCTTCATTCTTGAGCATGGAGAGAACCATCTGGGGATGCGGAAAAATGGAGATTTTAAAGCAATAGGACTCAGGTGGAGCCCAGGAATCTGCATTTTAGAAAAGCAGCCTCCTCCCCTCCCCCCCACACATTGCAATGGAAGTACCTGGACCATTGGGCTTTGGGGTGCGAGTTGTGCCTCCTTTGGAGCCCCATCCCTAATGCAAGGTGAGCGCAGTCAGGGCTGAGTAATGCGGAGAGGAGGAGGACGAGGAGATAAGAACCGGTAGCCTGAGAGGCGAGGCAGGGAAGGCTTAAACCAAGCAAGGCATCACCCAGGAGGAAACCCACAAGAGGACTCTGAACTCCGCCTGGGCGATTAGTGCTCCGGAAACCGCGAGGACCCACTGGAGGCTTTGACTGATGCCGTGTTCTTTTCCATTTCTTCTCTGATTACATTGATCCTGTACTTTCGCTGATGTTGTGACAGTCTAATTATAGACTTCTCAGCTGCTGAGCAAACAGTCATCCCTCTCGGTAAATCCGCCTGTTACACAAGAGCAGGCTCTGGGACACTGTCATTATCTGCAGCCACTCAATCCCATGATGCACCGAGGGCACGCACAGCCGTACACCCTCTCTCCTGGAATACGGCTGCAGTTTGAGGAGCTGGAGGTGAGCCACGCTAGGTCCTTCTTTTCTAACTGATGGGGAACCTGAGGCCCCAGCCGTTAAGTGACTGATGCCACTCAGATAGTAAGAGTTCGAGCTAGGATGGAAACTGGGAGTAGGGGTGGGATGGGCTGGGGTAGGAGTGCTACTGTCCAAAGCCTCTTATTTTTAATTTTCTTTTCTCCACTAAACATCTGCTGAGTGCCTGTTTTAAGAATTTTGAAGAGTCTCACCTGGCCACATGGAGAGAGTAATGGTAGGGTGGTGTCAGCTGGATGGCCTCCAAGAAGCCTCTGTGGAGTTACTTTCCTGGCCCTCATAAACTTTCTACATCTGTTTCTCAAAGCTAGTTGGGCAACAAAGTGCTGACTCATTTGGGCAATGCTCACAAGAGACTGATGTATAGAACTGAAGGCAGTCTCATGTGGCCATCCTGCCATCCTCTGTTTGGAGGAAGAGGTAGAGCCCACTTTCCAGTGTTGAAACCACATATTAGTGAAAGTGCTTCCCACCTTTGCAGCCAGGGCTTGAGCACCTAGTCTAAATTCTGTGGATCAGATGCTCCCATTTCAGATTTTGAATAAGAAGCTTATGATGGGAAGAAGCAGTGACACTAAGACTCTCATTATCAACAGGTGCTACCGGTAGAATTGGGTCAATTCACAGTCACGTGAGGTAGCAGAGGCAATACCTCCTATCTACCTCTGTGGTGACTTCATTGGGTCTTCCCTGGTCCAACTCCACAGTGTGATTTTTAGGCCTTATTCCTGGTAGGAGAGCTGATTAGTAAGTTCTCAGCTATCCTGCTCATTCTGTGTGATCCCTGATACCTTACTGATAAATTCCTCTATGTAAATTAGCCAGAGGGTTTTTTGTTTTTTTGTTTTTTTTTTTTTTTTTAAATTGCTTGAAACTGCAAAGATTGGCTAGCACAGATGAGGAAACCGTAGTGGCACAGTGGTTAAGTGTTATGGCTGCTAGTCCAAAGGTTGCCAGTTTGAATCCATCACACGCTCTTTGGAACTGATGGAGCAGTTCTGCTCTGTCATATAGGGTAGCTATATGTCAACTCGATGGCAACAGGTATAAGTGGTGTGAATGAACACAGAACGACACCTGTCAGGTGAGTTTGTTGCTTCTGGCAGTTTGGGTCTTCTGTCTTCTTCCTTTAGCAAGCTGTGAGAGAACTGGCAGGAGTCTCTTCCCAGACAGCAGTGGGGCAGGCACTGTGACAGGCTGGTGAGTGAGGCATTTAGGTCTGAATGTAAGGCAGGTTTAGAATGGGCCTAGCAGTTGATCAGGAGGTATGAAGTGATCAGCTCACAATTTGCACTTTCACAGAATCCCTTTTCCCTGAAGGGAGATTTGGAAAACTTTAATCCTCAGATAAAAAAAACCTGGTTCCTCAGAAGTGACGGCAGCCACGGAATATGCTGGAAATTTACCCTTTCTGCTCTCATCTGACTTGCTTGCTAAGCTGTTGTGATAATAAGGTAAGAAGCGGTACAAGTTTGGAAAAAAGAAAAATCTTGTTAAGGGGGCAACTACTTTTACAATCATTAATGAGCTTGTTTAATCAGTATAGGACTCCATAAAGTAGGAATATTAGTTACTATTAATCATTTTCAATTTCAGATTAGGAAACTGAGGCTCAGAGAGGGTAAGCCATTTGTCCAACATTATACCTTGTCCTGGGACAGGGAGATGAGCCCTCTCACTCTACCTCCTCCCTCCGATGGTGAAGGATTAGGGAGATTAGGCAGGAAAGGAGTCTAGAGACATCTAGGTCAGAGGAACAAAGTCAGCACTGCTTATCATTGGCCTCCTTTCTCTGAAAGTGCCATCCTGACCCCTGCCCCTGCGGGCCCCTATCTTACCTCTTCAAGCTGCTCAAGTGGCCCAGTACCTCCATTTCCACATTACACTGGGGCCTGCCTGCCATATCAGTCCCAACAATTCAGTCCACACCCTCTTCCATGCCCCATCACTGTGACCAGTCCTAAGTTCTTTTTCTGCTGTGCTTTGCTCTAAATAAGACTTATATCTTCTTAGGCTTTTCCATGGCTGAATTTTTAGAAGCAGATTGCCAGCTTTTTCTTCCAAGTGGGTGGACTCGAACTGGTAGCCAAGTGCTTCACTGTATGCACCACCCAAGAACCCCCAGATCTTCTTAATCCAAACCTAGTTCTCCTTCTGCTGCACCCAAGGAGCACACTGGTCTGAAGAAGCCTGAGAGCAAATTTACTGGCGATAGTACTAGGTGGGCACTGAAAAGACAAGACATGTCTTGGCCCCATCAGAGATTCATTAGGGTGCAGATAATGCCACTGTGGTGGTTTTTAAAGTTTATCCACATATTATTTGATGTGCCTTTCTTCATGAGCTGGAGGTTCATTTCCTTTCCCTTTGGTGGGGGCTGGACTTAGTGGTTCACTTCTAGTGAACACAGTAAGGTGCAAGTGCTGTTATATCACTCCTGGGAGCTGGCCATGAGAAGACACCACGGCTTTCTCCTTGCCTGCCTTGGATCATTTACTCGGAGGGAAGCCAGCTGCCAAGCTTCCCTGTAGAGATGCCCACATGAGAAGTAAGTAAGCACCCAGCCAACAGCCATGTGAGTGAGTCATTGTGGAAGCAGGTCTTCCAGCTCCAGTCAAGCCATCAGATGACTGTAGCCACAGCTGATATCTTGGCTATAACTTCCCGAGACCCTAAACCAGAAGAACTCAGTTAAGCCACTCCCAGATTCTTGACCCTCAGAAGCTGTGTGAGACAATAATTTTTTGTTGTTTTAAGCTGCTAAGTTTTGTGGGTGAATTGTTACAGACTGATAGAGAAATTAAACAACCTTGTATTTCTACTTGCCGCTCTCCTAATTTTAAGAGGTAGACAACACTACTAGTTTTGCAATATTAAAAGCTAAAACAAAACAAAAAATAGAACCATAAAAACACTTGAAGATCTGTGGGAAAACATCATTAGAAGACATTTTAAGACCCATCAGGATGGCCAAAATAAAAAGTTTGGACAAAAATAAAGACATAACAAATGTTATTGAGGCTATGAGACAACTGAAACTCTCAAACACTGCTCGTGAGAATGTAAATTAGCATAATCTACTAAATTAGCATAATCTACTAAAGCCGTGCATACTCATACTCTGCTATTGTTGTTAGGTGCTGTCCAGTTGATTCTGACTCACAGCGACCCTATAGGGCAGAGTAGAACTGTCCCAAGGAGCAGGTTCCAAGGAGTAGCTGGTAGATCTGAATGGCCAAGCTTTTGGTTAGCAGTAAAGCATTCAGCCATTGCACCACCAGGGTGCCTCTCAAACCCTAGGGAAGTAGCAATTCTATTCCTGCGAAGATACTCTCGACACACACATACAGGAATGTTCACAGTAACATAAAACCCTCCAGAAACAATCACATGTCTGTCCATAATTGAATGGATAAATTGTTTCACTGATTCGCTGAAATACTATTCAGCAGTGAGAATGAACAATACTTTCACGCTCCAGCACAAAACAGCTCACACTGTAGGACTCCTTAATATGCATTACAAAAGCAGGCAAAACTAATGCGTGGTGGTAGTGGTCAGGAGAGTAATAACTCATGACAAGATAGTGACCGAAATGGGGAAGAGGGAGACCCCCTGCTGGGGGAGGAAGAGGACTGCCAGGTTCTCTTTCTTGATCTGTTTGGGATGTCACAGGTTTGCTCAGTCTGTGAAGTCACTAAGTTTTGCATTTGTGGTTTTTACAGTTCTCTTTATGTATGTTACCCTTCAATAAAAACTTTTAATCTTTTAAGAAAGATAAGACAGTCCAATCTTGAGCTGTATCCTCCTTCTCGTTGCCACCCCGCTGGCATGTCTCAAGCTGTTCAACACCTCAAGATCAAGGCAGCCTACGATGAGATATTACTCATCTACAGCTGTTAAATACAAGTCACATAAACACAGAGTAGTCTGGGATGTTGGACTTTAAAGGCAAAGCCAAGTGGGATGCCTGGGATGAGCTAAAAGGGACTTTCAAGGAAGATGCCATGAAATCTTACATGGATAAGTAGACGAGCTAAAGAAAAAATACGGACTATAAGGGACTGGATGTAGATGTCAGCTAAGCATTAGATCTAAACAGATGTAGTGGCTTATTTCTAATACTTCAGTGGAAACCCTGGTGGCATAGTAATTAAGTGCTATAGCTGCTAACCCAACAGCTGGCAGTTTGAGACCACCAGATGCTCCTTAGAAACTCTATGGGGCAGTTACACCCTGTCTTATAGGGTCCCTATGAGTTGGAAATAACTTGATGACAATGGGTTTGGGTTCTTTATTCTTTCAGTTGAAGTTAAGTAGTGAAAATAACCAGTTAACCTAGATCCTTACACTGAGATATGGCCCTAACAAGTTAGGAGCAGAAATGTTGCTGCCTTTTACTGTGTAGCTTTTATTTGTAGGTCAATTAAAAGTACATTTGTTACTTTGGGGGGAAAAAAAGAAGACATTTAGAGGAGAGCTTTATATAACAGCGATCTACTTTGAGATAAAACAATACAAAAAACTCAAGACTGAAACTGATAAATCAGGATAATCAGAAACTATACGAAAGGTTTTTCTTGCCTTACAAAAGGATTAACGGTAGATTTTCCTTGCTTCTCTGGTGTATCTAAAACAAGGTTCTATTGAGACAAACCTTTTTTTTAGGGTCATTGCTGAAGTACAGCAAGGCTGCATTTGTAAGAATATTTCCTACCTCTGCTCTCCTTTTCCTCAGCTTTCCTAGGTCTAAATCAGTGACTCACTCAGAATGCAAAGAAAGTCTTAAAATTTTTTGATTGAAAGTGTTCCAGCAGAGGCTGAAATTTTGCAAGGAGGCATTATTACTGGAAAGGACAGTTTTAATATCTGGTCCCATTTCCAGTGGGCAGGATCTGATGACTTCCCGAGACTCCTTCTGTTTCCAAGATGGAACAATTTTATGGAAGTAGAAAGAACCAGGGCTTCTAACCAGTTCATTCTAGTTCATTTTGGTTTGAACTCCTGCTGAAAATTTGAATTTCTCTAATACTACTGGTTAGGAATCAATTCTGAGAACCATAGTAAAGCAGCAGTTCTTAAAGTTTATTAAACGTGAGAACCACCTGGGGAGCTTGTTAAACTGTAGATTCTGCTTCAGTGTATCTGAGGTGGAAATGCGAATTCTCACACAGGTTCTAACTGGTTAGTAGGGTTCAAACTGGTTCAAACTCATAGAACAGTGCTAAGGGAAGAAAAAAAAGACTGAAACAAAACTCTAGAAAAGTCAAGTAATGCCCCAAGAATAAAAAAAAGACCCAACTCCCTCCTCCCTACCACAGACTTAGCAGACAGGAAATAGAACACAGTTGCAACTAAGTAAAGGTGGAACCATACCATGCTAGATCAAAGGGAATTAATTCTAGGTAGGAATCTGCTGTTCTACCCAGACAGAAGCCATTGTGCTAGGAGGTAACTGCATCAGTGAGGTAGTACAAAGGTAGAAATGGTCCGAAGGCCAACCAATGTGACAATGTAATGCACGTATTTATTATCATCATCATCCACCCTTGATTTTTCTGGCAGCCTGGAGTTTTAAGTACCCAGTCACTTTGTTCTCTAAATTTTTCATTCAACAAATACTCATTCATTCAACAAAAGTACTTGCCATGATGCTGAATTCAAGTGGGAAAAATTAAACTGTGACTACATACCATACAAGTAATTAAATTGAGATGAACCATCGACCTAAATGTGAAAGTTAAAGACAGTTAAAGCTCCTAGGAAGAACCAAACAGAAGATCTTTATGTATGGTCTTAGGGTAGGCAAAATGCTCTTAAATGTACACAAAAAGCACTAATTATAAAAGATTAACACATTGAATGTGTTTAAAATTAAGGATTTCTCTTCAGCATAAAGGCAGCATGAACAGAATGTAAAATAGGCCACAGATTAACAGAAGGTGTTTGTAATTGTAATACATGTTTGACCAAAGACTAAAATCTAGAATCTACAAAGGTCTACAGAGTAAGACAGATAACCTTCTAAAATGGGCAAATGACTTGAGCAGACGCCTCTCAAAAAGGAAAGTCGAAATGGTCAGTGAGCCCAGGAAAAGATGCTCAACATCATTAGTTTTCAGAGAAATGCAAATTTAAATCACAATGACCCACACTCTTGACTTTTTAAAATTAGAAGGCTGACAATACCAGTACTGGCATAGATATTGAACAACCATAAATCTCGTATCATTGGTTGGAAGATGAATTGGTACACCACCTGAAAAACTGTTTGGCAGTATATTTAAAGCTAAATGTGTGTATACTGTAAACCCAAACCAAATCCATTACTGTTCGAGTTACTTCTTTTTTTTTTTAATTTTTATTTTTATTTAACATAACTGAGTGAAAATGTACATTCACGTATAAATTTACATGCCCCCCTATATGCAGCTTCCACTGCTCTCCCTGTCTGGTGACTGCACACTATTCCTCTCTGCTCCTCGAGTTACTTCTGACTCACAGTGACCTTAGAGGACAAGGGCATAACTGCCCCATAGTGTTTTATTTCCAAGGAGGAGCTGGTGGGTTTGAACTGTTGATCTTTTGGTTGGCAGCTGAGTTCTTAACCAGGACACCACCAGGGCTCATAGAGAGTACATACTCTCTGGTCCAGCAACTGTAACGCTGGGTATGTATCCAACATAAATGAATGCTATGTCCACCAAAAAACATGTATGTTTGTATCTTCTTTCATGATAGGCAAAGACTTGGAAGTACCCCAAATGTCCACCAACAGTAGAATCATTACATAAATTGTCAAATATGTATATAATGAAAATACCACATGGCAATCAAAAAGAATAAACCACTGTTACATAAAATAGGTCAGTTTCATAGACATGAGGTTGAGAGACAGACAGAAGCCAGACACACAAGAACACATGTTAGTCCATCTGTAACAAGCTCAAACACTGGCAAAATTACTCTAGGATAATGGTGGTTGCCCTTCTGGGGTATTGAATGTGAGCGTGCATGAGGGAACTGGGAATACTGACATCTTGGTTCAGTTGCTGGTTACCTGAATTTTGAAAAAATTCTTCATTCTGTAAACTTAAGATTTGTGCACTTTACTAAGTGCTATACCTTGAAAACGAAGAGTTAAACATAATTATCAGACTATTTGCTCTGATTGCAGGACAAACAATATGGTCACTATGGTTTTCCATTAATGTTCCAACAGACCTTCCTAGATCAGACACCTATCTGAGAATTGTTTATAGCCTGGGAGACACTGAGAACCACACTTCATTCAGGCAGGGACGGGAAGAGGGAGGGGTAGGCAAATACTTCACTTGGGACATAAGCTTTCCCCAGCAACCAGCAGAGGATTTGGCATAAAGCAGGAGCTCATTAATGTTTATTGATACATAACAATAATTATCATTTGATATAAATAACATTTGAGACACACTGTGTATCGAGCACTACACTAATTAATAGCTTTCCACGCATTTCCTTATGTAATCCTTATATACCTCTGCATCATTGTTCCATTTTAGTCCCATTCCACAGGTGAGGAAATGGAGGTTTATGGAGGATTAAATTGTTTGCCCGAGACCTTGCCGATGCTTAGAGCCCTGGTGGTGCAGTGATTAAGAGCTTGGCTCCTAACCAAAAGGGTTGGCAGTTCGAATCCACAAGATGCTCCTTAGAAACCCTATGGACAGTTCTACTCTGCGTTGTAGGGTCACTGTAAATTGAAAGGGTTTTTTTTTGGTTTTACAAATAGTTAAGTGCTGAATGGAGACCAGAATCCAGGTTAGTCTGAATTCACAATCTGGGCCCTTAACCACTTGCTATGGAATGGATGGGGTCCAATTCCCTGCCTGCTTGTTATATAACTTACAGAACCAAGCCTTTCGACACTTCCGGAGTAGGACTAAACCACAGTCCTTGTTGCAAGGATTGGCGATGAATTTCCCGAAGCCGTTAGTGCCACACTAACTGCATACAGGTGGCAGGCGGCGGAGAGAATAAAGTGCACCGGCCCTTTCCCCTATAAGCACTACTTTACCTCCAGTCAATTTGGTTGGGGAATCAGAAAAGTTCCAGAGGCCCAGAAATCAGACGTCTTTTCTGACTTCAAAAGCACACGCTGGAGGTAGGAATGAGGGTTTCACTTCCCAATCCTGGAGGGAGAGAAGACCAGCCCTAAAAGCCCTTGAGAAAGGCACGAAAAACGACAGAATTGCAAGGGTGAGGGAAGTAGACACGAAAGTTCAGAGGAAAAGAGAAAACGAGCAAGCCTTTGCAAACTCAAAAGTGAGGGCCACGCAGCTCTTTTCTATTGCGCCTGCGCAGTGCTACCTAGTTGTACGCCCCGCCCCTTCCAGCCGCCGAAGATTTACTCGTCTCCTGGCAACCATTCACTAGAGGAGCCAATCAGAGTACACCATTTGCCCTGCCCTCGCCTGTCTGAGCGTCGCGGGAGGAGCCGTCGGGGTTGGCCCCGCCTCGCTCCCCCGGCTCTCCCGGGAGGGCAGGCTTAGGGGCGGGGCAGGGGCGTGGTCAGGCCGTTTAAGAGCAGAGGGGGCGGCGGCGAGACCGCTCACTCGGTGCCGCCGCTCCGGGGCTGTAGTGACCGCGCCGCTCCTGCTGGGGGCTGCCCACGCTAAGGTCCTGCCTCTTGTCGCCTCCTCTCCCGCCGCCCAGGTGAGTCCAAGGCCCCCTCCTCTAAAGGTGCCGGAATACAGCGCCCCCCAGTGAGCCACTCACTCCCCCGTTGAGGGTCTGTACTCACCGAGCCGCTCTCCAGTATTTGCCAGCTTGTCAGGGGCTCCGGGACCGGAGGACAGGTACCGACAGGTGCCCAGACCCGGTGCTCCCTTCCCCTCCAATCCCTGCGGCTGTTTCTTCCCCCTACACACCCAGCCCGGGTGGGCCAGCCGAGATGCTCCGGGACAGAGCAACAAGTTTCCAGAGACTTCTGCCGGGGCTTGGCAAACTTCAGTGAGTTCCTGCTGTGTGCGTTTCTCCTGCTGCGCGCTGGCCTGGCGCAGGCGGGGCGGCTGAGAAGTGCGTGATGAGGGCCTTCATCTCCTTCCCGGGACCAGACGGCTCCTCCGCCCCCTTGCCCTTGGCTTTGCAGTCCCTCTGGCGTTCTCCTGCGCCCCCGCGGGCGCTTACCTCCTACCGCCGGCAGAGCGAGCGAGCGAGCGCGGATTCGAATCCGGCGGTTTCTGAAGGCGCTGCTGGAGACGCAGCGGTCAGGGGGGTTTGCCAGATAAGCGCTGGGAGGTGCTCTTCTTAGGCTCGGTGCCCAGGACTGGGTTTTGAGGGGACTGGTAGAGATTCCTAACCCGTCTTGGACTCAGTCGACTGTGGACACCGTGAACAGCAGAGTAACCCAACTGAGTGGCTTGTGTGTTGTGCGTCTCTCGGAAACTTCTCGGGAATACGGTGTCTGTGAAACCTCGTTCCTCCCCTTTTAGGGATGAAACTTGCTTACTGTGTAGGCTAAAAGCCATGACGAGTAAGTTGATTCCGATAGCGGTGCCCGCTGGTGGCTTAGAGGCGCGGCTGCCGGGGAGGTGTCTGTTTGGGTTCTGCTTCACAGATCTGCAGACAGAGGAGAGAGGGAGGGAGGTTGAAGGAGGGCGAGAAACTTGATGCGGGCAGGTTGGTACCCCGTGAGTAAACACAGAACGGGGGCAGCTGAGAAAACGAAACTGTGCTACCGCTAAGTAAGGGAGGACTTCTGGAGAAATCCCTGGCGAGTTTCTCTTAACTACCTGAATTGACACATCCTCTGTTAAGGGTGGACCCCACGGGTGGGATGACCTCAGCTCCCTGCCTGCTCCACAGCCCTCAGCAGGCTTCTGTTCAGAGCTTTTCTTGTCTTAACTTGAGACCTGCTTCCTTTTTATTTTTTGTTATATGGATGTATAACATCCAGACAATGAGCCAGCCGAGTGCCGTCGAGTCGGGTGCGACTCAATGAAGTGCATATAATAAGTACTCATCAACTTTTGATGAAGGCTAGTTTTCCATGCAGTCATTTGTATTGTGACAACTTGATTACTCAGTATTTCGTAGATGGGTTAGAAGTCTGAAGCACCGAAGAAATAAAGTTAAAATTATATTTTCCTAAAGGAGTTGCCTGACTTGGCCCAGCTGCCCTCTGGGGAGGGTGGCCTTTGTTGGCTAGACTAACTTTTCAACATGAGTAACTTGGCACGGAAGCAAGCCAGGCAGCCGTGAATGTGGTGTGAGTGCTTACCAAGAATTGTGCTGTGTGCCTTAAATCTGCAGAGGTTTTACTGAGAGAGGGAGATCAGAGACTGGGCAGTTGCCAGGGCAGGGGCTAGTCAGAGAATGCTGACGTCTCTGAAGCCTGTTGAGCTGCATCACAGCGATTCTCTCCTTTTGATACGTTTGTTCCTGACCACAGAAAATTTACTATCTTTGGAATCAAATTTATTTCACTTCAAAAAACTGACACATTGTGTCCAAACTTAACTTTTAGAGTATAGATATTCTCAGTAAGGAGGTGTTGAAAGAAGACTTGTATACAGTGTTCTAGCGGTTTATTGTTACCTCGGGGCCTCTAAATTGTTGCCAGTACCCATTGCCTCGTAGTGACTGTGTAGGACAAAGTAGAACAGCCCCATAGGGTCTCCAAGGCTCAGGCTGCCACGTCTTTCTCCTACACAGGTGGGAGTTCAAAGGCCAGCCTTTAAGTTAGCAGCTACATGCTTACCCACAGTACCACCAGGGCTCCTTTTACCAAAAACAAAGGTCTCTAATTTCATAAGTAACTTTAGTGTGTGTACATAGAAGTAATAGCAGCACTTCTTATGTTGTTTCTTCTACAATGCCTGCCTTGTATCCACAGATTAAGTTAGTGTAACTCGGAGGGAAAGGATTTGGCTCTTGGGCTGTTGACAAAATAAGTGTGACTTCACTGAGTACCAGTGACTCTCCCTACTTAGTTTCTTCAGCCCTGTTGTAAGTGTAAGTAGCTCACAGAATTCTCATCCTGAGTTTCAGAAGCATCCCCAAAACCCTTCCCCAACCCCTATCTGCCGGTAGTGCATACTTTTAGCCTGCATCCCTGAGTGTTGAAGGCTGGGCCAGATGGGCACATTTTGCACTACTTATAAGAAAACAGAATTTCTGGAACTTCTGAAAGCCCATGGAACAGCCCAGCATAAAGATAACTTAATGGACTGCAGCTCCTTATTCTCACAATGTCGTTAGCTGGCCGCATTTGACACAAACTTCAAAAACTACAGTTTTTTTATGACACAAATAAGGTAGTAACTTGACTTCACTGTGTGTGTTTGGTAATGCTATGTGCCTGGAAGGCTATTGCTAGAGTGGCAACCCAAGAGCTCTGAAATAATGAGTGAGCATGTTAAACTTTTCAAGTTAACTGGGAAACTGGAGGAGCCCTGGTGGCATAAGGGTTAAGTCCTTAGCTTCTAAGCAAAAGGTTAACTGAACCCACTGGACACTTTGTGGGAGGAGAGACCTGGCAGTCTGCTCCCACAAAGGTTACAGCCTTGGAAACCCTATGGGGCGTTCTGCTCCGTCCTGTGGAGTCCCTGTGAGCTGGAATTGACTGCACAATAACAGAAATCCACGGAAGCCCAAGGCTAGTTTAATGAGTTGTTAAAACTGGGTCTTTTGTGTTTGGATTTCTTGGTCGGCCACCTGGCTCTGGGCTGTATCTGTTCTTCTACATTGCATGGGGGGGGGGGGGGTTGAGGTGGTACATTGCAATCTGAAGTGTTATGTGGAATAAAACATTACCCTGGTTAGATAAGATCGATGGCTTTGTGTGTGTGTCTTTGTGAGGTTAAAAAGGCGATACAGAAAAAAGCACTTTCTGCCAGCTTTGCTGTTTTGGCTGTAGTACATTAAGTTGCCCTAAGCTTTATTTTGATGAAGAGACACTTTCTATGCTTAAAAAAAAAAAAAGCCATGTTTAAAGCTACTTGAGTACAGCGGTAAATGCTTGTCTCTTGTGATCTTTCTGGCACATAGGGCCTCCCAGCTTTTCACACTTCTTCTGTATGCATTATAAGGAAGCTTGTATTTTGAATTTAAATGGCCTTGAGGAAGTGTTTTTTCATATAGCCCAACTATGTAAGAAAGCCTTATAAATGTTAAGAATTAATAGATTTTATACAGCTGGTTCTTCTACCCTGTTCTAGAACTGCAAAACTTCTTGGAACAACAAGAAAAAGACTAATGTAAAGACACGTAATTAGATTTTACTGATGTTAAGCACCTTGCCAGGTAGGAGATTTTTTAGCCTCAGCGTTGTGCAGTCTTGGTCACTGAACTACGCAGAGTGTTTTATTTCTGGGACAGCAGTGATCAAGTCAGTAAGTAGTTAAGTGCTTCCTAGGCAGCAGTTGGTGCCAGGTGCAGAGAAGGCCAAGGCAGTGGTATGTGAAAAGGCCTGTGGAAGTGCTCTGGATGGGCAGGAGGAGCTGGAGCTTCATCATGCACCCTACTCTTACCTTCTGGTTGATTTCAACTCACAGTGACCTTATAGAGCAGAGTAGAACTGTCCCACAGTTTCCGAGGCTGTGATCTTTATGGAAGCAAACTGCAGTGTGGCTGGTGGACTCAAATCACTGACGTTACAGTTGGCAGCCAAGCAGTTAACTACTGGACCACTAGAGCTCCTTTGATAATGCTCCCTAGGCACCGCGTCCCCTTCCCAAGATTCTCTTGGCCAGTAGCTTGTGAGCCCCAGGAAGGCAGGGGCCTGTGTTCGCTGCTGAATCTCTAGCATCTGGAGCAGGACCTGACACATGAAGGTGTGCCTGTTTTTTGTTTTGTTTTTTTTTTTGGCATACACTGTTCTGCTGGCATGTAACTATTTCCTGTCAAAAGGGAGATTATTATTAGTTGCTGTTGATTCTGACAGCGACTCCATGTGTGCAGAGTAGAACTGCTGCATGGAGTTTTCAGTGGCTATCAGCTTTTGAAAGCATGTTGCCTGCCTGTTTTGGGGGCACCTCTGAGGGGTTTGAACAACCAAATTTCCTGGCTGGTGAAGTGTGTGCCCTTTGTGCCACGCCAAGTGGGTGTGCTCCTGGTAGGCCAAGGCATTAGAGGTCATCTGATGAAAAGGTCTTAGCATACAATGCAGAGCAGTTTCTGGGCCATAGTTTTAAATGGCAGCCTCCAGGGGTAAAGGCTGGCGCTGAGGAGCAGCTGACTAGTAATTGACCAACAGCTGCAGCTCCTCAGGGAGTTGCAAACCTGCTCCCTTCAACTCCCACTCTTCCCATCCCTCTATCTGCTTTGACATCACTGCTCATGTCTCAGCCTTTCTCTCTGTTCACTCATTTGCCAATTCTGCTGATTCTCTTTTTTTTTTTTTTTTTTTGCCTGTTTTCCACTGTCATCACTAACCTGGTTTAGAGCCCTACAGACAGCAGCTCAATGACAGCATTAACTGAGCAGGTCTGCCTGCTTCTGGCTGATTCTACCTACTGTCCTGTGTACTTTGAACAGAGTACCTGCATGGTACACATGGTTAACATGCTCAGCTGCCACCCTGAAGATCAGAGCTTCAAGTCCACCCAGAGGCTCCTTGGAAGAAAGCCCTAGTGATCTGTCTGCTTCCAAAAATTCAGCCATTGAAAACCCCACAGAGCACAGTTCCACTCTAACAGATGTGTTGCCAGGAGTCAGAATTGACTCAAGGCGACTAACTGGGTTGGCATACCTTGAACAGTACTTAGCAGGAGCCACCTAGTCTTTTAGCAGCTGAGCTCCTTTTTAAGACCTGTATCTTTTGACCTTCTGTTTATTCTCAGTTGGTGACAGATCTTCTTAACTGCCTCACAGAAGACATAGAGATATTTGAACAAATGAGTGCTAATCCTTCTCACCAAACTTGAATCCTCTTTAGGATGCTTTTCTGAAGGCTTTTGACTGATCTTACCCTGTGTGAGGATTCCCTCATCCTACACTCTCCCCTCCAGTACACTCCTTCACAGTTCTGCCTTTTTCCCTTATTTTCTAGTTTTAAAAAAAATCCGCATTGAATGAAAGCATAAAGAAGTCCCCTGTCTGTCACCATATTTGACCTTCTGTAAAACCATTTTGAGAAGAAAGTATCCTTGAATCTTGAACTGACCTCAACCCCTTGTGTTAACCCTACACTTCTCACAATTTGCTCAGCCTTGCTAGGATGAGAGAAGAGGTGTGACCCAGAATCTGCATCACCTGGCTGCTCTCCCTGCCGCCCACCCTGTTATCCCTGAGTGCCGCTTGTCGTAGCTAAAAGAGACGGGGATTAGGACCATGGAGATGGGGATTAGGACCATGGAGCTGGCCCACAGCCTTGTCTCTGGCAGTCGTGTCCTTCACATCAAATCAAGTCTGTGTGGCTCCTGTAGTAGGACAAGCATTGATCAGACGTAGAGATGAAATTGATGCTGATTGAGCACCTGTCCAGCACTTGCCCAGGATTGCTCAGCGAGGAGCTGGCACTGCCCATTTCTGCAGTGCTCAGACCCTTTCTGATCTTCATATGAACCTCCTCCCACGTCCTATGTTGTCTTTGGTTGTTGGCAGACTTGGATTCAGGTCCTGGCAGAAGCTCAAACTTGTCAAGGCTTCAGATACTGTCCCATAGGCATATAATGTGAGCCACCCTGGTAAACCTTCTGGGCAGTTCTGTCTTACAGGGTCCTGTGAGTTAGAATTGACTCAGTGGCAATGGGTTTGGTTTTTGGTTAGTAGTCATGTTAACAAAGAACATGAACAGGTGAAACTGATTTTAATAGTTTTCTTTAACCCACCATATAAATACTATCATATCAACAAGTAGTCACTACAAATATACTAATGAGATCTCTTAATTCTTTTCTTTCTACGGAGTCTTTGAAATCCAGTGTACATGTTACACTTAATAGCACATCTCAGTCTAGACCAGCAGCATTTTGAGTGCTCAGCAGCTACATGTGGCTCATGGCTACCGTATTGGACAGCACCAGTCTAGGCCATTGGTGAAAATGTTTCACACTCAGATTCGGATTCCGCATGTGTGGTAGGCTAGAGGAGTTGTTATTAGGTGCCGTCAAGTCGGTTCTGAATCCTGGCGACTCTGTAGAGCATAGCAGATCTGCCCTATGTGGTTTTCAGGGAGGAGCTGGGGGATTTGAACTTCTGACTGCAATCCTAAATTTTGGAAGGGGTCCATGAGCTAGGATGCAAGCTGTGCCAGGGCAGGGGTCTTTGTTGCTTTCTGATGTGTCACCAGCTTCTGGAAGAGTGCTTGGAACATAGTAGGAACTTAATTTTAGTGAATGAAAGGAAATGCAGTCATGATGGTTGACTTAGTGACAATCATTAGCCCTGTGAGTGAGATCTGGCATCAAAATACAGGATATTTGATCCCTAGTCCCATGCTTATTCTTTTGTTTTTCATAGTTTCTTAGAGAATAATCACCAGGTCATAGACTTTCAGAAGATTGTGGAGGTGAATATCTGAGGCTGATGGAAGACCAGGACTCCAGCTTGTGTTTTTTTCTTTTCAGTGGTTTGAATGAAAATACAGGAGGAAATAGTTTCAGAAAAAGTTGCTTATGAGGTGCTTGTAAAGTACCAAATGATGACAACATGTTAGTTACTTAATGCACGTTAACAATGATAATCACCCCCAGTGGGCTGTATTCCTGGACTCTGTGGAGGAAGGAAGGCCAAGGAGAAGATGGTTTGATGACCTCGGGCACAGTTCCTGCAGATAGAGGTACTGTCCATAGTTCCTTCCCTTCAATCCCCATACCCACCCACGTTTCTAGTACTGAGTGTTTATAAATTTGCCAGAGGAACGACTGAGCCTGGTGATGTTTCACTGAGGCTACTGCCATGCTCAGTGGCAGTACCTAGGAGTCTGGTATCTGTTCTATGGATTTTAACCCCGGGGGAAGGACCCAGGCATGCCTAAAGCCTTGATAAACGGGCCACACCCTTTGCCTCATTCACTAGGAAGTGTACTGAGATGCAAACCACACCAAGCTTCAGATGGATTTGAATGAGAGTGTGTATAAGTGTATACAGTGTGATAAGTACTGTATTTGAGCAAGTAAACATTACTTGTCCCTTGCCTGATAAGGCCCAGGGATTCTGCTGGTGACTAGGCAGGACTTCAGCTGACCTAGGTGTTCATTTGGGACAACTGATAACCCTTCACAGCTCTGAGTAGGAGAGTTAGATCATAAAATGGCCTGTGGAAGAAATTTTTGAGAAAACCTGGAAGCTATCAGCTCTCAAACCTTGTAGGAAGTATGTAAAATGGATCATACTTACAGTATACAGTCTCCTCCTAGGAATCATTGTATTTTTTTGCAGTGTAGTTCATCGGGAAAACAGCTCTGTTTGGGGAATCTCTTTAAATTAGTTCAGACTAGTAACATCTCTTATTTAGAAAGAAGCATGTTTCAGCGGGAGGGTGGGGACCACCAAGTAGCAAAATGGATTACAAGTAGTCTCCAATTTATAGTGGGATTCTGTTGTGTAACAAAGTCAGTTCTGATGTAAATTGACTACCTGATCTTTTTTTAGTTTTGTTTTTAATCATGATTGCCTTTTTTAAAATCAGTATCTTTATAAATTCAATCTTTATTTGTCTTTAAAGGCTATAAAATTTACGTATAAACGTATAAATGTGTACTTTTTAATGTATGCATGTGTTAAACCATGAATCATAAAAGTTTACTCCAACAGTGAAGAACTGGACAATACTGGAATTTTGTCATTTGTAGTTAATAACTGCACTTACGGAAGACTCTGAATCATCCCTGGTAATTGGGATGGTGTTTGTAGTCAGAAAATTAGTGACAGTTGTCTGTATGATCCTTTTTTTCTTCATTTACGTCTTATTAATGTCATACTGCTTCCCAGTCTGCCTGTCAACTTTAGCAAAGCAATTAATGTTTATATCCATGTTTTCAAGCAGCCCAAGTCCTTGATTTGGTTTAGAAAGAGTTCCAGCTAATACCTTTTAACAACTTTTCTGCTTCCTCTTGCTCATTATTTCTTTCTTCAGCACTTCTTTCCTCTTCAAATCCATTATATCAAAATCCTTTCAGTCCCGATCTGTCGCTTCCCCTTCTTTGTGATCTGTGAGCTGTTCCACATCAGCATTATCAAGTTCCAGATTCAGCATTCTTGCCATATAGATGATTTTTTTCCACTGATCTCTTCTATTATATTATCTTGATTGCATGCTTAGAGCATGCCCACATAACTCAGCAATCTTTTTCCATATCCCCTGCGTATATTTTCTGTAACTTCCTCCCAGGGAGATACAGTGTTCGAGATACATTAATGCTCATAAGTGTGGTTCATGGTAACTTGAATGTATCCTAAGTCTTGGACCTGTATTTCCAGTTCAGGTTGTGTACATAGCACTTAATAGTGCTAACACCTTGGAAATAATCAAGGCCTCTATGCCTAGCCACCATCTAAAGGTAGATATAATATGACTTTGTTGATGAGCCAGATTTGCAGCAATTTCAGCATATTTCTCTAAGCACTTGAACTTTTGTGGTGTCACACTGTTGTAATATCTGGGCTGGTGTTTTGATTCTGTTTCATGCTGTTTTGTAGCCACAGCTTTAATTCTTACAGCAGTAGTTCTTCCAGCATTATCTGTCCAACCACACTTGCTTAAGCATCCTATTTTGAAAGACAGGAAGAACGTTCTGATTGGAGGCTTCTTAGGGTGTGGTGTGTGGACAGAACCCAGCCATTGATAAGGATTGAGAGACTCTGTTGGCACAAGTGAGAAGTGAGAACTTGTGAAGTTCCTCAAATTCTAAAAGCGTTATGGAAAGCCAGGCAGCGCTGTGTCCCTCTGTCCACGGCCACTTCTCTTTCCACTGTTGGATGCCTTTAGCCCTGGTGCGGGCAAGCATCCCACCTGCCGTGGAATCACACCGAATTTTTGGCTTCAGCAAACGTAAGTGTCAGATTGCAGGGAGGATGTTGATAACCCTGAGAAAATAGAGACCTCCGCCTAAGTGTGCTCAAGCTGAGGGTGAGAAAAGACCACCTGTAGGGTTTGTTGTGCCACCAGCTTAGAGGTGTTTTTGCTGGGTACAGCTTTGTTTCATGGGGCAGTTAGTTCTCTGAACTGAAGTCCAGCTTGGATATTTGAATGAGCAACTGTTAAAGTCATTTCTTGGAAAAGCTACCATGGAATATATTTTACTGTTCGGTACTTGGCTTTGGCTTTTATAAAAAATAGTATGTTCTCGGTCTTTTGGCTTGGAATAGTCGGCAAGTCTATGTTCTCATTAGATGTGTATTAAACACCCTCATGTGCCTCAGTTATTTACCTTTATAATGTGTTTAGGGGTGGGGAGGAGTCTCTAGAATGTGCCCTCCTGGCGAGGGGACTGGCAGCCTGCAGACAAAACGGCCTTCTCAGGCTCCCCCCCCCATCCTAACTTCTGGCCTTCACTTCCTAAGGAATTCAAGGAATAAGACAAGAAGTCTCTTCTGAAGGCTAAATATCCTTTGACCCTGGTTTTTCTGTTTTTCTGCCCACTTTGCTGCTGCTGTGTATAATAAGTCCATGGTTCATTTAAAGTACCTGGCTCTTTTCACGTGGGTGAAGGCATCACGAGGTTCAAACTATATGCAGGTGTGGGAAGCGACAGGTGTCCAGTCTTCAGGTGCAGGATGTGTGCATTGGTCAGTCTGCTCCAAGCTGTTTGTGTTTTGTGCTGTTTCCTTCCAGCTCACCTCCCTGCACTAGCACTAGGAGTGGTGATGTCACTTCTTGCACACTTACCTGACTTAACACTGAAGCTGCAGTTGGGTTATCTGTTACTGGGATCTGAGAAAGTTGTACTCTTGCCCGCAGGGAGTGCCTTGCTCTGTTGCTTTATCAGCAGATCAAGCCTCCTGATCTGCTGGCCATCTGAGTGAATCCCCCCTCCAAAAAACAAACAAATAAACAAGAAAAAAACAAGTCATTGTCATTGAGTCGGTTCCGATTCATAGTAACACTGTATATAAAACAGGGCAGAACTGCCCCATAGGGTTTCCAAGGAGCTGGTAGATTTGAACTGTTGACCTTTTGGTTAACAGCTTAGCTCTTAACTGCTTGCACCAGGGCTCTGAGTAAATCCCAGCGGTTCTTTATTGTCTGAACAGAGCAATGTGCTGTTGTTTCCTTAGGCTGGTCCCCATCAGTCCTTTCCTAAGCTCTCCCTTCTGTGTCGTTTTCTTCTTAGTTTCTTCTTACGCTGGCTCAGCAAGCTGGCTGCACCAGCATCTTCTACTTCTGGATTCTCCTTCCCTTCTGAACTGTGTTCTCTAAAATTACCTCTGTCTTGCAACCTAGCCAGCATCTTGAGCTCCCTCTAAAGAAGTTAGGGTCCTAGGCCTCTATCACCCAGCCATTTTTCCTTTGAAATACCTATTAGCATAACGATTAGCCATTGTGGCTTAGTGGGTTACGTGCAACATCTGCTAGCCAAAAGATTGACAGTTCAAATCTGCCAGGTACTCCTTGGAAACTCTAGGGGGCAGTTCTACTCTGACCTCCAGGGTCGCTGTGAGTCAGACTCGATTTGATGGCAGGGGGTTCGATTTTGGTTTATTGATCATTTCTGTCTTTGACTTCACTTGGTTCTGGTGTCTCCAGACATACTGGCTATACCTCCAAATCCATAATGACTTAGGGGGAACTTCTGTACTGTCAGTTTTTAAATGGTGTAGTTCTAAATGCTTCTGCCTTCTTGGGTTTTTGGAATGATCATTTAGTAAGATTCAGAGAAAGCTCTCATAGCACCAATTCACAGCTCAAACGTTAGTTGCCTGGCTTGGGACATTGCCAAATAAACCTTGGTGACTCAGTTAGGACACTTGCTAAATATCTGGTCACGTTTGGTGTCGCTGGCCATGGCCCGTGTTCTTACTATAGACATTGCTTTTGGAGGGATTGGGTACCAGAGCTTCTAAGGAAGCATTAAAATTAACCCTGGAGGACAAGGATGTGAGGAGGAGTAGAGAGATGTTTATGAAACAGCTGATGTGTATCCTCAGTGAGAAGTGAGATTTCCCTCAGTGGCCAGTAAGTCATCTTTTCTGGTATCTCTCTGAGGGACCCCTCGAAACTACCTTTGTGTCCTTGAAGATGCAAAGTGACTAGGTTTGTGTTCTCCTTTGCTTACTTGGAATCTCTACTAAAGCAGACAGTGAAGTGTGGTTGACTCAGACTTTGCTATCTTTGGCATATGCTGTGAGGACAGGACAATGGGAAGAAGGTGCCACAGTTATATGGTTCACAGAAGGTTGTCTTCTGTCCTTTTTTTTCTTTAACAAGAACCAATAAAATCTTTGTTTTAGAGAAGACGACTTTAGTAGCAGCAAGGACTAGCTGCCCCGTTCCACATGTGGGTTTATAGCCTGTGCTTCTACTGCCCACCTCACCAGACTGCAGAACTTGAGCTTGCCAGAGGGAGTTGCCCACTCCAAGAGTTAGAACACTAGCTCTGGAGTTGAGGACCTGGGGTCAGTCTTTTCTGAACCTTATTTCTTAATCTGTGAAAGAGGGACAGAAATAACTTCTTCAGAGAGCTTGTAGAGGATCAAATGGGAAGTGATGTGAAGAGGCTCACAAGTGCAGACGAAGTACTTTTGAGTCTAGACACACCTCTACACCTTCATTTTACAAGCAAAAGAGAAACGGGTCTAAGAGTTGTGGCTGTCATTCACTCAGCTTGCTAAGAGAAGAGGTGAGGGTAGGATATTAATGAAGCGTGTTTTCATCCACTTAAACCTGATGTAATTTTGTAGGCATTTATATGCAGTGAGATAGTCTCTTTGGGCCTCATTTCCACTATTGTACATGAAGGAGAAGAGTTAGTTTGGAAGATGCCAGCCACAGGCGCACCAACCCCCTCTCTTCCAGGAGCCAGGGACAGTGAGTGTCTTTGTTCTGTACACACACTTCTTCTAGAGTCTGTCACCAGGCTTGGACCATTGCCATGGAAGGGATCTCTTACCCTTAGCTGGAAAGTTTTACTAGGAGTGATCCAGGCTTTTGAGTTACAACATCCAGTAGCAGTGAAAGGGAATTTTGTAATCAGAAGAACGCTGAAGTGTGTTTGAGTTTCTTTTGTAGTCTTAAACCAACTTGGGGACAGGGCAGAGGCTATTGTCCCAGTAGGCTCTGTTCTGGGTAGTGGGCTTCAGCAGCTAAGAGCCCTGTGTCTGTCTGAGGAATCCTCAGTTCAAGAGTTAATGTTTCCGTGAAACCACATATGAGCCTTGGGAATTCTCAATCTGATATGGATTCTAATTTGCATTCTGCCACAAGTTGACAGATTTTAAAGTTTGTAAATTCTTATATACATGCATCGGTATAGCTTTCGTGTAAAATATTGCAGACCTAGATTTAAATACGGTCTTTAGCTTCATGGATGTAAATCTCACATAGAGCTCTTTGGACAGGTTCTTTGTCTAATAACCAGTTACATTGAGTTGACTTCAATTCATGATGACTCTGAGTGTCAGAGTAGAGCTATGTTCCACAGGGTTTTCAGTGGCTGATTTTTCAGAAGTAGATCACCTATCAGTGAATTTGAACCTCCCACCTTTCGGCTAGCAGCCTAGCACATTAACCATTTGCATCACCCAGGGACTCACTATATGTTACACACCTAATCCATTGCCATAGAGTTGATTCCAATGCATTGCAAACCTATAGGACAGAGTAGAACTGCCCCATAGGGTTTCCAAGGAGTGACTAGTGGATTTGAAGTGCTGACCTTTGGGTTAGCAGCTGAGCTCCTAACCACTGTACCACCGGATCTCCTACTGTGTCTTACACCAGACACAAAATAGGAGACAATTCTGATTTGACCTAAACCCTTGCTCATAAGACCTATGTGCAGTTTTTAGAAATATTCTTAGTATTCTCATTGGTCTCCCTTGTTGTTCTGCCTTTTCCACTTGCCCTACCTTGAGACCCTTAACGTTTTATAGCCTGTGTCACCCTTGTTTGTAGGTTAATTGATTAATCAGGAATATAGATATACTGTGAAGCAGGATTAGAGATAGTTATATTTTCCATCAGGACTCATAATAAGTTTTCAAACCAACCTGCCTTGACTGGCTCTGTTTTGGACAATGGAGACAGTGAAGGTAAGCTATATAGAGATGTTATTTTTAGGGAGCTTGGTATAATCATCAGGCCTCATTTTTCTCCCCCATTCCTTCTGCCATCTGTGTTCCTCAAACATGGAATCTTTCCATGTGTGAATTCTAACTTTCTACTGCAGCCAGGTGAGTGAAGAAAAGGGAAGTCAGCAGTTTGTACATGAACATTTCAGTGACGCTGACTTCATTCTTGAAGTTATGCAGGCACTCTTCCCTTGCTTTTTTGAGTTGTTCCTTCCCTGTGAACATAAACTCACTAGCCGGGAAGGTTCCTATCTAGTCTTTGGAGTTGGTTATTGTCAATTTTATCCCATTTAGTTATTAAAAGAGCATAATGTTGAAGGCAGACCTCTTTTTTTTTTTTTTTTTTTTTTTTTGTTCTGCTTGTTAAGCCCAACTGTTGTTTGATTTTAAGATGACTTCAGGGTGTATTTTTGGTATAAGGTTTAAAGATTATCTCAGGGGTTCATCCAGCTTCCATGGCTCTAGAATGTCTGGAGTTTGTGAGAACTGGAAATTCTGTTTTGCATTTTCCTCACTGTGATCAGGATTCTTCTCTAGAATCTTTGATCAAAATGTTCAGTAATGGTAGCAGGGTTCCATCAAGTTCTTCTGATCTCATGGTGAAGGAGTCAGTTGCTTATGGAAGTAATTAGCCAGACTTGTGTTGCTCTAGGAGATACCCATTGTTGTGCCTTGAATGTTCGTTGCAGGCTTTAAGACCCAAGGCCCTGTGCAACAAACTAGGAGGTAGAACAGAGCACTGAACACATGACTAGACCGGTTAATGGGAATGTTCCATGAAAACATGACCCTAAACCTCCAAACCAAGGAACTGACTCCCATGAGGTATATGGTTGTATATAAGCAGTCTCAGCCGCTACTCTTTTTTGTAAATATGTCTATTACATGACTTTTTGGTAACAGACAGAATGGGATAAAGATATCTTATGCATTATTTAGAGATTTTATTTTTTTAAACAGGGAGGGTGAAACCCTGGGTGTCTTCTATAAAGTTGTACATGAGTAACAACTTGACTGACAGTCCTTCTAGAGAGCAGCTCTTCCATCTTCCATAACCCATACACATAGACACCAACAGATAAGACTTGGAGAAGGAGCTTCCCAGTGTAGTCGGCTTTTGGCATATGGCTGTGGGGATGGTTGGGAGGGAAGGAAAGGAATTGAAATAGTTATATAATAAGGTTGCTGATGCGTGGAAGGCTCACAGGTTTTGGAATATGGATCATAAGGTTTTAAGGTTGGTTTTTTCAGTTAAAGCATGCATAGCTTCCGGATTCCAAAGGCACAAATTAAGCATTCATTGTCTTCTGTCCCCCAACTTAGATGTGGTATTTAGTGTAGAATGAACTATTTCTTACGTGTTCCGCCAGAGATTTTTATATGCTTATGTAAGCATAGATTTTTGCTTTCATACACAGTTTTGCATTTGCTTTTCTATTAATGAATCTCGAAGACCACATTCATATGAAGAGAGTTGCCACTGTTACTTTAGATAGCTGCATGATGCCCACTACTGTCGAGTTGGTCTGTTACAAAGGTGTATCAGCTATTCAGCAGTCTTCTACTAGTGAATACTTGTGTCTCTACAAATCTCCAATGAATATTCTTATACATAATTACAAGTGTATCCATGGGATAAAATCCAAACTAGTGTTAAGGGTTGAATTAAACTAACCAGAAGCATTGAATTAACTAATCAAAAAGTAAGTAGTATGAACCCACCCAGAGGAAGACAGTGCTGGCAGTCTGCTTACAAAAGGTCACAGCCTTGAAAAACCGTATGGAGCAGTTCTGCTTTCTACAGTGGGGTCACCATGAATTGGAACTGACTTGATGGCAACTAACAACAGATTTCCTTGAAGTAGAATTGCAGTGTCAAAGGCTATGGTCTCACTTAATACTGAGAGTCCCACACTGTTCTCCATAGGGAGCCTTCCAGCACTGTACCAGAGATATCTCCCTCGCCACATCTTGCCAGCAGTGATGCCCATCAGACTTTTTGATCTTGTCTAATCCAATAGCAGAAAATGATACTTGTAGTTTTAATTGGCCCATCTCTTGAGGGAGGTTGAGTATGGTATGTGTGAATTCGTGTCCTTTGCCCATTCTTCTGTTGGGATTCAAGTCTTTAGGAAACCATGGTGGCCTAGTGGTTAAGTGGTCTGCAGTTTGAATCCTCCAGGCACTCCTTGGAAACTCTATGGGGCAGTTCTGCTCTGTCCTATAGGGTCACTATGAGTCAGAATAGACTTGACGGTGGTGGATTTGGTTTTGGTTTTTGGTTTTATTCATTAAGGAAATGAATCTTTGACCAATGTTAACAAATATTTTCCTAGTTTTGTGTTCTGTCTTCTTTGTGGCATTTTTTCCATGTAGATGTCTTTATTTTTACATAGTCAAATATGCCCTTTTTGTGTGTATGAGGCTGTTAGGCTTTGTGTAACTTAGAAAGGACTTCCTACTCTGTGTGTGTATAAATAATTCATGGATTTTTTTTTTAGTACACTCATGGTTTCATATTTTTATATGTAAGCCTTTAATCTCTTCATGTAGTCTTAGTTGGGTCTGAAATGGGGAGCCAACTTGATTTTTCTCTCTAGATGACTATCTGCTTGTCTGTTTTTTCCCTTTGTTATTTTGAAATGCTTATATACTAAATCCCTTTATGTATTTGGTTTTATTTTTATATTTTTTAACTCTGTTCATTCTGTTTTGACTTTCTTTTAAGCCAGTACCACACTGTTTCGGTTATTGTGGCTTCATACTGTCTCTTATAGGGCCGGTATATTTCTATTTTTTGTTTTTTAAATTGCATTCCTGCCCCTCCCCCCATATAAAGAAAACCAGATTCTAACACTGAATCTACCGTAAGTTCACAGTTAAAAAAAATACATATGTAAATTCTTACTCATATGTGCTTGTCCCACCCAGTGGAAGGGATCGCAGGTTTCACCCAACTCTCGGTGGGCTTAGATGCCCCTCTTTCAGAACAACTGCGCTAGAAGTAGGCATAGTCCCAGCTCTTACCTTTTAGATGACTTTCTTAACAGTAAGAACCACAACAACAGAAGAGTTAAAAGTCACTGTGACAGTCAGTCGTCTGTAACACTGTTGACGTGCTTCCCAGAGATTTTTCTCAAAATTGTTACTTCTGTCCAAGTACTGATGGAACTGGGACTTCTCCAGGGTTGTGTGACTTCCTTTACCTGTATCATAAGCATATACCATGAAAGCACAAGAAATCATTCATAGGCTAAAACAAATTGTTTTTCATAGGGTGGGTTAACATCCATGACACAAATCTTTGTAACCAAATCGTAGATAGCCTAGTGATGTTTCAAAACAAAGCAAGAATTCTTAATTTCTGTAATCACTGGAATTTAATTGTTTTAGAGCCTTATACAGTCACCACTGTAGCATCGTATGCTAATCCTAAAAGAGGCCCCAAAGAGGTACTGAAAAGTACAGAGAAAGAACACAGGAAGAAGAAAACTGTCCCAAACCTGGCTTGGACAAAATGCCAGTCACAATATACATTAATTATTTCATCACAGGTTTTGCTGGGTCTGCTTACTGTAGAAAAACTTGTGGGTTGATCTAGATAGCCTAGGGCTTTTTCACCCTGTCCAGATAAGTTTGAAGTGAAAATTTTTTCTTCCTAGTGACAAGTCTTCCTCTGTCCTGAGTGAGTAGAAGAGCACTCATCCTGGACTGAGCCTTCCTGGTACTGGCTTTGAACTTACAGCCCCTACCCTGATGCTTAGTGCTGTGGCTGCTAACCAAAAAAAGTCAGCAGTTCAAACCTACCAGGCACTCCTGGAAACTCTGTGGCACAGTTCCGCTCTGCCTTACAGGGTTGCTGTGAGTTGGAATCCACTTGATGGCAACCTGTTTGGTTTGGTTTTAGTGGTGCAAATGGCTTGTGCTTGACTTCCAACCTAAAGGGTTGGTGGTTTGAACCTGCCAGCAGCACAGCAGAAGAAAGCCCTAGCAATCTACTTCTGTAAAGATTACATCCAAAGAAATCCTGTGGGACAGTTCACTGTACAACACGTGGGTCACAGTGGGTTGGAATCACCTGAACAGCAGTGTGCTAAATGCTTTGGAGACCCTTGGTGGTACAAATGATTAATGTACGTGGCTGCTAACCAAAAAGTTGAGTGTTTGAATGCACCAGAGGCACCTTGGAAGAAGGACCTGGCAGTCGACTTCTGAAAGATAGCCATGGAAACCCTGTGCAGTACAGGTTTGTGCTGACACACATGGGGTTTCAGTTAGTTGGAGTCAACTTGAGGACGACTGATTTTAACCTGGGTACTAAAAAACCTTTATGAGCTGCTTGAGTAGAGTATCATGGTAGCCAGACTGGGCATCTCGCCAGGTCCCAGCTTTCTGCTGCTTCTGCCTTTCAGCTGCCCTGACAGCTAACAATACCTTTCTTTTGACTTCTGGCCAACTTAAGTGAACTCTCAAGTGAGCATTTAAATGAATTCTTCTGTGTCCTTTCGGTTTACCCTATCAAGGGACACCCCTTTCGTAGCCTTTAATTTTTCTTTCTGCTACTCAGACTGAATATATCACACACTGCCCTGTATTCCTGAGGTCATGTGTTTTCACCCATCACCTCGATGGGGAGCTCTTGGGAAGCCATCTGCGTGTGCACAGCAGCTGCCCGGTGCTAACACCCTTCGCACGGATATGAGAGGTGCGGATCAAGCAAGGATCCCTGGCATCATCGCTAGACCAGAAACCCAAGTCGGATGCCCAGGAGAATGCATGCCTGGTGTGCGTTCAAAAGCAGCAACTTTCGAACAGTGTAGCTGTAGAAGTCATTCAGGGGCTGGGAGAGATTGAGAGAGAGAGTGTAGCGAGTCAGAAAGGCAGAAGGCTTACATGTTCACTTAAATTGGCCAGAAACCAACAGATGCTTTGCTGTCCATGGGGCTGAGGGGTGGAGCAGCTGGGACCTGGCAAGGACGGTGCCTTGAACTTCTCCTTCTGCTCTTTACGTCCATCCAGCTAATAACCAACCCTTGTGGATCTGTAACACCGTGACTTTTTAATATATCAGTGTTTGTTTTTACAGATGGATCTGGGGATCTGTTGCGTTCCACTCTTGGCCACGTGTAACTAGTCTGATAACGTGGACATTTTGTGCTTGTAGCAGGTGAAGTGTGAGCGGTGATGCTTTTTTCCTCAGGACTCAGTCTTAACCTTATTCTCTTTAAGTCACTCCAAGGTATTATTTTTTCAAAATATAGTCAAAAGATCACCCTGCCCTGAGGAAGTTTCCCACATTCCTGCATCCTTGCTAAGAACAGTTACACTATCTAGCCCATGAATTTAGTCACACACACATACCTCTACCCTATGTTTGTTATAAGACAAACTGGTCATGTAAGTGAAAGGAACATAAATTCTTTTTGTCCCCCTTCCTGGTAGATACTCCTACTCCAGCTCTGTCTCTTTTATTCTGTCACAGTCCAGTAGGCTTCAAGTCCAAATTCAGGGCCTCATCTCCCTGTTTACTCTAGAAGAAGGTCCTTGTCATCAGTCTTCCCCTGGACCGGGAGCTTCTGAGGTGCAGGGACCATGGGTCCGGTGGACACGCTGCACTCCTGGCACTGCATATTTCCTCACGATGTGAGGTCTCCAACTATGGGCTTACTGCCCTGTCCTTTATGTCCCAAGAGGTTGCCTCAGGACATACTACTGTTACACAGATGGAATCCTGCCTCATCAGTGCAGTTGCCATCTGTCTTCCCTCAGTAACATGGTAGGGGCAGGATTTACAACATATAGGGACATCATGAACTACCAGGCATCGTGGTCTAGACAGATTGCTGCACATGGTTATTGGGGGGTGGGGGGACACAATTCAGTTCATGACTGATGTGAATTCTTGCCGAAAGGACCTGAGTGTGCTTTACTGTAGCAGTTGCTGTCTGACTCTGTGTCATAGTGTGGCTGTAGCCCAGAGGTGAGAATTTCCTAATCTTACAGTGAAGGAAGTGGGTTTTTTTTGTGTATGTGTGTGTGGGTCTCATGTGCTGTGTGTGGATATTGTAACTTAGTTATGTCAACTAGTTAGCAACAACTTGTCAACTGGGAGCTAAAATCAAGAGAAGTGTTTCTGTAGAAAACAGGAAGAATTAGCAAGGCACAACCCCCCAAACCCAAAACCTTTGCTGTTGAGATGATTCCAACTCATAACGACCCTATTGGATGGAAAAGAACTGCCCCATAGGGTTTCTAAGATTGAAATCTTTTCAGGAGCAGACCGTCACATCTTTCTTCCACAGAGAAAGTGGTGAATTCGAACTAGCAATCTTTTGGTTAGCATCCAAGCACTCAACCACTGTGCCAAGACATATGGGCCTTTATTAGCTAATATGGTGTTGGGTTTGTTCATTTAAATTGGACTGTTTTTCTTATGTTTCCGCTTGTCTTTCCTCATTCCTGTGTAAACAAAACAAGCAAAAAACCTACCAGCTCCCGCCCAAAACTGTGAAGTTTTCAAAATTGATGCAGAATAGAAGTTTGTATGTAATTTGCACAATTCTTTAGCTATTTAATCCTCACAGCAGAAGTTCTTGAGTTGTGCAAACAGTTACCAAGCTTGGCTGCTAACCAGAAGGTTAGAGGTTTGTGTCCACCCAGAGGTACTTTGAAAGAAAGACTTGGCAACCTGCTTCCCAAAACCCAGCCATTGAAAACTCTACGGCACCCAGTTCTGCTCTGACCTGTGGAGACTCCATGAGTCAGAGTTGGTTGTCTCGGTAAGGACATTGTTCAGAGATAAATCAGCATCTTTAAGTCACGTGAGCTGTTTTACCATGTAGAAGTGAATTCTGACTCTGTTTTTCATCCCTTCAACTTTCAGTTTCCCTGGCAAGAACATCCCCGAAGATGGCAGACGAGAGCAGCAGTACCAGGGAGTGTGTGTCCTTTAGCGTGCTGAACTGGGATCAGGTTAGCCGGCTGCATGAGGTCCTGACTGAGGTGGTCCCAATCCATGGACGAGGCAACTTTCCAACCTTGGAGATAACTCTGAAGGACATTGTTCAGACTGTCCGCAGCCGGCTGGAGGAGGCAGGCATCAAAGTGCAGGACGTCCGGCTGAATGGCTCTGCAGCTGGCCATGTCTTGGTCAAAGACAATGGGTTGGGTTACAAAGACCTGGACCTCATCTTTCATGTGGCTCTTCCAACAGAGACAGAATTTCAACTGGTCAGAGACATAGTTCTATGTTCCCTTCTGAACTTCCTGCCAGAGGGGGTGAGCAAGCTCAAAATCAGTCCGGTCACTCTTAAAGAAGCTTATGTCCAGAAGCTGGTGAAGGTCTGCACAGACACTGACCGCTGGAGCCTGATCTCACTGTCCAACAACAATGGGAGGAATGTGGAGCTGAAATTTGTCGACTCCATCCGGCGCCAGTTTGAATTTAGTGTGGACTCTTTTCAGATCATCCTGGATTCTTTGCTTTTTTTCTATGATGACTCAAATAACTCCATTTCTGAACACTTCCACCCCACTGTGATTGGAGAGAGCATGTATGGGGACTTTGAGGAAGCCTTTGACCATCTGCAGAACAGACTGATTGCCACCAAGAACCCTGAAGAAATTAGGGGTGGGGGACTTCTCAAGTACAGCAACCTCCTTGTGCGGGACTTTAGGCCCACAGACCAGGAAGAAATCAAAACTCTGGAGCGTTACATGTGCTCCAGATTTTTCATCGACTTCCCGGACATCCTCGAACAGCAAAGGAAGCTGGAGACCTACCTTCAAAACCACTTTGCTGAAGAAGAGAGGAGCAAGTACGACTACCTCATGATCCTTCGCAGGGTGGTGAATGAGAGCACTGTGTGCCTCATGGGGCATGAGCGAAGGCAGACCCTGAACCTCATCTCCCTCCTGGCCTTGCGTGTGCTGGCAGAACAAAACATCATCCCCAATGCCACCAACGTCACCTGTTACTACCAGCCAGCCCCTTATGTCAGTGATGGCAACTTCAACAACTACTATGTTGCCCATCCTCCAGTTTCCTACAGCCAGCCTTATCCTACCTGGCTGCCCTGTAACTAACCTCAAGATCTGAGGGTTTCCATAGTGGGAACCCCAACAGGGCAAAGGCTGTCAGGTAGGGGAGCCTCTTTCTAGATGTAGGTATTTGGCTTTTAAAGGGGAACTCAGCTCTGATTCTGCCTTTTTTTTTTTTCTTTGTGTACCCACTGGAATGGGTCTAGAGTATCTCATGAGCCAACCCAAAGGGGGACCATATTTCAGGGCCACTTCGGAAAATGCTGTAGAAAGAATGGCCTATCTACATCTTTCCAAGATAGACACTAACACGTCATACCCCAACATTAGCTCTTGGGGATTTGAGCTCTGTGCAATAACTGAGATTGGAGAAAAGCTTGGACAGTATGTGAGAAGTGTTCAGCTAATTGTCTTCCTTCTACCTGAGCCTGGAGTTGGCTGTGTTGACCATCCCTTGGGATTCTCGGCAATTACACAAGAGTTGTGCTGGTAGTGTCTTTTGTCGTATCACTTTCAGTTGGGCAGAAAATGGTAAGCATGAGGGTTCATTAGTGATTTATTTTTTGTTCAGTGGACTTATTTTTCATCCCGTCAGCAGAGCTGAGAGTTTCCTTCATCAATAAACCAAAGCCAATAGCTGGAGAATTGAGATCTCGTTAGAAGTGGTTTATGGTATTGATGCTGTGCTGTCACAAAGAATTGTGTGAAATTGCTGAGGACAAAAAAAAAAAGACCTGAGTTTTCTGACACGTAACTTGAAAACAAAATAAAACATGGAACCAATGTTAAAGTGGAATTTTGGTGGTGGTGATGGGATGATTGTAAATAGTAAATGTCAATCTTCTTTTTTTTTCCTTTAGAGAGAGGAGTTCTTACTGCATGACTTTCTTTTCTCCCTTCATCAGCTCTTTTTCATGGCTGACTTTTGTTTTTGCTCAAGGATTGTGCTGAGTCTGGAGTCACTACAGTAACTGACGGGAGGGTCTTCCCATGTTTTAATTGAAAACCCATTTTGGTCACATTCCAAGTATGGCAAGCTTTTTCTTTTGTTTTCTTTAAATGAAAAGTATGATTCCCTACCTGCCCCCCTCACCCCACCCCACCCCAAGGTTTTTTTTGTAACAGTAAATGAATTCTGGAATTTCAGCAGACCAGATGACCTGTGGAATGCTCTGTTTTGTGGGCAGAGTTCTTTGGCTTAAAATCGCTAACCTGCTGCCTCGGGGCTGCAAGTGATAGTAGAGGTATAGCGATACATCTGGCCTCCTGTGCATCGGAGTACACCTGGTGCTCTAATGATTAATTTTGGCTTATCTGGGAAGAACTGAGTGACTGAATGACCTTCCCTATTGTAGTAGACTTGAGTAGGCTTGCTTGTTTTGTCTTTTTGAAGGAAAACAGTGTTTATCTCTACTGTAAAGCAAGCATAGTTAAGTGGGAGAGATCTAGGCTACTATTGTCTTTTTTCCAGTAGACTGAGATAGGGGATTTTGTGTGTGGCAACATTTTGTGGGATTTCTTAGCCTCACTTTTAGGATGTTGAGGGCAAAGACAATACTGCCAGCTTGGTTTTTAAAGTTAGTTTAATCAAATCCATGCTTCTGATTTTGACTTTCTTCTTTGGCCAGAAAAATCTCAAATCCTGACTGGTCGCGTTCTTTGCTTTAAGCGATGAAGTTATTTAAATGCAGAAATGCTTAGTAGAAAATGCGTGATTTGCTTTTTTTTTTTCCTAAAGGTACATGTTTAGGTGTCTTCTCAATGTGATGTCTTGGTCCTCTTTCATGAAAGCTGATCAGAAGTGACTGAAATCCAAGACTTGGCTGGTATCCGTGTTGTATGACTTGAGGTGAATAGAAGCCACTTGTTAGTACAGCCAGCTCCTGTGTCCCTGTGAGCCTTAGTTATGTCTGAATTCACTGGCTGTGAGGCAAGGCCAGCTCCACATGGTGAGGGGAGCCAGGCCATCTCAGTGTTCAGTGAGGGAATGAGTCCCAATGAAGACTGAAGTGAATACCAACCTCAAAACTGCCCGGTCACCCTCCATGACCTTAGAAAAAAATGCCATTATGGCCAAATGGCAACATGTTTGCACAAAAAAATGACAGATCTTGGCAGATTTGTTCAACCAAAGCTTTGGAATGCGATGATGCCATCAGTGTGAGCACTGCTAACTTCTTAACAGACATCAGTATTGCTTTCCTTTGAAGGCTTGGGGATCACGGTAATGAGGCACCCCATAAAAATAAGATCAGGACGGCATCAAGTAATTAAATTTCAAGTTTGTCCTTGAAGTTGTTTCGGCTTACGTATTTTTTTTCCGATGCAGTCATAGTCCTCGTCGAAGGAAACACAGGAATTCCAACAAATCCCCACCCCCCCGCCCAAGTTCTTTACCACCATGGCAGGATGGCACCATACCTGCAACGGTAAGAGCCGTGGTATGGAGTTTCTTCACCATCTGGTTAAAGTCTGTTCACTTGAGCTTTTATTCAGCCCAGCTATTTTTATAGTTGGAAAATAGACGGAATGTTCTAGAACCATTGGGCAAAAGGCTGCTTGCAGCTCAGATACCACTGCACTAGCCAAAGCTGCACTTTTAAAACACAGCCCCTACTCTAGTGGTCTCTACCTACCCTACCTGCCTTTTGCCAGCCTCAGAATAGGCCAAGTAACTTCAAGTTCAGGCCTCTGGGTATTCCAGCTCAGACTTGCCCTTCATGCTTCTCACAGAAGCACCAGGGTACTCTGAACTTGTACTGAATCTCCCTTTGGTGTGTGTCGAATAACATGAAACTTGGTAGTACCAGATGACACTGAGGTTCAAGCACAGGTTCTAATCTAAATTTAAGCAGCCTCTTACTTCAGGACTGTGTAGTTTTCTGGTGGTTTTTACAAGTGCACAGCCTGTTATCCTAGACCGCTTCCTGAAATCAGGTTGAAGAGTAGTGAGATTAAAATGGCACCATTTCTCCTTGGGTTGGCATTGGCAGAAGGGCATACACTAAATTCCTGGACTTAAACTTTGGGCCCACCCTTAAGTCTTACCGTGGCAGTAAGATATCATTCCTTACCCACAAGATATCATTCCTTACCCACAACTTTTGAAACTAAGCTCTGAATCACCAGCACCTTTGTATTTGAGCCCTTGCTCAGTGATCTGCATGTGGGATGTGGCGTGGCCCATCCGAGGACCTGCTGGTTGCCGAGAGTTGGGTGGATACTGGTTCATGTAGATGGTACAGATGTGGTGTGATAGTCAAGCTCCCCTGCCTCCAGTGTGAATTTTTTCCCCTGGGAATTTAAGTGCAGCAACTTGTATAGGAACCTGAGTTTGATGGTGGTACATTAATAATCAGATTACCAAAGTTCTGACCCTGTCCTTGAACTTCCCCTCTAGCACTTAACCCCTTACATACACAGCAGGTTAGGATTTTAGCTAGTAATGCTTGATTAAGTTGGGGGAAATGCAGTTTCTAGCTTTAGGAATAACTCCTCTCTAGTTAACTGTCTGGTTCTGGTGCCTTGTTTTAGAGTGCAACCAACTAGATTGGTATCTTTAAACGTCATCTTCTAGAGAGTAAATTCTACTTATCTAGTTGTTAGAAAAAGAAATGGGAGCATTTCTTCCTGGGTATCTGTCCAGTTTTCTGCAGTAGGGACAGTCCCTTTAGTTGAATTCTGTAAGTTGAGAGAATTTCAAGTTTCCAAGGTTAGATTCGTATCTTTAAGCTGGCACAGACCAAAATGTCACAGCTAGCATTGGAACATATCCCAGTTCAACTAGTTAAATTCCAAGGACCAAGGGAAGTGTGTAGGGGGAGGTACTAAAAACAAAAATCCTGTCACCTTTTCAGAGTTAGTTGTGAAGATGTGTGTAAGCTGAGGATCAGGCAGGAAAAGGGCTGTTTTGTGAGTTTAAGTGCCTAAACCTCGTTTGCCTATAACCTAAAAATAGTTTTAAGTGTAAGTTGAAGAAAATACTTGGAGTTTGCTTAGGCTGGTGGGACCTAGTGCAAATCTTCCCATGTGTTTGCATAGGAGAGTGAGAAGAGCATCCACTAAAGAGGAAATAGTTAAAAATCAGGATCTGTAGGCTTTTAAAAATTTTTTAAATGCAAGTTGTTTTTTAAATAGATAAAGCTCTACTTAATTTTCTAAAGCAGCTGTTGGTTTCCAGATTAGTGTAGGTGAAAGATAAGACATCCGTTAGACTAAATTTAAAGCATTTTCATCATCCTGTATTTGTGTATATCCATTTCTCAGTAGTGCCTAAGATGTATGGGGGTTCCTCTTTGTCAGTGATCACTAACCTTCTTACTTGATGCCAGTGAAATCACTTGTCAATGCGAAATGTGTTAGTACTTGATGAAATAAAAGCTTTGAGTTTGAAAAATAAAAACATATTAAAAAATAGAACTTGTCAGTTATGCTCATTTCCTTTCTTCTCCTTAACGGTAAACTTATCCTGGGTTACAAGAAACATGTTGAATGGTGGTGGACAGTTGTCAACTTTATCAACATCAGATGCTTCTCTGAAATACTGTGCTTTCTGTGGGGTGAGAATGAGAAGATGTGTGTGTGTGTGTGTGTGTGTGTGTGTGTGTGTAGTTATGTTGGGGGCTGTAATTCTCTTAATATTTGGAATCTTCTCCAAGACTCTTGCTTAATATAAAACTGAATTGTTCTTGATCACAACCTCATAGTGTCTGATACAGTAGGTGTTGATCTTGATCTGTCTTAAACTGGCACCTTGTCTGATTTAGCAGCCCTGGTGGCACAGTGGTTAAGAGATGGGCTGCTAACCAAAAGATCAGCAGTTCGAATCCACCAGCCACTCCTTGGAAACTTATGGGGCAGTTCTATGGGGTCCTCTTGGGTCAGCATAGTTTGACTTGACTCAACAACAACAAGTTGCTTGATTCAGTAGTAACAGCTGTATTCTCTTGAGCTTGACCTTAGTGTCAAACTATTTCAATGTGGGAACCAAAATAACTGCAACTATACTATATACAACTATCACAGTTTCTTCATATTTTTAAAGAATTATAAAGGTGAGCTAAGTGACATTTGAATAGTTGGTGTTTCAAGGGTATAAAGAGATACTGTAGACCTTTCATGGTGACCAACTTACTTGTGATTCCTATGATCCAGTTCATAATACCCCATCCACCCCAAACTATTGGCTTTACTGTCTCACCACCTAGTTCTTATATGAAAAATGCCACAGGTGCACAACTACTAAACATACAAGTGTTTGTAAGCCCTCATCTCTCAGCCCTTATGCTGTCTCAGCCACACCCCTTCCATGACCACTCCCTCTGCTGAATGTAACTCCTGTAGTGCCCTCTGTGACTATTGTCCAGAAAATTGTCTTTCCCTGTGTAGAATCTTTCACTCTCTTGCCTCTCAAACTTTTCAGTCTGAGGATCAGCATTCTCTGGAATGCAGTAGGTATGGAGTCCTTCCAGATTGCTTCCTTGGAGTGTTTGTTTGGTAAGCATTTCTCCTGCAGCCCTGACTACAGGTTCATACTACCCATACTTCACCTTCCCACTCCTTTATCCTGGCATTGTTGGCATCCATGTAAGCAGTTTTTAGAGTGACAGTTAACTACCTCTGTCTATCCTACCTACATTGGCTAGATTTCTTTCTGGTTCAGTAGCTGCTCATGAATGTTGCAATAACTTCTCCCTTCCGTTACAAGAATTAGATTCAATCACAGAGCTTCACATTCCTGTGAAGCACCTCCAGGATCATTTCCCTCCATACTTGTATTACATACACCATCTGAAGTGTTCCTTGACTCTAGCTTCTTGGTATATCCTTCAGCTCCTGGTAGAGCTATATCCTCAGTCTTGTCACTTGTCTCCATCTTTCTTGACCCACCCAAGGGCTTTTTCTAAAACAGATGTTATCTGTGCCTCTTGCATACAAGCTCTGACAAGCTCACGAATGCATCCTAGAAACAGTGCTGCATACCTCACTGCTGAATATCACTATGGTGGCCTTCAAAGCACTCCCTTTGGGAAGCTCTGCACTGATGCCAGTGCCTAGTCCACCCTTCAGAGCAATTTTGGAACCGTTTTTCTGGGGCAGTCATCAGATCTGCTGTGTTACTGATGTCCTGACTATCATCAAAATGTCTTTCAATATTTCCTTTGGGTAAAGAAAGTCGTTGAGGGGTAGATCAGGTGAGTATGGACGGTGTTCTAATGCAGTTATTTGTTTACTGGCTAAAACCTCCTTCACAGGTAACTATACAAGTTGTTTACAAACTTGCTACCTTGCCACCATGCACAATGGCCTTTCCAGAAAGAGTTTCAAAATTTCTTTGAAGGGTGGACTAGGTGCTGGCATCGACGCAGAGCTTCCAAAGGGGACTGCTTTGAAGGTGACCATAGTGATATTCAGCAGTGAGGTCTGTAACACTTCAAACAATTAAGTTTGTGGACTTAATTGTCAGACCTCATTAAAACCTGCTTAAGACCTGCTTGTGCAGGGGTGGGTGTCGGACTCAATATGATGATGTTTGAATTGTTCGCGACTTGCTCCAGTCTACCTTTCTAGCCTCGCAGCAATTCTGCTAAGCTGACCTATTTCGGGGTCTAGAGCACCTGATTCCTCCCGTGTACTGCCACCATGCTGTGAGCTTTTAAATACCTAGCTATAATGTCCCCTGTTTTCTTGTTTTCTCTAGATTCCCAGGCCCATACACCTGTCACCTTCCTCTTCCTGTTTAGTGTACTTTGTGAGTTGCATTAGCCTTTCGCCTGCCTTTTTCTCCTACATTGTCAGCACTTGTATGTTTTCCTCTGCCTGCCTCCCACATAACTGGCATAGAGTTGGTGCTTCAAGTACTGAACTTGGTGTTTTCTTTTGTCCCTGGAGAACTTGGACTCAGTTCATTAATAACTAGAGGCTGAATTTTGGATATTTACCTGAATGTGTTGTAATGCATCGTTCTGGTGCCAGGAAACATTTCAGTCCCAAGCATTGTCCAGACCAATATTTACATGCAGGACAAATTGTGTGGGAAGTGGTGCTCAGTTCCCTGGGCATGACCTGAAATCAGGACAGTGAAACGCTCTTGATCACAGCAAGGCTTGACCTTCTAAACAAGACTGATACCAAGACTGCAAACATCTTCCTAATTCCCTACCTACCCAAATGCTCCAAAAACTTTACCCTTCTAGAATTTTAGTAGAACTTCCTTTGTGTCCTAATGTTAACGCCTCAGCACAGAAGTGATACTCTGGTGGTCACCCAGTATCTCTGGAATTTTAAAAGTCCATTTTTATACTATGGAGAAATGTACACAGTACAACCTTGATTGTAATTTGGAATTGCTATCTACTGGAAGATGCTAATAGCATTTATAGAACTTTAAGTGTTTTTCAGATAACCTCTGGGAAGAAACAAAGGATGAAGCTTCACTGTGATGGTACCACTCTACTACTTTACCTTAATATGTTACTTCTTGTGATGATTTCAGCTTCTTGCATACCTATGGCAGGTGGAATGAAAGCAAGTCCAGAGTAGATCCCAGACTGGGATGGTGTAAGCTGTATAGCATGGTGGTTGAGTGGTCCATTGTTGTCCTTTAAGCTGAGGGGACATTGGTAAGATCAGATGACTCCTTTCTGCCCCAGGTAGCAGTGACAGAACTGGGACAAGAATGCCTCCTGGCCCTGTGCCTTGTCCTGTACCACAGGGCCATGTCCCTCTGGGGTGAATGTTATCCAGAATATTGTCCTACACTGGCAGCAGATGGACCATATACCCTCTAGCCTCTTGACTGCCCTCCTTGTCTTAATCTGATTTCTGTGAGTGCTGCCAAAAATGCAGGTTTTTGGAGAATAATCTGGGCTATGGCTGGAGGCTAGGTCTCATGTCATTCCTTTCCTTTTCACCCAGTTCAGAGCAATCTGGTCTATCTGTTCTGGTTATGACAGGATTGCGGAACTATTTGTAAGCATCTTAACCTTTGATGGACTTTTATCAAAGAAGGTCATCACCCAGGTGCTTTTTACTATAGGAAAATTTTTTAAAAAAGATTCTAAGAGAACTTATGAGATGCCAGAGTCACTTGCCTTTCAGATACCTGGGAAGGAGTGTCCAAGGCTCTAGTGTGTGTGCAAGAGAAGGGAGAGAGAGGTAGACATGGAGCCTGACAACAACTTGGACTAGACTCTTCTAAACAATTGTCACCCATTCCTTCAGCAGGGGTAGTGTCCCAGGACTCCGCTGGAAATGAGAACCATGAGAAAATGAGTTGACAATTCCTAAATTTATGTTCATTGTATGTTAGCTTATGATAGGCAGATAGGAGGGTCTACATTGCACAGACTGGAAGCCAGAGGTTCAGCACTTCTGAGTCACCCAAGGTTGCGAGACCTAGGCTGAGACGAGGAGGCAGAGGCTGTTCACAATGATCTCCTGACTCCCAGGCCCCATTCTTTCCACTATTACAGCCCTGAAGGTACTCTATAAACCACAAATCACTGGGCAAATGTTCATCGCTGTGCTGGCCCCCAGAGAGGGCCTAAGAGGTGTTGAGTTGCCTGGTAATAGATCCGCTTCCATTTCTACAGGAAGGAATTTGTGGGACAGGCCAGCAGCTTTTCTCAGACAACCCTCCCTTTGTGAATCAGGTGTAGGGGTAACCTCCTGTGAGCTCACTAACGTGCTTGGGGACAACTCACCCAGTGGCAGGCCCTGTGCTTTGTTGTTAATTGTTGTCAAGTTGATCCCTAGGATCTATATGAGTCAGAATTGAATCGACAGTGCTTGGTTTGATTTTTTTTTGGTCATGCTAAGCATCAGCATTTAATCTTCCCACAACTCTGAGATAGGATGTTTGTGTTTATGGGTGAGGAAACCAAAATGTCACACAGCTGGTAAGTTGCATGGCTGGACCATGGCTGTAGAGTGTCTGATTTGGGGGTTCAAGCTTTTAGCCCCTCTTTTGTATCCCATTTTGCCTTCATTCTGTGTTTCAAAGGGTGGCACGTGTAACAGGTACCTGTAATTATTGCTGTGGAGTCAATTCCAGCTCATAGCAACCCTGTAGGACAGAGTAGAACTACTGCATCAATTTTCAAAGGCTGTAATCCTTACAGAATCAGACTGCCACGTTTCTTACACAGAGTGGCTTGAACCAACAACCTTTCAGTGAATAGCTGAGTGCTTAACCACTGTGCCACCAGAGGTTCTTGGAAGAGAACTGCGAGAGCCAATATCTTGCCTGTATTCTGACTTTGAAGAGGAATAAGCACTCCTGCCAAGACTGTTAGTAAATGCTGTTAAACAGATCAAAGCAACTGATGAACTGAAAACAACCAAGCCAACGGATTCAGTAGAGTACCTAGAGTAGATTGTGGTTGACAAAAGGTTTCAAACTGAAATAGACATTGAAACAGCATCCTTAGTTTTCATAAACAAGAAGCCATATGTTTCAGCTCCCTGCAAGCTGGAGAGCAGGGTAGATTGTGGGAAGGACTTTTGCAGAAGTCAGAAAGCCAGTTCACCCACAGCTATGGAACAATGAAACCGAGAAGGGAGGGGACTTAGAAGAGTAATAGCAAAACCTGAAGCAGTTCTTGGAGTCAAACACCTGCAGATTTTCATGCACTAAATATAGTGGAAGTTGGGTCATCTTATCCTTAAGTAAACACTACAGCTAGGCAGCCTTTTATGAAAAGGATCTTTACATTGGCTTGCAAACACCCAGGCCTGGGAGGAGCAGCGTTAGAGCAGCTCTGAATGGCCTGCTGGCAGCCTCTAGCTCTTCCACCACCTCCTGCTATCTCAGGGTCCCGTTGAAAATGTCCCTCTGTGGTTTGTACCTTATTGTCCTTGCGTTCTCTCCCCGCCTGCCCCTCCTCAGTGCTCGGGATCAGTTTTCTTGGCCTTCACAAGATTTGAATGTGGATGGGATGAGAGCCGTTTTGCTCTCTGAAGCCCAGGCAGCAGAGCCAGCTTTTCAGCAGGCTTATTTTCCATCCTCCTTTAGATACTACCAAAGGGAAAACGACTCTCTTTGACTTTGCCTTTTGCATGTTGGCTGCTGCTGAATTGAGCACAGCCCCAGTTTCAGGAAATGTTAAACCAGAGGCTTGTGGCTGCAGTGCTGGGCTCTGAGGCCTCATGGACGATACTCACAGCCTCTTGTTTCAGTGCCAGCTCTGTACCCAGCCCTGTGCAAGGGATCTGAGAGGAGAGCTGGCTTCAGAGAGACTGGAGAGCTGGGAGACAGAAGAGCAGAGGCTTTGGAGGCAAAGGCTCAGACAGAGGGCTCCTATGACTCCCTGTAGGATCTCTCAAACCATTGGAAGCCCAGCTTTCCTCACGGTATAATGTACTTGATGATGATACTGACTGCCAGGGATGACTGAGAGTTAGTGAAATAAGAATTTTAAACTGACGCCCGTATCAGGTACTCATAAACAGTATCTACTGTTGTAGTTGTTATTATCCGCCCTCCAGGAGTTTATAGTCAGCTTGGGAAGTGAAGAGAAACTCCTAAAAACCGAACAAACCCATTGTCATTGAGGTGATTCTGACTCATAGTGACCCTATAGGTCAGAGTAGAACCACCCCATAAAGTTTCCAAGGAGCCCCTGGTGGATTCTAACTGCTGACCTTTTGATGGGCAGCTGTAGCTTTTAACCACTATGCCACCAGGGTTTCTAAAGTGGTATCTAAGACAGGAGCTTGTACAGGAGTCTCTGGGTGGTACAAATGGTTAATGTGCTGGGTTGCAAACTGAAAGTGTCTTGGAAGAAAGACCTGGCGATCTACTTCTGAAAAATCAGTCATTGAAAACCCTATGGAGCACAGTACAACTCTGACACCCGTGGTTCACAACGTACCAAAATTGTTTCCATGCCAACTGGTTTGCTAGTTTAACCTATGTGTACCATAGATTCTTCACTTCTGTTGGACATAAGGAAATCAATAGCAGCATTAAATACAAGTTATTGAGAACTACCACAGCTATGCTATTGCTAACACTCACGACAACCCTGAAAGGTAAGTGGTGTCTCCCCCCACGCAATACTCTACTTAATAAATGAGAACCCCAGAATCAGAGAGGTTAAGTTACTTGCTGCAGCCCACATAACTGAGTAGTGGATCAGCCCGGGCTGAACAGCTGAACCCTGGAGCCAAGATGGTGTGGATCATGCCCTGATGGCATGGACCATCCCCAGCTGCTGGGCTGGAAGCCAGGGACACTGTCCATTGCTCTACTCTGGCAGACAGCCCCGTTGCCCATTGGCCTCCAGGTTGCAATATCATCATAATTCCCACTAGACGACCAATTAGCCTCACTCCTGAGGGAGGTGTTGCCAACTCATGCAGTTCCCCAGAATTCTGGACCTACTTTCCCCACCCCTGTGTCGGAGGTAAGCAGAGAATGAAAGGCACTGTTCTGGATGACTGCAGTGAACCCACTAGATAACAAAGTCATTTTGTTGTTTCACCAAACAACTTTCCTGTAGCAGGAATTAAAATCTACACATTGCAAAGCCCAGAACCCTCTTGCTCCAGCATGGCTGGCTCTTTTGTCAATGTGTGACTGGCTGGTTTTGCTGGGATGTGCACATTTTTAATAATGGTGGTGATCAACAAAAGAGGACTTTGCAATGTAGGGGGCGTTTCCTCTCTCCAAAGCTGCTGTTTCAGATGTTCATGCACAGCCCGAGCCCCACAACCAGCCTCCACAGTCCCCTACTGACAGAAGCTGGTTCCTCCGGCCCCAGGACCAGGCATTCCCGGGGAAAATGGGGCTGGGACGAACTCCGTCTTTCCCTGGCTTGGGTTTCACACACACACATTCTTTATCTTGATTGTGTCTCCTGTGTGAGTCAGGGGTCTCCTGAGCACCCTGAGAGCGTTCAAGGCTTTCTAGCAGGGTCAGCAATCCAGGACCTGTGAGAAAAGTTAGGTAGAGACTCAGCACAGCTGTGTGGGATCAAGGAACCACCAGGAAAACCATTAGATAACTAACTTACTGGGGACATTGAGAGGATTTTTCTAGATCAGGAGTCAGCAACCTTTTCCTGTCAAGGGCCAAATAGTAAATATTTTGGCTTCTACAGACATACAGTCTCTGTCACAGTTCTTCAACATTGCCATTGCAATGTGAAAGCAACCATAAAAACCAAAACCAAACCCACTGCTGTCGGGTCACTTCTGACTCATAGTGACCCTACAGGTCAGAGTGGGACTCCCCATAGGGTTTCTCAGGAGCTGCTGGCGGATCAGAAGTGCTGACGTTTTGGTCAGCAGACATAGTACCAGGGTTTCCAAGCAGCCATAGACAATACGTAAGTGAATGGGCAGAATAGTATTCCAATAAAACTTTATTTATAGACACTGACTTTGAAATTTCATATAATGTTCATATGCCTTGATTATTATTATTGTGGTTTTATTCCAACTGTTTAATAAGTAAAATCCATTCTCAGCTTTTGAGTGGTACACAAACAGGCAGCATTTGGGGTGCTGGCTGTAGTCAGAGCCCTGGTGGTTCTGTGATTAAGAGCGCAGGTGCTAACCAAAAGGTTGGCAGTTCGAATCTACCAGCTGCTCCTTGGAAACCCTAAGGGGCAGTTCTGCTCTGTCCTACAGGATCCCTATGAGTCAGGACTGATTCGATGGCAATGGGTTTGATTCTTCAGGTTTCTGTGTCTGCAGTCTGCCAACCCCTCTTCTAGGTGATGGGCTGCTTCAGAGCAAAACACTCTTCTCTTTTTTCTTCATCCCACTCCATGGAGTGCAGTGTCCCTCAATAAGGTGGAATTGCTGAATGCCAGTCTTATTACCTGTGTCTTAACCTGTCTGTTTACTGATTGACAAATCCCACGATCCACAGGCAAGACCAAAAGTAAGCTGCTAGCTCAAGTCTTAAAAGATCCTTGGTTTGAACTCACCAAGAGGCACCTCGAAGAAAGGCCAGGTGATCTGACTTCAAAAAACCATGGCCATGACTGTCCTATGGGGCAGTTTTACTGGCCAACACATGGGACCTCTTCCTTAGAATTGAATGGGTATGAACTGGTTTGGTTTTGTTTTGGGGTAGGACCAGGGATCGTCCTTGGATGATTGTAATGTGTTCTGGAGCTTGGAAACCATAGTCATAAGGGTTAAAAAGACATATCTAACAGTAGCAGAGACAACCATAGACAGCCCTTGACCTGCTGCCAAACCGTTTGACCTAGAGTTGATTCTGGCTCATAGCAACCCTATGGGAAGCAGTTCAACTGCTCCACAGGGTCTATTAGGCTAGTATTTATGGGAGCAGATCATCAGGTCTGTTCTTACATGTTGGATAGGTTCTAACTGTCAACCTTTCAGTTAACAGCTATTATGGATTAAATTGTTAGCCCCAAAATATGTGTCAATTTGAGTAGGCTCTGATTCCCAATATTGTGTGACTGTCCTTCATCTAATATAATTGTCCTACATGTTGTAAACCCTAATCTCTGTCTGTGGTTCATGAGGCAAGATTAGATTATGTTAAAGATGATTGGGTGGGATGCAATACCCTTAGGAAGGTCACAATCCTAACCCACTGTAAGGGGAGTTTTACCTGAGATATGACCTGCACCATTTGCCACTTCCATTTATCTTACGAGAGATAAAAGAAGACAGAAGCAAGCAGAGAAGTAGGGACCTCATTATCACCAAGCAAGAAGAACAAGGAGCAGAGTACATACTTTGGATTGGAGGTCCCTCTACAGAGAAGCTCAAAGACCAGGGGAAGATTGATGATACAGACCTTTTCCCAAACCCAATAGAGAGAGAAAAACTTGCCTTGGAGCTGGTGCCCTGAATTTGGAATTCTTGGCTCCTAAACTGTGAGAGAATAAATTTCTGTTTGTTCCAGCCATCTATGCTTTGTACTTCTGTTACAACAGCACTAGGTAAGTGAGATAGCAGCCAAGTGTTTGGACTGCAGCCAAGTGTTTAACCACTGAACCACCCTTAGGGCTATAGTCTCAGAAGATGACATCCCAGAAAACAGAAAATACTTGTTACAATTTTCAAAAAGGTGGGAAGGAGTAAGTTTGAGGTCTACACTTCGAATCAGTTTGAGCTTTTAGAGAAATAACTGGGCGTGGGCTCATTAAAAAACTGGTTGTCCTGTCTTTTCTGTCAGGATGTGGGCAGGCATTTTTTTAATTCTTGTTTTTAGATGACTATTGTTGTTAATACACTGTGTTTTTACGTCAGATTTTGAATTAACCATTGTACCTGGGGAGGAACTGAATGGTAACTGAATCAAGAGGATTTGTGGTTTGTAGAAAAAACTCATCCTGAAACTGAGATCAAGAATTGACGTTCATCTAAAAGGTAGTGGCAAGAGATTTTCCCGTAAGAAAACCCCCAGTGCTAAAGATTTAACTCTTAAAAGAGAATTTTCCAACTAGAAGGGTAAGTGAGCAAGAAGCTTGTACCTGCTCCTCTAAATTCATTTTTATGGTTTTGCCACTTCCACTGCCACCCTCTCCCCTCAGAAAACCCAGCTGTCACCAAGTCGACTTTGATGCATAGTGACCTCATGTGTGTCAAAGTAGAATTGTGCCCCATTAGGGTTTTCATTGGCTGTTTTTTTAGAAGTAGGTTTCCAGGCCTTTCTTCCAAGACACCTCTGAGTATACTCAAACATGTAAACTTCTGGCTAGTAGCCAAAATTGTGACCTACAGTTCCTGTTATCTAGTACCAGCACCAGTTCCTTGACCTCTTGACTCTTCCTGGGTTCAGATCACAGATTCCAGGGACAGATCCCTGCTTCTCTTTCTCCAGGAATTGTCTTTTCAATTTTTATATCTCCTGGGATACTTCCTAGGGAAAACTTTGTTGTTCATGTGAGCCATACCCTGTCTCTTTTTCCTCTGCACACTTACAAATCAAGGACAGGTCGTGCATAGTGACAGGAGCATCATTCTCTTCTGGGTCTCTGTTGTTGGGTGCTGTTGAGTCAATTTTCAATTCATAGTGACCTTATGTGACCGAGTACAACTGCCCCATAGGGTTTCTTAGGAGGTAATCTTTACAGCAATAGATCACCAGGCCTTTCTTGCACAGAACCACTGAGTGAGTTGTAATAGCCAGACTTTTGTTTAACAGGTACTGTACTGTCTTCAGTCTGAAGCCCTGCTCCAATCAAGTCATCTGTTCCCAAAAAACCTTCAATAGCTCATTGCTGCCTACAGGACAAGGTTCGTGATCCCCCACCATTGGCTTCAGATCAACTTCAAGTCCGCTTCCCATTTCTTCCATGCCCATGCCCTCTACTATAATTTCCTGGGTGGTGAGACAGGAAGATAGGGTGGTGAAAGACTCACTTTGTCTAGAAAAACAGTTGCCAATTTTCCACTGGTCCCATTTCACTCTAGGTAAGAAGTGGCTTTGTGAAACATTGGCAGCTCTGCTTCGTATGTTTTTTGTCTCTTCACCTTCCGCTTCCTGGTTCCTTGGCCTCTTGACCACGTGGACCTTACTGCCTGCATCTGTCTTGCTGAGGCAAGTGTTCTAAAGCTCTTTGACTCTACTGATAAGTGCCTGGAGGCACCCCCACTCTGCCAGTAAACTGTAGCTGGAAGGCACTCGGCTCTCTTGCTCTGAGGGTTGGCTGGCCTAGATCTACTGATAAGTGCTTAGAGACACCCTATTCCACCAGGAAGCCTCCTTTGAGAGGCACTCAGCCCTTGTGCTCTGTGCCTTAGCTTGAGCACTGTCTCACACTGGTCTTCTGGTTCTGTTGCTGCCATTTTTCTGCTACTATTTCTTGCTGTCTGCACCATCTCCAGTGTAACAGCTCTCCTCACTTGTTTCTGAATTCTTACCAGAATTGTCACTTACGTCCATAATGTCTTCAGGACAATCTAGGCTTTTACAAGCAAGCCCTTTGAAACTCTTCCAGCTTCTATCCATTCACGGTTTCAAAACTGCTTCCACATTTTATGTGTCTGTTACAGCAGCAACCCACTTTCAATGCCAAATTCTATCTTAGTCATCTAGTGCTGCTGTGACATAAATACCACAAGTAGATGGCTTTAACAAAGAGATACGTGTTCTGTGACAACCTAGGATGCTAGAAGTCCAAATTCAGGGCCCTAGCCCAGCTCCAGAGGAAGGCTTTCTCCTTTTGTTGGCTCTGGAGGAAAGTCCTTGTCATCAATCTTCTCCTAGTCTAGGAGATTCTCAGTACAGGAATCTCGGGTCCAAAGAACACTCTGCTCCTGGGTCTGCTGCCTTGGTAGTGGGAACTACCCATGTCTCTTTGCTGGCTTTTATCTTTTATATCTCAAAGAGACGTAAAATCTTTCTTTTATATCAAAAAGATACAAAATCTTTCTTTTATATCAGAGACATAAAATCTCTCTTTTATATCAAAGAGATATAAAATCCCTCTTTTATATCTCAAAGAGATATAAATATAAAGATTACATCTCAGAGATTCACTTAAGACACAAAACTAATTTTGTAGATTGAGTCCTGCCTCGTTAACGTAACTGCCAATAATCCTACCTCACGAACTTCATAGAGGTAGAATTTACAAACACCAGATAACAAAATGAGAACAATCCCAAAAAACTGGGAACTTGACACATATTTTGGGGGGACACAATTCAATCCATGACAATGGCCATTTGAAGGTCCCCTTTGACGAAAGGTCTATTCAAGCCCTTTGCTCATTTTATGAATAGGTTATTTTTCTTTCTGTTGTTAAGTGTTTGAAGTTTTATATATATCCAACTCAACTCAGTGCCTTTGTCATATCTGACAATTAGATTCTATGGCTCAGGACTGTGACTTGGGAACAATGCGGATGAAGGTCTGAGCAGCTTCTGACTATTCCAGAAGCAAGCCCTCCAGTCAGGGAGGCCCAGGATGCAGCTCAGAACGCACTCACAGCATTCTGTGACGAAGCGCCCTATAGCGTGGCAGCAACGCAGACACAGACGCAGAGGAAGGCAGACACTTTCCAAAAAGAGAGGAGCTTTGCTCTAGAAACTTATTTAAAGCCCTTACCTGTAGCTCAGGAGCCCTAGTGGCACAGTGGTGAAGCACTTGGCTGCTAATCAAAAAGTTTCAGTTCACCTAGCCACTCAGCCGAAGAAAGATCTGGTCATATGCACCCATAAAGATCACAGTGAGAAAACAAACAAACAAAACAATGGGCAGTTCTATTCCATTACATGGAGTCACTATGAGTCAAAAATTGACTCAGATGCACCCAGTAACACCACCACTCCTTGCTCAATATTAAAAGAGCCACCTATCTCTGCTCCTAGGGCTTGATGGAAATGGGATGAAAAGAACAAAGGAATAAAAGTAAAAACTCTAGAGTTTTAATTCCAGCTGCACTATCGTGAGCTGTGTGACCTTGGTCCAGTTAGTTCACCTCTCTGGGCTCTACTTTCCCCATTTGTTAAATAAGCAAATGGCCTGGATGACTCCTCAGATCCAGAGAGTCTTGAGACAATCAGACTCATATACACTTAAAGTAGAACTGCCCCATTTTAGCCCTTCTAGGACTTTCTCCTTGATTTCTCAGCCCAAGAGCACAGTTCCTCTCTGTCATGCTGATCACAGAGTTTTTATACATAGGAGTCCTTGCCCCTTTATTTGGAGCTGAAGAATGGCCCCACTCTACAAAGCAGGTAAATTGTTCTGCGAGTAGAAACTCCTTTCTTTTTACTCTCTCTTATCTTCTTTACCTAGGCTCTAACACCCAGGGAGCATTCAGTTTTTGATGGTACAAAGCTAATCAAAATTAAAACAATTTTGTTGTTGTTAGTGGCATTCTAACTCATAGCAATCTTATATGACACAGGAGAACTACCCCCATTAGAATTTCTTTTGCTGTAAGGAAAATGAAAATTCTCACAACTGGCCCCATAAGCTACATGATAAATGGAGGAAATATTGAAGTTGTCAAGAATTTTCATTTTATTCAGACTCACAATGAACAACTACAGAAGCAGCAGTCAAGAAATCAAACGATGTATTGCACAAAACAAATCTGCTACAAAAGACCTCTTTAAAATGTTGAAAAGCAAAGAAGTCTCTTGGTGGACTAAATACCTGACCCAAGTCATGGTATTTTCAGTTGCCTCATATGCATGCAAAAACTTAACAATGAATAAAGAAGGGTGAAGAAGAAATGATACCTTTGAATTGTGGTGTCGGTGAAGAATATTTACTACATCATGGACTGATGGACCACAGAAGAACCCACAAATCTGTCTTGAAAGAAGTACAGCCGGTGTGCTCCTTGGAAGCAGAGATGACGAGACTTCATCTCACATACTTTGGACGTGTTATCAGGAGAGACCAATCCCTGGAGAAAGACATCGTGCTTAGTAAGGCAGTGGGTCAGTAAAAGAGAGGAAGACTCAGCAAGATGGAGTGACAAAGGAGCTGCAAAGATGATCTTAAGAATAGTGATAATTGTAAGGATAACACAGGATTAGGCTGTGTTTCATTTTGTTGTTAAAGTTGCTAGGATTTGGAGGGACCTAGATGGTACCTGTGATAGTCAAAGTTGTATGTCAACTTGGCTGGGCCAGGATTCTTGGTGGTTTGGCAGTTTTGATGTAAGTTGGCAGGTGTATAATGATACAGTCACCTCCAGAATGAGATCTGGTATGATATATTATCTCCATGATGAGAGTTGCTACGAGCAATCGATCAGCTGAAAGCAAGTTTCCCTGGGAATATGGCCTGTATCTAATACTGGTGAACTTTGTGGTAAGGCTCACTGGTTGTTGCTTACTCTGGATCCTGCAGCCGGCTCCTGTTCATCTGACCTCCAGTTCTTGGGACCTGAGCTAGCAGCTTTCCTGCTGATCTTGGGACTCATCAACTTCCACAGCTTGTGAGCCAGAAGGGTGCCATCTGACATGCTGATCTTGGGTCTGCCAGCCCCTGCACTCATGTGAGTCAAGAGAAGCTTCCAGCTCAACCCCATAGACTTAGGACTTACCAGCCTCTACAACTGTGCGACACATTTTCTTGATATCTCTCCCCTTCTCCTCCTCTCTCTCATTCTCTCTCTATGTTATGCTTCATGGTTTTGCCTCTCCAGAGAGCCCAACCCAAGAGAGTACCTAACAGCAACAATCTTTATAGAAGCAAGTTGTCAGGTCTTTTCTCCCATGGAGTGGCTGGTGGGTTCAAATCTCCAGCCTTTTGGTTGGCCATTGAATGCTTAGCCATTGCATCACCAGGGCTCCCTAGGCCAATTTTATCTGTGGAGTGAAAGGGTTTTACTTTTTATTCTTCTCAAAGGCCTCAGCAAAGGAACAACTTAGTTTTTTGGCACTGAGAAAATTTTAAATCTGATTCTGGATGGTATGTCTTCCCTCATTCTTATCACTGACAACTCTTATTTGGTACTCAAGGTAAAAGCCTGTATTTTAACCTTGCAAATACATTCTTAGATTCTGAAAAGGAGGGCAGCCTCGTTGCATTCATGTTCATTGCTCACTGGCTCTGGTCAGGGGGACCAGGGCCGGCCACAGCCTGTGTGACTGTATATGGCATCCCTAGTTCTCAGAGCAGCCTGTCTTGTATATCTTTAAACATGCTTATGGCAGAAGCACAAGAGAGGACCCTGGAAATATGCATGGACTCTTGAGACCTAGGCTCAAAACCGACACATTGTCATTCTACCAGGTTCTATAGGCTGAAGCAGACTCTATGGAGTGGAGAAATGGTGTGTTTATGGAAGGAATTTCAAAGTTACATAGCAAAGGGCTTGGATTCACGAAAGGGTGAAGAACTGGGGCCACTAACACAATAAAGCATCCACATCCCCAATTCTCCCAGTGCCATTTTCCCATCATGAGTCTGTCTCCCCTATATTGAACTACTCCCTCCCTTCTTAATCAGACCCAAACCCAAATTATGCCTAAATTTGTACTCCCTCTGCTGTTGTGCTGATTCTGACTCACAGTGACCCTATAGGACAGAGTAGAACTACCCCATAGAGTTTCCAAGGAACACCTGGAAGATTTGAACTGCTGACTTTTGGGTTAGCAGTCATAGCACTTAAGCACTATGCCACCAGGGTTTCCTAAATCTGTGCTATCTTAAGAAAAAAAATTGTCTCATTCTCCTTTGTATTTATCAACCAATATTTCATCCCTCCCTCCATTCTTCTGGGAATTTATCCTAAGAAAGAATATAAAATATAGAAGAGGTTGTCCACAGTAGATGGCAAACACAGTGTTGTTCATGACAGTGAAAACTAGAGGCAATATGAACTTAAAAAAAGGGGGAGAGAAATTTGGTAAACTCCTGCATACAGAAGGTAGATGGTTCATTAAATGTCTACTATAAACATTATTTATGAAGACTGTGGAATAATATAAAAAAGTCATATGAGATTGTTAGTTAGAAAAAAACAGATACAGAGAATCCTGTGAAAACCAGACCTCTTATGAAACAGGCTTGATTTTTCATGACTTCCAACTTTTCCACTTTTGAAAGGATGCATTCTTAATCACTGTTCTATCACTCACATGAATGGAAAATATTTGAGTTTGCTATTCTGATAAGTTTCCACTTTACATAGGTTCTAGCTTTTACAGGTTTTACTGTATAAGCCTCACATATGAGCCTATGATGTCAGCAGAAAAGCCCCACTGTATACAACTGATATAATCTGAATAAAGCCTGTGGATTTGTACCAATGTCAACATCTTGGTTTTGACATTACACCACAGTCATGCAAGATGTTACCACTGGGGAAACTGAGCAAAGGGTCTGTGGGCCCTCTATGTTCTATTTTTACAACTGCCTGTGAATTTATAATTATTTCAAAATGAAAAGTTTTTTTGAAATCCACAGAACTGATAGGGAGTGGGGGAAAGCCTGAAAAAAAATTGAAGCGTCTATATTTCAGTGATGGAGATATGGATGGTTTCCTTTTTTATTCTGAAGTTTTCGATTTTTTCTTACGTCAGCATTCACTGTTATTATACTCTTTGCTGTTGAGTTGAGTTCCATTCATAGCAACACTACAGGACAGAGCAGAACAGCCTCATAGGGTTTCCAAGAGGCAGTGCTGGTAGATTTGAGCTGACACCCTTTTGGTTAGTAGCTGAGCTCTGAATGACTGCATCACCAGGGCTGCACTGCTGTTACGTTAGGTGCTGTCCACTCGGTTCTGGCTCATGGCAACCCTGTGTACAATACTGCCGAGTCCTCATCATTCTTCCTATCGTTAGGCTTGAACCCATTATTGCAACTGTTGTATCAACACATCTCCTTAAGGGTCTTCCTCTTTTTTACTTACCCTCTACTTTACCAAGCATGATGTCCTTTGCCAGGGACTGATCATGGATGCAAAGTATATGAGATGAAGTCTTACTGTTCTTGCTTCTAAGAAACACTCTGTACTTCTTACAGTATGGATTTGTTCATTCTTTGGTGGTCCATGGTATATGAGTATTCAATATTCTTCATCAACATCATAATTCAAAGGCATTGCTTCTTTGGTCTTCCTTATTCATCATCCAGCTTTCTCATGCATATGAGATGATTGAAAACACTATGGCTTTGGTCAAGTCCCCTTCAGTCTTCAAAGTGACATCTTTGGTTTTTTAACACTTTGAGATCTTCTGTAACAGATTTGAGGAATGCAATGGGTCTTTTGCTTTTTTGACTGCTGTTTCCACGGGTGTTGACTGTGGATCCAAGTAAAATGAAATCCTTTCTCAGTCTTTTCTCCACTTATCATTTTGTTGCTTATTGGTCTGGTTTTAAAGATTTTTTTTTTTTTGCTTTATGTTGAGGTGTAATCTGTACTGAAGGCTGTAGTATTTGATATTCATTGGTAAGTGCCTTCAATCATCTTTCAACAAACAAGGTTATGTTATCTGCATAATGCTGATTGTTAATGAGTCTTCCGCCACTCCTGATGTCCCTCCAGTTTCTCAGATTATTTGCTCAGCATGTAGACCGAATAAGTACAGTGAAAAGATACAAACCTGCCGCAAACCTTTTCTGACTTTAAACCATGCAGGATCCTCTTGCTGTGTTCAATCAAGTGCCTTTTTATCTACATACAGATTCCTCATTACCACAATTAAGTATTCTGCGGTTCCAATTCTTCTCAATGTTATCCATTATATGATATGATCCACACAGTCAAATGCCTTTGCGTGGTCAATAAAGCATAGGTAACCATCATTCAGTCAGAATCCATCTGACATCAGCAATGATATCCCTGGTTCTATGTCCTCTTCTGAATCCAGCTTAACCTTCTGGGAGTTCCCTGTCAACATAGTGCTGCAGGCACTTTTGAATGATTTTTAGCAAAATTTTACTTGCACATGATATTGATATTGTTTAATAATTTCTTCATTCTGTTGGATCATCTTCTTTTATTTTTAGAATAAGCATAAATATGGAGCTATGGCAGTTGATTGGCCTGGTAGGTGTCTTCCACATCCTTGGCATACACAAGTGAGTGCTTCTAGAGCTACATGCATTTGATGAAGCATCTTAATTTGTATTTCATCAATTCCAGAAACCTCGTTTTTCACCAGTGCCTTCAGTGCAGCCTGGATCTCTCTTTTTAGGCCCATGGTTTCCTAATCATATGCTATCTCCTGAAATGGCCGAATGTCAATCAACTCTTTTTTTTTTTTTTAAACCAAACCTATTGCCATCAAATTGATTCTGGCTCATAGCAACCCTATAGGACAGCATGGAACTGCCTTACAGAATTTCCACAGATTGCCATAGTGCCTATGTATTCCTTCTGCTTTTGATGCTTCCTCCATCATTTAATATTTTGCTTATAAAACCCACTGCCATCGAGTCAATTCTGACTCATAGAGACCCTATAGGACAGAGTAAAACTGCCTCGTTGAGTTTCCAAGGAGTGCCTGGTGAATTTAAACTGCCAACCTTGTGGTTAGCAGACATAGCACTTAACCACTATGACATAAGGGTTTCTAGTTTTGCTTATAGAATTCTTCAGTATTGCAACTTGAGGCTTAAATTTTTTCTTCAGTTCTTTCGGCTTGAGAAATGTCAGGTGTGTTCTTTCCTTTTGGTTTTCTATTTCCAGCTTTTTGCAGATGTTTTTATAATTGATTCTGTTTTTCCCAGCCGCTCTTTGAAATCTTCCATTCAACTCTTTTACTTCATTTCTTTCTTTGCTTTAGCTACTCTGCATTCAAAAGCAAATTTCAGAATCTCTTTTGACATCCATTTTGGTCTTTTCTTTCCTGTGTTTTTAATGGCCTCTTGCTTTCTTCATATATGATGTCCTTAATGTGGTTAGCACAAGTCATTTAGTCTTCAGTCATTTGTGTTCAACACACAAAATCCATTCTTGAGGAGACCTCTAAATTCAGACGGGGGTATACTCAAGGATGCACTTTCTCTCTTGTGTACTTGTTCTAATTTTCTTCAGTTTCGTCTTGAACATGCGTGTGAAGCACTGATGGTCTGCTCTGCAGTCAGACTCGGACCCTGTTCTGACTGATGATACTGAGATTCTCCATGGTTTCTTTCCACAGATGTATTTGTTTTGATTCCATCTGGCAAGGCCCATGTTATATAGTCTGTTTATATTTGAGAAAAAAAGTATTTGGAATGAGGACGTCATTGGTCTTACAAAATTCTATCATTTGGTGTTCCGCATCATTTCTGTCAGTAAGACCATACTTTCCAATTGCTGATCCTTTTTTGTTTCCAAGTTTCACATTCTAATCACCAGTAATTATCAATGCATCATGATTACATGTTCAATCACTGACTGCAGTTGGTAAAAATCTTCAATTTCTTCATCTTTGGCCTCAGTGGTTGGTATATAAATTTGAATAATAGTCTTATTAAGTGCTCTTCCTTGTAATCATATGGATATTATCCTATCACTGACAGTATTGTACTTCCAGATCTTGGAAAGTTCTTTTTGATGATGAGTGCAATGCCATTTCTCTTTGAGCTGTCATTCCTGGCACAGTAGGTCATGTGCTTGTCCAGTTCAGAATGGCCAACACTACCAGTCCATTTTAGCTCACTAACATCAAATATTTCAATATTTTCATGTTCCATTTCATTTTTGATGATTTCCAATTTTCCTAGATTCATACTTAGCACCTTCCAAGTTCTGATGATTAATGGATGTTTACAGCTATTTCTTCTCTTTTTGCAGCAAATGAAGGTCCCAAAAGCTTGACTCCATCTCTGTCACTAAGGTCAACTCTACTTTGAGGAGGCAGCACTTGCACGTCTTTTGAGTGCCTTCCAGTCTGAGAGGTTCATCTTCTGGCACTATGTCAGACTATGTTCTGCCGCTATTCATAAGGTTCCCACTAATTAATTCTTGTCAGAAGTAGACCACGGGGGGTCCTTCTTTCTACTCTGTCTTTGGAAGCTCAGCTGAAACTTGTCCATCATAGGTAACCCTACTGCTATTTGAATACTGGTTGCATAGCAGCCAACATCACAGCAACACTCAAGCCCCCACAGTGCAACAGACTGACAAACATGTGGAGGGCCATTATCATAGGGGTCCCCAACAAGTACGTCTGTGAACTTCATTGTTCTAAGTGCTACATACCTCATTACCAAATATCACTATGGTCACCTTTGAAGTGCTCCCCTGGGGAAGATATGTACTGACATAAGCATCTAGTCCAACTTTCAAAGCAATTTTCAAACTCTTTCTGGAATGGTCATTGTGCACAGTGGCATGGTAGCAAGTGCACTTACTTAACTGTACAGTTGTCTGTGAGGAAGTTTTAGCCAATAAACAAATAACTGTGTTAGAACACCCTCCCTACTCACCTGATCTGGCCCTCAATGACTTTTTTCTTTACCTGAAGATAAAGGAAAAACTGAAAGGAAACGTCTTAATGATGGTCAGGACATCAGTAATATGACAGCTCTGATGACTATTCTAGAAAAAGAGTTCCAAAATTGCTTTAAAGAGTGGACTAGGCACTGGCATCAGTGCATAGCTTCCCAAGGGGAGTACTTTGAAGGTGACTGTGGTAACAGTCAGCAATGAGGTGTGCATCACTTTTTCTAGGATGAGTTCATGAACTTAATTGGTAGTCCTCGTGTATAAAAATATCCACTGTATTTTTTAAGAAATAAATCTTACATTCCCTCAGCCGGCTCTGAGCTCCCCCTCCCCCAGCCAAGCAGTGGCTTTCCTGGCTTCTGACGTTAGTTACACTACATGTCTTCATCACCTGCCAGCCAGATAATACATTCCCCAAGTGCAGGCACTCTATGTCCATCATCTTTCCGCAACTTCTTCATCCTCTGTGAGCTCGGCCTGGGATTTCACGTGAAATTGTTACATTTCTACAACAGATATGTATTAAGCCAAGAAGTCTTCAGGATATTGGCTTGAAACTCAGTATGTCAAGGTGCACGGAAAAGCACTTACCTTCACAGAACTCACAGTCTATAGACAGAAAGCCATGTGTGTAATACAACACAGTAAAATTACAGAAAGGATTGCCAGGGAGCACAGAGAAGGAGAAGCTAGCTGTGCCAAGGTTGTGAGGGGTTCCTCAGAGGAGTGAATGCTGGATTGGGCAGAGGGATGGACAGTAATTGGTCAAGGTGACAATGCTCAGAAGAGCATTTCCAGATAAAAGGATGACCTTGGACTAAGAGAGGGAAAAATGGAATAGTACCATGGCAAACAGGGCATATTTCAAACCCATCATTTTCATCCTGGGCATAGTTTAAACAGAATTTTTTAAACCAGAACTACATCAACATTAACAAATTTTTGTTTTTTAAAAAAATATTTTCCAGCATGAATTCTGTTGAGCCATCGATTTTTTTATACAAAGAAGTTAGTTTCCTACTTTTCCATTTGTATTTTTATGTTGCCAGAATTCTTTTTAACCACCATCTATCTCTTTTTTTCTTCTACATTATATAACAAGGATTTCATTCATCTATATATTTACTATGTCCACATCAAATTTTACTGATTAAGGCTTTTGCCATTATGGGAACACGTGCCATTATTTCTACTACTATTTTCCTGGGTCATATTTTGCATAAATTAATTGGACTAATATATTTTGTTATTTTGCTTACTTTTTGTGGAGAAAATAGTTTTTTCAAGTATGCATTTTGCCATTGTCAGTTTTATTTTGATTATTTCTACAAACAGTATTTGTTATGAATTTGGTAAACTACTGAGCATTTGTTTTTGCTTCTTAGATTATCCAAGGGGAAACAGAGAGGTTTTGTGACAGCAAGACAGAGAGAGAAGATACACAGAAGGTGAGACTGAGAAAAAAAAAACAACAACAAAAAAAGATGAGACTGAGAGAGACAGAAATGGTGCATCACTTCTGGCATACTATCTGGCAAACACAAACACACAGAGGGGTCCCACTGTCCTCAAAAGTCAGAGCACAAAGTAGGGGAGGGGAGGTACCTCAAGGTTAAAAGGTGACACAAAAGGGGTAAAGTCAAAGAGATAGGGCCCAAACATCCTACTTTAAACTTGGCCTGTAAAAGAAATGATAGGACATTCACTGTTGAGGAATGCCAATTGTACAGGGGAAGTGAGTAAATGGTATGAGAGGCTTTGTTAGAGTTTGTGCTTTATCCCAAGATGAGTAAGAGTCAGTAATACCTAATATGATTTAAAAACTGTGAATAATACAGAGGAACTTTTTTTTAAGACAACTAAATTCAGCTCTATCACTTACCACACTCAGTCTTGATCCCAAAGTAGAGGCAATTTTTAATTTTAATTTTATTTTGTTGTTGTCATTGAGAATACACATAGCAAAACATACACCAGGTCAGTAGTTTCTACATGAACAATTCAATGACGTTGATTATGTTCTTTGAGTTGTGCGACCATTCTCACTTTTCTGATTTGTTCGACGGCACTTGGCTTGGCTCCTTCTCCGTTAGCGTAAACTCACCATCCCCTAAGTTTTCTATCCAATCTTTGGAGTTGCAGTTGTCATTTTGATCACATATATGTAGTCCCTAAAACAGCATAGTGCTTAAGACAGGCTTTTTCATTTCTTTTTTTTTTTCAAATGAGTTAAGTGAAACAGTTGCTTTGTTTTAAGAAAATGACAGGAAATATTGTTGGATTAAGTTTTAAATGTTTTTTTTCAGGGCAGTAGTTTCAGGGGTTCATCAAGCCCCTTTGGCTTCAGAAAGTCTGGAGTCGATGAGACTTCTCAGTTCTGTTCTGCATTTCCCCTCCTTGGTTCAGGATTGTTCTATAGAATCTTTGATCAAAATGTTCAATAATGGCAGCCAGGCACCATCCAGTTCTTCTGGTCTCCTGGGAGGCAGTTGTTCATGGAGGCAATTACTTTTAACTATTTCTGTATTTGTATCTTCTACATATTACCTTCATATTCTGAAAATGTGTGTGGGTGGCTGTTTCTTTGTTCTTCAACTATACATCATCTCTTGCCTTCCTGCTGTGAAATACAGAAATTTAGTTCCCGATAGAGGACAGACTAATACTAGACTGCCCTTCAATTGAAGACAACCATAAAGATGGAAAAAATATACAAAGCAACTGTCTTTAAGCTCTGTAATCACCCTGGTTTTTTAGTGGGGAGACTTTCCTTTAATATCATAAGGAGGTAGAGCCCAAGCCAAGCTTAGTGGTACTACAGAACTGAGGTGGAATAAGTTGGAAGAGAATGGAATTCTGAGTGGCAAATGCTTTTAGAATATGTGGGGCAGAATACTGGAGAAGAAGGAGCTGCACATGTGTTGTGTGTGTGTATAACAGAAATCTGGGTGAGGATCCACCATGGGTTTTGGTCAAGGGCTAGGGTCTACATACACAGGGTAAGACTCCGTATCACCTAGTAAGGGCCACCTGCTCTCATGGGGCTGAACCAAGCCAAGTGCCGTCGAGTTGGATGAGACTCATGGCGACCCTAGGGGCCAGGGTAGAATTGACCCCCAGAGTATTCCAGGAGCACCTGGTGGATTTGAACTGCTGAGCTGAGAGTGGGCTGTAATATCAGAGACTATGCTGTACTAGGAGACATGAATTCTAGCTACAGTGAAGAGACTTCATTGAGCAGCTCAGTCTTTCAGTGGAGATACACTTCAGGAGTCGGAAACATGGTCTAAGATAAGAGGATGCCCTGGGGCCAAGCTCAAAAGTGAAACAGGCCCTCCTTAACAAAGAACAAAACTGTCTTAGGAGAAGTACAGCGGAATGCTCCTTAGAAGCAAGGATGGTGAAACTACTTCTTCACATGCTTTGAACATGCTACCGGAAGGGATAAGTCCCTGAAGAAGGATATCACGCTGGGTAACGTAGAGGGTCAGTGAAAAAGAGGAAGCTTCTCAACAAGATGAATGGACACAGTGACTGCAACAATGGGCTTGAGCATAGCAACAATTATGAGCATGGCACTGACCCCAGCGGTGTTTCATTCTGTTGTACGTAGGGTTGCTATGAGTTGGAAACTATTCAACAGCACCTAAAAACAGCAAAGAATAAAGCCAGATATGACAGGAGCAAAAGGATATACTGATAATTTAACTGCAGACCAAAACTCAAAACTGTTTACAGGCCCGCAACAAAATCAGCCTCCCTACAAAGTATCATCAACATGGTTTAGCACACAATCAAAAACCACTAGATAAGAAAGTGAAAAATGCAACCCATAGTTAGGAGAACAGCAGTTACTAGTTCTGGTTTAGGCTGAGTTCTCTAGAGAATCATGGCCAGTAAAGTGTATTGACTATATATATATGTGTATATGTATATACACATATATATTAATATATTAACATATGATATATTAACATATGATGTATTAATGTGTTAACATATGATATATTAATGTGTTAACACATGATATATTAGCATATAATATATTATATATTTTTATGTATATATTAAGTAGATATATATACACAGAGAGAGATTTATGTCAAGGAAATGGCTCACAGGATTACAGAGATTGGAACATTTCAAGTCTATGAGTCAGAACAGTGGTGTCTCCTGATTCACATAGCTACAGGGGCTAATGATCCCAAACCTGAAAGCCGAAGAGCAGGACTCTTCGCTTACAGGCTACAAAGATCAATGAATCCCAAAATATGCAGGCAAGACCAAATGTAAGCTGTTAACTCAAGTTTGAAGAACCAGAGATCAGATGAACAGAAGCCAGCTGCAGGATCCAGAGCGAGCAAAAGTCCACAAGCCTTACTAGAATATCCACTTACATTCAGTGCAGCCCATGTGCCCAAGGAACTTCCCTTTCAACTGATCAGCTACTTGTAGGTGATCATATTAGATCAAACCTCATGATGGAAGTGATCACATTGTGTGACTGTCAAGCCACTGGGAATTATGGCACAACTAAGTTGATGCACAATCTTAACCATCACAGTTCCCAGTGGAAAATTTTAAGCAGAAGATCAATTGTATATTTTAGTAAGACCACTCAGCTAGATGTGGAACAAGGTTAGACCTGGGAAGAAATGGTGAGTCTTCTTGGCAGAGTCTTCTAATGGCTCTACAGGAAGGTGGTAAGTTTCTATATTAAGGTCCTAGAGATGTGTGAACTTTGTGGTTACAGTAAGAACACATAATGTCATATCTGAAAGAAAAAAAATCTTAGATAATATTCCATATAAGCCCTCACTCCCTATGAGGGAATTGGACTCACAGAGGATAAGCCATTTAGAAGCTGAATTGTAATTAGAACTCTAGTCTCATAACCTTCTTACATCATGTGGCCTTCTCATGACTACCTTGTGCTAAAACAGAGTCTCTGAGATGACTAAGTATGTGCATTCTTACAGGGAAAGTCCCCAGCCATAGGTTCTGAGACAACAGAAAAGCATCACTTCTTTCTTTTCCCACATAGAATAAGGAGGTTTACCGTAAACCCCCCAAAAGTGTCAAGAGAACAATAAAAGAGTAGTCATCACAAACCAGACACTGGATGCCACTCACATAAGTGGTTGAGATTTGAGGCTTCTGATACTGAGTTACTAGAAACGTGTGTGTTTGAAAAACATGTTTTTAATTTGTTTTGTTGCTGTCCAGAAGCTGATGAGGCCCCAACTGTGGCTTTGATCCATGGTACTGCCCAGTTAATAACATCCAGAGGAAAAAGAAAATGTTTTTCTTGACCTCAGTCTGCACTTGCAAATGAGGTGGTTGGCAACACTCAGCAGCAAGGAAGGGCAGCACTGGATGGTCAGTGTACCCTTCCTGCCTCTGGGAACAAATGCAAGCCATCAACAGTGGTTCTGTGGGTCAGTTTCCTTTCAAATGACTGGCCGCACCCATCCCTGGCCTGCTCTAGTCTAGTCTTCTCCCGAAGCACTTTCCAAGTAGCTGGCATGTCTGAGAAGGCCAACTTCTGCAGAAGTATGTTCCTTTCTACTAACGACAGCTAATCAAACCTGGGCAGTACAACTATACAGTCAGTGCAAGTGGATTTGGTGAAGGCCTGCTGTAGGCTGGAGCTTGGTACTGGTACTCAATGTGGAGAGCTGAAAGCATGGTAGGAAAGCCCTCATGGGAGGTTAGCCATGACCTCTAAGGCTTCTCCCTGCTCTACAGTGGACTGAGTTCTCCCACAGATTACAGAGGGAAAGAAACTAAACTTCACAGACTGCCACCTGCTCCTGCGTGTAGGAGCCCTGATAGCTCAGTGGTTAAGAATTTGCCTGTTAATGAAAAGGGTCGGCAGTTTGAATCCACCAGCTGCTCCTTGGTAGCCTATGAGACAGTTCCACACTGTTCCATGGAGTCACTGTGAGTCAGAATTGACTGGAGAGTGATAGTTTTTTTGTTTGTTTTGTTTTTTTAAAGTGCCACATAGATATACTCAAAGCCAAACCCACTGCCGTCAAATCGATTCTGATTCATGTCGACCCGACAGCATGGCCTGTATGTATGTCATCTCATGTAATCCTAACCACCGCTTTGTGAGGCAGGCAGCCTTGTACCCACTGTTTTGTGACTAATCAGGAAGCTGAGGCTCCAGTGATCACGTCTTTGCCTAAGGTCACACAGCTTGTTACTTAGGTCCAGATCCCTTGGACTTCAAAGGCTGTGCTCCTCCTACCACACCCCACTGCCTTCAGAAGTACAAACAGGAGCTGCTTTTAGATCCCCGTGAATTTGTAACTGAGTGTACTCATGACATACAATTGATGTCATGGGAAGAAGTCTGGGTGAACAAAAATAAGTTAATAAGAGTTCACAGCCAACCCTTGTGCATTTCTGAGACCTGTATTATGGTAAAGCCACTGCTATAGAGTGGATTCTGACTCAAGTGATCCTGTAGGACAGAGTAGAACTGCCCCATAGAGTTTCCAAGGGCCTTTGGTTAGCAGACATAGCACTTAATCACTACGCCACCAGGTTTTCTCTGAAAAGGCATTGGATAAAGTCCAACACCCATTCATGCTAAAAACTCTTAGCAAAATGGGCATAGACGGCAAATTCCTCAACACAATAAGGGCCATTTATACAAAGCCAATTGCCCACATCATCCTGAATGGAGAGAGACTGAAAGACTTTCCCCTGAGATCAGGAACTAGACAAGGATGCCCACTGTCACCTCTCCTACTCAACATTGTGCTAGAAGTTCTAGCCAGAGCAATTAGACAAGACCAAGAAATAAAGGGCATCTGCATCGGCAAAGAGGAAGTTAAAATCTCCCTGTTCGCAGATGATATGATTGTATATGCAGAGAACCCCAAGGAATCTATAAGTAAGCTACTCAAACTGATAGAAGAGTTCAGCAAAGTTTCAGGATACAAGATAAACATAAGTAAATCAGTAGGTTTCCTTTATACCATCAACGAGACTGTTAAGGAGGAAATTATGAAATCAATACCATTTACAATAGCCCCTAAGAAGATAAAGCACCTAGGAATTAATCTAACCAGAGAAACAACAGACCTTTACAAAGAGAACTACAAGCCCTTACTACAAGAAACTAAGAGAGACTTAGATAAATGGAAAAACCTACCCTGCTCATGGATAGGAAGATTTAACATTGTGAAAATATCTATTTTACCCAAAGCAATTTATTTATATAATGCAATCCCAATACAAGTTCCAGCATCCTTTTTTAATGAGATGGAGAAACAAATCGCCACCAGGTTTTCTCATGTGGTGGTTTTTGTTAGGTGCCTTGGAGTCGGTTCCAACTCATAGCAACCGTGTGCACAACAGAACGAAACACTGCCCAGTCTTGTGCCATGTCCACAATCGTTTTTATGCTTAAACCCATTGTTGTGACTACTGTGTCATTCTGTCTCATGGACGGTCTTCCTCTTTTTCGCTGACCCTCCACTCTACCAAGCATGATGTCCCTCTCCAGGGACTGATCCTTCCTGACAACATGTCCAAAGTATATAAGATGCAGTCTTGCCATCTTTGCTTCCAAGAAGCACTCTGGTTGTACTTCTTCCAGAACAGATTTGTTTGTTCTTTTGGCAGTCCATGGTACAGTCAACATTCTTTTCCAACACCACAATTCAGAAGTATCAATTCTTCTTCTGACTTCTTTGTCCATTGTCCAACTTTCGCATGCATATTGTGGTAGAGATGTGCAAATTTTTACAAACGACCTATAGCACAAGATCAGAAACTGGCCTGAAAAGCTGGGGTGTATTTGTGTGGTTGTGTGTATCAGTGTGAGTGTATCTGTGTACACACCTACGTGAATGTGGACATAAGCATGGTGGCTCCTTACACACAGAACTGCATGAATTTGTGTGAACAAATCCATATAAGCACATTTTTGACTGGTATAAACTTTATTTCATTTTTCAAAGCACAGGAGACAAAGCAAAACAAAAAAAACCCTCTTGTTTTTATGTACAAGATAATTTTAAAAAATTGTTATTTATGTTGTGATTTGCAAAATTAACTGTGTGTTTTTAAGGCATCTATTTAACCATTTAAAAGTACAGGAGACAGCAAATTCTGAATTTTTAGGAACCAGTGACAAGGAAACACCCATCATGACAGACCCAAGCGATCAGCAGCTAAACTCTTACTTGTCAGGTTCTCTGAAAGTTTTTATCAAGTGAATGCATATGTTGGGGCAGGAAAAAACTAGACTGCCCTGTGGACTTTGCGAGGCTCTGGGTGTGAGTTGGGATTAATTCAATGGCAAAAGTTTGGGTTTTTTTTTGGTTTGGGGAATTTGGAAGAGAGGAACATCTTATGGAATTCAAACCAGAGACCTTCTGCATTCTTTATGTGCTTTTTTCTGAAATTGATAAACTTAGCAGGGACAAGTGGTAACCAGATGAAGTCCTCCAGCAGTGTACCCAGGCATGAGAAGAAAGCTTGCTGGCACAGTGCAAGCTGCTGCACCCCAGGAAGCAACCCAGGACGGCTGAAAGCAGTGGGGAGAAGACAGGCCACCTGTTTGAACTGGCATCCCGGGGCAAGATTTCTGCAAAGGGCTGAGCAGAAGGGCCTCTGGCAGAGGATGCCTCATCCACCCCTCAGCTACTCGGGAAGCCTGCTTCTGACACCTGCAGCACAATTTGTTTCTCTGACTCACACATCAGGAGATAATGGGGCTTCAATTCTGTCCCACCTCCCAGTACTGTGTATCTGCAGCACCCAGAGTACTGCTCAGCACATGCTATCAGTTTCCCAGGGCCTCCTCCGTAACAAAACACCGTGGCTTGAAACAACATAAATTTGTTCTTTTGCGGTTAAAGAAACTGGAAATCCCGAATCAAGGTGTCAGCAGGGCCACGCTCTCTGCAAAGGCTATATGGGAAATCTTTCCTAGCCTCTTACAGCTTCTGGGAGTCCAGGCACTGCCTGTTTGTGGCTCTGTCACTCCAGTCTCTGCCGCCACCTTCACCTGCACTCCTCTCTGAGTTGTTTCTGTGTGTCTTTGTCTTCCCCTCTTGTTACAAGGACACCAGTCTGGTTGGGTCAGAAGACACCCTGCTCCCTTTTACTTAACTGATAACATCATTAAAGACCCCATTTCCAAATAAGGTCATGGTCACTGCTACTGGGGATAAGGGCTTCAGCACATATTTGGGGGAGGGACACACAATTCAATCCACAACACTAACCGTGGACGTTCAACAAGCAGCTTGAACAGAGGAAGGTATCCGCTCCCTTCTGCTCTGCCCAACAAGTAAGATCTCCTGGGAAAACTCCTTGTTTCTACCTGCCAAGCCACAAAAGAAATGTGGAATCCACTGGATGCTCAAGAGGAAGGAGTTCTAAACCAGTGCCCTCAAGTCAGTGCTGACTCATAATTCTAGATGGATACAATTTAACTCAACCAATGCTTGTTGAGTGCCCACAACATAGCACATGTCCCTTCAGGCACTAGGGAAACATAACTGATTTAGAGAGGTGGCCCATCCACAGCATACTAGGGTAGCTATCTGTAATTGATTGCACCTCTGTCCTACAGGACCAGAGGTGGCCTAAGAACTCTTATCACAGAAAAGTAGTTACTACAGTAGATCAAAACTGGCATTTAGGATGGAACCAATTTGTCATCCTAGTGCAAATTACTTGTGCCTTGGTGGATGTTTGTGCTAAATTCCACAAATGAGGTACAGACAAAAAGCTCCTGGAGCTCTAGAAAACTATACAGCGAGGTGGGTGGTAAAACAACATCTGAAGGGTTGAGGATCTCCTTTGTATTTGTCTCATTCATTGACTTGGGCCACATGTGGCACTGGTGTTGAGAACAAGTTGCTTTTTAGGAAGTGCCACAGTGACAACAAAAAGTGAGGTCATAATCCAAGGTAACCCCTTTGCTGGGATGAGGCTCTCTCAAGGCAAGCCACCCTCCCTTTCACAGCAGGACCCTGACTCCTTCCTCCAACAGCTCTGTCATTCTAGATTCTGAGTGACATGCCTCCCCATCCCTCGGTATTTTCATCACACAGGGCACACTGTACCCACCCTCTCCCATCTTTACTTTAGAAACAGCCTCATTTTGGTGACCCGGTTGAGTGGCCTCTTGTCTTGCATGAAAGCTACTAGTGCAAAATTGTTTGGGAACTCCATGCCAAGTTCCTCTAAGGATTTATTTGTAGCCATTTTACTCCGCAGCGAAGCTCAGCTGTCCTCAGAGAATGTTTTCAGTACCAGAAAAGCAAAGTTGCCACAGTCCTTTTGATTCTTGGAGGGCTCTGAGGTAACGTGAATAGCCAGCAGCCCTGGGGACACCTGCCAGGATCATCCTCCTGGGGGACCTTGCGTGACCAGCAGGGAGCCAGGAATGCAGTACAAGGAGGAGACAGGTGACACATTTTCTTCAGGTTGTGCTGTCACCACTGCTCCAAACACTCTTGCTTGTCTTTGTCGTCATCCCCAGGTGTGCACTGGACAACCTGCTCCACAGAGGCCATGGGTCATGTCTGGGGCTCCAGCTTTTGTTCACGTAGCAGTGAGTCTTGTTGCGGAAATGAGCTGTCCACATAAAGTAACAAATAATCATCCATCGTTACCTATGCTTGGAGCCAAATCAACAGTGCAGGCATACATAAGACTAATGTAGGTTTATAATTCAGGCCACAACTCCAAAGAAACTCTCCTTACAAGTGATTGCCTGATCACGTCAGATCACATCATGAAGGATAACTGTATCATTGTGTAATTGCCAGATTGCAGCATTATGTAACTGCCAAATCACAGAATAATGGTCCAGCCAAGCTGACACACAATCTTAAACATCAGATTGAATGAATGAATGAATGAACAATCCCTGATTACAAGGCACTCTCTTGATTTCAGGTGTGAGGTTTTCAGTGGCCAGACACATTCGTGCTCTTCCCAAACACAGCCATCTCACACAGACACATTTTCTCTCCCTAAAGGATCATAGTCTGTTTTAGTCAGCTAAGGCTGCTGTAACAGAAATACCACAGAGTGGATGGCTTTAACAAAGGAAGGTTTATTCCTAACACAGTCTGGTAGGCTACAAGTTCAAACTCAGGGTGTCCGCTCCAGGGGAAGGCTTTCCCTCTTGTCGGCTCTGGAGTCCGGTACTGTATCAGTCTTTGTCCAGGGAGCATCTTGGCACAGGAACCTCAGGTCTGAAGGACACACTCTTCTCCCAGTGCTGCTTGCTTGATGGTGTGTGGTTTCCAATTCTCTGCCTGCTTCTCTTTCCTTTATCTCTTGTAGGATGAAAGGATTAAGGGTGGTGCAAGCCACATTCCAGGAAAAATCCCTTTAAAGTGGAGCAGGGAGGTGATCCTATGAAGGGATTTGCAGCCCCACCTTAATCTTTACCATACAGCATAGGAAAACCACAAAATGGAGAACAGTCACAAGATACTGGGAATCGCAGCCCAGCCACATGGCTACACATATTTTGGGGGGTACACAATTCAATCCATGATGTAGTCAAATGAAAATTTGCTTTAGGTGTTATTCTAGAACAGAGTGGGCAATCTAGGACTCATGAAATAAAGTCTCATTAAACCAATACCTTCACATAGTATTTGTGGCTGCTTTTACATTACAACAGCAGAGTTGAATAGTTGTGACAGAGACCATCTGGCCCCCAAAGCCTAAAGTATTACTCTCTGGCCCTCTGCGGCAAGTTTGCTGAGCTTTGCTTTAGAACCTCAAAGTAGTTTAGAATCAGAAGATGACTCAGGGGTAAAGAGACAAATAGACAGCGTGAGGGAGAGGGGTTGTGAAATATACCACCAGAATAGAGGTAACAGTGAGCTGGGGCAGCAGGGTGTGTCATGAGAGGCAGTCTGAGAATGTGGAAGGAACTTCTGAAACCCTCAAGTGCTGAGAAGTCTGTGGTCTTCAGCATAAAACACATCTGGGAACACACCTGGGATTGAATCCTGTCCTTGGTGTACCGGCTGCGTGATCTCAGGCAAGTTACTCTACTACCCTGCTTGTCGGTTTCCTCACCATTAAAGAGAGATCCTAGAGGGCACCAGGTTTTTTTTTGAGAATTAAATGAGATGTGAAATGATTCACTGAGAGGTAATATAGTGCAGTGCTTGAGAGCTTGGACTCTATAAAGATTCCAAGCTGAGTTCTTATAGATCCGGATTCAAATACCATTCTACGTCTTATTCACTCTAAAATCAATTTCTGTTCCATTGATTCTGACTCATGGCAACTCCAGGTGTGTCGTAGTATAACTATGCTCTACTGAGTTATCAATTGCTGATTTATTGGAAGTAGATCACCAAGGCTTTCTTCTAAAGTATTTCTGGGTACACTTGAACCTCTAACTTTTTGTTATCAGCCAAGCAGGGACTCCTAACTAACTCTGTTGTTTCGTTGTTGTTAGGTGCCGCTGAGTTGGTTCTGACGCATAGTGACCCTATCCACAACAGACTGAAACACTGCCCAGTCCTGCACCTTGTCCACAATTGTTGTTACGCTTAAGCCCATTGTTGCAGATAGTATATCAGTCCATGTTGTTGAGGGCCTTCCTCTTTTTCGCTGACCCTCTATTTTACCAACCATGCTGCCCTTCTCCTGGGATGGATCCCATGTGACAACAAGGCCCAAAGTGTGTAAGACGCAGTCTCGCCATCCTTGCTTCTAACTCTGAGGTCCTGCAAACACTTGGATCTGTGTGCCTCTTTTTCCTCATCTATTACATGAGATGATTAACAATTCCCAGGCATGAACTGCTGTAAGACCTAAACTTAAAAAAGTAATAACAATAAAAAGAAAAAGAAATAAATTGAAAAATTAAACAAAAATAAAAAGAGATAAAGTAGGCAAAGCACTTAACCCAAAACACAACACCTGGAAGGTTCTCTTTGGGGTTACTATTAAATTGTGATACACAGGCCCCAATCCATAGAAGGTAGTCAATGACCACTTTTCCTTCCATCCTTCCTATTCCACATGGCCAAGAAAATCAATGCAGTGCAATGGAAAGGGCCTTTGACTGGGAGTTCATATTCCTGCCCAGTTACCAACTTGCTCTGTGACCTTGGACACCTCACCTAAGTTCTCTGGGTCACTATAACTTTACTTATAAAATGAAGGGGTTGGGCTGTATTTAATCTTTCCAAATGCTTTTAAGGATGAGATTCTCTAGGGAGCCTTGTAAAACATTGAGCTTTCCCAGACCCTCTTTAGGGATTTTGGTTAGAGAGGCCAGGCATGGGGCCAAGTTTGAAAGTGTATTTTAAACAAACCTTCTTGACATCAAGGCAATTTCAGAAGCTCTGGGTTAGACGATCTACAAGATTCTTTAGAAGGGACGTTGGTTGTTCAGTGGTAGAATTCTCACCTTCCCTGCAGGAGATCCAGGTTCAATTCCCAGCCAAAACACCTCCTACGCAGCCACCACCTATCTGTCACTGGAGGCTTATGGGTTGCTACGATGTTGAATAGGTTTGAGCGGAGCTTCCAGGCTAAGACAGACTAGGAAGAGAGGCCTGGTCACCCATTTCCAAAAATCATTCCCTAAAATCCCTATGTGTCACAGTAGTCTAATCGGCAACAATTATGGGACTGAGAGGCATTTCATTCTGTTGTGCATGGTGTCACCATGAGTTGGGAGTCAACTCAACGGCAGTTAATGAGAACATCAAGGTCCTTTAGAGCAGTAGGTGTTCTCGTAGGCTCAGCCCTGTGTACAGAAGGCGGTTCTTTGCCCTGCTCTCTGTGGAGTCCTTAGCGTGTGTAAGGGAGGAGGAGGGAGCGAGAGAGAGAGAGAGATGGGGAGGGAGGAGGCATGTCTTCAGGCTGAGATCAACTGGGCATTACATTTTGAAAGATTTCAGATTGTCAGCTTGCCATCAGCTAGCTACCAAAGGATCATTTCAAAGCCCAGGCAGTCAATTTTTAGATGGGATCTGTTTCTTCTCTTCTGACTCATGTCTGTTCAGCTTCCCCTGCCCCCCCAAGACCCCTGCCATCCTGAGAAGAGCTCTGGACCAAGACCCGCAGCTGGAGTGTCCGGCCAGTCATGCTCACAGGCTGCGCTTGCATGTACCTAGAAAACTCACAATTTCCCCAACCCCTCCCAGGGCAGGCGGTGCTTCCAGAGGGCAGTGCATGCAGGAGCTGAGCACCAGTGTCCTCAAACTGTAGCCCATAGGGGCAGAAGCCAGGCACCAGAGGCAGGGGACAGAGCTGGTAGGCTGGTGAGGAGAGGAGAATGTGACTTTGGGCTCTAATTGTGTGACTTTGGGCAAAGCGCTTTACATTCCTGTGTTTCATTATCTACCTTAATCAGTTTCATTATCTATAAATATCTGCTGCACAAGGCTGTTATGAAGGTTAAATGAAACCATAGCCGAGGCTGTGTTGTCAATGATGAAACTACCCCAGAGTCACATGTCTTTGTTGGTGACGGAAATCACCGTTTTCGGGTTCTCTTGAAAGCTGCACCTGCTCACCCCTGCCTTTCTAGTGACTGAAACTATTTTTTCTCAGACCCTTAGACTGTGGTCTCTGAGTTGGAATGAACCCTATAGCAAGTTTTTTTTTTTTTCTTTTTAATGTGGAGATGCAAACAGCTGCAACATCTGGAGGGCCATTGAAGTTACTCTCCCATCCTGAATCTGTTTTCTACCTCATCAGCAAAAGAATTAGCTCTCCAGGGCATACGGCTGAGTCTGTTAAGATAGGCAAGCCCAGAAGGGTAGGAGTCCAGAATACACCAGAGACTCAGAAGGTCACAGAGAGCTGCTAGGCTCCGGGAGTTGGCAGAGGACTCTCCAGGCGCCTAACTGTGTGTGTCTGCGTAGCTCTGGGCACATTCGTGTTTGGCTTTGTCATCGCCAGTGTGCATTTTATGTGTGTGTCCGATGTGCACAGACAGTATCTGTGTTTCTGTAGCATGTTGTTACATGTCGTTGTTAGCTGCCATCATCTGGCCACCAACTCAGAGTGACCCACGCCAAACAGAACAAAACACTGCCCAGTCCTGGGTTATCCCCATGGTCACTTGTGTATTGTTGTGCTATGTAGGGTTTTCCTTGGCTGATTTTCAGAAGTCGATTGCCAGCCCTTTCTTCCTGGTCTGTCTTCATCTGGAAGTGCCACTGAGACTTGTTCAGCAGCACAGCAATACTCCAGCCTCCACTGACAGACGGGTGGTGGCTGCACAGGAGCTGCATTCGCTGGCAGTCCACCCAGGTCTCCCAGACAGAAGGCAAGAATTCCAGTGAACTACCGACTGCTGCCAGTCCAGGCTAGTTACACCCCACTCCCATCCTCGTCAGCAGCAGTTATGGGTCATGTAAGGAAAGGAAGCCAAGGGACTCCTTAAGCTTACAAAAAGGGGATCAGAATAGTTAGTCTGCCTTCCACAGGCCTGCTGGGAAGACAGAATGAAATGAGGTTTATGAGTATGCCTTTTGTAAGCTGTGAAACTGATGTCAGTACTATTCTGGAAGTTCTCTGGAAGGGACATTAGTCTGGAAGCTCCACTGAAACCTGCTCGGAATCATAGCAACACACAAATATCCACTAACAGACGTGTGGTGACTGTGCATGTAGGACACTGGCTGGGAAGACAACCCGGATCTCCCACACGGATGGTGAAAATTCTACCACTGACCCACCACTGCCCCAGTGCAGAGCACTTATTCACCAGAAGTAGATGCTGGTATCAACCTTACTGGCTCATTGGATTGAAACTCAGTAGTAAAAATGCAAGTCTGTGGTTTATATTCTTACCATTTCCCAGTTCTTACCCATCATGTCACAAGCAAGCCCGATAGGTGAGGGTGAGTGGGCTTGGTGGTGGATGCGCCACCCTTCACTGTGCTCCCAGCATCTTTCCCTTCCCTCTTTGTTTAGTAAGTCCTTATGATAACCCTGGACAGATCCCAGAATTGAAGAGTCGAAAACTATCAGTGTGGAAAGAGATCTTACAGATACATGGGACTCCTTCTGCTATCTTAGAGATAATGGACCTCCTTCCATTCTACAGATGAAAAAACACTGAAGTCCAGAGAGGTTAAGTGAGTAGTTCAAGGTCACACAGCCAGCTGTCAGTGTGCATTTATTCATGGACACATATTTGCTGACTTCTTATTACGTGCCTGAAACTGTGCTAGGCATGAGAGAGGCTAGCATGGTTACCTAATTCAGATCAAGGGTCAGGGGAGACTGCAAAAGTGATGTCTAAGCCATCACCTACCTGAAAGATGGAAGTGGAGGAGAGGGCCAGGCAACAGGTAGGTCAGAAGAGTGTTCAGAGTGGAGGGAACTCCATGTGGACGGGCCCTGAGGCTTGAAAAAGTGCCATGCATTCAAGGAACTGAGAAAAGCCCAGGGTGCTGGGAATACGAGGGTGAGGATGGGGAGAGGAGAAGCCAACTGATGCAGGGATTCTGAATGCTATCCCATATGCAGATGGAGCATGTAAGTGGGGAGAGAGTGAACTATTTTTTATGAAGTCATTTTGGAAACTAGACTGGAGTGGGCAGGAGTAGACATAAGGAGTTCAGTTCTGAGCTGTTCTCACATTGCTCTTACATGCACCATCTCAGCGTCCTTGTGGTTGCCTGCAGTGAGGTCTCGCTTAGTGTCCCACAGCTTACCTTATTCACTGCTTTATAACCAGGACTCATTCATTTACGTTGTTGTCACTGGGTGCCATCCAGTTGAGTTTTACTCATAGAGACTCTGTGTGATAGAGTAGAACTGTCCCATAAGCTTTTCTTGGCTATAATCTTTCCTGGAGCAAGTTACCAGCTCTTTCTTCCATGGAGCCTTTGAATGGTTTTAAACTTTCTATTGGAAGCTGAGTACATAACCGTGACACCACCAGAGCTCCTTCTATTAAGTCATAGGGCTGCAATAAATCTGTGCCAATGGCATGAACAGATCTCCTCCACCAGCAGAAGCCCAGCTAGTGAGGAGGCTATGTGACCATTTTGAAAAGAAGATGACCCACTTTAAGAGTGTTATTAAATGATGTTTATGTAAGTCAGGGTTGTTACTTAAACCCAGAACTACCTCAGAAGGAGAGCGAATCTGAGTGAATGAAAGGCCCTTTTGTTGTTCTCTGAGACAGGATGGGTTTGGATAAGCCAGCTAAGCTGCGGGACAGCAAAGAGGAGGATGGGTCAGAGGGACAAACAGGGCAGAGAGCCCGCAGAGAGTCAGCGAGATAGTGTAGGCTGGGACATGGAGGTGACGCAGACCACAGGAACACCCCAGTGGAGGGGAGGCTAAGAACCCAAAATGTCTAGTGTTTGTTTTTAGGTTGTTGGCATTGCTTTTAGGGCTGCTTGATTTAAAAAAAAGACACAATAAAACAAACATAAAAATCTCAGGACACTCAACCAATATCACAAGCAATTTGTGTACAAATTTTTGAAGGAGAAGCAAATTTGCACTATAACTTTTACTCAAAAAACAATAAAAGTTTTTTATTATGATTAAGTGAAAGTATACAATCCAAATTAATTGCACATGCCCGCCTATCTGCAGCTCCATCTGCTTTCCTCACCCTGTGACAGCATGTTCCTCCTCTATACTTCTAGTATCCTCTTAATGAGCACCTGTTCCCTACTCTCCACCCTCTTCTCTCTCAGCTAGAAAGAAACCAGCAGGACAGCCTCCTGTAAATGTATAAAAACGTAAAGTACACACACCATATGTTCACACTGTGCCCCTGAATCCGTTCCATTCTTGTCTGAAGTTGTACTGAGTTGTACTTGTACTGAGTTGACCTCAGTACTGGTTTTAGGTCCGGGCCAGCAGCAAGTCTAAGGGCCATGTTCCCAAAGGACCTGCCAGGCTGTCACACCATCAATTCTGGTCTTTCAGTAGAATTCTTGAACTGCACGCCTCTTTTTCTTGTGCTATACGGGGTCTCTACACTGTGTACCATGTCATGGCTGCCTGTGATGGTGGCTGGGCACTAGCCGGTTCTTCTGGCCTCATGCTGATGCTGTCTCCCATTCATTTGAGTCCTTCTGCCTCCTGGGCTCATTTTTCCTTGTGTCTTTGATGTTCCTGTTCATCATCTGTTCTAGATGGGTCCAGACCACTTGGTGCACCTCAGATGGCAACTTGCTAGCTTTTAAGGCCCCAGGTGCCACTCACCAACGTGGGATGCAGAAGACTTCCTTAGCTAAAGACTAGCTATGCCAATTCATCTCAATGTCCCCTGAAAACATGGTCTCCTGTTTCTGCTACTCTATCCTTTGAAATATTGGACTGAGTTTAGAACACCTTTCAGTTTATGGTGCAGTCCAGTTACATTGATCTGCTCTCTATTGCGTGGTGTCACTCCCTTTACCTAACCAAATTACTGTCAACTATCGAATCAGTGAACATCTTTCTCACTCCCCACCCTTGCAGCTGCCAAAGAGCCTTTTTTCTTTCTGTATATAAGTCCATTTTTAAGTTCTTATAGCAGAGGTCTCATACAATACCTGTCCTTTTGCAGCCAACTGATTTCACTCAGCATAATGTCTTCTAGTTGAAACCAGGGTATGAGATGTTTCTTAAAATCATCATCAGGCCAAGCACCAAAAACATGTAGTATTTATTTTTAGGTTGTTGGCATGGCTTTTAGGATTGTCTGATTTAAAAGAAAAACACAGTAAAACAAACATAAAAATCCCAGGACATGCAACCAACATCATAAAATAATCTGTGTACAAATTTTTGAATGAGAATCAAATCAAATCAATCAAATTTGTATGCCAAAAACAATAAAAGTTCTTTTAAAAAACAAAAACAAAAACAGGGTACTCTGTTAAATTTGAATTTTAGATAAATAAAATTTATGTCTCCAGCACAACATGGTGGTATTATACCATACTTACATTAAAAATCATCTGCCATTGGTTTGAAATTTAAATTTGACTGAGTATCTTGGGTTGTCTCTGGCAACCCTAATGACTGTGAAATAAACCTTTCCTCTATATTTCAGTAAAGTCAAATGCTGTGTCTTACACAGTTTAGGATGTTTGGTGGAAATCGTATAAGAGGCTGAGTTTGGAGTCTGTAACCATGAGGGCACAGAACAGGAACACACCAGGGATTCAGGAAGTCTTAGTCATCCAGTGCTGCTATAATAGAAACACCACAAGTGGATGGCTTTAACAGAGAGAACTTGACTTTCTCATAGAAATGTAGGCTAAGAGTCCAAATTCAGAGCTTCACTTTCAGAAGTCTTTCTCTGTCGGCTCTGGAGGAACCTATTTATCATCAATTTCCCCCTGTACTGGTTGCTTTTGTGGCACAAGGACTGTGAAGAGAATGCTCTGCTATGGTGATTGCTTCTTGGTGGTATGAGATCTCTGACTCCTTGCTTTCTTTTCCTTTATATCCCAAAAGAGCGACTCAAGACACAAGATAGTCTCACAAACTGAGTCCTGCCTGACCAACACAACCACTGCCCATCCTCCCTCACTGACAACAGAGAGGCAGGATTTGCAACATAAGGAACGTGACACAATAACAGGAATCAGGGTCTAGTCAAATTAGTAAACATGATTTTGGGAGGATACAATTCAATCTATGGCACAGAGTAACCCATAACCTCAACTATTTCAGTAGAAGTAAGAGGTTAGAGCCAGGTTAGGAATGGCTTGGTACTTTGCAAAGGCAGAGAGTGAGGGCTGGGAACAATCTTATCTGGTCAATCTTACCTAGAATTCATGGGAAAGGAAAATCAGCTGACATCCCACCTGGATTATATTCAGAACACCTGTGAAGCTCAGGCTAGATTAAAAGGCATTGTACTGTAACTGTCCTTTCTTCCTACCCAGCCCCCATTTCCATGTAACACCTCTACTGGGAGAACCCTGGGTGCAGAACCCACAACAAAGCAGAACACGGATTCTTAGTGTGTGAGGTTCTGGGAGGTACACAGGGACAGCAGGGGAAGAAGAACTTTGGATGACTTTAGAGAGGTTGAAATTGGGGCCCAGACTGGCCCTCAAATGCTCATAACCAAACAAGGGGCAAGGTACTCAGCAACCCCTTCACAGGGTAGGGTAGCTACATCTCCACAGCCCTGGTCATGCTGCCTGAGCAGGGTACATCTGAGCCTGCCCGGCCACCCACTGAAGCAGAGATTGTTGGCCCAAAGAGCAGTACCCTCCGCATCCCGGTACTATCAGCTTTGAGACCTCACTACTCCAGGGAGAGTCCCCTTGGGAATCAGCGTGTATGGATGCATTGCTGCACTGTGATTAGTATGTCTAGCCATGCACACCCACTGAGAGTCTTGGTACCCCCAGGTCCAAGGCCCTTGAAAGGGGCACCATCGGGAAGAGATAAGCTGCAGCCCAAACTCTGCAGCCTGGAATGTGAGGCCCTCCCCAGAGTGCTCAGCCTTGACTTCAAGCTCCACTGTCACGCTCTTTTGTGCTGCTCCACTCTCCACCTGCAGAGGCCTACTCACTCTTCCCTAAGCACCTTGCCTGTACTCGTATTTGTGCCTTGCCCTTGCACATTGTGATGGTTTTAAGACATGGCCACAAATTCTTTCATACTCCTCTCTTTAAGAGATGGAGCCTCATCCCCCTCCTCTCAAGTGTGGGCTGGACCTTGGGACTCTCTTCTAATGAATAGAATAATGCAGAAATGATCGTGACCAACTTCAAAGAGAGGTCATAGAAAGTACCATGGCTTCCTGCTTGTTCTCTCTCTCTGTTTCTCACTTTCAGATCACTCGCTCTGCGAGAAACTAGCTGACATGTCATGAAAAAAAAACAGCTGAAGTGTCATGAAGGCACTCCAGGTGCCCATGTGCTGAGGAACTGAGGCCTCCAGCCAAGAGTCAAGTCAGAGTGTTTGGAAATGGATTCTCCAGTCTCATTCAAACCTTTAGATGACTACTGACTCAAGCAACATCTTGATTGCAACCTCAGGAGAGACCTTGGTCTAAGTTCACGCATCTAAGCCACTCCTAATTTTCTGGTCGTCAGGCAATGGAATGATAAACGTTTGTTGTATTATGCTTCGAAACCCTAGTGGCATAGTGGTTAAAGGCTAGCAGTTCGAATCCTCCCCATGTTCCTTGGAAACCTTTTGGGGCAGTTCTACTGTCACATAGAGTCACTGTGAGTTGGTTTCATTGTGCTAAGTGTAGGGGTAACTTATCATGCAACAATAGATAACTAAAAATACATGCTCTTTTTCTTGACTTAAACAGCTCTTCGTCTGTACCTGGGAAAATTCTTATCATCCTTAAAGACACAATAGAAATCTTACTCCCTCTTTATTGTCTTCTGCAATGCTCATCGGTCTCCGAGGCTTCTACGGCAGTGTGTATGAACCTCAATTATAGCCTTTACTGTGTTGAATTACAATCATTCGCTTATTATCTGTCTCTCCATTGGAAGCAGAGCTCCTTGATGGGTAACATCTTGTTCATAATCATATCACTAATGCCTAGTACAACGCCTCACACATAGTAAGGCTAATTCTTTTTTCAATTTTTAATTTAGTTAACTTAATCATTTCACGCAGACAGACCGCATAGCTTAGTGTTCACCTTACTTTGTTCCCACAGAAATGTCATTTCTCTGGTTCGAGTTTCATGAAAAGGGGGTTATTACAGAAAATTGTATTTGTCTCTTTCCTTCCATTTTCCGTAGTGACTTATGACTTCTGTGTTACATTTTCCTCTCCCCCCTTCAGTAAATGAGGAATTTGGGGTAGCTCTATAGCCATTTCTGAATTATAGTTTCTGATGAGGCAACTGAGGCTTAAGAAAGTTAAATGACTTGCCCGAGGACATGGAAATAACATTCAAAACTTGCTACCAGTAGACTCGACAGCACTGGGTTTTTTTAGAAATAACTTATTCCATAATGGGGGTAAACATTAAAAAACATCCTGTTGAATGAAATAAGCAAGTTATAAAAGAAAGGAATTATGAATTCATTCCTATAAAATTCAGAGACAGGCAAAACTGACTACAGTGCTTAGAGACACATACACATGTGATAAAACTGTAAGGGGAAAAAAGGGTATCATTCATTGCCAATCAAGTTGATTCTGACTCATAGTGACCCCATAGGACAGAGTAGAACTGTCCCCACAAAGTTTCCAAGGAGTGATTGGAAGATTTGGATTGCTGACCTTTAGGTTAACAGCTATAGCACTTAATCGCTCCACCACCAGGATCAGGATAGTGGTACCCTATAAGGAGGAGGGAGAAGGATGGAGGCTCTTGAGAGACTTCTGAGGTACTGCCAATGTTTCATCTCTTAAACTGCCTGGTAGTTACATAAATTTAGAAAAAATGGAGTAGAAACCTTCTTATCTTGTTGATTCAAAGATTGTGTTTTTAAAAAGCTCATCCATTTGACAGGAATTTCTGGGTAAGAACATGTGGATTTTCTGATAACTGAACTTTAAGTTGGACAACAGGGGATACTTCTGTTCCCAAGACACTATGTCTTCTAGTGGAGTCCCTGACTGGGCAAGCAGTTAGCCTGTTCAGCTGATACCTGGAAAGTTAGAAGTTCAAGTTGACCTAGAGACATCTTAGAAGAAAGACTTGGCAATCTACTACTGAAAAATCAGCCACTGAATATCTCACAGAGTGCAGTTCTACTCTGACACACGTGGCAATGAGTTGGAGTCAATTCCATGGCAACTGGCAGTGCCTAGGTATATCTTTCTCTTATAGGAATTTCCTTTATGGTAAGGAACCCTGGTGGTTCAGTCATTAAGTGCTTGGCTATTTTTTTCCTCTTTTTTGTTTTTTACTATGATTGAATGAAAATGTACATTTCCATATAAATTCGCATGCTCACCTATAGGCAGCTCCCACTGCTCTCCCTGCCTGGTGACAGCACAACCGCCCTGTCTGCTCCATACATGTCCTATCCTCCCAACAGTCCCCTACCCCCTCCTCTCCACCCGCCCCTATTCCTCCTGCAAGAGGTCAGCAGGATGGCATCCTATAGATGCATAGAACCATAAAATTCCCACTCTGCATCGCCAAGTCCAATCCACTGCTGTCCGAAAAAAGTGCTTGGCTATTAACCAAAACGTTGGTGGTTCAAATCAACTCCTGCTCCAAGGGAGAAAGATGTGGCATGTAGTACGGACAGTCCATCCAAAAAGAAAAAAAAAGTCAATTTAATCAGTTAATGTAGCGAGAAGTTGTAGTCTGCTTTCACATACAGATTACAGCCTTGGAAACCCTGTGTAGCAGTTCTACTCTATCCTATAGGGTCCCTGTGGGTAGGAATCAACCCAGTGGCAATAGAGTTTTGAACTTTTGTTTTCCTTTATAGCTCTTTACGTGGTTGTTGGGGTTCTATGGAGGTAGGTGCAAGGTGTCTTGAGGAAGCAATAAGCAAAGAAGGACTCCAGCCTCCCCTTGCCACTCCTCTGCCCGCTGCGTCACCGCCTCTCTGCTTCTATGTGTTTCACATGTTGGTCAGCACATGAGATTTCATTTTAAGCACAGGTTTTAATGCAAAAAGGAAAATGTAGAAAATCCCTGAAGAATCGACTTTCCATTGTTATCAACATAGTATTTGAAAGTGCTAAAATTAGTTTTCTTCTTTAAAAATACCCTATCCACTAAAACAACTTCCTTCAAGCCTCACTCTGGGTCCTGTGCCTTAAGGTCTGGATTTCTGCACCCCACATCTCACCACCTCTAAATGTGCCTGCTCGTTTCTGTCCTGAGGAAGAGGCCTGCTTCCTCAAGGCCTCTGGGCTAGTTCCAGGAATGCTGGTTCACCTAGAGGTCTTCTTTAGAGGATATGTTGGCTTCTAGGAGGTGGACTAGTTGATACTGGTCAAGGCCTGTAGCTGGAGCCAAAGGAGCAAGGAGTCAGGGACCAATTGCGGCCGGTAAGATCTGGATTCCCCTTAGCTAATTCGCGCTGAGCCACTGCCTCCAGGTCTAAGAACTCTGTTTTAGATTTTTCTCCTGTTAGGCTTACGACTGTGCACAACTCAGGTCCTCTGGCCTCCCCTCTGACCTGCTCACTTCCAGAGCTGCTAACGTAGCGGTCCTCCAATCACATGGCCCACCTGATCTCTGCTACAGCAGGCTGGATGTAGTGAGAGTCAGTCATATGACTCTGTCTGGAACCAGAACGGAGAAGCTTGTAATCAGGGCTGCTGGTGGGATCGCACAGTGAGCTGGAAGCTTGTCAGATGACCAGCGCCAGCCCAGCTGTTTACCTCTCACAGAACAAGCTCCCTCCAGAGAAACTTGCCTGTGTTCAAAGTCCTGAATGGGATGGATTATATGATCAACCCGTCTTTCAAAGGCAGCTGTTCCTCTGGGCCTCATTCTAGAGCTTCATTATTTAAAACAGCTAAGGCCATTTACTGAAATACTGTTACATACTAGATACTCAGTTAAGCACTTCATGTACTTAATCTGGTTCATTATAGTAGTCAACAATTAATAAAATAAGTGACACCTAGTTTTAAAAATTATTATGTGACTGATAGGCAAACTGATACATGGGCATGGTGGGTAAGTTATCATGATCACCCAGTCAACACAGGGAGTCCAAGGTGTGATGATGCCACCTATTCCACTGAAGTATCAACAACCATCGCACTTCAAGTTGAGGGCACTCCCATCAGGGACTCTACCTATCCTTTACAAAGTCTGCCACCATCCTGTATGCTTTCCCTTCCAACTGCATTTCCACGTACTAGCTCTTTCCTGTCCTTATCAATCATCGCTCACCATCATTTTCTAGGGACTCTCCAGGACTTCTCTGTAAGCTTCCACATAACACAAATGTTGTCAGTGCAAGATCCTCAGTGAGCTCACCGAAAAACTAAGTTTGGGGGTCCCAGTTCATTTCTCAGACTTCTAGAACCTTCGATGTGCAAGTCTGTATCTGTGGCTACAGTCCAAAATTTGGTGATCATAGTGATAACTGGAGCTCTGCTGGTACAGTGGTTAAGAGCTTGGCTGCTAACACAAGGCGGGTGTTCAAATCCACTAGCTGCTGTTGGAAACCCTATGGAGAAGTTCTGCTCTGTTCTCTGGGATGGATATTAGTTGGAACAGACTTGATAGCACCTAACAATGGTGATAACTGAGTTACTAAGAAAAGACATAATTATGTTCAGTGGTCTATATACTTTAGACAACTTATTAATCTCTCTCTATATGTTTCTTCATCTAAAAAGTAATGATGGTAACGCCAAGCCAGCCAAGTGTCATCCTGTACATAATTCACAAGGTTGTTGTGAGGACTGAGTTAACACAAGTGAAGCACTTAGAAGAGTGCTAAAATCAATGAATACTACTTATTACTATTATTGATATTATCATTTTATTACTCTTACTAAGGCAGGAAAATATGCTTTTTTTTTTTTAAATCTAGCAATAAGGTAAAATTTTTAAAGGGCTGACATGCAAAGGCTAATCTTTGAGTATGTGAGAAACTTGCTGGCCAGGGCCCCATATCCCTGAGCTTGTGGATAACTCAGCAGGCCTCTGCAGATAAGAGATAAAAGACCAGGACTCAGCCAGTCAGCTTGGTCTTTCTCAAATTGCCCAAACAGATCCTGATCAGAAGTAACCTTCCTTTCAGGGTATTAAAGAAATGGAAAACAAAGAAATAGTAAGTCAAAGCTTTTTAAAAAGAAAAATAGCACTAATACTATGATAACTTTCTAGAATAGTTTTATTTACCTCTCTTGATTCACTTGCCAAAGACAGAAACTGGTGTTTCATGAAACAGCTTCAGCCTCCGCTACTTATTCACAGGCTTGCATCCTCGGAAGTCCCAGTACTGGAGGGAGTGGCGGTGTGGTGTGGGCCTCCTAAGTGGCTCTGTCAAAGCTGTTCCAGGCCACTGACTGAAGACTCGTACTTGGTAGATTTTACTTCAGCATCACCACAAGTCTTTGAATTCTACCTACTCGAAACACTTTAGGAATAATTTTTGTTTTTAGTAATGAATTTTATTAATGAATTATTTCAATTCAAAAGAAACCTTTGGATTTTCACATCCAGCCAAGATGAAGTAATAGCGATCATTTTTTATTCTCTTGCTGGAAACAACTAAAAAATCATACAAAAAACATAAAGACACTGCTCATCAGGCAGTGAAAAGCAATGGTTCCTGAGAGATGCAAACAAAGTCAGTATTGTGATTGCCTCAGCATATTGCTTGGAGAGAAAGCATCGAGGCTGCAGGACAGCGAGGCAGAAGCCAAAAGGAGCTGAGTTGAGGAGATGGAGCTAGCTTCTAGGGAAGCTGTTGTGGATTGAATTGTGTCCCCTACAAAACAGAGGTAGCCGCATGGCCATGATTCCCTGTATTCTACAATTGCTGTCCATTTTGTGATTTTGCTGTGCTGTTTGTTACAGAATTAGGGTGGGACTGCAAATTCCTTCAGAAGATCACCACCCTGCTCCACTGTAAAGGGAGTTTCCCTGGAGTATGGCTTGCCCCACCCTTAATCCTTTAGTCCTAGAAGAGATAAAAGGAAAGTAAAGCAACTAGGGGAAACGCTGGCGGTGTAGTGGTTTAAGTGCTACATCTGCTAACCACAGCGTCGGCAGTTCAAATCCACCAGGTGCACCTTGAATACTCTGGGGGTCAGTTCTACCCTGGCTCCTAGGGTCGCCATGAGTCAGATCCAACTCGACGGTACTTGGCTTGGGAAAACAAGCGGAGAATTGGGAACCTCACACTATCAAGAAGGCAGCACTGGGAAAAGAGTGGTCCTTCAGACCTTGGGGTTCCTGTGCCAAGGTGCACACAAACTGATGCAATACCAGACTTTCTTTCAGAGTCAAAAAGGGGGAAAGGCTTCGCCATGAGTCGGATCCGACTCGAGGGCACCTCGCTTGGCAAAGCAAGCAGAGAATTGGAAACCTCACACGATCAAGAAGGCAGCACTGGGAAAAGAGTGGTCCTTCAGACCTGAGGTTCCTGTGCCAAGGTGGACACAAACTGATGCAACACCAGACTTTCTTTCAAAGTCAACAAGGGGGAAAGCCTTCCCCTGGAGCAGACATACTGAATTTGGACTTGTAGCCTACCAGATTGTGTAAGAATAACTTTCCTTTGTTAAAGCCATCCACTCTGTGGTATTTCTGTTACAGCAGCACTAGCTGACTAAAACAGAGGCCATTGCAGTTAGAGAAGAGAGAATATAATTAGAGTAGAGAGAATATACAGAGAATTCCTCAGAGTCACAGCAGGTACCCCCTCAAGTCTTCAGCTGAGTACTGACCATCACATATATGTGAGGAAACTGCTCAAGGCTTGGAGAAAAAAAAAACAACTGAAGGATTAGAGGAAATAACACCCCAGGTACACCATGAGGCTCAGAATTGTTCCTATTCTCACCAGAGTGTGCAACCTTATAATTCTCGGGCAGAGTTCTTACAGAGGGTCTTACCTCCATAGTGGAGAGAAATTAGATCTAGATGAAAGGCTTCTCTGCTCCACACAACAAAGCTTTAAGGACTCAGAAGGATCAAATGTCTCCAAGTAGCTTAAGTACATACCAGGACAAACTCAAGCATCCTTATCGTTAGGTGCCATCAAGTCGGTTCTGACTCATAGCAACTCCTTGAACAACAGAGTCAGTTTCAACTCATACCAACCCTTTGAACAACAGAATGAAACACTGCCTGATCTTGCCCCATGTCTACAATTGTTTCTATGCTTAAGTCCATTGTTGTGGCCACTATGTCTATGCATCTCATTGAGAGGCTTCCTCTTTTTCGCTGACTCTCCACTCTACCAAGCATGATGTCCTCCAGGGACTGGTCCTTCTCCAGGGACTGATCCTTCCTGACGACATACCCAAAGTATGTAAGATGCAGTCTTGCCATCTTTGCTTCCAAGGAGCACTCTAGTTGTACTTCTTCAAGAACAGATCTGTTTGTTCTTTTGGAGGTTCATGGTACATTCAACATTCTTCTCCAACACCACAATTCAAAAGCATCAACTCCTCTTCTGTCTTCTTTGTTCATAGTCCAGCTTTCACATGCATATGATGTGACTGAAAATACCATGGCTTGGGTCAGGTGCTTTTTAGTCTTCAAGGTGACATCCTTGCTTTTGAATACTTTGAAGTGGTCCTTTTTGCTGCAGATTTTACCAGTGCAATGAGTCTTTTGATTTCTTGACTGCTGCTTCCGAGGGTATTGATTGTAGACCCAAGTAAAATGAAATCTTTGACAACATCAATCCTTTCTCCATTTATGACAATGTTGCTTTCTAGTCCAGTTGTGAGGATTTTTGTTTTTCTGATGTTGAGGTGCAATCCAAACTGAAGGCTGTGGTCCTTGGTCTTTATCAGTAAGTGTCTGAAATCCTCTTCACTTCCAGCAAGTAAGGTGGTGTCATCTGCACAACACAGGTTGTTAATGAGTCGTCCTTCAATCCTGATGCCTTTTTCTTCTTCATATAATCCAGTTTCTCAGATTATTTGCTCAGCATACTGATTAAAAAGCATGGTGAAAGGATATAACCCTGATGCACACCTTTCCTGAATTTAAACCATGCAATATCCTCTTGTTCTGTTTGCATGACTGCCTGTCTATCCATATACAGATTCCTTAAGAGGACAATTAGGTGTTCTGAAATTCTCATTCTCTGCAATGTCAGTCATAGTTTAGTATGACCACGCAGTCGAATGCTTTTCCATAGTTGATGCAACATAAGTAAACATCTTGCTGGTATTCTTTGCTTTCAGCCAAGATCCATCTGACATCAGCAATGATATTCCTGGTTCCACATCTTCTTCTGAACCCAGCTTGAATTTCTGGCAGTTCCTTGTCAATATATTGTTGTAGTCACTTTTGAATGAACTTGAGCAGAATTTTACTTGCTTGTGATATTAATGATATTGTTTGGTAATTTCTACATTTGGTTGGATCACCTTTCTTTGGAATGGGCATAAATATGAATCTCTTCCAGTCAGCTGGCCAGGTAGTTGTCTTCCAAATTTATAGGAATACAAAAATATCCAGCACTCAAACAAGGTAAAATTCACAATGTTTGGCACCCCATAAAAAATAATCAGGTAAGTGAAAGGAGACAAAACTGGTAATGAGCAGGAGGAAAAAAAAATCAAGTAGTACAGATATGGAACTGACACAAGTGACAGAATTGGTAGACAAGGATGCTTCAAAAAATATTATAACTACATTCTATGTATTTTAAAATGCATAAGAAAAATCAAACAGGTGAAGATAAAAGAAACCAAACCCACTGCCATCAAGTTGGGTCCTACTCATAGTGACCCCATAGATCAGAGAAGAACTGCCCCATAGAGTTTCCAAGGAGTGCCTGTCAGATTTGAACTACTGACCTTTTGGTTAGCGGACATAGCACTTAACCACTACGCTACCTGGGTTAAACAGATAAATGGAAAAATAAAAAGATTCAAACTGAACTTCTAAAAATAAAGAGCACAATGTGTGAAAGGAAAAATATCCTGGATGAGATTAATAGCATATTAGATATTGCAGAAAAGATTAGTGAACTTGAGATATAGCAATAAACCACTTAAAAAACAAAACAAAGCTTTGTTGCCATTAAGTTGATATCCACTCATAGGGACCCTATGGAACAGAATAGAACTGCTCCCTAGGGTTCCCAAGGAGTGGCTGGTAGATTCAAAATGCTGCCCTTTTGGTTAGCAGCTGAGCTCTTAACCGCTGCTCCACCAGTGCCACCGCAGCTCTGATATAGTAATGCCAGCCAAGCCAAGTGCTGTCGATATAGTAATAAACTATCCAAAATGAAACACAGAAGAAAGACTGAAAAAAACGAACAGAGCACTAAAGAGCCATAAGACAACTTTAAATCACCAAACATACATGTAATTGGAGCCTCTGCAGGAGGGGGCAATGTGCAGAAAAAGATATTTGAAGAAATAATGGCTAAGAATTTTCCAAATTTGATAGAACCTGTAAACACCTAGGTCTAAGAAGCTCTAAGAAACTCAAACACAAGAAACATGAAGAAAAATTACCACCAAGGCATCATAACCAAACCACTCAAAATCAATGATAAAGAGAAATCTTAAAAGCCCCCAGAATGAAAAGATTTATGTACAAAGGAACAAAGATAAGAATAACATCCTGTTTCTCAGTGGAAACAATGGAAGCCAGAAGACAATGGAACAGCCATAAAGCACTGAAAGAATAATAATAATAATAAAAAGTCAACCTGTAATTCTATGGCCAGTGAAAGTATCTCTCACAAATGAAAACAAAATAAAGATTTTTGGTACATACAAATGCTGAGAGTTTGTAACCAGAAAATCTTCACCTCAAGAATGCCAAAAGAAAGTTCTTCAGGCAGGAGAAAAATGATACCAGTTGGAAACAGGTATCTACACAAAAGAATGAAGAGCACTGAAAATGATAACTACATTAATACTTTTCTTATTATTCAAATCTCTTCAAAAGATCTTTGGAAACCTTATTAAAAGGAGGATAACTGGGGACAGTTGTCTCTCTGCCTTCACCTCAATCGACTTAACAGACTTGAGAGAGCTAAAATCAAAGGTAGGAAGGGAAGAAACAGAGCAATGTGGACCTCAAATCTCAGAAAGTCTTAGAAATTGAAAACACCAGGTATCCTGGAAAAAGTAGGGTGAGTGTAAACCAGAGTGTCTGTAAAATGTCTTCATAGAGAGCTGTTATATTTCATAACCCCTTCCCAAGCCTGCCAGTTCTGGCAACTACTCCTGCTCTACCAAGGTGGAATATGGGAGGTTACTTTCTGTAGAAGGTGTATTAGAAAGGCTCTCAATTTGAGGATACCAAGTCCAATAACAGCTAAGGGGAAGTGGAGATACTGTTTTACAAGTGGAGAATAAGTGAAAGTCCACAGACTGAACTATGAGCCAAGCTTCTACCTCTGGCATAGGACTGAAAGATTCATCTTAGGGAAACTGACCAACCCAAAATAAAATACCTAGAGACACCTACATCTGCAGGCTTCTTAACAATCATGGCAGAGTACCTGCCCAGTCATTCCACAGAGAAGGCTGGAAGACTATAATGCTAGAGCACTGACTGACTAGAACTTCCAGTTAATATTTAAGTGATTCATTCCAAAAGGTGAACGGATAAGGAAAGACCAGTTACGTTCTGAAAAAAGACAGGAGAAGACCCATAAACATGAGAAAAGTACTTGGACAAAAGAGAGGCAATGCAATGAATATAAAATATGCCAACAAAACTTAAAAAAATAGTATCTTTAGAGAACTGGGAAAAGATATTGCATTTATGAAACAGGAATAAACTAAACCAAACTCATGGCTGTCAAGTCAATTCCGACTCATAGCAACTGTGTAGTGACTCTGTAGGACAGAGTAGAACTGCCCTACACAGTTTTCATGAAGTACCTGGTGGATCTAAACTGCCAGTCTTTTAGTTATCAGCCATAGCTCCTAAGCTTTATGCCACCAGGGATTCCTGAAATAGAAATAGGAATTTATTTGGTTTGGTCTGGCTTTTCTTTAAAAGAAGCATTCAGAAAACAAAGAAGTCTCAAATGCTAAGAACTTGATAGCAGAAATTAAAAATCCAGTTGCAAACTTAGAAAGCGCGTTCAGAAAGTCACCTGGGAAATGAGACAGAGGTATTATTGATTGAGATGGAAACAGAAGAGAAATGATAATGTTAGAAGCTTAGCCCAGAAGGTCCAGCCACTTAATCATCAAAAAATTCAGAAAAAAGAAACTAAAGAAAGGGTGGAAACATTTTTTTACTGAGATTAAGTGCAAGTATACAGTCCAAATCAATATTGCAGGCCCACCTAACTGCAGCACATCTGCTCTCCTCGCCCTGTGATAGCTCTATACTTTTAGTATTCTATTAATGAGTACCTTGTCCCCTCCTCTCCACCCTCTTCTCTCCCGTTTAGAAAGAAACCAGTAGGACAGCCTCCTATAAATGTATAAAACCATAAAGCGCACACACTACATGCTCACACTGTGTCACCAAGGCCAGTCCATTCTTGTCTGAAGAGTTGACCTCTGCACTGGTTTCCAGTCAGGGCTAGCAGCAGGTCTAGGGATCATGTTCCCAGGGGAGCCTCCAGGCTACTGGATCATCAATTCTAGTCTTTTAGTAGAGTTCTTCAACTGCATACCTCTTATTCTTGTGTTGCCTCAGGGACTGCACATTGTGTTCCCATCATGGCTGCCTGTGGCGGTGGCTGGGCACCATCTGGTTCTCCTGATCTCGTACTGATACAGTCTCCCATTTATATGGGTCTTTCCCATTTTTTAAAGAATTAATAAGGGAAAATTTTCCTGTAACTGAGGGACATGATTTCAGATCAAAATGACCCATAGAGTACCTATCACGATGAGTGTAAGCACACATGTGAATGCATGCGCACGCACACACACACACACACACACACACACACATCCACACCAGGAATTTAATACAGAATTTCAGAGCGCCAGAAGTAAAAAGAAAACCCTGAAAGGGTTGAGGAAAGGGGGAAAGGTCACATACAAAGGATCGAGAGTCAGAATGAGAGAAGCTATAAAGCAATGAAGAAATGCCCCGGATTCTAAAGGAAAATGACTTCCGCATAGATTTTATTATGCCCAGCTAAACTGCAATCTGGTAAGAACCAGACTGAGTCCAGCATAACTAGATGGTGCCTGGCTATCGCCACCAACTGTTCTGACAGGGCTCACAGTAAAGCATCCTAGACAGAGTTGGAGAAAAATAGAACAAAATTCTAGCTAACAAAAAATGATAACAAACAGACTTACTGGTCAGACAGAGACTGTAGAAACCCCAAGAACAATCCTTATAGCCTAGTAATGAAGTCATTCCTGAGGTGTTCACCCTTCAGTCAAAGATTAGATAGGGAGATAAAACAAAAGGAGACTAAGGGGACACACCAGCACACGGGCAAGGACTAGAGAGCAGAAGGAGAAGCTTACAAGCTTAGCCCAGAAGGTCCAGCAACTTAATCCTCAAAAAATCCAGAAAAAGAAACCAAGGAAAGGATGAAAACTTTTTTTTTTTAATTATGATTAGGTGAAAGTATACAGACCAAATCAGTATTGCAAGCCCGCCTATCTGCAGTCCCATCTGCTCTCCTCACCCTGTGACAGCTGTGTACTTCTAGTATCTCTTAATGAGTAATAGGTAATAGGGAATCCAAGGTAGAGGAGAGGGTTGAAATGTCATGTGACTGGCAACCAGTGTCACAAATATACATGTTAATTGTTTAATGAAAAATTAGCTTGCTTTGTAAATGTACATCTAAAGTACAGTAAAAAAATAAAGAAGATTTGCATATATACATATATACATGAGGGTAAGATATTTCAGATATGCATGACAGGGTGTGTGGGTCATAGCAAATTGTTAAGAATGGTAATTTCGGAAGACCTAATTATGCTCATAAGGAGAGCCTACACTCTGGATCAAGAGGCAACTGTTCAAACAGAACAGGAGACAACGCATGGTTTAAAGTCATGAAAGCTGTGCATCAGGGTTGTATCCTTTCACCATATCTATTTAATCTGTATGCTGAGCAAATAATACTAGAAGCTGGACTATATGAAGAAGAATGAGGCATTGGGACTGATGGAAGACTCATTAACAGTCTGCTTTATGCAGATGACACAGCCTTACTTGCTGAAGGTGAAGAGGACTTGAAGAGGACAATCAAAGACTACAGGCTTCAGTATGGATTACACCTCAACATAAAGAAAACAAAAATCCCCACACTGGACCAATAAGCAACATTATGATAAATGGTGAAAAGACTGAGGCTGTCAAAGTTTCATTACACGTAATCCACAGTCAGCACTCATAAAACAGCAATCAAGAAATCAAAAGATTCATTTTACTGGGCAAATATGCTGCAAAAGACCTCTTTTAAAGCAAAGCATGTCACCTTTGAAAAGCAAAGATGTCACCTTGAAGACTAAGGCATGCCTGACCCAAGCCGTGGTATTTTCAGTTGCTTTATAAGCATGCAAAAGCTGGACAATGAATAAGGAAGACTGAAGACCAATTGACGTCTTTGAACCGTGGTGTTACCAAAGAGTCTCCACAAAGAAATTTGTCTTGGAAGAAATACAAGCAGAATGCTCCTCAGAATCAAGGATGGCTGGACTACTTTGGACCTGTTATCAGGAGGGACCAGTCCCTGGAGAAGGATATCAGGCTTGATAAGGCAGAGGGTCAGTGAAAAAGAGGAAGGCCCTCAATGATGAGACGGGTTGATACAGTAGCTAAAATAATAGACTCAAGCATAACAATTATGAGGACGGAGCAGGACTGGACGGTGATTTGTTCTGTTGTGAACAGGGTCATTAAGAGTTGAAGCCTCCTAAAGGTCACCTAAAAACAGCAACATGACAGGGTAGGCTTTCTATTTCTAGCCTTTCAATTTACTGAGAGAAGGAGAGAAGGAGAAGGTAGTAAATGACATTGCCCTAGGAGCTGGTCTCTCAAGGGATATAGGCAAGGAGGACATCTGCATACAGCTGGTGCCTGGGAGACATGACCCATGTGTGGGGAACGTGAACAGTAGCTGACCAAACACTACCCTCCTAGGGAAAGCTGGGAACAAAAGGGGCCATGTTTGGTTGTCACAAAGACTGGGAATGCTACAGTCATCTAGTTCCCCAAGGGTCAGGGATGCTAAATGTGAAATACACAGCCTTCAACAGAAAATTGTCCTTCTTATAATCTCAAAGCGTATCCTTGAACAATACTGAGTTAAACAATTTCTTTGGCTTTCACCATGAGGCAGATTATGCTGGAGGTGGGGTTGCAGGAGTGTAGAGTACTTTGAGGGGTGGGTAGGATGGGGTGGAAAGACAGCGGAGCTGGTGAAAATATTCCAGGAAACAAGATACAATGACTAATTGAAATAAACAGGTATGTTACATGCCCATTTTTGTCTACAGAACAAACTCTACCCTAAAATGGTATTTTTTATTTTATTTTTTGTTGCTGTTGAGATTATATACAGCAAAACATACACCAGTCGACATCTCTAAACAATTCATTGACATTGATTACAATCTGCTGTGCAGCCATTCTCACTGGTTTTCCAAGTTACTTGCCTATTAACACACACACTTGCTGTCCCCTGAGGTTTCTCTCTAATCTTGGCAGTCACTGTTGTCAGTTTGATCCCATGGAGCTATATCTTAAAAGAGCATAATGCTCAAGGCAGACATTCTTTACTAGTTAAGCTCAACTATTGTTTGGTTTTAAGAAGTCCTTTGACCCTCTGGAAACCCTGCTGGCATGGTGGTTAAGTGCTGAGGCTCCTAAATAACACGTGCTCCTTGGAAACTCTACGGGGCAGTTCTACTCTGTCTGTCTATACAGTCACTGTAAGTCGCAATTGACTCATAAGTGACTTTGGGTTTTTGGTTTCTGACCTTCTGTTGCTATGGGTGGAAAGAAACTGGTTGTTGTGCTTGGATGGCTGCTTGTAAGCTTTTAGGACACCCCGCACTATTCAACAAGCTAGGAGGTAGAATAAAAGCACCAAACACATTATTAGGCCAATTAATTGGGATGTCCCATAAACCCACAACCATAAACCTGAATTATCTAATGTAATAAAAGCATAAAGAACTGAAGACAAAATAAGTAACTGGCACCTCATAAAAATTAAAGACTTTTGTCCATCAAAGGACTTTACTAAAAAAGTGAAAAGACAGTGAGTGACTGGAGAAATCTCTTCAGAAACCATATATCCATGGTTAGGATTCGGTAGGTGCTACTTATACAGAATTGCGTGTTGAAATCTCCCCAAAGCACTTAAAATCTAGGTTATGACACATTATTGGATCAGAATCAGATGAGTTTAAACTTCTGGAATGCCATCTGGAATGCCGTTTTTCTCTTACTGGCAGAGGGTTGGGTGAGCAACAGGGGCTATAAAGGTAAGTGAAGACCGTGGTCCCCAAAACCTGGTCAGCTGGCCTGAACTCCACAGCAGAGCTCGAGCCCAGTGGGATTCAGTCCTTCCACGTCTGTAACTGGCTGCGCAGCTTTGGGCAAGTGCCCACCCCTCTTCAGGCCTTATGTTCCCCATCTGTGAACTAAGGGCGGCGGGGGACTAGCTGGCTGCTCAGGCCCTCCCTGCTCTGCCGTAGTTCCAGCCTTGAGCCATGAGTAGACTCAGAGCAGTTAGGCTGACAAGAGCAGTCTTCAGCTACTTCCTCTTGTTCCACCCTGCCCCTGTGTCTAGTTCCTCTCCTGGCATGTTCTATTTTCTGCTGTCTGGACAGAGGGCATGTATGGCTCTGTTTGTTTCCCAGCATTCCCTTGGAAACTGTCTTTGCTTGGATCTCACTGATGAATGGGGTGCTTGGCTGCCTCTCAGCTCTGGGTCGTAATCTCTTGAGGGCCATATGCCAAGAGGGGTGGAGGGAGCCCTTCATGTCAGAATCTGGGCAGCTGCCAGGCAGAAAGAAACTGTAAGGGATGACCCTGTGCCCAAACCACAGGGTCATGGCTTTCTCTCCACAGCTGTACTCCTGTGGATGCTATACCACGGAGAAGAAAGAGAGGCTGAGCAGAGAGACCACCCAGGGAAGGAGAGGAGTAGCTCTTCAATTCTGAGTGTCTGAAGAGCAGGGTAGGAAGCCATCAGGATGGAGAGACGATGGGGCAAGATGCCAGCTCAGAGGCCTGCCCCCAAGAGGCCAGTGAACACAAACATGAGGAGCGTAGGAGGATGTCCGGGGGACTCATCTGAAATAGCCTGCTTCATGCAATTAATCCCTGTGAACTCTCTTATTTGACCTTAAAATTTAGTAAGATGATCAATAAGAGTTTATTAAATTAACATGAAGTTTGTAGTCTATAAAGTTATCTGCATTTTTTTGAGCCAAACTGTTGCTTCGTGATTGTCTGGGACTTCTAGTGCCCCAGGTCCCTGCCTCTTGCAGCCTGAGAGACATGACTAGGGTAGAAAGGAAAGACTTCGTATGGTTGTACCGTCAGGGACCCTGAGATCTACAGCCCAGGCTTGTGGCTAGGTTAGAAAGGGAGGGTTAGGAAGGTTAGGAGGGCTTGGGGTGAGGCACTTCTTCTGGGGCCTCAGTTTCCTCATCTGAGAAACTGGGAATGGAGAAGTGGGGATCCCTGAGGTCCTAGCCAGCTCTGAGATCCCAGCTGCTGGCACTCAAATGTCCCTCTGGAGTATCTCTGAGGAACCGGTGGAGTGAGTATTGGGGAAGTGCTTGGGGAAATTCAGCCTCATCAGGGACAAAGCTTGTTGTGCCATGACCAAAACCAAACCCACTGCCAGTGAGTTTATAGCAACCCTGTAGGACAGAGTAGAACTGCCCCATAGAGATTCCAAGGAGCACCTGATGGATTTGAACCGCCAACCTTTTTGTTAGCAGATGTAGCACTTAACGACAATGCCACCAGTGTTTCCAGTTGTGTCATAGGATCTGGCAAAAAAGAGTTTAATATTTGCTGAGCCCTCTGACCATCTCTCTAGTGTTTCATACTTCCGGCTGTGCCCAGAAACTTGAAAAACGAGTTTCTTTGTGCCGTGATCTCTATCTGCATCTATCTAAAAACTAATGCCTAAGTCTGTATCATGCGGTTCAAATTTAGTGGTTCAATTGTTTATTCATTTATTCAATATACATTCACTGAGCACCACAACATGGCAGGTGCTGGGGACATGACAGTGGAATGTTCTAATCCCTGCCCTCAAAGTGCTCTCCTTTAGGAGAAGAGACTCAGAGGAGTAAGCAGAAAATTATAAAACAATGTGAAAAATGCTAACAGAATGGCATAAACAAAATGTTTCAGGCCATTGGTGGTTGAGATCACTACCTTTCCTGGGGAGCGAACCGCGCAACTTATGCTCTCACTGCTGCAGAGAAAACAGAGTCTAAAAAGGAGAATACTGAGGCTCAGAGAGGTTCAGCAACTTGCCCAAGATCACACAGCCCATGTCTTCCATCTCCAAATCCAGTGTTACCTCTGCTTCCCTACAGTCATAATTTTCTCTTTGGGGTTTCTTTCTCTCTCTCTGTTACTTTCTTACTTGCCTCCTTCTTCCCTTCCTTCCTTCTTTCTTTCTCTTCTCCTTCCTCTCCCTCTCTTTTTTTAGTGTGCTTTAGGTAAAAGTTTACAGCTTGAGTTAGTTTCTCATACAAAAACTTATGTACTCATGTAATGTGACCCTAGCTGCTACCCCTATAACACAACCTCACATTCCTCCTTTCCACCCTAGATTTCCCGTATCACATCAGCCAGCTCCTGTTTCTGCCTTCTCATCTCACCTCTGGACAGGAACTGCCCGTTTAGTATCCACTTGAACTAAGAAGTACACACTTCATATCATTCTATGTCTTATAACTTTGTCCCTCCCCTGCAAAACCATTGCCATTGAGTCAATTCTGACTCACAGCAACCCTATAGGACAGAGTAGAATTCACGCATAGAGTTTCCAAGGAACACCTGGCAGACTTGAACTGCCAGCTTTTTGGTTAGCAGCCATAGCACTTAACCGCTACAACGCCATGTTTCCCTGTCTCTTATAGGCCAGTCCAATCTTTGAAAAATCGGCTTCAGTTCAGAACTAACAGAGAGGTTGGGGACCATGTCTTATGGGTTTCCTCCAGTCTCAGTCAGACCACTAAGTCTGGTCTTTTTATTAGAATTTTAGTTCTGCATCCGACTTTTCTCCTATTCCATCACAGACTCTCTGCTGTGTTCCCTGTCAGGACAGTCATCGGTGGTAGCCAGGCACCATCTAGTTCTTCTGGTTTCACGCTAACGGAGTCTCTGGCTTATGTGGCCCTTTCTGTCTCTTGGGCTCATATCTTCCTTATGTCTTCGGTGGTCTTAATTTTCCTTTGCTCCAGGTGAGCTGGGGCTAACTGATGCGTCTTAGATGGTTGCTCAGTAGCTTCTAAGACCCCAGATATCTCTCACCAAAGTGGGATGCAGAATATTTTCTTAATAAACTTTGCATGTCAGTTGAACTAGATGTTTCTTTGGGGTTTCTTTAGTGACTCACTTCTGCTTTATTAAGTCTCTTTTATTTCTGTTTAGGAAACAAAGCAAAAATCAAATAAAATGAAAGTAGCTAGTTGCCCTCTTTCTTCGTAAAACCAAATGACCTAAGTGGCTTGCATTATCCTTTAAGAAACCGAAAATATTTTACCCTTTACAGGCCACAGACTGTCTGGGCTAACCTTGTAGGCTCCCACCAAACAATTTGGGCAGAGTTTTCTTCCTGTTAGAGCAGTGTCCAGGACTCTAGTCTGGATGCAGACCTCCAGTGTCACCTCTAGGAAAGACAGGGGCTGTTGGGTTGCACTGTCACCCCTGACAGGAGCCTACTCATCTACATGACAAAGGCCCTTATGGCCAGGTTCCAGGTCTTGAGGTGGGGTTCCCTCCACCAGATAGAGTCAAGAGGGAGCAGCCAAGGTTACCGTCTCGAATAACATGACCTTCTGGAAGGGTCCCCTAGTTGGAATACCATCCCCAGCTTGCTCTCTGAGGAGGGGACGCTGTGTTGCTGAGGTGTACTCTGTTCTACCCACAGAGCTCCACATCCCAAAAGGACTGATACTGCCTATTGGAAATCTGTCAGCTACCTGCAGGTGGCCAGCGAGGGTGTGGCAACTTCACAAATAAAGAAAACCAGGATAAGAAGCAATGTTTGCCACTATGAAACAAGTTTGTGATAATCCTGATTAGGCTGCTCCAAAAACCATTGTTCCATCCACAGCAGCTCTCTTCCACTTTTTTTTATTTATTAAGAAGTCAAAGGCCATGACTGTTCACCCTTGCTTTGAAGTATTATGTCTATTTGCTTCTTTGATTCTACCAACTTGAGCAACATATGCCTCTGCTTTTCATGTAAAAACTTTCTTCTTTAAGTCATGGACTCACAAGAAGCAAATGTGTGTGGAATGAAAAAATGCTACTGTGGACATGTTGTCAGGAGGGCTCAATCCCTAGAGAAGAATATCATGCTTGGTAGAGAGTCAGAGAATAAGAAGAAGACTCTAAAAGAGACAGATTGACACAGTGGCTGCAATGATGGACTCAAGCACAAAACAACTTGAGGGCGTGGTGCAGGTCCAGGCAGTGTTTCATTCTGTTGAGCACAGAGTTGCTATGAAACCTACTTAATGGCACCTAACAACAACACCAGTAAAATGAATGCTGACTGAATTTAGAAACAAGAATATGTGCTTATATTTTAAGTCAAGGCACATAAGCGGTATCAGTAATAAACGGCTAACAGCACGTCCTGAGGTAATATATGTTCAATGAATACTCAGATTGTGTCTGAAAATTCCAGCATCAGGTCTTCTAGGAACATGGCAGTCTCCGTGTGGAATAACTCTTCTTAAAAGTATTTTAACTTGTAGGAGGATGTCACTACTATCTAGAAGAGTCTGAAATAGAGTGCATCATTGGGACCTGTGGTCCCTGCACTGAGAACCTCCTCAATCCACAAGAGAGAGTATTCTATAAATAATAGTGATTGCTTTTACTTTGTCCTCACTCCAAAATTTATTTAACCTATAATAATAATTGCATAAATGTAACTCCCACTGCTGTCAAGTTGACTCTGACTCATAGTGACCCTACAGACAGAGAACAGCCCCATAGAGTTTCCAAGGAGTGCTTGGTGGATTTGATCTGCAAACTTTTTAGTTAGCAGCCGTAACACTTAACCACTACACCAGCAGTTTCCATAAATACAGCTAGTGTTTTTAACCACATATATTTAAAAAAAAATTTAGAAAATTAATAAACATTGCTCATTAAATGGCATATTTAATATTTCATGGAGTATTTCATATTTAATATTCCATTTAATGGAATGGCTGCCTAAAAAAGTTGAAATGAAGACAGATTTTGTGGTTTCCAGGTCCCAAGGCAGCTTAAGTCAGCATGAGAAAATTAGGAATGTCTACAGTCCTGCCAAACTCCTGAAGACTTGAGCTCAGCGGTTCTAAACACTCTTCTTCCATAAAGGAGTATGATAAACACCAATAAGCAATCAGTCCTGACTCCTAGGGGTTCCTTCTGCATTTTGAATTGTGGCACAGATAATGGCTCAATATGTTCTCTTTGCTCATTCTTTCATCTGATAGGCCATCAGAAGCCACAGTTCTCCTTCTGTCAGTTCAATCTAGAGCCTACCAGACCCACAAGACTATCAATCTATCTTGTACCTAACAGTGTGGACAGCCTCTGATAGAATATTTCAATGACAAGAACTTCCCTGTTTGACGCAGCAGGCTGCTTTATTTTTGCAAAACTGAAGTACTGGAAAAAAAAAAGAGAGAGAGAGAAGAAAGAAAGAAAGAAAGAAAGAAAGAAAGAAAGAAAGAAAGAAAGAAAGAAAGAAAGAAAGAAAAGAAATCAAACCTACTATTGTTGAGTTGTTTCCAACTCATAGTAATCCTATAGGATGCAGTAGAATTGCACTAAAGTAGGTGGTCTTTATATTGAGCTGAAATTGGTGTCCCTGATATTTTACACATTGATTTCAGTTCCTTCCTGAGAAATCATTCAGAATACAGTATACAAGGTTCAACAATTCAGTCCATGAACTTAATTGTTCTGAGTGCTACATACTTCATTGCTGAGTATCACTATGATCACCTTTGAAGTAGTCCCCTTGAAAAGCTATGCACAGATTCTAGCACCTAGTCCACCGTTCCAAGCAATTTTTGAACTTTTCTGGAATTGCCATTGCATACGGTGGCACTGTGGGAAGTTCACAAACTTAATTGTATAGTTGCTGCGAGGGAGTTTTTGGCCAATAAACAAGTAGCTGTATTGGAACACCTTCCCTGTTTACCTGATCTGCCCCCAAAGACCTTTGTAAAGGACATGTAAAGGAACATGTGTTGATGATGTTCAGTATACCAAGTGTAGTACAATGATAGCTCTGAGGGCCATTCCAGGAAAAGAGTTCCCAAACTGCTCTGAAGGGTGGACTAGGCTCTGGCATTGGTGCATAGCTTCCCAAGCAGAGTTCTTCAAAGGTGAATGTAGTGATATTCAGCAATGAGTTACGCTGCACTTTTTCTAGGATGAGTTGGCAAACTTATTGGAAGATCTCATATGCCTTCTTTCACGTGATTGCCCTGAAAATATATGCCAATAGTTCTTTGGCTAGAACATGCCACTTGCTTTAAGTTTGCAAACAGTAGCTCCTAATAATTTAGGAGCCTTGGACTCACCTCAAGACTCCTTTGGAAAGCAGATCATCTCCCCAGAAAAATGCACACACGAGTCTGAATATGCCCCATCTGCTGATACTCTTTCACCTCCTGAAAGTACTGTAGCTTCCTTTGTGGTGTATGTATATATGTAATGAAATACCACTCAGTTGTAAAGAGAAATGAAGTCCTGATACTTGCTACAGTATGGGTAGCCTTAAAACATTTTACTGGATGAAATAAGTCAGTTACAAAAGGACAAATACGGTATGATTCCATAGACATGAAGTAGCTAGACTAGGAAAATCTATTACCGATTGCTAGAGATGGGAGGGAAACCCATAGAGGTTAAATGCTACAGCTGCTAATTGAAAGATCAGCAGTTCAAATCCACCAAGTACTCCTTGGAAACTCTGTGGAGCAGGTCTACTCTGTCCTATAAGGTTGATATGAATGGAAATCTACTTGATGGCAGTGGTTTGGATTTTGTGGGTAGAAATGGGAGGGAGGGGGAAAGAGGAAGTCATTGCTTAGGGGACACTGAGCTTTTGTTAAGGGTTTTGGAATAATTTGGAAATTAATAATAGTGATTGTTGAATAACACAGTGAATGTAATTAATGTCACTGAATCATATATAAAAAAAATCTTGAAATGGCAAATGTTTTTTGTATATATACAAAGCACAATAAAATGAACAAAAAGAATTCATGGATCTTGGGTAGGAACCTTGCACTGGAATTCTAAAACTCGGTAGCAGAGAGGGAAGGGACCTTGAAGATTCATTCTTCTCATTTTAGAGAAGTCTGCATCTGTAGGCACTATTGGTACCTGGTTTGCTAGACCAGGCATCAAGTTCCAGCTATTGTTGTTGTTAGGTGTCACTGAATCACTTCCAACTCAGAGCAATGCTATGTACAACAGAACAAAACACTGCCCAGTCCTGTGCCATCCTCACAATTGTTGTTATACATGAGCCCATTGTTGCAGCCACTGTGTCAATCCATCTCGTTCAAAGTCTGCTTTTTCGTTGACCTTCTACTTTACCAAGCATGACGTCCTTCTCCAGGAACTGGTCCCTCCTGATAACTTGTCCAAAGTATGTGAGACAAAGTCTCATCATCCTTGCTTCTAAGGAACATTCTCATGGGATTTCCAAGATAAGATTCATTTGCTCTTCTGTCAGTCCATAGTGTATTCAGTATTCTTCACCAACACCATTATTCAAAGGCATCTATTCTTCTGGTCTTACCTTTTCATTGTCCGGCTTTTGCATGCATATGAGGCATATGAGCTATTAGTACAGCTTATTAAAGGGAGTTTGAGTGCAGTTTGGTATTTCTACCTCATCACTTGAGCCTCCAGAGGGGAGGAAGAGTGACTTGATCTTCTCAGTGAACTCGAGAAGAATCACCTGGGCTTGCTTCACTTGTCTTCACCTTGTTTCAAGGAAGCATGCTGTCCCTCAGGCCACATAACTCTTCCCCTCTCTACTTGGTGAGTCTCACCCAGATGGGCCCCTCTGGGTTCACTGTTATCCATGAAAATGTTGACATTTTGGCCTCCATCAGCTGCTCCTTGGTTTTATTTCCCAATTTGTCCTGAACTCATGCAGGAAAAGGTACCTCCTTCTGTTAATTGTATCTTACAAATACATAATTTATAATGTTTTGTAGCCTGTCTTCTTTTTCACTGAATAATATGCTGTGGTGTGCCTACATGTCAGTAAGCACTCTGGATTTCAGAGGAATTCTAATGGGAGATGGAGAGAAAGTGAAAGAGACAGAGACATAGAGACACATAGGAATGAAGGCATTAAAGGAGGAAGTAAATGGCTAAAGGGAGAGGAGGTGGGAGGAAGGGAAAGGGAGAAAGACAGAGACACAGTGAGACAGACAGAAAGAAGGGAAGGAAGAGGAGGCAGTGAAGGAACCAAAGTTTTAGAGAAGCTGAATCGTGACTAGGAGGGATGTGCAAGAGTCAGGGCAAGGGTGGCACTTTGGTCATGGGTCAGCTCAGGGGTATTTTACCACATTTGGTGAGTTTCCTGCGAGCCAATCTGAGTGTTCTGGAACCTCAGAGGTGATGTGAGACCCCAGGGTAAATAAAAAAACCAAACCTTACGCCATGACCCTAGAGGACAGGGTAGAACTGTTTTCCATAGGGTTTCCAAGGCTGTAATCTTTATGGAAGAAACCTGCCACATCTGCCTCCTGGAGTGGCTGGGGGGTTTGAACTGCCAACCTTTCAGTTAGCAGTTGCCAGGCTCCTCCCCAGGGATTTAAAAGAACAAAAACTAAACAACCCAGATCCATGCTGCTGTTGAGTCAATTTCAACTCATAGAGACCCACAGTGTTTCCAAGGAGCATCTGGTGGAACTGAGCTGCCAGTCTTTCGGTTAGCAGCTGTATCTCTTAACCAGAGGGCCACCAGGGTTTCCTTCTAGTGAACAGATTCCATTTATGGCAGACTGCAGAGGTAACCAGATACCCAGCCCCCACTGGCTCTCTGTATACAACAGGCTTCTTGGTTCTTTAGCATCCGAGTGCGTTGCCTTCAAGAAAGGAGAACAATTTGGGTGGTCAGTCTTGTAAAATACGATTTTTTTCTTTACATTTCAATGGAATTTCCAATTCAAACTTTTTTCTTCTTTGTTTTACAGAATTATTCTCAAGTTACACCAGGACCACTTCTTTAGCCAGCTCCCCCGTCTCAGATCCCTCATCCTCAGTTGAGATCAGGGCTTTTCTTCCCTGCTCCCATCATACCCAGGGACACCTCTCTCACAGTACTTAACATGCTGTATGGAAGTTACCTGTAAGTTCATCCTTGGCAGGTGCTGGGTGTTACTCATTTGGGTCTCACTAGAGCCCAAGTGGCAAATTATCTGGTCAGGTCATCCTCAAGCCATACCCAGCAAAGCTCCTGCAGTTCCGAGGAGATGCCATAACGAGCCCTTGGAAGGAAGAGATGGAGGGAACTCCAGATTCCAACCAGATCACCTCTGCTTTTTCTTTCTCATGTACTGGGCTTCTAAATGAGATTTCACTTAAAGAAAGATTTCTCTTCTTGCCTGAGTAGCATCAAAGGCTAAGTGCTCAGCTGATAACTAAAAGGTTGGCAGTTCAAGTCCATCCACAGGCACCTTGGAAGAAAGAACTGATGATCTGCTTCTGAACAATGAGCCACTGAACACCCTGTGGAGCATAGTTTTACTCTGACAGACACAGAGTCACCATGTGTCAATCAGGTTCAACTCAAGAGGAAGGGTTTACTGGCTCCTTTAAAGTAAAAAGTTCAAGAAACAACAATCTAGTCCATTTCTTTGGTGTATATGGATTTTTACATATTCAGGAAATCTGTAAAGGACACAAAGTTTAATTTTTGTGCTTCAATCTGCTTCTTTCGACCCTTCTTCAGTTCCTATCTTGCTTAATGCTCCTTATGCTAACCCTTCCCTCCCAACCTTTGGAGAACTCATCTCAGAAAAGGAATAACCACTGCAGAATGAAAACCATTGCCCTCTATTAAAGCACCTTCATCAGAACAAGCAAGAAGACAATTTTTAGGAGGAACAGAAGCCTTTATTGCAACTCACCCTGATTTTATTCTCTTAAATCACAATCAAGTCAGCCAAGTGCTGTCGAATTGGATCCGACTCATGGCGAAAATCAAGTCAACAAGTATTTTTGTATCAGGGCTTTAGGTGACACTGAAGTACACAATAGAGTTCCTTCCTGCTGTTTTACAGGTAAATTGTGAAGTTGGCTTTATATATGAACACCTTGGATTTTAAGTGTCCCTAATTTAGGACCTGGCTATAAAATTTCCCTGTACTCTTTGTAAGTGAAAACAATGATGTGTGGGGAAAGGAACAAGGACCTGGGCTCCGAAGACCTGGATTCTAGTTCCCATTCTCCGCTTTATACCATGTGATCTTAGACCATGATTAATCTCTGACTCTTGGGTTTCTTCTCATCATTCTTCTGGTTATCAAACAATATGATTTATGTGAACATCTTTTTCTAAACTGTAAAAATCAAAAAGCTGTGGCCCTGGAGTCAATTCTGACTCATGGCAACCCATGTGTGTTAAAATAGAACTGCGATCCGTGCGGTTTTCAGCAGCTGATTTTTGGAAGTAAATCACCAGGTCTTTCTTCCAAGATGCCCCTAGGTGGACTTAAACCTCCAGTCTTTTGGATAACAGCTGAGTGTTTAATTCTGTATACCACCCAGAAACTCCAACTATAAAGACCTATTTTAAAAAATGATGATTACTGATACGATGCCAAACCTCAGCTTGAAGAGAGGAGGTCATTCTATCTTACCAATATCAGAGGGCACTTTGTCCAGGACAGATGAGGTCTCTGGGGCTTCAAAATGTGCTTTTGACAGATGGCCTTGGCCTTATTCCTATTCCTGAAAAGAAGTTGTTGTTGTTCTTGTTAGGTGTTGTCAAGTGGATTCTGACTCACATATATGTATAACAGAACAAAATCTTGCCTGGTCCCTGTGCCATCCCCACAATGGTAAGTGTATCTGAGTCCACTGTGACAGCCACCAGTCGACTTGTCTCATCAAGAGCCTTCTTCTTTTTCCCTGAGCCCCTGCTTTATCAGGCATGAGCGCCTGTCATAGTCTTTTAGTGCTACTTTAACAGAAATACCACAAGTGGATGGCTTTAAGAAGACAAATTTTATTTGTCACAGTTCAGTAAACTCAAAGTCCAAATTCAAGGTGTCAGTTCCAGGGGAAGGCTTCCTCTGCTGGCTCTGGAGGAAAGTCCTTGTCATTTTCCTCCTGGACTGGAAGCTTCTGAGGTGCAGGGACCCCAGTCCTTGCCAAAGGATGTGCTCAGCTTCCGGCACAGCTTCTTGGTGCTATGAGGTCCCCAAACCCCTCTGCTGGCTTCTTTCCTCTATAGCTCAAGAAACTGCCTCAAGGCACAAAACAGTCTTACACATTGAGTGTAAGATTGGTGCACTCTATCCACCCTCTTAAACATCGCAGAGGCAGGATTTACAAAATGGGGGATATCAGACAATACCAGGAACCATGGCCCAGTCAAAATACCACACAAATTTTGGGGGGAACACAATGTAATCTACGAGTGTCCTTTTCTAAAAGTTGATCCTTCTTGATAACATACCTAATATAAGTGAGACAGTATTACTGTCCTCTCTTCTATTCTGGCTATATTTTCTTCAAGACAGATTTGTAGGCTCTCCTAGTGATAACCCCAGGTTCTGGGGTATCCTCTGTCTGATTTATCTACGCATGTTGGACAGGGTGATGCAGAAGGGAAATTCAAGACAACACAAACTAGCTTGGCTTCTTTCCAGCGAGGGCTTCCCAAAACTGGAGCTTATTAATCCCTGTCCCTTACTAATGGCCTGGAGAATGACCAATGGCTTTATTGGAGTAGGGTGCTGACAGCCAGCAGCAGCCACACACAGCAGACAGATCTGTGAGGCCCAAGTCTGTTTCCCTGCCTCGCCAGCCCCTGGTTGGGGGGACAACCAGGAACAGATAAGCAGAATACCGGTGAGGAGACCAGGGGCACTCACTGGGTAGCTCACAGCCCAGATTTCAGGAACAGAAATGAACTTGCAAAAGTAGCAGCTAAAAAAGTGGGCAAACCTAGACTAGAATTGTTTACTGCTTATTCCACATCCAAATGCCTTTCCATGGCATCATTTTTCTCACATCTTAGAAGGAGAACACATGCTAGTCTTTCATGACCCTCGCCTTCCTATTCTTTCTTTCCCTTCTGTAAGTGCTGTGGACGCCTCACCCAGGCTTGTGCCTGGCCACCAGAGAGACACATGTTATGAGAAAAAAAGAATTCCCACAGCCTACCAGTGTTGACTTAAATTATTCTTCTAGAATGTTACTGTCAGCCTGTCATACTGTAGAGGCTTGAGTGTTGCTATGACGCTGAAAACATGCTGCCAATATTTCCAATACCAGTAGGGTTACCTGCAATGGATGGGTTTCAAAGGAAAAAGAATTAGCAATTTACTTCAGAAAATTAGCCAATGAAAATCCTATGACTCACAATAGAACACCGTCTGGCATAGTGCTGGAAGATGAGCCCCCAAGGCTGGAAAGACTCTCAAAATGCGCAGTGGCCACAACTGTGGACTCGGGCACACCGACCATCAGAAAGGTGGCACAGAGCCAAGCAATGTTTCCTTCTGTTACACAGCCATGAAACCAAACCAAACTCACTGCTGTCGAGTCAGTTCTGACTCATAAGAACCCTACAGGACAGGGTAGAACTGCTGCATAGGGTTTCCAAAGAGCACCTGGGTGATTTAGACTGCCAGTCTCTTGGTTAGCAGATGCAGCACTTAGCCACTATGCCACTAGGGCTTCCAATGATATAGATATAAACTCCTCAATCACCAAACAAAATAAAAAACCAAACTCTTTGCTGTTGAGTCAATTCTGACTCATAGTGACCCTATAGGACAGAGTAGAACTGCCTGTACAGTTTTCAAAGCTATAAGTCTTTACTGAAACAGACTGCCACATCTGTCTCTTGTGGAGCAGCTAGTGGGTGTAAACTACTTACTGTTCATTTAGCAGCCCAGTGCTAGCCAAGGCTCTATTACTGACACATAAAAAAAAAAAACAAAACAGTTCCATCAAATTGATTCTGATTCATATCAACCCTGTAGGACACGATAGAAGTGCCTTGCAGGGTTTCCAAGGAGTAGCTGGTGTCTTGAAACTGCTGACCTTTTGGTTATTAGCTGAGCTCTTAAGCACTGCACCACCAGGGCTCCGTTGTTAATCACAGAACCCCAAACTAAAGTCAGTGTAGATTAAATAGCATCAAACGAATAAAACAAAGTTCAAAATGTCTTTAATTAAATATAATGGACTATGTGGTTTGGCTGAAAGTCGATTGCTACTCATAAAGTGACAGTCATAGTTTAGATTCTCTAGTCCTACCTGACACATACCAACTGGCTCTGTTGGAAGAAATGCAGAACCTTGGTTTAACAATATCATGTGGCCTTCATTCAAAACCAACACATCATTTTTGTATTGCATCTGGTTCTACTCTTTGCTCATTAGTTTATGCCAATTAAAGTATTACGACTTATTGCCAAAAGCTGAGGATGACCTTGAATTGCAGCCCGCAGTTCTAAGGTGTCGTCTAATGATCCTGAATATGCTTACCCTTTGTTTAAACTTACCATAGAAGTGAAAAAGAACAAATGTAAAGATGCTCTGTGCTAAAGTGATGGCTCCCCACAGAAAATGTCCAGTGGTGGCTGTTTGGTCTTGGGACTTTGTGAGGGAAAGATTTCTCATAAGACGGCAAATGGGCATTTTGCTCCACACTGCCCCCCTGTGGTACCCTCCGTCACCACTTCTTAACCTGTGTCTTCACCTTCTCAACAGTCCACAGAAGGGTGCCTCTGTCTGAGGAGGGTGAGGGGAGAAACGATAGTAATAGGTGAAGTTGGCTGGGTTGAAGGTCTTGGGGCAGCAGACAGAAGTGGGGACTGAAATAACCTATAACCAGATCCCATGGAGTGGATTTTGACTCAAGTCAACCCCATTTGTGACAGAGTAGAACTATGCTTCATAGGATTTTCTTTTTTTATTGTGCTTTAGATGAAAGTTTACAGCTCAAGTTAATTTCTCATTCAAAAATTTATACGCATATTGTTGTGTGACGTTGCTTGCAATTATTGCAACGTGATAGCATGCTCTCCCTTTTCCACCCTGGGTTCACTGTGTCCGTTCCTTCCTGTCTTCTTGTCTTGCTTTTGGATCCATTTGGTCGAGTCCCTCATGTGTTTTAATTTTTTGTTTTATGGACTTGTCTAATCTTTGTCTGAAAAGTAAACTTTGGAACAGGTTTCAATTCTAGGTTAGCAGACTGTAGTTTCAGAGATCCATCAACCTGTCAGAGCATTAAGTCTGGTCTTTTTACAAGAATTTAGATTCTATTCTGCATTTTTCTCCTGCTTTGTCTGTGACTTCATGTTCCCTGTCAGGGTGGTCATTGATAGTAGCCAGGCACCATCTAGTTCTTCAAATCTCAGATTGGTTTCTGTCGTGAAGTGAATTGTGTCCCCCTCAAAATATGTATAGTAATTGGGCTGGGCTGGGATTCCCTGTATTCTGTGATTCCTCTCCATTTTGTGTTTTGCTGATGTTGTAAATCCTACTCTGTGCCTTTGGTTAACAGAGTGGATTATGTTAGAGAGGACTAGGGTGGGACTGTAAATCCCTTCCTAAGATCACCTCCCTGCTCCAATGTAAAGAGAGTTTCCTTAGAGTATGGCTTGCACCACCCTTTATCCTTTCGTCCTGCAAGAGATAAAAGGAAAGGGAAGCAAGCAGAGAGTTGGGAACCTCACATCATCAAGAAAGCAGCACCAGAAGTCGAGTGAGTCCTTCAGACCTGAGGTTCCTGGGCCAAGGTGCTCCCTGACCCAAGACTGATGCAACCCAAGGACTTTCCTCTGAAGCTCCAGAGGGAAAGCCTTCTCCTGGAACAGACACCTGAATTTGGGCTTGTAACCTACTGCATTGCATAAGAATAAACTTTTCTTTACAGTAGCACTAGATGACTAAATAGAATAAACTTTTCTGTTAGAGTAGCAGTAGATGACTAAAACAGTTCCATAGGGTTTTCAGTCGCTGATGCTTTGGAAGTAGGTCACTTGGTCTTTCTTTCAAGACATCTCCGAGTGGCTCAAACCTCCAATCTTCTGTTTGACAGCTGAGGAGTTAACTGTTCGTACCACCCAGGGACTCACTGAGGTAACCTAGGATGTGGTTAGGTGGGAGCTCTCTTTCTCATGTGACCGTCCCTCCCTTGCTCCTGACTCCTACAGGTACCAAGATTATTGTTGAAAAGTAGCACAGTGTTTATCCTTGAGGCAGAGTCTCAGGCCTGAGAGTGGGCTGAGGTACCTTCTGAGGCAGGTGATTGGAATGGAAAGGAAGAGACTCAGAAGGCAGAAGCTGCAAGTGGTGCAAGGCCTGCACAGGGACCTGCCTCCCTGCTTCCTCTGGTCTCCTTCTTGATGCCACCTCTTTGCAGCTCCAGCTTCTCAGGGAAGCTGGAGGGGGTGTCTATCCCAGGAGCAGAGTTTAGACTAGGAGGCCACTGGGAGAGCTGAGGGTTCTCTAGCTCCTCACTGAGCCTGTGTTAACACATAGCCCGGGCCCTGGTGGTGGAGAGAGTGTTCTCTGAGGGCTTCAGGGGATCTCAGACACTGAGAGCTGGAATCCTGTCCTGCTCACTATTCTGTCCCCACGCCCACCCCAAAGGGTCAGCATTCTTCCCATTCATGAAGACTTGACTAAGATGCAGTTTGGAATCACACAGACCAGTGGCACCAATTGAGCTACATTTCTCAATGCCTTTGAGTTTCAGCTCTGTCACCCTAAGATCGAAATGAGTGTGCATTTTCCTGGGGCATATGGTGGTAATTGCCGTAACATCTTTAAGATGCAGGACTCAGTACGTGGCTTGTGTAGGTGGTCAGTGATTGTAGGGCCCCAGTGACTTCCCTGGACATTCCAGCCCTGTTCAGGTTACATCCTAGTTCTAGTAGGACACTGTTTGAAAACACCTGTGAGTGTTTAGAAACTCGTACTCCAGGGCGAACCCCTCCGCTCTAGCTATAACCATACTGGGAACTCCATGACCTTTACTCACTCTGGCCACTGGTCATCGGCTGGATTATTGGAGAGTCAAAGACCCTGCCACTCTTCCCTCAAACAAGGACAATCCTGCGTTTTATATCATGGTTGTCATTTTTTCCCCCAAACAACTTTCCCATGCCTGGAGCTGTCCTTTGGAACTGTGTTATGCTCCAGCCTAGAATTGTGGGGAAGCCAAAAGCTATTTTGAGATTTTCTTTAGCCTCCTGGCTATTTCAGGCTCCAACTTAGACATGGGGAGAGAACCCAGCACTCTCTGTCCATGTCTCAGCCACAACTTCCAAGACTGGCCCTTTAATATGCTCCTGACACCTGCAGATCCAAAATAGCCCTGGGCATGGAGGTGGTAACTGGAACTAGCCTGGATAGGGGGGAGACGAGTGTGTACCACCCAGCCTGAAGCTGGCTAGAGAGTTCTGGAAGCCTTAGACCTGGAGCTTGAGACTGAGGTCCAAAAGGGCAGCCAGGGTTACATCTCCCCCATAGGAGTTGGCAGGTTTGGGGAGGCAGATGATCCATGTGAAACAGCAGTAACTTCTAGTGCCAGCCAGATGAAAGAGGAACCTGTCTTCTGCCTGCCAGGTTCTCAGTTTGTATGCCTACTTCTGGACTAGCATTCATTCATTTATTCCATAAATGTTATTGAGTACCTACAATATGTCGGACACTGTTTAGATTCTGGGTTTACAACTGTGGGCAGAACAGATGAAATTTCTTGTTCTTAGGAAGATTCTAGTGGCTAGGATCAGAGAGACACAGTGCTGTAAGGGCAGGTGGCATTGAGGACGGAGAAGTGAGATCATGAGGACTAGATGAAACTTTACTTCTTGGGATTCAGTTCAACCTGGTCGTTATGGCGCACATTCATTTACAAGTTTGGAAACCCTGGTCGTGTAAGGGTAAAGTGCTGTGTCTGCTAACCAAAAGTTTGCCAGTTCGAACTCACCAGGTGCTCCTTGGAAACTCTATGCAGCAGCTCTACTCTGTCCTGTAGGGTTGTTGTGAGTTAGAATCAGCTGAATGGCAGTGGGGTTTTCATTTACAAATTTAGAGCTGGGTACAGCACAGTGGGAGCCCCGGTGGTACCATGGTTAAGCGTTCAGCTGCTAACCAGAAGGTCAGTGTTTTCATTATCTAGTGCTCCTGTAACAGAGATACCACAAGTGGAAAACTTTAACACAGGAAGGTTTATTCTTACACAGTCTGGTAGGCTACAAGTTCCAATTCAGGATGTCCACTCCAGAGGAAGGCTTTTCTCACTGTTGGATCTGGAGGAAAGTCTTTGTGTTGCGTCAGTCTTTGTTCAGGGGGCATCTTTGCTCAGAAACCTCAGGGCTGAAGGGCATGCTCTTCTCCCAGTGCTGCTTTCTTGATGGTGTGAGTTTCCAAATTTTCTGCTTACTTCCCTTTCCTTTTATTTCTTGTTTGGTAAGATAATAGGGTAAAAGGTGGTACAAGCCACTCCAGGGTAACTCCCTTTACGGTGGGGCAGGGAGGTGACCAGGAGAAAGGATTTACAGTCCCACCCTAATCTCTTTAACATACAGCCCAGGAAAATGGCAAAATGGAAGACAGTCATAAAATATTGAGGATCACAGCCCAGCCAAATGGCTATACACATTCTGCGGGGACATAGTTCAATCCCTGACAGTCAGCAATTCACATCTACTAACTGTTGTGTGGAAGCACCCCGGGGCAGTTCTATGTTGTCCAATAAGGCGGAATCACCTTGACAGCGGTGGGTTTGATTTAGTCTTTGTTTCCTTTCCTTTAATCGTGCAATGGCCAAGCATGCCAAAAGCAAGCTGTGTTCGACAGGATGATTCGATGTCAGAGATGGAAGGCACTTTGAAGTCAAGTCATTCAGAGCAAGATTCTTTCTACAACAGCCCAAGTGACTGGTAAACTGGACTGAGCTCCAGCCTGTGGGGGTTCTAGAGCACTCACTGCATTGTGAGGCAACCCACTCAAGGGCTGGACCCTACAACAGTTCTTTAGTCCTTCCTTCTTTGCAAAGAATTATCTGCTCCCAGCTGCACATCCAGCAGCCTCCTCGTGGATCTCTTTCTCCAGCACGACCCCACACAAGTGGGTTCTGATTTGCTTTATTCTCCTCTAATAAACAAACATATTCCAGCCAAGCTGTGGCTATCTATTCTGCATTCGTGCACCTTGCGGCTCACTCACCTAATACATTGCTTGTCTCATTGTTTGAGAATATATCTGTCTCCTGCTTGTCTGTGCCACTTGGTAACATGGGACTGGCACACACTAGGTGCTCAGTCAGTGACTGCTGCGTGAGTGCTAAAGGAACTGATAATGCTTACCTATTTTTGTAAGATGGCACGAAGAAGCTTGGTTGCTTATTATTTAGTAGCTGCCACCTCACATAAAGGAAATGGTCCACTTTTGTCCTTTCTGCAGTCTGGGTTGTTGTATTAATGTGGCATATGGCATTCAACAAGTATTTGTGACTTCTGAGTGTAATTGTTTGAAAGCTTTTCTGTAGACTTTAACTAACATTCTTGGCCCACTGAGAGTGAAACAGCTGAGGTTGGAGGCACACTGATGTCTTGGTATCTTAACTGTCCTTGGTCCATCCTCTGAAGAACTGTTCTGGGAAATTCAGGAAGATAAGGAGTACTTATCCTTAATGTCCATTGCTGGGACCTTGCACCTGCTTATGGCTCTGTGACTTGATCCTTCCTCTCTGAAGATGCTGCTGTCACAGGAGCTCAGCCTGTGACAACTGATGACCAATGTGTCATTTGGACAGCCCCTGAGAGCAGCGATCCAGGAGGATTCTTCAATGTTCCTGTAACTGGTTCAGTTGCTAAAAGATCCAGAGGGCTCACAACTGGCCACAAGAAGATTTCTGTCGAAAAAGCTCTCCCTGAACCCCACCTGAGCACAGACCCTCTAGCCAGAAGGTGAATAGTCAAGCAAAAACACCTGTGGATTCCTCAACACCTGATGTTTGGTTGGATAATCTTTCTTAAATCTCCATTCCCTTCCATTCCAATTAAAGATGTTCTGTCCACAACTTCTGTTTCAGTTAGATCTTCAACTGGTGGCCTGATGGCTAAATAAGGCCAACAGACTTTTCTTTCTGTCCAGAATAGGACTTGTTTTTCTTCCTTCAATTAAAAATGTGTCTAGGCAAAGTAAGCATTTTCTACTTGTCACAGTGACAGTTTCTGCTTGTGAAAGTTTCACCAGCACTGTCACATTGTACAGAGCAAGTCAGAAGCAGTGTGGTTGTGGGGAGCACGGTGTGTGAGCTTCAGTTCTGGATCCTTCACTCACTAGCTGCGTAACTCTTGGGTGAGTTACTTAATATCACTGTACCTTAGCTTCCTCATCTGTAAAATGGGAATAGTGATAATATTCAATAGTGCCTATCTTATAGATAAAGAGTCCCTGGGCACAAAGTTTTAAGCATACTGCTACTAAGTGAAAGGTTGGCAATTTGAGTCTACTGAGAGATGCTTCAGAAGAAAGAGAGCTGTCAACTTCCAAAAAACCAGCCACTGAAGGCCTTATGGAACACAGTTCTATTCTGAAATTCATGGGGTTACCATAAGTTGAAATCAACTTGATCGTAATGGTCTTGTTTCTGTCTGATATGACATAGATGTTATAATCCCATCATTGTAAGGACTGAACTAGTTAATACATACAAGGTGCTTAGTACAGTGCCTGGCCCATTAGGCATTTGCTATGGGATTGTTTTAGGGTCTGAAGATAAACCAGGGGAAAAAGAATTAGACAAATTTCTGTCCTATAACATTTAACTTCCAGTAAGGATGTGGAGAAGATAGACAACCAATTGTCAACACAATGATGAAGCTATGAGAAAGAGAAAACCAAGAAGTGGGATAGAGGGAGCTGAGGGTACAATTTTAAAAAGAATGGTCAATGAGGGCCTTGCTGAGAGGATGACCCTGCAGGAAAAATCTGGAGGTGAGGGAAGGAGCAGGTGGCTATCTGGAGGGAAGAGTGTTCAGGCAGATGGAACAGCAAGCACGATGGCTTTGAGGCTATCCATAATGTTAGATAAAATGTCAGCTATTTTGATTGTTATTTGCCTGATCCCCAAAGGCATTTGAGTTACTTATGTTGCTAAACTATTGTTGATAGTAGCTATGGAAACTAGTGACTCTGGTCTTGGCTGGGAAATGGCACAGGGTGGTAGAAAGAGTGTAGATGGTACTGAGAGTGGTTTTTAGCTCTTGAGGCTGAGCTCCCAAGGCAGGGGCCATCACTTGATAGACACCATCTATACCTGTTCATTGAAAGTGCACATGTATGCTTGAAGGCTGGCTTGCTCTGGATTGTGGGGGTTAAAAGAAAGTAAGGACTCATGATGGAAAGAGCAAGGGGTGAATTGACTCAATGACGGGAGAAAGCTTTGCTTTTGAGCCCCGTGTTTCCAGTTGTGCTGATGAATCTAGGTCAAAGGCTGATGGCTTTGTAGGAAGTTTTGTTTCCAGTTTATTAGAATCGGTCAGGTGGTTTAATTGCAAGGCTAGCTCCTATTTTGATGCTCATCGAAGCAGATTGGAGACATTTTTGCCTGAGTTGCTATTTTAGCAGGCAACAATTTGTGTGCCCACCAGGAAACCAGGTTTGGTATGAAAATAGAGACTTTTCTTGGTTTCTTGTGCTCAGGAACCAGCAGTAGCTGGCTTCCCATGAATGTGTGCTGCTTCTTGTCTGGAAAACAAGGCCAAAAAAAGTGTCTGGGGAAATGGCGCTTGATCAACAGCTGCCAGGGCTGTGTGCTATTTGGAGACATAGGAGAAGTAGGAGGAGAAACACTCTGGTCAGGCTTTTGGGCCAAATGAGGATAATGATGCCTGCCCTTGCATGATGATCGACAGGACTATGTAAGGTGAGGTTGTGCCAGTGAATGTCCATTTTTTTCCTTCTCTGAAACATGGAAAGAGCTCCCTGAAAACTGATCCGCCTCCTAGGGAGCAAGATAAATGAGAAAGCTTTCTCTCTGGGGGTAAAGAATGGAGAGAGGAAGGCAATCAGGGAACAGCGCTGGGGAGTGGGATTCTCAGAGACGCAAGTCGGGTCAGCTGGACCCCACTCTCAGGGTGAGAATCTGAACTGGTTGCTGCAGCTAGGATAGCTGTCCCTGCCTGTTCGGGTCATCTAGTGCTGCCCTAACAGAAATATCATAGAGTGGATGGCTTTAACAAAGCAAAGTTCATGCTTACACAGTCTGGAAGGCTCCAAGTCTGAACTCACGATGTCCGCTCCAGGGGGAGGCTTTCTTTCTGTCCACCCTGCAGGAAAGTCCTTGTGCTGTATCGGCCTTTGGTCAGGGAGCATCTTGGCTCAGGAACCTCAGGTCTGAAGGACATGCTGTTCTCCCAGTGCTCCTTTCTTGATGGTGTGAAGTTCCCAATTCTCTGCATGCTTCTCTCTTTTTATCAGGCATCAGATGAAAGGAGAAAGAGTGGTGCAAGCCACACTCCAGGGAAACTCCCTAAGCAAAGGTGTGGCAGTCCCACCCTAATCCTCTTTTAACGTAATAATCCTATCTATTAGCCACAGGCAGAGATTGGGATTTACAGCATCAGAAAAGTCACAAAATGGAGGGCAATCACAGAATACGGGGTAGGGGGTGGAATCCTGGCCCTGACAAATTACTACACATATTTTTGGGGGGACACAATTCAATTCATGACACTGCCCTTTCTCCTGGTGCTCCTATTGAAAGCTGAAGCCCCATTAAAAGCTTGTGAGGGGCCATACAAAACACACCATTGGTCCCACCCCATTTGGAGTGACGGAGAATGATGAAAAGCAAAGACACCGGAAAATTATTAGTCCAAAGAACTAACAGACCACATGAATCACAACCTCAACCAGCCTGAGCCTAGAAGAACTAGACTGTGCCCAGCTACCACCAACAATCACTGTGGCAGGGATCACAGGAGTGGGTACCGGGTGGAGTGGGAGAAAAATGTAGAACAAAATCCAAAATGCCCCCAAAAGATCACAATTTCTGGTATGACAGAGTCTGGAGGAGTCCCCAAGACTATGGCCCTCGGGCACCCTTTTAATTCAGCACTGAAGCCACTTCCATAGACCACCTTTTGTCAAAGATGAGACAAGCCTATAAAACAAACAACACACATAAGGAATGTGCTTCTTACATCAGTTACTTCTACCAGGCCAAACGTATAACACCAGCCCCAAACCAAAGATAAGAAGGCAAAAACAGACAGGAAGACTGGACAAGTGTGTACAAGGAATCCCAAGGTAGAAAGGGAAGAGTGCTGACACATTTCAGGAACTGCAACCAACGTCATGAAACAATTTGTGTATAAATTGTTTAATGAGAAACTAATTTTCTCTGTAAAATTTCACCTGAAGCACAGTAAAATAAATTTTTTAAAAAGAAAAGAAAGCTTGAGCTTATGGGTGCCAGGCAGGATAAAAAACACGAGTCATAGGTGACAGGTAGGTTGATATACGGGTATTCTGTAGGCTCTCAATTTTGTTCTCATTTTCAAAAAATAGCTTAGCACATATAAGGTTCACACACACTGAGTAATGTCACTTGCAAATATCCTAAACCTTCCTCCACAAAAAGAGAAATATATTCCTCCTGAAAGTCCCTGAGTAGTACAAACAGTTATGAGCTTAAATGCTAGATGAAAGTTTGGAGGTTCAAGTCCACCCAAAGGCACCTCAGAAGAAAGGCCTGATGATCTGCTTGTGAAATATCAGCTACTGAAAATGTTGCTGAGCACAGTTCTCCTCTTCCTACCAGAATCCTAAACAGTGCAGAATACCAACAATTAAAAAGGGCATTGATGTCGCTAGAATAAGAGACTCAAATGACACCTGACTCTATTTGTTTCTTTTTTGCTTATCTCTGCCTGTCTGATCACTGTAACTCCAGTTCAACATGTGACTGTCAGTGCCTTTCTTTGCTGTAGGGGTATGGCCTTTTTCCTGGAGAAGAAATTCATGGTTTCAGCTTAAGTCAGGGACAGTCCCTGGGTCAGCTCACTCCAGGTGACAGGGTTATGCAGAAATGAGAATGTGATGCTCTTATTTACTTAGGAGAATGTGAGCATGCTGTTTACAGGTTTTTTTTTAAATTATGATTGAGTGAAAATGTACATTCCCATATAAATTTGCATGCTGACCTACATGCAGCTTCCAATGCTCTCCCTGCATGGTGACAGCACACTCTTCCTCTCTGCTCCATACATGTCTTATCTTCCCAACAGTCTCCTATCTTCTCCTCTCCACACATTCCCCATCTGCCAGTAGGAAGTCAACAGGACAACATCCTATAGATACCTAGAACCATAAAGTGCCCACACAATACGGTCACTCTGTGTCATCAAGTCCAATCCATTGCTGTCCGAAATGTTGACCTTCATTACGATTTACGGACAGGGGCAGTATCAGGACCAGGGCCCCTGCTCCCAAGAAGAACTCCGAGGCTCCTGGACCAGCAGTTGTGATCTTTTAGTGGAGATCTCAGGGTGCACCCCTATTTATACTTGTGTTGCCAGTGAGACTCAACTTTGTGATCTCCATCGTGGCTATCACTGGTGGTGGCCAGGCACCACCTGGTTCTTCCGGTCACAACTTGATGTAGACATCCACTCATGTGGGTCTCTGTCTTCTGGATTCTCTTTCTCCCATGTTGTTACGGACCTTGGTGATCATCCATTCCTGCTGAGTTGGGACCATTTGCTGTATCCTCAGATGGCAGCTTGGCAGCTTTTAAGACCCCAGACGCCACTCACCAATGTGGGGTGTGGAGAATCTTCATTAGCAAAACTCTAGTTGTGCCAATTGGCCTCGATTTCCCCTGACAGCATGGTCCATGGCCCCCTGCCCCAGCTACTCTGTCCTTGCAATATTGGATTAAGATGGGAGGAGTACACAAGTTGTATTGCAGTTCCATTAATGTTGATCTTCTTACTAATGTGTGCTGTCACCAATTTCACCCAACCAAATTTCTAACAACTATCTAATCTAAACCCTCCTTCCTCCCCCTTCCACCCTCCCCACCCTTGCATCATGAAAGAGTCTTTTCTGTTATGCATGAGTCCGCTTTTAAGTTCTTATAGTAGGGGTCTCATACAATATTTGTCCTTCTGTCGCTTACTACTTTCACTCAACATAATGTCCTCCAGTTGAAACCAGGTTAAGAGATGGTTCCTGCTATCATCGCTGTTCTTGATCATTGCATAGTGTTCCACTGAGTATATATACCATAGTTTACCTATCCATTCTTCTGTTGTTGGGCATCTGGGTTGATTCCATCTTTTTGCTATTGTGAACTGTGCTGCAATGAATATTCGTCTGCATGTATCAGTTGGTGTGAATGGCCTTGATTCTGTAGGATATATTCCAAGCAGTAGAATTATTGGGTCAAATGGTATATCTAGACACATTTTTTAAGGGAGCACCAGATTGCTTTCCAAAGAGGATATACCATTTTGCAATCCTACCAACAGTGTAGGAGAGTTCCAATCTCTCCACAGCCTCTCCAGCATTTAGTGTTTTGCATTTTTGGCCAACCCTGCTGGGGTGAGATGATATCCCATTGTCATTTTGATTTGAATTTCTTTAATAGCTAATGATAGTGAGCATGTCCACATATGTTTTTTGGCTGCCTGGATCTCCTCTTTAGAGAAGTGTCTGTCCATCTCCTTTGCCCATCGCTTAATTAGAGATGATTTATCTTTTTCTTATTGATATTTTGCAGTACTTTATAGATTATGGAGATCATGTGTTGGTCTGACATAGAGTTGCCAAATATTTTTTCCCATTCTGTAGGTGGCCTTTTAATTCTATAAATAAAGTCTTTGGATGGGCAAAAGTGATTGATTCTTAGTAGTTCCCATTTATCTATTTTCTCTTCTGTTGTGTGTGGTTTATTTGACAGATTTTGAAGTCTGTCTACATTGTGTATTAAACCTTCTATTGTTGTTCCTACTTTTTCTTGGATGAGCTTCATCATTTTAGATTTGATGCTTAGGTCCTTTATCCAGTTTGAGTTGGTTTTTGTATAAAGTATAAGATACGGGTCTTGTTTTAATTTAGTGCCGATGGACATCCAATTTTGCCAGCACCATTTGTTGAGGAGATTGTTTTTACTCCAGTTTAATGTCTTAGAGCCTTTGTCGAATATCAGCTGTTTGTAGGAAGATGGTGTCATCTGTGGGGTCTCAATTCTGTTCCATTGATCTATGTGTCTCTTTTTGTAAAATTACCAGTCTGCTTTGACTACTGTGGCTGTGTAATAGGTTCTAAAGTTGGATAGTGAGAGGTCTCCCAGTATGTTATTCTTCTTCAGTAGTGCTTTACTTATCCAAGGCTTCTTCCCTTTCCAGACAAAGTTCGCAATTTTTTCCTCCATCTAATTAAAAAATGTTACTGGAACTTGTATTGGGATTGCATTATATAAGTAGATTGCTTTGGGTAAAATAGACATTTTCACAGTGTTAAGTCTTCCTATCCATGAGCAGGGTAGGTTTCTCCATTTATGTAAGCCTCTGTTAGTTGCTTGTAGTAGGGGTTTGTAGTTCTCTTTGTAAAGGTCTGTTATTTCTCTGGTTAGATTTATTCCTAGGTACTTTATCTTCTTAGGGGCTATGGTATTGACTTGGTGATTTCTTCCTTAATAATCTGATTGTTCATATAAAGGAATCTTACTGATTTACTTATGTTTATCTTGTATCCTGAGACTTTGACGAACTCCTGTGTCAGTTTGAGTAGTTTCCTTACGGATTCTTTGGGATTCTCTGCATATGCAATCATATCATCTGCAAATAGGGAGATTTTTATTTCTTCTTTACTGATGCCAGCCAAGCCAGCCTGCCCTTTATTCCTTGGTCTTGTCTAATTGCTCTGGCTAGAACTTCTAGTACAACGTTGAACATGGAAAGGTGAGAGTGGGCATCCTTGTCTAGTTGTTGTTCTCAAGGGAAACTGTTTTAGTCACTCTACATTCAGGATGACGTAGGCAATTGGCTTTGTATAAATGGCCCTTATTGCATTGAGGAATTTGCCGTCTATTCCTTTTTTGCTGAGAGTTTTTAGCATGAATGGGTGTTGGACTTTATCAAATGCCTTTTCTGCATCAATAGACAAGATCAGGTGATTCTTCTCTTTTGTGGTATTTATGTGGTTGATCACATTAATTGTTTTTCTGATGCTGAACCAGCCTTGCATCCCTGGTATGAATCCAACTTGGTCAGGATGGATTATTTTTTGGATATGTTGTTGTATTCTATTGGCAAGAATTTTGTTGAAGATTTTTGCATCTAGATTCATGAGTGATATCAGTCTGTAGTTCTCCTTTTTTGTTGAGTCTTTCCCTGACTTTGGTATCAGGGTTATGCTGGTATCATAGAACGAATTTGGGAGTACTCCATCCCTTTCTATGCTGTGAAGTAGTCTCAGTTGTATTGGAGATAACTCTTCTCTAAAAGCTTGGTAGAATTCTGTGGTGAAGCCATCTGGGCCTGGGTTTTTTTTTGGTTGGCAGCTTTTGATAACTTTTTCAATCTCTTCCTTTGTGATGGGTATATTGAGTTGTTCTGCTTCACCTTGTGATAATTTTGGTAGGTGATATGAGTCAAGGAGTTTGTCCATTTCCTCCAGGCTTTCAAATTTGTTAGAATACAGTCTTTCATAGTATTCAGCTATGATATTTTTGATTTCTGCTGGATCTGTTGTGACAGCTCTCCTCTCATTTCTAATTTGGGTAATTTATTTCCTTTTTTGTTTTTCTTTAGTAAGTTTAGCCAATGGTTTGTTGATTTTTTCAAAAACCAGCTTTTGGTCTTTTCAATTTTTTCAACTGTTCTTCTATTCTCTAGTTCATTTAGTTCTGCTCTGATCTTTATGATCTGTTTTCTTCTGGTGCCTGAGGGCCTCCTCTGTTGTTCTGTCTCTGCTTGTTTAACCTGTAGGTTCAGTTCTTTGATTTGGTTTCTTTCTTCCTTCCAGATGTGTACATTCATGGAGATAAACTGACCTCTTACCACTCACTGCTTTAGCTGTATCCCATAGGTTCTGGTAGGAAGTGTTTTCATTTTCATTGGAATCCATAAATGTCTTCATTTCATCCTTGATTTCTTCTATAATCCATGGTTTGTTGAGCAAGGTATTGTTCAGTTTTCATGAGTTCCACTTTCAATTTATGTTTTTTCTGCTATTGATTTCAACTTTTATGGCTTTATGATATGAGAAGATGCTTTGCATTAATTCAATGGTATGGATTTTGTTGAGAATTGCTTTATGTCCTAACGCATAGCCTATTCTGGAGAATGTTCCATGAGCACTGGAGAAGAAGGTATAGTTGTCTGCTGATGGAAAGTTCTGTATATGTCAGTGAGGTCTACTTGGTTAATTGTGCAATGAGGTCTTCTGTGGTTTTATTGAGCTTTTTTCTAGATGATCTGTCCAATATTGAGAGTGGAGTGTTGAAGTCTCCTACTATTATTGTGGTGTGATCTATCTCCTTTTTGAGTGTAGTCAGTGTTTCTTTTATGTATTTAGGTGTTCTAATATTGGGTGAGTACATATTTAATATTGTTAAGTCCTGCTTAAGTATTGAACCTTTCAGTAATAAATAGTGTCCATGCTTGTCCACAATGGTGGATTTTACATTGAAATTGATTTTATCTGAAATTAGAATTGCCACACTTGCTCTCCTTTGTTCATTGTTAGCTTGGTATATATTCTTCCATACTTTGATTTTCAGTTTGTTCATATCTTTAAGTCTAAGGTGAGTTTCTTGTGGGCAACATATGAATGGGTCATGTCTTTTGATCCAAGATGTCCCTTGATGTCTCTTTACTAGAGCATTCAGTCCATTCACATTCAATGTAATTATTGATAGGTATGTGTCATGGTTGGAATTGTGTCCCCCCAAAAATGTGTGCAGCCACGTGGCTGGGATATGGTTCCCAGTATCTTGGGACTGTCCTCCATTGTGTGGTTTTGCTAACCTGTATGTTAAAGGATTAGGGTGGGGCTGTGAATTCCTGCTGTGGGGGAAGTTTCGCTGGAGTATGGCTTGCCCCACCCTTAAAGCTTTTAGCTTGTAAGGAATAAAAGGAAAAAGAAACCAAGGACAAATTCAGAACCTCGCTACCATCAAGCAAGCAGCACCGGGAGCAGAGCAAGTCCTTCAGACAAGAGGTTCTAGCGTAAGGACGCTCCCTGGACAAAGACTGATGCAATACCGGACTTTCCTCCAGAGCCGACAAGGGGAAAGTCTTTCCCTGGAGCGGACACCCTGGATATGGACTTGCTACCTACCGGACTGTGTAAGAATAAATCTTTCTTTGTTAAAGCCATCCACTCTGTGGTATTTCTGTTAGAGCAGCCTAGCTGACTAAAACAGTATGTGTTCAGTGTTGCCATTGTGATATGTTTATTTTTGTGTTGATGTTTTCTCTGTTGTTCTTATTAATCTATCCTGAGACCTTCTTCTTTGTGAGTTGATTTTTCACCTTTTTCAGGGTTGGTTTTGCAGTTGTTGAGACTCCTGAATTACATTTCTTAATGTGGTATGCTGTTTCTTTATTGTGCTTTACAGCTGCCCCTATGATCCCGCTCAATAAATTATATATAAACCCAATTTTGATTGCTACCAGTCTTGTCAACTTCCTCTCCATCTGATAACAACTGTAGTACATCCCTCTTTTTAATGTGATGAGATCATAGTTTACATGATATGATCACCAGATCATTTCTTTCACTTTTATAGCTTTGATTGTGTTTGGAGCCTTCCCTAACTGAGTAGGATTCTGGATAATGTGTTCTTCTAAAATACAAAGTTAGTGGTTTTGTTGTTCCAAGCCAAGAGACTCTTTCAGTATTTCTTGTAGCTTTGGCTTGGTTTTTATAAAGTCTCTGAGTTTCTGTTTATCTGGGAATGTCTTCATTTCATTTTCATATTTGAAAGATAGTTTTGCAGGGTATATAATTCCTGGTTGGAATTTCTTCTCCTTTAAGGCTTTGAATGTGTCATGCCACTATCTCTGTGCCAGCCTTGTTTCTGCTGAGAAATCCAATGAAAGCCTACAGGGTTTCCCTCTGAATGTCAGCTTTGCTTTCAGTCTTGTTGCCTTTAAGTGTTTCTGCTTATGTTTCATTTTGTTGAGCTTGATTATAATATGTCTTGTAGTTTTTCTGTTGAGATCTATTTTGAGTAGTGTTCAATACATATCTTGGATATCTATATTCTCTTTTTTCATAATTTCTGGAAAGTTTTGTGTCAGCAGCTCAGCAACAGTACTCTCTGTGTTCTCAGGTGTCTTGCCCTGTTCAGAAACTCCAGTTAATCGTAGATTGTTCTTCTTAATAGAGTCCCACATTCTTATTAATGCTTCTTCATTTTTCTTGTTTCTTTTTTCTGATTTCTCCTCATAGATGCTGGAGTCAGTGGCTCTGTCTTTCAAATCAAAAATTCTCTTTTCCGTTTGTACCATTCTGTTTTCTTAGCTTTAAATGGAAGTTTCTATGTCTTTGATTTTGTTCCTGATCTGTTTGATTTCAGAGTGCTGATGTTCCATCAGATTGAACAGCTTGATTAAATTTTCATTTTGCTCTGCTGCATTTTGTATAAGGTGTAGGAGGGCTATCTATATAATCCTTTTGTATTCACCTTCTGATAGTTTCAGAAAAGCTTCTTCATCTGAGAAGTTCTGAGGTGGTTTTTAGGGGGGCCTTCTGATGCCATGGATGACTTTTGGGTTGCCATCTTCTCCAACATTTGTTGCTTTTGGGCTTGATGTGGGTCAATAGGGACTGGGAGAGATGCTGTGATGACAGACCACAGTTGTTTCTCTAAGCCAAAAAGCCAGGTGCGGTCAAGTTGGATCCAACTCATGGCAACTTTGGGGGCCAGGGTAGAACTGACCCCCAGAGCTAGGACATCTTAAAATGAGAAGTAAGAAGTATTTGACAGCTTCCAAAGTCAGTCATGTTTTCAGGTATATACATCCCTCTTCCCAGCTGGCAAAGTAAGCACGTCTATATTTAACACCAGAGGCTATAAACTAGCACAAAATACAGAAAGGCTACTGTCCTGCTGGCCTCTGCTGTCAGGCCCCAGCTGTAGGCAATGCTGTGTAGAATTCTGCTGGGTAGACACTGCCTCCCAGCTCAGGAATTAGGTCCAGCTGAGGCTTCTGTATAGATGAATCCACCTCCCAGCAAAACAAGATGGCTCCCATGCAAGCTCGCCAGCTGGCTGGGACCAGGCTCTCAGAGGAAAGAGAGGCCAAGAATGCCCAAATGCCCAGAGTCCACAGCCTCCACCGCTGGGCCCCAGCCCCAGGTGACACTGCAAAATACCACCTCCCTGCTAGAAAAGCTCTCTCCCCCAGCAGGAGCCACCTGCCAGCCTAAGAACCAAGTCTGGCTGGGTCCTCTGCCTGGGCTTCTCTGTTTCCCTATAGGCCAGAGGAGCCAAGGTGTATAGAGTTGAAAGCCAGGCTTTCAGAACCTGGCAGTTATGCTTGCCCGTCCCATCAGCAGTGCGTTTGCGAGCACCAGCTAGTCAAGTCCCAGTTCTGCCTGCTGGCCAAGACAGAGGAAAAAAAAAAAATCGAAATGGTGAGTTATCTTTGGTTTGTGCAAGCCTGTGCTAACCGAGAGTGGGGCAGTGAAAAAAAGAAAGTTTTTCATTCAGTGGTATGAAGTCCAAATTAACAGCCCTATGCCACATCCCAGGGCTCACTAGGTATCCAGAAGCCTCCATCTAATTATCATTTTAGGTTGGTTTCCAAGGGGGATTTAGGGAGATGTACGTTTAGTCCTCGATCTTGACTCTGCCCCTCTGTGTTTACAATTGGATGGATGCCCACAATGCCTCTCATATCTAATGTCCAATATTTTACAAATGTTAGTGACATCCAAGGGACTGATGGTGCTGTCACATTTTCAGTAGGGTACAACTCACTGCCATAGAAGGCTGGAGAAACAACTTGAACTGAGAGGCTTCCCAAGGGGGAAGGGTAGAATGACACTTTCCTAACCTCTTCTTCAGACCCTCCTGTCTACCTCGTCCCCTTTCTTTCCCATCACCCACTATGTCATGAAAAAGATCTCTGCAGGTTGTTCTTACAGAATAACAAGGAAGCATGTGTGAGTATTTATGTTTCAGACACCTGGCTGCCACAGTTCACTTTGTACTGTTCCTTTCCTGTCTTTCCCTTCTTCTTATACCATTAATTGCTCCCTTGGTTTACAGCCTAGTCCCTAGATGGTGCAAATTGTTAAGCACGTGGCTTCTTGGGTTAGCTGATTTCAGGTGATAGGGGTGGTTTGCCTGAAAGATAAGAAAGGAACAGTACAAATTCGGTAGTTTCAATCCATCCAGAGGTGCCTCAGAAGAAAGTCCTGATGATTTACTTCTGAAAAGTCGCCACTGTAAACCTTTTGGAGAACAGTTTTACTGTGACACACCTGGGGTCTCCATGTGTTGGACCTGACTCTACAGGATCAGGTGAAAACTGTTCTTCTAGTGGTAGAAACTGACCTTGGGTCTCTATCTGGAAGGGAGGTTTATGGACTTATTCTGAGGCATCTTATACAATTTTAAGAGACTTGAAAAGGCAGAAGCAAGGGTAGCTTTGGAGCACACACAGTAGCAGTTCATGGACTCTATGACATAGTTAATAACTACAACCTCTCCAAATCCTTATGTTTCTCAAGTTCACATTTCACATTCCCAAGAGAATTATGTCATGGATTAGACTGTGTTTTGAGATACAAATGAAAGAAGCTAACCGATAGATTAGGGGACTTCATACCACCAACAAAGCAGTGCTGGGAGTAGAGCACATCCTTTGGAAAGGACCCAGGGTCCATGTACATCAGAAGCTTCCAGTTCAGGGGAAGACTGATGAGAAGGACCATCTTCCAGAGCCAGTAGAGAAACCCTTCCTCTGGATCTAATGCCCTAAATTTGGACACTTAACCTACTTGACTGTGACAAAATAATTTCTCTTTTTAAAGCCATCTACTTGTGGTATTTCTGTTATAGTGGCACTAGATGGCTAAGACAAATTGGTTGGCCTAGGCTCGAGTTGAGAATGTGCCCTGATCAAACAGCCAGTGGCATACCTGGTACCTGCACTGGGTCATTTTTTAATACCGCAGGGAAGTTTTACTGAAATCCAGCAGAGTCATCCATGGCAGACAGGTTTCAGGAAGCTTCCAGGCTAAGACAAACTAAAAAGAGGGACTTGGTAATCTACTTTTGAAAAAAGCAGGCTAGCATGGATAGCAGTGGAAAGTTGTCTGCTATAGTGCCAGAAGATAAGACCCTTATGTTGGAAGGCACTCAGAAGATGACTGGGAAACAGCTGCTTTTTCAAAGTAGAGTCAGCCTTAATAAGAAAAGCTTTTAGGAATCTTCATTCGCTGTTGTGGCATTTTTCAAAATGAAGTTAAACAGCTACAAATATCCATTAGTAATTGGAACATGTAATGTATGAACTATGAATCAAGGAAGTCTGAAAGTTGTCAGAAATGAAATGTAACACTTGAAAATCAATATTATAAACCTTGGTGAGCTGAAATAGACTGGTATTGGCAATTTTGAATCAGACAACCATCTTGTCTACTATACCAAGAATGACAAATTGGAAAGAAATGGCATAGCATTCATTGCCAAGAAGAACATTTCAAGATCTATCCTAAAGTACAACTTTGTCAGTAAGGAGATAATATCCATATGCCTATAAGGAAGACCAGTTAAAACCATTGTTATTCAAATTTACGCACTAACCACTGAGGACAAAGAGAAAGGAAGTGAGGATCTTTATCAACTGGAGCAGTGTGAAATTGGTCAAACATGCAGTCAATATATGTGTTGACAGCTACTGTGATTGAAGTTCAAAAGTTGGAAAAAGAAGGATCAATAATTGGAAAGTATGGCCTTGGTGATAGAAATGATGCTGGGGATTGAATGACATAATTCTGCAAAATCAGCTACCACTTGATTGCAAATAACTGTTTTCAACAACATAAATGATAATTGTGCACATGGATCTCACCAAAGCAAATACACAGGAATGAAAGAAACTCTATCTGTGGAAAAAGATGGTGGAGAAGCTTACTATCAGTCAGAACAAGGCCAGGGCAGACTCCAGAACAGACTATAATTGCTCCTATATGAGTTCAAGCTGAAGCTGAAGAAAATTAGAAGTCTATGGGAGCCAAAGTACTGCCTTAAGTATATACCACCTGAATTTAAAAACTATGTCAAGAATAGGTTTTAACCACTGTGGTGGTCAAGATTATGTCAACTTGGCTACTACCTATTTGGCTGCTGTATTAAGTGGCAGGGCGGGGTTTGTGGTGGCTCCCTGCCCCTCGGTTCTCATCTCGCGACCTTGGACTACAGCTGCTGATCGCTCACGTGGCCAGGAGCTCCTGCTCTCTTCTTCCGGTGTCTGGTTCCGGGACTTGAGCTAGCAGCTGTTGGGCTCATCAGTCCTTACAGTCGGCACTTGAGAGTCCTGCTCCCTGACCTGCCGATTCTGCATTTGCCAGCCGCTGTCACTTCGTCTCGCCACGAGCTTGGGATCCACTGATCTACACAACCGGTGATCTACAACTCTGGTCTCTGACTTGCTGACCTTGGGTTCCTCAGCTTCCGTGGACACGTGAGGCTTGTGCCAGAGTTTGGGACATTCAGCTTCTGTGATTACGTGAGCTGTTTCCTATATTTGTATCTATCTATCTGTATATATATATATATATATAATAAATCTTTCCTTGTACCTACACGTGTTACTGGTTTTGCTTCCCTAGAAAACCCAGCCTAAGACAACCACTGAACACTGAAGACAGAAGACCAGAGGAGTTGTGAGATGGCATAAAGGACATCATACATATATAAGGAAAGAGGTCATAAAAAGACAAGAAAGAAAGACCAAAATGGGTATCAGAAGAAATTCTGAAGTTTACCCTTGAAAGTAGGGCAGCTAAAGCAAAAGGAAGAAATGATGAAGTGAAATAGATGAATGGAAGATTTCAAAGGGCAACTTGTAAAGACAAAGTGAAGCATTATAATGAAAATGTACAAAGACCTAGAGTTAGAACAAAAGGGAAGAATGCATTCAGCATTTCTCATGCTGAAAGAAGAACTATAGAAAAATTCCAAGCCTGAAGTTGTAATACTGAAGGATTCCATAGGCCAAATATTGAGTGACTCGTGAAGCATCTAAAGAAGATGGAAAAGATACACATCACTGTACCAAAAAGAAGCAGTTGATGTTCGACTACTTCAGGAGGTAGCATGTGATCCAGGAACTGACGGTACTGAAAGAAGCCCAAGCTGCACTGAAGACCTTGGAGAAAAACAAGGCTCCAGGAATTGGAGGAATACCAGCTGAGATGTTTCAACAAATGAATGCAAAACTCAAAATGCTCATAGTCTAACCAAGACAATTGGAAGACAGCTTCCCAGCCAACTGACTGGAAGAGATCTATATTAGTGCCCATTTCAAAGAAAGGTGATCCTGCAGAATGTTGGAATTATCAAAAAATATCATTACTGTCACACACAAGTAAAATTTTGCTAAAGATCATTTAAAGGTGGCAATAGCAATCCATTTACAGGGAACAGTGAGAAGCTCAAGCCAGATTCAGACAAGGACAGGGAAGAGGACTATCACTGCTGATGTCACATGTATCCTGGCTGAAAGCAGCAAATGCCAGAAAGATGTTTACCTTCCTTTTATTGCCTATGCAAAGGCATTCCACTGTGTGGATCATAACAAATTATCAAAGATTTTATGAAGAATCAGAATTCTAAAATAATTATGAGAAACCTGTGCATAAGCCAAGGGGCAGTTGTTCAAACAGAACAAGGGGATACTGTGTGATTTAAAATCAAGAAAGGTGTGTATCCAAGTTGTGTCCTTTCACCATACTTATTCTATCTGTATGTTGAGCAAATAATCTGAGAAGCTGGACTAGGTAAAGAAGGTAACAGCATCAGGACATTAAGAAGACTCATTAACATGCAGATGATACAACTTTGCCTCCTGAAAGTAAAGAGGACTTGAAATACTTACCTATGAAAATCCAAGACTATAGCCTTCAGTATGGATTACTCTTCAACATAAAGAAATCAAAAATCCTAACAACTGGGCCAATAAACATGAGAAACAGAGTAAATATTGAAGCTGTCAAGGATTTCATTTTTCTCAGATCCACAGTCAACACCCGTGGAAATAGCAGTCAAGAAATCAAATGACATATTGCATTGGGAAAATCTGCTACAGAATACGCCTTTAAGGTATTAAAAAGCAAAGCTGTCACCTTGAGGACTAAGATGCTCCTGACTCAAACAGGGACATTTTCCGTGGCTTCATATACTTGTAAAAGCTGGACAATGAGTAATGAAGATCAAAGAAGAATTGGTGCATTTGAATTAGGGGTTAGTGAAGAACATTGAATGTACCATGGACAAGAAAAGCAAGTCTGCCTTGGAAGCAATGATGGGTAGACTTTGTCTCACTTACTTTGGGCATGTTATATATAAGGAGAGATTGGTCCCTAGAGAAGGATATAATGCTTGGGAAAGTAGAGGATCAGCAAAAAAGAGGAAGACCCTCAAGGCGATGGATTGACACAGTGGCTGCAACAATGGGCTCAAATACAGCAATTACTGTGAGATGGCGCAGGACCAAGCAATGTTTCATTTTGTTGTACATGAGGCTGCTATGAATCAGAGCTGACCTGATGGCACCTAACAACAAGAAGATTCTTTTCAGCCCTAATCATGAAGTAAATGACAATGGCCATAAAAGAAACAAAATGAACGTATTGTTTATTAAACTTTGTATATAAGGCCAATAAAAAAAACAAGTAAAAGACTAAGACACAAGATAAAATAAACATTGAAGTATAAGACAACAGTAATAGATAATACTTATTTCACTAACGTATGTCTTTGAAATAAGGAAAATAATTTTTGCTTTCATGTTTGTCTGTTACGTTAATAAATGATGACAGTTTTTATGTTTAGGTTTTAATTTTTGCAAGCTTATTAATAAACTCATCAAAATCGATCTTTGGCTCCTCATGTTCAAAAGCCAATAAATGTCATGGATTAAACTGTAGCCCCTGAAAATAAGTGTATTAATTTGGTTAGGCCATGATTCCCAGCACTGCGTTTTTGTCCCCCATTTTATCATCTGATAAATGCTTTTCCTGGTGTTATAAATCCTATCTCTATTATGTTGATGAGACGGGATTAAGTGGCAGTTGTGTTAGTGAGGCAGGGCGCAATCTACAGGATTAGATTGTGTTTTAAGTCAACTTTTCTTGAGATGTAAAAGAGAGAAGTGAGAAGAGAAATAGGGGGACCACCAAGACAGCAGTGCTAAGAGCAGAGTGATCCTTGGAACTCGCAGTTGTTGAGAAGTTTCCCCTAGGTCAGGGGAAGATTGACGACAGGGACCTTCCTTCAGAGCTGACAGAGACAGAAAGCTTTCTCCAGGAGCTGACACTAGGAATTTGGGCTTCTGGTCTACTACTAGACCGTGAGAGAATAAGTAAGTCTTTGTTTCAGCCTTCTACTTGTGATATTTCTGTTACATCTAGCAGCACTAGATGAGAGCCAAGATGAGATCTATCCATCTATTTAATTCTTAGTTGACTGAACAATAACTTGCATTAGTATTAACTAAAATTTTTTCTTTCCTGTTAAGTAACACACAAAGAGGAAAAATCTTAAATATAAAGATGAGCTTAGCAGAGATTTACAAAAACCTCATTTTACAGGAAATCCCAGATATTGAGTCTAGGAAACTTGAGTTCTGTGGATTGATTCTAGTGACTGTCAAATACATATCTACCTGGTTGACAAGCTGGGAATAAAATATCTTCCCCCCAAATTCATCATACAGTTTTTATTACTTTTAGTAAAAGTTTACAAAGTTTTTCTTTTGCAAAGATCTGAGAAAATATCTGAATAACAGCACATTAATACTATATGACTCATTGCTTTAGATCAAGGGTTCTGTTCTTGCAGTAGTGATCAAAGTGTTGAGAGACTGCTCTCAAAATTTCTTCTAGCATTCACAGAATGAAAGTAAGACACATCCTGTTCGTTAATTTTTATAATCACTCTGATGTTATGGGTTACTGTGAATTTACTATTTAGATGTAGGAATATGTAGTACTGCGGGGGTTGGACACACAAAATGATCTTGAATGATTCTAACCAGTTCAAAACGGGCTTGTGGAGCTGAGTCTGTGTGCACTGGGGTGTGACGGTGAACCAGCAGTTCTCTGAATTTACTTCTATGTAGAATGCAAGCTACTAAGGATAAGTAGTAAAAAATGTGCTAATTTGAAGCTTAGATATGTATTACTGAAATTCGACAATAATGCAGCAATTGTTTAGAACTTAGATCAACAAAAGATTTTTTCAGAAAGGAGTGCTCTGATCACTGACATTGTTTAGAATTGCCAACACATGGCGGTAATATAAAGCAGATTGACTTCTATTTGGTTTTATTATTGTTTTTAATTTCTCTGTGGCCTTCTTTGTTACAGATTGATCCCATTACTCAGTCCTTTGTATACCACTGCACCCAACTATTGTGGTGGGAGTTGGAAAAGAGGGAGTCACATAATGTAGACAACAACTCTGTGAGCCTACCCTGAGTCTCAGAAAGAAAAGGGTACTATTGTGACTCAAGCCGTCACTCTGAGGGTGATTATTACATCCTCCTTCTTAGCTACTTAATACATGCATATAGACTCACACTCACGTGCATCCCACACACTTCGTCCCACATGTCCCAGCATGCTCCTACCCAATATGATCCTGTGTGCCTGCCTTCAACCACACATGTAATGGGCTATAACTCAAAGTCATATCAGCTACTGCTTCCAAGGTGATGTCATGGAGGCACTGATTTTTGGAGTCTAGGTCCATTCCTTCTCTAGTGATACTGAGATTCCATCTGGCAGTCATCAGACTATGGGTTAACTAGTAAATGAAACCCCTACTAACATACCCTATCCTCAAACTCTCTTCCAACACAATTTCTCCAGGCCTAATGATATTCCTGTGTATAACTCCTTTCTTCTCTGCTCTGATTGTGCATAACCTCCCCAGGCCAAACTGAGTTCAGATGCTGGCCACTGAGTGGGCATTACAGAGGGGTGGAATCTCGTGGAATGAATTGTTTCCTCTGCTTGGTAGAAGCAGTGGTGCCAATGGTGAATGCTTCAAGGGGGTTGAACCAACTCCTCTGGGCCCGCCCATAGATCACAATTTCCTTAGTCAGGACTCTGGTTTTCCTTGATCTGCTGCATTCACTTATGAAACCTGGCAAGTTTTTAAATGTGAGTGGAGGTATAATTCAATAGACTGAAATACTGATTTCTGAACTTGGTTTTTAGTGATACCTTTCTTACATTAAGCCAGGCACTTGGTTTGGCTTCTTACATTAAGGCCTCAAGTTTGAGGCCTTATGCTTACAGGCGAAACTTTTGAGACTGAGTTTGTCATTTTCTTAGACTATTGTAAAATACTAAGAAAAAACCTTGTGGTCTCAGTCTTTCTCATCTTTTTAAAGTTTGTGGTGGTTGTTACTGGAATACCCCTAAGCCTTACCCCAGTGTGTACACAGTCCAACATGACCACAAGAAATACATTTATTGCTGTTTTCACTATTTTTTATGAAAGGTTGCTAATTTTCTGTCTCAGAATACAGATGGGGTCTTATTGCTCTCCTGCATACCTCAGTACACCAACCTGCAGGACTCACTCACTCATCTACGCCAAGGAATTTGGAAGATGGCTTCTGGCCAACCAACTGGAAGAGACTCATAGTTATGCCTGTTGCAGAGGAAGATGACCCAACAGAATGCAGAAATTATTCAACAACATCATTACTGCAAAATCTTATCTAAAAGTAATTTAAAAAGATTGTAGCAATACATCAACGGGAACTGACAGAAATTCATACCAGATTCAGAAGAGAATATGGAACGAAGCATATTATTGCTGATGTCAGATGAATCTTAGGAGAAAGCGGAGATTACCAGAAAGATATTGACCTGTGTTTTACTGACTATGCAAAGGCATCCAACTGTGCGGATCATCACAAATTATAGATAACGTTGTAAAGACTGGGAATACCAGAACACTTAATTGTGCTCATGAGGAACCTGTGCACAGAGCAAGAGACAGCTGTTCAAACAGAACAAAGGGATTTTGCATGCTTTAAAATCAGGAGATATTTATGTCCAGGATATATCCTTTCACTATATTTATTCAACCTGTATGCTGAGCACACAATCCAAGAAACTGGGGTATATGATGAAGAATATAGCATTAACGTTGGAGGCTCACTCACAAGCTGTGATATACAGATGGTACAATGTTGCTTGCAGAAATTGAAGAAGACTTGAAGTACTTACTTACTGATGAAGATCAAAGACCACAACCTTCAGTATGGATTATAACTCAACATACAGGAAATAAAAATCCTTACAACTGTACCAATAAGCAACATCATGATGAATAGAAAAAATATTGTCAAGGTTTATATTTTACTTGGATCCATGGTCAATGCCCATGAAAGCAACTGTCAAGAAATCAGTATATGTTGCATTGGGCAAACCTGCTGCAAAAGACCTCTTTAAAGTGTTAAAAAGCAAAGATGTAACTTTGAGAACTAAAGTGTACCTGACATAAGCAATGATATTTTCAATAATTTTTTACACATGTGAAAGCTGGAAAATGAATAAGGAAGACCTCAGTGCACAGTAGAGTTCATTAAGTGGTGCTAACTTACTGTTGAGGATTTTTCTTTTTTTTTGTTTGTTTTTTTATTTAATATGACTGAGTGAAAATGTACATTTCAGTTCAGGACATAGCTATCATTTGGATGGGAAGAGAGTGGTGATTTGATAACACAAAGAATAAAAAAGCAAAGAGATGATTCTAAGACCTAGGCTGAAAACTCCAAAGGAAAGCATTAATTTGTGTGACTTGAAATTCCTCCTTACATCCCAGCTCAAAAAGAGCTTTTCCCCCTTGGAACTTCAGCTTATATCATCTGTATTGACTCACAGTTATTCTGCCCTGTTCTGTATTTCTATATAGGAGTTCCATCTTTCAAATCATACTTGTGGATCTCCAGGGGCTGAATCTTTGTGTTGTATATTTTTTCTCCCATCACCAAGCCTGTTTATTGCTGCCTCACACACTAAGTATGCAACGAATATATTTTTTACGATGACAGTTACAAAAAAGCAAAGCAGTCTTGCCATCAGTGTGAACAAGAGAGAATTTAGCAAGTTATTCTATGAAGTTTAGTCTATAAACACTATTAAATTAACAACATAGCAGTGGCTATGTGTAAAATTTATATTCTCTTTAAGACAAGATTTAAATAATTGCATAGCTAGACTGATTTACTTTCATGCAACATCAATAGTTGTCATTAATGCTTTCTTTTAAGCTGTCACTGATTGTGCATTTCTAATTTTAAATGTCTATTATCTAGCAAGTTGCTTCGCACATAGCACCAACAAAAACCCAAACCCATTGCTGTCAAGCCAATTCTGACTCACAGGGACCCTCTAAGACAGAATAGAACTGCCCCACAGAGTTTCCAAGGAGTGCCTGGTGGATTTGAACTGCAAACCTTTTTGGTTAGCAGCCATAGCACTTAACCACTGTGCTACCAGGATTTACAATATAGTGAATACTCAACAAATAGAGACTAAAACATGCTGTTGAGTTGGTTCCCGTATTAGTGACCTCAGGTGCAACAGAACAGAAACACCGCTTGGTCCTGTGCCATGCCCACGGTCATTGCTATGCCTGAGCCCATTGTTGCAGCCCCTGTGTCGGTCCATCTCTTTGAGGATCTTCCTCCTTTACACTGGCCCTTTACTTTACCAAGCATGATGTTTATCTCCAGGAACAGATCACTCCTGACGACATGTCCAAGGCACGTGACATAAGTCTTCCCCTCCTTGCTTCTAAGGAACATTCTGGCTGTACCTTTTACAAGACAGATCTGTTTCTTCTTTTGGCCATTCGTTCAATATCCTTCACCAACATCACAATTCAAAGATGTCAATTCTCCTTCTGTCTTCTTTATTCATTGTCCAGCTTTCACATGCATATGATGATTGAAAATACCACAGATTGGGTCAGGTGCATCCTAGTCCTCAAAGGTGACAGACATCTTTACTTTTCAGCACTTTAAAGAGGTCTTTTGCAACACATTTTCCCAATGCATTTCTTTTTTTATTATTATAACTGAGTGAAAATATACATTCCCATATAAATTTGCATGCCCACCTATATGCAGCTTCCACTGCTCTCCCTGCCCAGCAACACCACACTATTCCTCTCTGCTCCATACGTGTCTCATCTTCCCAACAGTCTCCTTTCCCCTCCTCTCCACCCACTCCCCTTCCTCCAGTCAGAGGTCAGCAGAACCATAAAGTGCACTCAATATATAGTCACTCTGAGTCACCAAGTCCAATCTCTCACTGTCTGAAGAGTGAACCTTCATTATGATACACGGGCAAGGGCAGTATCAGGGCAAGGGGCCATGATCCCAGAGGAACCCGGAAGCCGCTAGATCATCAATTGCAGCCTTTTAGTGGAGATCTCAGGGTGCACCCCTTTTTATTCTTGTGTTGCCAGTGAGACTCAACTTTGTGAGCTCCACTGTGGCTATCACTGGTGGTAGCCAGGCACCATCCGATTCTTCCGGTCCTAAGTCGATGTAGGCACCCACTCATGTGGGTCTGTCTGTCATCTGGGTTGTCATTTTGGTCCTCAGTGAGCATCTGCTCCTGCTGAATTGGGACCATTTGCTGTGCCCTCGGATGGCAGCTTGGCAGCTTTTAAGACCCCAGGTGCCATTCACCAATGTGGGGTGCAGAGAGCCCTCTTAGCAAAACACTAGTTGTGCCAGTTGGCTTCAATTTTACCTAAGAGCATGGTCCCCTGCCGCAATTATTTCCTGATTTGTTGACTATTGCTTCCATGGGTGTTGATTATGAACCGAAAGTAAAATGAAATCTTTGACTACATCAGTCTGTTCTGCATTCATCATAATCTTGCTTACTGATCCATTTGTAGGATTTTTGTTTCTTTAGGTTGAGATGTAGCCCATACTGAAGACTGTGATCTTTGATCTTCATTAATAAGTGCTTCAAGTCCTCTTTACTTTCAGCAGCAAGTTTATGTTACCTGCATAATGCAGATTGCTAATGAGTCTTCCTCCAATCCTGATGCCCTACTCTTCTTCATAGGGTCCAGCTTCTCAGACTCCTTGCTCAGCATACAGATTAAATAAGTATGGTGAAAGGATCTAACCCTGACTCACTTTTCCTGACTTTAAACCACTCAGTGTTGCTTTGCTCTGTTTGAACTGCATCTTGAACTATTACAGATTTGTCATGAGCACAATAAAAGTGTTCTGGAATTCCCACTCTTCACAATGTTATCCATGATTTGTGATGATCCATACAGGTGAATGCCTTTGTATAGTCAATAAAACACAAGTAGATATCTTTCTGGTATTCTCTGCTTTCAGCTAAGATCTATCTGACTTCAGCAATGATATCCCTGGTTCCACATTCTCTTCAGAATCCAGCCTGAATTTCTGTCACTCTCCTGTCAATATACTGTTGCAGTTGCTTTTGAATGATCTTTAGCAAAGTTTTACTTCCATGTAATATTAATGATACTGTTTGATAATTTCTGTTTTTAGTTGGATCACCTTTCTTGGGAATAGGCATAACTATGGATCTCTTCCAGTCAACTGGCCAGGTAGCTGTCTTCAGTTTCTTGCCATAGACATGTGAGTGCTTTCAGTGCTGCATCTGTTACGGAAAACGAAGAAGCAAAAGACACCCAGGAAGAGGCAAGAAGCTATTTATTATGCCGGCAGGCCAAAGGGACCTTCTTAGGTTCCAACAATTGGCCCCGAGTGGGGTTTCAGAAGGGTAGATACAGTGCAGTTTGAGGATGTCATGGTTGAGACAAATGGGGTGAGCGGGCGGAGTTCTGAGGGGGCGCATTCTGCCAACCAGGCAGCCGGTCTGAGAAAGGAAAGGGGAAACAGAATATCGTGTCCTGCCAGGCGGGGAGTTGGGCTGGAAAAGGAATGGGAAGGGGAATATTGTATCCCGCCAGCCAGGGAGCAGGGCTGAGAAAGGAAAGGAAAGTGTCCTGTCAGGCGAGTGCCGGCTGAGATGGGAAGGGAGTATCATATCAGGCGCCGGCGGGGGCAGCAAGGAGGGGGAGGAAAAATTTTCAGCCTCAGTTATCCATATTACATCTGTTTGTTGAAACATCTCAGTTGATATTCTGTGAATTCCTGGAACTTTGTTTTTCACCAATACCTTTAGTGCAGTTTGGATTTCTTTCTTCAGTACCATCAGTTCCTGATGATATGCTGCCTCTTGAAATGGCTGAATGTCAACCAATTCTTGTAGGTATAATGACCCTGTGTAGTCTTCCCATCTTCTTTTGATATTTTCTGTGTCATTTAATATTTTTCTCCATAGAATCCTTTACTATGCAACTCAAGGCTTGAATTTTTTCTTCAGTTCTTTCAGTTTCAGAAATGCTGAGTGTCTTCTTTGCTTTGGGTTTTCTATCTCCAGCTCTTCACACATATTTTTATACTATGATGCCTTCTTGAGGTGGCCTTTGAAATCTACTTTTCAGCACTTTTACGTCATTGTTTCTTCCTTTTGCCTTAGCTACTCAATGTTGAAGAGCTAGTTTCACAGTGTATCCTGACATTCATTTTGGTGTTTTCTTTCTTTTTTGTCTTTTTAATGGCTTCTTGCTTTCTTCCCATATGATATCCTTCATGTCATTCCACAGCTCACCTGGTCTTTAGTCATTAGTGTTCAATGATTCAAATCTATTCTTCAGGTAGCCTCTAAATTCAGGTGATATATATTCACGGTCATACTTTGGCTCTTGTCAACTTGTTCTAGTTTTCTTCAGTTTCAACTTGAAGCTGCACATGAGCAGTTGGTCTGTTCTGCAGTCAGCCTCTGGCCTTGGTCTGACTGATGATGTTGAGCTTTTCCATCAACTCTTTCCACAGATGTAGTTGACTGGATTCCTGTACATTCTATCTGGAGAGGTCCATGTGTATAGTCACCACTTTTGTTGGTGAGCAAAGGAATTTGCTGTGAAGAAGTCATCAGTCTTGCAAAATTCTGTCATACGATCTCCAGCATCATTTCTATTACCAAGACCATGTTTTCCAACCTGATCTTTCTTTTTACCAACTTCTGTATTCCAGTCACCTGTAATTATCATTGCATCTTGATTATGTGTTCAGCCAACTTCAGGCTGCAGAAAGTAGTACAAGTCTTCAGTTTCTTCATCTTTGTCCTTAGTGGTTGGTGCATAAAACTTAGGGGTTATAAAAAGCAGTCACTTTCATCATTTTAAGGCTATATCCTCCATCCTTTACCCTTCAGGGCTTTTTGACATCTTGATTCCCATAGCCCTTACAGGTAACTTTCATTTAGCCTGTTGTGGTTGTGTGCCTTTGAGGTAATCCAATTCACAGCAATCCTACATGACAAAGTAGCACTGTTCCATAGGGTTTCCTAGGCTGTAATCTTTATGGGAGCACACTGTCAGGTCTTTTATCCAGTAGAGCAGCTAATGGGTTCAAACCACAAACCTTTCCTTTAGCAGCTGTTTTAGGCATCCTGCGCTGTTCTAATAGGAATACCACAAGTGCATGAGTTTAAAAAGAGAAATTTTATTTTGTCACAGTCCAGTACATTAAAAGTCCGAATCTATGGAGTCTGTTCCAGAGGAAGGCTTTCTTTGCTGGCCCTAGTGGAGGGCCCTTGTTGTCAGTCTTCCCCTGGACTAGAGCTTCTGAGGTACAGGGACCCGGCTCCTTTCTTTAACCCCTAATCTTTAATGAGCTCAGGTTCCAGCGCTACTTCTTGGTGGCAGGAGGTCTGCAATCTCTCTGCCAGCTTCTTTCCTTTATATCTCAAAAGAGCCTGCCTCCAGGTACATGCCTTCTGCCCCACCAACACTACTGCTGCCCATCCACTCTCATTAACGTCATAGAGGCAGGATTTACAACACAATTCACAGCCTAGCAAAACTGCTTCAGATTTTTGGAGGATCACAATTCAGTCCACCACAGGAGACAAACACTTAACCATTGTACCACCAGGGTTCCTTTTATCTAGCTAAGTGAGTCTAGGACAGCTCTGCTCTTTTCTATAGCGGTGCTCTGAGCTGGGATGACTCAGTGTTAGTGGGTTTGTTTTCATTAGGGTTTGGCAGTCTCAAAGCACTGAGTAGGGCATCTCAGTCCTCACATGGAGGTATTTTTTAAATGCTCTCCCCATCTCTTCCCTTTACCCTTTTGCAAATCAGCAGGAATTAACATTTCTCTCAGGTGTTCTGTGGTGAAACAGTGTGTTGAGATCACTTAGACTTGGCTTTCTTCTTTGTCGAAACAAGAAACATTTAAAACTTATTTTTATGATTTACCTGAGAAAAGACTTTCCTTCTTACCCTTTTCCTTACTGTCAAATAAGAGCAGAAATTGAAAAGAAAATCACATTGTAGGACAACGTTGTAGTCAAAACAGAGTTTTGCAGTCCTGTCTCTAACCCAGCTATCAGTTTCTTTATCCCCCAGGTTCTTTTCTTGAGACTTCTTAAAAAAGTACAGGGAGGTTCAGAGCAATTCATAGTCACCTTTTTATAAAGACAGCCCATTTTGCAAGGGAAAGAGTAAGTATATGCCAGCTACAATATAGTTAATACTAGTAGCTAGTATATGGAGCTGTAGTAGGGTAATGGTGAAGAACTCAGGCTGCCAACCAAAAGGTTGGTAGTTCAAATCTACCAGCTGCTCCTTAGAAACCCAATGGGGCAGTTCTACTCTGTCATATAGAGTTGCTATTAGTCAGAACTGACTTGGTGGCATACAACAACAGAAAAAGTAGCTAGCGTGTGCGCACACACACTGTGTAATATTTGTTTGATGCTGCTTCAACTTTCATCAAAGAGTGTATCTAGTGTGTCTGATTCCCTTGCAAGTCCTAATAATTGGAACAATGTCTAGGACACAGTAGATACCCCAAAATAAAGGAAATTGCTAAACATATATATGTATGTATGTGTATACATATATATACGCACATGCCTATATATTCATACACATACACACAAATACATGCAATTATATATATACACGTGTGTGTGTGTGTGTGTGTGTGTGTGTGTATAGGTCCTGATAGCACAATAATTAAGAGCTTAAGCTGTTAATCAAAAGTTTAGCAGTTTGAACCAACCAACTGCTCCCTGGAAACCCCGTGGGGCAGTTCTATCCTGTCCTGTAGAGTTACTGTGAGTCCCAGTTGACTCAACAGCAATGGATTGTTGTTATATATTGGGAGCAGTGACAGTTCAGTGGTAGAACTCTCATCTTTCTATGTGGTAGATCCAGGTTTCATTCCTGCCCCATGCACCTCAAGCACAGCCACCACGTGTCTGTCATTGGCGGTCTGTGTGTTGCTATGATATTGCAAAGATTTCATTGGAACTTACAGATCAAGACAAACTAGGAAGAAAGGCCTGACAATCTACTTTCAAAACTCAGCCACTGAAAATCCTATGGATTGCAATGGTCTCACCCGAAATCAATTACAGGGACAGCCTAAGACTGGGCGATGCTCCATTCCATTGTGCATAGGGTCACCACAAGTAGGGGCTGATTCAATGGCAGCTGACAACAACCAACAATGTGTGCTGTGTACGTGTGTCTGTGTGTTTATTTTTTTTCTAAGAATCTTGATAGTAGCCTAGAGGAATGATTAGCTGACAAAGAGAAAACAATCCAAGAAAAGAGAGTGAAGTATTGTCTGGGTGAGATAAGAGTACCAAGGAAGAAACGAAAACTAACCCAGTGAAGAGCCACTAAAATGCTGAGGTTAAAGCCTGAGATGGTGCTGACTAGCTGGTGGTCACATCTACTCCTGACTCGTTTCTTCCAGGGCTTTCTCCAGGGCAGCTTTGCACTTTTGCCAGTCATTCCCAGGGCTTCCTCTGGACTACATATCTAGTGAAGCAGTGACCCCTTCTTTCTCACCATCCAAAAGTTGTTTTCCTATTTAGGTCAGTTTGCTCAACTTCCCAGAGCTTTGGGAATTGCTTTAAAAGACAGTTTCTGGACCTTTTCAGTCCTTGGCTGAGTCACTACTTAAGAACTTTGCTGCAGAGGGAGCCTGAAATCCCATGGACTATGGTAACAGCCTACAGCACTGCAGCTCGGCAACAAGCCCAAGCTAAAGAGAAGCTATTCTGAGGCTACTCGGATACTGGGCACTGGGGAGAGAACCCTTGCTTCCTGACAGGTGATTCGCCCAGTCCTGGGAAGGTGCAGACCTTTCTCCACATGCTCCTGCCCTAGGGACCACAGGCTGCTGTGATCTCCAGCACAGAGGCTCCACAGTCCTGCTCAGCTTCTTTCTCCTGGGCCTTCCAAGAGAACAGACTGCTACTCTCCAGCTCACCCACTCCCCCATCCTAGTGTGCCTGGACACGGCCTCAGCATGCGTGCTCAGACTGAAGAATGTGAGGGGCAGGCATGGGTCACTTCATGTGATTATTGTTCTCTGGAGAAATAGCAGGTATCCAAGCAAAGTATTCAAGGCAGTAACCAACTCAAAAGGAGCCCTGGTGGTACAACAGTTAAGCCCTAGGCTGCTGACCTAAAGGTTGGTGGTTCAAATCCTTCTAGTCACACTTTGGAAGAAAGATCTGGTGATCCACTAAAGTGAAGATTACAGCCCCCAAGAAAACACTATGAGCTATGAGCGGTTCTACTTTGTCACAGGGGATTGCTGTGAGTAGAAATCGACCTAACGGCATCTGACAACAACAAAGCAAACCAAAAAACCAGGCTCATTGCCTTCAAGTCGATTTTGACTCATTGCGACCACATGTGTTACTGAATAGACTACAGAATGCAGAGTAGAGTTGCTCTGTAGTAGAGCTTTCTTGGCTGTAGTCTTTATAGAAGCAGATCAAAAGGGCTTTCTCCTGTGTGACACATCTGGGTAGGTTCTGACTGCCAATCTTACAGCTAGTAAAACCAAGCCAAATCCAGTGTTGCTGAGTCGATTCCAACCCATAGTGACCCTATAGGACAGAGTAGAACTGTCTCATAGAGTTTCCAGGGAGCTCCTGGTGGATTCAAACTGCGAACCTTCTGGTTAGCAGACATAGCCCTCAACCACACTACAGCACCGCTAGCAGTGAAGCCATAACTGTATGTGCCACTGAGTAGACAGATCCTTAATAAGGCTAGTCCTCAGTTGGACATCATTGAGGCTAAGGGATACTCAGGATAATTCCACCAATTTAACAAATTGATGATGTCAAAAGAGAATTCTTTAGCCACTTAAATAGTGAACCATGTAAGCAGCAAGCTTTCATATAAAATCAATAAGAAAATTACAAATTCTTTTATCTAGTTAGCAATGGTAGGCCTGCAGAAGGACCTCATTCATTTATGCATTCATCCATCAAAAATATTCTGAGAGGTTTTTATATAGAAGGATGCTGGTCAAGTGAGGGAAGAATGAGATAAATTAGGCAGGGATGAATATTTGTTTTGTTGCATATAATGCTGGGTGCTTTTCCAGTCTTTACATTTCATTTTGAAACAATGTTGCAAGGTAGGTGTGGCAAAGACTGGTTCTTCTTCTCCCACATACTAGCCTTCTTTTGGGAATAGAACACCCCACCCTGAGTACTAGCAGTGTAGGTGGTTGTCCGTGTCTTCCTGAATGTGACGGTGAAAGAATCAGGGGTTTAAAGGTAGCAAACATTCCTCCAAGGAGCCCTGGTAGTGCCCCAGTTGAGTGCTCAGCTGCTAACTGAAAAGCTGATGGTTTGAATCTACCCAGTGACTCTGCAGGAGAAAGAGCTGGAGATCTGTACCCCTGGAGACTAGAAAACCCTATGGAGTAATTTCACATTGTCACATGAGGTTACTATGAGTTGGGATTGACTCCACAGCACCCAACAAGTATTTCCAACCTCCTTATAGCTAACTGTGGTCATGTAACTAATTTCGTCTAAGCTGGATTTGAATGAGGGTGATGTGTACAACTAACTTTAAATGAAGTCCTTAAAAAGGGTGCTGTTTGCTCCCTGTCCTGCTACCCTGGGAACTGGAATAATATGTGTTGTCAAGGCTGGTGAACTGTGTTCCTCAAGCTTGGGTGAGGGCAGGGCAACAAGACAAAAAGAACCTTGGTCCTGGACAGACTCAGAGAACAGTGCTCTGTGTGCCTTTCACTGCCTGCCTGCCTCTGAATCATTACCCAAAAGTACAATAAGCTTCTATCTTATTTGAGCCATTCTATTTGGGAGTCTTTTTGCTAAATCTCTATGAGTCAGAATTGACTGGATGGCACTGGGTTTGGTGTTTTTGGTTTTGCTACATAAGGAAACCCTGGTGGCATTATGGTTAAGTACTATAGCTGCTAACCAAAAGGTTGGCAGTTCAAATCTACCAGGCATTGCTTGGAAACCATCTGGGGCAGTTCTACTTTGTCTACAGGGTCATTATGTGTTGGAATTGACTCATGGCAGTGGGTTTGGGTTGGTTTGTGTTTTTGGTTTGATACATAAGCCCAGCTTTTACAATTCCAGTATACTCAATGTGAAAACTATCCTAAAGTTAAAAGAATTAAGAGCTTAGTAAAATTTTCTCAATTCACCAAGGTACTACAGTGAGACCTGTGAGAGCTAGCACTCAACTGGACTGCCTTATTTTTCCTGGTCGTGCAAGTTTTCTGCCTTTAGTGGAAAATGTTTGCGTTTTCCTCCTCTGACAAGCTTCCAGCTGACACAGGTGCTGGCTTTTGCAGGTTTTACTATGTATAGCAGAGTGCAGGTTGAAACTCAGGTCTAATAACCTGCTACACCTGGCTGCCTTCTGTTACACAAGCCGAGAGACAAAACTGAAATCCTGGCTTTTCAATAGAAGTTGTACTGTGGCTACTACAAGCTTTTAATAGTTCACCTTACTGAAAGCTAGAAGGAAAAGGGGAGTCTCTAACACTTACTGAGTACGTCCTACATAACAGTCACCCTGATACCCACTTTGTATGAGACACGGATACTGCTCTCAAATACATACAGTCTAGGATAACACATTTAAATGGTGTTAGGGACTAAATTGTATCCTCCCTTCAAAATGTGTGTCAACTTAGCTAGCTAAAGATTCCCAGTATTATATGAGCTCTTTACTGTTTTGTCACCTGGTGTGATTTTGCTACATGTTGTAAATCCCACCTCTATAATATTACTGAGATGAGATTAGTGACAATTATATTTATGAGGCAAGATTCAATCTACAAGATTAGGTAGAATTTTAAGCCAGCCTCTTTTTAGGTATAACAATGAGAAACAAGCAGAGAGACTGGGGACCTCACGCAGTCAAGAAAGCTCTGGTAGCAGAGTGAGTCTTTTGGACCGAGGTCCCTATGAATTGAAGCTCCTAGATCAGGGGAAGGTGGGTGACAAGAACTATCTCCCAGAGCCAACAAGGAGAGAAGGTCTTCCCCAGGAACTGATGCCCTGAATTTGGACTTCTAGCCTCCTAGACTATGAGAGAACATATTTCTCTTTGTTAAACTCATCCCCTTGTGGTATTTCTGTTAGATGACTAAGACTAATGGAAATAAATCCCACATGACAGACAGAAAAAGCATGCTGAGTGAGCACATGGAGGGAGAGGTTGTGTCTGTCTATATGGGGTCGAATGTGGCCCTGTACTTGAATCTCACAGCACAGGGGTACTGGGGATAAAGTGTATTGTAAGTAAAGGAATAGCACGTGCGAAGCCTCAGAAGCGGGACAGCACAAGAAGCAGTCCTTCACAAGACTGAGATGTCAGCTTAATGATGGGAGCAGATGAGGGACAATGCTGGATTAGGGGGGGCCTACACAGGCAGTGTTGGTGATTCAGTGGTAGAATTCTGTCTTTCCATGCAGGAGAGTCAGGTATGAGTACCGGTTAATGAACTTCATGTGTAGTCACCTCCCATCCTTCAGTGGAGGTCTGCATATTGCTATGATATTGGATAGGTTCCAGACTAAGACAGAATAGGAAGAAAATCCTGGCAATCTATTTCCAATAATTAAATGAAAACCTGATAAATCAAAATGGTCCCATTTGCAACAAATCATGAGGATAGTATAAGATACGGCAGCACTTCACCCTGTTGTGCACGAGGTTACCATGTGTTGGGGACTGGCTCAAGGGCAGATGACATTGCCAAGAGTGACAGGTTAAAGATTTCAGACTCATGTGTAGAGTTGGGGCACAGATTTCTGAATATAAAGGTGGAGAAATGAAAGCTTGAGTTGGTAGACATTTCCTAAACCACCATGGTGCCCCAAACACTGGACAAAGATGAGTCTATCAGAAACACGGACAGACAGGAAGCAAGGAAGGCAGCTAACAAACTAACTAAGGGAGCAGCAGCTGGGGAGAAGGGGCGGGGATGAGGTAGGGGATGTGAAGAAGGCACGAGTGACAGCACTTGGCAATGACTGGGTGTAGAAGGTAAGGCCTAGAGGGGAAACCAAGATAATTCACAGGTTTGTTTTCATCTACAAGCCTCAAAGAAAAATAAAAGAATCATTTAAAGTTATCCTGACCAGTGTTTTTTTTTTAATTCAATGGGTAAGAAATTCTACAGTTTCTATGAAAGAAATTCTACTTGCAAAACATCCATTTTCTGAAGGATAGTTTACAATTTAGAGTCCCAAAGACACGCATAGAACACAAGCCTCAAAACAAATCAAATGGCCGATAACCTGTGTCTTAGTTTCTAGTGCTGCTGTAACAGAAATAGCAACAAGTGGGTGGCTTTAACAAAATAATTTTATTTTTTCACAGTCTAGAAGGCTGCATCACTACAGACAGTTGGTCACCTACTCACTGGGTTTGTTCATGGCTACCCGAGCCACCTGGAAGGAGTGGCAGGGCTTCTGACTATCTTGCAATGCTCCCCAGATTGGGACCAAAACACTTGAGTTTGAGCCCTGGCTCGTCCTTTGCTAGCTTGTAATTCTGGGGAAGCCATGGCTCCAGCTTCTGTTTCCTTATCAGGTTTCCCAATCTCACAGAGCCACTGGAAGGGCCTAATGAGATTATGTCTATAAAAATGTTTTGTAAACTTTGAAGTGTCAAGAATTTTTATGATCATTCTTTTCTGCATCAATCATTCGGGTCTAGAATGACTGTAAATCCCAACAGCGCCTTATCAGGGATTCAGGGAGGCCCTTCATGTGTGGCTGACCAAGGCCACAGTCTGTCCTTGGTCTTTCACTGCAGTGAGTATTTGATCCCCAGGCAGCCCCTGCCAAGGACCACTTGGACAGCTACCTCTGGACTCCTGGTCTGGTTGTCTCCTCACCGGCTTGCACCTCTTTTCCCTTTCACTGGGGGAACAAACACAAGATGAGTTTAGTGGAATGAAGTCATCTATAAAATCCCTGTCTGCAGGAGAAAACCTTGCCATCCCATGAGACAGAGTATGCTCACCACAGAGCAGAGCTCCCCAGTGTGTTCCTCCAAGAAAAACAGAAGGGAGCCATTTCAGCCAAGAGGCAAGTACACTGGGTGAGGCCCTTCTTGTAAAAGCAGGGGCTGGTATCCTCTCTGCTGAAGCTCTTTCTGGAAACAGTGCTTAGCTCCCTCCAGCTCAGGGCTGTTTATTCTGGTTTACCTCCTGGATGGATGGTTCGTGTCCATGCAGCCAACACAAAGGCCGTGAGTGACTGACCCACAGCTGCCGGTTAGGCAAACAAGGCTATGAAAGGGAACCCCAAGCAGCAGGCAGGCTGGGGTCTGCCGTGTGGTTCTGTAGTTTCAGAAAGTGCTAAGTGGGCTGACAGTAGCCTATTGGGTCCTGGGAAAGGGCTGTCAGATAAAATACATGATTCCTGGTTAAATTCAAATTTCAGAGAAACAATGAAGAGTGTTACAGTATGCGTGCCTCAAATATTGCATAAAACACACTTATACTAAAATGCTATTTGTTGTTTATCTGAAACTCAAATTTAACTGGGCATCCTGTATTTTTCATTCCTAAATCTGGTAATTCTGCCTTGAAACTCCATCTCTGAGTCCGTTTTTCACTTGCTGAGTGAGATGGGCCCAAGTCCTGTCACGTCTTACAGAGATTTCTCAGTCCAGCCTTTTGTTTCTGCATCCTGCTACTTAGGTCACCCGACTCCTAGGCACCACCAGGTGGGCTCTGTGGGTAACCTACTCCAAGATCTATGCTTATGAACTCAGAAGAGAGCACACAAGGATGGACAGATAAGCTCGTAAACTCACCCTAGAAAAAGTGCTACATACTTCATTATTGGATATCACTATGATCACCTTCGAAGTACCCCCTAGGAAGCTATGCACTGATGCCAGTGCCTAGTCTACCCTTCAGAGCACTTTGAGAACGCTTTTTCTGGAATGGCCATCAGAGCTATCGTGGTATTACCCTTGATGTCCTGAATATCATCAGAATGTCTTCCTTTCGATATTTCCTTTATCTTTGGGTAAAGAAAAAATTCACTGGGGACAAGATCAGGTGAGAAGGGAGGGTGTTCCAATACAGTTACTTGTTTACTGGCTGAAAACTCCCTCACAGACAACTGTACCATTAGGTTCACAAACTTGCCACCGTGCCACTGTGTGCAATGGCCATTCCAGAAAGAGTTCCAAAATTGCTTTGAAGGGTGGACAAGGGATTGGCATTTGTGCATAGCTTCCCAAGAGGGGTACTTGGAAGGTGTCTGTAGTGATATTCAGCAATGAGGTACACAGCACTTTGAACAATTAAGTTTGCAGACTTAGTTGTTGGATCTCGTATACAGAGCTGACTGGTAGAGAATACAGAGACACTCTCTCTTAAAATTTTCATCACTAGCTTTGCACCCTAAAAATAGATTCTGGCTACAGAACTTTGTCCATTTACTATCCAGAAATATTCAGTGCAAATTTTCAAATGATGCACTGTGATGTTGACAATCACTTTGCCCTCTCTAGATCCAACAATTTCTATCATTAGAAGAAAAATTATTCCACAAAGCAGGATCTGTATTTCTGTTTTATTATGAGGCCTGCAGATTAAAAAATTTCAGATTTTAACACACTTTCACGTTCTACACTATTTTTTTTTTTAACTACGCAAGGAGTGGATACAAAATTTGAAACAAATTGGTATTGTTAACAGTAATTTCCTCACTGGCACTACTAGTACAATAATTTGTACCCATTAAAACTGAACATTAAATGGAAGAAATCTCCTGTGATGTATTTCTAAAAGGAAGCTAATTTTGGAATTGTCTTTAGGGATTCACAGATCCTTTTCCAGCTTCTGTGTGTTTTCATTTATGTGTTCCACTTAGTTAGTGTTGTTTCTTTTTACCTCGGTGTAAAATTACCTCACCACTTAATTTGGTTTTACTGTAGCAAATAGACTGAAGTAATTGAAAACAAATAAAATGTATAAAACAAGCAAAACTTATACAAGAAAATTTTCATTTGAATTTATACATTAACCCAAAACTTTATACATGAAAATGAATAAGTAAAAAAAAATTTATTCAGAATATGTAATGTTGACCTTCAAGTCTGAGATAGTCAAAAGAAAAGCCCAAACCAAACCAAACCCGTTGTTGTACAGTCGATTCCAACTCATAATGACTCTATAGGACAGAGTAGAATTGCCCCATCGAGTTTTCAAAGAGTGCTTCATGGATTCAAACTGCCAACTTTTGGTTAGTGGTCTATCAGAAATAATTTTATTGTTTTGTCATAGGATGTTTGTTGGAGGGCCCATCACAGATTTCCATGAGTGTTTTCCATCTTGAAATAATATTTAGACACTTACATACTCATCATCCTTTGACGCTGCATTTTTACAGTTCCTAAGACTACTGCTGAGAACAATTGCAAAGATCACTATACAAATACGAGGGTATGCTCAGTGTGAAGACTGTTGTGCAGGATGGGAATGGATATGTCACAAGTCATGTGATTACAATGCTCCTTGCTTGATCTGCAAGAGAGAATGGAAGGTGAGCTTCTACCTGATCAGCTGGAAATGAAAAGGAAAATACGATTGTTATTATATATAAAATTTATGTTCTAGTCATCCAGTGCTGCTCTAACAGAAATACCAAGAGTGGATTGCTTTGACAAAGGCCAGTTTATTCTTACACAGTCCAGTAGGCTACAAGTCTGAATTCAGGGGGTCAGCTCCAGGGGAAGGCTTTGCCTCTGTCAGTTCTGGAGGAAAGTCCATGTGTTGCAGCAGTCTTTGGTCAGGGAGCATCTTGGCACAGGAACCTCAGGTCTGAAGGACAGGCTTATGCTCTTGGTGCTGCTTTCTTGATGGTATGAGGTTCCCAAGCCTCTGCTTGCTTCTCTCTCTTTTTATCTCCTGTAGGATGAAGGATAACCACACTCCATGGAAACTCCCTTAGCAAGGATGTTGCAGTCCCACCCTAATCCTCATTGAACATAATCATCCTATCTATTAGTCACAGGCAGAAATTAGGACATACGTTGTTGTTGTCAGGTGCCGTCGAGTTGGTTCTGACTCGTAGTGACCCTAGGAACAACAGAACGAACCGCTGCCCGGTTTCGCACTGTGTCCACAATCATTTTTATGCTTTAGCCCAGTGTTGCGGCCACTGTGTTAATTCATCTCGTCGAGGGTCTTCCCCTTTTCCCTGACCCTCCACTCTACAAAGCATGATGTCCTCCAGGGTCTGATATTTTCTGACAACATGTTCAAAGCATGTAAGATGCCATCTTGCCATCTTTGCTTCCAAGGAGCACTCTGGTTGTACTTCTTCCAGAGCAGACCTGTTGGTTCTTTTGGCTGTCTGTGGTACATTCAACATTCTTCTCCAAAGAAGACATTAGCTCTTCTTCTGTCTTCTTTGTTTAGTGTTCAGCTTTTGCATGCCTATGATGTGATTGATGATGCCATGGCTTGGATCAGGCACATTTTAGTCCTCAAGGTGACGTCCTTACTTTTGAATACTTTAAAGAGGTCCTTTGCAGCAGATTTTCCCAGTGCAATGTATCTTTTGATTTCTTGCCTGCTGCTTTCATGCTTCATTGATTGTGGACCCAAGTAAAATGAAATCCTTGGCAGCCTCAATCCTTTCTCTATTTATGACAATATTTCTTACTGGTCCAATTGTGAGGATTTTAGTTTTCCTAATGTTTAGGTGCAATCCATACTGAAGGCTGTGGTCCTTGATCTTTATCAGTGTCTCAATCTTCTTCATTTCCAGCAAGTAAGGTGGTATTGTCTACGTAACACAGGTTGTTAATGAGATGTCCTCCAATCCTGATGCCTCATTCTTCTTCATATAATCCAGTTTCTTGGATTATTTGCTTGGCATAGAGATTTAAAAGGTATGGTAAGAGGATACAACGCTGACGCACATGTTTCCTGAATTTAAACCATGCAGGGTCCCCTTGTTCTGTTTGTATGACTGCCTCTTGATCCATATACAGATTCCTTAAGAGAACAATTAGGGGTCCAGGAGCTCCCATTCTCCACAACGTGAGCCATAATGTATGATCCACACTGTTGAATGCTTTTGCACAGGCAATGAAAGACAAGTAAGCATCTTGCTGGTATTCTGTGCTTTCAGCCAAGATCCATCTGTCATCAGCAATGATATCTGTAGTTCCCTGTCCTCTTCTGAATCCAGCTTGAATTTCTGGTAGTTCCTTGTCAATATGTTGTTGTAGTCACTTCTGAATGATCTTGAGCAAAATTTTACTTGTGTGCTATTAATGATATTGCTCAGTAATTTCCACAGCCAATTGGATCACCTTTCTTTGGAATGGGCATAAATATGGATCTCTTCCAGCCAGGTAGCTGTCCTCCAAATTTCTTGGCATAGATGAGTGAGCACTTCCAGTGCTGCATCTGCTTATTGAAATATCTCAAGTGATATTCCATCAGTTCCTGGAGCCTTGTTTTTTTACCGGTGTCTTTAATGTGGCTTCAACTTCTGCCTTCCGTACCGTTGGTTCCTGATCATATTCTACCTCTTCAAATGGCTGAACATTGACCAGTTATTTCTGGTATAATAAATTCTATGTATTCCTTCCATCTTGTTTTGATGATCCCTGAGTTAATAGTTTTCCTGTAGAATCCTTCACTATTGCAAATTGAGGCTTGAATTATTTCTTCAATTCTTTCAACTTGAGAATTTCAGAATGTGTTTTTTCCTTCTTATTTTCCACTTCCAGCTCTTTGCACATGCCATTATAATACCTTCTTTTGTCTTCTCCAGCAACTCTTTGAAATCTTCTGTTTAGATCTTTTATTTTACCATTCCTTCCTTTTGCTTTAGCTGCTTGATGTTCAAGAGCAAGTTTCAGAGTCTCTTCTGACATCCAATTTGGTCTTTTCCTTTTTTTTCTGCCTTTTAAATGACCTCTTGCTCTCTTCACAGATGATGTCTTTGATGTCATTCCACAATTCGTCTGGTCTTTGGTCATTAGTGATCAACACATCAAATCTGTCCTTGAGATGGTCTTTAAACTCAGAAGAGATATACTCAAGTTCATACTTTGGCTCTCGTGGGCTTGTTCTAATTTTCTTCAGTTTCAAATTTGCATTTGCATATGAGCAACTGATGATCTGTGCCACAGTCAGAACCTGCTCTTGTTCTGACTGCTCATATGGAGTTTTTCCATTGTCTTTTTCTGCAGATGTAGTCAGTTTGGTTTCTGTGTATTCCATCTGGTGACATCCATGTGTACAGTTGCCATTTGTATTGGTGAAAAATGTATTTGCAATGAATGAGGAAGTCTTTAGTCTTGCAAAATTCTATCATGCGATCTCCAGCATTATTTCTATCACCAAGGTTGTAGTTTTCAACTACTGATCCTTCCTTGTTTCCAACTTTTGCATTCTAGTCATCAGCAATTACCAATGCATCTTGATTGCATGTTTGATCAATTTCAGACTGCAGAAGCTGATAAAAATCTTTAGCCTCTTCATCTTTGGTCTTAGTGGTTGGTGAATAAATTTGAATAATAGTCGTATTACTCGCCTCCTTCCTTGTAGGTGTATAGATATTATCCTATCATTGACAGCGTTGTACTTCAGGACAAATCTTGTAATTTTTTTTTGATGATGAAAACTCTTCAAGTTTTCATTCCTAGCATAGTAGACTATTTGATTGCCAGATTCTAGATGGCCAAAACTGGTCCATTTCAGCTTGCTGATGCCTAGGATGTCACTGTTTATGCGTTCCATTTCATTTTTGACAATTTCGAATTTTCCTAGATTCATACTTCTTATATTCCATGTCCTGATTATTAGTGGATGTTTGCAGCTGTTTCCTGTCATTTTGAGTCACTCCACTTCAGCGAACGAAGATCCTGGAGGCCTTACTCCATTCATGTCGTTAAGGTTGCCTCTACTTTGAGGAGGCAACTCTTCCCCAGTTGTCTTCTGAGTGCCTTCCAACCTGTGAGGCTTGCTTTCCTACACCACATCTGATGATGTTCGACTGCTATTCATGAGGTTTTCCCTGGCTAATTCCTTTCCGAAGTAGACTGCCAGATCCTTATTCCCAGTCTGCCCTAGTGTGGAAGCTCAGCCGAAACTTGTCTGCTGTGGTTGATCCTGCTGGTACCTAAATACCAGTGGCATAGCTTCTCACATCACAGCAACAAGCAAACCTCCAATGTCAGACAAGTGAGGGCTGCTCACTCAATAAGTAAGGATGTATAGCATAAGAAAATCACAAATATTGGGAATGATGGTCCAGCCAAATGGCTACTCACATTTTGCAGGGGGAGATATAATTCAATCTATGACAACTAATAAGTACACATTTTATTGCCTTGTGGAATTGTTCAACTACTATAGTTGGAGATACATATATCACAGATGTTGTTTTAGTCAGATAGTGCTGCTCTAACAGAAATACCACAGAGTGTATGGCTTTAACAAAGGAAAGTTTATTCTTACATTGTCTGTTAGGCTACAAGTCTACATTCAGGGTGTCCGCTGCAGGGGAAGGCTTTCCCCTTGTCAGCTCTGGAAGAAAGTCCGGTATTGTACCTGTCTTTGTCCAGGGAGTATCTTGCTGCAAGAAACCTCAGGTTGGTCTGAAGGACGCACTCTTTCCCTGGTGCTGCTTTCTTGATGGTACAAGTTTCCTGTTTTTTCCCAACCAATGCCATCACTTTGATTTCAGATACTTCTCGAGACTGGCAATTGAGCTGGTGTTGCAATTCCACAACTCTAATGATAAGCATCTGGGTTTGGCTCTCAGCAGTATCGGCTCTACTATTACAGACAATGAGGTTTTCTTTTAAAGCACAAGTCAAAGCTTGGAGGTCTCTTACATGGTATGAGAGCTTTGATTCAAAAGCCCTGAGCTCATCTTTCCTTTATCAGTTTATCTAATGCAAGTAGGACCAGCCAATCAATTTCCTTATACTTCTCATCCTCACTTAATTTTGAAAAGTTATCACACACGTTTTCACCCTGAGCAGCCTTTCACCAGTATCTGGTCTACTGGTGGTGCTATTTTGCAGATGTGTACTGCCACCTTAGCCCATGGACCAGAACAGCAGTCTTTACTAGTAGGAGCAGGGTTAGCAACAGTGTTACTATTAGCCAGACTCAGAACCACTTGATTCATTTTTACAATTTTGTTTCCCTAGAACCACGCCTGGTACCAAATTGTCTTAGGCTGGGTTTTCTAGGGAAGCAAAACCAGTAACACATTATGTACAAGGAAAGATTTATGTATGTAAAGTACAGCCAGTACAAGGAAAGATATAGATAGATAGATATAGATATAGGAAACAGCTCACGAAATCGCAGAAGCTGAATGTCCCATGTCCTGGCACAAGTCTTATGTGGCCATGGGAGCTAGTGAACCCAAGGTCAGCAGGTCAGAGATCAGAGTTCTAGATCACTGGTTGTGTAGGTAGGCGGATCCCAGGCTGGTGGCAAAACGGAGCTGCAGAGGCTGGCGAACCCAGGATTGGCAGGTCAGGGAACAGGACTCTCAAGAGCCAGCTGTAAGGGATGATGAATCCAGTAGGTGCTAGTTCAAGTCCAGGAACCAGAAGCCAGAAGAAGAGAGCAGGAGCTGCTGGCTATGTGAGCAGACAGGCAGTAGTGGTGACAGGTGGAGAGATGAGAGCTGAGGGGCAGGAAGCCACCACAGGCCTCACCCTGACACTGGATACAGCAGCCAAATATGGAGTAGCCAGATTGACACAATCCTGACCACCACAGACATAGTCACAGCACTACGTCTCGTGAGCAGGCTTGTTTTGTGACTTATAATAATATCGATAAATTTATTAAAAGAAAGTCAATCTGAAAGGAAATGAAAGATAAACTGCATTTACATGATTTTTATTATCTAAACATTCATTTTATTTCTCTCCTGAAGGACTTGTTCAATTTTTTTACATGGAGATATGCAAATATTCTGATAAAATATAAATGTAATTTCTGATAAATGCCCTTTGGTACTTTCTTGAAAGATAAACTTAGAAAATACTAATTCTTGCAAAACAGAAACATACTTTGTGCAACAAATATATGCTGAATTTTGCATCCTCTTAATATGCCTAATGTCTCATTATTAGCATGCCAAAGCCAAGTGCTGTCGAGTTGGATACGACTCATGGCAACACTAGATATATGTATATGTAATATTAAGCTCTGTGTCCCGAACAACAGATGATAAAAAACTAAACTCACTTGATACATAATTAAAACTTTTCATGTTAGATAAATATGTATACTTCAAGTATTTTTGTGTTTGCTATGTTAGCATTAAATGTATGCTAGATGGCATCCACATGTATACTGAACATAAAGTTATATTACTATTTACAAAATCTAGGACATAACTCTGTAGGTAAATGTTATACAGTAAAAAAGAACTTGACTGAGACAGAAAGGGACACATAAACCAGGGACTACATCAGCATGAGACTGGAAAGACTAGAAGATGCCTGGCTACTACCAATGACTATGGTGACAGGGACCTCAATAAAGTGTCCCTGTTGGAGCAAGAGAAATGTCAGGTGCAGAAACTGAACTCTAGTAAGACCAGACTCAATAGCTTGACAGATGAGAGGGTCCCTGAAAGATATGACCCCTGGACTCTCTGTTAGCCTGGAGCTGAAATCACTATCAGAGCCAACTCCTCAGACAAAGATTGGAGTGGGTGAGAAGACCTAAAATGATGCTGGTGAAGAGTGTGCTTCTTGCCTTAAGTAGATGTTAACTGGGTAGCTCCTGTGTGGAGGCGAGATGAGATCATGAATGGACACAGGAACTACAGAATGGACAAGAAGAGTGTGCTGTCACAGTGTGAGGAGAGCAACTACAGTCACATAACAATGTGAATGTAAGTTTTTGTGTCACAAACTGACCTGAATTGTAAACTTTCACTTAAAACACAACAACAAAAAGAACTTGATTGAGTTTATTGCAGTGGTCAGTTTATTCAGGTTCTCTCGCTTTTGTGTATCATCTGTGACTGGAATTCCACGTGGTTGTTTACCGGGGTGCAGGAAAGAGCATAGTTTTGGGTTTGCATCGTAGCAGAGAGTTGCTGGCCCTCCTAGCTGGAGTTGCTGATCAGCAGACATGGATGTACCAGACAAGTCTCTCAAAATAGATCAGAGATCTCTTACCTATTAATATAACCCAGTAACTACTCATGTTGGATCTAGTTGTGTATTAGGTGAACATAATAAGAGTTAGACTTGAGAATCTACCCCTACCTCTTGTTTACCAGAGAGAAATAGTATACTCTGTAGAGATCCTCCGAGATAGGAGTTTTAATTACAAAGCAGGGATCATAGAGACAGATATCAACAAAGGTGTTGAGGGTGTAGATGTCTCATAACTTAAACAGTCTTGCTTGTGGGCACCCTCATGATTATGCATGAATTTTATTTCCAGTGGCAGATTCCCAGGCACTGGAGCTGGCGTGAGCTTCATTTAGTGTCCTGCCATTCCTTTCTGTTGCAGCGCTCTCTTTTCCTTGTGTCCTATCTCTTTGACTTCTGTGGGTCTTTGCTTTGGACAACTGATGCCCGGGTTTTGTTGATGCCTTAAGTACACGCTTCCCTTTCCTGCTGTTTGATGTCGTATTGCTGAATGTTTAAGGAAACACAGTACTCATGGGTCATAATGTTTAGTTTACAAGCCAGTCTATTACTTGGCTGAAAAGTGACCCCAGAAATAGCTTCAGTCCCAAGTTCAAAGAGTATCTTAGGGCAATAGCCTTGAGGAATTCCCCTAGTCCCTGTTAGTCTAATGGGTCTGGCCTTTTTTTAGAAATTTGAATTCTGTTCTACATTTTCCTCTCATTTTCTGCATTCATTCCTCTGTATAGATTATATGTAAATTAAGTGTTCAGCCTCAAGGACTGCCTGAATTAATACCATACTCCTTGTCATACTCCCAAACACCAAAGCAGACTAACTTCTGAACACATTCTGTCAGAGCAGTAGCACACATAGCTATTGTGTGTCACTCTTTTCTTCTCTGAAACCTAAGAATTTGCTTGCAATCAACCTGATGTGGATGGAATTTCTCGTTTACTCACAGGAGTTCCACAAAGAATCTTTCTCTGTGTCTTTCTCATGACCAGATTCAGATGAACACAAGGCTTGAAATCAGATATTGAGTAACTCTTACTAATACAGGGAAGAAAAACTATTATAAATATGAACTCCCCCCAAAGGAAAAGAAAGCCAAACACACTGCTGTCAAGTTGATTCCAACTCATAGTGACCCTATAAGTCAGAGTAGAACTGCCCCCATAGAATTTCCAAGGAGCATCTGGGGGATTTGAACTGCTAACCTTCTTTGTTAGCAGATGTAGCACTTAACCTCTATGCCACCAGGGTTTCCATAAGTATGAAACTGCTTATAAAATTCTTACAATAATTGGAAAGAGACTGGAAACATTAACAGCTAAATCCCAGTTTGGTTTACACTTCATTAAACAAAAAAATCCTTCGAACACGATAACCATTAAGAGAGGCCTTCCCTTAGTCGGCACTCTCGAGAAGAAAGAAGCCAGTGGCCAGTGGGAAGGCAGCTGGTGGCCTCTAAGCCACACAAGTCCCTAGAGTTCCATACGCTGGCTTGTAATTTCACCAGGTGGTATCTGAAATCTGTCTAGCGCCTCTTAAACTGAATGTCTGGAATGAATATATCCTGGAATCCAGTCCAGTCTGGTACCTTTCTGGCTCTCTCACGTACATTTTCTCCTTGGGGGCCTGTGGTAAGCTGGAGATCTAGATATGGCAGGTATAACTATCCTTGTTTCATAATTAGGAAAATAGGCTTAGGAATACAAAGTTTACAAATGAGTGGGCCCTTTCTGAAACAGCGAGACCTGGGATTCAAACCTGGGGCTTCCATGTTCTTTCACTCTGCTCTCAGACCTCTGAGCATAACTGAAGATGTGCCTGCAGCCTGCACTTCTCTTGTCAGAGATCAGAGAACTGTGAAGGCAAATGGGATGTCAGATGCCAGCTACGCTCAACGCCATGTCTCCTAATAAACCAACTTTCCCTGCTAGGGAGGATAAGGAGGGTTAGCAAGCCTTTGTAGTGTACTGTAGGAAGAACAGCTCACAGTACCCTCTTCTGAGGCTTCTGAAAACCAAACCTCTTCCTGTCGAGTAGATTCTAACTTGTGGCAACCCGATGTGTTAGAGAGTGGAGCTGCTGCTTAGGGTTTTCTCAGCTGTGATCTTTATAGAAGCAGATTACCAGGACTTTATTCCACAGTGCTGCTGTGAAGGTTTGAACCAATAACCTTTAAGTTAGTTGTTAGATACTGCTGAGTTAATTTTAGACTCATAGCAACCCATGTGATAGAGTAGAACTGCCCCACAGAGTTTCCTAGGCTGCATTCTTTATAGGAGCAGATTGTCAGGTCTTTCTCCTGCAGACCTCCTGGTAGATTTGAACCACCAGTCTTTGGTGGTTCTAACTGGTACTAACCCACTGTGCTATCGGGACTCCTTTTAGGTTAGTAGCAGAGTGCAAGCCATTTGAGCCATCACGGGGCCTGAAGCTTCTTCACCCCAGTTTTTCCGGCTTTTTCTTCCTGATGTCATGGCTGAGCTTCCCTTTACTGCAGTGCTGCATCCAGGGGCCTCCACCCATCTGGCAGACATGGGACCAAGAGGGTGCAGACTACTACACACCAGCATACCCACTCCTGGGTGATCCCTTCCTGCTGATTGAGTGCTTGTGGACAGCACCCCAACTCTCCTGGGAGTACGGTGAGGCTGGAAAGAGCAAAATTGTGCAAGTAGCACCTAACACTCCTCCTGGCACGGTAAGCTCTAATGGCCCTTACCCTTTCATTTATTTGACAATTTTTGTAGAACATCTGCTGTGTGCCAGGAGGTGTTCACAGGGCTGGGGCCGCAGTGGTGGGCAGCAATGCAAACATCCCTGCCATTGGGAGCTTCCGTTCTGGGGGTGGGGCTTGCTAATCAAAAACAAAGGTAAATAAAATAATTGCAGGTTGTAATAAATATAATGAAGAAAAAAATCAAGTGATGTGATAGAGGTGGATGTGTGTGGCGGTAAGGGAGGGATCAGCCATGACCGCAGGATGAGGAAAGAGCTAAGAAACTTAGGTCAGGAAGCTTCAGGTCCCTGAATGGCTCAGACAGCTTGCATTCTGGTAGTAACCTCGGAGAAGGCTTCTCTGAAGAGATGGCTTTCAGCTGGGTTCTGGAGAACGAACATGAGCCAACTCTGCAAGAGCCTGGATGATGGCATCCCAGTCACGGTGAACTTCAAGTGCAAGGGCCTGGGGTGAGACAGACTTCAGATTTTCCAGAAACTGTTGAAAAGTCAGCATGGCTGGAGTGGAGTAAGTGAGGATCAGAGTGTCATGAAAGGCGCGAAGTAAAGGCAGACACCTTGAAAGAAGGCAAGGTACGTGCTGAGTGATCTCCCTGGAAAGAGGGTGCTGAGGACCAAGTGGAGCGTTAAATGCGAGGCTGTAAGATGGTACGGGCGTGCATGTGTGTCTGTACGTAAATGTGTGTGTATGTATGAAGCACCTAAAGATATAGTCCCAAAGTACATAAAGCAACAGTTTCCAGAACAGCAGGGAGAAATGGATAAATCAACAGTTGTAGTTAAAGATTTTTTTTTCACAGCTCTCCCAGGAAATGATAGAACAAATAGATAAAAAATACAAAATGTGCAGAGACATAGGAGATGTGAAAATGAAATAATAGATATTCATTTTTGGAATACACATTATTTTTGAGCATATGTGGAACTCACATCATTAAGGAAGCCTCCATAAAGCAGAAGAATCAATGTCATTCAGACTACTTCCTTTAACAGAATGAAACAAAATTAGCACTCTATAACAAAAGGATTGCATTTTCAAAAATTCCACGTCTGAAGCTAGCTAGACACGTCAAAAATATAAATTGTAAGAAAAATTACAAAATAATTAGAAGCAAATGAGAATGAAAATACTAGTGTATGTGAAGAAAAATGTGTAGTTAAAAATTAATTTACCAAGAGGTAAGAAAGATTAAAAACAAATTCACTAAGCTATCAACACCCAAAATTAGAAAAGAAGCAATAAAGCAAATGTCAAGGAAATAAGACAGTAAGACATAATAAAGACCAGGCAAAAATCAGTGAGCTAAAGAATGACAACCACTGCCACAGAAAAGAAAGATTAATAAAATTAAAACCTGGTTGTTTGAAAAGATTAATAAGATAGATCTCTATCAAGACAGGAGTCCCCGAGTGTTGCAGATGTTTACATGCTGGGCTGCTAACTGAAATTTAGAGTTCTGACTCTTCCCATAGGTATTTCAGGAAAGGCCTGGCAAATTGCATCTGAAAAATCAGCCCTTTGAAACCCTCTGGAGTGCACTTCTACTCTGACACACACGGGGTTGTTGTGAGTCACAGGAACTCATAGACAACTGGTTTCTGTCAAGACCACAGCAAAAAAACAAACCCACTGCCACTGAGTCAATTCCAATAGGTCAGAGTAGAACAGCCCCATAGAGTTTCCGGGGAATGCCTGGTGGATTTGAACTGCCAACTGTTTGGCTAGCAAGACAGGTAAAGAAGCAATAATACCACAAAAGTACACAATATAAAAAAATGAATTAAGTGGATAGGAGAGATTTTAAAGTACATTTTGAAAACTGTGCTACCAAATTTGAAAATCTAGGTAAAATGAAAACATTCCTGGAAAATTAAAAATAGAAGAGAAATAGAAAAATTGAACAGACCAATAAGCATTAAGTAAAATGAAATGGTAATCAAAGATCTCACCTCTCCAAATCCTCAAGCCCAGATGGTTTCCATGTGGACTTTACCAAATTCTCAGACAGTAGAGAATTCCTGTCGGAGAAAAATGCCAAAGAATAAGACAGGAATGAAAGTTGTACTATTATGAAGCTTGTGGAATCTTTTCTCTAAAACTGGATGAGAATTGTTGTGAGGTCCTATCAAGTTGATTCACAGTGGCGCTACGTATGCCAGAATGAAACATTGCCTGTTGCTGTGTCATCTGCACAACTGCTGTTGTGTTTGAGCTCGTTGTTGCTGCCATTCTGTCAGTCCACTTCATTAAAGGTCTTCCTCTTTTTTGCTGATCCTCTGCTTTGCTAAGTATGATGTCCTCCATAGACTGATCCCTCCAGATATCATGTCCAAAGTATGTGAAATGAAGTCTCATCATGTATTTTGACTGTACTTCTTCCAAGACAGATCAGTTTGTTCTTCTGGCAGTACATAGTATATTCAGTATTTTTGGCCAACACCGTAATTCAAAGATATGAAGTCTTCTTCTATCTTCCTTGTTTCTTGACTACACAAATCCATTCAACCAGGTGGATCATAACAAATAATTGATAATATTGTGAAGAATGGGAATTTCAGAACACTCGATTGTGCTCATGTGGAACCTGTACATAAACCAAGAGGCAGTCATTGAAACAGAACATGGGGACACTGCATAGTATACAACCAGAAGAGAAGTGCCTCAGTGTTGTATTCTTTCAGCACACTTCTTCAACCTGTATGCTGAGCAAATAATTTGAGAAGCTGGACTATATGAAGAAGACGGCATCAGAACTAAAGAAAGACTCGTGAACAAACTGCAGTATGCATATGAGATGACAGAAGCTTCCTTCCTGAAAGCAAAGAGAATTTGAAGCACTTGCTGATAAAGATCAAAGACTACAGCCTTCAGTACGGATTATGCCTCAATATCAAGAAAACAAAAGTCCACAACTGGACAAATAACCAACATCATGGTAAATGGAGAAAAAAATTGAAGTTGTCAAGGATTTCATTTTATTTGATTCCGCAATCATTACCCATGGAAGCAGCCATCAAATAAATCAAATGATATACTGCATTGGGCAAATCTGCTATAAAAGATCTCTTTAAAAACTGTCAAAAAGCAAAAATGTCACTTTGAAGACTAAGATGTGCCTGACCTGAGCCATAGTATTTTCAGTTGTCTTATATGCATGGGAAAGCTGGACAAGTGTAAGGAAGACCAAAGAAGGATAAGAATAGTTCATGAAAATAAAAATTTAGGCCTATTTCATCTTAAATACAGATGTGTAAATTTTGAATGAAATAGAAAAATCCAACAGCATATTAAGAAAAAAGTATACCATAATGATCAAATATGATTTTATCTCAGAAATGCAGGAATGGCTCAGTGTTTGAAATCTCTGTCAATGCATCAGTATAATTTTCTATCTGCTTTACAGGGGAAAATCGTTTGGTTATCTCAATGTGGAAAAAGCATTTGATAACACTCCTTACTTGTTTATACTGAAGACTCTTAGAGAGTAGGAAGATAAGTTCCTTGACTTGGTGAGGTGTCTATATCCAAACATTAATATTAGACCTAATATATGCTATATTATACTAATACAAAATGATAATATTATATTTGAGAAATTTGGAATGTATTTCCTTGAAGATCAAGGACAAATCCACTATCTTTGCTGAGCTGAAAGCCCTTGCCAACACTTTAAGAAAAAAAAAGAAGTAACAGGCATAAATGAGAAGAAATAAAATTGTCACCCTTTTCCAATGATTCAATTTCCTACTGAGAAAAACTGACAGAATCAACAAACATTACAAGGAATAAAAGAGTCCAGAAAGGCTGTCAGATATAAAATGACCTTACAAAGTCAACGACATTTTTGTTCATGTGAAGAAATAAAAAGAGCAAGTTTTCCTTCTGAAGTAGGAGCAAGTAAAAGCCTTGCTCATGCTAGTGCATAAAGGTTACCTAGATTGCTGAACCAGATCAGCAGACTTCTATTCCTTTTCCTGTCTCCAGGATAGTGAATTGGTTATTTCAAAACTTTAGGGTGGTAATGATTCAGGGTAATTTACATTCTTCAGTAAGATGCAATGGAATCTTGGGATTCCCTGTTCTTTCTTATGTAAATCCCTTTCGTAATCTGGCTATAAAAGCTGCTGGAATTGTAACCCAAGTTGTTGTACAGTCTTGGAGAAGCTATTCTCACTGTTGCCCAGGCTTTCATGCTTGCATGTTAATAAAGCATATTTTGAACCTCTTTTCTATTTCTGAGATGGGCTGCAGTGACAGGCAGAACAAACTTGCTTTTGGTTGACAACATTTCTGGTGACCACAAAGGGACTTTTAGGACTTCTCTGGTCAGTTTTTCCCATGGTAGAGCTTACTTCTCTCTTCTCCACTTTCTCAATGATTTTAATGATCTCAATGATCTTTTGCCCTCCAGGAAGAAGCAGAAGGCAGAGCAGGATCAGCCTCAAGTCATAGCTCCAGGGAGGCCTTTGAAAAAGACTCTTTTGGGTGGAGATCTTTTTAAGACAGAAAGCAGATGAGAATAGCTACTTTACTTGAGTTACCAGAAATTGGGATCTAAGACTGCAAGCAAGTTTTCTCTACTGCAGGGCAACTCTGAGACATCTGAAACAGCCTGGAGGGATGTTTTGATCCTACTTAGAGTTAAGGTTCTGTGTATATCAGTAACTGGTTAGTTAAACAAGACTTTGTAAGTTCAGCTGATGAAGCTTTATTTTAGCCCTGTACTTCAGGGTAATTGTGTTAATAGATATGTGCTATAACATAAATTTGTATACTGTTTGCTTTTCAAGCAGCAAGAATATACACTATATAAGCCTAATGAATGAGTTCATTTTTGCTGTTTAAGGAATATGCTATAGAAGTTTTTTTGAAAATCTTTATTTGGTCTAACAAAGTTTTGGTTTGATTCATGATTCACTTCTAAGGACATTAACTTTAGAAAACCTGGGTTTTTTGCTGCTAAATAACAAAATTTTCTGACTTCTGAGTAAAACGGTTAATTTATTGCTTGAGGGCAAAGATTCGATCTATCATTAAAATAAGATTCCAGAGTCAAAACTAAGCCACAAGATGTGTAAGAAGGTTTTGGCACTGGTTGGAATCAAAGGGTGCTCAGTCCTTATTGGGTTAAAATATGATATTTTATTTTATTTTACCTTTTTAATATTATCTAACAAATGTATAATATTAAGTCATGATTTTATTATTCCTAACTGGATAAAATGCTGGTGACAGTGATGGGTACTATGTTTTACTGATCAAAAAGTCTGCAGTTCACATGATAGGGTCACTCTGTGTCACCAAGTCCATCAACCATAGGATGTCATCCTACTGGCCTCTTACTAGAGTGAAGTGGAGAGTGTGGAAAAGAGGGGACAGGAGATTGTTAAGAAGATATGACTTGTATAGAACAGAAAGGAAGAATGTGCTGTCCCCAGGCAAGGAGAGCAGTAGGAGCTGCGCATAGCTGGGCATGAGAATTTAAACTGGATTGTGCACTTTCACTCAATCACAACAACAAAAGTCTGCAGTTCAAATCTTCCAGCCACTAGTTGGGCATTTCTGCTCCATAAGGCATCTGTGAATTAAAATCATCTCCACAACAGTGGTTATCATTTAGTTTTAAATTGCTAATTTGACCTGGTTTGGAAATACAAGCTGAGCTTGGAAGCTGAACAACCTCAGCTTCAAAGGTGTACCTTAAGGATTTGAAAAATGGAGCCATGCTCCCTGATATTTCTAACTGTAGAGTTACCACTCCTGTGGGCTTGAAAAATCGTGTGCTTCAAACCCAGGGAACAGGAGGTACTGTCCCAGTGGGCCTGGAAGGAAGAGCTATAAGACAAGACTGTGGGGGCTTCCACTCAGAATCAGGAGAAGAGACAGATACCTAGAGTCTAGAAGACAGGACTGCTGTGTAAAATGTGATGTGTTCTGTAAAACTGCTTGTTGCTCTGTGAAGCTCTTCCTTTACCCTGTGGCTTCTGCCGTTTGTAATGGATTTTTTTTTTAAACTGGAGATGTTAGATAATCAGATTACTATGAATGCAGTTAAAATTTTAACACAAACTTCCCCTCCTCTCTTGAGGAATGGCTACCGCTTATCCTGATGAAGACAGCTTAGATGCAGTCTCACCATTACACATCTAGTAGAAAACTCAATTTGAACAGGGTTATCTGGGATGACAAGGAAGAGCAATACCCTCTTTGACAATTCCCGATTGGAGTAAATCAACAAGGGCAACTAGCTAGATATTATTGGGCACACATACCATTTACCACCTCCAACTTATTAAATTGGAAGAGTTTGAATCCCTCATACAAAGTGGACCCTAACAAGGTAACAGAATTAATAACCACCGTTTTTGTCACTCATAACCCCAATTGGGCCAATATTCAGGCTTTGTTAAATGTACTTCTCACTAGTGATGAAAGGTGCCTGATCCTGGGTGAGACAGAGGAAGAAGCTGAGAGGCTTCACTATGAAAACCCAAGCGACACTTACAACCCAACAGTGGCCATCCCAGAAACCCAGCCTTATTGGGACCCCAACAATGAGGGTTTGCCTCTCTTAAACCATTGTAGAAGCTACACTGGTCTCCAAAACAGGGTCCCTAGGCCAAAAAGTTTGAATATGGTGCAAGAAGCACAGTGGAAGACCATCAAGGATCCATCCAAGTTCCTGGGAAGAATCTATGATGTCTACTGTAAATACACTGATACTGATTTCCAAGCACCTGAAGATCACAAAATGATTGTTTTAGTCAGCTAGACTCGACGGCACTTGGCTTGGCTAGTGCTGCTCTAACAGAAATACCACAAAATGCATGGCTTTAATAAAGGAAAGTTTTGTCTTACACAGTCTGTTAGGCTGTAAGTCCAAATTCAGGATGTCTGCTCTAGGCTTCCCCCTTGTCAGCTCTGGAGGAAAGTCCAGTATTGCATCAGTCTTTGTCCAGTGAGCATTTTGGCACAAGAACTTCAGGTCTGAAGGATGTGCTTTTCTCCTGGTACTGCTTTCTTAATAGTGCGAGGTTCTCAATTCTCTGCCTGCTTCCTTTTCTTTTTGTCTCTTGCAGGATGAAAAGATTAATGATGGTACAAGCCACACTCCAAAGAAACTCCTTTTACAGTGGAGCAGGGAGGTGACCAAAAGAAAGGATTTACAGTCCCACCCTAATCCTTTAACATACAGCACAGCAAAATCATAAAGTGGAAGACAATTGTAGAATACAGAGAATCATGGCCTGGCCACATGGCTACACCTATTTTGGGGGGTGGGGATACACAATTCAATCCATGACAATGATATTTATTACTTTTTTCTCCCAAAGCACACCAGACATCCAGAAAAAGCTACAAAAGTTGGACAGAGCTTTGGGAATGAATACTGCCCAGGTGGTACAAATGACATTCAAGACGTTTTAATAGCAGAGACTTCAGTAAGACCCAGGTTGCCACCATGTTCTTGGAGACTACCTATGATAAGAGACACAAAGGAACCCAGCAGGGATCTTGGGGACAATGAGCCCCAGTCAGGATGACTGAGGAGGCCTGAGGCTACAGCTAGAATTAACTACTGTCATTGTAATTGCCTCTTCCCCAGGAGCCTTTGGTAGACTTAAGAGTAGGGGTCAAATGGTAGATTTCCTAGTGAACACGGAGGCCATATATTTGATCCTCAATAACCCCTTTTCGCAACTTACTACTGAGTCAGTCCCAGTGATGGGAATAATGGGACAATTGAAACAAGTTTTTCCTACAGCCTCTTGACTGTCAGAATGGAGAAAAGCAGATGACTCATCACTTTCTCTATATGCCAGACTGTCCTGTCCTGCTACTAGAAAGAGACCTGTTATCTAAGTTTAATGTCCAGATCACCCTCTCTCCTGAGAAGAGCCTCCAGGTGGAAGTACTTCTTGAAAAGCCAACAGCTCCTGATTCAACATTCTGAGGTAGAGCCAGCCTGGCAGAGAGAAATCAGCAATCAGAAAGTGAGCAAATTCCTGAATATCACATGGAGACTACACATAGCCTGCAGACCACAGTCATCAGGAAAAGTTGAGATGAACCATACTTCAAAGAAACAAGTCTCCAATCTATGTCAAGAGACTCTTTTACATTGCGATCAGGTCTTGCCCGTTGCCTTTTTTAGAATCCAGGTAGTCCCTAGGAACAGGCTCAAAATCAGCCCCTATAAAATTGTATATGGGAGACCCTTCCAGGATGCCTTGGTGCAGCTTTTCCCACAGGCAGAAAATGACCTTAAAGTTCAGAATTTGCCGGGGGCCAGCCTCGGCAGGGTCTGGGATCACGAAGAGATGGGTGGTGTCGGCAAAGAAATGATGAGACTGAGACAACCAGGAATCTGGAGATCAGCAGCCTGTTAGGGCCTGTCTTTCTTTATTTTTTATACAATCAGTAACATGATTTCACCCCCGCCCCTTGACCACGCAAGCTGTTGGCTAACAAGAAACTGATACTTTGTGGCCTTTTTTCATGTTGATTATTGGGGCCTACTAGATAATGGCCTGAGACAAGTGGTCTCCTTACACATTAATCATTAGGGCCTTCTAGGTAATGGCCCGAGACAAGTATATTGTGATTATAATCAACAGTGAAAACAAAGTTATGCCTTGAGCTTAATCAGCTCTATCTATGCTTCAAGGTCAAGAGGTGCATGGAGTGGGGGGTCATCCCTGGGAAGCTTCCCAAGGCCTTCCTGCAATCTTGTATTTCACATGTGGAGGGGGATGTGCAGTTGGGGGAAGCCAGTGGGTCTGGGCCGGCCTTGGCATTCCCAGGCTGGGTGTTCCCAGGCTGGGTGTTCCCGGGCTGGGCGTTCTTAGAAGGCATCTTCCTTAATCCTTGTGCCGGGAGATAAGAGGGTATTTTTGAGGAAGATTTAATTAGGATGCAAAATATCATCAGGGAGAGTACGGCCAAAAATATGTCAAGGGTGAGAAGCCTGCCACCACATAGGCATGTAGCTTTGCTCACAGAGGCTTTTGTGGGTGACCAGCCTCGGCAAGAATTCACCAGTTTTCCTTCCCCAGGTCTTCTCTCTTCCCTCAGATAAAACCTTGGAGAGAGGGGCCCAAAGAACAGCTTGACTGGCCCACAGAAAAATCCTCTTGACCACCCCTACTGCCATGAAATTGGCCAGACTGAAGGCCTGGACACATACCTGGATGAAACTGTACCTCTGGGCAGACATGGATATGACAGATCCCCACCACAAGTAGTGAACTGCTACTCCCAGAAGAGAAACCAGGCCAGAATCTTCTCTCTCTTCTTTAGACTCAACTTAGTTCTAGGACTTTCACAACACATTGTCCCTTTCATATGAAATGAAAATACAAGTGCTTACCTTACACCAAATATGTTTCTGACTTCCATCTAGTAGGAAGTACTTACGGAAATAAATTTTCAATTGGTGTATGCACCCCTCTGGAGTTGACTAGGAATTGATTAGTTGACTAGAAATTTTTCAAAAGAACATCACTTATGAGGATTGAGAGCCAGTTAAGGATGGAGAGATGTTCTCCAGCTTGAGACTGTTACCACTAGTGAAAACTGTGTCAGATTGTCAGGGTGCCCTTCCTTCTGTTACTATCTTGATAACCACATCTTCAAATGTAACAAAAGTATAATGGTAACATGTTAAGTTACCTAAAGGATAGTCCTCGCTGTGTGGAAATTGGGCATTTTTGTATGTTCTGGCCAGTGCTATGAGTGGACCTTTCTTCTTGGGAAGGCTCACCTGTTCCTGTCCCAGACTAAACACACTTGATCTAATCATGCCCAAACTATAAGAGATTAACCTTCCCGAAGATTGCCATAGTGATGAACACCTGTTCAGTCCAACTGAATATGTATCCTTGTTCCTTTTTGTCATGCCTGCCTTGGTAATAGGTTTAATAGGCAAGCCTGTGACATGTTTAAGGCCTAAATGCTACTTTGCAGGTCATAAATGCTTTAGGCACTGAACTGGGACAAGTCAGAGAGGCAGTTCTGGAAAATCGGGCAGCTGTACACTGGTTACTCCTCACATATAATCACGGATGTAAAGATCTTAAGGGGATGTGTTGCTTTAATTTTTCTGATGGTTGCCAGTTGATAGAGAATAAATTAAAAATGGTAAAAGATGTAAATAACATCAAATAGAGAAAAGTCATCTTCAGGTTGGAGTATGAGAAATTATTCTCATGGTTCCCCAACCTACGTTGGCCGCACATACTAATGACAGTAATTGGAATCATTATTTGTTGATGCATACAATGTGCACCCTGCCTCATGAATAACTGTACTGCATGCTGTAGAGAGCTATCCCACAAATGAGATTTGATCCTAGAGTTATTGCAATAAATCAAAACACCTATTTTCATTTAAAATCTGTTTCATAGATATGAAATTGGTGATTAAGGGTGGAGAATGTTAGTGTATAAAGGTAGATTGCTGAACCAGATCAGCAGGCATGCATTCTTTTCCCTGTCTCCAGGATAGTGGATGGTTTTCTTTTTTTCCAAAAACTTCAGGGAGATAATGATTTTGGGTAATTTGCATTCTTTGATAAGATTTAATGGAATCTTGGGACTCTCTGCTGCTTCTCATGCAAACCCCTTTTGTAATGTGGCTATAAAAGCCACTGGAATTGTAACCCAAGTGGGATAGTCTTAGAGAAGCTATTCTCACTGTTCCCCAGACTTCCATGTTTGTCTGTTGTTAAAGTATATTTTGAACCTTTTTTTGTGTGTGAGATTGGCTGCAGTGATAGACAGAACGAACTGGGTTTTGGTTTGGCAACACTCAGACCAATAATGACAGGATGATATGAAATGAATAGGGTTAACTTTACCCCCTGACCCCGAGGCCAACAGACCAAGAAGTATGGCTATAAAGAGGATAACACAATGGGGTAATTTAAAGAATTTGTTGCAGTAGAGTCAATTCTGACTCAGCAGTCCTACAGGACAGAGTAGAACTGCCCCATAGGGTATTCAAGGAACAGCTGGTGGGTTCGAACTGCCAACCTTTTGGTTAACAGCAGGGTTCTGATGGGGTGACACCAAAAAAAAAAAAAAAAACAGTGCCATGGGGCCAACACTGACTCATAGTGACCCTATAAGACAGAGTAGAACTGCTCCATGGCATTTCCAAGGAGCTCCTGGTGGATTCGCACTGCCAACCTTTTGGTTAGCAGATGTAGAACTTAACTACTACACCACCTGGGTTGACCGCTGGAGGATATTGTGGAATCAAGTGTTGTAGATTGAACTGTGTTCCCCCCAAAATGTGTGTATTAATTTGACTAGGGCATGATTCCTGGTACCCGTGATTTTCTTAAATGATGTAAACCCTGTCTCTAGGATGTTAATTACAGAGGATGGGCAGCAGTTGCGTTGGTCAGGCAGAACTCAGCGTGTAAGATTATATTGTTCTCTGAGACAATCTCTTAGGATATAAAGGAAAGGGAAGCAAACAGAGTTGAGGACCTCATACTACCAAGAAGCTGTGCCAGCAGTAGAGCAAGTCCTGTGGAAATGACTCAGGTTTCCTGCTCCTCAGAAGCTCCCACTTCAGGAGAAGCTTAATGAAAAGGACCTCCCTGCAGTGCCAACAGAGAAAGCCTTCCCCTGGAGCTGATGCCCTGAATTTGGACTTATAGCCTTCTGGACTGTGACAGAATAAATTTCTCTTTGTTAAAGCCACCCACTGTGGTATTTCTGCTATAGCAGCACTAGAGGACTAAGACACCAAGACAGAATTTTAGATGAGAGAGATATAGGAATGATCTAGTACCCAGGGAAATATTGATGATAGGAAAGACAGAGAGTGTAACTAAAGGATCTAAGTGAGAGGGAATGAGGTCTACAGCTCAAATGATGAGGTCTCATCTTGGCAAGGGCTCAACATGAGCTTGTTGACTAAATGACACAGTAGGGAAATAAAGAAGCCCTGGTGCTGGGGCGGAGGGGTTCAGTAAGGAGGCCTGGGGTAGGTAGAGTGTACTATTATAGTCTGCAGTTTCCAGGCAATGTCAGGGTTTTTAAAGGGAGAGACTATGTGCAGGTGCAGAAACAGATGTCAGGGAATAATGTAGGCAGCTAGGTGGGCATCCATCCATGGTCAGGCCTCAGGGATCCAGGCAAAATGTGCATCAGAACTGGGTTTCTGGAGGCTCTGAGTTGTGAGTAGGGGTTCCTCAAACTTACACCTCCACTTGTTTGATGTTTCTAAGAAGAGGCCATAAAGGCTGCAAAGATTTCATCTTAGTGGCTCCTGTAAGTTAATGTGTGATTTCCTGCCTGAGCCATGTTTAGCAGCCAGGAATTTTAAGAAAAATAGGTAAAGAATTAGTCCTGAGAAATGGGTAAAGAGTTAGTCCTGACGTCCTACTTCAGTCATCCCTCTTGTTTGAAAACTGTGCTTTTCAGGCCTCTGGTTTCATTCCCTCCTGCTGTTTTTAACCTTCACAATCTTAAGAAGTGGTGCCAACTGTTCTGTCTACTTCCTGCTGAGTAGGGTCACAGGAAGGGGTGAAGGCTGTTAGTTCAGGGGAGACCCACCTGAGGGGTGAAAGGCCATCAAGTCCTGTTGTACTTGAGAGTATGTGGACTCCTAGGGGAGACTGTCAAGAACAAACACACCCCTTTCCCTCCTGCTGGCACAATCTAGGCTGTTCCTTTGATAAGTATTTTCAGGATACACAGCCCAAAGATGTAGATGAGGAGGATGATTACAATAGTAAACAAGAACAGAATGACTCAGGAATTTATGGACTCAAACCATGTACACAGCTGACTCCACCAACACGAGTGATAAAAGGGACCAACTCAGGCATTTCTTTAGAACATGATGTGGAGTCAGTTATTAATAGGATTTTAAAAGCTGACTGAGTAATAGAGCTGCATATGCATGAAGGACATTTTGGTTCAAACAGCACAACCCAGATATTTGACATGGCAATGTCCCCAAAACCATCATGCAATCAGACTTTCTGTGGTATATATCTCCAAATCAACACTACAACAAATTCTAAATCTTATTTGTGTTCCAATTAGTAATTTTTGTCACAGCAACTCAGCAGGTTATTCAGGAACACACGGAAAGGAGCGTCTTTTTAACTGTGACTCCATTAGACATTACCAAACAAGAGTGATTTTTATCAGACATAAAATTAAACTTAACCTTTGAACAGTCACTCTTGGAAAGTGGAGCCCACTGGATAACTTAAGGTAGAGTCGGTAGCTCTCTTGTCTAGAACAAGTCTAATTTTTTTTTCCCAAGTCTATGTCAAGAGTAACCCTTAGCTCTCCCATGGAGATGTGATGGTGTGGCCAGGGGGCAGATGGGTCTTATCCACCCTCCCCTCTCTGCCTATCAGTGGTCAGGTCTTTAGACTCTTGAGAGAGTCTAGGTGGGCCTGTCCATCTGGGTCTTTGGGGAGGTCAACTGGGTGTCCTGTTTTAGGGTGCTCAGGATACTCCATCTTCCAATGGCTTCATTTTCAACAGTACCTGTGTTAATCAGGGTCCATAGTCACTGGCCAGTGAGGTGATCCAAGTCCTGATTTCTGGGGCCAACTATCTTGAGGTGGGGGTAACAACTGGGCTTTCTTTTCATCTTTTTCTGCCACCAAAATGTCTGTTATTTATCTTAAAGCTCTCCTCTACCAATTGGAAGTGTGGACTGGGGTTCTGCCTTGAACTTTTGTAATTTTTTCTTATGTTTGATGTGAACAAGACACAAAATGCATGACCACAATGGCTTTTCTAACAATGCCCAGAGTAAAATAGTAGACCAGTTTTTCTGGACCATTATTTGAGTTAAGGTGGCTTGAGAAACCAGTCTTTTAAGCCTACAATTCCAAGGATATCCAAAAGTAGTAGCCTGTGTAGGCCACTTCAATCTCCACAGGAACCAGAAATCCAGACCGTAGAAAAAGTACACATCCCACTACAGAACCCTTGGTCAAAATGTCTGATAAATAGTAATTGAACACCATCAGTTTTTAAGATCTCAGGCACCATACCATGAACCAGGAAGTAGAATGGAAACACTAACAATACTAGGCCAATTATCTGAAACACCCAATGAAACTATGGCACTAAGATCTGTGAGAGAGGAAACAAATCTCATGAGGCATTTATGTATAGCATCAGTAACACTTTTTATGTGCCTCAGCAGCAAATATATTCTTCAGAACCTCAAGTTTCATGTTAACACAAATATAGCAATATTTATCAGTCAAGACAAACTGTTTCCTGATAGAATAGAAAACCTAATGTGATTTTAATTTGCAGAATCATAGCTAAAATTTCAGATACTTTTCTTGTTATGATATTTACGGATTTGTAAATTTACCCATAGGAATTTCTAACTGAAAAATTACAACACCCAAACCCATTAGTTAAATGACTTTAGGAGAAAAGTTAATGATTTCCTGTATCCAAAAAGCAGGATCTCAGAACACCAGCAATATTTCCACATAAAGCCCACAGCATATTTTCATTTACTCAGCCTTATGTAGCTGTTCTTTCACCTAATTCTGGATAAGTCTGCAAGGCTATCAGTTCTGCATAAGAGTTTTGGATGTCTCACGTCACAGCCATTTCCACCAGCCTAAAATCTTTGTTGAGGTATTCTTGTTCATTGTTTTCAGAAAATTATCAAAACCTGTGGATGACAAAAACTTAGAGGTTAATTATAAGCAGGTTGTAAAGGCAAACAAAACCCAACCTGCTATAAAAACCTCAGATAATGATTATTTCCAAACACCATCATTACCCATATTTTTAAGGAACATCAGACAGCATACATAATAACCTTGAGGTATAATATCACAGTCAAGAAATACCAAGATTCTTGAGTCTCTAAATATTTATATATAAAAATAAATTCATAAGCATTAATTTGAATGTCCCAGTCAAAGCACTGGCTTTGATGATGTTAGATTAAATAAAATAACATATCCATGACATCCCACCCTTTGTTCTCTAAAAGATCACAACCTTGCAACACGTAAAACATAGTCACCCCATCATAGTAAAAGTCTTATAGTCTGAGTCCAAAATCTAGAAATCCTTTTCAGTTGTGAAATCTAGAATACAAGTTATCTGTTTCTAAAATACAATGGCAGGCACAAGTAAAAGACATTTCCATTACAAACGGGAGAAATCACAGGGAAAGAAGGTGTTTAACAGGCACTAAGCAAATTAACAGAACACATCACATTAGTTCTCAAAGCTTTGAAATTAATTTTCCTTCCTCTGAGACATTTTAAACAATGGTACTGCCCTCTAGACTCTAGGTGTTGGCCACTCTCTCCAGATTTTGAGTGGAAGCCCCCCAAGCCCTGTACTATAGCTCTGCCTCCCAGGCCCACTGGGGCAGCAATGCTCGCTCCCTCGGCTTCAGGTGCACAGTCTTCCAGGTCCGCGTGAGTGGCAACTCCACAATTAGAAACATCAGGGGCTGTGGCTCCACCCTTTCAAACCCCTGAGGTCATGGCCATGCCTTTGAGACCGAGGCAGCTAAGCTTTCCATGCTTGGCTTTTACTTCTTACAGAGTCACTGCTCAGGCCTCAGGCCTGTATCTGACCAGCTGGGGCAAGTGTTCCAGAGCTCTGTAGCTGTACTGATTCAAGTGACCAGAGGCACCCCGCCCCACCAGGTAGCCTCCTGCAAACAGACACTCACCCATCTCACTCTGAGGGTCAGCAAGCCTAGTTCCACTGACTTAAGTGCCCAGAGGCACCCTACTCTGCTAGGAAACCTCTGTGCACAGGCATTGAGCTCTGTGGCTCCATGGGATGGCTCCAGCACTGTCTTATGCTGGTCTTGTTTTGCTGTTGCCACTGTCAGTGGTGCTCTGCAGCTTCTCACCAAGGCAAATTAGCAATTAAAACCAAATCAATCCCACTGTTGTGAAGTTGATTTTAATTCGCAGCAATCCTACAAGACAGAATAGAACTGCCTCACAGACCTCCAAGAAGCACCTGGTGGACCCAAACTGCAGAATTTCTAGTCAGCAAATGTAACACCCACCACTATGTAACCAGGTTTCCTCCAGTTAGCAATAAAAATGTAACAATAAAATTGTGACTTAATATGCATTTGTTAAATAATATTAACAACAACAACAACAAAAAACCCAGAAGTTTTAACCCAATGAGAACTGGGTGCTTTTTTGATTTCAATCTAATTTAATACCAGTAAATTACCCCAAAGGTCCAGGAAATCATTTCAAGCCTATAATTAAAATAAAACTTGCTTAAACATTCCAGGTTTTTAATTAATTTATGAAGTTTAATAAACTGGCTTTAGAAATCACAAAATCTCTGTTCAACTAACAATTACTGATGTACACATAACTTTAAATTTCTTGTTACAATTGGAACAACCTTTTAGGCCATTTCAGGTGTATCTTAGAGCTCCCTTATGATAGAGATAACCTGCTTACAGTTTGGATCTACCCAATTTTTGATAATTAAAGTGACAGTTCTCATCTGTTTTCTGTCTTCACCCAGGGTTTTCTAAAAAAAAGTTTCCCTGGAGCTCTTTGATTTTGAGAGCTAGGGAAACTCAGAGGCCTAATCTTGCCTTGACCCCTAGTTTGTAACTCAGGAGAGATATTCACATGTGTTTAAATTGATTCAGGAATCCTAAGGGCAAAGGATTCTCCCATTGTCCTGAAGCTGTTACCTTCTAGTCTTCTGGGTGATTGCCTTAAGCAAACTCCAAGCATTCTCATACTATCACACACTTTTTGAGTTGGCTCCACACCACATTCACACACCCAAAATCCAGAGGGAAGCCCTGCTGACAGACCAACACATCCTGCTCATGGAGTCAAAAACCTTAGGGGAACCAGGAAAATCTATCTACCAGCACAGGAAAATCACCCCAAGGAAACTGGTCCATCAAAAACAAAATAAAAAAAACCTGTCTACTGGGAATCCATCCAGCAGAGGACACCAGGACTCCAGATCTCAGCACTGAAAGAAGGAAAGTGTGTGGTGCTCGAAAACCAGGCAGTTCCCTTTTGAGGGGGGTGGTTTGAAAATCAGGAATGCTAAAACCTGTCCTTCCCCTGGAATCTTTGACCACTTAACCCTAGAGACCGTGATTAGGAGTTGATAATGCTCCAGAAGGAGGAGGAAGTCAGTGGAGGTCCTGTATCTTGTGGTGACTTAAGTAGCTCAGCTGGTCCCTTGTTCCACTGGGGGGCCACAGAGCCCCAGTCGTGCATGGTCCTTTTGTGGTCACCAGAATTTGTTACTGGACAAAACTGTGGATTTGCTTTGCCTGCCACAAAGTCAATCTCTGAGACAGAAGCTTGGGTAAAGTGACCGAAGGTTTTTATTTTTATATGCTGGCAACATGGGGGCATCCTTGTCTTCAAAGCCTCTCTGAAGTTGTTAGGCAAGGTTCGGGTTTTTAAAGGAGAGGCTATATGCAGGTGTGGGGGAGGTTTGAGGAACAGTGTAGGCAACTGGGGAGGCCTTTGTCCAGGGTCAGGCCTCAGGGATTCACTAGGGTCTAGAGGGTCTCGGTTGTCACACGAGCAGGGATTCGCTGAACTGGCGCCTCCACTAGTTTGATGTTTCTAAGAAGAGGCTGTAAAAGCTGCAAAGGTTTTATCTTAGTGGCCCCTGTAAGTTACTGTGTGATTTCCTGCCTGAGCAAGGTAATGTTAAGTAGCCAAGAATTTTAAGAAAAACAGGTAAAGAATTAGCCTGAAAAACAGGTGAAGAGTCATGACTGCCTACTTCAGTGCTCCAGTTGTTTGAAAATGTCACTCTTCAGGCCTCCAATTTCGCAGGCAAGCCTTGCTCTTGGACTCAAAGTATTGTTGAAAGCCATAGGCTGATAGAAAAGTTTCTCAAGAGAAAGAAAGGGGGTGGGCTTCATGAGCTTGCCAAGGACAAGACAACAAATTGACAAGGACAAGAAGAAAGTTACTGAAGACACTAGAAACTGATTATGTAAGTGGATCTCTAATTATAAGCTTTTCTGTATTAGCCTTCTAAGGAGAGGTGATGGTTCAGTGGTAGAAGTCTTACCTTCCATATGGGAGACCAAAGTTCAATTGCCAGCCAATACCCCTCATGCGCAGCAACTACCTGTCTGTCATTAGAAGTTTGCATGTTGTTATGACATTAAACAGATTTCAGTAGAGCTTCTAGACTAAGATGGAGTAGGCAATCTACTTCTAAAAATTAGCTAGTGAAACCCCTAAGTATCACAACAGTCTGATCTGCAACAGCTCACGGGGATGGAGCAGGACTGGGTAGTGTTTAGGTCCGTTGTTCATGTGGTTGTCATGACTCGGGGACTCTTGGAGTTATCTAATGCTGCTATAACAGAAAGACCAAAAGTAGATGGCTTTAACAAAGAAAAATTTACTTTTTCACAGAAATGTAAGGTAAAAGCCAAAATTTAGGTTATCGCCTCTAGGGGAAGACTTGCTCTCTTGGCTGTAGAGGAAGACCCTTGCCATCAATCTTTCCCTGGACTGGGAGCTTCTGAGGTACAGGGATCCTAGGTCCAAAGGACATGCTGTGCTCCCAGCACTGCTTCTTTCCTAATGGTATGAGGTCACCAGCTCACTGCTTGCTTCTGTCTCTTTTATATCCCAAGAGACTGCCTCAAGGCAGAATATAATCTTATAGATGGAGTGCTGCTTAATCCATAGCCTACCCTCCCTCATTAACATAGAGGCAGCACTTACAGCATATAAGCAAATCCCATAATACTGGGAATCATGGCCTAAACAAATTGCTATGAACGTTTTTGAGGGACACAATTCAATCCATGACAAAGGTGCCATATGTTTGATAGGTTTTAACATGTTATACACTCACTAATCTATCACTGCAACCAATATAATGAACATATCCACCCCCCAAAAGTTTCCTTGTGCCTCTTTGTAATCTTTCCTTCATACCCAACCTGTCCTTTCAAACAACTACTTATATGTTTCCTGTCACTATATACCATTATTTTGAATTCCCTAGAATTTTATGTGAATGGAATCATATAGTATGCCATATAGAATGCCAGATAACTCTTTTCACTCAGCATAATTAAGTTTCATCCATGCTGTTGAATGTATCCACAGTTTATTCCTTTTTATTACTGAAGAGTATTCTACCAAGGAAATATAAAATTTGTTTTCAGTTTGTGTGGACTTCCTCTAGGGTAAATAAATACTTAGGGTTGGAATGGCTGGATCACATGGTAGGTGTATCTTTAGCTCTTTGAGAAACTTTCAAACTGTTTTCCAAAGTGATTGTACCATTTCATGTTCCCACTAGTGGGTTATGGAAATTCCAGATTCTTGCTGACATTTGAAATGGTCAGTCTTTTTGATTTTAGACATTCTAATAGATGTGCTATGGTATCTTATTGTGGTTCTAATTTGCACTTTCCTTTAAGGATCCCTGGTAGCATAGCATTTTAAAGCTATGTGGAAGGAAGGTGGTTCATATTCTCCATCCACTCCTTGGAAATGCTGCTGTCCTCTAGGATCACTATGAGCTAGAATCACCGTGATGACACTTAACAACAATGACCAATACTGTTAAATACCTCTTTATGTGTTCAATTCCCATCTGTACATTTTTCCAGTGAACCATCTATTTTTGTACCCACTTTTAAAAATTGGGTCATTTGTTTTCTTATTGTCAAATTTCAATAATTCTTCACGTATTTGGACACAAATCTCTTATTAGATATGCAGTTTCAATTTTTTCCCCCCAGCATACAATTGGGCTCTACAGAGTTTCTAGTGGATGATTTTTTTGGAAGTGGATCACCAGATCTTTCCTTCAAGGTGCCTTTTAGTGGATCCAAACAACCAACCTTTTGTTTAGTAGCCAGCCAAACATTAGTGATGTTTTTTTTCCCCCCATAAAGAAATTGAAAGTCCCCAGAGAAAAGGCCTGTGCCCAGTGGCATTTAGAGGAATCCCTACCAAGGGTCCCTGGAAAGAATAGTTAAAGTGCTCAGCTGCTAGCTGAAAGGTTAGCAGATTAAGCCCACCAGACATTCCATGGAAGAAAGATATGGTCGTCTGCTTCCATAAAGATCTATAGCCTTGGAAATCTCGTGAGGCAGATGGAGCAGTTCTGCTGTGTCCTATAGGGTCCTTGTGAGTCAGAATCTATTCAACCCCAGTGAGTTTTTTGTTTTTTGTTTTTTTTTGTTTGATGGTTGGTTTGTTTATTTAGCAAGAGTCCTTGGATAGGACAAATGATTACCATGCTTGGCTTCTAACTAAAAGGTCAGTGATTTAATCTACCTAGAGGCACCTCAGAAGAAAGACATGGCCATCTACTTCTGGAAAATCAGCCACTGGAAACCCTATGAAGTACAGTTCTGTTCTGACCCTCATAGGGCTGCCACTTTAAAAACTCAGGATTGTGAGTTTCAAGATCATTTTTCTTTCAGCATGCCCATTCTTCTGTGTGTCTCTTTCTGGCTTTATTTTTGTGTGAGTTAATTTCCCTGGTCAAATTGTAGGTTCCTTTGACGAATTACCTCTGACTTACCTGCAATGCTTTGAGCATATGGATATTCCAGGACTATTTGTCTTAAAAACATGGATTTTGTTATTCTTCTGGAGAGCAATTCTGCTTAGCATCTCATCATCAGTTGTGTCCCAGCTTTGAAGCCACTGTGGAAAGAGCCTCATCATGATCACTTTAAGGCAAAATGCTTGAATCTTCTTTATACATTTAAGAGGGTGCTACCAACATACAAAGTGGGGATGGCTAGGATAACCCTCTGCCCTTTAATTAACCTCCTACATCCCTTTTACTTCACTCATTCATCCACTGAAGTGTTCTTAACCAGTTTTCATCAAGTCTACTTTGACTCTTGGCAAGCCCATGTATGTCAGAGTTGAGCTTTGCTCTGTGGGCTCTTTGGTGGCTTCTATTTCAGAAGGAGGTCACTAGGCCTTTCTTTTGAGGTACTTGTGGGTGGATTCAACCTCCAAACTTTTGATTAGCAGCTAATCTCATTAGCTCTTTCACCATCCAGGGACTCCAGTGTGTTCTTAATGGATCCGAAGAGCACATCTACATAAATATGTAATGTTATAAATCATGCTTCTTCCTTCAAGAAGATTATAAACTACCCTGAAATGGTGAAGTTAAGGTGGTTACATAAACACAGAATTTATACAACAAGAACTCTGGTGGGTGTGCAGGTGTGTCTCCGTTTATAAAATTCATATGTTTAATGAAAATTAAGATGGGCATTGAATCCGTCAGATAAATAACCACTCATTGCTTAACACTTCAATTGCAGATATTTCTTCCCTGCATCTCTGGTCTATGTTGACTTGGAGGGAGTTCCTAGGACTTGGGTTCTATACCACTTGCCAGCCACGATCACTCTTTCAAGTAGTTAATGCTGTGAACAGATGTCCTGCTTATTCCTTTCAGGAAGGAATTCTCTGCAAAGGCCAGAGAGCCTTTGGGCAAGAGGATGGTCTTTCTCTACAAAGTCTGTTTGGTATATAAAAGAAGTATCAAAGCAGCTGGCCAGAGGCTTTTGAGCACATTTTTGCCTTCGTGGGCCCTTGTGTCTGGGGTTTCCAACATCCGATATCTTAGAGTTTTCTGCTATCCCAGAGTTCCTCAGGGACCAGGTCATAAAGATGAGGACAAACAGGCAGAGAGTAAATGATTTGGTCAGAATCATGCACCTGGGGTCTAGGGTACTCTGAGCATTCTATCATTCAACAAGTGGTTATTAAGCAGTCCCTAGGTAGCACAAACAGTTAAATGCTCAGCTAGTAACTGAAAAGTTGGTGATCTCAGCCCCCTCAAAGGTACCCTGGAAGAAATACCTGATATTCTGCTTGTAAAAGGTTTGTCTTGAAAATCCTGTGGAGTACATGGGTTGCCATGAGGTCACAAGAATCAGGATTGTCTTGACAACAACTGATTTGGTTTTTTCATTTTTATTTGTTAGGAACTCCCTCAAGTCTTTAGAAACCCCATAGCTGATGTTCTTTTCCGATCATTTCCCAAGATGTGGACTCTGCTGCTGAAGGCCTAGCTTCAGACAGACATATACACACAGAATTAGAATTCACTGTGTCCTAAGCAATAAAAAAAATAAGCAGAAGATACAGAAGCATCCTGCATTAATTAGTCTAAACTCATCTGTTTCACTTCCAGCTACACAGGCAATACCTCTTCCTCTGACTCTAACTACTTGAAGCTAAGTTTGATTTCCTAAGTTAACAAAAGAAAACTGTCCTCCAGACTGCCAAGTCTACTCTAAACTTCAAGATGCCAGCTGCAAGTTTAGGAGTCCCCATGGCATTCTCACTTCTGAACTACTTTCTCCCACCTCTTCTTTGACTTTAATAATTTGCTAGGACTCACAAACTCTTAGAAAGAGCTATAATTACAATTACAGTTTTATCATAAAGGACATAAGTTAGGGCCAAAAAGAAGAAGACACACATAAGGTGCGGTATGAGTGGATCTTCAACACGGAGCTTCCAAGTTCTGGAAAAGGCATGTCACCCTCCCAAAACCAAATGTCTTTCTCCAACCAAGAAGCCAAGAAGCTTTCAAATCCAAAGGCTTATATGTGAGAACAATTGATTAACTCAACGTTCTCCTGAGGTTGGGCTGTTAACAAGTGGTAGGTGTTTCTGGCAAGGTCATTCCTTACCTGACACAGCTCAGTAACACAAACCATCAAGTGTGGTCTGGAGACCTCATTAAAACACTTCAACGGCTTGAAAATTCCAAGATTTTTGAGGTTATCCTTAAAGAATCAGATTCTTAAAGACCAGATTCTTTGGGCAAAGTCTCACACAGCCCATACGAGAGAGAGAATGAAAAGCACGGAAATCAGATGTGCTCCAGGTTTCAAAGAATCAATAGAAGTTTGTCAAATAGACTGGGTGCGACAAGGTACTAGACAGTGGAAACAGCCCATATCAATGAATATAGTAACAATTTGGAGTTTTAGAAATATTACTATCATCAGATCTATGTGCATAGCTGCCTGTGCCATAGCCTTATTTTTTTTCTATCAAATATCCATTAGGAGACTTGATGATCGATGTCTTTGTGATATTGAGTTTTCCATGGCATGACTATCCACTTATTTGTGTTTCCCTTAATGTCTTTAAAAAAATTTTTTTACAGTGTTTTCCCACAAAGATCTTACACATTTTTACGTACCTTCTGTTCTTGAGTGTTGCTGTCATTATAGGTATTAACTTTTAAAAATACATAGTATTTCTATTTGGTAGGGAAATAGACTGTCGTATATTGATTTTATAGCCAGCCACCTTGCCAAATTTTCTTATTAATTCCAGTAATTAGTAGTGTTGGTGGCAGCAGAACTTAAGACTGTGCTATGCCTTGAGGCAATCTTTTGGGATATAAAGGAAAGGGAAGCAAGCAGACAGTTAAGGACGGCACTTGGCTGGCTGGCAATCGTTAGGGAAGAAGCAGTCCTGGGAACAAAGCAGGTCCTTTAGAAAGGACCAGGGAAGGCTGACAAAGACCTTAATCCAGAGCCATCAGAGAAAGACTCCCCTGAAGCTGATGCCCTGAATTTGGACTAGTAGACTATAATAGAATGAAATTTTTCTGTTTGTTAAAGCCATCCACTTGCAGTATTTCTGTTATAGCAGCACTAGGTGACTCAAGTATAAGACTTACTTGTCTGGCAGAGACTGGAGATACCCTGAGAATACAGGTCCTGCATACCCTTCTAACTCAGTGCTGAAGGCACTCCTGAGGTTCACCCTTCAGGCAGAGGATAGATAGGCCCATATAACAAACAACAACACATGTAATTCAACCACGTATAGGATACTAAACTGGCACACAGCCAAGGAGCAAGGACAAGAAAGAAGGGGACATGAAAGATGAATAAATGGAAATAGGTGACTTGAGATCAAGAAGGGGAGAGTGTCCACATGTCACAAGTTGGCAACAAATGTCATGAAGCGTTACGTGTATTACTTGTTTAATGAGAAACTAATTTGCTCTATAAACTTCACTTAAGGCACAATTAAAAATAATATGTACATATAAACTACAAAAGGCACTCTGTTCAATAGGTAGAAACCCTGGTCACATAGTGGTTAAGAACTACAGCCGCTAATCAAGAGGTTGGCAGTTTGAATCCACCAGATGCTCCTTGGAAACTTTATGCTGCTGTTTTACTGTGTCTTCATAGGGTTGGTGTAAGTCAGAATTGAGTCCACGGAAGTGGGTTTGGTTTTTTTTTTTTTTGTGGTTGTTGTTAATTCAACAAGAACAAAATAAAATACATCAAAGTTTCTTGTCCATATGTTCCTTGACTTCCTAATTAAGACTCTCCTGTTATATTCCTTTAAATACCCTGTGCTTTTCCTTGATAGCACTTACCAGAATTTATAAGCATGTATTCATTTGTATACTTATTTGTTTAATAAAATGTGCAGTTCAACCACGTATAGGATGTCATCATGTTTGGTAGGGGATCAGCAAAAAAGAGGAAGACCTTCAATAAGACAGTTTGACATAGTAGCAGCAACAATGAGCTGAAACATAGCAATTATTGTGAGGATGGTATGGGACTGGGTGGGGTTTCTTTCTACAGTACATAGGATTCACCGTCAGTTGGAAGAGACTTAATGGGCACCTAATGACAACAACTCCTACTGCTAATAGAGATCGTGTTAATTTCTTTCATTGCTTTTTACACAGCACATAGTATTTTACCCATAATAAGTCCTCAATAAGTATTTGTTGAATTAACGAGTAAATGAATAAGTATGATTGACAAGTTATAAAGAGGGACTCGAAAGTGAAGAAGTTTAGCTTGACTTCCTATTTTCTGGCTTCACCAAGAAGGTGGGGGATGACGTCATTCATTCATATTGGGAGTATATGCAGAGAAGCCAATATTGGGGAGAAGAACATGAATTGAGTTGTGGACATGAGTTTGGGGTGCCCATGCATCTACAGTGGAGCCTTCTAGCAAGTGGGGTCTGTCTCCAGCTTAGAAGAGAGGCATGGATTGGATATCAGATTTGGGAGGCTTCAAATAATAAAGGTAGATGAGATCCTCTAGGTAGCACATGATATAGGGGAATTGAGGAATTGAGGATGTAGGAGGGAGCCAAGAGAAAGAATCCCTCAGGTAGGTTAGATCCAGAGCTGTTCAGTGATCCTCAGAGTCTGCTTCATTCTTGTCTTCCATCTGGGCCAGAAGAGCCTCTGGCCAGGAAGTCTAGTCCTGGATTTCAGGGAGTCTCTGGGAGGATCAAGATATCAAACTGAATCCAATACCCTTGACTTCTTTGGCAAATAGATGTCTGTAGAGCGAGGCAGAGGTTCCCACCTAGATGCATAGTATTCTGGAGCTGGTAGCTCTGTTTCTTTGCTCAGAATCATGCATCCTCCACCCATGGATTTCCCTGGTATCTGACATATGCCAGGAACTTTTAAGAAGTTTCCATATGTAACCTTTAACCCTCTGAGATATGAACTATTATGCTCATTTTACAGACAAGGGATCAGAGACTTGAGAAGGTATCGTAGATTGAATTGTATCTCCCTAAAAATGCGTGTAGCAAGTTGGACAGGCCATGACGTGTTCCTCCGTGTTGTAACCCTTCCTCAGTGGTGTTAATGAGGGAGAACAGATAGCAGTTATGTGGGGCAGGACTCAGTGTATAAGATTAAGTTGTCCTTGGGGAGATCTTATGGGACCTAAAGGAAAGAGAAGCAGTTAGAGATTTGGGGCTTCAAACCATCAAGAAGCAGTGCCAGGATCAGAGCATGTCCTTTGGAAAGGATTCTAGGTCCCTGTGCATCAGAAGCTCCTAGTCCAAGGGAAATTGACAACAAACACTTTCCTCCAGAGCCAACAGAGGAAGCCTTCCCCTGGAGCAGAAACCCTGAGTTTGGACTTTTAGCCAACTGGACTGTGACAAAATAAAATTTTTCTTTTTATAGCCATCCACATGTGGTATTTCTGTAATTATATATTTGTGGTATTTCTGCTAGCACTAGATGGCTAACACAGAAGGTAAAGCCCTTGCTCCAGATCCAGCATCTGGGGAGCCCTCAATCCAGGACTCAAGCTAAAAGATCTTTCCGTATTCCAGGCTCCCTCCTCATCATAAGTCTGTGCCATATGGAGAGCAAATCTGTCACATGAGAGCTGTAAGAACAAAAGGTCCTAGAGGGCAAAGTCAGCAGTCTGAATATTAACTGATTGCCAACTCTTGCCAAACCCACCTCTCAGAGGAGAGTGAGGTCAAGGCCTGTAAACTCATCTGACGCTGGAATCACTCCCTTTGATGCTACCAGCTAGATTAGTATGCCAGTTCCCAGTGGCCCCCATTCAGGGCTGGTCCTCTGAATAGGCCTTCTTCTCTGTAGCTTTCCAGGCTTCTCTCTGCTCACTGGCCTCTCTGCCATACCTTGGGGGATCTCCTTGGTTTCCCCATGGGAAGATCATGGAGACCAGACACTCAGCTGCTGAGCTGTGTTAATTCTGGGAGTTGAATCACTTAGCTAGAGAAGCAAAATTTCTGGAAATTCAACAACAGACCAAAAACCAAAAAAAAAAAAAAAAAAAAAAAAAGAATCCTCTTAAAAGGAAAGAAAGCAAAGTTTTGGAAAAATTAGAATGCATTCAAGTGCTTTTTGGATACCATTGTTGATCTAAAGCCGTTTTATTAGTTTAAGGTCATAAAGCATGTTATGTATAACTAGGTTTGCTCCAAAAATTATCACATCTGGTATATTTGAAGAAAAGCAGGCCTGGGGAAAAGTGGAAAAAATACAGCAGAGAAAAGGGGGTTACCATGTTTCCCTGGAGTTCTCCAGGAGAACAAAAGTGATTCTCAGAAAGGAAATAGTTTGCCCCCGTACATTTTCCCAACATTTATTGTGATCCAGAGAAGTATACTCTCAAAAGCCATCCTTCCTAGTCAATACCTGCCATGTATTTCCACACTGTAGGGAATATTCTACTCTTCCTTCCCTTTCTCTCTCGGGTAAATTCAGGTCCTTACTTTATAGATTCATAATTCAACCAACATTTACTGGGTTTCTTCCATGTTAGGAGCCAAACTAAAGGATGGAGGTGTGAAGGTGACTCTGCCTCAGTTGTCTTCCTGAAGGACCTCATGGACGAGTGGAAGGCAGTAGTGAGCAGAACAGCAATGTGCGGTGGTATGCTGAGTGCAGTGGTGGAGGTTTGGACAGGAACTTCTCCCTGCGTGTAACACTCGATGGGGTGCAGTGGAACTGAGTTAGGGAAGACTTCCTAGAGAAGAGTCTACCTGAATTGTGTTCCTCTAAATTAAAGGGAATTAGTCAGCACAGTGAAGAGAAGGGCATTCCAGGCAGAAGCAGCCAGCCCAAATCCACTGTCATCGAGTAGATTCTAACTCATAACAACCCTATAGACAGAGTAGAACTGCTCCATAGAGTCTCCAAGGAGCTCTTGGCAGATTTGAACTGCTGACCTTTGTTTAGCGACTATAGCACTTAACCAACTTTTGACAGCAGGTCAAAAAAGCGATAAGCAAAAAGGGGTTTGGTTGACACTTTCTGGTGTCTAAGTAGATCAGTATGACTTGAGCAATCAGAGTAGGGAAGAAAGAGTAGAGATGAGGCTGGAGAGGAAGGCAGCGAGCTCATGATGAAAGGATGGGACTGTTAAAATGTATCCTGTAAGTCAAAGTTCATCAAACTTCTTCTGAAAGGAAAAAGTGACATGTATTTTAGGTTTTGTGAGTCATACCGCTTCTGCCACAACTACTCAAGTCAGCCTTTGCACATGAAAGCAGCCATAGATCACTTGTAAATTACTGGGCGTGGATAGGTTCCAATAAAACTTTATTTACAAAAACAGACAGTGAACTATACGGGCCAGCCAACTACAGTTTTCCAACCACTGCTGTAAATCATAATCACCCAGAAATACAGTGACTAATCCCTCCAGGTTTGCCTAGGATTTTCCAGAATTTAGTATTAAAAGCCCTGTGTCCTGGGAAACCTTCAGTCCCAGGCAAACTTGTACAGCGGACAACTTACCTAGGAAGGATGTTACAGAATCCTGATGTCACTCCCACCACGGTAAATCAAATCTGCTGGGGTGGAGGGACTATAGGTGATGGGCTGCCATCTATATGCAAACAAGTGAGAAGGTCAGATGCTATGTCAGATGGTTTATTCTTAAGGCAGGAATATGTACCCAAGGCCCTGACCCCAGATGGCTTCAGAACATGAGCCCTCTAAGAGGAAAGATTCAGTCCGGTAGTAGAATCTGGGCTTAAACTGGACACTGATTGAATTATTCAAGCTGTTTTTCTCTAAGTAACCAACCGCTGCCCACTGGGGATGCAGGAGGCTCCACAGACACCAGCCATCAGGGCTGTTAGCCAGACCATGGAGGGGAGGACCAGAGGAGCCTCTCCCTTTAGTTTCCCCTCCAGAGACCAGTAATCGGAAGGCAAAGGGAGCCTCAGTGCTTGCCTGGAGCAGTCACACCCAAACCAATGCCCCTTCCAGAAGTGAAGAACGGAGTGAGTCCTGGACCCAAGTCATAATCCAAGTTTCCAGCTAAGGCGCACATACAGATAAAGAAAATAAGCAGAGGGGAAGATAAACTTTTAGGCCCAGATGTTACATTTTGGAAGCTTTTCATGACCAGTCCTTATCAGCAATAGCTCTGAAAAGCCAGAGCCGAAATTTTCCTTTCTGAAGCAACAGGTGTTAGACTTCTGCTCAGAAATGGCAATTGTTTGGCTTGGGCAAACAAAAAGTTTGCACTAAAAGCACTCTCTTTACTTTCCTCAATCAGTCCCTTTTTAATTTAAAGTCACAGCTATGGGGGAATTTTCAGTTTAATTGCAACTGGGGCTCATTCTGAATAGCTCATTTGCAAAACAGGTGGGTCTCACTCTGAGAACATCAATATATGAAACCCCATGCTTACAGTATGGCTACATGTGAACTATCCAAATATCCTTCACGCTTAAAATAGATGCTCCTTACTACACTGTAGAGTTTGTTTAGGAACCATTAAGCCCATTAACCATTTGGCCAGAATTCTCTAGCAATTGCCAAGTGAAGACCAAACAGAAATGAAGATAAAAAAATATTTTTAGACCAATGGGAAAATAAATAGCCTTGTAGTTTTAGGCACCAGAGCTGGGTAGTTAAATGAAACAGCTCTTGAGTCAAATTGCCTCAGGTAGAATCTCTGTTATGTGAAAATGAGAATGTTAATTTATCTCTCTAAAGCTCAACTTCTTCATCTGTGAAATAAGAAGACTAAGAATACCCTAGAGGGTTGTTGTGAAGAATCCAGAGGGTAACGTATGTAAAGCACTTATCGTAATAAGCACATCATAAATGTTAGCTGTTCTTACTCACATTAGGTAAATCACAGTCTCTCTGTGGGGCTAAGTTTTCTCATCAGTGAAATGAAGGAAAGAACCTCTAAGGCCTATTGGTTACCAATTTCCACCAAAAAAAAAAAATTGCCATAGAGTCGGTTCCAATTCACTGAGACCCTACATGTGCTCAAGAGGGTTTCCAATAGCTAATTTTTCAGAAGCAAATCACTAGACCTTTCTTTCAAGATGTTTCTGAGTGGACTTGAACCTCCAACCTTTCAGTTAGCAGCCAGCTGCATTAACTGTTTGCGCTACCCAGGGACTCCCAAGTCTCTGCTACGTGCAGAAAACTCAGCAAAGAAGGGAGTGCAGGTTATGCGGGTACAAGAAGATCACTCCTCAGGACCATTTCCTCCGCAAAGTAACAAGGTGTTAGGAGGCTGTATTCACGGCAGTGGTATATTTATTTGATAATGAAAGGAGAGAGAAACAGGAAGGATATTGTGGGAATACAATACATAGTGCCTTGCCAGGAGGTAGGCACAGAGGATGTTTTCCTAGTGCAGATTTTAAAGCTATCTCAGAATTTAAGATACTGGAAATGACTGGGAGGTCCTTCTGCTAAACTCTCCTGGATAGCTCATAACTTGGCTAGGCCAAGATTCTCAGTATTGTATCGTTGTCCACTATTTTGTTCTCTGGTGTGACTTTCCTCTGCGTTGCAAATCCTACCCCTGTGATGTTAATGCAGTGGGACTGACGCAGTTATGTTAATGAGGCAGGACTCGATCTATAGGATTAGGTTTGTTTCAAACCAACTGCTTTTGAGTTATATAAGAGACAAGGGAGCAGAGAGACAGGGGAACCATATACTACCAAGAAAGCAGCTCCAGGAGGAGAGAATAGAGACAGTGGACCTCATATGAGATCCACCTGAAAGTATCACCAAGAAAGTAGTGTCAACAGCAGAGTGCATCTTTGGTCCTGGGATCTCCGTGCCTGAAAAACTCCTACACCAGGAAAAGACTGATGACAAAACCTTCACCTGAGTTGGCCTAGAGGGATGACTTCCCCTAGAGCTGGTACCCTAAATTCACACTTCTAGTCTCCCCAACTGTGGGAGAATATACTGCTGTTTGTTAAAGCCATCTACCTGTAGGATTTCTGTTACAGCAGTACTAGATAGACTCAGACAGAAGGCAACAGGTACACTTCCAACCTACTTCACTGACATTTTTATTGTACAGAATGTGGTTGTATTAACAAAGGTGACTAATGCCCAGGACTTCGCCTATCAGTAAAAAGAAACCTATTGATGCTATCAAAATGGGAGGAATCTTGGGCGAAAACACCTGTCATCCTATGAGTTATAATCACAGAGGAAAGGAATGCTGTACATGTAAGACAGTATTCCAAATAATGGTGATTTAAAAATGGAGTTGTGCAATCACAACTATTCTACCCCTAGGGAAGAATAGAGGAGGAGTGTTGTTACTGGTACTAATTTACTCCAGGTTCTTATTAAGCACTTGTTACTACTGGAGAGACGGATTAGGAAAAAAAGTGCTTGCCCCAAGGGAGCCCATAAGCTGGTACAGAGTGCAGTTTATGGAGATGACAGCTATGTATGCAATTTCAATATAGTTGCTTTCATTTTTGCTTAGAGGTACAGGTCAGCTGCTATGGAGGCACCTAGCCAGAGTGGGAGCGGTCGGCTCTTTCCCTCCAACTTCTACATCAACATTCAGCTTCAAACTATACCTAACATTTTAATTCGACTCAACTCAATTTACCCAATATTCATTGACTGCAGATAGTTTGGAGGTAGTCATTTTGCTGAATTGTGAAGGATACACGGATGTGAACCAGGTAAGAGGGAGGTTGGGGAAGGTATTCTCATTCAAGAGAAACAGTGTATGAAAGGGATCATAGTGGAATCTAGAAACAGTTTGTTGTTGGCAGTTGCTGACGAGTGGATTCTGACTCATGGTGACCCTGCGTGCAGAGTAAAATCACTCTGTTGGGTTTTCAAGGCTGTGACCTTTCAGAAGCAGATTTTCAGGTCTGTCTTCTGCAGTGTCTCCAGGTGGGCTCCAACTGCCTGTCTTTTGGCTAGTAGTCTAGTGTTTAACTGCTTGTGTCACCCAGGGACTCCCAGAAAAATTTAAGGGGAATAAGTCTGGAGAGGTATAGAGAGCTGGGTCATGGCGGGCCTTTTACAAGGAGAGATTTGAATAAAGCCTTGCTAAAGAGCTTGGGTGTCAGTCTATAGACAATGAACACACAAAAAGTTTGAGTTAGGAGAATGACATGGTACAATTTATGTTTTAGATCTGTGGCATTGTGCAAGATGAATTTTATAAGATCAAGGCTGAAAACAACGAAACTAGTGGTGATGATGGGGTGGAAATATAAGTGAGACATAAATCCAGGAGTGGCGAGCCTGAGAACAGACAGTGCATTGGGCTCATTTTAAGGAGGTAATTCATCAAAGTCTATTGGTGGTGTGAATGGTTTATGTGCTCAGCTGCCAACTGAAAGTTTGGTGGTTTGAAACCACCCAGAAACTCCTTAGAAGAGAGGTCTGATGATCCATTTCCAATAAATCACATGCTGAAAATCCTGTGGAATATATTTCTGTTCTGACACACATGGATTTTCCATGAATCAGATTTTTTTTTTTTTAAGGGAGGTGAAACTGACATAAGTTTGTGATACATTTGTTACAGGAGACAAAGGAGAAGACTACTGCTAATGATGACGCAAAGAACAATGTTAATAGCTAAGACATATGAGTAGATTGGACCGCCCAGGGAAGGCAGACAAAAAGAAAATGGAAGAGCAGCAGAAGAGCAAATCACGAAGACAGTAGAGAGGTAGTTAAAGCAATAAGAAGGAAGCCAGAAGAGGGAGTTTTATAAAAATCAAGAAAGGCAAGAGTTTCATGTATGAAGTCAACACTATCTAAGTATTGGACTCATCAATAAGGAAGCTGAATTTGATCTGGTAAAGAGCAGTGTCCATGGAATGGTGGGGACATGCATCAGTTACCGTGGGAAATGAGCAAAAGTAGACGAAAGGTTGACTGCTCTCAAGAGTCTTTTTTGTGAAGGAAAAGGCACACTGAAAGACAGCAGAATGAAGAAGAAATTCTGTTTAAAATATGGAAGACCTGAGCACATTATTATAAAGAAGAGAAAGAACAGTTGAAAATATGGTATTTTCAATCACATCATATGCATGTGAAAGCATGAAGAATATTGAATGTATCATGGACTGCCAAAAGAATAAACAGATCTATTCTGGAAGAAGTACAACCAGAATGCTCCTTGGAAGCAAAGATGGCAAGATTGTCTTACATACTTGCGACATGTTGTCAGGAAAGATCAGTCCCTGGAGAAGGACATCATGCTTGGCTAAGTAAAAGCGCAGCAAAAAGAGGAAGACGTTCAACAAGCTAGGTTGACACAGTGACTGCAACGATAGGCTTAAACATAAAAACAGCTGTTGGCATGGCACAGGACGAGGCAGTGGTTGTGCATAGCATTGCTATGAATTGGAACTAGATGGCACCTAACAACAACAACATGTAAGGGAGTGCTGCCTGGTCAAGACCCCTGCTCCTGCCCAATCCTTTGGGCAAGCACCCTGTCACCTTTAGAGAAGACCTTCTGTTGGGGAGGCTACAGCAAGAGCTCTTGGTTGGAGCTTAACCCGATGGTACTGTCTTACTCTAAGATTCTTAGATGTAGTTGCGATTCATTCATTTTTCTGTCAACTTTCTTGACTGTTTGTATTGCTATACACTGACCCAACTGGCAGTTCAGATAAATTAAAGCTACATCATGTGTTAATCATTTCTACAGTAGTGGCTGCTGACCACTTGGCTACTTCATAGCACTCTCTGCTTCAGAGAGCACAATGACTAGTCTCAAGAGTCCTTCATCATAGAGGTCATCTCTAGGCAAGACATCTCCTTAGGTGGAGTCTGGGGGCCACTTCTCTAACTTAAACAGCAGTATTTGGCTCGAAACTCTACCTGTCTTTTTAATTTAATCCAATTCAATTAATACAACATTCATTGAGTACATGCGTCATGTGTGATGATGTGAATATGGTTCCTGCCCCCCAAACTCAGTCCTTTCCAGTTATTAACCTTTTTGGGGAACTGGAGTTAAATACAAGAGGAATTAGCGTAACAGCCAGAATAGCATTTTTCAAACTCTGTTGACAGAGCCCCAGGGCTTCAGGGAAGTGTTCTGTGATCAAGGAAAGAGATGGCAGTGAAAAAAAGACAGGCTCCAGGCCTCTCCATCTCAACTTCCATCCAAGCAGCTCCACTGTCATTTGTTTTATATATCAAGCTGCCATAAGATTTTTGTTTGTATTAAGAGTTCCACTGCTAAGAAAGTTAAAGCCCCATCAAAGCAACACATGCTAATCATATTTGAATACTATTAATTACCTACTTGCCAAAAAACAAAAAAGAAACAAAATTCAAATCAAAATCATTGGGTAAAGGAGTAAATTTGGCCTTCCCAAATTTTATCCATGATTTAATGTATCCAAAAAACAAATAGTGAGCAGCACACACTGTGTCAATCACATGCTGGGCACTGGAGAAACAGAGGTGAAGAAAACGTGGTATCTGCCCTCTGTCAAGTAAGGGAGACAGATGGGAAAATGATCACTCTCCTGGGTACCAAAAAACCCCCATGCCCACAGCTGTCTAGACAGGTCAACTCATAGCCGCTCTAAAAGGCCTGAGTAGAACAGCCCCACAGAGTTTCCAAGGAGCGTCTAGCGGATATGAACCGCTGACCCTTTTTTTTAGCGGATGTAGCACTTAACCCACCATGCCCCCAGGGTTTCTGTTCTCATGGGTAGGAAATAAGAATGCTGAGGCCACCAAGACAAGAAGGATCAACTTTGTTAGAAATAGGGCAGAGAGAATTTGTCAAGGAAATCTTCACAGAAGACGTGTTTCAGCTGAGTCCTAAAGGGTGTCTAGGAGTTAGCCCAGAGAGGGAGGGAAAGGTTTCCTAGGCCTTGGGAAGCTTATGTGCAAAGGCATAGTGGACTGAGCGAGCAGAGTACTCTTAGTTTTTGTGCCTGGAAACGGAGTGCAGGCAGGAGAAGGACAGCAGGGGATGGCCAAACAACGGTGCTTAGTGAATGTGTGAAGCCAAGCTCAGTGAGCACTCTTGGCAGTTTCCCTTCACACTAAACGTGGGCATCTCTGAGACTAAATCCTGCAGAACCATTGTCAAGAACTCCAGCCCACTGTCTTTCAGACTACTGCCACCTAGTGGGAACCTTGGATCTCCACATTTATCTAGCGAGTCTTGAAACCTGGATATGTGTTTGGGGTCATCACCCTCTTTCTGCTGATTTAAAGTTGAGGAAACAGTGGCCCAAAGAAGACAAGTGACTTTTCCTGGTACACACAGTTTCTAAAAGCTAGAGCTAGACTAGAAACAAACTCGTGTGACTTCGTGACCCGGCCTAGTGTGATTTAGTTTTCCCCAGCCATACTCTGGCTCTGACTGGCTCCTATCGAAGATTGTGGGAACTTCAACTTAGTGACCTCCTGGGAAGTACGCTTAAAATCCTCATTCCAGGCTTTGGTGTGAGTGGAGACACTCAGAGAGAAGGAACTTGGGAATAAGTATCTGAGCCAGAAAGAAAGGATGAGGGCATATTCTCCCCATCTCACCTACACCTAGCCAGCCCCCAAATCTCTCCACAATGAGAAAAGGTAGCTGATGATGCTCTGGGGGTGGACAGAAAGGGTATACTTCAGTCTTTGAGGAGCCACTGTGTCAAAGAGAGACGGGGGAAGGCTTGCCTGTCCTTTCCTTTCTGAGGAATGGGTGTGGGGGGGGGGGCGAGAATCCTGTGGCTGTAGGCAAAGGAGAGAGAGAGCAGATTCCCAGAGATAGGGCTCAAGACCTCTGCAAACACCTGTCAGCTGCTGGGTGTCCAGAAAGGTGCATTCAAATAAGATGCTCTGTTTAAGGAGACCATTTACATGCACCTTGTTTCAGAAGCCCATCTGGAGCTTTAGATGTCACTGTGGTTTCAATCTATACTGTGACAAAGCCATAAATTTCCTGTGTGTATGAGTGGGCATCATGCATGCTATTGGTATATATCTGGAAAATATAAATTTTGTGTACATAAGTATACATGTGTATATATGTATATGTACATAGGTGTATGGAAACTCCGGTGGCATAGTTGTTACGGCCGCTAACCAAACGGCCAGCAGTGTGAATCCAGCAGGTGCTCTTGGAAGCTCTATGAGGCAGTTCTACTCAGTCCTATAGGAACTCAAGTCTGACTTGATAGCAATGGGTGTGGTTTTTCGGGTTATAGGGTCTCTGGGTAGCACAAATGGTTAGGCACTTCACCACTAGCCAAACGGCTGTCAGTTTGAACCTGCTCAGAGGTACCTGATGATCTGCTTCCAAAAGGGCACAGCTTGGAAAACCATGTGGAATGCTGTTACTTTCTACGCACATGGAGTTGCCATGAGTTGGCATCAACTGAACAGCATCTAAACAAATGGAAACTAGATAGAAAAGCGGGTGGGAAGAAAAACTATATATTAACCGGAGAAGCCAGCACAGTTTGTCCAAGGCAAGGTCATAGAAGCTCCATAGACTTATCCAAACTCCCTGAGGGACCACATTATAGGGCTGAGGGCTGTAGGGAGCATGGTCTTGGGGGAACAGCTAGCTAAATTGATATCATATAGTTTATAGAGAAAATGTTCTACATTCTATTTTGGTAAGTAGAGTCTGGGATCTTAAAAACTTATGAATGGCCATCAAAGATGCTCCACTATTCTCACTGCTTCTGGAGAAAGGGAGGATGAAGAAAACCACAGACATAGGGAAAGATTAGTTCAAAGGACTAATGGACCACAAATACCACAGTGTCTACTAGAAGGAATCCAGCACAGCTCAGTGGTGCCCAGCTATCATCACTGATTGCTCTGACAGAGGTCATCGTAGACAAGCTGGAGAAAAATGTAGAACAAAATTCTAACTCACAAAAAAAGACCGGATTTACTAGGCTGACCAAGAACCTGTTGCTGCTGAGTTGATTCCCACTCATTAGTGACCCTGGTGGCGTACTAATTAAGAGTTCAGCTGCTGGCCAAAAAGTTGGTGGTTCAAATCCACCAGGTGCTCCGCAGAATTTCTCTGGGACAGTTCTATTCTGTCCCGTAAGGGTCATTATGAGTCCAAATTGACTGGACAGCAACAGTTTTGTTTGTTTGTTTTACTGGCCTGACAGAGATTGGAAAAATCCCAAGAGTATGTCCACTTGGACATCTGGAAAGCTCAGGGATGAAGTCGCTCCAGACTCACCCTTCGGTCAAAGATTAGACAGGCCTATAAAACAAAATGAAACTAAAGGGGTATACCAGTCCAGGACCAAGGACTAAAAAGCAGGAGGGGTTGCGAAACCGGGTAATAAAAAACACAAGGTCAAGAAGGGGAGTGTTGACATGTCGTGGGGTTGGTAACCAGTGTCGCAAAACAGTACATGTACTAATTGTTTAATGAGAAACTAGTTTGCTCTGTAAACCTTTATCTGAAGTACAAGTAAAAGGAAAAAACCATATTAAATAGCAACAACTTGGGGTAAAGTTGAGACTGAACTTTGTTCTCAGCATCCTGCCAGCCTGGGAGAGAAAAAAACGGCTGCCTGTTGCACCCTGAATGTTCAGCAGGCATTCTGGAAGTCACTTCCCTTTCACTGTTGAACAACATACTATCAGATAGGAAGAAACAGCCTTATGGAGGTTATTTGACTTTTCTGATGTCATAAAACTATGGTGTGATAGAGTCACTCTATGAAATGGTAGTCTTAAATTATTTCACTGGCACCCCCATCTGTTTATCTCCCAAACTCTAAGCTTTCTTTGACTCCTTCTTGTCTTTTCTGAGCATCTTCAGTATGAGGGCACTAGGAGAGAATGTTTGCAGGCTTGGAGTGGGATCGCTGAGCAGGCTGATGGGTCATGCGAGAGCCCTGGCCACACTAAGCTCACAAGGGAGTTCTCTTTCTCATCTTCAACAGAAAAGCACCTGAGTTATTTCTGAATGTCCCATACTTGCCTCTTGCATTCTTGACTGGGTGACATGGCCTGAGAACCAGAGCCCTGGAGCCTCTCCTCCTACCCACCAAACTGAACTCACAGAGGGTGGGAGAGCAGAGGGACGAGGCACTAGGGGCTGCTTCTGATTAGCCATCTTCCTCTGCCAAAGGGAGATGTCCTCTCTCTGTGGACAATTAAATGGTTCTCATAGACCCACCCTCTGGGCTCAGCAAAGTGTGGAATGGCTGCTCTTGTTGTTCTCCACCCTACCACACCCCTGGCTCAAGGGTCAGGCCAGCAAGATTCAGAAAATTTAGCCTTTTCCCCACTGTCCACCCTTCCTCGCTTCCTGGAACAACTGCTGCAAACCTGGTCTTCCAGCTCACCACCTCTCTGTAGGCAAAGCCAGCCCAAGGCCACAGCCCTCTCAGTGGTCCTAAAAAGTGTCAGGGAGCTATCACTGTCAACTGTGTTAGGTCATTGTGACAAGGGTTGGTGGCTCCAAAGATGAAACAAAGCTGCAGCAACTTCCTTAGTTCTTCCCAGGGGAAAAACTCTTCGAGAAGTCCTGACTCAGTCATCTTTTGCAGAGCAGACTCTTGCCTTCCTGTTGTTGTTACTGTTGTGTGCTTGTGTTATCAACACATGGGCTGCAGAGAAGGCCAGCAATGGAATGTGCTGGGAGAGCCAGGGTCAGACAAAATCAGGAAATGGGGAGCATATGACTCCTTCTCTTCAGGCCTAGATTCCTTACCTCCAGCCCTTGAATCCTTCTGTTAATAAATATTCACTTTGTTTTCTACTGCAAGCCAGACACTAAGCTAAGCACTGTCTCTGAACAGGAAGAACTTGAGCTAGGGAGAGCAGACAGCCAGGTGGATAGGCAGTAAGAGACCTGTTTAGATTTGTAGAGGAGCACTATGAATACACGGAAGCGAAGTGCTATAAGGGCCTTTGATAGAAGTTTGAAGGTGCAGAGGAGTTTTTCTGGCTCAGACAGGGAGAAAAAAGTACAAGATGACAAAAAAATAACAACTGTTTCCCTGATAAAATTCTCTCACCTAAGTAATGTCATTTGATCCACAAAAAAGCTCTTTTAAGTAAGGAGGAAAGTATAATAGTTCTGGCCCTCAGCAGAAATCTTATAAAAGCTTTTCAGATGAGCAAATCCCCCTATTAGAGATGATAGAATGGAGGTTTCAGAAAAGGGAAATGCTTTGACAAGGTCACACAGCAGGAAATGAAGAGCCCAGGTGTTCCATCTCTGAATACTGTGTGCTTCCCACTTCATCAGTGGTTTTCAGCTTGAGATTTAGAGACATCTGCTGACCCTTTGGAGGGACATGGGTTCTTATTTTTATTTGAATTTTACTTTATATGAAGGTTTACAGAGCAAACGCGTTTCTCTTCAATCTCACTAATTCTGACTTTCGTTGCCTCAATTCTGCTTTTAGCACTTGCTATTGAATTATCTAACTGTCAAATTTTATTATTAGTCATCTGAATTTCTACTTGCTGGCTGTCTCTGGTAATTCCAGGAAGTTCTCTTCATCCAGAAGAGAACTTCTTCTGTTTTGAGGGCTTGCTGAAGTCATCATTGTCTGCCGTTTTATGTGATTTGTTATTGACTGTTGTCTCAAAGCCATCAGTAAGTTTTTGTATTTATATGTTTTATGTCTGCTGAGTGTCCTAGTTTCCTGTTTTGGCAGCTCATGTGAGCTAATTTGATTTTGGGGGTCTTTGAAACTCTGACATCCTGTCACCATCCAGTTAGAGCTGTTGCTAAGTATCTGAGCCCAGGAGTTCTTTTACCTTTCTTGTGTACACTCAGCTCAGGAGTCCAGATAGTTGGTCACCTAGTGTGTAGAGCAGACTCTCACCTACAGTCCTAGATGGAAAGGGGTGATTGGTGGAGGCACAGATGTCTGGTTGCAGTATGAGGTCATGCAATGAGAAAGGCAGGGGGCTGACAGCTGCCCCTAAGGGTCTGTGAGGAAAACATGTCCATATTCCAGAGAACATGTAGGTGAGTGGGTTTTGCAGCTGGACTATGGACACCCAGTGCTGTTGGCTATAAGGAACAGAAGGCATCATGTATTCTTAGGTCTCTATCATCGGTGGCTAGGTGGTGTGGATGGAGCCATCAGTCCTCAGGCCACTGATCCAGGTAGGTGAGGACTCTGCTTAATAGACAGAGCATGGTCAGTCACAAACCTGTCTCTCTACTATATAGCTGAAACAGTTGAGTTTCCTACTACCAGCTTTCCTGTCCCCTCATGGCTCCTTGTCCTCGCCCCTGGGCTGGTGTATCTAATTAGTCTTGTTTTGTTTTATACGCCTGTCTAATGTTTGGTTGAAAGTTGACATCAGGAATGACTTAATTACTTAGCCGTATGGGTGTCTGAGGACCATATTGAGATACGAGTTCTCTATAATTTTTAAATGTTTTGTCTATTTCGTTGATAATTTAACACATAAATGTAGGTATATTCTGGGTCAATATGATGGCACCTTATGACTGAGAACACACAGAATTATGCTGCTGGCATCTAGGGAGTACTCTTATACTTGTTCATGAGGAAAGTAGACTAATTTGTTAAAACAAAATCACAGAAACCAGGGAGTACTCTTATAATTGCTAATGAGAAAAAAAGTAGACAGTGCTGAAATGAAGCCTCCTTACCAGTCAAGCTGACTACCCCACTATAAAGCAGAAGCTACTCAGTAGTTCGAGTGGAAAAAAATAGTAAAATACAAGAGTGCAGTCATTTAGTCATCTAGTCATCTAATGTTGCTGCAACAGAAGTATCACAGATGGATGACTTTAACAAAAAGAAATTTATTCTTTCACAGTCCAATACAGTAGAAGTCTACATTCAGGGTGCTAGCTCCATGGAAAGCCTCAGTCTTCCCTCAGTCTGGGGGCATCTCAGCACAGGAACGTTAGGTCCAGAAGATGCACTGTGCTCTCAACGCTCCTTTCTTGGTGATACGAGATCCTCTTGTCCCTTTGCTTGCTTCTCTCTTTTATATTTCAGCAAAGATTGGCTTAAGACACTCTCCAATCTTGTAGACCTCATCAGTACAACTGACACTAATCCATCTTATTAAATCATAGTGATAGAATTTACAACACAGGAAAATCCCATCCCATTCAAAATGGTAGACAATAATATGACATGGGAAATCACGGCCTAGCCAAATTTACAGACACAATTTTGGAGGACATAATCCACTTTTTAACAGTATACAAACAGTTACTGTTCTTGTTGGCTATGCAAAAGATTGGCAGTTTGAGTCTATCCAAAAGTATTTCAAAAGAAAGGCTTGGTGATCTATTTCTAAAAAATCAGCCATTGAAAAATCCCAGTGGAGCGCAGATGTACTCTGACATACATGGGGTTACCATGAATCAGAACTGACTCTCTGGCAACTGGTATGTAACGATAATACAGACATGTTGACCTAAAAAGTCTGCACCCTAGCAGTATTAATATAGTTATATAGCAAGGTATATTTTAATTTTTTCCAAACAACATCATCAATCACTTTAGAGTAACTCATTCTGGTTTAAACAACAGAGGTGTATTTATTTTTCCTCCCTCCCTCCCTCCCTCCCTCCCTCCCTCCCTCCCTCCCTCCCTCCCTCCCTCCCTCCCTCCCTCCCTCCCTCCCTCCCTCCCTCCCTCCCTTCCTTCCTGTTATTCACATAACTGAAAATGGCCAAGCATTATGGCCTTCAGAAACAATGTTATCAGATCTGCAGCTCCATTTCTCTTTAATACTCTTGGCTCTGTCCTCGTCTCTGTGTGTGTCTACTTTAACCTCAGTCTGGCTCTATCACGGTTACAAGATGCCTACTAGTAGTAACTGGGCTACATGCTTCTTTATATCTAGCTATAGGAAAGAGGGAAACCCTGGTGACATAGTGGTTAAGTGCTACATCTGCTAGCCAAAAGGCTGGCAGTTCACATCCACCAGGTGCTCTTTGGAAACTCTGTGGGGCAGTTCTACTCTGTCCTATGGGGTTACTATGAGTCAGAATCACCTTGACAGTAGTGGGTTTGGTTTTTTTGGTTTACAGGAAAGAGAGAGAGGAGACCTCTCCCCAAATATTGAATGAAGACCTGAGAGTTATACTTATGGGAACATACTGAACTGATTTCTGTGTTTGAAGGAATGCCACGACCTTGTTGCCTGAACAAGTTATAGCAAGAAGGATGAGTTTAATCTTGATTGGCATAAACCAAGCAGGGCTCATCTTTACCACTGGGTGTCATTGTTGTTGCTAGGTGCTGTTGAGTCAATTTTGACTCATAGTGACCCTATGTACAACAGAACGAAACACTGCCTGGTCCTGTGCTATGCCCAACTCCATTGATGCTGTCACTGTGTCAGTCCATCTTGTTGAAAAACTTCCTCTTTTCTGCTGACTCTTCACTCTACCAAGCATGATGTCCTTCTCCAGGAACTGATCCCTGTAGCATTGGGCTGCTGTAATACGGAAAGAGAAGAAATGATGGTTACATGGTGTTAGAGGATTCCACGAAGGGAAGCGCCGTAGACAAAAGCCCCAAGACAGGAAATTCTTAGTTAGAAAATGCAAAAGAAGAGTTGTGTGTCTGGACCCATGCGTGAGAAGACATTAGAGAGCAAGCACTTCAAGTTGGGCGCTGTACACCATGATAAGCAGTTGAGGTTTTTTTTTTCTTCTTCTTCTAAATGCAATGAGATTGCATTAAGGAAGTTTAATTAAAAAGGAACAGGGTCAAATCTACCTTTTAAGATTACTCAAACTGTTGTTTGGAAAATGGATTGCAGTGGGGTGAGAAAAAGATGAAAGGGGGATGCCAGTTAGGAAGCTATTGTAAGGATCCAGACAAAACAGATTTACCATGATGCAATTAAGCTTATGGGTTAGGTCCTTTCTTTAGCATAACTCCCAGAAGGCTCCTGGAAGGGCCCCAGCTGTGTGTTTTCGTGCTCAGATGTTTTTGTAGAGTTTGCGAGAGTAATTTTAACGAAACCAGGTAAAACAGCAGTTTCTTTCCAATCTAATTTCGTCACACTTATCTTTATGTCGGGTGACACTGGAGTGACCACAGGAATTTTGAAGTCCAAGTAAGTGGAAGTTGAATTGAGTATACAATTAGTGTGAGTGCAGTGGGATATATTTACAGAGTTCTCTGAAGTTCTACCAGTAAAGCTATAAGCAGTGGGGAGCCTCTAAGCCTTCCTCTGTTTTCTTTAATCTATACTTAATGAGTTTCTCACTGATATCCATGTAGTCCAGATCTAGGTCATCCCAATAGCTTCCTAAATTATCTTTTCTTTCTAACACTGGCCCCACTCATCCCATCTTCCACACTACCTCCAGAGAGTCTCTTGGGACAAAAATAGATTGGTTGCTGTCACAATTCTGATTAAGAATCTTGATAACTTTCCATTGCCCACAGGGTCAATTTCATGTTCTATGATCTATTTTTATTCCTTTTCCACCTCTTCTTTTTTAAAAACAAAAAAAAAAAATTTATTACAGTTTTGGTGAAAGTTTATGTGGAAAATTAGGTTCCCATTTAACAATTTCTGTACATATTGTTCAATGACATTGGTTACGTTTTCCACATTGTCATCATTCCAACATTCTCATTATTTCCATTCTAGCTGTTCCATTTGCATTAGTCTACTTTACTTCCCCACTCCCCATTTCCCTTTCTCACTTTTGCTTTAGAGTAAATGTTTATCATTTGGTCTCCTATGGGTTTTTGTTTTTGTTGTTTGTTTGTTTATTTTTAAGAAGCGTAATACTGATGGGTGATATTCTTGATTTTATGAGCTAATCTGTTATTTAGGTAAAAGGTGACCTCTGGGAGTGATTTCAGTTCAAAGTTCAAAGGGTGTTTCAGACCAACAATTTTAGGGGTTCTTCTAGCCTCGACTGGTCCACTTAAGTCTAGCCTTTTTTTTTTAGGAATTTGAGTTTTCTTCTACAATTTTTTTTTTCTGCTTAGGACCACGTGTTGTGTCCTTGGTAGAAAGATAGGTAGTGATAATCAGACACCATCTATCTAGTTCAGTAGTGTCACTAGGTATAGTGTCACCTAGTGTAGTGGTGTGGTGTCATCACCCTCCCCATGGACCTTTTCCTGTACCAGACTATGCAGAATACTTACTAATGTTTATTATCAATTTCAATCATAGAATGATACATGATAAATAGTTGTAAACTGCTTAACGTAATATTTCTTAGATTATAGAATGCTAGCAACATAATTGTTTTGTAAAATCTATTCAAATTGAATTACAACATTACTTACTACTTCATTGTCAAAGAAATTATTGATGTAGATTTGCAAACACTAACTACCACAAGATTGTAGCTAAGACATGAGAAAATTTGACAAAACCACATGATTTGAAGCTTCATTGTAATTGGGTAATAATGAAAGCTCTGATGTGAGTACGTTATTAAGGTTCAAAAAGTAAATTAGCATAGAGTCTTAACCTTGTATGTATATTGATAGATGTAAGCTGGGGCCTCTAAAAATGTTTCGTGGCTATAACTAACTACAGGGATATTTTTATAAAAAATAATAACTTTCTGCTGAAACATTGCACAAAAATTTTATAGACAGTCATTTTGGTGTCACGAGTCTGACAGCATCAGCTGATGTGGTGCACACACTCCCATCCCTTTTGTGATGTCACTGATCTAGTTCATCTCACTTCAGAATAGATGAGGCCACAGTTTGTACAGGTAATTAGTCCTGTAGAATAGTTTCTTCTTTGAGTCTTTGGCTCCCTTCTTTATCTTTTGCTCCTGAAAAGCAAAGACTGATAGTTGTATCTGAGATGGTTCTTGATATCCTAGGCATAATAAACTGAAATGAACTGGTATTGGCCATTGGAAATCTGACAATCCCATATATGGTCTACCATGCAGAAAATGATGAATTGAAGATGAATGATATTGCATTCATCATCAAAAAGAACATTTGAAGACCTCCCCCAATGTACAATGCTGCCAGTGATAGGATGATATCCATACACCTAAAAGGAAGACCAGTTAATATGACTATTATTCAAATTTATACACCAGTGACTAAGGCCAAAGATGAAAAAAGTGAAAGCTATTACTGACTTCTGCAGCGTGAACTTGATCAAACATGCAATTGAGATGCATTTATAATTATTGGTGATTGGAATGTAAAAACTGGAAACAAAGAGGAAAGATTAGTAGTTGAAAAATGTGCCCTTAGTGGTAGAAACCATGCTGGAGATAGCCTGATAGAATTTTGTAAGACCAATGGGTTCTTCACTGCAAATACGAGTTTTCAACAGCATAAATGGCGGTAGTATACTTAGGCCTCACCAGATGTAGTAGGCAGGAATCAAATCAATTAATTCTGTGGAAAATGATGTTAGAGAAGCTCAATATCAGACAAAACAAGGTTGAAGGCCGACTATAGAAGAGACCAATTGCTCCTATGTAAGTTGAAACTGAAGCTGAAGAAAATTAGCCAAGGCCACAGAGCCAAAATATGGTCTTGAGTATGTCTCACTTGAATTTAGAGACTGTATCAGGAATAGATTCGATGACTTCAACCCTAATGATGGAATACCAGACAATTTGTGGAATGGCATCACACATAAAGAAAGCAGGAGGTCATTAAATAGAAAGAAAAGGTTAAAATGCATGTCAGAAGAAACTGAAACTTCATCTTCAAAGAAGAGTAGCTAACATGCAGTAAAAGAGCTGAAGATAAGATTTTAAAAGGCAGTTCAGGAAGACAAAGTAAAGCATTATAACTAAATACGTAAAAATCTGGAATTAGAAAACCAAAAGAAAAGAACCCACTTGGCATTTCTCAAGCTGAAAGAACTGAAGGGAGAAAATCAAGCCTCAAGTTCAATACTGAAGGATTCTATGGGCAAAATATTAAACAGTGCAGGAAGCATCAAAAGAGGATGAAAGGAATACATAGTCACCATGCCAAAAATAATTGGTTTATTTTCAACGATTTCAGGACATAGCACATGATCAAGAACTTTTGGTAATAAAAGAAGAAGTCTAAGTAGTGCTCAAGGCACTGACAAAAAAAATAATGCTCCAGGAATTGACAGAATACCAACTGAGTTATTTTAACCAACTGATGCAACACTAGAAGTTCTCACTCATCTCTCCCACAGAAGTTGGATGACAGCAACCTGGCCAATCAACTGAGAGAGATACATATTTGTGTCCACTGCCAAGAAAGCTAATCTTACTGAAAGTGGAAATTATCAAACAATACTACTTATATCACAGACTATTAATATCACAGGTAAAACTGTGCTGAAGATTATTCAAAAGTGTTTATAGCAGTACATCCACAGGGAACTTTTGGAAATTCAAACCAGATTCAGAAGAGGATGTGGGATGACAGATATCATTGTTGATGTCAGATAGATCTTGGCTGAAAACAGAATACTAGAAAGATGTTTACTCATGTTTTATTGACTTTGCTAAAGTATTTGACTATGTGGATCATAACAAATTGTGGATAACACTGAGAAGACTTGGAATTTCAGAACATTTAGTTGTGCACATGAGGAACCTGTACATAAACCAAAAGGCAGTCATTCAAACAGTAGAAGGGGGTGCTGCATGGTTTACAGTCAGAAGAGGTGTGCATCAGGGTTGTATCTGTCATGGATTGAATTATGTCCCCCAAAAAACACATGTAGCAACTTGACTAGGTCATAATTCAAGGTATTGTGTGACGTGCCTATATGTTATAAATCTTGCCTCTGTGATGGTTATAAGGGAGGATGGGCAGTGGTTGTGAGGCAGAACTCAATCTATAAGATTATATTGTGCCTTGAGGCAGTCTCTTGGGATATAAAGAAAAGGGAAGCAAACAGAGAGTAGGGGACCCATACCATGATGAAAGAAGCAGTGCTGGGAGCAGAGCATGTTATTTGAACCCAAGGTGACTGCAACTCGGAAGCCCCCAGGTGAGGTGAAGAATGATGACTAGGACCTTCTTCTAGAACCAACATAGAAAGCCTTCCTTTGGAGATAATGCCCTGAAATTTATTATTATTATTATTATGACTGAATGAAAATGTACATTCCGATATAAATTCACATGCTTACCTATGTGCAGCTTCCACTGCTCACCCTGCCCAGTGACAGAACACCCCTCCTCTCTGTTCCTTACATGTCCTATCCTCCCAATAGCCTCCTATCCCCTCCTCTCCACCCACTCCCTATCCTCCAGTAAGAGGTCAGCAGGATGATGCCCTATAGAGGCACAGAACCATAAAATTCCCACAAGATATGGTCACTCTGTGTTGCCAAGTCCAATCCATTGCTGTCCCAAAAGTTGACCTTCATTATGATTTATGGACAGGGGCAATATCAGGGACAGGGGAATCCTGAAACCCTCAGACCATCAACTGAGGTGTTTTACTGGAGATCTCAGGGTGCATCCCTATTTATTCTCTTGTTGCCAGTGAGACTTCACTTTGTGAGCTCCATTGTGGCTATCACTGGTGGTGGCCAGGCACCATCCAGTTCTTCTGGTCACTAGTTGATGTAGAGACCATGGGTCTCTCAGTCTTCTGGGTTCTCTTTTCCCCGTGTTGTTCTTGTCCTCAGTGATCATTCCTGTTGAGCTGGGACCATTTGCTGTATCCTCAGATGGCAGCTTGGCAGCTTTTAAGACCCCAGACACCACTCACCGATGTGGGGTGCAGAGAATCCTCATTAGCAAAATGCTAGCTCTTCTGGTTGGCCTCAATTTCAGCTGAGAGCATGGTCCCTGACCCTCCCGCCCCAGCTACTCTGTCCTTGCAATATTAGGTTAGGATAGGAGTACTCAAATTGTGTTGATCTTCTTTCTAACGTGTGCTGTCACCGATTTCACCCAACCAAATTTCTATTAACTATCTAATCTAAATCCTCCCCCCTTACCCTCTCTCCCTTCCATCCTTGCAGCTGTCAAAGAATGTTTTCTTCTATGCATGAGTCTGATTTTAAATTCTTATACTAGGGGTCTCATACAGTATTTGTCACTTTGTCACTGACTACTTTCACTCAGTGTAAGGTCCTCCAGTTGAAACCAGGTTAAGAGATGTTTCCTGCAATCATCGTTGTTCTTTATCATTGCTTAGTGTTCCATTGACTATATATATCACAGTTTACCTATCCATTCTTCTGTTGTTGATCATCTGGGTTGATTCCATCTTTTTGCTATTGTGGACTGTGCTGTGCTGAACATTCATGTGCATTTATCAGTTGGTGTGAATGGCCTTGATTCTGTAGGATAGATTCCAAGCAGTGGAATTATTGGGTCAAATGGTATACATAGATTCAGCTTTCTAAGGAAGTGCCAGATTGCTTTCCAAAGACGTTGCACCATTTTGCAATCCCACCAACAGTGTAGGAGAGTTCCAATCTCTCTAAGCCTCTCTAGCATTTGTTGTTTTGTGTGTTTTGGATCATGGCCCACCTTGTTGGGGTAGGATGGTATCTCATTGTCGTTTTGATTTCAGTTTCTTTAATAGCTAATCATCGTGAGCATGTCCGCGTGTGTTTTTTGGCTGCCTGGATCTACTCCTGAGAGAAGTGTCTGTCCATCTCCTTTGCCCATCACTTAATTGGATGATTTAGATTTTTCATATTGATATTTTGTAGTACCTTATAGATTATGGAGATGAGGTATCAGTCTGACATGTAGTTGCCAAATATTTTTTCCCATCCTGTAGGTGGCCTTTTAGTTCTACGAATAAAGTCTTTAAATGAGCAAATGTGATTGATTCTTAGTAGTTCCCATTTATCTATTTTCTCTTCTGATGATCGAGGTTTGTTTGACAGATTTTGAAGTCTGTCTACGTTGTGTATTAAACCTTCCATTGTTGTTCCTACTTTTTGTTGGATGAGCTTTCTTGTTTTAGATTTGATATTTATGTATTTATCCAGTTTGAGTTGGTTTCTGTATAAGGTGTAAGATATGGGTCTTGTTTTAATGTAGTGCAGATGGATATCCAATTTTGCCAGCATCATTTGTTGAAGAGATTGTTTTTACCCCAGTTTAATGGCTTAGGACCTTTGTCAAATATCAACTGTTCATAGACAGATGATGTCATCTCTGGGGTCTCGATTCTGTTCCATTGATCGGTCTCTTTTTGTACCAGTACCACACTGTTTTGACTACTGTGGCAGTATAATAAATTCTAAGGTTGGGTATTGAGAAGTCTCCCAGTGTGTTCTTCTTCTTTAGTAATGCTTTACTTATCTGGGGCTTCTTCCCTTTCCAGACAAAGTTGGTAATTTGTTCCTCCGTCTCATTAAAAATGTCACTGGAACTTGTATTGGGATTGCATTGTACAAATAAATTGCTTTGGGTAAAACAGACATTTTCACAATGTTAAGTCTTCCTATCCATGAGCAAGGTAGGTTTCTCCATTTATCTAAGTCTCTCTTAGTTGCTTGTAGTAAGGGTTTGTAGTTCTCTTTGTAAAAGCTGTTATTTCTCTGGTTAAATTTATTCCTAGGTACTTATCTTGTTAGGTGCTATAGTAAATGGTATTGACTTGGTGCTTTTTCCTTAATGATCTTGTTGTTGGTATAAAGTAATCCTATGTTTATCTTGTATACTGAGGCTTTGCTGAACTCTTATCTCAGTTTGAGTAGTTTCTTTATGGATTCTTTGGGATTCTCTGCATATACAATCATATCATCTGCAAATAGGGAGATTTTTAGTTCTTTGCTGATGCAGATGCCCTTTATTCCTTGTGTAATTACTCTGTGTAATTACTTGTGTAATTACTCTGGCTAAAACTTGTGTAATTACTCTGGCTAGAACTTCTAGTACACTGTTGAATAGGAGAGGTGAGAGTTGGCATCCTTGTCTAGTTCCTGTTCTCAAGGGAAACTGTTTCAGTCTCTCTCCATTCAGGATGATGTAGGCAGTTGGCTTTGTATAAATGGTCCTTGTTGCATTGAGGAATTTGCTGTCTATTCCTATTTTGCTGAGAGTTTTTAGCATGAATGGCTGTTGGACTTTATCAAATGCCTTTTCCACATCAATAGACAAGATCAGACGATTCTTGCCTTTTGTGGTATTTGTGTGGTTGATCACATTAATTGTTTTTCTGATGTTGAACCAGCCTTGCATCCCTGGTATGAATCCAACTTGGTAATGATGGATTATTTTTTTGATATGTTGTTGTATCATATTCCCAAGAATTTTGTTGACAATTTTTGCATCTAGATTCATGGGTGATATCTGTCTGTAGTTCTCGTTTTTTGTTGGGTCTTTCCCTGGCTTTGGTACCAGTGTTATGCTGGCTTCACTGAAAGAATTTGGGAGTATTCAATCCCTTTCTATACTGTCAAATAGTCTTAGTAGTATTAGAGATAACTCTTCTCTAAAAGCTTGGTAGAATTTTGTGGTGAAATCTTCTGGGCCCGGGCTTTTTTTGGTTGCCAGTTTTTTGATGACTTTTTCAATCTCTTCCTTTGTGATGGGTTTATTAAGCTGTTCTGCTTCACACTGTGTTAACTTGGGTAGGTGATATGAATCTAAGCATTTGTCCATTTCCCTTAGGTTTTAAAATTTGTTAGAATACAGTCTTTTATAGTATTCAGCTATGATATTTTTTATTTCTGTCAGATCATTTTTTATTTGGGTTATTTGATTCCTTTCCTGTTTTTCTTTAGTGAGTTTAGCCAATGGTTTGTCAATTTTGTTGATCTTTTCAGAAAATCAGCTCTTGGTCTTTTTAGTTTTTTCAATTGTTCTTCTGTTCTCTGATTCATTTAGTTCTGCTCTAACTTTTATGATCTGTTTTCTTCTGGTGCCTGAGGGGTTCCTCTGTTGTTCTCTCTCTACTTGTTCAAGCTGTAGGATCAGTTCTTTGATTTGGTTTCTTTCTTCCTTCCAGATGTGTGCATTTATGGAGATAAGCTGACCTCTGAGCACTGCTTTGGCTGTATCCGATAGGTTCTGGTAGGAAGTGACCTTTTTCTCTTTAGAATCCATAAATTATTTCATCCTTGATTTCTTCTATAACTCATGCTTTTTTGAGCAAGATGTTGTGCTGTTTCCATGAGTTCCACTTTCTATCTATTTTTTTCCTGCTATTGATTTTTACTTTTATGGCTTTATGATCTGAGAAGATGCTTTGCATCAATTCTGTGGCATGGATTTTGTTGAGAATTGCTTTATGTTCTAACACATGGTCTATTCTGGAGAAGGTACTGTGTGTACTGGAGAAGAAGGTATAGTTGTCCACTGATGGATAGAAAGTTCTGTGTAAGTCGATGAGGTCTAGTTGGTTAATTGTGGCAATAAGGTCTTCTGTGTCTTTATTGAGCTTTTTTCTAGATGGTCTGTACAATACTGAGAGTGGAGTGTTGAAGTCTCCACCTGTTATCATGGAGTGATCTATCTCCTTTCTGAGTGTAGTCAGCGTTTCTTTGACATATTTAGGTGCTCTAGTATTAGGTGCATGAATATTTAATATTGTTAATTACTGCTTGTGTATTCAACCTTTCAGCAATAAATAGTGTCCATCCTTGTCCATGATGGTGGATTTTACATTAAAATCAATTTTATCTGAGATTAGAATTGCCACACCTGCTCTTCTTTGTTCATTGTTAGCTTGATATATATTTGTCTATCCTTTAATTTTAAGTTTGTTCATATCTTTAAGTCTGAGGTAAGTTTCTTGTAGGCAACGTATAGATGGGCATGTCTTTTGATCCAAAATGTTACTTGATGTCTCTTTACTGGAGCATTCAGTCCATTCATATTCAATGTAATTATTGATAGATATGTGTTCACTGCTGCCATTGTGATTTGTTTATTTTTGTGTTGATGTTTTCTCGGTTGTCCTTTGTTTTAGTCAGTTAGGGCTGCTCTAACAGAAATACCATAGAGTGAGTGGCTTTAACAAAGGAAGGTTTACTCTTACACAGTCCGGTAACCTACAAGTCCATATTCAGGGTGTCCACTAGAGGGGAAGGCTTTACCCCTTATCGGCTCTGGAGGAAAGTGTGGTATTGCATCAGTCTTTGTCCAGGGAGCATCTCGGTGCAGGAACCTCAGGTCTGAAGAACATACTCTTTTCCTGGTGCTGTTTTTTTGATGTTTTCTCTGCCTGCTTCTCTTTCCTTTTATCTCTTGCAGAATGAAAGGACTAAGGGTGGGACAAGCCATACTCCAGAGAAACTCCCTTTACAGTGGAACAGGTAGGTAATCCTATGAAGGAATTAACAGCCCCACACTAATCCTTTAACATACAGCATAGGAAAACCACAAAATGGAGGATAGTCACAAGATACTGGGAATCATGGCCCAGCCACATGGCTACACATATTTCTGGGATGACACAATTCCATCCATGACATTCTTATTTATCTGTTCTGGGACATTCTTCTTTGTGAGTTGATTTTTCACTTTTTTCAGGATTGGTTTTGTGGTTGTTTAGACTCCTGTATTACATTTCTTTATATGGTATGTTGCTCCTTTATTGTGCTTTATGGCTGCCCCTATGATCCCACTTAATAAGCTATATATAAACCCAATTTTGATGGCTACCAGTCTCATCAACTTCCTCTCCACCTGGAAGGAGTATAACGACTGTAGTACATCCTTCTTTTTAATATGATGATATCAGTTTACATGATATGATCACTAGATTGTTTCTCTCACTATTATAGCTTTGTGTTTGGAACCTTCCCTAAAAGAGTAAGATGCTGGATAATGTGTCCTTCTAAAATATAGTTAGTGGTTTTGTTGTTCCAAGCCAAGAGATTCTTTCAGTATTTTCTGTAGCTTTGGTTTGGTTTTTACAAAGTTTCTGAGTTTCTGTTTATCTGTAAATGTCTTAATTTCATATTCACATTTGAAAGATAGTTTTGCAGAATATATAATTCTTGGTTGGAAGTTCTTCTCCTTTAAGGCTTTGAATGTGTCATGCCACTATCTCTGTGCCAGCCTTGTTTCTGCTGAGAAATCCAATGAAAGTCTACAGGGTTTCCCTCTGAATGTCAGCTTTGCTTTGAGTCTTGCTGCCTTTAAGAGCTTCTGCTTGTGTTTCATTTTGTTGAGCTTGATTATAATATTTCTTGGAGTCTTTCTATTGAGATCTATATTCAGTGGTGTTCAATACATATCTTGGATATCTATATTCTCTTCTTTCATAATTTGTGGGAAGTTTTCTGTCAGCAGCTCAGTAACAATACTGTCTTTGTTCTCAGGTGTCTCGTCCTGTTCAGGAACTCCAGTTAATCGTAGATTGTTCTTTTTAATAGAGTCTCACATTCTTATTAATGCTTCTTCATTTTTATTGTTTCTTTTTTCTGATTTCTTCTCATAGATGCTGGAGTCAATAGCTGTGTCTTCCAAATTAGAAATTCTCTTTTCCGTTTGTTCCATTCTGTTCCATTCTTGGCTTTGAATTGAAGTTTCTATGTCTTTAATTTTGTTCTTAATCTGTTGTATTTTTGAGTACTGATATTCCATCAGATTGAACAGTTTACTTAATTTTTCATTTTGCTCTGCTGCATTTTGTATAAGGTCTAGGAGGGCTCTCTATATAGTCTTTTTGTAGTCACCTTCTGATAGTTTCAGAAAAGCTTCTTTGTCTGGGAAGTTCTCAGGTGGTTTCTTTGGAAGGCCTTCTGATGCCATGGGTGATCTCTGGGTTACCATCTTCTCTAAAGTTTGTTGCTTTTCGGGCTTCATGTGGGTCAATGGAGGCTGAGAGAGATGCGTGAAGATGGAACACAGCTGTTTCTCTAGGCTGTCTTAAAATGAGACGCAAAAAGTATTTGACAACTTCCAAAGTCAGTCAGGTTTTCAGGTGTATAGGTCTCTCTTCCCAACTGGCAAAGTAAGCAACTCTATATTGAACCTCAGGTGTTATAAACTAGCCGAAACTACAGAAAGGTTACTGGCCTGCTGGCCTCAGCTGTCAGGCCCCAGCTATAGGTGATACTGTGTAGCATTCTGCTTTTCTTCTGGAAAAGTGGTCTCTTCTGGGTAGACACTGCCTCCCAACCCAGGAATTAGGTACAGCTGTGGCTTCCATATGGATGACTCCATCTCCCAGTGAAACAAGATGGTGTCCCGCACAAGCTCGCCAGCCGACCTGGACCAGGCTCCTGGTGGAAAGAGAGGCCAAGAGTGCCAAAATGCCTAGAGCCCACAGCCTCTGACGCTGGGCCCCAGCTCCAGGTGACACTGTGCAAAACACCACCTCCCTGCTGGAAAAGCACTCTCCCTCCCTGGCAGACACCACTTCCCAGCATAAGAACAAAGTCCAGCTGGGTCCTCTGCCTGGACTTCCCTGTTTTCCAGTGGGTCAAGACAGTGTCCCACACAAACACATCTGTATGGCTACCACATGGCAGTGGCAGAAAGATAGGCCAGAGGAGCCAAAATGCATAGAGTCCAAAGCTGGGCTCTCACAACATGGCATTTAGACTTGTTGGTCCCACCAGCAGTGCATTTGAGACCAGCAGCTAGTCAAGTCCCAGCTCTGCCTACCGGCCAAGACAGAGGAAAAAATAATCAAAATGGTGAGTTACCTTCGGTCTGTGCAAGCCTGTGCTCACCAAGAGTGGGGTCAGTGAAAGAGAGGAGGTTTTGCATTCAGTGGTGTGAAGACCAAATTAACAGCCCTATGCTGCATCCCAGGGCTCACTGGGTGTCCAGAAGTCTCCATTTAATTATCATTTCAGGTCTTGGTTTCCAGAGGGATTTAGGGAGATGTGCATTTACCGCCATCTTGACTCCTCCAATGCCCTTAATTTGTACTGTTTATTTCTTCACTTTACTGTATTTTTGTTAAAAAAGCACTAGATGACTAAGACAGTATCCTTTCACCACATTCATTCAATCTGTATGCTGAAAAAACAATCTGAAAAGCTGAACTCCATGAAGAAGATCAGGGCATCAGGATCAGAGGAAGACTCATAAAAACCTGTGATATGTAAACAACACAACCTTGCCTGCTGAAAGTGAAGAAGACTTGAAGAACTTACTGATGAAGATCAAAGACTGTAGACTTCAGTATGAACTATAATACCTCAATAAAAAGGAAACAAAAATCCTCACAACTAGACCAATAAGCAACAAGATAAATGGAGCAAAGATTGAAGTTGCCAAGGATTTCATTCCACTTGAATCCATAATCAGCACCTATGGGAGAAACAGTCAAGAAATTGAAAGACAAGGAAGGGCCAAGATGGCAGAGTAGTCAGAAGTTCTCTGTGATCCTTCTAACAACAAAGACGCACTGAACTGATCATATGTGACATTCTGGGAGCCGTGAAGATCAAAGGTAAGTTTAGAAATCAAACTGAGTGCTGGGAAGGGAGAGAAGATCCACAAGTAAACGATCTTCCCTGAACGTGAATAAAACAAGTTGTGTAAATGACAGTTTTATTATTTTGATGTACATTGATGGCATTATGTGTGGAAATGAACTTTGAGTAAATGACTGCCATGACACCTTCCAAATGGGGCCAAATAAAATCAGTTATCATAGCCTGCTGTCTTTCACTATTGACAGTCACCACCTCTCCTCATTCATCTTAGAAAAAATAAGGGCCAATGATTCCTTGAGTCGGATCCGACTCGACGGCACTTGGTTACTTGGCTGAGTGATTCTACTGGACCAAAATCCACATCAAATGGTAACTTTGGGTGGATGAAGTAGATGTTTGTGAATATCCTTGGGATTGTCATCACTCCAAATGCGACAGTTTTGTTAACAAAACCATTCATCCCAAAGCAGGCATCATCACTGAAGACAATTTTTCAGTCAAAAGCAGTATCAACTTCCAGTTGCTCCAGAGCCCAGTCAGCAAGCATATGGCACTATCTATGGTTGTTGGACTTCAATTCTTGAGTTAAAACAATTTTGTAAGGGTAAAGCTTCAAGTCCAGATGCAAAATCCACCAAATTGTGGTCAACCAAAGTCCCAGTTCTTGTGCATGGCAAGAAATTGATTGGGATGGATTCTCTCAGACACTCTGACAAATGATGTTGATGTTTTCATTGGAATGTGATGTGCAGGTGTTGTCTGATTGTCAGCAGACCCAATTGTCTCAATTTTTTTAAATCAGATGTCAAATTGGTAGGACAGTTATGCACACCATAAATTTAACATAGCACATGGACTATTTGGCAAACAGAACACTCGTTTTGATAACAAACTTTAATAATTTCTATGCACTGTGGGATTGTGTAACTTTTCATGGCTATTTACCAAGACATTTGTCAAGACAAAAAAATGTGGTGAATATGGCTACTATAGCTTCACAAACATTGCCACCATGAGCTGTCAAAAATAGGACATCATTATTGGAAGACCCCTTACCTAGGACTGGCCAGACCTGACCTGCCAGGAATCAGCTACAGCCAGTGTAGTGAATGGAACAGTGGCATTTGGAGGAAGTCCTCCTCAGTGGGAGAGACTGAGCAGCAGAAAGTCCACTCACACCTCTGGAACTGGTGAAAAATGGCACTCAACCTAACTTACCATACACAGATCTAAAACTTTCCTTTGGGATAAACTTCTCTCCCTTTTACCTGGACCTCACCCTGCCTCCTCTGCACTGTACCTGGCTCTGAGTCTGACACTGTTACATGAGTCAGAAGTAGGACTCTGTATATGCAACCTGAGCCATTCTCCTAGACGTGGAAAGGAAACAGTTTAACAACTTGGGGAAGCGGGAAAATAATCTGTCAACTCCCCTGAGGAGAAAATTTAGTACAGAAACTGTTCTTTGGCCTACAATCATGCATAAGAGACCTCATCTTTCTCACAAACACTCAGGAAAAAGCTGTCAGCTCCCTGCTTTTCTCAGCATGTGCAGCTGTATGTCTGTGCCTACATCAATCACCCCTGCCCACCTAGGACTGCAGAGGAGAGCCTACACCACATACCTGGTCACTGATTACCTGGACACTTTAGTGGAAGCCATAGAAGAAAAGTAAATGAGCTCCTGAGCTCACATGCCTAATAGCAGTGTGTATCACCTGTTGACATGACATTAGCATTTCAAAGGTGCCAATAACCAAAGTAACAGACACAACCAGCCTATTCATGCATTTCTAAACAACACAGTACAAGAAGCTAGAATACAGTAAACCAACATAAAATAACAACTATGACAACTTACTAATGGCTCAGAGACATCAGTCCAATGTCAAGTCACTTGAAAATGCAGGCCACAGAGGCTTCAGAAAGCTCTCCCACCAAAACACAAGACATTTTCCAGATGAAGAGAATTTCCTGGAATTATCAGATGTAGCATACAAAAGATTAGTATTTAGAATTTTTCAAGAAATCAGGAAATATACAAGGTAAAATACAGCACAGCATAATAACAAATTGAATAGGCTGCAAGAAAGCACACAGAGACAGGAAACAGAAATTAATAAAATTACAGAATTAACAACTCAATAGAAAGTCAAAGAAGGAGAATTAAAATAATAACAATTAAGATAAAGCACAAGACACTAATATGTCCAAGGAAAAATCAGGTAAAAGAATTTTAAAAAATCAAGAAACTCTTGGGACTCTATAAGAAGGAATAATCTACAAGTGACTGGAGCACCAAAACAGGGCCAAGCCAAGCCAAGTGTGGAGACAGCAGAAAATAAGAGAGAATTGTTGAAGATTTGTTGACAGAAAACTTGCCTGATTTCATGAAAGGTGAGAGATCTCTATCTAAAATGTTTATCAAACTCCATACAAGGCAAAGCCCAAAAGAAAGAGGACAAAGCATATTATAATCAAACTTGCCACACTTAAAAATAAGAAAAAATTAGAACTGACTAGGGATAAACAAAAAACAGTCCACAAAGGAGAGTCAATAAGACTAAACTTAGACGACACAGCAGAAACTATGTAAGCCAAGAAGGCAATGGCATGACATATACAAAGTCTTCAAGGAAAAAAAATGCCAGCCAAAAATTACATATTCAGCAAAACTGTCTCCCAAATATGATGGCAAAATTAGGACATTTTCAGATAAACAGAAATTTAGTGAATTTGCAAAAGCCAAATCAAAATTACAAGAAGTACTAAAGGGAATCCTTCAGCTAGAAAACTAGTGACATCAGATACCAATCCAAGACTAGAATGCAGAAGAGATCAACTGGGTATCAATTAAGACAGGGAAATCACAAAAATAAATCAATGACAAAAAACTGATAATCTGGAAAGAGATGTTTTTATGTAAAACATGATAACATCATAACAAAAAAGAGGGACTTTAAAAATGTAGTCATAAATCTATTCTATGAAGAGGAATTCAGGGTGATAGAAAGAATTCAGACTGTTTAAATTTCGAAAAATAGGGGTAAGTATTAAGGTAACCACAAAGGAAATTAACAATCCTACACACCAAAATAAAAACTGCAATGTAATTCTGGTCCATGTTCCAAAGACACTTTTTAATAAGATGGAGAAACAAACCACCAACTTCATATGGACAAGGAAGAAGCCCCCGATAAATAAACCACTACTGAAGGAGAAGAACAAAGTGGGAGACTTCACACTACCTGGCTTTAGAAACTATTACACTGCTTCGGTAGCCAAAACAGCCTGGTACTAGTACAAAAACTGCATACATAAAACAAAGGAACAGAATTGAGAATCCAGATGTAAAATCATCCACCTATGAGCAACTGATAATTGGCAAAGGCCCAAAGTCCATAAATTGGGGAAAAGATAGTCTCTTTAATAAACAGTGTTGGTATTACCATGAATCCATTTGCAAAAAAAGAAAGAAGATTCGTATCTCACACCTTGCAGAAACACTAGCTCAGAATGGATCAAAGATCTAAATATCAAATTTAAAATGATAAAGATCATGGAAATAAATAAAAGGACAATGCTGAGAGCCCTAAGATATGGCACAACAGAATATAAAATATTACTAACACTGCACAAACACCAGAAGAAAAAATAGATAACTGGGAACTCCTAGAAATCAAACATTTTTGGTCATCCAAAGACTTCACCAAAAGAGTAAAATTACATCCTATAGACTGGGGGGGAAAAAAATGGCTATTACAAATCTGATCAGCATCCAACCTGTAAAATCTGCAAGATACTTCAAAACTTCAACAAGAAAAAGACAAATAACCTAATTAAAAAATGGACAAAAGATATGAACAGACACTTCACTGAAGAAGAAATTCAGGATGCTGATGAAGAATACACAGAATACTGGTGAAGAGCGTGCTTCTTGATGCTTGAGACTAACTGGGTAGATCCTGTCGAGAGATGAAATGAGACAGTACAGGAGGACAGGATCTAGATGACTGGACATGGAAAATACAGGGTGAAAAAGAGAAGTGTGCTGTCACAGTGTGAGAGAAGTAGCTAGAGTTGCATAGCAATGTGTGCGTAAGTTTTTGTATGACAAATTGACTTGGATTGTAAACTTTCACTTAAAGCACAACAAAATATTTTTTCAAAAGAAATCAAAGGGTGTACTGCATCTGGAGTATCTGCAGCAAAGTGTTGAAAAGCAATGATGTCACCTTGAGGGCTAAGGTGAGCCTGACCTATGTCATGGTGTTTCCGATCAACATATATGCATCTGAAAGCTGGGCAATGAAAAAGGAAGATGTAAGAACTGACATGTTTGAATTACGGTGTTGGCAAAGGATATTGCATATACCACGGACTGACTAAAGAACAAACAAGTTTGTCTCGGAAGAAATACAACCAGAATACTCTTTGGAAGCAAGGATGGTGACACTGTGTCTTACATACTTTAGACATGTTGTCAGGAGAGATTAGTCCCTGGAAAAGGACATCACACTCAGGATAGTAAATGGTCAGAGGAAAAGAGGAAGACAGCATCAATGTGATGGGCTGACAAAGTGGCTGCAACAATGGGCTCAAACACAGAAATAATTGTGAGGATGGCACAGGACAGAGTGATGTTTTGTTCTGAACTATAAAAGGTCACTATGAGTTTGAGTGGACTTGATGGCACCTAACAATACGTAGGATTTGTTCCTGATATGCAAGGATAGTTCAGCATTAGAAAATCAATCAGTGTAATCCCCCACACAAAAGAAAAGAATCACACGATCATATAAATCAAAGCAGCACAGGTGGTGGATAAAGTCCAGCAGCCATTCCTAATAAAAGCACTCAATAAAACCGATTCAGAAGGTAAATTCCTCAACATAATAAATGACATCACTAGAAAGCCAGTAGCCTACATAATTCTAAATGATAGAGGATGAAAACAAATAGAGTAATAATTGAGAGGTTTAACATATTTTAAGAATTACTAAAATGTGACACAGAGACAAGAAGTGAGGACTTACTGTTGGAAATGGCACCATAGACTCATCTGAGGCAGAGTTGCCACAAACTTTCAATTTCTAGAAAATGCAGCATGAGTGAAGTACAATAAAGTGAAATGCAGTAAAACAAGGCGACCTTTAAATGGGTCTGTTATCATTTTACGTTTGTTGAAATCCAGCCACACAAGTTTATAAAACCTCAAGACTGAACCTCTGTTCTGTTGAGTTTCCCCATTCCTTTACTGGAATGTTAATATTGTTAAACACTATTTGCCCTCTAGGGTTGCTTTTGGCCATTGTTATTTTATAGTTTACTCTTCCTTCTGTACCCGACCTAAAAGAATGACTGGTTTGAGGTTCCTTCCGTCACTCCCTCCCTCCCTGCCTCCCTCTTTCCTTTCCTTTCTTTGAGAAAGTATGCAGCAAAACATACACCAATTCAGCAGTTTCTGCATGTACAATTTAGTGACATTGATTATATGTATCTAGTTTACAACCATTCTCACTTTCCTTTTCTGAGTTATTCCTCCCTCATTAACATAAACTCACTGCCCTCCAAGGTTCCTATTTAATCTTACAAATTGCTGCTATCAGCTTAATCTCATATAGCTAGTTCTTACAAGAACATAATGCTAAAAGCTGACCTTTTTTACTAATTAAGCTAAAGCACTGTTTGGTTTTAAGATGACTTCCGGATACGAGAGAATCAATTTTAATTAAAGGTTTAAAGATTATCTAAGGGTAATGATTTTAGGGAGTCATTCACTCTCTATGGCTCCATAAAGCCTAGAGTCCATGAGAATATGAAATTATATTCTACAGTTTCCCCTTTTAATCAGGACCCTTTATGGAATCTTTGATCAAAATGTCCAGTAGTGGTAGCAGTGCATCATCCATTTCTTCTGCTCTCAAGACAAAGGAGGCAGTTGTTCAATGGACGCAATTAGCCATAGATTCCATCTCTCTCTCTTATTCTTGACTCTCATTCTTCCTCTGTTGCTCCAGTTGACTAGAGAACAATTGTGGTAGCTTGGATCACCCCTTGAGAGCTTTTAAGACCCCAGATACTATACAACAAGCTCGAAGACAGAACAAAAACACTGAAATGTTCGTAGTCCAATTAACTGTGATGTTCAACACTGTGGGTGTTTGTATGTACATAAGCAGCCTCGGTGGCTACTGCTTTTTTTTTTTTGTCATTATTAATAAGAATATCCATCATATAACTTTAGCCAGTTCACCTTTTTACAGGTGCACAGCTTATTGACAGCAGTTACAACAATTAGCTATGCAATCTTATTCTTAATCAGTATGCTTTTTCCTTCACTGTTACTCCTCTTTTCCCACTCCTTTCCACCTCTGATTACCATTAATAAACTTTGGTTTCTGTGTATTTGTCTTTTTGTATAAGTGAAGCCACACAGTATTCATAATTTTGTGATTGGCTTATTTTGCTCAGCATGGTGTTTTCAAGCTCTATCCATATTGTAGCCGGTATCAGACTTCATATCTTCTGATGGCTGAGTAGCATTCCATTGGATGCATGCACTGTGACATTTTGTTTATCCACTCATCTGTTGATGGGCGTTTATGTTGTTTCTACCTTTTGTCTATTAGGAGCAGTGCTACAGTGAATACTGGCATACAAGTCTCTATTTCAGTCTCTCTCTAAAGTTTTTTGCACACATACCTGGCAGTGGAATTGCTGGGTCATATACTAGTTCTGAAGGCACAGCGGTCAAGAGCTCTGCCACTAACCAAGAGGTCAGCAGTTTGAATCCACCAGCTGCTCCTTGGAAACACTATGAAGCAGTCCTATTCTGTCCTGTAGGGTCGCTATGAGTTGCAGTCAACTTGACCACAATGGGTATGGTAATTCTATTTTACGTTGTTGAGGAACCATCACACTGCTTTCCACAACAGCGGTACCATTTTTCACTCTCATCAGCAATGGGTAAAGGTTTCCCTACATTGGGCTTCCCTACATCCTTGCCAATGTTTGTTATTCTCTCCCTGGTCTTTTTTAAAATCTTAGCCATCTTAGTGGGAGTGAAACGGTATCTCATTGTGGTTTTGATGTGTATCTCTCTGGTGGCGAACGATGCGGAGCAACTTTTCATATGTTTGATGGCCATTTCAATGTCCTCTGGTAAAATAGTCAAGTCCTTTGTCTTTTTATAATTGGGTTATTTGTGCTTTTCTTACTTGTCAAAGGATTATATACAGTTTGGTTATTACATTCTTTCCAGATATGTAGTTTACAAACGCATTCTCCCAGTCAGTAACTTGTCTTTTCACATTTTTGGTAAAGGTTTTTGATGAACAAAAGTTTTTAATTTTCATGAGGTCCCATTTATTTATTTTGCATTTTGCTGTTTGTGCTTTTGTTATTATAACAGATAATCAGTTGTTGAAAGCTAGACTGGACAGTGTTGCCTCTGCATGTTCTTCTTGCCTCTATTTTTGGGTGTTTTTTTTTTTGTACATTTTGAATTCGTTTTACATATGGTGTGAGGCAAAGATCTTGTTTCATTTCTCTGCATGTGGAAATCCTATTTTCTCAGCACCATTTGTTGAAGAGAATCTTCTTTCCCAATCAAATGAACTTAGCATCCTGTCAAAAAACAGTTGACCAGAGATGTATGAGTTTATTTCTGGACTTCCAGTTCTATTCCATTGGTGTATGTGCCTATTATTACAGCAGTACCATGCTCTTCTGATTACTATAGCTGTATAAAAACCCAAACCAAACCCGTTGCTGTGAAGTCGATTCTGACTCACAGCAACCTTATAGGACAGAGCAGAACTGCTCCCATAGAGTTCCCAAGGAGTACCCGGTGGATTTGAAACACCAACTTTTCAGTTAGCAGCCTTAGTACTTAACCATTATACCACCAGGGTATGTTTAAAAATCGGGAAACATGAGCCCTCCTACTTTGTTCTTCTCTTTCAACATTATTTTAGCTACCTGGAGCTTCTTGCCCACCCATATAATGTTGAGGATTGATTTGTCTATTTCTGTAAAGAGGATCGTTGGAATTTTAATCAAGATTGTGTTGAATCTATAGATTGCTTTGGTAGTATTAATGTCTTAAAAATGTTAAGTCTTTTAATCTATGAACATGGAGCATCTTTCCACTTAATTTTTTTCCTTAATCTCTTTAATCAATATTTTATAGTCCTTCTGTAAGTCTTCATGTGTCAGGTTAGATTTATTCCTGGATATTCTATTCTCTTAGATGAAGAACGACTGGCTTCTTGTTTAAGATTCGTTTCCTAGCCTGCTTTCTTAAGCTGCTCCTACCTAAGTTATTTCAAGCTTACCTTCATAATTACTCTCCATTTTCTCAGGTAGTCTGCTTTCCTACTGGTGTGTGTGTGTTGCCGCTAGTTGATATGTTCTGCATAGTTACTTGATATCTGTTTGTTCCCAATTTCATATCATTAGCAAAGATGTTAAATAAAATCAGGCCTGACCCTGCTCTCTGGAGAAGAGTTCTCAGCCCCCTACTCTCTTCATTGGAACTGTTTCTGGATACGTATACTTTATTTACGAACTTTCACTAAGCTTTAGAGTCCACTGTGACCATGTTCTTTTCCAAGGCAATCTGAACTGTCCTTAGAGTAGATATGGAATGGCACACTGAGCTAAACACTTCACCCAAGTTCCAAATCCTTTACTGAAGACCTGGCCTTTTTCTGACTTTCTCCTCTGCCAAGTCTCTTGAACTCACTTCTTTCCATAAATTCTTGTGATATTATCCTTTCCAGATGTTGATAGATTTTCACTATTAGCATCTGTTTTATTACTATGACTATCCAATTTATTAGCGAGTGATTTCCACAATTAGCTTTCTTTTGTTTTTCCCTTTTGAATATTAACACCATATTTATGACCTCTTCTCACTCTGTCCTTGAGTTTTAACTCCTTCTTTGGCTCACCAATAATTTTTCAAATTTTTATGTGTTAACCCAGGATGGTGATACTTAATGCTTCCCTTTCTTGGGGGCTCATTTGCACCCAAGATTTTAGGTATGGCTTAACCTGAATGTGAAACTATTGTTGCTTCAATTTATGTCACCAGTAATAATCCCGATATGTACAAATCTCATCCAGCTAAAAAGAGATAGAACTGACTGGTGATGATGACAGAAATAATAATGTCTACTACTATAATCTAGAGTCCTAGGGTTTAAAAGCTAAGGTGAGCTACAGCTGCTAACCAAAGGTTCAAACCTACCAGCCACTCCTTGGCAACTCTATGGGGCAGTTCTAGTTTGTCCTATAGGGTCACTATGACTCAAAAGCAGTGGGTGGGTAGGTATCTAGAATCTACCTGTTCAGTTTATCAGAAGGTATCTGGAGTACCACAAAAACAAACCCGTCCCCAAAACATATACAAATAAAAGCAAAAACAAAAGTATGGAAGTAAGCAGGAAGACCACAGACAGCTTAAACAAAAATGTGATGAAGCCCACACATGAACGATAACAAACTTCCACACTCTGAGTTTCTAGGTCTTACTTTAGGAGTTTTCCTGTGTTCCCCAGGGAGAGCAATGCGTAGACTCTCTCTAGTTTTCAGAGCATTACCTCTAAGCAGCATCCTAGTAACCAGATATCTATTTTGGTGTACATCAGGACAGTCCAGTACCACATGATTTTGAGTCAGAGAGAAGAAAACCTGGTGGTATTAGAACCTCATTCAGCCAAACTCACTCTAGTAAATTCTTAGCCCACATAGCTGGTAGCATTTTGCTTTAAACTCCTGGAATTCTGTTCTTCCCATTTCCATTTCATGAATCCTGTTTGTTATGTCAGACCACTTAACTTCTTGATGATATCATAACAACAGGAGTGAATGACAAGGAGGTGCTGTTTGCTATCAGCAGTCAGGCTGATGACAGCAAGAGATGGTAGCTGCCAGGAGAGAGAGAAAAGACCTAAAAAATGTACAAGACCCCAAACCTCTGGCCGCTTATCTTTTTAGTATAGGAGCAAATAACTATGTAGTTTTAATATCCTCAGTTAGAACTATGCTATTCAGGAACAAGAAAATAACTAATGCTTATAATTAGGACCTTAATTCAGAATGAAAGGTTAAATTAAATTCAGTAACTGTATTTTAAAAAACAATGAAGTGTATCATGAATTTTAAATGAATACTCAGCATGGTTGAAAATTCAATAGGTACAAAAGTTAGATACCTGATAGAGAACACAGCACGGAGTGCCCGATGTAGTGGGAGAAAAATGGGGGTGCAGAACTTCAACTTCCTTAAAAAAGGCTGAATCTGATGGTCTGACAAACTGGAGGGTCCATGGAAGACATGGCCCCGGATTCTCTGTTAGCCCAGAACTGAAACCATTCCTGAAGCCAACTCTTCAGACAAAGGTTGGACTAGACTATAAAACACAAAATTATATTGGTAAAGAATGTGTTTCTTGGCTTAAGTATACACATGAGGCTAACTGGGCAGCTCTTGTCGAGAGGTGAGATGAGAGGGTAGAGGGGGATAGGAGCTGGTTGAATGGACAGAGGAAATACAAAGTGGAAAGAAGCAGTATGTTTTCACAGTGTGGGGAGAGCAGCTAGAGTTACACTGTAATGTGTGTGCAAGTTTTTGTATGACAAATTGGCTTGGACCGCAAACTCTTACTTAAAGAAGAGTTTGTATTTGTAGTTGTTTCTTTTTTAAGGTGCTTAGTGAATAACCTCTCAGTTATTCCCTTGAGTGCAAACACTGTAACTAATCACTTTTGGAATTTTGCAAAGACATTCTAAATGTCTTTAGAAAAATGCATTTTGTAAACAAGTTTTAAAAAACATACTGCTCCTTTCCACCTTGTATTTCCTCTGTCCATTCAACCAGCTCCTGTCCCCCTCTACCCTCTCATCTCACTTCTCAACAAGAACTGCCCGGTTAGCCTCATATGTATACTTAAACCAAATTTTGAGTTCTAAAAAGTAAAGTCTTGTGATCTGTAATATTAACTTAGGAAGCACTGCTTGTTTTCCGATGAATAAGGTGAATTACGCATCAATGAGCTTAGTTTTCTAATTTTTTAGGGTACTGGGGCAGAAAGGGCCATCGTAGGCTTTAGGATGAGTAGCAGAGAACTGGTCTTTCCTGATGCAGGAGTGGAAAGTACTGACTCCTACCACTGATAGCTATAAAGGCTGTTTTCTCAACTATAGTCTCCCAAAATTTTATTAACCTTTTTATGTGGAAACGCAAAGTTGTGCCATCTGCATAACGCGGGTTGTTAAGGACTCCTTCTCTAATCCTGATGCCCTGTTCTTCATATAGTCCACCTTCTTGGGTTATTTGCTCTGCATATAGACTAAATACCTATGGTGGAAAGATACAACCCTGATGCACACCTTACCTGACTTTAAACTGTGCAGCCTCCCCTTGTTCATCAAGAAAACAAAACTCTTCACAACTGAACCAACAGGCAACATCATGATAAATGGAGAGAAGAGTGAGGTTGTCATAGATTTCATTTTATTTGAATCCTTGTCTTAGTCATCTGGTACTGCTCGAATAGAAACACCATGAGTAGATGGCTTTAAGAAACAAAATTTTATTTCTACACACAGTGCAGTGGTCTATAAGTCTGAATTCAGGGTGTCTGCTCTGGGTGAAGGCCTTGTCTCTTTGTTGACTCTAGAGTAAGGTCCTTGTGTTGTGTCAGTCGTTGGTCAGGGAGCATCTTGGTGCAGGAATCTGAGGTCTGAAGGATGTACTCTACTCCCAATGCTGCTTTCTTGACGGTGTGAGGTTCCCAGTTCCCTGCTGGCTTCTCTTTCACTTTATCTCTTGTGGGATGAAAGGACAAAAGGTGGTGTAAACCATACTCCAGGGAAATTCCCTTTATATTGGAGCTGGGAGGTGACCTTAGGAAGGTGTTTTACCATCCCAGCCTAACCCTCTCTAGCATAATCCACTCTGTTAACCACTGGCAAAGATTGGGATTTATAGCATAAAAAAATCACAGAATGGAGGGCAATCACACAATACAGAGAACCATGGCCCAGCCAAATTAGTACACGTATTTTGTGATGGGACACAATTTAATCCATGACGGACCCCCAATCAACACCCATGGAAGAAGCAGTCAAAAATCAAAAGATACATTACACTGGGGAAATCTGCTGAGAAAGACCTCTTTAATGTATTGAAAAGCAAAGATGCCACCTTGAAGACTAAGCAGCACCACATACATCACATACATTCAAAAGCTCAACAATGAATAAGGAAGACAGAAGAAGAATTGATGCCTGTGAATTGTGGTGCTGGAGGAGAATATACCCTGGACTGTCAAAAGATTGAACAGATCTGTCTTGGAGGAAGTACAATCAAAGTGCTCCTTAGAAGCACGGAGACAATAGATCTTACATATTTTAGATATATTGTCAGGAGGGATCAGTCTCTGGAGAAGAACATCATGCTTGGTAAACTAGAAGGCCAGCAAAAAGGAGAAAGACCTTCAACAAGATGACTTGACACAGTGCTGCAACAATGGGCTCAGCATACCAACAACTGTGGGCACGGCACAGGACTGGGTTGTATTTTGTTCTGCTGTACACACGGTTACTATGAGTTGGAACCAACTACACAGCACCTAACAACAGCAACATGTGGAAATGCAAGACAAAGTATGGGAAAATACAGAGCATTAGGTTCATGGTGAAATGCAAAGAAGAAAAAGAGACAATCCCTGTACATCACATACTTGGAATTTAATTGAAAAAAAATGCAAGGCATGTACAAATTGTTATAAATTTGAGATATGATGTTTGCAATTAAATTTTTTTTGATGTTATGAGGGGAGATTACTCTTCACTGAAGGAATCCAGGAAAGTTTTGTGAAAGAAGTAGCACATCAGAGAACCCTGGAAATAAAAGTCAGAATTCAACAGAGAGAAGAAGACAAGAGCACTTGAGGAAGACGAAAGACCATCAACAAAGACATGGAGGCTTCAAGAAAGCACTGGGTAAAAATATTAATAGGATGATAGATTGGGAGTCCATTCTTTTCCTCTCTGAAACATTTCAAGCCTGATTCCAGTTTGATACTAGAGATGGGGGTGGATTTAGGCCTTCAGGCCCATTGAGTGTCTTTGTGAAGAAGCAGTGAGGATCATGTCCAATTAGGCAAGGAGACTCAAACTGGTTAGTTTGCAGGGCAAGCCAAAAGTCTTCTCCACCCTGACTCCAGAAAGTCTGCTGCTGTTGGGGACAAATGCCTTTTTGCTGGTCCAGTGTCTCTAATCCATGAGTCTCAGAATGATGGCTTGTTTTCCTGGAATTGTCCTTCATTTCTGTGGTAGTTCTTGGAGGACTAGACCTAGAATGTTCTCCGAAAGCCAAGCCATCTGTTCACTCTGATTTGGATTGACTTAAGACTTTCTCACTTTCCCCCAAAGCAGAGTCCTTGAAACAGCATCTAGAATCAGTGGAAGAGGATAATGTCAGAAGTTGAATTTTCCTGGAAATGGGTTTTCATTTTCTGACATATTCCCTTCCAAGATTTCCTGGGAGTAAGATGGCCTAAGAGCATGTATTTGACATCTCCTCCTGGAAGAGGCTGGCAAGAGCTGTCGTGTACAAGATGGATTTTATTATGGAAGGAGACAGGCAAATTCTGTTTCAGGCCAGAGGGATGCTGTTGAAGGTGTTAGGGTTTTTTATACCTTCATACTCAACCTGCCATTGCCAAGCCTCAGACTGGGAAGCAGAAGAGAAACATTTGCCTTATTATAAGATACAGTTTTTGTTGTTTTTCCCTTTGAATGTAGATTTATTAACCTCCCAAAGAAAACTCTGGGGTCATCTAGTTCACATCTCTACCCAGTGTAGAGAAATCCACTGTCCCCTGGACATGCTACTAGATTACAAGACCCATGAGAATAGGGCCTGTATTTGTCTTCTTTATCACTGTTTTCCTAGTGGCTGGTTCATGGTAGGTGTTCTGTGCATAAGCATTGAATAATGATAAGCTAACCAACCGTTAACTGCAACTCACCTTAATGCCGTGTGTGTCACAGTAGAACTGTGATCCATAGGATTTCCAATGATTGATTTTGTTTTGGAGTGACATTGCCAAGTCTTCCTTTCAAGGTGCCTCTGATGGACTTGAATCTCCAAACTTTCACTTAACAGCCAAATGTGCCAACCATTGGAACCACCCAGAACTCTGAAAATTAGTCTACCCTCTCTGGAATGCTTCCAGGAACTCAGAATTCATGCTCTTCCAAAAAAGACTATTCTATGCTTTTAAACAATCTTTTTCATGTGACGGGGAAAATGTATTGAAGTGAATAAAATGATGTTTCTTTAATTTTTTATTATATATGTATTTCCAAGTAACCACCATTATTGTTCCATAGAAATGAAGAAGCAAACTGTTACCTAGGCATGGTGGAGATGATGCAGTAAGGTGTTTTCTGTTAGACTGAAAAAAAATTCAAGATTAAGACTGGGGGTATGGAGGAAAATAATGCTGCCTATAAATTTTGAATCAGCATGTCACCTGTTAACTTCTACAAAAAATCTTGGCTGGAATTCTTATTGAGATTGTATTAAATCTATAGATCATTTTGGGGAGAATGGACATGTTAATGACATGAATCATTATGAGCATGTTATATCTTTTCAGTTACTTAGATCTTTAATTTTTCTCAGTGGTGCATTATTGTTTTCAGCCCACAGGTCTGCATTTATTTTGTCAGATTTATTCTGTATCTTATATGGAATAAATTTCATAATTTTGATGCTATTGTAGTGGTATTTTTGTTTCAATTTCTGATTTTTGTTTTTGCTGTTGTTAGGTGCCATAGAATTTGTTCTGATTCATAGTGAACCTACATACAATAGAACAAAACATTGCATGATCCTGTGCCATCCTCACAATCATTGTTATACGTGAGCCCTTTGCTGTAGCCACTATATTAGTCCATCTCATTGAGGGTCTTCCTCTTTTTCACTGAACTGCTGCTCTACCAATCATAGTTTTCTTCCTCAGGGACTGATCCCTTCCGAAAGTATGTCCAAATGATGAGGCAGAGTCTTGCCATCCTTCCTTTAGAGGAGCATTCTGGCTATACTTCTTCTAAGACACACTTGTTTGTTCTTCTGACAGTCCATGGCATGTTCAGTATTCTTTGTCAACACTACAATTCAAAGGCATCAATTCTTCTTCTGTTTTCCTTGTTCACTGTTCAGCTTTCGCAAGCATATGAAGCAATTGAAAACAGTATGGCTTCGGTCCACGCACCTTAGATTTCAAGGTGACATCTTTGATTTTGAATACTTTATGTCTTTCACAGCAGATTTTCCCAGTGTAATGGGTCTTTTGATTTCTTGACATGCTGTTTCCATGGGTGTTGATCATGGATCCAAGTAAAATGAAATTTTTGACAACTTAAATATTTCCTCTATTTATTATGATGCTGCTCGTTGGTCCAGTTGTGAGGATGTTCGTTTCCTTTATGTTGAGGTGTAATACATGCTGAAAACTATAGTGTTTGATCTTCAAGTCTTCTTCACTTTCAGCAAGCAAGCTTGTGTCATCTGCGTAACACAGATTGTTAATGGGACTTCCTCTAAACCTGATGCTGAGGGGTGAAGTCAAGATGGCGGACTAAGCATATGTCTTTTTATATCCCTCTGGAAACCAAGACCTGAACTGATAATCAAACAGAGCCTTCTGATCACCTAATCAGCCTCAGGACACAGCACAGAGCTGTTAATTGGGACTTCATACCACTCAGTGAAAAACCTCCTCTCTTTCGCTGACTCCCGCTCCTGGCTAGCCCCGGCTCTCACGGATGGAAGGTAAAAGCACCATTTTGACTTTTTCTTTCCCTCTGTCTCGGCCGGTGGGCGGAGCTGGGTCTTGCCTGGTAGCTGGGCTCAGACACGCTGCTGGGGGGATAGGCAGGTGAAATTCCCATATTCTGAGAGCCAGGCTCGGGACTCTGTTAATCTAGCCATTTTGAGCCTTTCGTTTTGTAGCTGCCTCAGCGGGGTTTGTGCGGAGCTTCGCGGTCAGTGTGCGGGACGCCATGTTGGTACCGAGATTTTAGAGGGACCTCGTTCTTAGACTGGGAGCCAGCGCCTGCAAATGGGACAGCGCTTCTCCGACAGAAAAGTAGTGATTTTGCACAGTGCTGCCTACGTTGGGGGCCCTGCAACAGAAGCAGAGGAGTCACCACCTCTAGGCACCTTTAGCCCTTCTGTCTGCTGCCTGTGTGGAGGACGCCATCTTGGATAGGGTGGCCACAGCTGGACCTAATTCTTAGCTTGGGAGCCAGAACCTGCCCACAGGAGAGCGCTTTTCTATCACAAAACCAGTACTCGACCCAGTGTTGGCTAAGGCTAGGCCCTAGCAGCAGAGGCCACCAGGGCAGTAGCATTGCTGTATTCTGAACTAGTTTGTTATCATCTGGGGTTGGATATAGTGGCGCTTATTTTGTCAGATGAGAAGAGGGACCTCTACACCTGAAAACCTAACTGACTTGTGAACTGGTCAGATACCTTTTGCTTTACATTTGAAGACAGCCTACAGAAACATTTGCAATCCATTCTCACAGTACCTTTTCCAGCCTCTATATACTCACATGGGACCCAAAAAGCAACAGACAATTGTGGCATACAAGCAATCCCTCATGGCTTCAGAAGGCTCCCAAACAAAGCAACCAAGGAGTTTTCCAGATGAAGAAACTTTTATGAAAGCATCAGGAAGTGAATACAAATTGATTATATACAGAGCCCTTCTAGATCTTATACAAAATGCAGCAGAACAAAATGAAAAATTAAGGAAGTTGTTCGATCTGATGGAACACCAGTACTCTGAAATCCAACAGATCAAGAAGAAAATCAAAGACATAGAAACTTCCATGCAAAGCCAAGAAAACAGAATGGAACAAATGGAAAAAAGAATTTCTGACTTGGAAGACAGAGCTACTGATGCCAGCGTCTATGAGCAGAAATCAGAAAAAAGAAACAAGAAAAATGAAGAAACATTAAGAAGCCTGTGGGACTCTATTAAGAGGAACAACCTTCGATTAATTGGAGTCCCTGAACAGGGTGAGACATCTGAGAACACAGAGAGGATTGTTGCTGAGCTGCTGAAAGAAAACTTCCCAGAAATCATGAAGGAAGAGAATGTAGACATCTTAGATGCATATCATATGCCACTCGATATAGATCTTAAAAGAAAGACTCCAAGACATATTATAATCAGCCAGCCAAGTGCTGAACAAAATGAAACACAAGCAGCAACTCTTAAAGGCAGAGAGACTCCAGGCAAAGCTAACATTCAGAGGGAAACCCTGTAGGCTCTCGTCAGATTTCTCAGCAGAAACCATGCTGGCACGGAGACAGTGGCACGACACATTCAAAGTCTTGAAGAAGAAGAACTTCCAACCAAGAATTATATACCCTACAAAACTATCTTTCAAATATAAAAATGAAAGTAAGACATTCCCAGAGAAACAGAAACTCAGAGACTTTGTAAAAACCAAACCCAATCTACAAGAAATACTGAAAGAAGTTCTTGGCTTTGGCTTAGAAGAACAAAACCACTAACTTTATGTATTAGAACGACACACTACTCAATACTCATTTAGGGAAGGCCCCAAAGTAATTCACAGCTTTGATATGGAAAGAAGCAATCCAGTGATCATCATGAAAACTATGGTGTCATCATAATAAAAAGAGGGATGTACTACAGTTGTTATAGTCCTTCCAGATGGAGAGGAAGATGACAAGACTGGTAGTAATTAAAATAGGGTTTATAAATAGTTTATTAAGGGGGTTAATAGGGGCAGCTGTAAAACACAACAAAGATGTATCATACCATTTCAAGAAATCCAACACACGAGTCTCAACAAGTATAAAACCAGCTCTGAAAAAGGTGAAAAATCAACTCACAACAAAACTGTACCAGAACAGACTAATAAGAACAACAGAGAAAATATCAACATAAAAATAAACATATCACAATGGCAGCAGTGAACACATACCTATCAATAATTACATTGAATGTGAATGGACTGAATGCTCCAGTAAAGCGACACTGAGCATCATCTTAGATCAAAAGACACGACCCATACATATGTTGTCTACAAGAAACTCACTTGAGACCTAAAGACAGGAACAAACTGAAAATTAAAGGATGGAAGAATATATATCAAGCTAACAATGAACAAAGAAGAGCAGGGGTGGCAATTCTAATCTCAGACAAAATCAATTTTAATGTCAAATCCACCGTCGTGGACAAAGATGGTCACTATTTATTGCTGAAAGGTTCAGTACACAGGCAAGACTTAACTATATTAAATATTTATGCACCTAATGTCAGAGTTGGATCCAACTCGACGGCACTTGGCTTTGGCAATGTCAGAGCACCTAAATATGTCGAAGAAACACTGACTACGCTCAAAAGAGAGTTAGATGACTCCACAATAATAGTGGGAGACTTTAACACTCCACTCTCATTACTAGACAGATTATCTAGAAAAAAGTTCAGTAAAGATACAGAAGACCTCATTGCCACAATTAACCAACTAAACCTCATTGATATATACAGAACTTTCCACCCATCAGCGGACAACTACACCTTCTTCTCCACTGCACATGGAACATTCTGCAGAATTGACTACGTGATAGGCCATAATGCAATGCTCTACAAAATCCATACCATTGAATTACTGCAAAGCATCTTCTCAGATCATAAAGCCATAAGAGTGAAAATCAATAGCAGAAAAAACATAGATAGAAAGTGGAACTCTTGGAAACTGAACAACATCTTGCTCAAAAAAACATGGGTTATAGAGGAAATCAAGGATGAATTAAAGAAATTCATGGATTCCAATGAGAATGAAAACACTTCCTACCAGAACCTATGGGATACAGCCAAAGCAGTGCTCAGAGGTCTGTTTATCTCCATAAATGCACACATCTGGAAGGAAGAAAGAAACCAAATCAAGGAACTAACTCTACAGCTTGAACAAGTAGAAAGAGAACAACAGAGGAACCCCTCGGGCACTAGAAGAAATGAGATCATAAAGATTAGAACAGAGCTAAATGAATTAGAGAATAGAAAAACAGTTGAAAAAATTGAAAAGACCAAAAGCTGGTTTTTTGAAAAGATCAACAAAAACTGACAAACCACTGGCTAAACTTACTAAAGAAAAACAGGAAAGGAAACAAATAACCCAAATTAGAAATGAGAGGGGAGTTGTCACCACAGATGCAACAGAAATAAAAAATATCATAACAGAATACTATGAAGGACTGTACTCTAACAAATTTGAAAAACCTAGGGGAAATGGACAAATTCCTTGACTCATACCACCTACCCAAATTATCACAACGTGAAGCAGAACAACTTAATAAACCCATCACAAAGGAAGAGATTGAAAAGGTCATCAAAACACTGCCAACCAAAACAAGTCTGGGCCCAGATGGCTTCACGGCAGAATTCTACCAAGCATTTAGAGAAGAGTTATCCCCAATACTACTGATACTATTTCACAGTATAGAAAGGGATGGAGTACTCCCAAACTCATTCTATGAAGCCAGCATAACCCTGATACCTGAGCCAGGGAAAGATCCAACGAAGACAGAGAACCACATACCGATATCACTTATGAACCTAGATGCAAAAATCTTCAACAAAATTCTTGCCAACAGAATACAACAACATATCAAGAAAATAATCCATCATGACCACGTGGGATTCATACCAGCGATGCAAGGCTGGTTCAACATCAGAAAAACAATTAATGTGGTTAACGCATAAATAACACAAAAGACAAGGATCACCTGATTTTGTACATTGATGCCAAAAAGGCATGTGATAAAGTCCAACACCCATTCATGCTAAAAACTCCTAGCAAAATGGGCATAGACGCAAATTCCTCAACACAATAAGGGCCATTTATACAAAGCCAATTGCCCATATCATCCTGAATGCAGAGAGACTGAAAGACTTTCCCTTGAGATCAGGAACTAGACAAGGATGCCCACTGTCACCTCTCCTATTCAACATTGTGCTAGAAGTTCTAGCCAGAGCAATTAGACAAGACGAAGAAATACAGGGCATCTGCATCAGCAAAGAGGAAGTTAAACCTGATGCTGTGTTCTTCTTCATGTATTCCAAACTCTCGGATTATTTGCTCAGGATACAAATTGAATGAGTACGGTGAAAGGATAGAATGCTGATGTGCCCCTTTCCTGACTTTAAAGCACACAATATTTTCTTGTTCTGTTTGAATTGGCTGCCTCTCGGAAATACAATTGATTTTTATCAATCAATCTTACATACTGCTAACTGCACTATTAGTTCCATTAGACTTTTTTTTTTTTTTTTTTTTTTACGCAGCATGAATTGGGATATATTCCCTACTCTTCTATTTTTCAAAAGAATGTGTATAAAATTGGTACTACTTCTTCCTTAATTGTTTGGTCAAATTCACCAGTAAACCAATCTGAGCCTGGAGTTTTGTTTGTGGGAGACATGTTAACAGCGAATTAAATTTCTTTAAGAGATACAAGGTTGTTCCTTTTTTCTTCTTGAGTAAGCTTTGGCAGTTTGTGTCTTTCAAGGAATTTGGCCTTTTCAATTAGGTTGCCAATATTTTTGGCATGAGATTGCTCATAATACTCCCCTAACTTCTTAATATATATGGGATCTGCAGTGCTAGACTCTATTTCATTCCTAATTGGTATTTTTTCTTACTCTCACTCTCTGTCTCTGCTTTTTGACCAGTCGGACTACAGATTTATCAGTCTCGGTAACTGGCTTTTGGGATCTTTGATTTTTCTCTGTTGTTTTTTTGTTTCCTAATTTACTAATTTCTGCTTTTTTCTCATTATTTCCTTTGTTCTTCTCATGTTGGGTTTAATTTTCTCTTCTCCTGGTTTCCTACACCAGAATTTAAGTCACTAAGTTTAAATTTTCTAATGTAGCATTTAATGCTATAGATTTTCCTCTCACCATGTTGTTGTTATTGTTAGGTGCTGTCAAGTCAGTTACAACTCATAACGGCCCTGTACACAACAGGACGAAACACTACCCTGTTTTGCACCATGTCCATAATCATTTTTATGCTTAAGCCCATTGTTGCAGCCACTGTGTCAATCCGTCTCTTCAAGGGTCTTCCTCCTGTCTATTGACCCTTCACTCTCCCCAGCATGCTGTCCTTCTCCAAGGACTGATCTTTCCTGACAACATGTCCAAAATATGTAAGATGCAGTCTTTCCATCTTTGCTTCCAAGGAACACTCTGGTTGTACATCTTCTAGAACAGATCTGTTTGTTCTTTTGGCAGTCCATGGTACATTCATCATTCTTCTCCAACAATACAATTCAAAGGCATCAATTCTTCTGTTACCACACTTTAGCCTTATCCCACAAACTTTGGTATGCTGGGAATGTGAGATATTGTTCTATGCAAAATTTGTAAAGGAAATGCTGGAGAATGAATTTCATAGCTTACAAACTTCTCAATGACTTAAGAGTCTAAAGCAAATGAGGAAAAGACGACATATGAGATTTTCTTTGGAAAGAGTGCCAAAAAATTGTAGATTGTCTTTGGATGTGAATTCCCACTCTCCTTTAAGGAAGAAAGGAATTTTGTTCCTTTAATATGGTAAATTATATTGGTTGACTTTTGAATATTAAACAAATTCTGTGTTCCTGGACATATTAGTTTTCTACTGTGGCATAACAAATTGCCCCAAATTTAGTGACTTAAAACAGTACAAGCTTATTATACTATTGTTACTGGAGGTACAAAGTTTGGACATGGCTTACCTTGGTCCTCTACTCAGACTTGCACAATGTTATCTGGCTAGGTTCCATTCATATCTGGAACTTGGACTTTTTTTTCTGGGACACATGTTGTTTGCAGAACTCAGTTCTTGTAGCTGTAAGGAACTTGGGCTCAGCTCCCCATTTTTCAGGGTACTCATTCTCTTGCTAGCTGTTGGCTGGAGGTTACTATTGGTTCCTAGAAGACATCTGCAATATTTTGCCACAGGCTTTTTTCAACATGGTATCTTACTTCTTCAAAACAGAGGAGAATTTCACTCTCCAGTTTGCCAAGAAAGGAGACTTGGTGGTGCAATGGTTAATTGTTCATCTGCGAAAAGATCCATGGTTAGAATCCACCAGTGACTACATGGGAGAAAATAACTGGAGGTCTGTTCCCATAAAAATTGTGCTGGTTGTTATTATCAGGTGCCTTAGAGTCAATTTCAACTGATAGTAACCCCACAGGACAGAGTGGAACTACCTTGTAGGGTTTCCATGGCAGTAGTCTTTATAGGACAAAATCCACAGGCCTTCCTTCCACAGAGCTGCTGGGTAGGCTCAAACTGCCAACATTTGGTTGACATCTTAGTGCTAAACCCTTTGCTGTGGAATCAATTTCCTCTTGTAGTGACACTATAGGAAAGAACTGCACTCCAGAATTTCCAAGGAGTGGCTGGTGAATTCAAACTGCTAACTTTTTGATTAGCAGCTGAGCTCTCAACCACTGTCCCACTAGGGCTCCACATAAAGATTACAGAAAACAAAAGCAAAAACACAAAAACAAAAAACCTTACGGGACATCTACTCTGTCACATGGGTTTATTACGAATGAGAATGGAGTTGATGGCACCCAACAACAGCAACAGTTAGCTAAGGTAGTCTCATTATCTTTGCCATAGCCTATTGGCTAGAAACAAGTCACATATTGTGCCTACACTCAAGAGAAAGTTTATAAAACGGTTCAGCCCTGATGGCATATAGTTGAGACCTCAGCTGCTAACCAGAAGGTCAGCAATTTGGATCCATCAGCTGCTTCGTGGAAACCTTGTGGGGTAGTTCTGCTTTGTCCTGCAAGGTTGCTATGAAGCTGAAATTGACTGTATGATGGCAATTTTTTTTTTTTTTAACAAAAGGAGTGAGATATAGGGGCTTTAGAATTTTGACTACTACACTGAAATAAACCTCAATTAATAGAGTCCCTATTAGTTGGAATCAACTCGATGGCAACAGGTTTTTTTGTTTAATCACGTTATGTTTTCTTTTTTTATGTATTATTTAAGATCTGAAAAAAGTTTTCTTAAGAATGTGTCAGTGTTCACGAAGTATGTTACTATTTGTCTCTTGATTTTCTTTGTCTTCCTTTCATTCGGAAACCTTCGTGGTGTAGTGGTTAAGTGGTTAAGCTGGTTAATCAAAAGGTTGGCAGTTCGAATCCACTAGGTGCTCCTTGGAAACTCTATGGAGCAGTTCTACTCTATCCTATAGGGTCACTGTGAGTCAGAATCGACTCGATGGCAGTGGGTGAGTGGGACCTTCATTTAAGCCATATTTTCTTTGTACGTTTTCCTTATTTTTTCATCTTATTTTCATTCTCTTAATTGATTTTTTGTGCACTTTGTTTTAACTGCCTTTTATTAAATTTTCATTTGTATTTGTTCATGTGTGGGCTGTCTTGTAATTTGTCTTTATTTCTGAGACTTTTTTCTATAATTTTTTTCTAATTTCATCAGTGTCTCTTCTTATTATCTGAATTTTTAATTTAAAGTTTTTTATCATACTTCTAAGTACTTAATAATATTTAATTTAGTTTAGAGTGTTATGTTTCTTTTGTTTCATGGTTTTGTATTAGTGCAGGAAGGAGTTTCATTGTTGAATTTTTTATTTATTTTTAATAGTAGTTTCCTATAACTTAAGACTACTTTTGTCTATTTCACTGAATTTTGTTGAATTTCTTTGTGTCAGTTGTATTTGGGGTGATATATATGATTTCCAGCTCAGAAACACTGTTCAGTCAGTGTTATAAAGTGCAGGTTTGTTTGTTTTTAATTGTGTGTTAGGTGAAAATTCACAGCTCAAGTTGGTTTCTTGTTCAAAAACTTATACGCATATTATTTTGTGATATTGGTTACAATCCCTACAACGTGACAACATGATCCTCCTTTCCACCTCAGGTTTCCTGTGTCCATCTAATTGCTGTTTCTTTCTGCCTTGTGGTCTTACTTTTGGACAGGAGTTGTTCTTTTGGTCTTGTATATTTGAATAAACTAAGAAGCAGATTCCTCACATGTGTTCTGTTTTGTAGGACTGCTTAATCTTTGCCTGAAAACTGGGCTTTGGGGATGGTTTCAGTTCTGGGTTAGCAGAGTATCTCAGGACACGGTTTGGAGGGTTCCTCCAGTCTTTGTCAGACCAGTAAACCTGGTCTTTTTTTGTGAATTTGAATCCTATTCTACATTTTTTTCCCCACTCTATCCAGAACTCTCTGTTGCGATCCTTGTCAGAGTAGTCCTTGGTAGTAGCTGGGTGCCATCTAGTTCCTCTAGGCTCGAGTTGGTTAAATTTCTGGTTCATGTAGTCCTTTAAGTCTTTTGAGCTAGTATTTTCCTTGTGTCTTTGGTTTTCTTCATTGCTCTGGATAGAATGGGATCAATAAATTTATCTTAGATAGCTACTCAAAAACTTATAAGACCCCCAGTGCTACTCACCAAAGTGGAGTATAGAACATTTTCTTTATGACCTATGTTGTGCCCACTGATCTAAATGTCCATGAGACTATGGTCTCCAGCCCCTGGAAGTCTACTTGTAAAAGTAATGGCCAATGAAAATCTTGTGAATAGCAGTAGAACTCTGTCTGGTATACTGCCAAATATTGAGCCCATAAGATTGGAAGGCACTCAGAATACAACTGGTAAAGAGCTGCCTCCTTAGAGTTGAGCTTTATGACATGGATGGAGTCAAACTTTTGGGACCTTCATTTGCCAATGTGGCACAACTCAAAAGGAAACAAAATAGCCCCAAACATCCATTAATAACCAGAACATGGAATATATGAAGTGTGAAGCTAAGAATATTGGAAGTGTCAAAAATGAAAGGAAACACATCAAGATTGACATCCTGGGTATCAGTGAGCTGAAATGGACTGGTATTGGCCATTTTGAATTGAAAAATGATACGTGTGGTCTACTATCTCACTGAAAAATTGAAGAGGAATGCTGTCAATTTTATTTTCAAAAAGAACATTTTAAGATCTATCTTGAAGCACAGTGATATCTATGATAGGATAATATCCATATACATAAAGGAAAACTAGTTAGCATCACTATTTTTCAGATTTATGGATGAACAATTAATGCCAACAATGAAGGAAATGAAGACTTTTTTTACCAACTTTTACAGTCTGAAATTGATTAAACGTGCCATCAAGACGCATTGAACATTACTAGTAATTGGTATGAAAAAACTGGAAAGAAAACTGAAAGACCAGACTTGGAAAATACAGCCTTGGAGATAGAAACAACGACAGAGTTTTTCAAGACCAATGACTTCTGCATTGCAAATACCTTTTCCTAACAACATAAATGGAATCTAACTTCTCCAGATTGGATACACAGGAATAAAATCAATTATAGCAGTGGAAAGAGATGTTGGAGAAGCTCAAAATCATCAGTCAGAACAAGTCCAGGGGTTGACTGTGGAACAGACCATCAGTTACTCATATGTAAGTTCAAGTTGAAGTTGAAGAAAATTACAGCAAGTGCGTGAACATATCCCTCTTGAATTTAGAGATCATCTGAAAATAGAATTGATGAATTTAACACTAAAGACAGAAAACCAAGTGACAAGAATATCATACATGAATAAACAAAGAAGTGATTAAAAAGAAAGGAGAAAAACAGCACAATGGATGGCACAAAAAACTTTGTAACTTTCTTTTGAATGTAGAGTAGCTAAAGCAAATGGAAGAATTAATGAAGTAAAATAGTTGAAAAGAAGAGTTTCAAGCATGACCTGAGAAGACAATGCATTTGCAAAAAAGCTGAAGATAGAAAACCAAAAGTAGAGAATGCATTTCATATTCCTCAAGCTGAAAGAACTGAAGAAGAAATTCAAGCCTCAAGTCATGATACTGAAGGATTCTACCTGGAAAATATTGAACGAAGCAGGAAGCATCAAAAGAATATTGGGGGAATACACAAAGTTACTGTACCAAAAAGAATTGGTTGATGTTCAGTCATTTTGGGACATATCATCTGATCCAGAACTGATAGTACTAAAGGAAGAAGTTCAAGCTTCACTGAAGGGGTTGGTGAAAAACAAACCTACAGGATTCGAAAGAATGGAGTTGAGATATCTTAATAAACAGATGCAGTGCCAGAGGTGCTTGCTTATCTATGACAAGAAATTTGAAAAACAGCTGCCTAGCCAATCAAGTAAGAAAGGTGACCTAGCAGAATGTGAAAATTATTAAAACAGTACCACTAATATCACACAAGTAGAATTATGCAGAAAATCATTCAAAAGTGGTTGCAGCAGTACATAGACAGTGGACTGCCAGAAATTCAAGCAGGATTCAGAAGAGGATGTGAAACTGGGGATATCATTGTTGATGATTTCTATTCCTGGCTGAAAGCAGAGAATACTAGAAAAATGTTTCCCTGTATTTCACTCACTATGTGAAGGCATTCAACTTTCATGATCATAATAGATTACAGATAACAGTGTCAAGAATGAGAATTCCAGGACAATTAACTGTGCTCACGAGGAACCTGTCTGTGAACCAAGAGGTAGTTGTTTGAACAGAATGAGAGTATATTACATGGTTTAAAGTCAAGAAAGTTGTGCATCAGGGTTGTATTCTTTCACTGTATCTACTCAACCTGTTAGCTGAGCAAATAATCCAAGAGGCAGGAATACATGAAGAACACGGGCATCAGGATTGCAGGAAGATTCATAAACACCTTACAGTATGTAGAAGACACAGTCTTCCTGAAAGAAAAGAGGAATTGAAGCAGTTACTAATGAAGATCAAAAACTACAGCTTTCAGTATGAATCACACATCAACGTAAAGAAAACATTCTCATAAACTGACCAAGAAGCAACATCATGATAAGTGGAGAAAAGATTGGAGTTAAGAATTTCATTTTACTTGGGTTCAGTCAACACCCATGAAGCAACAGTCAAGAAATCAAATGATGCAATGCATTGGGTAAAGCTGCTGCAAAAGACTTCTTTAAAGTATTAAAAAGAAAAAATGTCACTTTGCAGATTAGGGTGTGTGTGCCTGACCCAAGCCATAGTATTTTCAGTCACCTCACCATGCGGGTGAAAACTGGACGATGAGCCAAAGTACATCCTTGAGAATGTTCCACCTGAGTTTAGAGATTATCTCAAGAATAGGTCTGATACATTCAGCAATACTGACTGAAGACCAGATGAACTGTGGAAGGACATTATACATGAAGAAAGCAGGAGATCAACAGAAAAAACAGGAAAGAAAAACTCAAGATGAATGTCAGGAAAGACTCTGAAACTTGCTCTTGAACATCAGGAAGCTAAAACGAAAGGAAGAAATGACAAAGTAAATGAACTAAATAGAATATTTCAAAGAGTTGCTTGAAAAGACAAAGTGTTAAAAAGACATGTACAAAGAGCAGGAGATAGAAAACCAAAAGAGAATAATATTAACATACTCTGCATTTCTCCTGCTGAAAGAACTGAAGAAAAAAAATCAAACCTTGAATTGCAGTAGTGAAAGATTCTATTGAGAAAAGATTAAACACAGGAAGCATCAAAAGATGGAATGAATGCAGAAAGTCATGATACCAGAAGGAACCAGTCAATGTTCTATCATTTCAAGAGCCAGCATATAGTAAGGAACCACTGGTATTGAATGAAGAAGCCCAAGCTGCACCGAAGGCATTGGTGAAAACTAAGCCTCCAGGAAATGACAGTATTAGTTGAGATAATTTCAACAAACAAATGAAGCTCTGGAAGTGCTCAATTTTGTATGCCAAGAAATTTTGAAGACAGCTACCCAGCCAACTGACTGGGGAAATTAGTAAACAATTTCACTGATATCACTCACAAGTAAAATTTGCTGCAGATCACTCAAAAGCAGCTGCAACAGTATGTTGACTAAGAACTGCCAGAAATTCATGCTGGAATCAGAAAATGACATGAAACCAGGAATATATTGCTGATGTCACATGGATCTTGGCTGAAAGCGGAGAATAACAGAAGGATGTTTACTTGTGAAGAACATAAATTCCAGAACACTTCATTGTGCTCATGAGGAATCTATACATGGATTAAGAGGTAGCAATTAGAACAGAACAAGGGGACACTGTATGGTTTAAAGTCAGGAAAGATGTACATCAGGGTTATATCCTTTACCACGTCTATTCAATCCATATGCCAAGCAAATCATTTGAGAAGCTGGACTATATGAAGAAGAACTGGGCATTAGGATCCAAGGAAGACTAATTATGTCATCCAAGGATGACATAACCCTGCTTCCTGAAAGTGAAGAGAATTTGAAACACCAATGAAGATCAAAGATCACAGCTTTCAGTATGCATTATACCTCATCATAAAGAAAACAAAAATCTTCACCCTGAACCAATAAGCAACACCATGATGAACAGAGACAAGATTGAGGATGCCAAGGATTTAATTTTACTTGAATCCAAAATCATAACCCATGGATACAGCAGTCAAGAAATCCAAAAACGCAATGCATTGGGCAAATCTGATGTAAAAGACCTCTTTAAAGTGTTAAAAAGCAAAGCTGTCACCTTGAAGACTAAGGTGCACCTGACCCAAGCCATGATATTTTCAGTAGTATCATGTGCATGGGAAGGCTGAAAAATGAATAAGGAAAATAGAAGAAATGATACCTTTGAGTTGTGGTATTAGGGAGGAATACTGACTATACTGTGGACTGTCAAAAGAACATACAGATCTATCTTGAAAGAAGTGCAACTACATTGTTCTTCAGAAAGAAGGATGGCAAGACTGAGTCTTTTATACCTTGGATTTGTTGTCAGGAAGGATTGGTCTCTGAAGAAGGATATCATGCTTGGTAAAGCAGAGGGTCTTTTGTCCACTCACAGTTTAAAAACCACTTCCACATGTTAGGTATCTGTTAGAGCAACAACCCAGTCTCTCAGTACCAAATTCTGTGTTAGTGATCTAGTGCTACTATAACAGAAATACCATAAGTGGATGGCTTTAACAAAGAGAAATTTATTCTGTCACAGTCCAGTCAGCTATAAGTCCAGATTCAGGGCATTAGGTCTAGAGGAAGGCTTTCATCTGTTGGCTCTGGAGGAAAGTCCTGTTGTCAGTGTTTCCCCTGACTGGGAGCTTCTGAGGTGCAAGAGCCCCTGGTCCTTTCTAAAACACATGTTCTGCTCCCAGCATTGCTTCTTGGTGGTATGAGGCCCCCAACTGTCTCTGCTACCATCTTTCCTTTGTCTCAAAAGATTGCCTCAAGACACAACACAATCTTGCACACTGAGTACTGTCCCACCAACATAGCTGCTTCCCATCTTCCCTTATTAACATCATAGAGGCAGGGTTTACAGCATATAGGAATATTGCACAATGCCAGGAATCATGGCTTAGTCAAATGGCTACCCACAGTTATAGGGGAACATGGTTCAATTCATGACACTGATTCTTCCAGTTGTTTTCCTTTTCTCTGTTTCATATATTTCCACAGTAATATTTTTTTATCTCCTTTCTTCTAGTGCCTGAGGTCTTTTTTTTTTTTTTTTTTGCTGCTCTGTTTCTGTTTGTTCAAGTTGTAATCTAATGTTTTTATTTTGGACCTTTCTGCTTTTTGTCTGTATGTGTTTATTGCTGTAAATTGACCTCTGAGCACTGCTTTTGCTATGTCTCAAAATTCTGGTAAGATGTGATTTCATTCTCATTTGATTCTGTGAATTTTCCTGTTTTGTCCTTGATTTCTTCTATTACTCAGTAGTTTTTAAGCAAAATGTTCAATTTCTATTTGAACAACATTTCTATTTGATTTTTTTGTTTGCTGTTTCTGTTATTGATTTCTGCTTTCACAGCATCTTAATCAAGAAAATGTTTTGTATAATTTCAATGTTTTGGATTTTGTTAAGTCTTGCTTCTTGGTCTAAAATGTGGTCTATTCTGGAAAATGTTTCATGTGCATTGGAAAAAGAATGTATACTTTGCCGCTGTTTGTTGGAAGGTTCTGTATGTCTACAGAGTTGAGCTGGTTGACTGTAGCATTTTGATCTTCTGTACCTTTACTGAGTTCCTTTAGATGTTCTATCCTTCACTGAAAGTGGTGTGCTGAAATATTCTACTATTATTGTGGAACTGTCTATTTCTCTTTTCAATGCTGTTAGCTTGTCTTATGACTTCTCTAACTAGAAACTTGAGGACAATTTTGAATAAGAGTGGTAACAATACCACTTCTATTCAACATTCTAGAGGTCTTATCCAGAGCAGTTAGACATGATAAAGAAACAAGGAGCTTCCAAATTGGCAAAGAAGAAGCCAAAGTATTGCTACTTGCACATGACATGGTCTTATATACAGAAACCCCTAAAGAATCCACAAAAAAAAAACTATTGGCTCTAATACAAGACTTCAGCAAAGTATTAGGATACAAGATAAGCATACATAAAAGTATTAGAATACAAGATAAGCATACATCAAGAAAGAGACAACCAAAGAGGAAATCACAAGATGATTACCATTTACAGTAGCCCCCCAAGATGATCAAATACCTGAGAAAAATCTAACTAGAGATGTGAAAGACCTATACAAAGAAAACTACGAGTCCCTACTGCATGAAATGAAAAATGCTTTACACAAGTGGAGAAACCTAATTTGCTCCTGGATAGGAAGACTTAACATTGTGAAAATGCCTATACTTCCCAAAGTGATCTGTACATATAACGCAAACCTAATTCAACTTTCAACGACATTTTTTAATGAGATGGAGAAACAGATCACCAACTTCATATGGAAAGGGAGCAAGCCATGGATAAGCAAATTATTATTAAAGAAGAGGAACAAAGTGGGAGGCCTCACCCTTCCCAACCTTAAAACCTACTATATTGCCACAGTAGTCAAGACAGTTTGGAACTTGCACAAAAACAAATGCATAGACCAATGGAGCAGAATTGAAAATCCAAATATAACTTCATCCACCTATGAATAGCTGATATTTGATAAAGGCCTAAAGACTATAAATTGGAGTAAAGACAGTCTCTTCAACAAATAGTGTTGGCATAATTGGATATCCACCTGCAAAAAAATGAAAAAAGACCCTTATCTCACACCATGCATGAAAACTAATTCAAAATGGATCAGAGAGCTAAATATAAAAGCTAAAACAATAAAATTTTTGGAAGGAGAAATTGTGAAAATGCTGGAGGCACTAACGTGGCATCAACAGTCTACCAAAACCCACCAACAACCTTCAATAAACAGAAAAGAAAAAAGATAACTGAGAATTCTTAAAAATTAAACATACTCATCCAAAGCCTTCATCAAAAGAGTAAAAAGATTACTTACAGAGTGGGAACAAATATTTGTCCATCACGCTTCTGACCATCACGTAATCTCTCTAATCTACAAGATACTGCAAAACCTCAACAAGAAAAAGACAAACAACCCAATTTAAAAATGGGCAAATGACATGAACATGCATTTCACCAAAGAAGACATACAGGTCATCAACAGATACATGAGGAAATGTTCACTTTCATTGAACAGAGAAATCCAAATCATTTCTCCATCAGAGAAATCCAAATCAAAACCGTAATGAGATACCATTTCACCCCAGCAAAGATGGTAATAATCCAAAAAACACAGAATAATAAATGCTGGAAAGGATGTGGAGAGGTTGGAACTCTTCTACACTGGGTGGTGGGATTGTAAAATCGTTCAACCACCATGGAAATTGATTTGACGTTTTCTTAAAAAACTGGGAATAGAAATACACTATATGATTCAGCAATCTCACTTCTTGGGACATATCCCAAAGAAACAATGAACACCACTCAAACAGATACTTGCACACCAATGTTTATTGCAGATCTCTCCACAATAGCAAAAAGTTGGAAACAACCTCGATGCCCATCAACAGATGAATGGTTAAACAAACTGTAGTATGTTCATACAAGAAAATACTATGCACTGATAAGAAACAGTGGCTTAGAGAATGGCTTACAGAAATACTTGTCAACCTGGGACCATCTAGAATAAATTATGCTGAGTGAAATTAGCCAGACACAAAAGGACAAATTTTGTATTAGACCACTATTGTAAGGATGCAACTAATTATTTAAGCACAGTAGATATCAATATTTGATGGTTACAAAGGTGAGTGGCAGGCAGGGAGAGATTTTTTTTTTTACAAATTAGATGGTGGCTAGGATTATGGATAGGTATGGTATGTGTCAGCACACACCAGAAGTGGGGTACCCACAAGTACTTAACTTCAAAACCAAATTGTCCACTTAATGTGGACCACCTCTTTGAAAGAACAGAGAAATAGAATATGGAATCGAGGACTCTGCTCTCAGGGGACATCCAGACTAGTCGGCATACCCAAGGTTTTTCACTCTATCTCTCTCAAGATATTGCTCCTCATACCACCTGGTGAACGGCGACTGGGGTCTTAAAAGCTAGCAAGCTGCCATATAAGTTGCACCAAATGGTCCCAATCCACCTGGACCTGAGACAAATGGAGGACATCAAGGACAGAAGAAAAATGTGAGCCCATCAGATGGAAGTGGCCATATGAGCCTTAGCCTGCTTCAGCATGGGACCAGAAGAACTACATTGGTGCCTGGCTACACTAATGACAGGCAGGATGTCGTAAGCAGAACAGGACTCTGGACACAGTGGGTAATGAAATAGAGGGCAGAGCTAGAACTCTACTAAAAGAACACATTTGATGGTCCTTCTGAATGCAGAACCCTCTGGGAGCACGACCACAGACTCTCTAATCTCAAACTGTACCCAGCACCAGGGACCAGCTCCCCAGAAGAAGACTGATCTGGACCATAAAAAACATAGGGTGATACTGATACTGGAGGTGAACAAACCTTCAAAAATGTACATACAGTTGTCTGAGGGACAACTTCTCTGGAGCTCAGCTGATTGGGTGAGGAGGGCCAGACCTTGGTCACAGTTCATGGGATGTTCCAAACAAAAGCAGAAGCATGCTGTCACAGAGGGGTGGGGCAGCTAGAACAGAACTGAGGTGAAAGTTCTGGGTGTTATATGGCAACGTGATATTAGACTGTAAAACTGTTCTTAATTCACAATAAAAACAAACAAATAAATAAGAGTGGTGACCCAATATTGCAATGACAGAGTAGCTGGAGTGGGGGGCTGGGGACCACACTCTCAGGTGAAATAGAGGCCAATTGGTACAACTAGTGTTTTGCTAAGAGGGCTCTCTGCACCCCACATTGGTGAGTGGCATCTGGAGTCTTAAAAGCTGCCAAGCTGCCATCTGAGGGTACAGCAAATGGTCCCAACTCAGCAGAAATGGATGATCACCGAGGACCAAAGCAACATGGGGGAAAGAGAATCCAGAGGACAGAGAGACCCACATGAGTGGATGTCTACATCTACTCGTGACTGGAAGAACTGGATGTTGCTTGGCCACCACCAGTGATAGCTATGATGGAGCTTACAAAGTTGAGTCTCACTGACAACACAAGAATAAAAAGGGGTACACCCTAAGATCTCCCCTAAAAGACCATAACTGATTGTCCAGGGGCTTTGGGGTTCCCCTGGAAGCAGGCCCTGATGATGCCTCTAACCATAAATCATAATGAAGTTCTGCTCTTTGGACAGGAATGGATTGGACTTGGCGACGCAGAGTGACCATATCTTAGGTGTGCTTTATGGTTCTATGCATCTATAGGATATCATCCTACTGACCTCTTACTGGAGGAGGAGGAGCAGGTGGAGAGCAGGGGAAAGGAGACTGTCGGGAGGATGGGACATGTATGGAGCAGAGAGGAAGAGTGTGCTCTCACTGGGCAGGGAGAGCAGTGGAAGCTGCATATAGGTGGGCATGCAAATTTGTATGGACATGTACATTTTTATTCAATCATAATTAAAAAAAGAAAATGACTGCCAAAAAAAGAGTGGTGACCATAGGCATCCCTGTCAGGTTCCTGTTCTCAGGGGGAAGGCTTTCAGACTCTCTCCATTTAGGATGATGTCAGCTGTTGGCTTTGCATAAATGGCCCTTATTACGTTAAGCAATTGCCTTTCTATTACTATTTTGCTGAGAGTTTTTAATACAGACTGGGTGTTTGACTTTGTCAAATGCCTTTTCTGCATCAACTGATGAAATCAAGTCATTCTTATCTTCTTTTATTCATGTGGTCGACTACATTAATTGTTTTCCTAGGGTCGCCATGAGTCGGATCTGACTCGATGGCACTTGGCTGGCTTTGGCAATATTGAACCATCCCTGCATCACTAGTGTGAATCCCACTTGGTAACGATGAATTATTTTTTTGAAGTGTTGTTAAATTATATTGGCTAGAATTTTGCTGAAGATTTTTACATACAAGTTCAAGAAAGCTATTGATCTGTAATTTTCCTTTATTGTGCTGTCTTTACCTGGTTTTGGTTTTAAGGTTATACTGGCTTCATCAGTGAGTCTGGGAACACGTAATCCTTTTCTATGCTCTGGAATACCTTTAGTAATACTGGCAATAGTGATGCTAACTCAACTTCAAAAGTTTTGTAGAATTATCCAATAAATCTGTCAGGGCCAGGGCTTTTTTTATTTGGGAATTTTAAAATTAACATTTTAAATCTCTTATTTTGTGAGTGGTTTATCTAACAGTTCTACTTCTGTTTGTGCTAGTTTTGGTAGATTATGTGTTTCCAGAAATTTTGCTCAAGATTGTTTAATTTATTAGAGTATCATTTTTTACAGTATTCCATTGTGTTTCTTTTAACTTCAGTAGGGTCTGTTTTAATAACACCCATCTCATTTTTTTATTTAAGTTATTTGCTTCCTCTTCTGTTTTCCTTTTCTCAGTTTGGCCAATAGTTTATCAATTTTGTTAATCTTTTCAGGAAACCAGCTTTTGGTCTTGTTAGTGCTTTCATTCATTTTTCTATTCTGTATTTCATTTAAATCTGCTTTATTTTTTGTTATTTGCTTTCTTACAACAAATGAGAAGGCAAATAATTAAAAAATGAGAATAAACAGCTGCAAACATCCATTAATAATCAGAACATAGAATGTACAAAGTATGAATCCAGGAAAATCAGAAATCATCAAAAATAAAATGGAATGCATAAACATTGATATCCTGGGCATTAATGAGCTGAAATGGACCAGTATTGGCCATTTTGAATCAGACAATTATATGGTCTACTATTTTGGGAATGAAAACTTGAAGAGGAATGGTGTTGCATTTATTGTAAAAAAGAAGATTTCAAGATCTGTCCTGAAGAACAGTGCTGTCAGTGATAGAATGATACTCATATGCCTACAAGGAAGGCCAGTTAATACAACTATTATTCAAACTTATGCACCAACCACTAAGGCTAAAGATGAAGATATTGAAGATTTTTATCAGCTTCTGCCATTCAAAATTGATCAAACGTGAGATCAGGATGTATTGATAATTACTAATGATTGGAATGCAAAAGTTGGAAACAAAGAAGGATTAATAGTTGGAAAATATGGCCTTTGTGATAGAAATGCTAGTAGAAATTGCATGATAGAATTTTGCAAAACCAATAACTTCTTCATCGGAAATACCTTTTTCTCCAACACAAAAGGAGACCATACACACAGAATTCATCAGACAAACTACACAGGAATCAAAACAACTACATCTATGGAAAGAGATGATGGAAAATCTTGATATCAGCAGTCGGAAGAAGACCAAGTGCTGGACTGTGGTACAGACCATTAATCGTTCATATACAGGTTCAAACTGAAACTGAGGGGAATTAGAACATGTCCATGAGAGCCAAAATATGGCCTTGAGAATATCCCACCTAAGTTTACAGACCATCTCAATGAAAGGTTTGATGTGTTGATCACTAATGACTGAAGACCAGATGAACTGTGGAACGAAACCAAAGACATCACCCATGAAGAAAGCAAGAGGTCATTAAAAAGAGAGGAAAGAAATAAAAGACCAAATGGAATGTCAGAAGAGACTAAAGACTGCTCTTGAATATCAAGAAGTTAAAGCGAGAGGAAGGAATGACAAAACAAAAGTACTAAACAGAAGATTTCAAGAAGACAAAATAAACTATTATAAAGACACATGCAAAGAACTGGAAATAGAAAACCAAAAGTGAGGAACACGCTCTGCATGTGTCAAACTGAAAGAACTAAAGAAAAAAATTAAGTCTTGAGTTGCGATAGTGAAGGATTCTACAGGGAAAATATTAAATGGCTCAGGAAGCATCAAAAGAAGATGGAAGGAATATACAGACTCATTATACCAAAAAAAACTGGTTGATGTTTGGCCATTTGAAGAAGTGGCATATGATCAGGAACTGGTGGTATTGAAGGAAGGAGTTGAAGAAGCACTTAAGGCATTGGCCAAAAACAAGGCTCGAGAAATTGGTGGAATATCAACTGAGATATTTCAATAAACAGATGCTGCCCTGGAAGTACTCGCTTGTCTATGTCAAGAAATTTGAACAGCTACCTTGCCAATCGACTGGAAGAGATTCATATTTATGCCTATTCCCAAGAAAGATGATTCAGCTGAAAGCAGAAATTATTGAATAATTGAAAAATTTACACAAGTAAATTTTGCTAAAGATCATTCAAAAGTGAGTGCTACAGTATATTGACAAGGAATGCCAGAAATTCAAGCCAGATTCATTAAAGGTCGTGGAACCAGCAGTGTCTTTCCTGATGTCAGATGGATCTTGGCTGAAAGCAGAGAACACCAAAAGGATGTTTACTTGTGTTTCATTGACTATGCAAAGGCATTTGATTGTGTGGATCATAACAAGCTATGGCTGACATTGAGGAGAATGGAAATTCCAGAACACTTAAATGTGCTCTTAAGCAATCTGTACACTAATCAAGAGGTAGTCACATGAATGAACAACGGGACCCTGCATGGTTTCAAGTAAGGAAAGGTGTATGTCAGGGTTATGTCCTTTCACCATACCTTTTTTTTATTTAATGTGACTGAGTGAAAATGTACATTCCCGTATAAATTTACATGCCCACCTATATGCAGCTTCCACTGCTCTTCCTGCCCGGTGACAGCACACTATTCCTCTCTTCTCCATACATGTCTCATTCTCCCAACAGTTTCCTTTCCCCTCCTCTCCACTCACTCTCCTTCCTCCAGCCAGAGGTCAGTAGGATGATATCCTATAGATGCATGGAACCATAAAGTGCATCCAAGATATGGTCACTCTGAATCGCCAAGTCCAATTCATTTGTGTCTGAAGAGTGAACCTTCATTATCATTTATGGGCAAGGGCAGCATCAGGGCCAGGGGCCATTTTCCTAGGAGAACCCTGAAACTGCTGGACCATCAGTTGTGGTCTTTTAGCGGAGATCTCAGGGTGCATCCCTTTTTATTCTCGTGTTCCCAGTGAGACTCAATTTAGTGAGCTCCATCGTGGCTATCACTGGTGGTGACTGGGAAACATCTGGTTCTTCTGGTCCCAAGTCGATGTAGGCACCCACTCATGTGGGTCTCTCTATCTTCTGGGTTGTCTTTACCCCATGTCATTTTGGTCCTTGGTGAGCATCCGTTCCTGCTGAGTTGGGACCATTTGCTGTACCCTCAGATGGCAGCTTGGCAGCTTTTAAGACCCCAGACGCCACTCGCCAATGTGGGGTGCAGAGAGCCCTCTTAGCAAAATGCTAGTTGTGCCAACTGGCCTCGATTTCACCTAAGAGCATAGTCCCCTGCTCCCTGCCCCAGCTACTCTGTACTTGCAATATTGGGTTAAGATGGAAGGAGTACTCAAGTTATGCTGAAGTTCACTTAATATTGTTCTTGTTTCTAATATGTGCTATCACTGACTTCACCCAACCAAATTTCTAGCAACTATCTAATCTAAACCCTCCTGCTTCACCTCCCACCCCTCCCTTGCAGCTGTCAAAGAGTCTTTTCTTCTATACATAAGTCTGTTTTTGAGATCTTATCATAGAGGTCCCATACAATATTTGTCCTTTTGTCGCTGACTACTTTCACTCAATATAATGTCTTCCAGTTGAAACCAGGTTACGAGATGTTTCCTGGAATCATCATTATTCTTTCTCATTGTGTAGTGATCCATCAAGTATATATACCATAGTTTACCTATCCATTCTTCTGTTGTTGGACATCTGGGTTGATTCCATCTGCTATTGTGGACTGTGCTGTGATAAACATTCTTGTGCATGTGTCCGTTGGTGTGAAAGGCCTTGATTCTGTAGGATATATTCCAAGTAGTGGAATTACTGGGTCAAATGGTATATCTATATCGATTTTTTTAAGGAATTGCCAGCTTGCTTGCCAAAGAGGCTGGACCATTTTGCAACCCTACCAACAGTGTAGGAGAGTTTCACTTTCTCCATAGCCTCTCCAGCATTCGTTGTTTTGTGTTTTTTGGATCATGATCAACCTTGTTGAGGTGAGATGGTATCTCATTGTAGTCTTGATTTGAATTTCTCTAATAACTAAAGATTGTGAACATGTCTGCATGTGTTTTTTGACTCCTGGATCTCCTCTTTAGAGAAATGTCTGTCCATCTCCTTTGCCCATCACTTAATTGGATGATTTATCTTCTTCTTGTTAATATTTTGTAGTATCTTATAGATTATGGAGACCAGGCATCGGTCTGACCTAGAGTTGACAAATATTTTTTCCCATTCTGTAAGTGTCCTTTTAATTATATTAATAAAGTCTTTGGATGAGCAAAAGTGTTTGATTCTTAGCAGTTCCCATTTATCTATTCTCTCTTGTGTTGATTGTGGTTTGTTTGACAGATTTTGGAGTCTGTCCACATTGTGTATTAAAACTTCCATTGTTGTTCTTACCTTTTCTTGGATAAGCTTTATCGTTTTAGGTTTGATATTTAGGTCTTTTATCCAGTTGGAGTTGGTTTTTGTATAAGGTGTAAGAAGATACGGATCTTGTTTCAGTTTCTTGCAGATCGATACCCAGTTTTGCCAGCACCATTTGTTGAAGATACTGTTTTTACCCCAGTTTAATGTCTTAGGGCCTTTGTTGAATATCAACTATTCGTAAGCAGATGGTGTCATCTCTGGGGTCTCAGTTCTGTTCCATTGATCAATCTGTCTGTTCTTGTACCAGTACCAGGCTGTTTTGACCACTGTGGCAGTGTAGAATGTTCTAAGGTCAGGTAATGAGAGGCCTCCCAGTGTGTTCTTTTTCTTTAGTAGTACCTTACTCATCTGGGGCTTCTTCCCTTTCGAAACAAAATTGGTGATTTGTTTCTCCATCTCATTAAAAAATGATGCTGGAACTTGTATTGGGATTGCATTATATAAGCAGACTGCTTTGGGTAAAACAGACATTTCACAATGTTAATTCTTCCTATCCATGAGCAAGATAGGTTTTCCCATTTATCTAAGTCTCTCTTAGTTTCTTGTAGTAAGGGCTTGTGGTTCTCTTTGTAAAGGTCTGTTATTTCTCTGGTTAGATTAAATTCTAGGTACTTTATCTTCTCAGGGGCTATAATAAATGGTATTGATTTGATGATTTCTTCATTAAAAGTCTCATGGTTGGTATAAAGGAATCCTACTGATTTACTTATGTTTATCTTGTATCCTGAGACTTTGCTGAACTCTTCTATCAGTTTGAGTAGTTTATTTATAGATTCTTTAGGATTCTCTGCATATACAATCATATTATCTGCAAACAGGGAGATTTTGACTTCTTCTTTGCCAATGCAGATGCCCTTTATTTCTTGGTCTTGTCTAATTGCTCTGGCTAGAACTTCTAGTACAATGTTGAATAGGAGAGGTGAGAGTGGGCATCCCTATCTAGTTCCTGTTCTCAAGGGGAAACTGTATCAGTCTCTCTCCATTCAGGGTGGCGTAGGCAATTGGCTTTGTATAAATGGCTCTTATTGCGTTGAGGAATTTTCCATCTATGCCTATTTTGCTAAGAGTTTTTAGCATGAATGGGTGTTGGACTTTATCAAATGCCTTTTCTGCATCAGTGGACAAAATCAGGTGATTCTTGTCTTTTTGTGTTATTTTTGTGGTTAATCACATTAATGGTTTTTCTGATGTTGAACTAGTCTTGCATCCCTGGTGTCATGGTTTGAATTGTGTCCCCCCAAAAATGTGTGCAGCCACGTGGCTGGGATATGGTTCCCAGTATCTTGGGACTGTCCTCCATTGTGTGGTTTTGCTAACCTGTATGTTAAAGGATTAGGGTGGGGCTGTGAATTCCTGCTATGGGGGAAGTTTCCCTGGAGTATGGCTTGCCCCACCCTTAATGCTTTTAGCTTGCAAGGAATAAAAGGAAAAAGAACCAAGGACAATTTGAGAACCTCGCTACCATCAAGCAAGCAGCACCAGGAGCAGAGCACGTCCTTCAGACCAGAGGTTCTTGTGTGAGGATGCTCCCTGGACAATGACTGATGCAATACCAGACTTTCCTCCAGAGCCGTCAAGGGGAAAGTCTTTCCCTGGAGCGGACACCCTGAATATGGACTTGCAACCTACCGGACTGTGTAAGAATAAATCTTTCTTTGTTAAAGCCATCCACTCTGTGGTATTTCTGTTAGAGCAGCCCTAGCTGACTAAAACACCTGGTATGAATCCAACTTGGTCAGGATGGATTATTTTTTAGATATGTTGTTGTATTCTATTGGCAAGAATTTTGTTGAAAATTTTTACATCTAGATTCATGAGTGATATTGGTCTGTAGTTCTCTGTCTTTGTTGAGTCTTTCCCTCACTTTGGTATCAGGGTTATGCTGGCTTCATAGAACGAGTTTGGGAGTACTCCATCCCTTTCTATGCTGTGAAACAGTCTCAGTAATATTGGAGATAACTCTTCTCTAAAAGCTTAGTAGAATTCTGCAGTGAAGCCATCTGGGCCCGGGCTTTTTTTGGTTGGCAGGATTTTGACGACCTTTTCAATTTCGTCCTTTGTGATGGGTTTATTAAGTTGTTCTGCTTCACGTTGTGATAATTTAGGTAGGTGGTATGAGTCAAGGAATTTGTCCATTTCCTCTAGGTTTTCAAACTTGTTAGAGTACAGTCTTTCATAGTATTCTGTTATGATAGTTTTGATTTCTGTTGGGTCTGTTGTCACAACTCCCCCTCTGATTTCTAATTTGGGTTATTTGTTTCCTTTCCTGTTTTTCTTTAGTAAGTTTAGCCAGTGGTTTGTCAGTTTTGTTGATCTTTTAAAAAAAACAGCTTTTGGTCTTTACAATTTTTTAAATTGTTTTTCTATTCTCTAATTCATTTAGCTCTGTTCTAATCTTTATGATCTGGTTTCTTCCGATGCCTGAGGGGTTCCTCTGTTGTTCTTTCTCTACTTGTTCAAGATGCAGGGTTAGTTCTTTGATTTGGTGTCTTTCTTCCCTCCAGATGTGTGCATTTATGGAGATAAACAGACCTCTGAGCACTGCTTTGGCTGTATCCCATAGGTTCTAGTAGGAAGTATTTTCATTCTCATTGGAGTCTATGAATTTCTTGATTTTCTCCTTGATTTCTTCTATAACCCTTGGTTTTTTGAGCAAGATGTTGCTCAGTTTCCAAGAGTTCCACTTTCTATCTGTGTTTTTTCTGCTATTGATTTTCACTCTTATGGCTTTATGATCTGAGAAGATGCTTTGCAGTAATTCAGTGGTATGGATTTTGTTGAGGATTGCATTATGTCCTAACACATGGTCAATTCTGGAGAATGTTCCATGTGCACTGGAGAAGAAGGTGTAGTTTTCTGCTGATGGGTGGAAAGTTCTGTATATATCAATGAGATTTAGTTGGTCAATTGTGGCAATGAGGTCTTCTGTATCTTTACTGAGCTTTTTTCTAGATGATCTGTCCAGTATTGAGAGTGGAGTGTTGAAGTTTCCCACTATTATTGTGGAGTGATCTAATTCTTTTCTGAGTGTAGTCAGTGCTTCTTTGATGTACTTAGGTGCTCTGATATTAGGTGCATAAATATTTAATATAGTTAAGTCTTGCCTGTGTACTGAACCTTTCGGCAATAAATAGTGTCCATCTTTGTCCACGATGGTCAATTTTACATTAAAATTGATTTTGTCTGAGATTAGAATTGCCACACCAGCTCTTCTTTGTTCATTGTTACCTTGATATATACTCTTCCATCCTTTAATTTTCAGTTTGTTCCTGTCTTTAGGTCTCAAGTGAGTTTCTTATAGACAACATATGGATGGGTCATATCTTTTGATCCAAGATGTCACTCGATGTCTCCTTTCTGGAGCGTTCAGTCCATTCACATTCAATGTAATTATTGACAGGTATGTATTCACTGCTGCCATTGTGATATGTTTATTTTTGTGCTGATGATTTCTCTGTTGTTCTTATTAGCCTGTTCTGGGACATTCTTTTTTGTTAGCGCCTCTATATCCAACCCCAGATGATACAGACTAGTTCAGAATACAGCAATGCTACTGCTCTGTTGGCCTCTGCTGACAGGGCCCATCTTTAGGTGACACTGTGTAAAGTACTGCGTTTCTGGTAGAAAAATGCTCTCCTGCGGGCAGACTCTGGCTCCCAAGCTAGGAATTAGGTCCAGCTGCAGCCACTGTATCCAAGATCATGCCCTTCACACAGGCAGCAGATAGAGGGGCTAAAGGTGCCGAGAGGTAGTGATTCCTCTGCTTCTGTTGCAAGGCCCCCACCGTAGGTGACACTGTGTAAATTACTGCTTTTCTGTCAGAGAAGTGCTGTCCTGTTGCAGGTGCTGGCTTCCAGGCTAAGAATTAGGTCCCGCTAAAATCTCCGTATCCAACATGGCATCCTGCACAGTGGCAGTGAAGTTCCATACAAACCCCACTGTGGCAGTGATAAAAAGACAGGCCCAAAGTGGCTAGATTAACAGAGTCCTAAGCCTGGCTCTCAAAATATGGGAATTTCACCTGTCTATTCCCCAACAGTGCATCTGAGTCTAGCTGCTAGGCAAGACCCAGCTCCACCCGCTGGCCAAGACAGAGAAAAAAAGTCAAAATGGTGTGTTTACCTTCGGTCCGTGAGAGCCAGGGCTAGCCAGGAGTGGGAGTCAGTGAAAGAGAGGAGTTTTTTCACTCTGTGGTATGAAGTCCAAATTAATAGCCCTGTGCTGTGTCCTGGGGCTCATTAGATGATCAGAAGGCTCTGTTTGATTATCAATTCAGGTCTTGGTTTCCAGAGGGATATAAAGAGACATGTGCTTAGTCTGCCATCTTAACTCCACCTCTCTTCACCATACCTTTTCAATCTGTATGCCAGGCAAATAATTTGAGAAGCTGTACTGTATGAAGAACAGAATATCAGGATTGGAGGGAGACTCACTAACAACCTGTATTATGCAGATGACACAACTTTACTTGCTGGAAGTGAAGAGGATTTGAAACACTTACTGATGAAGATCAAAGGTCACAGCCTTCAGGAAGGATTGCACCTCAACATCAAAAAAACAAAAAATCCTCACAATGGGAGCAGTAAGCAGTATCACAATAAATGGAGAAAGGATTGAGGTTGCAAAGGGTTTCATTTCATTTGGTTCCACAATCAACACCTATGGAGGCAACAGCCAAGAAATCAAAAGACGTATTGCATTGGGAAAATCTTCTGCAAAGAAACTCTTCAAAGTATTGAAAAGTAAAGATGTCACTTTGAAGACTAAACTACACTTGACTCAAGCCATGATATTTTCAATTGCATCATATGCATGCCAAAGCTGGACAATAAATAAGGAAGGCAGCACAAACGACAACTTTGAATTGTGGTGTTGGAGAAGAATAATGAATATACCATGGACTTCCTCAAAAAGAAACAGATCTGCTCTGAAAGAAGTACAACCAGAGTGCTCCTTGAAAGTAAAGATGATGAGACTGCATCTTTGGACATGTTGTCAGAAGGGATCAGTCCACAGGGAAGGACACCATGCTTGGTAGAGTGGAGGGTCAGCAAAAAAATAGCAAGACCCTTAATAAGATGGATAAACGCAGTGGCTTCTATGTTAAGCTTAAGCATAAAAATGATTGTGGACGCAGCACAGGACCGGGCAGTGCTTCTTTTTCTGTTGTACATAGGTTGCTATGAGATGGACCTGACTCAACCACACCTAACAACAGCTTTATTCTGGTACCTGAGGGGTTCTTTCATTGGCCTCTTTCTACTTGTTTGAGTTGTAGAATTAATTCTTTGCTCACACCCTTTCTTCTTTTTTGGATGTGTGCATTTATTAAGATAAATCGACCTCTGAGCACTGTTTTTGCTGTGTCCCACATATTCTGGTAGGATGTGTTTCCACACTAATTTGAGTCTATACGTTTCTTTACTCCATCCTTGATTCCATCTATAACCCAGTTATTTTTTTAGCAAAGTGTTATTCAGATTCCATTGTGTTTTATTTTTTTCCTTCTTTTTTTCTATTACTGATTTATACTTCTCTGGCTTTAAGGTCTGCAAATACATTTTGTATTATTTCAATACTTTGAATTTTGTTGAGGATTGCTTTGTGGCCTAATGTGTAGTCACTTTTGGAGAATGTTCCATGTGTGTCAGAAAAGAAAGTATACTTGGCTGCTGTTGGGTGGAGTGTTCTGTATATTTCTATGAAGTTGAGTTGGTTGATTGTGGCATTCAGATTTTCTGTAGCTCTACTGAGCTGTTTTTTAGATGTTCTGCCTTTCACTGGTGTGTTGAAGTCTCCTACCATTATTAGGGAGTTGTCTGTTTCTGTTTTCAGTGGAGATCGTGTTTGTTTTATGTACTTTGGACCCTGCTGTTGGATGTATAGATATTTAATATGATTATGTCCTCCTGGTGTATTGAGCCTTTAAATCATTATATAATATCCTTCCTTGTCCTATATGGTGGATTTTACTTTAAAGTCTATTTTCTGCCACTCCTGCTTTTTAGGGGATGCTATTAGCCTGGCATATATTTTTTCCAACCTCTGACTTGCAGTTTGTTGTAGTCTTTGAGTCTAAGATGTGTCTTCTGTAGACAGCATACAGATGGGTCATTTTTTTTTTAAATACAACCTATCACTTTTTGTCTCTTTAATTGGTACATTTCATCCACTTACATTCAGTGGGATTATTTATAAGTATGAGTTTAGTGCTGTCATTTTGATGTATTTTTTTTGTATGGTGTAGACAATTCCTTTGTCACATGTAACTTTCTTTGCTGAGTTTGTTTTCTTTATGTGTTTTTCTTTTCTTTTTCAGTGTTGGTGGTTTTGTATTTACTGAGACTTCATGTTTTTCTTGTTTTTTATTTTGATTCATAGGACTGATGGTTTCCTTAATGTTTACCCCTATTTTCCTAACTTTAAACCAGTCTATAATTTCTTTATATAGTTTTGACTTTCTCTCCATATGGAAGATATATGACCCCATTTTTTTGAGGGGGTCCTTCTTTTTTATTATAATGTTTACATAATGACATCTCTCCCTATTTTCAGTGTTTTGTCCATGATTTATTCTTATGATACCCCTATTTGTATTGATAATCCAGTTTTTCAGTTCTATGAATTGGTCTTGAGTTGTTACCTGGTGCTATTGGTTTTCTAATGAAAGGACTCCCTTTAGTATTTCTTGTAATTTTGGCTTGGTTTTTTCAAATTCCCTAAGTTTCTGTTTCTCCAGAAATATCTCTAGAAATGGCTGGATATATAATTCTTGACTGGCAATTATTTTCCTTCAAGGCTTTATATATGTTATCTTATTGCCTTCTTGAGACATGGGTTCCACTGAGTAGTCCAAGCTTAGTCTTGTAGATTATTTTTTGTTTATCCCTGGCCACTTTTAAATGTGTCTTCTTATGTTTAGTTTTAGCAAGTTTGATTGTAATATACCTTGGCTTTTTTCTTTTGGTGTCTACCTTTTGTAGAGTTTGATGAGCATCTTTGATAGGTATATTCTCATGTTTCATGACATCAAGGAAGTTTTCTGTTACCAAAGTTCAACAGTACTCTATATATTTTCTCTTATTTCCTCCTGTTCTGGTACTCCAGTCATTCATAGATTATTCTTTTTCAGAATTCTACATAATTTTTAGTGTTTCTGGATTCTAAAAATTCTGTTATTTGATTTGTCCTCAAATATGATGATGTCATGTGTTTTATCTTCAATCTCATTAAATCAGGCTTCCATTGCCTTAATTATTCTTCTTTGACTTTCTATTGAGTGGCATAATTCTGTAATTTTATTGTTTTCTAAATTTCTAATTCTTTCATTCAATATTTTCTTACAGATTGTTCAGTTTGTCATTATGCTGTGTTGCATTTTGCCTCATCTCCTTCCTCATCTTCCTGAAGAATTCTAAATATTAATCTTCTGTATACTATCTCTGATAAATTCCACTAAGTTATCTTCCTCTGGAAAATTTCATTCTTTGCTTTTGGAGATTTCTAAAGAGATCACGGTTGAATCTTCAAGTGCTTTAATGTGAATTGCTGTTTCTGAGCCACCAGTGAATTGTAGTTATTTATTTTATATTTGCCTACTGTGTTCTAGGTTCTTGTGTTAAAATGTTCAGTTTACTTTTCTTATTTGAATTCAGCTGAGGTATCTTGGTGATCAGTCACCAGATGAGAGGTGCAGGCTCTGCCTAGAGTTCTAGAATGGGCGGGCATGATTGGTATAGGCACAGGTGTCTGGCTGTAGCTGCTGATAAAGACAGGCGGTTAACAGCTGTCCATGAGTGTCTGTGAGATTGGCATATCCTCTTATGTCTGAATCTAAGTGAAAGAAGTTACTTCCCTAATATGTCAGCTTAGGGGAGTCTTTTATTTTTACACTCTTCCCTTAGTGTGCTAAACTATTTACCCCTCTGAGTCTTGAAGTATGGTTCAGGGCAGGCTTAAGGAGTCCTATTTCTTACTCACTTAACAGTGTCAGACTCCAGAACTAGGGGCAGTGCAGAGAAGGGAGGGGAAAATGGCTCAGTGCAGGCTCGAAGAGTCCTACTTCCAGCTCAGTTAATAGCATCAGACTCTAGTGCTGGCTGAAGTTCAGGGAATGAAGACAGGCCTATGTGAAAGAAAAGATTCAGATCCATGCATGATGGCTCACACAAAATTACTTAGCTTTTGATGATCTGGTGCTGTCCTTTGGCTCTGGAGGCACAAGTGGGTTCTCCAGACAATCACCTACGCTGAGAAGAATGTTCACCAACCTCCACACTGGGACCACTTCACTGCAGCCATAGTTGCTTCCCAGCAGGTCAAGTTCATGAAATCCAATGCAATTCTGGCACTATTTTCGCTTTTCCTTTGCTCAGTCCAATTTCACAACGTTCCCTTTGATATTCAGGGTTTTTAGAATTTCATATGTAAGAGATTCATTTATTGTTTTGTCTCTGTTGTTAGAGAAAATGCAAAGCATCTATCTACTCTGTCTCCTTGGCCCCACCTCTGCAGCCACTTTTGAATCATCTTCAAGAAAACTTTGTGTGTGATATTAATGGTATTTTTCAATAATTTCTGCATTCTGTTGGATCACCTTTCTTGGGACTAGGTATATACATATGAGTCTCTTCCATTTAGTTGGCCAGGTAGCTGTCTTGTGAATTTCTTGGCATGGATGAGTGAGCACTTACAGCATTGCTTCCATTTGTTGAAATATCTCAATTGGTATTGCATCAATTGCTGGAAGCTTTTTCCCCCCAGTGTCTTTAGTGCAGCTTGGACTTCTTCCTTTTGTACCATCAGTTCCCAATCATGTGCTGCCTCTTGAAATGGCTGCATGTTGACCAGTTCTTTTAAGTATAATGACTGTGTATTCCTTCCATCTTCTTCTGATGCATCCTGTGTTGTTTAATATTTTCTACATAGAATCCTTCACTATTGCAGCTTGAGGATTGAAGTTTTTCTTGCTTTCTTTCAGATTGAGGAATGATGAACATGTTCTTTCCTAATGGTTTTCTATCTCCAGCTCTTTGCATGTGCCATTACAATATTTACTTTGCCTTTTTGAGCCAGCCTTTGAAATCTTCTGTTCAGTTCTTTTACTTCATAATTTATTCCTTATGCTTCAGCTACTTGATGTTCAAGAGTAAGTTGTAAAGTCTCTTCTGACTTCTGTTTTGGCTTTTTCTCTCTCCCTCCCTCCCTTCCTTCCTTTCTCTCTCCCTCCCTCCTTCCCTCCCTCACTCTCTGCTTTCTTTCCTCCCTTCCTCTTTCCCTCCCTCCGTTCCTTCTTTTCTTCCTTACTCCATCCCTTCCTCCTGCACTCCTTTGTCTTTTTATTTTTTCTTCTCTATCTTTTAGTGGTCTCCTGCTTTCTTCTTGTATAACGTCCTTAACATTGTTCCACAGATCATCTCATCTTGTATCAGAAGTGTTCAGTGCATCAAATTTATTCTTGAGATGATCTCAAAACTCAAGTGGGGTATACTCTATTATCACTTGTGAACTTGTTCTAATTTTGTTCGGTTTCAATTCAAACTTGCATATGAGCAATGGATAGTCAATTCCACAGTCACTCCTCGCTTGCTCTGACTGATGATATTGAGCTTTCTGTTTTCTGTTTTTAGTGTCATAGATTGAATTTTGTCCACCCAAAAATGTCTGTAGCCATTTGGCTAGGCCATGATGCCTGGTATTGTGTGAAGTTCCTATGTACTATAAACCTTGCCTTTGTGACATTAATGAAGCAAGATGGGCCACGGTCGTGCTAGTGAGGTAGTACTCAATGTGTAAGATTGTATTGTGCCTTGAGACAATGACTTGAGATAGAAAGGGAAGCAAACAGAGAATCAGGGACCTCATATCACCAAGGAAGCAGTGCCAAGAGCAGAGTATTTCCTTTGGAAACAACCCAGAGTCCTTGTGCCTCAGAAGCTCCCAGTCCAGGGCATCACTGACAAGGACCTTCCTCCAGAGCCAATAAAGAAAGATTTTCCCTGGAGCTGATGCCCTGACTTTTGACTTGTAACCTACTGGCTTGTAACAAAATAAAAATTCTCTTTTCAAAGTTACCCTTTTGTGGTATTTCTGTTATAGCAGGATTAGATGACTAAGACACACAGATTTAGTTGATCTGATTCCTGTGTATTCCATCTGAAAAAGTCCATGTGTATAGTCATCATGTATGTTTATGCAATGCCATTCCTCTCCTGTTTGTCATTCTCAGCATAGTAAGCCATAGGACTGTCTGATTCAAAATGGCTAATGCCAGTCCATTTCAGCTCACTAGTGCCTACAATATCAGTGTTTATGTATTCTGTCTCATTTCTGACAACTTCCAATTTTTCTAGATTCATACTTTGTATATCCCATGTTCTGATTATTAATGGTTATTTGCTGTTATTTATTTGTATTTTGAGTCATGCCATATCAGCAAATGAAGGTATTGAAAACTTCACCCTATCCATATCATAAAGGTTGACTCTACTTTGAAGAGGTAGCCCTGTGCATGTTTTATTCTGAGTGCTTTCCAACCAGAGGGGCTCATAATCTGGCACTATATTAGACAATATTATGCAGCTATTTATAAGGTTTCACTGGCTGAGTTCTTCAGAAGTAAACTACCAGGTTCTTCTTCCTAGTCTGTCTTAGCCTGAAATCTCCTTTGAAACCTGTCAACCAATTGTGACTCTGCTAGAATTTGGAATACCAGTAGCAAATCTTTCAGTATTACAGCATCACACAGTCACCAGAGTACAACAAAATGACAGACGCATGGTAGAACTGCATGATAAATAAAATAATAACTTCAAGGGTCCTTCACTGATGTTGTCAGCTGCCCTGATTCATAGTTACCCCATGCATAACAGAATAAAATGCTGCCCAGTCTTGTGCTGTCCCCATGAGCTATTATAGCTCTGACTACTGTGGTCTATAGAATTTTTACTGACTAGTTCTTGGAAGTAGATCATGAGGCATTTCTTCCTACTCCATCTGAGTCTGGAAATTCCACTGCACCCTGTGCAGCACATAGTCCTCCAATGATAGAAAGGTAGTGGCTACGCATCAGGGACATTGGTTGGAAATGGAACCTGAGTCACCTGCATGACATCATGCCCATCAGAAGTCTTTTAAGAATTAGTTATCTCCCATCTTAAAGAAGCAGAGCAGATCCCAGAAATCTAACTAAGGCATAACAATGTGCAATAAAATTATTGTACTGTTAATAGTATTTACCAATCCAAACTAAGAGAAGTCAATAGGAGTCTAGAGAAAGAGGAAACAAAGGATATGTCTGCCATGCATCTCCAATTCTCAGTCTCTGGTTAGCTGGAGACAAATGCAGCAGGCATTTGGAACTCCAGTTCACTCCCTGGCTCTAGTTCTATGTTCGTTAGGAAATTTTTCTGATAATGATTTAGTTTCTCATGTAAGCTTCCCAATAAAGCAGAGATTGTGCTGCCCAGATAACATGGATATTCTGACTTTATTTCTCATTGAGAATTTGTATACATTGGTATCTGATTTTTTGTGTTTGTTGATATAATCAGTCCTCACGAGACCAATCACCTCTGTGTGAACTTAAAAACTTTATTTTTGGACCTTGCAAAGCTGAAGACAAGAACAAGGTTATGGAATTAAAGCAGGCCAACATGACACCCTAGAAAGATGCTTCATGTTGTCCCTCTACAGCCAAGGCACTAAAAAAAAGGAAAAAAGGAAACTGAAGGAAAGTAAAACAAGGAGAGATGTAGAGTGGAGGCCCCCTGACAAGTAGCATGTCACAGCATTGCCATCTTAGAGCACAGCCATCAATGAAACCATACAGGGAGTATGGGAAGGCAACTTCACAGAGTTCCCAGTGAGACAGAGTATCCAGCAACCAGAGAAACATGCTTTCCCACCCCTTGTCCTTCTGCCCCATATACTACCTCTCTCTGTGGACTATCATGCCCACAAACAAGCAAGCAACAAAGCATACCTGGCTAGTCCATGCTAGCATATGAAAACAAAGAAACAGAACAAAACAAATGAACATATAATCAGTATGTAAAGAAAATAATATCTTGATGTCTTAGAGACAGCATACATTAAATATATCAAAGGAAGAAGAAATAGTTCTAGCAAGTGACCAAAATAAAGAATAAGACGACACTGTAGTAGAAGAAAATGCAGTGGAACCACCAGATACGCACTTCAAAAGACTAATATTTTGGTTCTTCAAGAGATTAAGAAAGAGAGCAAGGAAAATACAGATAAAATCAAGGAAAACACAGACAAAATAAACAAAAACAGCCAAAATCAAGAAAAACACAGACAAAACAATTTAACAGTTCAGGAAAATAATACAAGAACACAACACCAAAAATAGATAAGCAAGTAGAAATCATACAAAACCAGCAACTAGAAACTCAAAAGGTAAAAAACAAAATTTCAGAAATAGAAAACACAGTAAAAGGTTTTAGGAGCAAATGTCAAGCAATGGAAGACAAGATCAGTAAGACTGAAGACAAATTCACAGACACCACATTGAGGAAAAATAAAAGAAAAAAATTAAGGAAAATAAAGACAACTTAAGAATTATGTAGGACACAATCAAAAGCAAAAATTTGTGTGTTATCAGAGTTCCAGAATGGGGATGAGGGTTGAAGGAACTCAGTCCCTAAAATTCAGGGAGGTCACTGAGAGGACTCTGTCCCTGAAATTCAGGGAGGTCATCTTATCCAATGATCAGACCTTGCCATTAGCTGAAAACAGCCTGACACACATGCCCCACAGGGATGACCAAAAACAGCCTGGTATGCTCCACCTGGTATAACCATAATAACTTTATGCCTTTCTTCCCCACCCTCCTAATTGAAAACTCTTCCATTATCAAAATCTTGACCGTAAACAAACCTTACCCCCTCTTCTAATCAACGCTTCTAGGGTATCAGACCATAAATCCCCTAAACAGAATTTCTTGCTACCCTTCTTTTCTTTCTTTGTCAAACCATAAAACCCCTCACCCCACACAACCTCATCAGAACTTTAAACTATAAAAAACTTGCCCTACTGGGGAGACAGGGGCTGAGTCACTCTCAGCTCAGACTCCATTCTCTTTCTCTTTGGATAAACTTCAGGTGTGATCCTTCCTCTGTTTTGGGCCACCCTCTGCCCTACAGGGGTAGTGGGGAGGGGGAACAGGAGGGAAGAAAATACAGAGAATATTGTTAAAGATTTACTGGCAGAAAGCTTCTCAAATATCATGAAATATCACGAAAGACAAAAAGCTGATCATTTAAGAAGCTCAAAAAACTCCATGTGAGATAGACTCCCCCCCCTACCCCCAAAGTCATGAAGAAGTATCATAATCACATTTGCCAAAACTTGGTACAAAGAAAGGATCCTGGGAGCAGCTTGAGAAAAATGAAAAATCACTTACAAAGGAGAAAAAATTAAGACTAAGCTCTGATTACTCAGCAGAAATCAGGAAGGAAAGAAGGCAATGGGCTGACATAGATGAAGCCTTGAGAGAAAACCAATGGCAACCAAGAACAATATATCCTACAAAACTTTCTCAAGATGGAAAAGTTAGGACATTTCCAGATAAACAGAAATTAAGGGAATATGTTAAAAACAAATCAAACTTACCAAAAATGTTAAAGGGAACCCTTTGATTAGAGAACCAATAACATCAGACAACCACAATGTAGGACACAGGACAGCATCAGACAGATACCAGTCTAGGTACAGACCTAGATTGTGGTTACCATGGCAAGACGAACTTAAGGATACATGGGGTCCTTTTTAACTTGAGCACCTTTGTGTGCCCAGTTATGGAAGGAATTAAAAGGTGGTTTTGTGCCACGCCTTTGTACTGACTATAGTATAGCAAATTGTGAAAATTAATGAACTTGAGTATACCTTACATGAGTTTAACTGTCAGCTCTAGAATAGATTTGACATCATTGAACACTAATGACCAAAGACCAAATGAGTTGTAAAATGGCATCAACGACATCATACATGAAGATAGCAGCAGGTCATTAAAAAGAAAGGACCAAAATGGATGTCAGATTATAACAAATTATGGATGACATTGAGGAGAATAGGAATTCCAGAACATTTAATTGTGCTCATGAGGAATCTGTATATGGATCAAGAGGCAATTGTTTGAACAAAACAAGGGGATACTCCATGTTTTAAAATCAGGAAAGCTATGTGTCAGTGTTGTGTGCCTGTTCACTTTGTATGCCAAGCAAAGAAATTGAGAATCTGGACCATGTGAAGAAGAAAGAAGAATCAAAATTAGAGAAAGACTCATTAACAGCTTGCATTATACAGAAAATACAATCTTGCTTGTTTCAAGTGAAGAGAATGTGAAAGAATTGTTTTTAACATATTCCTTTAATTTTGGTTAACATTTATTGAAGATCTAAGACCACAGCTTCTGCTATGAATCATACCTCAGTGTAAACAAAACTCTTCATAACTGGACCAAAAAGCAACATCATGGTAAGTGGAGAAAATACTGACATTGTCAAGGATTTCATTTTACTTGGATTTACAATCAATGCCTATGGAAGTTGCAGTCAAAAAATACCAACGGATGTATTGAGTTGGGAAAATCTACTGCAAAAACCTCGTTGAAGTGTTGAAAAGCAAAGAAGTTACTTGGAGACCTAAGGTGTGCCTGACCCATCCTGTGGTATTTTTAATTGCCTTATATGCATGCAAAAGCTGGTTGATGAATGAGGAAGACCTAAGAAGAATTGATGCCTTTGAATTGTGGTGTTGACAGAGAATATTGAATGTGCCGTGGACTGCCAGAAGAACCAACGGACCCGTCTTGGAAGTACAAGCGTAGTATGCCTTAGAAGCAAGGATGGCAAGACTATGTCTTGCATACTTTGGACTTGCCGTGAGGAAAGATCAATCCTTGGAGAAGGAAAGACATCGTGATTTTTAAAGCAAAGGGTCAGCAGGAAGCAGGAAGATGCTCAATGAGATTTTTTGACACAGTGGTTGCAACACAGGCTCAAGCATAACAACAATTGTGAGCATGTGCAGGACTGGGCAGTGTTTCCACCCCAGTGGTACTTAAGGTCACTACAAGTTGGAACCAGCTCAGTGGTACCCCAAAACAACGATCTAGTAGAGTACCTAGAACCAAGTAAGGATTTCACACAGATGAAAGAAAATTCCAAAAGCTGCTGGAATTTTCAAAACCGTATTTCTGTATTTTAAGGCCTTTCTGAGACCATGGAATCTGGGTCCTTCTCCCTTTCCCTGGTCACCTTTCTTCCTTTTCAATCTCCCTTTCTCAGCTGCTATAAACCCTTCTACAACATTAAAACTGCTTGCCCAAAAAGTCGGTTCTACCTTATCATGACCTATACTTGTCAGAGTAGACCTGTGTTCCACAGGGTTTTAAATGTCTGATTTTTCAGAAGTAATCCATTAGATGTCTCTTCTGAGGCACCATTGGGTAGGTTTGAACCTCCAACTTTGGTTTAGCAGCCATGTGCATTAACAGTTTGCACCATCAAGAATCTCTACAACAATAAATACATTTAAACTCTTTAACACAGTAATTAGATTTGATTCTGAGGAGGTAAACAGCAGTACAAGCCATAAGTTTTCTTACTGTTCTTCTGCAGGGAAGACATTAGTTTGTGTCCTTAAACCTACCTAATCCCAGAAAGCAATAAACATATTTCACGGATTTATATGCAGTTGCTGAGTGTGGCATTAATTCTACATGTAGGAGTAAGACTGAAAACTATAAACGAAATCACACACTAGGACTGACAATTAAGTTTGTGAACACATCATAGAAGAAATGCTACATACCTCATTGCTGAATATCACTACAGTCACCTCAGAAGTACTCCCACTGGGAAGCTGTGCACTGACGCCAGTGCTTAGCCCACTCTTCAAAGCAATTCCGGAGCTCTTATTCTGAAATGGCCATCAGAGCTGTTGTCATATTACCCTTGATGTCCTGAATGTCATCTGAATGTTTTCCTTTCAGTATTTCCTTTATCTTCAGGTAAAGGAAAAAGTCATTGGAGGCCAGCTCAGGTGAGTAGGGAGGGTGTTCCAATACAGTTATTTGTTTACTAGCTAAAAATGCCCTCACAGACAACTATACAATTAAGTTCACAAGCTTGCCACCATGTCACTGTGCACAATGGCCATTTCAGAAAGAGTTCCAAAATTGCTTTGAAGGCTGGACTAGGTGCTGGCATTGGTGCATAGCTTCCCAAGGGGAGTACTAGGAATATTCAACAGTGAGGTATGCTAGCACTGAGAACAATTATGTTCATGGACTTAATTGCCAGACCTCGTATCTTTAGCCATAAAATTTTAAAGTAGTTTAATTTAGCATACTTTGAAAAACTTGTTTCAGGATCTGATTCCTAAGTTAGAGTGGCAGTTGTTTATACTTTTCCACCCTCTGCCATGCCATTGACTGCTGTGCTCAACGGGCATAATCAGTGTTTCCAGCCAGGCTGGCACATGGAAAAGACTTTTGGATTTAGAAGTTTGGAAGGTTGGCCTGGGGGCTGACTAAGAGCAAAATAGAAAACAACTAATAAGATCCAGCTGGAACAAACAGCCTCAGTTTATTTTAGGAAATTAATGATATGTCAACATGACATCTATTTAACCTTAATGTTTCCATTTGGACAGGCTAGATTTGTGAGCTATAATTCAAGCCAGGGCCATGGCTCTTCTGCTGGAAAGCTGACTTATCTGGTTTCATAGTCTCACTCTTGAGGTGCACCTTGTGTTACATAATCATATTATCCCAAACCTCATATTTCAAGTACTGGAAATTAATTGAGGCTGCTTATCCACATAAATAGAAATAAGAATTTGATTTTCAAGAAGCAACATATGATAAGTTCCATGATAATAAAATCATCTATTGATATTGCTTTTCTAGAATCTATAACAGTTATCCATCCCAAGCAGGAATGGGCTGACATTTCACTAGAGAAGAATCATGTACAAATAGGCAAGTGAGACACTTCTGTAATCATGGTCCGAGAAAACACAAGAGGAGTAAGGCAAGGGCCGGGGCCTTCCTGGCACACAGAGGTGGCTGCTGAAAGAGCAGCAGGTCATGAAATGAGCAGACCTGCCTGAGGCAGGCACCCATGTTGAGCAGCACATTTGCTCCACTCCCCTGCTCCCTCACCCATGCCCTGTTTTCCATCCGTTGCCTCTAGGCAGAAGCAGTTACAGTGCTCAGCTGCGAACTGAAAGATGGGTGGTTTGAACTCAGCAGCTGCTCTGCTGGAGAGATAAGTGGCCATCTGCTTCTATAAGGATTTATAGCCTTGGAAACCCTGCGGGGCAGTTCTACTCTGTCCTATGGGTTTGTTGTGAGCCAAACTCAAATTGGTGGCAATGAGTTTGGTTTTAGCTGATATTTGCAGGCTGGAGGTGGCCCAGAGATGTGCTCTCTTCGAGCTGCCCTGAGATTTTTAAAAATTGAGCCGGATTAAAACAACAGTAGATTTTACACCCCCAAAATCCAGATTTGTAGTTTCTCTTAAAAGAAGAAAAACCAAAAGAGAGAAAGAATGGCAAGTAAAGCTAGACTCATATTCTCACACGGCAAAAACTGGCAGTTGATCAGCCGCCTTTACACAGCAAAAGTGATGCTTCTGTGTTAGTGAGAAGTAGTTAAAAGTGCAACTCTGGAACCAGCTTGTCTAGCTTTGCAGTCCAACTCCACTAATTAACTATGCAAATTTAACCTCTGTACCCCAGTTTACTTATGGGTAAACTGGCTAATAATAGTACTTAGCCCATATGGTTGTTGTAAACATTAAACAAATTTAACAAGTGCACTGTGTTTTAACTGCTATTTTTAGTTGACGCTGAGTGAGCTCTGACTTCTGATGACTTTACGTAACAGAACAAACCACTGCCTGTTTCTATGCTAACTTCATATTTGAGTCTATCGTTGTAGCAGTTGTGTTAATCCAACTCACTGAGTGTTTCCCACCTTTTCACTGACCCTCTCCTTTATCAAATATGAAATTCCTTTGTAGTGATTGCCAGTGCCCGCTGAATAGTCAGCATCATCTGAGGTCTGAGAATAAAGTCTGTGAACTTAATTGTTCTAAGTGCTACATACCTCACTGCTGAATATCACTGTGGTCACCTTCAAAGTGCTCCCCTTGGGAAGCTATGCACCAAGGTCAGTGCCTAGTCTACCCCTCAAAGCAATTTTGGAACTCTTTATGGAATGGCCATTGAGCACAGTGGCAAGGTGGTAAGTTTGTGAACTTCGTTGTATAGTTGTCTGTGAGGGAGTTTTTAGCCAGTAAACAAATAACTGTATTGGAACACCCTCCTTACGCACCTGAGCTGGCCCGCAATGACTTTTTCTTTACCTGAAGATAAAGGAAATATTGAAAGGAAGATGTTTTGATGACATTCAGGATATCAAGTGTTAAATGGTGACAGCTTTGATGGTCATTCCAGAAAAACAGTTTCAAAATTGCTTTGAAGGGTGGACTAAGCACTGGTGTTGGTGTATAGCTTCCCAAAGGGAGTACTGCAAAGGTGACTGTTTTAATCATCTAGCACTGTGGTAACAGAAATACCGCAGAATGGACAGCTTTAGCAAAGAAAAGCTTATTCTTACACAGTCCAGTAGGCTACAAGTCTGAATGCGGATGTCTGCTCCAGCAGAAGGCTTTTCCCCTTGCTGGCTCTGGAGGAAGTTCCTTACGTTGCAACAGTCTTTGGTCCGGGAGCATCTTGGCGCAGGAAACAGATTTGAAAGACGTGTTCTACTCCCAGTGCTGCTTTCTTGACAGCATGAGGTTACCCACTCTCTGCTTGTTTCCCTTTCATTTTATCTCCCATAGGATGAAAGGATAAAAGGTGGTACAAGCCACACTCCAGGGAAACTCCCTTAGCAAGGGTGTTGCAGTTCCACCCTAATCCTCTTTTTAAAATAATCGTCCTATCTTTTAGCCACAGGCAGAGATTAGGATGAATAGCATATGAAAATCACAAAATATTGGGAATGATGGCCCAGCCAAATGGCTACACTCATTTTGGGGGGGGGGCACATAGTTCAATCCATGACAGTGACTGTAGTTATATTCAGCAATGAGGTATGTAGCACTTTTTCTAGAATGAGTTTGTGAATTTAACTGGCAATCCTTGTGTAAGTATAGTCTATTATTATAAAGTGGTACTTACATTATCTTTTAAATTATTTATGTATTTTAACTCATCTAATCCTCTAAGCAACCCTATGAAGTAAATTTATTATCATCCTGGTTTTATGGATGATGAAATGTGTCATGGAGAGGTATGTGACTTACCTAACCTTATTACACGGCTCGTGAGTGATGGACCTGTCCCAGGATCCGTGACCTCTACCATCAGGCTGTAGAGTCATATTCTTTTAGGTGGAGTATTCACCCTCCAGCTTGCTACAATGCCTGCCGTTTACGCAGTGTGCCTATGAATGTTCATACCACTCTTCTTCAGTCATACTACTCTCCACACTGCATTTCTTTAGCTTATCTCTCCAGCCCCTATAGGTGCCTGGCAAACTATCTGCTGCTTGACAGTGGATAGCTAGTTGGCAGTCTTCCTTGCTTAACAACTCTTCCAACAAGGTCTCTATCAAGGCTCAATCAGAAGAAAAATTATCTTTAGCAAAGGTCCTCTCTGATGCCAGTAATCTGTGATAGTGATGGAAGGTATACTCGTATGCTGCAGTCTTAGAGTAGTGATTCTCAAAGTGTGGTCCGCAGCTCAGCAGCATTAGCATCTTCTGGGAACTCATTCAAAATGTAAATTTATGGCCACATCCCAGGCCTACGGATTCAGAATCTCAGGAGCAGGGCCCAACAATTTGTATTTTGCTAAGCCCTCCAGGTAATCGTGATACAGTCTAAAATTTGAGAACCACTGCCTTAGAATATCTTCTACGGAAAGGAAGCAAAGGTTTTGATGAGAGGAGATGGCCATACCCGCTCCTATAAAGTTGGCCAAGGAAACGATGAAAAGAAACCTTAATACACTCTAATGGAAGGACTGCTTTGGGAGAATATAGCTTTCTAGTGATACCATAAGGATGAAATAGTAGCAGATTATGTGATTAGGTAATGAATTAAATTACACTCTTATTTGCTGTCATTTAACTGATACGTTTCCTGTGGTATAAACCAGTTAACAGTTGGAGACCATCTGCTCAAAACAATGGTCTTAACTTTAAAATAGTTGTAATTTTATGACAATACTTAGGTAAAGCAGCCAATGCCATACAGAGACCAGCAGAAAAGATGAGACTTGCCCAAGCACTCTCTGACAGGAAGCTGGCACCTAGGTGGTCCAAATGCTGCTTAAAACAACCATAATCTGTCAGGCCTCTGGATGTAATTGACAGAAACCCAACTTCAGCTAGCTTAAGTAAAACAGGGATGTTATAAAAATCATTCTGATCACATATGTTGTTGTGAGTTGCTTTGAGTTAGTTTCAACTGATAGCAATGCTATGTACAGCAGAATGGAACATTGCTTGGTCCTGTGTCATCCTTACAATTTTTATGTTTAAGCCCATTGTTGCAGCCACTGCATCAATCCATTTGATTGAAGGTCTTCCTTTTCTTTTCTTGTTTTGGCTAATCTTCTGCTTTACCACTCATGATGTCTTTTTGTCCACAGGCTGGCACCTCTTGATAACATGACCAATGTATGTGCAACAAAGTCTTACCATCCTTGCTTTTGATAAGCATTCTGGCTATATTTCTTCCAAAAAAGACTTGTTTGTTGTTCTTCTAGAAGTCCATGGTATAGTCAATGTTCTTCACTAATACCATAATTCAAAGGCATCAAGTCTTCTTCAGTGTCAAGCCCTTGTATGCATGTGAAGTGATTGAAAACAACATGGTTCAGGCACACGTTGGTCCTCAAAGAGAAATGGTTTCTTCTTAACATTTTAAAGAGGTCTTTTGGGCAAATTTGCCCAAGGTAATACATTGTTTGATTTCTTGACTGTTACTTTTGTGGGGGCTAATTGTGGATCCCAGTAAAGTGAAATCATTCTGACAGCATACATAGCTAAACCAATCAACAAATAAAACACCAAGCCTATTGCCACAGAGTGATTTATGGTTCATATTGACCCTATAGGACACAGTAGAACCTGCCTCATAGAGTGTCCAAGGAGCAACTGATAGATTCGCACTGCCAACATTTTGGTTAGCAGCTGAACTCTTAACTGGGACTCCACATACAGTACTAGAAAATGAATATGTTTTCTTACAAAATATGAGATGAACCATAGATAATGTTATATGGGTCATAAAGATCTAGCCCCAAGGATGTTTTTAATTACTAAGTCTGAATTCCTAATAAGTAATTGAGTCAGTCCTAATTAGATCCTTGCTTACTTGGTTGGATCTGAGGACAAAATAAACCGGTGAGAGATAAACCTCACTTGTGGTATTACAGCCTTAGAAGAGAAGGTTCAGGAAGACCACCCCTTGGGAGGGCAGTAGAAGCAGGAGAAACAAACCAAAACAAATTCTGTGCATTCAGTCAATTCCAACTCATAGCAACCCTATAAGTCAGAGTAGAACTGCACCATAGAGTTGCCAAGGAACATTTGGAGGGTTTGAACTGCCACCTTTTGGTTAGCAGACATAGTACTCAACCACTATGTAACCAGATTTTCTTGTAGAATTGGGAAAGGAGTACATAATTGGAGTCTAAGTGTTGGCCATGGCTAGGCTCTTGCTGATTGGTATACTATAAATCCTGTCTGGATTATGTCCTAACTCAACTCTACTTCTCTAATTCTCCTAGAATGGAGCTTTGGGGACCCTGTGGGAGAAACCATTAGCTCAGTAGTTGCTGCAGTCGAATTCATCTGAATGCAAAATATACTCAAACCCTGACAGCACTCTGCAAGAGAGAATGTGGGTGACAAGTAGCATGATACTTCCTTCTCTCAGATTAATGTTGTTAGCTGTTGTCATAGTGACTCCATACTCAATGGAATAAAATGTCTTACCATCCTGAGCCACAGTCAGCTGTGGATCTGACCATTGTCATCTATTGGGTTTTCACTGATTTTTGGAAGTGGGTGATCCAGCCTTTCCTCCCAGTCGCTCTTACTATGGAATTTCCACTGAAACCTGTTCAGTACCATAACACTTAGTACATCAAGTCACCACAGATAGATGACTGGTGGTTATTGGCTAGGAATCAAACCAGTCTGTTGCAAGGAAGGTAAGAATTTTACCACTGAACCACATGTGCCTGTTGGATTAATACGCAACAAAAAGCCAAGCCAAGTGCCAAAAAGTAAAATAAATACATTCCTCTCTTTTTAAAAGGTGTGGCTAAATAACATTTAACTCATTTGAAACTTGTGACTAGGCCAAGGGATATTTGGCTAAGTTGGTCCAACTTGCTATCCAACAACCACATATTAAGGAGTCTGGATTTTATTATGAGGACAAAGGGAAACACTGAACAGTTTTTAGAAGAGGAATGACATAATCCAACACGGGTTTTAGAAAAATCAACTCTGGTTGCTGTTTGAAGACTAGAACTATTATAGTGCTCAGGGAAGTAGTTGAGGGTTGTCATAAAACAGCTCTGTGTTATTTCTTAATATATCATATTCTGATAAAGTCCAACACCCATTCATGCTAAAAACTCTCAGCAAAATAGGAATAGATGGCAAATTTCTCAATGCAATAAGGGCCATTTATACAAAGCCAACTGCCCACGTCATCCTGAATGGAGAGAGACTGAAACAGTTTCCCCTGAGAACGGGAACTGGACAAGGCTGCCCATTCTCATCTCTCCTATTCAACATTGTACTAGAAGTTCTAGCCAGAGCAATTAGACAAGACCAAGGAATAAAGGGTGTCTGTATTGGCAAAGATGATGTGATTGTATATGCAGAGAATCCCAAAGAATCCATAAGGAAACTACTCAAACTGATAGAAAAGTTCAGCAAAGTCTCAGGATACAAGACAAACACAAGTAAATCAGTAGGATTCCTTTATACCAACAACGAGATCATTAAGGAAGAAATCACCAAGTCAATACCATTTAGTATAGCCCCTAAGAAGATTAAGTACCTAGGAATAAATCTAACCAGAGAAATAACAGGCCTTTACAAAGAGAACTACAAATCCTTGCTACAAGAAACTAGGAGAGACTTAGATAAATGGAGAAAACTACCCTGCTCATGGATAGGAAGATTTAACATTGTGAAAATGCCTATGTCACCCGAAGTGATCTACTTATATAATGCAATCCCAATACAAGTTCCAGTGACATTTTTTAATGAGATGGAGGAAAAAAATACCAACTTTGTCTAGAAAGGGAAGAAGTCCCGGATAAGCAAAACATTACTAAAGAAGAAGAACACACTGGAAGGCCTCTCATTACCCTACCTTAGAACCCGTTATACTGCCACAGTAGTCAAAACAGCCTGGTACTGGTATAAAAACAGACAGATAGATCCATGGAATGGAATAGAAACCCCAGAGATGACATCATCTGCCAATGAAAAGTTGATATTCGACAAAGGCCCTAAATTAGAATAAAAACAATCTCTTCAACAAATGGTGCTGGCAAAATTGGATATCCATCTGCACTAAATTAAAACAAGACCCATATCTTACACCTTATACAAAAAACCAACTCAAATTGGATAAAAGACCTAAATATCAAATCTAAAATGAGAAAGCTCATCCAAGAGAAAGTAGAAGAACAAAGGAAGGTTTAATACACAACATAGACAGACTTCAAAATATGTCAAACAAACCATAATCAACAGAAGAGAAAATAGATAAACAGGAACTACTAAGAATCAATTTCTTCTGCTCATCCAAAGACTTTATTCACAGAATTAAAAGGCCACCTACAGAATGGTAAAAAATATTTGGCAACTCTGTGTCAGATCGACATCTGATCTCTGTAATCTATAAGGTACCACAAAATACCAAAAAACCCACAAAAAACAAAAAAACAAATCATCCAATTAAGCAATGGGCAAAGAAGATGGACAGACACTTCTCTAAAGAAGAAATCCAGGTACTGAAAAAACACATGTGGACATGCTCACAATTATTAGCTATTAAAGAAATTGAAATCAAAATGACAATGAGATACCGTCTCACCCAGCAAGGCTGGTCATGATCCAAAAGACGCAAAACAACAAATGCTGGAGAGGCTGTGGGGAGATTGGAACTCTCCTACACTGTTGCTGGGCTTGCAAAATGGTGTAACCTCTTTGGAAAGCAATCTGGCACTCCCTTGAAATAACAGATCTATGTATACCATTTGATCCAGTAACTCCACTGCTTGGAATATATCCTACAGAATCAAGGCTGTTCGCACCAACTGATACATGCACATGAATGGTCATCTCAGCACAGTCCACGATAGCAAAAAGATGGAATCAACCCAGATGCCCAACAACAGAGGAATGGATAGATAAACTGTGGTATATATGCTCAATGGAACACTATGCAATGATAAAGAACAATAATGATTCCAAGAAACATCTCTTAACCTGGTTTCAACTGGAGGACATCATGCTGAGTGAAAGTAGTCAGCGACAGAAGGACAAATATTGTGTGAGATCTCTACGATAAGAACTTAAAAACAGACTCATGCACGGAAGAAAAGCCTTTTTGACAGCTTCAAGGGAGGGGAGGGAAGGAGGGTTAGGGAAAGAGGGTTTAGATTAGATAGTTAATAGAAATTTGTTTGGGTGAAATTGGTGACAGCACACATTAGAAAGAAGATAATAATAACTGAACTTCAACACAATTTGAGTACTCCTCCCATCTTAGCCCGATATTGCAAGGACAGAGTAGCTGGGGCGGAGAGCTGGAGACCATGCTCCCAGGTGAAATCAAGGCCAATTGGCACAGCTAGCATTTTGCTAATGAGGACTCTCTCCACCCCTCATTGATGAGTGGCGTCTGGGGTCTTAAAAGCTGCCAAGCTACCATCTGAGGGTATAGCAAATGGTCCAAACTCAACAGGAACAGATGATTACTGAGGACAAGAAGGACATGGGGAAACGAGAACCCAGAACTCAGAGACCCACTGATGTGGGTCTCTACATGGACTCGTGACCAGAAGAACCAGATGGTGCCCAGCCACCACCAGTGATAGCCACGATGGAGCTCACAAAGTGGAGTCTCACTGGCAACAAGAGAATAAAGAGGGGTGCACCCTGAGATCTCCACTGAAACACCACAATTGATGTTCTGGGGGCTTTGGGGTGTCCCTGGAAGCATGGCCCCTGGCCCTGATGCTGGCCCTGTCCATAAATCATAATGAAGGTCAACGTTTCGGACAGCAATGGATTGGACTTGGTGATGAAAAGTGACCATATCTTGTGGGAATTTTATGGTTCTGTGCATCTATAGGATGTCATCCTGTTGACTTCTTGCTGGAGGAAGGGTAGTGGGTGGAGAGGAGGGGATAGGAGACTGTTGAGAGGATAGGACATGTATGGAGTAGAGAGGAAGAGTGTGCTGCCACTGGGCAGGGAAAGCAGTGGGAGCTGCATATAGGTGAACATGCGAATTTATATGGGAATGTACATTTTCATTCAATCATAATAAAAAAATAAGAGAAAAAAAAGTATCCTATTCCCCACGTAATATATCATATTGACAAACCGGACCTATAATTTGTTAAAGAGTAAACTTTCACATAGCTTCATTGAAATATCAGATTAGCTAATGGTCTATAGTAGAAGACTGTTTACTGTTTAAAAATATATCTTTGTTCCATACAACTGAATTCATACCTATGGAGTTAAACAAGCTAACCAATTAACAAAGATCATAGCCCATGAGTTAATATAATCCTTGAATAGTTTCAGTGGCAAAACTTATTCTGAGTGTTTAATAAATGTCTCATCTAGCCTAGCAACCTGTATAAAGAAGTATTAGTGAGTCCCTGCTATATGAGTTTAGAATCAATAACATTTAAGGAAATGGCACGAGAGTTTTAGGCTGAGAAAAATAGTTTTCCCAGGCAGAAGCTTGTATGTATATTTCCATGACCTGATTCATACTGACCCTATAGGACACAGTAGAACTACCTCATAAAGTGTCAACCAGAGCCATGTTAGATCATGACTCTAAATGTGTTCTAACTATTGTTGCTAGCTGCCATTGAGTAGGCCTCCAACTTATGGCAACCCCATGTGTTACAGAATATAAGTGTCCTGTGGGGTTTTCTTGGCTATAATTTTTATGGAAGCAGATCACTAGGTCTTTTCTTCTGCACTGCCCCTCGGTGCATTTGAACTGCCAACCTTTCAGTTAGCAGTTGACCACAAACCACTCGAACTATTACAAAACCAGGCTTATGTTGTTGTGGTTAGGTCATTAGTGCGGTCTTTTAGTGGAGATCTCAGGGTACACCTTTATTTATTCTCTTGTTGCCAGTTCTGACTCATAGCAACTCTATGAACAACAGAATGAAATACTGTGTGGTCCTGCACCATGCCCACAATTGTTTTTATGCTTAAGCCCATTGTTGTGGCCACTGTGTCAGTCCATCTCATTGAGCATTGTACTCTTCTTTGCTGACCCTCTATTTTAACAAGCACGATGTCCTTCTCCATGAACTGATCTCTCCTGAAAAGTGTCCAAAGTATGTAAGACATAGTCTTGCCATTCTTGCTTCTAAGGAGCATTCTGATTGTACTTCTTCCAGAACAGATCTGTTTGTTCTTAGGCAGTTACTGTTACATTCAATATTCTTCTCCAACACTGTAATTCAAAGGCAGTAGTTCTTCTGTCTTCCTTATTCATTGTCCGGCTTTCATAGGCATACGATGCAATTGAAAAAACCATGGTTTGGGTCAGGCACACTTTAGTCTTCAAGGTGGTGTCTTTACTTTTCAACCCTTTAAAAGAAGTCCTTTGTAGTAGATTTTTTTCAATGCAATGCATTTTTTGATTTCTTGATTGCTGCTTCCATGGGCTTTGATTGTGGACCCACGTAAAGTGAAATCCTTGACAATCTTAATCCTTTCTGCATTTATTATGACACTGCTTACTTGTCCAGTTGTAAGAATTTTTGTTTTCTTCACATTGACGTGCAACCCACACTGAAGGCTGTGGTTTTTGGTCTTCATCAGAGTTTCAAATTCTCTTCACTTTCAGGAAGCAAGGTTGTGTCATCTGTATAATGCAGCTTGTCAATGACTCTTCTTCCAATCCTGATGTCTCATTCTTCTTCCTATAGTCCAGTTTTTCAGATTATTTGCTCGGCATACAGATTAAAAAGGTATGGTAAAAGGACACAACACTGATGCATGACTGCCTTTTTTCATGTACAGATTCCTCCTGAGCACAACTAAGTGTTCTGGAATTCCTGTTCTCTACAATGTTGTGGATAATTTTTTTATGTTCCACACAGTGAAATGCCTTTGCATAGTCAATGAAACACAGGTAAACATCTTTCTGATACTCTTTGCTTTCAGTGAAGATCCATGTGACATCAACAATGATATCTCTGATTTCACATCCTCTTTTGAATCTAGTTTAAATTTCTGTCAGTTCCTGGTCGATATACTGTTGTAGTCAATTTTGAATGATCTTGAGCAAAATTTTACTTAAGTATGATATCAGTGATGCTGTTTGATAATTTCTGTGTTTGCTTGGATCACCTTTCTTGGGAATAGGTACACTCAATTGACCAGTTAGTTGTCTTCTAAACTTCTTGCATAGATGAGTGACAGCTTCCAGCACTGTAACTGTTTATTGAAACATCTCAGTTGGTATTCCATCAACTCCTGGAGGCTTTTTTTTTTTTGCCAATACTTTCAATACAGCTTTAACTTCTTCCTTCAGTACTGTTGGTTCCTGAGCATATGCTACCTGTTGAAATTATTGAGCATCAACCAATTCTTTTCTGGTGTAATGACGCTATGTATTTGTTCCACGTTCTTTCGATGCTTCCTGAGTCATTTAACATTTCCCCAGTAGCATCCTTCACTATTGCAAATAGAAGCTTAAATTGTTTATTCAGTTCTTTCAGTTTGAGAAATGTAGAGCATGTTCTTTGCTTTTGGTTTTCTATCTGTAGCTCTTTGCACATGTCATTATGTTACTTTACTTTGTCTTCTCAAGCTGCCCTTTGAAATCTTCCATTTAGTTCTTCTACTTCATCATTTCTTCCTTTTGCTTTAGGTTAATTGACATTCATGAGCAAATTTCAGGGTCTCTTCTCTTTTTTTTTAATTTTTTTATTTAACATGACTGAGTGAAAATGTACATTCCCATATAAATTTGCATGCCACCTATATGCAGCTTCCACTGCTCTCCCTGTCTGGTGACAGCACACTATTCCTCTCTGCTCCATACATGTCTCATCCTCCCAACAGCCTCCTTTCCGCTCCTCTCCACCCACACTCCTTCCTCCAGCCAGAGGTCAGCAGGATGATATCCTATAGATGTATAGAATCATAAAGTGCAACCAATATATAGTCACTCTGCATTGCCAAGTCCAATCCATTCCTGTCCAAAGAGTAGATCTTCATTATAATTTATGGGTCAGGGCAGCATCAGGGCCAGGGCCTATGATCTCAGGGGAACCCCGAAACTGCTGGACCATCAATTGAGGTCTTTTAGTGGAAATCTCAGGATGCACCTCTTTTTATTCTTGTGTTGCCAGTGAGACTCAACCTAGTGAGCTCCATCGTGGCTATCACTGGTGGTGGCTGGGCACCATCCGATTCTTCTGGTCTCAAGTCGATGAAGGCACCCACTCTTGCGGGTCTCTCTGTCTTCTAGGTTGTCTTTACTGCATGTCATTTTGGTCCTCGGTGAGCATCTGTTTTTGCTCAGTTGGGACCATTTGCTGTGTCCTCAGATGGCAGCTTGGCAGCTTCTAAGTCAGGATCTCTTCTAAGTAGCATCAGTTGGCCCCAACATACCTGGAGCAGAGAAGAATGAAGGACATTAAATGCATAAGGAAAATATGAGCCCAAGAGACAGAAAGGGCCACATAATATAGAGACTTCATCATCATGAGACTGGAAGAACTAGATGGTGCCCAACCACCAGCACTGACTGTTCTGAAAGGGAACACAACAGTCTCTGAAGTAGCAGGAGAAAAATGGGGTGCATAACTCTAACTGTATTAAATATAACATGCTTGATGGCCTGACAAACTGTAGGGTCCCTGGAAGACATGTACTCAGACTCTCTCTTAGCCCAGAACTGAATCTATTCCTGAAAACAACTCTTCAGACATAGATTGGACTGGACTATAAGATATAAACTGATACTGAAAAGTGTGCTTCACGGCTTAAGGAGATATTTGAAGTTAACTAGGAAGCTTTCATCCAGAGGTAAGATCAGAGGGCAGTGGGGGACAGGAGCGACCTGAATGGACATGGGAAATACAGGGTGAAAAAGAGAAGTGCGCTGCCTCAGTATGAGGACAGCAACCAGAGTTTCACAGCAATTTGTGTGTAAGTTTTTGTATGGAAAATTGACTTAGATTATAAACTTTTACTTAAAGTATAATAAAATATTAAAAAGAAAAGAAGAGGTTTATTATAAAATTTAAATTTGGCAAATTCTTGGGTCAAGAAGATGGAGACAATTCTACCTTGTTCTCTTTTACCAGCCTGTCCCTCTAGGAAAAGGTTTTTTTTAATTATTATTAATTTGTGTGTCCTTTGGATTCCTAATTTTAAAAAAAAGTGAACAACAAAAAATTAGCATTTGCTATGGAATTGATTGCAACTCACAGTGACCTCATGTGTGTCAAATTAGAACTCAGTTCTATAGGATTTTCAGTGGCTTATTTTTTGGAAATACATCACCAAGCATTTTTTTTTTTTTTTTTGAGATACATTTGGGAGGACATGGACTTCCAACTTTTTGGTTAGTAATCAACCATGGTACCTATTGCTCTTCCTTGGGATTCAGCAACTGTGAGATTAAAACATACTTACCCATGAATGGAACAGATGAAGCTTGGCCTCAGTTTATCAGGAGATTATTCATATTCATAAGACTATTCAAAAAGGTGTCATGGATCAAATTGTGTCCTCCCAAAAAATAGGGGTAGCCATGTGGCTGGGCCATGATTCTCAATATCTTATGATTGTCCTGCATTTTGTGATTTTCCTGCACTGTAAGTTAAAGGTTTAAGGGGACTGTAAATCTCTTCATAGGATTACCTCCCTGCTTCACTGTAAAGAGAGTTTCCCTGGAGTGTGGCTTGCTCCACCCTTAGTCCTTTCATCCTGCAAGAGATAAAAGGAAAGGGAAGCAGGCAGAGAACTGGGAACTTTGTGCCATCAAGAAAGCAGCACCAGGAGAACAGCAGGTCCTTCAAACCTGAAGTTCCTTTGCCAAAATGCTCCCTGGACAACGACGGATGCAGTACCAGACTTTCCTCCAGAGCTGACAAGGGTGAAAGCCTTCTCCTGAAGCAGACATCCTGAATTTGGACTTGTAGCCTACCAGACTGTGTAAGAATAAACCTTCCTTTGTTAAAGCCATCCACTTTGTGGTATTTCTGTTAGGGCAGCACTAGCTGACTAAAACAAAGGAGAATGACTCTTCCAAAGTAAGAGGCTGAAAATCAACGAGTGACCAGGTGAGAAGACCATGGTGAACTCTATGAATACTGGAAATTATTATAAAGGTACTATTGCACATGAGACTTTAAGTGTTTGAGGATGAGACTATTTTTGCTTGCAACATCCAGCCCATCTAAAGCAAGGAGCCAGGCAGCCTCAATACATTCTTTGTAGACAGACTTCTCACAAGCTGAGGTTTTGGCCCTAATTAAGATCTTTATAAAGGTTCCTAAATCAAGTCCTTCAGGAATCTTGCAGCAAATTTCATTGTTTTTGCTCTTGCCTCTCTGTGGTGGTGGCTCCAGACATTTCCATTCCCTCCTATTCATCTATACCCTGTTAGGGAGACTTGTACAATTTTTCTTTTAGTTTCCTTCTTCTTGTAAAAAGTCTCTGCTTCTTCCAGGACATCTGCGTTCCTTTCTTATCAGACGAGGAAATTTTTGCCCTTCACCCACACTCAGGGCTGGAAAAGGTTAGTTTACAGGAGGACAACTAGGCTATTGAGTCATGCATTTCAAAATTACTAGGTACTCAAGTTAAACTTAGACCACTGAAATACAAAATGTGCTCTTGTATTTGGTATTACGTAAGTTTCTATTTATCACAGAAATTAAATTCTTGTAGAATGGCATAAGCCATAAAGTGGAGGACTTAAAAATACAAACCAACTTGGCATGTTTGAGGTGACCATGTGACACTTAGTAAGGACCAGCAAGGAGAGGCCAGCAAGTTTCTGCATAAGATAGACTCACACATGGCCTCAGTGGCATGCAAACGCTGCTCACAGTGATGTCAATTGGTCACATGTTATTTCAAAGCCAAGAGTTGTCAAATAGATAGCCCATATGGCAAGCCTATGATTTCCTGTCTTACAGTATGAAGAAAATTTATGAGACACGTAAATTTCCAGCTTGCTTTCCCAAGAGAATCACAACAGCTTTGGATGGGAAGGATTTGTCCAGAAACATGAAAATATCACAAGTTGCTATTAATTAAAAGGGAATGTACTAGGACATACATCACTTTGACTACAAAGAAATAATGTCCCTACCCTGACTACGTCACAGGGCCTGCCAACTCTAGTGGAGACTAAATCAGCTGGTATCTTGTTGCCAGCAGTTCAAATCCACCAGGCGCTCCTTGAATACTCCGGGGGTCAGTTTTACCCTGGCCCCTAGGGTCTCTGTGAGTCGGATCCAACTCGACAGCACTTGGCTGGCTTGGCGTCTTGTTGATTCTGACTTACGGCCACCCCACGTGTTGCAGAATAGAATATGCCTTACAGCTCTGTTAGGACTGTGACCTTCTGGAGACAAAGTATCAGGTCTTTCTTTTGAGGCACCTTTGGAAACCCTGGTGGTATAGTGGTTAAATGCTATAGCTGCTAACCAAAAGGTAGGCAGTTCAAATCTGCCAGGTACTCTTTGGAAATTCCACGGGCCAGTTGTACTCTGTCCTATAGGCTCACTATGAGTTGGAATTAACAGTAATGAATTTGGTTTGGGTTTTGGTCTAGGTGGCTTAGAATTGTGAACCTTTCGATTAGTAGTCAAGTGCTTTAACCATCAGTGCTTAAACAAGGACTCCAACTCTTGGTGTAAAAGAAGGTTAGCTTTCTGTTGAACACACCTAATCGTAAAGGTGCCCAGCAGCTCTGAGCTGTTGCCAGACTTCAAAGAAAATGATGTGGAAGAATAAGAGTTAAGGTGTGAACAGCCTCAGAGCAATTTCCTGAGGTCCGCATTCCCGTGATGAAAACAGTGAGATTTATCTTGACAAGCAAATTAAAGATCTATGGAGAATGGACTCATTCAGAAGGTTGGTAAATGGGCATAGTAAGTTGGCAACAGCAGCCAATGGTGGTTCAGTGGTAGAATTCTCACTTTCCATGTGGGAGACCTGGGTTTGATTCTGGATGACCAATGAACCTCATGTATAGCCACCACTCGTCTGTCAGTGGAGGCTTTCACGCTGTTATGATGCTGAACAGATTTCAAAGGAGTTTCCAGACTAAAACAAATCGGAAAGAGAGGACTGGTCATCCACTTTGAAAATAAACCAGTGAAGACCTCGTGAATCACAAATTGGGTTGCCGTGAGTTGGGGACTGACTTGAGGACAGCTAACAACAATAAAGCAATCAGCAAGAGTAAGCATAGTATTTTTGTCAATTCCTTCTCAAGAGTCTGTAGAATGATATGTGCTATGCCTTGCTAATGAAGGCCAGGATACGACTTAGGAATGGGGTAAGCATATATTGACTCATGCCCCCCAAATAGGGTCAGCAGGGCTGGGCCCAGTCTACTTGCAGGGTAGTAGAAGACCAAGTGCAGATGCACATGGTGTACTTGCATGACACATTTATGACTAGACTAAATTCTAAGGTTAACTCTGTGAAGTAACGGGATTATGGGATTAGAACCGTATGAAAATGTTTATGCAATAATATTCTGTTCTATATAAGCAATAATTATTCTGGTCTTGAATCTGTTACTCATAATTTCCTGAATTAAGTACTCATTATTTCTTACCTGTCTTTTTTAAGCAAAACCAAACTAAACCCATTGCCATGAAGTTGATTCTGAATCATAATAATCCTATAAACAACTTCCTAAAGTGATTTCCCAGCTAAGGAACCCGGTGAATAACTTGGCGAATAATGACTTTCAAAAGAACAGTTTAAGTAGAAGGAGTACAATATAGATCACAAGACATTACAATAATGACTACAATTAATTGAGCTAATTTTTTAATTGTCTTTGTTCTCTTAATTCTCTTAAGAGAATTATGCAACCAGGTAGAATTACTCAGATGTTCAAATGAAAGAGATATTAATGAAGAGACCACTTTCAAGGTGTCTGCAGGGTTAAGGAAACCAAGGAGGAAGGTCAAAACATTCAGAAATTAAAAGGAATGAGAAGCCATTACCACCCCTATAAGTGAAGGGGACTCTGGGTGACACAAATGCTTATTTATGCACTTGACTACTACCCAAAATGTTAGCAATTTGAACTCAGGCAGAGGCATCTCAGAACACAGGGCTGGTGCTTTGCTTCCAAAAGCCAGCTCTACTCCGCAAAAATGGAGTCACCATGAGTGCAATCAACCAGATGGCAATTGACAAGAACCTACGAAGTGACAAAGGAAAGAAACAGACTAGAGCAAAGGGGGATAGTTTGGGGATTAATACCATATGAGAATGTTTACACGAGGTGGGGGAAGAAAGTATTAATTAGAAAGAGAGAGTTAAAAAAGGTGTAACTAATAGAGTGTAGGCTGAAGTAAAATGAGTGAGAGCAAGAACATAGCTGGAGAAGTTACAGTTAGAAAGGAGAAAAAACACACCTACCTACAAGTCAGGAGAGAAGACTGGAAAACGAATGAAGGAAACATCGGTGTTTGCCTTTAAAGAGCGAGGCTATCTTCCAGGAGAAAGGAGCCTTGGGTGCTGTAGGAACTGGAGAAGAGCTGACACGACAGCTGCTATGCTAGTTTGAAAGGAATTCAACTGAGGATAGAAAAATAATTAGTGTATGGCACTGTGGACCGCACAAATGCTGTGTAATCCAAATCTGTGATATACTCAGTCAACATTGTTATACAGCAATCACAACCAATTAACTTTTTTTTTTTGATTACATCAAATGCTCTGACAGCGTTGACGAGGTTAAGAAGACATTTAAGAGTCTTGATTCTGAAATTGTGATTGTAAGTATTCTGAAATACTCTTCCCTGCAAAATAAAACCTAGATTTGGGGAAAAAATGCATCCTTAGAGGCATTACTGATTTCTCAAGAGATAAAGGATGTTTCCAAAGGTGTCTCCATCCATTAAAAAAAAACAAATGTGAGCTGCAAATATAGCAACCAGGTAGGGTGGAGCTGCCCGGAAGACAAAAGCCAATAGCTGCACTGAATCAGGATCACTAACAAAATGAAGGGTGTATATAAACAAAATACCGTATTTTTTACACGAATAGCACATGCTTTCTCTATTTCCAATTTCATAAGCACATTATGCTAATTTGTTACAGCAACACCAAAAATTAGCATAGCAGCACTTATAAAAATACTTGCCAAAAGAACATAATTAACAAGTGAATAATTTAAACACAATTAACACACCTGGTATATGATCATATATAGATCCCAAGATTAGAGAAGCATTTTCTTCCGAGCATTAAAAAACTGATCATAATTCTAGACTGCAAAGCTTGCTGCAACACATTTTATAAATGGGTACCATAAAGGCCACATTGGCTAAAACCAGTAAGAGATAGAGTCATGCACAGTACAATGTCTCTTTGAGCAATATCTGTTGTCTCATGAAGTTATGATAGAGTTCAGAAATCCCAGCTGGATAATGGGATGAAACCAACATTACAGGACGTACTGAACACAACAGCTTCTTGCATGCAACAAAAGTACCTCATGTCTGGTGTACAGGGTGATTGTGCTGCACATAGTGGTACAGTACATGCATAACCTGTAATACATAGGTCATGATATTCATAAAAAATGCTTATGTTACTAGATTATGTAAGTACTGTAATTTTTTGAATTGTTCTTTAGAGGAAGCTTTTTTTTTAGATGAAGGCTTATGGAGCAAATTGGTTTCTCATTGAACGATTAGTATATGTATTGTTTTGTGACTTTGATTGCCTAAGTCACATGTCAACACTCTCCTTTTCTCAAACTGGGGTTCCCCATTACCAGCCTTTCTATTCCCTTCTGCCTTCTCGTCCTTGTCCCTGGGCTGCTATGCCCATTTAGTCTAGTTTTGTTTTATGGCCTCGTCTAATCTTTGGCTGAACGGTAAACTTCTGGTGTGGCTTCAGTGCTGAGTTGAAAGGGTATCTGGGAGCCATACTGTCAAGATTTTTCCAGTCTCTGTCAGACCAGTAACTGATTATTTTTTGTGAGTTTGAACTTTGTTCTACACTTTTCTCCAGCTCTGTTTGGGACCCTCCTACTGTGACTCCTGTCAGAGCAGTTGATGCTGGTAGCCTGGCACCATCTATTTGTGCTGGTGTATTGTACTTTCCATCATACTATAATATGAACTTTTCCTACTTACAAATAAAAAGTTTGTTATGTGACAATGTATGCATCAACTCTTAGGCAGCAGCATCCTTATATGATTGTACACTAAAAACACTCTTCTAAACAAGTCAAGAGACCAAATCAGATTGGTTATTGAATTACTTAGATCTAAGCAGTCATGAAAACAATACATACCAAAACTTGTAGAATGCAGCTAAAGAAGAACTTGGTGGGTAATATATACTCATAGGTGTTTATTTAGAAAAGAAGCCTAGAATGTAATAATCTTAGTATGTAATTTAAGAAATGAGAAACATAATAACAGAATAAATACAAGAAAGGGAAATAGTTAATGAAGGTAAACATACAAATCGATGAAATAGAAATCACAGATAAGATAGAAAGAGTCAAGAAAGCTAAAGCTCCAAATTAAATCTTTGAGAAGGCTAATAAAACTGATAAACTCTGGCAATATTGATGGGGTGGGGGGTGCAGACGGGAAGCACAATTTGACAATATTATCTATGTGGCAGTAATTAAAAAAAGAAGAAATTCTGAATGACTTTAAGCCAACACATGTGGAAATATAGAAGAAATGGAAAAATTGCTATGAAAAATACAACTTAAGACTGGCTCTAGAGAGACTATGAAGCCTTAATAGTCATATCATCATACAATAAGTTGAAGCAGTAGTTAAAACTCTTCACATGAAGAAAACAGCAAGCCTACATACAGTTAGTTACTGGTGAATTTTACCATATTTTCAAAAAACAGATAATTTCAGTCTTAAAGAAGTTCTTCTACAAAATAGAACAAAAAGGGATGCCAGAATAATCTTAATAAGAAAATCAGACAAGGATAGTGCAAGAAAGTAAAATGAAAGCACCAAGTTACACAACACTCTTAAATGAAATATCAGTAACCTAAAATCACCAGGGTTTTTGTTTGTTTGTTTCTTTTGTTTTGCTTTAAAAGAGAAAATGCAAGGGGATTGACTGACAGAGGAAATGAGGGAATATTTTAGAGTGATGGATACTTGTGATGCATTGATTGTGGTGATGGTTACATGACTAGATGTCCTGGAATAAATTTTGTCTCTCAGAAATACATGTTGCAAACTGTAAGCTGTTTGAGTGTGGTTATTATCCTACTGGAGAATAGGTTGTCTTTGTCACACTAATGTAACACCATTAGTGTAAGATGTGTCTTGAGGCAATCTCTTTTGATACATAAAACAGATTCAAAAAGCAAGCAACCAGATGAGAAATGGGGTAAAATGGATGCTAAACACATGGAGATCTCCAAGAAAACAGAAAGCAGAAGTTGAAGAGATAAAGGTCTTCACCTTCCTCCATACCTGACACAGAGAAAGTCTTCCACTAGAGCCAGTGGTCTGAATTTGGACTTCCAACCCCCTAAACCATCAGAAAATGAATTTCTGTTTGTTAAAGCCATTTGCATATGGTATCTTTGTTATAGCAGCACTTGATAATTAAAGCAGAATTTGGTACCAGAAGTGGGATGCTACCAAAATGTGGATGATACCAAAAATGGGGAAGCAGTTTTGGAACTGGGTAACGGGGTGAAAGCTGGAAGAGTTTTAAGGTGCCTAACAGTAAAAGGGAGCCATGATGTACAGTGTTTAAGAGCTCAGCTGCAAACCAAAGGTGAGCAGTTTGAATCTACCAGTTTCTCTTTGGAAACACTACAGAGATGTCCTATAGGGCGTTATGAGTTGGGATCAACTTGATGGCCACAGGTTTTAATTTTAATAATAAAATCCTAGAATGCCTTGGAAAGACTAAGACTGCTGATAGAATTAAAAACACCAAAAACAATTTTGATGGGGTCTTTCAGAAGGAGGTAAGGAGAGCTATAAAGGATATTAACATCTCAGAGAATTTATATGGTACCAGCAACAAAATGTTGCTGGACATGTGGAGGTTAAATACGCTTCTGGTGAGGCTTTAAAAGAAAATCATGAACATTCCATTGGATGATAGAGGAAGGGTGTTGCTTTTTTGGAAGTAGCAAAGAACTTATCTAAACTATGGTCAAATGTTTGTAAGTGATGAACTTGTATATCTGACTTAAGAGATTTCTAAGTACGATCTTATAGCAGACGTATGGTTTTTGCTTGTTGCTTCTAGTAAAATGTAAGAGAAAAGAGATGGACTTAAAAACGTGTAGTGCAATGTGAAAACAGAACTTAAAGTTTTGGAAAATTCTGTTGTGCAAATTAAGGACACATGTCCTAGAATGTTCATCAAGGACATGGCTACAATCTTTTGTTAAAGAGTAAGCCTGGCACTGATGAATCTAATCAACTACCATAGCAGACAATCCATCATTTTAGACTGAAAGAGAAAGGGAAAGAACGCAAGGAAAGAATGCTGTCTGCCGCTCGGAATTCCACAGGCAGGAAATGAGTCAAAGGAGTTACATCTGTAGTCTTCCAAGAGAAGAAAAGGACTATCTTTGAGCAGTTTGGAGATCAGCAAAACTGTTCGAAAGAGCACAGGTATCAGGGCCTTGTCCGTTTCAAAGGGTGGGGTCACAGTATCCTGGATCTTAAAGGGTAGAACCACAGCCTCCAAGATTTCAAAAGCTGGATCTTCACAAACTTGGTGCCAGTGTGTGGGGCTGCTATTTAGTTGTGCCAGGAGTGTGGGGCCACTATTCAAAGCTGAGGGAGTGAGGATGCTATGTCCAAGGGACAGAAGAATGGGGCCTTTTGGGTCCAAGGGAGGGATTGCCACTCAGATGGACAAGGAGAATGTGGCTTCCCAAAGCTGAGAGAGCCTAATTGTCATCTCGGGGAGACTGAAAAGTGGAGGTGAAATCAAGTGGTGAGGGGATTCCACCCAGAATCCGAAGCATACCGGTGTTCAGTCTGGAAGGCAGGCTTTTGTCTAGATGCTCTCAGAGAACAGAAGATTATTTTTAAGCCTTGAGAACTAATGTAGTTTATTCTGCTGGATCTTGGACTTGTTTGATGCCATTATCTTTTTTTCTTTCTAATTTCTCCCATTTGTAATGGAAATATCTACCTTGGGCCCATTCCACCATTGTACTTTGGAGATGGATAACTTGCAGTCTAGATTTCATAGGTTCACAGATGGAAAGGAATTTTGCTCCAGAACTGAATACACCTGAAGTCTCATCCATATTTGATTTAGATGATTCAGATGATGAATTTTAGATTTGGAATTAAGACTTTTGGGATGATGTGATGGGGTAAATGTGTTTCACATCTGGCAAAGACATGAATTTGGGGGACCCAGAGTGGAATGTTATGGATTAAATTGTGTCCCCCAAAAATATGTGTTGTAAATTCTAACCTTTATGTCTGTGGTTATAATCTCATTGGGAGTGAGTTGTCTTTATTACATTAATAAAGCTGGATTAGTGTGGGCTATGTCTTGGGTTAACCTCTTTTCAGACATAAAAGAGCATCCGCAAGCAAGCAGAGGAGAAATGGGGTAAGATAGACGTCAAGACACGTGGAGATCTCCAAGGAAGCAGCAAACAGAAGTTGAAGAGGCAAGGATCTTCTTCCACAGCCAACAGAGACAGAAAGTCTTCCACTAGAGCCAGTACTCTGAATTTGCACTGCTAGCCTCCTAAATTATGAGAAAATTAATTTCTGTTTGTTAAAGTTATGTACGTGCGGTATCTTTGTTATAGTAGCATCAGATAACTAAGATGTCATCTATTTGTCAAAATTCATCCAACTGTACACTTTTAAAAGGTGAATTTTATAGCATGTAAACTATGATTCAATATACCAGTTATTTAAAAAGAGATTTTGTAGAATTCAATGCTTATTTTTACAATAAAAATATGAATAAAAGAAAACATCCTTAGCTTGATAGACTATTTGCCAAAATTTGCATCAACATCATTCTTAACGGGGAATATTAGAAGCATTAATTTTAAAATAAGAAAGAATAAAAAGATGTCCAGTATTAAGGCCTCTACCCATCATGGTATTGGAGATTCTAGCTAACATAGTGAGATAGTGGAAGGCAACTACAGACATAAGAATGGGGAAAGGAGAAACTAAATTGAAATTTTCAGAAAATATTGTCTGCAATAAACTCCAGGGCATGATATTAGAAAAGATATGAGAATTTAACAAGGTGATTGAAATGATATATATATGTATTTAATGTACCAGCAATAAACAAAACAATTTGAAAAGGGAAAAGATTTGTAGCAGCAATGGCAACAACAAAATAACATACTTGAAGGATAAATCTAGCAAAAAAAGGGACAAGACTTCTATGTGGACATTTTAAAATTGTCTTGGAAGAAAGAAGACTTAAATCAGTGCAGAGATTTTCTGTGTTGATGACTAGAATGATTCACTGTCATAAAGATGTCTTCAAACTGATTGAGTCCATGCAGTTTCAGTCACACTTCCAGCAGGTTTGGAACTTGATAAGCTGATTTAAAAATGCTTATGTAAGAGCTAAGAGCTAAGAAAAAGCAAAACATTACTCGAGAAGACGACATTGGGATCTTTGTTCAGTCATCATCAAGACGTATTATAAAGCTAGCTATAAGAATAGGCATGTAATTAAATAGGTTACTAGATAAATACACAGAACCCAGAAATAAACCGACACATATGGAACTTCGACACATGACATAGGTAGCATTATAAATCAGTGCAGGAAGGAGGTACTACTATTCAATAAATGTTGCTGAGGCAGTTGCCTACTCATATACAAAAAAAGTTAAATTGGATTTCTAACCTATTCCATACATAAAATCAATTTCTAGATGTATTGTAATATCAAATGCAAAATCTCCAAATTAAAAAATTTAAATAAAATGTAAAGAATAACTTTCTGAATTTGGGATAAGAAGGAATGTCTTAAGATAAAACTTCAGCCATAAAAGAAAAGATTGGTTTTATTCATTTTTGAAATTTCACAGTAAACAGACAAAATATTGATGTTGTCAAGGAGTTCACTTTACTTGGACCCACAATCAATGCTCTTGGATGTAGCAGCCAAGAGATCAGACGACATGCTTCACTAGGCAAATTTACTGCAGAAGTCCTCTGTAAAGTTTTATAAAGCAAAAATGGCATTTTGCACCTGACCTAAGACATGATATATTCAGTTGTCTTAGATGTATGCAAAAACTAGACAATGAATAAGGAACACTGAAGAAGGATAAATGCCTTTGAATTATAGTGTTGACAAAAGCCAAACCAGCCAAGTGCCGTCGAGTGTTGACAAAGAACATTGAATAAATATACTGTAGCATTGACTGCCAGAAGAATGAACTAATCTCTCTTGGTAGAAAGAAGTTCAGCCAGAACAGTCGTGAGGTGCAAGAAGGGCAAGACTTACCATGAGGAACGTGTCCCTGGGGAAGGACATCATGCTTGGTAAAGTTGAAGATCATTGAAGAAGAGGAAGAGCCTTTATGACATAGATTGACACAGAGGCTGCAACAATGAGCTCAAACATAGGAAAGGTTGTGAGTATGGCACAGAAGCAGTGTTTCATTCTGTTGTGATACGAGGTCACTAGGAGTCACAACTAACTTGACTGCAACTAACAGCAACCATGTTTAAATTGAAAATTCCCTTAAGACGAAATGAAAATACAGGCTGCACTCTGGAAAAACACATTTTCATATAATATACACATAAAATGAACACAAAACTAGTATCTAGCATGTATATTTCTGAAATTCTTGTAAATCAATAAGTAAAATAATCCAGTTGTAAAATAGACAGAAGATATGAAAAAAGTGTCACAGAAGAGGGAAAAAACACACATGGCCAGTAATCACATTCAAAGATGCTCAATAACAATGCAGGAAAGGGAATCGATTTAATTAGAATAACACCAGACAACCTGCCACGGCTCAGTGAAAAGAATCTACCGGCAGGCAGATCTTCCTTCAACAAAACAAAATAAAACATAACTTTCTAATCATCAGAACTATCCAAAGCTTAACTAGCCTACTTCCCACAGAAGTTCTCCATAACTGGAAGTGATCAAGCAGTACTGGGTATTGTAGCCATAATTCCACCACTGGGTGGAAGGTTTTGCTACTAAACAACCATCAAGATCTTTATCAACTGTTCAAAGTTCAGAGATCTACACCTACCCATTTACAAAAAGCTCTCAATCATCCTCTTGAGATGATGTTTGAAACACATTATTTGGCTCTCACTTGACTCTAGGAATCTATCTGAAAACTACAGTTGCTTCTGAGAATAGTGAGCTGTAAGCAGTTAGCTTAAAACTCTGGTTGGATTTATCCAGCACTGACAAGATAGTGATTCAAAAGTCTGGAGAGAAAGAGAAAGAAATAAAAAATATATATATCACTTTTACTAACAAAATATGATCATAATAGCAGCAAAGGCATTTTTATGTCAGGAAAAGAAGTCACCCTTGCACTCTTGTATTAAAACTGAATTCACTTTGACATAATCATGTGATCCATTTGTTCTTGCGTGCACTGGGGACTTTTTGTTATTATTTTTATTTAAACATTGTGGTATTCAAAGATGTTTTGGTGTGAGAAGGCAGAGGGAATAGGTTTAGAGTGAGCACCTTTAAGATGCATTTCAGAGCTTCTTATTGGGTTATTGCTAAAGGGTGTTGGAGGCAGAGCTCTATAAGTCTCCATGTGAAGAGGTAGGGAGGCTGAAAGAAGAATGGAATTGGCTGGGCTGAGGCACAAGCAGTGCAAAGTTCCTGTGCTTGGGGTGACGATTGTCTACCTGCTGGATCCCGCCTTCATCAGATCAGATAGCTGCTCTCTCCTTAGGCGGAGCCACTCGCTTCTCCCTGCCCGGTGCTGCTGCCTCCGATGCCCTTGCAGATTCTCTGCTGGACTGCTTCCTGGACCTCTTCCTGAAGGAAGCCAGCCAAGTGAGTCTCCTTTTACTGCAATAGGGATAGAAATGCTCTCAGTTCCAGGTGTTGCTGGCAACTGTTGAACAAGCCTCATGAAGTCCATAAAACCAAAACACAAATTCAGATGAATCGTTTTAGATGTTTTCTATTTCTGTATATGGGACAGGGTCTCATACTTCTTTATGCACAGTCAAATGAAAGTCACAGTTTCTAACCAGTTGTTAGTCAAGACTATTCAAATATAGAGTAAGGGTCAGTTGAGTCTAGTGACCATTGTCAAAGGCCCAGAGACAGTGGTGATGAAGGGATGGCTTATTATTGTTCACCACAGTGAGCACGGTGGTCTAATACTCCTAGAGGCCACAGAGCCTCTGGAAATGTGACAAGAAGTCATTTTAACATCACTGCCTTGGCTTAAGGTAACAGAACTCATCAAAGTGGTGAATGCAAATATCCCCCAGCTAGTGGCAGGGGAAACCCATGCCAGGGTTAAGTGGACCCACAGCCTGTGTCAAGACATTCAAAAGAAGAAAGCATGGTGCCACAGTGGTACAACACTAGCATTTTGCTTTCCCAGACAGGGTCTGTTCTGAGCTCCCACAAAGGAAAGCTGTCACCTGTGATGCTAGCTTCTTGTAGGGTCTGGAGCCTACCACACTATAGTTATAGCTGCAAGTCCCGCAAGTCAAGGAAGAAAGAGGTGTTTATACCTTTTGTAAACCCCCACCTCTCTTAGTCCTCTGAGCGATGTATTCTTGCTCTTCCTGCCTAGAAATCCATTGTCCCAGTTATCAAATATTACTATAACAGAAATATCATGTATATGGATGGCTTTAACAACAAGCAATTCAGTCTCTCATGATCTACTAGGATCAAGTCCAAATTCAGGGCCTTATCTCCAGGGGAAAGCTTTTCTCTCTGTAAGTTCTGGAGGCAAGTCCTTAGTATCAATCGTCTCTTGGTTGAGAAACATACAAACCCTGGGTCTAAGGGACGCACTCTGCTCATGGTACTACCTTCCTGATGGTACAAGGTCCCCACTCTCTGCTCATTTCCATTGTTTTTGAACAGGTCATACTCCAGGACAACTTCCTTTACATTAGATCAAGGATGCAACTTTAGTAAGGGTATTACAATCTCAACCTAATCTACTTTAGCATTACCTAATTTTGCCTCATTAACCACAGGCAGAGATTAGAATTTACAACAGAGGAAAATTATAACCACAAAATGGAAGACAACTACACAATAATGGGAATCATGACTTAACCGAGTCGACAAGTGTTTTTGGAGGACACGTTTCCATACATGACACCATCCCTCTCTTGGATCCGTTTGCATGGTTCCCACTCATCCTTTAAAGTGAATCTCAGGTGTTATCCTAGATCATTGCTTCCAAGTCTCAGTGTCTACAACATCTTGTGTTCTATCACTGTGTTATGGGTCTGACAATTAAGTTCAGGAACTCATCCTAGAAAAAGTGCTACATATCTCAATTGCTGATTGTTATTACAGTCACCTTCAAAGTAACCCCTGGGAAACTGTGCACCAACACCAGTGCCTAGTCCACCCCCCAAAGCAATTTTGGAACTCTTTTTATGGAATGGCCAGCAAAGCTGTTGTTGTATTACCCTTGGTGTACTGAATGTCATCAAAATAACTTCCTTTCAATATTTCCTTTATCTTCAGATAGAGGAAAAAGTCATTAGGGGCCAGATCAGGTGAGTAGGAAGGGTAGCCTAATACAATTACTTGTTTACTGGCTAAAAGCTCCCTCACAGACTAGTAGATAATTAATTGAGTGAACCTGCCATGTTGCCACTGTTCACAATGGCCATTCCAGACAGAGTTCCAAAATTACTTTGAAGACTGGAATAGGCACTGTCATTGGTGTATAGTTTCCAACGGAGAGGTCTTAGAAGGTGACCTAGTGGTATTCAGCAATGAGGTATGTAGCCCTTAATTGTCAGACCTCCTATATACTACTTCTCTTCCACCTAGCTACTCGATGGCACTTGGCTTCGCTTCCACCTAACTTACGGGGTCCTCTGAAGTCAGGACTGTGTCCTTGTTCCACTCATCTACATAGACAGTGCTTAATATTGTTTCACGAATTAATGGCTAAAGATATGTGAACCCAAGGGACAACAAGCAGTAACAGTTACAGAGATGTGGGACAGATAATAAGGTGTCAGAAAGGAGCAGGGAGACTTTTTCCAAAGACCCCAAGACCAACTGCTTCCATCCAAGACAAGGATGGAAAGAAGGTGGGGTCCCAGTAATGGCTATTAGAATTGAACACACAGGATGACAGCTAGTTTAATGGCAATTTCCATGACAATGGTGATGAGGACATGTTTTAAGTTATGATGGCATCAAAACAGCATAGTGGTTCCCTGAGATAGCCGACTACTGCAGTGCCTCAGAGATGCTTCCAGAACAGCACAAACAGGAACCCTAGTTGCCCTATGTTCTGTTGTCAGCTATAGGGTAGCAGTGTCCAATTGTCATGAATTGCATTGTGTCTCCCAAAATATATGTGTACCAGCTTGGTTAGGCCATGATTCCTGGTACTGTGTGATATTCCTATATGTTGTAAATGCTGCCTGTATGATGTTAATGAGGGAGGATGGGTGTTGGTTTTGTTAGTGAGGCAAGACTCCATCTATATGATTGTATTGTGCCTTGAGACAATCTCCTGGGATATAGTACAAAAGGAGGCATGCGGAGAGTGAGAAGCCTCATGCCACCAAGCAAGCAGTGCAAGAAGAGTGTGCCCTTCAGAAGCTCCCAGTCCAGAGGAAGACTGACGACAAAGACTTTCCTCCAGAGCCAACAGAGATAGGCTTTCCCTGGAGCTGATGCCCTGAATTTGGGCTTTTAGCCTACTTTTCAGTGAGAAAATAAATTTCTTTGCTAAAGCCATGCACTTGTGGTTATTTCTATTATAGCAGCACTAGATGACTAAGACACCAATCAACCATGAAGATAGGCATTGTGATAGGGAGGGGATCTTAAGGTGAAAAAGCAACAGGTGGAATCTGGCACTACTTCTAGTCAGTCAAGTTGCCATATGTGCAGAAAAACTCATAATTGCTGCCAAAGTAAATTCCACATATAGAAGAATAGTAGTGGTAGATATTGTATCATTTTAAATATTATTGTCAAGCCCCAAATTAAAATGACTGTAACACTAAGCAAGAAGTTATACGTGAGTGAAGCAGCTGACTGTTCGTAGCCAAAATAGTTCCATTGTAAAATGAAATGAATGGGAGCAAGTGGAAACCAGATACCCTAGGCAGGACTTGGTCATCAAAGAGCTGTGGGAATCCTCCATTTGACCAGCTAATATGTCTCACTTCAGACAAAGGATACACAGATTTGTATCAAGGAATGACTGATCAGCTTGCGTTACACTTGTTCTCCTGTTTCTGTCACTGTGACACCAAGAGGATCTTGCTGAGAGGAATAGTAAGGAAACTGAAGGGGATATTATTCAAATTTATGCACCATCTGCTAATGCAAAAGAAGAATAAACTGAAGACTTTTTTTTGTTTTTTTTTTTTTACTAACTTCTGCAGTCTAAAATTGATCAAATACGTGATCGAGATACATTGACAGTTACTGGTGATTGGAATGCAAAAATTGAAAACAAAGAAAGATGGTGCTATGGATTGAATTGTGTCCCCCCCAAAAATACATACCAACTTGGTTAGGTCAAGATTCCCAGTATTGGAGTGGTTATCCTCCATTTTGTGATTATAATTTTCCATGTGTTGTAAATCCTAGACTGTGCCGGTGGTTAATGAGGCAAGGTAAGGTTATGTTGTAGATGATTAGGGTGGGATTGTAATACCCTTAACTAGGTAAGGTAACATCCATAATGCAGTATAAAGGGAATGTCCATGGATATGGCCTGCAGCACCTGTTGTCTCTCAAAAAATAAAAGGAAAGGAAAGTGAGCAGGAACAGAGCATGTCCTCTGGACCCAGGACTTTTACACAGAGAAGCTTCTAGTCCAGAGGAAGATCGAAGACGAGGACTTTTCTCCAGAACCAACAAAGAAAGTCTTCCCCTGCGACTGACACTCTGAATTTGAACATCTAGTGTACTAGACTGAGAAAATAAATTTATCTTCATTAAAGCAAAGAGGATATGTCTGGTATTTCTGTTATAGCAACACTAGATAACCAGGACAGCTGGAAGCTGGAAAATATGCCCTTTTTAGAAATGGTATCACAGATTACATGATAGAATTTTGCAAGAACAATGATTTCTTCATTGCAAACACCTTTTTTTTTTTTCTATAACAGAAACACTAACTATGCACATGGACCTTGCCAGATGGAATACAAAGAATCGACAGCACCAATCAGAACAGGGCCAAGGACCAACTGTGGAACAGATCATCAATTTCTCATATGCATGTTCAAGTTGAATCTGAAGAAAATTAAAACAACTCTGTGAGAGACAAAGTATAATCTTGAGTATATTCCAGCTGAATTTAGAGACCATCTCAAGAATAGATTTGATGCATTTAACAGTAAACAGAAGCCCAGACAAGCTGTAGCATTACATCAAGGACATCATTCATGAAGAAACCAAGAGGTCATTAAAAAGACAGGAAAGAAAGACCAAAATGGATGTCAAAAGAGAAACTTGGTTTTGAAAGCAAAGTAGCTAAAGCTAATGGAACAAATAATAAAGAGTTGAACAGAGGATTTCAAAAGCAATGCTTGAGAAGATAAAATACTAGAATAAAATGTGCAAAGACCACAAGTTAGAAAATCAAAAGGGAAAAACATGTTTGGCATTTCACAGATTAGGAGAACAGAACTGAAGAAAAAAAATTAAACCTCAAGTTCCAATATTGAAGGATTCTATGGCAAAATCCATCACTCGTTTTTCAGTTTGTCATAGCGAGTGCTGCTGTAATGTGGAAACTACACAACTGGTATTCCAAATATGAGTAGGGTATTGTATGGTGGACAGCAGAGCTTTCAGATTAAGATAGACTAAGAAGGAGGAGTTGTCAGTCCACCTCAAAAAATTTGACTAGTGAAAACTGTTTGAGGAACAGTGAAACACTTTCTGATAGAGTGCCTGAAAAGGAGCCCTTCAGGTTGGAAGGCACTCAGAATACAACGGGGGAATAGCTGCCTCCTTAAAGCAGAGTCATACTTGACAATGTAGTTAGACTAAAGCTTTCAGGACCTTCATTTGCTGATCTGGCGCAACTCAAAACAAAAAGAAACAGCTGCAAATGTCTGCTACTAATTGGAAGTTGGACTGTATGAAGAATGACTCTGGGATAAATTGGAAGGCCTCAAAAATGAAACAGAATGCATAATAATCCATAACCTAGTCATTAGTGAGCTGAAATGGACTGGTATTGGCCATTTTGAATCAAACAACCATATACAGCTATGCTGAGAATGGCAGATTGAAGAGGAATGATGTCACATTCAGCGTAAAAGAGAACATTTCAAGATCTATCCTGAAGTGGAATGCTGTCAGTGATAGGATGATATCCAAATGCCTACAAAGAAGACCAAGTATTCAAAGTTACACACCAATCACTAATGCCAAAACTAAAAAAAAATGGAAGTTTTTTCCAACTTCAGCAATCTGAAATTGATCAAACATGAAATCAGTGTGCATTCATCATTGCTGGTGATTAGAATGTAAAAAATGGAAACAAAGAAAAAGGATAGTAGTTGCAAAACACAGCCTTGGTGATAGAAAAAACAGCAGAGCCCTCATGGCAGAATTTTGCAAGGCCAACAATTTAGTCATTGCAAATACCTTGTTCCATACCATAAAAGAGGACTGTACACATCACCAGATGGAACACATAGGAAGCAAACAGATGACATCTGTGGAGAGGGATGATGGAGTGGGTGATCAACATCATCAGTCAGAACAAGGCCAAAGGCTGACTGACTTATAACCAAGTTAATCTGGAAGCTAAAGAAAATGAAAACAATTTCTTGGGAGCCGAAGTATGACTGTGAGCATACCCCACCTGAATGTGAGACCAGATCAAAGATATGAATTGAATCTTAATGGCTGAAGAGGAAGCAAGTTGTGAGATAACACCAAGAACATTATACATGAAGAAAGTGAGAGTCATTAAAAAGACAGGAAAAAAGGAAAGACCAGATGGATGCCAGAAGAGATTCCGAAACTGAAGAAATGATGAAGAAAAGAGCTAAATAGAAAATTTCAAAGGGCAGCTTGAGAAGAAAAAGTAAAGTATTACGATGAAATGTGTAGAAACCTGGATTTAAGAGATGTGGAACCAGAGATATCATTGCTGATGTCAGACAGATCTTGGCTGAAAGCAGAATACCAGAACAATGTTTACCTATTTACCTTTCACTGACTATGCAAAGACATTTGATTGTGTGGATCATACTAAATTATTGCTAACATTCTAGAGAATGGGAATTCCAGAACACTTAGTACGCTCTTGAGGAATCTGTATATGAATCAAGAGGCAGCTGTGTGAGCAGAACAAGGGGACACTGCTTGCTTTAAAATCAGGAAAGGAGTGAGTGAGGGTTGTATCCTTTCACCATACTTTTTCAATCTGTATGCTGAGCAAATAACCTGAGAAGCTGGATTATATGAAGAAGAATGAGGCGTCAGGATTGCAGGACAACTCATGAACAACCTGCAATAATACACTGGTGGCACCACCTTACTTGCTTGAAGTGAAGAAGACTGGAAACACTGATGAAGATCAAGGACCATAGCCTTTTGTATGGATTGCACCGCAATATCAAGAAAACAAAAATCCTCACAACTAGACCAGTGAGCAACATTTTCATAAATGGAGAAAGGATTGAGGTTGCCAAGGATCTCATTTTACTTGGGTCCACAATCAACACTCACGGAAGCAGCAGTCAAGAAATTGAAAGACACATTGCACTGGGAAAATGTGCTGCAAAGAATCTCTTTAAAGTATTGAAGATTATAGATGTCACCTTGAAGACTAAGGAGTGACTGACCCAAGCCATGATGTTTTCAGTCACATCATATGCATGTGAGAGCTGGACAATGAACAAGTAAGAGAGAAGAAGAGTTGATACCTTTGAATTGTAGTGTTAAAGAAGAATGTTGAATGTACCATGGACCATCAAAAGAACAAACAAATCTGTTCTGGAAGAAGTACAACCAGAGTGCTCCTTGGAAGCAAAGATGGCAAGACTGTGTCTTACATACTTCAGACATGTTGTCAGGAGGGATCAGTCCCTGGAGAAGGACATCATGTTTGGCAGAGTGGAGGGTCAGTGAAAAAGAGGAAGACCCTCAATGAGATGGATTGAGTGGGTGGTCACAACAATGGGCTTAAGCATAAAAACAATTGTGGACATGGTGCAAGACTAGGTAGTCCTTTGTTCTGTTGTTCATAGGGTCCCTATGAATTGGAGCTGACTTGGTGGCACCTAACCACCACAACAGGAGACCAGGAAGGAAGAACATACTTGGTATTTCTCAAGTTCAAAAAACTGCAGAAAAATTTCACTTCTCAATACTCAATCCTTGATACTGGAGGATTCTATAGACAGAAAGATGAATGACACAAGAAACATCAGAACAAGATAGAATGAATACACAGTCACTGTACCAAAAATAACTGGTCAATGTTCAACCATTTCAGGAGGCAGAACATGATCAAGAACCAATGGTACTGATGACTGAAGGCACTGGTAAAAAAAAACAAGGCTCTGGCAATTTATGGAGTATCAGTTGAAATGTTTCTGCAAATTGATGCAGTGCTGGAGGTACCCACTTGTCTATGTCAAGAAACTTGGAAGACAACTACCTGGCCAAGCAACTGGAAGAGAGCTGTATTTGTGCCTGTCTTAGTCATCTAGTGCTGCTATAACAGAAGTACTTAAGTGGCTGGCTTTTACAAAGAGAAACTTATTCTCTCACAATATACTAGGTTACAAGTCCAAATTCAAAGCATCAGTTCCAGAGGAAAGCTTTCTCCATCAGCTCTGGAGGAAGGTCTTTGCTATCAATCTTCTCCTGGACTAGGAGTTTCTCCACGCAGGACCCCTGGATCCAAAAGATGCAGTCTGCTCCCGGCACTCCTCTGTTGGTGGTAGGAGTTTCCATCTCATTAACGTCATAAAGGAAGGATTTACAACACATAAAGGAATCACATCAGATGAAAAAATGGTGGACAATCACACTACACTGAGAGTCAAGGCCTAGCCAAACTGATACACATATTTTCAGAGGACACAAGTCAATCCATGACAGTGTCCATTGCAAAGAAAGGTGATCCAACAGAAAGTGGACATTATTGAATAATATTAACATCACACATAAGCAAAATTTTACTAAACAGCATTCAAAAGAGGTTGCAGCAATATGCTGACATGGAACAGCCAGAAATTCAAGCTGGATTCAGAAGAGGATGTGAAATTAGGGTTATCATTCCTCAAGTCAGAAAGCTTTTGGATGAAAACAGAAAATACCAGAAAGATGTTTACCTGTATTATATTGATGATGCAAATATTATGGATAGCACTGAGAATAGGAATCCCAGAACACTTAATTGTACTCATGCAGAATGTGTAGTTGTCTCAATGAAGAGGCAATTGTTCAGACAGAACAAGGGTATATTGTGTGGGTCAAAGTCAGGAAAGGTGTGCATCAGGGTTGTAGCCGTCCACCGTACTTATTCAATCCATATGCTGAGCAAATAATCTGAGAAGCTGGACTATATGAAGAAAAATGAGGCACAGAATTTGAGGAAGTCTCTTTAATAACCTGCATTATGCAGATGACATGACCTTGTTTACTGAAAGTGAAGAGGACTTGAGGCTCTTACTGATGATGATCAAAGACTACAGCCTTCAGTACGGATTAGACCTCAATATAAAGAAAACAAAACTCCTCACAAATGGACCAATGAGCACCATTGTAAACTGATAAAATATTGAAGTTGTCAAGGATTTCATTTTACTTGAATCAGCAATCAATGCCTATGGAGGCTGCAGTCAAAAAACCAAAGGATGCATTGAGTTGGGCAAATTTGCAGCAAAAATATCTTTTTTTAAAGTATTAAAGAACAAAGATGTCATTTGAAGGGCTAAGATGAGCCTTAGCCAAGCTATGCTATCCAATTGCCACATGCGCATGTGAAAGTTGGAAAATGAATAAGGCAAACCAAAAATGAATCAATGTATTTAAGTTAGTTTTGGTGAAGAATACTGAATATATCATGGATGCCAGAGGAATAAACAAATTTGTGTTGACGGTGGAGTAGTTAAATGCTGTTAATTGAAAAGTTGGTGGTTTGAACCCACCAGCTAATCCTTGGGAAGAAGATGCGGCAGTCAGCTTTCCTAAAGATTGCAGAGTGAGAAGCCCTGTGGGGCAGTTCTGCTTTGCCCTAAAAGGTCACCGTAAGTTGATATCACCTGAATGGTGGCTGGTTATGGCCAGGAGGATGAACACACCTGTCTTGGGAGGACAGCTGGAAAACTCCTTATCAGTGAGGGTGGAGAGACTTTGTCTCATGTACTTTGGACATGTTATCAGGAGGGAGCAGTATCTAACGACGGACACCAGAGTTGGTAGAGGGTAAGTGAAAAAGAGGAAGACCCTCAACGAGTCTGATTGACTCAGAGGTTGCAGCAGTGGGCTCACACATAGCAAGGATGTCCCAATGGCCCGGGACCAGGCAGCGTTTTGTTCTGTTGTACACAGGGTTGCTGTGAACTGGAATTGACTCCATGGCACCTAACATTTGTTATAGAAGCTAGTTTTGCCTTAACTAATATATCTGGTCAGCCCAGAGAAAACAAAGCTTTTTTATTCTTAGAAGAATAAAAGTCAAGAAATAGTTGTAAATATAGTTTATACACATTTTTCTGTCACATTTTTATTGTTTGTCTTAGTTATCTAGTGCTGCTGTAATGGAAATACCCCATGTGGATGGTTTTAACAAAGAGAAGTTTATTCTCTCACAGTCTAGTAGGCTACAGGTCCAAATTGAGGGCATCAGCTCCAGGGGCTGCCTTTCTCTCTCTGTTGGCTCTGCAGGGAGGTCCTCATCCTCAGTCTTCCCTTGGTCTGGGAGCACCTCAGCTCAGGAACCTCAGATCCATGGGATGTGCTCTGCTTCTGGCACTGGTTCCTTGGTGGTATGAGGTTCCTTGTGCCTCTGTTCATTTGCCTTTTCTTCTATCTTTTGTAGGATAAAAGGTGGTGCAGGGAAACTCCCTTTATATTAGATCAGGGAGGTGACCTTATGTAGGATGTTACAGTCCCATCCTAATTCTCTTTAATATATGCAGTCTAGCCCTATTAACCACAAGTAGATATTAGGATTTACAACATAGGAAAATCACAAGAGAGAGGACAACTCCACAATACTGGGAATCCTGGGTCAGCCAAATTGCTATACACATTTTTGGAGGGACACAGTTCAACCTATGACGTTATTCTTTATTTCACATCTTGACACTCATTTAAGACTGGAACTGGCAAGATAATATTAAAAAGCCTTTTTTTCAGCAGAAGACCTTAGTAAGTGGCTCCCAGAAACAGGAGATATTCTTAGGGGCAACTGGGTTCTCACAAGAAGGAATTGGCTACCTTGTACCTTCCAAGAAGATCCAGAAGACCTCAAGGGGAGAAGAGACAGATTGCTTCCAAGCAGAACACTTCATTCACACACATGCGGTAATCAAGGCTGCTGAACTCAGGGAGGAATGCTTACCCATTAGCACTGTTGCCTTTGCCTCAGGTATGGGAAGGCCTCGTACCAAGGCTGGAACACTTACAACGTGGAGACTGGCACACGCAGAGACTTTCCCACCAGTAAGGAGAAATAGGCCCTGTCTGGAGAAGCTCTGAAAGATCAGGCATCAAAGGCCAACCATGAAAATCCTGCTCAACCCCACACTCCCAATGCCCACAGCAATAGAGAGGGTCTGGAGTACAGCCCCCTCTCCCTTCTTATACAGGCCACCCTCAGTGGGATTCCTTTGATGGTATCGTTCCACCTTCCAGGGCTGTCCTTTATGCCTTCTGTAAACCTTATTGTGCAGGGTTATTATCTATATTATATGTATTTTATATGTTAATTGTATGTTGTATATGTATGCATGTACATTAAACCTATTTCTGTCAAGTTGATTCCCACCCACAGTGACCCTATAGGACAGAGTAGAACTGCTCCTAAGGTTTCCCAGGAACAGCTGGTGGACTTGAACTGCCAAATTTTGGATTAGCAGCCAAGCTCTTAACCACTACACCACCAGGGCTTCTCATATACATTATATGTATGTATGTATTTATATATATATATATATGTATATGTATATGTGTTTATACACGAGGTCTGACAATTAAGTCTGCAAACTTAATTGTTTTAAGTGCTACATACCTCATTGCTGAATGTCACTACGGGCACCTTTGAAGTATTCCCCTTGGGAAGCTATGCACTTATCCAGAGACTAGTTCACCCTTCAAAGCAACCTTGGAACATTTTCCAGAATGCCCATTGTGCATGCTGACATGGTGGGAAGTTCACGAACTTAACTGTGTAGTTGTCTGTGACAGAGATTTTAGCCAGTAAACAAAAAATTGTATTAGAACAACCTCCCTACTCACTTGACCAGGCCCCCAATGACTTTTTTCTTCACCCCAAAATGAAGCATTAAAGGAAGACATTTGGATGACACTCAGAACATCAAGGGTAGGTAATATGATGACAGCTCTGATGGTCATTCCAGAAAGAGTTCCAGAACTGCTTTGAAGGGTGGGCTAGGCAATGGCATCCATGTATAGCTTCTCAATGGGCGTGATTTGAAGGTGATCATAGTGATAGTCAGCTATGAGGTATGTAGCACTTTTTCTAGGATAAGTTTATGAACTTAATTGGCCATCCCTGTATGTATATGTAATCATATATATGCATGCATGTATATATGTAGATGTGTAGGTACATATATGTGTATATATTTGTGTGTGTGTATGCAATCCCAGGGTGGTACAAATGCTTAATGTGCTTGGCTGCTAAGTGTACAACTGGAGGTTCAAGTCCACCCAGAGGTTCCTCAGAAGAAAGGTCTGGCAATCTACTTTTGGAAAACCTGTCATTGCAAACCCTATGGAGCACAGTTCTACTCTAACAGACATGTTGTCGGCATGAGTCGGAATTGACTAGATAGGGAACTGGTAAGCAACTAAGGAAAAAAACAAGCCTTGTTGCAAGTGAACCAATTCTGACTTGTAGTGACCGTGTAGGACAGATTAGAATTACCCATAGAGATTCTGAGTTGTAGCTGATGGATTTGAACTCCCAACTTTTTGGCTAGCAGCTGAGCTCTTAACACTGAACCAACAGGGATCCAACTGGTTTTAAGTATGTATACGTGTATTTTGTGTACTACGTAATGCCAGGAAGTAGAAAGGAAATAGCATATAAGCACACAGAGGGCTTGTCAATAGCTGAGGACATCTACACCCCATTCTTCCACCTTGCACTCTAGGCTTAGATGCTCTAGCGGAGCACCCTGACTCAACTGGTCAGTGGTATCCGGTGTTCATTCAAGTGCATGTTTGTTCATTTACCAGACATTTCTTGATACTTTCCTTTGTAATTGGCATTGTGTTAGGTGCTGTGGGATATGAAGAAAGGAAGAAGCCATGGTCTATGTCCTTAAAGAAGAAAAACAGAAAATAAAACAGATGAAAGCAGTAGTTTACAACTGATTGTCAAAGTCAGTGGCAGCGACTCTCGGGCAGCTGTCCTTGGGAGGACTGCGGATTTTGGTAGAACCTAGCGATGTGACAAGGCTTTGGATGCTCTGGAGCCTGTGGTCAAGAAGGATGAAGCCTTTGGCAGTGGCTGCTCCATCTCCCCCAGGGCTGGGGTGGTGCTGATTGGCAGTGAGAAGGAGTGCCAGGATTCAACTGGCTCTTCCAAAGCACTAGGGACTGGGCTCTGGCTAACTCCAAACAGAGACAACACTTCTTTCTCCAGAGTTGGTTGGAACAACACCCCAAAGAGCAGGAAACCTTCCTTAGAGACAGGCACTCAACTGCATTTTAACAGTCAGGCCTAGCTCACTCCCTTCTTCACTTCTCTCACCCTTGGCTAATTGGCCTTGAGACCAGAAGGAAGACGAAACAATGGGCAGACTTTCCCAGGCCTGCTTGGCCAGAGGGTGCACTCAGGGGAGGCCAGCACTCCTGGTCCAGTGCTAGTGAATGAATCTGCTGTGTGTGTGTGTTTGGTGGGGGTTGGGTGGACGGGTAAGTTCTCTTGCCAATGACCAGGAATCTCTGGCAGAGATGCTGCGTATTTGGGCCACTACCACCCCTCTCTTCTTTCATCAGAAAGAAAATCAAGTGGTCTGGCTTTTCCACCGGCCACTGTGTTGTTGAATTGAAGCCAAGTTCATTCTGCCTGTCACTGTAGCTGAAAATTCAGAGACAGCATGGGGTTCAAGGAATAACTTGTTTGCAGATTTGCTAGCAATCTGGAAGACAGTGAGCCAAAAGCTGTCCCAATTTGGGTTTTTACAGCCAGAATTCAAAGGCATAGACGTTTGTCACAGAACAATAGTCAGGAGTCACAAGGTTTCATTACTTCTAACAGTGTGAGTTACCCAAAATTTCATTGTCTTTCTCTGAGGTCTTAATCAACTCTATATCCCCAGAGATAGGGAGAGGAAGAGAGAGAGGAAGGAATTCAGACCTGCTAGTCCTGTCTGAGGGGGGAAATTGAGGCAGAAGATAGAATGTAGCCTAATAACCTAAGTGACCTTTGTTAGGTCTTTACATTTACCATCAACTGGGGAGGCAAAATCAGCTTGAAATCCATCTGAGATTGAATCCTGAGGCAATTCCCTGGGCAAAGGCTTCGGTCAACACCCACAAACATGGAGAGAAAGCACCTAATGCTTCTTCCGTACAAAGACGCAGAGATGAAATGAGAAGACGGGATGAAGCAGCAGCGTTCTGACTCCATCCGGGCTCTGCAGGTAGTACAGTAAGCAGTCTTCATGTAGGCTTGAGGTGTGCTAACCCATTGCACTGGCTGGTTCCAGACCTCTGAGACAAGCTGTGCAGTCTCAGATGAGGACAGCTTTACCCCCCATCTAAACATCCTCCGAGTATAGTACCTCCTAGTCAGCCTCCAACACTAGAGCATATAGAACCTGCCTCTTGGATACATGTGCCACAGGAGCCTATCGCTTCCCACAGGGCTGAAAGCTCATTGACTAGATAGCTGGCACTAAGTCTTCTCAAACTCTTTTCCATCCTGCCCAGTCCTGAACAAACAGCATAGCCCCAGAGTTCTTGTGGACCCTACTTCCCCAATGGCCATTCCCTCTGGTGTGAGATATTTCCTTTGTGTACTCATTATGCTGCTGGAGACAGAATTGCCAAGGGTCTTAGTTGGCTAGTTTGGCTGTAACAAGAATACAAGTGGGTGGCCATAAGGTACAGAAGTTTATTTTCTCACAGTTTAGGAGGCTAGAAGTCCAAATTTGGGGAGCCCCTTTTAGAGCAAGCCTCTCTCTGTTGGCTTTAAGGGCAAATTCTTGACTCGGTCTCCCTCACCCTGACATTCCTCAGTCCCTTGAAGATCTCCACATGGCATCTACCTTTCCTCCATTTATGCTTGCTTGTCTGTGTCAATGCTACTCTTCATATACTACTCAGAAGTGATTAGATTTATGACACAACCTACCCAGATAATGGCCTCATTAACATAACAAAGCCATTCTATTTCCAGATAAGATTACATCCACACGTGTAGAGATCAGGACTCCAACGCATGTTTTGGGGGCACACATTTAATCCAGCACAGATGTCACAATCCAAGGAGTCATCTTCAGTTTGGCCAGTTTGGGAACTTAATTCCACCACTTCCTCAGAGATAAGCAAGCTGTTGGTAGCTGATCCCCTAAATAAGAACTTGATTCATTAGTAAATTAGATGAAGGGCACTCTGGAGGACAATTTCACACAAAATACTAAAATATAAAGCAAATATTCTTGATATGGAAAAAAGTAGGACAAAACTTCAAGTGTTTTCTTATTCTTGAGGAACAGTTCATCATTCTAAGGTAGCTAGATGAACTGCCCTTCTGTAGTCTGGAGACACTACTGGATAAACAGTGTGGGTTCTCAGAATTAGAAGGCTCTGACTCTGGCACAGAAGCACTGACCAGTTTTATGTAAATCCATGCAGATCATCTCCACCTATCATACCACCATTGCCTTAGCCATAACAGGGTACAAATGAATGACAACCTTCTTTACAAGCTAGTGTTTCCCAGCTCTGTACAGCATGTCACCCACATACAATAACAGCATCTGTATGCCACAGTGGGCTAAACTGATAGACGGATCCTGGCCATTCTAAGTTCTGTTCTGCTACCCTAATGTCTGAAGCAAGCAAGAATACTCTGCTCTTATGACTCATGGTTGTCCATCAGTGGGCGTTAGCAAACCTGTTGGAAAGTTGTTATGTACTATGGTCTTCTTGACTGGGTTTGAGAGACACTCTTGGTATATTTAATAGAAATAGTAAATAGTCTTAGCAGCAAACCTTCTTTCAGACTATGTTACATGTGATTCTTTCAATGCTGAGAGTTTGTTCTGGGGGAGAGGTTTGCTTTAATTTCAGCTGGTAAAATTTTTTTATTTTGGTAAAAAATACAACAAAACAGTTGCCACTTCAGCATTTTTTTAGATATCAAATTCAGTGACATTAATTAGGTTCATCATGTTGCGTGGATTTTTCTGGCCCTACTTCATCTCTCCTAAATGTGGAATGCCTTTTTGATATACTCTGGAATTTGGAGGTATCTGGAAGGAGGATGCTTTTATATTCTGCCCAGATCTCTTCATGGCTGGCACATTTATCACCCAGCTGGTAGGGGCTCACAGCTGTGTTCCTTACTGGATGAGTAGTGCCCTTAACAGGGATTTTCCTGTCCGAGAATTAAGGCACCTCGCTCCCTCCCACTCACAGCCCACCCCACCCCAGCCCCTTCCACCCCCACCCCTCCACCCCCTTCCGCTCTGCAGGTTGGCTCACAGCCAATGACTGGAGAATGCAGCATTCCAGGGGTCCATTCTCTCTGCTTCAATTGGAGATGACAATTTTGAAGGCTCATCTCAGCTCCAGAGCATCTATATGGAGGGTCAGCTTCTTCCTCCGGCCAAACGTGAAGTCACTCTCAATAAACCTTCTGCCTGTAGCTCTCTATCTCTGAGTCTCTTCCTTGGAAACCCAATCCAAGTCAGTCCATTTTAGAAATCTCCACGGCATTGTATGCAAACCCCGGTGGCATAGTGGTTAATCGCTATGTCTGCTGACCATAAAACTCTATTGGGCCTATGGAAACCCTGCAGGGTCACTATGAGTTGGAATTTACTTGATGGCAGTAGCTTTGATATGTTAAGGCACATCATGTTGTGTACTTTTTGCTGTGTAAAATGACCAGGTTTACGTAAACAAATGATATGTTGAGTGAATTGTTAAATGTTAACTGATAAAGGGTTAGCGACCAGCTAGAACTTCTGGTAAAGGGTGGTAAGTCAGAAGAAAGATCAGAGCTTCACTATGAGAAAGGAGGAGTACCAAGAGAAACGGAAACGTTACCTGTTCTCTGTGTCTTCTAGGACCTTCTCTCACTGAGCCTCTCTCTTAATCCATCATACGATCAAGTGACTGCCTAAGCTCTCTCCTACTCAGACTTGCTGTGGTTCTACATTTCTGTTTCTTTAAGGCAGTTCTCAAACTCCAGGATGCATCAAGATGTCTTGAAAACCTTATCAATAGGATTTTGTAATTTATGAAAGGCTTAAGGAGCCCCAGTGGCACATCGCTTAAGCAGTTGGCTGCTAACTGAAATGTTGGTGGTTCGAACCCCACCAGTAGCTCTGTGGGGGAAATGTCTGGCGATCTGTTTCCATAAAGATTGTAGCCTAATAAAGGGCCCTGGTGGTGCAATGCTTAAGAGTGAGGGTTGCTAACCAAAATGTCGAGTCAGAATCCAACAGCCACTCCAGAAACCCTAGAGTGCCGCTCTACTGTGCTCTATAGGGTCACTGTAAGTTTGTCATATAAAGTTAAGTCAGAATCAACTAGACTGCATAGAACCGCAACTCTGTCACATGAGGGGACTGTCACTATGAGTCAGAATGGACTTGATGGCATCCAACAAAGTTTCAAATTGCTTGTTAAAGTGTATATTGTTGAGTCCAGCCCCTGCGTTGGTGGGGCCCGAATGTTTGAATTTCTGATATTTTCCAGGTGATACAAATAGGAATGATGTTGGCCCACACTTTGAGACCCACAACTTCTTAGGTTTCTAAATTCTTTCTCATAGAAGTTTGTTCTCTCAGATGGAAGAAACAACATTTCAAATGTTATAACATAATGGTATGATTACTCTGGTAGCTTTAAAGAGTTAATTCAGTCTGTTAATTTGCTGAATGAGAAACTCACTATTAGGGGAGAGAGTTGTTAAGCAAGACAATTCCCAGATGTAAGGAAGTTAAGGAAGAGAATTCCCAGCTCATTTGAGGCCTAACTATCTCAAGCTAAATTGTATGTGAAAAAGAGGTCACTTTTTCCAAAAGATGCTGCAAAGATTATAAACTAGATAGATTTGGATTAATGGCAAACTCCCCAAAGCAAGAGGGAGAGGGAAGGAAACTGTCTTTTGCAGAGGGTTCTTCTTAAAGGCCCTTCCACTTGACCTTGATCTGAGGTGCTGACAGCATCGCTGCTGAGCTGCACTTGTAAGATCTCAGGCTCTAGCCCTCAAGGATTCTGAGCAAAGTGATATAACCCTCCCAGACAAGGCATGATCAGCACCAGCAACAGTAATCCACATAGGGCCCCACTGCTGGAAGTGTCTCTTACCTCTGGCCCGGGGCCTTGCCACCCAATGTGTTTTTACTGGACATCTCTGAGGTTTGGGAGCACAAGCCTCGGGGCACTTCCTTCTTCAGAGTGTAGTGTCTGGGATGCTGAACCAGGCTTCCCAGTTCCTATGGATTCCTCCAGGCCATGACGTAGGACTGCTGGCTAGAAGAAGGCAGACATTGTTCTCATCAAATGTTTGGTTGGAAGATGACCTAGAGTAGTCTTTTGGAACTCTCTCACTGCATGGGATCAGGAAAATCTTCAGGTAATTCTTTCCCCCGTTTCTGATAGGAATAAAATGAAAACCTAGGCATCTGACTTATTTGTAAAGTGGCTGAACTAAATTTGAAGAGCTCAAGGTAACCTCTCCCCCAGACCTGACTTTTGCTGCCTAGGAACCAGCACCATTGCTGCTAAGGCAGTAAGTTTCCTTGAGGTCAGGCTAAATAAAGTGAATACCTCATGGAAACTTATTTGTCCTCTGATGGAAACTCTTTGTTCCCAGTCTCCACTGGAGACTGACGCTCTGAGCAAGGTAACTTTTTACAGAAATAGAACACTCCTAAAATTTCCATCATGTCATTTGCTCTGTAACCAGCATAAAGCCCTCCCTGTCTTGGCCCTGTGTTTTTCAATTTTGCCTTTTAGTCAATCAGTGTATTCATGCAACTAATAACATCAAAGATTTTGCTTTACTTTGTCTCACCATTGACTGACGTCAGTCACTGTAAGCCAATCAGAATATTGTGTTTTGTACTTCCTCCGTCATCTCAATAACTGTGTGCCTCCAATTGCTCCCCCTTGGATCTGTTTGTTCCATTTGCTGAGACTCCACATTTCCCCCTCTGCGGTGTTCTTTTGGGTTGCAGCTGTCTGTTCCCTAAATGAAACTCTTCACTGTTAGCTTTAACCAGGCTTCATCATTTCTCTCTACAACATTCCCAAAGGTGGTTGACCCAACTTTACAGTTTCAGAAGGTCTTAGGACTCACAAGGACCTTGAGAAGCCACTTAGTCTAGCTCTTTTTAATGATCATTAAATCCTGTTAATCACATTGGGAATGATAATATTTTACAGTTTATGAACTACTTTCATATATATTACATTTTCCCTCATACACTATGTTCAATCTATTAGAAAGCCCTGTTGGCTCTTCTTCAGTAACAGACCTTGAATGTTGTCTTAGTCACCTGGTACTGCTCCAACAGAAAATACCGTGACTGGAAGGCTTCACAAGGAGAAACTTTATTGTCATAGTCCAGTAAGCCACAAATTCATCTATAAGTTGCAAGTCCATTCGACAAGAGAAATTATCACAGTCCAGTAGGCTGAGTCCAAATCCAGAGAGAGCACAGGAACCGCAGGGCCAAAGGGCTTGCCTATTCTTGGTTGTACTGCTTTCTTGGTGGTAGAAGGTTCTCAACTTCCTCTGCTCGTTTCTCTCTCTTATATCCCATAAGCTTGTAGCTTGAGTCCTCCCTCACTAACACAACTGTTGCCCATTCTCCATCATCAATTATCACAGAGTCAGGATTCACAACACATGGGAGGAATGGCATCGTATTGGGACTCCTAGCTGAGTCAAATCAACATGTACATTTTTGGGGGGACACAATTCACTCCATGACATGTGTCATCTACTTCTCTTCATCTTCTCTGGTATAACCTAAGCCAACATCATCTCTTACCTAGATCCCAGTGTCAGCCTCCAAACACATTTCTCCTTTTCCATTACTGCTTCCCCAACTTCCATTCCATTCTCCACATAGCAACTAGCATAATCTTTTGAAAATATAAATTGGGTTGTATTATATCCTGGTATCAAATCCTTTGATGGCTTCCTATTACACTTAGAATAACAATCCAAACTCAGCCTTGGCCTATCTGATGTGACCCTTGCAACCTTATAAACTTCACCAACCCACCCCAAACCTGTCTCTGTCACCCACTTGTTTCCAAGGAGCCCCTGTGGGTTTCCCAGGCTGTAATCTTTAAGGGAAAGAGCCTTGGTGGTGCAATGGTTACATGCTCAGCTTTTAACTGAAAGACCAGTGGTTCAAACTTGACAGCCATTCTACCTGAGAAAAAACCTGGAGATATGTTTTCATAACAATCATTGTTGTTGTCTGATCTTGAGTAGATCCCAACTAACAGCAAACCTGTAGGACAGAGTAAAAATACCCCATAGTGTTTCTTAGGCTATAATGTTTATGTGAGTAGATGATCAGGTCTCATCTCCTGTGGAGCTGCTGGGTGGCTTCAGACTGCTGAGGTTAGCAGTAAGCACTTAACCACTGCATCATCAAGGCTTCTTCTTCTGAAGATTACAGTCTGGGAAATGTTATGGGGAAGTTCTGCTTTCTCCTATGAGGTCGCTATATTTTTGAAGTGATTTGAAGGCGCCCAACAACAATTCCTGTTTCCAGACACACTGCCTTCCTCCGTGTCCAAACATACTGAGCTCCTTCCTAATCTAGAACATTTGCATCATCTGTACCATGCTTCCCCCAGATCTACCCAATCCAAAGAAATCTTCCACCCTTGTGAATGAGAGCATCCTGTTTTATTCTATTCATTGTACTTATCATTACCCAATTTGCCTGTTCATGTCTTCCCCCATAACAATGTAAGTTCCCTGAGAGACTTGGTCTGCTTCCTTCAGTGTTGTATCCCCGGGGACTAGAAAAATGGCTGGCTCATAAAACCAAAAACCAAACCCATTGCTGTGCAGTTAATTTCGACTCATTGCAACCCCATAGGACAAAGCGGAACTGTCCCATGGTGTTGGCAGACCTATCATCTTTATGGATGCAGACTGCCACATCCTTCTTCTGTGAGGCCGCCAGTGGGTTTGACTCATCTGCCTTTCATTTAGTAGCTGAGTGCTTAACCACTGCAATAAGCAGGGCTCCTTCGGCACGTAGTAGGTATTCTATAAATGTTTGCTAACCAAATTATTTAGTTCAATACTTGGCAATGATATGAGGCAGAGATTACTAGCCCCAGTTCACAGGTCTCTTTGGAGTAAGGAAGTGTACTGATTCTAGTTCAGGAACAGTCAGCTGGAGAGTGGCAAAGGAGAAACCAAGCTCGCTCTTCCACAATCAAGTACAGCGCTTGCTTGAACAATTTGTGGTATACTTTGTATAAGCATTATCCACTTGATATGCCTAGCAGAATTGTATCCAGAAAATTACAAGTGTCCCATCCCTTCTCTCTGGAAATTCTTTCTTAAGTCTACAAAATCTTCATGCTAGGACATTGGGCAAGAGGTTGTGAGTGTGAAGAAACAATTGTGATGCCTTTGTCTAGGACTCGATTCTCTTCGTTTGGTGTGTGTTTTTGCTCCACATCTGCTGTGCTCTAAACAAGCCAATTAACAACATATACAAGGAAAAATCAAATATGTTACCCTGAAGACTAAGGTACACCTGACCCAAGCTATGGCATCTTCAGTTGCATCATATGCATGTGAAACCTGGATAATAAATAAGAAAGACAGAAGAATTGACTCCTTTGAATTCTGGTGTTGGAGAAGAATATTGCATACATCACAGACTACCAAAAGAACAAACAGATGTGTCTTGGAAGAAGTATAACTAGAATGCCCCTTAGAAGCACAGATGGTGACACTACGTCTTACATACTTTGACACGTTATCAGGAGGGATCAGTCCCTGGAGAGGAACATCATGCTTGGTAGAGTGGAGGGTCAACAAAAAAGAGTGAGACTCTCAACAAGGTAGATTGACGCAGTGGTCACAACAACGAGCTCAATCATAGCAATGAATGTGGACATGGCACAGGACCAGCTAGTGTTTCGTTCTGTTGTTCATAGGGTTCCCTATGAGTCAAAACTGACTAAGTGGCACGTAACGACAAGGCAAAAAACAAAAAACAAAAAACACCTACCTACTCATTCTATCCCACTCTGTTAAAATAGCTATTCTGTGCCCTATTGTTGTCCATTTGATTCCAACTAACAGCAACCCTATATGTCAGAGTAGAACAGCCCCATAGATTTCCCGAGGCTGTAAATCTTTACAAAAGTGACTGCCATATCTTTCTCCTGAAGAGAGACTGGTGGGTCTAAACTGCCAGAGTTTTACTTAGCAGCTAAGTATTTTAAGCACTGCACCACCAGGGCTCCTACAAAGCAAATTTATCAAATCCGTTACCAATGAGTCAATTCCAACTCACAGCAACTCTAAACCAAAAAACCCAAACCTGTTGCCTTTGAGTATATTCTGACTCATCGTGACCCCATAGGACAGAGTAGAACTGCCCCAGTGAGTTTCCAAGGAGTGGGTGGTGGATTTGAACTACTGATCTTTTTTTGTCAGCAGGTATAGCTCTTCACCACCACACCACGAGGGTTTCCATAACAACCCTAAAGGCTAGATATTGATTCCATTTTGCAGTTAGGAAAATGGAGGTTCAAAAGATAAGTAAATTGCTAAGGTCACAAAACTTTTAAGTGGCAAGATAAATGCAAATCTTGCCTGATTCCAAAATTATAGTCTTCTCATTATACTACAGGGCCTCTTGTAGGAGGTCACACCTGTGACTCTGGCCTTTTTATTCATCATGCTTGATTCCTCTCCCCACTCCTTACTATTCTTCCACCAAAGGGAAGCAATGTGATGCGATAGACCACAAACTCTGGGGAAAGAAGAACTGGACCCTGTCCAGGCTACCCGAATGTGTCATTTGGTCTATTATTCTTCAATCTGACTTGACGGCACTTGGCTGGCTTGGCTATTCATCTCTAAAAGAAAAAAAACACCACCATTCAGATAAACAGAGATGATGTATATGATGTTCTCTAAGGACTTGAAAGTGCTGTATGTGTTAGCTGGTATTATTACGATGCATATACATCATTTCTTCACCACTCTGAAGTAAAATGGAAACTCTGCGGTTTAGTGGTTAAGTTCCGTGGCTGCTAACCAAAAGGTCAGCTGTTCAAATCTGCCAAGAGCTCCTAGGAAACTCTATGGGGCAGTCTGATTCTGTCCTATAGGGTCTCTGTGAGTCAGCATTGACTCAACAGCAGTGAGTTTGTGTTTTAGTCACCTGGTACTGCTCTAACAGAAAATAGCATGAGCGGAAGGCTTTATGAACAGAAATTTTATTGACACAATCTGGTAAGCCACAAATCCATTTACAAATTGTAAGTCCATTCAGCAAGAGAATTTATCACAGTCCGGTACACTGAGTCCAAATCCAGTGAGAGCATCTTGGCATAGGAACCTCAGGTCCAAAGAATGTGCTCTGTTCTCAGTGCAGCGTCTTGGTGGTATGAGTTTCCCAATTTCCTCTGCTCACTTCTCACCTTACATGCCACAGCTGGTAACTTGAGTTCTGCCTCACAAATGCAACTGCTGCCTATTGTCCCTCATCAGAGAGGCAGGATTCACAACACATGGGAGGAATTGCACCATACTGGGGCTCATATCCAAGTCAAATCAGTTCTTACATTTTGGGGGAACACAGTGCAATCCATGACAGTTTGGTTTTGTTTTCTGAAGTAAAAATTTATCTTCCAGGAATCCTTTTTTTTTTTTTTTTAATTGAAACAAATTCATGTAATAACTCTCAATTTGTGGGCCTTGAGCATTAGCAAGCAATCATGGGCTCATTCTCAAATAAACTTGGTATTTGCTTTGTATCATGAAATGGATTGTTTACAGAGGGCAGGGACTGAATTTCCAACTTCTTTTGTATCCTTGTATTATGCCCCAATGAGTTAAGAGCTTGACTGCTAACCAAAAGGTCAGTAGTTTGAAACTACTAGCTACTTCTTAGAAAGTCTGTGGGGCAGTTCTACTCCATCTTACAAGGTCATTATGAGTTGGAATTGACTTGATGACAAATGGATTTACTATGCCCAGTAAAATCCAAACCCATTGTGAAGAGTTGATTCTGACTCATAAAGACCCTACAGGCCAAGCCAGCCAAGTGGACAGAGTAGAACTACCCCCTGTTTTTTCCAAAGAGAAGCTGGTGGATTTGAACATCTCTCAGGAGCTCAATAAGTCCAGGTTGACTAATTGATACAAGGAGAATCTGTGGGAAAATTCAAATGACATTTTGCTTCTGGGGAGTTTCTTAGTCATCTCATGTTACTATAACAGAAGTACCACAAATGGATGGCTTCAACAAATACAAGTTTGTTCTCTCACAGTCTAGGAAGCTGGAAGTATGAACTGAGGACACCATCTCCAGAGGAAAGCCTTCTCTTTCTGTTGGCTCTGGAGGAAGGTTCTTGTCATCACTCCTGCCCTGCTCTAGGCACAGAGCAGGGACCCTGGGTCCAAAAGACATGTGCTGCTGGTTCTACTTTCTTGGTAGCCTGAGGTCGCCCTGTCTCTTTGCCTACTTCTCTCTTATATCTCAAAAAAGATTGGTTTAAGACACAATCTAATCTTGTAGATTGAGTCTTGCCTCGTTAACTTAACTGCTACTAATCCCATCTCATTAACATCATAGAGATAAGATTTATAACACATAGGAAATAACATCAGATAACGAAGTGGTGGACAGTTTCATAATACTGGGAATCATGGTCCAGCAAAGTTGACAGATATTTTGGAGGTCTGTCATGAGTTGGGAAATCCTGGTAGCATAGTGGTTAGGAGCTACATCTGCTAATCAAAAGGTTGCCCATATGAATCCTCAACACACTTCTGGGAAATTGTATAGGGCAGTTCTACTTTACCCTACAAGTTTGCTACTGAGGTGATGGCAACAGGTTTGGTTTGATCTGGTCATGGATTGAACCGTGTCCCTCAAAAATATGTGCATCAATTTGGCTAGGCTGTAATTCCCAGTAAGGTGCAACTGTCTACCATTTTGTTATCTGATGTGATTTCGCTTTGTAAATTTTACATCTATGATGTTAACGAGGAGGGATAGGCAGCAGTATGCGAATAATGCAGGATTCAATCTGTAAGATTGGATTGTGTCTTGAGTCAATCTCTTTTGAGATGTAAGAAAGAGAAGTCAGCAGAGAGACAGGGGGACCTCATAGCACCAAGAAAGCAGCTCCAGGAGCAGAGTGAATCCTTTGGACCTGGGATTTCTGCTTGAAGAATTTCCTAGTCCAGGGCAAGATTGATGACAAGGACTTTCTCCAGAGCCAACAGAGAGACAAGGCCTTCCACAGGACCTGACAACCTGAATTTAGACTTCTAGCCTGCTAGTCTGTGAGACAGTACATTTTTGTTTGTTAAAGTCATTCACTTGTGGTATTTTTGTTGTGGGAGCACTGGGTAACTAACAATGGGATACAATTCAATCCATGACATTCCACTCTTTGGCTCCTCAAAATCCATGCCCACGCCACACATAAAACACTTTCACTCCATCATATCACAGCAAAAGTCTTATATTAACTCCAAGTTCAAATTCCATCCTTGGGCAAAATACGTCTTCATCTGTGAAATCTAGAATATAAGTTAATCGCTTCTAAAGCACATTGGTGGAATAGACACAAGCTAGACATGTTCATCACAAACCAGCACCAAACAAATCAATTGAATATATTACATTATCTTTTGTTATCTGAGATGATTTAAGCAATGACCCTGCCCTCCAGACTCTTGGTATTGGCCATAATTCTGAGTGGAGGTCTCTCAGCTGTGGTTTCAGCTCCACCTTCCAGTCCCACTGGAACAGGAACTCTTTTCCCTCAGTTTTAGGAACACCATTCTCCTAGTCCACATGAGTGACTACTTTAGATGTATAAACTCCAGAGGCCGTGGTTGTACACGTTGAAATGCCAGAAATCATGGCCAAGCCCTTTGAGACTGAGGCAGCTCTGCTTCATGTGTTCCTTGTTTCTTCAGCTTTGGCTTCTTGGTTTCTTGGCCTCTCAGCCCCATGGGTCTCATTGCCTGTGGCTGCCCTCCTTAAACAAGTGTTCCAAAGCTCTGTAGCTCCACCAGTGAGTACTTGGAAGCACCTGACTCTCCCAGGAAGACTCCTCCTGCACAAAGGCATTCATTTCTTTCACTCCATGGGTCAGCTCCAGCACTAGTTCACACTCATCTCCGTGGTTCTGTTGCTGCTGCTGGTGGTGGTTCTTGCCATCTACACCATCTCCATTGTAACAGCTCTCTTCACTTCCTCATGAACTCTCACAAGAGTGCCTTTGATTTCCATGTCTTGGTCATCTAGTGTTGGTATAACAGAAATACCACAAGTTAACAGCTTTAATAAAGAGGAATTTATTTTCTCACAGAAAAGTAGGCTAAAAGTCCAAATTAAGGGCATCAGTTCCAGGGGAAGTCTTTTTTATACTGGCTCTGGAGGAAGTTCATTGTCAATTTTTCCCCAGTGTGGAAGTTTCAGAAGCTCAGGGACCCCAGGTCCAAAGGGTGCACTCTGTTCCCAGCATTGCTTCTTTCCTGAAGGTAAGAGATTCCCCAACTCTCTGCTTGCTTTCCTTCCTTTTATATCCCAAGAGATTTACTCAAGGCAGAATACAGTCTCACAGATGGAATCCTGCCTCACCAACACGACTGCCATGCATCTTCCCTCATCATCAACATAGAGGCAAGAAATACAGAATATAGGAAAATCTTAACTATACCAAGACTTGTGGCCTGACAGTGATTGGGGGGACACATTTCAACCCTTGACAGTCTATAATTTCACCAAGAAACTTGTCAAGACAATCTAGACTTTTAAAATTATGCACTTGAAAACTGTTCCAGCCTCTACTTATTCAAAATTTCAAAACACCTTCCACGTTTTAGATATCAGTTAAAGCAGCACCCCACTCTCAGTACCAAATTCTGTCAACTATTTTATTTTCGGTCTCACTAATTCTGGCTTTTGATGTCTCAGTTCTGCTCCTTTTACTTTCTACAGACTTGTCTAACTCTGTAATTTTTATTATTAGTCTTCTGAATTTCTGCATGCTGTTTGTTTATGCTTTCTGGCAGCTTGTTAAATCTGGCATTATGTTCTGCTGCATTTTGCCTCATGTCCTTCCTGATCTTTCTGAGAGTTCTGGATAGTTATCTTTTGTATTCTACCTCTGATAATTGCAGGAAGGTCTCTTCATCTGGAAATTTTTTTTGTTTTGTGAGCTGTCTTTTTGGTTTTTTTTTTTTAATTTTTATTTAACATAACTAAATGAAAATGTACATTCATGTATAAATTTACATGTCCCCCTATATGCAGCTTCCACTGCTCTCCCTGTCCGGTGACTGCACACTATTCCTCTCCGCTCCATACATGTCTCATCCTCCAACAGCCTCCTTTCCCCTCCTTTCCATCCACTCCCCTTCTTCCAGCCAGAGGTCAGCAATATGATATCCTATAGATGTATAGAACCATGAAGTGCTTCCAATATATGGTCACTCTGCATTGCCAAGTCCAATCCATTCCTGTCCAAAGAGTGGACCTTTGTTATAATTTATGGGAAAGGGCAGCATCAGGGCTGGGGGCCATGCTCTCAGAGGAACCCCAAAACCGCTGGACCATCAATTGAGGTCTTTTAGTGGAAATCTCATGATGCACCCCTTTTTATTCTTGTGTTGCCAATGAGACTCCTCTCTGTGAGCTCCGTCGTGGCTATCACTGGTGGTGGCCAGGCACCATCTGGTTCTTTCGGTCCCAAGTCGATGTAGGCACCCACTCTTGTGTGTCTCTCTGTCTTCTCGGTTGTCTTCACCGCATGTCATTTTGGTCCTCGGTGAGCATCCGTTCCTGCTGAGTTAGGACCATTTGCTGTGTCCTCGGATGGCAGCCTGGCAGCTTTTAAGACCCCAGACACCACTCACCAATGTGGGGTGCAGAGAGTTCTCTTAGCAGAACGCTAGTTATGCCAATTGGCCTGGAATTTGCCTAAAAGCCTGGTCCCCCGCCCCCCACCCCAGCTACTCCAGCCTTGCAGCATTGAGTTAAGATGGAAGGAGTACTCAAGTTAAGCTGAAGTCCACTTAATGTTGTTCTTGTTTCTAATGTGTGCTATCACTGCTTTCTCCCAACTACATTTCTAGTAACTATCGAAACTAAACCCTCTCCCCCTCAACCTCGTTCCCTCCCCTCCCTCGCAGCTGTCAAAGAGTCTTTTCTTCTATACACAAGTCTGTTTTGGGGATCTTATCATAGAGGTCTCATACAGTATTTGTCCCTTTGTCGCTGACTACTTTCACTCAACATAATGTCTTCCAGTTGAAACCAGGTTAGGAGATGTTTCCTGGAATCATCGTTATTCTTTATCATTGCGTAGTGCTCCGTTGAGTATATGTACCACAGTTTACCTATCCATTCTTCCATTGTTGGTCATCTGGGTTGATTCCATCTTTTTGCTATCGTGGACTGTGCTGCAGTAAACATTCTGGTGCATGTGTCCGTTGGTGTGAAAGGCCTTGATTCTGTAGGATATATTCCAAGTAGTGGAATTACTGAGTCAAATGGTATATCAATATCCATTTTTTCAAGGAAGTGCCAGATTGCCTTCCAAAGAGGCTGGACCATTTTGCAACCCCACCAACAGTGTAGGAGGGTTCCACTTTCTCCACAGCCTCTCCAGCATTTGTTGTTTTGTGTTTTCTGGATCATGGCCAATCTTGCTGGGGTGAGATGGTATCTCATTGTTGTCTTGATTTGAATTTCTTTAATAACTAAAGATCGTGAACATGTCTGCATGTGTTTTTTGGCTGCCTGGATCTCCTCTTTAGTGAAGTGTCTGTCCATCTCCTTTGCCCATCGCTTAATTGGATGGTTTATCTTCTCCTTATTGATATTTTGTAGTATCTTATAGATTATGGAGATCAGGCATCGGTCTGACATAGAGTTGCCAAATATTTTTTCCCATTCTGTGGGTGTTCTTTTAATTCTATTAATAAAGTCTTTGGATGAGCAAAAGTGTTTGATTCTTAATAGTTTCCATTTATCTATTTTCTCTTCTGTTGATTGAGGTTTCTTTGACAGATTCTGGAGTCTGTCCTCATTGTGTATTAAAACTTCCATTGTTGTTCCTACCTTTTCTTGGATGAGCTTTATTGTTTTAGGTTTGATATTTAGGTCTTTTATCCAGTTGGAGTTGTTTTTTGTATAAGGTGTAAGATACGGATCTTGATTCAGTTTATTGCAGATGGATAACCAATTTTGCCAGCACCATTTGTTGAAGATACTGTTTTTACCCCAGTTTAATGTCTTAGGGCCTTTGTCGAATATCAACTGTTCGTAGGCAGATGGTGTCATCTCTGGGGTCTCAATTCTGTTCCATTGATCGACCTGTCTGTTGTTGTACCAGTACCAGGCTGGTTTTTTTTTTTTTTTATATTATCAATTTATTTTTATTTTTATTTAACATAACTGAGTGAAAATGTACATTCACATGTAAATTTACATGCCCCCCTATATGCAGCTTCCACTGCTCTCCCTGTCCGGTGACTGCACACTATTCCTCTCTGCTCCATTCAGGTCTCATCCTCCCAACAGTCTCCTTTCCCCTCCTCTCCGTCCACTCCCCTTCCTCCAGCCAGAGTTCAGCAATATGATATCCTATAGATGTATAGAACCATAAAGTGCTTCCAACATATGGAAGTCCATTCCATTCCTGTCCAAAGAGTGGACCTTTGTTATAATTTATGGGAACAGGCAGCATCAGGGCCGGGGGCCATGCTCTCAGAGGAACCCCAAAACCGCTGGACCATCAATTGAGGTCTTTTAGTGGAGATCTCATGATGCATCCCTTTTTATTCTTGTGTTGCCAGTGAGGCTCTTCTCTGTGAGCTCCGTCATGGCTATCACTGGTGGTGGCCGGGCACCATCTGGTTCTTCCGGTCCCAGGTCGATGTAGGCACCCACTCTTGTGGGTCTCTCTGTCTTCTCGGTTGTCTTTACCGCATGCCATTTTGGCCCTCGGTAAGCATCCGTTCCTGCTGAGTTGAGACCATTTGCTGTGTCCTCAGATGGCAGCTTGGCAGCTTTTAAGACCCCAGATGCCACTCACCAATGTGGGGTGCAGAGAGCTCTCTTAGCAAAACGCTAGTTGTGCCAATTGGCCAGTACCAGGCTGTTTTGACCACTGTGGCAGTGTAGTATGTTGTAAAGTCGAGTAATGAGAGGCCTCCCAGTGTGTTCTTCTTCTTTAGTAGTACCTTACTTATCCGGGTCTTCTTCCCTTTCCAAACAAAATTGGTGATTTGTTTCTCCATCTCATTAAAAAATGATGCTGGAACTTGTATTGGGATTGCATTATATAAATAAATTGATTTGGGTAAAATAGACATTTTCACAATGTTAAGTCTTTCTGTCCATGAGCAGGGTAAGTTTTTCCATTTATCTAAGTCTCTCTTAGTTTCTTGTAGTAAGGGCTTATAGTTCTCTTTGTAAAAGTCTGTTGTTTCTCTGGTTAGATGAATGCCTAGGTACTTTATCTTCTTAGGGGCTATACTAAATGGTATTGATTTGATAATTTCCTCCTTAACAGTCTCGTTGTTGGTATTTACTTATGTTTATCTTGTATCCTGAGACTTTGCTGAACTCTTCTATCAGTTTGAGCAGCTTACTTATAGATTCCCTGGGGTTCTCTGCATATACAATCATATCATCTGCGAACAGAGAGATTTTAACTTCCTCTTTGCCGATGCAGATGCCCTTTATTTCTTCGTCTTGTCTAATTGCCCTGGCTAGAACTTCTAGCACAATGTTGAATAGGAGAGGTGACAGTGGGCATCTTTGTCTAGTTCCTGATCTCAAGGGAAAGTCTTTCATTCTCTCTCCATTCAGGATGATGTGGGCAATTGGCTTTGTATAAATGGCCCTTATTGTGGTGAGGAATTTGCTGTCTATGCCCATTTTGCTAAGATTTTTTAGCATGAATGGGTGTTGGACTTTACCAAACGCCTTTTTGGCATCAATGGACAAAATCAGGTGATCCTTGTCTTTTGTGTTATTTATGTGGTTAATCACATTAATTGTTTTCCTGATGTTGAACCAGCCTTGCATCCCTGGTATGAATCCCACTTCATCATGATGGATTAATTTCTTGATATGTTGTTGTATTCTGTTGGTGAGAATTTTGTTGAAGATTTTTGCATCTAGGTTCATGAGTGATATCGGTCTGTAGTTCACTGTCTTTGTTGGATCTTTCCCTGGCTTAGGTATCAGGGTTATGCTGGCTTCATAGAATGAGTTTGGGAGTACTCTATCACTTTCTATGCTGTGAATTAGTCTCAGTAGTATTGGGGATAACTCTTCTCTAAATGCTTGGTAGAATTCTGCAGTGAAGCCATCTGGGCCTGGACTTTTTTTGGTTGGCAGTGTTTTGATGACCTTTTCAATCTCTTCCTTTGTGAAGGGTTTATTAAATTGTTCTGCTTCACGTTGTGATAATTTGGGTAGGTGGTATGAGTCAAGGAATTTGTTCATTATTTGGTGAGCTTTCTTAGTCATCATGGTCTGCCACTTTAAGTGATTTGATAGTAACTGTTGCCTCTGAGCCATCAGTAGTTGTTATATCTGTGTTTGCTCACTGTGTTCTAGCTTCTTATTTTATTTTGCTTTGAAATGTTTTGATTGCATTAGCTAATTTGATTATCGGCACCACATAGGTTCTAACATCCTCTCACCATGAAGTTTTCAGTTACTCCATATGGATGCAAAAACTGTACAATGAAAGAAGACTGAAGAACTGGGAGCCCTGGTGGCCCAGTGGTTAAAAGAATCAACTGCTAACCAAATGTTGGCAGTTTGAAACCACCAGTGGATTCCTGGCTGAAAGATGTAGCCATCTGCTTCCTTAGTGATTTACAGCCTTGGAAACTCTATGAGATGACTATGAGTAGGAATTGACAGCACTGGGTAAATGGGTGGAAGAAGAATTGATGCCTTTTAATTATGACGTTGGTAAAGAATACTAAATATTCCATGCACTGCCAGGAAAACTGCCAAAATCTATCTTGAAAGTATAGCCAAATGCTCCTTAGAAGTCGGGAGCATATACTCAGATACTCGTTTCATATACTTTGGACATGTTTTCACGAGTGACCAGGCTCTGGAGTAAGGTATCGAGCTTGGTAAATCAGAGGGTCAGAGAAAAAGAAGACTCTCAACAAGATGGATTGACACAGTGTCTGCAACTACATGAGGATGGTGCAGGACTCAGCAGTGTTTCCTTATGTTGTTACAGGATACTTATAAATTGGAACTAACTCCCTGGCACCAGACAAAAACAACAATGAGTCAGAAATGACTTGATGGTAATTGGTTAATGGATTTGGATAGTCCGATGTTTTCTTAAACAAGAAAGAAAGCACTAAACAAAAGGAAAGCTTAATAAATTGGTCTTCATTGAAATTAAGAACTATTGATCAAAAGACAACATGAAGAGAGTGAAAAGGCAATCTACAGGCTGGGTGAAGAGATACATGCACATCTTATGCATGTGTGTCTATATACAGGCAGTGTCCTGATTGCAAACACATTCCATTTCTAAGTGTGTCTTTAAGTTAAATGTGTTCATACACTGAAACATTTAGGTATGATTGGTATCTAACATCAGTCAAATGTCTTAGCAAATAGTATATAGGCAAAAAATAACTAAAGGAACACTTTCAGATAAAACATCTTTAACATAATAATCACAATGTTTTGATTTATATTATAAAGTACTATCTATTTATTGTTAAGAACCTTTGTCATATATCTCAAATTTTTAATATAATAAACTTTATGTGAGTTGTTTCAGAACTACAGGTTATATGTAAGTAGATGTCCAGATGTTCATAACCAGGGACTGCCTATATGTATGCATCTGTGCTAATCTCCCTATGTATCAAACTATATCTATGTCTCTGCTTGTATGACTGTATATCTGTACTTGTACCTACATTTACATATCAAAAGACTTACATTCAAAAAATTTAGAGAATTACAATATAAGCAAAAGATTAAGAATCCAGTAGTAAGAGGGAGAAAACACGTGAAACAGACACTTAACAAAAGAGAATATTCAAGTGACCAGTGAGGATATGAAAGTGCTCAATGTGATTAGTAACCAGGAAAACTCAAATTAAAAACCACAACATTACACCACTACATCAAATGGCTAAAATTTAAGGGAATAATAAGACCAAATATTGGCAAAGATACATGGGACAAGTAGGACTCTTGCCCATTGTGATGGTTTCCAAAAGTACTTTCTGGACTCATGAGATTTTTGTCAACAAAATTTCCTATGGAAATATGGACAGCACTCATTTCCTATTCCTGGATGCCTTTCTGATACCTGCAGCTAAGGAGTTCCCATGAGAGTGCTCTTAGAATGTTTAAAAATTGACTGATGTTCAATATTCTCTCAGATTTCATTCAGTCTGGGAAATTGTTCCAAGGTCACATCTCTCTAGAAATATGAAACACCCACATAGTGTGAGTCAGACTTAATTTCTTGGGGGTAGCTCCAAATTCAAGTAAAGTTCTATTCTATTCCCTTCAAATTCTCACTTGCAATTGTCATATTGTGTTCCAAAATTAGGAGATAAACATGTTAGAAGACAAGAAAGTTATTGTTGTTAGGTGCCATTGAGTTGATTTCAATTCCTAGCCACACACATGACAGGTACAGCTGCCCCAATGGGTTTTCTAGGTTGTAATCTTTATGAGAACAGATTGCCAAGTTCTTCACCTAAGGAACTGCTGGGTGGGTTTGAACCACCAACTTTTGGTTAACAGTCAAGAACTTAACTCTTGTACCACCAGTGTCGTCATTAGAAGACAAAAAAGGCCTAATGTTCTTGCCCGTGAGACACCTACTGCGTTGTATCTTGAACAAAGGGCAGAACTAATAAATCTCCACTTGAATGTGCTTGTTTTCAATACTCCACAACAAAATGAGATTCTTCAAATAAGATAGTAATAATCTTATTTTATTGCTTGTGTGGAGACGATCAAATCTCCCATCCTTTATCTTTGAACACAGTGTTCTGTCTACTCCAACTCATTCCATGACCTAGCTGCTTGAGGAATCCTGACATTTTCATCACTTTTTCCTCCATCTCCCACCTCCAGGTTGGTTGCCAATGCTTGTCAGCATGGTAACAGAATGTGGTCATTGACCAAGGCTTAAATTAAAAGACTTTGTGAACTGCTTCAGTTGCACTGTGTTCCTTTTAGAAATTTGCCTTGGCAAAGTCTTTGCATTCATTACATTAGACCTGGGCTGGCAGAGACCATTCTGGCAAGCCCTTAAACCAGGGTAAAGGGTTTGGTCTTCATTTGCAAAGGATGTGGTAATGATGATACTTTACTAGTTGGACATAGTGCTTTATAGTTTACCTTCATCTACATTTTGAGGAGATACGGTACAACTATAGGAAAAGAATGAGGTCCAGAGACTTAGGCATATAGCCAAGAAAACTGAGAAACTGAGGTTCAAACCCAGGTATTCTGATTTCAGTATTGCTCTTCTGCTATGCTGTACCAGGGTGAGTGCTATAGACAAGCAAGCTGAGAAGGAGAACGAAAATGAAGAGGAGAGAAAAGAAGAGGAATAATAGGAGGTGGAAGAGCAGGAAGAGAAGGAGGAGGAGGACAAGAAAAAAGGGAGGAATGGAATCAAGAGCACTCAAAACACACCACAATATTAGGATTTTCTAAATTGGAACAAGCACTTTCTCACTTGCCAAAGAATACATTTTTGGTCAAAACATGCTCATCTTTTATCTCTTCTTTATGGATGGATGATTCACTCAATACCAGAAACTATGTCAATTCCTCCCCTTCTGTTTAGATGCTTAGACAAGAAACAGACATTGATTTTCTTGTTTTCTCATCTCTCTAATTCCTCCACCCTAACTGTAATGCTTGTCTTCGTAGAGACATGTTTTTCATGGCAATATTACAGTATAAAGTCAAGAAAAACATAAATACGGGCATAGTAAGTACCACCCATACACACACCAATAGATAGACTTTCTAAAAAGTTTTAATTCTACTCTAGTGAAAGTTTATAATTCAAGCCAGTTTCCAGTGCAAAAACTTACACTGTTAAGTGATCCTAGTCGCTCTCTGTGATGTGTCAGCTCACTCCTCCTCTCCTTGTATTTTGCATGTCCGTTCAAACAGCTTCTGTCCCCTTCTGCCTTCTCATCTTGCCTCCAGATAGGAACAGCTCATTTAGTCTCATGTGTCTACTTGATCTAAGCAGCATTCTTCATCATTATTAATTTATGTCTTAAAGTCCAGTCTAATCTGTATCTGAAGAACTGGCTCTGGGAATGCTTTTGGTTCTGGGCTAACAGAAAGTCTAAGGGCCATATCTTCAGGGATCCCTCAAGTCTCAGTGATACCATTAAATCTGTTCTTTTTACCAGAGTTTGAGTTCTGCACCCCACTTAGCTCCCACTCCGTTAGGGGATCTCTGCTGTGTTCCTTGTCAGAGTGGTCAATGGTGGCAACCAGGCACATTCTAATTCTAGTCTCAGGCTGATAGAGTCTCTGATTTATGTGGTCCTTTCTATCTCTTACACTAATATTTTCATTATGTCTTTGGTGTTCTTCACTTCCTTAGTTTTAGGTGACTTGGGACCAATAGATGCATCTTAGATTGCCACTTGCTAGTTTTTAAGACCCCAGATGCCACTAACCAAAAAGGAATGCAGAACATTTTCTTGATATGCTTTGTTATACCAGTAGACCTAGATGTCCCCTGAAACCGTGGTCCCCAGGCCACTGCCCCTGCTACTCTGCCTGTTGAAGATTTGGTTGTATTCAGGAAAGTTAGCTGATTCAGTTGTGCTGATTTCCCATGTATATGTGTGTTATCCTTCCCTTCACCTAAATACTTCTTATTTACTATCTAGTTAGAAAATACGCTTCTCCCTTCCTCTCCACCCCCATAACGAGAGAATGTTTTCTTCTGTGTTTAAACCTATTCTTGAGTTATTACAGTGATAGTCTCATCCAGTATTTGTCCTTTTGCAATTGACTAATGACTGCAACAAACATGGGTGTGCACATATCTGTTCATGCGACTGCTCTTCTCTAGGATATATTGCAAGGAGTAGGATTGCTGGGTTGTCTGGTAGTTTCATTTCTAGCTTTCTAAGTAAGTGCCACATGGAGTTCCAAATGATTGTTCTATTTTATATTTCCATAGCTGTATAGAAGTGTTCAGTCTCTCCACAACCTCTCCAACATTTACTATTTTGTGTTTTTTTATTAATGTCAGTTATATTGGGATGAGATAGCATCTCGTTGCAGTTTTGATTTACATTTCTCTAATGGCTAATGATCATGAGCATCTCCTCATGTATCTGTTAGCAACCTAAATGTCTTCTTTGTTGAAGTACCCATTCATATCTGTCATGGACTGAACTGTGTCCTCAGAATAATGTGTGTAGCCATTTGGCTGGGCCATGATTCCAGTATTTTATGATTGTCCTCCGTTTTGTAATTTTCCTATGCTGTATGTTAGAGGATTAGGGTGGGACTGTAAATCCCTTCATAAGGTCACCTCCCCGCTCCATTGTAAAGGCAGTTTCCCTGGAGTGTGGCTTGCATCACCTTTTATCCTACAGGAGATAAAAGGGAAAGGAAGCCAGCAGAGACTTGGGAACCTCACACCATCAAGAAAACAGTAACGGGAGTAGAGTATGTACTTCAAACTTGAGGTACCTGTGCCAGGATTTTCCCCAACCAAAGACAGATATAACACCAGAAACTTCCTGAGCCAACAGACGGAAAGTCTTCCTTTTGAGTGGACACCATAGCCTACCAGACTATGTAAGAATAAACTTTCTTTTGTTAAAGCCATCCACTCTTGGTACATCTGTTAGAGCAGTACCAGATGACTAAAACAATATCCTTTGCCGATTTTTCAATTGGGTTATTTGTCTTTTTGTTGTTGAGATTTTGAGTGTCTTGTAAATTTTAGAGATTAGATGCTGATCAGATATGTCATATCCAAAATTTTTCTCACACTGTGTAGGTTGTCTTTTTCCTCTTTTGGTGAAGTCTTTGAATGAGCATAAGTGTTTGATTTTTAGGAGTTTCCAGTTGCACTTCTGATGCTTATTTATTGTTAGTAATGTTTTACACTCTGTTTATACCATATATTATGGCTCCTAATGGCTTGGCAATGTTGCATTGTTTTTTTCTTCATGATGTTTATTGTTTTATATTTTATATTTAAGATTTTGATTCATGTTAATTTTTGTGCATGGTGTGAAGTATGGGTCTTGTTTCATTTATTTGTGGATGAATATCTAGATATGTCAGCATCATTTATTAAAGAGACTCATTTCCCCAGTTAATACACTTTGGGCTTTTTTCAAATACCAGCTGCTCCTAGGTGGAAAATTATGTGTCTGGATTTTCAGTTTTGGTCCACTGGTGTATGTATCTGTTGTTCTTCTAAAGTCAGGTAATGCGAAGCCTCCCACTTTGTTCTTCAGTAATGTTTTTCTTATCCAAGGCTTCTTCCCTTTCCATGTGAAGTTGGTAATTTGTTTCTCCATCTCATTAAAAAATGCCACTGGAATTTGGATCAGGGGTACATTGTAGCTGTAGATTGCTTTGAGTAGAATAGACTTTTCTAAAATGTGAGTCTTCCTATCCGTGAACAAGGTTAAATTTCTCCACTTACGTAGGTCAGTTTCGGTTTCTTGAGGTAGAGTCTTGTAAATTTCTCTGTATAGGTCTTTTACATCTCTGGTTAGACTTATTCCTAGATATTTTATCTTCTTGGAGGCTACTGTAAACGGTATTGATTTAGAGGTTTCCTCTTCAACATTCTCTTTGTGTAGAGGAATCTGGTTGATTTTCATATGTTTATCTTGTATCTTGATATTGTGCTGAACCCTTCTATTAGTTCCAAGTGTGTGTGTGTGTGTGTTCTTTAGGCTTTTCTTTGTATAAGATTATATCATCTGCAAATGGAGATAATCTTGCTTCTTCCTTACCAATATGGATACTCTTCTTTTTCTTGTCTGACTGCTCTGGCTAGAACCTCTATCACAATGTTGAATAAAAGAGGTGGCAAAGGCCATCCCTGTCTGCTTCCCAGTCTCAAGGAGAATTGTCATGGATTGAATCATGTCCCTTGAAAAAATGCATAATAATTTACCTGGGCCATGATTCCCAGTATTGTGTGATTACCCTCCATTTTGTGATTTTTCCTGTGCTGTAAATTGGAATCTCTGTCTGTGGTTAATAGATTGGATTATGTTAATGAGGACTATGGTGGAACCATAACACTCTTAGCAAGGGAGTTTCCTTGGAATGTGGCTTGTACCACTTTTGATCCAAATAGAAATAAAAGGAAAGGGAAGTAAACAGAAGGTTGGGGACCCTATGCCATCAAGAAAGCAGCACTGAGAGCACAGTGCATCTTTTAGACCTGAGATTTCAGTGCCAAGATACTCTCAGACCAAAAAAGAGTGATACCACACAAGAACTTTCCTCCAGATACAACAGAGAGTATGTTCACCTGGAACTGGCTTCCTGAAAGCCATCCATGCATGGTATTTCTGGTAGAGTAGTATCAGAAGACTACAGCACGAATGCTTTCAGACTCTCTTCATTTCAGATGATGTTAGCTGTCAACTTTGTGTAAGTGCCCTTTGTTATGTTGAGGAATTCCTTCTATTGCTTTTTTTTTTTAATGAATGGATGTTGGACTTTGCCTTTTCTGTATCACTTGAAAAGACTGTATTGTTCTTGTCTTTTGTTTTATTTATGAGATGGTTCACAATGATTGTTTTTCTAATGTTGAATCATCCCTGGTGTTGATCCCACTTGGTTATGGTTACTTATTTTTTTAATATGTTTTTTAATTCTGTTGGCTAGGATTTTGGTGAGAACTTTCACATCTAAGTTTATTAGGGATATTGGTCTATAGTTTCTTTTCTTTCTATTTTTAAGGGGGCAAGGGGTGTCTTTATCTGATTTGGGTATCAGGATTATACTGGCATCGTAGGAGGTGTCTCGGTGTGTTTTGTCCGTTTCTATGCTCTGAAATACCTTTAGTAATAGTGGTGCTAACTATTCTCTGAAAGTTTGGTAGGATTCTCCAGTGAAGCCATCAGGGCCAGGGCTGTTTTGTTGTTTTTGTTATTAGATGTTTTAAAATCACCATTTCACTCTCTTCTTTCATTATCAGTTTATTTAGTTGTTCTACCTCTGTGGTACTTTAGGCAGGTATTATGTGTCATGGATTAAATTGCACCCCCCCCCAAAAACATGTGTAGTAATTATCTGGGCCACAATTCCCTGTATTCTGTGATGGTCATCTATTTTTTGATTTTACTAGGCTGCAAATCCTAATCTCTGTCTGTAGCTAACACAATGTATTATGAGGATTAGGGTGGGAGTGTAACACCCTTCCTAAGGTCACCTCTCAGCTCCAACATGAAGGGACTTTTCCTGGAGAGTGCCTTGTACCGCCTTTTATCCTTTCATCCTACAAAAGACAAAAGGAAGAGAAGCAAGCAGACAGTTGGGAACCTCATACCATCAAGAAAGTAGCACTGGAAGAAAAGCATGTCCTTCAGACCTGAGGTTCCTGTGCCAAGATGCTCCATGACCAAAGACTAATGCAACACAAAGACCTTTCTCCAGAGCTGACAAAGAGGGAAAGCCTTCCTCTGGAGCAGGCACCCTGAATTTGGACTTGTAGCCTACTCAACTGTGTATGAGTAAGCTTTTGTTTGTTAAAGCCATCCACCTTGTGGTATTTCTGTTAAAGCAATACTAGATGACTAAAACAGTATGTATCTAGAAATGTGTCTATTTCTTCTAGGTTTTCAAATTCGTTACAGTACAATTTTTCATAGTATTTTGTTACAATTGTTTTAATTTATCTTGGGTCTGTTGTGATATTGCCCATCTCATTTCTTCTTCTTTTTTTAACAGTTTAGTGTGCTTTAAATGAAAGTTTACAATCATAGCCTATTTGTCATACAAAAACTTACACACACATTACTGTGTAACTCTAGCTGCTCTCCACACCCTCTGACAGCATGCTTCTCTTCTCCATCTGCATTTCCTGTAACTTCATCTCATTTCTTATTCAGATTATTAGCTTCCTCTCCTGTTTTCCTTTTGTCAGTTTGGCCAATAGCTTATTGATTTTATTCCTCCTTTCAAACAACCAGCTTTTGATCTTGTTAACTCAGCTGTCTTTCCATTCTTTATTTCATTTAATTCTGCTCTAATTTTTATTATTTGCTTTCTCCTGTTGCCCAAGGACTTCATTTGCTACTCTGTTTCTGTTTGATTGAGTTGTTAGGTTAATGCTTTGATTTTGAATCTTTCTTCTTCTTTCTTTGGTTGAAAAAAAAATCTATACTTAGAATTAGCTGGCTGCACTCAGTTTAGATGATCCATCCCAGTTGTGTTGGCAGTATGCAAAGCATAATGTTAGGAACTAGCTGAACATATGCCTTCTTCTCTCCATCATGTCTGATTAAGGTGTTGAACTTGGCCACGCCAGTGTCATACAGCTTCTTCACAGCCTGTTTGATCTAGTGCTTGTTGGCCTTGACATCCATAATGAACATAAGCATGTTGTCATTTTCTATCTTCTTTCTGGCTGACTCAGCAGTCAGGGAGAATTTGATGACTACATAGTGGTCAAGCTTGTTTCTCCTGAGGGCACTCTTCTGAGAATATTTGGCTGCCTTTGCAGCCTCAGTATCTTGAACTACTGGAAGGTGGATGAATTGTGGATCTTTTTTTTTTTTTTAATGGCTGTAGATGCCTTTCAGCATTGCCTTCTTAGCCTTCAAAGCCTTTGCTTTGGCCTCGGTTTCGGGAGGAGCAGGGGCTTCCTTCTCTTTCAGTGCCACATTCATAAAAAAAAAAAAATGTGTGTGCAACTATTGTTATAAATTGATATCTTAGCACTGCTTTTACTATGTGCCAAAGGTTTTGGTAGGATGTGTTTTCATTCTCATTTGATCTGTGAATTTCTTTTTTCTGTCCTTACTTTCTTCTATACCCAAGTTTTTCAGCAAAATGTTGTTCAGTTTCCACATACATGATTTTGTTTCCCTTGCTTTGTCTGTTATTCATGTCTATTGTATGGCTTTATGGTCAGAAAAGACGTTTGGTAATATTTCAATGCTTTGGATTCTGTTAAGGTTTGCTTTATGTCCTAAAACATGGCCTGTTCTGGAGAACGTTCCATGTACCTGGGAGAAGAATGTTTACTTAGCTGATGCTGGGTGGAGTGCTCTTCATATGTATATGAGGTCAAGTTTGTTGACTGTGGCATTTTTATCTTGAGTGTTTTTATTGAGCTTCCTTCTGAATATTCTGTTCTTCACCAAAAGTGGTGTGCTGGAGTCTCCTCCTGTTATTGTGGAATGGTCTATCGCTTTTCAATGTAGTTAGAGTTTATGCATTTTGGAGTCCTGTCATTGGGTGTGTAAATATTTAATATGGTTATGTCCTCCTTGTGTGTTTGCCCATTAATCATTATACGATGTCCTTCCTTATCCATTGTGGTGGATTTTATTTGGAAGTGTATTTTGTCAGAAATTAATATTGCTACTCCTGCTCTTTTTAGATTACTTGATGTATTTTTTTCCATCCTTTTGAGTTTTAGTTTGCATCTTTAAGCCTAATGTGTGTTTCTTGTAGGTGACATATAGATGGATTGTGTTTTTATCCATTTTGTCACTCTCTGTTCTTTATTGGTGGATTTAGTCTTTATAAAAAGACTGAATATAAATCCACCATCATTATTGATATGTATGAGTTTAATGGTGTCATTTTTGATGTATTTTTTGGTGTGTTATTGACAATTTCTTTGTTCCACTTAATTTTCTGTGCTACATTGTTTTTCTTTATGTATTTTCTTTTCATCTTTTTCATTGTTGATTTTGTATTTGCTGAGTATTTATGTCTTTCTTGTTTTTGTTTTGTATAGGATTGTTAGTTTCTTTTGTGGTTGTCTTAAGACTTATTCCTATTTTTCTAAGTTTAAACCAATCTTTTATTTCTTTACAATATCTTGACTTCCTCTATATATGAAAGACCTATTGCTACATTTTTTTTTGTTAATTGCTTTGGAATTTTTTTTTTTTTTTTATCGTGGTTAAGTGTAAGTATAGAATCCAAATTAAATTTGTATGCTCGCCTATCTGCAGCTCCTTCTGCTCTTCTTACCCGGTGACAGCACACTCTTCCTTTTTGTTCTGTATATGTTGTACCTGCCTGTCCCTTCCTCTCCATCCTCTCTATGACTACATTTTTTTAATCCTTCTTTTTTGTTTCAATGGCATCTTTTACATATTGACATCTCTGTTATTCTAATTTCAGTCTTTTAGCTTTATTTTTGTGATTTCCCTTGCTGGATTGATAACTGGTTGCTCTGTCCTGTGTTCTAGTCTTGGGTTATCTGATGCAATTCAGTCTGTAACTGAAGGACTCCATTTCTTGTAATTTTAGTTTGGTTTTTGCAAAGTCCCTAAATATTATTTTATCTGTAAACATTCTAATTTCTTCATCATATTTCAGAGGTAGTTTTGCTGGATGTATAATTTGTGGCTGGCAGGTTTTTTCCTTCAAGGCTTTCTATGTGTCCTCCCATTGCATTCTGGTCTATGCGGTTTCTGCTGAATAGCCTGGACTTAATCTTATTGACTCTCCTTTGAAGATAACTTTTTGTTTATTCCTAGCCCCTCATAGAAGTCTCTATCTTTGGTTTTGGCAAGTTTGACTATAATATGTCTTGGTGACTGTCTTTTGGGATCTAACCTGTGTGGAGTTCAATGAGCATCTTGAATAGATAGCTTCTCATCTTTCATGATATGAGTGAGTTTTCTGCCAACAATTTTCTCTGTATTTTCTGTTATGTCTCTCCCCCCTGTTCTAGTACTCCACTCACTCATAGGTTATTCTTTTTGATAGAGTCCAACATAACTCTTAACTGTTTTTTTTAATATTTTGTCAGATTTTTTCCTTAAGTATATTGGTGTCAAGTGCTTTATCTTCACCCTAGCTAATTCTGACTTCCATTGCCTCAATTCTGTTCCTATAACGTCCTACTGAGTTGTCTGGTCTGATTTTTTTATTGTTCATCTACTGAATTTCTTTGTGCTGTTTCTGTATGGATTCTTTCAGTCTGTTAAATTCATAATTATGTTCTCCTGTAATCTTCTTAGTTCCTCTAGTGCTATATTTATGTCTTTCTTGGCTAGTTTGCATTTTTATCTGATTTCTTGAAAAATTCTGTATATTAATTTTTTTTGTATTCTATGGTAATTCCAGGAAGTTCTCTTCATCTGGAAGATTTCTTGATTCTTTGCTTTGGGAAGTTGCTTAAGCCATCATGGTCAGTCTCTTTATGTGATTTGATATTGACTATTTTCCCTGAGCCATATGGGTGGTACAGGCCAGATGACGGAAGAAAAGGATCTATGTGAAAATGAATATCCCATAAGCCCTATATTAGCCTCCTGATGATTACATTCCACAGGGCTAGGGAAGGGGTCAAGCAAAGAACCGAATCATCACAAATACAAGTGAAGAGTTGGTGCCTTCCCTTCTGAAGATGGGCATCTATCTGCTCCCAAAATAAGATCAAAGGGAGAAAATGTTAAATTTTGAAGGAAAGATGCAGAATGAGATATTCTGGAAGGAGTCATTCTCAGAATCATATGGAAGACAGTTAAATGTCCATCAAGAGGGTCTAGAATCATGGTTTGGCTCTGATTAGGGAGAAAGTCTTTATCAGCATGCTGTAAGTGGATCAATGGCTTTATCTGCTTCCAGACATTCAAATATCAGATTAAATTTATCACTGGAAAATTAGACAAATACATAAAACTCAAGCTATTACTATTAAATTCTAGCACCTTTTCTTGCTCTGCCCAGAAAGGGTATCATGGTCATTCTCATCACAGTGATCCAAGTAGCAGTTCTGACCAGTGTTAGCATCCCAAGTGTAAACTTTTTGTAACATGTGAACTAAGTTCTCATCCTACCCACCCTTTTACCCCCTCACCAGGCATCTCTTATGAGTTGGGAAGGACCTACTTACATGTTTATTGAGATTCATATCAGATGCTGTACTGAGTGAAGAAGAGCCTTCCAGTGGCTGATTTTATTTTAGTGCAGATAGGAAATGGACTAAGATGAACAAGAACCGACAGAAGAAACATTTCCCTAGTCTCACCAGGCCAAAGTGTCTGTCACATCCTGTGTAGGAGAATTGGTCATTGACATCATAACCACAAGCTGTCTTACATGTTTGTAAGAGATTTTAAAAAATTTATTATCCCCATTGTGATATAAGATATGCTGTAGCAAAGTACCAGTCTTACACTGTTAGCAGTCAATGCAAAGAATTTCACTGAAAGGCACAGATTTGTGAATCGTGAAATGCACTAACACACCAGGAAGGGACTATAGTGTTCCACACTGTAAGAGGAGAGCAAGGTTTTTATTGGTGGAACAAAAAAAGGGCCATATGCTCACAGGCACATGTAAGGAGCCGTGGGTAAGCCCCCAGGCCCCGACATACTGGAAGCTCATAGGCTTGAAAAAGCCCGCGCCGCGAAATTCAAAAAGCCCGCGCGCGCGAAAAAACTTCCTGCCTGATGTCACTGCCTAACACCACCAGGAAGTACGGAAAGCCCACACGTCACTGCTCTACACCCCACCCATACTTGCTCCTACCCAATCACTGAATGACAAATACTGCTTACCAGACATCACCTGACTCCAGGCCCTTCCCCTCCCCAACTTCTATATATACTGCCTGTTACAATAAAACCACGAGGCTTGATCAGATTTTTTGTCTTGCCTCCGTTTTTCCGCCTCTCCCTGCTTTACTTTCTTAGGCTCCCCCTTGCGCCTCCGTTGATTTGTCCCGCGGGTCGGGGCAGAACTGGCGCCTCAACGTGGGGCCCGAGGTACGGAGCCGCTGAAAGACACCCACTACGGAGAAGGAAGTCCTGGCCAGGCATCCTGGGCTGCCGCACCGGGTGCGAGCCAGCTCGACCGGCGTCTCCACGAGAAAAGCCGCTCGTGAGTCAGACCCGTCCTGATCACCGCGGGAGTAGCCGCCCTGCGAGTTTTGATCTGAGAACAAAGGTGAGTGGGTTAAAAGCATGGGACAAGAATTGAGTTCACATGATTTGTTCCTTACGGGAATTAAAGATTCTTTTAAGATGCGGAGAATTAAGGCAAAGAAAAAAGATTTAGCTCAATTTTTCATGTTTTTATCAGATGTGTGCCCGTGGTTTCCTCAGGAAGGCAGCATTAGCCCACAAATTTGGAAACGGGTTGGAGATTGCTTAAATGACTATTATAAAACTTTTGGACCTGAAAAGGTCCCGGTCACTTGCTTTTCTTATTGGAGTTTGATAAATGATGTCCTCAGGAGTTCCCATAATGCCCCGGATGTTCAACATCTCGCCCAAATGGGTGAAAGGGTTTTGAAAGAACAATCCCGTCCCCCTTCCGCCTGCTCCTTAATCCCTGAGAAGCCTCAGGCCCTTGAAACAAACACGTCCTCCCAAGAGAGGCACACCGATCCCTCCAAGGGTCTCTACCCGTCCTTAGAGGCCTACGCCAACAAAACTGATTCTGACCCGTTGTCCCCTGAAAAACAGACCATGCTTGATGAGAATGCCGCTCGTCACAGTGAAAATACCCCTCCCTATGCCTTTGCGGCCTCGGCCTTCCAAGCGCCTCCTCCCTATCCCCCAGGCCCTCATAAAACGGTCACACCACCCCTTAGCCCAGAGTCCAACTGTCCTTCCGGTTCGACAGAAAGCTTCCTTGAACAAGATATATCAAGGCTAGAAAAACTTGTTACTCGCAGACAGAGACAGTTAGAGCTCCAAAAGGAGCTCAAAGCCCTTGAGCAAGAGCTCAACGCACTCAGCCCAGCCCAAAACCCTAAAACGCGATCCCAGAGTGGTGTGTCACAAGCTGCCTCGGGCCGTCCTAAGACTCTCCTCACTTTCCCGGTAACCCGCAGCCAGCACGAGCGAGCAGAGATTGAAATAGATAGTGAAGAGGAGCAAGTAAGCCCCAGAATAGAAGAGGAAGAAGAGGTTGACAACCCCGATGCAGATAATGTCCAACCTGATAGTCTTAACCCCCAGAAATATCGCCGCTTAAATGTAAAACATGTTAAAGAATTAAAAGCTGCAGTTAACAATTACGGCCCAACTGCCCCTTACAGTATAGCATTGCTTGAAAGCCTTAGTGACCGATGGCTTACACCTAATGACTGGCATTTTTTGGCTCGAGCCTGTTTGTCAGGGGGAGATTTTGTTCTCTGGCGCACTGAGTTTGCTGAACAGTGTCGAGAAACGGCACAACGTAACGAAGTCAGTAAAACTTCCCGCACCTGGACGAGAGATAAACTCTTGGGGCGGGCTCCATATGACACCAATGAAAAACAGGCAGACTTTCCCCCTGGTTTGCTATCACAAATACAAAACGCTGGCCTCCGAGCCTGGCGACGACTTCCCCCCAGGGGCGCGGCCACTACCTCGTTGGCTAAGATTCGCCAGGGACCCGATGAGCCATATAGTGACTTTGTCAGCCGATTAACTGACGCTGCCGAGAGACTAGTAGGAGAAGGTGAAACCGGCAGTGCCTTTATCAAACACCTTGCTTTTGAAAATGCTAACCCCTCTTGTCAAGAAGCCTTACGGTCTCACCGCAGGGAAGATCTCTCCGATTATGTTCGCCTCTGTTCGGGTATCGGAACTTCCCATGCCATTGGCGTTGCCATAGGCGCAGCGCTTAGGAGCTTAGACCTCGGCCCATCACAAAAAACTTGTTTTAATTGCAAACAACCTGGCCATTTCGTGCGCGAGTGCCCCCTAGGAAAACAACATCGAGGGCCTCCCACTTCAGTATGCCCCCGATGCAAAAGAGGCAAGCACTGGGCTGTAGATTGTTATTCCAAAACTGACATTAACGGTCAGTCTCTCCCTCCAAAACAGGGAAACTCCCAGCGGGGCCAGCCCCTGGCCCCACCCTCGGAACAGAACCTAGGGGCAGTCAAGGTTGTTCCTCAAAAACAGATACAGAGACAGGTTTCAGCTCCCTCCGCCGCGCCACCCCTGGAAGTGCCGGCCTGGACCTCCGTGCCGCCTCCAGTACAATACTGACCCCTGAACAGGGCATTCGGGTTATTCCCACTGAGGTCCAAGGACCATTACCCCCAGAAACGTTTGGATTGATAATAGGGCGTGGCAGTTCCTCTCTGGCCGGTCTTCAGATCCTCCCAGGAGTTGTTGATAATGATTATACAGGACAAATATCTCTTTTGGCTTCTGCCCCCTCAGGGCCAGTATCCATACAAGCAGGTCAAAGAATAGCTCAGATCTTATTACTCCCTCTATTACCTACACCCCATAAACATTTAGTTTCCCAACGGCCTGGCGTTGCCTTCGGGTCCTCAGATGCATATTGGATACAACCAGTCACACCCAACAGACCAAAACTTACTCTCCAGTTAGATGGCAAAACCTTTGAAGGAATAATGGACACAGGAGCTGATGCTACAGTAATTTCAGCTAAATATTGGCCTTCCAACTGGCCCTGTGAGACCTCAATAACTCATCTTGAAGGCATTGGTCAGTCTGTCAATCCTAAGCAAAGCTCAAAAATTCTTACTTGGAAGGACTCTGAGGGTAACTCAGGACAAGTCCAACCTTACATAGTTCCGGATTTGCCTGTTAATCTGTGGGGTCGTGATGTCTTATCCCAGCTTGGGGTCATTATGTGCAGCCCAAATGAAGTAGTTACCCAACAAATGCTTAACCTGGGTTTCCTACCGGGACAAGGACTGGGAAAGAACAATCAAGGTATAAAACAGCCTCTTCCCGTGGAGCCTAAGACCAGTCGTGCAGGCTTGGGAAGTGAAAATTTTCCCTAGTGGTCATTGACTTCCCTGTACCCCACGCTGATAAAATTAAGTGGAGATCTGAGTCTCCAGTGTGGGTAGATCAATGGCCCTTGACTGAGCAAAAACTCGCAGCTGCCACGGAGTTAGTGCAGGAACAGCTGGCTGCTGGACATTTAGAACCAACTACCTCACCTTGGAATACTCCTATATTTGTGATTAAAAAGAAGAGCGGGTCATGGCGACTCCTTCAGGACCTTAGGGAAATTAACAAAACCATGTTTACAATGGGGGCTCTCCAACCTGGACTCCCCTCCCCCGTCGCCATTCCAGCTAATTACTTTAAAATCATTATTGATCTCAAAGATTGTTTCTTCACTATCCCTCTTCACCCACTTGATAGAGAACGCTTTGCGTTTAGCCTCCCAGTTATTAATTTTAAAGGACCAATGCAGCGCTATCAGTGGAAAGTTCTCCCTCAGGGCATGGCCAATAGTCCCACTCTGTGTCAAAAATTTGTTGCTCAGGCTGTAGACCCTCTCAGGCGTCAGTGGTCTTCCATTTATATCATTCATTACATGGATGATATTTTACTGGCGGGGGCCTCCAGCTTAGAGGTACTTAGGTGCAGTCAGGACCTAACTTGCCAACTGACTTCCCTTGGACTTCAAATTGCCCCGAACAAAATACAACTTGCTGACCCTTATTATTACCTCGGTTTCGAATTGAATAATAATCAAATCACCACTCAGAAGCTTCACTTAAAAACCTCTCATCTACACACACTTAATGATTTCCAAAAGTTCCTGGGAGATATTAATTGGCTCCGACCATACCTCAAACTTACAACTGGGGAATTAAAACCATTGTTTGATACTCTACATGGAGATGCCAGCCCCCTCTCTCCCCGCTACCTCAATCCGGAGGCAAAAGGGGCCCTTCACATTGTTGAAGAGGCCATACAGCAACAACAGGTTACCTTCATAACTTATGAACAGCCCTTTGCCCTTATTATCTGTGCCACACTACATACACCCATGGGGGTTTTGTGGCAGAATGGCCCTCTCCTGTGGATACACCTATCCTCCACCCCGACTAAAGTTCTTCTCACCTATCCCTCCCTGGTGGCCAAACTTATAAGACTAGGCCGAGAAAAAAGCCGCCAGCATTTCAGCAGGGACCCTGATCAGCTTATCCTTCCTTACACGAAGGAACAAACAGACTGGCTCTCGCAAAATGATGATGACTGGGCAATTACCCTAGTCACATTCCAGGGTACTATAGATAACCATTATCCTTCACACAAACTCCTCCAGTTTGCCCAGAGGCACCCCTTTATCTTCCCCAAAATAACATCTACTCAGCCCCTGAAAGGAGCCTCCCTGGTTTTTTCAGATGGATCTTCCTTTGGTATTGCCGCGTGGGTTATAGACTCACAGGAAAACAGTGTCCAGTCTCCTTACAGGTCTGCCCAGCTTGTAGAGCTTTTCGCTATCTTACAGGTCTTCACAATACTACATGATGTCCCCTTCAATCTTTACACCGACAGTGCTTACATAGCTCTCTCAGTCCCAGTGTTGGAAACTGTTCCTTATATCAAACCATCTTCCAACGCTGTTCCCCTTTTTCAACAACTTCAGGCACTCATCCTAAAAAGACAACACCCCTTTTTTATTGGACACTTGCGTGCCCATACTGACCTTCCAGGACCCCTCTCCGAAGGCAACAACCTTGCAGATAAACAAACACGCTTGGTTCTCTCAGCTACCCTAGAACCCATTACCAAAGCCCAACAGGCTCATGCTCTTCACCACCTCAATGCCCGTACACTCCGCCTTATGTTTAAGATTACCAGAGAACAGGCGAGACAAATTGTTAAAGACTGTCCTGCATGCGTAACTCTTCTGCCTCTCCCCCACCTAGGGGTTAACCCAAGGGGCCTGCTCCCCAATGAAATCTGGCAAATGGATGTTACTCATCTTCCTGAGTTTGGTAACCTCAAATACGTCCACGTGTCCATTGACACCTATAGTGGGTTCCTCCATGCCACCCTCCACAGTGGTGAGGCCTCTAAAAATGTTATAGCACATGTTCTCCAATGTATTGCCATCATGGGGAAGCCCCAACAAATCAAAACCGACAATGGACCAGGATATACATCACAAACCTTTAAAAATTTCTGTGGTCAGTTCCAGATCAAACATGTAACTGGCATTCCCTATAATCCTCAGGGACAGGGCATAGTAGAGCGAGCCCACCAGACCCTTAAGTATACCATATCCAAACTTAAAACGAACACTGTTTATTCCACTAAAGGCTCTCCTCGTAACCTCCTAAATCATGCATTGTTCATCCTTAATTTCCTACAATTAGATCTTAATGAAAAATCTGCGGCAGATCGCTTTTGGCATCAAGAGACTAAAAATCAATATGCTAAGGTTATGTGGAAAAATCCCATAACCCATAAATGGCACGGTCCTGATCCGGTTCTTATCTGGGGAAGAGGCCACGCATGTGTGTATGATACTGCAGAAGGGGCCCCTCGGTGGCTACCCGAACGTCTTGTTAAGCCCATTAATGATAAACACCTTTCCAGGGAAGATAACCCTGAGAAAAATTCTTCTTATTCCTAGGTCATGAAGCTCGTCATCCTGTTGATGATCCTCGTTCCACCGGCACATGGAGGATTCGGAGGGCCCGTAAACAGACAACAACTCCTCTACGCCTTGTTCGGTAACCCCTGCGACTGTGGAGGAGGCACACAAAAAAACCAACCCAGTCGTTATACTAAGACAGTTGACTGTTCAGATAAGACCGCTTACTTAACCTATGTGTCCCAATACGGAGGAGGGTACAAACAAGAATGGACATGTATGACCAAGCCTCAAGTCATACCCTCCATAAATGGCCAGCCAGGGCCTTGCCCCAGCGATTGTCAGATGCTCACCCAGATGCACTCCACTTGTTACCAGACTTCCCAATCCTGTAGCAAAAACGGCCAGGTGTATCTCACCGCCGTTCAAGAAAAGAAATATCGAGGCTCCACAGGGGGCGACTGGGACACATCACCAGGAGGTGGCAGTAAGTATGGCCAAGCCTCTCGTTCAGGATCAATTGGTAAACAGGTGTGTTGGCCTCAAAACGCACCTATTCACATATCAGACGGTGGTGGACCCTCGGACAGAGCTAGAGAAGTCACGGTGCAAGTAAAAATCAATCAACTTATTGCCCAACAATACCCTTCTCTCAATTACCACCCTTTGGCTCTCCCCAAGTCCCGAACTGTTGACTTAGACACTCAAACTAATAACATCATCGAAGCCACCCATAAGGCCCTAAATTCCTCCAACCCCTCCCTGGCTAATGATTGCTGGTTATGCATGACTATCGGATCTCCAATGCCAACAGCTATTCCCCCAAGCAACTTCATTACTCTTCCCTCCCATAACTGTAGCCTCAGTCCACCTTTTCGAACACAGCCTGTCGGCTTTAATTCTTCCCATTGCTACCAAGGATCATTCCAGAATAATAGCTTCGATCTAGATGTGGGATTCATAACCTTTTCTGCTTGTACCAATACCACCAACCATACAGAGCCCCTCTGTCCAGCCCCTGGACAGGTTTTTCTATGTGGAAATAACTTAGCTTATACAGCCTTGCCCCAAAACTGGACAGGACTTTGTATCCAAGCTAACCTCCTTCCAGATATTTCTATCATATCAGGAGACACCCCTGTCCCTATCCCCAGCTTTGATTACCTAGCCGGACGGTCAAAACGAGCCCTCCAATTCATACCCCTTCTTGTGGGCCTCGGAGTTGCTGGAGCCACAGCCACCGGATCTGCCGGCCTGGGCATTGCCATAGATAAGTACAATAAATTATTCCATCAATTAATAGATGATGTCAAAACCCTCTCTGGTACAATCAATGATCTACAAGACCAGATTGACTCTTTGGCTGAAGTAGTTTTACAAAATCGAAGGGGCTTAGACCTCCTTACTGCAGAAAAAGGTGGCATCTGTTTAGTTTTACAGGAACGCTGCTGTTTCTACGCCAATAAGTCCGGAATTGTCCGAAACAAAATAAAAGACTTACAAGAAGATCTGCAATACAGACGAAGAAAACTGCAAGAAGATCCATTCTGGACTGGGCTGAACGGGTTCCTTCCCTATCTCCTCCCCATTCTCGGTCCCCTCCTCAGATTAATGTTAATTCTATCTTTTGGCCCTTGGGCTTTCAAAAAACTTACAAGCTTTGTTAAACAGCAGATAGATTCTGCATTAGCTAAACCCATTCAAATTCATTATCATCGTTTGGCAGTTGACGAGGCTTATGCTACTGAACTGGAGTACCCTAGCTTCCTCCCTACGGGGACAGCATGAAAAGTAGAGGCATGCTTACCTCCTTCCCAATCTGGCAAGAGAGGTATGGGTACTGGTGTGAGTGCGAAGCAAAGCATTGCAAGGGAAAGTTAACACTAACTCCTCTACGTTTCCCTGGGGCACACCTGGCTTGCATAGAGGTTGGTATCGATCTCAACATCAGAACGGCTCTGCCTCTCCTCCTCAAAAAGATACCAAGAGCCATAAATTCTACGTGGAGGAGCCTTGGTCAATACCCCCTCGCCCAGTTAAAGCCCACCTCCCTTTAATTAAAACGAAAGGGAGGAGATGTAAGGAGCCGTGGGTAAGCCCCCAGGCCCCGACATACTGGAAGCTCATAGGCTTGAAAAAGCCCGCGCCGCGAAATTCAAAAAGCCCGCGCGCGCGAAAAAACTTCCTGCCTGATGTCACTGCCTAACACCACCAGGAAGTACGGAAAGCCCACACGTCACTGCTCTACACCCCACCCATACTTGCTCCTACCCAATCACTGAATGACAAATACTGCTTACCAGACCTCACCTGACTCCAGGCCCTTCCCCTCCCCAACTTCTATATATACTGCCTGTTACAATAAAACCACGAGGCTTGATCAGATTTTTTGTCTTGCCTCCGTTTTTCCGCCTCTCCCTGCTTTACTTTCTTAGGCTCCCCCTTGTGCCTCCGTTGATTTGTCCCGCGGGTCGGGGCAGGCACACAGAGGGTATATGACAAAAAGTGACAAGGGGGTTGTTCAACTATAATCCTTCTTAATATTATTATTTCTGATTTCTTAACTTCTTGGGGACATGCTGACCAAAACATTCTTCTTTGATTAAGCTGCGTAGACACTTTCAACAAACATCTTTTAACAAACAATTCCTCATATAGGCTGAAATGTTGACCTTTGCTCATTTTGGATTAAAAGCAGTTAAACTTTTCAAGAAGATTAATTATCTCTTCAGAGTCACTGAAGCAGAGATTTTAAGCCACAGCCGCAGTTTGATTCAGAATGGAGTTTAAATGTAGGGCAACCATTTTAGTGAAACCAAGTGCATTGGTTTTGGGGTTCACTTGTACAGATGAATGACACTTAGGACTATAATCATCTTGTGCAAGACAGCATATAGTAGCTGCTGAACAAGTATGTTTTGAGCAAGTAGCAAACCTGCATCTTTAGTCACATGTACATGGTAGGGTGAATTCAGTTGGTATCAGTTAGTTACTTAATGTCCTAAGGAAGAAAGAACACAACCTCCTTGGCATTATTAAGACAATTGGAACCAAAAGGCAGCTTATCCAGGTGCTGAGATGTCCCCTGAGAAAAATGAGGCCTAGTTACTTTAATATGATGATAGCTATAGCTATTAAGAGACAGAAAAGACTGGGAAGATGAGTGTGGAATTAAAGGATCCCCAAACTATAAAATGTTCACACTTAGCGGGTATACATTCAGCCTTGAAAATGGCAAATTTAGAACAAGTAGGAGATTATATACCACAGATTAAAAATAAAAAAACAAGAGGTGGCCTAAGCTAGGTATTCCTTCAGAAGTTCAGGGACATTCACAAGTGTCTCTTAAAGAAAGGCAGGAGGTATTAGAGAAATTCTCAGCAATGTGGCACACTGGATTTTCTGGATTCTGCTTAGGCTTGTGCAGTGTACCTATGTTTCTGCTGAGTTTGCCTGCCTGGCAAGGGAGACACAGTGAGGATGGTCCCCACGTTTGCGCAGGTGAGCTTTGCCTAGAGTAGTAGTTCCATGAGTAGATGGAACTTCTGTACTATTTAACTCATTTTGCTTGGATCCACAATCATCCCTCACAGAAGCAGCAGCAAAGAAATCAAATGACATATATTGCTTTGGGCAAATTTACTGCCAATGACCTCTTTTAAGTGTTAAAAAATATGAGATGTCACTTTGCAGATTAAGGTGCACCTAATCTAAGCCATGATACTTTCAATTGCCTCATATGCATGCAAAAGTTAGACAATGAATAAGGAAGACCAAAGAAGAATTGACCCCTTTGAATTATGCTGTGGTGAAGAATATTGTATATACCATGGACTGCCAGAAGAACAAACAAATCTTTCTTGCAAGAAGTACAATCAGAATGCTCCTTAGAAGCAGGGAGAAGAGATTTCACCTTAAAATTTATTTTGGACATGTTACGAGGAGGGACCAGTCCCTGGTGAAGGACATCATGCTGGGTAAAGAATAGAGTGGGGAAAAAAAGAGGAAGACCCTCAGTGAGATAGGTGGACTGACACAGGACCGGGCAACAGTGGGCTGAAACACAACAACGATTGTGAGGATGGCGCACAACTGGGCAGACTTCCATTCTGTTGCACATAGGGTTGCTGTGATTCAGAACAGACTTGACAACACCTAACAACAACAACATTTAATTGTTATCTTCCCTGCTCTTGTGATTCTTTAGTGGTTTCTGAATCTTGAGTGCTTCATGGTTCTCCTGCTTTGGATTTTATTTCTTTGATACCACAAGTGTAAGCACCCTCATTTTCTTATCCAGTGATTGTTGGAGAGCCTCCTGTACAGCAGTGACTGTATAAGGAGGTGCTGAGGATACTGCAGTGAACAAAACAAATGTCTGTGCCCTAAGTCATTCATTTACACACACACACACATGCACATGCACACAGTGCTAAACAGATGTAATATTTAAAATACTTAACAGTTGATATGGCAGCCACCAATCAGGAAATGTCCTGGCCTTAGAAGTCCTGGGGAACTGCAGGCCGCTAACTCTTTAGTTGTTGGATTGTGGGGCAAAAGGTAGTGGGTTAGCAAAGGGCATGTGGAGGGTTCAGGGGAGCAGCTATTTGGTGCAGTCAGCTAGACTGTTAACAAAAAGCTCCATTCAAATCCACCAGCTGGTCCTTAGAAACCCCATGGGGCGGTTCTACTCTATTTTATAGGGTTGCTATAAGTCAGAAGCAACTCCATGGCAACATGTTTGGTGGTTTTGGTATGGAAGTATTTCAGTATTTTTAACAAATGATGTGGCTGAGTGTGAGTCCTGGTGATAAGTGCCAGGAAGAAAACGAACTGGCCTGCTGTGAACCAAGTATGAATACAGTGATTTGTCCTAGGGACAGTGAAAGGGAATACTCAGGTTTTAGAATGGACTTATTCTGAAGGGTGCCATGAAAGAAAGAGAGAAGTGAGAGAAATTTTTTTTTATTGTGATTAAGTGAAAGTTTACAATCCAAGTCAATTTGCCACATAAAACCTCAAGCACCTACCTTTATGCAACTCTGTCTGCTCTCCTTACCCTGTGACAGCACACTCTTCTTTTCTACTCTTTATTTCCAGCATCCACTCAACCAACACAAATTTCATTTTTATAGCATTCTGTGAAAACAAATCACCCTTAACTTTACTGTTTACCTGGAATGAGTCATGATCTCAAGGTCCCAGTGTACTTGAGAAGGGCAGGAAAACAACAGATGTTTCGTAGGAGACAAAATAAGCCAGTCCATCTGAATTCAGGGAAGTTCTTGGGCATCCTTGCTCCTGGACTTGACAAGAAGCTGTGGAAGAAGGAGGTAAAGCTGTAAGCAAGTGACAGAAGCAGGGACAGCAGGAGTCTGAGTATCGATCCAGACTTGTTTGGCCCTTAAGCAGTACAGAGTGGCTATTTTTCTCACAGCTGTAGTTCTCAAGACAAAAAAAATTGCATGTTAGTCTTCACAGATTGTGGCTTCTAACGTCTCATTTTGAAGCAACTTGGATCTCATAGAAGTCATTTTTAAGTAGCAATTTTTGAGAAAGTGACTTTGAAAAATAGTATTTTGTTGAATTTTTGTTGAAAGTTTACACAGCAAGTTGGGTTCCTGTTTGATGATTTCTATACAATTTTTCAGTTACATTACATTTATCCCACACTCTGTTTTTGTAATAACAGTTTCTACATGGACAATTTGATGACACTGATTCTATTCCAGTGGTGCAACAGTTCTCATCTTCCTTTTCTGAGTTGTTTCACCCCCATTAACATAAACTCACTTCCCCTAAAGTTCCTATCTAATCTTTTGAGTTGCTGCTGTCAATTTGGTCACATATAGATAGCATAATGCTCAAGGCAGATCTTTTTTTACTCATTCAGATAAATTATTGTTTGGTTTTAAGAAGGGTTCAGGGAATATTTTTGGTTTAAGGTTTAAAAATTATCAGGAAACAGGCAAAATTGGTTATCCATCTGCAATAAACTGAATCAAGATCCGTATCTTATACCTTATACACAAAACAACTCCAACTGGATAAAAGACCTAAATATCAAACCTAAAACGATAAAGCTCATCCAAGGAAAGGTAGGAACAACAATGGAAGTTTTAATACACAATGAGGACAGACTCCAAAATCTGTCAAAGAAACCTCAATCAACAGAAAATAGATAAATGGGAACTATTAAGAATCAAACACTTTTGCTCATCCAAAGACTTTAATAACAGAATTAAAAGAACACTCACAGAATGGGAAAAAATATTTGGCAACTCTATCTCCGACCGATGCCTGATCTCCATAATCTATAAGATACTACAAAATAGCAATAAGAAGAAGATAAACCATCCAATTAAGCAATGGGCAAAGGAGATGGACAGACACTTCACTAAAGAGGAGATCCAGGCAGCCAAAAACACATGCAGACATGTTCACGATCTTTAGTTATTAAAGAAATTCAAATCAAGACAACAATGAGATACCATCTCACCCCAACAAGATTGACCATGATCCAGAAAACACAAAACAACAAATGCTGGAGAGGCTGTGGAGAAAGTGGAACCCTCCTACACTGTTGGTGGGGTTGCAAAATGGTCCAGCCTCTTGGAAGGCAATCTGGCACTTCCTTAAAAAAATGGATATTGATATACCATTTGACCCAGTAATTCCACTACGTGGAATATATCCTACAGATTCAAGGCCTTTCACACCAACGGACACATGCACCAGAATGTTTACCGCAGCACAGTCCACGATAGCAAAACGATGGAATCAACCCAGATGCCCAACAATAGAAGAATGGATAGGTAAACTGTGGTACATATACTCAATGGAGCACTATGCAATGATAAAGAATAACGATGATTCCAGGAAACATCTCCTAACCTGGCTTCAACTGGAAGACATTATGTTGAGTGAAAGTAGTCAGCGACAAAGGGACAAATACTGTATGAGACTTCTACGATAAGATCTCAAAAACAGACTTGTGTATAGAAGAAAAGACTCTTTGACAGATGCAAGGGAGGGGAGGGAGGGAGGGTGACAGGGGGAGGGTTTAGTTTAAATAGTTACTAGAAATCTAGTTGGGAGAAAGTGGTGACAGCACACATTAGGAACAAGAACAACATTAAATGGACTTCAGCATAACTTGAGGACTCCTTCCATCTTAACTCAATACTGCAAGGATAGAGTATCTGGGGCGGGGGGCGGGGGACCATGCTCTTAGGCAAATTCCAGGCCAATTGGCACAACTAACATTTTGCTAAGAGAGTTCTCTGTACCCCACATTGGCGAGTGGCATCTGGGGTCTTAAAAGCTGCCAAGCTGCTATCCGAGGACACAGCAAATGGTCCCAACTCAACAGGAACGGATGCTCACCGAGGACCAAAATGACATGGGGGAAAGACAACCGAGAAGACGGAGAGACCCACAAGAGTGGGTGCTTATATCGACTTGGGACCGGAAGAACCGGATGGTGCCTGGCCACCACCAGTGATAGCCACGATGGAGCTCACAGAGAGGAAGGAGCCTCACTGGCAACACAAGAATAAAGAGGTGCATCATGAGCTCTCCACTAAAAGACCTCAATTGATGGTCCAGCGGTTTGGGGGTTCCTCTGAGAGCATGGCCCCCTGCCCTGATGCTGCCCTTTCCCATAAATTATAACAAAGGTCCACTCTTTGGACAGGAATGGATTGGACTTGGCAAGGCAGAGTGACTATATATTGGAAGCACTTTATGGTTCTATACATCTATAGGATATCATCTTGCTGACCGCTGGCTGGAGGAAGGGGAGTGGATGGACAGAAGGGGAAAGGAGACTGTTGGGAGGATGAGACATGTATGGAGCAGAGAGGAATAGTGTGCAGTCACCCGACAGGGAGAGCAGTGGAAGCTGCATATAGGGGGGCATGTAAATTTATACATGAATGTACATTTTCACTCAGTTATGTTAAATAAAAATTTAAAAAAAATTATCAGGAAACAGTTTTAGGGGTTCATCCATCCTCCATGGCTCTAGAAAGTCTGAAGTCCATGAGAAAGTGATTCTTTAAAGGAACATAAGAATTTTTAAAAGTATGCTCATGAGCTATAAGAAACCTAGAAAAGAGAATATTTTAGACCTTTCACAACACCCTTCACATCATGACTGCAAGAAGAGGAAAGAAGCAAGTCACTTTCAGATCCTGTTTCCATGCTACTGGAAAGGATTCTAATTGCTGTTATTCAGAGTATCTGACCAATATCTTCTTTCAAATCTTTAACACCAAGGCAAATCCAAACCCACTGCTGTTGAGTTGATTGTGACTTGCAGCCACCCCATGGGGTTTCCAAGGCTGTAAATCTCTATGGAAGCAGACTGTGCATCTTTCTCTGGAGGAACCACTGCTAGTTTCAAATTATAGACATTTTGCTTAGCAGTGGAGCACTTTAACCGCTGTGCCACTGGGGCTCCCTATTGTTAACACAAGGCTTCTCAATTTGAGATCTGATTTATCTGGAGACATGGTTCATGACTATAAATTGTTCTTGAAAGACATCCCTAAACCAAGAGAAGATTAAGGACCACTGGCATAATGGGAACATTCATTCCCTCCATTTATTCAACAAACTTTCACTGACTGCCTAGCATGTACATTGAAGGCCTACCAGGTACCATTTTAGATGCTGGGGATGTAACACAGAACTAGTCTAACGAGGTCCCTACTTTCACGGAGCTTGCATTCTCTTGAGTGTGTGGGAAAGGTTTATAGGACTTCTAATCAAACACACCTGGATTTATGTCTTCATAAGATAACCTTATTTTCCTCTCTGAGCCTCAATTTCTTCATATGAAAAAAATAGAACTAAAATGAGGCAAATATTTAACACCAGGTACACAGTCAATAAATTATAATTGCCACTAAAATTCCCTTCAGTGGGAGTCATCAGATGGAAGTCTGGGAAGCATTACTACTCCATTTTTATAGAGATAAAGGTTAAGTCCAAAGAGATTGTACGAATTGCACTAGGCAAACAATGTTTAATATAGTTGTGATCTGGGCTAGCTAGTTCATAGATTGGGTAGCTCTTGATTCTTTTTCCCTCCATGCTTCATTTTTCTAATTAGGAGTCTGCTGATTCATTCGTCTCAAAGAATCACAGTATTATTTAAAACAAGAGTTGAGAAACCATGGTGCACTTGGTTTTGTACGATCTGCAAGCTAAACATAGTTTTTACATTTTTGCATGGTTAGAAAAAAAAAGAAAATCAAAAGAAGAAGAGAATTTCATGGCATATGAAAATTATTTGCAAATTAAAATTCAGTCTTTATAAATAAGGTTTTATTGGACTACAACTATATATTTATTTACATATGGTCTATGGCTGCCTTCATTCTACAACAGCAGAGTCATTGTACTAGAGGATGTATTGTCAATAAAAGCTAAATTATTTAATAATTGGCCATTTATCAAAAAAGTCTGTCAACCTCTGATTTCAAATGTCATTTTCTCTTGAAGTAAAGACATATACGAATGCACTGTACGTCCTATGAATTGGTAATGTGCCATAATTTAGCATCAGAGTCAGGTGTATCTGGTAAGCTTGAGACATGAGACATTTTGATCACAGCAATTAGAATATTCAAATAAGACAATAGCTAATGTTCATGAGAATTTTAGAAACATTAAGACGTTTAATTCTCACATCAGCTCTGAGTTAAAACACTCTTTACATATGAAAGAATAGAAATTCAAGGTTAGGAAATTCATCCAAGGTAATATCAAATAAAACAAAACAACAAAAACCAAACTCATTGCCATTTAGTCAACCCTAACTTACAATGACCAGATAGGATGAGTCAAGTTGCCCCACAGGATGTACAAGGAGTCGCTGGTGGATTCAAGCTGTTAACCAAAAGTTTAGCAGCTGGTGGATTCAAACTGCTAACCTTTTGGTTAGCAGCTGAGCTTCTAATTAGTGTGTCCTCAGGGATCCATCTCAGGCCACAGCTTACAAACGACTGAGCTTCAATTTTTATCAAAGCCTAGGCTCTCACCTCCAAAACAGCAACACCTAATAGGTATCCCAACAGTTCAAGAAGCTTTGTGTAGATAGGTCTATCTAGCATTGTCTACCTTTGCAAAATCTATTCCCTGATGTTTTACTAATGGCCAGTTTATACTCTAAGGTTCTTTTTTTCCCCCTTGTAAAATGAGAAAAATATCTAACTTTCCAGGTTATTGTAAGGACTAAATGTTTCTAGTTACAGATTCGCACAGCCTGGCATCCTGTAAATGACAGTTCCTATTATTTCATTGCTACTGTGTAGGATAAATTTTCCTGATCCCTTCATGGTAGCTCGGCTAAGCCATTCTGGGGGCAGGGAGAATTGGTAGCTATGGCAGTGGCAAAGTTCCTAACTATTATCTCTAGTTCCTGAAATGTTACCTGGTCAACCTCAGGCTGCCCCTGGCCCTTGCTAGGCAGTTTATCCTCCAGGAGAGGGTTTCTGCACCATGGTGAAGAAAGGAGCAGCAAACATTGCTGAAGTTATGATGAGACTTGTTTTTTTATAGCTTAGGAACAGAGCTCATTTATATACAAAGTGTGAGTCCTATAGTAAGAACCAACACAAGTAAGCAGAAACAGAAGAGCCAGCAATTACAAGACACTCGATAAGTCTCTTTTCTTGATAAAGGGAACTGGAAAGATTGAGGCACAGTGTTACTTGGAATGCCTATGTTGGTGACCAGTGAAAATATCTGCTACCAGATCATTGTTGTTAGGTGCCATCGAGTTGGTTTTGACTCATAGTGACCCTATGTACAACAGAACAAAACACTGCCCAGTCTTACATCACGCCCACAATCGTTTTTGTGCTTAAACCCATCGTTGTAGCCACTGTGTCCACCCACTTCATTGAGAGTCGTCTTCTTTTTCCCTGACCTTTCATTCTACCAAGCATGATGTCCTTCTCTAGGGACTGATCCCTCCTGACAACATGTGCAAAGTATGTAAGATGCGGTTTCGCCACCTTTGCTTCCAAGGAGCTCTCTGGTTGTACTTCTTCCACAACAGATCTGTTTGCTCTTTTGGCTGTCCATGGTACATTCAATATTCTTTTCCAACACCACAGTTCAAAGGTGTCAATTTGTCTGTCTTCCTTATTCATTGTCCAGCTTTTGCACGCACGTAATGCAATTAAAAATACAATAGCTTGGGCCAGATGCACCTTAGTCTTCAAGGCGACATCGTTTCAGTACTTTAAAGAGGTCCTTTGCAGCAAGTTTTCCCAGTGCAATGTGCTTTTTGATTTTTTGACTGCTGCGTCTATCGGCATTGATTGTGGAACCAAGTAAAATGAAATCACTGACAACCTCAGTCCTTTCTCCATGTATGACAATGTTGCATACTGGTCCAGTTGTGAGGACTTTTGTTTTCTAGACGGTGAGGTGCAATCCACACTGAAGGCTGTGGCCTTTGATCTTCACCAGCACTTCCAGCAAGCAAGGTTGTATCATCTATGTAACACAGGTTGTTAAAGTAATTCCTCCAATCCTGTTACCACATTCTTCTTCATATAGTCCAGCTTCTCAGATTACTTGCTCAACATACAGGTCGAAAAGGGACAGTGAAAGGATACAACCCCAACCCACACTTTTCCTGACTTTAAATCATGAGGTTTAAAGTGTTCTGTTCACATGACTCTCTCGATCCATGTACAGATTCCTTAAAAAAGCACAATTAAGTGTTCTGAATTCCCATTCTTCACAATGTTATCCATAATTCGTTACTATCCACACAGTCAAATATCTTTGCATAGTCAATGAAACACAGGTAAACATCTTTATGATATTCTTTGCTTTTAGCCAAGATCCATCTGACATTAGCAATGATATCTCTGGTTCCACATCCTCTTCTGAATCTGGCTTGAATTTCTGGGAGATTAGAGATTAGAAAAAGAGGAAGCTTCTTCAGGTTTTTCTTCCATGGATGAAAAATAGTAAGTTCCTAGAAACGATCATATTTTCTCAACTGATTTCTCACAATCACAACCACCTTGTGACGTGGGCATTGCTATCTCTGTTTTATGGATGTAAAAATTGAGGCTCAGAAGATACCTAGCCACAGCTAGGAAACAGCCAGACCAACACTGCTAGTAAGCATCAGAATCAGGAACTACTCCTCCCCTGCCACCCATGGTTAGTGACCTATGTGTATACAAGTTATTCAATGTATATTTATTAAGGATCTGTTCTACCACAGAACACACTGTGGAGAAGTGTTCTTTGAGGGAGCACACATTGGACTGACACCCACACATCGGGAAAGGCTGGAGAGTGTAGGAATGAGGAATAGCTGCTAATGAGCTTGGTTTCCTTCTGGGATATCGGAATGTTCCATAAGTGGATTGTGATAATGGTTGCATAACTCTGTGAAAATATTTTAAAAAATTGAATTTTATATTTTAAATTGGTGTATTTTATGATACATGATTATCTCAATAAAGCTTTTTTTCTAAAAAAAGAGTGGAAAATAAAAATGAACATAGTAAAAAGGTATAAACTTCAAAATATCGAGACAGGTAATGGGCATATTGCCATCTAGGTCCTCACATTCAAAACAAATACAATGTAATATTGCCATATTATAATATTATTTGATTTGGGTACATACTACAACAGATTACTATCAGTATAAAAACAAACTAAAACAAACAAAAACTCAGATGCACAGTGGTCTCATGCTGTGCCCATTCCATGCCTGATAACTAAAAAATGGTATTCTTAACCATTTCCCATGTTTTGTGGAACTACAATAGGGCTATACGATGATCAAATTTAGATTTCATAGGACAAGTTTTTCCTTACTTACAAGATGGATTCAACAAGAATGTACTGAGCACCTCTCGGTTCTGCTGTTGTACTACGAGCTACCCAAGCAAACACTGTGCAGCATGCCTGGGCTTTGTACTTCAGCCTTTGATTTCTCTAAGGGTTGGTAAGCAGATTCTGAATGCATAAGGGTACATGAAAGGTAAGACTTAGGTGACAGTGGAAAAGTTTTTTATGTTTCCATTGATTGATGATTTCGATGATATAATTCAACAACTCTGGTTAAATTTAATGCCTCATTCCTATTTGAATTCAAATGTGTGTGGTGCTGGATTTGCTCCTTTTCTTGAGTGAAAGCCATAAGATATAAGGCCTTTCAGTTTCTGTCCCACTTTTAAAGAATTTGATGGGACTAAAATAGACCCCTTCGTAAATTGGAAACCCTGGTGGTGTAGTGGTTAAGAGTTGTGGCTGTTAATCAAAAGCGTGGCAGTTTGAATTCACTGGGAACTCCTTGGAAACTCTAAATGACAGTTCTACTCTGTCTTGTAGGGTCACTATGAGTTGGAATAGACTCCACAGCAATGGGTTAACATCATTAAAGACACCTTGATTAAACTAGAATTTAAAAACTACAATTTACTTTAGGGGAAAGAGACAAAAGACAAGAAAGCTAATACCAGGAATTTATAATAAAGATACTCTAAAGCCCCCACACTGCATTTTCAGAGGAGTTCAGATTTAGTCCTAGTTCATTTCTTCTTTTTAATAATGCAAAATGGGTTTTTATTACCTGATCAATTTTTTATATTTACATATTGTTTTTTTCATTGTGTTTCAAGTGAAAGTTTTTATATGAGTCAGTTTCTTGGAGAAAAACTAGCATATACTTAGTCATGTGACCCTAGTTGCTCTCCCTACACTGGGACAGTGCACTCCTCCTTTCCACTCTATATTTCCTGTGTCCATTCAACTAGCTCCTGTCCCCCTTTGTCCTCTCATCTTGCTTCTGGACAGGAGCTGCCCAGTTAGTCTCTTGTATCTACTTAAGCCAAGAAGTACACTCTTCACCAATATCATTTTATGTCTTATAGACCAGTTCAGTCTTTGATGTGTTGGCTTCATGAATGGTTTCATTAAAGAGAGAAAAGAGACTCCAGGGGTCATGCCTACTCAGGAGACTTCAGTCTGTCGGACTATCAAGTTTGGCCTTTTTACTATAGTTAGAGTTCTGTGCCTCACATCTCCCACTCCATCAAGGACTTTTTATTGAATTTCCTGTCAGGATGGCAGTCTTCGGTGGCAGCCAGGTACTATCTAGTTCTTTCAGTCTCCATCTAGTTCTTCTGTTCTCATGCTGATGCAGTCTCTGGTTTATATGGCTCTTTCTCTCTTAGACTCATATTTTTCTTCTGTCTTTGATGCTTTCATTCTGCTTTGCTTGACTTGTGTTGAGACCAATTGATGCTTCCCAGATGTTTGCTTGCTAGCTTTTAAGACCCCAGACACCAGCAGTGTGTAGATGTTCGTCTTTGCCCATCCTCTCCAACATTTATTATTTTGTGTTTTGGGGATAATGCCAGACTTGTTGAGGTGAGATAATGTTTTATTGTAGTTTTGATTTGCATTTCTCTATTTTTGACAATCTTCTACATAGACAATGTACGTATAAAGAAAAAAATGTATTACAAGGATGAGCCTGAGGCACTGAAGGATCTGGATGTGCTTTCTAAATGATTAAACAAAACAAAAATTCATTTTAGTAGATTATACTTACTAAATGAGGCACACAGATTATAACATTAAAATCTATTTCTTAAAAGGTTGATATGAGTTATTTTCCAGTTGAACAAAATTATTCAATCCATAAATATCCCATTTCTCCCATTCCAGTTAATCTAGGTTTTATTACATGCTATGGTTAAAGTCCATTAAGCAGTTCGTGTCTTTCAAGGTTCAGCAAATTAATAGATTATTAAGTTTACAAATGGATGATTCATTTATTGAAGTGATGGATGATGTCTTTATAAAGGGTAATTAGGAAAGAAAACATTTTCTGACTTTGGAAGTTTGCTTTTCCTGTGCTTACTTAACTCTACAGAACAAAGGATAAATCATATGAATAAAAAGATTCACCACCATTTCAGTGGACTAAGACCCCTTAATGTGACATAAGTGGATGAGTTCAGATAGTTGCAGTTTGATAGCTGCATCCCCATCCAGTTACTTTTAAAAATACCATGTGAAAACAGCCAGTGCTTACTATGTGTTTAATATTTGTGTACATTGTATACATTAACAGGTGCTGTTTAATGTTTGTGTACATTATCTCCAGAGCAATAGGTTTGGGCATCCCACATTTTATAGATGAAGAAATAGAAGGTCACAGAGAATAAGCAATCTGGCTAAGATCACACTGCTAGTAAATGCCAGAGTCAAGATTCCAAAAGTGATTCCTAAATAGTACAACCACTATAGAAGACAGTACGACACTTCATCTCAATAGATCTTATACAAGAGACATGACAAACATGTACATCTATGTTCACTATAGCACAATTCACAAGAGCAAAAAATATAAACAATTTAAGTATTGTCATGAATTGAATTATGTCCCCCCCATATGTATATTAATTTGGTTGGACTATGATTCCCAGTATTGTATGATTGTTTACTATATTGTTACTTGAAGGGATTTTCTGTGTTATAAATTCTATTGTTATGATTTAGTAAGATGATTCTTGGCAGTTCTATTGATGAGGTTTACAAGATTAGATAGTATCTTAAGCCAATCTCTTTTGAGATGTATATAAGATATATAACATATGTAAGACCAAATGGTCAACAATTACCCTAAAGCAAAGATGAGAAGGCAAGGGGGCAGGGAAACCAGACTGTTGAAAATGGAACAAACAGAAGGGAATTAATGGGAATGTTGACACATTGTGAAAAATGTAAGCAACCTCACTGAATCAGAAAGAAGCAAGCAGAGAGAAAGAAGGACCTCCCATCACTAAGATAGCAGGGCCAGAAGCAGAGTGTGTCCTTTGGACCTGGGTTCCTGCACTGAGATGTTCTCAGACCAAGGGAAGACTGATGCATCTCAGGACTTTACTCCACAGCCAACAGAGAAAGTCTTCCCTGAGAGCTGGCACCGTGAATTCAGACTTCTAACCTACTGGACTGTGAGAGAATAAACTTCTCTTTGTTAAAGTCATCCACTTGTGGGATTTCCATTATAGCAGCACTAGATGACTAAGTGCCTATCAATGGATTAATAGATAAACACAATGTGGTACATACACACAATGGAAGACTATGCAGTCGTGAAGAATAATGATGAGTTCTTGAAACATATAATATGGATCAATCTGGAGTTTATTATGCTGAGTGAAATAAGTCAATCACAGAAGGACAAATATTGTATGATTGTACTTTTATAAGAAGATAAGAACACATATATAGAGAGATCAACATTCATTGGCAGTTACTAGGGGTCAAGGGGAGGTGGAATCATTCTCTAAGTACTAAGACATTTGTTATTTTTCATGGCGGGAAAGGTAGCACTGAATGTGGGTGAAATTCAGTGAAGTGCACACGGCTCAACCAAGGTAAAGATGTCACTGAGAAATACACAGGAGAAAGGGACATTTGGGGTAAAGTATAATACATAATTTTGCAACCTCCAAAAAACTGTACATTAAGGTTACATACAAGGTCTGACAATTAAGTTCATAAATTCATCCTAGAAAAAGTGCTGTCTACCTCATTGCTGAATATCACTATGGTCACCTTTGAAGTATTCCCCTTAGGAAGCTGTGCACTGATGTCAGTGCCCAGTCTACCCTTCAAAGCAATTTTGTTGAACTGTTTCTGGAACAGCCATCAGAGCTGCCATCAGATGAGGTCTGACAGCTAAGTTCACTGGCTGGCTGGAACTCATCTTAGAAAAACTTCTACATGTCTCATTACCGAATATCATTACAACTCCCCCTGGAAAGCTATGTACCCATGCCAGCACTTAGTCTACCCTTTAAAGAACTTTTTCTAGCATGAGTTCTCAAATTTAATTGTCAGACCTCATCCAACGACAGCTCTATGGACATTCCAGAAGAAGAGTCCCAAATTTTCTTTGAAGGGTGGACTAGGCACTGGTGTTAGTGCACATCTTCCCAAAGGGAGTACTTTGAATGTGACCATAGTGCTATTCAGCAATAAGGTATACAGCATTTTTTCTAGGATGAATTCATGAACTTAATTGTTCAACCTCATATGTACGTACACATGCATATATAGGTTTAGGAATATATATGTGGGTAGGTATGTACACACATATAGATATATCTGTATGTATACACAAATATGCTGTATATACATATATATTCACATATATGATAAACCACATAGGAGGACAACGCTGTGGATACTTGCTAGACATAACCAAATACCTCACAAATTTGATTTCCTTGGTTTAAAGGCTTTGGACCACAGTGTCCTGGAACAACTTGATCAATTAATATGATATAGTTCATAAAGTTTATGTTCTACATTCTAGTTTGGTGACTATGTCCAGGGTCTTACAAGCTTGCAAACACTTACCTATGATAAATCTACTGGTTTCTGCTTAGCCTGAGCAAAAGACAAAGAAGGGAACCAAAGACTCAGAGAAGAAACTAGTGTACAGGGTTAATAGTCTACATGAAACATGGACTTATCTACCCCAAGATGAGAAAAAGTAGATAGTGCCCAGCTACCACTGAAACCATTCTGATCAGGGTCATAAAGATGTACTCTAATAAAATGAGAGAAAAAAGAGGAACAGAACTTAAACTCTTAAAAAGGCAAGACTTACTAGACAGGTTGAGACTGCTTGACACTCTAAGATTATAGTGTTAAGATGCTTTTCAAATCCTGAATCAAGACATTTCCTTCAGGCTACTTTTAGTTAAATAACAGCATGGCTCTTAAAAAAAGAGTATAACCCGAGAGCACTGCACTTCTTAAAAAAAAAAAAAAAAAAAAAAGTATAAGACCCAATCGTCAATAATTACTTGAAAGCAAAAGCGAGTAGGAAAGGGGCCAGGGAAACCAGATTACTAACAATGGAACAAACAGAATGGAATTAATAAGAATGTTGACACACTGTGAAAATGTAAGCAATGTCACCGAACAATTTTTGTGGAAATGTTAAATGGGACCTTAATGTACTACGTGAACATTCACAAAAAACATACACAAAAATTATTTAAAAAAAGATACTTTTCAACCCTTAATGTGGGTGTGAATCACCTTATGGGACTTAAAAAAAAATGCTATATTTGATTCTGTGGCTCTGGGGTGTGACTGCATTACTAACAAGTCAATGCTCCTGGTTCACAGGTCTTACTGTAAAAAGTAATGTATTACAAGATTTAGTTTTAAAAACAAACAAAATGTGTTGCCTTTGAGGTGATTCTGACTTAGAGTGATCCTATAGGACAGAATAGAACTACTCTGTAGGGTTTCCCAGGAGTGCCTGGTGGATTCAAACTGCTGGCCTTTTAGTTGGCAGCTGTAGCCACTATATGGTTTCCAAACAAGATTTAGTAAAAGGCATCTATTCTGTTTCAGAATATATGCATATTTGGTAACGGAGGTACTGGCCTCTAGGAGCTCCAGAGTTTTCAGACACACCCCAGGCTATGCCAAAGAGATTTTGTTTCGGGCAAAGCTAGGATCATGTGCCAGTTCTCCTCTCTGAAATGACACTTGATATATCTCCTATAGGGGTATATGAGTGGAAATAGACAGCAATGGGTTTGGTTTGGTTTTCTCTCAAGTGTGGTATTTCTTTTATTGTACAGTAATTAGTGTCACCTGGTTAGAATCTATCTTTTATAACTGTATGTTTCCAGCACCTAGCATACTGCCCGGATAGTTGTAAAACGTAGATAGTTGGGCAGAAACCCTTTACCCTCTTTCTCTAGGCCCCTGATCAGAGTATACTCCTCAGCCTCCAAGCCAAATGACTAGGTTTTAGGGAATGGAATAGGAATTGAGGTGACATATCCCATTTCCAGGTCTGGCATCTAAACATCTTCAATGTCAGTCCTTCATGATCTTTTTGAATTTGCTGGCTTGAAGCAGAAAAGCATGGATCCCATGGAAGTTGCATGTCAAAAAACAGTGGAGCTACAAAACTCAAGGAGCTAAAGTCTCTGAGTTAGAAACCCTGGTAGCAGTGTGGTTAAGTGCTACCTCTGCCAAACAAAAGGTTGGCAGTTCAAATCCACCAGGTGCTCATTGGAAACACTATAGGTAGGTTTACTCTGTCTTCTAGGGTCACTATGAGTTGGAATCGACCCGACAGTGGTGAGTTTGTTTTCTGTTTAGTTTTTAAGTCTCTCAATTAGATCTTGAAGAACAGCTGTCTGCTCTCTTTGAAACATGTTTGGGTACATTATGAGGAATCAGTTTCAATTGTATTTAATCCACTTTGCATTTGAGAGTTTATTGCAGCATCTAGCATTAACTAACACACAGGTTTTTAGTAACTATTTGCTAAATGAGTGGAAGAAGTAGAGTTTCTCCTTACAGTGTTCTTATTCATTTAATAGAGGAACATGTTAAAAAGAATTTTCGTGCTATAAAACTCTAGGTCAGAAAAATGAGCTCTTGCGGAAGCATCTAGTTTCTCTTAGGAAAGGCTCGACAGTTTTAGCATGGATCCTATCTTGGCACACAGTCAGCTCCTGAGAGGGTAGAACTGCCAAAGTTTGTGCAATTTTCTAGTTGGCTTCAGTTCACCATATTCAGAGCAACATTTTCACAATGTTGTCTGACTGCCAAAGAGGTGGTTTTAAATGTTGCTTCTTTTTCAACTTGGCTGAAAGGACGATTTCATTTTTTTCATTTAAGGGGCAGGATAGTGAATGAATACACTCACCTGCTATCAAGTAAATTCTGACTGAGCGACCCTATAGCAGTGCTCCCTGGAAGCGCTATAGTGCAGTTCTACTCTGTCCTACAGGGTCACTATGAGAGTGAACGGATAGCTGGGCCAAAAATAAAATCCCAAATCCTTGAACTTAAACTAACGCCACCCTCTTGCCTCACTGCCCCCTCATTTTTTGGCACTCCCTGAACTTTTGCCACTGCTGCTAGCTCCTGAACTCAGATCTTCCTCTGGGATGTGACTGAACAAGTATGACTGAAATCAAGAATAAATGATAAATACTAAATTTTAAAATCCCACCTCTTTAAAGGTCATAGAAAGGAATGCCAGAGTCAAGCAACTGTACAATTATCAACCAAATAGCCCTACTTATAGGTGGCAAGATCATCCTGAAGCTTCTAGAAGTTAGGTAATCTGGTTATTAATCCAATCTGCCTTAACCTTCTTGGGTCTCTGTTTCTTCATCTGTAAAATGAGTTACACTGTATCAGTGGTTCCCAATCCATTGAGTACCAATGTCCACTTCCATAATTAATTTTTAACAATTAGTTTACTATCAGATACAAAACTCACAGTAGTATAACCCACCTGAACATAATTTAAAAAAATCAATATGATAATTCATAAGAAAAACAAAAAAACCCAAACCTGTTGCCATTGAGTTGGTTCTGACTCACAGCGACCTTTTAGAGTAGAACTGCCCATAAGGTTTTTAAGGGGCAGCTGATGGAGTCAAACTGCTGATCTTTTAGTTAGCAACTGAGCTCTTAACCACTGTGGTACCAGGGCTCTGTAATTTATAATAAGCATTTCAAAATGTACATGTCACACATCTAAACTGGAAAATATGAAGAAGTAGTCAAGTGCCTATATATCTACTTACAAACATGTTTGGATTTTAAAAAAGCAAAAAACAGGCATGACTCCATCCAAGTAGTAAAGGAAAAATAGTAAGAAACCCATTTATTTCCACTGAGGAAAAGGATAACTTAAAAAATAGATCTTTTGTTGTTTTGTAAGTGCAAGTTTATAATCCAAGTCAATTTGTCATACAAAAGCTTCCTCATTTGCTGTGTAATTCTATCTAGCTGTTCTCCCCACATTGTGACAGCACACTCCTCCTTTCTACCCTGTATTTCCTGTGTCTATTCAACTAGCTCCTGCCCCTCCTGGTCCTCCCATCTTACCTCTGGACAGGAACTGCCCAGTTAGCCTCACGTATTTACTTAAGCCAAGAAGCACACTCTGTCGGTATCATTTCATGTCTTTTATTCCAGTTCAACCTTTGTCTGAGGAGTTGGCTTTAGAACTGGTTTCAGCTGTGGGCTAACAAAAGAATCTGTATATCTTCCAGAGACCTTCGAGTCTGTTGCATCATCAAATCTAGTCTTTTAATAGAGTTCAAGTTCTGAACACTCATTTTTCTCCTACAACATCAGGAACGCTATGCTGTGTGCTCTGTTAGGGCAGTCACTGGTGGTGGCCAGGCACTATCTAGTTCTTCTGATCTCATGCTGATGAGTCTCTGGATTACGTGGCCTTTTCTGTCTCTTGTGGTCACATTATGCTTACATCACTGACGTCTTTCACTAACGAGAGTTAACTTTTAATGAAGTAGCACTTACAACAGAAGTCTGCCTTGGGTTGGGAAGAGTCCAAAGTCAGAAAGATATCCTTGTATCTTAAACAACCTTAATGAAGCTCAGTTACTCATGTGTCTCTAACAATTTGTGCAAATGGTACAGTACAGTGAATTGCTTAATATGGCCCTTCTAGCCTTAGTCTTTGAAACTCTCACCATATGAATGGGTAGGTCGATGCAAGGGAAGGAAACCCTGGTGGTGTAGTGGTTAACTGCTATGGTTGCTAACCAAAAAGTCTTCCAGGTGCTCCTTGGAAACTCTATGGGGCAGTTCTACTCTGTCCTATAAGATTGCTATGAGTCAGAACTGACTCAACAGCACTGGGTTTTTTTTTTTTTTTTTTTTGGTTTATGCAAGTGAAGTGTTTGTGACCCACCAAGATGATTGGATGGATTGCTAATAATGTAAAGACGATGCGTGGCATCTTTGTGGGGGTAAACAAAAAACCAAATCTACTGTCGAGTTGATTCTGATTCACAGTGACCCTACAGGACAGAGCAGAACTGTCTTACAGAGTTTTCCACAGAAAACCTTGTGGATTCAAATTCTGACCCTTTGGTTAGCAGCAGTGGCTGTTAACAGCTACTTTACCAGGGTTTCTCTTGTGGGCATGGGACTATGCAAAAAGCTGTATAAAATTCTAGCGAGGGAATTTGTTACTTTGGTCACCCTGCTACGCTTAAAGGGAGATACTGAGGGATGGGGAGAGGAGCTGTAACATAGGAGACAGCAAGAGACAGTAGTATGAGACAACAGAAACCAGGAGACTAGCGTGAGGTGTTGCACCGGGGCTTGCTGACTTACGGAGCTGAGTTGTTACACTTGTCCAACAAGGCACTAACCACCACCTTCCCCTGCAGTGCCAGGTAGCAGCAGGGACTGGTGGCAGAGGGCAAGAAGAATCGTTATCTGGAGTTGTTTCTGATCTTGATCCTCAATTGTACCCTGTTAATTCCTAATTGCTGTTAGGTGACATCGAGTCAGTTCCGACTCATAGCAACCCTATGAACAACAGAACAAAACACTGCCTGGTCTTGTGCCATGTCCATAATCGTTTATGCTTAACCCAATTGTTGCAGCCACTGTGTGAGTCCATCTCATTGAGTGTCTTCCTCTTGTTTGCTGACACTCCACTCTACCAAGCATGATGTCCTTCTCCAGGGATTGATCTTTCCTGACAGCATGTCCAAAGTATGTAAGAGGCAGTCTTGACATCTTGGCTTCCAAGAACCACTCTGGTTGTACTTCTTCCACAACAGATCTGTTTGTTCTTTTGGCGGTTCATGGTACAGTCAACATTCTTTTCCAACACAATTCAAAGGCATCAGTTCTTTTGTCTTCTTTCTTCATGGTCCAGCTTTTGCATGCATATGATGCAACTGAAAATACCATGGCATGGGTCAGGCACATTTTAGTCTTCAAGATGACATCCTTACTTTTGAAGACTTTGAAGAGGTCCTTCACAGCAGATTTTCCCAACGCAATGCATCTTTTGATTTCTTGACTGCTGCTTCCAACGGCATTGGTTGTGGACCCAAGTAAAAGACAATCCTTGGCAACCTCAATCCTTTCTCTATTTATGACGATGTGGCTTACTGGACCAGATGTGAGGATTTTTGTTTTCCTGTTGTTGAGGTGCAATCCTCAACTGAAGGCCGTGGTCCTTGATCTTCATCAATGGGTGTCTCAAATCTTCTTCACTACCAGCAAGTAAGGTGGGGTTGTCTGCATAGCTCAGGTTGTTAATGAGTCATCCTACAATCCTGATACCTTGTTCTTCTTTGTATAATTGTTTCTCAGATTATTTGCTTGGTATACAGATTAAAAAGCTATGGTGAAAGGCTACAACCCTGACTCAAGCCTTTCCTAATTTTAAACCATGCAGTGTCCCCTTGCTCTGTTCACAACTGCCTCTTGATCCATAAACACTCTGTACTTCCAGTATTCATCCTATAAACACCTGTCCCCTTTTCTCCTTCCTCCGTTCTGACCACTAGAGAGGAGCTGTTCAGACAGCGTCATATGTATATATATTTAAGCCAAGAAGTACACACACCAGCTGCATCACTCTATGTCTTCTAGTCTGGTCCAATTTTTTTCTGCAGTTGGCTTCAGTACTGGTTTCAGCTCTCGGCTAGCAGGAAGTCCAGGGGATGTCGGACCATCAGGTCTGGTCTTGACGGCAGTGGTTTTGGTTTGGTTTGGATTTAATCTATGGATATTCTTCTCTCTTCCCACCCTTGTATTGTAACTGTTAAAGACTATTTTCTTCTGTACATAAACCTTAAGTCCTTATAATAGCAGTCTCATACAATATTTATCCTTTTGCACTAGATTTCACTCAGCATAATATCTTACATTTGGGGCATCTTTAACCTCCATCTCATAGGAACCAATTTTGTGCTGGTTGTTACAAAACAAATTATTCATTTTAAACGTTTTTCTTACATATGGAAGAATTGTAACTTGATACATACTATCTGGTGGCATACTGGTTAAGCTCTAACTAAAAGGTAGTGTTTCAAACCCATCAGCTTCTCTGTGGGAGGAAAATGTGACAGTCTGCTTCCATAAAGATGACAGCTTTGGAAAATCTAGGGGACAATTCTACTCTGTTCTATAGGGTTACCACAAGTCAGAATTGGCTCGATGACAACGGGCTTTTTGGGAGGGGAGGGAGGGGTTGATACAAATGGTTAAGTGCTCAGCTACTAACCAAAACATTGGCAGTTCGAATCCACACAGAGGAGCCTTGGAAGCCTGGTGAGCAACTTCCTAAAGATCACAGACACAAAACGTTCTATGGAAGCAGTTCTACTTTGAAAAACATGAGGTTGCTATGAGTCAGAAAGGACTTGGTGGCATGTGGCTTTTTTTTGATCTTTGTTCACATAGAATTGTGAGCTCTTCTTGCAACTCTCCTTCAGAGTTAAAAGGGGTCTCAAATCATCTGCTACATTATTATATTCAGTTATACTGCTTCTGTAGCAAGTGCATTAACATAATGAAACCCTTTTCAATGAGTATCTAAATGATGTCACACAATGAATACACTGAATGTATGCATTACTTGATAATTTTGAAGCAACGTTTTTAGTCATCAACACTTCCATTTTTGTAACAAAATTCTCTTAGCTTTAGTGCAACACCGAAGTACTACTGACTTACATTTCTACTGGGTTTAGTTTCACGGGACGTTTCAAAGTCATACAAGACAATCCAGAATACTGCAGGATGCCTAGCATTCTGGCTTTGCCTATTAAACGGCAGTAGCATTCTCTATCATTATGACAAGCATAAAAACCACCCAGTCTTTAGCAGTTGAGCTCTTAACCACTGTGCCACCATGGCCCCAAAAGAACATCCACCTCCCTGTCAGGGAATCAAACCCCAGTCTCTTTCGTGACAGAAGGGGATACTCACCATCATGCTAACAAGGACAGTGGTGTACAATCATCACAACAAGCATAAAAAACAATCTAAGAGTTCCCTAAGGAGTGGCACTATTCCGGGGACAGGTTACCCAATAAACAAGGTATGCATGAGTTTAACTGTACTTACTAATCGATAGTGTACAATCTCATCTGTTTTCTTTTTTTTTTTTTTTACATTTGTAAGCTTACTGGTTAACCCACCCCTGCAGTCTCCCCTCTGTGAACCGTTAAGAATCTGTCAGAATCTCTAGACTCTGATAATCTTTCATCCTAAGTCTCAGGTGATGGCTGGTGGCCCCACTGTATCTTCCACAATAGGTAGAAGCAATTTCTAGTCACTAAAGAGATTAACTCCGAGGCTACATGTGATTCCAGGGAAAAAACAACTTTTTTAGACATGATTTCCAGAATACAGGATTACAAAAACAGAAACTACTCATACATTCATTCCTTAAGTCTCTGTCAACTCACCCAAGTGAATTTGTGCAAATTTCTTTTATTAAGTGGGGAAAGGACTGGAACTTGATTTCACGCCGACTGTTTATAAATCATGACTTCATCTTGAAGCCCTCTTTTGGTATTTTCTCCCATCACCCAGTGTGAGAAAAAAGCAAGGCAAAACCCCAGCCTAGGCTATGCTCTTTAGAACTTCAAATCTTCTTTTACAAAATTAGGAAGAAAAGGAAGAGTGTAGTGACATGTTGGGGAGAGGAGCTAGAGTTACATAGTGGTCTGTAAGTTTCTGTGTGACAAATTAACTTGAATTGTATACTTTCACTTAAAGTACAATAAAACTTTTTTTTTCTTTTTTCAAAAAGGAAGACTTATGCTGAGAGACTAAGTCTATAAACAACTATAGCTAAAACCCAAATATGTTCCTATGCAGTTATAGAAAGTATAGGGAGACTTAGAAGACTTATTAGAAACTATTTTAAAAGAAAGCAAATAATTTTTTTACTATGTTTCGAGGATGAAATTAAGACGTTTGCCTGCACTTTTAAAAGGAACTCTAAAGGACTCGATGGCACTTGGCTTGGCTTGGCAAAGGAATGTAGTGATAACAGTGATGGGAAAATTCTTCTGAAAATTAATTCTATATTGAGTATCAGGGAGAAGCTCATGTTATTATTAGCTGCAGACTGTAAGTATGCAAGTGAATAACAGATATGGGTTATGCCAAACGGACATGATATCCCTTGGCTGTACCAAAACCTAGCAAGCCAGCCTTTAAACAAAATCCATATTTATTTTGTGTCAATTGGAATATTAGCACATCACACAACTGTAGACTAATAACTAAAAGGCATCTTAGGCATGTTTTCCCTTCAAAGAAATACAATGTTAACTTTATAACTTCAGAAAATGTAAGATTTAAAGGAATCTCTTTTAAAAATAAGCAGCTTGATATTCTGTATTTAATTATTATTTTTCAATGAGAATATGAGCTGTGGAGCCAGACCTGGATTGAATCCTGGTTCTATCACTTCTAATATATATATAAGGCAGTAGAAGAGCTTAGTGATGTTCAAGGCACACAGTAGGCCTCAAATGTTAGTCACTATTATTTCTAATCACAGCACTAATAGCTACTATTTATACTTACTATGTATGTCTTATGAACCTTATTGCATGTATTTTTCCTCATCATTCAGTGAGTATTACTATTCCAAATTGTTCTTAAATTGTGGCTCAGTAAAAATCCTCTTGGAGTGGGAAGGAGAGGTTGCCTGTAAGTCTTCTATGAGAATTCAACATTATTCATGTTAATGAAATTTAAAAAATAATTAACACCCATGTTCCCAAGTATCTGGGTAGCTGCCTTAAAATCAACTCCTGCCAGAATACTTCTGCATCTATGTTTGTGTTTGTATTGATTTCCATGTTAAAATCCCAGTTCTGCTTTAGTTATGGAAGGCTTACAGAAAACAGAGGCATACTTAACAGAGAAATGATGTTTTCATGCTGAATGAAGATCAAATAACATCACTACGTGCTGAACAAATGAAACTAATAGTCTGCACAGACCAAAGGGGGGAGAATTGAGTCTACATAGCACATGATAGTATGAGCAAACTGAACTCAAAAGACCCTGTCTGTACAACAGCACTCAGTACCACAGTCACATTACAAATGACAAGTCAGTTTTGGCAAAATATCATCATCCATCATATTCAATTAATGTTATTTTAAGTACTGTTTTTAATTTTGCTTGTGTCTAACCTATAAATCTAGGTTTTACACTTGTGCAAGACTATAAACATATTTACATCTAACTTTATGTTTACATTTAGGTAACATTATAATACATATAATTGAAATAAAAAAGGAGCTAAGAGTACTTCCCTTATTAAAAGGATTTCTGTATTATTCAGGCTTGACAAGCACTGCTCTATGTGTTTGTCCAGCCTGTGACGGGTCACTTACATTCTTTTGGTTACTACCCACTTCAAAGGACTCACAGCAGGATTAAAGGAGACAATGCAGGAGAGCCACTGTCCCACAGCAGGAATTAAAATGACAGCTGTCTACTTTGCCCCAAACAGGGAAAATATGGATGCTAAGTATAGTCTAAGTTCTTGTTACACCAACAGTGGTCTGGAGACCAAGAGCATTATTTTTTTAATTATTAATATTGTATCTTAGACAAAAGTTTATGGCACAAACTACCTTCTATTTAAACAGTCCATATATTGCGTTACAACAATGGGTAACTAATCCCGAGACATGTCAACGCTCTCCCTCTGATAACTGGGGTTCCCCACTACCAGCTTTTCTGTCCCTGCTGCCTTCTTGTCCTTGCCCACTGGCTGGTGTGCCCCCTTAGTCTCATTTTGTTTTACAGGACTGTGTAATCTTTGGGTAAAGGGTGAACCTCAGGAGTGGCTTCAGTACTGAACGAAAAGGGTATCTGGGGTCCATACTCCCCAAGTTTCTCCAGTCTCTGGTTAGGCCAGTCTTTTTTTTTAAAGTTAGAATTTCATTTTACATTTATTCCTACTCTGTCCAGAACCCTCTATTGTGATTCCTATCAGAAAGGTCAGTAGCCAGGCATCATTAATGGTACTGGACTTAGTCTAGTGGAGCATGGTAGTTGTGGTCTATTAGTCCTTTGAACTAATCTTTCCCTTGTATCTTTAGTTTTCTTCATTCCCCCTTGCTCCCAAAGAGGTGCAACCAGTGGAATATCTTAGTGGTTTCCACTCACATGCTTTTAGGACCCCAAGGAGTGTACTGGTATCAGTTAAGAGTCGGTTAGGAACTGAGAGTCCTGGGACCCACCCCATACCTACTAACTCAGAAATCTGTATTTTAACAGTATCACCAGGTGACTTCATACATGAAATGAAACTTTACAAAGCACTGACCCAGGTCTCAGAGGGAACGTTGACAAGCAAACCCACCGCATTTAGTATCACTCTTTAGATTCAACTTCAGTGATTAGACAAAGATATGGTGTAAATGAGTTCTGTACCCTGGAATTTAATATAAATACTATCATTTTACTCTTGGTTCTTCACAGGCTGTATAAGAATGGAACCTCCTTTAAAAGGGACCCAACTTCTAACTCACAAAGATGAAAACATTTCCATGTAAAATATTTATAAAAGCTTTCTGAATTTTGAATAAACACACTTTAAGGTCAAGTTAACACATTCTTAAGTCTCCTATATGCAACAGCAATGTCATGTGCTGAATTATGTTCCCCCAAAAATCTGTGCAGCAGTTTAGCTAGGCCAGGATTCCTGGTAGTGCATGATGTCCATGTTGTAAATACTGCCTTTATGATGCTAATAAGGGAGAATGGGCAGCAGTTCTGTTGGTGGGACAGGACTCAACGTGTAAGATTTGTTTGTACCTTGAACCAGTCTCTTGAGATATAAAGGAAAGAAGCTAGCATGGAGATTTGGGGAACCTCATACCATCAAGCAGTAGTGCTAGGAGCTGAGAAGGAGAGGGGTCCTTGTGCCTCAGAAGCTTCCAGTTCAGAGGAAGACTGATGACAAGGATCTTCCTCCAGAGCCAGCAGAGAAAGCCTTCTCCTGAAGGTGACACCCTGAATTTAGACTTTCAGCCTACTCAACTATGACAAAATAAAATTTCTCTTTTTAAAGCCATCCACTTGTGGTATTTCTATTAAGTCAGCACTAGATGACTAAGACAAGCAATTAAAATTATTTACATACATTAACATCTTATTTAAATATTTTAGCCCATAAAATTTAGTGTGACAAATCCCTGGCTCAGTTTTTGCTGACTGTGTAGTTAGATAAATGAAACAAATTTCCGGGGGTGGGGGGGGGGGGGAATGATTCTGTGTATGAAATATGTATTAACCGTTCAACTAAATATATTAGATCGCATTCAGTAGTTATAACTTTGTTAACATAACTCACCTAAAGATCTAGCTCCTTTTCTTGAACCCAGTGGTTCTATACATTTAAGACTTAAAAACCAAACATATCCCACTGCTGCAGAGTGATCCCATGGGACATTGGTTTCTAAGGCTGTAATCTTTGAGGGGGAGCCCTGGTGGAGCAGTGATTAAGAGCTTGATTGGTAACCAAAAGGTTGGCAGCTCAAATCTACCAGCCACTCCCTGGGAACACTGAGGCAGTTCTACCCTACCTGGCACCCAGCAGCCTTTAAGAGCAGACTGCTACCCTTCTCCCATGGAGTGGCTGGTGGGTTCAAACTGCCTTTTGGTTAGTAGCTGTATGCTTTAACCACTGTGCCACCAGGGCTTACTGTGCACAAAGACTCAAAGATGCTGTTCTCAGAAGCAGAGAAACAAAGTTAACAGTTAATAATATTCAAGAGCACCATTTATATGTAAAATGATTGATACCATCTGTTTAAGGGCTACTTCAGTAAAAATCAAAAAAGTGTGTTATTTATTGCTCTGTGTTCTGTAACAGGGACCAAAGAAATCATACTCTCAAAGAAAGCAATAATGATGCAGACTCTAGTTTGAGTATGTGTGCACAGAAATGTTGACACACATCCATGCGTGCGCACGCACACACACACGCAGAACCTTTCTTCCTCCTTCGTGATCTCAGGCAATTGTAAATCAAGTGTCAACCACATGCCACGAGGCTGGATTAGCGAGAGCACAGTGGAGGCCCAGAGTGCACGCTGACAATGACGACTGCAACTTCAGGGAAGTATAACCTGACTTGGCTAACCCAATTTTAGAGGTTATCTTGTAGTCTTTTTGATCTTTAATACAATTAATTCTCTGTTCCCAGAACCATATAAATCTTTTCTTTCCAATACTTCAAGTAATTTCAGTGTATACATTAAGCAATTTAAACTCTATGTACAACAAATGATCTTGAGCTTAGACTTAATATTACATTTTATCACTTGCCTGTTAATGGTTATAAAGACACCTAAATGATTACCTATAGTTTAAATTCATTACATATTTAAGTAAACAGAAGACAAGCAGGCAAGCCATATTTTTCTACTACAGTAATCATCTTCATCTTACTCTAGAAAGACATTTGACTCCTTTCAGACTTTAGATATTTGATCAAGAATCTACACCCATTTTTCCTATGAAAAATATTCTGAAAATCCTATGCTGGTATCTCTCAAAATACTGCAGATGGATTCCTTTGAAAAAAGAAATAAAGCGTCAGCCAGTGAAATAAGATACACATTAAACACTGCCATCAAGTCGGATCTGACTCATAGTGACACATATTAAAGAGAGTAATTAATATGAACCATTTGCTCTATTTAAGTCTTAAAGTCCAATAAAGATTTTTTCTTAAGAGATCATTTTCACTATCAAGCAACTTAGATACACTTGTTGCAAACAAGTTGATTCTGACTCAAAGCAACGCTACAGGACAGAGTAGAACTGCCCCACAGAGTTTCCAAGGAGTGTCTGGTAGATTTGAACTCCTGACCTTTGGTTAGCAGCCTTAGCACTTAACCACTATGCCACCAGGTTTTCTAACTTGGATACAGATGAATTAAAACACAACCAAATATGTGCTGAAGCTACAAACATACTTGTGAAAATTATGCCTTGCATGAAAGAATGAACTCATTATTTTGTACACTATGTCTTCAGCAATTCAACTACCATTTGGCATGACCAAAGTTAAATTAAGAACTTGGAGGTGCTTTCAATTAACATCACATGCTAATGGTCATTTCCACCCAGCCACTCCTTTATCCTCTAATATGTTCTTGAGAAATGGCATGTTAACCAGGCTATCTAACGTTTTACCAAAGGCAGATATAAGATATATACTGAATGTTACTTAATCATTTTAATTTCAAGGTCACTATGCTTCCCTTTGTAGGATTTAGTACACTGAAATAACTTCCATGCATGTACTGTAGGCAATTATAAAAACATCAACTTGATCTCATACCAATTCAGTTTCACTAAGAAGAGTGGCCCTTACTTTTACTCAACATTAAATTATGAAAAGCTATCATTTCACACCACCTTTATACTCTAGGCCATCAACTGTGCAAGAGTCTCAGCATATTGTAAAATCCTGCCTGTGTTACTAAACATGCAGTACGAACATAGCAAAGGAACACCTTTCCAAAAGTATTGCTTGTAAGAAATGTGTATGTGAACTTGCTTCCTTTCAAATGTCAAAGTAGCTTGCAGTCTTTATTATTTACAGACAGATGCAGATTATCCAATAATAAGCAAGGTAAGCATGGGTTTACTTGTGCTTACTGAGTCATCAGTAAGTCTACAGAGAAAGCAGTTCAGGTCTGATGCTGACTTGAGGGAGCCCAGTCCAGCTTTAACAGAGAAGAGTTGGCATATTTTAATAGCTACTTCTAGTGAAAAAGACACCTTAAATGCGATCCACCAACTGACAGGATGAGTCTAATGTTTCAGGTTTTTAAGGCTCAAAGCTCAAGGTGTTTAAGAAGTACTATTTGCAGGGAAGCTTAACACCAACAGCTGACAGGCTGCCTGCACCTGAAGGCTTAAAGAACATAAGAAAAAAACAAAAAAACAAACCCACTGCTGTTGAGTTGATTCTAACTGATAGCAACCCTATAGGTCAGGGTGGAACTGCCCCACAGAGTTTCCGAGTGACTGGCCAATCTGAACTGCTAACCTTTTGGTGAGCAGACGTAGCACTTAACTACTGTGCCACCAGGGTTTCCAAGGAACACAATAGAAGACCTTAATTTACAAGCATATAAAAGGAACAAGTGATTTTGATTTCTGACACAAAGCAAATGCATCCAACACCTATAAAAGAACGCTTATCTGAGAAACGTAAAACTCTTTGTTTATACGGGAAAATAAAGGATGGGGTTAACGTAAATACAAGGGGATTTTCCTATTAGAAATAAAGACAAGACTGTTTCTTTTCCCCCCACTGAGGAATTACTTAGGGTATCGGGAATGGGATTCTTGAAAGCACTGATCCTGAACCACTGTAATAGAAGAGTTTCATGTTTTCTTCTGTGAACTGCCAACATACATGATGGGGTGAGAGAGATGGGGGGTGGTGTAAGAATCAAAAGGAATATGAAGACATTCAGATGGAAATGATAATAGTTTGACCTTAATTCAAGAAGAAATGTTTAAGATGGCTAACAGATGCCTTTTGTTAAAGTGTAGTATTGGGGGGAAGAGTGGGCCAGAAGAAATTCTGGACAAAAAAGGAAGCGGTCCTCATGTTTGAAATTTTGAACTAACAACTCTTGTCCCAAGAAGAGAAAAATCACTCAAAAGGAGCCAAGGACAAGAGGAGCGGCTTGTAGCATTCCCTTATGCGTATTTATTCTCATTTAATAACTAAAGAAACCCCACCACACAAACTTCTCTGCTGTTTTGTCCAAAGACATCAGCACATTTTTTAAACTCTATCCTTAGGATACCTCTGTGAGGTACGTGGCATAATTTTAACGTTTACTTTGTAAGCAAGCTAAGGCACATGTAGAGCCTAAGTGACCAAAGTAGACTGGAAAAAGTCAATTATCGGGTCCTTGCCGCTGTTCCTCCACACTGAAGTATACAACAGAAGAGGCTCTTTTACAAAATGCTCTCAGAGGTAGCAGCACTAACAACCAAACAATATTACTCATGACTTTGGGAAGGCAGCACACTCTGTCAAGGCTTCTGATGGGAGTCCTGGGAGACGCGCTTCACTTCAGAGTGCTAGTATATGTTGCCCTTTTCGACGAGGATACCAAATTTCCCACGTTTACAAGAAAAAGCCTCAAGATACAGCCTTGTTATTTTCCCCATTATTCACACAAGAGCAGTAGCACTCTTAACAAATCACATAGTCCAAGAAACTGAGACCAGTGCAGTAAAATTCCAAGTCTTATATTTGGTGACAGCTGGTAACAATTTTGATTATTTTTGATCAGTGAGATTCATTTCCACATTCTTGGTCCCAGACAATTCTCTTTTATTCATAACCAAATTATCTGTATAAAATGTAAGTGGTATTAACACCAGGATCTGAGGCAAAGGATGCATCTGGTCAGCACAGACTGGTTCTACGTAACTGGAGAAATAGTTCAGCTAACAACAGAAGCGTGCAATGTGAAGGAGAGGATGCAAACAATAATGGTGCTTGCCTAATGGAAAATCCAGTGTCTTTTCAGGTACTGAAGATACTCAAAACTGCTCCCCAATTCCTAGTAACAACTCTCTAAAAGTGAGCATTTCCATTTGATACAAATATACAAATTTAAAATAAACTGTGTAGTTCCGAGTGGCCTACCATTTTTCGACTGCTTATGTGCCAGAAAATATACAGTCAATAAAAAAATACCAGAGAGGTGGGGACAAAAGACTCTCTGGATCTGTACGGCAAAAACGAATATCACTTCAATAGGTAGCGAGTCGTGGAGAAGGTGGCATTCTTGGAAACCAGCAGCACTGAAAGATGGCATGTCACAAATCTGGTGATGGGGGATAAGATGCATAGTAAGGCCCATTTTCCTGTAGAAGGGGGAGAAAAAGGACAAGAACATTAACCAACATGACCAATAGAACTGGGAATGTGAACAAACAATTTCCAGTCAATGCAATCGTCTATGTAAAATTTATCGTGCATGCCTGGCATTGAGTAGGCTCTCAGCTGTTATGGCACTTACACTAGAGTCAGTCAGAATTGGTGCTAAAGTAGGCAGAGCCTTACAGTAAGGATGGTGATATTCTGAAATTACAATACCATTTACAGAACATTCCATATGTTGTAGGAACTTCTCTTTCACTATCTTTTTAAATCCTCATGTAATGCCATGCAGTAGGTGTCACCCTCACTTTACAGATGAGGAAACATATATAAGTAACCAGCAGGGCCTGGTTCTGGATCCAAGTCTATCAGAATCTAATACCAGGTTCTTTTTGTCAGATCACACATATTACTGTATGTTGAATCTTAACACAGAATTATGACACAACACAAATTATGACTGAAAAATTTAGTAACTATAACTATTTTGGCAGAAATGACTCTCCCATGACACACTTGAGTGGCAAGGCTTGTAACAGTTACAGTCCTCAGGACACTTCTTTCTAGATCAAGATGGAGAATTAAATGCCACAACTTGAATGTCAAGTGAAGAAAGCAACACATCAGTAGAAGGGGGAATTTCTGGCCGTCAGTGTGGATAAGTTTACCTTAATAAAATGAAGCAAGTTAACTGTATGGTAGAAGGTTCCTAGATTAGGCTTATGAGACATAAGATTGGTTTCTCATTTTTAAGACAAGTACTTCTTTGACAAAGAACTTGTTTTACAGTAAACCACAAACGGAAAATGCTTAGCATTAATATGAGACAATAGGGATGGAGAATGAGAAAAAGCCAAGCCAAGTGCCGTCGAGTCGAAGTAGGATGAAAATAACATTGCTTTGTGGTATATTTACATTACAGTTCTCACAGAGCATTAAATCTTAGACTGTTTGGTCTTGAACAGAACAGGCGATGAAATATTATTTGAGTTACTAAGTGACTTAGGAACTACACCTGTCTTCAGAGCAGCTGCCCTGGAGCAGAAAGGATCATGGGCCATAACCAGGAAAGCAAGAGAATACCTAGGAAAACCTAAATCTGACCAAGTATCAAAACAATGTTTTTTAAAACTCAGGTAGAGACAAATCCTAGAATTGGCTACATTTCTGAAAAGTTGGAAAATATTAGTGAAAGTGATTTTTGTCTGTAGACTTTCTAATCAAGATCTGTTTCACTAACCAATCCTACATTATCAATATGCATGGCAGTTACGCTTAGGGAAACATGCCCTACAGACATCAATGTCCTGTGAATCTCATCGGAAAAGAAACGACCCGCTATTACCTTTTAAGATTTCTTGACTCCAGTACCATCCTTTTCTAGGCTTCTTACAGGTACATTAAACTGTGTTCAACTAGTAAGGGCAAGTCTAGTACTTACTGTGAAGAAACAGAGCTTCTGACAAGAAATCACTCACTGTGCAAAAGACTGCTGAGCAGTCAAATATTTATTTCTGGAAACAGTCATAGAAATCTGATGAACTGTTACCTGGTAAAATTGCTTACTCTTTCTTCTAACTGTATTTATAAGAATGGTGATTAGCCCTGTTCTGGAATGGTTTGGTACCACTGTTACCAAGGTAAGTAAAAAATTAGCTTCAAAAGTCTCTTTTAATTTTATAAAATTTCTGCTACTACTCTAAATCATGTTAAGTCTAGAAAAGCTGATGCATTGAAACTTGCTGCCAACTAATACTATTCCATTCCTTCCCCAGTATAGAACCTATGTGCAAGGTACAACTGAATGTGAAATTAAATCAACTCAATACTCATTTTTTTCCCTCCAATCAAATTCCTCTTAAACCCAATGTCATTCAGTTGATTGCAACTCACAATGACCCTACCCAACAGAGTGCAATTGTCCCTTAAGTTTTCCAAGGTTAAAATCTTTACAGAAGTGGACCACCACATTTTTTTTTGCCACAAAGCAGGTGAGTCTGAACTGCAGACTCTTCAGTTAGCAGCCAAGCTTTTAACAACTGTGCCATCAGAGGTCCTTAATTCTTCTTAGCGAAGGAAATTGTTTCCTTGCAAAGCAATACCCAACCACTTAGTGTTGCCTCCACCTCAGTGCCCCAAGCGGCATATCAAAGCTAAAGTGTCACAGACTGAACATACCACCTGTCTCTTCCCCACACCCTTTGATGCTTTCACTTTTATACGCCTCTGTGGAATACTGGAAACACTACCCAGCGGGTCTCCCACAGCAGAGTTTGACAGTCACCTCAGGCTGCTTTCTCCTTTCATCCCTAATCACTATTCAGTCACTAAATACTGTGAATTTTACTTGCTAAAATGTTTCTATATCCAACAAATCATCATATCCTGGCTTGCCCTTGCTCTAGGGCTCTCCTCCAACTGGCCTTCACTAACAGTCTCTTCTTGTGTCCCTTCTTACAGTCTTATCCTGCTCAGTCATTCCCTAAGCTTTTACCATTGTTACTTTCCTAAACGGGAACTTAACAATGGTTCTTCCTTGTATAACACTCCCCAATGACTACAAAGCCAAAGATCTGCAGCACAGTATGTAAAGCTATAGCATCTAGTGGTTTTTCCCTCTGCCTACCATTCCACATTATCTTCTGACATTTCTTTTGTTTCCTCCCCATTTCTATTCTTCATTAAAGCCAAGTGCCGTTGAGTCGTTAGCTAGCCTTTATATACAGAAAGATGAAAATGTCAATTTCAGAGGACTTGAGTGCAGTTATATAGGTGCCCTGGTAGACCAGTGGTCAAAGCATTTGGCTGCTAACCAAAAGGTTGACAGTTCAAACTCACTAGCCATTTGCAGAAGAAAGATGTGGCAGTCTGTTTCTATAAGCATTACGCCTTGGAAATCCTATGGGGCAGTTCTATTCAGTAAACAGGGTCGCTGTGAGTTGAAATCGACTCTCCATCAGTGGGTTTTTTTTGCTTCTTTAGTATAGGTATAGAGAGATGATCCAATGAACCAAGTGTTAGATTAGAGGTTATTTTACGTAATGCGAGTAATTACACATTAGGTCTATATTTGACATACAAAAATACAACAGAAAGCTAAAAGAAATATACAAAGAAAACAAAACAATAAAACTTATCTTGCTGTGGTGAAGTTACAGTTGACAGTTAATGAAAGCCTGCTGTATAGGCTCTTAAATGTATAAAAAATGTACTAGCTTAAGACAGCCCATTGGGTTTTCCTAACCAAAACACCTCAATATGTATATTACTATTGAGAAAGTAAAGTATGAATCCAAACACTAGCTTTGAACTGTCATTCAATATTTTTGGTATCAAAATGTCTTTTAGTGCCTTTCACACATCTCCTGCTATTGATAATTTAAGCACTAAGAAGAGTGAGGTAAAGGTCAAAGGAATAATAGTCCTTTTTTACACCGGCCATTTGTAGTAGAAAGAAACTTAGAGCATTCCCCCTTATATGTTCAATAATCTTTGTTATCTCTGATCCAGCTGCTCCAATTATAAATATTCTTGGGAAACACCCAAATATGAACTTTATTAGCCATCAGAAGACATTAAACATGTTATTTTCATATACAGGGGAATAGAAGTCATAGCTGAAGTTAGAGAAGTGCTGCAGAGAAAATGTGTCGTAGGAGTTTAATTTTATTGAATACATGTGAACAATTGAAGAATAACTCATTCCAAACTTAATATAACCTCAGATACATTCCCTTACTCATGCATATGGCTATTTAATCAGCCTCAGTTACACGACAAGCCTGATGAAATACTGGCCACGCACGTTACTTTTTTATTTTTAAATAACTAAGGTGACATTGTAAGTATATATGTAATGGACTAGAACTCTGATAAAATTCAAGAGTAGCCCATTGACTAGTGTTTAGGTAACAGATCTATAAATGCTTCTATAAGTAATAGTAATACTAATAATATTAGCTGATGCTATCAAAACCATTATACTAACTTTTAGAAAAAGTAAACTTTTAGACTAAGTTACCTGATTTACAATTAATGCTACACGTGGGCAACAACAGATTTTTCTGGCTCTATTTGTGCAGATGAAAATTCATCAACGGGAAGGAAATCAGGCAGAAGGATCTGTCCTAAAGGTGGCAGAAAATCAACCATATAACCAAGGACTGGCTTTAAACCTACAGCCAAAAATAATCTCCCATTGAACAAGTATGTACTGGCTATAAGTGCTTTCTTGGAACAAAAGCATTTTCTGAGACTTACTATAGGAAAAGAGTGTTAAAATGATGCTATCAAGCATATGAAAACACACTGATTTACATCAGTAATATCGTGTAATGAAGGGGTGTTGTGCCCATAAACACTACTCTACAGAATAGTTAAGGTGCTATACCAAGACAGCAAGAACTCCGGGTACTTCTTACCCTGGCATCGTATTCAAGGACAAAAGGAGGAAAGTCGATCTGTTCTGGAGATATGGCAGAAAACAGCTGGTGGAGGCTGTCCACGTGGTGGATTTTGTCCTTTAGTCCTGAGACAGAAAAGGTGGTGAAAAACCATGTTGACACCTGATTAATACAAAAAGAAAAAAGAATTTAAGCCAGCGGCCAGAATTAGAAATAAAAACACTTTCAAATAATGATATTGGATAAAAACTCTATTTTAAAAGTGAAATTGATGTCAGAAGAATCTTGCAGTAGCTAGTGTTTCTGAGCAGGTTGTAAAGTCAGTTATGAGTAACATTGAAAAAAAGAAACAATAACAATTACTAGCGAATGTAGTAAGGGTGAGTTTTGCTCCAGAAGCTTTTGTTTTCATTCTGTGTGTATGTACACCTATGCCTGTACTATGTCACGATGCAGTAACACATGCTTTTTACTGCAAGTTGGTCAAAAGTTTGGAAATACTATCTTAGTAGGTAGAATAACTGATTCACTGGCACTCTGAAAATTGTCAATATCTCCAAATCTCAAGTCTTCTTTTCATTTTTTCAACTGAGACTGAAAAGAACTTTTGTTTTTTGCCCTATTTGGGCATATATACTTTCAGTTGACACTTAGCATGCAGTCTCTTTCTCAAAGTGAACTTTGTGCAGATGTGGTGCCACATACGCGTATTCCACTTTGTAATCTCCTAACCAAACCCAAACCACTGCCATCGAGTTGACTCCAACTCATGCAACCCTACAGAACAGAGCAGAACTGTTCCACAGAGTTTCCATTGATAGCCTGGCGTATCTTAGCTGCTGACATTTTGGTTAGCAGAAGTAGCAGATAACCACTACGCCACTGGGGTTTCTTCACTTCGTAACATACATCTATAACATGGGCAAGTTAGACCTAGATGATCTAAGGTCTCTGTCAATTATATAATGTTCTTGTCTATGCTACACCAGAATGACATGGTGGAGGGGTGGGTGCTAAAGACAGAGAGAAGAGAAAGCTGGGTGGAGGAACAGCAGGCAATGATTATAAGCATACAATCTTTGAAAGAGCTGTACATTTCTCTGTCCCCTTTCCTCCCATTACCTTTTTTAGATCTCCAAGTGTTAGCAGGAGAAAATTACTCAAAGTGGACAAAAGTGGAAACCCAGTTAAAGTTTTCTATTCCGGGAGACTCAAGAATACTCTCTTAATTTTTTGTCATTTTAATTTTATGTAGAACCAAACTCATCACTATGGAGTCAATTCTGACCCACAGTAACCCTGTATGTTTTAGCGTAGAACTACTCTATGGGTGTCTCTTGGCTGTAATCTTGATGGATGCAAATCACAGGCCTTCCATGGTGCTGCTGAGCAGGCTCAAACCACGAACCTTTAAGTTAGTCATCAAGCACAAACTATTTACACTGTCCAAGGACCCTGGTTCTACACAACTTAGGCTTTAATTTTCCATTGTTTATACCCTAAGTCATAAATATACTTTAATTTACAAGAATTCAAATTACTCAAAAAATATTTTAACATCTACTTAAAAAAAAAGAGAATTAAAAATTCAAAAAAACCACCTGCTGTGATATATTATGAATGCCATGAGTCGGATCCCACTCGACGGCACCTGACTGGCTTAGATTCTTGCACCCAATTATCTACAAATGTAAAGCTGAGAACAAGATCACATAATAATGTAAATATAAAAAAAATGCTCGTATGTGTACATTTAAGTAATCTGCTAGAGCCAGAATCAACGTGTTTAAATTCTATTAGTCAAAGAGGAAGAAAATAGTCATTTACACAAGCAATCAAGTTATTATCACTTTGGGTGCAATGGTCTAGAAAAGACCCAAAGGACATGAAAATCAGAACAGCATGATTTGTTTTATTACCCATTGATGCCATCTCATTCTTTTACAGTTACAAATAGTCCATTTACAGGTTTTAATCTGCTACAAAGTAACACAGGAAGTTTTACTATACATTTATCTTATTCTCTCAATAAACCTGCCCATTATCATCAAGTTAATTCTGACTCATAGTAACTACACAGGACAGAGCAGAACTGCCCCACAAGGCTTCCAAAGTTATAATCTTTATGAAAGCATCCTGCCACATGGCTCTCTTTGGGGGCAACTAATGGATCTGAGCTGCTGATCTTTCAGTTAGCAGCTGAGCACTTAATCATGGCACCACCAAGGCTTCTTTTATTTCCTCATTTTTCCCATCTCAAAAAAACTAAGAGGTGATACAACAAATTTTACTATGTACTTGCTGTCTTTTTCAGCTCCTGCCCAAATCCAACATCTATCAAGAACATTTATCCACTGTCCACACATGGAGGACAGATATTTATTGCTTCTATGGTGTAGGAGCCCTGGGAGTACAGTGGTTAAAAACTCAGTTGTCAACCCAAAGGTTGGCAGTTAAAATCTAGAACCCACCAGTCACTCTGCAGAAAGAAGATGTGACAGCCTGCTTCCCCAAAGGTTTACAGCCTTAGAAATCCTATGACAATTCTACCCTGTCTTATGGGGTCTCCACCAGTCAAAAGTGACCCAGTGGTAATGGGTTTGGTGTCTAGTGTGGAAAAGGACAGTTTAAAGAGTGGTTATATATTTTCATATGCCTAGCTCAATGGGAAACTCTTGATAAGTCAGAATTTGTGAAAGTGGTAAAGAAAATAACAAAAAAACCTTTTTTTTTCCCATTTTGAAAAACACTTTAGGATGGAAATTTTCAGACATTCACTAAAATTGAAAGAATTTTACAAATGAGTATCACTGCAGCCACCACCCAGACTATCACAAACATTTTTCTGTTTATCACACATCTATTGATATATCTGTTATCCATTCACCATTCACCTCCATCCATTTATCAATTCTTTATTTTTGCCGCATTTTAAAGTAAACTGCAGATATCAGCTAACTTTCACCAAACATTACAGCAATCATTTTTAGAGTTCACTACTTGTTCAGTTTCTTTGCTATGCAATTTCTACTGAGTTAAGTAAGTAAAACACACACATTTTAAGTATACTTTTGCTGACTCGTAACCCTAGTGGCACAGCGGCTGAGAGCCCACCTGCTAACAAAAAATGGTGGGCAGACTGAATCCACCAGCTGCTCCTTGTAAACCTATGGGGTAGTTCTACTCTGTTCTATAGGGTCACTATGAGTTGAAATCAACCTTACAGAATTTATTTCCCCCTGCTGTTTGAAGGAAGGAGCCCTCGTGGCACAGTAGTTAAGCATTTGGCTGATAACTGCAAGGTTGGTGGTTTAAATCCACCAGCCACCCTGGGGGATGACGATACGGCAGCCTACTTTCACAAAGATTACAGCCTTGACAACCCTATGGGGTTGTTCTACTGTGTGAGTTGGAACTGACTCAGTGGCACTGTTTTTTTTGCTGTTTCGAGAACTATACACCCCGTGTAACCAAACCTCCTGTCAAGGTATAGAACATTTTCATCACCCCAGAAAGTTCCCTTACAACACTTGTCCCCAGTAAGCTAAATTTCAACGAAGCCAAGACAAAGTGCTTCAAGGAAGAAATGACGCACTGTTGTTTAAGGCAGTGGGGAAAACAGGTAAGATAAAGACAGAAGAGCGTCTGCTGGGTTTAGGAACAAAGAGATTGTTGGTGATTTTGGTGTGAGCAGTTTCAGCAGTGCAGTGGGAGCAGAGCCAGATTGGATAAGTTAAAATTCATGAGAAACCTGAGACAGTAAACATAGAACAAAGATCACATTAAAAATTTGGTTGTAAAGGGGAGGAGAGATAATCAAAGGCTTTAGTATGTCTGGAAACCACGGTGGCGTAGTGGTTAAGTGCTATGGCTGCTAACCACAAGGTTGGCACTTGGAAACCACCAGGTGCTTCTTGGAAACTCTATGGGGCAGTTCTACTTTGTCCTACAGAGTCACCATGAGTCAGAATCGATTCGCTGGCAGTGGGTTTGTTTTTTGGGGGTTTTAGTATGTTTAAAAGTTGATAAAGGAGATACAGCAAAGTGAGAGAACAGAAAGGGAGGGTAAGTACTGAAGAGAGGTTCCTGAGGAAACGAAAATACAGTGTGTAATTAAAAGTGTATGCTCTGGAATTAAACTGCCTAGATTCAAATCAAGGCTTTGCTACTTTCTAGCTTGTTATCTTGCATAACTATTGAATTTCTCTAAGTATGAGTTCTTTGCTATGAAATCTGTACTGAATAAAATAAATAAAATGCACAGATTTTAAGTATATTTTTCTTTTGGGACCCCTGGTGGCATAGTGGTTAAGAGCTCAGCTGCTAACCAAATTCCTATTTTAGCTACAAAATAGAAATACTACTACTATACCATTATCTTGGAAGAAATACAGCCACAATGCTCTGTGGAAGCAAGGAATAGTGAGAGTACTCTGGACATATTATCAGAAGGGACCAGTCCCTGGAGAAGGACATCATGCTTGGTTAAAGTAGGGGGTCAGCCACTATGGTGAGTGAAATCAGTCAGCTGCAAAAGGACAAGTATTGCCTGAGACCACTATTGCAAGAACTAAAGAAAAGGCTTATGCACAGAAGATAATACTCTTCGATGGCTACAGAGGTGGGGAGGGAGGGTGAGGGTTATTCACAGATTGGTTGACAGGAACTCAGTTAGGTGAAGAGAGTGACAGCACATAGTAGAAGGCAGGTCAGCATAACTCGACTACACCATGAGCTAAAAGGTTTTCTAAATTCAATCCAATGTTTCAAAGGACAGGGTAGCAGAAACAGGGGTCTGAGGGCCATATTTTCAGGGGACATCAAGGTCAATTCACCTAACCGGTCTTTTTCTAAGAGTCTTCTGTACCCCATACCGGTGAGTGGCATCTGGGGTCTTCAAAGCCAGCAAGCTGCCACTTGAGGAACATCAATTAGCCCCAAAACACCTGGAACAGATGACAACCAGGAACATCAAAGACAGGAGGAAAAACGAGCCCAGGAGACAGAAGGACTCATGTAATTGGCAGACTGCCTGAGCATGAGACCAGAGCCAAACAGTGCCTAGTCACCACCAAAGACAGCCCTGACAGAGAAGACAATGTGGAGTCTCTGATGTAGCATGAGAAAAAGAGATATGCACATCAAGAGCACTATTAAAAGACCAGAACTGATGGTCTGACAACCTGGAGGATCCCTTAAGAATGTGGATCCTAGACTTGCTGGAAGCCCAGACCTGAAACCAGTACTGAAGTCAACACTTCAAAGACTGGACTGGACCTGGGGGCACACAGTGATGCAGGCAGTGTGTGTACTTTCTGGTTATATATATATATGTGTGTGTGTGTGTATATGTATATACACAGAGATAGAGATACAGAGAGAGATAGAGACAGAGACATACATGAGGCTGTCCTACTGGTTTCTTACTTGAGGTGAGAGGAGAAGCTGGAGAGGAGGGAACAGGTGTTGGCTGAGTGGTTACTGGATATAAAGAGTGAAAAAGAAGAGTATGCCATTACAGGATGAGGAAAGCAGACAGAGTTGCAGAGAGGTAGGTACCTAGGGTTTTATATGAAAAATTGACTTGGACTATAAACTTTCACTTAACCACAATAAAAAAAAAAAGTTAAGAAAATACAATCTAAAAAGAGTAGAGAGTCAGCAAAAAAGAGGGAGACATTCACCAAGATGGAGTGACACAGTGGCTATAACGACAGGCTTGACCATAACAACTGCGGGCATGGTACAGCACTGGGCAGTGTTTTTTTCTGTTGTACACAGGGTCATTCTGAACTGGAACTAAATTAATGGCACCCAACAACAACAGCACTACCATCTGCTTCATAGGTGTATCGTAAGGATTAAACAAGCTAATGCAGGAGAAGAACTTGGTATATTGCCTGTACACAATGCTCAGAAAATGTTAGCTCCCATTATTACTATGGCACCAAAAGCACAGGTGGAGGGACTGTCCTTTGTTTAAGAAGGAATACATTTTTGTGACAGATAAACAGGAAGGAAATGACAGGAACAGATGGCAGGTAAGTTTGCAGGCAAGAGGGAGGATGGCAGGTACTTCCTGAATGACAGTTTCTATTTCTTGCAGGCAAGTATGAGACAAGACTATCTTCTAGGACTAATGAAGAGATGGTAATGACAACAAATTGAGGAAAGTGGACAGACACTTTGGGGCACTGACCAACGAAACATCACAGGACCTCGAGGGCAGCAGTGAAGTCCTGTTTCATCTGTTGAGGACCTCAAATCTCACACAGCTGCATGCTTTCTCAGGGAGGGCACAGCCAACCAGATACAGGGATAGGGAAAGTAGAACAATGCACTGTGTCAAGAATAGGTTTGGATGGGTTGCTAAGATACAACTGTAAGATATTACAAGGGATGTTAGGTGTTGACAAGAAGTGCTGAAGTAAGGGGGGGTCAGCATAGTGGACTAGACTCACATCTCCTCAGTTTCTTCTGAGAACTAAGGCCCGGAATGACAACTGAATGGAGTAGTGGACATCCGGGGAGCCCAGTAATGGACTAAACTACCCCTCTCAAAAGTGAGCCAGCAGCCGCTGACCCCTACTCCTGCTGACTCACTGCTTTGGAGGGCTGTAGGTATTCATGTGTTCTTTGTTATCTGGGAGGCGGGAACTGGGCACACATCAGCAAATACACTGAACTGTGTTGCTTACGTAAACAGTTTATAGTGAAGCAGAGAGAGTGTGCATGGGATAGCCACATACTGAGAGTGTGCCTCCTGACTGACGGCACCACTGCCTCTCCATCCTCTCTTTCCTGAGCTGCGCCAGAGACTCTTATGTTTCACGGGAGGAAATGCAGCTTTGCTGGGACGCCAGCTTGGTCAGCTGGGAGGTGGAATCACCTAGTCGTGGGCCTTAGCTGTGGCTGATTTTCAAGCACAGCAGCAGCCTGTCTGGCAAGTGCTTCTCTAGCAGAAGAACAGCATTTGAGACAATTCACGTCTAGATTCACAGGTAGGGCCAGGCAGAAGATAGCAGGAAGGCCCTAACAGCTCCCTACTTTGAACCACATCATAGCATCTAGCGATGGCATGAGCTACTTTTGTTGTCAGCTGGGAAGTGGAGCTTGCCACACCTGAGGACCTGTTTTCAGCAGCTGCTGGACAGCTCCCCACTAAGTACCCTTTTAAATAAGACCATATGGAGACCTGATTGCTGAGAGGCCCAGCAGCATCCCCTCCAGCCTTCACTGATCAATATCATAGGGCCAGCTGACAGCCCCCAGTGACTTCATAAGTAGTGTGCTGTTTTGCCAGCCACAAAGCAGAGCCTGCCATTCCAGAGAGTCCACGTGGGGCCAGTCACTGGAGTACACAGAGACGGCTGGTTACCAACTTCCCTCTTAGAACTATGCCTCAGCTCCTGTTGAGGAAACACCAGAGAAATTGAACAGCTTCTAGATGGCACAGAGACAACAGCTGATCTATAACCACTTAATGAAACAGTCCACAACAGTTCTGGAAAACTTCCAAAATAAAGAACCAAAAAACTTCCCATATGAAGAAGCCTTTCTGAAACTATCGAAGGTTGAATACAAAGGAATTATATATAGAGCACTCCTAGAGATTAAACAAAGTGCCAGCCAAGTGGTATCGAGTCGGATCCGACTCATGGCGACCCTAGGGGCAGTGTAGAACTGACCCCCAGAGTATTCAAGGAGCACCTGGTGGATTTGAACTGCCGACCTTGTGGTTAGCAGTGGTAGCACTTAACCCTCTACATCACCAGGGTTTCCCTAAAGTGAGGCAGAACAAAATGCAAAGCTAAGTAAGCTATGTGAACTGATGGAACATCAATGATCTGAAATCTATCAATCAATAATAAAATTACAGAATTAGACAATTCAGCCCAAAGCCAAAAGAGCAGAACTGAGGAGATGGAAGTCAGACTCAGCAACCCTGAGGACAGAGCAACTGACACTAGCATTTATGAGGAGAAATCAGAAAAAGGAAATAAGAAAAATGAAGAAGGATTAAGAAACATGTGGGACTCTATTAAGAGGAATAATCTAAAACTAATTGGAGTTACTAAAAAGGGATAAACAGATGAAAACACAGATAGCATTGCTGTAGACTTGCTGACAGAAAACCTCTGAAATTATGAAAGAAAGAACATTGATATCCGAGATGTGTATCGAATGCCACAAAAACCACACCCCCCACAAAAGACAAGACATATTATAATGATGCTTAATAAAATGAAACATAAACAGAGGCTCTTCAAGGCAGCCAGGCTCAGAGCAAAGCTAACATTCAGAGGTGAACCCTCCAAGCTTTTATGTGACTTCTCCACAAAAACGTTGGCAAGAAAGCAAAGGGATGACACGTTCAAAGCCCTGAAGGAGAAAAACTTCCAACCAAGAGTTATATATCTTGCAAAACTGTCTCTCAAATATGACAGTGAAATGAAGACATTTGCAGATAAACAGAAGCTCAGAGACTTTGTAAAAACCCAACCAAAACTACAAGAAATACTGAAGGAACTTCTTTGTTCAGAAAGACAAAAACAGGAGGTGGAGTCAAGATGTTAGACTAAGCACATGCCTCCCTCTGGAAACCCAGACCTGAATTGATAATTAAACAGACCCTTCTGATCACCTAATCAGCCGCAGGACACAGCACAGGGCTGTTAATTTAGACTTCATACCACTGAGTGAAAAACCTCCTCTCTTTCGCCAACTCTAGCTCCTGGCTAGCCCTGGCCCTCACAGACTGAAGGTAAATGCATCATTTTGACATTTTTTTCTCTGTCTTGGCCAGTGGGCAGAGCTGGGTCTTGCCTGGCAGCTAGACTCAGATGCAATGCTGGGGGTACAGGCAGGTGAAATACTCGTATTTTGAGAGTCAAGCTTAAGACTCTGTTAATCTAACCACTTTGGGCCTGTCTTCTTATCACTCCCACAGCACGGTTTGTACAGAATTGCATTGCCAGTGTGTAGGATGCCATGTTGGATACAGAGATTTTACTGGGACCTAATTCTTAGCCTGGGAGCCAGTGCCTGCAAACAGGACAGTGCTTCTCTGACACACAAGGAGTAATCTACACAGTGTCGCCTACAGTGGGGGCTCTGCAACAGAAACAGTGGAATCACTACCTCTCAGCACCTTTAGCCCATCTATCTGTTGCCTGTGTGGACTGCGCCATCTTGGATACAGTGGCTGCAGCTGACCCTATTTCTTAGCTTGGGAGCCACAGCGTGCCCACAGGAGAACGCTTTTCTACCAGAAAGGCAGTACTGTACACAGTGTCACCTAAAGCTGGGCTTCCAGCCTCTACTTACTCACATGGGAACCAAAAAGCAACAGACACTTGTGGCATACAAGAAACCATCCATGGCTTCAGAAGGCTCCCAAATAAAACAACCAAGGAGTTTTCCAGATGAACAAACTTTTATGAAAGTATCAGAAAGCGAATACAAAATGATTATATACAGAGCCCTTCTAGACCTTACACAAAATGCAGCAGAACAAAAGGAAAAATTAAACAAGCTGTTCGATCTGATGGAACACCAGTACTCTGAAATCCAACAGATTAAGGACAAAATCAAAGACACAGAAATTTCAATGCAAAGCCAAGAAAACAGAATGGAACAAATGGAAGAGAATTTCTGACTTGGAAGACAGAACAACTGATGCCAGCATCTGTGAGCAGAAATCAGAAAAAAGAAACAAGAAAAACAAAGAAGTATTAAGAAGCATGTGGGACTCTATTAAGAGGAACAACCTTCGATTACAGAGAATATCGTTGCTCAGCTGCCGACAGAAAACTTCCCAGAAATCCTGAAGGAAGAGAATATAGACATCTCAGATGCATATCATATACCACCCAATATAGATCTCAAAAGAAAGACTCCAAGACATAGTATAATCAAGCTTAAAAAAATGAAACATAAGCAGCAACTCTGAAAGGCAGCAAGACTCAAAGCAAAGCTAACATTCAGAGGGAAACCCTGTAGGCTTTCATCAGATTTCTCAGCAGAAAACAAGCTGGCACGGAGACAGTGGCATGACACATTCAAGGCCTTGAAGGAGAAGAACTTCCAACCAAGAACTATATATCCTGCAAAACTATCTTTCAAATACGAAAATGAAATAAAGACATTCCCAGATAAACACAAACTCAGAGACTTTGTTAAAACCAAACCAAAATTACAAGAAATACTGAAAGAACGATACACTACTCAGAACTCTACTCAGTTAGGGAAGGCTCTAAAGTCAGTCACAGCTTTAATACTGAAAGAAGCAATCCAGTGATCATCATGAGAACTATGGTGCCATCATAGTAAAAAGAGGGATGTACTACAGTTGTTATAGTCCTTCCAGATGGAGAAGAAGATGACAAGACTGGCAGTAATTAAAATTGGGTTTATATGTAGTTTATTAAGGGGGATCATAGGGGCAGCTGTAAAGCACAACAAAGATGTATCATACCATTTCAAGAAATATTACACAGGAGTCTCAACAACTACAAAAACAGCTCTGAAAAGGTGAAAAATCAACTCACAAAAAAGAATGTCCCAGAACAGACTAATCAGAACAACGGAGAAAACATCAACACAAAAATAAACATATCACAATGGCAGCAGTGAACACATACCTATCAATAGTTACACTGAATGTGAATGGACTGAATGCTCCAGGAAAGAGACATCAAGTGACATCTTGGATCAAAAGACATGACCCATCTGTATGCTGTCTACAAGAAACTCACTTGAGACCTAAAGATAGGAACAAACTGAAAATTAAAGGATGGAAGAATATATATCAAGCTAACAATGAACAAAGAAGAGCAGCTGTGGCAATTCTAATTCTAATCTCAGAAAAAATCAATTTTAATGTTAAATCCACCATCGTGGACAAAGATGGACACTATTTATTGCTGAAAGGTTCAGTACACAGGCAAGACTTAACTACATTAAACATTTATGCAACTAAAATCAGAGCACCTACATATATCGAAGAAACACTGACTACACTCACAAAAGAGTTTGATCACACCACAATAACAGTGGGAGACTTCAACACTCCACTCTCAATACTGGACAGATCATCTAGAAAAAAGCTCAGTGAAGATACAGAAGACCTCATTGCCACAATTAACTAACTAAACCTCACTGATATATACAGAACTTTCCACCCATCAGCAGACAACTACACCTTCTTTTCCAGTGCACACGGACCATGTGTTAAGACATAATGCTATTCTCAAGAAAATCCATACCACTGAATTACTGCAAAGCATCTTTTCAGATCATAAAGCCATAAAAGTCAAAATCAATAGCAGAAAAAACACAGATAGAAACTGGAACTCTTGGAAACTGAACAACATCTTGCTCAAAAAACCATGGGTTATAGAAGAAATCAAGGATGAAATAAAGAAATTCATGGATTCCAATGAGAATGAAAATACTTCATACCAGAACCTATGGGATACAGCCAAAGCAGTGCTCAGAGGTCTGTTTATCTCCATAAATGCACATATCAGGAAGGGAGAAAGAAACCAAATTAAGGAACTAACCCTATAGCTTGAACAAGTAGAGAAGGAACAACAGAGGAACCCCTCAGGCACTGGAAGAAACCAGATCATAAAGATTAGAGCAGAGCTAAATGAATTAGAAAATAGAAATACAACTGAAAAAATTGAAAAGACCAAAAGCTGGTTTTTTGAAAAGATCAACAAAATTGACAAACCACTGGCTAAACTTACTAAAGAAAAGCAGGAAAGGAAACAAATAACCCAAATTAGAAATGAGAGGGGAGTTGTCACAACAGACCCAACAGAAATAAAAAATATCATAACAGAACACTATGAAAGACTGTACTCTAACACATTTGAAAACCTAGAGGAAATGGACCAATTCCTTGACTTATACCATCTATCCAAATTATCACAATGTGAAGCAGAACAGCTTAATAAACCCATCACAAAGGAAGAGATTGAAAAGGTCATCAAAACACTGCTAATCAAAAAAAATCCCGGGCCCAGATGGCTTCACTGCAGAATTCTACCAAGCTTTTAGAGAAGAGTTATCTCCAATACTACTGAGACTATTTCACAGTATAGAAAGGGATGGAGTACTCCCAAACTCATTCTATGAAGCAGCATAACCCTGATACCAAAGCCAGGGAAAGACCCAACAAAGAAGGAGGACTACAGACTGATATCACTCATGAATCTAAATGCAAAAATCTTCAACAAAATTCTTGCCAGTAGAATACAACAACATATCCAAAAAATAATCCATTCTGACCAACTTGGATTCATATCAGGGATGCAAGGCTGGTTCAACATCAGAAAAACAATTAATGTGATTAACCACATAAATAACACAAAAGACAAGAATCACCTGATCTTGTCCATTGATGCAGAAAAGGCATTTGATAAAGTTCAACATCCATTCATGCTAAAAACTCTTAGCAAAATAGGCATAGACAGAAAATTCCTCAATGCAATACAGGCCATTTATACTAAGCCAATTGCCTACATCATCCTGAATGGAGAGAGACTGAAAGACCTTCCCTTGAGAACAGGAACTAGACAAGGATGCCCACTCTACCTCTCCTATTCAACACTGTACTAGAAGTAGTAGCCAGAGCAATTAGACACGACCAAGAAATAAAGGGCATCTGCACCGGCAAAGAAGTCAAAATGTCCCTGTTTGCAGATGACAGGATTGCATCTGCAGAGAACCCCAAAGAATCTATAAGTAAACTACTCAAACTGATAGAAGAGTTCAGCAAAGTCGCAGGATACAACATAAACATAAGTAAATCAGCAGGATTCATTTATACCAACAAAGAGATCATTAAAGAAGAAATCACCAAATGAATACCATTTACTGTAGCCCCCAGTAAGATAAAATACCTAGACTCAATGTAACTAGAGTAAAAGAAACCTATACAGAGAAAGCTACAAGATCTTACTTCAAGAAACCAAAAGGGACTTACATAAATGGAGAAACCTACCCTGCTCATGGATAGAAGACTTAACATCATGAAGATGTCTATTTTACCCAAAGTAATCTACATATACAATGCAATCCCAATACAAATTCCAGTGTAATTTTTTTTTTCCTCCAGTGTAATTTTTTAATGAGATGAAGACATAAATCACCAACTTGGGAAAGGGAAGAAAGCCCAGATAAGTAAAGCACTACTGAAGAAGAGGAACACAGTGGTGGGCTTCACACTACCTGACCTCAGAACCTATTACACTGCCACAGTAGTCAAAACAGCCTGGTACTAGTACAAAAAGACACACACTGCCATAATTGGCCAATTGCTAAGAAAGTCTTCTGCGCCCCATATTGGTGAGTGGCATCTGGGGTCTTCAAAGCTAGCAAGCTGCCATCTGAGGTACACCAAATGGTCCCAACTCAGCTAGAATAGATTATCACCAAGAACACCAAAGATACGAAGGAAAAAGGGCCCAGGAAACAGAAGGACCCATGTACACGGGAGCCTGTATCAACATGTGACCAGGAGCACCAGATGGTGCCCAGCCATGACCAAAGACAGCTGTGATGGCACACATAACACTGAGTCCCTAAGGGAACATGAGAAAAAGAGGCATGCAACTCAAGAACTCTACTAAAAGACCACAAGTAATGGTCCAACAGCCCAGAGGATCCCTTGGGAGCATAGGCCCTAGACCTGCAGCTGCTCCTGTCTAGAAAACAAACACTACTGAGGTCAAATCTTTGGACAAAAATGGAGTGGACTTGGGGACACATCGTGACTATATGGCGGGTGTACCTTATGGTTCTATGTATTAATAGGAGGCTGTCCTGCTGATCTCTTTCTAGATGCGTGAGAAGAGGGTGGAGAGGAGGGGGCAGGAGCTTGTTAAGAGGATATGACACATATAAAATGAAAAGGAGGAGTATACTACCAGGGCAACGAGAACAGAAGAGCTGTAGATAAGCAGGCATGCAAAACTGATTTGGACTGTGCACTTTCACTTAATCACAATTAAAAAACTGGCTGAAGTGATGGAACTTGTGTTTTAGGCTGGAGAGGGAAGAAAATAAAAGACAAAAAGATGGCACTTTCTGTAAAAGTGACAGGATAAAAGGGAACAGACTTCCTGGTGAAGTCAACGTGTAGCATTAAATACCGGGTATCATGGGTTGGACTGTGTACTGAGAATATTGCTGTCAACTGGGTAGGCCAAGATTTTCAGCACTGTGTGATAACCCACAGCACTGTCATCTGATGTGATTTTCCTGTGTATTGTAAATCTTGTCTCTATGATGTTGATGAGACTGGTTTAGCAGGAGATAGTTTCATGAGGTGGGACTCCAACTACAAATTGGGTTGATTCTTGAGCCAATCTCTTTTGCGTTATAAAAGAAAGAACAAGAAGAGAGACATGGATTCCTCATACCACCAAGAAACAAGAGCCAAGAAAATAGTGCGTCCTTTAGACCTGGGGTCCCTGTGCTGAGAAGCAGCTAGCACCATGGACCTTCCCTCAGAGTCAACAGAAGAAGTTTTCCCCTGTAGCTGGCACCCTAAATTTGGATTTCTAGTCTACCAGATTGTGAGAGGAAAAACTTCTGTTTGTTAAAGCCTACACTTGTGATATTTCTGTTACAGCAGCACTAGAAACTAAGACACTGGGGATATATTATGAGAAAGAAAGGTATATTCCAGCCCTTACAGATTTCATAGGCTAACACAGAAGGCAAAACTTTAAACAAGTAATTCCAATTTAGAAACTGTTATGACAGAAAAATGCAGAATCTTAAGGGAAACATCAAAGGAACATCTACTAGCTATATGATTAGACAGGAAAAGTTTTCTATAGAGTATAATCACTGAGCTGAGATCTGAAGGACAAGCAGAGGTTGACTACAAGCAGAGAGAAAATGAGTTCCACAAGAACAGCAAGAGCTGTTGAGGCCACACAAACAAAGAGCATAAAGAGGCCAAGACTGAGAGGCTACTGGCTTAAGGGACATCTACAAAGATGCTGGAGTCCCATAGGGCCAAAGCCCTAGGACACAACCACTTTAAAAAAAAAGGAAATCAATTCAGCAGTCACAATGAAGACAGCAACAATTAAGATGTTGAAATATACCTAATATTCTGGCATGAGGTACACTTAAATTCCAGATTTAGCAAAAAGAGAAAAACATACCTTTGAACGAAATGTTGGATGAACAAAATATACAGCTTTCAAGTTCCTTTTGTACCTGATTCAAAAATAAACCAGGGGGGAAAAAAAAGGATCAGTATAAGTCATAGCTAAAACCAGTCACCAACATAGACAATTTATTCTTTGCTTGAGTCGGATCCGACTTGACGGCACTTGGCTTGGCTGAGTATACAAATGCATTCACATAAGAATTATTCTTTTTTTCACATAGCTCTTTCTACATATTAAATTTTAGGTGAAATGTCAAAAACAACTCAAGAGATCATTTCATTATTTAAAGTATCTGATTTACAGGCAATAGTGTTTCTGTCAAAGGTGATGGAGCCACTTACAGATAGACAAACTTAAGCAAATTCACATTTAATAAACATTTATAGTAATGCCACTTTCTTTTTCTGTGTGGCACTAGAATTTATGGTACCAGATATGTGAATTAGACAGTAACAATTATTAAAGTCATAGTAAAAAATCAGAAATTAAGAGTTTCAATTATTCACAAATAACACTAACAAGCACTTAGAACAGTAGCAAGACTTTATACTTAATTCTCCTAACACCTCTATGAGGTAAGCACTATTAATGCCTTTTTTAAAAACCTGCCCAAAGTCACCTAGTCAGCCAATGGTACAGTCAGGAATGGAACTCAGGCATTATGGTTCCAGAATTCACACTCTTTTCCACTCCTCCATGTAGCCTCTCCAGGTAGAACGTAAATAACAGGATGTTGTTGTTTGTGCTACAGAGTCAGTTCTGAGTCACAGCAACCTACAGGACATGGTGGAACTTCCTCATAGGATTTCCTAGATTGTAAATTTTTGCAAAAGCAGATCACCAGGACTTTTCTGTCACAATGCCTTTGTGGGTTCAAGTTGCCATTAGCCGGAAAAAAAAAAAAAACAGAAAAAACCCAAACTCTTTGCAGTCATATTTTGACTTACAGCAACCTGTAAGACAGAAGAGAACTGTCCCATAAGGTTTCCAAGGCTATAAATCTTTACAGAAGCAGGCTGCCACATCTTTCTTCAGCAAAACAGCTGGTAGATTTTAACCACTGACCTTGCTGTTAGCAGCCCAGCACTTAACCACTGTTCTACGAGGGCTCTCCTTAGCCAGGATAAAAACCTGTTGCTGTCAAGTTGACTTTTACTCATAACAACCCTATAGGACAGAGTAGAACTGTCCCACAGGGTTTCCTATGACTGGTGGATCTGAACTGCCGACCCTCCGGTTAGTAGCATAGCCCTTTAACCACTGTGCCTCCAGGGCTCCTCTAGCCATGATTATGAGCCTAGAATTTTTCTAAATCAGAGTAACCACCATTGGTTCATATGACGGTAACTGAAAAGCACTTTACATAAGTAATACAAATCCCTCATCTCACACATGAGGTCCGTTCAGAGTTACAGAGTAGGTAAGCAGCAGAAACAGAACTACAGAGGAGTAAAGCTTTCTTATACATAAATGAACCACATTCGGAGAGCTAAAAGGTGTCTCTTACGTAACAGAAGCTCTAGTATTCCTAAACAAGATTTAATGGGAAGAATAACATAGCTAGAAATCTATGGTAACTTGCCTTCTTTGTACCCCAATTTTTAGATGTATTTTTTACTGCAATCCATGAAGACACTGATGCTACAAATAATGTAACAGCTATTTGGAAGGCAGGCAGATATTTAGAAAAATACATTATGAGAAGGAATGTAAAGCATTACATTTATGTTTGCTGCAATGAGATGTTACATATTTTCTAGTTAAAATCTTCATTATCACGTCAAAGGAAACAGTTCAATGAAAACAATTTGCTGGTTCCAAGTTGCCAGCGTGGATTCAAGTTCAAATGCCGTATTTAATGTTGTGTGACTTTGGGTCAGTGGATCAAACAAAATGTCATAAATGTATTTTGACAAATGTAAGACACCATATAAATAGAAACTACCATTTTTACTTCATACACCAATATCTGTAATTTCCCTAAATCTTTTCCAAGGTGTTTAAAAGGAGGAGAAAAGTGTACAATGAATTTGCTTTAATGCAAATAAACCTGAGTTAAGAAGGGCTTACTATTAAAATACCTAGTCTACACAACCATCTTTGTTACCTGAAATATATAGTGTTTGCTATTGCCTTAATATTAGGATAGAAACAAGTTGCTTCTCCCCTTAACAATTTGCCAAAGTAACTAACTTGATATCAACAATATCGTAGAGTTTCTTCAGGAAATCAGAGTCTAGGTGATTGTATTCGCTGGTCAGTGTGTGAAAATAGACTAATACGTATTCCTTCACAGCAATGTGATCCATTACATGGATAAAATACAGGAGTGCCTAAAAGAGAAAAGAGGAAAGGTAAAGATTGTTGTGCCTGTCAACCATTTCGCAGAGGTCAAGAAAGAAGAAAAACTCAGGTATACACCCCATCATCACAGATGGCGTCTCAGGCTAATGAGTATCAGTTCTCTTTAAAAAGCGAACCATCCCCATGCTTACTAATTCTCATAACTGCCATAGCACAATGCCTTTCTGTCTTTCTTGAGTGTTGCAGGGGATCAATCTCTATCCTCCAGAACAAGTCTTCATATACTTGGAAGAGGTCTTGAGTCAAATATCGTGTTTCTCCTTTCTAGGATAATGTTATCAAAATTGTTAAAATGGGAAAATCTAGACTTTTAATCATTCTTGAAGTTTCTATCTGAATTCAGTCAAAGTCTCTACAGTCTATCAGATACAGTCTCACGGCTCTCACAAAAACAAGAATTGCTATGAAAGGACAATGAATGACTTACGTGGCTCACTCTAAGAGCTTATTATCATCTTTAACGCTTATCTGAATGAAGAAACTCTGCAGAGGGCAGTAGGCTGGGCAGCATTTCTAGAGCTCTGAAAGACTGAAATTTAATGTGCCTTCAGATCAGTTAGACAAATGTTCCACTATGAGAGGGATGAAGTCTAGGAGAAACACTAATAACAAAGCTGAAATACAACAGAGGTAGGGCCAGTATGACCCAGTGATTTAGCTATAAACAACCAAAAGGAGGGAGTTAAGTGGTAATAGCTGAAGGATTACTATCATGGAGGCTATTATCCAATTCCTCCTCAGGTGAGTTCACAGCATTAAGATGACTACATTCCCACGGATTGGGACCCAAGTAGAGCTGGAACAAGCAGGGTCAGGGACTAAGAAAAGATGTTATCTTTCCAGTTCTTACCAAGTTTGGACATTATATGATGTACCTCATCATTTTATGTGAAATAACATCATGAATATCCAGAACACCTTGCAAGTGTATATAAAAATTAAGTGCAGGAATTTATGTGTTGATTGTTATCAGCCATATTATTGAGGATGAGAATGAATGTCACACTGATTATTAAGAACATGAATTATCACAATAGAAACTTAAATAACTTATATCTGTTGGGTATCTCTGTGTATATAGGTATTTTTATTCTTATTTCTGCTCTTACTAGACTGCTTCTTAGTCTTTTTTTTAATCCATTACCTACCCCCACCCTCAGGGTAATTCAGATATTCTTTTTGGTTTTAAATTTTCCATCTTTAACTTGAAATTTTTTTCACTATAAAAAAGTACAGCCATGTAACAGAAATACTTGGGAGGCAAATTCTCCCCAAAACCATTAAATATATTTTGGGATATTTACTTCCTATTTTTACTTTGGTGGAATTTTTTAAACAGTTAAGGTCAGTGTACACACAATTTAATGTATTACTTCTATCGCTTACTGATATTAGCTCATAAATACTTTTCTATAGTATTTGCCTCTATAACCATAATTTTTAGGGCCACAGAACATTCTACTAGTGGACTGACCATAATTACCTACTAAGAATTTAAAATTATAATTTTTTTTACCTATAAATAATCCTGTGAATAATACGACAGGCTGAATGCTTTCATAATTTTTTTTCATTCAAGCATCAGTTACCCAGGGTCTGAGGGCTAGAATCAATTATTGTTATATGTACAAATGTGTTTTATCATAGAACTGGAGAATTTTCCATTTTTAATATTCATAATATTTGACTGTGGCTTAGAATTATCAGTTAAGGCACTTCTCCTTTGCAGTTCTAGGGAACTGATATTCTAGAAAGACCTGTATATTCATGCTGTGGATTCAAGTGTCCCTTTCATGAGCATTCATATCGGTGCGGTATTGAGCTTCAGGGCTTGTATCTACTTCCATGCTTTAGATTATTTGCTATCAATTCCTGGAATAAATTACTGTATCATTTGATATCATCATTTTTAAAATTTCACTTCATCTCTGGTGACAATGGTTATTTAAAAATCCTTGCTATGTCTGCTAAGCAAAAAGTCAGCAGTTCAAATCTGCCTGGCACTCCTTGGAAACTCTATGGGGCAGTTCTACTCTGACCTGTAGGGATGCCTTGAGTCGGATCTGACTCGATGGCAGGGATTTTTTAGTAGGTTTGCTAATGAAAACAAACATTTCATTTTAATTCACTTTTTTGACTACTGGTAAGGTTTGGATCCGACTTGACAGCACTTGGCTTGGCTTGGCGATAAGGTTCAACATATCCTTATTTTTATTAATCAGTTGTATTGATGCATTTATAAATTAACTATGTCTGTCATTTGTGTCTAAGTGAGGTAATAGTAAAATTATGCTACTCTGGGTAAGATCTCTGGCTTCTTTTTGAATAGATAATTCAAGAGTTTTTTTTTGAGACAGGCAGAATTTGATTGGCAATACATTTATAATACAGAATAATTTCAACCCCAAACTTCCCAGTTACACAATAACCACATTATGACATTCTACTATTTTTGTTTCTCCTGCAGAACAAAATCAGATGCTTGACTTACTGAAATGACACATGCTGGCTCACTGAGCCAGTGCTGCTTGCTACCTTGTCAGACACACCATTCTCTGTCATGTCATATTTTGAGCCCTCATTTCAAACTCATATCCTACTTATTTTTAAAGCAATGTCATTTCTGAAACACAGCTGTTTTAGGGCTTACCTTGTCCATATCTATTAAAGTTACAGGAATGTTTCTTCCAACTACCACCATCACTGTGCGGCCACAGTTATCAACACCTATAAACAGGAAATGTAGTCAGCATCTAGAATTTTTATTTAAAGAATATTATCTGTCCTGAGCTCTGAACTTATAAAAATATTCTACACAAATTTAAAGGACTGAAAACCAAGAAGTATAACTTCATTCAATTTCATCTTTCAACTTTTTTTCAGCATGGGAAATGACTTTTTTTAAAGTCATTGCCCTTATTTTCAATATCTCTTGAAGGTTTAAAATCAGAGATAGCCAAAGGTAAGACTGTAGGCAAAAAGTCTGTAAGAGCTTTTTGTCTAAGTTCACTACAGCTTGTAATGACATCAGTGATCAAAAACAAAACCAAACACATCTAAATGACCCTGAAATCTGAAAACTAACAACATTGTCTGAAAAAGAAATGTAATTTTAAAGGAAGAGTAGGAAGCTAGGAACTTTCAGAGTCTACATTACATATTTATTTAATGTCCAAGGAAACAGTATTTTTAAAAAGGAGAAAAACTTTTTTTTTAAAGATAAGGAAAAGGACACCAGATAGAAACTACATATTTAAAATTTTATAGGTCGAGATGGTATTTCTAACATTTTGATGATGAGCAAAACCTACCTGCATCAGCACAAAAACAGACCTGCCTGCATCAGCACAAAAAATTTTATTCATAATATGGACTTGAAGAAATCAGAGAAAAATGAAGTCTCAAATAGCATGCTGGGTAAGGTCCTTAATTAGTATAAGATAAGTTACCTCATCCTTAAGCTCACCTGTTTGGTATAAGGCTTTTAGAGAAGCAATATCAGACAGATCCTCAGATCTTGCTTGACATAACCATCGATTATAACTAGAGAAATAAGGGATATAGTTATTATAATAAATCATTGTAAATTAAATTTACAAATGGGATCTGTCTTTAATACCTTTCCCTGCACCTACGAAAAATGTTTCCTGCCCAGGAGGAAAAAGTAAGAGGCTATTAGCCAAGCACTATAGTTTACTTTGCATTAGTAATGAATTAACATAAATGAGTTATTGACAAAGGAAGGTACTCATGCTTCATGATTAAAAAAATTCTCTACGATCCAAAGATACTCAATATTTATGCTAATATTTACCATTTACTTTAAACACTATTGTTTCTCTTTACTAAAAAATGCAAATAAATTGGTGTCTAGAACAGATGTTCACTCAACAAAAATACTGAGTGTCACTAGATGACAGGTATTGAGAATACAGTAGTGAATACATATATTCACTGCCTTCAAGAAGTGTCACTTTTCAAAAGAAAAATAGTTAAGTGCTGTACATGTGAATTGGGGTTGCAAAGGAGCCAGGTAATTTTATCCGGGAAGTTGAGGCATATTCAACGACTTGTTAGTCAACCCAGTTGTACTGAATAGGCCATATGAGGTCATATGACTGCAGTTTGACTTTGACTAAGAGGAAGTTAAAAGCTGGAAGAGAAGTGAAAGATCTCTAAGAGGGGAAATGACTTGTAAAAGAGAACTCAGACAATCAGTTGGTAAGGACTGACTTCAAATCTAGGTCTCTAGATTTCTTGAAAGGTCAGTACTTTTCTTAAAGTCAAAGTGCCACATATTGTACTGTTAAAAAAAAAAAAAACTTTTGCAATATCTAAATGCGTAAAAACAACTGTGCAGTACCTAGGTCACAGAGGTCACTGAACCCCTAGGTCACAGGACAGGAGAGACTTGGGTTCTAATCCTGTCATTCCATATGTGATCAAAGAAAAGTTGTTTCAACTCTATGGATCTTAGTTTGTTCATCTGCAGAACAGTGTTTGTGTAAGACACTTCTCGGCTATAAAGCGCAGTCACATAACCGATGGTACTCAGTGGATACACTGCCACAGATGAGCCGTAATCAAGTAACAGGCCTGCCAGTTTCACAAAACTTAATGCTTATGAAAACTAATGAACAGCAGGTATTGCATTAGTTCTACAGACTGTCTTCTTAAATTTGGCAACTTGCCTACTCACGGTAATTGAAAAAAACAGACAACAGTCTTTAATTTTGGTTTAAAATATAGCTGAAAAGTCAGGAAAAAAATCTAAGCTTATTGTAGTTATCTCTAATGCATATACACAACCCCATATTTTCACAGGCAGTCATTTCCTAGGTTAATCCTTAATTATACTGTTTTCTACTTGTCTTACGATTTAGTCATCTCCCCAACAAGACCAAGCAGAGTAACACATCTGAAAGTATCATTAGTACAGGTCCTGGCACAAACGATATAAAAGGGATTCATTAAATACCTGTTAATTTCCATTCTCCATTCATATATTCATTCGATTATTTTTCCAAGGTTTACTGTATAAAAGCAATGCCTGGATTATAGTACAGATGGGAGAAAAGACTGGAGTTGCCAAGGATTTCATCTTACTTGGACCCACAATCAACATCCATGAAAGCAGCAATGAAGAAATCAAAAGATGCACTGGGCAAATTCTGCTGCACAAGATCTCTTTAAATGTGTTGAAAAAAGAGACAGTCACCTTGAAGACTAAGGTGTGCCTGACTTAAGCCATAGTGTTTTCAGTTGCCTCATATGCATGCAGAAGTTGGACAATAAGTAAGATAGGTAGAAAAAAAACTGGTATCTTTGAACTGTGGTGCTGATGAGAATAAAGAATGTAACATGGACTGCCAGAAGAACGAACAAATCTGTCTTAGGAGTCAGGACAGCAAGAGTAGGTCTCATATAGTTCATACATGTTATCAGGAGGGGTCAGTCCCTGGAAAAGAACATCATGGTTGGCAAAGTAGAACGTCTGTGAAAAACAGGAAGACCCTCAATGAGACAGACTGGCACTGGCTGCCAACAATGGGCCCAAGCATAACACTGACTGTAGGGGTGGCTCAAGACTGGGTCGTGTTCCATTCTGTTATATACAGGCTGAGTCAGAAGTGACTTGACAGTACCTAACAACAGGAACATCAGGAGCCCTGGTGGTGGACCGGTTAACAGCTTATCTGTTAACCAAAAGGCTGGCAGTTGGGAACGACTAGCTGTCCCTTGGAAACCACCAGCTGCTCTTTGGAACCCACCAGTTACATTCTGTGCTACAGGGATGCCATGAGTTGGCACTGACTTGACAGCAACAGTTTTTTTTTCTTTTGGCATAGTATCAAAGAATATCCCTAATTATCTCAAATGCCTATTAAAATACATGTCCCTTTTCTAACTGTGTATTGGAGGCAAAATTTCCTTCCTATCTTTCAACCAAAACTTAACTGTAACAGAGCAAATGCAGATATAAGAATCCAGCTGTCTTTACTTAAGACACTAAAAGATTTGCAAGACTTGCAAAAATGTAAAACTTTGACACTCTTCCAAGCTTTTTAAGTTATTTTTCATAAAAAACATAATGGATTCATCATTGTTAATATTAAATATATTAGCAAATAAATTCTACTATGGTAAATACTGAAACGTAATTCATACGAATAACAGCTCCTTGAGGTCCTCAATAATTCAAAACAGATATGAGCCCCAAAAGTTTGAGAACCACTGTCCAGATCAAAGGCGCCCTGGTGGTGCAGTGGTTATGCACTTGGCTGCTAACCAAAGGTCAGCAATTCAAATCCACTGCGGCTCCACGAGACAAAGATGCGATAGTGTCTTCCATAAAGATTTACAACCTTACAAACCCCGTGAAGCAGTTCTACTCTGTCCTATAAGGTTGCTATCAGTCAAAATTGACTTGAAGGCAGTGGGCTTGGTTTGGCATGGGTCTAGATCAAAAGAGACACCCAAATCTAACATCACATGGAAATGATGTGAAAAAGTTTTAAAGTATACACATGCCAAGGTCTTGCCATAGTCATGTAAGGGGGAGTCCAGAAAATGTATTTAAAAAAAATATTTGCCAGATGTTCCTTACACACCGCCAAGTTTAGAAACCACCGAAACTGTCACTTGATTGTGACAGTGAACTTTGGAAAAGCTATTCATTGGTGCCCTCTATTGGCAAATCTGCTTAACTTATTAAAATAAAATGAGAATAAAGTGAAGACCATGGACTCAGGACACAGAATTTTAATTCTGTAAGGAACTCTGGAGATCAAGCAGCCCAACTCTCATTAACAACAAGCAAACAATACTACAATCTAAGGTGATAAGATACCTATTCCACATGCAGAGGATAAATTTCCAGAGGCAATTATTTCTGGGCTGAAACTTGGAGGATGCCCAAGAATTGACAGCTGAGCATATTTTCGTCAAAAGGAACGGCAAGTTCCAAAACTCCAAGGTAAAAGAGGTCATGAATATTCCCAGCACTAAAATAGGGGCCCATTTTAACAGCCTCCAGGCACCAGGTGCTGAGTATGTTTATTATCTTATTTCATGCTCATCACAACCTGATGAGATGTTGTTACCTCCTCATATAACCCTACAAGGTAACCCTATAAGATATTAGCTGTTTGTAGTTTACTACTTTTTTCTTTCCTTTCAATTTCTTAAAGCATCCATCTTTATAAGGACTATTAATCTTTGGGAAACCTTACCCAGAGAAGCACAGAAGCTATTTCTTGTTTTAGAAAACACCTGAAAGAAATGAAACGGGCCAGATGCCTTTAAAGGTCCTTGGGGTAATCTAGGGAGAAATAAAGCTCTTTTAAATGTATTACCACTGTAGGTCATACTTTAATTACAAACACAGTATGGTTAAGTAGAAACTTTGCAACTCTGCCCTTCCCTTTGTCTTTCTTGCTCTGGTTTCTATTTTTACACCAAAATCCTCACACAGAGGCACTACAGTATGGTGGCTATTGTGTACCACCGAGTTGATTTCAACTCCCATCGACCCTACAGCACAGAGTAGAACTGTGCTATACGGTTTCCACGGAGCATCTGGTGGATATGAATTGGTGACCTTTTGGTCAGGAGCTGAACTCTTGCACCACTAGGGCTCCAACAGAGTACGACCTGTGAAATCAGACATGCATCTGAGTACTGGCTTCAACACATATTAAATGTGACCACTGATAAATTACTTAATTTTGAGTTTCTGCATCCATTAAATGGGGAACAGTATCTTCCTCAGTGAATTGCCGTAAAACAAAAATCAAAACACACATGTATATATGTAGATGTCTTTAGCAGATGCAAGGTTCCTTTCTTGTTTCTCATGCCTTTGAGTATCAGTCTAAAAGGGTTTGCCTTACTTTCTTTGATGCTGCTTCTGTATGGCTGCCTCTGATAACTGTCCCTGAAGGATCAATCTTCTTTGCTTATCAATATCTCCTTCCATTCGAGCAAAGGCATGAGAGCCAATGAAAGACAGATCAACTCCCAAGCCTTCATCTTCCTCTTCTTGGTTGTCTGTAACAAAAAATGCTGCTATCACCAGAGAGCTTAAGACAAAATCAGGCAGCGAATGCTATACACAGACTGAATATTTCAGTGGGCTGTCTTGGAGGTGACTCCAAACACTGGGGTCAGACTATTCTTTGCGAATGAAAGTGAAATTGTATTTGTGCATTTGTAGAACTGTAACAATGAAAGAAATCGTCTGTCCTGTGCGTGATACAAATTTTGGGAAACATGAATCACTGCAGGTGACCTAAGTGTAACCTCAGGAGAGGAATATAATCATAATTAGAAAGACAGAAATAATTATACCATACTTGGGTTTAAGAATGGACTGTTGATCAGTATCTAACCAAAGTATAAATAATAAATTTTGGGAGCATTTATACAGCGCTGTTTGACTGACTGGCATATAAACTCTGGCCCGTTTGACTAGAAGATGGATGGATCAGGATAGCAGGGTATAATCCATGTTCATTAAGAAACATTCTGATTATAATTTGGCTTCCTACATACTTTTCTACACTGGTCATGCCAACATAAACATCTTGGTCCATAAGAGTTATAGTTTCCACTACAAATTAGCAAGCTGATATCCTGATTTAACCACATGATCACTGTGAGTCTGGCTCATCAGTCCTTAGGAACACATGATCTCTATGTTATAGAGTGGTACCCACTGCCTTACTGGGTAAAAGGGAGAAAAATAACAACAACAGACCCCTGGCCCACAGGAAACTCCTAAAGGCAATGCCATCACTTGAAGTACAGCCTGATCAGCCACTTAGCTAGGACTCCCCCAATTTAGTACCCCCTTCAAGCCATGACAGGCCAACAGCTTGGATAAGTCTGCTTTCACTTAAAAACAAAAAACCTAGGAATTATTCTTCTTCAAATCTGAAAGTAAAGCTTATTACATATATTTTAACAGACTGAGCATACTGCTGAAAATATTTTATGAACATGAGGACCTAGATCTAAGGAGCCTTGGTGGCACAATAGTTAAGTGCTGGCTGTTAACCAAAAGGTTGGCAGTTTGAACCCATCACTGGCCTCAAGGGAGAAAAGATTGGTAATCTCGCTCCAGTCAAGACCATGAAACCCTATGCGGCAATTCTACTCTGTCACATGGGGTGCCATAATTGACTTGATGGCATACAACGGCTAGATCTATTAGGAAACACATTCTTCTGAGATGTAAATGCAAATCAAACACTCTTTGACAATGGCAGCTAGAAAGAGATCTCTTGGCTAATGAGTTAGTCTCATTTACTGTCCAGCACTGTCATCTCATATGAGTTTTGCTATTTACTACTCTTCATCATACTAAAAGAAACCCTGGTGCGTAGTGGTTAAGGACCACATCTGTTAACCTAAAGGTCAGCAGCTCAAATCCTCCAGGCACTCCTTGGAAACTCCATGGGGTAGTTCTATTCTGTACCATAGGGTTGCTATGGGTTGGAATCAACTTGACAGCACTGGGTTTGATCTGGGTTTTTATCACACTAAATGCAATTCATGGAGGAGAAATACACGATCGTGGTGGTCACAAGGAGGATTTCCAAATGACTGGGTATGTTTCACTTGGAAGAAAGACGGGGTAGTCTATTTCTGTAAAGATTATAGTCTTGGAAACCTCATAGCGCAGCTCTCTCCTGTCCTACAGTGTCCTTATCAGTCAGAATTGACTTCATAGCAGTGGTTTGGTTTGGTGTGCATATTTCAAGAGCTACTCTATTGGAGGCTCCCAGTGTACACAGTGCCCCCCGAGCAAAGTGCGGTTCACAGACATTTCCTGATGCTATATCATTTATACTCTTGACCTTCATGTTGTGTGCATCTATGTACTGTTAATAAAAAGGAGTAGACTTCTATGGATTTTAACCTGATGCCCATTTTTAACAGAAGTGTTCACGGTACGAATGTCACAGTAATTCTGTAAGCCACTAAATTTCAACATCAAGTTCCAGCACTGAAGCTTGTCAGGCATGTCTTCACAGAAAGGATCTATAAGCTTAAAACAAGTGCTCACGAGATCAGAAAAAGCTGTCATACAGAACAGATTCAGAATGCCTCTTAACCTAACATGCTCTACTGAGTACTTCAACCTACGTGTGTTTGCAAGCTAAAGAAACAAAATAAACAGTTGTAATATTCTTATCTTAGTATTTAATATTGTTAGTTGCTGCTGAATTGATTCTGACTCATGGCAACCTATGTATGCAGAACAGGACTTGCGTCCAAAGGACTTTCTGAGCTGTAATCCTAACGGAAATGGAAGCAGACTGCCAGGCCTTTACTTCAGCAGCACTGCTGGATGGGTTAAAACTGCCATCCTTCACATTATCAGTCCAGCACAAACTACTTGTGCCACCTAGGGACCTCCTATTTTATGCAGGGTATGGTTTTTATGGGAAATCCTGGTGGTGTAGTGGTTAAGCGCTACATCTGATAACCAAAACGTCAGCAGTTTGAATATGTCAGGCATTCCTTGGCAACTCTATGGGGCCATTGTACTGTGTCCCACAGGGTTGCTAGGAGTCAGAATTGACTTGATAGCAATGTTTTTGTTTGTTTGTTTGGTTATGGCTTTTAGGGAGCCCTGTAGTACAGTGGTTAAGACTCCGGCTGCTAAGCAAAAGGCTGGCACTTAGAATCCACCAGCTGCTCCCTTGAAAATGCCACCGGGCAGCTATACCCTCTTTTACACAGTTGTGATGAGTTGGACTCCATCTGACAGCAATGGGTGTGTAACTAGTAAAGGGCACTGGCTGAAGCTGTTAAATATTTTAGATGACTGTAGACAGGTGGGCATGCGAAATTAACTTGGACGGTATACTTTCACTTAAACACAAGAAAAAAATTTAGATAAGAATATACTTGACTACTATCTTGACAGTCTTTCCCATTAGACTATAAGCTTTGTAAGGATAAGAATCTTCTTGTATCCACCACTGAACTCCAACACCTAACAAAAATCTGACACAATATAAATGTGTGCATGTATCTTTTCTGTAAGAAAAAAGGACTCTCAAACTTCAAAATTAGTGTTGATCCCAGCAGCACATCAACAGAGAGCTTCTAAGGGCCAAGCTGTAGCTCCTACTTTTTTGGTGACTAGTGTTTTATACGCATCTTTGTTTTCTCAAGAAAGAAATTAAAAAACAGGAAAACTCACCCTCTGGAGCACCAGGTTTTTCACTTATTCTGATCTGCCGTTCAGGTACCACAGGCTCCCCTTCTGCATTTCCAATGTCTGCAGGAAGGTATGGAAATGACTGAATCTCCTCCTTTAACGACCTTGGGAAATACAGAGGTAGCAGCTTTTGGTAGGTAGCCTGTGTCAGAAAAGCAAGACACTTTGTGAAAAATAATGAAGTAGCTAATCAGCTCTGACTCCAGGACACTTGGCTTGGCAATAAGCAGACATCAGTGATGCTGCTGCTTCATACAGTATTAGGACAGCCTCCACCAAGACTTAAGACCTCAATCACTACTTTGGGCTTGGGGCAAATGCTGTCTGGGACCTCACTGTGTTCTTTTGTCAAAGATCAGGATATTTACTGTTATCCAGTCATGCAAAACAGGATCCTCATCTTGGTAACTGCGGGTCATTTAACTTGGAATGCCTAAGTCTTGTCACTTCTGCCTCCATTCCTACCTTTATTGTACTAACATCTCTCTTGAGATTCCTCTCAGAGGCCACCTCCTTAACCCCCAATACGCCATCAGGATCCACTGGATACAGGTTTAGTTTACCATAATCTTTACTGTTGAACCATTCTTAGTATTCTGTTTCAGGATAATGGTCTTATCTCCAGCCTAGACCCCACTACTCAGCTTGAAACTGGTATGAATACAGGCCTGCTAGTCATTTGTTCTTGATGCTCCAATGGCCTGAGATTCAACACATACAAAAAAAGACTGTCTTCATCTCCTCTTCTCAGTTCCACCAAATTTCTTTGCTTTCTACTTGTGTTGTCATTGGTGGTTATGTTAGTCTCTTATCCAAGTCAGAAACCTAGGCTTTATCCTTAGGTTTGAGAGAATATTCTATCAATCACCAACTCCAGTTGAGTTTATTTTCTACATATTTTAAAAATTTCAACTGTACCAGCCCTAGTTCAAACCTGATAATTTCTAATTTAGCGTACAAGCACCTCTAATCTCTTCCTCTTGCCATCAGTTTTTCTCCTTCCAAACCATTCTCTACACAGCTACAATACCAATTAGACCACATCATTTGTCTATTTAAAATCTCTTCATTTCTCCGATGCATAACTGATGAGTTTCAGTTCTGCAGCATATGACACAAAGATTTGTATGACAATGCCCCAACTAGCTTTTATTTTTTACCACTCACAGCTTCATATTTTATGCAACAGCAACACACTCATCCTATATTTCTTACTTATATGCTTAGAGTGACTACTGCCACCTGTTGTTCCCTTGGCAAATCTTATCCTTTAGAATGAATTCAATTTACATATCACCTTAGATGGAAACCCTGGTGGCCTAGTGGTTAAGTGCTACATCTGCTAACCAAAATGCTGGCAGTTCAAATCCACCAGGAGCTCCTTGGAAACTCTATGGGGCAATTCTACTCTGCCCTATAGGGTCGCTATGAGTATGAATCGACTCAGTGGCAATGGGTTTATCACTGAAGACCTCGACTGGATGGAATTAGTGTCCTCATCCTTCCCATGCCTCCATTATTGCACTTACCATAAATACCATAATTCGTCTAAACTATCTATCTCTACTAACAGACTATGGGCTACTTAAAGACAAAACTATGACTTGTTCTTGGGTATACTACACCACAATCTAATACAGTAAATCTACTCTCACATAGGCATTTAATAAAAGTTCACTGAGACAATGAAGGGATAAGCCAGAACAAAAGAGGAGAGCCAGCAAAGTATATGCATCTCATTTCACCAAATGCAAAAGTACTTCTATACCACTATTTATGTAGTTACATATACTTTGAATAGATACTTCACATGTATCAACTCATTTAATTACCAGATATCTTGTGATTAGATAACATTAACATACCTATTTTTCCTAGCACAGACGTTGCACAACTTGCCCAAGGGTACAAAACAGGGAAATGATTGAAAATGAGCTAGACATAGCTCCAGCAAAAGCTAAGTGCCGTCAACACCAGCTCACTGAAACTAAATATGGCTTAAAATGATAACATTAAGAATGATTTTCTAAAATGGTTCTCAAACTGAAATATACGAACCTTAAGCCCATACAATAAAACATACAAACCTCACAACCTACTCATTGCCAATCCCTAGGCTAGGCTGTCACCTTTTACCAGGTCGCACAGACTGCAAAGCTCTGCCAGCACAGTTATAGTTTTCCAGTTTTACTTCTCTGATATCCAGTTAAGTTGCCTGAAGAGCTAACACAGCTGGCAAAGCAGATCAACCTTCCTTTTTAAAGTTTCACTGGCAGCCACAGTTTAGCAGTGAAAATATGAACAAATGCCCCTCCCTGAGTTGTTTTTTATTATTTTATATACAGGCTTAAAATGAATACCTGTAAATATCACTATATATACAAATATATGAGGAACTGGGATTTTTCCGCTGGCAATTCAGTAAATAGATAATAATAGTGAGGCAAAGATAAATCCAACTAAAAATAAGATTTAAACAATGCAATGTAATTAATTAGTAAAATACCTCTTCAAGTTCAGAGACGGCAAATACTACTTTTTCAATGGTCTCCCCATGAATCTCTAGAAATCTCCTTACAGTGCCTACGAAAAATAACAGAAGGAGGAATTTATAAATAAGAAATTACTTCTGTGTAAAGAGAAGTCAAATATGTCAAGGTTTTACTTTTTGAATAGATTGTGCCCTCATTTCATTAAGTTTTCTGCTTAGTGACAGCTTACGGTGAAGCCTGCCCAAACCATTACTACCTATTCTCAAGAGCACCTATCACAGACATTTTAGGGGGTTTCTTGTTCATTGTCTGTTCTCCTTGCATCCTATCTATCCCATGTACGAGAACAGTAAATATTTTATTCACTGCTATGTTTCTATCATTTAGAATAGATCATGGCACAGTTTTTCCTTACCCAGCATATTAATCTTATCTCCTGGGGCCTCCGTCTTTGGCCAGAATGATCCAGCACAACTGTCTTTCAGATGATTCCGTACAGTACAGTGTCGGACTCAGCTTTTCATCACCCTCCGCAAAAATCCACCACATCAAAGTTGAATTATTTACTATTTTTAATTTCTCCTGATTTTCTCCCCATGAATTTCTTAAAAATAAGTCCCAGTGGGCTTTTGTCAGTCTTTAACTTGCTGGAGATTGCCCCAGCTTTAATCCATACCTGCCCCTCTCTTTTTAAAACATCTTTTGCATCTTCTTAAATATCTGTTTCAACATCTTTTATTTTTCTGATGTATGTACTTTCTTGAACTCACCAATTGGCTGACTAAGTATTACCTGAAATGCTGCAGAGTCTCAAATCTTTGTTTCCTGAACAAAAAGACCTGGATTTCCCATTGCCTCCTAAGCATATCTGCCCAGATAACCTTATGCAGATCTCAAACTCACTGTGCCCAACCTAACCCTAATAGGCCCAAATCTGAGTCACATCTTCTCTTCCCCAAATTTGCTCCTTTACCATATTCTTTAATTTAGATATACAGCAACATTCAGTCACCTAAGTTAGAGTTTGGAATTTTCTTTGATACTTCCTTCACCTCTTCCTTCAGCCTGCATTTTCAACTAATTACCATGTCCCGCTGTTCTGCTGGTATTTCTAACATCTATTTCATCTGCCTTGGTACAGGCTCTTAATTGTAATACAGATTTTGACAATAAGGTCTCCTTGTTCCTATCTTTTCCAAGCCTATATACTCACTGCTGCCTCAGTTACTGCCTAACTAAATACTTCTGATGACTCTGCTCTCCTTATAGGTTAAGATCCAAAACCCTAGTATGGCTCTCCACACTCTCACTTCTACGAACTGTCCCACTGCCATCCCTTAATCCTACTTCCAATTATTCCTCTCATATATCTTATGCTTTAGCTATGTTAGCTTCTTTGCTACACTCAGAACGTGACAATTAACTTTTATGGTTGCTCTACCTTTGTTTGCACGGTTAACTCTAACTAAAACACCACTTACCACTTACCCTTGTTTTTTAAGACTCATTCAAAAGCTTTATGCAGAACTCCATCCTTTATGCTCCCCTATAACCTTTTGAACATTTTTCTTAATGTACTATTCACAATATTTTATAGGTAGACTGTTAGCTCATGCGCTCAGGACACATGAGGTATTTGTCAACTAATCATTCAAAAGTAACTAGTAAGTGAACTGACACTTTAGAGCTTTGGTTATCTACATACAGCTGGCCCTGTTTACCAATGTTAACTCCAGAAGCTAACAGAAGAGACCCATTTGCTGACGGACTACACAAAAATCTAATGCTTGTGCTATCACATAATTTTCTTTTTCATTTCTCCCTCTATTATGCTTTAATAATTCTTTTAAAAATAAGCTTTCAAAATCAGATTTTCTTTTATGCTATTTCCTTCCATGTCACATACAACAGTTTAGTTGGTTCCCCAGCATACAGCTGAGGCATTTTTTTTTGCAAAAGGAACTATAATGCCAAATAATAACTATTCTCAACTTGCTTTACAGAGTCCATTTAGAGAAGTAATTTTGCACAAGGTGAAAGAAAGGATGATGGCATGACTATAGGATTTTAGTACTAACTGCCAATTCAAATCACTGCTCTAAGGAGTCTGTAGTTGTATCTGTGCTTTAATCTTGGCAATCAACACGGATGCCATGTAACTACCATATACTAGTCAATCAAACTTTTGATGAATAAATGAACTGACAATTTTATTTCAATGTAGTTGTTTCTTTAGACTTCTGGAGAACCCATGCACATGAACTAAGGGGAAAAAAAGGATATAAAGTCTTGATACATCAATCAAGAACATATTTAGGTTTCAATGAAATAAGTTTCTGTTACTAGTTTAATAAGTAAGACAGCTTTTGACACTAAGAACTTAAAAGCTATATCATTAGATTTGTTGCTGATCCATACATGTTACAAAAGCACACATGCCATTTGTTTTCAAAACACTTGACAGTGTGTGAGCAAAGGGCAAAACTGTCTAGGTGTCTGTGTGTATGTATTTTTTAATGAGATGCTGTAGTTGTACTTTTAGATTTAAAGTGTAATAAGTCAAATGGGCCTTATAAATTATAAGTGAACTTGCTCATCTTAAGAGCCAAATTTACTTTTGGCTAAGTAAATTTCTAGAAATCACTTCATCGAAGCCCCTATACACACCACCGTTGTTTACCTGCTGTTTCCAATTATTCCTTAAGTACACACCTCCTACGGTACTCCATTATGTGGCTAAGCCAGAGTTGCACTGGTAGAACTAAGATAACATCTAGTCTTCTGGACTCTCTATTAGAACCATGTCTACAATATGATCTTGAATCTTTAAATTCCAATCCACATGATTACTTTAAAAATCAATGCAGACACAAAAAGGCAGCTTAACTCATGCTATTAGATGACAGGGTAAGAACTATGTAGTACTAAAGGTGCTGAGACCTTCTGAAGTCTACCAGAAGACATGACGTAACAGCAGGATGTTTGCTTTTGTAAGTCACTGTGTAAAATACACATAGGCCCTGGTAACTCATTCATTAAAGTGCTAGGCTGCTGATCAAAAGGTTGGTGGTTCAAACATACCAGCTGCTCTGCAGGAGAAAGATGTGGTCGTCTGCCTTCACGAAGATTTATAGCCTTGGAAACTCTATGGGGCAGTTCTACTTTGTCCTACAGGGTCATTATGAGCCACAGGTGACTCGACAGTAGTGAGTTTAGTTTTGGTTTTTATAACAAAGTAATCTACCACTGAAGTAGCTGTAACTCAAAAACAATGAATTATCTAATATAATAGACAAGTTACTAGATTACTAGTCTTGGGAGTCAAAAGGCCTGATATATGTCTAAAATCTGCATAACCCTTGGAACATGAAAAACTGCTGAACCTCTATAAAATGGATAACCTACCACCTAAATGAGCCGTGGTGGGTTCAGAAATTGTCTATTTGCCCCTGTAATACATATTTCTTCAGCAAGTACTCTATTTCAAGCATTCTTGGCGTACGGAAATCAGTGGAAATACAAAGATGAAAAGATAAGCTTTCTGTCCCCAAGAAGCCACGGTCTATATAATGTGCAAGAAAATTTTAATTGTGAAAGCAACATATAAATTCACTAAAAAATCCCTGAGCAGAAAGGATCCTGGTTTTAAAACTAGTTATTTAAGACTGAACAAATTCTACGCTATATAATAATATTTTTTTCTGCTCAAACACCTTTGCAATTTGGGGTTGATATAATACTTTCAGATCCTCACCTTTAAATTCTAAAGGTAGAAAGCGGTCTTAAACATTCTGAAGATATCTAATATAGTTTTTCTCCCAAATGAGGTACGTTTTGTACACCACCTGCAAAAGATGGTCTTTAGTCTCTGCGTGACTGAGCCCACTAACAAGAAGCTCAGTAAAAGAATACCTTTGTATTATAGATAGTCTTATTAGAAACCCTAGTGGTGTAGCAGTTAAGTGCTACAGCTGCTAACCAAAACATCAGCAGTTCAAATCTGCCAAGTGCTTCCTGGAAACCCAATGGGGCAGTTCTAGTGTGTCTATTGGGTTGCCAAGAGTTGGAATCAACTTGACGATACCGGATCTAGTTTTATCTCAAATACAACCAACTTTTCTTCTTTGTATCTTGATCTTAGACCTGCTTCTAAAGCTGGGGTTCTTATCCATTGTCCTTATGAGGGTCTCTGGGAAGTTCCTGAAATAATATGCACATTCTGTATAAATGCATATTCTTCTAGGGAAATGATCTGCCACTGTTCTTACATCAGATATCCATGTAGTTAGAAATTGCTACTCTAAAATAGAAGCACAGAAGAGTGACCCACGTGAGTGGGTGACTACATCAACTTCTGACTGGAAGAAGTAGATGGTGCCAGCTACCACCAGTGATAGCTGTGATGGAGCTCACAAAGTTGAGTATCACCGGCAACACAAGAATAAAAAGGGATGCACCCTCAGATCTCCACTAAAAGACTGCAACTGATGGTCCAGGGGCCTCAGAGTTCCCCTGGGAGCATGACCCCTGGCCCTGATGCTGCCCCTGTCCATAAATCATAATGGAGGTCAACTTTTCAGACAGGAATACATTGGACTTGGTGACCCAGAGTGACCATATTACATGTGTACTTTATGGTTCTATGTATCTACAGGATGTCGTTCTGCTGACCTCTTACCGGAGGCAGGAGAGTAGGTGGAGAACAGGGGAGAGGAGATTGTGCGAAGGATGAGACATGTATGGAGTGAAGAGGAAGAGTGTACTGTCACCAGGCAGAGAGAGCAGTGAGAGCTGTATATAGGTGGGCATGCAAATTTATACGGGAATGTACATTTTTACTCAATCATCATAATAAGAAGTAAATAGAGAATATGTAAAGGGGCAGCCACTTCAGAAAACTCACAAAGAAAAGACCAAGCTTACTGGCCTGACAGAGACTGGAGAAACTCCAAGATCATAGTCCCGGTCATCCTTTCAGCTAAGTAATGAAGTGAACCTTGAGGTTCACCCTTTATCCAAAGATTAGACAAGCCCATAAAACAAAACAGGATTAAAGGAGCACACCAGCCTAGGGACTAGGACGCAAAGGCAGGAGTAGACTGGAAAGCTGGTAATACGGAACCCAAGGTAGAGGGGGGACAGTGTTAACATGTTGCGGGGTTAGTAACCAATGCCATAAAACAATAAAGGAAAAAAGAAAACAACAATAACAAAACAAAAACCAGAAGCACAGACTAAATCCTTAATGAGATTACTTCAGATGTCTGAAGATGGGCATCATACTGGCTAAAAGTATGCTTTTCTTTAGGAGAAACAGCACTGCTGTTTCATATGGCTTGCCCTCTAGTCTGTCAGTGTCTCATGAGATACAAGATCCAGAACAACATACAAACCGAACTTACATAAAATAGGGTGAAATTACGGCTTCTCTTGAGTTAAATGTCTTATTTTTATACCATGTGGGTTCACAATGATTGAGCCAAGATGTTTTCTAAACCTAAATGCAGGGTTTTATATTTAAATAGCACATGTGAAAGTTGCCGTTTAAATTACAAAATTAAAAGAAAAATTGCAGAGTCAATTCTGAGACATAGTGACCCTACAGGACAGAAAGGAACTGCACCATAGGGTTTCCACGGTGGATTCGAACTGCCACAGCTTTTGACCACTATACTACAAAGATTTCTATTAAACTGCAAGTGTTACACAAATGTGGTGTTATGAAATGTGTTCTGACTTCATTAATTGAGCCTGTTAAGATTGTTCTGAATTCTGACCCAAGTATTTAATGTACTGAAAATAATTTCCAGGGTGGTATCATTTTCAGGGCTAATAAATATATCTTCTATGCTTTCAGTCAAGATGATACAAATGGGGGGGGCGGAGTCAAGATGGCGGACTAAGCCCACGTCTCCTTCTATCCCTCTGGAAACCAAGACCTGAATTGACAATCAAACAGAGCCTTCTGACCACCTAATCAGCCTCAGGACACGGCACAGAGCTGTTAATTGGGACTTCATACCACTCAGCGAAAAACCTCCTCTCTTTCGCTGACTCCCGCTCCTCCTCGCTAGCCCCGGGTCTCACAGACGGAAGGTAAACGCATCATTTTGACCTTTTTTTCCTTTGTCTCAGCCGGCAGGCGGAGCTGGGTCTTGCCTAGCGGCTGGACTGAGACGCGCTGCTGCGGGGATAGGCAAGCGAAATTCCAATATTCTGAGAGCCAGGCTTGGGACTGTTAATCTAGCCACTTTGAGCTTTTCGTTGTGTAGCTGCCTCAGCGGGGTTTGTGCTGAGCTCCGCGGTCAGTGTGCAGGATGCCATGTTGGTACCGAGATTTTAGCGGGACCTCGTTCTTAGACTGGGAGCCAGCGCCTGCAAACGGGACAGCGCTTCTCCAACAGAAAAGTAGTGATTTTGCACAGTGCTGCCTACATTGGGGACCCTGCAACAGAAGCAGAGGAATCACTACCTCTGGGCACCTTTACCTCTCTGTCTGCTGCCTCTGTGGAGGACGCCATCTTGGATACCGTGGTCGCAGCTGGACCTAATTCTTAGCTTGGGAGCCAGAGCCTGCCCACAGGAGAGCGCTTTCCTATCACAAAACCAGTACTTGACGCAGTGTTGGCTAAGGTTACGCCCTGTCAGCAGAGGCCACCAGGGCAGTAGCATTGCTGTATTCTGAACTAGTTTGTTATCATTTGGGGTTGGATATAGTGGTGCTTACTTTCTCAGATGAGAAGAGGGACCTCTACACCTGAAAACCTAACTGACTTGTGAACTGGTCAGATACCTTTTGCTTTACATTTGAAGACAGCCTACAGAAACATTTGCAATCCATCCTCACAGTACCTCTTCCAGCCTCTATATACTCACATGGGACCCAAAAAGCAACAGACAATTGTGGCATACAAGCAATCCCTCATGGCTTCAGAAGGCTCCCAAACAAAGCAACCAAGGAGTTTTCCAGATGAAGAAACTTTTATGAAAGCATCAGGAAGTGAATACAAATTGATTATATACAGAGACCTTCTAGACCTTATACAAAATGCAGCAGAACAAAATGAAAAATTAAGCAAGTTGTTCGATCTGATGGAACACCAGTACTCTGAAATCCAACAGATCAAGAAGAAAATCAAAGACATAGAAACTTCCATGCAAAGCCAAGAAAACAGAATGGAACAAATGGAAAAAAGAATTTCTAACTTGGAAGGCAGAGCTACTGATGCCAGCGTCTATGAGCAGAAATCAGAAAAAAGAAACCAGAAAAATGAAGAAACATTAAGAAGCATGTGGGACTCTATTAAGAGGAACAACCTTTGATTAACTGGAGTCCCTGAACAGGGTGAGACATCTGAGAACACAGAGAGTATTGCTGCTGAGCTGCTGAAAGAAAACTTCCAGAAATCATGAAGGAAGAGAATACAGACATCTCAGATGCATATCATACGCCACCCAATATAGATCTGAAAAGAGAGACTCCAAGACATATTATAATCAAGCTTAACAAAACGAAACACAAGCAGCAACTCTTAAAGGCAGCGAGACTCCAGGCAAAGTTAACATTCAGAGGGAAACCCTGTAGGTTCTCGTCAGATTTCTCAGCAGAAAACATGCTGGCATGGAGACAGTGGCATGACACATTCAAAGTCTTGAAAGAGAAGAACTTCCAACCAAGAATTATATATCCTAGAAAATTATCTTTCAAATACGAAAATGAAATTAAGACATTCTCACATAAACAGAAACTCAGAGACTTTGTAAAAACCAAACCCAAACTACAAGAAATACTGAAAGAAGTTCTTGGCTTTGGCTTAGAAGAACAAAACCACTAACTTTATATTTTAGAACGAGACACTAATCAATACTCTACTGATTCAGGGAAGGCCCCAAAGTAAATCACAGCTTTGATATGGAAAGAAGCAATCCAGTGATCATCATGAAAACTATGGTGTCATCATAATAAAAAGAGGGATGTACTACAGTTGTTATAGTCCTTCCAGATGGAGAGGAAGATGACAAGACTAGTAGTAATTAAAATTGAGTTTATAAATAGTTTATTAAGAGGGTTAATAGGGGCAGCTGTAAAGCACAACAAAGATGTATCATACGATTTCAAGAAATCTAACACATGAGTCGCAACAACTATAAAACCAGCTCTGTAAAAGGTGAAAACTCAACTCACAAAAAAGTGTCCCAGAACAGACTAATAAGAACAACAGAGAAAATATCAACATAAAAATAAACATATCACAATGGCAGCAGTGAACACATACCTATCAATAATTACACTGAATGTGAATGGACTGAATGCTCCAGTAAAGAGACACCATGTGTCATCTTGGATCAAAAGACACGACCCATCCATATGTTGTCTACAAGAAACTCATTGGAGACCTAAAGACAGGAACAAACTGAAAATTAAAGGATCGAAGAATATATATCAAGCTAACAATGAACAAAGAAGAGCAGGGGTGGCAATTCTAATCTCAGACAAAATCAATTTTAATGTCAAATCCACCGTCGTGGACAAAGATGGACACTATTTCTGAAAGGTTCAGTACACAAGCAAGACTTAACTATATTAAATACTTATGCACCTAATGTCAGAGCACCTAAATATGTCAAAGAAACACTGACTATCCTCAAAAGAGAGTTAGATGACTCCACCATAATAGTGGGAGACTTTAACACTCCACTCTCATTACTAGACAGATCATCTAGAAAAAAGATCAGTAAAGATACAGAAGACCTCATTGCCACAATTAACCAACTAAACCTCACTGATATATACAGAACTTTCCACCCTTCAGCAGACAATTATACCTTCTTCTCCAGTGCACACGGAACATTCTCCAGAATTGACCACGTGATAGGCCATAATGCAATGCTCAACAAAATCCATACCACTGAATTATTGCAAAGCATCTTCTCAGATCATAAAGCCATCAAAGTTGAAATCAATAGCAGAAAAAACATAGATAGAAAGTGGAACTCTTGGAAACTGAACAACATCTTGTTCAAAAAAAGTATGGGTTATAGAGGAAATCAAGGATGAATTAGTGAAATTCACGGATTCCAATGAGAATGAAAACACTTCCTACTAGAACCTATGGGACACAGCCAAAGCAGTGCTCAGAGTTCTGTTTATCTCCATAAATGCACTCATCTGGAAGGAAGAAAGAAACCAAATCAAGGAACTAACTCTACAGCTTCAACAAGTAGAAAGAGAACAACAGAGGAACCCCTCGGGCACCAGAAGTAAGGAGATCATAAAGATTAGAGCAGAGCTAAATGAATTAGAGAATAGAAAAATAACTGAAAAAATTGAAAAGACCAAAAGTTGGTTTTTTGAAAAGATCAACAAAATTGATAAACCACTGTCTAAATTTACTAAAGAAAAGCAGGAAAGGAAACAAATAACCCAAATTAGAAATGAGAGGGGAGTTGTCATGACAGATGCAACAGAAATAAAAAATATCATAACAGAATATGATGAAAGACTGTACTCTAACACATTTGAAAACCTAGGGGAAATGGACCAATTCCTTGACTCATACCACCTACCCAAATTATCACAATGTGAAGTAGAACAACTTAATAAACCCATCACAAAGGAAGAGATTGAAAAGGTCATCAAAACACCGCCAACCAAAAGAAGTCTGGGCTCAGATGGCTTCACGGCAGAATTCTACCAAGCATTTAGAGAAGAGTTATCCCCAGTAGTACTGAGACTATTTCAGAGTACAGAAAGGGATGGAGTACTGCCAGACTGAATCTATGAAGGCAGCATAACCCTGATACCTAAGCCAGGGAAAGATCCAACAAAGACAGAGAACTACAGACCGGTATCACTCATGAACCTAGATGCAAAAATCTTCAACACAATTCTTGCCAGCAGAATACAACTGCATATCAAGAAAATAATGAATCATGACCAAGTGGGATTCATACCAGGGATGCAAGGCTGGTTCAACATCAGGAAAACAATTAATATGATAAACCACCTAAATAACACAAAAGACAAGGATCACCTGATTTTGTCCATTGATGCCAAAAAGGCATTTGATAAGTCCAACACCCATTCATGCTAAAAACTCTTAGCAAAATGGGCATAGACGGCAAATTCCTCACCACAATAAGGGCCATTTATACAAAGCCAATTGCCCACATCATCCTGAATGGAGGAAGACTGAAAGACTTTCCCTTGAGATCAGGAACTAGAGACGGATGCCCACTGTCACCTCTCCTATTCAACATTGTGCTAGAAGTTCTAGCCAGAGCAATTAGACAAGACGAAGAAATAAAGGGCATCTGCATCAGCAAAGAGGAAGTTAAAATCTCCCTGTTCGCAGATGATATGATGGTACATGCAGAGAACCCCAAGGAATCTGTAAGTAAGCTACTCAAACTGATAGAAGAGTTCAGCAAGGTCTCAGGATACAAGATAAACATAAGTAAATACCAACAACGAGACTGTTAAGGAGGAAATTATCAAATCAATACCATTTACGATAGCCCCTAAGAAGATAAAGTACCTAGGAATTAATCTAACCAGAGAAACAACAGACTTTTACAAAGAGAATTACAAGCCCTTACTACAAGAAACTAAGACTTAGATAAATGGAAAAACCTACCCTGCTCAGGGACAGGAAGACTTAACATTGTGAAAATGTCTATTTTACCCAAAGCAATTTATTTATATAATGCAATCCCAATACAAGTTCCAGCATCATTTTTTAATCAGATGGAGAAACAAATCACCAATTTTGTTTGGAAAGGGAAGAAGCCCCGGATAAGTAAGGTACTACTAAAGAAGAAGAACACACTGGGAGGCCTCTCATTACCCGACCTTACAACATACTACACTGCCACAGTGGTCAAAACAGCCTGGTACTGGTACAAGAACAGACAGATGGATCAATGGAACAGAATTGAGACCCTAGAGATGACACCATCTGCCTATGAACACTTGATATTTGACAAAGGCCCTAAGACATTAAACTGGGGTAAAAACAGTATCTTCAACAAATGGTACTGGCAAAATTGGTTATCCATCTGCAATAAACTGAATCAAGATCCATATCTTACACCTTATACACAAACCAACTCCAACTGGATAAAAGAACTAAATATCAAACCTAAAATGATAAAGCTCATCCAAGAAAAGGTACGAACAACAATGGAAGTTTTAATGCACAATGGGGACAGACTCCAAAATCTGTGAAAGAAACCTCAATCAACAGAAGAGAAAATAGATAAATGGGAACTATGAAGAATCAAACACTTTTGCTCATCCAAAGACTTTATTAATAGAATTAAAAGAACACCCACAGAATAGGAAAAAATATTTGGCAACTCTATGTCAGACCGACGCCTGATCTCCATAATCTATAAGATACTACAAAATAGCAATAAGAAGAAGACAAACCATCCAATTAAGTGATGGGCAAAGGAGATGGACAGACACTTCACTAAAGAGGAGATCCAGGCAGCCAAAAAACACATGCGGATATGTTCACGATCTTTAGTTATTAAAGAAATTCAAATCAAGACAACAATGAGATACCATCTCACCCCAACAAGATTGGCCATGATCCAGAAAACACAAAACAACAAATGCTGGAGAGGCTGTGGAGAAAGTGGAACCCTCCTACACTGTTGCTGGGGTTGCAAAATGGTCTAGCCTCTTTGGAAGGAAATCTGGCGCTTCCTTAAAAAAATGGATATCGATATACCATTTCACCCAGTAATTCCACTACTTGGAATACATCCTACAGAATTAAGGCCTTTCACACCAACAGACACATGCACCAGAATGTTTATCACAGCACAGTCCACGACAGCAAAAAGATGGAATCAACCCAGATGCCCAACAGTAGAAGAATGGATAGGTAAACTATGGTACATATACTCAATGGAGCACTACGCAATGATAAAGAATAACGATGATTCCAGGAAACATCTCCTAACGTGGTTTCAACTGGAAGACATTATGTTGAGTGAAAGTAGTCAGCGACAAAAGGACAAATACTGTACGAGACCTCTACAATAAGATCTCAAAAACAGACTTGTGTATACAAGAAAAGACTCTTTGACAGCTGCAAGGGAGGGGAGGGAGTGAGGGTGAGGGGGGGAGGGTTTAGTTTAGATAGTTACTAGAAATCTAGTTGGGAGAAAGTGGTGATAGCACACATTAGAAACAAGAACAACATTAAGTGGACTTCAGCATAACTTGAGTACTCCTTCCATCTTAACTCAATACTGCAAGGATAGAGTAGCTGGGGCAGGGGGCGGGGGATCATGCTTTTAGGCGAATTCCAGGCCAATTGGCAGAACTAACATTTTGCTAAGAGAGCTCTCTGCACCCCACATTGGTGAGTGGCATCTCGGATCTTAAAAGCTGCCAAGCTGCCATCCGAGGACACAGCAAATGGTTCCAAGTCAGCAGGAATGGACGCTCACCAAGGACCAAAATGACATGCGGTAAAGACAACTGAGAAGACACAGAGACCCACAAGAGTGGGTGCTTGCATCGACTTGGGACCGGAAGAACCGGATGGTGCCCGGCCACCACCAGTGATAGCCACGATGGAGCTCACAGACAGGAGTCTCACTGGCAACACAAGAATAAAGAGGGGTGCATCATGAGATCTCCACTAAAAGAACTCATTTGATGGTCCAGCGGTTTTGGGGTTCCTCTGAGAGCATGGCCCCCTGCCCTGATGCTGCCCTTTCCCATAAATTATAACAAAGGTCCAGTCTTTGGACAGGAATGGACTGGACTTGGCAATGGAGAGTGACCATATATTGGAAGCACTTTATGGTTCTATACATCTATAGGATATCATCTTGCTGACCTCTGGCTGGAGGAAGGGTAGTGGATGGAGAGGAGGGGAAAGGAGGCTGTTGGGAGGATGAGACATGTATGGAGCAGAGAGGAATAGTGTGCAGCCACTGGACAGGGAGAGCACTGGAAGCTGCATATAGGTGGGCATGTAAATTTATACGTGAATGTACATTTTCACTCACTCATGTCAAATAAAAATTAAAAAAAAAAATGATAAAAATGTCACTCCAAGACAGTAAATTCAGAGCCTCATGCCTTATCAAGAAACACTTTCCTCTAGGGTGCCATGACTGGTTAATCTACTTTGGCTAGAATATATAGCTACTATTGTTAGTTTCTGCCAAGTTGATTGTGACTCATGGAGACCCCATGTTTCAAAGCTGTGACCTTTTAGACGCAGATCATCTGGCCTGGTGTCCAAAGTTTCTCAGTGTGGGTTCAAACTGTGAATATGTTGGCTAAGGATTGATCTGTGGCACCAGGAGACTCTTAACTATGCAACTAGTGATAAACACATTTAAGGCTCAACTTACACACAACATTGCTAACGTTACTTACGAAGTGCTATGTGTGTTGCATCCTCTAAAGGATAACCTCGTTTGGCAGAATTTATGACACAGAATCCAACAGAAGACATGGACTGTTCTCTGCAAATAAACAGAAAAGACAAAAATTACACAAAAGACATTCATAATATATACATGGAACATATGTTATAACTAACTTCAAAAGGCAATTAAACTTCTCCTTCCTTCTTTCCCCCTTCAAGCCCCTCCAAAAATCAAACCTGATGCTGCTGAGTAGATTCCCACTCAGTGACCCCCTTCAACAAATCTACTCGTTAACCTAATTACACCATTAATAACCAATTAACATATAATTTAATTGCCCCACTTCAGAGATTTATGTACATTTGAAATAAAGACTACGTAAAATTGAAGTAAGTTAAGATGTCAAGCCACCCATATCTATTCCATTTACCCTACTATGTTTGAAAAGATTATTTTATTCACTGGCGTCCAACTAAATTATTTAAGTCCTTAAAAATCTGACTTTCATAGCTAGGTTTCATGTTTAAAGCCAGAGCCTTTAACTGTGTATGGCATGAGATGTCCAGGAATCAGGAAGCCTTACTTTGCCAGCTGGAGCACATTTCTGTAGCAGCTATACAGGGAACTCTCTGCTGCTGTGCGGTAGCGGCTCTTGTACTTAGGTCCCACTGTGTGAATGATGAACCGGGCAGCTAGATTAAATCCTTTTGTCAATTTTGCTTCACCTGTCCGGCAGCCTAGGCACAACGGAACATAAATAAGTCGTGGAAATGCTAGAAGAAACACAAAAACAACGCACAAACTTCACAAACTATTTAAGAACTTTTGAGAAATTCACTGGATTGAATTCAAGTACTGACCTCTGTACCTCCAGTTCCAAAATGACAGTTAAGAAATAAAATTGATATAAACACAGAGATAAAGAGAACAAGAGAAAAACCATGAAGTAGAAAAGCATTATCAAAATTCTGGAAGATACAAAAGTCCATGGACTAATAGCAACTGATTTAGCAGAGAAGAGAAACCTAACTGCTTCCAAGAGAAGGGTAACCAATATAAATCAAGCTAGACTAGACTGAAAGGCACTTTAGGATTCAAGAAAGGCTGATTTGATTCAAATCCTGACACTTTGGGTAGGTGCTTGATTTTGCCATGCTTCTGTTTCCTATTTAATGAGGATACTAACAGTACTTGTTTTGCAGAATTAAACGAGTTACTATAGGCAAAGCGCTAAACATATATTAGCTATTATTATCATTGTTGCTGCTGTTATTATTATGGAACACCAAGAAAGTTCAGTTATTCAGTCTTAAATATCTCTAAAGGTCATATGTAAAATGTGACTAAAAAGAAGCTGTTAAGCTAAACGTATATATAAAAACAGTTAAATCAGCAATAACTACTTGCTCAGCCAGCAGAGCAAAGCCATTTCTTCACCTCTACAGCAGCAGGAAGGAAGTTTACTCTCTGGATGCTGAAAAAGAATTGCCAGAATCCTAGGTGCAACTGAAGAGGGCAGGTTTATTTAAATTGTTAACACGCAACACTGAAAGGTCTAGTCCTCTGCTATTAATTGGCTTATACCCTGGAGGATTCAGGAAACTAACTGATCCAAACCAAAGGAGCTAAAGATTCTGAAAACTGAGGGAGGTTTCCCTCCTAAAACAACAGGACTTATGCTCTGTTACTACTTCAGGGTCAATTCTCTGTTACCTACTTCAGGGTCACTGCTCTGTCACCTGCTCCAGTACCTGCTCAGCAGCAACCTTTGCTCATGCACACAAAGCTTCACCTTAGCTTTGCAGTTCCTCTCTTGTAAACACTGCCAGATAGCTAAAAATTATGAAAAAATAAGGAACAAGACAAAATTAAAAACTGTGGCAGAACAGTTTGGGAAGCTGATGAAGGAGACAGTAAACATGAGATTGTTGTACATATGTAAAACGAGGCAGGGGAGAGAAGGTGACAGAACTTAATCTTCAACTTCCACATTACAAAGTCAAAAATAATAAACCGGAAAAACTAAACACATAATAGTTCCAGCCATAACAACTGGAAAAAGAAAGTAAATGGCTTAAGTAACTTAAAGGTCTGAAAATATTTTCTGTGGAAAACAGGAATCAAGGTTGGGGGGATAGTCAGAGGGCTGCTACTTTACTTCATCAACTTTGGCATGACTTTCAACACTACATACACTGAATCAATGAAAAACTCTAAGTACAAAATAATACTAAAAACACAGAAGCAAAACAAAATAACAAAAAACTCTCTGTTACAATTTGAGGCAGCTATTAAATCCTTATTTTGAAAACTGGCAACGTAAAGAATTAAGTATTTATCCTGCCTCTTCAACAGAAACTAAAATTCAGAGTAAACAATCTCATTTAACATGTAAATGCTCTATTTCACAGAAGAATGCAAGCCAATAAACAGAGAACAAAAGGTTCAGAAAAACAGAGCTTCATAATTTTTTTACAGACTTATAGATTCAGACAAAGATTATCAATTGGTGTTAAAACCATTAGGTAAATGTATGACAGGGTACTGGGCATTCACAGAGCTTAAACAATGCACGGATTATTTTTAGTTACAAAGGGTAAAACATAACTCTACAAACGGAGGGATTAAATTGTCAGCATCCAAACTGATGGAGCCATCTGAGTATTAGTAATGGTCTACTAAGGGGTCAATCAGATTTTATAGTTCGAATACGATGCAGAGAACTGGTGGAGCAATGGTTAAGTGCTACAGTTGCTAACCAAAAGATCAGCAGTTCAAACCCACCAGTTGCTCCTTGGAAACTCTATGGGGCAGTTCCACTCTGTCCTATAGCGTCACCAGTAGTTGGAATCAACTAGTTAGCAATGGTTTTTTAAAAATATTTCATTGTGCTTTAAGTAGAAGTTTACAATACAAGTCAATTTGTCATAGAAAAGCTTGCATACACACTGCTGTGTAACTCTAGCTGCTCTATCTACCCTGTGTCAGCACACTCCTCCTTTCCACCTTGTATTTCCTGTGTCCATTCAACTAGCTCCTGTTCCTCTCTGCCCACTGAACTCCACACAAGGTAAATTCCAAAAGAAAGACACCAACACATACTGTTATCAAATTAGCCAAAACTAAAGACAAGGAAACACTTTTAAAAGTAGCTAGGGATAAACAACAAATAATCTACAAAGGAAAATCTATAAAACTAAGCTGGGACTATTCACCAGAAACCATAAAGGCAAGAAAGCAATGGGATGACATATACAAAGTCTTGAAGGAAAATCATTACCAACCAAGAACTACAAATTCAGCAAAATAGTCTCTCAAATTAGGACATTTCCTAATAAAGAGGAATTTAGGAAATTTGCAAAAACCAAACCAAAATTACAAAGAATTACTAAATGGAATCTATTGGTTAGAAAACCAGTAACACCAGGTAACATCTCAAGACCAGAACACAAAACACAGCAACTGCATATCAATCCAATTAGGAGAATCATAGAAATAAATCATAGGCAAAACACTGAAAATAGGGAAACAAAAAATGTCATTATGTAAACATTATAACACACAAAGAGGGACCCAAAAGTAAATGTAGTCACAGATCTTTCACATGGAGAAGAAATCAAGCCCATACACAGAAATCAAAGACTGGTTAAATTTAGAAAAATGGAGGTAAATATTAAGGTAACCACAAGAGAGACATGAAGTCTCAGCAAACACAAAACCACCAACACTGATAGAAATGAAAACACGAAAAACACTCAGCACATAAAACTAAATGGCACAAAGGAATTATCTACAACATACACAGACATCTAAACGACAGCACTAAATTCATACCTATCAATAATTACACTGAATGTAAATTGACTAAATGCACCAATAAAGAGATGGAGAGAGGCAAACTGGATAAAACAACACAACCCATCTATACAAAGAATTTTTGGCTGCCACAATCTGTCAGTGTTTAATCTCCATAATCTACAAATTACTGCAAAACCTTAACAAGAAAAAGACAAATATATCAATTAAAAAATGGGCAAATGATATGAACAGATCTTTCACCAAAGAAGACATCCAGGATGCTAACAGATACATGAGGAAATGCTCATGATCATTAGCCATTAGACAAACCTAAATCAAAGCTACAATGAGATACTATCTCACACCAGCAAGGCTGGCATTAATCCAAAATACATTAACAAATGATGGAGAGTTTGTGGAGAGATTGGGACTCTTCTACATTTGTTGGTGGTAATATAAAATGGCTTAACCACTATGGAAATCCGTTCGCTGCTTTCTTAAGAAGTTAGAAATAAAAATAACAAATGATGCAGTGATCCCACTTCTTGGAATATACCTTAGAGAAATAAGGGCTGCACACAAATATACGAGGTCCGACAATGAAGTCCATGAACTCAACTGTTCTAAGTGCTACATATCTCACTGTTGAATATCACTACAGTCACCTTCAAAATACTCCTTTTGGAAGCTATGCACCAATGCCAGCACCTAGTCCATCCTTCAAAGCAATTTTGAAACTCTTTCTGGAATGGCCATTGTGGCAAGGTGGTAAGTTTGTGAACTTAACTGTATAGTTGTCTGTGAGGGAACTTTTATCCAGTAAACAAGAAACTGTATTGGAACACTCTCCCTACTCACCTGATCTGACCCCCAATGACTTTTTCTTGACCCTAAGATAAAGGAAATATTGAAAGGAAGACATTTTGATGACATTCAGAACATCAAGGGTAATACGAAAGCTCTGATGACCATTCCAGAAAAACAGCTCCAAAATTGCTTTGAAGGGTGGACTAGGCACTGGCACTGGTGCGTAGCTTCCTAGGGGGAGCACTTTGAAGGTGACCCTAGTGATATTCAGCAATGAGGTATATAGCACTTTTTCTAGGATGCATTCACAAACTTAACTGTCAGACCTTATATGTACACCAGTGTTTACTGCAGCACTGTCAACAATAGCAAAAAGATGGAATCAACCTAGTTACCCATCAGCAGATGAATGGATAAACAAACTATGGTACAGTCACACAATGGAATACTATACAGTGAAAAAGAACAATGATGATTTTAGGAAACATAACATGGAATTATCTGGAAAACATTATGCTGAGTGATATTAGTCAGCTTCCAAAGGCCAAATATCATATGAGATCACTATTATAAGGACTTAAGATATGGTTTAAGCACAGAAGGAAATAAACTCTGATAGTTACAAGGGTGAGGAGGCAGGAAGAGGGGTATTCATAGATTAGATAGTGGATAGGAACTGACTTAAATAAAAGAAGTGACAGTGTGCAGTAGAACAGAGTTCAGTGTAACTGGATCACACAAAAAGCTAAAACGTTTTGAAAATACAATCCAACATTTTGAAGGACAGAACAGCAGGGACATGAGTTTGGTAACCATGGTTTCAGGGGACATCTCGGCTAGTTGGTAAAACTTAAAATTTTTTTTAAGAAAATGTTCTGCATCCCACTTTGAAGAGTGGCATCTGGTGTCTTAAAAGCTAGTAAGCAGGCATCTAAGTAGGATCACGTCATCCCAATCCACCTGGAGCAGGGAACAATGATGGACATAAAAGGCATGAAGAAAATATGAGCCTAGGAGACAGAAGGGGTCATATGATACAGAGACTACATCAACATGAGACTACGAGAATTAGATGGTGCCCGGCTACCACCACTGACTGCCCTGACAGGGAACACAAAGTAAAGTCCCTGATGTAGTGGGAGAAAAATGGTATAGTCATACAATGGAATACTATGCAATGAAAAAGAATGAAGACTTGAGGAAACATCTCATAATCAGAACTCTGCTGAAGACCACCCTTCATGGTTTATCAGGCTGGAGGGTCCCCTGAGGATGCGGCCCCCGGACTGTCAGCCCACAGCTCAACGCAGTACTGAAAGTAGCTCTTCAGACTAAGATTGGACTGGACTATAACTCAAGAGAGTGATGCTGGCCAAGAATATGCTTCTTGGCTTAAATATACACATAAAGTTGTTTTAGCAGCTCTTGTCCAGAGGACAAGAATTGGTTGAATGGATGTAACAAGTATACAGTGGAAAGGAGCAGCGTGCTGTCATGGAGTGTTGGGAGAGAGAGCAGTTACAGCTGCATAGTGATGTGGGAGCTGGGTTTCATGTCATAAATTGATTTGGACTGTAAACTTTCACTTAAAGCACAGAAAACATGATGTAACATTAACTGTATAACACAACATCGCTCATGAAATGTTTTAGCCAAAATCTGATTGGTTATGAACTTCCAGTGAATAAAACTACAAGACAAAGCAACAAACCAAAGGGGACATATGGAAAAAAACTGGCCTAGTTCACTCAACAAGTGAGCATCACAATAAAAGGACTGCCTCAGATGAAAAACAAAAACCAAGCAAAGAAAAAGATTAAAAGTACATAACAAATACATGCAACATGTGGTCCTGGACTGGATGCTGGTTTGGATAAAGTATCTGCAAACAGCATTTTGCATCAACAGGAAATTTTAAATATGGTCTGGGAATTAGATGAGGTAATTACCTGAAATCAAACAGATAAAATTAAGCTTCATAAAAATTAGTAACTTTTGTGACTCAAGGAAACCATCAAAAAAAACTGAGACATCTCACAGGAGAAAGTGTCTGCAAATCATGTATGAGATAAAGAAGTTATACCCAGAAGGTATAAAGACATTTTAAAGCTCAATCATAAAAAGACAAAAATTTTAAAAATGGGAAAAGAATGTGAGTAGACATTTTTTCAAAGAAGATATATAATTTTTTCTTTTGTTTTTCTGTGCTTTTGGTGTGAAATTAAGAAACCACTACCTAATCCAAGGTCACAAAAACGTATCCTTATGTTTTAAGAGTTTTATAGTTTCAGCTCTTACATTTAGGTCTTTGATATCTTATGGGAGCCCTGCTGGCAGAGTACTTAAGAGCTCAGCTGCTAACCAAACCGTTGGCAGTTCAAATCCACCAGTCACTCCCTGGAAACTCTATGGGGTAGTTATACTCCATCCTATAGGGCTGCTGTGAGTTGAAATCAAGTTTATGGCAAAGGATTTGGTTTTTGATTCATTTTGAATTCATTTTTATACAAGGTGGGCCAACTTCATTCTTTTGAATGTGGCTATCCAAATGGTCCCAGTACCATTTGCTGAAGACTATTCATTCTCTGTTGAACGGTTTTGGCACTCTTGTCAATAATTGACTATATATGCATGGTTTATTTCTACACTCTCAATTCTATTCCACTGATTAATAAGTCTATTCTTATGTCAGTACCACACCATCTTTATTACTATTGATTTGTTGTACTTTTTGAAACTTGGATGTATGAATGCTTCTACTTTATTTTTTTTCATGATTGCTTTGGCTATCGTGGGTCCCTTGCAATCCATATGAATTTCACAATCAGTTTACTAATTTCTACAAAGAAGTCAGTTGGGATTCTGATAGGGACTGTACTGAATCTGTTAAGGCATCTGGGGAATCTACATCTCAACAACGTTAAGCCATCTAATTCATGAACGTGGAATATTTTCCCCTTTAGCTATTAATATTAATCAAGTTAATTTCTTTCAGCAATGTTCTGTAGTTTTCAGAGTTGTCATGGATTGAACTGCATCCCCTCAAAACTACATGGATAACCCTGGTGGCGAAGTAGTGAAGTGCTATGGCTGCTAATCAAGAGGTCAGCAGTTCAAATCTACCAGGCACTCTACAGAAACTCTGTGGTGCAGTCTTACTTTGTCCTATATGGTTGCTGTGAGTTGGAAGCAATTCGATGGCACCTTAACAACAACAAACTACATGTGTCAACTTAGTTAGGCCATTATTCTCAATGCTGTGTGGTGGTCCACCATCTTGTGATTTTCCCGAGTGTTATAAATCATGATCTCTAGTGAGATCAAAGACGATTAGGGTAGGATGTAATACCCTGCTGAACTCACAACTCTGATTCAGCATAAAGCAAGCATCCTTGGGGTGTGGCTTGAACCACCTTTCATTTTACGCAAGATAACAGGAGAGCAGTGGGGGACCTCATACCACCACAAAAGCAGTACCTGGAGCGCTGTGCATCCTTTGAACCGGAGTCCCAGTGTCATGGACTGATTGTGTCCCCCCCAAAAAAGGTGTAGCCATGTGGCTGGGCCACTATTCTCAATATTTTGTGATTGTCTTCCATCTTGTGATCTTCCTGTGCTGTATGTTAAAGGATTAGGGCGGGGCTATAAATCCCGTCATAGGATTACCTCTCTGTAAAGAGAGCTTCTCTGGAGTACGGCTTGCCCCGTACTCCAGAGAAGTCATCCTCCTGCACGAGATAAAAGGAAAGGGAAGCAGGCTGAGAATTGGGAACCTCATACCATCAAGAAAGCAGCACTGGGAGAACAGCGTGTCCTTCAGACCTAAGGTTCCTGTGCCAAGATGCTCCCTGGACAAAGACCAATGCAACACCAGACTTTAATCCAAAGCCAACAAGGGGGAAAGCCTTCCCCTGAAGTGGACACCCTGACTTTGGACTTGTAGCCTACTGGACTGTGTAAGAATAAATTTTCCTTTGTTAAAGCCATCCACTCTGCGGTATTTCTGTTAAAGCAGCACTAGGCTGACTAAAACACCATGCAAGGGGAAACTTCTAGCTCAGAGGAACACTGATGTGACTGTAGACAGAGAAGGAAGACTTCCCCTGGAGCTTGCACCCTGAACTTGGACTTCATGCCTGAAGAACTGTGAGAGAATCAACTTCTGTTTGTTAAAACCATTGCTTGTGGTACTTCTTTTCCAGCAGCACTACACAACTAAGACTAGAGTATAAGCTCTGAACTTCTTGTTATTTGTAGTATCTTAATTCTTTATGATGTTACTGTAAATGGAATTCATTTTATGCTGATTTTTGGATTGCTTATTGCTAGTATATAGAAATAAAATTTATTTTGTACACTGATCCTGAATCCTGCAATCTTCTAGAATTTATTTGTCTATTCTAATCATTTTTTAGTAGATTTCTTAGTATTTTCTATAGAAAAGATCATGTCATCTGTGGATAAAGACTGCAATGGATTGAATTATGTCCCCCCAAAAGATGTGCAGTCATGTGGCTGGGCCATTATTCCCAATATTTTATGATTGTTCTCCATTTTGTGATGTTCCTGTGGTGTACGTTAAAGGACTAGGGTGGAACTGGAAATCCCTTCATAAGATCACCTCCCTAATACCCTGTTAAGGAGTTTCCCTGGAGTATGGCATATACCACCCTTAATCCTTTCATCCTACAAGAGATAAATGGGAAGGGAATTGGGAACCTCACACGAGCAAGAAAAGCAGCACTGGGAGATTGTGTGTCCTTCAGACCCGAGATTCCTGCACCAAGATGCTCCCTGAATGAAGACTGATGCAACACAAGGACTTCCCTCCAAAGCTGATGAGGCGGAAAGCCTCCCCCTGGAGCGGACATCTGAATTTGGACTTGTAGCTTATTGGACTATGCAAGAATAAATTTTCCTTTGTTAAAGCCATCCACTCTGTGGTATTTCTGTTAGGGCAGCACTGCCAAGCCAAGCCAAGTGCCGTCGAGTCGGATCCGACTCATGGGGCAGCACTAGGTGACTAAAACAAAGATCCCTTCATTTCTTTCTCCAGTCTGAAGGCTTTTTCATTTCTTTTCATGCCCAATTGCCCTGGCTGGAACCAGTACAATATAGAAAAGAAATGGTGAAAGCAGACATTCTCATTTTGTTTCTGATCTGAGCATTAAATACTAGTAGGAACTTCTAAACTACACTTACTATTTCTCTTCAAATCTTACCAACCACATTAAAAATCTCAACAGCAATTAATAATCTACCAAAAAGAATGCTACCTATACAAAAAAGAAAGAAGCTATACATTTAACTATGGCATAACACAAAACACATAAGCAGCAAAACTGTTTGTTGATTTTACTGAAGGAGAAAATATTTTTCTCCTTACTTTGCATATGAGGATAACTTAAGCCCATGTTTACTTAGGTCAAAAATATATATACTCTTACCTTGAAGCAAGTAGACAGGTGAGTTGTGTCTTTCAGGCTGACAAGCAACTGTCCATCTACTCTTTCCACATTTTCTTTACCAAAACAACAATATCAACAACTGTGACAACAAGAATCTTGTATCTTTAGTTTAAAATTCCTAAACTCAGAGAATGACTATGCCAAGCCAAGTGCCATCGAGTATGTATACCCTGATTTTTTTTTCTGGATACATTAAACAAATTTTGCTTGTTTCATCTTTAGAAGGATCTATTTCAGAGAGATGTCTCCATAATTGAACTGAAAAGAACTTTTACGTATCTTCTTATCAACAATCGTAGAAACACAAAACAATCTCTTTCTTCAATGTGATGCTTTCATTGAGCACTTCAGAAAAATTATGTTTCCCCCGAGTAATGTTCCATTCCCTATGCTAACCCTAGTTCCTGAAGCTACACCTTCAAATAATATTGTTTCCACACTACCTACCGTACTAAACCCTTTATTTTAGGTACACAAGTTTATCTCTCTTAAAAAGTAGCAATTAAAAAAAAAAACTATACTATGGGTTCCTACAAAGAAAGAATAAATCAAAGCCTCTCTCGACTTTGACACTATACTTTTAATGCTGCAGTCTGGTATTTCTTTTCTTCTTTCAAGATAAACAATATATTTAATTTAATCCCAAGGACTTTCCATTTATTCATTCATCAGTTACTTCAAGGATGCCTTCAGTACTTGGTACTGGACACAACTGTTCAATCAGATGTAAACTATTCCTGTCCTCACTGACTTCACAGTTTAATAAAGGACACAGCAGACCTAACACACCCAACTGTCTAAATTACAGTAGTGATAAAGGTACAAAAGTAATTGGAGGCAGACAATGTACCATGGGGATAGTTATCTATTCAGAAGTAAAAGGAAACAGGGCGGAGTCAAGATGGCGGACTAAGCCCACGTCTCCTTCTATCCCTCTGGAAATCAAGACCTGAATTGACAATCAAACAGAGCCTCCTGATCACCTAATCAGCCTCAGGACACGGCACAGAGCTGTTAATTGGGACTTCATACCACTCAGCGAAAAACCTCCTCTCTCTCGCTGACTCCCGCTCCTGGCTAGCCCCGGCTCTCACGGACGGAGGTAAACGCACCAGTTTGACTTTTTTTTTCCTCTGTCTCAGCTGGCGGGCGGAGCTGGGCCTTGCCTGGCGGCTGGACTCAGACGCGCAGATGGGGGGATAGGCGGGCGAAATTCCCATATTCTGAGAGCCAGGCTCGGGACTCTGTTAATCTAGCCATTTTGAGCCTTTCGTTTTGTAGCTGCTTGAGCGGGGTTTGTGCGGAGCTTCGCGGTCAGTGTGCAGGATGCCATGTTGGTACCGACATTTTAGTGGGACCTCGTTCTTAGCCTGGGAGCCAGTGCCTGCAAATGGGACAGCGTTTCTCCAACAGAAAAGTAGTGATTTTGCACAGTGCTGCCTATGTTGGGGGCCCTGCAACAGAAGCAGAGGAATCACTACCTCTCGGCACCTTTACCCCTCTGTCTGCTGCCTGTGTGGAGGACGTCATCTTGGAAACGGTGGCCGCAGCTGGACCTAATTCTTAGCTTGGGAGCCAGAGCCTGCCCACAGGAGAGCGCTTTCCTATCACAAAACCAGTACTCGACGAAGTGTTGGCTAAGGCTAGGCCCTGTCAGTAGAGGCCAGCAGGGCAGTAGCATTGCTGTATTCTGAACTAGTTTGTTATCATTTGGGGTTGGATATAGTGGTGCTTACTTTGTCAGACGAGAAGAGGGACCTCTACACCTGAAAACTTAACTGACTTGTGAACTGGTCTGATACCTTTTGCTTTACATTTGAAGACAGCCTAGAGAAACATTTGCAATCCATCCTCACAGTACCTCTTCCAGCCTCTATATACTCACATGGGACCCAAAAAGCAACAGACACTTGTGGCATATAAGCAATCACTCATGGCTTCAGAAGGCTCCCAAACAAAGCAACCAAGGAGTTTTCCAGATGAAGAAACTTTTATAAAAGCATCAGGAAGTGAATACAAAATGATTATATACAGAGCCCTTCTAGACCTTATACAAAATGCAGCAGAACAAAATGAAAAATTAAGCAAGTTGTTCGATCTGATGGAACACCAGTACTCTGAAATCCAACAGATCAAGAAGAAAATCAAAGACATAGAAACTTCCATGCAAAGCCAAGAAAACACAACGGAACAAATGGAAAAAAGAATTTCTGACATGGAAGACAGAGCCACTGAGGCCAGCGTCTATGAGCAGAAATCAGAAAAAAGAAACCAGAAAAATGAAGAAACATTAAGAAGCATGTGGGACTCTATTAAGAGGAACAACCTTAGATTAATTGGAGACCCTGAACAGGGTGAGACATCTGAAAACACAGAGAGTATTGTTGCTGAGCTGCTGAAAGAAAACTTCCAGAAATCATGAAGGAAGAGAATATAGACATCTCAGATGCATATTGTATGCCACCCAATATAGATCTCAAAAGAAAGAATCCAAGACATATCATAATCAAGCTTAACAAAATGAAACATAAGCAGCAACTCTTAAAGGCAGCAAGACTCAAGACAAAGCTAACATTCAGAGGGAAACCCTGTAGGCTCTCGTCAGATTTCACAGCAAAAACCATGCTGGCATGGAGACAGTGGCATGACACATTCAACGTCTTGAAGGAGAAGAACTTCGAACCAAGAATTATATATCCTGCAAAACTATCTTTCAAATACGAAAATGAAATTAAGACATTCTCACATAAACAGAAACTCAGAGACTTTGTAAAAACCAAACACAAATTACAAGAAATACTGAAAGAAGTTCTTGGCTTTGGCTTAGAAGAAAGAAACCACTAACTTTATATTTTAGAACGACACACTATTCAATACTCTACTCATTTAGGGAAGGCTCCAAAGTAAATCACAGCTTTGATTTGGAAACAAGCAATCCAGTGATCATCATGAAAACTATGGTGTCATCATAATAAAAGGAGGGATGTACTACAGTCGTTATAGTCCTTCCAGATGGAGAGGAAGATGACAAGACTGGTAGTAATTAAAATTGGGTTTATAAATAGTTTATTAAGAGGGTTCATAGAGGCAGCTGTAAAGCACAATAAAGATGTATCATATCATTTCAAGAAATCTAACACACGAGTCTCAACAAGTATACAACCAGCTCTGAAAAAGGTCAAAAATCAAATCACAAAAAAGAGTGTCCCAGAACAGACTAATAAGAACAACAGAGAAAACATCAACATAAAAATAAACATATCACAATGGCAGCAGTGAACACATACCTATCAATAATTACATTGAATGGGAATGGACTGAATGCTCCAGTAAAGACACACCGAGTGTCATCTTGGATCAAAAGACACGACCCATCCATATGTTGTCTACAAGAAACTCACTTGAGACCTAAAGATAGGAAGAAACTGAAAATTAAAGGATGGAAGAATATATATCAAGCTAACAACGAACAAAGAAGAGCAGGGGTGGCAATTCTAATCTCAGACAAAACCAATTTTAATGTCAAATCGACCACTGCGGACAAAGATGGCCACGATTTATTGCTGAAAGGTTCAGTACACAAGCAAGACTTAACTATATTAAATATTTATGCACCTAATGTCAGAGCACCTAAATATGTTGAAGAAACACTGACTACACTCAAAAGAGAGTTAGATGACTCCACCATAATAGTGGGAGACTTCAACACTCCACTCTCATTACTAGACAGATCATCTAGAAAAAAGCTCAGTAAAGATACAGAAGACCTCACTGACACAATTAACCAGCTAGACCTCATTGATATATACAGAACTTTCCACCCATCAGCAGACAACTACACCTTCTTCTCCAGTGCACATGGAACATTCTCCAGAAGTGACCACATGATAGGCCATAATGCAATGCTCAACAAAATCCATACCATTGAATTACTGCAAAGCATCTTCTCAGATCATAAAGCCATGAAAGTTGAAATCAACAGCAGAAAAAACATAGATAGAAAGTGGAACTCTTGGAAACTGAACAACATCTTGCTCAAAACAACATGGGTTATAGAGGAAATCAAGGATGAATTAAAGAAATTCATGGATTCCAACGAGAACGAAAACACTTCCTACCAGAACCTATGGGATACAGCCAAAGCAGTGCTCAGAGGTCTGTTTATCTCTATAAATGCACACATCTGGAAGGAATCAAGGAACTAACTCTACAGCTTGAACAAGTAGAAAGAGAACAACAGAGGAACCCCTCGGGCACTGGAAGAAATGAGATCATAAAGATTAGAGCAGAGCTAAATGAATTAGAGAATAGAAAAACAATTGAAAAAATTGAAAAGAGCAAAAGCTGGTTTTTTGAAAAGATCAACAAAATGACAAACCACTGGCTAAACTTACTAAAGAAAAGCAGGAAAGGAAACAAATAACCCAAATTAGAAATGAAAGGGGAGTTGTCACCAAAGATACAACAGAAATCAAAAATACCATAACAGAATACTATGAAAGACTGTACTCTAAAAAATTTGATAACCTAGGGGAAATGGACCAATTCCTTGACTCATACCACCTACCCAAATAATCACAACGTGAAGCCAAACAACTTAATAAACCCATCACAAAGGAAGAGATTGAAAAGGTCATCAAAACACCGCCAACCAAAAGAAGTCTGGGCCCAGATGGCTTCACGGCAGAATTCTACCAAGCATTTAGAGAAGACTTATCCTCAATACTACTGAGACTATTTCACAGTATAGAAAGGGATATGGAGTACTCCCAAACTCATTCTATGAAGCCAGCATAACCCTGATACCTAAGCCAGGGAAAGATCCAACAAAGACAGAGAACTACAGACCGATATCACTCATGAACCTAGATGCAAAAATCTTCAATAAAATTCTTGCCAGCAGAATACAACAACATATCAAGAAAATAATGTATCATGAACAAGTAGGATTCATACCAGGGATGCAAGGCTGGTTCAACATCAGGAAAACAATTAATGTGATTAACCACCTAAATAACACAAAAGACAAGGATCACCTGATTTTGTCCATTGATGCAGAAAAGGCATTTGATAAAGTCCAACACCCATTCATGCTAAAAACTCTTAGCAAAATGGGCATAGACGGCAAATTCCTCACCACAATAAGGGCCATTTATACAAAGCCAATTGCCCACATCATCCTGAATGGAGGAAGACTGAAAGACTTTCCCTTGAGATCAGGAACTAGAGACGGATGCCCACTGTCACCTCTCGTATTCAACATTGTGCTAGAAGTTCTAGCCAGAGCAATTAGATAAGACGAAGAAATAAAGGGCATCTGCATCAGCAAAGAGGAAGTTAAAATCTCCTTGTTCGCAGATGATATGATGGTATATGCAGAGAACCCCAAGGAATCTCTAAGTAAGCTACTGAAACTGATAGAAGAGTTCAGCAAGGTCTCAGGATAGAAGATAAACATAAGCAAATCAGTAGGATTCCTCTATACCAACAACGAGACTGTTCAGGAGGAAATAATCAAATCAATATCATTTATGATAGCCCCTATGAAGATAAGGTACCTAGGAATTAATCTAACCAGAGAAACAACAGACCTTTACAAAGAGAACTACAAGCCCTTACTACAAGAAACTAAGAGAGACTTAGATAAATGGAAAAACCTATCTTGCTCATGGATAGGAAGAATTAACATTGTAAAAATGTCTATTTTACCCAAAGCAATTTATTTATATAATGCAATCCCAATACAAGTTCCAGCATCATTTTTTAATCAGATGGAGAAACAAATCACCAATTTTGTTTGGAAAGGGAAGAAGCCCCGTATAAGTAAGGTACTACTAAAGAAGAAGAACACACTGGGAGGCCTCTCATTACCCGACCTTACAACATACTACACTGCCACAGTGGTCAAAACAGCCTGGTACTGGTACAAGAACAGACAGATGGATCAATGGAACAGAATTGAGACCCCAGAGATGACACCATCTGCCTATGAACACTTGATATTTGACAAAGGCCCTAAGACATTAAACTGGGGTAAAAACAGTATCTTCAACAAATGGTACTGGCAAAATTGGTTATCCATCTGCAATAAACTGAATCAAGATCCATATCTTACACCTTATACACAAACCAACTCCAACTGGATAAAAGAACTAAATATCAAACCTAAAACGATAAAGCTCATCCAAGAAAAGGTAGGAACAATAAGGGAAGTTTTAATACACAATGGGGACAGACTCCAAAATCTGTCAAAGAAACCTCAATCAACAGAAGAGAAAATAGATAAATGGGAAATATTAAGAATCAAACACTTTTGCTTATCCAAAGACTTTATTAATAGAATTAAAAGAACACCCACAGAATAGGAAAAAATATTTGGCAACTCTATGTCAGACCGATGCCTGATCTCCATAATCTATAAGATACTACAAAATATCAATAAGAAGAAGATAAACCGTCCAATTAAGCGATGGGCAAGGGAGATGGACAGACACTTCACTAAAGAGGAGATCCAGGCAGCCAAAAAACACATGCGGACATGTTCATGATCTTTAGTTATTAAAGAAATTCAAATCAAGACAATAATGAGATACCATCTCACCCCAATAAGATTGGCCATGATCCAGAAAACACAAAACAACAAATGCTGGAGAGGCTGTGGAGAAAGTGGAACCCTCCTACACTGTTGGTGGGGTTGCAAAATGGTCCAGCCTCTTTGGAAGGCAATCTCGCGCTTCCTTAAAAAAATGGATATCGATATACCATTTGACCCAGTAATTCCACTACTTGGAATATATCCTACAGATTCAAGGCCTTTCACACCAACAGACACATGCACCAGAATGTTTACCGCAGCACAGTCCACGATAGCAAAAGATGGAATGAACCCAGATGCCCAACAATAGAAGAGTGGATAGGTAAACTATGGTACATATACTCAATGGAGCACTACGCAATGATAAAGAATAACGATGATTCCAGGAAACATCTCCTAACCTGATTTCAACTGGAAGACATTATGTTGAGTGAAAGTAGGCAGTGACAAAAGGACAAATACTGTATGAGACCTCCACGATAAGATCTCAGAAACAGACTTGTGTATACAAGAAAAGACTCTTTGACAGCTGCAAGGGAGGGGAGGGAGTGAGGGTGAGGGGGGGAGGGTTTAGTTTAGATAGTTACTAGAAATCTAGTTGGGAGAAAGCGGTGATAGCACACATTAGAAACAAGAACAACATTAAGTAGACTTCAGCATAACTTGAGTACTCCTTCCATCTTAACTCAATACTGCAAGGATAGAGTAGCTGGGGCAGGCGGCAGGGGACCATGCTCTTAGGCGAATTCCAGGTCAAGTGGCACAAGTAGCGTTTTGCTAAGAGAGCTCTCTGCACTCCACATTGGTTAGCGGCGTCTGGGGTCTTAAAAGCTGCCAGGCTGCCATCCAAGGATACAGCAAATTGTCCCAACTCAGCAGGAATGGATGCTCACCGAGGACCAAAATGACATGCGGTAAAGACAACCGAGAAGACAGAGAGACCCACAAGAGTGGGTGCCTACATCGACTTAGGATCGGAAGAACCGGACAGTGCCCGGCCACCACCAGTGATAGCCACGATGGAGCTCACAGACAGGAGTCTCACTGGCAACACAAGAATAAAAAGGAGTGCATCATGAGATCTGCACTAAAAGACCTCATTTGATGGTCCAGCGGTTTTGGGGTTCCTCTGAGAGCATGGCCCCTGGCCCTGATGCTGCCCTTTCCCATAATTATTACAAAGGTCCAGTGTTTGGTCAGGAATGGATTGGACTTGGCCATGTAGAGTGAGCATATATTGGAAGCACTTTATGGTTCTATACATCTATAGGATATCATCTTGCTGATCTCTGGCTGGAGGAAGGGAAGTGGACAGAGAGGAGGGGAAAGGAGGCTGTTGGGAGGATGAGACATGTCTGGAGCAGAGAGGAATAGTGTGCAGCCACTGGACAGGGAGAGCAGTGGAAGCTGCATATAGGTGGACATGTAAATTTATACGTGAATGTACATTTTCACTCAGTTATGTTAAATAAAAATAAAAAAATAAAAAAAGAATATATCAAAAAAATAATTCATCATGCCCAAGTTGGATTCATACCACGGATAAAGGGTTGGTTGAACATCACAAAAACAATTAATGTGATTGACCACATAAATAACACAAAAGCCAAGAATGATCTGATTTTGCCCATTGATGCAGAGAAGGCATTTGAGAAAGTCCAACACCCATTCATGCTAAAAACTCTCAGCAAAATAGGAATAGACTGCCAATTTCTCAATGCAGTAAGTGCCATTTATACAACGCCAACTGCTTACATCATCCTGAATGAAGAGAGACTGAAACAATTCCCCTTGAAAACAGGATCTAGACAAGGATGCACACTCTCACTTCTCTCATTCAACACTGTACTGGAAGTTCTGGCCAGAGCAATTAGACAAGACCAAGAAATAAAGGGCATCTGCATCAGCAAAGAAGAAGTAAAAATCTCCGTGTTTGCAGATGATATGATTGTATATGCAGAGAATCCTAAATAATCCATAAGGAAACTACTCAAACTGATAGAAGAGTTCAGCAAAGTCTCAGGATGCAAGATAAAGATAAGTAAATCAGTAGGATTCCTTTACACCAACAATGAGATTATTAATGAAGAAATCACCAAATCAATACCATTTGCTATAGTCCCCAAGAAGATAAAATACATACGAATACATCTAACTAAAGAAATAACAGACCTTTACAAAGAGAACTATAAGACTTCACTACAAGAAACTAAGAGAGACTTACATAAATGGAGAAACCTACCCTGCTCATGGATAGGAAGACTTAACATTGTGAAAATGTCTATTTCACCCAAAGCAATCTACTTATATAATGCAATCCCAATACAAATTCCAGTGAGATTTTTAATGAGAGGGAGAAACAAATCACCAAATTTGTTTGGAAAGGGAAGAAGTCCTGGATAAGTAAAGCGCTACTGAAGAAGAAGAACACACTGGGAGGCCTCTCATTACCTGACTTTAGAACATATTACACTGCCACAGTTGTGAAAACAGCCTGGTACTGGTACAAAAAGAGACACACAGACCAACAGAACAGAGCTGAGACCGCAGACATACCATCATCCTCCTATGAATAGCTGATATTCGACGAAGGACCTAAGACTTTAAATTAGGGTAAAAGCAATCTCTTTAACAAACGGTGCTGGCAAAGTTGGATTTCCATCTGCAAAAAACTGAAACAAGACCCATATCTCACACCTTATGGAAAAACCAACTCCAACTGGATAAAAGACCTAAATATCAAAACTAAAACGATAAAGCTCATCCAAGAAAAAATAGGATCAACAATGGAAGTTTTAATCCACAACACAACCATACTTCAAAATCTGTCAAACAAAGCATGATCAACAGAAGAGAAAACAGACAAATGGGAACTACTAAAACTCAAAACACTTTTGCTCATCCAAAGACTTTATCAAAAGAATTAAAACAGCACCTACAGAATGGGAAAAAGTATTTAGCAACTGTATGTCAGACCAACATCTGATCTCCATAATCTATAAGATACTATAAAATATCAATAAGAAAATGATAAATAATCCAATTAAGCAATGGGCAAAGGGGATGGACACATACTTCTCTGAAGTGGATATGCAGGCTGCCAAAGAGACACGCAGAAATGCTCATGATCATTAGCTACTAAAGAAATTCAAATCAAAACTATAACGAGATATCATCTTACCCCAACAAGGTTGGCCATGATCCAAAAAATACAAGACAACAAATGCTGGAGAGGCTGTGGAGAAAGTGGAACTCTCCTACACTGTTGGTGGGATTGTAAAATGGTACAACCTCTTTGGAAAGCAATCTGGCACTTCCTTAAGAAGATGGAAATAGATATACCATTTGATCCTGTAATTCCACTGCTTGGAGTATATCCTACAGAATCAAGGCCATTCACACCAACTGATACATGCACACGAATGTTTACTGCAGCACAGTCCACAATAGCAAAAAGATGGAATCAACCCAGATGCCCAACAACAGATGAATGGGTAAATAAACTACGGTATATATACGGTATATATACTCAACGGAACACTATGCAATGATAAAGAACAATGATGATTTTAAAAAGTATCTCATAACCTGGTTTCAATTGGAAGACATGATGTTGAGTGAAAGTAGTCAGTGACAAAAAGACAAATATTGCATGAGATCCCTACAATAAGAACTTAAAAATAGACTCATGTATGGAAGAAAACACCCTCTGATGACTGCAAGTATTGGGTAGGAGGCAGAGTGAGGGTTGGTTAGAGATTAGATAGCTGATAGAAATTTCATTAGGTAAAATCAGTGACAGCACACATTAGAAAGATCAATTTAACTGGACTTCCACATAACATGAACACCCCTCCCATCTTAACCTAATACTGCAAGGACAGAGGAGCAGGGGTAGGGGTCTGGGGACCATGCTCTCAGGGTACATTGAGGCCAACTGGCATAACTAGCCTATTACTAAGAGTCTTCTGCACCCCAAATTGGTGAGTGACACCTGGTGTCTTAAAAGCTAGCAAGCTGCCATCTGAGGTACACCAAATGGTACCAACTCAAGAGGAACAGATGATCACCAAGTACCAAAACGACATGGGGGAAATAGAACCCTAAAGACAGACAGACCCAAGTGAGTGGGTGACTACATCGATATGTGACTGGAGGAACCAGATAGTGCCAGGCCACCACCAGGGATATCCCTGATGGAGCTCACAAAGTTGAGTCTCACTGGCAACATGAGAATAAAAAGGGATGCACCCTGAGAACTCCACTAAAAGACTGCAATTGATGGTGCAGGGGCCTTGTGTGCCCCTGGATGTGTGGCCCCTGGTCTTGATTCTGCCCCTGTCCAGAAATCATTACTGAGGTCAACTCTTCGGATAGGAATGGACTAGACTTGGTGTCACAGAGTGACTATATTGTGTGTATACTTTATAGTTCTATGCATCTACAGGATGTCATCCTGCTGGCCTCTTACTGGTGGGGGCGTGGACAGGAGATTGTTAGGAGGATATGACATGTATAGAACAAATAGGAGTAGTGTGCTGTCACCAGGCAGGGAGAGCAGCGGGAACTGAACATAGTGGGCATGTAAATTTATACTGGATTGTAAGTCGGATCCGACTAGACGGCACTTGGCTGGCTGTATACTTTCACTCAATTTAAAAAAGTGAAAAAACATAAGTAAATAAATAAAAGAAATTCATTGCACTTGTAAATGTTCACTTAAGGCAAAATAAAAAAAAATTATTAAAAAAAAAACTTGAGCAACACAACAGAGGAGTTTCACCGATAGCCAAGTCTTAGAGCTCAGCTTTGAAAACACACTGTGAAGTTGTAAAGTGCTGTTTTTCTTTAACTTGAACAAAAGAACAGCAACTAAATCTACAGCATTTTCTCTTTAAACTCAAAACATGGGTCTTCCAAGGTAGAGAACATCAAAATAAATGTTTCCTAAGCAATAATATGTCTAAAAAGACATACTCACCTTTCAGTTTCTGGAGGTCTTCCTTCAAATCAGGCCCTGCAAGCATGAAGATACTTTCCGACACAGGATTCTTGTCAGTGAGACTCTCATTGCTGGTATTCACAATGGCTGTACAGTTTAGTATCGCTACATCACCTTTCCTGAAGAAACACAATAAACAAATAAGTAAACAGGAGGTGTAGAAAAAGGAGGGGGGCAAGAAAGCTAGTTTCACCTTCTACCAAGACATGCTGTCTGCATGCCCTTCACATCCTTGGTCTTGCTGGCTTACAATCTAATCAACAGCAGAAAAGAATGTCCTGACTCAGATTTATCCGGCATCTTAGATCTTTAACGCAACTGACACAACCAGAAACCTCACAAAACTGTCATTATTCTTTTGCATTTTCACATTTCTCTTTGACTATAACAGGCGTCTATTTATAGAGCTTAGTCAGTTTAAACAGAATTTTGACACAGCAGCATTATTCCTAAAAGTTAAAAAGTAGAAATAACCCAAATGCTCAGGTGATAAAATATGGAATACTATTCAGCCGTAAAAAGGAAAGAAGCATGGACAGGAGCAGAGAAGAGCAGTTACAGTCAAATGCTCAGGTGATAAAATACGGAATATTATTCAGCCGTAAAAAGGAAAGAAGCATGGAAAGAAGCAGAGAAGAGCAGTTAGAGTTGCACAGCAGTTGGTGTGCAGGGTTTCAAATGGCAAAGTGATCTAGGTATTAAACTCTCATTTTAAACACAATAAAATACTAAAAAAAATAGAATGAAACACTAATATATGGTACAATATATTGAATGTTAAAAACATTATGCTAAATAAACTGACCAGTCACAAAAAAAAACCCAGTATTGTATGATTATATTTACAGGAAATGTCTAGGACAGACAAACATAGAGTCAGAAAGTAAATTAGTAGTTGCTCAGGGCTGGGGAGATCGTGGAAAACAGCAAATGCCTGCCAATAGTATGGAGTTTCCTTTTGAAGTAATAAAAAAATTCTAACACTGATTGTGATGACAGTTGTACAACTCTGTGACTCTACCAAAAAACAGAATAGTATAATTAAAATTGGTGAATTGTACGGTATGTGAATTTTACCTCCATAAAGCTGTTTAAAAAAATTAACTACTGATGATACACAACAACATAGATGAATATTAAAATAAGCATGCTGAGTGAAAGAAGGCAGACACTCTCATCCCCCTAAAAGGGCCTGGTTTCATCTATATAAAACCCTGTAAGAGACAGCTGATTGACAGTGACAGATAAGTGGTTGCTTATCTGTCAGGGAGGCAGGGTCAGGGAGGGCCAGTGGGAAGGATCACAAAAGCACAGGAGAAAACTTTTTGGGGAGATGGATATATTCATTAGCTTGATAGTGGCATTAGTTTCATGGGTGTGTGCATGTGTCAAAACTTACCAAATTATACATTTTAAATATGTACAGTTCATTACATGTTAATTATACCTTTGTGATGCTATTATTTCAACAATTCTAGGGCTTATAAGAAAAATGTTCAGAAGAAATTATATGAAAGTGTTATCACATTATGCCAGAATTTAATCAAAGAGTTACCAAAGAACTACTTTTCCATTGATATCCTTATTATAAGGAAAAGGTGATCCAATAATGTCTTCCTGTAATTTTTCAGTTGCAGTGTCAGAAGAATCTAATTCATCTTCACATGAGTCACCCCAACTTGGCAGTGTATCCACATCCACAAACTGAGAAGGTGCACCCAAGGGATCCATGGAAGGGGAGTTTCAGCTGTCTTTCCCCAAATTCTTCAGCAGTTCAATATGCACCAGAGATACTAGCTTAACAAAAAAAGGAAGGTTTGTTTTAATAGAGAAGTACAAATATTAGTTCAATTCTATTACAGCAAAAAACAAAACTCTAGTGTGAAACCCTCTAACAGTACATTATATGACAAGTTACTTTAATAGCCCATAAAAATATACAAAACAAAAAATCGTTATAGTCTTTATATACCAGGAAAAAAGGGGCTTATTTAAGAATAAATTATTTTTTAAAGAATTACAGTCATTAAAATAATCACATGGCCTACCAGTCTTACTTTTCAGAAACACAAAACTATTCATTCAACATTCACTGAGTGCTTGCCATTAAAAAAAAAAAAGTGTTGCAACACATGCAAAGATAAATAATACCTACAAGTATTCAATCTGATGATAATGTAAAGGACGTCTTCAGTAAGACAGAAAAAGAAGCAGATGTTACTGTAATCAAGTAGCAAGAGATGCCAAAGGTGTGAACTCAGTAGAAAAGATGGAGAAGAAGGCATGTATTTAAGAGTCAATACATAATTGAAGGAAACCCTGGTGGTGTAGTAGTTAAGTGCTATGTCTGCTAACCAAAACGTCAGCAGTTCAAATCCACCAGACGCTCCTTGGAAACTCTATGGAGGCAGTTTTACCCTGACCTCTAGGGCTGCTATCAGTCAGACCCAACTTGACAGCAGTGGGTATATAACTGAAGGACGCCTGACTGCTCAGTGGTTAGGAACTCAAATGTTAATCCAAAGGTTAGCAGTTTGAGTCCACCAGCTGTTCCTTGGAAACCTCACAGGGACAGTTCTACTCTACCCTATAGGGTCATTATGAGTCAGAATCAACTTGATGGCAATGGCAATGGTTTATTCAATGCAAGAATTAACAAGATTTGGCAGCCTATATGATGTAGTAGATGAGATATTGCCACGGTAGCTGATTTGACTGTACAGAAATACAAAAATCAGAAGAGAGGGCAAAATACAGTGTCAGGTACTGGAGAACACTTAACATGCAAAAAGGAAATTCAATTTGTCAATAAGTTTCATAGCCATTTTCATTAAAACAGTGGATTCATTTATCCCATAAATCTTGTAAGCATCTATTACACGTCAGATACTGCTTTAGGCAGTGTCCCAGAGTGGTATAAATGGTTAACACACTTGTTGTTACTCAAAAGACCGGAAGTTCCAATCCACTCACCCAAAGGCATTTATCAAATCTTGGTGATCCACATCCAAAAAATCAGCCATTGAAAACCCTACAGCACACAGCTGTACTCTGACACACATAGGGTTGCCATGAGTCAAATCAATTCAAGGGCAACTAGTTTGTTTTTTTGTTCTAGCCACTGGGGATTAAGACAAAACAAGTTCCTGCCTTAATTAAGCTGATGCTTCTATGGAGAGGATAGGTGATGAACAATAAACACACACACCTAATCTAACAGATTGACTGAAGGCAGTATAAGAGAAGTATTATGACATCTTAGAAAGAACTAAATAAAGTGGACAGCAAGCTATGTGGTACTCTAGGGAGTATTTCACGCAAAGGAAACAGCAAAGTGCAGAGGCCAAAAGGGCAGCACAGGTATTTGGTGTACTCTAGGAAGAGCAAGGAGGTATGTCTGGCTACAGTAGAATAAGCTATATAGTGTGCTATAGGTGATGAGTGTGGGGTGAGAGGGAAAGGGCGTATGATGCGATTTGTAAGGAGTTTAGATCTCATTCTAAGTAGGACAGGAAGTTATTACAGGATCTTGGGCAAGATAATTACAGTAGAATTAACATTACAAAAGATTACCCTAGCTATGATAAAACAGAGTAGGGGCAAGAGCAGCAGCATAACCAAACACAAAAAACTACTGCAGCAGTCTGGATGGTGGTGGTGATGATGAAAGTGGTAAGAAATGGTTAGATGTGGAATGCATTTGGAAGGTAACAAAACTTGCTAAATGAGTATGAAAAAAAAAAACACTGTCGTCGAATCAGGTCCGACATATAGTGACCCCTGAGGTCAGAGCAGAACTGTCCCATAGAGTTTCCAAGGATTTGAACTCCCAACCTTTTGGTTAGCAGACATGGCACTTTAATCCACTCTGCCACCGTGGTTTCCTAAATAAACATGAAGAGTGAAGGAAAAGAGCAGAAACAAAGACAACACCTAAATTTCCTACTTGAGGGGAAGGCTGGAGTAGGTTGTAGGTTGGAATCAGAGGGGATTAACCATGAAGCAACATATGCACAGGCTTACAAATTTAGTAAGCAAGGTATGCATGGATTTAATTATATCTACTTCCTAATCTGTAGTGGGCATTTGACATGGGTTTTACAGATTGCATAATCTGTCCCTGGGTGAAGTGATAATCAAGGTTTTCTTTCCTTGTATCTTTTTGAGCATGCTAAACCTAAAATGTCATCATATAGTCAAGTGTTTATGCCTAAAATTTAACTGGTAATATGATGCTGGAGCTCTGAGTAGTGAGTCTAAAGAGATATATCTCAAGGGTCACCTGATTTTGTCCACTGATGCAGAAAAGGCATTTGATAAAGTCCAACACCCATTCATGCTAAAAACTCTTAGCAAAATAGGCATAGACGGCAAATTCCTCAACACAAAAGGGCCATTTATACAAAGCCAATTGCCCACATCATCCTGAATGGAGAGAGACTGAAAGACTTTCCCTTGAGAACAGGAACTAGACAAGGACGCCTGCTCTCACCTCTCCTATTCAACATTGTGCTAGAAGTTCTAGCCAGAGCAATTAGACAAGACAAAGAAATAAAGGGCATCTGCATCAGCAAAGAGGAAGTTAAAATCTCCCTGTTTGCAGATGATATGATGGTATATGCAGAGAACCCCAAGGAATCCATAAGTAAGCTACTCAAACTAATAGAAGAGTTCAGCAAAGTCTCAGGATACAAGATAAACATAAGTAAATCAGTAGGATTCCTTTATACCAACAAGCAGACAGTTAAGGAAGAAATTATCAAATCAATACCATTTTCTATAGACCCTAAGAAGACAAGGTACCTAGGAATTAATCTAACCAGAGAAACAACAGACCTTCACAAAGAGACCTACAAGCCCTTACTACAAGGAACTAAGAGAGACTTAGATACATGGAAAAACCTACCCTGCTCATGGATAGGAAGACTTAACATTGTGAAAATGTCTATTTTACCCAAAGCAGTTTATTTATATAATGCAATCCCAATACAAGTTCCAGAATCATTTTTTAATGAGATGGAGAAACAAATCACCAATTTTGTTTGGAAAGAGAAGAAGCCCGGATAAGTAAGGTACCACTAAAGAAGAAGAACACACTGGGAGGCCTCTCATTACCCAACCTTAGAACATACTACACCGCCATAGTGGTCAAAACAGCCTGGTACTGGTACAAGAACAGACAGATCGATCAATGGAACAGAATTGAGACCCCAGAGATGACACCATCTGTCTATGTACAGTTGATATTCCACAAAGGCCCTAAGACATTAAACTGGGGTAAAAACTGTCTCTTCAACAAATGGTGCTGGCAAAATTGGTTATCCATCTAAATAAACTGAATCAAGATCCATATCTTACACCTTATACAAAAACCAACTCCAACTGGATAAAAGACCTAAATATCAAACCTAAAACGATAACGCTCATCCAAGAAAAGGTAGGAACAACAATGGAAGTTTTAATACACAACGAACACAGACTCCAAAATCTGTCAAAGAAACCACAATCATCAGAAGAGAAAATAGATAAATGGGAACTATGAAGAATCAAACACTTTTCCTCATCCAAAGACTTTATTAATGGAATTAAAAGAACACCCACAGAATGGGAAAAAATATTTGGCAACTCTATGTCAGACCGATGCCTGATCTCCATAATCTATGAGATACTACAAAATATCAATAAGAAGATAAATCATCCAATTAAGAGATGGGCAAAGGCGATGGACAGACATTTCACTAAAGAAGAGATCCAGGCAGCCAAAAAACACATGCGGACATGTTCACGATCTTTAGTTATTAAAGTAATTCAAATCAAGACGACAATGAGATATCATTTCACCCCAACAAGGTTGGCCATGATCCAGAAAACACAAAACAACAAATGCTAGAGAGGCTGTGGAGAAAGTGGAACCCTCCTACACTGTTGGTGGGGTTGCAAAATGGTCCAGCCTCTTTGGAAAGCAATCTGGTGCTTCCTTAAAAAAATGGATATCGATATACCATTTGACCCAGTAATTCCACTACTTGGAATATATCCTACAGAATCAAGGCCTTTCACACCAGCGGACACATGCACCAGAATTTTTATTGCAGCACAGTCCACAACAGCAAAAAGATGGAATCAACCCAGATGCCCAACAACAGAAGAATGGATAGGTAAACTACAGTATATATACTCAGTGGAGCACTACGCAATGATAAAGAACAACGATGACTTCAGGAAACATCTCCTAACCTGGTTTCAACTGGAAGACATTATGTTGAGTGAAAGCAGTCAGCGACAAAGGGACAAATATTGTATGAGACCTCTATGATAAGATCTCAAAAACAGACTTGTGTATAGAAGAAAAGACTCTTTGACAGCTGCAAGGGATGGGAGGGAGGGAGGGAGGAGCGAGGGTTTAGATTAGATAGTTGCTGGGTATCTGGTTGGGTGAAATCGGTGATAGCACACATTAGAAACAAGAACAATATTAAGTGGACTTAAACATAACATGAGTACTCCTTCCATCTTAACCCAATATCGCAAGGATCGAGTAGCTGGGGCAGGGGGTGGGGGACCATGCTTTTAGGCAAAAGCGAGGCCAACTGGCACAACTAGCATTTTGCTAAGAGGGGTCTCTGCACCCCACGTTGGTGAGTGGCGTCCGGGGTCTTAAAAGCTGCCAAGCTGCCATCCGAGGGTACAGCAAATGGTCCCAACTCAGCAGGAACGGATGCTCACCGAGAACCAAAATGACATGGGGGAAAGACAACCCAGAGGACAAAGAGACCCACATCAGTGGGTGCCTACATCGACTTGGGACTGGAAGAACCGGATGGTGCCTGGCCACCACCAGTGATAGCTGCAGTGGAGCTCCCTAAGTTGAGTCTCACTGGGAACACAACAATAAAAAGGGGTGCACCCTGAGATCCCCACTAAAAGACCTCAACTGATGGTCCAGCGGTTTCGGGGTTCCCCTGGGAGCATGACCCCTCGCCCTGATGCTGCCCTTGACCATAAATCATAGCGAAGGTCCACACTTCGGGGAGGAATGGATTGGACTTGGCGATGCAGTGACCATATATTGGATGCACTTTACGGTTCTATACATCTATAGGATGTCATCCTGCTGATCTCTGGCTGGAGGAAGAGAGTGGGTGGACAGGAGGGAAAAAAGAGACTGTTGGGAGAACGAGACATGTCTGGAGCAGAGAGGAACAGTGTGCTGTCACCGGACAGGGAGAGCAGTGGAAGCTGCATATAGGTGGGTATGTAAATTTATACGGGAATGTATATTTTCACTCAGTTATATTAAATAAAAAAAAAAATGTGAGGAAAAAAAAAGAATAAAAAGGAGTGCATCCTGAGATCCCCACTAAAAGACCTAAATTGATGTCCCCCGGCCCTGATTCTGCCCCTACCCATAAATTATAACAAAGGTCCATTCTTTGGTCAGGTATGGATTGAACTTGGCAATGCAGAGTGACCATATATTGGTTGCTCTTTATGGTTCTATACATCTATAGGATGTCATCCTGCTGACCTTTGGGTGGAGGAAGGAGAGTGGGTGGACAGGAGCGGAAAGGAGGCTGTTGGGAGGATGAGACATGTATGGAGCAGAGAGAAATAGTGTGCTATCACCGGACAGGGAGAGCAGTGTAAGCTGCATATAGGTGGGCATGTAAATTTATATGGGAATGTACATTTTCACTCAGTCATGTTAAAGAAACAAGAAAAAAAAAAGAGGGATATCTCGAAATTTCACCACAGTGATGGAATTTAAAGGTATGAGAACTGGATTAAACGATCCAATGAATAAAGGTAAGTCGAGAAAAGAGATCCAATTACTGAGTCCTGAAGCACTTCAAAATTTAGAGGTTGGCAAGAAGGTAAGCCAGATAATAAGATAGAGATGCGCTGGTAGAAAACAAAGGAAAATCAGGAAAGCATGGTAGCCTGCCAGTAAAATGAAAAATTATTTGAAAGAGCGCTCAAGAAGTAAGTTTGTAAGAGGACAAGCCAGGGTCTGACGATGCTGAAAGGCTAAGTAAGAGGACTGATACCTCATTAATGTGTTCGCTAAACTAAAGATCACTGGTAACACTGAACACACATGACAGCAGGCAGATGATCAGGAAATGAAGGCTACAGCATGAATTTCTTTTTTGAGAAGCTTTTCAGTATTATCTTAACGTCTACTGCTATCAAGGAGACAAAGCATGCCCTTCCAAAACCAATTACTTGATGTTTCTTGTTGAAACATCAGATACTAACTGGAATAACTCATGGATCTTGCACAGTGAGATAATTCTTGTACTGTGAGGTAAGAACTGTGATCATTTATATAAAAAATTTAGAAAGGTGTTGTGTATTATAAATAATAAAATTTTACAAGACAATTATTCTTATCTGTACTTCAAAAGGTTTTCAAGGCTATGAATTTTTGGAAATATCAACAGGATTGTCTATCAACTCTTTTGGAACTATTGTGAAATAAAGAAACTATCTCTCTCTAGAAGTTTGTGTTTAGTCCATCCAATTGACCTTTAAAACTGGAGGCAAACAACAGTTTCATTGATTTGCTCACAAAGTACTCAAACTGGATAAGATGAATGAATAGAGGACAAAAGGAGGCTGTACTCATTTCCCATGTATGAATGCCTCAAGCTCAATGAAATTATACTTTTCAGAAATTAATAACTTCAAAAATCATGATTCATGCTGAAGTTCTTAAATTTCACTAGACATAAACTTAGTTTTCAATTTGCAAACCTGAATGCCAGCTTTCAAAAAACATTATTTTTTTAAATAAATTTTCTTTCTGACTATAAATAATACCTGCTTATGCCGAAAACTAAAGGGGAAAAAAATGTGGTGCTTACCTTTTTGATAGGTAAAACCATAGAAAAATGTACAATGTTCAATTCTGAAACTTCTGTTAGTACTTTAAGGTAAACACCTCCACATGGTATTATACTATGAGGCAGAGGCAGCATGTTATGATTCAAGTTTGGACTTTGATATTAAAAAGCCTAAATCTGGGTCTAACACCTACCACCCAACAGCTTGTTATCCTTGACTCTAAACTTAAGTTTCCTTATTTCTATCAAAAATAAACAGCCACACCCACTGCTTTCAAGTTAACTCTGACTCACTGCAACCATGTAGGATAGAGTAGAACTAGCTCATAGCATTTCCAAGGAATGCCTGGTGTATTCAAACTGATCTTTTTGGTCAGCAGTCATAGCTCTTAACTACTGGCCACCACAGGTCATAATCTTCTAGGATTACTATGGGGGGGTTACATAATACGTGTCAAAACTGCATGTATAGCAGAATGTTTTAGTCATCTAAAGCTGCTGTAACAGAAATACTGAAACTGGAGTCCGGAGAGGCACCATCTTGACATAAGCACAGATATCTTGAGAAAAGGCTGAGTTCCTTTTCCAGGAAGTATGCTTAAAAAAAACTTGTACGTTCAGGAGTGCCCTAAGGTCACTTTCCCAAGTCACAAACCACTAGAGCACTAAGGAATGATAAATGTCTCCCCTCCTGCCACACCTGTACAGGCCACCTGCAAGACCAGATGACCCCAGATAGTGCACACAAACACAGGTGAATGATCATACAACCTGGATAGAATATTGAGATAAGACCATCAGAACCCCTTCAAGGGGACTTCAAAAGCATATCATAAATTCCACAGCATATTTCCCTGGCCCCTTCTTGTAGACTGTAGACAAACAGGCTTTGGAGGAAGATCACCATCCTCCCTCCCCCTGTCTCTTGTGTGTCCACACACAATAAACCTCTGATTACCATACACTGCCTCCTGTCTCATAGACTGGCTTCGTGGCAGGTGGCATGAAGCCCCTGAGTTTGTTTGGTAGCACCTGCACAGGTAGATGGCTTTAATGAAAAGAAATTTCTTCACAGTAGCTAAAAGTCCAAATTAAGGGCATCAGCTCCAAGGGAAGGCTTTCTCTGCTGGCTTTGCAGAGAACGGTCCTTCTCATCAATTACTGCCTGGACCAGGAGCTTCTGAGGCACAGGGACCTGGAGTCCAAAGGTCATCCTGCTCCCCAGCGGTATGAGGTCCCCAACTCTCTGCTTGCTTCCCTTTCCTTTTGTCTGCCAAAAGATTGCCTCAAGGCACAATACACACTTCTAGACTGAATCCTGCAGCAGTAGCACAACTGCCCATTCTCCCTTCTTAACATCACAGAGGCAAGATTTACGACACTTGGAAAAATCATGTGATACTGGGAATTTCGGTACAGCCAAACTGATACACATTTTAGGGGGACACAATTCATGACACACAGGACCTGGAAAAAGGCAAGCGTTCAATAAAAGGTATATGTTACAATTGTGTCAGAGTCAATGTGAAAGTCACCTGTATCACTGCCTGGAAGAAAATATGTTTCCACATTTAGCACATAAAAGAACACTGTCAAAGACCACCTAAATGTCATCAAACCAAACATAAATTGCTAAAGCACATTCCTGCCTACTCAATGTTCTCAGTGTTACGACTTCACCTGTAATTACCGCAACCCCCAACACCTCCATCAAATAAATGTCTTTTCTGTGATTTTCCTCCTGGTAAGGGGTGAGAGGGGTATCACATACGTATCCTACTTGCTGCCCAAGGAAACTATGCTTTCCCTTATCAGCCTGACCCATTCTCAATGCCATTCAGCAATTCTTCTAATCATTCTTAGTTCACTCTCTAAGTTAGTCTATACAGAACTTGTGGTAGTCAGTCTTCAAAATTTCCCCGTGATACCCACCTCCTGGAATTCAGACCCTGTATAGTTGCTCCCACAATGACTAAAGCTGGCCTAGGTAACCAATACGATATTGCACAAGTGACAGGGTGTGACTTCCAAGGCTAGATGATAAAAGACACTGTGTCCTCTGCCTTGATCTTTGAGCTGCTTCCTGCAGGAAAGCTAGCTACCATGACCGGATGATACTGAAGAAACCCATGGAAAGGCTCTCAAGAGGAAGAACCAAAGCTTCTTGGCAACACTCAGCACCAGCTGCGAGGCATGTGAGCGAGCACCCTGGAAGCAGATCTTCCAGCCCTAGCTGGGCTTCACATGACGTCAGCTCTGGCACACATCTTGACGGCAACCTCAGGAGACACCCTGAGTCAGAGCCACTGGTTAAGCTGCGTCTGAATTCCTGGCTCATTGAAACTGCTAGACAATAGTGTTTACTTCTGTTTTAAGGCTTTCCATCTGAGGATCGTTTCTCAAAAAGTTCATGTTCCTCAAGCTGTTGAAATGCATTCAACTTTCTCTCTGAAGATAACAGGAAGGACTATGTCTAGGTATTTACATAATTAAGCACTGTTAGATGCTGAGTACCTGGTAATGGAAGAAATGAATCCACAGAATTCACTCAAAACATATAATCACAGAAATGTATAGTTAAAATCCTCTAAGTGTGCTGTACAGAATAACGAAGGGATTTAATTTACATTGAAGAGTCAGAGAATGTCTCCTCCTAAAACTGACATTTAAGACCAAAGCAGCAGAATTTCACAAGCAGAGCTAAATCAGGGAGCCTTGAGGTAGGAAAGAGGCTAGGTTACCAAAGGAACTGAAAGACGGGTACTAGAGGAGCTAGAATGAATCATAGGATACTACACACATTACAAATACAATTTATAATTCTTCCATTAATCTCAAAAAGTATAACTATTATTTTACAGTGAGGGCATCAAGACCCAGAGGTTCAATAATCAGCCAAAAGTAACACACCAGTAAGTGGTCTCCCTGAGATCCAAATCCAGGAGCAAAATCATTGCTGCTGAGTTGATTCCGACTCACAGTGAACCTCTGTATCAGAGTAGAACTGCTCCACAGATTTTTGCGGAGCAGCTGGTGGATTCAAATTGTCCATCTTTTGGTTAGCAGCCAAGTTTTTACAACTGTACCATCAGGGCCCCAAATCCAGGACTAGCTGGCACTACAACCCACGCAGTACCTCATATTAATGTCTCCTTCTCCCTTCTTTTCCTGCTCTAAGAAAGCAGAAGTCATAGTACAAGTTAGCTTCTGTGTAACTCAAAATCTATTTTCATTTGTTCTTTTCAGCTCCAAAGTGACTTAAGGGCAGATTCCATACTTTCAAGCTGCTAAAACATTCTCCTTCACCTAAGGATGGCACTTCACCTTACCTGATCTCCTCTAAGAGAATGTAAGAGTAGCAGCTACTCCTTCCCCATAATTGATCTCTCGAGTCCCAGTGGTACCTTCCACTGGTTGTCTTTCTGTTCTCAGTAATGTTCCCACTGCCATTTCTCCTTCAGAATAACCTAACTCTTCACCATTTAACTTTTAAAATCTGTTTTGCAGCTCTACTTCCTCTTCATTTATTTTACCTACTATAGTTTGCTTCTATCTCTGTAACTATGCTAAAACTGGTCTTTCAAGGTTAACAGTTACTTCCCAATTGTCAAATCCAACAGCTAATGAAATTTTAGTTGCATTTACCATTGATCACTCCTTCCCTGAAACTCTATTTTATGTGCTTCTACAATTAAGTCTGAGAACTTAATTATTCTAAGTGCTACATACTTCACTGCTGAATAATACTACAGTTACCTTCGAAGTACTCTCCTTGGGAAGCTGAAGCCAGCACCCAGTCCACCCTTCAAAGCAGTTTTGGAACTCTTTCTGGAATGGCCATTGCACATGGTGGCAATTTCATACTTCGTTGTATAGTTGTCTGTGAGGGAGTTTTTAGACAGTAAACCAACAACTGTATTGAACACCCACCCTACTCACCTGATCAGGCCCCTAATGACTTTTTTCTTTACACAAAGACAAAGGAAATCCTAAAAGGAAGGCATTTTGATGACATTCAGGACATCAAGGGTATTATGACAACAGCTCTGATGGCCATTCCAGAACAAGAGTTCCAAAAGAGATTTGAACAGTGGGCTAGGCACTGGCACTGGTGTACAGCTCCTGAAGGGGAGTACTTCGAAGGTGATGATAGTGGTACTCAGCAATGAGGCATGAAGCATCTTCTCTAGGATGAATTCACGAACTTTATTGCAGTCCTCATATTTCCAGGACACTTTGGTGATTCTACTGTATCTTTGATCATATCTTCTCAGTGTACTATGATGAATTATTTTCCTAGATCTCAAGCTACTGTGATCCACAAGACACTGGGTGTTTACTGACCAACACTTGTAACTCTTCTAGAGCAAAGTTTACTGGCATTATATGGAAAATGTCCTAGCAATTAACAAAAGCTGAATATTTTTCCAGTTCTACCTCTAAACAGAAATTATTTTTTCTTACCACAAAGAAATTTAACCTTCACTCTGATATAAACAGACCCTGATATAAAGAAAACGGAGTAGCAGTAAAGCCAAGCTAGCCAGGAAAACCTGACGGTGATTTCTAAGGTGGTTCTTACAATTCTTTGGGGTCAGAGATATTTTTGCAAATTATACGAGAAACAAAGACCCTTTCACTCCCTAATATTACAAACACTGTATTTTCCCACAGATAATGTGCTCATGTAAATAATATGCACAAACATATAATGCTCAGAAATACTGAAATTAAGTAAAACGATTCTGGAACAACATGCCCATACATATACCACCCATATCTCATGACATTTCCAGAAGCAAATTTCAGCTTCATTCACCTGTCCTCCCATATTACTGGTAAATCATATTGTTCTGGTCATATTATTTTGTTCTGTTCTTTTCCTTTAATCTTCTGCTCATGTGTACAAAAACGGTTTTAAAAATGTTCCTTTTGATCATAAAAGTTAAGCCACGGTCAAGAAGTCACCAACAGAGTTTGGTAATCCTCCAATAATTAGAAACTCTGCACTCATTTCTATTAAATTGATAATTACAGTGCATAGCTTAACAGCTGCATGTGAAAACCTTATAAGATCATCTCAAGTGAAACCACCAGGTTATGTCGGTCTGCTTATTTCATAGTTTAATTATGTCTTCTTAGCATCAACTGAAGTAAAAAACATGCAAAAAAGAATTGGCAAAGGATGTTATAAAAATAATGTATGCTGGGGGCTTGTGTGGTTGACAAAAAAAAAAAAAGCATAATGCATGTGTTATTGGGGGGGGGAAGAAAAATGCAATAAACTTGACAGGATTCCCAGACTAAAAATCCTAGTCATAGAAATAGCAGAAATGGAGTGATGGGGAGACCTGCAGTAATTTACAACCCAAACCAGTCCCTTTGTTGTCACACCAATTCCGACTCACAGAAACTGTAAAAGACAGAGTAGAATTGCCCCCACAGGATTTCCAAGACTGCAATCTTTACGAAAGCAGAAGGCCACATCTTTCTCCCACAGAGTGGCTACTGGGTCCAAACTACTGACTTTTCAGTTATCGGATGAGGGCTTATGCATCATGCTATCAAGGCTCCCTAGTCTATAGCTATAGTCAGAATTTTGTATGACATTAAAGGAGTTTCAAGACTTTACACTGAAAATCAATTGATAAAACTCAGTTCTGTACTTTCAATATGTACATAAGGAAACAGCAAGACTCAGTAAAAAACATTCCTGAGGCAAGACCAAAAAATCTACATGGAACAAACAGATTTCAGAATGGATCAGATCGATTTCCTGAAAGACACTATCTTAAGTGTTCTCCCCAGTATAGGCAGCACTTGAATTATGAATGAGTTCTGTTCCTAATCTGTCTCTAAGTTGAATTTGTAAATAATTTGAACAATTATGTATGGTCTGCACATAATGTCAGTCAGTCAAATGTTTCTCTTAATACATAGTCTACAGTGCACCTTTCTAGGCAGAAAAAAATCAAAGAAACTCAGATACATTAAAACATCTTTGACATTATAAAAACTGTAACCTGTTGCTGTTGAGTTGATTCCAACTCATAGCAACCCTATAAGACAGACTAGAACTGCCCCATAGATTTCCCAAAGGGCACCTGGTGAATTTAAACTGCTGACCTTTTGGTTAGCAGTTTTAGCTCTTAACCACCAGCCACGAGGGGTCCTCTTTGACATAACAATACAGTAGAAATAATAATATTTTGATGTGTGTTGCAAAGTTATTATTATTATGTGTTATTATGAACCACTGTATGTACTTTGAATTTAGGCTTTACAGGGACTGGCTCCTAATTGCGGGTTGGGCATTCATAACCTGGGACTGACTGTATCCAAATGGAAAAACACTCACAGACGAAAAAGAGCTGTGTGTGCACAGTAAGCAGTTCCCACTGCAGTGTAGCTTGTCATTTTTAACACGTCTTGACATCTTTTAGTTTAAAAAGTCTTCTAAGCATTGCTTTATAAAGATAATTGAATTGCCTAGAGATACCAAATTTTATTGCTCAAGAGTGGGAATAATCAGGCAGCATGCCTTGGATCACTATTTTCAAAACAAAAGAAAACAAACAACAACAAATTTTTTTCTGGATAAAAATGATACCATTTAAAAAAGAAAAATAGGAATTTTTCACCCACTTACATTCTTTTAAAATGAGTACATTGGCTACTCAGGCCTGGATAAAAGGAAATTGGTCCAGGCATTTGAGCTCTATTAATTAACAGTTCTATTTCATCATTTTTAAGTGATAACAGGTTTACCACTCTTTATATCTTTATTTAGTATGTATTAGGATACTACCTCTACCTTCTGGACCAAGAAGGGTAGGAAGAAAGAAAGGCCTAGGGATCTACTTCTGAAAACCAGCCAGTGAAACACCATGGATCACAATGGCCTGGACTTGTAACTGATCACGGGAAGGATGCAGGACCAGGTAGTGTTTCATTCTGTTGCGCACAGAGTTGCTAGGAGTAGGGGGCTGACCCCAAGGTAGCTAACAAAAACAATTCTCACCTGAACACCAAACCTATTAAACTTTAGAATCATGTTATGCTACTGCTTGCATAAAGAACAGTTTTTTTTTCCCACAAATTGCTTAAAAACAAACTGAAGCAGTCAATTATGTCAACAGTAAATACAGTTATAACAAAAAATTTGCAAGCCCCATCACTGGTTCGACGGCACTTGGCTTGGTATCACTGGTTCAAGTCGAGTTTAAAATCACTGTTCAAAAACACAAAAGCATACGCTCTAGTGGTGGGTCAACAGCAGTACTTTCATATTAAAGAAAAACTGTAAAAGATTAGTTGTCCTCGAATAATTATACCTCATGGCAAACCCACATGTATGAGAGTAGAGCTATGTTCCATACTGTTTTCAGTAGCTGATTTTTTTTGGAAGTAGATCACCAGGCCTTTCTTCTGAGGTACCTCTGAGGCAGCCCACCCGTGGATAGACTTGAACCTCCTACCTCTGATGTTTGTACTACCCAAGGCCTGCAAGAATATGGTACTCCATGTATTTCAATTATAAGTATTACTAGGTGGAGCAATTTAAAATTGAAGAAATTAGGGTTATACACTTGAACTACCGCATAAGCACATAACCTGAACACTCAGTCACTTTTGCTGATACCAATTCTTAAAAATCTTTTTTCCATCTGCAGTTGTCACTTCCCATATCTGACGACACTAAAAAAAATCTTTTTTAAAAAGGTAAAATCATGATTCATACAAACATAAAAATGAATACATGTTAAAGATGTAACTCAAAGGCGAACATGGTATGTCAGCATAAAGAGAACCCTAGGGAAAAGGCATGTGAATAGACATTGAATACTGAAATGAAGGTGCAAAAGGAAGCAAAACTGGGTTTCTACAGGTGTAAAGTCAGTTGAGCTTCTGTAAGACAGGACAGAATTTGCATGTCTATAGACAAGAATAATTCGGCAATAATTATCAGTCATCCACGGTTGTAAAACCGATTCCACTAAATCATATAATCTGAGAAATGTCATCTAGAAAGAATCTAGACTATCAAATTTTCCTCTAAAGCACACATTTTTTCTCCTTCGATAATACGATGCATATCACCTAGAAGAGGTATTAACCATACGCAACCAAATGTTCGCTTCCCCATCAGCACCTTGAAACAATAGCCTGATACCTCACAATTTCCTCCCTTCTCATTCATCCACCCCGCTGTTACCTTGTTTCAAAACACCTATACCACTACATGCTATCCAATCTCATCATCTCCATTCTCCTACTGCAATTCTCTTGAATTTGGAATAGGAACTGAACATGTCAACTCAAGACACGTCGGAAGAAAATCAAATAGTGTAGATAAAAGAAATGTTCTTTAAGGATAATTTCTGGACTGGCTGATAGTCTTGTTCAATACCTGAAGGGCAGTCTTTTCTTTGGTATAGTCATAATTTCCCACAACTATACACAATAGAACTAATTTCTAAATACTTTTACATAGTCCAAGAGCAAAAGTGAGCAGAACTGCAAGGGAAAAAAACGAATTCCCCACCTGGTGGCAGAACACCCGAGCCTTAGTCACCAGCCAAGCAGAAAGCAGCTTTGGTCACTTCCCCCTCAAGCGGCCACGGAGTGGAAACACAAATCCAAGTCAATGTCACTCTAGGGACTCAGACAACTCAGCAGCGCCTACCAAGCCCTGATTCGAGCTGCGATCGACTCGTGAAGCGCCCAGTCCACTCGGGCAGCTGCACAGACTCTACTTCGATAAAGCAGCTGGCTACAACTGGCAAGGCCCCCGAAGTCGCATTCCACCTCCATCCGAGGGCTCACCCCTCCTTGGCTACCGCATCACTAATCCTTGTACCCAGGTATGCACGTCCTCTTTTCCCGTCGACACGTCCTTCCCCACAATACTTGGGACAAGAGGAACCCAGTCAACAGCCAAAGGAGAAGTGCTAAGCTCATTTTCTCAGAAAATAGCCAGAATGAAGCCTCCGTGCCCCAGCCGTGACCCTGCGATGTCCCGTGCGCCTCCCGCCGCACCCCCAGTTCCCCGGCCCCGCCTTCCTTCCCAGCCTCTGTCCCGCCTCTCACAGCACTCTGGCGTTCCCATTCGGGCGGCAGGCTGAGCGGGTTAAGCTGCCAGTAGAAGGCGGCCGAACAGCATCCCCGGACAACGTCTGCAGGAAGCTCGGCGGGTAATGCAAGTTAAAGTCGAAGGAGCCTGCGGGTGACTGGCAACATAAGCTCGGCGCTGCGAAACACCGGCTTCCGCTCTCGACCGGCGCTCACCAGTCAGAACACAGCTTCCTCCGTCATTTCCTCTAGAAGGCAAAGGAAACACAGGGCGGAAGGCGCTCTAGCAAGTGGACCCGGAAGGGGCGGGGCTGGGGGCGAGGCCATTTGGCTCCGGAGCCTCGTGGAGGCCTGGGTGAGTACGTGGTTACGATGCTCCAGAGTGTAATTGTTTGCAGATCGGGTTCGGCTGGTGCTGGTTGAGGTCTTCGTGGTGTGAGCAACTGCCAAAGCCCGGATAATTAGGGCTGGTCTCTAGGAAGGGGAGTCCGAGGCAACTGTGGAGGTCCCCATAGTTGTATCCTGAGGCCACTCGGTAGACTGTCCCCGGACTGACGCGTGAGCCGCTTCTTGTCTGTTCGCGGTCTCTCCTGAGGATGCTCCAGTGGTGTGTTTCGGATGCGGAACTTCCCTCATCCTCTCTTTACTGAGGAAAACTTGATTTCAAGACGTCTCACAGGTCTGTTACAACTGCCCAGTCCTTCAGCGCACCGAAACAGTGTTTTCGGGGCGAATTATGGGGTTTGGTGGGTTAGGAAAGGACGCCTGGTGGCAGGGTGGTTAAGTGTTCGGCTGCTAAACAAGAAGTGAACAGTTCAAACCCACCAGCTGCTCCGCAGGAGAAAGATGTGGCAGTCTACTTCTGCAGAGAGTACAGTCTTGGAAACACGACGGGGCCGTTCTACTCTACCCTGTCGAGTCTTTATGACTCAAAGTCTGCGGAAAGAGACTTTTTTTTTTCTTCTCCTTGTCTTTTTCCAGGGGAGGGGAGAGGAATGAGTTAGGAAGCACAGATGGTGTAGGACTGGAGGATGACAGTTGGGTCCTGCGCTCTCCAAAGGGTGTAAAGAGCAATGCACGTGACGCAAAATGACAGTGCCATGTAAAATAACTGTAAAACACTAAGTGGCCAAAGTCTAATGCGAACAACTATGTTAAGGTGCTAAGAATAAGAGTAAGGGGAAGTGGTGCAGAAGTGATCAACCAGCGTAGCCTGAGAACATTATCACTGTGGTAATATTCTTCCTTGATGTCTGTCTAGCTGTTTGTTGGTTTCTCTGAAACGAAAAATAAATCATAAAATATTGATAGAGTAAACTTTATTCTGTTAGATTAAAAGTTCAGATTTTATAGAAGGAGAGCCTGTAGAGTTAAATCAGGTAAACAAAAACAAGTGTCTCCTTAAAAGCCAGTAACTTCAGTTTAATATACTGTAGTTTTGCGCGATTTTTTTTAATGTTGTATGGATTTTGGGGAGATACATTGTATTCTTCTGTAACAAGAGTGGAAAAACTAGACTGATCTTCACCTTGTTGTCCCTTTTGATGAAGTGAAAGACCTGTGACATCTTTCACTAATACTGTACTGAATTACCCTACCATATTTCTGTGCCAAGGAGAGGTTACTAGTCTGATTTTGAAATCAGAGAGACCCACATGTATTAGAACAGTGATTTTTTTTTGTTTTGTTTTTAATTCTTTTCATTATGTTTTAGGTGAAAGTTTACAATTCTAGTCAGTTTCTCGTGCAAAAGCTTATACAAATTGTACCATGTAACCCTATCTGTTTCCCGCCACACTGTGACAGCACATTCTTCCCCTCCACCCTGTATTTCCCATGTCCATTTAACCAGTTTCTGTCCTCCTCTGTCTTCTCATCTCATTTCTGGACAAGAGCTGCCTGGTTAGTGTCCTGTACTTACCCAAGCCAAGGAGAACACTCATACACCAGTTCAATCTTTGTGTGAGGAACTGGTTGCAGGAATGGTTTCAGTTCTGAGCTAACAGAGTGCATGGGCCATGTCTTCCAGGGGGACCCGTCTAGTCTGTCAGACCATCAGGTCTGGTCTTTTTTACAAGAGCTTAAATTGTGTACACTACATTTCTCCCACTCCATCAGGGACTCTTTGTTGAGTTCCCTGTAAGGGCAGTCTTTGGTGGAAATTAGGCACCATCTGGTTCTTCTGGTCCCACATAATGTGGTGCCTTCTGCCTCTTGGGCTCATACTTTCCTTGTGTCTTTGATGTTCTTTCTCTTGTATTCAAGGTAGATTGAGACCACCTGATGCTTCTTAGATGGCTACTTCCTGGCTTTTAAGACTCCAGATGCTACTCATCAAAGTGGGATGCAAAACGTTTTAATGCTCTTTCTTATGCCATTTGACTGAAATGTCCCCTAAAACCATGGTCTGAGCCCCAAATGCTAATAATCTGTCCCTTGAAGTATTTGGTTTCCTTTAGAATAGTTCTGAGTTCCACCCATTTCTGCTGACTTTTCTTCTACTGTGTGTTCTTTGTCCCTTCACCTAAAATAATTTTTGTCAATGATCTAATTAATGAATACCCCTCTACCTTCCATCCATCCTCATAACCATCCAAGAATGTTTCTTCTGTGCTTAAACCTATTCTTGAGTCCTTATAATATTGGTCTCATATATTTGTCCTTTTGCAGTTGACTAACTTCACTCAGCATAATGAATTCCACATTTTTACATGTTGTGAGCTGTTTTGCAAATTCATTGTTGTTCTTTATCATTCTGTAATATTCCATTATGTGAATATACCATAGTCTGTTTATCCATTCTTACACTCCTAGTCACTTAGGTTGATTTTCTACTATTGTGAACGCACATGTGATGAACCTTGGTGTGCGTATATCTATTTGTGTGGCAGCTCTTCTCTAGGATATATTCCAAGAAGTGGCATTCTTGGATCACATAGTATTACTATTTCTAGCTTTTTTAGAAAGTGCCAAATCGTTTCCAAAGTGGTTGCACCATTTTATAGTCCACTAGCAGTGAGTGTTTAAGTCTCTTCACATCCTCTTCAACGTGTTATTTTATATTTTTTGGGTTAATGGTAGCCTTGTCGGGGTCAGATGGTATCTTATTGCAGTTTTGACTTGCATTTCTCTAATGGTTAATGGGAAGCCACCTTGAGCATTTTCTCATGTATCTTGTAGCTACCTGGATGTCTTTATGGTGAAGTGCCTGTAAATATCCTTTGCACGTTTTTTAAATTTGGTTATTTGTCTTTTTGTTGTTGAGGTTTTGCACTTCTCTTGTAGATTTAGAAACTAGGTGCTGATTGGATTTGTTGTTGCAAAAAAATTTTTTCCTAATCTGTAGCTTAAAGTCTTTGGATGAGGATAAGTGTCTGATTTTTTAGAAGTTCCTGGTTACCTGTTTTCTCTTCTAGTGTCTGTATATTGTTGATAATAATGTTTTGTATTCTGTTTATGCTTTGTATTAGGGATCCCAGTGTTGTCCCTGTTTTTGTCCCCCACCCTCCCACATGATCTTTATTGTTTTAGGTTTCAAATTTAGGAAACCCTGGTGGCATAGTGGGTAAGTGCTATCTCTGCTAAGTAAGTAAAAGGTCAGCAGTTCAAATCCACCAGGCGCTCCTTGGAAACTCTATGGGGCAGTTCCACTCTGACCTATAGGGTCACTATGAGTTGGACCTGACTCAACAGGAGTGGGTTTTTTTTATTTTTTATTTTTTTAATTATGTCTTTGATCCTACTTAAGTTAGTTTTTGTGCATGGTGAGAAATCTTGTTCCTTTTTTTTTTGCAAATGGATATCCAATTTTCCCCACTGGGGTTTTTTCAAATGTCGGCTGTTTATAGATGGATAATTTTATGTCTGAATTGTCAGTTCTGTTCCATTGGTCTCTGTGTCTGTTGATGTACCTGAATCAGTCTTTTTTGACTACTGTGACAGTGTAATAAGTTTTAAGGCCAGGTAGTGTGAGGCCTCCCACTTTGTTCTTATTCAGTAATGCTTTACTTCTCCAGGGTTTCTTACCTTTCCATATGAAGTTGGTGAATTGTTTTTCCATCTAATTAAAAAATACCGTTGGAATTTGGATGAGAATTGCATTGTATCTATGGACATTTTCAGAATGCTCAGTCTCTCTATCCTTGAACAAGGTAGACTACTTCTCCACTTATGTAGGTCTCTCTTTATTTCTTAGGGTAGTGTCTTGTAGAGGTTTTTTTTGTGTAAGTTTTTACATCTCTGGTTAGATTTCTTCCTAAGTATTTTATCATCTTGGGCTATTGTAAATGGTATTGATTCAGTGATTTCATCTTTGACATTCTCTTTGTTGGTATAGAGGAATTCAACTTATTTTTATATATTTGTGTTGTATCCTGAAATTTTGCTGAGCTCTTCTGTTAGGTCCAATAGGCTTGCTTTTCTTTCTTTCTTTCTTTTTTTTTTTTTGTGGTTTCTTTAGGGTTCTTTGTGTATAAAGTCATATCATCTGCAAATCCATATTTTTATTACTTCTTTAGCAGTTTGGATACCCTTTATTTCTTTTCCTAGTCTGATTGCTGTGGCTCAAACCTCCAGCACAATATTGAATAAAGGCGGTGACTGAGGTCATTCTTGTCTGTTTCTAATTCTCACTGTCATAGTGGCCGCTTAAGATGATGGTAACTGTTGTTGGCTTTGTGGATGCCCTTTACTGTGTTGAGGAATTTCCCCTGTTTCTTTTTTGCTGGGAGTTTTAACATGAATGTGTGCTAGACTTTGCAAATGCCGTTTCTGCGTCAGCTGATAAAAATCAAGTGGTTCTTGTCTTTGGTTTTATGTGTATGATTACATTGATTGTTTTTCTAATGTTGAACCACCCCTGCGTTCCTGGTGTGAATCCCACTTGGTCATGGTAAATTGTTTTTTGATATGTTCTTCAATTCTATTGGCTAGGATTTTGTTCAGGATTTTAGCATCTAAGTTCATGGAAGATACTGGTGTGTAATTTTTTTCTTTTGTCATGTCTTTAGCTGGTTTTAATGGAAACCCTAGTGGCATGACAGTTAAGTGCTAAATGTGGTAACCAAAAGATCAACAGTTCGGATTCACCAGGTGCTTCTTGGAAACTGTGGGGCAGTTGTATTCTGACCTATAGGGTCGGTAGGAATCAGAATCAACTAGATGGCAGTGACTTTACTTGGGTTTGCTATCAGGGTTATACTGGCTTCATCAAATGAGTTTGGAAGTATTCCATCCTTTTCTATGTTCTGAAATATCTTTAGTAATAGTGGTGTTAACTCTTCTCTGAAAATTTGGTAGAATTTTATAGTGAAGCTGTCTAAGCAAGGAGTTTTGTTGTTATTGGGAGATTTTAAATTACCTTTTCAATCTCTTATAGGTTTATTTAGTTCTACTTGTCTGTGTTAGTTTAGGTAGTTAGTATGTTTCTAGAAATTTGTCCCTTTCCTCTAGGTTATCAATTTTTTATAGTATTCTATTATGATTTGTTTAATTGCAGTTGGGTCTGTTCTGATATCACCCATCTCATTCCTTATTCAGATAATTTGCATCCTCTCCTGTTTTTCTTTTGTCCACTTGGCCAGTGGTGTATTTTATTGATCTTTTCAAAGAGCCAATTTTTTTGGTCTTATCTCTTTTAGTCATTTTTCAATTCTCTAGTTCATTTAGTTCTGCTTTAATTTTTATTCCTTTTTAGCTCTTGTTGCTCTCTTGCTACTTGTCTGAGTTGTAGGGTTAATGCTTTGATTTTGGCCCTTCTTTTTGGATGCATGAATTTACTGAAGTAAATTGACTCTGAGCAACTGTTTTTGCTGTGTCCCAAAAGCTCTAGTAGGATGTGCTTTCATTTGCATTTGGGTTTTTAAATGTTTTTATTCTATCCTTGAGTTCTTCTATAAACCAACAGTTTTTGAGCAGGGTCTTTAGTTTCTGTGTGTTTGATTTTTTCCCCCTTGCTATTCCTGTTATGATTTCTGCTTGTGTGGCTTTGTGATCTGAAAAGACACTTTGCAATATTTTGATGCTTTGAATTTTGTTAAGACTTGCATTATGTCCTAATATGTGGTGTATTCTAGAGAGTGTTCCTTGTACACTGGAAAAAAGTATACATGGCTGCTGTAGTATGGAGTGTACTATGTATGTCTGTAATGTCAGGTTAATTGATTGTGGCATTTAGATCTTTTCTTTTTTATTGAACCTCTTTCTGGATGCTGTGTCCTTCATCGAAAGTGTGTGTTTCTGAAGTCTTCTACTATTATTGTGGAACTATTTATTTCTCTTTTCAATACTGTTAGAGTGTGTTTGATGTACTATCATTGGGTGTGTGTAAATATGGTTATTTCCTCCTGATATATTGAGCTCTTTAATTGAATACTCTGGGGGTCAGTTCTACCCTGGCCGCTAGGGTCGCCATGAGTCAGATCCGACTTGACGGCACTTGGCTGGCTGGCTGGCAATTATTATGTAGTGTCCTTCCTAATCCAATGTGGTGGTTATTACTTTAAAATCTATTTTATCAGACATTAGTATTGTCATTCCTACCCTCTTTTGAATGTTGTTTTCTTGGTATATTTTTTTCTATCCTTTGAGTTTTAGTTTGTGTTTGTAAATCCAAGGCATGTCTCTTGTAGGCAGCATACATACAGATTGTGTTTTTTAATCCATTCTGCCATTCTCTTTTTATTGATGCATTTAATCCATCTACATTTCAGCATAATTATTGATAGGTAAGAATGTAGTGCTGTAGCTTTTACACCATTTTTGTACATTGTTAATAGTTTCCTTGTTACACTTAATTTTTTTGTTGTGAGTCATTTTTCTTTATGTATTGTCATCTTTTTCAGTTTTGTATTTGTGGAGTCTTCATGTTTTTCTTCTTTTTCAGTTTGATGTGTAGGTTTGTTAACTTCCTTTGTGGTTACCTTAATATTTGACTGTTTTTTGAAATTTAAACCAGTATTTAATTTCTTTTTATTACCTCGATGTATCCACATAAAAGATCTGTGACTGCATTTTTAATATTTGACTGTTTTTGAAGTTTAAACCAATATTTAATTTCTTTTTATTACCTCAGTGTCTCCACATAAAAGATCTCTGATTGCATTTTTTTTTAGTGCTTCTTTTTTGCTATAATGCTGTTGTCTTTTACACATTGAGATCTGTGTTTCCTTATTTTCAGTGTTTTAGATTTAATTTTACTTGTAATTTCCTTATCAGGGTTTGTATCTGTTTGCTGTGCCCTGTATTGTAGTGTTGGGCTATCATCTGATGTTACTGATTTTCTAACCGAAGGACTCCCATTAGTTACATCTTGTAATTATGGTTTTGTTTTTTTTTTTTAATTCCCTGAATTTCTCTTTTATCTGAAGATGTCCTCATTTTGTCATCATATTTGAGAGACAGTTTGCTGGATGTGTAATTCATGGCTACCAATTTTTTTTTTTCCTTTAAGGCTTTGTGTATGTCATTCTATTACCATCTTCCCTGCATGGTTTCTGCTGAGTAGTCTGAGCTTACTCTTACTGACTGTCCTTTGTAGATTGTTTTTTCTTTATCTTTAGTTGGTTTTAAAATTCTCTAGTTTTGATAAGTTTGATTATCATATGTCTTGGCATCTATCTCTTGCTATCTACCTTGTATGGAGTTTGATGACTATCTTGTACAGATATATTTACTTTCATGGTTATCAAGGAAGTCTTCTGTCAACAGATCTTCGCCAGTTCTCTCTGTATTTGCTGTTAATCCCCCCTTGTTGTTGTACTCCAAATACTCTTAAATTAGCACTTCTGATAGACTGCTGCATAATTCTGTTTCATCATTCTTTAAAATTATTTTATCTGATTTTTCCTCAAATACATTGCTACCAATTGCTTTAGCTCCATTCTTACTAATTTGAGTTTCCATTGCCTCAATTCTGCTCCTTTAACATTCTGTTGAGTTGTTTGATTCTGTAATTTTGTTATGAATCTTCTGAATTTTTGATTGTTGTGTCTCAAGGATTTCTCTAGAATTTCTTGCAGCCAGCTTAAGTTTTCATTGTGCTCTGCCTCATTTTGCCTGATCTCTTTCTTGATCACTTCAAGAGTTGTAAATATTAATCTTTTGTATTCTGCCTCTGATAGTTGCAGGAAGTTCTCGTCATCTGGAAATTTTCTTGATTCTTTGTTTTGGGAGCTTTCTGAGGGAGTTGTAGTCTGCCTCCAGCTCGGCAGAGGACCAGTTTGCCCTGAGTTCTTAGCTTAGGGGAGCTGGCAGATTTTTTTTTCCCTCTTGTTTATTGAATTGTTTTATAAGTCTGGGAGACTAGCTCAGGGTACACTTGAGCAGTCCCACTTCTGGCCAAGATAGTGTGTCGGAATATGGAGCCTGGTGCAGTACAGAGAAGGGAGGGGGAAGCATGGAGAAAGGGAGAGAGGTTTACCCTGAAAGTAGGTTTTAGATGTACTAAAACTTACTGGGAAAGGGAGAGAGTTCATCCCAAAGGTAATGTTAGATGGGAGCCACTTAGCTTTTGGAGCGTGAATGTCCCTTTTGGGGAGGCATGGGTGGGCTGTCCACCATTTAGTCACTTCCACTGAGGAAGATGCTGTCCGAATGCAACCACTTCTTTGACCTCACTGGCCACCACAGATCCCCCTGCAGGGTATGGAGTCCCACAAGGTCAGGTCTTGCCAATCCTAGGTACCTCTGAATCTGCTCTATCTTACCTGTTGCTCTGATTTTTCAACTTTCCCTTTGATGTTCAGAACTCCTAGAATGTCATGTATAACTGATTCTTCTTTTATTCCTTTGGATCTTTGCTGTTGGAGAGATCACAGCAAGTGTCTGACTAGTGTGCCATCTTAGCCCCACCTTGTAGAATAGTACTTCTTAAAGTGTAGTCTGAAGACTACACTTGGGAACTTGTTAGAATGGGAAATCTTGGACCTTACCCCAAACTTACTGGTTCTGAAGCGGCAGAGAGCAGGAGGGCAGCAATCTGTTTCATAAGCCCTCTAGTTGATTTGGATGTATATTAGGGTTTGTGAACCACCGTACTAGTAGGTAAGCTGCATGAGGTCAGAGGTTTTTGTCTTGATAGTGTATTTCTGCTGCGTATGAAATTGGTTGTTGTTGATGTTGTTAGGTGCTGTTGAGTTGGTTCCAACTCATAGTAACCCTATGAACAACAGAACAAAACACTGTCCGGTCTTGTGCCTTGTCCGTGATCATTTTTATTCTTAAACCCATTGTTGTGGCCACTGTGTCAGTCCGTCTCATTGAGAGTCTCACTTTTTCACTTACCCTCCCATCTACCAAGCATGATGTCCTTCTTCAGGGACTGATCCCTCCTGAAAACATGTCCAGAGTTTGTAAGACTCAGTCTTGCCATCTTTGCTTCCAAGGAGCACGTTGGTTTCACTTCTTCCAGAACAGATCTGTTTGTTCTTTTAGCAGTCCACAGTACATTCAGCATTCTTCTCCAACATCACAGTTCAAAGGCATTAATTCTTCTGTTTTCATCACATTGGCAGGTTTATAATAAATATTCACTGATAAATATTTTCAGTCAGAGGCTTACCAGTTTCATTGTAACAACTTTGATGAAAATTGTCTAGGCATAAGGAGTTGTTCAGTTACATTGAGGCAGTAATGTTTCAATTACTGGTGAGGTAGACTGGGCAGTGTAATGAGTTTGAAGCTTGGGGAAAGACTGTTAAGTTAGCAGTACATGAAAAATGAAGATGCCCGTGTATTTTCCATCAGTGGTTTATTCACAGTGAGTAAATGTTGAGAAGTGACAGGTTAGTACACTTTTAACTATGTGATCAAACAGTTGGTATTTTCTGGACTAATACGACTGTAGTACTCAACACATTGAGTTTTCTTTGTTGTCTGCAGGTTGTCTCACTTGTGGCAGACATCATGGGGCTTACCAAGCAATACCTTCGCTATGTTGCCAGTGCAGTCTTTGGTCTGATTGGTAGCCAAAAAGGTAATATTGTCTTTGTGACACTTCGTGGTGAGAAAGGACGCTATGTGGCAGTACCAGCCTGTGAACATGTTTTCATCTGGGACTTAAGGAAAGGAGAAAAGGTGAGCCAGAAATTAAGGTTGTCACTGATTTATAGGTTTTGAGAGGTGCAATGGGATGCACAAATTTTTTTACATGCCCCTAGAAGAGAAATCTCTTTCCTCTCTAGATATACAAGCATCAGAGTCTATTGTGTTTTTCAATGCTAAATTCTAAAAATGCCACAAATAGGAGCTTACCTCTTAAGATACGAAGAAAGCAATCATTTATTTTATTGGTGTTTAACAATCATTATTTTATTCCACAGGCCATTCCCCTCACCACCATCTTTAGCAATTCTCCTTATTTTTCAAGTTCTGTTTGCCTGCTGGCAAATAATAATCAGAGCCCTGGAGGCATGAAACCCTTGTCAAGTAGTAGTTAAGACACATGGATGCTAACCAAAAGATCAGCAGTTCAAATCCACCAGGTGCTTCTTGGAAGCACTATGGGGCAGTTCTACTCTGTTCTTTAGGGTCACTGTGAGTCAGAATGGACTCGACAGCTACGGATTAGGTTTTGAGTTTTGGTGGCACGATAGTTAAGTGCCCAGCTGCTGCAAATATGTTGGCAGCTCACACCCACTGTCCACACTGTGGGAGAGAAAACCTGACGATATGATCCCATAAAGATTACAGCCTAGGAAACTCTGTGGGTCTTATCAGGTCACTGTGAGTCAGAATCAACTCTGTGGTACCTGATGGTCATTTCAAAAGAGTGTTACTCTGCTTTATTAACTGACTCTTTTTGGCTTATACAGATGAGGCTCAAGGGTTGTTAAATTAGGCTTTGATAGTTTGTGTGATTCTGAATTCCCTAAGCCCACCACTTCTTCCAAGCCAAATATAGGCATTTTGATCTTGTCTACTCCTTGTGTGTCTCCTGTCTCCTGAGAAGTTAATACTTGGTTACTTGTTGCTTCCCAAAGTCCTTTGGTGATAAAGCCGCTATAGTACTCTGGTGCTGTGCAAGTTGGTTTCTCATAAAATGGGAGTCTTTTAAAATGAGGGTGGTTTTACAATGCTTTACTGAATATTATTTGGTGTTAATGTATGCCTGGGGAGTTTTTGTGAGGATTAGGCCATTGTAGACATTTAGAGAATGTAACATCACCGTGTGTTGAGTTTCAGTGTCCAGTAATTATTAATGTCCTCATTTTACTCTGCCCACACTTTCTCTTGATAACATGCTTAATTCCTCTGTGTGTTTTTGCTTTTTACCGTTTCAGATCCTCATCCTTCAGGGGCTTAAACAAGAAGTCACTTGCTTATGTCCCTCCCCAGATGGGCTGCACTTAGCAGTTGGGTATGAGGATGGGTCTATCCGAGTCTTCAGTCTCCTGAGTGGGGAAGGAAATGTGACCTTCAATGGACACAAAGCAGCTATCACTACCTTGAAGTATGATCAGCTAGGAGGCAGGCTGGCATCTGGGTCTAAGGTGAGACCTGGAATTAAGTACCCAGACTTTGTTATATTAAAGCACTGTAAGGCTTATGTGGATGCTGGTCCGTCACAAAAAATTGTTGAGTGAAACAGTGGGCTCTCAATGGCACAAAATGGTATAGATGATGGAACAGAATGTGGAGGATGGGGGTGAATTGCGAATTTCACTTTTTTACCCTGTCATAGTCGCTGAAACACTTACTAAAATGTAGGACTAAGAGCAGGATGCCCCTCAGGTATTATATCATGTTTTGGAAATGCTACCCAAAACAAAGGAAAAGAAAAAGACTAGAAGAGATAAAAACGATATCTTCCATTGATTTTGTTGAAATCAATAGCTTTCTTATACTGAAGTTTTCAGTTTGAAATTTGTATTGAAAAAGGTTTTGTTCATAATAAAATATTAAGTAACAGATATGAAAATGCCATGAATATTTCTTGAAGAATACTTGAATAGAGACACAAACCACATTTTTGAATGGAAATACAAAGTATTGAAAAGATACTAGTGTTTTCTAGTTATTTTATATAGTTAAAACAATTTAAATATTCCAAAGGTTTGTAGTTTCTTTTTTAGAACTTGACTAAACATGACTATAAACACAGATGGAGAAAGGAATGAATGAGAAAATCCAAAATATTCGGAGAGGGAATTTCAGAAGTGAGAATGCATTATGGAGTTATGAAAAGTGTTTCATTGATGTGATTCTGATTGGAAATAGGTTACTGCAAACAAATAGAATCCCAGAAACTAATCTACTTCTATATTCCTAATTGGCATGTTTTAAAATGATATTTTTGATGAAACTTTTTAAAAGAAAAAAGGATGCATAATTTATAAAATGACATTTAGTGTTTTACTCCGAGTTTAATAATAGTATCTGGGGTGTTAAACACTTCTGAGAGGCCATCTAAGATACAACTATTTGTCTCTACTCATCTAGAGCTAAAGAGGATGAAACCAAAGACTCAGAATAATCTAGCTTACAGAACCAATAGTCTGCATGAACAATGGCATCACCTACATGGAGACCAGAAAAGTGAATGGTGCCCAACTACTGCTACTGACTGTTCTGACCCAGGGGCCCCGTAAATAGTCCTCAATAGACTAGGAGAGAAAGATAGAACAAAACTCAAATTCCTTAGAAAAAGGCCAGGCGTACTGGACAGTAGATACTAGATGAATCCTTGAGACTCACCTTAAACCCAAGTCCCAAGTGCCGTCGAGTCGGATCTGACTCATGGCGACCCTAGGGGCCAGGATAGAACTGACCCCCAGAGACTCACCTTAAGTAATCTTTAAAGTTGCAACTTAAACTACTCCCAGAGATCACCTTTCAGTCAAATGACAGATTGATCCATAAAGTAAATAATACCACACATGAGTTCTTTGCTCCCCCAAATAATCATCTAGATGAAACCAAAATGGTTAACATTTCGTGTAGACCAAAAGATGAAAAGGCTGGCGGGGGTGGGGGGGGAGGCAAAAAAGCTAGATTAATGGAAACAACAACCAGAATGAAATTAACAGGAATGCTGATAAACTGTGAAGAGTGTAACCCATATCACAAAACAATAAGGATAAAAACTCTTTTAGATAGCTAGTGCTGTTCTAACCAGAAATACCACTAAGTGGATGGGCCTTGACAAAGGAATGTTTATTCTTACACAGTCCAGTAGGCTACAAGTCTGAATTCAGGGTATTGGCTCCAGGAGAAGGCTTTCCCTGTGTCAGCTCTGGAGGAAAGTTCTTAAGCTGTATCAGCCTTCGGTTGGGAGCCTCTTGGCATGGGAACCTCAGCTCTGAAGGATGCACTGTGCTCCTGGTGCTGCTTTCTTGATGGTGTGAGGTTCCCAGTTTTCTGCTTCCTTCCCTTTTATCTTTCATAGGATGAAAAGATACAGGGTGGTGCAAGCTATACTCCAGGGAAACTCCTTTTGTGGTAGAACGAGGGAGGTGATCTTATGAAGGGATTTACAGTCCCACCGAAATACAGCATAGGAAAACCACAGAATGGAGGACAATCATAAAATATTGGGAATCACAGCTCAGGCACATGGCTACACACATTTTAGGGGGGACACGGTTCAACCCATGACAAAAACCAAATAAAATCTATTGCCACTGAGTCAAGCCAAATTTACAGCAACTCTATAGGGCATCACAACTGTATGGGGCAGTTCTACTCTGACCTCTAGGGTCACTGAATCAGACCCAACTCGATAGCAGTGAATTTTATAGGGCAGTATAGAACTGCACAGGGGGGGATCACAAGGAGCAATTGGTGGATTCAGACTACTGACCTTTCGGTTAGCCTCTGACCTTTTGACCACTGTAATGCTACGGCTCCTGAATGATATGTATAGAAATTGTTAGATGAGACCCTAATGTCTTGTGTTAACTTTTACCACAAACATAACAAAATATTTAAAAAGTGATACATAGACAGTTAGCTAAGTTAGAGCTTTACCTTAAAGGATATACCACAATGTATTAGAGAATACTTAAATGTTAAAAAGTGACATTTTAAATAAAGTAGGAAGTAAATGATTTTTTGACAACAGGGTAGAAAAGAATTTCAAATATATCAGCAAAGAGAAATGACAAAAACTTGGATAGATTTTAATACTTAAAATTTAAAACATTTGAAAGAAAAAGGCTGAGGGGTAATGGAAAAGGGGTAGTATTTAATGTTTTTGGAATATAAAGGACTAATACTCATCTTGGAACCATAGTAGCATAGTGATTAAGTGCTAAATGTGCTACTCCAGAGGTTGACAGTTCAAATCCACCAGGCACTCCTTGGAAACTGTCTGGAGTAGTTCTGCTCTGTCTTTAGGGTCACTATGAGTCAGAATCAATTTGGTGGCAATGTAGTTTTTTTTTTTTTAATATTCATCTGTTAATAACTTACAGCCAGGCAAAAGATGACACTCACAGAAAGACAAAAGACATGAACTGGCAGCTCACAGAGCATAAAAATCCCTTACTGGAATAAAAAATTCAAAATCAAATAGATATCGACATTTCTTTTTTTACCTGTAAAATTGCAGTAGTTACTGAGAAAACTGATAATACTCAGTGTTGAGGGACTAGAGAATCTGTCATTGTGTACATATCTCTGATGAACTTATTGATTGGTACATTGTTTGTGGAGATCATTTTGATGATGTCAATCAGAAACTTTAGACATAATCTTTTACCCAAGAATCCTCCTTTGTTAATATTTCCATCAGAGATGCATACAAAGATTTATATACAAGAATGTTGATTCTCACATATTTATACTAGTAGGAATCCCTGGATGTTACAAACGGTTGTCATGCTTGGCTGCTACCTGAAAGGTTGGAGGTTCAAGCCCACCCAAAAGAGACATGGAAGAAAAGGCTGATTATCTACTTCCAGAAAAGCAGCCACTGAAAACTGTATTGCACAATTCTATTCTTATACATAGTAGAGTCACCATGAGTTGAAGTGGCATGACAGCAACTTGTTTTTATAACAGAAAATAGGAATCTACATAAATGTCTGTCATAGAAAATTGTTTAAATAATCTTAGTATGTGTTAAGGATTGACTAGGATCATTGCAAGCGAACACTGGAATGACATGAAACATTGAAATGTGTTAAATGGGAAAAAGGATTATCAAATAGAAATAGCATGATTGTAGTTTTGTAATAGCAATAAAATGGATAGATATGTAAAGAAGATCAGAATAATTTAAAATAATATCTGTGGTCATTATTCTTGAGTGGTGGGATTAAGGATCCTTTTTATTTCCTTCTGTACTTTTTGTAGGCTTTCTAGTTTTACTGCAAGGGCTATGTTTTGCCTATGATAAAAAACATTACATCCAATGATTGGTCAAGATAGATATTATATGGTAGAAAAAATAATTTTCCCTGTGTATTATTTGATCCCTTTAGGACACAGATGTTATCGTATGGGATGTGATCAATGAAAGTGGCCTCTACCGTCTGAAAGGGCACAAGGATGCCATCACACAAGCATTGTTTCTACGAGAAAGGAATCTGCTAGTTAGTAGGTAAAGAAATAATGGTCCATTTCTAGTTCTTTTCTAGGGTAATTCCTTGGAGATGTTTTAGAAGAGGGAATTTGCATCATCCCTTACTCATTTCTCCATACTATACTTTTGTACTAGTTTTCTCTCTGCTTTCCACTCCTTCCTTATCCTCCCATGCAGTATCATAGGAGCTGTCTAGGATTACTTTTAGCATTCTTACTCTCTCCTGATTTTTTGTTCCTTTTCCCTGGTACTAGCTTTCTCATTTTGATATGCCTTTTATTGAGGGAGGAAACCCTGGCTGCATAGTGGTTAAGTCTGCTAACCAAAAGGTTGGCAGTTCAGATCTGCCAGGAGCTCCTTGGAAACTCTGGGGCAGCTCTGCTCTGACCTATCATGACACTATGGCTCAAGAGCAGTGGGTTTGGTTTTTGGTTAAAGAGTGATCTCTGCCTACCCTCTGGACCCCTAGAAGAGTCAGGAAAATGGAATGTGGAGCATGGGCAGATGTGAAGACTAAGCATTTATTGTCTACTGTTTGAGTACTCTGGAAACTCCAAACATCTATTAAGAATACCATTTGAAGTTTCAATTGTGTAGGTCAAAAATGGTCAAATACCAGCAATTTAATGTGGCTAAACGTAATATAAGCACTTGACTACTACCTGAAATCTTGACAGTTGGAACCCACCCAGGGGAGCTCAGAAGACAGCCTGGTTAATCTGCTTCCAAAAGCTTATAGTTTGAAACACCTGTGGAGCAGTTCTACTGTGCATATAGGGGGCTGCCATGAATCCCGAATTGATGGCAACTAACAACAACAGTGAGTCAGCTATCCAGGGAAGGCTAGGCTCATTAGGGTTGCCAGGCATTCATTGAAGGAACCTGAGTAATGACTTAAAAAGAAGTTGTGAAGGAGCATTGAATGCTGGTACCAGTGGTGGATTTGTTTCTGTGGGCTTGGTTGTAGATATATTTGTGCATCTTGTTCAGATTAGTTTCTATGGGAGAATGATTCTATGATTTTGATACAAAATTACACATTACAGCTTAGGGGACATAAACGAAAGGAAACAGTATTGTGAGGTGGGATTTATGGGAGAGACTTTATAAATCAGTGGTTTTTTCCCCTCATTTTGGTCACGAAGGCAGATTGTATTAGTTTTATACTAATGAATCAGGGAGAAAGAGGCAGGTGAAACAGAAGAGCCCATTGTGTTCCGAGATGAAGGGCAAGTTAATGGGAAATTTTGAAAACAGTGCTGAAGAGCCAGGTTTTGGCTCTCCTGAAAATATTAAGACAGTGAAAGTTAAGAAAAAAAAGGCAAGAAAACAGGAATAGACAAAGAGATCTGGTAAGAAACTCGAAACTCTTTAAATAATTTAGCTGAGGGGCCTTAAACTCAGTGTTTGAGTCTTAAAGACTTCACCGAGGAAGCACTTTCAGGACATAGAGGCTGTGTGTCTGGACGTGGGAGCGGGAGACGTTTTAGATGTTTGCAGGTTAGGTAGGCTGAGGGGCTTGTGATGCTGGAAGTAGGAAGAAGAGGTGGTGAATCAAGCTGTTTATTCTTTGATACTCTGAATGGTAAGTCAATTTTGTGTTTATAGGTAAAGTATTTTATTTTCTAAATAAAAAGCACCGCACAGAGTTAAGATTTTTACATTTCAAAAATCATGTAGGATGGTAAGTTTAAACATAATTGTTGTGTTTTTTATCTTTTTAAAGCAACAAATGAGTGCTGATCTCCCTGTTAGTTTAATGATTCTTCTTAAATGTCACTTTTTGCCCCTTGTTTCTTCTGTTAGTGGGAAGGATACAGTGGTGAAATGGTGGGACCTTGATACCCAGCACTGCTTCAAAACAATGATCGGCCACCGAACTGAGGTAAATCTAGGGTCATGCATCCATGGAAATCATGGGGACAAAAGGAGAAGATGCTTTTCTTCTACTTTTATGGTGTTTGTTTTTACTGCTGATAGTAATTATATGTTGTTTTGAGAGTGAGTTCAGTGTGGTGAAAGAGGTGTGAGCCATTGTAATAGACAAAACTACCCTAGCATTTAGTAAAAATTCACCTTGGATAAGCCTTTAATGTTTGAGTTTCATCATGTTTAAATGATAAAGGCCCCTCCTTACAGTTGTAAAGAAATTTAATGATACTGTGTGTATACAGTGCTTGGCCCATTGACACACAAAACAACAAATTGTAGCCATTAACCTAATGGTCACCTGAATAAAGGCCTCTTCAGTGGATTTCAGGGAGTATTTTTACATATCTTGGCATCCTTCTCAGTTCGTATTAGGCTTTCAAAACATGCCTGAAATTAATGGAGGAAACGCAGAGTAGATTCTTTGTTGATTTGCAATAGTATTTTCACTTCTGTTGTTTAGTTTTTAGAAATTGAAGGCTTAGAATTATGCAATGGATGTTCACTGGGTACCTTTTATTTGCCAGGCACTGCTGAAAACAGAGAAGTGTATGCTTCTTGACATCATCATCTGAGTGGATTCTAGCATTAAAATTTGTGCTGAGCAGCCATTATCTAAATTTAAAGAATTTAGAAACTTGGCTAGTAAATCATAAGCAACAGTTCTATTTCCCTCTAAAAGTGACATCTCTCACTGTGTTTTCAAATATACCTTCTCTTAACGCTTGGAAAAGGCCAAAGAGATTTCATTAGATTTTACTCAGCCTTTTGGAATGTGACATCACACAGTCTGGACTCTTCTCATGGTCCCTGTATCTTTTTGTACTCTAGGTGTGGGGTTTGGTTCTGGTGTCAGAAGAAAAACGACTCATCACTGGAGCCTCAGACAGTGAACTGAGAGCCTGGGATATCACCTATCTGCAAGAGGTATTCCTTCTTTCTCATCATAGGCCGTGTCCTGTTTCAGCAGTTTTGAAGCCCCACTGAATTTAAAATAGATGTCATTATGGAGTACTTCATATAGTACTAGAATGAATTCTGTTACACTGATGACCTGCAACTCCTAAACAATTTTTTTCCTCCTTGTATATTCCGTTGTATTCATTTATTTGAATTCAGAAGAGTAACCTTTAGGCTTCTAGTTTCCTGTAATGCTAATATTTCAGTCTGTGGAGCTCTTTGCCGTGTATTCTAGGGCCTTTGGGTATCCTGTGGATATATTTAAAGAGTATCTGTTAGCCCTTCCCCTCAAAAAGCTGTGTCAAATTTTGTGTGTTTATGTATATTCTGAAAAGAAGATCTGTAACTTTTTCTTAGATCCTTAAAGAAATTTGTATGGAGTGGAAAAAGATTAAGGCCCTCCTGTTTAGTTGGAGTTAGGTGTATGGTGTTCTGTGTAATAGCCATTTTGATGGACTATATGTTACTAGACTTGGGTTTGTCTTTTCTTTATTGAAGGATAAAGTGTAGCCTGTCTTGTACTTCTTAATGCCAGTTTGAATCTTTCCTTCTGGAATGTGATGGACCTTTAACTGAGGAACAGAGAAGATTTTAAAGTTGATGAAGACTGGGTCATTTTTTTACTTTGTCACTAAACAAATTTTTTCTTCAGCGAAAAGTCATTGGACATAATGTAATGAATAATGTTTGTATAGATGTAGCCAATTTTTAGTATGTTCTGATATATGCCCTGCTGTAGAACAGGTCTGGTCAGAGAGACCACTAATTGGAAACTACTTACAACTCTGAGGAAGAGTTTTTAAATCATCAGGATTAAAATTCACTTCCTGAAACACGTTACTTCAACTTTTATTTCTACATTTTTGTCAAACAGTTCGAAGATGGGGAAGAACCAGAGCCCAAGAAAATGAAAGGGCTTTCCCCAGGCATCCAGGACACACCTGAAGCAGAGAATGGTACCCTCGAGCTAGATGAAGCTCCTGAGGATGTAAGTCCTTTTAGTTTCTCATCTTTAGCAGACTCAAAAACTGAGCTAAGGGAGATTGCTGATTGTTTGACTTGTATTTCTTGCCTTCGTTTTAGGGAATGGCATGTCTTTTTTACCTGCGTTTCTTGGCAGGTGTCTTTTCCACAGCTTTAACAGAACTTACATTTAACCTTTTCCTCTCTCTGGATTCTTCTGTAGCGGATCCTTTCATGCAGAAAAGCTGGTTCCATAATGCGGGAAGGAAGGGACCGAGTTGTGAACCTTGCCATTGACAAGACAGGCAGAATTCTTGCTTGCCATGTGAGTAAGCAGGCTTAATAGAAGACAACAAGGACTAGACTGTTCCTTGTATAGAGATAGTCATTGTGCTTTCATGTGCAGTGAAGCAGTGATTTTTTTCTTTCATCCTATTAAATCCATTATGTGGTACTGTGTGGACCTGTAATCTTTACCTGCTGGTGTCGTAACAACAATGATAATAATTACTGTTATTTTTCTCATTATTAGCAACCATTCATTAAATGCTTGCTTTTCTAAACAATTGGAAAACATTTAGCTTTCTGTGTGCAGTTTAGAGCAACATTGTTGTAGGCTGTAGTAATCCCCACTTTACAAATGAGAGAAGAAATTCAGAGGTAAGTTGTCCAGTACAGCTAGTAAGCGGGGGAGGGGGTAGTTAAATTTGTTTTGTTTTTTACGGAGACTAGGCTAAAATCAAAATTGCCTTTCATGAACTCACATCAGCCTTTTTCCTGTTTAGGGCACTGATTCTGTGCTAGAAGTATTTTGTATTCTTACCAAGGAGGAAGTTCAGAAGAAAGTGGATAAGAAGATAAAGAAAGCTAGAAAAAAAGCAAAGTGAGTTTTCTTAATAATGAAGTAGTATGTGTAGGTCACATTTTTCAGGTAGAAAAACTGACTTATTTAAGGAAATATCCTATTACCAGTTACTTTTAAAAGTCAGAAGAATTTGTGGTGCACTGGTGATCCGAATTTTAAATTTCCACTCTTTAGTATATCTTCACAGCTAACATGTTTTTGAGTCTTAATGTCCAAGCCACACAGAACCAGCCAAACTGCAGATTAAAAAACAAAAAACTTCTAAGCTGTGCTTAACTCTCATGGGGTGGCAGTTTTTAATGGCAAATTCCTATAAGAGGAAGAGGTTGCATAATACTAACCTTTTGGACTAGGAGAAGACTGGTTGGACATACACAACTGAAGTTTGGGGACAGTGTAATCTTGAAACAAGTCATTACAACCATAGAAATCCATTTCTCAAAGAAATTTTTAAAAAATCCTATTTGGCAAATCCTTTGAGACCTACTCTGTTTCATTTCATAATCTGGTGACATGATTGGATTTTTAAATGCAGATTACTGAATTTTGTAAAAGGTCCTGAAGTTAGAAAAGTGCACCAGAAACATTTTAATGAAATAATTGGAATTACAAAGACATGTCACAGGGAATTTTATGGCTGTTGAATTCACAATCTATTTATTCAGAGTACTCTTTCAGTGAGAACTTTGCATGACCATATAGTTTTTGTTGTGTTTCTGCAGACACAGTGGTGTTTAATCTTCTTGGTAATCCTATTGTTTAAATTACTTTCCTAGGATTACATGGCTCATCGGTCTCAGAGCCAAAATTTGAACTCAAGTAATGAAGCTGCTTTTAAAAAAGTGATACCACAGTGCTCTTTATTTTGCCACTTGTAGATTAAGTTCTTGCAAAGGGAAGGAGGAAGACCTTGAAATCAAAGTTGAAATGAGTCTGCAAGATGAAATTCAACGGGTGACCAATATCAAAACATCTGCCAAAATCAAGTGAGTGAAACTACAGTGTCTAAAGTCACCGAGGTAAACTACAAAGTTTTATTGGCTTTTTCAGGATACTTGTAGTGCCTATATAAGTTTGATATTCAGAGACAGTGATCTGAGTGGGCCATCTGTGGCACGTTGTGTGCTTACTGTCCTCGTCGTGGGCCCACTTGTTCATCATCTCATATTTGAATTACTATAATATGGTTTTAGTTATTCAGTTCCTTTTTTTTTTTCTTGTTGCCAACCTGTTTGTCCATGTTTGAAAAATTTAATGTCACCTGCGAAAAATACATGTATAAAAACAGATACATGTTGGAATCAGGACCGCAGCCCACTTTTCTTTGACTTAAAAAGCCTGTATTTGACTGTGATACAATAATTAGGTAATTCCTTCATTTGTAAAATTCCTGATAGTTCCTCAGACTTCATGTGTATTGAGGACATCATGAAGAGGTCTTTTTTCTAGAAGAGGTTACTCTTGTGAGCCAAGACGGTGGGTAGGACAGTTGATGTGTGTCTTTTCCCATCCAGATCCTTTGACTTGATTCACATACCTCAAGGGGACTTAAAGGCCGTCTTCCTGCTGCAAAACAACTTGGTGGAATTATATTCGCTAAATCCATCTGTACCTTCACCCCAGCCTGTGAGGACAAGTAGAATCACCATTGGGGGTCATCGCAGTGATGTGCGGACCTTGTCTTTCAGCTCTGACAATATTGCTGTCCTTTCAGCTGCAGCCGATTCCATTAAGATATGGAACAGGTTTGTGAAATGGTGTTTACTTTAGCTTCATCTAGTAGTCTTTTCCTTCCCTTTGAATTTGATGCCTTTTTATTAGCTTTCTGAGGACCTAAATATAATTCCCACAAAATGTGTATTCAGTGCATTTTGGCCCTAAGCTTGTGGAGCTCATAGTAGGAAAGTTGCCTTCTTAAATTTGGTACAAAAAAAGCCAACTTCTTCCATTCTATAACTTGTGGCTGCACTTAGTTAGGAAAAAACATACAGATATACCGCCTACTTTTTAAATTCAAATAGGCTGTTAGTGTTGTCCAGAAATTTTGCTGTTTCTCATTCACTCTTTTTACTTTACTAAATGACTGATTTACATTTTCTCATGTATCTTCAAAACTCAGACACCTCCGGCACATTTAAGTAGATGCCTTTGCTTCCTAGTTCACTGAAAAGATAGAAACATTTAGAAAACTGTATACTCTTTTTGCATCAGGGTTGCTATGAGTTGGAATTGACTCAGCAGTACCTAATAACGATAATCAGATCTATGCCCACATAATACACCTTTCCTTCTGTTAGCAGGTTGATGCTCTTACCTTAAGCTAATCACAGCTTATACAGAGCTACTTTCTCCCTTCCTAGCAATTTCCTTCTATGGGATTTTCCTCATTTGTCTTCGTTATTTAGTGCTACTGTACCACAAGTGGATAGCTTTAACAAAGAGACATTTTTTTCTCTCACAGTCCAGGAAGCTGGAATTAAGATTCAGGGCACCAGCTCCAGGGAGAGGCTTTCTCTTTGTTGGCTCTGCAGGAAGGTCCTTGTCATCAGTCTTCCCCAGTGGAGGAACTTCTCAGTGCAGGGACCCTGAATCCGTAGGATGTGCTATTTACCTGGCTCTTGTTCCTTGGTGGTATGAGGCCTCCTTATCTGCCTATTAAGTTTTCCTTTTTATGCCTTAAAAGAGATTTCATTTAAGTCGTAGCCTAATCTTGCAGACTGAGTTCTGTGTCGTAACTGCGTTTGATCCTGCCTCATTAGTGTCATAGGGGTTAGGATATATCACACCTAGGAAAATCACACCAGATGACATAATGGTGGGCAGTCGCACGGTATTTGACATGATGACTTAGCCAAGTTGATACATTTTGGGTGACACAGTTCAATACTTGATACCATCATTAAGCAGGTTGCCATGATATGTTGCCTCAGTTTAAATGAAGTAACAACCTTCCCTCATCCCCACATCCTTCTCTAGTTACATCTCATTCTTGCTGTCTCTGACTTCTTTATTTCTGTTGTGCTTGAAGTGAAAGCTCATAATTCAAACCAGTTTGTCATGCGAACATGCGCACACACTGCTGTATGACCATACCTGTTCTCTCTGCTCTGACTCCTTTTTTTCATGTGTTTCCCACCAGGCTTCTACCCATACAGATTCACCAAACTAGCTCTGGTCATTTAAACAGTGGTCTTCATATTTCTAAATCTGGTGACCCAATCAGCTGTTGTCACTCTTCGAATTGCTAACTTTTTCCTTTTTTGAAACACTTTGATGTTAGTTACTTCCTCCTCCCTGACTGCGTTTGTCTTCCCAGTCTTTGATGGAGCCATGCTTTCCTGACCTCTAAATGTTGGCGTGCTTTAGGGTAGATCCTTGGCCTTGTCTCCCCTACAGTCACTTTATGTGATCTGCATGTGGATGACGGGTACGTTCATGTGGCAAGCTGTTGTTTCTCCTGTGAACACTGAATGCGTAACCCATTACTTTGTGTACGATTTGGATGTCTCATTAGGCATCTCAGACTTCTGTATGTCCCTAAACCAAGCATGCGATCTTCATTTCTCCAACACTCACTCCAGCTACTGTTTCTGCAGACATCCCTAGCTCAGTAAATTGTCATTGCTTCCTTCTAGTTGGTTAGGCCGCAAACCTTGTGGCTATCCTAGACCCCTCTTTATCATATCTCACATCCAGCTGATAGAGCACATCCTGTCAATCCTACCTTCACATGATGTCCAGACTCCAGCTGCATCCTGCCACCCACAGTGCTACCACCCTGACTGCTGCCACCATCATTTCTCATCTGGAGTAGTTAACAACCTTCTAACTCATCTCCTCGCTTCCTTGCTTGCCCCTCTATAGTCTCTCAACAAAGAAGTCGTGTAGTCTTTTGATAACAGTCCTCATAGAGTTTATCTTACTGCTTTCCCCTTCTGTTCTGTCAGAACCGTACAGCTTTCTTGCTGTCCCTTGAATGCAGCAGGCATGCACCTGTCTTTCAGCTGTTGTGCTTCCTATTCTTTTGGCTTGGAACAGTCTTCCGCAGTATGTGTGCAGGCTTTCTTCCTGTCTTTTTATCAAGTGACAGTATAACTTTCCTCCATTCCCTACTGCAGCACTGTGTTTCTTCATAGTACTTTTATCATTCAGTAATACCAAATATTTACATATTTAGTTGTTTGTTTGTGCCCACTCCTCTCCCCAGAGAATGTTCAGCTTAATGAGAGTTAGGCATCTGTGCTGTTTTGTTAACTGTTACATTTCCAGTACCTAGAAGAGTTTCTGGCCAGGAGTGGACACTTAGTGAATGTTTGTTGAATGAAGTGAGCACTTAATATATACTTCTTGAGTGGATGACTGTTATGGTTCTGTAAAATGAACTTCGCTTGTACAAACATGAGAAGTTGCCTTGGAATTTCATTGGCTTTCTTGCCTCTTGGCAGTGGCACATTGGCCCTGTTGAGCCTAGCAGATGTTGTTCTTTGCCCTGCCTGTGTCTAATCCCCATTCCTTAGGATTAGGAGGCCCTGCAAAGAAAACAAAGTGTAATTTAATGTTTTCTTCCGTGATTGTAATTGGATCTGACCCAGAGGCTATTAAGACTTTTGTCATATATTCATCACTGTGTGCACTCACTTCTAAGATGAGAAGCATGTACTCTCAGCACATGAGTTCTTTATGCTTCTTTCTTACAGGTCTACACTGCAGTGTATTCGCACAGTATCCTGTGAATATGCACTTTGCTCATTTTTTGTACCTGGTGATAGACAGGTAGTCATTGGAACAAAGGTAAACCAAAGCTTGTTCTTGGATTTCTGGGGTTTTTCTACTTGATGTTTAAGGTGTTTGACAAATCTGCTTCTCTTTTTTTAAAAAATTTTCTTTATTTTAAAAAGTACCAAAGCTCATATGCAAAGTTAAGAGGAAGGCATTAGAGTCATGGCTCTGAGATAATTACCACTGATCATTCTTTTGTGCATCTTTGTGTGAGCGCATGTATAATTGGCACCCTGGTGGCAAAATGGTTATGGACTCTGTTGCTAACCAAAAAGGTCAGTTCAAATCAACCAGCCACTCTTTAGATACCATTTAGGGTAGTTCTACTCTGTCCTGTTATGTATGTGTGTATGTAAAATTGTGTTTAGAGCAGATTAATGATGAAGTGTATTTAGCACTTTGCTTCATGCTTGGCAGATAGAAGCATTCAATAAAGGCAGGCTGAACGAGTGTTCATCCCCAGCTGCTAATCAGATTGGATGACATCCATGTGGAAACAGGCAGGTTAGAATCTAGAGCAGGAAGACATGGATTTGATTTCCAGATTCTCCCCCTTACAAAATGGATCATTTGAGCAAATCACATCACTAACTTTGTTTAGCTGGGTTTTTTTTCAGTCTGTGTCATGACGTGATAATGCTTGCTTTCTAGCAGTGGCTTTGGCATCAGACTGCCCGAGGTTTAGATCCTCGCTTTCTTTGTGACCTTTGGCAAGTTACTGTTAGCCTGCGTTTTCCCATGTAAAATGGTGTTAATAAACTATGTTACTGGGATGAAGTTTGAAAAGCACTTAGCACAGAGACTTGTCCTTGGCAAATACCTAAGTATGAGCTGGTGAAAGACATAGGAGTCCCTGGGTGGTGCAGACAGTTAAGCATCTATCTGACTGCTGGTATAAAGGCTGATGGTTCAGATGCATCCATAGACACCCCAGAAGACAGGCCTGACAGTCCGCTTTGGAAAGGTTACAGCTGTGAATATCCTGTGGAACTGTTCTGCTTTGCACACATGGTGTTGCCATGATTTGGTATTGACTCAGTGGCATCTAACAACAAAAACAGAAGGAGTAGTAGTGGTAGTGAGAGTAAAATGAAATAATCTGTCGAAGTATTTTGGAAAGTGCTTTGCAAGTATTTAGCATCATTATCCCCATAAGCCAATGGCATATGTGGATGATTTTATTACAGAGCCGGTGAAGCACACTGGATCATTGTTGCTCAGCAAAAAGTGAAGAAAAAGATAGGCTAGAGAGATTCTAGGATTCTTGTCAGGGTAATAGTGTTAACTTTTCAAAAGTTGCAAAGTTTCAATCAAATCAAATCAAAAGTTTCAAAGTTTCAATCAAATCAATAGTGTTAACTTTTCAAAAGTTTCAATCAAAAATTTTGTTTTTCATTCCATCAAATATTGGCTGTTGGGAAAGCATTTGTTAATTGCTTCGAACTTATATGTCCATAGCCTAGACCCTGTCATAGGCAGTTCATACACATTATCTCAACCAGAATATTCCTTAGCAGCGAGAATGGTGAGACCCTCTCACTTGCTTTAAACATGTTATCAGGGACCAATCCTTGGAGAAGGAAACCCTGCTTGGTAAAGGGAGGGTCAGTGAAAAAGAGGAAGATCTTCAGCAAGGTGGATTGGTACAATAGCTGCAACACTGGGCTCAAACATAGCATCACTTGTGAGGATGGCACAGGACCAGACCGTGTTTTTGTTCTGTTATACATCAGGTCGCTATGAATTAGAGCCTACTCAACAGCACCTAAATTAACATTTCAGTTAATCCCCATACCTGATACAAGCTTCATTTTACAGGTTCATGCAGATGAATTCATTAGTGGTCATAGGGTTGGAGAAGGGCACACCTGGGATTTGTCTTTGGGTTTATACTCTTTGTACCACATGGTGCAGTAGCTCACCATAGATCAGGCTTTGTCTCTGTGATGTTACATGCTGATGTCATGACCATGTCATCTACAGTGCTCTTTATAGGAGCTGTGCACCCATTGTTTACTAAGCTATTGTGATTTTTAATTTTTAGTTCATTGTCTTCCCTAAATTTATCTGTCAACTGTCAATGTATTATAAAGGAAGCAATCAAGACTAAATGGAAAAGAATTGTTTATGCCGACAATTAGAGAATACCCACTTAAAACCAAAATAAGTGGTGGCTGTGGAGACAATTCTACCTCCTGGCCACCCCACACATCAGAGTAGAACTGTGCTCCATAAAGTTTTCCGTGGCTTATTTTTCAGAAGTAGATAGCCAGGTGTTTTTTCTCAGGCCCCTCTGGGTGGACTGAAATCACCGACCTTTTACTTGGAAGTCAAGCATTGAACCACTTGCATCGCTCAGGGACTCCTAGCCCACCTGAAGGACTGGTGAAATTTTAAAGGTTTTCATGTTTGTCATTGCTAGTCTCTGTATTCTTATTTACCTGTGGCCATGATACTTCCCTGTCAGTTTCCCTTTCAGAGTCCAGTACTCAAAGGTTGTGTGTGCTCCTACCTAGTTGACAGAGCATGGCAGTCCTGCTACAGTTACTGCACCATATCAGGAAGGGTATTAATGGCGTTGATTGACATAGAGAATACAGATCACAGAGCCTGGGATCCAGTTCCTAAGCAACTGGCCATATTTTTGCTGCTGGTTATGCAATCTGCTGAATCACGTAGACATGAATGAAAGAGGTTATAGGTGTGCACATGAGAGGTGTATTCATTTTTCATTTTGTTAGACAGGGAAGCTGCAGCTTTACGATTTGGCCTCTGGAAATCTGCTGGAGACGATAGATGCACATGATGGAGCTTTGTGGTCTATGTCCCTCTCCCCAGATCAGGTACCCAAACCACATTTTAAAGATCCAGACTTAGCACTCTGGATGCATTTACCATTTCTTACATCAAGGTTCTATTGCTGTTTAAAACTTTCACTCAGGGTTTCTGTAAATAAAAAAAGATTCTGCTTTTGTGTAATCTTTAGACTTCACATAAGATGCCATGTGATACACTCAGTAATGTAAATAGAATTCATCATGAAATGAATTCTTACTCAGCAGCTGTATCACATCAGATTGCTTACCCTGTATGATTTTTTTCCAGTGGTTTGTGATACTTTAGGCCAACACAAAATAGAGAATAGAATAGATTTTTCTTTTCTTCTCTTAAGTTGAAACAGTTATGACAGTATAAGACTGGTATTTACAGTGGTGCTTATTAAGCATGTTTCATTCTGATACAGACCGAGTACAATTAAGGCTTTTCATTAGTTACTTACCTACTTTAGTCTTTACTGGTATTTGTCACGTAAGGTCTGGAATAACAGTGCCAAATAGCAAATGAAGGGGTTAAGGAGAAGTGACAGTTTTAATTCTTAACACATACCATTAAAATCTTTTCTTTTTAATAAAGAATATATAGATATGCATTTTTATCAGTGCTACCTAAAATAGTTTTTAATTGAAATGTCATTTGATTTCCAGCGTGGCTTTGTGACAGGTAGTGCAGATAAGTCTGTCAAGTTCTGGGACTTTGAATTGGTGAAAGATGAAAACAGTACCCAAAAGAGGTAAGTGCACATCTTTTATTTGCATCTGCTTTTTGGTGAGAAAAAGGGAAGCCACTGAATGGCTTTTTAACATATATATCTCTTAGGACCTTGTTGTGTAAGTTGAACTCAGAAGTTTTACTAGGGTAGTTTGTGTGTACGTGAGAAAACACACACAGCAAGACATACACCTTTTCATCAAGTTCTACTTACACAGTTCAGTGACATTGATTCCATTCTCCAGTGACATTCTATTCCATTCTTACTGTATCCTTTCCCAAAGTTTTCCTGACCAACATAAACTCACTGCCCTCTGAGCTTGTCATCTGACCTTTTGGGTTGTTGTTTTCATCTCTTGTAGATTGTTCTTTAAAAGAGCAGAATGCTCCAGGCAGACATTCTGTACTAATTAAGCTAAACTGTTGTTTGGTTTACTGATGGTTTTAGGGGATAGTTACAATTTAAAGACTACCGCAGAGCAATAGTTTTGGGGGGTCATCAGTAACTCTAGAAGGTCTAGATTTTATTAGAGTTTGAAATTCTGCTCTGCATTTTCCCTGTCTTGATTAGAATTCTTCTATAGGTTAGTCAAAACTGAACTCAGGAATGTTTTTAGAATTGTCTGTTTATAGAGTACGCATTTATTTTTACCTTGGTGCTTTTCTGTGACACTAGACTTTCTGTGAAGCAAACCCGAACCTTGCAACTAGATGAGGATGTCCTGTGTGTCAGTTACTCTCCCAATCAAAAGCTGCTGGCTGTGTCTTTGCTGGACTGTACTGTGAAAATTTTCTATGTTGACACTCTGAAGGTACAGTGATTATGCCTGAGAATATTTTCTTTATGAATGACACTTAGGAATTTGGGTTGAGTCTGGAAGGAGGTAGCCTTGATTTCTCAGCAGTACTACATGTCTAAAAATTTGCTTGTGAATCAAATTATTTTATATGTACAAAGGAAACTCGCATTTTATAAGAATCCTACAGGACAAATTTTGTTTAAAACAAGTTCTGTTTTATATATTGAGCATCTTTGTGACTAGATCTGGTAGTCACCACTAGTTTTAAGAAGACTGATAGTTGTACTAACTGTGATTTCATACATTGGGGTCATTTAGGTTGCTTTTAAAAATCTAGCTTAGTGGTCCCTACAGCTGGGAGTATATACTGGGACCCACAGAGTAGGACTGGGTTGAACCTGGGAATAGTTTTGTCCACCAAGTGCCTTTTCAGCTAAGTGAGCCAGAGCCAGAGGCAGTAGGCTTCCAGGGTCACATTGGCTCCACTCTGTTGCAGTATTCTTAGCAAGTGTAAGTAAGATCTGTATAGTGAATTCAGGTACTCTTTTAGTAAGCTGCCTTCAGTGGTTTTATCTTTGAAAATATATAAAGCAATCCAGAATAGTGTTTAAAGTTCTTTTAGATCCACATGTAATGAATTATGCCTATACCTTATGAGCAATTTTTCTTTTTTTTAATATACAGTTTTTTCTCTCATTGTATGGACACAAACTGCCTGTTCTATGCATGGATATCTCATCTGTAAGTAAAGTTTAGATAGTGTCAGCAACAATGAGTTTTCTAAGGCAGACACTGTCTCAGTTGTTGGCTTGATACCCTTCATGTAGAGTATGTCACTGTTGTATATCTGACTTCTCCAAAAATAGTCATAATATGTATTGTGATCATACCTTAAGTATATATGCTATTCTGATGTTTTCAGAATACTTGTACAGATATCTCATAACTGTTTGGTGGCTTCCTCAAACAATATTTTGTTCTCAAAAGTACCATAATTGGTACAGCACATTGAAAAATGAAAAACAGTCAAAAAGGCATCCACTCTGTTTTAAAGGATAATATTGATGAAGAGGATGGAATTGTGCATTGCGTTATATTTTAAGTATTTGTGATATTTTGCATCGTACATACTTTGTCTTTACTAAATTCACATTTTTGTAAGACTTCAACTTGTGATCCAGAGTGGCAATGTGTGTTTTAAAAACAGTTTGTGTTCTTTGTGAAAGTACCTCATGTTCTAGCTGTCTGTGATTAGTGGCAGTAACAGCAAACTGCAATGTAAAAATATTTCCAGTTTTCTCTTGATGCTGACAACCATTTGAACTAGGCATTGAAATATGAAAATATAAGAGAAACAGTGATGGAAGTATAGGATAATAGGCTAGGTCATAAGCATCTAATAGATTCTGCCCCAGCCTTAATTTCTCCTTTTCTTTTCCTCTCTTCTCTCATTGTTCTTCCCCCTCCAAATCCCAGAGATACTGAGGATTCTTTGTCCTGTCTATTTAACCAGGTAAATAGATAGCCTATATCAAGGTAGATTACCACCCTATAAACCATTGTCCTGCCCTATAGCAATATGAAAATAGTTAAACCACCAAGTTCTTGACTTTCACTTACCAAGCGTTTTAAGTAGCTCTGTAGAGAATGGCAAATAATGAGGTACTCTTGATAGAGAAGTAAAATTATTATCTTTTTAGAATTGATTATAATGTTTTCGGAAGAAATAGGTTAAACGTTCTGGTTAGCTTTTCTTTAACAGTATTCAGGTAATCAGGTAGTTTCAATCCTCTTTGTTGTAGGATGGGGCACTAATAGCAACTGGCTCTGCTGATAGGAATGTGAAAATCTGGGGCTTGGACTTCGGGGACTGCCACAAGTCTCTGTTTGCACATGACGACAGGTAAGTGTAGTCTTTTCAAAGATTTCCGTATAAATCGCTGTAACTAGTATTTGCCTTGGGTAGTGTTCTAGTAATACATTGAAAAGCTGTACAGTGCAAATAGTCTGATACTTGAGAACTGGCTATTTAAAAATTATACGCACAAAACTTGTGTCTGCAGAACTCTTTTTTTACTAACCTGGACTTGAATGACATTGGAATACCTCTGTCACTTTTCAGTGTGATGTACCTACAGTTTGTACCCAAGTCTCACCTGTTCTTCACTGCTGGGAAAGACCGTAAGATTAAACAGTGGGATGCAGACAAATTTGAACACATACAAACTCTGGAGGTAAACTCTAGCTACCTTACATGGTCAATACTTGAAGACTGAGTGTTGATCTCTACTAAGTGTTCTTACTCAGGGTCTTTTATTACTTGAATTTTATTTCTGTATTTCTTTTTCTTTCTCTAGGGTCACCACCAGGAAATATGGTGCTTGGCTGTAAGCCCCAGTGGGGACTATGTTGTATCATCATCCCATGACAAATCCCTGAGACTTTGGGAGAGAACAAGGGAGCCGATTATTCTTGAGGAGGAAAGGGAGATGGTAAGAATGTAGGCTTGGGTACAGATAGGCTAGTGGGTATCAGTCTTTCCTGGCCGAATTTTTCTGTCAGTCGCACATTCATTGCAAGTTCCAGAACCTCCAAGCGATGTGCTTCACCCACTTCAGGAGCAGGCAGAGACACAGGTGTCATTGTAGTTTGAAAGAGGCACGTTCTCACTGCTTCATTTTCACTTCACGTAACAAGCAAGTTTTCTCTTATACTAACGTACATCTGTCTCTTGACAGCAAAGGGAAGCCGAATATGAGGAGAGTGTGGCCAAAGAAGACCAACCAGCAGTAAGTAGATCATTTAACTGTATGTCCTAATTTTATGGGACAACCTTTGTTTAAAAAAAAAGAAAAAAGGTATTGGATACTTGTCATCCTGGCTTTTTAAAAACTCACTGTAGAATAAAAGAAGAAAAAAGAAGCTTGAGGAATTGAACATTCTCTTTTAAACATTTGTGGCAGCACAGTATATTTGTGATAATGCATATAATAAATATTTAACTGCATCAGCAACTTATGGTAGCACTCAGCTAGTTGTAGCTGATAATACAGTTACTGTTGTAGGATAATGCCTGTTCTTTTATAGCTGTAGATTAATTCCTTGACTCTTTAACTGCTGTCAACAATATTATTCAGTGATGTCTTTGTTTCTGGCAGGTTCCAGGGGAGACACAAGGTGAAAACTACTTTACTGGGAAAAAAACTATTGAAACAGTCAAAGCAGTAAGTTGAAATATAATGCAGTGTCACACTTCTTAAGAAAATCCCAATGGAATCCTAGATTTTTAGTGAGTCTCACTCTTTATCAACTATGTTCCTTTTGTGGCAAAAAGGTGGTGAAATTTAAAGATGAATATTGTGACCTCTGTGTTTCTCCGTTATAGCTAAGGACAGAAATAGCCCTGAGTCTGTTTGATCGATTCATGGGTTCTAGAAAGGAAAGCTGAGCTCCTCTTGAAACTAGCACCTTGAAGGTGTTCCTGGAGATACAGTTTCATCTGTATTCATCACACTTAGTCTCCTCCCCATAAAAGAGACAAGGAAAACCAAAGACCTCTTTAAATACTGTTGGACACTGTGGGTGCATCTTTATTAAACTGAGTCAGCCCTACTGCTTTTGAAGATTTCCAGTTGAGTCTTCCAGTTGCAGTGTCCTGGGGTGATGGAGTGTGTTGTGATGATTGCCATCCTTTGTCATCTGTGTAGGCTGAGAGGATCATGGAGGCTATAGAGCTGTATCGAGAAGAAACTGCAAAAATGAAAGAACACAAAGCCATTTGTAAAGCTGCAGGGAAAGAGGTAAGTAGTCCCATTAAATTCATGCTTTGGGGAACAGTTATGAATAGAGACAACTCCTGAGAAGGCAACCTCTATTTCAGAATTTATTAACTCACATTTGGCAATAAGACAGATGTAATGGAATCTCTTGTAATTGAAATGTTAGAAAAAAGGAATAGAAGAACTGTGGACAGAAGGAAACTTGGTTTTAATGAAAAGGTAAGGACAGGTAATTGTAGAGTGAGGTGATTATCTTACTGAGTAGAACACCCCACTGATTTGCTTGGCAAGTTGGGGAGCAAGGGTAACCATTTCGGGTCTTCAGTATTGCCTAGTGTGTTGCCCAAACCTGTCCTTGAATACTATAAAACTTAGGGAGCCTGATAATTCTTTTATACTCTTTCAGTTTTTAGGGTCTCTCATTTTTCAAAATTGCAAAATACTGTTACCACCCTGCCTACGATAAGCACTCTTAAGAGTCTTGTTTTTTAATGATTTGGATTAATGCTTCTTCATAGGTGCCTCGTCCCATCAACCCCATCCTGATGGCTTATGGCAATATCTCAGTGAGTAAAATGTGTAACGGTTTCACCTTGGTTATTCACAGGTTATTTTCAGGGACAAGACAGGAAATGCAGAGAGAGGGATTGTGATTTGGGGGATGTATATGTTGGGAAATATTTTGTTTTTTATAGTCTCTCTTGAAGGATGACATCATCTAGAGTACTTTGTATTTTCAAGAGGACCACTTGAGCATAACTTCCAAATCAATCTTTTTTGGTGATCTGGTATTTATTACTTATACCCAATGTTCAAAGCACTCTAAAGATTTTACTCATCTCAACGAAATTTGAAATAGAAGTTTTGGGATTAAACATTAACATAAACCAGTCAGATACATGAGGGGAGAGAGAAAGAAAATAATGAGAAAATGTATATTAACCCAGCCATCTCTGGTTGCTCATTACTACTTGACTGACTGATGTATCTTATTGTATACATCAATATATCTTCATTATGTACATAGAGAGGAAACTGGACTGATGCACAGATACAAGGTAATGTAGCTGCTGCTGAATGACTGAGCTGGAGTGTGAACCCAAATCTGGCTAACTCTGAAGCCCAGTCTCACGTTGCTATTGTAGAACACTGTTCCTCAAGTGTTTTTTAGAAGATGGAAATGAGAGAGCTTCAGTAGAAACCAAGAATATCACTCATGTGTTTTTCCTTCCTTCATAGCCTTCAGCGTACGTATTAGAGATATTTAAAGGAATCAAGTCAAGGTGAGTCCTGGTACACAACTAATAAATTTGTTAGCTAAAGACATTAATCAAATGCTTTAGAAAGAGTACCAAAGGAGAGGGTAAAAAAAGTTGCTTATAATAGACAGTTTACCTGCTTTACCAATTTAACAGTGTTAGAATCTTGATGAGAAATAATTTCATTATAATATTCTTTTTGAAGTGCTAGAACATGGAGACTTCTAAAGTGTAAAGGACAAATGAAGGGTGGTACTCCTGTACATGCTAGCTGATGAGTAATTTATCATGTTGATCAAAAGTACCATCTGTTTACATTTTTTGTCATGTGTTTCCTTTGGTGTATTTTCTTTACATAACTGAAACTATGTAGTTTCCTGTCCTCTTTTCACATATTTCCTGTGCAGCTACTCATTTTTTTTTGTACTCTTCATAAACACATCATTGAATTAATCCTAACTAATTCCCCTACGTGAGTAATACTGTTGCATGTGTTGCATTCTGTTTTGCTATCGAGGGTGCTTCATTGAAAACCTGTACACGTTATACGTAAGTCTTCATGGAGCAGTATAATAACTGAATTTTTTAAGGTTTAGACTGTTGAATTGCTTCCCAGAGGGCTTCTACTCATCTCTACCAGGATGTTAAATATTCTTTGCCAGTTTGAAAGGCAGAAGATGATATGGCCTTATTTTCATTTTCCTTGATTATTAGTGAAATTAAAAGGTGTTATTTATTGGCCATTTGCATTTTTGTAAATTTTTAGTTACTATTTTTTAAGTAGTTTTTTAGTGGTTTTTGAGAATATGGTGTTGTTCTTAACAATTCTTTGTGTACTTTGTTATGTATTTTTAGAAATAGTTTTTTCTTATTTGTAGTGAAAGGGGCCCTTATGGCACAGTGGTTCAAGTGTTGGGCTGCTAGCTGCTAGTCACTTCATGGGAGAAAGATGTAGCAGTCCACTTGTCTAAAGATTTACAGCCTTGGAGACCCTGTGGGAAAATTCTACTCTGTATTCAGGTAGCAATGAGTTGGAATTGACTCACCAGCAATGGGTTGTATTAGCTTTAGTGATTTATGTTGATTATTTATGAGTTCCATCTACTGAAGGTTATTTTTCATAATAAAAAATAGAATCTAACTATATCACTAACAAGAAATGAATGCCACCTGTGTGAGAAAAATGCTGAAGCTTTACTAGAGAGAGAAATACAAAAGAAACTTTAGATTAATGGAGACATAACACATTCCTAAATGGGAAGACTGTTGTAAATATTTAATTTTTCTTAAACTAATTTATGGGTTTGTAATTTCAATTGGAATTGGTGAAATAATACTAGAATAGTTCTAAAAAGTAAAGAAGTCCAGATCTGGCATTAAAGGAGGAAATTATTCTAGATTAAAAAGCTACAAGATTGGTAGTAATTACAACAGCTCTGAAACAGACTGTGTTATGTATGTGGTCTCTATATAAAGGTAGAAGAGTAGATAGAGACAAAATGGAATGTTCAGACAACAGACCACAGAAATTGGTTATTTGGAGGAAAAAAAAAGATTTTCCTGCTGTGCTGTGTACCAAAAAACATTCTAAATAGATTTAGAAATTAAATACTTTTAAAAAATCTAATATAGGTGAGTATTTAATTTGTCTCTGAATAGACAAGGTCTTGTCAACTCTAAACATGGTAGAAAAAATAGTAAAGAGAAAAATTTGAAAGTTGACTGTGCTGTGTGGTATTTTTGGTATTAATGTTCTTTCCTCCCACAGTGAGCTGGAAGAATCTCTGCTTGTACTGCCTTTCTCTTATGTCCCAGATGTTCTGAAGCTCTTCAATGAATTCATCCAGCAGGGCTCTGACATTGAACTTCTGTGTAGGTGCCTCTTCTTTCTCCTCAGGTAACATTCTTTTCCAGAGACACTATTTGTACTCAGCATAACTGATTCCCATTGTAAATTAATTGAGGTTTCTGCTGAAGCTTTGAGATCGAGAAATCTTATGATTCAGTGTTAGAGACTGGTTCACAAAATCTCAGTGCTGCCTGACTTAAGTTGTTTCTTACCTTTCGGAATCAGGCTTCCCTTAAAACAAAGATAGTGATAACTCACTTCTTTGATTAATATGAGGTAATATAGGAATGCTTAATCATGGACCTCAAGGTCACAGTCTAACAGAGTAGCTCTGGTTCTGGTCAGTTTGCTGAAAGTTTCTTGAGTGATCAAATTACTTAAATTGTCATTTCTTTAAAACTATTTAAGCAAAATTGTTTTTGTTTCATTTCCATCACAGCATTTTAAGATGTGCTCATTCATTCCTCCAGGTGTGTGCAGGGGCAAATTGAAAAGTAAGGGAATATGTAGAAGAAAATGAAGGAACATAAAGAGAATGCATCACGAGATGATATTCTTAAGTGTGAAAGATTCTTGTTAATATGTAACTGAGAGGGCTATGTTTGCAAACAGTTAAGAATATACTCTTTTCATCTCCCATTTTTTTGCCCTTCTGTCTCAAGCCCTTATAGCAGGGAACAGGAACTGAACATCCCTTAAAATGTTAGGAAGACCAAATAAGAACCAGTCAGCCAATACTACATAGTTAAAAGGAACAGGTATATTTGATGATTTAATACACACTGAATTGATGAAGTTGGCTTGTTTTGGTGATTCTCAACCCTCTATTTGAAAAAGAGTGATATGTTTATATTATTTTGTTGCAGTATTTGTAGTTTGAGCAAGGTGTCAGAACAAACATAATCAATGATATTCTGTAATTTCTTAATGCCATGGTGTATGTACTGTTGCATAGAAGTCACTGATTCTTGAAGAAACACCAAGAATACTTCTAGCATATTATAGAGTTATAGATGGGTTGTTGGTATCAGGTGCCACAGAGTTGTTTACAACTCATAGGGACCTTGTATACAGCAGAACAAGACAACTGCCTGGTCCTATGCCATTCTCACCATTTCTGACATGCTTGAGCCCACTGTTGCAGCCAGTTTATCAGTTTGTCTCATGAGTGTCTTCCTCTTTTTCACTGACCCTGTACTTTATTAAGCATGATGTCTTTCTCAAGAGAGTGATCCCTCCTGATAACATGTCCAAAGTATGTGTGATGAAGTCCTGCCATCCTTGTGTCTAATGAGCATTCTGGCTGTACTTTCAAGACAAAATTTGTTCCTCCTTTCGGCATTCCACAGTATATTCATTATCCTGTGCCAGTACAGTAATTCAAAGGCATCATTTCTTTATGTCTTCCTTATTCATTGTCTGTTTTTTGCATGCATGTAAGTTGATTGAAAGTAGCATGGCTTGAGTTAGGCTCACCTTAGTCTTTATGGTGACATCTTTGCATTTTTATACTTTAAATTGATGGGTACTACCTGACGGATATGACAGGTCACAGTTGAGAGAGAACATGGAGATTAAAGGAGCATGAGTTTGTCAAGTGCACCGTGGAATTCTGGGTCAGAATATAACTCTGTTGTGGCTTCATTAGAAATATTAATGTATGTTTGTTGAGTTAGCATTGCTCAGAAGGCTGATTTCTCTCTCTGAGCTTTTCTGTGAAAGAGCATTATCAGAACCTGTGGCTGGCTGGCAAATCGCCAGGACAAGGGCTTTGCAAATGAGCTGAGCATATCACAGAGTTTATTAAAACTGTCAACAGATAGAACTACTAGAAACATTTTTACACCCGTATTTTGTTTGTTTCATTATTGTTTGTAAGGATGCTCTTGCTATTTTCAGAAGAATCAAATCCCTCGTTACAACATGACTCTTTTTTATTTTTCTATAGAATTCACTTTGGGCAGATCACTAGCAATGAAATGCTTGTGCCAGTGATAGAAAAATTAAAGGAAACAACTGTTTCAAAAGTCAGTGCAGTCCGGGTAAGTATCTTTGTTGAGGTGTAACAATGAGAGAAAAATAAATGTGACTTGGTAGCACAGAATGCCTTGCCTTGCTGTTGGCAATATTGCATAGACTTACAAGGGTATTTGAGGTTTCTGCTGAAACTGGTAAGAATAGGAAAACATTTTAGGAGTGAAGGTGAATAATAACCCAGGCAGCATCAGCCCACTGCCCAGGCATGCTACTATATTGAACTGAAATGGGAGAAAGTTCATTTTATGTTTTTTGTATTCTGCTCTAGGATGTTATTGGCTTCAATATGGCTGGTCTTGATTATCTCAAGAGGGAATGCGAGGCAAAAAGTGAAGTTATGTTCTTTGCTGATGCCACAAGCAACTTGGAAGAGAAAAAGAGGAAGAGGAAAAAGCGAGAAAAGCTAATTTTAGCATTTACTTAAAAGTGAAATGTAGTACCTCTTTCTACTCTGTTCTTAAAAGGACTTCTGTCTACACTTAGCAGCAGTAGCTTTGGCATGAAAGTGCCACGGTGCAGAAGATACCAGGAAGTGGTTCCCAGCTTTGTCTGAAGGAATTCAAACACCAGACTATGGGCTCCAATTTGGGAGCTTCAAAAGTCTTTCTGTATTCTTCAAGTCCTGCAGAGAAGTTGTTCCCTTTATGTTTCTAGCAGGAAGTAGGGACTTCCAAAATTAGATACTTATTTCACTAGAGTTGAAATTAACATTTCAGTATTTTTCATTTCTTTTATAGTAGATGATTTATTAAATGGCTTGTTACTTCTTTGTATTCATTAGGTTTTATCTCCTGTTGAGACAGATATGTAATTGATTACCCTTTGCCTATATATGTAGTCATAGACTTCTAGAGCTTAAAGGCTGTAAAAACTAGCTAGGAGAGCCGTCCTAAACATAACCTTTTGCAGTTGTTTATATCTCTCTATATAAAAAAGATTATAATTGCTAATTTTTAATTAATGAAAGTTGTTTCTAATTAAAGAGTAGTTAAACTGAGATGTCTTTCTGGACTTCTGGGTAATATATATATGTGTGTGTGTGTATATATATACATATATATATATATGTCTGCTGGGGATTTGAGGAGGTGGCAATGGTCCAGGAAAAGAGATTGACACAGATGCCTTTGATCCTAGGCATTTCTTTGTGGAAAGTTTTTGAATTTCTAATTCAGTCTTGTTAGAGGTCTAATAGCGTTTTCTCTAGCTTCTTAAGTCAGTTTTGGTGTTTTGTGTCTTTCTGTGTACTTGTCTGTGTCATCTAAGTAACTAGGTTGTAGGTGCTACTATTTTCTTTCTGGGCCCAGAGTTTTGTGGCTTGGCTGCATGTGTCCCAAACCATGCAGCATATTACAGTCACTGATGTGAGATAAGGGATATACAAAAAGAAAAAGCAAAATTCTTTGCCATCGGGTCAATTCTGAATAGGAGCAATCCTGTAGGACAATAGAACAGCCCCATAGGTTTTCCCAAGAGAGTGGGTAGATTCCAACTGCCACCCTTTCGGTTTGCAGCTGAATTCTTAACCACTGTGCCACCAGGGCTCCAACTACCAGGTAGAATGAGAGTAAAGAGAATTTGCACATAGATTTCCTGAAGGCTCAACTATGAAAAGGTAAGAGAAGAGATTATAAAATATATTCTAGGCGTTTTCTAGTCTGAGCAATCAACTTTTAGGTGACTGTTGCTACCACTAGAAAGAGGAATTACTTAATTCTCAGTTATGACTCAATTGCTGATGAAAGCAGAGGCTGAATGCATATCCTCTTTGTGCTGCTTGGAGCTGTTCATAAAAACCTAAAAAATTAAAAGTATTTCCCATAAATATTTTTATTGGTTTCCAGACCAAAACAACTTCTGGCAGGTCACTTTAAACATATATGGCATCAATAGTTGGCCTTATGTTTCAAGATTGCTGCTTTCTAGCAGCTTTTTTGCCATTTAAGAGTCATTAGAAGGTTTGAGGTTACAGCTGAAAGTATTAACAGCAGTCAGAGCGAAGGGGAACTTAGGACATGTGAAATAATGTATACAGTTAGTAGCTGAGCTGCCTACATCTTTTGGTCACAATACATGATGAAACTCCTTAGTCCTAAAGGTTTGAGGTTAACAGGTGAGGGGAAAAAATGCATTTTAAAGCAGGCAGGCTTCTAGCCATTAAGTCAGCACTTACTGGCTTAGCCAGCCATTGGCTATGTACGAGCCAGAGTACAGAAGCCATTTAGTGAATACAGCAAGTTGCCTGTAACTCTTGAAGTGTTAGAGTAAGTTACTTATAGAAACCTGTCATGCAGCAGAGAAAAACCTCATAAATGGTTTAAGAGTATTACAAATAAGTGTATTTAAACAAATGTAGAACATAGATTTAAAGAAAATAAATCCAATAATTTGGAGATTCTGTAGCTGAGAGTTAGGTGCTTGGTGTATTTGGTAGTCATTGGTTTCTCAGTGATATCCCATGAGAAATGCAGCAAATCTCTAGGAAAGAATTAAGGACAGAGCTCAAGAAAGCAGTGGTGTCAGTCCTTGGGCCCAGGACTGTATCTTGGCCTGTACTCATCTGTCAGCTGTAACTGATAGCTAGCCCAGTGCAGCCACCATTCAGTTAAGGTCTCATCTGGGAAGGAGGGAGAAGGCAGGGCTTGTAGAAAAAGCTACTTGGGCTACATAGACCATCTGTAAGCCACTCCCTTTCCTCACAATTTAAGATCTTGAGTTTTGAAGACAAGTTTCTTGAAGTCAGCAGTGCCCTTGTATTGAAGTACTTTCACATTTTTTCTGATGTCACTTTAGCATCCAGTTGGCTAAGTATTTAGTATGCTAATTGCCCTTGAGTGTGGGCTACAACTTAGTGACTGGCTTCTGATAAATAGAATACAGGTAGTCTCTGGCTTACAGTGGGTTCTGTTCCAAAGACTGTCGTAAATGGGTTCTGATGTAAGTAAAATACCTGTTCTTTTTTTTTCCTAAATTTTAAATTATTACTGCCTTTGATGATCAGTGTCTTTATAAATTCAATTTTGTAGGTTGGAATCATTACATACAAACTTACAGGTGTATTTTAACATTGTAAATTGTATAGATGATACAGTTTTAATTGTCTTACTGTTTTGAAGTACATTTGATATCATCATGTGTAGAAAAGAACTTCAGGTAAAGGGCAGCCACAGCACCTTCCAAATGGGGCCTAAAGTAATCAGTTATAGCCCGATATCTTTCACCATTGACAGACACAGCCTGTCCTTCTTCATCTTGGAAAAAACAAGGGCCAGTGATTCTGCCAGATCAAAGTCTGCACCAAACAGTAACTTTTCGGGAATAAGTGAATGTTCTTGAATCTGCATTGCATTCTTATCTCTCCAAATGCACAAGTTTTGTTTGTTAACAAAACCATTCATCACAAGATGGGCCTTGTCCCTGAAGATGATTTTTCAGCCCCAAATAGGATCAACTTAACTTGTTCCAGAGCCTACTCAGGAAATGTAGAGCATACTCTATGGTCATTAGACTTCTGTTCTTGAATTAAAACAATTTTGTAAGGGTAAAGCTTCAAGTCTGGTTGCAAAATCTGCCAAACTGTGGTTGACGAAGGCCTGGTTCTTGTGTTCAGCAAGAAATTGATAGGGATGGATTCTCATGTACATTCTGACAAACAGTGATGAGGTTTACATTAGAACAGCTGGTTCGTTGACACATAGGAGGTATTGTCTGGCAACAGACCCAGTTGTCTCAGAATTTTTCATTAAGCATCAAATTGTTCTCTGGTGGGACAGTTATGTGCATCATAAATTTCATGTAAAGCACAGAATATTTGCTGCATAGAATATCTGGTGAACAGGAACACCAATTTTGATAATAAATTTTAATTTCTATGTGTTATGGAATCATGTAACTTTTCATGGTTGTTTGTCAAAGTTGATTGTTAGGTGCCATCGGGTCGGAAGACTCATAGTGACCCTATGAGCAACAGAACGAAACACTGTCCAGGCTTGCACCGTATCCGCAATCGTTTTTATGCTTAAGGCCATTATTGTGGCCACTCTGTCAATCCACCTCATCGAGGATCTTCTTGTTTTTTGCTGACCTTTCACTCTACCAAGCATGATGCCCTTCTTCAGGGACTGATCTTTCCTGAAAACATGTCCAAAATATGTAAGACGCAGTCTTGTCTTTGCTTCCAAGGAACACTGTGGTTGTACTTCTTCCAGAACAGATCTGTTGGATCTTTTGGTGGTCCATGATGCATTCAGTAAAATGAAATCCTTGACAACTTCAATCCTTTCTCCATTTACAAGATTAATTAAAAAACTATTATAACTACTATAACTTCACAAATGTTGCCACCATGAGCTGTGAAGAATAGGACATCCTTACTGGAAAACCCTGTAGTAAAATGTATGCCTGCCACCCCCAAAATCCAAAAAACAGATGGTCATTAGTGCAGTTAGTTGTAACTTGAGTACATTGTAAATTGGGGACGGCCTGTGTATAACAAAAATTGTGGGATGTCACTTCCCAGGATTTAGTTAGATAAGTTTGAGACCTCTGCATTGTTCATACTCTGTGGCCTTGCTTGTTTACTGTGAGGAAGCAAGCCACCATGCCGTGCTATAACCCATGGAGAAGCTTATGTGTTAGTGAACTGAGAGTGGCTTCCAGGTGACAGCCAGCAAGGCACTTAGGGCCCTCAAAAAGCCTGAAAAATCCTGCCAGAAACACTTGAATGAGCCTGGAAGCAGATGCACCCTTGGTTGAGCCAGAAGACCTAGCTGACCTATGCCTGCATTCTTGATTCATACAACCTGAAATTACAGTTTTTGGTTGGTTTCAGGCACCAAGTTTTGGCGTAATTTGTTACACAGCAACAGACAGCCAGTGACCTAATCTGGTTGTTTTTTCATCTATAAAATGGGTATAATAATGCCTGCTTCCATAGAGAAGCCCTGATGGTCCAGTGGTTTACAGCTTAACTACTAATCAAAAGATCAGCAGTTCAAACTGACCAGTCATTCCTTGTAAACCCAATGGGGCAGTGTCGCTTTGTCTGAGAGAGTCACTGTCAACTGGAATTGACTTGACAGCAGTGGCTTTGGCCTTTTTTTTTTTTGTGGTGGTTACCCTCATGGAGAAGATGAAATATGTTACTGCTATTATTGTAAAAGACAAAAAATAGGATGATTCTAATACACACATATAGAAAATGGGGTGGAAATAGGCTATAATGTCCATTTTTTATCTCTGATATTACAAAGAATTATGCTAAATATGAATGAAAGAAGTACAATAAGCTTTTTAGTCTTGTTAATTATGATACTATGTACAAAAAGGGCAACGTTGTGGAAGATGTTTCTTTTAGTAAGTAGAGTCATGAAACTGCTTTCAATAGATTGGGCCAACAAAATTTAGGAATCTTTATTTGAAGGCAGTTCCATTTTCATAATTGCCCAGCCAGAGAAACAAACTTTCCCACTTTGCAATTTTGGATAGTTTGTGAAACCCATGAATGAGAATGGAGTTAGGCCATATCTGAGTTCAGATGTTTCCAAAGTGTAGTCTGGGAACCCCCAAGACCTTTTCAGGGATCTGCAAGGTCAAAAGCATTTTTCAAAACAATATTAAGACATTATTTTCCTTTTTCTCATGAATGCACATTAGGGTTTTGCAGAGGCTGCATAATGTATCATACAACAGGTTGACTATAAAGCAGGTGTGAGAATCCAGTTATGTACTATTGAACCAGGCATTAAGGAGAAAAGGCAAAACAGTATCACTATTCACATTAAATTTTTGTTCTGGAAAAGTTTAGATGTTAATATATATTGGATTTTTTAAAATAAAATTTAAAGATTTCGCAGTTTAAATTCTGTAATGGTACGTACAGCCTCACACAAAAGCTCTTTGGGGTTCTCAGTACTTTTAAAAAATGTAAAAAGAGTCTTCAGTGTAAAACATTTGAGAACTTTTGGCTTCATTGTAAACTCTGAAGTCAGAATGGGCATTCTAGTGTTTGTGCTTCTGGTTTTTAGAGAGTAAGATCAGCTTGTATTTGCATGACAAAGATAATGCTTAAAAGAATAAATTTTAAAATAGGTAAAGGTTAGATTTTTCTGCCATTAAGATTCTCTGAGCTCATTTTTCTATGAAATGGAAAAAAATATGTATTTCATAGGTAATGTGAAGATTAGATAAACGTATAGAAAGAGCTGTTGTAGTTAATGAAAACAGGTATTTCCATTCACCCTGTTCAGAGTGTCTCACTTGTTTCTGGCTGTTAGAACATGAGAACAAATCTGAGGTCTTCTGTCTGAGTGGTTGACATTCAAATTCCAGTTCGTTACTTACAGGGCCTAATGTGGAGAAACTTCACGAGATACAAAGATGCCAAGTTTAGGGGAAGAAATTGTAGAAATCTTCTGGACCATGGGATTTTCTTTTCCTTGAGGCATATCTTTTAGTCTTTCATCATAATTGCTGCTTGTTAAAACTGGTAAAAAGTACTTGTTAAGGAAAGTGGTTTTCATGACTAAATGATTTATACATACCCAAATAATATTTTAGAATCATAAAATCTATCCACTAGTATCATTAAGCTCAATTATAGTTACTCTTTAGTCTAGTGCAGATTCTACTGATTCAGGCTTAGGGGTGCGAAGATGGACACTGATCGTTTAGGATTTCTTTTGACCCCTACCCCCTTAGTGTATGTTTCTTTGCCAGCTGACTGGTCCTTCTATAGCAGCCATCACCGCAGCTGGGTCCCAAGCCACATCAACATACAGATTTTGTGTGTGTGTGTGTTTTTTTTTTCCAGAAAAGGAGTAGATCTTGGGAAGTAGACAAAAGATCTCATGAAACTTGTTCCCATCTATCTGTGCCTAACAGATTAGTCTATAAACAAGGTAATAAAAAATTAAACCCAAACCCACTGCCATTGAATTCATTCTGACTCATAGTAGCCCTATAGGACAGAGTAGGACTGCCCCATAGAGTTTCCAAGGAGCACCTGGTGGATTTGAACTGCTGACCTGTTGGTTAGCTGACATAGCATGTAACCACCAGGGTTTCCGCAAATTTTTAACTAAAAATGATTGCAGTGATCAGCAGTGGGGATTCAGGTACTCTCTATCAGTCTCTGATAAACTGTGAAAGAGTAAATTTGCAGAGGCTAAATGGCACTTTGGCTAATTTCACTGTGTCACATTGGAAGAGGAAACCCTGGTGGCATAGTAGTGCTATGTCTGCTAACCAAAAAGTTGGCAGCTTGAATCCACCAGGTGTACCCCTTGGAAACTATGGAGCAGTTCTACTCTGCCCTTTAGGATTGCTATGAGTTGGAATCGACTTGAAGACACTGGGTTTCTGGACTCTGGAAGAACCCTGCCCTCGTTACTGTTAAAAATACCCAAACCCATAGTGACCCTATAGGATAAGAGTAGAACTGCCCCATAGGGTTTCCACAGAGTGCTTGGTGGATTTTAACGTCCAACCATTTGGTTAGGAGATGCAACACTTAACCACTATGCCACCAGGGTTTCCTCATTACTGTAAGGGGAGCACCCTATTTTAAGTTGCAGTCCTCTCTATAACTCTGACTCGACGGCACTTGGCGTGGCTATAACTTTCTATACCCCTTTTTTGAAAATTCTTTCCCCATTCTACTTAACCATCATCATAGTTCATATTTATACATATTTTGTTTATTGTTATACCCCGCAAGTATAAACTAATAGGACAGAGATTTTTGTACTTTTGTATCCTCAGTGCCTAGAACAGTGCCTAGAGTATATTAAATTAGAGGCAGTCATTAACTTTGAAAGAATAAATGAACAAATGACTTGAGCTCCATTTCGATTGAAATCACAATCATCTGATACACATTCTCCTACCTTTCTCAGTCTAGAATGTCCTGGATCTGTCCTGATCATACCTAAACTAACTTTTCTACTGTTGTTGATTATTCCCTCTTCTGGAAAGTTCTGTTTGCATTACTTCCTTTCATTTATATTTTAAATGCCTGCCTTCTGACCCATTTTGCTAAGCCTACAAATATACTTAAATCCACAGCAAACTGAAAACCCTCCTTTTATTGCCAACTTGAGGTACTGTATTCTCTTGCTCTTTAATAATGTTTTATGAAAGACTAACCAAGCTTGATACTTCCTACTTTCTCAACACATAATCATTCTTTGTCCTTTGGAATAGTTTTGTTCCAAGTAAACCTAACAGTCTTACTTGAATTGGAGTTTCCTTGACACCTCTATAACATCTGTTAAATGTACCCATCCTTTGCTTGAAATTCTCTCTATAGCTTATGGGTTACTAAGTGGTTTTCTAACTTTCTGTCTCCAGTGGCTTCTTTTCATCCTGCTTCTTAAAACAAATCCCCAATTTTTGCTCCTTTCCCATATCTTTAACCATTACTTCTGTATAGATGATGCTTAAAATTATTTTTCTCCAGTACTGACTTCTCATTTGAGCTCTAGCCCTGCATATCTGCGGTCTTAGTCTGCATTCTCTAAAGAAGCAAAGCCAGTGAAGTGTATGTATATACACATGTGACTGTAGAGGCTGGCTAGTCTCATGTCCATGGGTCAGGCATCCGGCTAGAGCCTTCCCCTGACTCGTGATCTGTAGGAGCTGATGAACCCAAGATTGGCAGGACACTGGCTCACAGGGTACACAGACTGATGAATCCATGATCAGCAGTAAGGTGGCAGGCTGCTGGCTAACAGGTGCAAAGGTTGATAAATCCCCAGATTGGCAGGCACTATGACAGGCAATTGGCTTGAGTATCAAAATGTGGTAATAATGAGCCAGGTACAGGATCCACAGCAAGTGAGCAGTCTTTGACAGAATGTCCATATATATATGTATTGGAGACAGGCCATGTCCCCAAGGAAACTTCGTTTACCATTATTGATGGACCACATTGGATCATATTATGGAAGATGCCTACATAATTACACAACTGCCAAACTACTAAGAATAATGGCCCAGCCAAGTGGACTCACACAGCATTAATCATCACATGTGTGTTTCTTTAACTGAGCTTAAAATCTTGGAGTTGCACTGTGTTGTACCTCCTTCTATCAATAGGCTCTACTACAGATTTTACATTTTTAGTTCCAGATGTCTTTCTTCTATGTCCCTTTCCCCTGTCTACTGTTGTCACCGTAGAGTTTTTCTAATACTTATTACATTTAAATAGAATGTTTCTTTACATCTCCAGTTGTTCTTTTCCTTCAGTATATCCTGAAAAATAACACAAGTTCATTCTCATAAAGATATACTGATCATATCACCCAGTGGATCAGAGATTTTCAGTGATTTACTTAAAGAATAAGCCAAGAATTGAAGCATTTCCACAACTTGATTCCAACCTATCTCCTCATTATTTCCTAGTAATACCTAGGCTCTTAGCAAATTGAAGCTACTGCCAATCCTCTCATACCCAGAACTCTCCTATTGCCATAGTTTTATTAATTCTTCTCTGAAAGTCTCCTTTCATTGAAAGTTTTTGAATTCCTTATGACCCAGCTCAAATATCAAACATATATGCATATACATACGTATGTGTTTAGTTATCTAGTGCTGTTATAACAGAAATACCACAAATGGGTGGTTTTAACAAGTGGAAAGTAATTTTCTTACAATTTAGGAAGCTGGAAATCTGAATTCAGAGGGCCAGCTCTAGGGAAAGGCTTTCTCTGTTGTTTTTGGGGGAATGTTATTGTCTGCTGAGCCTCTCCTGGGAGATCTTCATGTGGCTTGGCATCTCTTTCCTCATCTGTTTCCTTGTTTAATCTCTTTTATATCTGAAAAGAGACTGACTGAAGATATACCCTATACTAATCCTGCCTCATTAACATACCCCAAACAATTCATTTCCAAGTGGAATTATAACCACAGGCATACAGCTTAGGATTTACAACACATTTCTAGGGGACATCCATAACAATATGTATTGTGTATGTGCATATGTACACACATATGTATACACACACACACAGTTGTTAGATGTTGAGTTGATGCCCAACTCGTGGGAACCCCCCACACAATAGGATTAGATCATGTATCTGTAACAAAGCCATATACGATTCATGTTATTGGAGAAGTACATAGTGGTATATATAAATCAAGTGTAGAGCCTTCTGTATAGCTAGAATGCACAAGTACCGAATGAAGAAATGCATATGGAATTTAGTGAATAGCCAATCTTTATAACAAGATATCATTTACTAAGTAAGACTGCAAGGATTTTGTGTGTGTGTGATTTGCTTTTGAATTTTCATTTTCATTGCCTAATATACAGTAGACAGCTAATGTTGGTTTTTATTCCATTTGCAGTGATTGTGCATGCACTGTCAGGCATTTTGCTAAGTACTTGCAAAGATGAAGACACAGTCTTTGCCTAAGACATTTAATTTAAAGACAGAATTAAGAGGATGAGAAAACAGTGTTTTGACTCTCCATGTTTTCCTGGTACAAATATAATACCTGCCCTGTTTATGATGACTCAGATTGAACTTTAAAGGATATTTGCTTGCACAGGTAAGAAGAGAACATCATGCTCAGTCATAATCTCAATATTGTGAGAGATGTGTGCTGATCCCTTGGCACCCTCCTCTCCAATAGCCATGGCAAATAACTCCACTTTTAGTTCTACCTGCAAACCAGCTGCAACCTACAAGACATAAGACACAAAGCTTGTCAAGTTGTGTGTGTGTGTGTTTGTAGGAGCAGGGCATAGTGACACAGGCCCAAATTTGTTCTGTTTTTGAAAGCTCTGACGTACCACAGTCCAAATCCTGGCATACCAGAGTTTTCCCATAATTAAAATAAAGTGTTCTTCAGTGAAAACTGGTCCTCTTGGGATTTTTTTGTAACAAATGGTAGTTGACATGATGATAGAGGTGGGTTTTTCCTTAAGCCAATTTTTTTTTTTCTAATAATAGAACATTTAAGAGTAGCAGTGGTTGAACAAATTGAACAGATACATGCATACCAATGTTTATAGCAGCACTGTCCCACAACAGCAGAAAGATGGAATCAACTTGGATGCTCATCAGTAGATGAATGGATAAACAAACTGTGGTCTATTCACACAATGGAATGCTATGTAATGATGAAGAACAGCGATGATCTTAAACACAACATGGAGGAATCTGGGAGACATTGTGCTGCCTGACATTAGTTCATTGCAAAAGAACAAGTATTGTATGAGAGACCACACACAGTAGAAGTCAGCACAGTTGTACTAAGTCAAAAGCTAGGAAGATTCCTAAATATAACCAAATGCTTCGAAGGACAGAGTAGCAGGGGGAGGGGTCTAGGTTTCAGGGTACATCTAGGTCAATTGTCATAACTAAGTTTTTAAAGAAAATGTTCTGCATCCCACTTTGTGAGTGGCATCTGGGTCTTAATAGATAGCAAGAGGCCATTTAAGAAGCATCAATTGGTCCCAACCTGGAGCAGTGGAGAATGAAGGTCATCAAAGACATAAGGAAAGTAAGAGCACAAGAGACAGAAAGGACCACATAATCCAGAGATCACATCAGCATGAGACCAAAAGAACATGATGGCTACCACCTATGTCTGACTTGACAGAGAACACAACAGAGTCCCTGGTGGAGCAGGAGAAAAATGGGGTACAGAATTCAAACTCTATTAAAAGGAGAAGACCTGACGGTCCAAGAGATTGGAGGGTCCCCAAGACATGGCCCATGGACTCTGTTAGCCCAGAGCTAAAACCATTCCTGAAGCCAACTCTTCAGACACAGATTGGACTGGGCTAGAAGACACGAAACAATACTGGCGAAGAGTGTACTTCTTGGCTTAAGTAGATATAGGAGACCAACTGGGCAGCTCCTGTCCATAGGTGATATGAGAGATCGGATGGGGACAGGAGCCGGTTAAATGGATATGGTAATTACAGGATGGAAAGGAGGAGTGTGCTGTCACAGTGTAGGCAGAGCAGCTAGGTATACACAGCAATGTGTGTTTAAGTTCTTGCCATGAGTCAGATTCGACTTGACGGCACTTGGCTTGGCATGACAAATTGACGTAGACTATATTGCAAACTTTCACTTAAAGTACAATAAAATATTTTTAAATAAAATGATAAGCAGTGGTAATGGAACACTACCAATAAGATGACATGGAGAAACAAATGTATTAAGGAGTTCTCCCAAGTACTGAGAAAGAAAAATAGAATCTCTACTACTATCTTTCAAATAGCATATCCAAAGTACAGTTGACAGGGAACACTTGGTTGTCATACTTCCCTTTCCCCTGTATTTCTCCTGAACTGCAGACTCGAATAACCAGATATCCTCTCATCCTCTCCACATGGCTGTGGAACAATATTTCCAATGTTTTTTAACACAGAACTTTCATTCCCTCTCACCCACACACCTTGATTCCTCCTCGGGCCTGCCTTACATGTCTCCCCCCAATTTAACCTACTGTTCACACAACTGTTCAATCAAAAATCATAGGAATGAAGCATCTCTGATTTTACTGTTACCTTTAAGCTTCCTCTCCCCTGACCCAATGTATTAGCACATGTTTCCTGTTTAACTTTCAAAATATATCTACCATCTCCAATGTTGTTGTAGTCCAGGCCATCATCTTCTCCCACTAGAAACCAGAAACCAAATTACGGTTGTCAAGTTGATTCTGACTCATAATGATCTTGTGTAGGACAGAGTAGAACTGCCCCCACAGAGTTTCCAAGGATCGCATAGTAGATTTGAATTGCTGACTTAGGCACAATAGAAAGAAACCCTGCTGGATCCTGCACCTTGCCCACATTTTTTTATGCTTAAACCTATTAACATAACTGCCTCTAATCCTGCCTAATTAACATCATAGAGGCAGGATTTACAACTCATAGGAAAATCACATCAGATGACAAAATGGTGTACAATCACACAATACTGGGAATGTGGCCCAGCCAAATTGATACACATTTTGGGGGGACATAATTCAATCCGTAACAGAAATAATGTTAGGAAGCTTCCTAAAAGATCTGATTCCGGATGAATATTGCAGTGCTTTTAAAATATGTCCACAATTTTTTGTACCGCTCCTTTCAAGAAGTGAAACTTAATATTTCTTTCCTTGAGAATGAGCTAAACTTAGTGACTTGTTTCTAACAGAAAGAAAATGCTGAAATAATGATGAATATATTTTAGAAGCCATAAAATTCAGGTGGCTTCCTCTTTGTTCTCTCCCTCTTCTTGTATCACTTGCTTTAAGGGAAGTCAATTGTCAGTCTCATGAGGAAGTGGAAGTAATACTGTGGAGAGGCCCATACAGTAAGGAACCCAGGCTTGCTTCATAATCAATCAGCACTTGAGGCCTTCTGCCAAAGCTATGGGAGTGAGGCATCTTGGATGTGGATACACCAAGTCTTCAGCTGACTACAGACCACACTGATGACTACAAGGATATGAGAGGGTGTGAGCCAGACCCATTCAGATAAACCACTCCCAAACTCATGCCTCACAGAAACAGGCAATAGATATTTCTGGTTAAAAGCTACTAAGCTCTAGTAAAATCTGTCGCTCCCTAATAGATAACTAGTACAGATTTTAGTACCTGGTAAACAGTGTGCCTCAAAAAAAAAACCTAAAATGGAACTTGGCAATGGGTGGAAACTGCAAGGACTCTGAGGAGGATGTTACTGAAAAGTTTAGGATCCTTAAAGAAACTTCACAGAAGCATGGTGACTTTTGAGGAGGGCTCTTATTGAGAAACTCACTGGAGAAAATTATTTTGAAAACTAATAGAAACAGGATCTTTATTGTACAGCAGCAGACACTTAGCAAAAGTTTACGTGCAGTAATGTGGAAAGAATAAAATATGTATAATGAATGAGGTGATCCAGCTAAATATATTTCTAAGCATAATGATGAAGATGCATCCCAGTTTCTTCTTACAGCCTACATTAAAATGTAAGAAGAGAAACTTAAGCTGCAGTCAGGTATGTTAAACAAAAAGGAGCCAAGACTTGCTGGTTTTGAAAATTCCCAATTGCTCCAGACGCCAATTAATGTTAAAATTAACAAATGTCTTCCGGGCAAAGGTTAAACCCAGGGCACTTCCAGAAAAACAGGGTCTAAATATAAATCTGTGGTTGTGGTAATAAAATCCAATGTTAAGATGTCAGACAGACTGAAGATTTTGTCTCACACAACTGTCCAAACAATAAGTTTCTAAGAAGCTTAAGGATGATGTCCTTTATCAGTCTCAGCAGAAGCCCAAACTAAACTTGTTGGTGTGGCCTTTGTCCAGTGGAGCAAACCTCAATAAGATTTATAGGAAAACCACATACACACAAATTTTTTTTAAAGAATTATGTTGGCAGAAATACCACCAGCTTGTATTGAAGGGAACCACAATAATATAAAATGAAAAAAGGCCTTAGACCCTAAATTTCACTGGCAGGGAGTAGGCTACAAAAACTGCAGCTGAAAACATGGACGAGCTTTCAGAGGAAAGGAAGAGTTCCTCAAATGGTAGAAGAAAGAACTTAAGGGAAAAGCCAAGAGCCATTGAGAATTACCTCATAGACCAGTTGAGAAAACCCAAAACCCACTGCTGATGAGTTGGGTCCAACTTACAGTGACCCTAGAGGTCAGGATGGAACTGCCTCATAGCATTTCCAAGGAGTGCCTGGCAGATTTGAACTGCTGATCTTTTGGTTAACAAGTGTAACACTTAACCCACCATGCTACCAGGGTTTCCATAGATTAGTTGCCAAGCCATATTAAGTGAATGGGATCTGGGATAAATTGTTGAAGGGGTAAACCAGGTGCTGTTTAGAAAAAAAGATAAGGAACTAAGTGCCAAGGTGTTGGAAGTGTCACTGAAGACAAACTTTTGTAATACCCCTAATTGTGCTATTTCTTGAATATCAATGGTGAATTCCCATCTGTTGGCATCCTCGCAGATAAATTTCATCTAAGATAAAAAATAAATTTAATCTGAGAGACAGTGTGAATCCCCATAATGTCACTGTCCTGCCCCTCAGTTATTCCTGATACAAAACTTTAAAGTGACAAAGTGACAAAGAGGGAGACAGAATTTAAATGTCAAACGGCTTAGATCTGAAAGCTATGTGGAAGATGTTTGCACCAACAAAGAAGAAATCCAATCTACAGTGAAGAAGAAACCCAGTAAGCATGGGCTTCTTTCCTTATTAGTTGAAACGAACACCAGCCAGAAAGAAAGAGTTACGTTTCTCAGCCTCTCCAAGTTGTTTATGTTTCTAAGGAGGCAAGTGTCAGAAACTACCACATGGAAAGCAACTAGATAGGAAAGGATTTTTTTTTTCTTCAACAATAGTTTTATAAATAAGAGAAGCAAAAAATGCCCCCACTTCTTCAACAATGTGCTTGTGAATGTGTGCATACTGGAGGGGATCCAACACCTCTGTTTCTGAGAATCAGACCCTTCATTTTTCAAGCTGCATAATGAGAGCAGGGCTGGGTGATGATGAAATTCTGTGTGATAGGAGCTGGAATATTGCCACTGTGCAGGTTTAGTTAGGCTTTGAGTACATTCATTTAGCCTTGGCGACTAAGCAACCTGAACAGTGGTTAGATTTATACATGGGGAAGTCTATAGATTGTATTTTTGCCAGAGCCAAAACTTTCCATCAAAAAAAAAAAAAAAAAAAAAAAGAACAGTATAGAATGAGCTTCAAAGAACACATGTTAGGTTTTTAATACTTATAGAGGTTGATCCAGCAGTCATTTTGGCTTTTGGCTTAATTCCTATTTGAAATTAAAATGAGATTTGCTGGCTTCCCAGAACAGTAGAAGAGGGGCTTGCTTTGTTTTATGCTTTACATTGTGAAGATGCTGAAATCTTGACAGAACACAGTGATGAATTATTTCAGAGAGGTACTATTGTATTAGTAAATTTAATCCCAAAATGTATTTGTTTGGAGTTTCAGTCTGCATACTACTTTTTTGTAGTTAAGAGAGCAGAGTAGGAAGGGGATTAAGAAATGACCTGGTCTAAAACTCTCTTTTCTCACAAATGAGGAAAACATGGCTGAGAATCTAAATTAACACCAACATTCCTGAGTTGCTTTGTGCCATGGTCATGATGAGAAGCATCTTGACTTCCCACTACACCAAAATTGACCTTTTCTGCATCAGTGTGTAAATGCGGGCTGCTTTAAGATCTTCAGACTCAGCACTGTGTGCTGTTGAAGAGTTTCCTCCACAATCTCATGAGCCTAACTGAGCATATGACCGTCTGTAGTGAATGGTCTATGTATTCATCAGGCTTCCTCACTTCTTTCTCTTATACATTCACACTTCTCTTGAGTACTGACTACATACCCAGCTATGTAATCTCATTATTTATCTTACTTATTTTTCACATCCACTGTACCCTGGTAATGTCAGTGGTGGATGAGAGAAACTCGTTTGTTGAGTGGGATGGAAATAGTATTAAGGCAGCCAGATGCGACACTGTCCAAGGCAGAATATGCCTTGAAATAAATGTTAAGATTTACATGAGTGATTTTATCCTTCTTTGAGACAAACTTTTGCTTACATCAGATTATATATTTGAAATTACAATTTAAAGTAAACAGGAAAATACAATTACTATACATTTTTTTGGCAATGTCATTAAATCAGAACAAGTTGAACTATTTCTACTTGTGTTTTCAGAGATTTTTAGAGTAACAAGGCAGCTTATAAATGTAACAGATACACTATTATTTCTTAGTATGGCATTTAATAATATTTTCTAGCAAATTCTCAAGAGAAAGCCAGATTGTCAAAAGATGCATTGCATTGGGAAAATGTGCTGCCAAGGACCTCTTTAAAGTATTGAAAAGTAAAGATGTCATCTTGATGTCTAAGGTGCACCTGTCCCAAGCCATGGTATTTTCAGCCATATCATACGCATACAAAAGCTGACAGAAGACAGAAGAATTGATACCTTTGAATTGGGGTGTTGGAGAAGAATGTTGAATGCACCATGGACCGCCAAAAGAACCAGCAGATTTGTTCTGAAAGAAGTACCACCAAAGATGGAAAGACTGGGTCTTACCTACTTTGGACATGTTGTCAGGATGGATCAGTCCCTGGAAAAGGACATCATGCTTGGTAGAGTGAGGCTCAGCGAGCCTCAACGAGGTGGATTGACACAATGGCCGCAACAATGGGCTTAAGCATAAAAATGAATGTGGACTCGGCTCAAGACTAGGCAGTGTTTCATTCTGTTGTTCATAAGGTTGCTATGAGTTGGAACTGACTCAACAGCACCTTACAACAACAACAGGCAGCTAACCAAAAGGTCAACAGTTCGAACACAACAGCCATTCTTTGGCACAAGAGGGATAATGATGTAAAGATTGCATCCTAGGAAACCCTTTGGGACAGTTTTACTCTGTCCTATAGGGTTGCTATGAATGAGTATAGACTCTATGGGATACAGCTACACCATAATACACTTTAAAATGAATGGGTAGAATAATTAAAAAGTACATTTCTTTGGAAATTTTTACATATACACACGTGTACACATAGACACAGACATGCATAACATAAAACACATAGGACTTACAGGCCCATGTTTGTAAGTCACTTTCAGTCCTGTGCTGGGTGGGGGCTGCTTCACTCTAAACCTAACAGACAAAAAAATGGAAATAAATTAATGTCATAATGAAAAACATGTGCAGTGTATGAACTGGGTGGGATGCTATAAAACTAGAAAGATGTTAACATTCACCACACAGGAACAGGGGGTCCAGACCATTGTGAGAGGAACAGCTTACTATTCAAATGGGAGAAAACTCTTGGGCCCATTTCCTAACTGCTTTTTAAACAGTTTTCATCAGAGTAAAACTGACTTCAACATGGATTTTGATCCTTTGTTACTGGCTGCTGCCAATGGCTTGGGCCTAGGCAAAGGGTTGTGAGCATTTGGCTGCTGTGTGCATTTCAGTGTAGCAGCGAGAACGAATGCAAGTGTTGTCTGCCAGATCATTTAAGCAGAAGAATAAAGCCTCCTTTGGAAAGCAGTGGAGCATGAGAGCCAGTCTTGCTCTGTCTTGGTATGGGGTTTGCATCTTTGGGAGAGGAAAAACAGACAGGGCTCAGAAAATGTTGCAGAACTTGAAAAATTCTGAACTTGCACATGTTGCCCATTGATCTCTTTCGTTTCCTGTGGTTTGTGGGTTCTGTCTGAAGGTTAAAGACCTGGAGGGAATTAAAATGCCAGGGAAAGTCTACCTCCACCCTGACCCTCAGCCCTGCTCCTTCTGCCATGAACTCTGCTGTCCTGCCCCATGCTGATGGAATTTAGCAAGTTGTGGAATGAAATCTCTAAAACTAACACTATACACTGGATAGATGAGATCTGCATGGATGAGTTTTATTGGTATAAAGTTGCGTCTGTATTTCTCCCACCCACTCGGTTGGCAACAACCTGAAAAGTCAACAGTGTTTGATCTAGTGGCCTAAGTCCTTCATCAGGTCTGTTTCTGACAAAATAAATGTTATTCCTAAAGTTGGGGGGTTTCCTCCTGAAGTGGGACAGTGATGTATTAAATGGGATGTACCTATACTTTTGCTCCATTTAATTTTCAATTCTGAATCCAGAATCAAAATTTTGAAGAATAGGCCACTTATACCGAGAATAATTCTACAGTTGAAATAATCACTTAATCCTTTTTCATGACAATAACAAAACAAAATCCTATCTTATGCTTAAGGTAAAATACAAAATAAGACAGGTGAGATACTGTACTGGGAATGGTCTTGGTTGTAGATATAAGCTAAGATTGCCCTGAGGGTAAGGACTGAAGTCCCATGTAAAAATGGTGACCACACTTGTAACAATAAAGAGAGGTGTAGAAGAGACGGTAATGAACTGGTGCTTCTGAGGCTTTAAATCTAGCCTCACTGTGTCCTTTACAAGAGGTTAAAGCAAATTACTCAGTTTTTCTTCTTGTAATAGTCTCTAAGGTCTCTCAGAGTTGAAAAATTGTACTTATGTTGACCCAGAGATGAGGGACTAACTATTTTTTCTTGTTACTGAATACAAGTTACAGCATATTTTCAACTAAGAGTCTGGACTGTGAGCATGGGTATTTGTGATTATGTCTAAGTCAGATCTTCATAGCTTTGTTTTTAGGTGCCATTGAGACAGTGACCTCATGTACAACAAAATGAAACACTGCTCACTTCTGTGCCATCTTCACGGTTGTTGCTACGCTTGAGTCCTGTCTTAGGCTGGGTTCTCTAGAGAAGCAAAACCAGTAAAGTGTATAAATATGTATCAAGGAAACAGCTAACACAGTTCTAGAGGTTGAAATGTCCCAAGTTTGGGATCAGGTCACAGGCCTCAAGCAGCCATGGAAGCTGGCAAACTGAAGGTTGGCAAGTCAGAGAGCAGGGTTCCTGCTTGTAGGCTGGGAAGGTCAGCAAACCCCAAGATCGACAGGTAAGCTGCTAGATCAATTCCCAAGAACCACAGGTCAGAAGACAAGACAGAAAGACAGCTGACAGATCCACAACAACCCCAAAACCTTGGTAAAGTAAGCAAGAAGGGAGTAGGCAGGAGGAGGCAGAGAGATGACAGCTGTGGTGGCAGTGAGCCACCACATGGCCTGCCCCTGCTGGTTCTACCCAGCAGGTTCCATCGTGGGGATGGCTGCAACAATATACAACTGCCAAAACATTGAGAATCACAGCCCAGCTAAGCTGACAATCTTAACCATCACAGTTCCATCACCCCTTGTCAACTTGGCATCTGTCCACATCTGCCCCCCAAACCATACACAGTCTCTGAATAAACACAATTACAAAGTCACACTTGTGCCTAACATAACTAATACATGTGCAAATGAAAACACACTAGTACCATTTACATCTTGTGTTTCATAAGTAAAGATGCACACATACAAAGCAGAAATACTCATAACAATTCTAGTCTTCATTTCTGCAACTGGTCATGTGGCTGTAACTGATATTTAGAACCACCTTCTTCCACCACCCATTATGTATTTCCATTGCCCTCAGCAAGCACCTCAGCTGGTTGTGGTTATTTGCCTGGTGGGGTGACCCAAATTTTCATTGCTAAAGCGTCGGGGCCATTAGTAGTCACATTCATATTGGGTTGTTGTAGTTTTCCATTGATTTGAATTACAGGACATGGTAGTACTAAGAGGAACCCTAAGGAGTCTCCTGCATTCCAGACATGCTCTTCTTTACCTCCATTATGCAATATTAATCTGATATTCTCTTGGTAAACAGGATCAATCACATGAGCCAAAATGATAACTCCCTTCTTGGCTTGTTGATCCAAGACAGAAGGAGTCTGACGCAGCCAAGTGGCATTCTTAGCTTCTAGTTCAAAGGAATCAGTGATGTGTCTCCGGGTGGGAGCATTCATCCCTTTGAAACTAAGACCTCTAGACTGCAGAGCACAAGGTCACAGGAAGAGAAAGCAAAAATCTTGCAAGTGGCTCACTAGGAGTAATAGTGATGCCACTCACATTTCCACACCTTGATTACTGGATCCATGAATCCTGGCTATGGAAGAAACGGTATCATATGTTTGGATGCTGATTTAGAGCATATACAGCCTCCTAAAGAACACTGTTCCAACTCTCCAAGGTATTGCCACTGACTTGGTGCCATAATTGTGCTTTTAGGAAGCCATTCTGTCATTCTATCAAGATCAATGCTTCAGGATGATGGGGAACATGGTAAGAAGAGTGAATTTCATGAACATGGGCCTCCTGATGCACTTCATTTCCTGTGAAGTGAGTCCCTTGATCAAAGGTGATGCTCTGTAGGATAGCATGACAGTGGATAAATCACTCTGTAAGTCCACAAATGGTCATTTTGGCAGAAGCATGGCACACAGGGAAGGGAAATTCATATCCAGAGAAGTGTCTATTCCAGGAAGGACAAAATGCTGCCCTTTCCATGATGGAAGTGTTCCAATACAATTAACTTGCCACCAGGTTGCTGGCTGATCACGTCAAGGAATAGTGCTACATCAAGGACACAGAGTTGGTCTCTGCTGCTGGCAGATTGGACACTCAGCAGTGGCCATAGCCATATCAGCCTTGGAGAATAGAAGTTTATGTTGCTGGGCCTACACATAACCTCTATCACTGCTACCATGGCCGCTTTGTTCACGAGTCCATTGATCAGTGAGGGGAGCAGCTGGGGAAAGAAGATGACTGATTTCCACATGTCATCCTGTCCACTTGATTGTTAAACTCATCCTCTGCTGAGGTCACTTTTTGGTGAGCTTTTACATGAGACACAAATACCTTCACTTCTTTGTCCCAGTCAGAGAGATTTATCCACATACATTTTCCCTGTCAATTTTTGTCTCCAATTTTCCAATCATGTTTGTGACAGTCCAGCCAAGCCATTGGCCATCGCCCATAAATCAGTATACAGTCACACATCTGGCTATTTCTCCTTCCAAACAAAGAGAACATCCAGGCATACCACTCAAAGTTCTACCCACTGGGAGGATTTCCCATTTCCACTGTCCTTCAGGAAGGTCCCAGAAAGGGGTTGCTCCTGTCCACTTTAAATAGTGCCTGCATATTACACAGAACCATCTGTAAACCAGGCATGAACTTTCTTGTCCTCAGTCAACTGGTCATAAGGAACTCCCCATGAGGCCACAGGTGCAAACTAGGAGATAGCAGGTAATATGATAGAAGTTGAGACTTTGGGCATTTGGGTCACTTCCTCATGCAACTTACTCGTGCCTTCAGATCTTGCACTGACCTAATCTCATATATACTGCATCCAATACTCTGGGGGTCAGTTCTACCCTGGCCCCTAGGTCGCCATGAATCAGATCCGACTCGACAGCACTTGGCCGGCATTAAAAATGGAGTACGGCTGTGCATGTCCAACTTTATATGACTCTGTGGGTCACAGAATATCCAGTTCATGATGAGCAGTTCAGGATGCATGGTGACTTAGTGTCCTATGGTTAAGTGTTCAGTTTATACCAAGGCCCAGTAATAAGCCCCAAACTATTTCTCCAAAGGAGAGTAAATAACTGAAGAAGATGGCAGGGTTTTGCTTCAAAATCCTATGAGTCTGCACTGTGTTTCACCAGTGGGGTCTGCTAAAGACTCCAAACAGCTTCTCTATCTGCTATCGACACTTCAAGCACCATTGGATTGCCTGGATCATATGGCCCAAGTAGCAGAGCTTGGCTCAGAAGGCTGAAACTGTTCCAGAATCTTCTCTTCTTTTGGGTCCATTCAAAGCTAGCAGTTGTTTCAGTCACTTGATAAACTGGCCAGAGTAGCACACCCAAATGAAGAATATGTTGCCTCCAAAATCCAAAAAGGCCCATTAGGTGCTGTGCCTCCAGCTTTGCTGTGCATCCAGGTTCAATAACTTATTCTTTACTTTAGAAGGAATATTTTGATATAACCCATACCACTGGATACCTAGAAATGCCACTGAGGTGGAAGGTGCCTGAATTTTTGTGTGGTTAATTTCTTACCCTTTAGCATGCAAATGTTTGACCAGTAAGTCCAGAGTCATTGACACTTCTTTCTTACTAGGTCTGTTCAGCACGATGTCATCAAGGTAAGGGACCAGCATGACATCTTGTTGAAGATAGAGGTGATCAAGTTCCTTGTGGACTAAATAATGACATAGGGCCCATAAGTTTATGTAGCTCTGAGGCAGGCAAATGAAAGTGTATTTCCAGCTGAAGGCAAACTGCATCTGGTGGTCCTTTGAAACAACTGTTGAGAAAAAGGCATTAGCCAGATCGACAGCTGTTTACCAGGTAGCGATAGACATATTAAGCAATGAAACTACATCTGGAACAACATCTGCAATCGTAGTCACCACCAAGTTGTTTCTAATAATCACTGTCATTCTCGAAAATCTGTCTGCTTTTTCCACAGGCCAAATAGGTGAGTTGAATGGGGATGTGGTGGGAATCACCATCCCTGCATTCTTCAAGTCCTCCATGGGCCAGTAATCCCTGTATTCTCCCCAGGAATGCAGTATTGCTTTTGGTTTACTACTTTCCTAGGTAGGATAAGTTCTAATGGCTTCTACTTGGCTTTTCCTACTAAAATGGCCCTTACTCTATTTGTCAGAGATCCAATTGTGGAAGTTCTATCAGTTGCTGAGTATATCTATTCCAATTATGCCTTCTGGAACTGTGAAATTACTACAGGAAGGGCTCAGGGACTTAACAGACCTACTGTGAGATGAACATAAACCAAGACTCCATTAATAACCTGATCTCCATACGTCCCTACTCTGACTGGTGGGCCACAGTGATGTTTTAGGTGTCCTGAAATTAATGTCAGTTCAGAGCCAGTACACTGTAATCCCACAGAAGTCAGATTATGTCCTTTTCCCCAATGAAGAGTCATTCTTGTAAAAGGCCATAGATCCCTTTGCGGAAGGCTGAAAGATTAACAGTATACATTTTTGGCAGTATACTGGAGTGTTTCCTCAAGGGGACCTGGCTTCCCATTCATTTAAAGGGTCGTGGGTATTTAAGGCCACTCAAGTGTGTGAACTGATTGAGCTACTGCAATTGTCTATTATGGAGATTCAAGTTAGACTGTGTTTGGCTGATTTAGAATTCATCTGTTTGTATAGATACGAAACATTTAGTAGGTTTCCTATCTTTATTACTCCTAGGGACAGCATAACTAAGTAGCCAACACCCTAAATCTACAGGAGTCAGTCCATTCTGATTACTAGTTTCAATCCCCTGTCCATCACTGTAACCACACCTACCTTGTCTTTGTTGATTAAGTGTGGATATTTGCATTTAATCAACAAAGACAAGGAGGATGTACAGTACTACCATGGGGTCCAATCAGCCCACTGTAGTTAGTATCTTAATTCTCTTAGGACAGCTCCCACTGTAGAATCTAATTTACATAAATTAGCTATCACAGCAGGCTTCAAAGGATTCTGGAGCTCCCTTCACAGATTTAGTCCTGCTAGTTGTGGTAAAAGACATGTCCTCTGGGTATTCTACTGTGGGTCAATGGATCTAACCTGATAAATCCACTCTAGCCTGCCAACTTCCCTAAGCTTTTGGGTACCTTCTCCTACAGTCGGCACTTGGCTTGGTGGCTGGCTCTCCTACAGTAGACCAAGGTAGTTCTGATACTTCAACTTAACTTAGTGTAGACTATCTTATAATCCATGCTTCAGCAACCCAGCCAATAGAACTATTAGATCTTTTCCTAACTTCTTGAGCTGAAACACTGAATGAAGCATCTGTGCTTAGTAGACTCATATCAATAAACAGACTGATCACACTTTACATCCTTTGCACCATTATCCCACATACCAGGTTTTTGTTTGTACATATCAAGAAAGTCAAATAGTTCTTCCAGAGCATGGTGTACTTTCTGCTTCACACTTTGTATACTTCAGCTTTCGGGGTTCACAGGGACTTCAGTCTAGTTATAAGTCTAGAAGCCAGAATTGGTAGAGTGGAATTGTTTTGAGAACTTTCAACATTGTCTCTTAAAGCATCTGTCTCAGACAATGCCCCAGGCAACGGCTCAGGCAAGGGCTCTTTAGAGGCAGCTGGGCTAAGGTTCATCTCATTAGGTGGGAGTGGAGGGGCTAATGGTTTTTCTGGGCAAGGTGGTTTAGCAGACAAATATGAAGTGATCTCTTCAAATGGATGAGATTCTACGGGCAAGAATGATTCACCAGACTTCGGGGGTTCAGTGTCTCCAGCTTCCTGACTATCGGTCCCCATTCCAAGTTCAGGATACCATTTCTTCCTAATCATTACCCTTACTTTAACTTCAGACACCTCCTGAGGTTGGCAATTGAGCTGGCATTGTAATTCTACCACTCTTACAATAAGAGTCTGGGCTTGGCTTTTGGCAATATCAGCTCAGTTACTACAAGAAATAAGTTTCTCTTTCAAAGCATAAGTGGAAGCCTTGAGGTCACTTAAGCGGCACTTGAGCTTCAACTCTGAAGCCCTGAGTTTATCCTGTCACCAGTTTGTTTAGCAGAAGTAGGATCAACCAACCAGCTTCCTTATACTTCTCATTCTGACAAAACTATAGAAAGATACCACACATATGTTCACTTGGAGCCCTGTCTTTCACCAATATCTGATCTATTGGTGGTGGTATTTTGTGTATTTGTATCATCACCTCATGCCATGGATTAGCAGTGCACTCTTCACTGCTGAAAGCAGAGTCATCAACATTTTTAAGACCAGCCGGATTTGAGAACCAATTTAGAAAACTCATCCTTACGATTTTGTTTTACCAGAACCATTCTTAGTACTAAATGTCTTAGGCTAGATTCTCTAAAGAAGGAAAACCAGAAGAAGGAAAACTAGGAAAGAGTGTGTGTGCGTGTGTGTGTGGGTGGGTGGGTGGGTGGGTGGGTGGGTGGGTGTGTGCATTTTCATGGATTGCATCCCCCCTAAAATGTGTGTACCCACTTGGCTAGACCATGATTTCTGGTATTGTGTAATGTTCCTATATGCTATAAACCATGCCTCTATGATGTTAATGAGTGTCATGGATTGAATTGTGTCTGTCCCCTCCCTCCATCACCAAAAATGTATGTAGCCTTTTGGGTAGGCCATGACGCTCAGTATTGTGTGATGTTTCTATATGCTGTAAACCTCCCTCTATGATGTTAATGAAAGAAGATGTGCAGTGGTTGTGTTAGTAAGGCAGGACTCAATCTAGAAGACAGTATTGTGAATTGAGGTAATCTCTTGGGATATAAAGGAAAGGAAAGCAAGTAGAGATATGGGAACCTCATATGATCAAGAAAGAAGCAGTCCCAGGAGCAGAGCACATCCTTTCGGAAGAACACATGTTCCCTGTACCGCAAAAGCTCCCAATTGAGGGGAAGATTGGTGACAAGGAGCTTTTTCCAGAGCCAACAGAAAAAGTCATCTTCTGGAGCTGATGCCCTGAATTTGGGCTTGTAGCCTACTGGACTGTGACCAAATAATTTTTTTTCTTTTTAAAGCTATCCACTTGTAGTATTTCTGTTAGAGCAGTACTAGACAACTAAGACAGAATTTTGTACTGGGAATGGGGTGCTACTCTGTCATGGATTGAATTGTGTCCCCTTAACAATGTGTGGAGCAATTAGGTTAGGTCATGATTCTGCATATTGTATAAAATTTCTGAGTACTGTAAACCTTGCATCTATGATGTTAATGAGGGAGGATGGGCTGCAGTTGTGTTGGTGGGGGAGGATTCAATGTGCAAAACTGTATTGTGCCTTGAAGCAATCTTTTGGGATATAAAGGATTGAATTGTTTCCCCCCCAAAATGTGTGTAGCAGTTTGGCTAGGTTATAATTCCTGGTATTGGTGCAATATTCCTCTGGACTGTTTCTTTGATGTAAATATAAATATATGTGTGTGTGTGTATATATATCTTAGTCATCTAGTAGTGCTATCACAGAAATATCTCAAGTGGTTGGCTTTAAAAAAGAAAAAAAGGGATATAAAGGAAAGAGAAGGAAGTAGGTAATTGGGGACCTCATACCACCAAGAAAGAAGCAGCACTGGGAGCAGAGTGTGTCCGAAGACTTTGGTTCCTGTGCCTCAGAAGCAACTAGTCCAGGGGAAGATAGATGACAAGGACTTTCCTCCAGAGCCAGCAGAGAAAGCTTTGCCTTGGAGCCGATGCCCTGAATTGGGACTTGTAACCTACTGGACTATGGCTGAATAAATTTTTTTCTTTTTAAATTCATCCACTTGTATTTCTGTTATAGCACTACTAGATGACTAAGATATATATATGTACTAGATGACTAATACATATATATTTACATATATACACACATATGTGTGTATGTATGTATATAAAAATATATATGTTTATATGCCAAGCCAAGTGCTGTCGAGTCGGATCTGATTCATTTTTATATACATATACATATATGTGTATATATGTACATATAAATACATATATACACACACAAATATACATATATATTTATATTTATATCAAGTAAACAGCTCACACAATTGTAGAGGCTGAAATGTCCCAAGTCCTGGATTAGGACAGAGGCTTTACACAGCCATGGAAGCTGACAAACTGAAGGCTGGCAGGTCAGACAGCAGGGTTCCCACTTGCAGGCTGTGAAGGTCAATGAATCCCAAAAGCAACAGGTAAGCAGCTAGCTCAGGTCCCAAGAACCAGAGATCAGAAGACAAGAGATAGAGACAGCGGACAGATCCTGAACAAGTCAAAAACCTTGGTAAGGTGAGCAGGAAGGAAGTAGGTGGCAGAAGGCAGACAGACGAAGGCTGAGGGGGGAGTAAACCACCACAGATTCTACTCCTACTGGTACCACTCAGCAGATTCCATCATGAGGGTGATTGTAACATTAAACAACTGCCAAAACACTGAGAATCTTGGCCCAGCCAAGCTGACACAGTCTTAACCATCATAATTTCATTGCTGCAGGCACACTGTCAATTCATCACGTTGAATGGATTTCACTGATCTTCTAATTTACCAAACATGATGTCCTTTTCCAAGGACTAGTCCCTCTTGGTAGCATGTTCATCTTCATAGCTAAATTGATCTTAATGACTCTGGCTCTATTATGCAGAAATAATGTGTTTAAAAACACTTTTGAAATCATAAAGTACAAAGAAATGGTATGATTATAGCTGGTAGTAGAGTTGAGGAATAGACTTTTAAGTTTTGTATTTTAGTTATCATAACACTTGTACAACTTCCCCTTCATTATTTGCTAGTACAAATCAGGCCCCAGGTACCTTCTACCAGGTATGCCAGGAACAATAATTAACGAGAGCGCAAAGGAGTAACTATCACATAGTTCAGGTTTGATAAAGACCAGTGTGTTGAAGAACGAATGAATGAATGGATAAATTAGTGAGCAGATGATTAAGTAGTGTGATGATTTAAGACTCAAGGTGTGATTACTATTCAGTTCAATTAGCAGTGATTTAGGCAAGTCACAAAGAGTGGGGGAGGTAACCTGAGCAGACTTTTGGGGCTTTGGCCTCACCTGCAGAAGTCTACTCCAACATTCTTGAGCTTTACGATGGTTGCATAGGTGTTCCCTTCCTTAAGCACTCCAAAGTTTACTGATGATGGGAGGAGATGGAATCCAAAAGGGGAGGAATTTGCATTGTGAATGGCAGCAGATGTAATAGAAGATGTGTTCACTTTTCCTCCAACAGAATCATACGCCTGTGTATAAAGGAAAAATTAATTTTAAAAAATGGTTCTACTTTGAGTTCTCAAGATACGTGCAATTCCCTGTCACCAAAGGAAAATAAATGCCTGGCTGGGGGAGGGAATGAACATTCATTGTCTCACATAAGCCTTACAACAGCTTGTAAGGTGGGTATTTTAGGTGTTGTTTTAAGGATACAAAGCTCAAGCTCAGAGGACTGATGGGCAGATAATTTGTTCAAGTGGTAAGTGGCAGAGTAAAGCTTCAGACTCAAGTCTGTCCTATTCTAAAGTCTGTGCTTTTTCCTTTGTGCCAGTGGTTATCAAGCTTTAGCTCTCATAGGGATCACCTGGAAGGCTTGTTAAAATGCAGACTGATGGGACCCATCCCAGAGTTTCTCATACGTTACATCTGGGCTAGGGCCATGTAATTTGCATTTAAAATCAGTTCTCTGGTGGTGGTGCAGCTGCTGCTGACTAGGTAATCACACTTTAAGAACCACTGCTCTGTGCCCTTGTTATTCTCCAGATCAGCTGCACCGATGTCACCTGGAAATTTGTTAGCAATATAGAATCTCAGGCCCAGCCCCAGACCTGCTAAACTAAAATACTTATTTTAATGAGATCTGCATGGAAGTTAGCTTGTGAAGCACTTCTATCACATACCAGCTATATACAGCACAATACACCTATGATGGCAGTGGACACTGTGGGCCACGCAAGTACCAAAGAATAGTTATTAAAATTTAACTGGTTGGCTCCTGGAAGACATCTGAAATAGAATCTTACTCTTAAAGGCACTGAGGAAGGAAGGAGCTTGGTGCTTTTGAAGAACTAAGAGAAACTCATGATGGCTGAAATGCAGTAGGTATGGGACTAGACAAGCAAATGGGGCCATGTCATATGAGCTTCGCAGTCATGGTGAGTCAGCTGAATTTTATCTTAAGAGTCTTGAAAACAATAGCCAGTGATCCTTCAAGTAGTGTGCTGGTAAACCAGCTCTCTGAAAGAATTTTGATTTGAAGTGTCTCCCAGTTTCTGTGCTGTAAGTACTCCCAGCAAGGCTAATGTCAAGCTACCAATGCTTTAACAACTGGCTTATAGAACTTCTTTCATGACCCTGTAGGAGGTGGCTCCAGCACATTGTTAGCTTATCTCTGTGTGACTTAAAGGCCTTCCTGGATGGTAGGCACCTGGAACAGCAGTACCCAGTAACTGGGAAAAAAAGACTTCGATGACTCAGGATTATACAAAATGTTGATCAGCTCCAGGAACTTTGTACTTGTGTCTGTTTTACCTTTGGAAGAGGTTGAGATTTGGGCTTGGAACTCAGCAAATAATGAGGCAATTTCACTTTATTTTTCCTTGCTTGTCCTGCCACGTCCTGGAGCAGTGACTGAGTTGGAATTTTCACAGGCCCGTAACATTCTGGTTCTGTAAGAGAGAAACTTTAAATTATGCTATGCTGGTATTTTATTGCAAGACATTTGAGACAATACCATAAATACCAGAGTATATAAGAATATAAACCAACTTGGGACGCTTTTTCTTTTTCTTTTTTTGGGAGTTTATTTAAAGCAACAAAGCCTTTTTAATAATTCTAGCTTTATATATTTACATTTTACAAGACAACTTTCCATACTTTACCTAATATCAATTTTGGCAGAAATCCTAAGGGGACGGGCAAATCAGATGCTATTAGCAAGCCCCTTTTTTAAATAAATGAGAAAAAATAAGATTAAGAAATGACTTGCCTCTGATAAACTAAACTTAAATCCATATGCTTATGATTCTTTTCATTAAATCACCAAGACATAATGCAATAAACTATTGACTATTAAAGATTTCTTAAAAATAGTGAGTGCAAAATCTCATTGGTGAGTGGCATCTGGGGTCTTAAAAGCTGCCAAGCTGCCATCCGAGGGAACAGCAAATGGTCCCAACTCAGCAGGAACAGATGCTCACCGAGGACCAAAATGATATGGGGGAAAGACCCAGAAGACAAAGAGACCCACTTCAGTGGGTGCCTACATCGACTTGGGACTGGAAGAACCAGATGGTGCCTGGCCACCACCAGTGATAGCCGCGATGGAGCTCACTAAGTTGAGTCTCACTGGGAACATAACAATAAAAAGGGGTGCACCCTGAGATCCCCACTAAAAGATCTCAATTGATGGTCCAGTGGTTTCGGGGTTCCCCTGGGAGCATGGCCCCTCGCCCTGATGCTGCCCTTGACCATAAATCATAACGAAGGTCCACACTTCGGGCAGGAGTGGATTGGACTTGGCGATGCAGTGACCATATATTGGATGCACGTTATGGTTGTATACATCTATAGGATGTCATCCTGCTGACCTCTGGCTGGAGGAAGGAGAGTGGGTGTACAGGAGGGAAAAAAGAGACTGTTGGGAGAACGAGACATGTCTGGAGCAGAGAGGAATAGTGTGCTGTCACCGGGCAGGGAGAGCAGTGGAAGCTGCGTATAGGTGGGTATGTAAATTTATACGGGAATGTACATTTTCACTCAGTTATATTAAATAAAAAAAAAAGTGAGGAAAAAAAAGAATAAAAAGGGGTACATCCTGAGATCCCCACTAAAAGACCTCAATTGATGGTCCAGCGGTTTCGGGGTTCCCCTGAGAGCATGGCCCCCGGCCCTGATGCTGCCCCTACCCATAAATTATAATAAAGGTACACTCTTCGGTCAAGAATGGATCAGACTTGGCAATGCAGAGTGACCATATATTGGTTGTACTTTATGGTTCTATACATCTATAAGATGTCCTGCTGACCTCTGGCTGGAGGAAGGAGAGTGGGTGGAGAGGAGGGAAAAAGAGACTGTTGGGAAAATGAGACATGTATGGAGCAGAGAGGAATAGTGTGCTGTCACCGGGCAGGGAGAGCAGTGGAAGCTGCATATAAGTGGGTATGTAAATTTATATGGGAATGTACATTTTCACTGAGTTATATTGAATAAAAAATAAAAAATAAAAATAGTGAGTGCAAAATCTTAAGAATTTCTTTGACTCTGCTGCTATATTTATAGTTCAAAAAGTCACATAGAGATTACAGATAAATATAACCTAGGAGTTAAATCCTCAAATCACTAAGTTTGATCATTTTCATTTTTCTTTTCCTCAGTTGCACAGGTGAGTAAGCAAGAGTAGACAATCCATGTGGCGGCAGCTGTGTATATTTGTTCCAAATATCCAGGATGTTAAAATAAGTACTGTGTTTTAGATAATCATATGTAAACATTCTTTCTTGTATCCAAATCATTAGAAGAGGAAGGGAAAAGGGGCTCATATACGAGCAACTACTATGTGTGGGTGGGAGCACCACATGCAGGTTTATAAACAGAGAGTTTCACTTCATTGTCATGCAACACTCTGAACTAGGAGGTTATGATGACTATAACCTATACTCAGCCTTTTCTCTGTCCTTCACCTCCCACACTCCTGTATCAGATGCAAATTAACCAGCAAGCATAGTATGCACCAACTAGCATTGAGCAAGATATACACAGGCTTAATTGTATTTACTTACTATCAGTAATGAACAATTTCAAATGGGTTTCACCACATCTCAGACATGGTGATGGACAGGAGAAACTGTGCACTGCAGATTTGTGGGAAGGCACAATAAGGCCAGGTGTAGCTTGCTTACTAGGTATTCCAACCCTGCCTATCACACACATTTCTGGTACCAGAACATCCCTGCTCCAAACCACCAAGGTAATACATGGCCCAAACAAAGCCAAAGCTGACAGTGATGATGCACTCCTGCCTATTAGGTTATGGATCCAGAGGAGTTGGAATCTTGAGCTTTTATGGTTTTGGTCTCTGTCACATGGAAATATCCTATCCTTTGTAGGAGGGGATAACTCCAAGCAGGGACAATAAAGGAGAGCAGATAGAGTTAGGGAAGGTGTAGAGAGACAGGTACTCAGACACATGGATATTCCTGAAGAGTTCGGAGTACCTGAATCTAATCAGTCCTGGCTGGCACCATAGACACTGTTTCTACAGTTTTAGAAGTTCCCTCTCTTTCTCTCCCCTTTTCCCATTCTTTTGGTTCAATGAGTTCGAGTTCTATCAGTTACAAGAGACAGAACCCTGACCAATGCTGTAGTACTGTCTCCTTTCTACAGATGAGGAAACACAGGCTCAGAGTAATTAAATACCTTGCCCAAGAAACTGTAACAAGTGGCTGGGCTGGAATGGGAACCTAAGTTTCTGACTCCACAATAACATCCTCTTTTATCACTCAGCAGGCCTCAATCCATCTATACAGCATAATTCTATGGGTTGCTTTTGGACAAATAGGTATTCACAGGTACATGACATACTAGGCCAATTCCAAATCAAAACTGAGTCATAATCTCTCAAAGTGAAGCCCAATAGTCAGTGTTTTAATCTATTTAGTCCCTTTGATCACCACTGCCTGCTTAGGTAACCATTCCAATGATTTGATGTGTCTCTTGGTATGTGCTCTTACAAGATGTGCATTACTGTTTCCTTTACATGTCTTTTGCCAGCTGACTATGTGCCAGTGATAGGATAATATCCTTACACATACTAGAAAGACCAGTTAATAGACTATTATTCAAATGTACACACTAACCATATAGCCCAAACTGAAGAAATTGAGGATTTTTACTAAATTCTGAATCTGAAATCATCAAACATGCCATCAAGGTATATTGATAATTACTAGTGACAGGAATGAAAAGCTGGAAACAAAGAAGAAGCAGAATGCTTTGGTGATAGAAACATCAAACACTGAATCATAGAATTTTGCAAGACCAATGAGTTTTTTACTGCAAATACCTTTTTTTTTCAACAATATAAATGGTGACTATACTTATAGACTTCATTGGGTGGAAAACACAGGAATCAAATTGAGTACATCTGTGGAAAGCAGCAATGGAGAAGCTCAGTATCAATAATTGGAACAAGGCTAGGAGCTGACTGCAGAACAGACCATCAATTTCTCATATGGCAAGTTCAAGCGGAAGCTGAAGAAAACAAAAACAACTCCACAAGAGCCAAAGTACGACCTTGGGTAATCCCACCTGACTTTAGAGATCATTTCACAGATAGGTTTGATGTACTGAACACTAAAGTTGAAAGACCAGACAAGTTGTGGGATGACATCAAGGATGCCACAGTGAAGAAAGCAAAAGTCATTTAAAAGACAGGAAAGGAAGAAAAGACCAAAATTGATGTCAGGAAAGACTGGAACTTGCCCCTGAATAGCCACCACCAATGACTGCCCAGAGGGGGCACATGCTATGGATCCCCTGACATAGTGGGAGAAGGGTTAGAGGGAAGAAATACACCTCTACCAAATGATCACACTTGGTGGTCTGTTTGGAGGATCACCTAAGAGCATGCCCTCTGGACTCTCTAACCTCAATCTACATCCAGCACCAAAGCCAGACCTCCAGACTGAGACTGAACTGGAGTTACAGGAGTTAAAACAAACAGAAGAAGCAATGAGAACAGATGAATAGAAGATTTCAAAAGTGTCTTGAGAAGACAAAGTAAAGAAATGGGGTTAGAAAAGCAAAACAATATATTTGGCACTTCTCAAGCTGAAAGAATTGAAGAAAAAATTCAAGCCTTAAGTTGCAATTTTGAAGGATTCCATGGGCAAATGTTGGTAGTTGAATCCACCAGGTGCTACTTGGAAACTCTAAGGGGCAGTTCTACACTGTCCTTTAGGGTCACCTGTGACCCTGGCAAGAGCCAGCTGCTGTGCTGAACTGCAGTGTTTAAGTAAACAGCAGAGACTGTTCTTGCGACAGCCACATCTAGAGGACCCATCTGCAGTTGGTGTCTGAGAGTGTCAGTGCCCCTCCAGCCACTTCTCTGAGCTGTGTCATAGGTACTGCTGACTTATTGCAGGAGAGGTGGCTCAGGAGGGATACCATCTTGGTCAACTGAGAGGCAGAGTTAGCCACACATGAGGTCTCACCTGGGGCTAATTCTCATGCTGAGCAGCAGTGTCTGCCTGGATAGTGCTTCTTACAGCAGAAAAGCCGTTTTTAAGATGATCATATGTAGAGAAAGTAGTTGGGACTGGTAGTTCAGTGTGGCAATGCCCTAGCTCCTTCCTTCCTTGAGACACATCATATCATCTGGGGATGGCCTATGAGGCACCATCTTTGTCAGCCAGGAGGCAGGGCCTGCCACCCCTGAGGGCCCAGCTGCTTTCAGCTATGGCTGATATGTTGACACCTCTCTCAGCAGAAAAGCAACTTTTGAGATAAGAGCAGCTAGAGAACACAGAGGTGACTGGCAGCTGAGGGTGGTGGTGCCATTTCCACCATCCTACACTGAGCCATATCATAGTGTTGGTTGATGGCCCCTTAGAGATTCCATAAGTAGGGTGCCATCTTTGCCAGGCAGGAGGTGGAGCTTGCTGCCCTCCAAGGGCACAGCTGCTTTCAGTGGCTGCTGGACAGCACCCTTCTCAGCAGAAAAGCAGTTTTTAAGATAAATGCATCTAAAGAATACAGCAGTCCCTGGCAGCCGAATGTGGTAACATCCTTCTCTCCTCCATTCCCTGAGCTACACCATAGTCTTTGCTGGCATGATGACACAGAGTTGGCACTTTAGCATCCAGGAGAGGGGCCTGCCACCCCCCGTGGACCCAACTAGGGCCAGCCACTAAGCTGAGCAGCATCACAGGGTTTGACAGACTTTATATTGACAGAGAAGCTAAAGTCAGATGCACCTGGAGAATGCAGAGGTTGCTGGCGACCAAATCTAGCAGTGCCTTTATGCACTCCCTTCTTAGAACTATGCCATAGCTCCCATTTGTGTAACTCTGGAGTAAGTGAACAGTTTCTTGATGGTGTGAAGACAACAATCAATAGCTAACCATTTAAAGAAGCAGACCACCTTGGCTCCAGAAAACTGAAAAAAAGAATCAAAAAACTTTCCAGATAAAGAAGTCTTTCTGAAATTACCAGAGGTAGAATACAGAAGAATTATGTAAAGAGCATTTCTGGAGATTAAACAAAATGCAGTCAAACAAAATGAAAAATTAAGTAAGATATATGAACTCCTAGAACATCAATGATCTGAAATCCAGCAGATCAATAATAAAATTATAGAATTAGATAACTCAGTGGAAAGCCAGAAGAGTACGATTAAAAAAACTGAATGCAGAATTGACAAGCTTGAAGATAAAGCAACTGCCACCAGCATTTATGAGGAGAAATCAGAGAAATGAAATAAGAAAAATGAAGAAGAATTAAGAAGCATATGGGACTCTATCAAGAGAAATAATCTATGAATAATTGAAATTCCTGAACAGTGAGGGATAGCAGAAAACGCAGAGAGAATTATTGAAGATTTACTAACAGAAAACTTCCCTGAAATCATGAAAGATAAGAATGCAGCTATTCAAGAAGCTTATTGAACACCACAAAAACCAGACCCCAAAAGAAAGACCCCAAAACATATTCTAATCAGGCTTAATAAAATGAAACATAAAGAGAGCTCTTAAAGGAAATGAGGCTTAAAGCAAAACTAACATACAAACAGAAGCCCTGTAGGCTTTTGTCTGACATCTTGGCAGAAACCATGTTGTCAAGAAGACAGTGGGATAACACATACACAACCCTGAAGAAGAAAAACTTCCAACCAAGAATTATATATCCCGCAAAATTGTCTCTCAAATATGATGGAGAAATTAAGACATTCACAGATAAACAGAAGCTTATAGACTTTGTAAAAACCAAACCTAAACTACAAGAAATACTGAAAGAAACTCTTTGTTTAGAAAAACACCAGCATGAAACGTAGTTTTAAAGATGCAATGCAGGACACAACACCCAGAGTCCTACTTTGTTAGGGAAGTCATTGAGTTTTAATCAAAGCTAAAATATTAGAAGTAGCGAACTAGTGATCTTAACATGAAAACTATAACATCTTCACACTATCAAGTGGGATATATTGCAGTAGATATAACCCTTTCAGATGCAGAGGAAATCAAGAAGATATACAGAAGTTACACTATTAGTATTATGAATAAATACTGATACGGACCTTCTCATGTGCCAGGTCATTCACTTAGCATTTTTGAATTTATTAATGAACTTAATTTTCACAACAATCCTGTGATATATGTATCTTTATCACAGTAGAAGAAATGAGAAGAGCAAGGGATTAAATAATATGTCCAATGTTTTACAGCTGTTATAAGGAACCAGGATTTGAACCAAGGAGAGCCTGTTTTCTTAGCTTTGTGCAATACTACACTGCTTCCCATGATACAGACAGATTATTTTTCTACTACAGCCACCCAGGGCTTCACTAGGGATGAGGGTAATGGGCAACTTGAGGAATATGAAGCAATGACTAGTCCATTGTACCAACTGGTACAGAAGAACTTGAATATTTTAACAGTTACTATGGCCTTACTATGGAACTCTAGTGGTAAAATGGTTTAGTACTCAAATTCTAGCCAAAAGGATGCATTTTGAACCCATCAGCTCCTCCTCAGGAGAAAAGACCTAGGGATCTGTCCTTGTCAAGACTACAGTTCAGAAAAACCTAGACGGGTAGTTCTACTCTTCCTTATAGGGTCTCAGTGGGTTGAAATCAATTCAAAGACACACAATGACAATAACAACAACATGATCCCACTAGTGCACATCATCTGAAAATTCCTACTAGGAATGACCCAACCAAAGAATATGTAATCGTTCCCTATCAACACACCTAAGTAGACTTCATTTCTTCATAATTACTCATCTCATCTTTTAGCATGGCTTTCCAGTAGGTGGAATATATTTCTCTGCTCCACTGACTTTGAACTTGGCTATGGAATTTGCTTTGACCAATGTGTGGAAGTGTTAGCACACCAGTTCTGAGCAGAGACTATTAGCACAGCATGTGATTTTGCTTGCCTCTCTTGAGCTTTCATTCTCTGCTATAGGAAGTGCTTACTCCAGAAGGTGGCTTGCTCCTTTATAGTTTGAGATCCTCAGGATACACCTGAATTTTCCCTAGCAGTGCTGAACAATATTTAACAACAGGACTCTAGGGGAGAAAGCAACCTGGTTTACAAAATTTGTTCATTTGTGGTATTTGCTGATTTCCCACCAGGGCTTATTCAAGCAATCAACGTGATACCACTGAACATAGAGTTGGAAAGCAGTAAGTATAGTCAGCTTTCAGGAACTAGAGAGCCAACTCTTTTCTGCAGCCTGGAGCAGAGTTGTACAATCAAGGCCCAGGTTCATAGGTGGTTTCTACCTAAGCTTCAGGACCACCTTCCCCATAAATCTTTCCTCACTGCTTAGGTTAATCTCTTGCTACTTTGAACTTCTTTAAACTTTACTATTTAATACAAAAATCTAATCAACCATTTCTAATGTAGTCATCTTTGATAGTACAGCGGTTAAGTACTATGTCTGCTAACCAAAAAGCCAGCAGTTTAAATCCACCAGTGGCTCCTTGGAAACCGTATGGGGCAGTTCTACTCTGTCCTATCGGATCACTATGAATGGGAAGTGACTTGATGACTGGATTTGGGTTTTTCTGTTTTTTAATGAAGTCATATTACTGTCTCTTTAGTACCTCAGTACCCAAGAGTGCAGCAGGTGTCCTTCCTGCTTCAAAACATTTTCTTCTTTCTCTTTCAAAATCCTAGTTCCTTTGAAGCTCATGCCATCAGACTGTATTACTTATTACTTTTTCAACAGTTGTCATTTAATGACTTTTCTAACATTCCCTTCATTTGCTTGAGATATGAATCCTTGGAACATCTTCCAGTTCATCTTTCTTGGCAATGTCTTGGTAGCATCACTGGATGATTTACCTAATTCTTTACTACTCTGTCTCTCCATCTTTTCCTCGTATCCATCTCAGAAAGTCCCATAGTCATTTCTTTGACCGTGTCTAATTTTATCACTTTCAAAACCTCAGTTTTGAACTTCCCTCTCTCTGATCACCATCTTTTATTCTTCTAACTTATTATTGTATTGTATGCAGCAAGTAATTATTTGACCTGAGACCTTTAATCAACTGACTCTGTCACCTTTACACAATCAGTCACATCCTTCTTGGATTGACTTCCCTGTTTATCTGGAGTGGTTTTCATATTCCATCATTATATTCACTCTTTTGCAGTCAAGACAGGAACTCTCTCATCTTTTCAACATCAAATATCCACAGATACATTCGTATTTTCTCTCTTCTCTTCTGGTCAACTTTTCCACTCAGAGTTTATCCCAGATGACATGTTCTCCCACCTTCATAAGATGTTTGCTTTTACAGTTATGCCTCTCTTTTTCTTGCATCATTTTCTCTTGTTACTAAATTATTACCATTTTCAAATCAACATGCTCTAAGATATGTAATTTTTAAAACATCTCTCCCTTGAGCACACATCCCTTTCCAGTTACACTCCTATTTATTTAATCTATTTTAATTATTCTGCCTTTTATGCTTTTACCCTGACTTAACACATTTGCAAACCTTGGTGGTGTGATGATTAAGTACTACAGTTGCTAACCAGAAGGTTAGCAGTTCAAATCCACCAGTCACTTCTTGGAAACCCTATGGAGCAGTTATACCCTAACCTATAGGATTATTATGAGTCAGAATTGGCTTGTTGGCAACATTTTTTTTTTCAACATAGTTAGTTGAATTACCTTAAGTGAAATGAGTGAACATGACTGTGTCGTGTTATTGTTGTTAGGTACTTGCAAGTTGGTTCTGATTCACAGAGACCCTATGTACAACAGAAGGAAACATTTCCCGGTGGGTACCAACCTTGCAATAATTGCCATGTTTGAATCCATCTCATTGACAGTTTTCCTCTTTTTCACTGACCCTTTATTTGATCAAGTGGTATCTCCTCAGCAAGTATTCAACGTATGTAAGACCAAGTTTTGCCATCCTTGCTTCTAAAGAGCATTCTGGCTGTACTTCTTCCAAGATAGATTTGTTCATTCTTCTGGCATGGTATATACAATATTATTTGCCAATGCTATAATTCAACTCTTCTCCAGTCTTTCTCATTCACTATCCAGATTTTATATGCATATGAGGTAACTGTTTGGGTTAGGTGTATCTTAGTCCTTAAAAATGACATCTTTATTTTTAATACTATAAAGAGTTCTTTGGTAGCAGACTTTCCCAATACAATATGTCACTTGATTTCCACGGGTGCTGATTGTGGATCCAAGTAAAATGAAATCCTTGCCAACATCAATAATTATTTTACTTATCATGTTGCTTTTTGGTCCAGTTGTAAGGAATTTTTTTTTTTTTTAATGTGAAGATGCAATCCACAACGAAGACTATAGTCTTTAGTCTTCCTCAGCAAGTGCTTCAAGTCCTCTTCACTTCCAGCAAGGAAGGTCATGTCATGTGCATATCACAGGCTGTTAACGAGTGTTTCTCTAATCTTGATGTTGCTTTCTTATTTGTATAGCCCCGTTTCTTGGATTATTTGCTCAGCATCCGATCTTAAACCATGGAGTATCCCTTTGTTGTGCTCAAATGATTTCCTTGATCTGTGTATACGCTCTGCATGAGCACAGTTAAGTTGTCTGGAATTCCTATCTTTTGGAAGATTCTATTGTAATTACATATTATTGTATATTATTCCATATTTCAATTTCTGTCACTGTAATAAAATTGCATGCTATCTAAGAAAAAGACTCCATCTTATGTTTCTATTCTACCACCCGCAGGACCAAGAAAGTACTGGAGCAGTAGATAAACCTAAGCTGAACTATCAAATTATTGGCTTCTCAAGAAAAGCCAACATGCTCCTAATCTTCAGTAAATCACACAAACTCTCAGAATCATAAGGGACAAAATTAAAAAAAAGCAAAAAAAATTAGCAAATCTTAAAAAAAGCATTTGTATTTATTTTCTTCAGCATATGACTTGCAGTCATTCTCAAGATAGCTTTTGAAATACTGATGTGCTAAGGAGCCTTACAAAACTCCATGGTTCTAGGCTCCATGACTGAATTTTTCCAGTAACTTTGAGCCACATTCACAGCCCCCTTTGCCATCTCCCATACTCTTAAAAGACATAACATTCACTTATGAGAAACAAAGAGATAAAGCAATTGACTGCCATACCTTTGGTAGATTTTGTGAAATCTTCAGATTGAGTCTGGTCAGTGGACTCTTGGACAGGCACAGGACTCTCTGATTTTGGAGTATTAAACACTTCTGAGGAAACCTGTTCTGAAGCCTTAGGTGGCCTGCAATCTAAAAAACCCAAAACAAATGCTATGAAGTGATGTTTCGGACAATGGCACAGTGACTACCAGTGCTTTACTACTTCTTACAAGGAGTAAGGTGCTTTACCTTGCCTTCCATAGAAAGCTAAATATAAGAGAGCCAGAAGAGGTATGGATTCATTGTTACGTGATGCAATAATACTTGCCGTTAACAAATAGGACAATATCCGCAAATCTCATACTTCTGAAGAGCTGCTTAGTTCTTTCTAGGCATTGTGACCATACAGTAGACCTGTCCACCTTTTTTATGAAGTTATTCACCTTTACTATGTCTTTGAAGCATAAAATCAAAGCAAAGCAAAACAAAAAACCTTGTGCTGTAGAGTCAATTCCAACTCATACTGATCCGATAGGACAGAACAGAACCGCCCCAGAGGGCTTCCAAGGAATGACTAGTGGATTCAAACTGTACAACTTTTCATTTCAAACTGCAGACCTTTTGATTAGCAGCCAAGTTCTTAACTGTTGTACCACCAGGATTCCATACGAAGCACATGTCAAGGAATCTGACTGTACTTTTATCTGGTAAAGGCAGCTGAGATGGAATTAAATACACATTTTCCACCTTAAATCCATTCATTACTATGAAAACATGTCTGTTTATTACAATGTACTTCTTTAAGAAATCTATGCAATAGGATGCAAATGTTAGGACTGGCGAGGCAAACGCATTTCATCTTGTGTGACAACTCTGGTAGGATGGTAGTGGCTGCCGAGAGTACTGTGCTAAGAACTTCTCTGTGACTGGGTCCATTTCAAGGACAAAGTAGGCTTGTGATTGATGAAGGTCTGCCATGAGCACAGGAAGTCCGAGTGGCAGCACCAGGACCATCAATTTGTGATCTCTGATGTTCCCCTACCACATTTACAAGTCATTGTTGCATCAATCTTTGGTTTGTAAACTTTGTCATAATTTCCTACAATTGTTTTCTTTGACTGTGCTCATTATAGGCAGGTGGACTTTAAGCCAGTAGAAAATTCTCACGTCTGGGTATTTTTACTACTCAGTATGGCGGCACAGTGGCATTAGGTGTTATCCAAAATGTTGGCAGTTCAAATACACCAGTTGCTCTTTGGAAACCTCAGGAGGCAGTTCTACTCGGTCCTATAGGGTTGCTAGGAGTCTGAGTTATGAGTGGAAATTGATTTGATAGCAATGGTCTTTTTATGTTAAAGAGAAGGGCCAAATTTCATCCCTAAATTCTTCAGCCTATACTTCCTGAAAATGAAGACATTGTCCTGCATACCCACAACATCATTATTACACCCAAGGTAATAAACAGTAATTCCACAACATCCTCTAATATATACAGTCCGTGTTTTGTTTGGCTTGGGAATCAGGCTTCTGAAATTGTTCCAGTATCTTTTATAGCTGTTCCCCCTGACCCCCCAATATAGGATTCAATCAAGGTATATGCATTATGCATTATGCTTAGTTTTTATGTCTTTTTAATATCTCAATCTTGGACAACCAACTTACTTTTTTGTTTTAGTGACATTTACTTTTCTGAAGAATCCAGGTCAGTTGTTTCACATAATATCTACCCATTGCTGTCAAGTCGATTCAGACTCATATCAACTCTATAGGACACAGCAGAATTGTCCCATAGGGTTTTCAAGGAGTGACTGACGGACTTGAACTAAGGAACTGTAGGTTAGAAAATGAGTGTTTGGCCACTGTACTACCAGGGCTCCTTATGCAATGTCTACTTTCAGAATTTGTCTGATTCCTTCCTTTAAATTAGATTCAGGTTAAAGATTTTTGGCAAGAATTTTTTGTAGGTAATATGAAGGAAATTCATAGGTAATAACTCACATCTCATTGCCTGAGAAAACACATAATACTACGTGGTTGGTCACATGGTTAAGGTGGAGACTGTCATGTTTCTTCCCTGTAATGGTACATTCTCCTTATTTTAATTAGTAAAATGTAGTTCCCTACAACCTTTTATTACTTCATTGATTTTTAAATTAGTTAGATCTTATAAATGTTTTTAGGTACATTTTAAGCATACAGGCGGGAGAAAAAGCTAAATCTTATTCACAGATTGCTTTCCTTAAATACTTCAGCTAAATATTCATAGTAGGTTATAGCACTAATGAATACTAAGACAAATGGTAGTAGAAATTAATTGTGCTCTAACAGAATGCTATTAGATGTTATTCCATTAAGCACGTATAACAAGTATAAGAGCTACACAAATGTTTTACCTGAAGGGTGATTCACTGTATTTTGAACACATGTTTTGTCTGCATTCTCATCTTTCTTTGTCAAAGGAGGTAGTTTTTTGGAAAGGCTTTCCAGATAATTAAACTTAAAGAAAAAGAATGAAAGGCAGTTTAGACTTACATATGGCTGAAAAACAGCTGCCACAAGTGTGTTCAGTGGATGGCTAATGATCAAAGCATACTTTTACAGAGCCTCAAAATAAAGTTTGCAAACCAAACATTCTTTGATTTATTATAATTTCACAATTTACTATAATTTCTTTTCAAGCAGTCTCTGATTAATAACAGCATCTGGAATTTTACAGAAACTCAAGGAGTTGTGAACATATGAAAATATTCAGTTGGCTCAGGGTTGCAGTGAACTCTCAGCTAGTGAGAAGAAGGTTGAGTCTCCTGTGGTCTCAGGTCTAGGCTCACTTGGAAGGGGCATACAGAGCCCTGCCTCTGTGGGCTTTCAGGAACTCACAGTGTCACAGTGCTAACTCAGCAGCTGATGGGAGATGAGACCTTAATGGACTAAAAATTACGAGATGGATTTATTGGAGGAGATTCAGAGATACAAAGGATATGACCCAAAAACAAATCTTAAAACATGGAGGAGGTTGTAATTAACGTGGGTAAGGCAAGGCGGGGAGGAAAGAATGGTAGTACAACATTGATGGTGAATCTCTACTTAGGTGCAAGACCTGAATTTGTCTTCCCTTTTAAACACTTTCCAGGATGTGGATTTGAAAGGTACTGATTAGTTAGTTGGAAAAGCTGGTGATGTAGTGGGTTAAGTGCTACATCTGTTAATTAAAAGGTTGGCAGTTCAAATCCAACAGGCACTCCTTGGAAACTCCATGGGGCAGTTCTACTCTGACCTCTAGGGCCTCTGTGAGTTGGACCTGACTCGACGGCAGTGGGTTTGGTTTTTTGGATTAGTTAGTTAGAGTTCCTGAGTAGTATAAATGGCTAACAGGCTTGTCTGCTAGCCAAAAGGTTGGAGATTCAAGTTCACCCAGAGTCACCTCAGGAGAAAGGCCTGGTAATCTACTTCTAAAAACTCTGCCACTGGAAACCTTATGGATCACAGTTCTACTCTGACTCACACGGTTTGTCCATAAATCAAGATCGACTCAATGACAGCTAATTGGGTTAGTCAGCTAGGCCAAAGCAGGAAAGAATTAAACAATATTAAGAAAGGTAGATTCTATAATAGGATATGCATTGCATCAACTTTTATGAAGACTCTAATTTCATTATAGTTGATTACAATCAATTACCTGAGACTGACATAATGAGCTCAATTCAGATTTGAAGTAGGGTGGTACTGTTTGGTTCCTGATAGCTGTTAGATAAGTTTTTGTTTCTTCAATATCATCCCTGGTTGATATTTCCATTATAATGCAAAAGAAAACAGAAAAATTTACAACGTTATTTTCGTACTTGAGCTCTAAGTCCCACAGGAAATCAATGGGATCACTGGCAGTAAAACTGGTAAGAATCAACTAATTCAACATTTTGGCTAAAGTGTTTGGTTCATTTTCTACTTCTTTTAGTCACATTTTCCTACTGCAAAATCAGATTCTCATATAAGATAGGAAATAATGACAGTGAGTGTTAGTTTGCTTTAATAGTCGATCTCAAATAATTAAAATTCATGTAACTTTATAAAGTTTGTCTTTTTGCATGCCTTTCAATTCTCTCTGAGGTTTAAGTGCTAGCTAGAATCTACTGGTTTCAACAGTTTCAGTAGCAATGATCCTAAAAAAAAAAACAAAACAAAACTGAGTAATAGTTTATGGATAATGAGATCAGTAGTAACATGGTACAATGAAAGTAATCATGATAATCCTGCTAGTTGTCTTTCCAATGTCAGAATGAGCTAAAAGCTATACTTCCCAGAATCCTTTGTATATATGAATGACCAGTGAGATGTAACTGTAGTCATTAGATGAGACTCCAGGGAAGCTTTTAAAGAGAGTTGAATCAGTTGGGAGACTTCCTCTTTGTCCTTGCCTTATCTCCTATTTACTAAAATTAGGATGTAATAAAGTCAGTCATTTGCAACCATGAAGCAACCGTGGGGATGGCAGTTCTGTGCTAACGATGATGGAATGAATAACTGGCAGGAGTCTGAGTCCCTGATGAGGTCATGGAGCTGCCTACTTTGGACTGTCCACTTCTGCCTTCTTTTATGTTTGGGAAAATAAACCCCTTGCTCCTAAAGACATAGTTTTTGAATTTTCTATTACATACAACTGCTCTTAATCTTAACTTGGATAATTCCAATCTTTAAGTGTTAATTGCCTGCTAGGAACAGTGCAAAGTGTTTTACATTTAATGTTATGATAATGCTGTTAGTACTGTTATTATCTCCATTTCACTGGTCAAAAAAAATCAAAGCTTAGAAGGTTAAGTAACCTACCCCAAATCATACAGCTCTTAAGGGTCGGAGTCTAGATTAAAATCGGGGCTGCCTGACTCCAAGCCCATGCTCTTGATAACTGCATGTGCTAGTCAGCCATCAGTAACCCAGTGTGAGAGCTCAAAGAGACCTATTGACTTTCATAGTAGTCCAATTCACTTTCATTTTATAGAAAAGCAAATTAAATCTTAAAAAAAATTCTTGTGCTTTAAGTGAAAGTTTACAGCACAAATTAGTTTTTCCATTAAAAAAATCATACACAATTTTTGTGTGTGTCATTGGTTGTAATCCCCGCAATGTGTTAGCACTGCCCCTCTTTCCCTTTATAGCCTGGATTCCCCATGTCCATTTGTCCAGCTTTCCTATCCTTTTGGCTTCTTGTCTTTGCTTTCAGGGAATTCTTGCTCATTTGGTTTCTTAGACTTGATAGAACTAAGAAGCATGTTTCTCATGGGTGTTATTCTCTGTTTTATAGGCCTGTCTGAAATCTGGCTGAAAGCTGGACTTCAGGAGTAGTTTCAGTTCTGAATCAGTAGAGTTTCCAGGGGCCATAGTCTTGTGGGTTCCTCTAGTCTCTGTCAGACCAGTAAGTCTGATTTTTAGGGGGTGTTGATGTGAATTTGAATTTTTTCCCTACATCTTTCTTCTAGTCTGTCTAGGACTGTCTAATATGATCACTATCAAAGCAGTTGGTGGTGATAGCTGGACACCATCTAGTTCCTCTGGGCTCAGGCTGGTGGGGGTTGTGCTTCAAGTGGTCCATTAGTCCTTTGGACCAATGTTTTCTTTGTGTCTTCTTCATTCTCTTTTCTGGATGGGATGGGCCAAGGGCAAATTGAATTACTGAAGTAAAATTTACCAAGGTAAAATAACCAGCCAGCCTGGAATAATGACTCTTTAATCAATGCACACTACCCTTAAAAAAATAAAATAAAAAATAGCCAGCCTGCATCATATAGTCACTAATTAATCAAACTGGAACTAATTCTAGGACCTATGCTTTTTCTATTATACACATGGCCTCTTTGGAAATATTGACTGAATCAAAATATCATTTTACTTCAAACAACTTTAATGCACCATTAAAAATGTCTTATCTCTGCTGCCTCACTGGATTCATTCATAAACCTATGGCAGTCTGGCTATTGCGCACTACTCCACTAAAACTGCTTTAGCAAAACAAAATAATAACAAAGATTTTAAATGAAATTCCAAATTTCTTTTCCCTTCCTGATTCCTCCATAGCATCTGACATTTATTGACCATCTTTCATATTTTCTTGAATCTTTTCCTTTCTTAACATTTCTTCCCAAAGTATTTTTCATGTAGCCAACACTTCTTTCTATAACACGTATCTAATTATGTGTCTTACTTTTCTTGTTTAAAAAAAGTTCAACGCTTGTCATTTCCTGTAGGTTAAAATTTGAAATTGCAGTTTCCAAATTTTTAAGAATTTTAATATGTAAAAAACAGAAAAGTTATTAACAAGTATATAATAAAATGGAAATCTCTATTCCACGTGCTCCCAACCCTTCAATCTCCTTCCCCAGAGGCAATCACTGACATCAGTCTTTTGGAGATTCTTTCAGAGATATTCTATACCACACTATATATCTTCTTGTTGATCTTGTATGTAGAGAGTGCTCCAGGGGATGTAAAGTCTTTTCTTACCATTTACCCAACACATTCCACAAGGTAACCCTGACATTTTTATGAAGAAACATAGTCATCCTGGGAGTCATTCTGGAAAGGAGCTATGAAATTACATACAACAGTACCATACATACTCCTATATACTCAGTACATCTATCTGGCTTCCTTTGTTTACGGTGAGTGAGCTGAGGTTGGAATCCTCAGCAAGGACCAAAAGGAAATCAAACTTGATAGCATTTAGAGCGCTTGCCTCATGTAAACTATAAGAATCCTAGTGAGCTTCTGGCTGTGTTCTACATTATTAACCTATCAGAATGACCAAAGCACAGAGAACCTTGAGAGCTTTCTTGTTTAGAAGAGGGAGAGGATCTACATAAGAGTCAAACACATTTCCTCAGGAGGTTACATTGCAGCCAAAGGACCACATGGTAGAAATGTTGGAGAAGAGATTCAAATAACAGCTGGAAGCCTGGATGGCAAGACCTTACAGCCTATCCCACTCTAACATTCCATGGCTTTACAATAATGGCCTTTCCACTCGCTTAGATATGCTCCAGGGTAGAGTTACCTCTTTTGCTGTATCTTCTCTTTCCAGCGCTTTGATGCTTTTGTATGCCTGTGTGAGGGGAAAGGAAAATATGATAAAAAGAGAAAGAAAGATAACTCTTTCAGCTTATACACAACAAAAGAAGCAGCATTACTGTGGATACAGTCTGGGAGATAAAAGGGCTGTGAGCATTGATATAATCATCCGTAGAGATGACCCTGCATCTATTTCCACATCCCCCAAGACGTTGACCGTCAACTGTGGTCTTTTAGTAGAGTTCGTGAGCTGCATCCCTCTTTTTCTTGTGTTGCCAAAAGGACTCAAAATTGTGTGCCCCATCATGGTTGTCTTTGGTGGTGGCCAGGCCCCATCTTGTTCTTCTGGTCACATGTTGATACGGTCTCCCATCTACACGGGTCCTTCTGTCTCCTGAGCTCTTTTCATCTCATGTCTTTGTTCTTGGTGATCATCTGTTGTAGATAAGTTAGGACCATTTAGTGTACCTCAGATGGCAGCTTGCTAGCTGTTAAGACCCCAGATGCCACTCACAATATGGGGTGCAGAAGAAACTTTTAGCAATAGGCTAGTTATGCCAATTGGCCTCAAGGTCCCCAGAGAGCATGGTTCCAATACCTTACCCCTGCTACTCTATGCTTGCAGTATTGGGTTGAGTTTAGAAGAGCTTTCAGTTTATGGTGAAGTCCAGTAAAGTTGATCAACTTTCTACTGTGTGCTGTCAGTGCTTTCACCTAAGCAAATTTCTGACAATTATCTAATCTAGGATCAACTCTCTCCCTCCCTCCTTTTCTTCCTCCCTACCGTTTTAGCCATCAAGGAGTCTTTTCTTCTATACATAAGTCTATTTTTAAGGCCTTGTAACCGGGGTCTCATACAATATTTGTCCTTTTGCCACTGATTAGTTTTCATTCAGCATGTCTTCCAACTGAAACTAGGTTATGAGATGCTTCCTAATATCATCATTGCTCTTTATCATTGCATAGTTTCCACAGAGTACATGTACCATCGTTTCTTTATCTTTTTATCTGTTCATGGGTACCTAGGTCAGTTCCATCTTTTTGCTACTGTGGACTGTGCTGCAATAAACATTCATGTGCATGTATCTGTTTGTGTGACAGCTTTTGTTTCTGTAGGATATATTCTGAGCAATGGGATTACTGGATTTCCAGCTTTTTCAGGAAGCACCAAATTGCTTTCCAAATAAGTTGCATTATTTTGCAATCCCACCAGTAGTGCAGAAGAGTTCCAGTCTCTCCACAGCATCTTCAGCATTTGTGGTTTTGTGTTTTTTGGATCATGGCCAACCTCGCTGGGGTGAGATGGTACCTCATTGTAGTTTTGACTTGGATTTCTCTAATAACTGATGATCATGAGCATTTCCTTGTGTGTCTTTTGGCTGTCTGGATGTCCTCTTTGGTGAAGTGTCTGTCCATCTCCTTTGCACATTGCTTGATCAGGTCATTTACCATTTCCTTGTTGATATTTGGCAGTACCTTGTATATTATGAAGATCAGATGTTGGTTCAACATGTTGCCAAATATTTTTTCCTGTTCTGTAAGTGGATGAGCAAAAGTGTTTGATTTTTAGTAGTTCCCATTTATCTATTTTCTGTTGATTGTAGTTTGTCAGTTTTTGAAGTCTAAGCCATCTATGAGAACTTCCGCTGTTGACTCTAATTTTTCTTGCATGATCTTTATAGTTAAAAGTTTGATATTTAGTTCTTCAATCGATTTTGAGTTAGTTTTTGTGTAAGAAGTGAGATACAGGCCTTGTTTCAGTTTTTTGCAGTTAAATATCCAATTTTGCCAACACCATTTGTTAAAGAGATTGTTTTTTAACCCAGTTTACAGTCTTAGGGCCTTTGTCAAATATCAACTGTTTCTAAGAGGATGGTGGCATCTCTGGGGTCTCAACTTTGATCCATTGGTCTATATGTCTCATTTTGTACCATTACCAGGCTCTTTTGACTACTATAGCAGTCTAAGGTTGGGTACCATGAGGCCTCCCACTTTGTTCCTCTTCTTCAGTAGTGCTTTACTTATCCAAGGTTTCTTACATTTCTAGACAAAGTTGGTGATTTGTTTCTCCATTTCATTTAAAAAAAGACACTGGAATTTGTGTTGGAATTGTATTGTATATAGATTGTATTGTATGTATATCACTGTAGGTAAAATGGACATTTTAACAATGTTAAGTATTCCTGTCCATGAGCAGTGTAGGTTTCTCCATTTATGTAAGTCTCTTCTGGTTTCTTGCAGTAAGGTCTTGTAGTTCTCTCTGTATAGGTCTCTTTTTTCTCTAGTTAGATTTATTCCTAGGTTATTTTATCTTCTTGGGCACTATAGTAATAGTACTGACTTGGTGATTTCTTCTTTGATGATCTACTTATTGGAATAAAGGAATCCTACTGATTTACTTATGTTTATATTATATCCTGATACTTTACTGAACTCTTCTATTGGTTCCAGTAGTATACTGGCAGCTTCTTTAGGATTCTCTGTATATACAATCATATCACCTGTAAATAGGGAGATTTTACTTCTTCTTTGCCAACGCAGATGCCTTTTATTTCTCTGTTTTGTCTAATTGCTCTGGCTAGAAACTCTGGTACAAATATTGAATAGAAGCGGTGAGAGTGGGCATCCTTGTCCAGTTCTTGTTCTCAAGGGGAATTCTTTCAGTCTCTCTCCATTTAGGATGATGTAGGCAGTTGGCTTTGTGTAGATTGTCCCTTACTGCATTGAGGAATTTCCCCTCTATTCCTATCTTGCTGAGAGTTTTTAGCATGAATGGGTGTTGGACTTTGTTAAATGCCTTGTCTGTATCAATTATCAAAACCAGATGATTCTTATCCTTTCTGCTACTTATGTCATTGAACACATTGTTTTTCTGATGTTGAATCAGCATTGCATCCTGGTTATGAATCCAAGTTGGTCATGGTGATTTTTTTTTTTTTTTTTTTTAACATTTTTGAGTTCTATTGGCTAGGATTTTGTTGAAGATTTTTGCAACTATGACCATGAGTGATGTTGGTCTGTAATTTTCTTTTTTAGTGAGATCTTTCCCCAGCTTTGGCATCAGGGTTATGATGGCTTCATAGAATGAATTGGGAATATTTCATACTTTTCTATGCCATGAAATAGTCTCAGTAGTATTGGAGTTATCTCCTATCTAAAAGTTTGGCTTCTCTGGGGAAGCTGTCTGGGCCAGGACATTTTTGGTTGGTAGTTTTTGATGACTCTTTCAATGTCTTCCTTTGTGATGGGTTTATTAAGTTGTTCTGCTTCTCCTTGTGATAATTTTGGAAGGTGATATGAACCTAGAAACTTGTCCATTTCCTCTAGGTTTTCAAATCTGTTAGAGTACAGTCTTTTGTAGTATTCTGTTATGATGCTTTTGATTTCAGTTGGGTCTGTTGTGACATCTCCCATCTCCTTTCTTATTTGGGTAATTTGTTTCTTCTCCTGTTTTTCATTTGTAAGTTTGCCAGTGGTTTATCAGTTTTGTTGATCTTTTCAAAGAAATAGCTTTGGGCTTTGTTAATTTTTTCTGTTCTTCTATTCTCTAATTCATTTAGTTCTGCTCTAATCTTTACTATCTGTTTTCTTCTGGTGTCTGAGGGGTTCCTCTGTTGCTCTCTTTTTACTCATCCAGGCTGTACAGTCAATTCTTTGGTTTGGGTCCTTTCTTCATTCCAGATGTGTGTATCTATAGATAAACTGACCTGGGAGCATGGCTTTTGCCGTATGCTTTAGGTTCTGACAGAATGTGATTTCATTCTCACTGGATTCCATAAATTTCTTTATTTCATCCTTGATTTCTTCTACATCCTATGGGTTTTTGAACAAAGTGTTGTTCAGTCTCTGTGAGTTCAAATTTTTACCCATGTTATCTCTCCTATTGATTTTAAGCGTTAGGCTTTATGGTCTGAGAAGATGCTTTGGAACAATTCAGTGGTTTGAATTTTGTTGAGACTTGCTATATGTCTTAACACATGGTCTATTCTGGAAAATGTTTCATGTGCATTAGAGAAGAAGGTATATTTATCTGTTGATGAGTAAAAAGTGCTGTATATGTTGCAATAAGATCTTCTGTATTTTTATTGAGTTTTTTCTAGATGATGTGTCTGTTACTGAAAGTGGAGTGTTGAAGTCTCCAGTGATTATTAGGGCGTGATCTATCTCATTTTTCAGTGTTGTCAGTGTTTGTTTGATGTATTTAGATGCTCTGGTGTTGGCTGCATAAAAATTTAATATTGTTATGTCCTGCTTAGACATTGAACCTTTCAGCAATAAAGAGTGGCCATCCTTGTCCACAGTGGTGGATTTTACATTAAAGTCTATTTTATCTGAGATTAGTATTGCCGCTCCTGCTCTTCTTTGTATGTTGTTGGCTTGGTAGATATTTTTTCATCCTTGGACTTTTAGTTTGTTCACATCTTTGAGTCTAAAGTGTGTTTCTTCTAAACAGCATATAGACAGATCGTATTTTTTGATCCAGGATATCACTCATTGTCTCTTTATTGGAGTGTTCAGTCCATTTGCATTCAGTGTAATTACTGATAGACATGTGTTTAGTGTTGTCATTTTGATGCATTTTTTGTGTTATTGATGTTTTCTATGTTGCTGTTTATATTCTGTTCCAGGTCATTCTTCTTTATGGGTTGACTTTTCGTCTTTCTCTTTGTTCGTTTTGTGTTTGTTGAGACTCCTATATTATGTTTCTTGTGTTGATGTGTCACATTGTTATTTTGCTTTGTGGCTACTCCTATTAAGTAGACTTCAGTCTTAAAGTAGATTTTAACTTCTGCATATGTTTCTAATTTCCTCTCCATCTGAAAGAGTTACAAATACTGAAATATAGCCATCTTTTTAGTGTGATGATGTCATAGTTTTCATTCTTTTAATAATGAAGTTTTTATTGAGCTTACTGACTTCCCTGAGTAGGATTCTGGGTGATATGTTCTTCATTGCCTCTTTAAGTATGCCAAGTGCCGTCGAGTTGGATCTGACTCATGGCGACCCTAGGGGCCAGGGTAGAACTGACCCCCAGAGTATTCAAGGAGCAGACTTGATATTTTTGTTTTTGTAAGCAAAGAGCTTCTTCCAGTATTGTGGTTTTGGTTTGGTTTTTATGAAGTCTCTAAGCTACTGTTTATCTGCAAGTGTCTTAATTTCACCTTTATATCTGAGAGACAATTTTGCAGGATATATAATTCTTGGTTCGAAGTTTTTCTCCTTCAAGGCTTTGAGTGTGTCATTCCACTGCCTTCTTGCCACCATCATTTCTGCTGAGAAGTCAGATGAAAACCTACAGGACTTTATTCTGTATGTTAGTCTTGTTTTAAGCCTTGTTGCCTTTAAGAACCTCTGTATATGTTTCATTTTATTAAGCTTGATTATAATATATTTTGGTGTCTTTCTTTTGGGGTCTATTTTTTGTAGTGTTTTATAGGCTTCTTGGACATCTATCTTCTCTTTCATAATTTCAGGGAAGATTTCTGTCAGCAACTGTACTATAGTACTCCGTGTATTTTTTCTCTATCCCTCCCAGTTCAGGAACTCCAATTATTTGTAGATTATTCCTCCTAGTAGAGTCCCAAAGCCACGTGTTTCTTAATTCTCCCTCATTTTTTTAAATTTCTTTTCTCTGATTTCTCTTCATAAACACTGGTGCTAGTTGCTCTATCCTTAAGCACACTAACTCTGGCTTGCATCTCCTCAATTCTGCTCTTTTGGCTTTGGATTGAATTCTGTAATTTCATTATTGATCTGCTGGATTTCAGATAGTTGATGTTCCATCAGTTCAAATAGCTTACTTAACTTTTCATTTTGTTCTGCTTCATTTTGTTTAATCTCTAGGAGGACTCTATATACAATTCTTTTGTATTCAACCTTTGATTGTTTCATACAGGCTTCTTTATCTGGGAAGTTTTTTGATTATTTTTGGAGTTTCTTGGAGCCATGGTGGACTGATTCTTTAAATGATTAGCTATTAATTGTTGCCTTTATGCCATTTAGAAGATGTTGAGGTGTTACCTGAACAGGAGCTGAGGTGTAGTTCTAAGGGGGGTAGTTTGTTACCAACCACCTCTGTGTACTCTAGTGACTGGTCCCAGGTAGACTCTCTGGAATGGCAAGCTCTACCTCCTGGCTGGAGATATCCTACTTATGGAGTCACTAGGGGGGCCATCAGCTGACACTGTGATCAGTGAAGGGTGGAAGAGATGCTGCCTGGCTGCTCTGCAGTCATTTTTCCATGTGACCTTATTTTTAAAAGGTACTTTACTGCTAAGTGAGGAGCTGTCCAACAGCTGCCGAAATCAGTCAGGTCCTCAGGTGTGAGAGCCCTCACCTTCCAGCTAACAATGAAAGCACCTCATAAGCTGTCTCCAGATCTGTGACATGGTTCAAAGTAGGGAGAAGTTATGGCTTTGCTTCTATCCTCTGTCAGGCCCCACTCATAACTCTAGGCACCACTGTCCTAAACAAAGCTTTTCTGCTGGAGAAGCATTTTCCATAAAGGCACTGCTTTTCAGCATTAGAATTAGCTCCAGCTAAGACCTCTGGGTGGGTGGCTCTACCTCCCAGCTGACCAAGATGGTGTCCTTCCTGAGTTGCCCTTCTTGCCATGAAGCAGCAGAATCTATGGTATGGCTCAGAAACAAGAGAGTTGTACCCTCAGTCAGCAGCCAGGCTCTCAAAATGTGGCTATGACAAATACATTCTTCCTGCTGTGCTATATACTGTTTACATAAACACTGTAGTTCAGCATATTTGCTGGCTAATGCCCAGTCCTTGCCTCCTGGATAACAAAGAAGGTTTCAGTACCTTCAATTCTCCCAAAGAATGAGTCAGCAGGAGCAGGACTTGGTGTGTGTTGTCTTGTGTTAGAGAGAGGCAGTTTCCCCTTTACTAGTGCCCAGTTCAATCTGACAACCCTATGCCAGACCCTAGGACTCCCTGGAGGTCCACACTGCTCCAGTCAATTATCATGCCAGGTCTTAGTTCACAGAAGCAGTTGAGGAGATGTGTGTCTATTTTGCTGTCATGGCCCTACTTCTCTCCTATCCATTTCTTAATTATGGTACACTTAATACTAATTGGAACATATAATTGGATCAGCTTACCTCCATTTCTTTTCAAGTAAATATTTACCAAATGATTCTGGTGTTTCTGGAGCTCTTGTAGCCAATGAGTGCTTGTATAAATTGCACAGGTGGACTGCAACTTTAAAAAGAGATGTATTTAACTTTTATCTTCATTATTTTACAGCATGAAGTACAGTCAGTACTCAATTACACATTTGAGTTGCTTTTCAAGAACCCATGATTAATCTAGCAACCGTTTACTAAAATTTCCATGACCAAGTTGCAATATAACAGTAAACCAGACAACATTTATGAAAGACCCTACTCCAAGCCAGCCAAGTGCCGTTGAGTCAGATCCGACTCATAGGGTCGCCATGAGTCAAAAGACCCTACTAGAGAATATATATACTATAGTCAAAATGTAGAATTCAGTAACACCTCATCATTTTGGGGAAACAGTGCTCTACCTACCTGAATTTCTTCATGTCTGAGGCATCAAAATTAAAAACAAAAAAAAACATTATATTTAAATTGTTCTTCTCAACATTTGCCTGTGCCTCAAATCTAAGGATACGAATGTAACACAATGGTTGTTTGATAATTTGAACAGTGTTTCTGAGAGTCCATTTCCCAGAACACGGTCTGGGGGGCTGTTAAAAGAAGATTAAGAAAATAAAAAGGCTCCATGTTTCACGATGATATAGTCCTGACTTACACAAGTTTGAATCCCTTTAGTTACTGTACGACTTTTGTATACTCTTAAGTGCATGTAGCTCTTTATGAAACTAAGATAACACGCAGTGTTATCCAAGCTTACTTAATGACATCACTTGTTTGGTGGAGCCATATCATAAACTAATATTTCAGGAAACACTTTGGAAAATGCCGGCTTAGGATCACAACTATTAATATGGAGCAGTTATATGTATGCAAGTCTCTGTTTGCCTCCTGAAGCTGCTTATTTGGAAATTCTGGTGGCATAGTGGTTAAGTGTTACCAAAAGATTTGCAGTTAAAGTCCATCAGACACTCCTTGGAAACTCTATGGCATAGTTCTACTCCACCCTATAGGGTCACTATGAGTCAGAATCGACTCAAGGGCAGTGGGCTTGGGTTTGGTTATCTGTTTATTTTTGTTTGAAATATTTTTTTTTTTTTTAGTTTGTCCTTCACTATGAGGCAACTTGTGCATTTACTCCTATCGTGCCAGCTCACTTGGGGCAGAACTTACAAATGCAAATGCCCATGGGGTACGGTTACCAGGTAAAATATAAAGCACCTAGTTAAATGCGAGTTTCAGATAAAGAAGAACAATTTTTTTAGTTTAAGCTTGTATACTTATTAAGGCATTCTTGCATTAAAAAATTATTTGTTGTTTATCTGAAATTCAAATTTAACTGGGCCTGCTGTATTTTTATTTGCTAAATCTGGCAACCCTACTAAAGAGGTAACCCAAGTAAGGGGGGACAACAGGGTGTAGCAGAAAGACATTGGAGGCAGTGATGGACACTTCTGTCATGGCTATGCTGAAAAAGGCTGCCAATCATTTGGCCAAATATCACCACATGGTAATGTGACATTTTAAGAGGAGAAGAAAAAAATCCAGGTTAAATAATAGCAGTAATAATTACAAAATAAACTATGGAAGTTGACATTGCATAGGACACACAAAATGAATCTGTGTGTCAAATGAAGTCCGTGGCTGCCACATATGGCCCTAAAAATCCCAAAAACCTTCACAGCTTTTGTGCCGTGGGCTATAAAACCATATAACCAAGTTCACTGGGGCTTTATATATCCACATGTAAGTATGCTTTCAACGACAGTCTCTTCCAAGCAATAAACTGCCTGTGCTACATAGAATACAGAACAGTGCAAGGACTGGCAATAACTTTGTGGTTGCTTGAGTTTTCAGTGTATGTTGGATGGAGGTGGGTTGACAGGTTTTTAGTTCATTGTTTCCTTCCTGTAGCTTAGGGATCATCTAAATCATTGAGGTTAACAGAGAAACAAATGTCAACTTTTTCATTCAACAGATTAAAGTTACAGATGAATTAGAAGTAACTACAGTTCTCTAGGATTTCACAATTAAGCAGATTCAAACACATAAATACATCAGTATGACCCCAAACCAAAAACAAATCCACTGCCGTGTAGTCAGCTGCAACTCATAGTGATCCTGTAGACAGAGTAAAACTGCCCCATAGAGTTTCCAAGGAGTGCTTGGTGTATTTCAAGCACCAGCCTTTTGGTTAATAGCGGTAGCACTTAACCGCCACACCACCAGGATTTCCAGTACAATACATACAGCCAAACACACAAATACAACATGGCAAAACACTACAACAGAAATGTGTACACATGGTGTTTTGCTGTCAGGTGAGAAAAGCATTGGTAAGAGTGTTTAGGTTCGTTCTGTCTGAAATTTGTAAATCATATTAGAAAAATATTAAAGTCCAATTACCTTCAGTAACATGACTTTTAGTGGTTTCCTCTATTTTAGGGAAAGCCTGAAATGAGAAAAGAATTCCTTAGTGATGATGATTATATTGCATACAAAGCTCACTTTGTTCAAAAGCATTCTTTTTGTGTTTAAATTGATCTTTTATGCCAGCCAAGCATGGGAACTACTATAAAATGAATTAGTTTTTCTAATGCTAATACAAAAATGCAATTGATTTCTCTTTAGTCATTCCTGTCACTTAAAGAATTTTAAAAATGGAAATCATTTTAAGTTGTGGGAATTCCTTCTCCTTGCCATATCCTTACTATTTCATGCATTCATTCAACATTTCATTGAATGAAATTTCTCCAGTGATAGAAAGTGGAGGGTATTACGTTGAGTGAAATAAACACACCACAAAAAGTCAAGTACCGTATGAGACTACTGCTGTAAAAAATCAAGGAAAGGTTTTTTTTTTTTTTTTTTTTTTTTTTTTTAAAAAAGAAACAATCTTTGATGGTTATAGGGAAGGGGAGAAGGTAGGGATGGAAAAGCACTAACCGGACAGTAGATAAGTGGTAACTTCGGTGAAGGGCAAGGTAGTACACAATACTGGGGAAGCCAGTACACTTGTCCCAACAAGGTCATGGAAGCTGCATAGACACGTCTCCATTCCTTGAGGGACTTGAACTGCTAGACTGAGGGCTGTGGGGACCATAGTCTTGGGGAATATCTAGCTCAACTGGCATAATATATAGTTTATAAAGAAAATGTTGCACATTTTACTTTGGCAAGTAGCATCTAGGATACTTCACTGTTCTTACAGCCCTGGGAGTGAGAAAAAATGAAGAACACTAAATACATACATAAGGGGAACATTAGTCTAAAGAACTAATGGACCACATGTATAATGGCCTCCACCAGAAGGAGTCCAGTACAACTAGCTGGTGCTCAGCTACCACCACTGACTGCTCTGACAGGAATCGTAATATAAGGTCCCAGACAGAACTGGAGAAAAAGGCAGTATAATATTCTAACTCAAAAAGAAAGACCAGATTTGAGGCCTGACAGAGATTGGAGAAAACCCAAGAATATGTCCCTCTTATGCCCTTATAGCTCAGTAAGGAAGTCACTCCTCAAGTTCACCTTTCAGCCAAAGATCAGACTCATAAAACAAAACGGGACTAAAGGGGCCTGACAGCCCAGGGGTAAGGATGACAATGAAAGAAAGGACAGAAAAGCTGGTAACCAGGAACCCAAGTTGGAAAAAAGGAGACTGTTAATGTGTGTGGGGTTGTTAACCAGCGTCATAAAACAATATGTGTACTGTTTAATGAGAAACTAGTTTGTTTTGAAAACCTTTATCTGAAGTACAATAATAACAATAATAAATCTCCAAAGACAATGTAAACAGTTTTACTTCAGGGTTTTCAGAATTATCTGTGATCAAATGAAGAGCATAAACAGCATCTGGCAAATTAAATATATGTAAGGAATTAGATTTCCAGAGAAATGGGAAATTACAAGGAGAGCAAAGTTTCAGAGCAGTGGCAGAAATGGCTATTATATTTTCTCTTGAAACACCCAATATTGAAACAAGAGTAGGGACATTCGTATTTAAACCCTTTCTTCCTCACCATAACTAACTTGAGGAGATCTGCAGCATTGCCTCTTTCCTCCTCAGTTCTGGAATCTTTAACTGTCATTTCCTGTAGTTCATCTTCTTTCTTTAAAATATGGTTTATGTAATCCTAGATCAGCAAAATAAAATACATTGAAAAACAAACAAGCAAACAAAACACAGGGATAAGTCAGAGCGAGACACCAAAATAGTCTACATCAACCTGGACTGTTACAAAGAGGTGGAAAATGCAGAAGCTCACAATGCTCAACCACCGGATACCGCTCAAGCAACCTGCAGTCTTTTCCTTAACATGTCAATAAGGCAAAAGATCTGAAAAGTGCACAAACAAAGCTTTCAAAACCACAAGATATGAGAATTGTATGGGGACCTCAGAGAGGCCTTGCTACTAACTTTGTACTTCAGTTTCTTCACTACTAAAATGGACAGAGTTAAATTAGCTGATCTGTAGGGTACTTTGCATGCCTAACATTTATGATTCTATCTGTAAGTTGCCTAGTCCCTTCTTTTGCTTCCAGGAAACATATTTTATACTACTTTTTCCACAAAAATTTGATGATTCCCTGTTGATGCTAGGTGCTGGGTATGTAACAATAAACAAAACACCTATTTTCTCTGTCCTGAGCGGGTTAACAAACCAGAGTGAGATGTTGTAGTTGCAATTATGCAACTATCTATATATACTTACAGATAGTTAGACCATTCCCCAGAACTTTTTCTCCCAATAACCCTTTTCTTTCAAAGGTGATTACTGAGTTAATACATGGTTTTATCTTTTTCTGGGAGTTAGACTAGTTTTCCCCACAGTGAGAAAGAAGTCTCTATCTACCAATGACATATAAAAGTTACTTAACTTCTCAATGTATTTTGAGCCTCTTAATGTTTCCTTGACTTATTTTCTACCTCTCAACCTTCTAACTTCTGGGAGACTGATATTCATGTATTTCATTGGATAAATATTGGTAGAATCATACCATTTCAGCTTCCTCAGGAACATGAGAAGAATAATGGCCATATTTCTGATTCTTTTGGGTTAGGTTACCTGAATTCCATTTTACCTTTAGGGAGACTTGGAGGCTTAGTCTCAGCTCATCATTTAAGACCTCGTGCTGGATGAACTGGCGGACCTCTAGCACACTGGGATTCTTGAGTACAGGCGCTGGGGCCCGTACTAGCTGCTTGGACCCAATGCAAAGGCCTTTCCAAATCTGAGTGCCAAATGGAGGTCCTGGTGTTTTTTTCTGTTAACAAAATAAGCATCCACAAAATCAGAATATTTTAAACTTAGAAATGTTAAAACAGGCAGACCAACAAAACTCACTGCCATCTAGTCAATTCTGACTCATAGTGAACCTATGGAAATTGTTTTACTGAATATTTATTAGCTAGCTATGCCTTAGGAACTACTTGCTAGGGAATACAATGGTGAAAAAAAATATGATCCCGGCCCTCAAAAAGTTCTGCGAACTATAAGGAAAAACTGATAACTATAGTGGATGAGTTTTCTCTTTATGTGTGTTACCAAGAATCTAGACATCTTTGGATTCTGCTGCATGATTGTCTAGTGTGTTGCATTTAGAGGGGTGTCATGCAAGGTCACGGTTATGCAATGCAACCTAGCTTATGCCAAATACATGCAATTATTCCCCAGTATCCACAGGTAGCCTAAGATATTGATGTGGAATTAACCAATCTAGAGCTTTCTAGTTCCATGCTCATTTTGACCTAGGGAGATTCTTTGGGAAAGAAATTATCCAGTGGATTTTGGTTCCCTTTGAAATCACTCTAGTTGAAGCATGCCTCCAAAGTATTCTCAGAAATTCCTACCTTAGAGAACTCTCTAGGTTATCCCTGTAGCTGCTTTTCAGGAGTGGAGTGCTTTCATGCCCTATGTTGTGAACCATGCCCCATGCGATTCATTTCAAATGTTACTCCGTGTTCAAGGCCTGACCAGTGACAACCACTTTGGGGCTTTTCTGGATTGGGTCTCTCCTACCAGGCACAGAAGGTCATATAAGGACGTCAGGGGAAGAGGATAAACTTCCTCTGTTACTCTCAGATTAATGTGGTATTTGAATTTGGGCACAACCTAGCAAGGTATTTGGTGTGGCCTCTTCATTGTTTAGACAAGGAAACGGAGATCCAGCATGACTTGTCCCAAATCACACATTAATAAATTATTAATTCTCTTAATAAATAATAGCACTCCTCATCTCTGAGGTCAGATGGATCTTGCCATCAGAACAACAATGGAATTCCAGGTCACCTTCATTTCACCATGTTCATTATGCCTCCAAATTAAAAAATAGTAGTGAAAAGTTCTTGTTATGTACATGTTCATTATCTGTGCCCTTGCTCTTAGAAGACTGTGTAGCAAAAATCATTATACATCAAAAACATTATCCTTCTCACTTAGCACTAGTATCTCACTCTGATTACATTATCAACATCTTCATTGATTTTTTTTCATTTAACATCTGAAAATACGCTGGGCAATATTACATGAATTGATTATGAAGTAGAATTCCAAATCTTGCAAGATGCAGAACTTCATGATTCTTGTCAAGATATTTTCTTTTACTCTTTTAAAGACTTTAAGTTGGGCTTCTCTAGTCTGATGTAATAACAGTGATTACTTTCTAACATTACAGTTGCAAATTCTTGTGTGTAATTCTTCATATCATTCTTATATGCAGAGTTAGTGGTTTCTTTTTTCTTTTTTTTTTATAAAGAGAAAAAAGGGAGAGTGAGAGACCTCAAACTGAATGACAGAAGACTTTTGTTACGGTACAATATCAGTTATTCCATGATAGGAGAGATGGAATAAAAATGGGTTACTAAGAGTGAGTCATTTTATATTATACGAAGATGAGTAAGCCTGTAATATAGGATAAAATAAATAAAACTGAGATTACACAGTCAGTATACATCCCTAGGAGACCTGCTGGTGCAGTGATTAAGAGCTTGGCTTCTAACCAGAAGGTCAGCAGTTTGAATCTACCAGATGCTCCTTTGACATCCTATGGGGGCAGTTCTACTCTGTCCCATAGGTCACTATAAGTTTGAATTCATTCAGCAGCAATGGGCTTGGCTTTTTGGTTTGGTGTCTGTTCCTAAAATTTGATCAACACATCTACAAATGTTAAAATCTTCAAATACACAAATCATTAAACCCATTAAAGTTCTAAATAAGGATGAAAGTATAGGAATATATGGGGGGAGACTGGAGACTCTGGTCCACTGATGGGTAGATATGCAAATAAAATGCCTTTGCTGCAGAAAACATGTATACCTCAACTGAGGGAAATGTCTCCCATGTCCTTGACTGAAGATTAGGAGGAATAATTGTATCTAATTCTTTCTTCAATAGCCATGGTGATGCTTCATGAAAAGGGCGAAGGACAGTGATGCTCAGGGCACCTGGTTCAAAAAGAGTTATCAGAAAATCATTTTTCATCAAAATAATTCTGAGAAATTCAGTAATTACTCATTAAATTCAACAAACACTTTCTGAACTTCTTTCTACATTAATAATGTAAGTGAGACACAATGATCATCCTTAAGGACCTTAAAACATAGGAAGGATGAGGCTTGTCGTTGCTACAACACCTGGAGGCTGGATTTAGCTCACTTAGGAGTACGGACTGATACCCCACTGTCCTTCAACAACTCCATCCTACCTATATAGGCAAAGCCATCAGTTATACTACCATACGTTTCTTGAATCCATCCTCTTCTGTGCTCTGTGCTCTCCCTGTTGTAGAACAAGGCAACATCATTTGTCTTAGAGAGATCCTATTTTGGATTACAGCAACTATTAACTTTTCTGTTAATATTTACTCTCTAAATGAACCTCTCCATGGAATCAGAATCATTCATTATGTTAGTCCATGGTTCAAACTCTTCTTTGGTTTCCCATTGCTCATGGTATAAAACAGAAATCCTTACCATTTTCTGGTCCCTGACCAACTTATACCATTTTTTTTTCCTTTGTGCTTCAGCCACTTTGAACTGTCTTTCTTTTTTCTGTTTTTTTTAAGTGCTTTATGCTTTCTCTCATGCATTCCCTCTTTTATGAAAATTCTCTCTCTTGTCCTAATTAATTCTTACTCATTTGCCAACTCTTGGCTCAAGAGTCTTCAGGAAGCCTTCCAGTAGTCATTGGGCTTCTCTGTTAGATACTCTTATAGAATTATGTTTTTTTTTTCTTCATAGACCTTATCCCAATTTATAATTACATGGTTATTTATATAAATAATTCATACATGATTAGCTTATTAAACTTGAAGCTTCAGGAAAAGCAGGCTCCATGTCTGCATTAGCTCACCTTTGTATTGCTAATACCCAGTGAGTGTTTGGAACACAGTGGCTGTCAATTGGATATTAATTACAAGGCTGACTGACAAGCAATTTAAAATGAATCCTTATTTTCTCACAGTTCTACATATATCCTGCATAGTCAGCCAGAGTCATATTCACAAAGAATGAGGTATATTATCCTGCACATGTACACTGAGCTACTAAAGGATATAAGTCCTCAGAGATGCAGGCATATCAGTTAAAGCACACAAAATATATCCCACCAAACAGAAGAGATAAAAGCAAACACATACACAAACCTAGAGACAGCACATTGTTTTTTACACACAGATAACATGTAGGTTTATATGCATACATTTAAATATACACATTATTACATACACTAGTGGTTCCTTAAGTGTCTATAACCTCCAGCCACACTGACTTTGATGAAATAGAGTAAAACAACAAAAGGTGCCCAACAAATATAACTTAAATAACTTATCATGTATTTCAAGTTGGCATTCTGGCATACATATCACATATACTTTACTATTGCATTAAATGTCATCAAGGCAATACCTTTAATGTGCCAGTGAACTTACAAGAGAGATCTCACTTGGCTTTTTTCCCACTATGATAAAATGAACACATAAACAGTGTCACAGATTGAACTGTGTCCACCCCAAAATGTGTTTATCCATTTGGCTAGCCCATGATTCCTCGTATTGTGTGATGCGTCTCCATGCTGTAAACCAGGCTTCTATGGTGTTAATGAGAGAGGATGGGCAGTAGCTGTGTTGGTTGGGAAGGACTCAAAGTCAGATTGTATTGTACCTTGACACAATCTCTTGAGCTGTAAAGGACAGAAGTCAGCAGAAACATTTGAAGACCTCACACCACCAAGAAAGCAGTGCTGGGAGCTGAGTGTGTCCTTTGGAAAGCACCACAGTTCCTGTGCCTCAGACTCCTAGTCCAGGGGAAGACTGATGACAAGGACCTTCTTCCTGAGCCAACAGAGAAAGCCTTCTCCTGGCACTGACACTTTGAATTTGGACTTTTAGCCTACCAGACTTTGACAAAATAAAATTTCTCTTTTTAAAGACATCTACTTGTGGTATCTTTATTAAAGCAGCACTAGATGACTGAGACAAATAGGTATCTCGGTATATGTCAAAACACAGACACAAGTCTGCTTGTATGTGGGATAGACATTCATATATACGGTTTACATAGGTTGATGCTTAGATACAGCTTGACACGAACATAAATTCAAGCAGCCACATAAATAGGTGGAAAGTGAAGTAGAAAAGTGAACAAAAGGGAAAAATATAGAAGATGATGGATTAGATAATAAGAGGGATGAGAACTGGTGAAGGAACACAGTGAATTCCAGGTATTATGGCTTCTCTACCTGGCTGTTCATGGACTGGCTCTTGGAGAACTGCAGTCATGGATTCTCCATATGCCAGGGATAGGTATTCTTCTATGTCCCTGTCACGAAGAAGTTCCACTCCTGATCCATCAGCATAGATAACAAAAAACCTATTTGAAGAATAAAACTCTAGTCACTTGATATGTTCTCTTAAGACACTTTTTCAACATGAAATAAAAAAAAAAAGGCCTTATTATTTACCTGGGGACATGTTCACCATAGATTTGCAGATGATTTTTCTGGAGGTGAAGAGATGATAAACTATCATAACCCTCAGTATTAAAAGATATGTCCTCTTCAGATTTTTGTTCAGGTAGCGTAGTTGATACACTACCATCAGCCATGACCTAACAGACAGAGTATATGAGCAGTTGAAAGAAAAAAAATGCCGTAAAGCTTACATATCTGCTGCTCCAATTTGAGAAAGCAGATAATCTTTTGGCATACCCAGCAAATCAGAGATGTTTCCTTACAAGGTGTTTTTTACTAGATACACACTGTATTAATAAAAGTGAAAATTCAGTACCGCAACTTTACTTACAATCCATTCCTGTAATGTGAAAACAAACTGATAAACAAATATACTTAGAGGCAGAGGAGAAGGTGACTCACTCGGATGGGACAAGGACTCAGAACCATATCATCTGAGGATTAATTGAAAGAACTGGAATGTAAACGTAAAGGAGAAGTTTTACACATGATGTTTTTAACTGCCTTCAAACGGGTCTCCAATTCATGGTGATCCCATGTATACAAAGGGACTGGACCACTGAGATTTTCATTGGCTGGCTTTTGGAATAGATCACCAAGCCTTTCTTTGTAATCTGTATTAATCTGGAAGCTCCACAGTAACCTGTTCACCATTATAGCAACACTCAGGCTTCCAGCGATAGATGAGTGGTGGCTGCACATGAGGCGAAGTGGCTGGGAATAGGGCCTCAGTCTCCCGAGTGGAAAGCAAGTGGGCCTGACTCATGACTGTTGTTGGTTGCCGCAGAGTCTCTTCTCACTCTAGGGATCCCGTGAGTGTAGAGTAGAACCACTCCATAGCGTTTTAGGGCTGTTACCTTTTGGAAGCAGATCACTAGACTTGACTTCCAAGGCATCTATAGGTGGGTTTGAACTGCCAGCATCTCAGCTAGTAGTTGAGTGTTTAACCATTTGTGTCACGTCTTACAGTATTTAAGAGACAATCACAGGAAAGAGGCTTATAGTCTGTGATTCCAAGAGTTAGGGCACATATGTAGAAGACACACAGAAAAGGATCAAGCTTAACAATATGAGAAAAAAATATTGTAACCATTAGAGTCGTCTGTAGATGCCACAGGTTCAGAAAGGAGTGTCTCTCACACTAAAGACCACTGGAGGGATACTCAAAAGGAGAAACAAAGCATGGGAGAATGCTTGGATTGGGCAAACCAGACATCTCAATGTACAGGAGTTTGGGCTTTAAGTTTCTACTTCAGATGTGTTGTAAACTGAAATTTGTTAGTAGCTGATCTCATGCTGTGAAAAGCCTCATTTAGTTAACAAAATAAAAAACAAGGTGGATCAGGGCTTGTTTGCATACCAAGACAAAGCTGGGGATTCCATATTTGTGGTACAACTCTATATCTAGAAAACATTTCCTCTATCTGTTGACTGACACATGAAACTCCACTCTTAGGTAAGAGGTGAGGAAATGAAAAGAAAACAAAACATATAAGAGCCTAGAGCAGGGGTTGGCAAGCTATTTTTCTCCCTTGCGAAGAATCAGGTAGTAAATATTTCAGGATCCTCTGGTAACAAGTCTGTTGCAATGACTCATGTTTGCCACTATCATGCATAAGCAGCCACAGATAATATGTAAACAAATGAGCATGGTAGTGCTCCATCAAAACTTCATATAATGATGCTGAACTTTGAATTTCATATTATTCTTGTGTAGCATTCTTACTTTCCTGATTTTTTTTCCCTACTATTTAAAAATGTAACAGACTGTACAAAAAACAAGTGGCCCTCACAGCTGTGGTTTTCCCATACTTGGTCTAGAAGTGGAGTTCCTGGGTGGTACAAATGGTTAATGTGCTTCACTGCTATCTGACAGGTTGGAGGTTCAAGTCCACCTAGAGTACTTGAAAACAAACATTTGGTGATCTACATCTAGAAAGTCAGCCATTGAAAACCCTATGGAGCACAGTTCTACTCTGATGTATAGGAGGTGACTGGTCATGAGTCAAAATCAACTCCCTAGCAACTGATTGGTGGCCTAGAGGTAAGGGGATGATCATGGTGCAAAACAGAAGATAAAGGTCTAATATGGAATAGTTGAGCATCTCTTCAGCCTTTCCACCTTTTCAGGCTTTCCACCTCCCAGAATCCATCCCAACCTGAATCTTGACTAATTGTTAGTTGTAACCGTGAACTCTGCTCCGTCAAACAACCTTGTTTACTGTCCCATGTATCTCCTCTCTCATCAGCCTGGGTACAGACCATTCTTACATCATTCCTTTTTGTTGGCATTCTTTTCAGGTGTCTGTTAATGTTTCATTCTTTCTGTTCTGACGGTTTACTATGCTTTAGCATTTGTACCATCCCAGCTGGTGGGCTTACCCTACCCTAAGGAAGTGCACTTGAAAATCAAATACATTAATATTCATTAGAGTTTGCCTAACATATTGGTAGTGAGCAAATTATTAATTCCAAGGGAACTACAGTGAAAATCTGTCTAGTGTGAAATATCTCAAAAGCAAAGTGACAGGCTGCCTCTTCATCCCCCAAATTCACCTTACCTGGAAAGTGTTTCCCTCAGGATCCATGACTTCACAGATAATCTCTGACGTATGCTTCATGATGTACCTGCTAGCTCTCAGCTGCTCACGGTTTTGGAATGGGTGGTACATGTCACTGCTTGATTCATGGCAATATATAGCTGAGCAATTTCTATCAATATAAAGACAGCCTGTGTCTGGAGGTAACACCTGCATGAGTGATAGAAAGATTTTTTTTTTTTTTAATTTCTTGTTCAAGTTGAGGGACATGGAATATCATTTTAGGAAAAACATTATCCACAGATTTTACCCACAAATTTAGTGCTTCCTGTAAGAAAGCATCACCCAAGAGATTTAAGATTTGGGAAGGACTGCATGCTGTGGAGATGTACAGAATGCTCAAGGTATAATTTCTCCTGTGTCTTCACAGTTTACTTACTCACTTGAGTATCTCTTCTATTTGTCTTATGCCCTCTTATTTCATATATTTTGAGTGAGGTGAAGACACTTGGCTCTATTCGAAATATTTGATTTTCTTTATTTTTTAATTTCTCATAAAGAAATTTATACCAATATTGTTTTATGGCATTAGTTACATATATTTGGTTTATATTCTTGGGCAAGAATAATCTCCAAGAAGACCAAAAGCCATAGGACAAATGTTCTCAGAAACTCATAGTTTTTTTCACATCTTTAACACTGCCCTTAAGTAATACCTTCTGTGTAATGACTTCTGGATCAGACAGACTCCTTCCAAACTGAGATACAATGACATAGTATAAATTTGCCCTTTTAAGGCATACAAATCAGTGGTTTTTAGTACATTCACAATGTACACAACCATCATCACTAATTTCAGAACATTTTTGTCATCTAAAAAATAAACTCTGTACCATTAGCAGTCACTTCCCATTACCCACCTCCAAAACCTTGGCAACCACTAATTTACTTTCCACCTTGATCCATTTGCCTATTCTGGACATTTCAGATAGACAAATAAAACAGGTGGCCTTCAGTGTATGATTTCTTCCACTTAGCATAAAGTTTTAAAGGTTCATTTATGTTATAGCATGTATCAATACTTCATGCTTTCTTTAACAAATGAATAATATTTCATTGCATAGCCATTAGTGAGTTGATGGAAAGTTGGGCCATTTTCACAGTTTTGCTACTAAAAATAATGCTGTTATAAGCATCTGGGCACAAGCTTTGTGTGGATATACATTTTCATTTCTGCTGGGTACACGCCTAGGAATGGAATTGCTGGGTCATGTAACAATTTTATGTTTAGCCTTTTGAGGACCTGCCACACTGTTTTGAACAGCAGATGCACTGTTTTACCCTCACAACAGCAATATATGAAGGCTCCACTTTCTCCAAATCTGTGGTAGCACTTGTTATTGTCATCTTTTTTATTACAGCAATCTAAATTTGCATTCCTCTAACAGTTAATGTTGTTGAAAATCTTTTCATGTGCTTGATGGTTATTTGAGTATTCACTAAAACTGAAACTAAACTCAATACTGTAAAGATGATTCCAGCTCATAGTGAGCCTACAGGACAGAGCAGAACTGCTTCATAGAGTTTCCAAGGAGTACCTGGTGGATTCAAACTGCTTACCTCTTGGTTAGCAGATGTAGCACTTAACCATACCACTAGGGTTTTCAGCCACTAAAGGAAATGGCTATTCAAATCCTTTCCCCAATTTTTTAATTTGGCTATTTGTCTTTTTAATATTAAGTTCTCCAAGTTAGCCAAGTGCCGTCGAAGTTGTAAGAATCTTTTATATATTTAGTACACTAGGTCTTTATGAAATGGAATGCATAAAGATTGATATCTTAGGTGATAGTGAGCACAAATGGGCTGGCACTGGCCATTTTGACACGCTATCATGTGGTCTACTCTGTCAGGAATGACAGTTGAAGAGGAATAGCACTACATTCATTCTCAAAAAGAACATTTTCAAGATCTATCCTTAAGTACCTCACTGTCAATGACAGGATATCTATATGTCTACAGTGAAGACCAGTTAATACAACTGTTATTCAAATTTGTACAACAACCACTAATGCCAAAGAAGAAGAAATTGAAGATATTACTAGCTTCTGAAGTAGGAAATTGGTCAGTCATGCAATCAAGATTCATTGATAATTACTGATTTGAACGCAAAAGTTGGAATCAAAGAAGGAACAGTAGTTGGGAAATACAGCTTTGATGACAGAAATGACCTATGAGATCACAAGGTACAAGGTCGAATTTTCTTCACTGCAAATATCTTTTTGCAATAACATAAATGGAGACTACACACATGAACCGCACCAGATGGAATACACAGGAATTAAATTGATTACATCTGTGGACGGAGATGATGGAAAAGATCAAGACCATTAGTCAGAATAAGGCCAGGGGCTGACTGTGGAAGATATCATCCACTGCTCATATGGAAGTTTAAGCTGCAGCTCCGGCAAATTAGAAGAAGTCCACCAGAGCCAAAATATGACTTTGAGTACATCCCCCTGAATTTGGAGACCATTTAAATAATAGATTTGACTCATTAAACACTAATGACAAAAGACCAGATGAGCTGTAGGATGGCAACAAGGGCATCACATGTGAAGAAAGTATAGGGTCATTAAAAAGATAAGGAATAATAATAATATAATAAAAAGACCAAAATGGATCCCAGAAGAGACTCTCAGACTTGCTCTTGAATGTACAGGAGCTAAAGCAAATGGAAAAAATGATGAAGTAAAAGAGCTGATCAGAAAAATTCAAAGGGCAGCATGAGGAGACAAGATAAAATATTATAATTAAATGTGCAAAGATCTGGAGCTAGAAAACTGAAAGGGTTACATGCTCAGCATTTCTCGAGCTGGAAGAGCTGAAGAAAAAATTCAAGCCTCAAGTTTGCAATTTTGAAGGGTTTATGGGCAAAATATTGGTTGATATCCATTTATTTCAGGAGGCAGTATATGATGAAGAATTGATGGTATTGAAGCAAGAAGTCCAACATACACTAAGACATTGGCAAAAAACAAGGATCCAGGAATTTATGGAATGTCAACTGAGCTGTTTCAACAAACGGATGCAGCACCGGAGGTGCTCAATTGTCTAAGCCAAGAAATTTGGAAGAGAGCTACCTAGTCAACTGACTCGAAGAGATTCATATTTGTGCCAATTCCAAAAAAAGGTGATTCATTAGAATGCAGAAATCATTAAATAATATAATTAATATTACACACAAGTAAAATTTTGCTGAAGGTCTTTCAAAAGTTGTTGCAGCAGTACATCAACAGGGAACTGCCAAAAATTCCAGCCGGATTCAGAAGAGGACATGGAATGAGGGATATCATTGACAATGTCAGATGGATCTTGACTGAAAGCAGAGAATACCAGAAAGATGTTTGCCAGTGTTTTATTAAATAAGAAAAGGCATTTGACTGTGTGGATCACAACAAATTATAGATAACATTTCAGAGAATAGGATTTCCAGAACACTTAATTGTGCTCATGAGGAACCTGTACATAGACTAAAGTGAGTTGTTTCAACAGAACAAAGGGATACTGCATGGTTTAAACTCAAGAAAGGTGTGTGTCAGGGTTGCATCTTTTCACCATGCTTATTTAATCTGTATGCTGAGCAAATAATCTGAGAAAATAGACTACACAAAAGAGGAATGTGGCATCAAAATTGATGTCACTTTGAGGACTAAGGTGCATCTGAGGCATGCCATGATATTTCCTGTTGCTCCAAGTGCATGTGAATAAGGAAGACCAAAGAACTGATGTATTTGAATTGTAACTCTAAGCCAACCCAAGCCAAGTGTGGTGGTCAGGATTATGTCAACTTGGCTACTACCTATTTGGCTGCTGTATTAAGTGGCAGGGCGGGGTTTGTGGTGGCTCCCTGCCCCTCGGCTCTCATCTTGTGACACTGGACTACGGCTGCTGATCGCTCACGTGGCCAGGAGCTCCTGCTTTCTTGTTCCAGCATCTGGTTCCGGGACTTCAGCTAGCAGCTGTTGGGCTCATCAGTCCTCACAGTCGGCACTTGAGAGTCCTGCTCCCTGACCTGCCAATCCTGCACTCACCAGCCTCTGCCCAGTCCTGCTCCCTGACCTGCCGATCCTGGGTTCGCCAGCCTCTGTCACTTCATCTCGCCACCAGCTTGGGATCCACCGACCTCTAGCCTCTGTCGCTTCATCTCGCCACCAGCTTGGGATCCACTGACCTACACAACTGGTGATCTGCAACTCTGGTCTCTGACTTGCTGACCTTGGATTCCTCAGCTTCCGTGGACACGTGAGGCTTGTGCCAGAGCTTGGGACATTCAGCTTCTGTGATTACGTGAGCTGTTTCCTATATTTGTATCTATCTATCTGTCTATATATATATATTATAAATCTTTCCTTGTACCTACACGTGTTACTGGTTTTGCTTCCCTAGAAAACCCAGCCTAAGACACCAAGCCAAGTGCCGATGTAACTCTAACAAACAATATTGAATATGCCATGAATTGCTAGAAGAATGAACAAGTTTGTCTTAGAAGAAATGCAGCAAGAATGCTCCTTGGAAGCTAGGACAGCAAGACTCTGTCTCACATATTTTGAATGTGTTATCTGGAGGTAAGTCTCTGGAGAAAGGCATCGTGCTTGGTAGGATAGAGGATTAATGAAAAAAGAGAAAGACTCTCACCAGGACAGATTAACACAGTGTTGTAACAATGGGCTCAAGTGTAACAATAATTGTGAGGATGGCAAAGAACCGAAAGTGATTCATTCTGTTGACACAGGGTCTCTATGATTTGGAATTGAGTCCAGGGCACGTAACAACACAGGACCATAAGACATATATGGATTGCAAATATTTTTCTCCCATGCTGTGTTGTCAAAAGAAGATGGAAGGAATACACAGAAAAAACTGTAGACTTTCAACCATTTCAAGAGGTAGCATACGATTAGGAACAGATGGTACAGAAAGAAGGCAAAGCCGCACTGAAGGCACTGGTGGAAAACAAGGCTCCAAGAATTGACAGAATCTCAGTTGAGATATTTCAACAAAGGGACATGGCACTGGAAGTGCTCTCTCATCTATGCAAAGGAATTTGAACAGCTACCTGGCCAACTGACTGGAAGAGATCCACATTTATGCCTATTCCCAAGAAAGGTGATTCAACAGAATGCAGAAATTATCAAACAATATCATTAATATCAAATCACAACTTTGCTAAAGATCATTTAAAAGTGACTGCAACAGTATACTGATAAGGAACTGCCAGAAATTCAAGCTAGATTCAGAACAGGATGTGGAACCAGGATATCACTGCTGATGTCAGATAGATCTTGGCTGAAAGCAGGGAAGACCAGAATACTACTACCATAATATGTGGATAACTGTAGCTTCAAATTGGGAAGGGTGAACCACTCAATTTTACTCTTTTTTTAAGGTTGTTTTGGACAGCTTTAGCACTTTCATATAAATTTTAGTATCACCTTGTCAATTTTTTCAATAAAAGCAACTGAAATGCTGATAGGGTGTTATGGATTGAATTGTTTCCCCCCTCTTCAAAGTATGTGTGGCCATTTGGGTGAGCCATGATTCCTGGTATTGTGCAATGTCCTTATTTACTACAAACTCTAGCACTATGATGTTAATCAGGGAGGAAGGGCAATTGTGTTGGTGAGGTAGGACTGAATGTGTAAGATTGTGCTGCGCCTTGAGACAATTTCTAGGGACAGGAAGGAAAGAGAATCAAGAAGAGAGTTGAGGACCTCATACCATCAAGAAGCAGTGCTGGGAGAAATGTGTCCCTTTGAAAGGGGCCTCTGTACCTAAGAAGCTCCCAGTACAGGGGAAGACTGACTAGAGGGACCTTTCTCCAGAGCCAACAGAGACTTTCCCTAGAGCTAACACCCTGAATTTGGGCTTGTAGACTACTGGACTGTGCAAAATAAAATTTCTCTTTTAAAAGTCAATCATTTGTGGTATTTCTGCCATAGCAGTATTAGATTGCTAAGACATAGGGGCTGCAGTAAATCTGTAGTTAATTTGGAGGGTAATGCCATTTTAATAAGTCTTCCAGTTCATAAATGTGAGATGTCTTTTCCATTTATTTAGGTCTTTAAATTCTTCCAGCAAGGTTTTGTGGTTTCAGTGTACAAGTCTTCTGCTTCTTTTGTCAAATTTATTTCTAATAAATGGAATGTTAAATTAAATTGTTTATTATTTTGCACATGTATAGAACTATGTTACAAAAAAATCAATACAATTTATTTTGGATATTGATTTTGTATCCTTCAACCTTACTGAACTTGTTCATTAGTTCTAGTAGGTTTACGCGTGTATGAGAATTTTCTAAATGTAAGAGCACTGTGTCTGCAACTATAGTTTCACTTCTCTCCAATTTGGATTCCTTTTATCTATCTGTCTGTCTATCTATCATTTCATCTAATTTTGCTGGCTGGAGCCTTAAACACAATATTGAATTCAAATGTCAGAAGTAAACATCCTTGATTCATTCTTAGGGGCAAAGTGTTCATTCTTTCAGCATTAAGTATGATATTAGTGGGTGTTTAGGAAGTTCCTTTCTATTTCTACTGTATTGAGTGCATAGTTTTTGGTCATAAAAGGGTGTGAAAATTTGTCAAATGCTTTTTCTGCATGTATTGATGTGATCATGTATATTTTTGTTTCTTATTCTATTAATATGGCTTATTAATTGGTTTATTTTTGTATGTTGAATGACTTCCCATTGCTGGAATAATTTATACTTGATGATGGTGCATAAGCTTTTCTGTATGTTTATGTATGGGTTTATTAGTATTTTGTTGAGAATTTTTGCAATGATATTTAAAGGGGAGAATGGTTTCAGTTTTCTTGCGATAAAGTTTTTGGTTTGGGTACCAGGGTAATACCAGTTAAGAGAATGAGTTGAGAAGTGGTCTTTCAGCTTCTATTGTTGAAGAATTTGTGTAAGATTGATCAATATTAATTCTGCTTTGAGTGTTTAGTGAAATTCACCTGTGAAGTCACCTGCGACTTTAACTAAGATAGACGGTTGGCTTATGAATTTGAAATCTTCGTCTTTAATGAGGTCTCTGAGTGGTGCAATTTGTTTGTGTTTGATTAGTAGCATAAAGGTTGATGGTTTGAATCCAACCAGTAACACTGCAGAAGAAAGGGCTGGTGATCTGCTTCTGAAAGATTACAGTCAAAAAACTCTAGAGTGTAGTTCTGCTCTGTCACATATGGGATTGCAGTGAGTTAGAGTCAACTCTGCAGCAATGATTTTTGTTTGTATGCATCTACAGCATTCAATTTCCTTCTAAGTACTGCATTTATATGTTTTGGTATTTTGTGTTTTCATTTTCCTTCATCTCACAGTTAGTTTCTAAATTCCCTTCTGATTTCTAATGCATTGATTATTTAGGAGTGTGTTTAATTTCCACATGTGTGGAATTTCCCAAATTTATTTCTGTTATGGTATCTAATTCAATTCTATTGTGGCGAGAAGACACAGTTTGTATGATTTTAATCTTTTTAAATTTAGTGAGTTGTCTTGTGACCTATCATAGGGTATATCTTGAAGAATGATCCATGTGTATTGGAGAAGAATTTATATTTTGCCCTTGTTGATGAGCATGTTCTATATATGAGGTATGACAATTAAGTCTGTAAACTTATTGTTCTGAGTGTTACATACCTCTCTGCATCACTACAGTCACCTTTGAAGTACTCTCCTTGGGAAGATATGTGCTGATTTTAGCACCTAGTCCACCCTTCAAAGCAATTTTGAACTCTTTCTGGAATGGCTGTTGCTCACAGTGGCACAGTAGTAAGTTTTCAAACTTAATTGTATAATTGTCTGTGAGGGAATTTTTAGCCAGTAAACAAATAACTATATCAGGACACCCTTCCTACTCACCTGATAAGGCCCTCAGTGGCTTTTTGCTTTACCCAAAGATAAAGGAAATATTGAAAGGAAGACATTTTGATGAAATTCAGGACATCAAGGGTAATATGACAACAGCTCTGATGACCATTCCAGAAAAGAGATCCAAAATTGCTTTGAAGGGTGGACTGGGCACTGGTGTTAGTGTATAGCTTCCTGAGGAGAGTACTTGGAAGGTGACCGTGGTGATATTCAGCAATGAGGTATGTAGCATTTTTTTCTAGGATGAGTTCACAAACTCATTTATTGTGTTGTCCAAGTCCTCTGTTTTCTTTCTGATCTTCTGTATAGCTCTTCCAACACTGAGAGTGAGATATGAACATCTTCAACTATTGTTAAATTGTCTATTTTGCACTTCAATTCTGTCAGGTTTTTGCTTCATCTGTTTTGGTACTTGTTAGACATATACATGTTTATAATAGCCTTTTGTTCTTGATAGAGTAACCCTTTTATTATACAATATTTTTTATATTTATTATCTTTTTCTCTAATAATATTTTACCTTACAGTGTATTTTGTCTAATATTATAATAATCACTCCAGCTCTCATTTAGTTACTATCTACTCACATATCTCATTCCATCTTTTATTTTCAATCCATTTGTGTCTTTGAATCTAAAGGGTATCCTTTGCAGACAGTGTATACTTGGATCACACTTTTTCAATCTATTCTTCCAGTCTCTTTCTTTTAGTTGGAGTGTTTAATCCATTTACATTTAATGTAATTTAGATGAGGTACAATTTACATTTGCTATTTTCTATTTGTTTTCTATATGTCTTTGTCATCTACTGCTGCTATAACATAAATATCACAAATAGATGGCTTTAATAAAAACAAGTTTATTTTCTTGTAGTACAATAAGCTAAAGGACTGAATTCAGATTGCCTGCCCCTGGGGACAGGTTTATCTCTGTGTGATGTGTCAGTCTCCCCTTGGTCTAGCAGCATCTCAGTGCAGGAACTTCAGGTTCAAAGGACATGCTTTGCTCAGCACTGCTTTCTTGGTAGCATAAGATCCTCGACTCTCTGCTCATCTCTCTCTTATATGTCTCAAAAAAAGATTGGCTTAAGACACTATCCAAACTTGTAGACCTCTTCAATATAACTGCCATTTATCTATCTCATTACATCATAGTTATAGGATTTTCAACACCTGGGGAAATCCCATCAAATGACAAAATGGTGGACTGGACAAACAGAAAATACTAGGAGTCATGGCCCAGTCAAATTAATGCATGTATTTTTTGGGGGGGTCATCCATGACATTATACATCTTGTCTTTTGTTCCTTGTATTTCTCTATTACTGCCTTCTTTTGCATTAAATAAATAGTATTTGTACATGTTTTTGTTCTCTTTGAATCTCTCTCTCTATATTTTTTAGTAATATTCTTAGTGCTGCCCTAAAGATGACAACTAATTTCTTAATTTATAACAATCTGGACTGGAGTGATATCAACTTAATTTAAACAGTACACAAAGTTATTGCTTCCATTCAGGTCCACTCCATCTTGCCTCCTTTGTCCTATCAGAAAAACAAAAACAAATCCATTGCTATTGAGTCAGTTCTGACTCATAATGACCCTACAGGACAAAGTAGAACTGTCCCATAGAGTTTCCAAGGAGCACCTGGTAGATTCAAACTGTCAGTGTTATAAAATTTTATCTCTATACATTATAATTCCATCAAAATGCTTTTATAACTGTTGTTTTATGCAACTGTCTTTTAAATGAAAAAGGAAAAACAAGTGAGTGATATCACATGAGATGGAAGAATAGGAAGCTCTAGATGTCAGTTCCTCCATCAAGATAACTTCACTAGAAAGAGCAATTGGAGCTAACTATTTTGGAACTCTGGACCCTGAAAGGATACCAAAACCAACCAGGAGAATGCTTGGTAAGTGATAGGATACCTTTTCCAGGAAGTTTGCCTGGAAACTTCTAAATTGAAGCCTACAGACTCACTCTGGCAAAAAAGGATGGACATATACCCTTTACTAGTTATTTCCTGTTACTAACCTGATAGAAAATAAAATTTCATGATTTGGCAAAATTGCCATACTCAGCATTTGCTGTAAAGTTTGTGTCTTTCAACTGATATAATATACCAAGTAGAGGATAAGTTACCTAGTATTATGAAAAGACATTTGTTTATGGTACTGCTAATAATGACAAAGACTCTTGACATCCTTTTCAATAAAATTGTTATGAATGATTTTTGCACATTTCTGTATCTTCCCAAAGGAATCACTTAGACTAAATCAGACTCCTATAGAAGGGCAGTCAGAAACCTTGTCTCAGTATGCGTTGGTTTTCATGATTCAAAACCTGTTTGCCCTTATAGTTAGAACTATTAGAGATTTGTGGAATCTTAAAAGTAAGAAAAAAGCAAGCCTCATCCCAGAATCCTAGGACTCATGGAGCCAGAACATGGATGCTTCCAACCCAGCTAAAAAAATGGGCATTCTGTAAGTTAAGTAAAAACAAAAAGTAGCATCTTCTTCCAGGTGGTACAAATTGTTTACATATTCAGCTGCTAAAGTTGGAGGTTCAAGTCTACTCAAAGTCATCGTTGAAGAAAGGCCTAGTGATCTGCTTCTAGAAATCAACCATTGAAAACCCTGTGGAGCACAGTCCTACTCTGACACACATGAGTTAATTATGAGTCAGAATGGACTCAACAACAACTGTTATTATATTTTTATTTTTTGGTTTTACAATTCCAGTATTTTGTAGTTGTCTCTTAATTTCAGCATCTTCCTTGCCCTATAATAATCTGATCAGGCAAAAAGGGGTTAGAATAATATTATTATGAAAGACAAGAAAAATAAACTGGCTTCAACAAATTTTTATTAACAAATGTTTGTTAATGAGGTTTTTGTTTATCACCTTCTGGCTCTGAATTCTCAGTATCTTGTGATACTTGCTTGCCCATTCCAGCAAGTAGAAAGGCAAAGGCAAATCTTTCCAAGACCAAAGGGACTGCAGGCTGACATTGGGTGTTTAACAGGGAAGCACAGGATGGCAGATAGAGGTGTAGGTAGGGGTTACTTATGCTCCTTCCAAGGACAAAGCTTTGGTTCAGCTTGGCAAGTTGACTGCCCATCCCAGAAGAACACAGGCTATATGGAGGGATCCCAATTCTCCATACATCCCGGTGGGCTTAGGTAGAGTGAAAATGGACTACAGAGTAAGAATGAGGCTAGAGGCTGCAGGAGATGAAGCTGGTCTGGCAGGCATGAGCTAGGTTACAAAAGTGCTTATAACACCCACAGATGCTTGTAGACGAAGGATCCTCTGCAAATATGTTTTTGTTTATAACATTGATTGACAACTGTCAAAGCCTTTATAAAAGAAGCAGGGCAATGTTTTTTCTGTGAAGTGACTTAAGAGCCTTAATAGTTAAGAGGCTTATAGTTAAGATGCTTAATAGTTAATAGATGCTTAAAGGCTAAACACAGAATAACAAGAGAAATGTATGGAGATTGACAATTAAGTTCATGAACTCATCCTAGAAAAAGTGCTACATACCTCGTTGTTGAATATCACTATGGTCACTTTTGAAGTACGCCTCTTGGGAAGCTATGCACTGACACTAGTGCCTAGTCCACCTTTCAAAGCAATTTTGGAACTCTTTTTCTGGAATGGCCATCCGTGCTGTTGTATTACCCTTGAGATCCTGAATTTCACCAAAATGTCTTCATTTCAATATTTCCTTTATCTTTGGGTAAAGAAAAAAGTGATTGGGGGCCTTATCAGGTGAGTAGAGAGGCTGTGCCTATACAGCTATTTGTTTACTGGCTAAAAATTCCCTCACAGACAACTATACAATTAAGTTCGTGAACTTGCTATCTTGCCACCGTGTACAAGGGCCATTCTAGGGAGAGTTCCAAAATCGCTTTGAAGGGTGGACTAGGTGCTGGCACTAGTGCATAGCTTCCCAAGGGGAGTACTTCAAAGGTGATTGCAGTGATACTCAACAGTGAGGTATGTAGCACTTAAAACAATTAAGTTCATGGACTTAACTGTTGGATCTTATATTTTAAGATTAGATGAGAAAAAGGAGCAGCAGCTGTTTGTGGTGCAGGGCTTTTCCCTTCCTTGATTGGTGAGCTTTATTAGCAGAAGAGACACTTATCTTGGGCACTCCTCATTTTCCTCTTACACTTACCTGGTATGTTCCCTGCGGTTTTGCGATAACAGATGTTCCATCCCCGAAGGTGGCACAGCAGCTACTGTCCTCGCAGTTGGTGATGACAGTGGCATAGCGTGAGCTCTCTATCCGCATGCACTTCACTTGCCTGGTGACAGTCTGAAGACGTTCAGCTATGAGGAAATGCAATGTTAGCAGATCTGCTGGGAGGGACATACTGACAAACAGAGCTTAGCCTGCTGATTGTGCAGCTATCTCTGGCTGGCTGCATCTCCCATGGAAACAACATAATTAGCAAATAGGGACCGAGTGCTAAGAACTACGTGAGGTTTGAGTGTGGCCTACTTTCCTTGTCATTTTAGAGGAAACTTCAGAACTTAATTTAGTGTACTATTTTGTTCTCACTACCTTTTCAACTTTGAAAAATATGAAACATTTAGAAAAGCATAAAATATAATTTAACCACTCATGTATACATCAGAATTTTTACTTCTTGATACTTTTGTCATTATCTCCTCCAAAATTTTTTAATAGGGTATACAAAAAAATTACTAATAAACTTGAAATTCACTTTTATCCTTATTTGTGGGTTTGCTTCCCTCTCTAAAAACCCATTTTTAGTTTCTGTAAAATACCAAGGCTGTACTAAGTCCGCTGCTGTTGAGTTGATTATGATTGTGTGTCAGCTATCTTCACTGTGTTTTAAATTCACATAAATTATGTATTTATGTATCATTCAACATCTGCTTTCTTCGCTAAACAATGTTTGGAGACATCTTCCATCTTGACAGGGGCTCTGTGGTATGTAGTTAAGTGCTTGGCTGCTAACCAAAAGATTGGAACCTGCCAGTCATTCCACAAGAGAAAGATGTAGCAGTTTGCATCTGTAAAGAGTACAGCCTTGTGAACTCCGTGGGAAAGTTTTAATGGGTCTTATAGGGTTGTTCTAAATCAGAGTCAGCTTCACAGCAATGGATTAGAGCTACTTTGATGTTTGTTGTTTATACATGTGTCTCTGTGTATTTCATTTCTTTCAATTTCTATATATTATTCCTTTGTAAGAAAATATTACATTTTATTGTTCTGCCATTGATGAATATTGACATTTTTTCCAATACCTGAATTTTATACCTGGTACCTCAAGGAACACTAATACATTTGTTTGCTTGTGCAAATATGCTTTCACGCAAATAATGCACCTTTTACACTTTTTTTTGCCAACTTTTCCCTCTCTTCACAAGTTGTTGTCACACTAATATAGTACATTTATGAAATATCTCACTAGGAAAGGGCATGGTTGGCAAAAAAGAAGAAAAAAACTATAACACCCGCATTATTTGTGTCAAAATACAGTATGAAAGAATATCTCTATTCATATACCCAGAAGCTGGGTTAGTGCATTATATAGTATACACATTTTCAATATACTGGGTATTTTTAAATTGCCATTCCAAATGGCTCTTCTAATTTTCACTCTAGCCAGTGGTGTGTGAAGGTTTTCTTTTCTTTTTTAAAAAATAAGTTTCCAGTGTTGTTGTACTTAATTTGGCAACAAAACATTCAATGCACTAAACAAATTTTGGTATTAAGGAAAACAGCCAAATGAATATTTTTTTCTCTAAAAATCTTGTTTAAATTTAGGTTAGGAAGGACAGTATGCTTTTAGATTTTTTGAGCAGATTCTAGTTAATTCACTGCTACAGCTTTCTTTTCACTCACACAGTCTAACAATGAGAGGCATGAGGAAACTTAAAGGAAGACCTACAGGTGACCACTTACTTATGCAAATTAGATGTGTTAAGGATCAAAAGAAAGAAGCTTGAGAAATGATGTCCAGGGCAATTAAGGCACATTTATTAGCTTTTAATCACCATTAGTCTAGAGCATAGAACTTTAATGGTGAACATTCTAAAGACACTACTACTAATCATCAGCAAATTAGAACTATTATCACTCCCGTCTCTATTGAGGATAAAGACCACAACAAAAGTTCCTCCCAGGAAAATCTGGTGGCATAATGGTTAAGTACCATGGCTGCTAACCAGAAGATCAACAGTTCAAATCCACTAGGCACTTCTTGAAAACTCTATGGGGCAGTTCTACTCTGTCCTTAGGGTGGCTATGAGTTGGAATCAACTTGATGGCAATAGGTTTGTTTTTTGGGGGGTGGTTGGATTGCATAAGTGCCATTTGGCTGACTGACTTCATAAAAAAAATTATTCAAAAACAGTGAGAACTCTACCTATCTTAAAGAATTATGAAAATATTGCCACATGGGGGTGGAGTCAAATGGCAGACTAAACATATGTCTCTCTAAATCCCTCTGGAAACCAAGACCTGAACTGATGATTAAATGGAGGCTTCTGGACACCTAGTGAGCCCTAGGACATCAACACAAAAATAAACACATCACAATGACAGCATGAAAAACACATCTGTCAATAATTACATTGAATGTAAGTAGACTGAATGCTCCAGTGAAGAGAAAACGAGTGACATCTTGCTTACAAGAAACTTACCTTAGACTTAAAGGTATGAACAAACTGAAAATTTAAAGATGGATGAATCTATATCAACCTCACAATACACAAAGAAGAGCAGGTGCTGTAATACTAATGTCAGATAAAATAGACTTTAATGTAAGATCCACCATTGTGGACAAAGAGGGACACTACTGCTAAAACATTCAATACACAAGCAGGACTTAACAGTATTAAATATTTATGCACCCAATACTACAGCATCTAAATACATTGAAGAAACACTGACTACATTCAAAAACAAGATAGACCACTCCACAATAATAGTGGGAAACTTCAACACTCCACTCTCAATATTGGATAGATCACCTAGAAAAGTGCTTAATAAAGACACAAAAGATCTTATTGTCACAATTAACCAACTAGACCATACTGACATACACAGAACTTTCTATCTATCAGCAGACAACTACACCTTGTTTAGAGTGCATGTGGAACATTCTCCAGAATAGACCATGTGTTGAGGACATAAAGCAATTCTCAACAAAATCCATATCATTGAATTACTGCAAAGCATCTTCTCAGACCATAAATTCATAAAAGTTGAAATCAATACCAGAAAAAACATAGAAAGTGGAACTTATAGAAACTGAACAAGTTCTTGCTCAAAAAGCCATGGACTATGGAAGAAATCAATGGCAAAATAAAGAAATTTATGGATTCCAATGAAAATGAAAACACTTCCTACCAGAACCTATCGGATAAAGCTAAAACAGTACTCAGAGATCAGTTTATCACTATAAATGTACACATCCAGAAGGAGGAAAGAATGCAAACCAAAGAACTAACCCCAAGCTTGAACAAGGAGAGAGAGAGCGACAGGGGAACTCCACAGACAACAGAAGAAAACAGATCATAAAGATTAGAGCAGAACTGAGCAAATTAGAGAATAGAAGAACAATTGAAAAAATTGAAAAGACTCAAAGCTGGGATCAACAAAATTGACAAACCATTGGCTAAACTTATGAAAGAAAAACAGGAAAGAAAACAAATAACACAAATAAGAAATGAGAGGAGAGTTGTCACAACAGATCCAACAAAAATACCATAACAGAATATTATGGAAGACTGTACTCTAACAAACTTGAAAACCTAAAAGAAACGGACAAATTGCTTGATTCATATCACCTACCAGAATTATCACAAGGTGAAGGAGAACAACTTAACAAACCCATCACAAAAGAAGAAATTGTAAAAGTCATAATAAAAACTATTGACTAAAAAAGTCCTGGCCCAGATGGCTTCACCACAGAATTCTAACAAGCTTTTACCGAAGACATATCTCCAATATTACTGAAACTATTTCACAGCATAGAAAGGGATTGAATACTCCCAAATTCATTCTATGAAGCCAGTATAACCCTGATACCAAAGCCAGGGAAAGACCCAACAAAAAATGAGAACTACGGACCAGTATCACTCATGAATATAGACACAAAAATCTTCAACAAAATACTTGCCAATAGAATACAACAACATATCAAGAAAATAATTCATGAGAACCAATTTGGATTCATACCAGGGATGCAAGCCTGGTTCAACATCACAAAAACAAGTAATGAGATCAACCACATAAATAATACAAAAGACAAGAATCACCTGATTTTGTCTATTGATGCAGAAAAGACATTTGATAAAGTCCAACACTCATTCATGCTAAAAACTCTCAACAAAAAAAGAATAGACAGCCAATTCCTCAATGCACTAAGGGCCATTTATACACAGCTAACTGCCTACATCATCCTGAATGGAGAGAGACTGAAACAATTCCCGTTGAGAACAGGGACTAGACAAGGATGCCCACTCTCACCTCTCCTATTCAACACTGTACTAGAAGTTCTAGCCAGAGCAATTAGACAAGGCCAAGAAACAAAAGGCATCTGCATTAGCAAAGAGGAAGTAGAAATCTCACTATTTGCAGATGATATGATTGTATACATAGAGAATCCTAAAAAGTCCATAAGTAAACTACTCAAACCAATAGAAGAGTCCAGTAAAGTCTCAGGATACAAGATAAACATAAGTAAGTCAGTACGATTCCTTTATACCAATAATGAGATTATCGAAGACAAAATCACCATATCAATACAATTTTCTATAGTCCCCAAGAAGATAAATACCTAAGAATAAAACTAACTAGAGAAATAACAGACCTTTACAAAAAGAACTACAAAATCTTACTACAAGAAACTAAGAGAGACTTACATAAATGGAGAAACCTACCCTGCTCATGGATAGGAATACTGGACATTGTGAAAATGTCTATTTTACCCAAAGCAATCTACTTAAATAATGCAATCTCAATACACGTTCCTATGACATTTTTTAATGAAAGGGAGAAACGAATCACCAACTATGTTTGGAAATGGAAGAAGCCCCAGATAAGTAAAGCACTACTGAAGAAGAAGAACACATTGGGAGGCCTGTCACTACCTGACTTTAGAACCTATTACACTGCCACAGTTGTCAAAACAGCCTGATGCTGGTACAAAAAGAGACAGACAGATCAATGGAACAGAGTTGAGACCGCAGAGACACCACCATCCACCTATGAACAGTGGGTATTTGACAAAGGCCCTAAGACATTAAACTGGGGTAAAAGCAACCTCTTCAACAAATGGTGCTGAGAGGGGAAGAAAAAGCTTTTAAGAAAGTACCACTTAAATTCCAGAAGGCCTGAGTGCAGGGCTTGTGAACCTGTAAATGAGTGATTGTAGACTGCTGAAAACGGCTGGAATGCATGACATCATATCCTCCAAAATGATGGGTCTGGCCTGCTGAATGTGACCTCTGCACTCACACCCAGGCCTATGTGCTTTCCTCCTTGAAAGATGAATTCACCTGAGGAAGTAGCCTTTGTTATACTGTTTACATAGGAACACACCAGTTTGCTTTGGGAGGAATTTCACAAACTCTGTTCGATTCAATGCCTGCATTCTGCCTGATGCCTAAATTAGGGTGGGGGCACCAGCATCCCCCCACCCTCCATAGAAATTCTGAGATAAGCTCAATTTCTAAGGAGAAGGTAAAAGTCCAGATGCTGCTCTCCACCGCCAGCCCAAGATGCTCCTTCCTCCGCCCCACAGAAGTCCTTGATAAGCCCAGTTTCTAAGGAGGGTATAGCTTCTTCCCATGTGACTTAATGCTAATTGCCTATCTAGTGCCTCTTTAAGTATGCTGGACCAATATAAATGCAATATGACAATCTGCATATCTAGATATGTCTGATAACAGAATGTGGTGCACGGCTATTTTTAGGACTTGAATCCACCTGCCGCGCTGCTAGTTAATAAACAGCCTCCTCCACTACAAACAAGATGGTGTTCGAAGTGCTTTCCTCTCTGTGGGCCAGACTTATCTTTTTCCTGCTACAGTGCTGGCAAAATTGGATATCCATCTCTAATAAACTGAAACAAGACTCATATCCCACACCTTATCCAAAAACCAACTCAAACTGGACAGAAGACCTAAATACAAAATCTAAAACAATAAAGCTAATCTAAGAAAAAATAGGATCAACAATGGAAGCTTTTAATACACAACCCAGACAGACTTCAAAATCTGACAAAGCACAATCAACAGAAGAGAAAACAGATAAATGGGAACTATTAAGAACTAAAACACTTTTGGTCATCCAAAAATTTTATTGAAAGAATTAAAACACTACCTATAGAATAGGAAAAAATATTTGGCAACTATTTGTCAGGCTGATGTCTGATCTCCATAATCTATCAGGTACTACAAAATATCAATAGCCAGCCAAGTGCTGTTGAGTCAGATCTGACTCATGGTGACCCTAGGGGCCAGGGTAGAACTATCAATAAGAGAAAAATAAATAATCCAATGAAGTGATGGACAAAGGAGATGGATAGACACTTCTCTAAAGAGGAGATCCAGGCAGCCAAGAAACACATGTAGACATGCTCATGATCATCAGCTATTAAAGAAATTCAATTAAAAACTATGATGAGACACCGTCTCATCCCAACAAGGTCAGCCATGATCCAAAAAGCACAAACAACAAATGCTGGATAGGATGTGGAAAAATTGGAACTCTCCTACACTGCTGGTGGGATTGTAAAATGGTGCAACCTCTTTGGAAAGCAATCCAGTGCTTCCATAAAAAGCTGGAAGTAGATATAGCATTTGACCCTGTAACTCCACTGCTTGGAATATATCTTACAGAATCAAGGCCATTCACACCAACAGATACATGCACACGAATGTTTATTGCAGCACAGTCCACAACAGCAAAAAGACGGAATCAACTGAGATGCCCAACAACAGGGGAATGGATAGGTACACTACAGTATATATACTCAATGGAACACTATGCAATGATAAAGAACAATGATGATTTTAGGAAACATCTCATAACCTGGTTTCAGTTGGAGGACGTTGTGTTAAGTGAAAGTAGTCAGTGACAAAAGGACAAATATTGTGTGAGACCCCTATGATAAGAATTTGAAAACAGACTCAGGCATAGAAGAAAAGACTCTTTGATGGCTGCAAGGGTGGGGAGGAAGGAAGGGAGAGGGTGGAGTATAGCTAAGATAGTTCATAGAAATTGCGTTGGGTCAAATCTGTGATAGTACACATTAGAAAGAAGATCAATTTTAACCAGCTTCAACATAACATGATTACTCCTCCCATCTTAACCCAATATTGCAAGAATAGAGCAGCTGGGGTGGGAGGTCAGGGATGATGCTCTCAGGGGAAATCCAGGCCAACTGGCACAACTAGCATTTTGCTAAGAGTCTTCTGTCCCCACATTGGTGAGTGGCATCTGGGGTCTTAAAAGCTGCCAAGCTGCCAGCTGAGGTACACCAAGTGGTCCCAATTCAGCAGGAATGGCTGACCACCAAGGACCAAAACGACATGGAAGAAAGAGAACCCAGAAGACAGAGACCCACGTGAGTCTGTGACTACTTTGACATGTGAGTGGAAGAACTGGATCATGCCTGGCCACCACCAGTGATAGCTGTGATGGAGCTCACAAAGTTGAGTCTCACTGGCAACACAAGAATAAAAAGGGGTGCACCCTGAGATCTCTACTAAAAAACCTCAATTGATGGTCCAGGGTTCTTGGGGTTCCCCTGGGAGCATGGACCCTGACCCTGATGCTGACCCTGTCCATAAATCATAATGGAGGTCAACTCTTCAGACAGAAATGGATTGGACTTGGCCATACAGAGTGACCATATCGTTTGTGCACTTTATGGTCCTATGCATCTATAGGATGTCAACCTGTTGACCTCTTACTCTAGGTGGGGGAGAGGGTGGAGAGGAGGTGATAGGAGATTGTTAGGAAGATATGACATGTATACAACAGAGAGGAAGAATGTGCTGTCACACTCAATCATAATAAAGAAAAAAAGAAAAGAAAACATTGCTACATGCTTGACAAATCAAACTTACATGCTTCTTGATCATCTGGAGGAATACGATCTTCATAAACTTGATAAAAGGTTGTGATTCTGGTACCATCAGCGTGATCCACTATCCGAGTACCATCTTTCTTCTCAACAATGACCACTCTGTCTTCTCGTGTTGTCATAACCTGAATGTATAAAGATAGAACATCATCATATGGCTAGTGGTTAGGCCTACACGTGCTTGTTTTTGTGTGTCACTTAAGACAAAGAGGGTACCACCTAAATCCTGACTGTAGGTGAAAGTTTTATCTCATAGACCTGATCTAATCCATGCAGGAAGCTTGGGAAGCAAGAAATGACATCTCCATTTGCAAATGGGGAAACCTAGACTTAGGATTGTTTAGAAACTTGATCAAGGTTGCTCCACAAGGAAGTGCCAGGCTGGTGTTTGCATTAAGGGCTGACTGACTCGAAAGCTCGGCTCCTTCGATTTCAGCATATTTGTGAGTAAAAGGTTAACACGAGGACTGGGCTGACCCAGAACTGTCTGGGGAAATGACTATAGGTTCCGTTTCCTCAGAAACTATGGTGGTCAGTAAGACAAATGTGGCATGTTGCCTGCTGTAAAAACCCTGATCTTCAGGATTGACCTGGATAGGAAGAACTATGGATTGCGATGCAAGTCTTAGACCTAACGTCATCAAAATAGTATGTCATAGGCTCAACTGTGTCCCCTATATATAAATAATATCATGATTATAATACAATAATAGATTAGGGGGGACTTTCAGTCATATGGAAACCTTGGTGGCATAGTGTTTAAATGTTATGGTGGCTAACCAAAAGGGCAGCAGCTCGAATCCACCAGGTACACCTTGGAAACTCTATGAAGCATTTCTGTTCTGTCCGATAGAGTTGCTGTGAGTCAGAAATTGACTTGACAGCAATGGGTTTGGTGTGGTTTTTAACCCATATTAAAAGAATTTTAGATTTTGTTCTAAAAGGGAAAAAAGCATCACCAAAGAGTAAGAATCAGAAAAATTTCAATTAGTGTTGGCAAGTGCTCCAGTCTGAAAGATGAGGTCCTTAAAAACCATAGCTAAATCATTGACCAGAGCTCTAAATCCACAAGTGTGTGTAGACATAGAGACATGGACCTCATATTCCACTTCAGAAAAGGACTTACGGGGAGTGCAGTCAGCCAACAACCTTCAGCACCAACAGTTTCAGCACTGACTCAGCTGCAGAGAGCTCCTTGCCAGATTCATGTACTTTCTGGGGTTATCTGGTGACTGAGTGAGTCTGAGGACTTCAACAGGACTCAGCAGTGTAACCAGTGATACTTGCTCTGGGTCTGCAGCCAGGCTGCTGAGGGTTTGTTGTATCTACACCACAGTTCAGCTTCTTTCTCTACCCCTTTTTGCTTCCTCTCCTTGCTTTCAGACGGCAATTCCTAATAAATACCCTCCACCCTGAACTCCACTTTGGTGTTTGCCTCTGGAGATCCCAACCCACAACCACGTAATTCACACTCAGACACACTGGACATTTTCTAAACTTGTACTGTCCTAAGGGAAGATGTTTCACTGCAGACTGTAGATGGATGTGAGGGTGAGTAACTTATTAATACAAAATGTTAGTCAAGTAGCAGTTTTAGTTCTTTTTTTTTTAACTCAAATGTCTTGGGGTATTGGGAGCAGGTGATAATGATCTTATCCTTGTAAGGTAGACAGAAATCACTATTTATGAGAGAAATGCAAGCTGATCATTATCTAGGTCTTTAATAATTGGCAATTTCAGTCAGTGGATGTGATGTGATAGATGTTTCAGAGCAGAGCTCTGGAGGTAGGCTGTCTGAGTTCAAATCTTGGTGCCGTTAATGACTTCGGTATGTTACTTTAAGTGCTCTGTGCTCTAGTTTCCTCATTTGCAAAATGTGGCCAACAATAGTACCTTCTTTTCTTCAGGGACAGTAAGCAGATTAAATGAGAAGATGCTGGTAAAGTGCTTAGCACTTAGTAGATCATCAAGTTTGTAACTATTAACTCTAGCTCTTCATCTACTATAGATATTTATTGATTCTTATTTTACAAGAATTTTTGTTTTATTGTTCTTCAAACATTTCATAACACCTCGGCATCTTCTGGCCACCACAGGGTGAAATGAATCACGGTTGTTCTTTGTAGTTGTAGTAACATAATAACAAACTTACTGAACACCTGATGATGTTGAGTCCTACATGTATTAATTTTTCCAACCATTTCCAGTCATGATGATTACCTCCATTATACAAGTAAAACAACCTAGATTAGAAACTCGTCCTAAAAATTATATGTCTAACAAGGAGCATGATGGGACTCAAACCAGGTCTGCTTCACTCCAACAACAGTGTTTACTTCTCTAAAACGAGCTACTTCCTATAAGGTGTTGGGGGAAAAGCACATCTAGTTTTAATTTTGTCTCCTAGGATAATGTCAGTATCTTGGTCTTAACATGGGTGGATGGTAAGTATATGGCATCTGGAATGCAGCAAGCCAAGGTCTACATTTTGACTACCACTAGCTATGTGATTTTGGGAAAGTTACTTAACTTTCCCTGAAACTTAGTCACATCATGTGTAACATGGAAATAATCATTTTATTTTGGTTTCAGGTGGTAAGAATTAAAGAATTAGTATGTGAAAAGCAGTGAGAGCAGGGTCTGGCACCCAGTTACTGCTCAGTAAGTGCTATTATTATTATTATGTTGGTGTTTGTGTTTAAATCATGCTTGAGTCTAGATTTGTGGATACTGGCTCATGCTTTCATAATGTTAGGGTAGATATTAGTTAAGAAAAACTCAAAGTTGTTAACTAAAAATTTTATATTAAATCAAACAATCTGCACCAGGGACAAAAATTTAGGCATTATTTAAAGTGACTACAAATAGACAAGCAAAAATCCAGCTTCCTGAGATGATGTGTACATTCAGTCTCACAGACAAGACAACTAGCGAACAAGGTGAGAAATCATGGAATTATTTCAGAAGTAGTCTAAGAATAAAGGAAATCATATTTAGTTGGAGGATGTGATTTACTTCAACAGCAAGCAGATATTTAGTCTTTGATCAGCAGAGCGTGGTTGTAAGCCATGGTAGGAGTCCAGAAGACAGACAGTAGGCACCTAAAGAAATTCTGCAACTTGTTCAGATCTAGAGTGGGGTGGGAAGCTTCATGTGCGATGTTAGAAGAATAGTGAGGGATGGGAAGGGCTCAGTTTTTAGTCACGACAACTAGTTCTAATTCTGGCTCTAACATTTCCCACATGCAGACTCTTGGCTATATTACTTAACTTGCTGAAGTTCAGTTTTTTTAGTTGTGTGATAATATCCACTGATGTGAGGACTGAATAATGTTCACAAACCTCCTAAAAGAAAGCCTGGCACATGTAAGTTTTGATTAGCTACCACAATCAAAAAAAATTTTTTTTCCCACACCACTCATTTGCCACTTATTCTTATGCTACTAGTGAAGTCTTCTGTACAGTTGCTCTGTGGTGTTGAATTCTTGCACTATTTAATTTGAGCATGTCTTTTTTCCTTCCATACGCCACAAGTTTCTTGAAGTCAAGGATTAACACATTTCTATTACTGCACGTGAGCAAAAAGATATGATGTACATACAAATATGTACATCTGGCAGATATCATGTATATACAAATATCTTCAACATAAGGAAGTACATGACATCATTAATCATTTATAGCTTAAAAGCAATATAGAAGACTGGTGTCTGCCTCTTTAAGAATTTTATGATGCAACACCTGGAACAAGGGAGAATGAAAAAACCCAGATGCAAGGGAAAGATTAATCCAGAGGACTATCAGGCTGCAATATCACAGGCTGCACCAGACCAAGTCTAGCACAACCAGATGGTGCTGTGGTACCACCATCGACTGCTCTGACAGGGATTACAGTAGATGGTCATGGACAGAGCTAGAGAAAAATGTAGCAAAAATTCAAACTCACACAAAAAGACCAGATTTACTGACTGATCTGATAGAGACTGGAGAAAAACCAAGAGTAAGGCCTCTGAGTACCCTTTTAACTCAGTATTAAGGTCACTCCTGAGGTTCATCCTTTAACCAAAGATTAGACAGGTCCATACAGCAAACAATAATAGATGTAACTCAACCATATATAAGAGACTAAATGGGCACATGAGTGTATGAGCAAGCATGAGAAGGTGGGACAGGAAAGCTGGATAAAGGGAAACGGAAAATCCAAAGTTGAAAAGAGTGAATGTTGACATGTCGCAGGGTTGGTAACCAATGTTACAAAACAGTATGTGTATAAATTATTTAATAAGAAACTTTGTTCTGTAAACGCTTCATCTAAAGCACACACACACACAAGAATTATGATATACTATGTTGGCTAAATAGGCCACATGATGTTTTAAGATTTGGAAAGATGAATCCATCCATCCCCATCTACCCATTAGAACAAATACTTAAAAAATTGAAAATTTATTTTTTGTCAGGAATTTTCTATATGCTGTTTCAGCACTCTAATGATTTTTTAAAAAATACAGTAACAAAAGTTTGCCATACCGTTCCATTGACAGGATCTGTGGCTTTAAAGGATAAAAGTGGGGTCAAGTCTGGTACTCTTTCTAACCCTTTGGTGCCGATTCGATTTCCTTTAGGTGTGGTTGTAAACCAGGTGCCTATCTGGACCTCCACAGGACTCATTGTTTGAAATGTCTCTGGTGCGGGAGGTTCATGGATGTCATTCTTATGTGCCACTGGCAACTGATTTTTGTGACCTTTTCCTGTGGAAATTCAAGTATAATCAAAATCAACAATATAACATTAGTTACATAAATTATTAAGTTGTGATGTAGTGCATGCTACTTCAGACACTATGGCATAGGCAATACTAAGTGGTATTTTATCAAGTATTTCTCAGTAAGGATAACTATAAATACAAATATCTTAACATCTGAATGAATTCCTACCATACACCCTATCCCCCAAAGTACACATACACAAGCACAACTGTCTACAGCACCACAATATCTATTCTTGCCAATTTCTGTATACTTTTGAGTTTTGCTTACGTCTTTCTGGATTTTAGGTTTTGAGTTACGTACTTTGGTTTTCAAAGCTTACTTTTCACCCCATGTATCTGACAAACATACTTTCTCTTTTGACTTACTGGACTCTGGAATTTTACCGATTTTTAACTCTTCATTCCCCTAACTTTATCATTCTGTTAGCTTTAGATAGGAAACACCTTCCTTTATTCCTGGATCAGGAGAATCTTACTAATCAGGCATGTCTACAACCTGTTGTCAAGGGAGAGGACTTTGTAAAATTTAATTATGACTTTGCACCATTGAATAATGCTCCTCTATTTTCTCCCCATCCCCAGGAACAGGAAAATGGAACTGAAGATTCATTCATGGGATTTTTTAAAATAATATCTCATTCCTCCTATTAAGGCAGAATTGCTATATTTGCATGAATAATGATGAGTAATCTGTAGATGATAATTGCTGGTATTATCAAATCTCAGTGGTGAAGTAAACTTAGACCCAGAACCTAACTGCAAGAACACATTAAAAGATGGTTAACTCCAGGAAGATATCAGCTTAAGACACATACTTAACTAATAGGGGGAGGGAGGGAACCAATGAAGCTAAGCCTATTCCCCTAATATTTAACTTAGATCCATTTATATTTCCAGAGCATTGATGGAGAACACAAATGGTAACACTTTCAGAATAAGTAAACAGAAGATACTCTAGAATTGATAGCACATGGCCAAGTGACGTCGAGCATGCTTCAAAAATTATTTCATTTTCTTTCTTTGCTTATTCTTCCTTTGCTTTGTCCATCCTTCTTATTTACTGCAAGATAAGTAAGCTATGAAAAGGGTATTCCAGTACATAGGATGACAAAATAAACAGAATAGGGGTGAGGAATAGCATGCTATTTGCAGGTAACTACTAGGAGGCCAGTGTAACTCGAGGACAAATTTCAAGCCAATTTTGGCTGAAAGAAGTGACTAGAAAGATACTGGTGAGTTGAACAGGCCTCTATGGTATATTAACCTGGGCTTTATCCCAACGGTGATGTTTAGCAATGAAAGCATTTTAAGAGGGATAGTGATGTGTCAGATTAGTTAGATTTTTTTGGCAGGAATATGGAGACTTCCTAGTAATGAAAGCAAGCAGAACAGTTAGGAAATTACTGAAGCAGAGAAGTGAAAGATAACAATAAAGATGATCAAGTACAGTTTTGGTACAGTGTAGACTGAGGGAAAAATGTGAGCACAAAAGGATGAAGACAGACATTGGAGGTGAAAGAATAAGATGAAGAAAAGGTGACATATGGTAAGATATTCTGAAATCTTAACGAACTACTTGTTTTCCATTATCAAGTATTTGGGCCAATAACACAAAGAGTTCAAGGATAAGACAAATGGCAAGAGAAAAGAAACAGATGGTTGCAGTAATGTGGTAGATAGGTAGTCTGGGTTTTACTGAAAATAACTAAAACAACTAGATAAGATCTTTCAACAATCTTCTTGAATGTCTGTATGATCTGGTAACTATGTGTAAGGTCAACTCAAGCTAAGGACTGAGTCACAATGAGAACCCCTCTAAGACATAAAAATAGCACTGATGTTGGCTTTGGCCCTGTGGGTCTTTGTCAGACTAGGTGATTTTGAGCACTGGTTTTCTCAGCCTTCTGGGACTTAGGTACAGCTGAATGCCAGAGTCTGCCGAAACTGCACGGGAGTTCAGAATAAAAGCTTTCCATTTTTTTTTTCACCTGAAAGGGATATATCTTTGGATTGAGGGCAATTATTAATAGAAATAAGCCAGTTCCTTCTATCACTATGACTACCAGAAAAGTTGCCTGTGTTAAAATTTGGAGCTAAGCAGGTAGGGCAGAAAGTCCTTTAACTATGCATAACTATAAGCAAATCCTTATACAGAGTTGTAGCTAAAACCCACACTGCTTGAGTGGCACCCCCAGAAGTCCCTTAAATTAAAAATATAAAGCACTCTGAGACTATTCGTTCTCCAAACACCTGCTAAAATCATTTGTGAAACCAATATCCTTTTCTGAAGAAACTTACGTTTACACTAGGTCCAACGAATTTGGAGTAAAAACATTAAGAAATGATTATTTCATAGTAGAAGATGACTGAAGACACAATAAACAAGGAGCTTCAAGTGAGAGCCAGCAAAAATAGTAGCAAGTGCAATGAGACTGATGATATGTCAGATACCAGCATTAGTAGACACAGAATATAAAATATGTGTGTTTAATGTGATTCCAGAAATAAAAAGAGGCTTAGAAATATGACTAAAGAGAAGACAGTTTGGAAAAAGAATAGAAGTCTTAGATATGAAAAAATATAATATGCTGAATTTTAAAAATGAACACAGGTTTAACAGGAGATAAAACTCATTTTAAAAGAGAATTGAAAGACAGAACTGAAGAAATTACTTAGAGTGAAACTCAGTCACAGGAATAGAAGCAATGAAAGAGACATTAAAAGGACTCTAATGTATGTATGGAAACCCTGGTGGTGTAGTAGTTAAGTGTACATCTGCTAACCAAAAGGTTAAATCCACTAGGTGCTCCTTGGAAACTGTGTGAGGCAGTTCTGCTTTGTCCTATAGGGTTGCTATGAGTTGGAATCAACTTGACAGCACTGGGTTTGTTTGGTTTTAACATATGAGTAACTGGAATTCTAGAAGAAGAGAAGAAATGGATCATAAAAAATATCTGAAGACATAACGGCTGAGAACTTCCCATCATTAATGAATGAAACAAACATACAGACTCAAGAAACTAAATGTATTCCCACTTAACTAAGTAAAAAAATCCATACCTAGTTAAATCACATTGAAATTACAATAAATAAAAGATCAGAAGACTAAAGGGAGTTGATTATTTTCAAAGAAGCAAAATTATACTGACAGTGAACTTTTTCAGCAGGAACATTGGAACCCAGAAGAGTACGGAGGATTATCATCAATGAACAGAGGAAAAATATCTGTCAACCTAGATTCTATAAACAGGAAAGTATTTTTTAAGAATGAGGAAGAAATAAAGACACTTTTAGAAAACAAAATAGTGAGAGATTTTTACCTCCAGCAGATCCTACGGCTGATCCTGCCTCTCATGTAGTTATGGCCATATATTTAACAACTGTAGTACATCCCTCTTCTTAATATGATGACATCATAGTTTTCATGATGTGATCACTGGATCATTTCTTTCAGTATTATAGCTTTGATTGAGTTTGGAGCCTTCCCTAACTGAGTAGGTGTCTGGGTGATGTGTCCTATACTTGCTTCTAAAATATAAAGTTAGTGGTTTTGTTCTTCTAGGCCAAGAGATTCTTTCAGTATTTCTTGTAGCTTTGGTTTGGTTTTTACAAAGTCTCCGAGTTTCTGTTTGTCTGCGGGTGTCTTAATTTCATCTTCATATGTGAAAGATAGTTTTGCAGGATATATAGTTCTTGGTTGGAAGTTCTTCTCCTTCAAGGCTTTGAATGTGTCATGCCACTGTCTCCATCCCAGTATTGTTTCTGCAGAGAAATCCAATGAAAGCCTACAGCGTTTCCCTCTGGATGTTAGCTTTGCTGAGTCTTGCTGCCTTTGAGAGTTCCTGTTTCTGTTTCATTTTGTGAAGCTTGATTATAATATGTCTTGGAGTCTTTCTTTTGAGACCTATATTGAGTGGCATTCGATATGCATCTTGGTTATCTATATTCTCCTCTTTTCTAATTTCTAGGAAGTTTTCTGCCAGCAGCTCAGTCACAATACTCTCTGTGTTCTCAGGTGTCTTGCCCTGTTCATTAACTCCAATGAACTGTAGATTGTTCCTTTTAATTGAGTCCCACATGCTTCTTAATACTTTTTCATTTTACTTGTTTTTCTGATTTCTCCTCATAGATGCTAGAGTCAGTAGCTCTGTCTTCCAAGTCAGAAAGTCTCTTTTCCATTTGTTCCATTCTGTTTCCTTGGCTTTGAATTGAAGTTTCTATTTCTTTGATTTTATTATTGATCTGTTGGATTTCAGAGTATTGGTGTTCCATCAGGTCAAACAGCTTGCTTAACTTTTCATTTTGCTATGCTGCATTTTGTATAAGGTCTAGGAGGGCTCTGTACATAATCCTTTTGTAGTCACCTTCCAATAGTTTCAGAAAGGCTTCTTCATCTGGGAAGTTCTTTGGTTGTTTCTTTTGGGGGCCTTCTGAAGCCATGGGTGATTTCTTAGTTATGCATTTACCCAGAGTTTGTTGCTTTTGGGGCTTCATGTGAGTCAATAGAGGCTGGGAGAGGTGCTGTGAGGATTGACCACAGTTGTTTCTCTAGGCCCTCTTAAACTGAAAGGTAAAAGGTATCTGACAACTTCTAAAGTCAGTCAGGCTTTCAGGTGTACAGGTCCCTCTCCCCAGCTGGCAATGTAAGCACCTCTATATCTAACCCAGATGTTACAAACTAGTTCAAAATACAGAAAGGCTACTGCCCTGCTGGTCTCTGCTGTTGGGCCCCAGCAGTAGGTGACACTGTGTAGAATACTGCTTTTCTGCCAGAAAAGTACTCTCCTCTGGGCCAGCGCTGCCTCCAGGTCTTGGAATTAGGTCCAGCTGAGGCATCCATATGTGTATATCCACCTCCCAGTAGAACAATATGGCATCCCACGCAAGCTCCCAACCTGCCTCAGTACAGGTTACTCAATGGCAGAGGTGGAAAGAGATGCCAAAGGTGCCGAGATGCGTAGAGTCCAAAGCTGGGCTCTCAAAATATGGCAATTTTGCCTGCCAATCCCACCAGCAGTGCATCTGAGATAAGCTGCTATCAAGTCCCAGCTCTGCCCACCAGCTAAGACTGAGAAAAAAAAGTAAAATGCGAGTTAGCTTTGGTCCATGAAAGCCAGCACTCACAAAGAGCGGGGGTCAGCAAAAGAGAGGAGGTTTTCCATTCAGTGGTATAAAGTCCAAATTAGCAGCCTTACATTGTGTCCTAGGGCTCACTGTGTGTCCAGAAGGCTCCATTTAATTATTAGTGCAGGTCTTGGTTTCCATCTTGACATCGCCTCCCCCGTTATGACCATATATTTAAGTACAATCTTCAAAGAATGAATTTCATGCGAAAGGAAGACAGAAGTGCATAAGGAAGTTCTGAGATGTAAGCTGAATTTGAGAGAAAAATAATCTAACTATGTAGATGTCATGGATTGCATTGTGCCCCCCCAAAATGTATATATTGATTTGACTTGGCTATGAGTCCCAATATGGTGCAATCCCTCCCATGTGTTGTGAATCCTGCCTCTGTGATGTTGATGAGGGAAAATGAACAGCAGTTGTGTTGGTGAGGCAGGACTCAAGATTCTATCTGTGGGATATAAGGGAGAAAAGTGAACAGAGTAAGCTGGGAACCTCGTACCACCAAGAAGGCAGCACCAAGAGCAGCACTGAGGACCTGAGTTTCCTGTGCCAAGATCCTCTCCTTGAATTTGGACTCAGCCTACTGGATTGTGGTAATTTCTCTTACTGAATGGACCTATAAGTTGTAAATGGATTAGTGGTTTACTGGACTGTGACAATAAAGATTCTCTTCATGAAGCCTTCCACTCATGGTACTTTCTGTTAGAGCAGTACTAGGTGACTGAAACAGTGGTTAAATATAGAGAAGCATTAACTATACAGAAACAAAAATATCTTACAGTATTACAAAGCCAAGATTATAATTAACTATATGACCATAACAACATAAGAGTCAGGAAGGTGCAGTTCAAATTAGTTTTCCAAGTCTAAGATGTTTTTAGAGGAAGACAAAGGGATCTATTAACTAGAGACTTTCTTAAATTAAGAATGCATGATAAAATTTCCAAGGAAACACACAAAAGAATAAAAATACTTGAATATAACATTTATACTGGTAGGGACAAGAAAATGGCAATCTAAAAAAAAGTAAGAAAGAAAGAAAGAAATTCAAAACAGATCAGTGATGACATATAGAAAGCAAAAAATAAGATAAGTATATCCAGACAGACCTGTTATTCAACACACAGACTGACTGAAAGACAATTATTTAATTAAATGGTTAAAACAACCACTATGTTGTTTACAAGAGACATACTTAAACATAAACCACAGAAAATAAAATATAAGTGCGTGCAAAATTAAACTAGGAAATTATTAAATAAGAGCTGATACAGCTGTAAGGAAACCCTGATGGCATAGTGGCTAACTGCTATGGCTCCTAACCAGAAAGTCAGCTGTTCAAAACTCTCAGACCTTTTTGGAAACTCTGTGGGGCAGTTCTACTCTGCCTATAGGGTCACTATGAGTTGGAATCGACTGGATGGCAGTGGTTTTTTTTAATAACTGTAAAGCAAAGATGTCACTTCAGAGACTAAAGTATGCCTGACCCATGCCATTGTATTTTCATTCACCTCATTAGTGTGTGAAAGCTGGACAATGAAGAAAGAAGACAAAGAAGAACTGATGCTTTTAAATTATGGTGTTGGTGAAGAATAATAATATACCATTAACTGCAAGAAGAATAAACAAATTTGTCTTGGAAGTATGGCCAGAATGCTCCTCAGACGCAAGGATGGTGAGACTTTGTCTTACATACTTTCAACCCTGGAGGAGTATATCATGCTTGGTAAAGCAGAAGGTTGGTGAAAAAGAGGAACACCCTTAACAAGATAGATTGACACAGTACCTGCAATAATGGGCTCAAGTGTAAAAATGATTTTGAAGATAGTGCAGGTCTGGGCAGATTTTACTTAGGGTTCTTGTAGCTTGGAACTGACCTAATAGCATCTAAAAATAACATAGCTCTAATAATATAAACAAAATGGATATTAAACAAACGAAAGAATTCTAGGATAACAAGTCATTGCAGAATTAAGAAAAGGCTGATTTCATCATGAAGATACAATGATTCAAAATTTGTAAGCAACTAAAATGATAGCCTTATAATATATAAAGAAAACTGGACAGAATTATAATAAAGGCAGAATCATCACAGATATAAAGATTCAATTATGAGGAGCACAGGACTGAATAAACCATTCTATCTTTTTAGCAGGACATTTAAACATCCTCTGTTAAATAAATTAACACAATGGATTTAAAAAATCTGTAAGGATATAGAATAAAACCAAACTGATAGCTATTGAGGCTATCCTGAATCACAAGACCTCACAGGACAGAGGAGAACTGCATCATAGGGCTTCCAGGGCTGAATCTTTATGGAAGCAGACCACCACATCTTTCGCCCAGAGAGAAGCTGCTGAGCTTGAACGGTCGACCTTTCGGTTAACAGCCAAGCACTTTACCCAACGGCACCAACAGAGCTTCTTGGACATAAAAAGGACTTGACAAACTTTGGCCTGTGGGCTAAGTGTGACCTGTTGTACATTTTTGTACAGTTTGTGAACTAATAATGGTGTTTATATTTCTAAGTGGTTGGAACAAAACCAGAAATAGAATAATATTTTCATGACACAGGAAAATAGCATGAAATTCAAGATTCAGCATCCATAAATACAGGTTTTTGGTTATACAGCCATACTCTTTTGGCTGCTCTCATGTGACAACAGCAGAGTTAAGTAGTCATGACAGAGACCATATGGCCCATGAAGTCTAAAATATTTACTGCTTTGTCCTTTACAGAAAAGTCTGTTGGACCTGGACACAGTGCTGGACAATACAACCAAGAAATTTGGTCTAACAGATATGAAGACAATAGTCTATCCAATAACTGTAGAAAACATGCTCTTTGTAAGCAAATGAAAAGCTTATACAAAAACAAAAACTTGACAACATACGAGGCTATAAATCACATTTCAAGGAATTAGTTAAAAACCAATTATAAAAACAAACTAGAAACACCCTATATGTCTGGAAACTTAGAAAGACGTTTAATGAACTCATAGATCAAAGAGAAAGTCATAGGACATTAGACAATATTTAGAACAGAAAAATAATGAAAATACTAAGTATGGAGTCTTTGTGGGATGAGAGAAGCACTTCCAAAATGGCAGCATAAAAAGTCTCCAGTAAACCTGATCCTCCATAAATGCAGTGAGAACACTGGGGGGAAAATGGTCAAAATTAACTTCTTCCAGCCTCTAGATATTAACCAAATGATTACAACAATCCAAGGAGCCATCCAGGAAAAATGGCTGAATCTAAATATAAGTAGAGATTTTGTGGTGTTATAACTTTCCCTATTCCCATTTCTCCTCCTTTCCATTCTGCAGTTGCTTTGCACTCACAGCCACTGTGAAAACCCACAATTTAGCAGTCAACAGAGGAGGTCCAAACTTGGAGCACTCCGAAGAAGCACCATTTTTAGAGAATGAATGGCCATTCTTTGACCTGAGTGGCAACTCCCCGAGAACCCTGAGTTTAACTGGACTTAGAACTCTTTGGCCTAATTCAGCACTCAATAGCTATTTTTTGGGAAGTAGACTGCCAGTCCTTTCTCCTATGGTACCCACTGGGTAGATTCCAACCTCCAGTCTTTCACTGAACAGCACCACCCAGAAGCTCCTTAATAATGATAACGGACATTTATTTAGCTCATGAAGACTTTATTAAATCCATTATATAAGAGAGACTTTAGCCCTTACCTTTCTTGTGGATCATACTATCAGATGGTACAGTTTCTGATTTTTCCTTAGAAAACGAGTCCACCAAATCTGCGCTGTGAGGGCTTGCAGGCGTTTCAGAACGAGGACAAATAGGCCCTGAATTGGGGCTACTGCTCACAGCCCCATCTGCAAAAAGAATCTGAAGGAATATTAAAATGTCTCAGATTCTCAGACACAAGGAGGAGAGTAGTTAACAATAAACACCATGTGGCAAATTGAATTAAAAATAATACAAAGGGGAAATAGTATTTGCAAGTTCCCAGCCCTAGCATCAGAAAGCACATTATAGATTAGTTGATTTGGAACTCAGAGACAATAGCTTAATAAACAACAGAGTTTTCCATTGCTCCACTATTTTTTTCCATTTCCTGTCTTTTGTTGGATTGACTTGAGTTTTACTGTATTTTTCATTCTTCACCCTTCTTATATGCAATTGGGAAATTATCAGTTTTACTTTAATTGTTCTGATAATTACTATTAAAGTTTTAGTATACATATTTAAATGTTTAGCTTCTGTCAATATCTGTCAGTATCTAAAATACTTGTAGACACAATTACCGTTTAAATAGGGTCCCTCCAAAATATGTGTCAACTTGGTTGGGCCGTTGAGTCCCAGTGTTGTATGTTGTCCTGCATTTTGTGATCTGATGTATTTATCTTGTATTATAAATCCTGACCTCTAGGATGTTAATGACATAGGATTAGAGGCAATTATTTTAATGAAGTAGGACAAAATCTATAAGATTAGGTTGTGTCTGTAGTCAATCTCTTTTGAGAAATATGAGAACTGAGTAGAGAGGAGATGGACTTTATGCCACCAAGAAAAAAGCACCAGGAGAACTCCAAAAAAATCAAACATTTATGCTCTTCTGAAGAGTTCACCATGAGAATGAAAAGAGAAGCTACAGATAGGGAAAAAAAATTGGTTATGATAAGTCTGACCAGTGTCAATCTCTAAAATCTACAAGTTATAGTCAAATATCAATAGTAGAAAGACAAATAATCCAATTAAAAAATGGGCAAAGGACACGAATAGGTGCTTCATCGAAGAAGACATCCAGGTAGCTAACAGACATATAAGGAAATATTCATGGTCATTAGCCAATACAGAAATCCCAAACAAAACTACAATGAGATACCATCTTATGCCAACAAGCCAAATAAACAAACCCAGGGCTGTCGAGTCAAGGTCAACTCATAGTGACCCTATAGGATGCAGTAGAAGTGTCCCACAGCATTTCCAAGGAGCACCTGGAGGGTTTAAACTGCTGATCTTTTGGTTAGCAGCTGTAGCACTTAACCACTATGCCACCACTAAGGCAGGCATTAACCCAAAAAACAAAATAATGTTGGAGAGGCTGTGGAGAGACTGGAACACTTATATACTGCTGGCAGGAATGTAAAATGGTACAAGCAGTTTGGAAACTGATTTGATACTTTACTAAAAAGCTATAAATAAAAATGCTATATGATCCAGCAATCCCCATTCATCCTAAAGAAGAGCTGTCCACCAGTGTTCATCACAGCATTATCTATAATAGCAAAATGATAGAATTAAACCAGGTACTCAAGAAAGGATGAATGGATACACAAACTATGGCATATTCACACAGCGAAAGACTATGCAGTGATAACAATGGTGAATTTGGGAAACATCTCACAACAGGAGGAATCTGGAAGGCATTATGCTGAGTGAAATTAATTGCAAAAGGACAAATATTGTACAGGAATTCTATTACAAGGACTCAAGAAAAAGTTTAAACATATAAGAAAAGTCTTTGATGGTTTTGCGAGTGGGGAGGGAGGAGAATGCGTATTTTAAAAAAATTAGAAAGAAGCACCAGAAGCAGAGTGCAACCCAACCTTTGGACCTGGGACCCTGTGCTGAGAAGCTCCTAGAGCACGGAATGATTGATGATGTAGACTTTCTGCTGGCACTCACACAGAGAGAAAGCTTTCCCCTAGAGTTAGCACCCTGAATTTGGACTTCTAGCTTCCTAGTCTATGAGAGAATAAATTTTTGTTTGTTAAAGCCATTCACTTTTGGTGCTCCTGTCATAGTGGCACTGTATGACGGAGGCAGGTACTATTAGTGTCAGTGTCTATAGTTTTCCGAAAAACATGACAACACTCCCCTGCCTACCCTGACTTGTAGCATTTGTGTTGCTAGTAAGAAGAAAAACGTCCATCTGTTACTTGTACCTACAAAGTTAACTGGTTCCCTTCAGGAAGCTTTTGGGATATTTCTTTATTTATGGAGTGCTAAAATGCACTATGACATATCTAGATGTGGATGTTTTAAAGATAATTAGTATTAATCCTGATTAGTACTTGGTGTTGTGTTGTTGTTAGGTGTTGCTGAGTTGGTTCCAACTTATAGTAACCCTCTGCACAACAGAATGAAATACTGTCTGGTCCTGTGCCATGCCCATAATTGTTTTCAGGCTTAAATCGATTGTTACTGCCATCGATTGTTACTGTGTTAATCCATCTTGTTGAGAGTCTTCCTCTTGTTTGCTGACCCTCTAGTCTACCAAGCATGATGTCCTTCTCTAGGGATTGATAACTCATGGCAACGTGTCCAAAATATGTGAGATGCAGTTTCCCTATCTTTGTTTCCAAAGAGCCGTCTGGTTGTACTTCTTCCAGAATAGATCTGTTTGTTCTTTGGCACTCCACTGTACATTCAATATTCTTCTCCAACACCACAATTCAAGGCATCAATTCCTTTTCTGTCTTCTTTATTCATTGTTCAGCTTTTGGATGCAAATGATGTGATTGAAAATACCATGGCTTGGGTCAGGTGCACCTTAGTCTTCAAGATAACATCTTTACTTTACAATACTTTACAGAGGCCATTTGCAGCAGATTTTCCAAGTGCAATGCATCCTTTGATTTCTTGACTGCTGTTTCGTGGGCATTGACTGTGGAGCCAGGTAAAATGAAATCCTTGACAACCTCAGTCCTTTTCTCCACTTACATGATGTTGCTTACTGGTCCAATCGTGAGGATTTTTGCTTTCTTGATGTTGATTTTCACCAGGAAGTGTTTCAAATCCTTTTCACTTTCAGCAAGCACGGTTGTATCATTTATATAATGCAGGTTGTTAATGAGTCTTCCTGCAATACTGATGCCCCATTTTTCTTCATATAGTCCAGTTTCTCAAATTATCTGCTTCACATATAGATAGAAAAAGGTATGGTAAAAGGATACAACCCTGATACATACCTTTCCTGACTTTAAACCATGCAGTATCCCCTTGTTATGTTTGCCTCTTGATCCATATACAGATTCCTCATGAGCACCATTAAGTGTTCTGGAATTCCCATTGTCTGCAATGTTAGCCATAATTTGTCAAGATCCACACAACCAAATGCCTTTTCATAGTCAATGAAACGCAGGTAAACTTCTTTCTGGTGTTCTCTTCTTTCAGCCAAGATCCTTCTGATATCAGCAATAATATCTAGAGTTCTATATCGTCTTCTGAATCTAGCCTAAATTTCTGGCAGTTTCTTGTCAATACATTGTCGCATTGCTTTCAAATGATCTTTAAAAAAATTTACTTGCATGTAATGTTAATGATACTGTTTGATAATGTCCACGTTTAATTGGATCACCTTTCTCAGGAATACACATAAATATGGATATCATCCAGTCAGTTGACCAAATTTGTTGTCATAGATGAGTGAGTACATCCAGGGCTACATCAGTTTTTTGAAACACCTCAATTGATATTCCATCAATTCCTGGAGACTTGTTCTTTGCCAATGCCTTTAATTCAACTTTGACTTCTTCCTTCAGGACCTTTGGTTCCTGATCATATGCTACCTCTTCAGATGGCTGAATGCTGATCAGTTCTTTCTCGTATGATGACTCTGTGTATTCACCTTGCATCTTCTTTTGATGTTTCCTTAGTCATTTAATATTTTGCCTGTAGAATCCTTAACTACTGCAACTTTAGGCTGGATTTTTTTCTTTAGCTTTTCAGCTTGAGAAATGCAGAATGTGTTCTTGCTGTCGGTTTTCTATTTCCAACTCTTTACACATGTCATTATAATACTTTGTCTACCCGAGCTGTCTTTTGAAATCTTCGGTTCTTTTACTTTGCAATCTGTCCTTTTGCTTTAGCTAGTCTATGCTCAAGAGCAAGCTTCAGAGTCTCTTCTGAGATCCAATTTTGTCTTTTCTTTATTTCCTGTCTTTTTAATGATAGTACATAGCAGGCCTGTCTAATCAGAAACATCTTTCTTCTTTGTTTTAGTTTGGGGAAATATTCTTACATTATATTTTTCATTATTTCCCCCCTTCATTTTCATTATGTTCTTCAGGAAATTTTGTTATTCTTCTTCCCATCTGGTAGCTTTTGTTTCCCTAAAAATCTTACCTTTCTTGAATTCTTCACAATTGTTAACTTTTAATTTCCAAGAACTCTTGTTTTTTTCCATATCAATTAAAAATATTTAATGGATTTATGATTTCTCAAGTATTTATGCATGCTAATTTTACTAACTTTTGTTTTTCATTTAACTATCCTTATTTTTAGATGTTATTTCTCCTACTTATTGAATTTTTACACTTCTCTTTAATGAGGTTGACTTTTCTCAAATGTTGATTCTTGGATGAGTACTCATATTTCTTACTGAGAATTACTTTTCCTTTCTAAGTGGACATAATGTCTTGTCAAAGGAGCTCCTCCACTGTGGCCACTGGGGAGTGATGGAGCAGAATATATGGCTTCTGGTTCTCATTCTTCAGGTAGTAGTAAGTTACCTGAGACACCTGATTTTCTGAACCCAGTGCTCTACTTGTGAAATATCTATGACAGACCTCTTATATTGATTTTCACTTTCACAGTGGATTTTTTCTTTCACGTGTTTTAGACTTGCTCTGTGTCTTAGTCATCTAGTGCTGCTGTAACAGAAATACCACAAGTGGATGGCTTCTACAAATGCAAGTTTATTCTCTCACAGTCTAGTAGGCTACAAGTTCAAATTCAGGGTGTCAGCTCCAGAGGAAGATTATCTTTCTCTGCTGGCTCTGGGGGAAGGTCCTTGTCATCAGTCTTCCCCTAGACTAGAAACTTTTCCATGCAGGAACCTCAGGTCCAAAAGGCTTATTCTGCTTCCCATTTTGCTTTCTTGGTGGCATGTCCCCTGTCTACTGATCCACTTCTCTCTTTTATATTTCAAAAGAGAGTGGCTTGAGATACACCTCAATCTTATAGACTGTGTCCTGACTCATTAATATAACTACCACGAATCCTATCTTGTCAAAATCATGGATATGGAATTTACAACACATAGGAAAATAACATCAGATGACAAAATGGTAGACAGTCATACAATTCTGGGTATCATGGCCTAACCAAATTGATGCATGTATTTTTGGGAGACACAATTCCCACCTCAGCCCTCTTCTTTCTCCATCATTCTGATCCTATCTGATTTGCCACATTTGCCACCTTCAAAGAATTTGCCACATTTTTTGATCCCTTAATGACATACCTTATTGTTCTCCAGTGCTGTTATCAATTTATTTCTTACAGAGCATTATTTACTGATTTATTTTCTTATTTTAAGTTACCTTGAGAAGAAGAGGAGGTAGACACTGTGTCCCGTCTGCACTCTGGATTGTATGTAGAAATGACAAGTTTGCTTGTATCCCGTATTTGTATAAATTTGTATAAATAGTTTTTGTTTTTAAATAAGCATAGCATTCTTCATTCTATTTTCAAGTACACTGTTCCTCTACCCTACTACAGTCCCTTACGCATTTTACTTGCAAGAGAGAAGAATAACGTACCCAACATATTCTTTTACCTGTGTGGAGCCATCCAACATATATTTGATAACAGCACCTTGGCTGGTGATAACTCTTGATGCCTCCTGCTCTACTGGTGGCATCACTGCTTTATAGAATTCAGAGTGCTTCAGTCTCTGCGGGTAGCTCTGTCGGACCATGATGTCCCAAGTGGGGTCTTCATCCCCCAAATACGGATCTTAAATAAATAAAAACAATAAACCTTTACTGTGGACTGGGCAATGCTCTGGGGCTGGGGTTTTACCTTCTTGCTTTAATTATTTTCATTGTTTTGTCTGAACATAGATAAAAGGACCATTTCCACATCTTGGCAGATAGCCCATTTAAATATAGTAAATAGAAAGCAAATACAAGTACATATTGGGTGTCTTCTACTTGAACAAGTCACACTAATGAAGTTCAGGACATCTTGGGGCAAAGTGATGAAGGAATCAGAGTATGCTGTCTCAATATTCCCTGACCTCCCCATTGGAGCTTCTTATACATCTTTGAGTAACCTTTGCCCCTGGATGCACATGCTTTCCTGGTATCTCCTGGTTGCTGACACCCCATGGGAAGTCATTCCCTCTTAGGCTTACCCTTCCTAGACAGTTCATCTTTCAAGTGAACCTGGTCACCTCTAACCAAGATCCATACATCTCTGCTTTTAGCTGTCAGTTAAGGAAGAGAGCACCTAATAAGCTCTTTCAAAAAAAAAAAAAAAAAATCATTGAGAATTTCTGGCACATACTACCTACCCTGTTTTTCCTAACTGAATAATGTCTTCTTCTCAGCTTATAAAGTGGTTTATTGGAGCTATATATTCTTAAAGCAAATTAACATGTCATGGCAGTACGTGGTTAAGTGCTTTGTCTGTTCAGGAAAAGATCAGCAGTTCAAATCTGCCAGGCACTGCTTGGAAACTCAATGCAGTTCTCCTCTGACCTACAGGGTCTCTCTGAGTTGTTACTTTAAAAATGAATAAATTCAGATGAATAAGGATTATGCCTTGTCTGAAGTCATCCAGGAAAGAAGTGAACTCCTTCTTCTTATACTGTGTGACTTTTTCTACCTATGTCCAAGGTTGATCCTTATGAATATACTGCTTCTTTGGCAACTGTATTGTACTTATGTTTAGATTTGAATTAGGATATTCTCAACATATGGAAGACTTAAGAAAGATTGTATTCCAAGCGGGGTTATTATAAACCACGTTACCTACCCTGACAGAATGATGAAAATAAAAGGTAGATAATGAAACTAATAGAAAACATAGGTGGAACAGGTCTTAAGCCAGGGTTTGGTAACAAGACTAATAAACAAATAAACATGCCAACAAACACATCTTTGTGTGTAAACACAATATCTATCTCAGCATATTCATAGTGTCATAGACTGCAGAAGATTTTAGTGACCCATCTAACACAGTGGATCCCATCTAGGAGAACCTGGACAACTAGGGGTCTTTGGAAATAAAAACAGGGCTTCACAGTCTATTAAGAGATGACAAAGCCTAATGAAAAGCAAAAGGTATCTGATGTACAACAACACAGATTAACTCTAATATTTGGTTTTGTTTCTTTTCACTGGCAAGTAAACAAAGACATTATTTTAAAATAGGCATAGTTTTTGCATACAGATTTATCTATCTGTCTATCTAAAATACATGTACCTCTTCAAATATGGTGAAATAAGGGAATCATAGGAAACAGGACAAATAGGATATCTGGTTGGAAAAATATTGGGATCCACTTATATAATCTAACGTTTATCAGATGAGGGAACTTGTTCCTGAGACAGTAAGGATATCATTAGTTAATACTGGAGCCAGCCTGAGAACTCGAGTTCTAGTTTAGTGCTGTCTTTGTTGCATCTTTTACTTCAGCTACAGCAGTGTCTCCGTTTAAATGATGTTCAAATTCCATCATCAGCATGGATGTCTCATCATGTTAGTTAAAGAAGTTCTACTTATACTTATTTTTACAGCCTAATAGATTAGGATGGGTCATTGGTGGTTCAGTGGTAGAATACTTGCATCCTATGATGGAGACATGAATTTAAGTACTTAAGAACGTACTTCTTGCCCAGCCACTACCCATATGTTAGTGGGGGTTTGCATGATGTTATAATAGTGAAAAAGTTTCAGCGGAGCTTCCAGAAGACATTCTAGAAAGACAGTCCTAGAGATCTACTTCTGAAAAGCAGCAAATGGCAGCTGTATGAAATCAAAACAGTCTGATCTGCAACTAAGTGTGGGGACGGCATAAGATTGCTCAGTGTTTTGTTTTCCATGGCATTTCCGTGAGTCAGAGTCAGCTCTCAACCACCACCACCACCACCACAATAGGTTCGGCACCATATACCGAATCAAGAGAAAGAACAGAGTATAAAAAGACATAACACCTGGAAATGACAACTAATTTGGGTTTTCTTCATCTGTTTAACCTGCCTTTATCTATATCTTCTTTGTGCTCATTGCCCTTTGTTTCAACCAGATTTTGTGCCTGTGGCCCTTGTAGAAACAAGCAGACAGAGCTGCACAGTAGTTGTTAAGAGCACTGGCTTTGCCATCACTGGACCAAAAATGGCATCTTAGCTCTGTCACTTAGCAGCTGGGTGACCTTGGGCAAGCTACTGAACATCTTAAAGCCTCAAGTTCTTTTTTTGTACAATAGAGTTATTCAAAACTAGATCATAGTATCTGTATTTTGCTATGAATATTAAGTACTTAAAACAGTCCCTGCTACATAATAAGGGTGCAAAATATGGTAGCTATTATAATTGTCATTATTTCAAAAATAACCTAATTGTTGATTATCAACAACTATGTTTAACTGGTAGGAAATACACAGTTTTTTATGGTTAGCTGTTTTCTATAGTCTTTGCCCCCTGTTTCCCTGCTCTACCTGAGGTAGCACTTACTTTCAGACTCTTGCCCAATGAAGGTCACTAGTAGCCCATTGGGGCAAGACACATTTAGGTTCTGGAAGGTGGGAACATAAAAACTTTCTTGTATAACAGGTTCTGGTTCTACTTCCTCCTGTAAAATAAAAAAAAGTTAGCATGTGAATAATTGCTTCTCATTTTCTAAATAAAGTTTTATTTTCACTGAATACTTGTTGAGTGTTTAGGATGTGACTTGCTCAGACAAGGTGGGCCCTGCAATAGAACCTTTGAGAATGTCTGTGTCTCTGCCTTTGTTCAGTTTATATTCTACTTGCAGAATGAAACAAAGACACGTGCAACAGTTAAGCAATAAAACAGATAGTTATCATACTTATCCTCAGATAAGGAAGATTTCAAAGTTAATGAGAATAACTGAGAAAGGATGCAAGACCAAATTGGGGTTTGAAACAGGCCTTTAAAGACGCCTTGACTCAGACACCTAGTTTTAAGGGTAATGTCATGGAATGTATTGTGTCCCCCCAAAATCTGTGTATTGATTTAGCTTGGCCATGAGTCTCAATATTGTACAATTCCTCCCACATGCTGTGAATCCTTCCTCTGTGATGTTGATGAGGGAAAGGGGCAGAAACTGCGCTGGTGAGGCTGGAATCAAGCTACAAGCTTGCGGGATACAGGGAGAGAAATGATCAGATAGAGTCGGGAAACTCATACCACCAACAAAGCAGCACTGAGAGCAGAGAGCGTCCTTTGGACTTGAGTTTTCTCCTCTGGGATGCTCATGTTAAATTTGGACTTTAGTGTACTGGACTGTGATAATTTCTCATACTGAATTTGGATCTGTAGCTTATCAGACTATGACAATAAATTCCTCTTTGAAAGCCTTCCACTGTCATGGTGTTTCTGCTGGAGCAGTACCAGGTGACTGAGACAGGTAGGGACTATAGGAGAACAACGACCCAATTGCCTTCTTTACGTAATTCTCCTACTTAGATGTTAGAGATACTGTACTATTAAGATGTGTCTTTATTTTTCTGTAATGAGCATGTATTGTTTTTGTAGTGAGTAAAAACAATAAAAGACAAAATAAAATAAGCTACTTATAAATTAATGAGGATTTGGGTGTGTCTAATAAATCACTCAGCTGTTAACCAGAAAGATCAGCGTTTAAAACCCAACAGCCACCCTGTGGGAAAAAGATGTGGCAGTCTTTCTTGGAAACTCTATAGGGCTGTTCTACTTTGTACTACAGGGTCACTGTAAGTCAGTTGACCTATCAGCAGTGGGTTTAATTATTCTAACTAATTTTATGCCAACAATGCCTTGTTTAGTAGCATGTAATAAGAAGGACAGTTATTCAGTTACTTCCAACCAATCTCCTACTGATAATCACTGCAGTTTTTCCAGTGGGTTCTCTTTTGCTAGCCACTGAAATCCTTCCAGCTGATCCCTTATTCCTGGACATCTAGTTTATTTTAACTAGCCCTCTATTGTTGATTACTTAGGTTATTTTAATTTATTTTCTAAAAAAAAAATTAGTGGAATCATTAGCTGAAAATGCATTAAAAACATAAAAGAAAAATTAAGCGGAAAAGTCAAGTGAAAATTCTGTAAAGGGAATTAAAATGCTCAAAGATACAAATCTATCATATCAAAGCTTGTATACAAAACCAGTAATCATTTCCCCATCCTTCCATTATAATCAACTATAAAAAGTGTTGGGTGAACCAGTGGGTTTGTTACCAAATGGCTTTCAGTCAAATTAGTTTTAAAGGAATTACCTGGAATCACTCTGTTCAACACTTGAAAAGTTTTACTTAAGAAGAGTCAGATGGGCTGACACAAGACAAGGATACTCACCTAGTAGAACCAAACAAACACAATGTTGAGGCTCAGTAACATTTACACAGCTAACTTTTAAAGGGCCAGACACTAAAATCCAATTTCCTGAACACATTTTAGACTATGGAAATGCCAGTGGCATACTGATTAAATGCAATGGCTGCTAACCAGGAGGTTGGCAGTTCGAATCCATCAGGTACTCCTTGGAAACTCTGAGAAAGTTCTGCTTTGTCTTATAGATTTGCTGTGAGTTGGAATTTACTTGACAGTTAATGGCTTTGGGTTTTACACATTGTTTTCCCCTTCTCATTAAAATTAAAGTATTTGTATTTGTACCAGATTTGATGAGTGGGTTCCCTATTGTCCATCTTTTAGAATCCTCTTTTAACCTGGATTTTTTCTATTAGAAAAATGCTTAAGGTCAAAGCCCATGTTTGTATTTGCATGTGTGTGTGTTGTTTTATGTGTGTATGTGTGTGTGTGTGCATGTTTGTATAGATTTGGGGATAGAACGCGAAATGATCTTTAATCCTAAACAGAAGTCAGACTGGCTTTCTCCAAGTCTTGATGGATTCTCAGCACATTAATACCTGTCAAGGTTTGTCAGGTCTATCAAACAAGAGTTTCCATTGCTTAGTTATAGAATCTCCTCTTCCAGTTGTTATCACAAGCTAAATAAAGGGTTAAAAGTAAGAGATGGTGGAAACTAAACCAATCATTACCCAAGAAGAAACAAGGAAAAAAGGCTGAACTAGTTCTGAGATTAGAATAAGTGACCTGAAACAGTTTGCATATGACAATGTTTCTTAGAGCGGAAATCTAGCTTCAGTATTCAGATTTATTCTTGTCCATTCAAAGTTGAAAATACGAAGAATATGATGTATCCGTACAATAAAATGTATGGGCACAATTAAAATGCACTGTAATAACATTATTGACCTAACTTAAGAGTTTTAAAGAGTTAACATTGAGGAAGAAACAAGAGTTTAGAAATCCACAGCAAGGTTCATTTACCTTTTTCTCTTCCTCTTTTGGGGGCTCCTCTTCTTTCACCAATTCTTTGGGCTTATCTTTGCCTTTGCCTTTCCCTCCTTTTCCTTTGCCTTGAGGAACAGTCACAATAACAGGAACCACTGTTGGAGTATGTGCAGAAGGGATATCCAACATTGCTTCCAAATCATGGTCTTTCTTCTCTACACAAGAAGGGGAAAATAAGGAAATGAAACATTCATATTGAATACGTTTGTTAAAATTTATGTTACAGAAATTTATCTAAGCTAGTAATTTTTACCTTGCTAAATCTAATTTGATTTTCAGCTGGATAGATTCCAAGTAACAAACTGGATTTGAAGATGTATTTATAAAAAAATTGAGCTTAGAAAATATGGACTATTTAATACTAAAGAGCCCTGGTGGTGCTGTGGTTAGGTGTTTTAGCCGCTAACCAAAGGGTCAGTGGTTCCTTGGAAATCCTATGGAGTAGTTCTTCTCTGTCCTATAAAGTGGCAATGAGTCAAAATCCTATGAGTAGGAATAGATTCAACTCAGTCTACACGTTCAACCAGTCCCTAAGCCCTCAGAACCTTACTCAAAATCAGGCCTCTATTCCCAGCACCTTAAGTCAGGTTCCCGTTATCTCTCTTTTTAATTTCTGTTAAAAAAATTACACATATAAACACACAGGTATATATTTCATATGTGTATATACACATATATATGTATATATTATATATACACATACAGGTATATTATATACACATACCTGTATTATATACCAGGCCTGACAATTAGGCCCATAAACTTAATTGTTGTAAGTGCTACATACCTCATTGCTGACTATCACTATGGTCACCTTCAAAGTACTTCCCTTGGGAAACTAGCTATACACTGATACCACCCTTCAGAACAATTTTGGACCTCTTTCTGGAATGGCCCTTGAGTATGATGGCACAGTAGCAAGTTTGTAAACTTAATTGTATCATTTGTCTTTCCGGGAGTTTTTAGCCAGTAAACAAATAAACTTTATTGCAACACCCTCCCTACTTACCTGACCTGGTCCCCAATGACCTTTTTCTTTACCTGAGGATAAAGGGAATATTGAAGGAAGACATTTTGATGACATTAAAAACATCAAGGGCTATACTATGACAGCTCTGGTGGCCATTCCAGAAACAGTTCCAAAATTGTTTTGAAGGATGGACTAGGCACTGGCATCTGTGCACAGCTTCCCAAGGGGAGTACTTTGAAGGTGACTGTAGTGATATTCAGCAATGAGGCATGTAGCATTTTCTCTAGGATATGTTCATGTATGTTACAGTCAGACTGTGTATATACATATTATGCATATATATTACACAATATATACCTGTATGCATGTAGTATACATATGTACGTGTGTACACACACACACACATACATACGTACATACAGATACATATATGGAACCCTGGTGGAGTAGTGGTTGAGAGCTATGGTGTGCTACAGTTGTTCTACTCTGTCCTATAGGGTTGCTATGAGTCAGAATCAACCCAATGGCAATAGGTTCAACTTTATTTTTGGCATATAGAAAACAAAGTACTTGTCATTTCAACCTTCTCTATGTGTATAATTTAGTGATTAAATACATTCCTCATGTTCTGCAACCATCACCATGATCCATTTCCAAATTTTTCTGTCACACTAAACAGAAGCTCAGTGTACCTCTAAACAATGATTCCCTCTTTTTGCTTCCTTTTTACCTCTTCTAACCACTATCAAAATTTGGTCTTTGCACAATTGCCTATGCTAGATATTTCATATAAGTGGGATTATACAATATTCGCCCTTTTGTGACTTATTTCACTCTGTAGAATGTCTTCTAAATTCATCCATTTTGTTGTATGTATCATAACTCCATATCTTTTTATGACTGGGTAATATTGCAGTGTGTGGATGTACTATATTTTGTTTATCCATTCATTTGTTGATGGCAATTTTGTTTTCTCTACCTTCTGGCTATTGTGAAAACTGCTGCAGTGAACATTAGTGCACGAGTATCAGCTTGTGTCATGGACTGAACTGTGTTACCCCCAAAATGTGTATCAATTTGGCTGGGACATTATTTCTAGTATTGTGTGTTTTTTCCCAATATGCTGTAAATTTTGCCTCTATTATGTTAATGAGGGAGAATGGGCAGTGGCTGTTTTAGTAAAAACTTGGAGTGTGTTCAGTCATTCTCTCAGCATATGAAAGAAAGAAGTAAGCAGAGAGACAGGGGGACCTCATACCACCAAGGAAGCAGTGCTAGAAGCATAGCACATCCTTTGGACCAGTGTTCCCTACATGGAGAAACTCCTAGTCCAGAGGAAGAAGGGCAGCTGAAAAAGTCTTCCCCTGGAACTGATGCTCTTGAATTTAGACTTCAAGCTTACTTTACTGTAAAGAAGCACATTTCTATTTGTTAAAGCCATTCACTTGTGGTATTTCTGTTATAGCAGGACTAAATGACTGAGACAGTTTGCTTTCCTCCTTTCAGTTATTTTAGGTATATTCTTAGCAGTCAAATTGCTGGATCATATTGTAATTATAGATTTAAGTTTCTGAGGATGTGCCAAACTGTTTTCCACAGTGGTCATACTATTTTACAATCTAATTAGCAAGGTATGACAGTTTCAGTTTCTCCACGTCTTCACCAACAACTGTTGTTCTCCTTTTTAAAAATTGATCATAGCCTTCTTAATGATAGTCCTTGTTCTTCTCTTCTTTATCTAGTTCCTCAAGTTGTAATGTTAGGTTATTGATTTGATATATGATTGAATGAAAACGTACATTCCTGTATAAATTTGCATGCTGACTTACATGCAGCTTCCACTGCTCTCCCTGCACAGTGACAGCACACTCTTCCTCTCTGCTCCATACATGTCTTGTCTTCCTAACAGTCTCCTATCTTCTCCTCTCCACCCATTCCCTTTCCTCCAGTACAAGGTCAACAGGACGACTTCCTATAGATGCCTAGAACCATAAAGCGTCCACACAATATTGTCACTCTGTATCACTAAGTCCAATCCACTGCTGTCTGAAAAGTTGACCTTCATTAGAATTTACGGACAGGGGCAGCATCAGGGCCAGTGGCCCCGCTCCCAGGAGAAATCTGAGGCCCCTGGACTATCAATTGAGGTCTTCTAGTGGAGATCTCAGGGTGCACCCCTATGTATACTTGTGTATCTTTATTTTTTTTAATGTAGGCATTTATTGCTATGAACTTCCCTCTGAGTACTGCTTTTGCCACATTCCATAATTCTTTGTATGTTACAACTTAATTTTTATTTATCTCTAAAAATTTTCTATGTGTCTGTACTAATTTGTTCCTTGATCACTGGTTGTTTGTAGTGTTTTTTTTTGTTGTTTATTGCTACATAGTTGCATATTGTACAGTTTTCCTCTGTTATTTCTAATTTCATTCCATTATTGTTAGAGAAGATTTTGTATATGTGTGACACAGCGTGTGATCTATCCCATGTGCCCTGAAGAAGACTGCGCATTGTGGTGTTTGTTGTTGGGTGGAATACTCTATATATATATGATTGGTCCAGCTGCCTGGTCGCCATGCTTGGAGGGCAAGGAGGGGTAGTAGAAAAAGAAGTTTTCCTACTAACTAAAAGTCACCTTTTCCTTGTGTCATTATGTGGTTTAGTTTCTGCAATTTCTTGTCTACTTTTCAGAGTTCCTATAATGTTAACATTATATATTTCTAGCTGCTTTTCTGGTGTTTGTGTGGGAAGGTTGGGACCTTGGACTTTTTCACACTGCCATCTTCCCAGAATTTAAGCTTTTGCAGCAGTTTTTTAATTGGGGTCTGTTTTAGTCAGGTAGGGCTGCTCTAACAGAAATACCATAGAGTTGATAGCTTTAACAAAGGAAGGTTTATTCTTACACAGTCTGGTAGGCTACAAATCCAAATTCAGGATGTCCACTCCAGGGGAAGATTTTCCCCCTTGTTGGCTTTGGAGAAAACTCTGGTATTGTATCAGTCTTTGTCCAGGGAGCATCTTGGTGCAGGAACCTCAGGTGTGAAGGATACGATCTTCTGGTGCTGCTTTCTTTATGGTGTGAGGTTCTCAAAATTCTCTGCTTGCTTTCCATTACTTTTATCTCTAGTAAAATTAAAGGGCTAAGGGTGCAGCAAGCCATACTCCAGGAAAACTCCCTTTACAGTGGAGCAGGGAGGTGATCTTATAAAGGGATTTATAGTCCCACCCTAATCTTTTAACATACAGCATAGGAAAACCACAAAATGGAGGACAGTCACAAGATACTGGGACTCATGGCCCAGCCACATGGCTACACATATTTTTGAAGGGACACAATTCAATCTATGACACCCCACCCCTTGACACCCCAAAAATCACATCACTGAAACACGTAACACATTCATCCCACCATAGCAAAATCATGTCCATTTCATATGAAAGAAGTCTTAAATTAGTTCCAAGTCGAAAAATCAAAAACTCTTCTACATCTGTGAAACCTAGGACACAAGCTATCAGCTTCCAGAAGTACATGAGGAGCAAGCACAGGCACAAGTTAGACATCCCATTACAAATAGGAGAAACTGCAGGGAAAGAAGGCATTAACAGGCAACAGGCAAGTCAGCAGAACTCATTACATGAGCCCTCAAAGCTTTGGAAATACTCTCACATTTTCTGACATTCGATACAATGGCCCTGTACTCCAGACTCTAGCTATTGGCCACATGCTCTGGATTTTGAGTGGAAACCCCCAACCCTGTGCTACAACTCTGCCCTCAAGGCCCACTTGGACAGAAACTCTGTCCCATCACTTTAGGTGCACCCTAAGCCCAACTGAGTGGCAATTCCACACTTACAAACACAGAAAGCCCTGGCTCCACCCTTTCAAACTCCTAAGGTCATGGCCACACCTTTTGAGACTGAGGCAGCTCAGTGTCTCACACTGTTTGTCTCTTCAGCTTCTGCTTCCTATGGCCGCATGGCCCGGGCCTCAGGACCACATCTGCCCTGCTGGGGCAAGTGTTCCAAAGCTCTGTAGCTCCACTGACTCAAGTGCCCGGTTGTACACTACTGTTGCTGGAAAGTTTGCTGCACAAAGGCATTCAGCTCTCTCGCTTTGTGGGTCAGCAAAAGTTTTCCTGCTAATTAAAAGTCATTTTTTTCTTGTGTCATTATTTAGTTTCTACAATTTCTTCTCTACCTTTCAGAGTTTTATAATGTTAATATTGTATATTTCCAGCTGCTTTTCTTGGTGTTTGTGTGGGAAGATTGTGACCTTCGATTTGTTCATACTGCCATCTTCCCAGAATTTAAGCTTTTGCAGCTGTTTTATAATTGGTGTCCTAAAACAAAAACCTGTTGCCACTGAGTTGATTCTAATGCATAGTGACTCTATGGAACAGAGTAGGACTCCCTTATCGAGTTTCCAAGGAGTAGTTGGGGTATTCAAACTGCTAAACTTTTGGTTAACAGCTGTGACCACTTTAATGGTGCTTTCCACACTACTACTAAAATTATTTTCATAAAATAAAATTTGATCATGTCGTTTCCTTTACTTAAAGACCTCCACTGCTCTCATTGCCACCTAGGGCATGATGTCTTCTTTATGATCTGGTCCTTGTCTACTTCCATTCCAACAACACTGAACTTTTCAACTTTACATAAAGATGTCATGTTATATACAACTTTTTATTTAAAAAAATGAATACTGGAGGCAGGACCAAGACAGATGATTTCTGTGACCCCTCTAACAACAAAGGCACAAAAGAACAAATGAATCCTGTACATATGACATGCGAGGAGCGCTGAACATAAAACAGAAAGTTGAGAAATTAAATTGGGGGATGAGGAGAGGAGAGCAGCACCAGAAGTTCAAATGATTCCACAGCCCTGACCATCTGCAAAACAGCTGCAGCTGCTGCATGATGGGTCAGGTGCAGAGGGTGGGCATCCTCTTCACAAAGAGTAGGCATCTGGAGATTCTGCTCATGCCTCCAGAGATAGCAGGGATAACAGGAATCATCAAAAGCTAAGTTTCTGCATGTAACTTGCTGTGTGTACCTGAGTCATTTCTACAGGATGGGCCTATATCCCTTCTCCTGGCACTCCTCCCAACCCTTCTATGCACTGTGCCCAGCTCTGGAGTCTGATGTCATTTACCAAGCTGGAAGTAGGACTCCTTAAGCTTGCCCTGAGCTATTCTCTGAGAATCAGAGGTGAAACATTTAAACAACTCAGGAAAAGGGGGGTGGCATTCTGTGGACTCTCCTAAGCCAGAAAATCAGGGCAGAAACTGTTCCTTCACTTAGATTCAGACATAAGGGGCTACACTATCCTCACAGATACATGAGAATGGCTGTTATCCCAGATACCTGTACCTATACCAATCACCCCCACCCATCCAGGATACTAGGTGAGAGCCTACATAGCACATTGTAGACCGGCTAGCTGGACACCCGAACTGAATCCATACAAGAAAAGTAAACTGTATATTTTAAAACAAGAAGCTAGAAAACAATAGGCAAACATAAAATAAATAAACGCAACTTACTGATAGCTTGAAACAGCAGTCCATATCAAAGCACTTAAAGGGGCTTACCATGACCTCTTCAGAAAGCTCCCAAAACAAAGAATCAAATTTTCCAGAGGAAGAGAACTTCCTGGATTCATCAGAGGTAGAATACAAAGGATTAATATTTAGAACTCTTCAAGAGATGAGAAATGAGATGACGCAAAATGCAGTGTTTTAATCAGCTAGGGCTGCTCTAACAGAATTACCACAGAGTGGATGGCTTTAAGAAAGGAAGGTTTAGTCTTACACAGTCCGGTAGGCTATGAGTCCATATTCAGGGTGTCCACTCCAGGGGAAGGCTTTCCCCCTTGTCAGCTCTGGAGGAAAGTCCAGTATTGCATCAGTCTTTGTCCATGGAGCATCTTGGCGCAGGAACCTCAGGTCTGAAGGATATGCTCTTCTCCCAGTGCCGCTTTCTTGATGGTGCAAGGTTCCCACTTCTATGCCTGCTTCTCTGTCCTTTTATGTCTCATAGGATGAAAGGACTAAGGGTTGGGAAAGCCATACTCCAGGGAAACTCCCTTTACAGTGAAGCAGGGAGGTGATCTTATGAAGGGATTTACAGCCCTACTCTAATCCTTTAACATACAGCTTAAGAAAACCACAAAATGGAGGACAGTCACAAGATACTGGGAATCATGGTCCAGCCACATGGCTACACATATTTTTTGGGGGACAAAATTCAATCCATGACATGCAGCAAAGCATAATGACAAACTGAACAAGCTGCAAGAAAGCAGAGTGGCAAAAACTAGAAATTCAAAAAAATTAATAATATAATTACAGAATCAGACAAGTGAATAGAAAGCAACAGGAGCAGAACTGAGGCAATGGAAGGCTGAATTAGTGAGGCTGAAGATAACGCACATGACGTCAACATATTTGAGGAAAAGTCAGATAAAAGAATTAAAAAAATCAAGAAACACTAAGAATTATGTAGGACTCTCTGAAAAAGAATAATCTATGAGTGATCTGAGTACCAGAATGGGGGGGATAACAGAAAATACAGAGAGGATTTGTGGTTTGCTGACAGAAAACTCCCTCGATATCATGAAAAATGAAAAGTACCTATCCAATACATTTATCAAATGCACATAAGGTAGATATCAAAAGAAAGATACCAATGTGTATTATACTCAAACTTAAAGATACTCAAAATTAAAGATAGGGACACACTTTCAAAAGTGGCTGGGGTAAATGAAAAATAACCTATGAAAGAGAGTAAGTTTGGACTACTCAGTAGAAACCATGCAGGCAACAAGGCAGTGGGGATGATATATACAAACACTTGAAGCAAAAGAGCTGCCAGCCAAGAATTACATGCCCAGCAAAACTGTTGCTCAAATATGATGGAAAAATTGTGACATGTTCAGAGAAATTGAAACAGAAATTTTGGGAATTTGTAAAAACCAAATCAAAATCACAAAATTCTAAGAAATACTACAGGGAGTCCTTTGGTTAGCAAATCAGTAACACTAGGTAACAATCCAAGACTAGAATACAGAACAGAGCAGAGCAACTGGATATCAACCCAAATAGAAGAATCACAAAAATAAATCATACATAAGACATTATAACAAGTGAAAACATAGTCACAGATCGATCTTTCATATGAAGAGGAAGTCAAAGAGATATAAAGAAATTAAAAAACTGTTTAAATTTAGAGAAATAGGTGTACATATTAAGGGAACTACAAAGGAAACCATCAATCCCAAACAGCAAAATAAAAAACAAGAACATGAAGTCTCAGAAAATATAAAATCACCAATACTGAAAAAGGTGAAAAGAAAACACATAAAGAAAAAAGCTTAGCACAGAAAACTAAATGAAACAAAGAAATTGTCTACAACACACACAAAATGATAGCAATAAGCTCACAGGTATCAATAATCACACTGAATGTAAATGGATGAAACATAGCAATAAAGAGATGGAGAGTGGCAGACTGGATTAAAAACAACAACAACAAAAAACCACAATTCATCTATATGTCGTCCACAGGAGACACACATTAGATTCAAAGACATGAACTAAAACTCAAATGATGGGAAAAAATATATCAAGCTAACAACATTCAAAAAAGAGCAGGAGTGGCAGTATTTATCTCTGATGAAATAAACTTTAAAGTAAAATCCACCACAAAGGATAAGGACATTATATCATTATTAAAAGATCGATAATCCAAAAATGACATACCCATATTAAATATCTATGCACTCAAAGACAAGGCTCCAAAATACATAAAACAAACATTAACTGCATTGAAAACAGAAATAGACAGCTCCACAATAATAGTAGAAGACTTTAACATGCCACTCTTGGTGAGGGACAGAACATCTAGAAAAAAACTCATTAAAGACACAGAAGATGTAAATGTCACAATCAACCAACTTGATCTCATAGACATATACAGAAATTCCACATAACAGCAGCCAAGTATTCTTTGTTTTCCAACAAATGTGGAACATTTTCCAAAACTGACCCCATTTTGGGCTTCAAAGAAATCCTCAACAAAGTTCAAAGTATTAAAATGCTACAAAGTCACTTTTAAGACCATAAAATCTTAAATGTAGAAGTTAATAGCAGAAAAAAGAAAAAAAAATCAAACACATGGAAACTGAACAGTACTTTGCTCAGTAACAACTGAGTTATAAAAGGAATCAAGAATAGAATAAAGAGATTCATAGAATCAAATGAGAATGAAAACACATCCTACCAGAATCTACAAGACATAGCAAAAGCAGTACTCAGAAGTCAATTTATCTCAATAAATGCACACACCTAAAAAGAAGAAAGGGACCATATGAAATAATTAACTCTATGACTCAAACAAATGGAAAGAGAGCAGCAAAAGAACCCTTGGGTATCAGAATTAAATGAATTAGAGAATAGAAAAATGATTGAAAGCTATTTTTTTTTTAAAAGAACTACAAAACGCAAACGATTGGCCAAACTGACAAAAGAAAAACAGGAGAGGAAGAAAACAATTCAGATAAGGAAATGAGATGGGTGACATCATAACAGACCCACCTATATTTAAATGAATCATAACACAATACCATGGAAAATAATGATCAATAAATCTGAGAATCTAGAGGAAATGGATGAATATCTAGAAACACATCACCTACCACAGCTAGCACAAACAGAAGTACAAAAACTAAATCAAAAAAGAAGAGATTGAAAAGGTAATTTAAAACACAACTTAAAAAAAGCCCTAGCCCTGAAGGCTTCATTGGAGAATTCTACCAAATTTTTAGAAACAAGTTAACACTACTATTACTAAAGGTATTCCAGAACACAGAAAAGGGTGGAATACTCTCAGTTTCATTCTATGAAGCGAACATAATCCTGTACCAAAATCAAGTAAGGACAGGAAAGGAAAAGAAAATTACAGGCATATATCTCTCATGAATTTAGAGGCAAAATTCCTCAACAAAATTCTAGCCAATGGAATTCAACAACATATCAAAAAAGAATTCACCATGATCATTTGGGATTCATAGTAGGGTTGTAGGGATGGCTCAACATTAGAAAAATAATTAATGTTGTCAACCACATAAGTAAAATGAAAGACAAGAATTACTCACTTTTATCAATTGATGCAGAAAAGGCATTTGACAAGTCCAACACCCATTCATGCTAAATACTCTCAGTAAAATAGAAATAGAAGGGAAATTCTTCAACATAAAAAGAGGCTTCTATGCAAAGTCAATAGCGAACATCATCTTCAATGGAGTCTGAAAGCATTCCCCTGGAGAACAGAACCACACAAGGATGCCCATTGTCACCGCCCTTATTCAACACTGTCCTGGAGTTTCTAGCAAGAGCAATCAGACAAGATAAAGAAATGAAGGGTATCCAAATAGATAACAAAGAAATAAAAGTATCTATTTGCCGATGTTATGATCTTATATACAGAAAACCCTAAAGAATCCACTGACAAAAAGAAATCCTACAAGAGGAGTTCAATAATGTATAAAAATACAAAATAAACATACATAAATCAGTTGGATTCCTTTACACTAACAAAGAGACCATCAAAGAGAAAAATCACCAAATCCTTACCATTCATTTTAGCCCCCAAGGAGAGAAAATAACTAGGATAAAATCTAACTAGAGATGTAAAAGACCTATACAAAGAAAATTACAAGACTGTACTGCAAGAAATCAAAAGAAACCTACGTAAGTGGAGAAACCTACTTTGCTCATGGATAGGAAGACTTAACACTGTGAAAATGTCTATTCCTCCCAAAGTGATCTATAGATGCAATGCAATCTCAATACACAATCCAATCATATTTTTTAATGAGATGGAGAAACAGTCACCAACTTCATATGTAAAGGGAAGAAGACCTGGATAAGTAAAGCACTACTGAAGAAGAACAAAGTGAGAGACTGCACACTACCTGACTTTAGAACCTACTACATTGCCACAGTAGTTTATACAGTCTTTACTGGTACAAAAACAGACAGATAGATAGATAAATGGAGAAGAATTAAGAATCCAGATGTAACACCAACCACTTATGAGCCACTGATATGTGACAAAGGTCCAAAGTCCATATAAACTAGGGAAAAGAATAAAGAATGTTGTTGACAAAACTGGATATCCATCTGAAGAAAGAAAAAGAAACAAGACCCATATCTCACATGATGCCCCAAAACTACCTCAAAATGTATCAAAGACCTAAAAATAAAATCTAAAATGATGAAAATTATGGAAGAAAAAATAGGGACAACACTGGGAGCCCTAATACAAGGCATAAGTAGATTACAAAATATTAGCAATAGTGAACAAACAAAAATAGATAAACGGGAACTCCTAAAACTCAAACAATTATACTTATCCAAAGACTTCATCAAAAGAATAAAAAGACTACCTATAGACTGTGAAAAACCTTTTGGCAGCCATGAATCAGAGTGACATTTATTCTCCAAGTCTACAAGATACTGCAAAAACTCAGTAAGAAAAAGACAAATAACCTGATTAAAAAATAAGCCAAGGATACAAACAGGCACTCTACCAAAGAAGACATCCATGCAGCTAACAAATACATGAGGAAATGCTCATGATCATCAGCCATAAGAGAAATTCAAATCAAAACTACAATGAGATACCAGCAGATACCAATAAGGCTGTCATTAAACCCCCCAAAACAAAACAATAAATTTTGGAGAGGGTATAGAGAGACTGAATTTCTTCTACACTGTTCATGGGAATGTTAAAGTGGTAGAACCACTTTGGAAATTGTTTTGGCACTTTCTTAAAAAGCTAGAAATAGAAATGCCATATGATCCAGCCATCCCCCTTCTTGGAATATATCCTAGAGAAATAAGGGCTGTCATACAAATAGATACACGCATATAAATTTTTACTGCAACACTGTCCACAACAGCAAAATGATGGAATCAACCTAGATGCCCATCAACAGACAAATGATTAAACAAACTATGGTGTATTCATACAGTGAACTACATTATGCAATGATAAGGAACAACAATGATCTTGGGAAACATCTGATAACATGGAGTCATCTGGTATACATCATGCTGAGTGCAATTAGTCAGTCTCAAAAGGACAAATATTGTATGAGACCACTTGTATGAGGACTCAAGAAAAGGTTTAAGTCCAAAAGAAAATAATCTTTGATGATTACAAGGGAGGGTGGGAGGAAGAAGGATATCCATAGATTAGGTAGTGTATAGTAATTGGGTTACGTGAAGGAAGTGACAACATGCAGTAGAAGAGGAAATAATAGCGCTGCACTGTACCAAAAGCTAAGGTTTCCTAAATACAACCCAAATTTTGATGGTCAGAGTAGCAGGGGCAGGAGGCTGGGGACTGTGTTTTCAGGGGACATCTGGGTCAATGGGTTAAAATTTTTTAAGAAAATGTTCTGCATCCCATTTTGGTGAGTGGTGTGGAGAGTAAAGGACATTCAAGACATCAGGAAATTGTGAGCCCAGCAGGAAGAAGATACCTTATGATACAAAGACTACATTTGCGTGAGACCAGAAGAACTAGATGGTGCCCAGCCACTAACAATGATGACCCTGACAGGGAAGACAATGTAAAGTCTCTGACATCGCAGGAGTAAAGTGGGTGTGCAGAACTAGAACACTATTCAAAGATCACACTTGATGATCTGTCAGACTGGAGACTCCCCTGAGGACGTGGTGCTGGATTCTCTGTTAGCCCAGAGCTGATACCAGTACCAAAGCCGACCCTTGAGACAAGACTGAACTGGACCAGAAGACATACGAGCGATGCTGGCAAAGAATGTGCTTCTTGGCTTAAATACATACATGAGGCTGTCTGAGCAGCTCTTCTTCAAAGGTGAACTGAGAAGTTGGAGGGGGACAGGAATTGGTTGGATGGATAAGAAAGTACAGGGTGGAAAGGAGTGTGCCGTCATGGTGGTAACGGTGCGGAGGAGAGAGCAGTTAGAGCTTCAGAGTAGTGTATATCGGGGGGAGGTGGTTTATGTGGCAAACTGATTTGTATTATAAACTTCACTTAAAGCACAACAAAGTATTTTAAAAAAGTGAATCGTGCTTTCTAGAATTCCTTTTCCTTGTTTCTTCGCATGAATAATTATCACTTGTCTCTTCAGTCCCAGCTCAAATACTGCCATTTTTTCTCTGAAGTATTTTCTCAGTGCTCTATTTGTAACTTTTAGCAATGTTATTTGTAATGACTAAATTTTTTGAGTATACATACCATGATTTTATACATCTTAGAATCACAATGTCAGCAAATTGCCTGACCCACAAAAAAAAGAGAAAAACAAATTGAATGTCATCGAGTTGATTCAGACTCATAGTTACCAAGTATGACAGAGTAGAACTGCCCTGTAGAGCTTCCAAGGAGTGTCTGGTGGATTTGAACTGCCGACTTTCGGGTTAGCAGCTGTAGCACTTAACTAGTATGCCATGGACCCATAAACCACCAACATATTGGAAGTATAAAAATCAAAACAATCAATCAAGTCAATTGCTACTGACTCATAGTAACCCTATAAGACGAGTAGAATTGTCCCATAGGGTTTTCAAAGCTGTAAATCTTTACAGAAGCAGGCTGCTACTTCTCTCTCCTCTGGAGCTGGTTGGAGAGGGGGGTTGAACCAGCAACCTTCTTGGTTAGCAACTAAGCACTCCATACAGCCTGTAGACAGCCTTCCCATAAACATGTTATGCTTTTACATTATTGGTGTTTAGCACACACCATTCTTTGTATCTAAACTTCTAATGCCTTGTTTCTTTGCCTGCCCAGTTCCCATCATCTGTAAACACCCAGCTCAAATGCCACTGACATTTCCTCTGTGATTCCTTTGTCAAGGAGAGTTTCTAAAAGGGATGTTGTGAAAGGTATGGGGATGGGACCAGATTTTTGAGGCACTTGAATGCCAGGTATAACTCAGTAGGAAATCTGATAGGCAGTCGGAAGCGTAACAGTGACATATGCCTCTTAGCAAGGAAACACACGCACAAAGTTTCGTGCAAAAGTTTGATTGAATTTCTTTGTGTTTTTTACCTATTTTAAGGATTTATTACCGGATTAGAAGAACATTAAAGTATCCTTAGCTGTCTATACCCAATTACAGAGGGTGAAAGGAATTGAAATTTTGTTTTGCCATTAGTGGATAAAAGTTCTTAAATATCAGTGCTGTATTTATGATTAAGGAATTCATATTTTTTAAAAGACTCATGCATTTAATTTTAAAGAACAATTCCGGCAGTAAGACATTACAAATCATTTACATCAAGAACATTTTTAAAGTAGCATTTATAGCCTAAGATTAGGGACATTTGTTTCAAATCGAATTATCACATATAAACTTAAGGATTAAATCAAGAATAAAGACCTCACTTGAGGAACAGAAGCCATATAGTTGATAGAAGAAACCTCAAACCAAACCCAGTGCCATTAAGTTGGTTCCACCTCATAGCAACCCTATAGGTCAGAGTAGAATTGCCCCATAGAGTTTCCAAGGCACACCTGGTACATTTGAACTTTTGGTTAGCAACTTAGCACTTAACCGCTATGCCACCAGGATTTCTGGTTGATAGAAAGTAGGGTATAAATATCTTAATCTGCAATAATGATAAATTGCTCAGAAGGGGTAGAATTTCTGTGCAGTGATAATGGATTTTAATAAATAATTTGATAGACACCAAAAGATTCCTTCAATTGTTGCCTTAAAATAAATCAAATATAAAAGACAAAATCTCAAATAAAGCAAAACTATTAACACACTTAACAGACTTTCTAACTCACTGGAATACTAGGATATTGGATACAAGGAAAAGAAGCATGATTCATGGAAATGGTGTCTGCATAAAAGGAACTATCCAAAAAACAGATAATTGGGTCACCATGATTGATACTAGGACACAAATAATTTAGTTTTAAGACTATATATGGATTATTTTTTGAATTTGTAATGCTTTGTTTTTTTTTTTTTGTTTGTTTTTGTCTTGTGTTGTGGTTACATCCTTCTAAAATATATTAGAACCGACAAGATTTCCTAATGGGTTCTTGGTAAAGCAATATATTATTTCTTGGTATGTAAGAAAATAGCTCCCAGTTGAGAATGATGTCTTTATTGGAAGCAGGGTAGAAAAACTCTTCAAGATGTCTAATGAATGCATACTTTAAGACTAATGTCTTGAAATACACTGTGTAGTTCCACAATCACAGGATTCACAAAGATACTATTTTGTAGAAAACCAAGAGGATTCTTTGGCAAATCATGTGTTCTTTAGCATCAATAGACTTATTATATTTATGGGCTAGTTAACAAAGATAACTGGAATACATATGTGTGTGTGGTTTTTTATGTATATATATTTACATATGACTACACATATATAATAAATGATGCTTAAGCTTCTAAGTATTATTTTTTATTTTACACACACACATACACATAGCTCTCCTTAGAAACTCTATGGGTCAGTTTTATCTGTCCTACAGGTTTGCTATGATTCAGAATCTACTCAATGGCAGCAGGCTTCTGGTTTATATATATAAACCTGTTGCCATCTAATTGTTTCCAATTCAGGGGCCCTACACAACAGAGTGGAACTGCTCCACAGTGTTTCCAAGAAGAGGCTGGTAGATTTGAACTGCTGACTTTTGGTTCGCAGTCCAGCTCTTAATCACTGTACCACCAGGGCTCATACGTAGTCACACATACATATATATCCACCCAGCTCCCCACATACACGTATCTTACGTACCCACTCTGCAGGAAAAGCTATGGGTGGCATTAAATTGGAACATGTTTATCCATAAGCAGTTGTGGATTAACCAGTAGGCAAGCTAAGTATAGACTGACAGTAAGCAAAGTATGCACAGGCTTACTCGTGCTTACTTAACAACAGAATACCTGTTTTTAGGGTAAAATTGTACACTGTGGATTAGTTAGTAAGCACGAGTAAGTCTGTGCATACCTTGCTTACTGGGTAATTTGTCCCTGCCAATAAGTGAGGAGCAGACTGAGGATGGGCAGGCACCCCTGGTCCTGGGACACACTTATCCTTACTGTTGAATTTATTTCACCTGGAGTCGTTCCACTGGATCCATGGTAACTTATTGAGAGGCAGATTCCATTTTCCAAGGTGGCAGAAAAAGATCCAAACTTGCTTATAGCTTTTTTCTGGATATCTGATTCTTCTGAAAGAAAAAAAAAAAAAAATTGAATGAAGGACATTTCCACTTTACTCAAGAGAATAGTAAGCAAACTCAGCATGAAGGTTTCTAAAGGGGATCTTAGTTGGTCTATCATACTCAACTTAAAAGTAATTGATTTAACCCATTCCATGCACTCAGCGCTGCTAGGCAGAACACATGTGACTGGAGTTTTAACGTTTTTAGGTTACAATGAAGAAAGGAAATAAACTAGTTGATGGCATAGCCACATGCAGGTTATTCATGTGACGGATTATCCAGGTAATTTTAAAATGAAAAGCATCAATTCTGCCTCAGTTTCCATATATTTTAAAATGTATTCCGAAATCTCCACACTGAAATTTTTTTTGTATTTTCAATCACATTTTAAAGTGATTTCAGTCAAACATAATTTAAAAGCAAAATCTGTTTAAGCATATATTCTGAAGATATGCATGAAGAATTTGTGAATTTCCTGTTTCATTATTACCATTATTTTCAGTTCACCGTTCCCTGTATTATCATAGACCACCAATATGAGGCAATACTAATTTAAAATATTTTGATCCACGAAGAGATCAGTTTTAGATGAGGAAATGCAAATAACCAAAAAAACAAAAAATAATACTTGGTGCTGATCAGAACGCAGGGAAATGTTGTTAGTTACTGAGGCAACACGGTGCACAATGGAATGCAAACACTGCCTGCTCATATATTTTTTTTCCCATGACCCTTTGCAGATGGAAAAATTGTGATCTGTAGGATTTGCATTGGCTGATTTTTCAAAGTAGATCACCAGACCTTTCTTCCTAGTCCATCTTAGCCTGGGAGCTCTGCTGAAAGCCGTTCAGTATCACAGCAACAAACAAACCACCTCTGACAGATGGTTGGTAGCAGTATATGAGGTGCACTGTCTGGGAGTCAAGGTGGGCCTCCTGCCTGAAGCTCAAGAATTCTATCACTGAACCAACAGTGTTCCTCTACAGAGAAATAAGCACCTTCAAGGACAGTAAATAAGAGGGTATGTTGCTAGAAATTTGAAAGCCCTTTGAAATAACCCATCTTAGGGGGGCCTGGTGGAGAGAGGAGTATTAGTCAGAAAACAAAGAAAGAGTGGACCACACGCACAGCAAGATGAAAGCTTTGAAAGGAAAAAAGTTGAAGAAACACTGGAATTTTCTTTTTTACACACATGAAGATATTTTAAAAAGCCCTTCCTAGAAGAATTAGAAAAAAACATGCTTTCCCAGTTGAACCCCTCAGGAGATGAACTAAAGAAAAAGAGGATCACTTGTGAGACTTAAAGGAGTTTCTTAGAAAATAAGGTGAGCAAAGTATCTCAAAACCCACAGAGAGCAAACATTTAAATAAAAGGAAGTAATGAAGAATATTCAAAATATGGATGGACAAATTTATGTGAAAAACAGTTACTCCAGGTGGGGAGGTCGGAGAACACATGAAATAGAGTAACAAATATAAGAGAAGAAAATTTCCCTAAACTGAAGCTAGAGCTAAATTCTCAGACTAAAATTCTAAACTAGAATCTAGAAGACACTATCATAGCAACTCTGAGCCACAGAGGGAAAGAAACACCTCAAGAGTCCCACATCTAGTCAAGATATCATTCACTCGTTCTCTTGTTGGCCCAATGAAAGGTATCTGGAGATACGCAACCGTCTGAGGAGAAAACACAATAAAACTAAACCAACAAATAAACACAGGAAATGTATATAAAATCACAAGGAAGAAAGTCAGCTGTGGTGGGTGATGAACATTGTTCTCTATCTCTCCATCTTCCCTTCTGACAATCTGTATATTAATCACATCAGGGAGCCCGGGGTTAGCTAGCTTTTTCTGTAAAGGGCCAAAAAGTAATTACTAGAAGCTTAGTAGAACACATATGTTCTCTGTTACATATCAGTCCTTACTTTTTCTTTTTTTAAACAACCTTTCACAAATATAAAATGTATTTTTAGTTTATACACCATGAGCCAAATTTGGCAAGTAGGCCACAGTTTGCTGACTTCTGAGGTAATTACAGCTAAAAGGAAAAAGAAAAAGAAGAAAAAGAGTCTGGAAGTGAGTAAGATAAACTAACCAAACCCACTGCTGGCAGGTAGATTCTGATTCATAGTGACCCTATAAGAAAGAGTAGAACTGTTTCTATACAGTTTCCAAGGAGTATTTGGTGCATTTGAACTGCCAACCTTTTGGTTAGTAGCTGTAGCACTTAACCACTAAGCCACCAGGGTTTCCTTGTGTAATATAAAGGTTAAATATGCAAAAAAAAGAACATGATTAAATAAATTATGGTATATATATGTATATAAATATACATATATACAAATATATTTTATTTAGGTGAAAAGCATCTAAATATGTAAAACATGAAAATGATTAAATAAATGTGATATGCATGCCAACAAAGCACTATGAAGTCATTAGAAAGGCTTGTTTTGAAAGAAAAATAAGTAGAAAAATGTTCATGATGATACAGTGAAAGGAAAATACACTAATTACAACCACAGCTCTTACCTCGGTGAATTACGGGCAACTATTACCTTATTTAAAAATATTTTTATACTTTCTAATTTTTTATAATAGTTTGCACTCTTCTATGTTAGGTAAAACAAAGTAAAGTTTTCTGTTGCGATGTTCTTGGGTGTATTCACAGTTGTTAGCCATGATGCTTTATCTTGGTTTTGAGGAATATTGCCACTGTAACTAAAGTTGTTAAGAATGATTTGGTTATTGATTTTATCACTAATGTGGAGTTCAAAAAGCTTTATTAATTAACTAATCTACTTATATAGTGGTTAAAAGCTAGAGCTGTTAACCAATTGGTGGGTAGTTCAAATCCATCAGAGGCTCCTTGGAAACCATGTGGAGCATTTCTACTCTGTCCTATAGGGTTGTCATGAGTCTGAATTGACTCAATGGCAATGGGTTTTGTTTGGTGGGCAATCTATTTCTTCAGATATAACCCAGTGTTCATTAGGCAGGAAGCAACTCATTTACCCAGGTGGTGTTGTCTGAAGATGTTAAATGGTGCTACCGGGAAGTTTCGTGGTGTTTACCAGCAGAAGACCCATTTGCAACTCACCCACAATCAGGTAGAGACTTTCATTTTCCTTTGTCTTTGCACCCTAAGAAATATGATGTTACAGAGAAAAAAAGATAATAATAATAAGGAGAGCATAGGAAAAAAAATCCCATGATTTGTAAAGAACACTTGGAGCAAAGCCATACCTTCATTAGGAATCATTTAATGGGTATATGAGTTTTAGAGGGAATTCCTAAGTGTTGCAAACTGCTGCTATCAAAACGTTGGAGGTTTAAGTCCAGCCAGGGACGTCTTGGAAGAAAGACGCAGCAACCTGCTTTCAAAAAATACACCACTGAAAACCTATGGAGTACAGCTCTAACTGTGACACACCTAGGGTTGCCGTGAGTTGAAATCTACTTGATGACAACTGATTTGGATTTTTAGAAAGTAACCTTGGCCCCAACATTAAACTCTAGTTAAGGCAAAAATGCACACTGCAAACTCAGTATTGCTATATGTAAGGTTGGGTAGACTCTGCATGACAACTGGCGTCAAGTGCTGTGTGGGCTACAGGAGCAAAACCAAGTGAGCAGCCCACTCCAGACTGGGTTGTGTTACATACTGCACTAGCGAAAACACATGTAAGAAGGATAGCACAACACCTGAGTTATCATCTAGAGAACTTCCATGTGTTAAGTGCAAAAGAGTCATTTGTGTTTTTGCCAAGTGGGTAGGTTTGATGGCTCAGTAGCTAAGTAATACCTTTAACTATTACTAAAATGTAGTTGCTTACCTATTTCAGACATTGGATCCTCAGTTTTTTCTTCTCTCTCCTCTTCTGAAGAATGATCCTCTTCTTTATTTTCCTTTTTTACAATTGTTTTGGGGTCTTTTAAGTGAATTATAAAACTATGCTTGTCCTTTTTCACTTTTACTTTGATAAAAGTTGGACCTAAGGAATGATCATGAGATAAAAGACAAGTTGAACGGGATGCCACACTAAGCTGCTTAACATGAGATTAACATGCAGCACTGAATTTAATCCAGATACTGGAAAATACCTAAGATATCGACATCTTTACAAAACGATGCCTACAGGACTAAAGGACAGTAGAATTTCAGAAGTAAACAGTAGTTGGATCAGGGAGTTATTTGCAAGCCTTCTAGTCATATCTCAATTCAGATTACATAAACCAATAAATTAGACGAGAAAATAAATTGTCTGAGACCAGTATACATCGATAATCAAATTTATGATTAATTAGGTGAGATAATAAGTTTGAAAGGGCTTTGCAACTTATAAAGAATTACATAAATGTTATAGTAGTTATTATTATTAAGAGATGCAGACAAGAATTTTCCTAACATCACACACTCTCTTTTAGTATTCTGACTCATTTCTCCTCATTTTTCTTTTTTATAGAGATTTTTCCTTCCAACTTTACTTGGTAGAATGACAGAACTGTATCGACTATGAACCATCTGAAACTTACACATGTTGCATGCATGTGTAAATCCTTATACGAATGAGAAACGGTGATTTAAAATAGACAACAGCATTAAAAGAAACTTGAGTCCAGTGTTCCTCTCAGTTGTGGGAGCTGTATTTTTAGTTGCCAGTAACTGTGCACTGTACTCAAGGGTGACATTAAAAATATTAGTATTAAAATATGTGGTAATATAAGTAGGTATTGATACCTAAATTTTAAAAATATCCTCTTTCATGTTTTAAATAAACAAAACTATGAACTGGCAATCATAGTACAATAAAACATTTAAAAATCATTTTAATAACTTCCTTTTATGATTTTTATTTTAAAAATTATTGGTGTGATCTTTTGTTTGATGTGCTAGTTAAGATCTAATGATATTCCTGCCTGAGCCATGGTTTTGTAGGGAGCAACAACTAACTCTTGCAATCCTTTGCTATTAAATTGATTAATTATGAGGCAACAACAACTACCCCAAAAAAGAGGAGAGAAAGGGAATAAAGGAAGGAGAGAAAAGTGGAGGAAGAAAACTGAAAAGCAGGAAGGAAGAAGGCAAACAAAGTAGGAAAGCAAGCACAGTAGTGGTCTGTACAATTGTGTGTTCAGGATCTCCGAGTCCTGGCAACAGAGCAGAGGGAGAAGGCAAGCGTGGGCTGTGTTGCGGGAAGAGAGAAGGAGAGGGGAGATGTGAGCTGACACTGACTTTTGCTGGGGTGCATCGACTTCTAACAGTTAAACAAGACCTTGATCTCAGTCCCTCTTCACTGATTTCTTCACAGTTCTCAGTGCATCCCCGCCTCCCATGATAAGTTGTCAAATAAAGCACAGCTCCCCAAACCCACCTAAAGGTTCCTTAAGGTACAGTGAAAAGTTATGCTTGCAGGTTGCCCCTAATAGCCTCCCTTGAGCCCAGTTCTACTCCTCCCTTGGGAAGAATTAGAGCTTCCTCTCAGGGTTTTACAGACTAGTTTCTTCTCAGCTTTCTTGCCAAACACCTTTCCCATTTGAAGACTTCTTAATCAACGGGAAATTTCTCAATAGTCAAAGAAACAGATCTCTGTAGCAGGCCCCAAGCTCTGTGCTCTGGAGTGCAAGCCAGAATAAACTCATAGTGTATCCTTGGTTTCTGAAATAACAGGACATGCTGTGTTTAATATTATTATTCAATTGCTGTGTTCATTGTGGAAACCCTGGTGTCATAGTAGTTCAGTGCTATGGCTGCTAACCAAAACGTCAGCAGTTCGAATCTGCCAGGGGCTCCTTGGAAACTCTATCCAGTAGTTCTACTCTGTCCTATTGGGTAGCTATGAGTCAGAATCAACTTTATGGCACTGAGTTTGGTTTTTGTTTTTTTGTGTGCTCATTCCAGTTACTATTACACTATGTATCAGTAGTATGGAGGTATTTAAATCTTCTAGCATTGTGTATTGCTATACTGGAAACCCTGTTGGCACAGTGGTTAAGACTCTGTCTGCTAAAGATCAGCAGTTTGACTCCACCAGGTGTTCCTTGGAAACTCTGTGAGGCAGTTCTTCTCTGTCCTACTGAGTCTCTGTAAGTCAAAATCAACTTGATAGCAACAGTTTTTTTTTTTTTAATTGTTATATTAGCTTACCAGTGCCCTGCAGAATCCATTACCATAGAAGAATTTGAAGTCTGAAAATGTGGGATGTGATGCATAAGTGAATGGCAGTGGACACATCACCATTATTACCCATCACACTCAGGAAGAGCTTCAAGACCCCATCATATCCAAAATTAACTAACAGCTTTTAAGCCAACGACCAGTTGCTTTCAAAATATACCTTTTTCAAAAGATGTCTTTTCCACTTCAATCTGTCCTCCGTCCGAAGGATACAGATAGCGATTTGTCCCTGAGATCTGGATGGGTACATCTCCCATATTGTATCCTCGAAACTGGAAAACATCATGCTTTGAGTTAGGAACTGCAAATGACAAAAATTAACTCACCACTGCTGGCCAATTAAAGTTGCCAGAAGCTTAATTTGTGTATCACCTTTCAGACTCACGACTCATGAGTCTCTGTAGACCTGTGAGACCTTCTTCCTATCTTTAGTATCTCTTATGGCTGGAAACCCTGGTGGTATAGTGGTTAAGAGCTATGACTGCTAGCCAAGAAGTTGGCAGTTCATATCCACCAGGTGCTATTTGGAAACCATATGAGGCAGTTCTGCTCTGTCCTATAGGGTCACTATGAGTCAGAAGCAACTTGATGGCAAGAGGTTTGGTTTCTCTATGTCTTTTAGGGGGAGGTGGTGGTGCTATAATGAGATGCATAATTAAAGGAGGTCCAAGATGTTAAACTCTGTTCATTGAGAGAGTCTTCATAACTCAGTCGAAATCAAACCACCATATTTCCAATGCAGTGTAAGTAGAAATTAGTTTGTTTAACTAGTTGTTAACATGCTGCTTAAAGTGAACTGTTATTATGAAGAATAGTGACATGATGCTTTAGAAGTCTTGTGTTAAAGGATTTTTTTATTTTACTAAAGTGTTAATGGAGCTCATTTTACTAATTCTTAGCTTTTTCAGGAAAATAGGAAGAAGAGTGGAAGGACTTGGGTGATAAGTCATGGAACTACTTTTGAGAGGCAAAGAGGGAGAAGGGAGCTTAGGGCAGTGGCTCTCTTACTGTAGTTTCATCAGAGAACTTGTTAGAAGTACAAATTCTAGAGCCCTAGTGCAGACCTACAGATCAGTAATTTTGAAAGTCAGGCAAAGCAACTTGTGTTTTAAAAGGTGCTCTGGTATTCTGCTGCCTGCTAATGGGTGAAAACTATTGGCTTCAAGTAACAGATGGAATGAAGGACAGGGACTGTGAGTTTTTTCCATTTATCCATACTGTTTTCTTATTTGCTGCCTGATAGAAAGAGTGGCAAAGAGAAGATTAAACAGAAGCAGACAGCTACAAATTTGGATGTCTGCACACAGGCAAGTAAATGTATTGAGCAAATTCCATCATCTGACACAAAAACTACACTTTCTGTCCATGTTAACCTGTTAGCCAAAAGCCCTTTAGATATACTTTAATGGAAGCTTTTGGTCAAATTTACATTCTTACTGCCTCTCTTAACCAAGCTTCACAGTACTCAAGAGGAACTGGCTTAAGAATCTGCCTATCTTGGTGACTGGTTACAGGAAGTTTCTAGCTATTACAAGTGAGACTACAGGTCTCGGCTCAGTGATACAGGAGAAACCACATCCTTGGCGGTGAAAACAAGGGAACTGGCTGTGTTTCCACAGATGTTGTGTTTTCCCAAAACAATTAGAAATGGCCCGAAGAAGTTTTTTAGAAAATTGATTTTACCGGGTAAACTATTTCAGGTTCTGATTTCCGCCCAGGTTCCTCTGTGGATTCTGGGACACTTGTTCGTTCTTCCTTAGTTTTATCCTTTGGATAAGAACTTTTCTTCAAAGTCTTAGGAGTTTCTTTCTCTACAGTACCCTTGCCTTTCTTTTTACCAGCTTCTTTGTTCTTCTTTTCTGCTTTTTTTTCTTCCCTTAAGCGCTCCTCTTCTGCTAATCGGTTTTGTTCTTCCTTCCATGCCTGTGAAAACATTAGAACACATATGCATTTAACAGGATTGTGAAACAAATTAAACATAGGTTCCATTCATGTTCATTGTGGACAATTTTTAACTTGAGTTTTATACATATTTCTGACAAATCAGCATATTGTGATAGAAATCTCAAAGTTATATTTGATTCTCCCTTCCTTTCCCCAGCTTCTATATACCCAGTCTTGTCAGTTCTCCTCAGAGATCTCTCTTCACTTCAACTTCTTTCACACCCTGTTACAATTGCCTTAGTTCAGGTCTTTATTATCTTTAGCCTAGACTATTGTGGTACAGTGGTTAATTGTTTGTCACTTGAAATGTAGACAGTTCAAATTCACAAGCCTCTCCTTGGAAAACCTATGGAACAGTTCTACTCTGTCTTATAGGGTTGCTAGGAGTTGGAATCAACTTGAAGGCAATGGGTTTGGTATTTGGTTTAGACTATCGTAACAGACTCTTAGTAGGTCTCCTTCTTTCCTATTATTCTCTACATGAGCCCAAGACTCAATTTAGTTACAAAAGATGGAAACATTTAGAAAAGGCAAATGTAGACAAACATAAGGTTACTAGTGGTTACCAGGGATGAGTAGGATGGAGGGTGGAAAAGGACTCATTACTTACAGCTTCTATTAAGTGTGATAAAAAACTCAAACCAAACCTGAGTTGATTCCAACTCATAGCAACTCTATAGACAGAGTAGAACTGCCCCATAGTTTCCAAGGAGCTCTTGGTGGATATGAACTGCCCACCTTCTGGTTAGTAGCCATAGCACATAACCACTGTGCCACCCGGGTTTCCAATTAAGTGTGATGGAAAATCTAAAGGGGATAATGGTGACAGTTGCTCAACATGATGAATACAATTAATGTTATCAAATTGTGCTGTGACGAACATTGAAATGGAAAATGCTTTATTACATATATATTTGCCACTGTAAAAATAATAATAATAAAGATGATTTACCAAAAAATATGGCAGACTAACATTCAGAGAAACATTCCTGGCCAAATACACTAAAAAATAGTGGATGAAGCATAAAGTCTACCATCATAGAAAATGGCAGGGCTGGAGGAAAAATAGAGGATATGTGAAAGCACTAATTCAGTGATGTGGATGATCATGGGTGATAGCCTTTCCCAGGGTTATCTTTCCATCCATGGTGGCCTAGAACTTGGGTTTCAATAGATCATGCTTGAGAGACAAGAGACAAAGCCTGGGAGATGAGACTAGAGACCTCTGAATGATGATGACAATTTTAAAATGGTATCTTCATTGGGTGAACTAGAAAAAAAGATCATGAGAATACTAGCTTGCCTTCTTGACACTAGGCGGGCAGGGGGAAAGAAAAAGTCTCTTCTGAGACCTCCTAGCCACAAGCCTACCCTTATACAGATTTGTGGTCAACATGCACACTATCTTGAGCAGGTCCTAGATTGGTGGTGCTTCTAGGTATACAACAGAAGTAAATAAATTCTAGAGAAGCAGAACATAAAATGCTCAAACAATTGCAATATTTATGATTACCATGAGCTCATAATACAAATCACAAAAAATTTAGGAAATAAACCATTTTGAGCAATAACTGGAAGAAATTATTTGTGGAATGATACCTGCAAAGACTGTATATCTTGTAATTATTGGACAGATGACAGGAAATAACTATTTTTAATATGTTTAAGGAAAAAGAGATATCAAAAGTATAAGAAATAAGAGTATCAAAAATGACAAGGATACATGTGAAGGAATTCTTTTTTTTATTTTGGTTTTTGGTGAAAAAAAAATTTTTTTCTTATGATTGAATGAAAATGTACATGCCCATATAAATTTGCAAGCCCGCCTATATGCAGCTCCCACTGCTCTCCCTGCTCGGTGAAGTCACACTCTTCCTTTCTGCTCCATACATGTCTTATTCTCCCAAAAATCTGTGATCCTCTCCTCTCCACCCACTCCCCTTCCTACAGTAAGAGGTCAGCAGGACGATATCGTATAGATGCATAGAACCATAAAGTGTACACATGATATGGTCACTCTGTGTCACCAAGTCCAATCCATTTCTGTCCAAGAGTTGGCCTCTGTTATGATTTACGGACAGGGGCAGTGTCAGGGCCAGAGACCATGCTCCCAGGGGAACTCCGAGGCCCATGGACCATCAACTGAGATCTTTTAACGGAGATCTCAGGGTGTACCCCTTTTTATTCTTGTGTTGCCAGTGAGACTCAACTTAGTGAGCTCCATCATGGCTATCATCGGTGGTGGCCAGGCACCATCCAGTTCTTTAGGTCACAAGTCGATGTAGTCACCCACTCATGTGGGTCTCTCTGTCTTCTGGGTTCTTTTTCCCTCATGCCATTTTGGTCCTTGGTGATCACCCATTCCTGTTAAGTTGGGACCATTTGCTGTACCCTCAGATGGCAGCTTGGCAGCTTTTAAGACCCCAGATGCCACTCACCAATGTGGGGTGCAGAAGGCTCCCTTAGCAAAATGCTAGTTGTGCCAGTTGGCCTCAATTTCCCCTGAGAGCATGATCCCTGGCCCCCTACCCAGCTACTCTGTCCTTGTAATAGTGGGTTAAGATAAGAGGATTAATCACGTTATTTTGAAGTCTAGTTAACATTGATTTTTCCTTCTAATGTGTGCTGTCACAGATTTCACCTCTATCAACTATCTAATCTAAACCCTCCCCATCTCGCCCTTCTTCCCTCTCCACCCTTACAGCCATCAAAGAGTCTTTTCTTCTATGCTTCAGTCTGTTTTTATGTTCTTATCATAGGGGTCAAATACAATATTTGTCCTTTTGTCACTGACTACTTTCATTCAGCATAGTCCTCCAATTGGAACCAGGTTATGAGATGTTTCCCAAAATCATTGTTGTTCTTTATCATTGCATAGTGTTTCACTGAATATATATGTATATCACAGTTTACCTATCCATTCCTCTGTTGTTGGGCATCTGGGTTGATTCTATGTTTTTGCTATTGCGGACTGTGCCACGATGAACATTCATGTCCATGTGTCACTTGGTATGAATGGCCTTGATTCTGTAGGGCATATTCTGAGCAGTGGAATTACTGGTTGAATGGTATATCTAGATCTAGCTTTTTAAGGAAGTGCCAGATTGCTTTCCTAAGAGGTTGCACCATTTTACAATCCCACCAACAGTGTAGCAGAGTTCCAATTTCTCCACAGCCTCTCCAGCTTTTGTTGTTTTGTGTTTTTTGGGTCATGGCCAACCTTGTTGGGGTAATGTGGTGTCTTATTGTGGTTTTGATTTGAATTTCTTCAACAGCTAATGATCTTCAGCATGACCACATGTGTTTTTTGGCTGCATGGATCTCCTCTTCAGAGAAGTGTCTGTCCATCTCCTTTGCCCATCTTTTAATTGGACTATTTGTCTTTTTCTTATTCATATTTTGTAGCACCTTATAGATTATGGAGATTAGGCATCGATCTGACATACAATTGCCAAATATTTTTTCCCACTCTGTAAGTGGCCTTTTAATTCTATTAATAGTCTTTGGATGAGCAAAAGTGCTTGATTCTTGAAGGAACTCTTGAAAATATAATAGAACTTTTGAAAAGGCAGTGTATGAACAGATAATGGCTGTATAATTTTCAGAGTTGATGAAAGACACATATGCTAATACCAGGAAGGCCAGTGAATCAAAAGCAGGACATAACAGTAGTGTGCTGGACCCAGCTCATGTCTACTTACAAGAATTTTTTTAATTTATCTGAAATTTTATGATTCAGTTTTAATCACAGTCATTAAAAATTCAATTATACAAATGTACAATTAAATGAAATATTAAAAGCAAAAGTAATAAATACTCAAAGTTTGCTATTGCTCAATTGGTGTACTACATCTCACTATTTCACTCTTCAGATTATTTATGTCAGTTGTATCTCTATGATGGAAATACTAAATGATGATACACTACTGCACACACAACTCTGCATTCAGTGACAATACATCAGTAGCTTACTAATCATTCATGGTGGGAGTGGTCACACTACAGAAATCAGCAAACACTACAGATTAATGCCTGACTATTTTGTTGATTTTCTAGACTTAAGAAATGGATGGAGAAAATGTTAATGCAGCCTAAGTACTAACTAGCTCAAAAAATTGAGAAAATATTCTTCCAGTATTCAAAAACTATTATCTAATTCTTCAAAGAAGTCATTCACATTATAGATGAACAAGTGAGACACATGTTTGTTGTGCACTTCTGTCTTCTTAACATAAGTGAAAATATCAATCAATATTCATATTGGAAATACACTCATCTGTCAGTTAAAACCATAGATTGGCTGAGCATACCAAAATCAAAGAAAACACACTGGTTATGTAGAATTCACAATAAGAAATATTTTGTATTGTATTATTACTTGTAAATTTTGTGCTAAACATTCTTTATGTCAACAAAATTTGCAACAAACTGAAGGGCACCTGTATACATTCATATTTTTTTTTCTAGAGAGCCACTGTGAAACCTTCATTAGCACAAAACTGAATATTTTCAAAGTAGCTGGAGGGAAAAAAATCAGGTGTTTAGTAATGCAAATTAGATTGACAATTTACTAGTAGCTACAATGTCAGCCAGGAAAAGGGGGTAGACAACTTCAGAGAGCACAGGGAAAATTTAGTAAGTCAACTAAGAATTTTATAAATGAAAACTATGCCTCATAAATGAGAGTAGAATGAGGTCACTTTTTAAAAAGACCAATTAAAAACTGAGCTTAATTTCTGGGTGGTACAAATGCTTAACTAAGCACTAAACTACTACTAACTAGAAGGTTGGTGGCTCAAACCCACCCAGAGATGCCTCAGAAGACAAGCTGAGTGATCTGCTTCCATAAAGTCACTGCCTTGAAAACCCTGCGGAGCGGCCCTTCTCTACACCCATGGGGTTATCATGAGCCGGAATTGACACAAGAGCAACTAACAACAACAACAACCCCCCTGTAACGGAACAAGTAGAGGAGATACTCCCAGAATACAAAACACAGAAGGAATGATCAACACAACAAATGGTGCACATGGGGCTAAGTCTAAATAACCTTAACTGCATAAAATGATAATAATGATGTTCAATTTTGGGGATCAAGAAAAAACCAAGATAAAAGTTACACATCAGGAAAGAGGATAAACTGAGAAAGGAGAAGCAAATGTTAAGTAATTTCAGTAGGACATTGTATCCATATGGAAGAAAGTGAAGACACTTGATTATGTGGGTACTTACACAATGAGAGGAGCCCTGCTACTGTAGAGCTTGAAAGCTCAGCTGCTAACCAAAGGTCAGCAGTTTGAATCTACTTGCTACTCCTTGGAAACCCTGTGGGGCAGTTCTACTCTATCCTATGCCAAAAGCCAAGTGCTGTCAAGTCGGATCCCACTCACGGCGACCTGAGGGGCCAGAGTAGAACTGACTCCCAGAGTATTCAAGGAGCACCTGGTAGAGTTGCTATATGTCAAAATCAGTCTAACAGCAGTGGGTTTGGTTTCACACAATAAGATGGGAAACAAATTTCCACAATTTTGTTATTAACTAATAATTGGGTTAAAAAATGGCCTACTAACAAGAAAAATGGAATCACTATTTTGGGTGGGGGCATTTCTCTTAATTGAGGCTCAAAGTTAATATTCTCCTCATCAAATTGATTGCAAATGAAAAGAGAGGGAAAAAAAACCTATATAAAACAAAGCAAGAAAAGAAGAAAAAAGAATGATACAAAGAGAAAGTAAATAGGCTGATTAAAAAACCCACTGCCGTTGAGTTGGGTCTGTTTCATAGCGACCCTAGAGGTCAGAGCAGAACTGCCCCATAGAGTTTCCAAGGAGAGCCTGGCAGATGTGAACTGCTGACATTTTGGTTAGCAGACATAGCACTTAACCCACTACGCCACAGGGTTTCCAGGCTGATTGAAGAAATTCCAAATATGTCATTTATCAGCATAGACATAAATGGATCCAACTTTCCTGTTAAAGACAGAGACCATCACACTAGATTTTTAGAATCTAGGTTTTTTTTTTTAATCGATAAACTACATTTTAAAAAATCTAGTTTATAGCGCTTGCTTACAAGAGGCACACAACACACAAGGGCAACATAGAGGGATAGATTTTGCCACTCAAATACTGTCTGAAAGAGAATTAATAAAGTTGTAGTAAAATCAGACAAAATCGATTTTAAGAAAAAATGAATGAAGCTTCATTCTATTATTGTTGTATCCTCTTAACAATCTCCTGTCCCCTCCTCTCCATACACCACTCTCCCATCTGGTAACACAGCATCCTCCCAGTAAAACAGCGTCCTATAAAGGCATGGAACCATAAAGTACATGTACCATATGGTCACATAGTGTCCCTGAGTCCAGTCCATTTTTGTCTGAAGAGTTGACCTCAGTAATGTTTTCTGGTCAGGGGCAGCAGTAGGTCTAGAGGACATGCTCCCAGGGGATCTTCTAGAATGCCAGAGCATCAATTGTTGTCCTTCGGTACAATTCTTTTTTTTTTTTTTTATTTTCTTGGTATAATTTATTCACATGCTTGTAAAGTGCACTTAGTGTATGTAATAATAACAGCATATGAGAACTGCACTATAATTTTGGATCTTGTTTTCAATTTCACACATAAAGCAAAACTCTGGATACACAGCATGTCATGCTGTTTGGTAATTCTAAATGTTTGGAAGGTCCCAGATCCAGCTTGGTCAGGGAGCAGTCAGAGGTTTCTCAGGGAGGGGACTTGAGCCAAATGTTAAACAAACAGAAGACGAGGCAAAGCAGGTGGTGAAGTACTGCAGGTGGCCAAGAACTGTGTGCACAAGCGCACTGAGGTCAAGCACGCAGCTCTAGGTTGCAGTGAAGATGAGTAAGTGACTGACGAGGCTGGGAAGAGATTATGAAGAGCTCGGTCAAGTGTATTAAGAAATCTGGGTGTTTTCCCACAGTGACACAACTAGGTTTGGTATGTGCTGTTTGATTCGGCACTGCAGACTCTAGCGTGGTGTCTGCTACAAGGCAGGTGCACATTATGTATTTTTGGAATGAATGACTGATACTTAGGAAGCCAGAGATGCCTTCTGGGCTCCCAGTCCAGATGCTCCAAGTGGCACAGGTAACACCATTTGCTGAGAAACAGAACCCAGGAGAACCAAGTTTTTAAAAGTCATGTGTCTGGACCACATGCTTAGAGACTCTGCAATCTGATCCTGTTTTTTTTTTTTTCTTTTCTTTTTTTTCCTCATCCCCTTAAATGTCACAGGCAATTATCTACTATATTCCCAGGTGAGATTTTCCACCCTAGGGAATCCATGGATAGGCTCAAGAGCCTGTTTCAGTAGAATTCTTGAGGTGCACTCCTCATTTTCTTGTGTTACCACAGGGCTGCTACATTGTGTGTCGCATCACAGCTATCTTTGGTGGTAAGCGGGCCCCTCCTGGTTCTTCTGGTCACATGTTGATACAGTTACCCATTCACATGGGTCCTTCTGTCTCCAAGCTCTTTTTTCTCACGTCTTTGTTGTTCTAGGTCATCATTTGTTCCAGATGAGTTGGGATCATTTGGTGCACCTCAGATGGCAGATTGCTAGCTTTTAAGACTGCAAATGCCACTCACCAGTATAGGGTGCAGAAGACTCTTAGCAATACACTAGTTATGCCAGTTAACCAAGATGTCCCCCAAAAGCGTGGTTCCCAGACTCCCACCCCTGCTACTCTATCTTTGCAATATTGGGATGAGATTAGAAGAGTTGTCAGTTTATGGTGAAATCCAGGTAAACTGATCACTTTCTACTGTGTGCTGTCATTGCTTTCACCTAAACAAATCTCTATCAACTAATCTGTGACCAATCCTCACCTTCCCTTCCCACTCCTGTAGCCATCGAAGAGTCTTTTCTTCTGTACATAGACTATTTTTAAGTCCTTATAGTTGGGGTCTCATACAATATTTTTTATCACTGCATAGTGTTCCATTGAGTATATGTACCATAGTTTGTTTATCCTTTCATCTGTTGACGGGCATCTAGATTGATTCCTTCTTTTTGCTATTGTGGACTGTGCTACAATAAATATTCATGTGTATGGATCTGTTTGTGTGACAGTCTTTGTTTCTGTAGGATAAATTTCAAGCAGCAGGATTACTGGATCAAATGGTGTATCTATTTTCAGCTTTTTAAGGAAGTGCCATTATTGCTACCCTTGTTGGGGTGAGATGGTATCTCATTGTAGTTTTAATTCAGATTTTTCTAATAGCTAATGATCACGAGCATTTCATGTGTCTTTTGGCTGAGTGGATGTCCTCTTTGGTAAAGTGTCTGTCTGTCCATCTCCTTTGTCCATTGCTTGCTTGGGTTATTTACCTTTTGCTTGTTGATATTTTGTAGTACTTTGTAGATTATGGAGATCAGACATCAGTCCGACATGTAGTTGCCAAATATTTTTTACCATTCTGTGGGTGGTCTTTTAACTCTTTTGAGAAAGTCTTTGGACAAGAAGAAGGGTTTGATTCTCAGTAGTTCCTATTTATTTTCTCTTCCATTGATTGTGCTTTGTTACTCAGATTTTGTAATCTGTTTAAGCTATGTGTTAGAACTTCCATTGTTGACCCTATTTTGTCATGCACAATCTTTATTGTTTTATGTTTGATATTTAGGTCTTTCATCCATTCGGATCCGACTCGATGACACTTGGCTAGCTTATCCATTTTGAGTTAGCATTTGTGTCAGGTGTGAGATACGGTTCTTGTTTAAGTTTTTTTAAGATGGATAACAAATTTTGCCAACACCATTTGTTAAAGAGAGTGTTTTTACCCCAGTTTACGATCTTAGGGGCTTTGTTGAATATCAACTGTTCATTAAGAGAATGGTGGCATCTCTGGGGTCTCAACTCTGTTCGATTGGCCTGTATGCCTTGTTTTGTACGAGTACCAGGCTGTTTTGACTACTGTGGTAGTCAAATAGGTTCTAAGATCGGACAGCGTGAGGCCTCCCATTGTGTTCCTCTTCTTCAGTAGTGGTTTACGTATTTGGAGTTTCTACCCTTTCCAAACAAAAATGGTGATTTGTTTCTCCATCTCATTAAAAAATGTCATTGGAATTTGTATTGGGATTGCATTATATATAAATTGCTTTGGGTAAAACAAATATTTTCACAGTATTGAATCTTCCTATCCAAGAGCAAGGTAAGTTTTTCCCATTATATAAGTTTCTTTTCAAGTCAAATGAAATCCTACCGGGCTTCCCTTTGCACGTTAGCTTTGCTTTAAGCTTCTCTGCCTTTAAGAGCTTCTCTTTGTGATTTACTTTATTAAGCTTGATTATAATATGTCTTGGTGTCTTTTTTTAGGGGGTTAGGTTTTGTGGCATTCAATAAGCATCGTGGGTATCTATCTGTCAGCAACTCTACAACAATATTCTTTGTATTTTCAGCTATCCTTCCCTGTTCAGGAACTCCAATTATTTGTAGATTATTCTGCTTAATAGAGTCCTACATGTTTCTCTATGCTTCTTCATTTTTATGATTCTTTTCTCTGATTTCGCCTCATAAATGCTGGTGTCAGTTACTCTTTCCTCAAGCTTACTAACTCTGGCTTCCATCTCCTAAATTCTGCTCTTTTGGCTTTGGACTGAATTGTCTAATCCTGTAATTTTATTATTGATCTGTTGGATTTCAGATCACTGATGTTACATCAGTGCAAATAGCTTACTTAATTTTTCATTTTGTTCTGCTGCATTTTGCTTTCTATCTAGGAGAGCTCTGTAACATAATTATTTTGTACTTGACCTCTGATAATTTCAGAAAGGCTTGTTTACCTGGGAAGTATTTGGGTGTCTTCTGGAGCCACAGTGGACTGTTTTTTTAAATGGTTAGCTATTGATTGTTGTCTTTGCACCATCTAGAAACTGTTTTGTTTTTCTGGAATTACCTCAACAGGAGCTGATGTGTAGTTCTAAGAGGGGAGTAAAGGCACTACTAGATTTGGTCACCAGCTGCCACTGTGTACTCCAGTGGCTGGCCCCAGGTGGACTCTCTGAGATGGCAGGCTCTGCCTCCTGGCTGGCAATGATGGTGCCCTACTCACGGAATCACTGGGAGGCCATCAGCTGATGCTATGATTTGGATCATTGAGGCCTAGTGGAGATTCTTCTCAGAACCCCTGCTCAGAAGTCACTTCTCCATGTGGCCTTATTTTAAAAGGTGCTTTACTGCTGAGTGAAGAGGTGTCCACAGCTGCTGAAATATGTCAGGCCCTCAGGTGTGGCAGGACCCGCCTTCCAGCTGCTATGATGTGGTTCAAAGAAGGGAGGGGTTAGTGCCTTGCTGCCATCTTCTGTCACGCCCCACCCTTAACTCTAGGCTCCACTGTCCTAAACACAGCTTTTCTGCTGGAGAAGCACTATGCAGACAGGGAATTCTACTCAGCATGTCCTCTGGATGGTTGACTCCACCTCCCAGCTTATCAAGATGGCTACCCACCTAAGCTTCCCTTCCTGTTGTGAAACAGTAGAATCTAAGGCTCAGCTCAGAAAAGAGTGTGGAGGTGCAGTGATACCCTCTGTTGGCATTCAGGGTTTCAATATGTGACCATCCCAAGAACATTCTCTCTGGTGCACTACATGCTGTTTATTTAAGCACTGCAGTTTAGTGCTTTACCCAGTCTCCGCCTCCCAGATCGTAAAGAAGGCATCAGTCCCTGCAGTTCTCCCAAATGATGAGTCAGAAGAAGCAGGACTCAGTGTGCCACTGCCTCATCTTCAAGAGAAGTAGTTTCCCCCTTAGTGGTTCCTAGTCCAGTCTGACAACCCTATGCCAGATCCTAAGGCTCCCAGGATGTCCACACTGCTCCATTCAATTATCATTCCAGGTCTTAGTTCTCAGAGGGAATCGAGGAGATGTGTCTAGTCCACCATCTTGGCCCTGGCTCCAGGTACTGGCATTTTTATTTGGTATGTACTCAGGACAGTAGTAGCCAGCCAAGTGCTGCAGTTGACCTTAATGACAAGAATGGAGTCAAGTTTTGGGACCTTCATTTGCTGACGTGGCATGACACAAAATGGGAAGACACATGCTGCAAACATCCATTAATAACTGGAAAATGAAATGTAGAAGGTACGAATCTAAAGTATTAGAAATCATCAAAAAATGAAATGAATGCATGAACATTCATACCTTAGGCATTAGCGAGCTGAAATGGACTGGTGTTAGCCATTATGAATCTAACAGTAATACAGTCTACTATGCTGGTATGACAACTTGAAAAAGAATGAGCATGTATTCATCATCAAAAAGAACACTTCACGATATATTCTGAAGTACAATGCTGTCAATGATAGGCTAACATTCATAAGCCTACAAAGAAGACCAGTAAATATGACTATTATTCAAATTTGCACAGCAACCACTAAGGTCAAAGATGAAGAAATTGAAGACTTTTACCAGCTTTTGCAATCTGAAATTGATCAAACATGCAATCAGAATGGATTTATAATTATTTGTCATTGGAATTTAAAAGTTGGAAATAAAGAAGAATTAGTATTTGCAAAACATAGCCTTGGTGATAGGAACGATGCCAGAGATTGCATAATAGAATATTGCAAGATGAATGATTTTTTCATTGCAAATAGATGTTTCACCAACATATATGTGTACTATACACATAACCCTCAGCAGATGGAATAACAAGAACCAGTTCAACTATGTCTGTCAAACAGATGATGGAAAAGCTCAACATCATCAGTCAAAACAAGTTGGCTTGGGGCCAACTGCAGAACAGACCATCAATTGCTCATATGTAACTTCAACTTGAAACTGAAGAAAATTAGAACAAGTCCATGAGATCCAAATGATGATCTTGAGTTTCTCTTACTTGAATTTACAGACGATATCAAGACCAGATTTGATGCATTGAACACTAATGACCAAAGACTAGATGAGCTGTGAAATGACATCAAGGACACCATACATGAAGAGAGCAACAAGTCATCAAAAACACAAGAAAGAAAGATCAAAATGAGTATAAGAAGAGTCTCTGAAACTTGCTCTTGAACATCATCTACCTGAAGCAAAAGGAGGAAATGAAGAAGTAAAATAACTGAATAGAAGATTTCAAAAGGTGGCTCAAGAAGACCAAATAAAGTATTATAATGAAACGTGCAAGGAGCTGGAGGTAGAAAACCAAAAGAGAAGAACATACTTAGAATTTCTCAAGCTGAAAGAATTGAATAAAAAATGGAAGCCTCAAGTTGCAATAGTGAAGTGTTCTATGGGGAAAGTATTAAATGACACAGAAAGCATCAAAGTATGGGATGAATACAAAGAGTCACTTGCATAAGAGCCGTTGATGGTCTGTTCTGTAGTTGGCTCCTGGTCTCGTTTTGACCGATGATATTGAGCTTTTCCATCATCTCTTTACACAGATATAGTCGATCTGATTCTTGTGAGAGTCATATGTATAGTCTGGTGAGAGTCACATGTATAGTCACTGTTTATGTTAGCGAACCAAATAATTGATCAATATTCAACCACTTCAAGAAGTGACATATGATCAGGAACCAATGGTCCTGAAGGAAGTAGTCCAAGCTGGACTGAAGGAATTGGCTGAAAACAAGGTCCTAGGATTTGAGATGTTTCAACAAATGGATTGAGCACTGGAAGTCTCACTCATCTATGCCAAGAAATTTGGAAGACGGCAACCTGGCCAACCAACTGGAAGCCAAAGCTAGCCAAGTGCCGTCGAGTCGGATCCGACTCATGGCAAGGTGTTCCAATCTAAACATGAAATTATGGAACAGTATCATTAACGTCACACACAAATAAAGTTTTGCTGACAATCATTGGCTGCAGCAGCATATTGCCAGGGAACTTCCAGGCTGGATTCATAACAGAACATGGACCAGGGATATCATTGCTGATTTTTAGATGGATGCTGACTGAAAGCAGAGAATACCAGCAAGACGTTTTCCTGTTTACTGACATGAAAACACCTTAGACTATTTGCATCATAACAAACTATGGCTAACATTGCAGAGAATGGGAATTCTAGAATACTTAATTGTACTCATGAGGAATCTGTACATAGATCTAGAGGCAGTCATGCAAAAGAACAAGGGGACACTGCATGGTTTAAAGTCAAGAAAGGCATGCTTCAGGGTGGTATCTTTTTACCACACCTTTTAAATTTGTATGCCAAGCAAATAATCCAAGAAGCTGGACTATATGAAAAAGAATGAGGCATCAGGATTGGAGGAAGGCTCATTAACAATCTGTATTATGCAGATGACACAACCTTGCTTGCTGAAACTGAAGAGGACTTGAGACACTGATGAAGATCAAAGCCTACACCCTTCAGTATTGATTATACCCCAACATAAAGAAAATAAAACTCATCACAACTAGAGCAATAAGCAACATCATGATAAAAGGAGAAAATACTGAAGTTGTCAAGGATTTCACTTTATTTGGATCCACAGTCAACAACTATGGAAGCAGCAGTCAGGAAATCAAAGGATGCATTATATGGGGCAAATCTGCTGCAAAAGACCTCTTTTAAGTGTTGAAAAGGAAAGAGGTTATCTGGAAGACTAAGATGTGCCCAAACCACAGTGTTTTCAATTGCCTCATAGTCATGAAAAACTGGACGATTAAGGAAGACTGAAAAAGAATTAATGCCTTTGACCTGCGATGTTGATGAAGAATATTGAACGTCTTATGGACTGCCAAAAGAATGAAAAAATCTGTTTTCAGAGAAGTACAACCAGAATGTTCTTTAGAAGCAAAGATGGTGAGACTACATTTCACATACATACTTTGGACATGGTTGTCCCCAAACCCACCAAACCCACTGCCACTGAGTTGGGTCAGGAGCCATCAATTCCTGGAAAAGGACATTATGCATGGTAAAGTACCAGGTAAGCAAAAAAGAGGAAGACCCTCAATGAGATGGATTGACACTGGTGTCAAGCACAACAAAGACTGTGGGCATGGTGCAAGAGCAGACAGCGTTTTATTCTGTAGTATATAAGGTTGCTTGGAGTAGCAACTGACTTGGCAGCACCTACTAACAACAACTCAGGGTTGGAATCTCTAGGTTAAAGAAAAAGTATGTTTAATTTCAATAGACATGTCAGTTTTCTAAAGTGGAAGTACTAATTTATATTCTAATTAGAAGTACATGAGAATTCTTCATATGAGAATTACTTCATATCTTTGCCAACATTTAGTATTGTTAGTCTTTTAAATTTTTGCCAAAGTCATAGATTTGAGCATACAAAGTGAGAATATCTCTGTATATATAAAAAATACAATGTGTCTATTTATGAGGAATCGTTGAATAAATTATGTTATATGAAAATTATGGAGTAACATATCACTATGAAAAATAAGCTTCCTATACATTGTCCTAAAGAGAAATTTATGATATGTTGCAAAGAGAAAAAAAAGCAAGTAGCAGAGTAAAAAAAATTAAACCAAAACAAAACAAAATTAAATGAAAACAAAACAAAATCCCTCTGTATATTTGTACACATGAGCTTGTAAAATAATGCCAAATTACTAAGATTTCTTATTTTAGGGGCTTAGGAAAGCCAAGGAAACACTGATGGCAGAGTGGTTAAGGGCTACAGTTGCTATCCAAAAGGCCAGTTGTTTAAACTGACCAAGTGCTCCTTGGAAACTCTATGTGGCAGTTCTACTCTGTCCTACAGGGCCACTATGAGTTATAGTTTTTTTTTTTACACAGCCAAGGTAATTTTGATTTATTACAAAAGCATGTTTTACTTTTGTTGTTAAAAATTCCAATTAAAATTATGCAAATAAAAGCAAACAACTACGGCATAAACGAAGAGTATACCAAGTCTGAACAAGGCACTTCCCTAGGTGGTAGTCATATAAAAATTAATAAAACTCAGTTTTCATTAAAAAGGTTTATCATCTGGTCAAGGAGACAGCTTGTCAGAGAGACTGTCCTTTCAATGGAGATTTAATTATTCCTGAGGGTTTGACAGAAAAGACCATTTCCTGTTATACCAAACTTTCCATCATAAAATAATTTCAGATTTGGGATTAATTTTTATCGTTTGCCTTCATTGGATTACCTTGAGAGAGCCCTCTAAAATAAAAGGCATCTTTTCCTTCTCTTTTTCTTTCTCTTTTTCACCTTCCGGTATCTCTGCTTTGCCGAGTCCTTTGTTACCTACAACAGAGAAATTAAACTCTCAGTGACTGCCTAAAATAAGGCAGCTTAGAAGGACCAAAGCTATGAACTAGAGGGGGATATCAAAGACTATCAAAGTCAACTCCCTAGAAACTCATCACTGGAGTTTTTCTATGCCGGCCCTATCAGACACCCGAAGTGAGACTGAGCTCCTTCAGTTACAAAGAGCATTCCATTCTCAGATGGTGTGCTGAGATGCTGCAGCTCTAACTGAACTGGACTCTAAAGCTTCCATCAAACTACCCTAGGTTAACCTCTTAAAGCCACACAGAACAAGCGTAACTCTTCCCTTCACGTTGCAATTTCCTCTTGCTGTTGTGGCCATGCTGTTCTGATAGGCTCTAACTTTCTTGACTTGAAAGGCCTCAAACTGCATGCAATACACATCTGGTAGATTTGGACCCCAGGTTGACTATTTTCTGGATTTAGTCAGGCACCTAGATAGCGATAAAGCTTTTAGTTCTGTTCAGAAGCAGAATAAGACATGGCCCTCAGCTCACAATTTTTCCTGCTACTACACAAATATAGTCCTAGACCTGACAGTGAGAAAGTAGACTTACTTCTCCATTTTTGTGCAGACTCATTCATTATTCTAGCTACCAAGTGCTCTTCTGAGGAGCCCAGGCTGTGCAATGGTTAGACACTCAGCTGCTAACTGAAAGGCTGACATTTGGAGGCCACCAGTGGCTCCCAGGTGAAAACACCTGCCAATCTGTTCCTGTAAAGAAAAGGGCCTAGGAGATTTTACGGGCAGTTCTATTCTGATGTATAACATCACCGTCAGTTGGAATTCACTTATCAACACTCAACAACAACAGTGTTATGCTAGACCCCCATCAGGATAAAGGACCCCCTTCACTGCTGTGGACTAAATAACTGATCACCAACTTCATTTTATGAATTTTATTTTAGAATCAAATCCACTACAGGCTCCTCTGGTAATTGACAAGGATTGTAAAAATTTTGCTTCTTTAATGAGAAATCACTGTCAATTTTCACTAGCAGAAATATTTTGAATGTTATTAGCATGGAGTCTAAGCTATTGGCACAAGCCTAATGAAATATTCTCATTTTCCAAACAAATTGCATCATTGTTTCACTTCTTTTCTTTATCAAGTATCTTTCTAAAAATCTACTTCACACTTTTTGGCATCTCTTCTCCCCTTTCCCTCAAAGCCTCAAAGCCATGGAGATTAATAACAATAAATACAAAGATATGTATACTAGTCTAAGATCCTGTTAAGTCCCTGTTACAAGCCAGCCTTGTCTCTCACTTGGTATTCCCAGTTTCTCTTGGGACTTATCTGTTTGCTTTTCTAAGCCAAGCCAAGGAAGGTCTTATTTCAACTTTGCTTTTGGAAATCTATAATTATTTTAACAGGGACCAAGTGACTCTGAATTTACCTCATATATTGTCAATTAATCTAAGGTAGCTGAACCTACCAATCTTACCAAAACTAAGACAGCTGACATTTCCCTAACACATCACATTTGACCTGCAGAATAGATAAAATCTTTCTAGTCTGTCAGAGAACGAGTTCAATAAAAGACAAATTAGCATTATCCCAGTCAGGATAACATTTTTCTATTTATTAGAGGACATAAAGAGCCACAGAAATTTTGTGGATAACTGTTTTAAATTCTGAAATCCCCACAGTCTTGATTAAATTAATAAATAGGAGAATGTCTAATATCTTTTGGAATTTAATCTAGGTAATAAATTAAACTGGTTACTTACTTTTTGATTTTTTAGGGGAAGACAATTTGCCTGAAGATTTGACTTCTACATCAATCTTGGTTTTAGCTGCTTCTTCCATCATTTTAGACTCTTGATACAAAGCTTCTTCTTGTGTGATCCAATCCTGAATGGAGTGAGCAACAAGTTCCAAATAACTTCTAAGAAAAGCAGAGAGGAGCAGATGACAACTGAGTTACTATTTGTTAAAGTAAGAAATATATACTTGAGATACTGCCTGTGCAAATGAACCTCTACCAAATGAATTAATACCTTTGCAACTGCTCATGTAATATATATATATTGGAGATAGCCTAGATGAATTTTGTACAAAATAGTCAAGCAAAAATATGCAGTGAGAATATGAAACATGTCCAACTTCATTCACTATTAAAGACATGTAAGTTACAAAATAAGATATGATTTTCATCCAAGTCAGGACTTAAAAAGTTTGATAATACTGAGAGTTGCTTACGGTTTGCAGGAAGTCTCTAACACTGTTGATTGGAAAGTAATATGGTACAATCTCTTGAGGTAGTTTTGTAGCTTGGTGGAAACTCTTTTAATTGATGAGCAGCCAGTTGATCCACTGGATTAACTAAAAACATCCCAGTTTTGCTTACTTCACTTGCCTTGCGACTATCCACACCTTAAACACTACTCCCTAATCGGCTTGGACATCTGTGGTCACATCAGTGAGTTGTTGCTTCCCAAGAATCAGTTATATTTGCTTCCAAATCCATTTGTACTACTTAGCCTTAGTATTGTAACCTTTTACACTAAAGGTTACATACAGTGATCACACGCAAATGTCCAAAGAGAGTTGTTTCTGAGAAAATAAACTGAAAGATTTAGGTCTGAAAATAAAGATTAGTTATTGTCAAGTGCTGTGGGCTAGAAGCTACTGTGTCTTAGCTCTCTGGCCCCCTCCTCCCTCCCTCCATGTTGCCTGGCTCCTTGAAACTGTTTGGAGAATAATAGGCCTAAAATGAACCATTTGCAATTCAGACTAAACTATTTCCTTGAAACTGTTTACAGGATAATGGCTCACGTTAAAACTATTTGTATGTTTCTGTCCTTCCTTTGAAGGCAAAAACTTCCTGCACTCTGTAACCAATCAAAACACAAAGATCATGACCATGTTTGGCAACTTCCCTTCCTGTTGATTTCCTACCTGTTAAGCCCATAAATAAAGCTTGTGTTAACAGATCAGGGTTCATGATTCTCCATCAGAGACCGTGGTCCCACCTGGCCCTAACTTTATCTTGTGTGATGTGTTTATTTGTTCTTGTGTGATTGACGTGCTTTCATGTGTGAGTGAGATTTCTCATCCTGTCAGCGTCAGACCCTATCCAGTGCTAGTTGCTGGGTTGTCTGACGGGACAGTCAGGTCCCTGTATAGCAAAAACAGTTAAGCAATCTGCTAATCATCAAAAGGTTGGTTTGTATCATCCAGAGAGAACTCAAAAGGCCTGATTATCTATTTACAGATGATCACTGCCATTGAAAACACAATGGAGTGTAGTTGCCATGAGTTGTAGTTGACTTAATATAATGATTTTGTTTGGTTATTGTTAAATTATGTGAAAGTGAAGCCTAAGTTTCTGGAAAAAAAAAATTAAGTTGGGTGGATTCTATGCTCAGGCTGCTTTGTGATTTTCTTTAGTTCTTGATCTACGTTGAAGAAGTAAAATGAAAATTGTAGACTATGAATCATGGTACTCAACATTTTTGTTTTGAAAAAATTGACTCCTTAAACTCAGTATCTGCCAAGATGAACTCCTGATCTTTCACCCCAAACTACTCCACCAAACCTCAGATAATGGCAAATCAATTGAGAAGGCGAAATACCCTGAAGGTATTCTTGACTCTGCTCATTTTCCTACACACCACCTCCTATCTGTCAGGAAACCCAAAAGATTTTTACCTTTAAAGTATATGTAAAATCTGATTACATCTCATGTCTACTGTTGCTATCATCCTGACCTACCCCATTACCCTCTCTTGCTAGGATTGCTGCAATAGCCTTCCAACTGGTTCCTTTTCTCCTGTCATTAATCCCATAGCTCTTCTAATTCTTACATCAGATCATGTCTCTCATCTTCTCAGATTTGCTCCATAATTTTGCACTGGAATAAAAACTAAAGTCCTTAGAGTGACCTATGATGATGAAACATAGGTTCATATAATGCAGCCAAATAAGTATTCTCATGAGAGGAAAAAATAAAGAACATTAAAGAATGAAAGGATTCAGACACTTTCTAAATGAATTACAAATTCATTCTAGCTACACTGAAAAATCAATAAATTCAGGAAGCAAGACAACACAGAACTTAAGCAAAAGGATTGAGGGAAAAAGACAATCAAATTTATACCCAAATAGAAATAACTATCTATACTTTTTATTTGTAATTATAAAATATTATGACCAAAAGAACAATCTCTAGCTGATTTCAAAATGAAGGTAGGGATATTTTGGGGGAAAGTGAATGCATATTAAAATTTTAAACATTTTCTGGGAAATTCTATTAATATTAATTAATGCCAACCATGATATAAAAAAAAAGTATATATGGGATTTAAAAAGATAAAATATGGTCTCTGGAGGAATATAAATAGAATGGATAACTTATAAAGAAAATCACATGCTAAGAATAAGCTAAAAAAACAATCAAAAAAGAAGTGAAAGGTATTACTACTGAAATATAAGTATGTCTACCAACTAATTGGTAACAATAAAGTAAAAACATTACTGATAAAAATAAAAGTATGAGGATCAAATTCTATTAAAAGAAAGAGGCTCTCAGAATGCAAAAATATACGCAATTTCTAGCTAGTATTATAAAGAGATGTATCCACAAAAGAAAAATTATGAAGGAAAATTGAAATATGGCAGATAGCTGACTAGAAAGCCCAAAAAGGCCTGAGCCCTTGACAACCATAGTGAGAAGCTACAGTATTCCTGAGGCACTGCTTCGACTCCAGATTTCTCGCTGTATGAGAAAAATAACGTCTTTATTAGTTTAACTACTGTAGTCAGGTTTTCATTAATATAATGAAACATAATTCCTAACTGACACACGAAATAATTGGAACTTATATCAATAAATTTTTACATAAAAAAGAATGTCCAACAATATTAGTATCAGACATGGCTACATTTAAGATGAAAAGCATTAAAGGAAACATACAGAGCTATTTCATATTGATAAAAGTTACAATCCATTAAGGATGTATTTCAAACAGATTCAGAAATAAATTTGTAGACACACACACACACACACACACACACGGCATGCATGTCGAACTAATAGATGAAAGAAACAGATAAATCCATGATCCTAAAGAGACACAAGAATACACCTCTCTCAGAAATTGACATTTATCAAGAGACTACTGTGTCTAATTTCATGCCAATAGACTAGAAAATCTAGATGGCATGCATGATTCCCTAGGAAAACATAAATTGCTAAAATCAATTCAAGAAGAAGTAGAAGCTCTGAGTAAAGAATCACTCTTAGAAGAAATGAAAAGTCTGTCAGTGATCTGTCATCTCTTTGCTCTACCATCTCTTCCTTTGGGCCCTGCTGTCCAGTCCCCGGGAAGCCACTGACTCTAAATTGTGTTCCATGTGAAGTTCATTGCCAAGCCAAGTTCATTATCTTTCTAAAAATAGATAGTGAAATATATGATGTAAGCTAGTACATATGTGAGTAAAGCTTTAGCAATGGGCCTGGGAAAACAACCCTGCTGTCAAACTTCTGACAGCATGATTTTGAGGGGAACTACCAAGTCAAGATAAATGTGCCTTATTTGCTGTGAAACCTCATGTTGGTGGAGCTGCACTTTGATGAGAGAGCTAAGAGTTGATGTGCAGGCCTCGGCATGAAGGCCTTGGTGGGAGATGGAGGCTGCGGGTTCTCTGTGTGAAGGTGACCCACATGGATTTTGGTGCTTGCCTTTCTCTGCATAGACAACGAGTGTGGGTAAAGGAAGCAGAAGACATTATACACAAGCTGAGTCATCTGAAGAGATAAAGATCCAAGTCATGCAGTAGTTCCTGCCCTGTACTATTTTAATAAGGAGCCCTGGTTGCATGGTGGTTAAGCACTCATCTGCTAAACAAAAGGTTGGTTGTCTAAACCCATTAGATGCTCTGTGAGAGAAACATGTGGCAGTTCACTCCCGTAAAGAGTATAGCCTTGGAAACCCTATGGGACAGTTCTACTTTATCCTATAGGCTGTTAAGTCAGAATGAACTCAGTGGAAACATGTTATTCTTTTATAAAGTTAAGTAAATATGCCAAGCCAAGTGCCATTGAGTCGGATCCAATTGAACTAAAGCCAATTGCATGTTGTGAATCTAGATGTCAATTTTAATCCATAATTATCCTGCACTGGAATGACAAGTCATAAAAACAATACCAAGGGGTCACTTCATTCCATGATGCTGGCATAACAAAATCATAACAACAATAACAACAACCAAAAAGTAACTCAAAGCCCAAATGTTTAGAATTAAAACTCTTATTTCTGTATAAACCATGAGTCAAACTGACATAATAACGGAAATTGGAAATAGAAGCTAATAAAAATAATATCCATCAGAATTTGGGGGATGTTGCTAAACCGGTATTTGAAAAAGATTGTTCCTTACATGCTTATACTATAAAGAAAAAAAAAAAGGCAAAATAATGAGATAAGCTTCTAATTTAAGAAAAGAACATCAGAACAATTGAAGGAAATTAACAGACAGAAAATAGTTGAAAATTGTAGCATAATTAAATCAAATAAAAAGGAGACAGAATTAGGAAGCTAGAGCTAGTGCTTTAAAAAATGTTAATAAAATTGGTAACCTGTTAAAATTGATTAAAAAATACAGAGAAATCACAGATTAAATATATTAGAAACCAGAAGGATTACAGTAAAATGTAACAAGAGAATATTTATATCAAATTTATTCCAATAACTTTACAAACAAGTACTATGATGAAATTCATAGGAAAACATAAATTATCAAACCTAACTCAAAAATAAAAAGAAAACCTGAAGACTCGAATAGCTAAGAAGGAATTATAAATCAGTAAGTAGACATCTCCCCTGATTTAGATGCTTTCATCTGCAAGTTCTGTCAAACACCAAAGGAATGTACATTTTAATCTTACACAAATTCTTTCCAAAAAATAAAAACCAGAAATAAAAAGGAGCAGAAAATTTGTTTGTGATTTATGAGGTTACCATAATCTTAATACCCAGACGGAATGAAGAGTTAAAAAGGGAAAAATTACAGCTGAATCTTGCTTATGAACAGTGTAAATATTCTAAACAATGTATTAGCAAACCAAGTCCAGCTATATACATACACACAGACACATACATATAAGTGTGTGTGTACATGTATATGTATACACACACATATACACATATATATATGTACACACACATAAAGCATAATGACAAAATGGGCTTTATTTCAGGAATACAAGTGTGTTTCAACACTAAAATACCTATTAATGAAATCCAGCTTGCTAACTGATTAAAAGAAAGAAATCTGAACAGCTGAATTGAGGCAGAAAAACCATTTGATAAGATTTAATAACCATTTATGATTAAGAACTCATAGCAAACTAGTAACACATGGGAATTTTATATTAACTTAATAAATAGTATCTACAGAAATTGTACAGCCAAAAACAATGATTAAATATTTCAACATTCTCCTTAAAGAAAACATAGATTCCCCTCTCAGTGTTTTATTGAAGGTGCTAGTCAGCAAGTAAGATCAGAAAATAGTGAAAATTATTGGCCCATGAAAAAATAAAACAAAAGAAAATATAGATTAATAGTTCAAGATATTTTCTTGATACACCTGTTATATACCTTGACTTAAAAAAAAATCATTTATGACTTTAGTGTGTGTATGTATGTATGTCAGGTGTTCCTTCAATTATTCTGTAAATCCATGCGGTGTCTCTTTCTCCAGCTTTGAGACTAAGACAATGCTAAAAACAAACAAACAAAAAAACAACAAACCACTGCTGTTGAGTCGGGTCTGCCTCATAGCGAGGCTACGACTCAGAGTAGAAGTGCCCCACAGAATTTCCTGGGAGTGCCGGGCAGATCTGAACCACCGACCTTTCGGTCAGCAGACATAGCACTTAACCCACTAAGCCACCAGGGTTTCAAGACAATAACATTCACATAAATACTTAATATACATTGAGCAAGGGTCCCTGTCAGCACAGTAGTTAAGTTCTTGGATGCTAATCAAGAGACTGTTAACCTATCAGCTGCTTTGTGGAGAATGACAGAGCAGTCTGCTTCTGTAAAGGTTATTAAAGCCTTGGAAACCCTACAGGGCAGCTCTGCTCTGTCCTGTAGGGCCACTATGAGTTGAAACTGCATCAACAGCATGTCTTAAAAATACATTAAGCAGCAGGAGATAACAATGAAATGCCCTCATTGTTAACGAGGAGGGTTGAAACAACTCTAGGAAAGCAATCACTGAGGAGTTGGGAGGGGTACAAAACCAACAGTGATTCCTGGAGGTGCCAGTTTGCTGGGAATCTGACTGTTGTGTTGGTATTTCACTCAATTGCTCTGCTTTTGATTCCTTCCAGATCAAGTAGAGCTACCTGAAAGCAGTACGTTGAACGTCATGTTTTTTTAGTTCCTACTTGAAATCTTACAGAGGCAGTCTTCTTGGAGCCTAAATGAGGACAGTATAATTTAACATCCTCATTAGGTTTCATAATAGCAAGAATGATGTCTGTGTTTTTTGGTGGTGCAGTTTCAGTGCTAATCACAGTGTCTGCATACAGCAGGCATTCAGTTGATGAGCTGAACTGAATCAATGGTACTCCACCAATGGTCTTATTGAGTTGAACCACCTAGTTTAGGCCGAGGAACTGAAAACAAGAAGCTAAGTAAGCTAAATTAATTAACCATATAAAACCAAACCAAACCCCAGCACCATCAAGTTGATTCTGACTCAGAGCAACCCTATAGGACAGAGTAGAACTGCTCCTTTCCAGAGTCCCTGGTGGATTTCAACTACTGACCTTTTTGGTTAGCAGTCATAGTACTTAACCACTACACCACTAGCCAGCCAAGCCAAGTGCCGTCGAGTCGTTTCCACAATTAACTATATAGTTAATTCATTTAAGTGTGTTACCTGAATCCAACATTGGAGTGAAGAGCAATATTCCAATATTCACAATGCATACGTTGTGTGTTCATTGGGTTGTGAAAAACTAAGAGTAAAGAGTTGTCTTGGGTATGGTAATAGGAATTGATACACTTGTATTGCTGATTGGCTTCTTGAAGAACCTGGAAATTGAAATAACTGTGTTGTTACGTCTTTTTTATTTTTTATTCCAAGATAGCATCTCAGATAGGGTATTTCTCTGCTGCTCTTTTCTCTCTCCCTTTATCTCCACAGTCTCAGATAAGTTTGGAGTCACAGAGGATTCTTAATTGTTAGAAAGGGAGGGCACAAATGGTATATATTTTGCTAGGTATTTCAGCAACTCTTGAGAAAAACAAATACTAGGTTTTAGGCACACAAGCTTGGCTACTAACTAAAAGATTGGGGGTTCAAATCCACATAGTAGCTCTGTGAGAACGACTTGGTGAGCTGCTTCCATAATGAGGCAGTTTCACTCGGTCACAAGAGGTCATCACGAGTTGAAATAAACTTGACAACACCCAGCAACAACATACAGGCATTTCCTCAAGGGCTCTTCATTAAGGGTAAAAAGCAAAATCAAACCCACAGCTATCAAGTAAATTCTAACTTACAGCAACTCTATAGGTTGGAGTAGAACTGCCCCCATAGATTTTTCAAGGAGTGGCTGGTGGAATAGAACTGCTGACTTTTTGGTTATCAGCCAAGCTCTTAATTGCTGTGTCACCAGGGCTTGTAGGTAATGATTAAGTCAAACAGATATTTATTCCATGTTTTCTGTGACTTCACATAGAACATCTCAGTTTATCATTATTAAAAACCCAGATAAACAGGTATGATTACTTAGCCCATTTTAAATCAATAGTGTCCTCATTTTCATCATACATTGGGGCTTAAGAGAGTATAAAAGGCTTGTTACTAAGTGCTGGCGTCAGGGTCCAGACCAATCTTTTGACGCTGAGTTGCACCATTTTCCGCTCCACAGAAGCTCTCCATGACACCATGCTGTCTCACAGTGAAGTCAATGAGTGGTCTTTCTGACATGCATTGTTTCTACTTGACTTCCCAGTCTAGCTTTTACCAAAACATGCCACCAGCTAATGACAGCACCAGTAGAGGGCTGCAGTAGGCAGCTGGTCACTCATTTCCTGCTCATGCCAACCAACAGAAGAAAATCTGCCCTTAGGGGAGTCAGTTTGACAGCTGTGGGTTTTTTGTTTTGTTTTTTCAGTATCAGTCTGATGTAGACAGCTCTCAGCTCTCTATTGTGTGGATGATCTGGAGGCATGGAATTACACATTATGTTAGGAAAAAGCTGTTTTATTTTTGCTTTCAATTTCTTCAGTGGTAGCATAATGAAATCACACGCTTCCTTCCCCAGTCCAGTCTGCTGTACAAACACTTTTACAGACCGGCATTTAAACTTTTACATCTATTCCCTGAGGGTCAATATAAGAAATACACATGTGGTGACTATTTTAGCATTAAAAAAAAAACAAATGCTACATAGGGCATTACTCATTATCTTACTGACTTGTTTTTGAAAGACAAATTCCTCTCACAGTTTAAAACCAGAAAACCGCTTTTTTCTAGTAAACACATATTCTCCTCTCTATCAGACAGTGAAAGAACACAATGTTTGTGTTTTCATATTTGTGCTTTCTTTTCTTTTCTCTGCTGTTACATTCAGTCCAACTCATAGTGACCCTAAAGGACAGAGTAGAACAGCCCCATAAGTTTCCAAGGAGCAGCTGGTAGATTTGAACTGCAAGCCTCTTGGTTAGCACCTGTAGGACTTTACCACTACACTACCAGAGTTTCCTGTATTTGTGCTAGTGGCTAGGAAATACAGTGCTAAGTTTCTCAGAGCTATACATTTTCTTAATCAGGGTTTGAAAAGTTTTCATGTAATAACATTCTTGTCTTATTTTACTGCTTGGCTTGTGTCCTCTATTCTGTACCAATATTTTTAGTGTATTGATTACTGAGTTAGTTCTTTCATTAAAAAATGAGCACCTACTATATGCCAGGAAACCCTAGTGGCATAGTAGTTGAGTGCTACATCTGCTAACCAAAAAGTCAGCAGTTCATATCTGTCAGATGCTCCTTGGAAACTCTACGTGGCAGTTGTACTCTGTTCTATTGGGTCACTATGAGTAGGAGTCAACTTAACAGCACTGTGTTTTGCACTAGGTTTACTATGTGCCAAGCACTGCCTAAGTACTGGAAAAATAACAATGAACAAAACAGGCAAGGCCCCTGCTTTAGGAGTAGTCTACATTTTGTTAGGCTACACAATCAACAAAAAGGCATACACACATACACACACACACACACACACACACACAGAGAGACTATATCTAATTATGTTAAGTGCAATGAAGGAAATAAAGAACAGGAATAAAAATAGTTTGACTAAAGCATCCTGAACTTGGGAAAGTGGGAAGAGAGGAATTTTGCTATTCTTGGGTTTTACAGGTCTGGGAAGGTTTTGAATTTTCCTGTAAAATCTGATGAAATATTTTACAGATCATTTTGGAGTCAGAGAGGCGTGTACAAGGAAATAAAATTGATGGAATTTCTAATACATGGAGAACAAACTGGAATAGGGAAAACTGACAGCAGGTTGACAGTAGGAACACATAGCAGTAGAAAGAGAAGATAGTACTTGAATTACTGCAGGAGCAGTGGAAAGAACTAAGAGGTTTCAGATTTTTGGAGATACATTCCTCAAAACTCAGTGACAGATCAGATGTGGGGGACAAATGAAAGGCTGGAATGGAGAATGAGTCAGCCTTTTGGCTTGGGCAGTGAATGATGAAGTTTTCTGAGATGAACCAGAGAAACATGTTTAGGATGGAAAATTACAAACTTTATAAGGGATACTGCATTTGAGATGTCAATCAGAAATTGAAGCGGATTGTGAAGTTAGGTAGATGAGTGTGGAGCTCAAGACAAAAAGTCAAAAACAAATACACACAGAAACACACAGAGACACAGACACATACAGACACAGACACACAATCCAAACTCACTGCCATCAAGTTGATTCTGACTCATAGCAACCCTAGAGGTCACAGTAGAACTGCCCTATAGAGTTTCCAAGGAGCACTTGAATTTGAATTGCTGACATTTTGGTTAGCAAACATAGCACTTACCATGCTACCAAAGTTTCTGCGGAGCTCAAGGGGAGAGAAGTAATTTGGAAGACAGAGATTTTGAAGCCATTAGCTCCATAATAAATCAGAACACTCAAAGTGCATATAGACATAGAAAAGATGACCCAGGGCTGAGCCTTATTGACTTCCAAAATTTAGATACTGGATAGAGGAATTACCTAAATTCCAAATAAAGCACCGAGAAGAAATACAGTGTAAAATATTGGAAACCAGAAGTAGAATAAATAGAGTTTAAAACAAACAAACAAACAAAGAAACCAAACCCTGAGTAGATTCTGACTCATAGTAATCCTATGGTACAGTGTAGAATTGATTCATAGGGTTTCCAAAAAGTGACAGGTGGATTTGAATTGCCTATCTTTTGGTCAGCAGGCAAGCTCTTAACCACAAGAGCAGAGAATATTTCATAAGGAAGTGATAAGCTCTATGGCACTGTTAAACGGTCAAGGAGGTTAAGAAAGATAAGTGACCACTAGATGTGGAAAGACAGAGATTGTTGGTGACCTTGAGAAGTAGAGTTTTGTGGTACGACTAGGAGAGAGCCAAACTGAAAGGCAGTAAATGCTGAAATGAATTGTCACTTAAAGATGCAACATAAAACACACACATTCCCTGATATTTCATTAAAGGATGAGTAAATTTACTATTATTTAATAACACAAAGTTGAAGGCTGCAGATGAGACAATGGTAACAAAATTTTAGAAGCTGAAAATCAGAAGGATAAGTGATAACTGACTTAATAAAACTTAGCTGAATCCTAAGATTAATATTGTATCACATCTTTCAGTTGTCTAACCGTGGCAGCTTGAGTGTTGCTACGATGCAGGAAAGCTATGCCACCATTATTCAAATACCAGTAGGGTCACCCTGGTGGACAGGTTTCAGGGGAACCTCCAGACTAAGATAGACTTGGAAGATCATGGTGGTGTGTGTCTGAAAAAAATTACCCAATGACAACATTAGGAATAGCAGTGGTATATCATCTGCCAGAGTGCTGGAAGATGAGTCCCTCAGATAGGAAGTCATTCAAAATATGACCGTGGAAGAGCTAGCTGTCGCTTAAAAGCAGAGTTGACCTTAACAACATGGATGGAGGTAAGCTTTCAGGACTTTAATTTGCTGATATAGCATGACTCACAATGAGAAGAGCTACAAACATCCATTAATAATCAGAATGTGGAGTGTATGAATTACGAGTCCAGACAAATTAGAAGTTGTTAAAAATGAAATGAAATATTTGAAGATCAATATCTTAGGCATTAATGAGCTGAAATGCACTAGTACTGGTGATTTTGAGTCCAACAGTCACATGGTCTACTATGCTGGAAATGGCAAAATGAATGTCAAAAAGAACATTTCAAGATTTATCCCGAAGCACAATGCCGTCAGTGACAAAATAATATGCACACAACTACAAGAAAGACTAATTACCACGAAAGATAGCCCTGACAGCGAACACAATGTAGAATTCTTGACGTAACAAGAGAAAAAGTGGTGTGCAGATTAAGAACTCTATTAAAAAGCCAGGAATGGTGGTCCAGTAGCCTGGAGGGTCCCCTGAAAACATGGCCCTAGATTTGCTGTTGCTTAGAGCTGAAACCAGTACTGAAGCTAACACTTTGGACAAAGAATGGACTGGACTCGGGGACACAGTGAGCATGTGGTATGTGTACTTTATGGCTGTCTATCTATCTCTATCTATACCCAACCCAAACTGTCAAGTTGGGTTCAACTCATAGCAACCATAGAAGTTGCTGTGTGTGTGTGTGTGTGTGTGTGTGTGTGTGTGTGTATGTGTACACACACACGTATACATTGCTGTTGCTATGTGTATATATATATGCACACACACATATGGCTGTCTCTCTCTATACATGTATGTGTGTGTGTATACACACACACACAAACACACACATGTATGGCGGTCCTACTGGTTTTTTTCTAAAGGGGAAGAGAGAGGGGGATGAGGGGTGAAGTATTGGTTGAGTGGATACTGGAAGTAGAGAGTGAAAAGGAGTGCTGTCACAGGGTGAGCAGAGCAGACAGAGTTGTGGAGAGGCTGGTGTGCAAAACTGACTTGGACTGCAAACTTTCACTTAATCACAATAAAAAAATTAAAAAAGAAAGACTAATTAGTATGACTATTATTCAAATTTATGCAGTAACCACTAAGGCCAAAGGCGAAGAAATTGAAGATTTGTACCAAATTTTGCAGTCTGAAATTGGTTGAACTTACAGTCAGGATGGGATGATAATTAATGGCGACTGGAAAGTAAAAACTGGAAACAAAGAAAAACAAGGAACAGTAGTTGGAAAATATAGTTTTGGTGATAGAAAAAGTGCTGGAGATCGCATGACAGAACTTTGCAAGGCCAGTGACTTCTACATTGCAAACACCTTTTTTCAACAACATAAATGGGACTATACATGTGGACCTTTCCAGATGGAATATAAAGGAGTCAAATTAACTGCATCTGTGGAAAGAAATGATGGAGAAGCTCCATATATCATCAGTCAGAATAAGGTGAGGGGCTGGCTGTGGAACAGACTATTGATCACTCATACGCAAGTTCAAACTGAAGAAAATTAGAACAAGTCTGTGAGAGCTAAAATTTGGCCTTTGGTATAGCCCCCCTGAACTGAGAGATCATCTCACGAAGAGATTTGATACGGTGAACACGCATAACTGAAGTTAAGACTAGTAGTAGAATGACATCAAGGACATCATACTTGAAAAAAGCAAGAGGTCATTATAAGTTCAGAAAAGAAAGAAAGGAGCAAAAGTGATGTCAGAAGAGACTCTGAAACATGCTCTTGAACATGGAATAGCTAAAACAAAAGGAACCTGAAAGAGATGAACAGAAAGTTTCAAAGGGCAGCTAGAGGAGACAAAGCGTTATACTGAAATGTGCAAAAGACCTGGAGTTAGAACCAAAAGAGAGTACACTCAACATTTTTCAAGCTGAAAGCAGTGAAGTAATGATTCAAGCCTCGAGTTGCAATATTGAAGGATTCTATGGGGGAATATTAAATTACAGAGGAAGCATCAAACGAAGATGGAAGGAATACACAGAGTCACTGTACCAAAAAGAAGTGATTGATATTCAACCATTTCAGGAAGCAGCATATGATCAAAACTGATGATACTGAAGGAAGAAGTTCAAGCTGCATTGAAGGCACTGGAGAAAAACAAGGCTCCAGGAAGTGATGGATTACCAGTTGAGATGTTCCAACAAACGGATGCAGTACTGCAGGTGCTCACACATCTCTGCCAGGAAATTTGGAAGACAGCTGCCTGGCCTACTGACTGGAAAAGATTCACGGAAAGGTTATCTCACGGAGTGCAGAAACTATCGGACAATACCATTAATATGACAAATGAGTGAAATTTTGCTGAAGATCACTCAAAAGTCTTTGCAATGGACAGGAAACTGCCAGATATTCAAGCTGGAATCAGAAGAGGACATGGAATGGGTGATACCATTACTCATGTCAGATAGTTTCTTACTGAAAGTAGAGAATGCCAGAAAGATGATTAGCTGTGTTTTATTGACTACGCAAAAGCATTTGACTGTGTGGATCATAACAAATTACAGATAATACTGTGAAGAATTGATTCTTTTTTTATACAAAAAAGGTAGTACTACCTATCTCTGAAAGTAAGGTAAAAATAGGACTGAAAGTAGGAAAAATAGTTCAAAGTCTCTAAAAAGTGCTCGGCTACCTACCCCTTACCCACTTCCACCGAAAAAAGTAGAATGATTATCCATAGAACGTAAATCCATGGTCTCTATGAACAGGGTGCCCTAGGCACAGCTGAGAGAGAGGCACAGCACAGTAAGGAATTTTTAAAAGTCTAAATTAGTGTGATCCAACAGAAATATAAGGTGAGCCACAACTGTGAGTCACATGTGGAATTTTAGTTTAATCTAGCCACATTTTAAAAAGTAAAAAGGAACAGATAAAACTACTTTTAATAATACATTTTCTCTAACCTGATATATCCAAATGTTACTATTTAATATATAAGTGATGTAAAATTACTAACAAAATATATCAAATTCTTTATTTTTTTAAAACTAAGTGCTTGAAATATGGTATAAGCCAAGATGTAGTTATACATTATAAACCCCAAACCCAAACCAAGCTGCCTGCTGTGAAGCCAACTTTGTCTCATAGTGACCCTACCACATCTCAGTTTAGACAAGTTACATCTCAAGTGCTCAGAAGCTACAAGTGACTGTTGGCTATCATATAGGGTAGTCGCAGGTCTAGATACAGAATGGTGAGAAGCCTAATCTCCTACCCCAACTCAGCTACAGAAACTCTAACAGCGGATTTATACCTTTCAGAAAGAAGATTCGATTTTTTTTTTCTAGGAAATCTAGATGGTCCAAGAGAACAAATCTTATATGCCAATACTCATAGATCTCTCAGGGAATCGACCCAGCCAAGTCATCCTAAAAGGAAGAGAAGTTATTGACAACTTCCCCTCTACCTCAGATAGTCTACCTCACCATATTTTTAGTATCTCATTATTAATAACAGCATAGAGGCAAATAACATCAGACAACACACCCTAACATGAAAAATAAAGACCAATGAAATCAAGAAGAAAAACAGAAAAGAAACCCGGAGGAAAAAGAGACATCTCCAAGACACTGAACACTTTTACAGAGACAAGAGAAGATATTGCAACATGGAACACAAACAGGATGGTACAAATAGACAATTTGGAATTACAAAGAGGACTTTTTGTTGCTGTGGGGTGCTACTGAGTCAGTGTTTTCACTCATAGCGATTCCATATGTGACAGAGTAGAACAGCTCCATTAGGTTTCCCAGGCTCCAGTCTTTATAGGGGCAGATCACTAGATCTTTCTGCCCCGGAGCTGTGGGTTTGAGAAGCCAACCTTTTGGTTAACTGCCAAGTACTTTCATCATTAAGGCTCCTTGAAATGGACTTTTTGACATCAAGATTAGGATTAAAAAAAAAAAAAGAGCTCAAAAGTAAGATTGGGAAACAAAGCTGAGCAATATTCCCAGAACAAGAAAACAATCTGATAAAAACTAGGGGCAAAAAGATGGAGCAATCATAAGCTTAATTCAGAGATCAACATCAGAGTCATAGAAATTCCAGGAAAAGAACAAAAAACAAACAAACAAAAAGCAGAGTCAAGAAAATTGTCAAAGAAATGATTGTAGAAACGAAAGGACATGAGTTTCTAGATTGAGAGGACTCCCCAGTAATAATGTACGGAAATAGGACTACACAAACATATACCAGGAGGAGATCCAGCATTCTAAAACAAAGAGAAGATCTTAAAATCTTCCAAAGCGAAGAAGGTCAAAAATTCGATTAAGAAGTACAACTTCCTTTATTTTTTCTCAAGAACAATCCTAGAAGCTAGAAGAGTACTGAGGAATGTCTTCAAATTTTTGAGAAAAAAATTATTTTTAACTTAGCATTTCATGCACAGCCAGACTGTTGGTCAAAAGAAACAGGCAGAAGTAAGACATTTTCAAACATGCAATGTCTTAAAAATTTGCCTGCCATATACCTAATTCAGAGAAGCTACTGGAAATGATGCTTCTCTAAAAAAGAGGTAGTAAACCAAGAAGAAGAAAGCATGCAATTTAGGAAACAACGTATCTAACTGGAATGAGAAGTGACAGGCTTAGCCAGGATTATGGTAAAGGGAGATCTGAGGACCACAGCTGTGTAGCAGGCCCAGAGGGCAAGCGGAAGTTGAAAGCATCTGGGAGAGACACTGCTAAGAGAATAAAATTGATAAATACATATTAGGTTTGAATACTCGATAGAATACTTGAGAAGTTACTTCTTATTAAGTATCTTTTTTTCCCTAGAAAATATGTGCCATGGTTATGCACAATTCTCTTGTCTTAAAAGGTTTTATGAAATTATCATTTTCAAAATTATACTTTAAACTGTTTGGAGGTTCCCTGGGAATGCCTAGCACAACCTGGGAATAAACTCATTTTACAGATGGACTATATGAACAGAAGGTTTACTTTACAGTAGAGAGTTTGGGGACTAATTCACGATAAATACATGGCAAACTGAAGGAAAAAAAGCACTTATTAATTTCTGGGAAAACAAAAAATGGTGTCAAAAAGAAAATGCAATCACAGAATTATTCAGCTGTGAATACCATTTATATAATTGTAATAAATTAAATATTGAATATTTAACCAAAAATCATGTTCTGATGAACAATGACAGAGAATGGTGAGGGTGAATGCGTGAGTGTCAGAGTGTGTATGCTGGTTGCAGACAGGCAGAGCCAACAGTCTTTAAAGAAGGTCAAATAATAATGATGTCCCGAACAAAGCAAAACATACTTGTTATATACTGACAAAAGAGTTAAGTATCTGAAGAAACGGATGAAAGCTTTTAAGATTTTTGTCTGTAGGAATCAAGGCATGGCAAAGCAGGGGACTACTGTTTTTCATAATAAGGTTTTTTTGTAGAACTTTCTGGCTTTTAAAATACATCTTGTAAAACTTTGATAAAAATAAAACTCATTAAAAGGAGAAAACAGAAACAGTGTGGATTTTCATATAGTGTCTCAAACAATAAAGGGAGCTCATTTTAGGATTACTTGTCATTTTGCATAGTGGTTAACAGCACACGCTCTAGGGCCAGTTTCCTGGTTTCATATTCTGACTCTGCCACTTACCAACTACGCCACATCAGGCAAAAATTTCTATTAGTCTAGGTGCCCCACTTTCCTACTTAATTTCTGCTTCATGGGGACACTGTGGGCTAGTAATACCTGTTGAACACAGATTAGAACATGGCATGTGCTCAGTAAGTGTTAGCCATCAGAGCTACCAGCGACCTGTTAAATAAGCATCAGAAAATATCTGGAAAAGTGAAAACTGAATAGAACTGACAGGCAATATGGGAAAAAAGAAATTGCTTCTCTAATAATAACACCTTACTTTTTTTCCTAGAAAATGTATGCAACAGTTACGTATGTTTCTCTTTTCTTAAAAGGCTTATAAAATTGTCCTTTTCAACGGTGTGTTTTAAACTGTTCGGAAGTTTGCTGGGCATGCCAAGCACAACCTGGGAAGAAACTCGTTTTATAGCTGGAGTAAATGAGGACATTGATCTGAACTGGATCTGAGAGAACAACCTGGAAGTGAGCTGTTCTAAATCACACCACGACTCCCTAGTCCCATCCGACCGTCTCCCAGAGAATCACAGTCTGTAAATACCTGAAGCAGCACTTCCGGTTTTAAATGTTCAGTAAAACTCCAGTCCATTAGATTGCGCTGCTGCGTTTTCTTTATATCCTCTAAATTTGCTTCCACTGTCATCTTCCTAGGTTTCTAAAAAATCATAAGAACATAGTTTCAGCTTAAGTTTGTTCAAGTCCAAATGGAGTCCTCTTGGATTCCACCAGCCCACCAGTGTGCACTCCATCTAATCGGGGAAATCTGCATATGTATAAATCCATATGGCAACATTTTAGGAGAACTGCTGCCAGAAAGAGTATGCCTTTGACTTTTCTTTCTTTCTTTTTTTTTTTATGGGCAACATAATCTAAATATTTTTATTGTTAGGTTATACTCTTCTGAGTCCTGTTAGTAATTATAGGCAGGTTTTCAGAACTCACTTCAAGACAGCATTAGTTCTACACGGCTGTATGGTCAGCAGGTGTTTGTGAGGATGCCAAACCACACTGTCTAGAGAGGAGTGCGGAGTCTGGAAGTTTTGTTCGAGCTGGTTAGTGAAATTAACCCCTCTCTCTCCAGCTGGAATCAGTCTGAGGATCTCTGAACGATCTCTCTCCTCTGCTACCAGCATTGTCCTCTACGCATTTCCTTTACTGTGTGTATTTCTCCCTGTGGGTCATGGTTTTCTCAAATCATCTTACGTGTCATCTACACTTTAGGGAAAATCATTGCTTACCTTTTCAAGAGAATCATACTTTGTGACTGCTTCATCTTTGATCTCACTGTCCGTAGTCTGCCCTGTAAATCAAAGACACCAACATTCAATGTGTTTGGGCTTTCTTCTTGTCTTGGTCAGAGCTGTGCCTTTTTGTTGCCCATATGATCTATGCTTCCGTGTTGAAAAGGCAATTCCTGAAAGGTCTGTTTCATGCTTCCAAAGGGGGTATTTTGTGTCAGTAATCTTAAATAAGTTTCTGCCTAGAAAATTTCCACTAAACTCTTTGAACAGAACCCAGCTTGCTATGTTGAATTAATGTCACAGCAGATACTCTGTCTTCAGACAGTATCATTCTCTCCAAACAATGTAGCTTTACATGTTGCAATACTGATTCAATTGACTATATATCAACTGCTTAGTATGCACCCTTTGTCTGGTCACCCAGAGAACATCACAAAGTCTTTTCAACCTTTTGTGGGTCCTATCTGGTTGGGGGGGGGGGATCTGTGTGGAAGAAAGAATTACCAGATAAACATATCTCCTATTAGAAAATGTTGCAATTTCCCCATTCTGCAGAGCCCTTCTTTCATTCCCTAATCTTTTATTAGTCTAAAAGCCATCCATCGAGCATCTGCAGGTTTGTAGATGGCGCTTAACAAAAGCTGGTTTAAGTGAACAAATAAATGAATGGGTAACTGGACTCTAAGATACCGTACAATTGACCCAAATAAGTCTTGCATGTGACCACTAAGAACTAACCTATACAATGGTTGGGACTGTAACATCATCCTTAGCTCTGGAGCAAATAACCATATGAGTAAGCAGGCCAGGAACACATTCATGAAGTTTGTGTCTGTAACACCATGCTTCTGTAGCTCCCAAAATTAATAAATGTTACACAGAAAGAAAGACTTTCATGAAAAATGGCAAGTTTATAATATTTTCCCAATTTGAGTAAAGAAATGGAGCGGGAATGGTGAGTCTTGTATGAACACATTGCGAGGATGCTGAAGAGCTGGGCCAACCTGACTTTTCATCACCAGTGGAGTAATAGCAAAATCCTAGCCATGTCCTACAAAGTCATATATAAAATAGCCCCTGCTTAACTTTCCAAATGCCCACTCTGCTGCACACCTTTGCTAGGCTCACTCCATTTGCTTGCTATGCCTTGGGGCTTTTGCACTTGCTTTTCCCCCTGTCCTGGCATGTTTTGCACCCAGGTAGTCACCTGTTTCAGAACTTGACTTCATTCAGAGTGTTGCTCAACTGTCATTTTGAGAACCTTCTGACTCTCTTATGCTGCTTTATTTTGAATCATAGCATTTATCAATGCCTGATACTATTAATTTATGGTCTGTCTCTCTCTTTCTACCCTACTCCCAGCCCCCAAATGTAAATTCCTTGAAGAAATGGAAGTGGAAATGTCCTCTTATTTTCTCCACTGTATTCTGAGCACCGAGAACATGGTGGAAACTAGCATTTTTTCTTTTTCAACATCCTACATACTTCTTATATTGAAACTGGAAATGAATAAAAGACAGACAGAGTCAGAATATAGAAGAAAACATAAAACAGACGCTTATTTTGGGATAAGGCTAAGATTTAACTTTTCCTTCTGTGACAGAGAACCAGATTTGGACTTCTAGAGGGAGTGCCTACCAAGGACAGACCAATGTCTATCTTTCTTTGTGGAACACAGCTATTGACATTTTCACTAGTGGTTCCGTCTTGCCTTGGTCTGGTGAAGATGACAAAGTGAATGTTCCATTTTGATTTACAGAAAAACTACAAAGCTGATTAAGTTCAGTGTTTATAAAAATACACTCAACAAAGAGAAAATTCAGGCCAGCTATAACTCTAAATAGACCCTGATGTCCCACGTGTCCTTGAAGCAATTGCTATGAAACCTGTGGAACAGAAATTATTCTATTTTCTGGTCTGCCAGATTTCTGAGAGATTTAATATTCCCTCCTAAGGATCCAGGAAAAATAGTCTCCAGTTAGAAAATATGTTTTAAAAATTGTTCATCCATTATTTTGTCAAAAAAAAAAGAACCCTCTAAAACTCATCTCAGTCCTTTATTTAATAGTATGGTAAAAATCAATTTTTTCCTTTCTTTTCCTGATTTCTGCCTTCAACCACGTAATCCTTTGACAGTGTGATTCAGTAGTCTTTGACACATCTGGAAATGAATGCTTTCTCATCCCTTTGAAAAACAGCTTTCCTAATCTGTTTTACTTTAGAGATAACAAGATCCCTCTGCAAAGCAGTTACTTTATTAAAAAAACACCCAACAAGCATAAAGGGCACATCTAAACCTACAGCCTCACGGTTATCAACTCTCAGGTTTTTCATAAATATCTAATAGGCCCTGTCAAGTTCAAAAACAGTCTCAGATGGAAATCCAGGGTTTGGTTAAGAAAAGCACAAATATTCAGCCCTTCATGTTCAGGAACAGGCTTTTATATGTATTTGATGCTATAAAGGTTGTGCAGGAAATATCTGAAAATTTTCTGCTTTGTTTAAAGAGATCTAAGGTGGCTGCTTTTTCAGAAAGTGTGATTCAGAGTTGCAGGGTAAAATCAAGATCAACAATAAAAAAAAATACAACTCCCATACTTACAACAGCCACAGTGACACACAGGGGCTCAGGCACCAACGGTGCACCATTTGCAACCCCCTATAGTTCTTGGTGCAATTCTCAAGGCCCCTCAGCTTCTGGGATATACTCTCCAATGTAACATTTTCAGTCCTGATGATTTAGGGAATTGATATAGTTACTGGCATCCAGAATGCTAATTTATACAGTTTGACCACCAGATGGCAAGAGTTGCCTGAGGAAAACCACATAGCAGCTGCTTTAAAGGAAGAAAAAAAAAAAGTAATAATAAACTTTGAGGTCTTTTATCTCTCCTGGCTCATCCTGGCTCCACATTACCCTACTACCCCCAAAGTGACTTCATTGTTACCTGTCTGCATTCCACAGGATATGCTAATACTGTGACATCTCAGATCTGGCTTAATTTTGTGAACAAGGTTAACAGGTCTTGGAAGAAGCACAATCATCAAAGTGTTCCTTAGGAGCAAGGATGGTGAGACTACATCTTAAATACTTCAGCCACGCTGTCAAGAGGGGTTATTCCTTGGAAAAGGACACCATGCTTGGTAAAGTAGAGGATCAGAGAAAAAGAGAAAGACCCTCAGCACGATGGACTGACACAAGGCCGCAGTAACGGGCTCAAGTGTAGCAATGATTGTGGGCATGGCACAGGAAGTGCTTCATTCTGTTGTACGTGAGGTTGCTGTGAGCTGAAAGTGACTCAGCAGCACCTAACAATAACAAGCTAACATGTAAGAGCACGGAGGGTAGAGAAATGGGGAATCAAACCTAATGGGAAGGAAGAATTGGGAGACCCAAAAGAAAAACAAAAATAAGGACAAGAATCAGGCCAAGAAGAGGTTACAAATATGGCTAACCCACTAGATGCATTAAGGAATTTTTGGAACTGAGGAAGCCGCCAGACACAGTAGAGGAAGCGCTGGTTTGGCATTAGGTAGCCTGGATTCCTACCTGTATCTTGCTGAACAATTTACTGAACCGCTGAGTCTTGGTTTCCTTGTTTGTAGCACCGGGATGACAGTGTCTTTCTCATAGGTTTGATGTTTATATATATAACTAGTTACGCATGTACGAAATACCTTGGCATGCTGCTTGGAATATAAAAAACCCACAGAAACCAAACCCACTGCTGTCTAGTCAATTCTGACTCTCAGTGACCCTATAGGACAGAGTAGAACTGCCCCATGGGGTTTCCAAGGAGCAGCTGTTGGATTTGACCTGCTGATCTTTTAGTCTGTTGCCAAGCTCTTAACCACTGTTCCACCAGAACTCCTTTTGCTTGTTCACTGGTAGAGCCAATAAATGAGGGTGAGAAAGACAAAAAAGGGAAAGAGGTAACATTTATGTACCACAAGACAGTACTAGGTAAATGCTATCTCTTTTCCTCTTCTGTCTCTCTCACCCTCACTTACTGGCTCTACCAGCCGGCAAGCCACTCTTCCCTAATCCTACAACACTGCACTACTTACTTTCTCTTCCAACCTCATCTAGATCAATAAAACATGATAAGATGGCCACTCAATATTAATTTAACACATATTCTCTTGTGGTATTATCATTTTTTAAAAAGTTTTTAAAATTCTGAAGTATAACACATAGAAAAATATACATAAAACATAAATGTTTAATCTAATGCACTTGGCTTGGCTGGCAATGAGTAATGGTTTTTTTAAAAAAAAAGTGCCAGCCCTTTGAACGTCCTCTTGTGTGTCCCTTACAATCATCACTTATTAAACTTGAATATTAATTCTAATATTTCTAGTGTAGACTGTTGTGGATTTCTATATGTACAATATTTTAAAATAATGACAATTTTGTTTGCTCTTTTACAAATCTTGGGTTTTTTACCTTTTTTTCTTGCCTTAATGGGTTGACCAGCATCTACAGTGCAAAACCAATTACAAGTGCTGATGGTGGTCATTGTCCTGACCTCAAAGGGAAAATTTTCAACTTGATATTTATTTATTGTGGTATTTACAAAATACATATCCTTTATAAAATGGAATACTCTTTTTTCTATTCCTAGGTTACAATTTTTGTCATGAATTTTCACAGAATTTTCTCAAATATGTATCTAATTGAGATCATAAACTTTTTATGACTGTATTAACTGATAAACTGTATTAATCTTTCAATGTATGTATTTCTATTTCTGTGATAACATAACTTGCCTGTGGTGTATTATCCTTCCATATACTGCTTATGTTTTATTTAGAAGTTTTACACTTACGTTTATTAATAAGTTTCATTTTTAATTTTCTTTGTTGCACTATCATGATCAGTTTTGCTTTCAAGTTCATTCTAGAGTCATACAATCAGTAGCATGGTACCCTATTTTCCTATTCTGTGGAATAATTTTTGTTAGGATTAGAAGTCCTGATTTTCGCAGTGTTTGATAGCACTTGCCAATGACATGATTTGGACTTGGAATCCTATATGAACAAAACTGATTATCATTTTTATTTAATGATTACCTTATAATCATTGTTAATTAAATATAATATGTTTTTGAACAATTTACTTATCCTATCTGAATCTTGGTTTCCAAGATAATTTTATTTTTATTTAAATGGTTATAAAATTATCCAAGTTTTCTATTTTTATTAGTCTTTATTTGTTAAGTTTGTTGCAGAAATTTGCCCACTTTGTCTTCAAATTTAATAAAATAAAGTTTTTTAGACCCTGTTATCACATGTTTGAAAACCCTGGTGGCATAGTGGCTAAGTGCTAAGGCTGCTAACCAAAGGGTTGGCTGTTTGAATCTACCAGGTGCTCCCTGGAGTTAAGAGGGTGGTTCTACTCTGCTCTGTAGGGTTGCTATGAGTTGGAATTAACTCAACAGCAATGGATTTGGGCTTGATCACTGTGTTTTTAGTATCTATAGGATCTTAGAGAAGTGCCCTGTTTTACTCTTGGTATGGTTGTCAGTATCTTATCTCTTTTGTGATCAGCCTTTGTATTAAAACATATTAATTTAGTCTTTTCAAAGAATACACTTTTGTATTTTGTTCTCTATTGCATTACTTTTTTATTTCATTGATGTCTACTCTTATTTTTATTTTTTTGTTATTTGGATTTTTAAAAAATATTTTATTGTGCTTTAAGTGAAAGTTTACATTCCAAGTCAATTTGCCATTTAGAGTCCCCCGCACCCCTGCCCCACTATGTAACTCTGGCTGTTCTCCCCCTCCAGTGATGCACACTCCTCCTTTCCACGTCCATTCAACCAACTCCTCTACCTCTCCACCCTCTCATCTCGCCTCTGGACAGGAGCTTCTCAGACAGCAAAAACTATATAACTGGTTGAGGACAGGTTATTACTTCTAACTAATTTAATTTTCTTTTAAAATATACTCAATTACAGCTATAAACTTCTCAGTTTACTTGCTTTAACTGTGTTATACAAGTTTAGATATTCATTTTCCATTATCATTCAGTTTAAAATTATTTCCTAATTTCCACTGTGAATTTTTCCTTTGATCCACATGTTACATAGTTTAATTGTTTATTTTGAAATCTTTGGGATTTTTTTTTCTTTGTAATCATGTCCATCATAATTCTATTGTACTATGAAAACATACTCTGTATATTATTTTTTTTTTAATCTTACTGTGTTTTAGGTGGAAGTTTATAGCACACATTACTTTCTCATTCAAAAATTTAGAAACAAATTGTCTCGGCACATTGGTTGCAATCCCTGAAATATGTCTGCACTCTCCCCCTTTCTTTTGTCACTTTTGGTTCTCCACACCCATTTGTCTAGCTTTCCCGTTCCTTCCTTCATTCTCTTTTTTGCTTTTGGGTGGATATTGCCTATTTGGTCTTGCATATTTGATTGATCTAAAAAGCAAGTTCCTTATATGCCTTTTTGTTTGTTTTACAGGACTGTCTAATCTTTGGCTGAAAGGCAGACTTGAAAGTGGCTTCAGTTCTGAACTAGCAGGGTGTCTGGGGCCATAGTCTTGAGGGTTGCTCTAGTATCTGTTAGACCTGTAAGTCTGGTCTTTTCTTGTTAATTTGAATTTTGGTCTACGTTTTTTTTCCTGCTCTGTCTGGAACTTTGTGTTGTGATCCCTTTCAGAGCAATCAGTGGTGGTAGGTGGGTACTGTCTAGTTCTTCTGGGCTCAGGCTGGTGCAGGCTATGGTTCATGTGGTCTGTTAGTCCTTTGGACTAATGTTTTCCTGTATCTTTGATTTTCTTCATTCTCCTTTGCTCTGAATATGGTGGACCAATAAGTGCAGCTTATATGACTTCTTGCAGGCTGTTAAGACTCCACATGATACTCATCAAAGAAGGATGTAGAACATTTTCTTTATAAACTACATTATGTCAATTGATCTAGATGTCCCCTGAGACCATTGTCTTCAGTCTTCAGCCCCAGGAACTTTGTCCTCAAGGTATTTGGATGTGTCTGGGAAGCTTCTATGGCTTTGCCTCAGTCAAGTTGTGCTGAATTCCCTTATATTGTGTGCTATTTTACCAAGTCAGCACAACCTGGGAAAGATAAGACTTGTCTACTATCTAGTTAGTGATTTTCTCTACCCTTACTCACAATCATCAAAGATTTTTTTTTCCCTTTGTGTAAACTTTTTCTTGGGTAGTCTCATACAACATTTGTCCTTTTGTGATTGACTTACATCACTCAGCATAATGCCATTCCTACTCATCCATGTTGTGAGATGTTTCATGGATTCATCACAGTATTCTTCATCATTGTGTATGTTTTATTGTGTGTATGTACCATAATTAGTTTAACAACTCATCTACTGATGGACACTTAGGCTGTTGCCATTTTTTTCTGTTGGTAATAATGCTGAAATGAATATGTGTATTTTCGACCTTGTGAAAATATGCTGAGACTTGCTAAGTGGCCTACTAAATGGATACTAATAAAAAAAAATAAACATAGTTATGATCCCAAAGAAACTATGATATTATAGATACACTAATAGAAGAATATGAATAACTGAAATAAGAAGTAGGAAATTATAACTGCCATAAGGCATGTATAACAAATTATGCTCAGGAGAGTAGTAAGGTAGACATTGTTAGAAATTGTGGAAGTGCTACTAAAATCTAGCGATATTTGAAAAGACTGGGTGTAGTGTGGAGAAAAGGAACAGATATTGAAAAGAACATGCTGTAAAGGTGAAACAGGACCTAATTCCTTTGACCAAAGCACCACATGAGGAAGGTACTAGCAGAGATGCATGTCCAGTAGGTCAAGGAGCTGGGTTCCACTTTGTAGCTAGTAGGAAGCCACTGAAGGTTATGAGCAGAGAAATAACAAAGCCATATTTTAGATTAACTTGGCAGTTGTATGTAAGATAGCTCAACACAAATTCAGCTTAACATTCTTCTAAACTTCACATGAGAACATTTACTATGCTGTGCTCTACAATAAGAGTAACAACCTACAGTAGAAGAGGAGTGGAGGGAATCTATGGTCACTGAACACTGATTTTGTACCAAGAATTGATCTTGCATTTCATTATGCTGTTTCAGATAACATTTTACAATTTTTGCAAGTAGTCACAATGACTCTGAAATATTACTAGTATTTAAAATATGTTAAAGGAATTCAGTTAACAAAGATAATAATTGCTATTCTATGTAGCTATATCACTGATATGAGGATGAAATAACTGTTATGTGGAACCCTTTTACAAACTGAAAACCATGAGGCTATATTATTATTAAAATATATTACTCTTACTATGTCTTATTACTGTTGAGTAATAATAGAAGCTAAGAAAGTGGACTAAGAAGCATTAAGATATTTTGAAAGCAATGGATGAAATAAAGAAGAGTTACTGGATATTAACTCTCAGTTAATAATAAAGTTTAACCAAACACTTTATAGATAGTCTTTCACTTGAAATAAAAGACTTAAAGAATGATCTGGAATCAATTTTATGTTTCATGAATTCTACCATAGTGTTTTTCACAGATTGAATTTTCAATTAGTAATCACTCATTCAACAATGTGCTAGGCACGAGCAACTCAACAGTAGTAATACATTATGAAAATAATGTAATAATGTAAACTCATTATGGTTTGCAATTTGTGAAGAATTCTCTATACAGTTATCTCATCTTATCTCTGCGATATTGCTTACATAGGATAGCAATTATTACCTCGGCATGATATATTTAAGGAAACAAGATTCCAGGAAAGTTAAGAGATTTGATAGATCTAATAATAAGTAAATGATGGAGCCTAGATTGGAACCTAGGTCTCCTGGTTTATAATGTAGTATTCTTTTTTTTTTCTTAAATAATTTCTTACTATGTTTTAATTGTGGTATATATATTATATATAGCTAGCCAGCCAAGTGCCGTCGAGTTGGATCTGTCTCATGGCATATATAAATCATATGAAATCATATATATATACATATATACATATAAATCATCTGTCTTCATATGATTTAAAGCCACTGGTTACACTATATCACATTGTTCCACTTTTGCCATTATCAGTTTCAATAGTTTCCCATCATCCCTAACAGGATCTCAGTCGTCCCCAAGCAGGGAGTCCCCCTTTTCCCTCTCACACTTACCCCTGATAACCACTAATAAACTTTGGTTTCTATACATTTCCCTACATACAGTATTTGTTTCCTTGTGACTGACTTTCTTCCCTTAACATAATGTTTTCAAGGTCCACCCATGCTGTAGCATCTATTTGGACTTCATTTCTCTTTACGGCTGAATAATCTTCCTTGCACGTATATATCACATCTTGCTTGTCCATTTGTCTGTTAATAGGAATTTAGGCTATTTCTATCCTTTGGTTGTTGTGAATAGTGCTGCAATGATCACTGATGTATAATGTAGAATTCTTTCTATTACACGTGCTTTATAATGAAATAAGTGTACTGCATTTAGTTTTCAAAATGTAAATAAAAATAGTTTTTTATTACTTCAATTCAGGTACCTCTACACACCAGAAGCCTTCTGAAATGTTTTTTTAAAGCTCTTTCTCATCTTACTGTTTACTGAGGCACTTATACACACACACACACACACCCACTCTCTCTCTCTCTCTCTCTCTCTCTCTTACTTACCCAAAGATTCAGGGTGGATTTCACTCTTCATGCTGCTGCTTTCCAGCTCTGATAGGTCTCTATTGTCTGAGTCTGAGGGTCTTATGCTACTCGACTTAAAATGCTTCATATCATCAGCACCAGGCTGATTGGTATCTGAAAGTTCTTTGGTCTCGCCAGCTTGCACAGAATTTAACCACGCCTCATCCACAAATATTATTCTTTCTTTGGTTTCAGTATCTAGCCAGTGTAAAGAGGATCCATGAGATACAAAAACTAAAAAAAAAAAGTCCAATTATTAAAATGCAAGAACGCCTGTCCTTCCCTCCATTCTGTGTACCTTTGCTGTACTTGGCCTTTGGACCATTTCGTTTCACGATGTGCTGCTGCCGTATCTGTTTCGCATACCGGGAGGGGTTGTCCCATGGTATGTTGCAGCTCTCACAATCGGCCCCATACGTCACCCCAGAATGCTTCAGGTTTCCCGCTGCATCAACCTCAGAGAGTTTCAGGCTCTCAAATGTGAACACTTTGAAGGCTCGCTCTACTTCGTTCCAGCTCAAGACGTCTGTAAGAAAGGAGGAGCCGAGCTTTTGGGAATGTATTTATTACCACACAGTATGGGATTTAGAGGGTGCAGCCACGGAGGCTTCTAGGCCAGTGCACCAAGGAAGTCACACCACGGTGGTTGTGCACCTGAGTTTGAATACTGCCCCCACAGTTCTGTATCAACTATCAAAAGTATCTGCTAGTCAGGAAGATGCACAATCAAGATATAATATTTCAGGGTAATTCTTCCAAGCTACCCCATAGCCTAATAAATATCTGCTGTCCAGCTTAATATTCATGAATTTTTCTACAGTAACATATTGATATAAAATTTAACATTTTTTGAGCAAAAAAAAAATCCTGGTGGTTGAGTGCTATACAATCTACTGACTGTAACAGTCTATGTTGGACACAAGTAAATAATTTGTCTCAAATTATTATAGCAGTAAAGGATAAAATCAAAACACCCAGACCCGCTGCTGTCCAGCCGATTCTGACTCATAGCCACCCCACAGACAGAGTAGAACTGCTCCATAGAGTTTCCAAGGAGCACCTCGCACATAAGAACTGCCAAACTTATTGTTAGTAGCCGTAGCACTTAACCACTATGCCACCAGGATTTCCCTCCTATTCACTAGGGCTCAGGAAAGGCCTCCTCTCACCCACATGCACAGGTGTGAAGCTTTTCTTAATTTCACTTCAAAGTTGATCAGCTTTCAATAGACTCTATTCATTTGTGCATTTATTCTTTTACAGCATTCATTCTTCCTTCCACTGATTATTGTTTCCTATGCATCAGGCTTTATCACCTAAGCCAAAATCCGTTATTCTCAAATCAATTCCAACTTGTAGAGACCTTATAGGGCAGAGCAGAACTTTCCTATAGGGCTTCCAAGGCTGTAAATCTTTATGGAAGCAGACCGCCACAACTTTTCCCAAGGAGCAGCAGGTAGGTTTGAACCAGCGACCTTTCAGGTGTCAGCCAAGCAATTAACCATTGTGCCATCAGAGACCCTTGTCGCTTTCTCATAGGTAGCTGACATTAAAGGGAAAATCAAGATTTTGGTTCTTGCACACTAGAAATTCAAGGTAAAGGGTGGGAGGTAAGGATTAACAAATGAATGTGAACTTCAATGAAAGAAAATAAACTGATCAAGATAGAGCAACAATTCAGAGGCCATCTCTTCAACAAAGATAAGGGCACTCTCTAGTTCTGCTGGACTCAGTCTAGTTGAGGCTGTGGTACTTGTGATCCCATTAGTCCTCTGGATTAATCTTTTCTTTGTCTCTTTGGATTTATTTATTCTCTCTTAGGGCAAAAAATGTAATCTCCCAGGATTTCAAATATCCTATCTGTAGATTTGGACTACATTAACTTCAATGTTCCTTTGGATAAGAAAAATTTATATTTCTATGATTCATCCTTCATTATAAAACATTAATTTCTGGATATGAATACTGTTCTCAGAATTTGACCTCAGAGTTTCTGAGTAGCAAAGGCTGCAAAATATCCACATCTGCCTGCTAGATCAAATTCTCTCTTAGTTACTTCCCATCCTCCTGCATGAGGCAATCTGAGGAAGTGCTGACATTAGTGTTAACCTAGTGAACATATCTGTCAAATTCAGACGACCTGGACCTTCTTTTTATCTTCTCTGGTAAGGAAAGCAAAGGATTATGAAGAGAAGGAAAAGGAAGAGACAGAGGAAATATAATATTTCCTTCACAAAGAGTAAGAGGAACATCATCATCAATTACGCAGTAAAGGCATTTGACAAAGTGGCTTGGCTAGTATCCATCCATGTTAAAAGTTCTCAGCACAAGAGGAATAAAAGAGAAATTCCTCAGGGGCATGTATGTGAAGCCAATTGCCAATATCAACCTGAATGCAGAGAAACTGAAAGAATTCTCCCTGAGAACGGAAACTAGATAAGTATGCCCACTGTTGTCACTTCTATTCAATACTGTGCTAGAGGTTCTGGCCAAAGCAATCAGACAAGAGAAAGAAATAAAGGGCATCCACATTGGTAAAGAAGAAGTAAAAGTATCCCGACTCGAAGGCCCTTGGCTTGGCTATTTGTGTATGATATGATCATACACAGAAAACCCCAGAGAACCCATAAATAAACTATTGGAACTAATAGAAGAGTTCAGCAAAGTATCAGGATACAAGATAAACCTAAATAAATCAGTAGGATTCCTTTACACCAACAAAGAGGTCATCAAAGAGGAAATCACCAAATCAATGCTATTTACAGTAGCCACCAAGAAGATAAAATACCTAGGAATAAATCTAACCAGAGACATAAGAGATCTATATAGAGAAAATTACAAGACCCAACTGCAAGAAACCACAAGAGACTTACATAAGTGGAAAAATCTACCTTGCTCATGGATAGGAAGACTTGACATTGTGAAAATGTCTATTCTACCCAAAGTGATCTATATACACAATGCAATCCCAATAAAAATCTCAGCATCATTTTTTAACAAGCTGGAAAAACAAATCACCAACTTGGTTTAAAAAGTGAAGAAATTCCAGATAAGTGAAATATTACTGAAGAAGAGGAACACAGTGAGAGGCCTCACACTATCCGACCTTAGAACTTATTACACTGCTATGGTAATCAAAGCATCCTGGTACTGGTACAAAAACAGATATATAGGCCAATGGAACAGAACAGAGAATCCAAAAATATCACCGTCTTTCTATGAACAGTTGATATTTGACAAAGTCCCAAAGGTTGTAAACTAGGGTAAAAACAGTATCTTTAACAAATGGTATCAGCAAAATTGGATCTTCATCAGCAAAAACTGAAACAAGACCCATATCTCACACCTTACACAAAAACCAATTCAAAATGGATCAAAGACCTAAATATCAAATCTAAAATGATAAAGATTATGGAAGAAAAAATAGGGTCAACAATGAAAGTTCTAATGCACAGCTTAGAGAGGCTACAAAATCTTACCTACCATGTAAATAGAGAAACGGGAACGACTCAAAACCAAACACTTATGCTCATCCAAAGATTTTTATCAAGGCAGTTAAAGACTGCCTACAGAATGGGAAAAAATATTTGGCAACTATGTATCAGATCAATGTCCAATTTCCATAATCTACAGGGTACTGCAAAATATCAACAAGAAAAAGACAAATAACCCAGTTAAACAACAGGCAAATGAGATGGGCAGACACTTCACCGAAGAAGACATCCAGGCAGCCAAAAGACACATAGGAAATGCTCATGATCATTAGGTATTAGAGAAATCCAGGTCAAAACTACGATGAGATACCATTTCACCTCAACAAGGTTGTCAATAATCAAAAAAGCACAAAACAACAAATGCTTGAGAGGCTGTGGAGGGATTGGAACTCTCCTACACTGCTGGTAGGAATGCAAAATGGTACAACCTCTTTGGAAAGCAATTTGGCACTTTCTTAAAAACCTAGTAATAGAAATACCATATAATCAGCAATCTCACTGTTTGGAATACATCCTACAGAGGTAAGGGCTGTCGCACTAACAGATATATGCACATGAATGTTTACTGCAGCACTGTTTACAGTAGAAAAAAGATGGAATCAACTTAGAAGCCCATCAACAGATGTACAGATAACAAATTGTGGTACATATACTCAGTGGAACACCATGCAATGGTAAAGAACAATGATGATTTGGGGAAGCATCTTATAACCCGGTATTAACTAGAAGACGTTATCCTGAGTGAAATCAGTCAGCTGCAAAAGGACAAGTGTTGTATGAGACCTCTGCTATAAGGACTTAAAAAAGAACTTATACACAGAAGAAAAGACTCTGATGGCTACAAGAGGGGAGGAAGAGAGGGTGGTTTGTAGATTAGATAGTAGATATGAATTCAGTTAGGTGGGAGTGACAGCATGCAGTAGAAGCCAGATCAGCATAACTGGTCAACACCATAAACTAAATGGTTCTCTAAATTCAACTCAACATTTCAAAGGATAGAATAGTGGGGATAGGAGTCTAGGGACTATGTTTTCAGGAGGCATTGAGGTCAACTGGCATAACTGGTCTTTTGCTAAGAGAGTCTTCTGCACCCCATATTGGTGAGTGGTGTCTGGGGTCTTAAAAGGCAGTGAACTGCCATCTGAGGAACATCAGTTTGCCCCAACCTGCCTGGAACAAATGATGACCAAGAACATCAAAGACATGAGGAAAAATGAGCCTGTGAGACAGAAAGAATCATATGACTGGGAGACTACATCAGCATGAGACCAGAAGAACTAGATGGCGCCCAGCCACCATCAAACACAGCCTTGATAGAGGACACAATACAGTGCCCTTGATGTAGCATGAGAAAAAGAGGTGTGCCGATCAAGAACTCTACTAAAAGACCAGAACTGATGGTCTGGCAACCTGGAGGGTCCCCTGGGAACATTGCCCCTAGACTTGCTGCTGGTCCTGACCTGAAGCCAGCACTGAGGTCACCTCTGAAAACAAAGAATGTGCTGGACTCAGGGACACAGACTGAGCATGTGGCATGTGTACTTTATGGTTTTACACATTTCTAGGAGGCTGTTCTACTGTTTTCTTTCTAGAAGGGAGAAGAGAGGGTGGAGAGGAGGGGACAGGTATCCATTACATGGATACTACAGGTGAAGAAAGAAAAGGAAGCGTGTGCTGTCACAAGGCGAGGAGAGCAGATACAGATGTACAGAAGAGGGCATTAAAAATTGACTTGGAGTATACATTTTTATTTAATCATTTTTTTTAAAAAAAAGAGTAAGAGAAACTAAGACATAAGCAGGACGGTTCAGAATGTAGTTCTTCTGTCCAGACAGCCTCTCCCCAGCTGTGCCCATAGATGTGCCTCTCTCTGGCTCCTTGCCCCTGCCCTACTCAGACAAGTAGCTTTGTAGCTTTTGTAGCTTTGCCAATAAGTGCCTCACTGCACCCCACTGTGCTATTAAGTCTCGGCCCAAAGACACTCAGTTCTAAGTCCTTGGGTCAGCAAACCTACCCTCACCAAGTGACCGGAATTGCCCTACTCCTCCAGTAATCCTGCTGCCTGAAGTCACTTAGCTTTCTTGCTCTGTAGACAGAGTTGTCTTTTACCTGTCTCCAGATTCTGCTCTGCAGCTACTTCTCAGCATCTTCAATATTACAGCTCTCTCTCACACTCAGTCTCCTGGTTCCCTCAGCTTTTTAGCACAAGGATCCTAGGTTCAAAACATACAATTTGCCCCTGGGCTCTTCTTCCTTGGTGATGGCAAGAGTCTTCCTTCTGGTATTCTCACCTCTGGGATAGCTCCTTTAAGCCTAGTGGGATGCCCAAACTTCCCAGACTTCTCAGTGGGTCACAATTTCCTTATTTGCAACAGTCCCTTGGTAATGTAGTGGTTAAGAGCTATGGCTGCTAACTGTAAGGTTGACAGTTCCAAACCATCAGGCACTTCTTGGAAAACCCTATGGAACAGTTCTTACTCTGTCCTGCAGGGTCATTGTAAGTTGCAATTGATTCAGTGGCAATGACTTTTGTTTTTTTTTTCCACCCAGTTGCTTGGGTGGAAGCTATAACATCATGATGAGAAAGGGCACACAAAAGTAACACATTGTACCACATGTTTCCTATCATCAGGAAAATAAGTGGATATCAGAGTTCAAGATGTTACTACAATAATTTGGTTAAGTTTGTTGGGTATGGAAAAAATACATAAACATATTTGGACACATGATTGCATGAACAGGAAAATAGTGCTGTAAGGTGTAACAATCAATTGGGAATTATATAGTTTCATCTTTAGGAAGCAGGGATCTCCCTGAATAAGTATTTCTTCCTCTTTGTTCTTTGAGATAGGATACTGTTACAGTCTTATAATCATCACGAATTTCCTAGTTTGCTGTCTAGGTCCACTCAATAGTTACCTTTTATGCTGAAATATGATGCTTTGATCTTTTTTTAGAGGCATCCCACACTGTATAGGACCACTCAATAATTACCTTTTATGCTGAAATATGATGCTTTGATTTTTTTTCTTTTAGAGGCATATCCCCACACACAGGGTGCTGCAAACAGTAAAGCACTGGACATAAACAAAGGGTTGGTGGTTCGAACTCAAAGAGGTGTCTCAAAAGAAAGACCTGGCCATCTACTTTTGAAAGACCCCCATCTTGAAACCTTTGTGGAACACAGTTCAACTCTGATGCGCGTGGGGTTGCCATGACTCAGATGTGGCTTGATAGCAACTGAAAAAAGATCAGTATATAACAGTGTTATATACTGATATTAGGGACTAGATATTAGGGAAGACACGCTGAAGTTTCTTTGAGTACTAAAGTCTTTCTGGAGGCTTTTATTATTATCATTATTATTCATGGGTGGGGCTACCTTGTGACAAGAGACATCAGTGGTTTGTCAGAAGAAGATGAGAATTTAGACAGGTATCTCTGAATGGGGTAAAGTTGCACAGTCATGCAACTTTCCAGTCTTTCCACTTTCCAGATTATATCTCTGTTATGTTACTGCAATACTTGTATGATTTTCAGTGATGATAAAGGGTGGAGTGAAGGGGCAGTAGAGGGAAGCAGGCATTGTCCTGGGAAAAGATTGTGACATTTTAGGATGGGAGTTTTTTGGTTTTTTTTTTTTGCTTATTTATTTAAAAAATGTGTTATTTTAAAAATATATAAACCTTTAATCCTTTTAGCTAGGATAGGGATTACCACGTCAACTCCACTGATGTCAGCAGGGAGATGTGGTGGAGAGGGAAAGAGGGAATCATCCTGATTGCAGTAACACAGCTGAAAGAAAGCCAGTGAATCAAATTGAGGAATGTATGTTACGCATGACAGCTATCATGCCATTATTAACGACGTTATTCAAGATGAGAAAGTTGTTGTCAATCAAAAAACCCACCTCAACCTCTGAAAGATCTTTCAGTAATCAAAATACTTTTTTGTAAATAAAAGTGCGACATTGATGAGGCACATCTGACCATTAATGAGTGAGTTTAGGCTCAAAGAAGTGTACTCACCGCTTGTACAAAAGTGCATGAGCTCATGAATCATAGCTAGACGTTTAGTGTTGTTCCCTGGTGGGGGCAGCGGGAACTGAAGGAATTCCCACAGTGGCAACTTGGTCTGCATCTCCTGCTCAATTTGAACCGGGTCAAAATTCTTTTGGTTCTGATGAAAAACAGCAACATTACAGGAGACATTAAGGTAAGCCATCAAGTGCCTTATGAATATGGAGAAGGCTAAACATGATACCCTCACTCTCATTATTTGGAAACAGGGGAAATCAGTGGTAATCGGGGAAGACAAACTATTGGTATTTTGCTGAAGGTCAAAAATGCTAGTTCCCACTTTGCCAAGCAGTTTCTCCTCCACTGAAATGACTGGTTCTTCATTCACAGTTGCAAACTGCCAATTCCTCATCCATATTCATCTCTCCTTTCCGAGATTCTTTTCTGGTCTCCGCCACTTTTTAGGACACTTAATGATACTTAGAGTTTGGTGGTAGTCACAATTTGTTTAACGGCTAATTGCACTCTATAATAAGGCATGTTCTCTATGTTGTCCTAACTTCTCCCACATCCATCTCTATTTTCTCTGAAATCTCACTTTCCAAACAGGTATTGGACAGTGCTTTTAAGCAGAGTTAGTTAAATACATCTAATTAGATTTCTTCAGTTGAATAATGTGCTTTCTTGTGTCAGTTACCATTAGGGTAACCTCAATACTTTTACCTTTAGTGCATACTTCTTGCGGGCAAGTGCATCATGGTAGTTCAGCAGGAGGGGGCCCTTGGGCACCGTTTTGCTTTCATTTTCTTCTTCGGCTAAGAATATCTCGTGGAGATTCTATTTAAAATGAAATAACAGCACTTTAAAGACGGAATCCACAGTCTCTCAAAGTACGAAAGCTCTTGGATATCTCATGCCCCTGACCTTTTTTTCCCTCTCTGATAGACAGAGAGAGGGCAGGATGGACACGATGTGAGCCGCGATTCTGTGATCTAAGCCATCGGCTCTGGGGAGTGGCTCCACCAAGCTGACTGGCACAAGATCTTCTTCAGATGCCACGACCTGATGAGAGAAATTGGCTTAACAGTCAGCTCTTTACTGATACTTGCCTATTTCCACTGCTCTTAATAAGAACAAGCTGGTTTTTATCAGTAAAGTACTAGTGATTATATGAAATGCTAGAATAGTATCAGATATTATCAAAATAAAAAGGAAAAAATTTACGATCCATGCATTAAAGTAGATATAATCTTAGGTGGTGTAGTGGTTAAGTGCTACAATTGCTAACCAAACAGTTGGCAGTTCAAATCCACCAGGTGCTCCTTAGAAACTCTACAGGGCAGTTCTACTCTGTCCTATAAGGTTGCTATGAGTCAGAGTCAACTTGATGGCAGTGAGCTTGGGTTTGTTTTAGGGGGGGAATCTTAGTATATAATCCATCCTACAATTAGATCTTTCTGTTTCTCTGTGTCCTATTTGTTAACTGTGTATCGAATCTCAGTTGGATTCTCAAATCAATTTTTCAAACATTTACCTTTTTATTCTGAAAAAGTTAAAACTTACAAAAAAGTTCAATGATAGAACAACGAACACCTGTAAACCCTTCAGTTAACCTATTTCTGTCAAGTCAATTCTGACTTTTAGCAATCGTATAGGACACAGCAGAACTGCTGGATAGGGTTTCGAAGGCTGTAATCTTTATGGAGGCAGACTGCCTAATCTTTCTCCTTAAGAGCAGCTGGAATTCAAACCACTGACTTTTGGTTAGCAGCGGAGTGCTTAACCACTGCATCACCAAGGCTCCTTGTCCTTCAACTAGACTTGCTAGTTGGTAACATTTTCCCACATTTGCTTTGCTCTGTTAGTGCATTATTATTATTACTATCTATTTGAGAATAAGTTTCAGATATCATGAAGCTTCATTCCTAAATACTTCAGTCATGTATCTCCTAAGACTAAAAACACTCTCTTATGTAACAATACAATGATCATAATCAGGTAATTTAACACTGATAAAATATTTTTATCTATTATATAGTCTCTGTTCAAATCTGTCAACAGCACCAGTAACATCCCTTATAACAATGTTCCAAATCTGGATTCTACTCTAGGATCATTCATTGTATTCAGTTGCCACGCTTCTTTGTCTCCCACAACCTGGAATAATTCTTGAGCTTTCTTCATCTTCCATGACATTTTGGAAGAATACATTTTCGAATGTCCATCATTTTAGGTTTATCTGATGTAGTCCTCCTGATTATATTCAGATTATTCCTTTTTGAAAGGAATTCTAAGTACCTCTCATACTCTATAATTTCTGTAGTCACAGCATGCAGGAGCCTGCATCCAAAGCATGCATATTCAATAGGAAATTTATAGCCTTAAGTACATCTGTTAGTGAAGACAAGAAGACTGAAAACAAATGAAACAAGCTTTCTATGCAAAAATACAGAAATTAAAATGTAAAATAAGCCCAAAGAAGGTAGTGAGAAGGAAATGAAAATTTAATGAAAAAAAAAACCAACAGTGGATCATTGAAACAAAACGCTAGTTATTTGGGGAAAAAAAGATAATAAAGCAGGTAGACTATTGACAGCTATGATCCAGAGAAGGCATAAATAAACAACATCCATCATAAGGAAAGGGACACAACTGGATACAGAGGAAATTTAAAAATCCATGTATGTGAAAATATAAAGAACTTTATGCTATAGTGATCACCTAAATAAAGAGGATATTTATAAGGAAAACATTAAAGACCAAAACAGCCCTCAGAATTAAATAAATCTGATTGAATTTTTAGGTACAAAAATAAATTTTAAGGATAGCTAAAACCATAATCAAGGAATATTGTTCTGACCCTTTCCCCTCTCAGGTTTTTCATTAGGCATTTCACACTACACCATCTTAACACCACTTCCTGTGGTGAGCCATTCTTGTCGTCATTCTCTCCACTGAAGCCCTCACAGGTTGAGGTAAGGGCCTTTCTAATTATTTATTTGTTTTTAATTTCAACTGCTTCTACCCTCATCTAGTTGACTGCTCTCAAGTAGTTAAATGCTCAACTACTAGGCAAAAGACTGGCAGTTTGAACCCACCTAAAGGCAGCTCAGAAGACAGGCTTAGTGATTTGTTTCTGAAAGTTCACAGTCTTGAAAACCCTACGGAGTTGTTCTTCTCTGCACACGGGGGTTGTCATGAGTCACAATCTACTCGAGGGCAACCAAGGGCAAAAGAGCTAATCCCTAGCCCACCTCCTCTGCCAGACTGTTCTTCCTCTTGCATTTACAATAGTATCAGTCCCATATAGGCAGAAGGATATATATATAAACTCTTTCAGAGCATAGCAAAGGAAATGAGGATTGAGGCACTGACGATCAAAGCAAACTTGAGTTTTATATGAAATGTTTTAATCTTTGTTAAGAAGAAGGTATTCAGGAATTAGGTGTCTAATTTTGAAATTTTTTTTTTTTTAAGCAAGTTAATAGGGCGGAAGTGATTTATTCAGGTTACCTATCTGGGCAAAAGCCCCAATACACCCACCTGCTCTATCATACAGTGCACTATCAGGGCCACAGAGATGAATTCCTCTGGAACTGGATTCAGCAAATCGTTGTAGTATCTCATGTCCACTTCAGGTGTGAGTACGAAAGGAGCTGTAAATATAGAAAATACCATTGTCCAATTAACATGTGGTTTTCATTTCTTCATCAAAATTTCATTCACCAATTCAAGCTCTGACCAGGCAGTAATAAACAGAGAAACCGTGGGTCTGAACACAATATCAAGGGCATCCATCTGTCCTGAAAGCATCAGCTCATGATGTCGACCCTTCAACAACAGGTTTCAAGACATGCCTGGTGGTGGGGCTTGATGTTCTTCAGATTGTGTTTTCTTTTTTCCAGCTCCTGGAACAACAGGTTGTGGTGCCTAAAAGACGAATAATTAAAAAAGAGACAACTGAGATATGCAGTGGAGACATGTTTCCTGAGTGCTGGTGTGAAAACATTCAACAGAATTCTGATATGACATAATTACATTCACATGAGATCATCTGACAGTCTTAGGATCAGAAAAAATGTGGTTTGTCTAAGGAGGGAAAGAAGATACTAGCCGTGGACATGACCAAATTTTCCCTAATGAAGCTCACTGAGCGATGGCAGGGAAAGCGAAGGGGTGATGGATTGCTGAGAGTCACAAAGTATTTCTTCCCTGGTACCCAGAACTCTGCCACTCTATCCTATGGCCCTTCAGTGTTTTCCTGTTGACTTTGGAATAAAAGTCCAATGCATTAGCTTAGCACCAAAGGACATTAATGACCTGGCTTCTGCTTCTCCAGGTTTGTTCATGGTACTCTCCACTTTGCACATAACCTTAAGAAACAGTGATGCTTTCCATAGTCCTGGCATGAGTCACAATACTTCTTTCCTTTCGGTGTCTTTGTATATCTTTGTCCCTTAACCTGAGAATATTGTTCTGACCCTTTACCCTTTCAGGTTTTTCATTAGGCATTTCACACTATACCATCTTAACATCACTTTCTGTGGCAAGCCATTCTTGTCATCATTCTCTCAAACCCTCATAGATTGAAGTAAGGGTCTTTCTAACTATTTACTTTGTTTTTAATTTCAACTGCTTCTACCTTCATCTAGTTGACTGCTCTCAAAGCATTCACCATGGTAGCTAGAATGTATGGTTGACTTGTCAGCTGCTCCCTTTAAGCATCAAGCTCAGTGGTGTCAGGGACTGAGTTTTGTTCATTATTGCACTGCTAGCACCTTTTATAGTGCTAGAATGCCAATTTTAACCAGTTGCCATTGAGTCAACTTTAACTCATGGCAACTGCATGTTTATCAGAGTGGAACCGGGCCCCACAGGGTTTTCAGTGGCCAATTATTTAGAAGCAGATCAAGAGGTCTTTTTCCCAAGGTGCTTCTAGGTGGACTTGAACCTTCAGTCTTTCCACTAGCAGCTGAGAGTGTTAACCATTTGCACCACCCAGGGACTCCATGCTATTATACCTATTGCCCATTGTGGGGACCCTATAGGACAGAGTAGAACTTCATAGGTTTCCAAAGCTGTAAATCTTTACAGAAGCAGACTGCCACATCTTTCTCTTGTGAGATAGCTGATGGGTTCAAATTGCCAACCTCTTAACCACTTCACCACCAGAGTTCCTTTGCTATATTACACCAGTAAAGAAAACCCACTGCCATCCAGTTGATTTTAACTCATAGCCTCCCTATAGGACAGAATGGAACTGCTCCATTGAGTTTTTAGGGAGTGCCTGGTGGACTCTAACTGCCAACCTTTTGGTTAGCAGGATAGCACTTAACCACTACACCATCAGAATATTACACACACACACACACACACACACACAGAACCATCCCAAGTCATAGCAACCCTACAGACAGAGTAGAACTGCTCCATTGAGTTTTCAAGGAGCACTTGGCTGATTTGAACTACCGACCTTTTGCTCGGCAGCTGTAGCACTTAACCACTAAGCCACCAGAGTTTCTGAATATTACACTGTAGATGCTAAATAAATAAATAGGTAGTGCTGTTACAATTAATCTATCTATGTGCTGAGAAGTGGGTTCTATCATCACTTTTGGAAAAGCTGGTTTTGGGGTGCTTCATGAAGTCTCACCACAAAGTCCTCCTCCTTTCTCCATGCTCCTGGGGCTGACTCCTCTTTCACACACTCACATATTAAATCCTAGCAAACAGTATTGCCTTGCTACTATCATTTATGGATTTATTTTCCTTGTACATTTTATAAATGCGAGAATTGTTTAGCTAAACATTCAACCCACGAAAAACATTTGAACAAGTACCTACATCAGCAGTCAGTAAGGGCTCAAAGATGGGTTTCTCTTGAACCACTTGTGGAACATTAATAAGCTGCATATTTTGCAAATAGTGCTGGTGTTGCCTTTTCCAATCCAGGCTGTCATACATCAAGCAGGCAATACCTTCAAAAATAAAGGTACCTAATTCCATCTACAAGTGAGAAAATTGACAATGAGTTATTAATTTCATACTGTTAGAATCAGACAGATGGTTCATCTCTCCCTTAGAAGGTAAATGTACCAAGCCCACTGAACCCCAGTCTTGATGATTATTTATCAGTGAACCTCTCTAGTTTGTCTTGTTCACTACTTGTTCTGTTATTTTAGGCTGCCTAATCTTGTTGTTAGGTGCTGTTGAGTTGATTGTGCTCATCATGTCACTATGTGACAAAGAAGAGCTGCCCCACAGAATTTGCTAGTCTGTAGAAGCACATCTCCAGGTCCTTTCTACCCAGCTGCTGTGTAGGTTCCAGCTGCCAATCTCTAGGTCCTTTCTGCCCAGCTGTTGAGTTGATTGTGCTCATCATGTGACAGAGAAGAACTGCCCTGCAGAATTTTCTAGTTTGCAGAAGCACATCTCCAGGTCCTTTCTACCCAGCTGCTGGGTAGGTTCAAGTTGCCAATCTCTAGGTCCTTTGTACCCAGCTGCTGGGTAGGTTCAAACTGCCAAGCTTTTGTTAGCAGCTGAGAACTTAGCCATTGTACTGATGGCTCCTTTGCCTAATATTAGGAGAACTTAAACAATGCTTAAACTAAGGGGAAAAGCATCCAATTCACGAGTTTCAGTACTATGACCTACATTTTTTGTATCTGAATTCCTAAAATAACATGCTTTGCTGTTAAATGGGTAATTATCAATATCCTTGGTGAAAGATGATGACTTCTCTCTTTTTTCTTAGGTTCTAAAGATTGATTGTGTTTTACTATCTTTTTGAAATTGTGCTTTAGATGTAGGTCGCCAGAGCAAATTAGTTTCTCATTAAAAAACTAACGCACATACTATTTACTATTTTGTGACATTAGTTGCCAACCCCATAATGTGTCAACAATCTCTTCTTCTCAACCTTGGATTCCTCATTTCTGTTTGTCCACCTTTCCTGTCCCCTCCTGCCTTCTTGTTCTTGTCCCTGGGCTCATCTTGTCCATTAAACCTCATATACACGGTTGAAGTACATGTGTTATTTTTTGTTTTATGGATCTGTTTAACCTTTGACTGAAGGGTAAGCCTCCAGGAGTGACTTCAGTACTGTGTAAAAAAGATGTCCTAAGGGGTCCTACTCTTGGGATTTCACCACTCTCTGTCAGACCAGTAAGTGTGGTCTTTTTTATAAGTTAGAATTATGTTCTATATTCTTCTTCAGCTCTGTCTGGAACCCTCTATTGTGATCCCTGTCAGAGCACTCACTGATGGTAGCTGGACAGCATCTAGTTGTGCCAGATTATAGGTGATGTCTTGCTTGCTATACAAAAGTCACAATGGAGATCACCTGCTCAGCTTTGTGTATCATCCATGCAAGTATCCTGCAGTATCCGTGCAACCAATATTTCTTCCTTTTCCTCCTTTCTTCCCACCTGTTACTTTCATGGCAAAACACTAAGAAATTCTAACAAACTACTGCTTCTTTAACACTTACAAATTTTATGATCTGGCAAGCAAGTTACACATTCGATATCTCTACTACCTGGACTTAATTTCTAGAAGCAGGAAAACACTGTGATCATCAGGTCTGTCTGTTTGAAAGCAAAGGAGGATGAAATAGCTTATCCTATGTCTCAGTCAGAGTCAGGACATAGTGAGACAGTTTCTTGTGGGGCCAGTGAATCATAACCTGGCAGGAGTTCAGTGAAGTACACAGCCCTGCCCATCATCCTAGCACATGTGGGAGTCTCGGCTTCATGTACCCACTTTAACACTGAGCAGTCTTCTGTTATGCTTCAACTTTGCATTCCTCACCCAAATTCTGGCAAATAAACACATTTTGTTTGCTTGTTTGTATTTATGTGAAGTATGGTACAGCTCCTGCCAAAAGATCTCTTGGTTTAACCTAGTTAATTCACTTTTAAATCAAACAGCAAATCACATGCTAAAAAGCCAGCAAGTTATTTCTGCAGCCAAGGCCTTAACTTGAGATGCTGCAGATGTCTTATGTGTGCAGTTAGCACTTCTTGATGGGCATTTATTTGATGTAAAGCTTTCGTTACCTTGGTTCAACAGAAATACAGTCTGCTGTTTGCAGCCAAAATTCCTAATGCTTTCCTCTGACTGCCTGGCTGGCTCTATCTTGGATACAAGGCCATTTTCACCTTAGAAACTTACGGGTATAGCAGAGCTTGTGACAAGTTTAAAAGTTCACTACAGGCAATGTTAGTTAACAGGAAGCAAGGAGTTCTTCACTTTTACATGTACTTAGTCTACTCCTACTAGAAGTAAATTTATCATCTTTAAGTTTATTAAATGATCCTAAGTTTAAATTGAACTTTGATCTTAAAAATTCATGCCATGGCCTTTTCTTCTGGAATATAACTTATTACTGAACCACTTTCAAGACTTTCTTTCCCTCTTGTCCTCAATGCCAGTTCCTTCATGCAGACCTCAGCTTGCAGAGGCGTATCTGGGCTTGGCGGCTACTGAAGTAAAGTTGGAGGACAACCATGGCATGAAGTAAAAAAAAAAAAAAAATCCCAAAATCAAACCCACTGCCATTGAGTCAGGTCTGACTCATAGCAATCCTATAGGTCAGAGTAGAACTGCCCCATAGAATTTCAAAGGAACACCTGGCAGATTTAAACTGCCCACCTTTTGGTTAGCAGATAACAGCACTTAACCCTCTATGCTACCACGGTTTCCACAGCATGAAGAAGCTGTTAAATAAATATGTGTTAACTGAGAGATAAGAGATGTAAACATTTGGGCTGTCTAGCCCGAATGGCTCCTTAGTGAGCTGAAAGTTTTCATTAAACGCCTTCTACTGAGGCTTCCGGTTCTGAAGACAAGCATATTCTACTTTAAGAAGAGTATTTCAACTAAGCTCATTAGCAACATAATATAGGTTCTCTGCAGAGTCCCGGCAGTAAAGCGGTTAAGAGTTTAACTGCTAACGAAAAGGTTGGCAATTTGAATCCATCATTCACTTTTTGGAAACCTATGGGGCAGTTCTAATCTGCCCTCTAGAGTCACTTTGAGTCAGAATGGACTCAATGGTGATGGAATAGGTTTTCTGCAATTTAATTTCCATCTGAACTCTTCCAAGCTGTATTTTTATAAAAAAGTAAGATATAGTTCAAAAGTAAGGACGTCACCTTGAAGACTAAAATATGCTGGACCCAAGTCATGGTATTTTCAATCTCATCATATGCATGTGAAAGCTGGACTGTGAACAAAGAAGTCAGGAGAAGAATTGATGCCTTTGAATTGTGGTATTGGAGAAGAATGTTGAATGTACGATGAACTGCCAAAAGAACAAACAGATCTGTTCTGGAGGAAGTATAACCAGAGTGCTCCTTGGAAGCAAAGATAGCAAGACTACATCTTACATACTTTGGACATATTGTCAGGAAAGATTGGTCCCTGGAGAAGGATATCATGCTTGGTAGAGTGGAAGGTCAGCAAAAAAGAAGCAGACCCTTGACAAGATGGATTGACACTGTGGCTGCAACAATGGGCTTAAGCATAAAAACGATTGTGGACAAGGCACAAGACCAGGCAGTGTTTCTTTCTGTTGTTCATAGGGTCGCTATGAGTTGGAACTGACTCGATGGCACATAACAACAAGATATAGTTATTATCACTTTCCCTAAAAATAAGAAGATTAACCTCTTCTAATAAACAGACAATCATGAACACTGGACTGGGAAGCAAGATCACAGAAATGGTACTGGCTCTTCTGAAGTTGAGGCTGTGTGACTCTCATGAACTTGTCTTCACGAAGCAGTGGAATACACTGTACTTTGAAATACATTTCAGCTCTCGTCAGCCTCTGTCTGGAAAGCGGATAAGACATAAAGAGGGCAGCCCTTGCTAAAGCAACAGATAGAGGTATTCCTTTAATGCTACCTTAGAAGACTGTTTTTGTTGTTACCTCTGAATTATGGTTCCAGCATTATGTATCCCAGATCTCCTAGACTCTAGGGTATACAAAAACGTATACAAGTTTTTGACAGGATATGCAGCCAGGTCTTGGCCCAAATAAGGAATATTTCTCTGAAACAGAAATTTGTGGATATGGGATTATTTAGAAACAAATTTTGGGGGTGGAGTCAAGATGGCGGACTGTATACATGTTTCCCTAGATCCCTCTGGAAACCAAGACCTGAATTGATAATTAAATGGAGCCTTCTGTGCACCTAGTGAGCCCTAGGATGTGGCATAGTGCTGTGAATTTGGCCTTCATACCACTGAACACAAAACCTCCTCTCTTTCGCTGACCCCACTCTTGGTGAGTGTGGACTTGCACAGACTGAAGGTAACTCACCATTTTAAGTTTTTTTTCTGTCTTGGCCAGTGGACAGAGCTGGCACTTGACTAGCTGCGGGTCTCAGACACACTACTGGTAGGATTGGCAAGCGAAATTGCCATATATTGAAAGCCTGGCTTTAGACTCTGTGCATCTCAGTACCTTTGGCCTCTCTTTCTGCCTCTGCCACATAGTAGCCCGTACTGAGACAGTGTCAAGCTTGTGCAGCACGCCATCTTGACCCATTGGGAACTGGATACACCCATATGGAGGCCCCAGCTGGACTTAGTTCCTAGGCTGGGAGTCAGTGCCTGCCTGGGGGAGAGTGCTTTTCTGACAGAAAAGCAGTATTTTACACAGTGTCACCTATGGCTGGGGCCCGGCAACAGAGGTTGTGGACTCTGTGCATCTCAGTACCTCCAGCATCTCTTTTGCCTCCACCAGAGAGTAGCCTGGTCCCAGCCAGGTGGCGAGCTTGTGTGAGACACTGTCTTGTTCCACCAGGAAGCAGATATACCCATACGGAAGCATCAGCTGGACCTAATTCTTGGGCTGGGAGGTAGTGCCTGCCTGGGAGAGAGCACTTTTCTGGTAGAAAAGCAGGATTCTACACAGTGTCATCTACAGCTGGGGCCCTACAGCAGAGGCCAGCAGGGCAGTAGCTGTATTTTGAGCTACTGTATTTTGAACTACTTTATAACATCTGGGGGTCGATATAGAGGTGCTTACTTTGCCAGCTGGGAAGAGAGACCTATACACCTGAAAACTTGGCTGACTTTGGAAGTTGTCAGATACTTTTTACCTCTCATTTTAAGATGGCCTAGTAAAACAACAATGGTCCCTCCTCACAGCATCTCTCCCAATCTCTATTGATTCACATGATGCCCCAAAAGCAACAAACTCTGGGGAAAACCATAACCAAGAAATCACCCTGGCTTCAGAAGCCCCCCAAAAGAAACCAAGTCAGAACTTCCCAGATGAAGAAGCTTTTCTCAAACTATTGGAATGTGGATACAAAAGGATTATATAGAGAGCCCTCCTAGATCTTATACAAAATGCAGCAGAGCAAAGTGAAAAATTAAGCAAGCTGTTCAATCTGATGGAATACTAGTACTCTGAAATCCAGCAAATCAAGAACAAAGTCAAAGAGACAGAAACTTCAATTCAAAGCCAAGAAAACAGAATGGAAAATAGATTTTTTGATTTGGAAAACAGAGCTACTGACTTCAGCATCTATGAGGAAAAATCCAAAAAAAGAAACAAGAAAAATGAAGAAGCATTAAGAAGCATGGGGGACTCTATTAAGAGGAACTATCTATGACTAACTGAAGTTCCTGAACAGGGCAAGACACCTGAGACCACAGAGAGTATTGTTGCTGAGATGCTGACAGAAAACATCCCAGAAATTATGAAAGAAGAGAATATAGATATCCAAGAGGCATATCAAAAGCCACTTAATATAGATCTCAAAAGAAAGACTCCAAGATATATTCTAATCAAGCTTAACAAAATGAAAGATAAGCAGCAACTCTTAAAGGCAGCAAGACTCAAAGCAAAGCTAACATTCAGAGGGAAACCCTGTAGGCTTTTGTTGGATTTCTCAGCAGAAATAATGCTGGCACAGAGACAGTGGCATGACCCATTCAGAGCCTTGAAGGAGAAGAACTTCCAATCAAGAATTATATATCCTGCAAAACTATCTTTCAAATATGAAAATGAAATTAAGACATTCACAGATAAACAGAAACTCAGAGACTTTGTTAAAACCATACCAAAGCTAAAGAAACACTGCAAGAATCTATTGGCTTAGAAGAGCAAAACCACTAGCTTTATATTTTAGAAGGAAGTTGAGGACACATCCCCCAGAAACCTACTCAGTTAGGGAAGGCTCTGAACTCAATCAAACCTATAATAGTGAAGGAAATGATCAAGTGATCATATCATGAAAACTCTGATGTCATCATATTAAAAAGAGGGATGTGCTACAGTCGTTACAGTTCTTCCAGATGGAGAGGAAGTTGATAAAAATAGTAGTAGTTGAAATTAGTAAGGGGAATCACAGGGGTAGCTGTAAAGCACAATGAAGTTGCAACATATCAAATCAAGAAACATAATACAGGAATCTCATCAAACATAAAACCAACCAACACACAAAGAAGAACGTCCCAGAACAGAGTAATAAGAACAACAAAGAAAACATCAACACAAAAATAAACATATCACAATGGCAGCACTGAACACATACCTATCAATAATCACACATTGAATGTGAATTTACTTAATGCTCCAGTAAAGAGACATCAAGTGGCATTTTAGATCAAAAGACATGACCCATCCATATGTTGCCTACAAGAAACTCACCTTAGACTTAAAGATAGGAACAAACTGAAAATTAAAGGATGGAGGAATATATATCAAGCTAACAATATACAAAGAAGAGTAGGTGTGGCAATCTCAATCTCAGATAAAACATATTTTAATGTAAAATGCACCATCATGAACAAGGAAGGACACTATTTATTGCTGAAAGTTTCAATGCACAAGCAGGACTTAACAATATTAAATACTTATGCACCTAATACTACAGCACCTAAATAGGTCAAAGAAACACTGATCACATGCAAAAAGGAGACAGATCCCTCCACAATAATAGTGGGAGACTTCAACACTCCACTCTCAGTACTGGACAGATCGTCTAGAAAAAAGCTCAGTAAAGACACAGAAGACCTTATTGCCACAATTAACCAACTAGACCTCATCAACATACAGAACTTTCTGTCCATAGTGGACAACTAAACCTTCTTCTCCAGTATACATGGAACATTCTCCAGAATAGATCATGTGTTAGAACATAAAGCAATTCTCAAGCAAATTCATACCATTGAATTAATGCAAAGTATCTTCTCAGATCGTAAAGCCATAAAAGTTGAAATCAATAGCAGAATAAACATAGATAGAAAGTGGAACTCTTAGAAACTGAACAATATCTCACTCAAAAACCCATGGGTTACAGAAGAAATCAAGGATGAAATAAAGAAATTTATGGATTCTAATGAGAATGAGAACACTTCCTACCAGAACTTATGTGATACAGCCAAAGCAGTGCTCAGAGGTCTGTTTATCTCCATAAATGCACACATCTCAAAGGAAGAAAGAAACCAAATCAAAGAACTAACCCTACAGCTTGAACAAGTAGAGTGAGAACAACAGAAGAATCCCTCAGGCACCAGAAGAAAACAGATCATAAAGATTAGAGCAGAACTAAACAAATTAGAGAATAGAAGAACAATTGAAAAAGTTGAAAAGACCAAAAGCTGGTTTTTTGAAAAGATCAACAAAATTGACAAATCACGGGCTAAACTTATTAAAGAAAAACAGGAAAGAAAACCAATAACCCAAATAAGTAATGAGAGGGCAGTTATCATAACAGATCCTACAGAAATCAAAAATATCATAAGAGAATACTATGAAAGACTGTACTTTAACAACTTTGAAAACCTAGAGGAAATGGAAAAATTCCTTGATTCATATCACCTACCCAAATTATCACAAGGTGAAGCAGAACAAGTTAATAAACCCATCAAGAAGGAAGAGATTGAAAAAGTCATCAAAAAACTACCAGTGCAAAATAGCGCGGGCCCAGATGGCTTCACTGCAGAATTCTACCAAGCTTTTAGAGATAGTTATCTCCAATACTACTGAGATGATTTCACAGCATAGAAAAGGATGGAACACTCCCAAATTCATTTTATGAAGCCATCATAACCCTGGTACCAAAGCCAGGGAAAGACCCAACAAAAAAGGACAACTACAGACTAATATCACTCATGAATCTAGGTGCACAAATCTTCAACAAAATTCTTGTCAATAGAATACAACAACATATCTAAAAAAGAATCCATCATAGCCGAGTTTAATTCATACCAGGACGCAAGGCTGGTTGAACATCAGGAAAACAATCAACGTGATCAAACACACAAATACAACAAAAGACAAGAATCACCTCATTTTTCTATTGATGCAGAAAAGGCATTTGATTAAGTCCAACACCCATTCATGATAAAAAACTCTCAGCAAAATAGGAATAGATGGCAAACTCTTCAATACAATAAGGGCCATTTATACAAAGCCAACTGCCTACATCATCCTGAATGGAGACAGACTAAAACAGTTTCTCTTGAGAACAGGAACTAGACAAGGATGTCCACTCTCACCTCTTCTATTCAACATTGTACTAGAAGTTCTAGCTAGAGCAATTAGGCAAGACCAAGAAATAAAGGGCACTTACATCAGCAAAGAAGAACTAAAAATCTACCTATTTGCAGATGATATGATTGCATATGCAGAGAATCCTAATGGATATGTAAGTAAACTACTCAAACTGATTGAAGAGTTTAGCAAAATCTCAGGATAAAAGATAAATACAAGTAAATCAATAGGATTCCTTTATACCAACAACGAGATTATTAAGGAAGAAATCACCAAATCAATACCATTTACTACACCCCTAAAAAGATAAAGTACCTAGGAAGAAATCTAACCAGAGAAATAACAGACCCTTTCGAAGACAGCTACAAGTCTGTACTACAAGAAACTAAGAGAGACTTACATAAAGGGAGAAACCTACCCTGCTCATGGATGGGAAGACTTAACATTGTGAAAAAGCTATTTTGCCCAAAGCAACCTACCTATATAATGCAATCCCAATACAAATTCCAGTGACATTTTTTGAGATGAAGAAGCAAACTACCAACTTTATCTGGAAAGAGAGGAAGACCCAAATAAGTAAAGCACTACTCAAGAAGAAGAACACACTGGGAGGCCTCTCACTACTTGACTTTAGAACCTATTACACTGCCACAGTAGTCGAAACAGCCTGATGCTGGTACAAAAACAGACAGATAGATCAATGGAACAGAACAGAGACCCCAGATATGACATCATCTTCCTGTGAACAGTGGATATTCAAGAAAGCCCCTAAGACATTAAACTAGGGTAAAAACAATCTCTTCAACAAATGGTGCTGGCAAAATCGGATATCCATCCGCAAAAAATTGAAAGAAGACCCATATCTTACACTTTAAAGAAAAACCAACTCAAGCTGGATAAAAGACTTAATAAAGCTCATCCAAGAAAAAGTAGGAACAATAATGGAAGTTTCAATACACAACATAGACGGACTTCAAAATCTGTCAAACCAACCACAAAGAACAGAAGAGAAAACAGATAAATGGGAACTAGTAAGAATCAAACATTTTTGCTCATCCAAAGACTTTATTAATAGAATTAAAAGGCCACTTACAGAATGGGAAAAAATATTTGGCAACTATTTGTCAGACCGATGCCTGATCTCCATAATCTACAAGGTACTATAATACATCAATAAGAAAGAGATAAATCATCCAGTTAATCAATGGGCAAAGGAGATGGACTGACACTTCTCTAAAGAGGACATCCAGGAAGCCAAAAAAATACATGCAACATGTTCATGATCATTAGCTATTAAAGAAATTCAAATCAAAAGTTCAATAAGATACCATTTCACCTCAACAAAGTCGGCCATGATCCAAAAACCACCAAACAACAAATGCTGGAGATGCTATGGAGAAACTAGTAATCTCCTACACTGTTGGTGGGGTTGCAAAATGGTGCAACCTCTTTGGAAAGTAATCTGGTGCTTTCTTAAAAAACTGGATCTAGATATACCATCTGACCCAGTAATTTCACTGCTCGGAATATATCCTACAGAATCAAGGCCATTACACAAACTGATACATGCACATAAATATTTATCACAGCACAGTCCACAATACGAAAAAGACTGAATCAACACAGATGCCCAACAGAGAAATGGACAGGTACACTGTGGTACACGTACTCAGTGGAACACAATGCAATGATAAAGAACAATGATGATTTTAGTAAACATCTCATAACCTGGTTTCAATTGGAGGACATTATGTTGAGTGAAAGTCAGTGACAAAAGGACAAATATTGTATGAGACCCCTATGATAAGAACTTAAAAACAGACTCATGCATAGAAGAAAAGACTCCTTGATGGCTGCACATGTGTGGAGGGAGGAAGGGTTTAGATTAGATAGCTGATAGAAATTTGGTTGGGTGAAATCTGTGACAGCACGCATTAGAAAGGAGCAACATCAACTGGACTTCAACATAACACGATTACTCCTCCCATCTTAATCCAATATTACAAGGATCGAGTGGTTGGGGTGTGGGGCTGGGGGCTACACTCTCAGGGGAAATCAAGGCCAATTGGCACAACTAGCCTTTTGCTAAGAGAGCCCTCTGCACACCACACTGCTGAGTGGCGTCTGGGGTCTTAAAAGCTGCCAAGCTGCCATCTGAGGGCACAGCAAATGGTCCCAACTCAGCAAGAATGGATCACCAAAGACCAAAATGACATGGGGGAAAGAGAACCCAGAAGACAGAGAGACCCATGTGAGTGGGTTACTGCATTGGCTGGTGACTAGAAGAACCAGATGGTGCCCGGCCACCACCAGTGATAGCGGTGATGGAACCACAAAGTTGAGTCATACTGGCAACACAAGAGTAAAAAGGGGTGCATCCTGAGACCTTCATTAAAAATGGGCCTTGGGGTTCCCCTGGGAGCATGGCCCTTGCCTTGATGCTGCACCTGTCCATAAATCGTAATGGAGGTCAACTCTCAGACAAGAATGGATTGGACTTGGTGACACAGAGTGACCATATCATGTGTGCACTTTATGGTTCTATACATCTATAGGATGTTGTCCTGCTGACCTCTTACTGGAGGAAGGGGAGTGGGTGGAGAGGAGGGGATAGGAGTTTGTTGGGGGGATAAGACCTGTATGGAGCAGAGAGGAAGAGTGTGCTGTCACCAGGCAGGGAGAGCAGTGGGAGCTGCATATAGCTGGGCACACAAATTTATAAGGGAATGTACATTTTCATTCAATCATAATTAAAAATAGAGAGAGAGAGAGAGAGACTACAGAGAAAGAATTTTAAAAAATTAAAAAAGAAACAAATTTCATGTGTTTGGGAGAGTAAGAGTCATATGTTGGATTTGAGGTTGGATTTCAAAATTCTAAGGAAATAGCTTCTCCCTCAAACATATCTCATATTTGTTAAGTGTGATTGGGAATTCCAACAAAATAGGATGCAATATTTTGGGGACAGTGGAACATGCTTACCCAATTTAACATGAAGAAGAGTCTTTGGGGACCCATATTCAGGAGGCAGGAGTTTTAAAGACAAAGCTGGAAGGCTGAACATATCTAGAGAACACAGCAGAAAGAGGCAAAGCAGAGGGAGCTTGGGACAACAAAAATTGATCTTGCCCAGAACTAGTTCTGCCTTCAGCTGCAATTTCTTTTTTATGCTCAGCTTCATTATTCACATACAGCACTTATCTGTTAAGTCTGTTTCACTTTTACATAGTGACATTTAATGCTTATGTTTCAAGTTCTAATAACTCAAAGTAATCTATCCATTGGTCCTCTTTACCACTTACATAAACCTTGTATGTCCTTCAGCATTCAGATTTGAGTATCCCTTCTCAGTACTGAAAATGCTGGTGGTATAGTGGTTAAGTGCTATAGCATGGCAGTTTAAATCCTCAAGGCGCTTCTTGGAAACTCTGTGGGACAGTTCTATCCTGTCCTGTAGGGTCACTATGAGTTGGAATTGACTCAGTGGCAGTGGGTTTGTTTTTTTGGTTTATATCAATATTTTTCCTTCATTAAGTTCACATCCATCTCAGTGTAATAGAATAGGGACCTCTCAATGTCAGAAGTGGCCATGCTCCAGCCTGCAGCCATGGGAATGCTATTCTTTGGCTCAGAAAATGATCCATGCTTCCACCTTCTTTTCTTCTGGGACCAACAGCTATTTTTTTCTGTCAGCACCTACAATCACTGTGTGGAGACACTCCTTATTTCCTTTAGTCCATTCTGCCTGGCTCCCTTTGGGGCACTCATTTGATGTGTCAACTCCCTGTCACTCTGCTTTCATTTTAGTTTTTGATGCTGAAATACATGCCTTTGTGGGTGATTCTACATCCCTCGCCCTCTGTTTTTTGAGATGAGGGAGTCAATATGAAAGAGACCTGAGAGATTTTCTATAATAAAAGGACACCTGAATGCTTTCCATAACATCTGTGGTAAGTTGTCACTTGATGGTCTATTTTTTCCTATTTGTTATTTCTGTGAATTAATATGAAACTTAGAGATTGATTCATATAACTGAGCACTTAACAGTATACCACCTGGACTGCTGCTCTTTTGGTCTCATGTTTTTAGTTTGGTTCTCTGCAAACCCTTCAATAGCAGTGTCCAGTAAATGCTGCCAGGAAACAGCTGCTGATTGATGAGCTGAGGTCAAGTCATCCTATAGGAATACGTCTTGTTGGTCAAATATATTAAAAAAGATGATTCTGGCAATAAAGCATGGGCCTAATAGAATGTTACTGATGCATGTGTATGCAAAGACTCATCCCCTTGTCATTAAGTTGATTTCTACTCACCGTGACCCTAAATAGACATGTGTAATTTATTATTTGCACAATTATTAGCCACAACTAGAACATTATTTAGGTATGAGACAAAGTCATGTGTCATTAATGTAAAGAATAATCATCCTACGTCTTCATCTATAGTTTTTGTTAATAATTTATTTTATTATTCTTGTTGAAATATGCACAGCAAAGCACCCATCAGTTCCATATTTGCACACATACAATTCAGTGACATTAGCCCTCTGAGATGCTCTTGTTAACCTGATCCCGTTAGACAGTTCTTTAAAAGAACAAACTGCTCAAGTTTCATCTTTATTTTATTCTTTGACGCTAATCCATGTCCTAATAGCTAATAAGTCAGCCCATACCCATTACTGGGCATTCAGTGTTATCACTGTTCTGAAGATAAAAGAGTCTAGCATAAAGATAAAAAGGCTAACACTTATCCGCAGTTAAAAAACAAACAAACAAACAAACTCACAGCCACTGAGTTGATTCGGACTCATAGAATCCCACTGGACAGAGTAGAAGTGCCCCATAGATTTTTCAAGACTGTAATCTTTACAGAAACATACTGCCACATCTTTCTCCTGTGGGCGAGCCTTTTGGTTAGCAGCCATCCACTCAACCACTGCATCACTAGGGATCCTTTGTTAATAATTAGTGCTCGGTAAATATTTGTGAAGGGAATGAAAGTGGTAAGTAGAACCAAGAAGCCTCATAGTGGAACCATCCACCCTCACTAATGTATATACTGACCATCATTTCATTGTCTGCCCAGTCGGAAGGAAAGTTCTCTGTTTTGACAGTGTACACAAGTCGAGCAACATCAAAGAGATTTGTTTCAGGTTTCTCATTATTCAGGATTGGATCCAAGTACTTCCAGAAGATTTCAAGTTCTTTGATGGTATTCTCTTTCTTCAGTTTTTCAGCTTGTATATCTAATAATAACAACACATTGATACTACAAAATGAGAATTTATTTCTGTTTGGAGTAGATGTGGTAAGTCATATCCATTGCAGGATGTCTATACAGTCTCCAAAAATGCAAATAGAATCACAATTTTGAGAAGTTTTTGGAACTGAATTATACAGTTATGAAATTAGAGGATTTTACTTGTGGAATAGTAAATATAAGCTTGCTTCATCTCTTCCTTTCATAGTGGAGGCCCCGAAAAATCATGACAATATCACACAGTTTAGGAGTTAAGCATGTTCAATATTCTCATCATTCTTAGGCTGTAGTTACATAGGACAGTAGATCAGTTTTTTTACCATATGCTTTTTGATCATCCTACAATCTGTTTTCTCCATAACTGGTTAGCAATGCAGTGGATCCAGTACTCCTTCTCAAATGGCTCTAAACAGACTAAATTAACCATTTATGTTTCAGTTAACTTTTGGTAACATTAAAATCACTATAGATTTTTCTGCGTATCTGGGCTATGACTATAAACTAACAACAGATTTCTATAAAATTACACATGAAAATTTGCCAGAAATGATTTATGCTCATTATATCTGTATCTGAACAGTAGGCTCTAATACCACGATCTCATTAGTCTTAAGTGAAATCTATTTTTACATAGTAAATATTTTTCATAGAGAGCCTCTGTTTGAAGCTTATGCAGCATTTTCTCACTGGTTTCAATAATAAATTATTTAACATTTCAACTGTCCTTCAAGGCAGTTGAGAATAGGTTGGGTTTGAATTCCAAATCTTTTTACATAATAGCTTCCTCTAAGCTGACAGTCTTTTTTGGTAAAATAGAAATAGTCCACCATACTACCTAGTGTTGTGAAAATTATACAAATCCATATACTTAAAACCCTGAGCATCAAGCCTACTTCCAAGGCAGATGTCCACGAAATGATACCTATTTTTACTATCAGGGATAGCTGTTTATAACTTTGAACAGCAAATTAAAAAATGGAGAAGTTGCTACCTAAGTCATGAAGCACTATGCAAATAATATGCTTAAAAATTACAATAAAAGTAAGAGCATTTGAGATCCAACAATTAAGCCCACGAACTTGATCATTCTAAGGGCTACTTACCTCGCTGTTGAGTATCACTATGGTCACCTTCAAAGTGCTCCCTTTGGGAAGCCATTCACTGATACCAGAGCCTAGCCTACCCGTCAAAGCAATTTTGGAACTCTTTCTGGAATGGCCATTACACACAGTGGCACTGTGGCAAGTTTTCAAACTTAATTGTATAGTTGTCTGTGAGGAAGTTTTTAGCCAGTAAACTAAGTAACTGTATTGGAACACCCTCCCTACTTACCTAATCTGGCCCCCAATGACTTTATTTTCTTGAAGATAAAGGAAACATTAAAAGGAAGACATTTTGATAACATTCAGGACATCAAGGGTACCATGATGACAGCTTTGATGGCCATTCCAGAAAAAGAGCTCCAAAATTGCTTTGAAGGGCAGACTAGGTGCTAGTGTCAGTGCATAGCTTCCCAAGGGGAATACTTCAAATGTGAACTTAGTGATATTCAGCAACAAGGCATGCAGCACTTTTTCTGGGATGAGATCACAAACTTAATTGTCAAACCTAGTATAGCAGAAAGAGCTTGGACTTCTAGTTAGAACAAGTTTACACTGAATTTTCAGTTCTCCTGTTTGAAGAAGACCAGATGTGTTGTAGAATGACATAAGACATCATCCATGAAGAAAGCAAGAAGACATTTACAAAAAAAAATGAAAGACCATGCTGAATGTCAGAAGAGACTCTGAAATTTGCTCTTGAACACAGAGCATCTAAAGCAAAAGAAAGGAATGATGAAGTAAGAGAACTGAATAGAAGATTCTGAAGGACAGCTTGAGAAGAAAAAGTATTACAATGACATGTGCAAAGAGCTGGAAATAGAAATCCAAAAGGGAAGAAAACACTCCACAGTTTTCAACCTGAAAGAACTGAAGAAAAAATTCAAGCCTCAAGTTGCAATAGTGAAGGATTCTTCAGGGAGAGTATTAAATGACTCAGGAAGCATCAAAAGAAGATGGAAGGAATACACTGAGTCATTATACCAGAAAGAACTGGTTGACGTTCAGCCATTTGAAGAGGTGGCATATGATCAGAAACCGATGGTCCTGAAGGAAGAAGTTGAAGCTACAGTGAAGGCACTGGAAGGTTCCAGGAATTGACAGAATATCAATTGAGATATTTCAACAAACGGATGCTGTTCTGAAAGCATTTACTTACCCATGCCAAGAAATCTGGAGGACAACTAGGTGGCCAGCTGGCTGGAAGAGACCCATATTTATGACTGTTCCCAAGAAAGGTGACCCAGCTGAATGTGGAAATCACTGAACAATATCATTAATACAACATGCAAGTAAAATTCTGCTAAAGATCATTCAAAAGCTACTGCAACAATATATTGATTGACAAGAAACTTCCAGTAATTCAAGCCAGATTCAGAAGAGGACATGGAACCAGGGACACCATTGCTGATGTCAGATGTATCTTGACTGAAAGCAGAGAATACCAAAAAGATGTTTACCTGTGTTTCATTGACTATGCACACGCAGTTGACTGTGTGGATCATCACAAATTATGGCTAAAAAACTGTGGAGAACAGGAATTCCAGAACACTTAATTGTGCTCTTAAGGAATCTACACATGGGTGAACAGGCCGTTGTGAGAACAGAACAGGGAAGCATGGCATGGTTTAAAGTCAGGAAAAGTGTGCATCACGGTTGTAGCCTTTCACCATACCTTTCAAGCTGTATGCTGAGCAATAATCTGAGTGCCTGGACTATATCAAGAAGAATAAGACATCAGGATTGGAGGAAGACTCATTAATAACCTGCATTGTGCTGATGATATAACCTTACTTTTTGGAAGTAAAGAAGATTTGCAACACTTACTGATGAAAATCGAAGACCACTGTCTTCAGTATGGATTTCATCTCAATATCAAGCAAACAAAAATCCACACAAGTGGACCAGTAAGCAATACTGTGATAAATGGAGAAAGAATTGAGGTTGTCAAGGATCTTGTTTTACTTGGTTCCACAGCCAATGTGCATGGAAGTAGCAGTCAAGAAATCAAATGACACATGACATTGGGAAAGGTCCTTGCAAAGGACCTCTTTAAAGCATTGAAAAGTAAAGATGTCACCTTGGAAACTAAGGTGTACCTAACTCAAGCCATGGTGTTTTCAATCACATATGTATTTGAAAGATGGACAATGACTAAGGAAGACAGGTGAAGAATCGACACCTTTGAATTGTGGTGTTAGAAAAGAATACTGACTATACCATGGACTGCCAAAAGAACAAATATGTGTTTTGGAAGAAGTACAACCAGAGCGCTCTTTGGAAGCAAAGATAGAGATAATGCGCCTTGCATACTTTGGACATGTTGTCAGGAGGTATCAGTCCCTGGGGAAGGATATCATGCTTGGTAGAGTGGAGGGCCAGTGAAAAACAGGGAGATCCTCAAAGAGATGGATTGGCACAATGACTACAACAATGGACTGAAGCATAGAAATGATTGTAGTAGACATGGCACATAACTGGGAAGTGTTTCATTCTGTTGTGCATAGGGTCTCTATGAGTTGGAATCCACTCAGCAGCACCTAACAACAACAACTATCTAAAGTATAGAATAGCATTTTCTTCCCTTCTCACAGAAGCACAGTTTCCTTAGATGACGGTCTCACGGCTCAAAAGGGCTGAATGGCAGTATGGTCAGAGTTTCATCGCTTGGCTTTCCTGTTTAAGACCAGGAAGATAAAAATCTTCTGTGATTCTTCACAGATAAGCCTGCATCAGAACAGGGTAAAAACTTATGCTCTGACCCCTGTTGGGCCATTTGGTGACTGTGGCTTCTGAAACAACAAATTAACTACAGCTTCTCCATGCACCCCATGCTCTAGGTAGAAGTTATGGATCAAATGTTCCTGAGAAATGTGGCTAGATAACCAAGACTTCTGATCTGCAGTCTATATTCTTTGTGCCTACACAGGGATATTAGCACAGGGTATGATTTTAATCTGCAAAATTTATAACACTGGGCTAGTGCATGCAGAATAAATAGTAAATCAAAGTCTTGAAAGGGCTTAATGATGTGTGTATTGTATGACTATATTTTGGACAGAGAAATAGTACTGTAGTTTAAAGATAGTAGGTAATATTGAAGGATTCAGCTTTAGAACAGCAAGTTGTGTAGCAGACTGCATACCTTCTGGCCGAAGAAGAGCTTCCTGCTGCTGGCTAACTGCTGCCAGGTGTGTCTGCAGAGGTTCATAATTCTCTGAAGATATTTTAATCACGCTGCTTATGGGAATGCCAAGCTCAGTCATAATCGCTAATAGTTGAGGGTTGTTGAAGCCCACAACTATAATGTAATGCTGGGCACCATCATCTGGCTCATCATCTGTTCAAAATACCATAAAGAAGAACAGCTATCATTTAAAAGAAGAACAGGTTGCACTTAGCTAGTTACCCAGTTCAACGGCTATAGACATTATGCATGCATTTATAATCCCCCTGGCTTGCTAAAAACCTTCCAGTTGGCTGGAATGCAGTCATGTTGACTGCTTTTCATTATTGGCCCCTTCCAGAAAGGCGGCTATGGTCATTGTTAAAGCACTTCTGCAAATGAAATGTAGGTGTAATAGGAGGACAAACACACACAGGGCCTGTGGTCATGGAAAATGTGTGGCTGAGTCTTTGTCAAAGTTTAGGCTAAAACTTCTCTCTCTTTATTTGTTTCTAAACTTTTCTGAACAACATCTGGCTTCACTCCTGAGTTACAAGTACCTGCAGCTTTGTGGTATTTTATAAGTAGAGGTGTTTACAGGAGAAGGAAATATTGAAAATGGACACGATCCCTACAAAAGGACTGTGTGTGTTTGCATCAATAGGTGTGGGTGCTGAGTACAGATTATGCAACAACCATGTCTTTATTGCATTAAATTTTAAAAATTTATACTGTGCTCTTTCCTAACAATATTTATCCTGTGTTTTGCCTTGTTTATACAGTGTTATCAGTATTAAAACATAAGTTTAACTTAAAATCTGATATTCTGGAGGATGAGAATAATTACTTAAACTTCAATAGTGATAGTGTATGAAAACACTGTATTTTAGAATATCCTCTCTTAAGGTCACCTTATAAATAGTGCAAAAAAGGCCAAAAGTTTTAGCGATTTGTCTTCTATCACTGTCTGAGTCATCTGTTGCCGCTATAACAGAAATACCACAAGTGTACAGTTTTTACAAAGAGAAGTTTATTCAGGGCACTGGCTCTCAGGGAAAACTTGCTTTATCGGCTGTGAAACAAGGTCTTTGGGATACATCAGTCTTCCCTTGGTCTGGGAGCTCAGGAAACTCAAGTCGAAAGGACATGCTGTACTCCAAGCGCTTCTTTCTTGGCGGTATGAAGTCCTCAACTCTGCTTGCTACCCTTTGCTTCTTATCTCTTGAGAGATGAAAGGCACACTTCAGCATAACTTCCTTTACATTGGATCAGGGATGCATCTTAGTAGAGAGTGTTGCCATCCCACCCTTTTCCTCATTAAAGTAATCCAATCTTGCACCATTAACCACAGGCAGAGATTAGGTTTACAATATATAGCAGAATTACAGTCACAAAATACAGGACAACCACACAATACTGGGAATCATGGTCCAGCCAAATTTATACAAACATTTTTGGGGGGACATAATTAAATTCACAACAATCACTAAATGAGTGCTGATATGATCTATTGAATCCATAATGTCATTTTTCCTAAATCCAATGGGTTTAAAACAGAGATATGTGAGAGGATCTCATTGGTAAAGGGAGTGAAAATCCATCCTGTCATGTAAACACAATGTAGATAACACCAGGTAACACCATCTGGGTTCAAGGAAGAGACAGGGGCAATGAATTATATACAGCTGTATAAGTTGAATCAAAAAAAGAAAAATGTTTATTTGCTTTATTTAGGAAAGACAGATAGTAGGAAAAGTTGGGATGAGAAAGCTATGCATTATGCATGAGTTACAAATGAGTTGGTCTGCTTTCATTATACTGAATCTGTATTTCTCTCATGACAAGAAGCATGTTGTATTCTAATTATGCATACATTTCTTTTATGTTCCCAACAAGATATTAAGCTTGTTAGGGCACAACCGACTTGCTATTTCTTCCTTTATTTGCACTATGTGAATGTTCCTAGCAAGACACATGCTAAATAAATACTTGTTGAAAGCATAACTGAATTGCTAATAGAGATATTGTTTAACTAGGGTGTCATGGATAATAAGAATTTGTGGTTCTACACAGAGTGAAAAGGCTGGAAAAGATTAAGTCTAGTTACTGGAATAATTTCTGAAGTTACCTCATAGATTGTCAAGCAAGAAGTTAAAGGTAACCAACATGGGAAGCATCTTACTGACCGATGTAACGTTTGGTGTCATCTTCTTGTCCCCTCCGTTTTAACTCTGTGGTCTTCTTCACCGTCATGCTGGCCTCAGGCTGATCCTTTCCCTTTCCTGCTCCTCCTTTGGCAGCCTTGCCACTTGGGGCTTTCTTCTCTTTGGCTGGTTTTCCTTTCCCTTTATCCTTTTCTAACTTAAATCTGTCTTCTGCCACCTGGAAAGAGAAAATACTTTTTTTTTCCTTGACATCATGTAGTGAACAAGCAATGGCTTTTCTACTGCCAAGTGAATAAATTCTTTCTGTATTTCACTTAATCCTCTGTTTATTTATTAGCTTTTCATTTATTCATTCTCCAGGTGAGGACAGCACAGATCCTAGTTTGAGCCCAAGTTGTCATACAAGCAGGTTTACATGTGAGGACTTGGGGTATGGGTGCCAGGAGGTTGTTTACTTAAGGAGCCTTCTGGGAGGGAATTCACCCTAAAGGAAGTTACCAAACCAGACCAAAGACAAAACAAAATAAACAAAACAAACCCAACGCCGTCGGCTTAATTCCAACTCATAGCGACCCTATATGACAGAATAGAACTGCCCCGCAGGGTTTCCAAGAAGCAGCTGGTAGATTAAACTGTGGACTTTTAGTTAACAACTGAGCTCTTAACCACTGAACCACCGGGATGCCAAGGGAAAGCATGGGCTAATAAATCACTTCAGTTGTTTGGTGGAGGGGGAGGGCGGGGAGTATGATTTTGAATACATTGTGGTGTCAGGAATTCAGATTCATCTTTCGGCCTAACTCCCAGGAGCTCTTGAGCTCTGAGTCGTAGACATGGATGGGGTTGTTCATTAAAAACAAAACAAGGATTAAAAACAAAAGGAAAACAGAAGGTCCAATTTTCTCTCTGATAAAGCTTTTCATAGTTAAACAATGCATCGACCTTTAATTTTTTTCTCTTTTCATTTAAACATTTCACTGTGCTTTAGGTAAAAGTTTACATAGCAAGTCAGATTTTCATTCAATAACCCGTACACAAATTGTTCAGTGACACCGGTTGTAATTCCCACAGGATGTCAGCACTCTACCCATCTCCACCATAGGGTCCTCATTTCTATTTCTATTTGTCCAGTTTCCTTGCCCCTGCCTGCCTTCTCACCTTTGCCTTTGGCCAAATGTTGCTCTTTTGGTCTTGGATAGTTGATAGTTCTAAGCAGCATGTGCCCCATGTATGTTATTGCTAAGTTTATACGCCAGTTTATTATTTTGCTGAAAGGTGACCTCCCAGAGCGACTTCAGTTTAAGTTAGAAGAGTGTCTTAAGGCAGTAGTCCCACGGGTTCCTTCAGTCTCTATCAGGCCAGTAAGTCTGACCTCTTTTTGTGAATTTGATTTTTGTCTACATTTTTCTCCTTTTCTAACTGGGACCTTCTAATGTGTTCAAAGCTATTGGTAGCCAGGCACCATCTAGTTCTTCTAGTCTCAGGCCACAGGAAGCTACAGTTCATGTGGGCCATTTAGTCCTTGGACTAATTGGATCTTTTAGTCTTTGGTTTTCTTCATTCTCTGTTCCTCCAGTTGGGAAGAGACTGATATTTGCATCTTAGATCATTGCTCTCAAACTTGTTCTTTTATTTTGTTTTTTATTGTACTTTAGACGAAGGTTTACATAACAAACTCATTTCTCATTAAACTGCATGCATACTGCTTTACAATGCTGGTTAACAACTCTGCAACAGGTCAGCACTCCCTCTCCTCAATCTAGGATTCCCAATTACAAGCTTTCCTGTTCCCTCCTGCCTTCTTGTTTTCGTCCCTGGACTAGTGTGCCCCATTAGCCTGGTTTTGTATTATGGGCCAGTCCTTAGCTATAGGGTGAACCTCAGGAGTGACTTCATTACCGAGCTGAAAGGGGGCCCCAGGGAGAAGTCTCAGGACTTCTCCAGTGTCTGTCAGGATAGCAAGTCTGGTCTTCCCTTTTGAATCAGAATTCTGTTCTATATTTTTCTTCAGCTCTGTCTGGGGCCCCCTGCTGTAATCCCTGTTATAGCAGACAGGGATAGCCAGGTATCATCTGGTTGTACTGGATTCAGTCAGCCAGAGGCAGTTGTAAATGTGGCCCACTAGTCCTTTAGACTAACCTTTCCTTTGCATTTGTGTTTCTACATTCTTCTTTACTCCTGAGGGGTAAGACCGGTGGCGTATTGTAGATGGCCACTCACAGGCTTTTAAGACTTCAGGTGCCACTCATCAAAGTAGAATCTAAAAAGTTTTCTTTTTTTTTTGATAAACTACGTTACATCAGTTGAGACCATAGTCCCCACAGCCTCAGCCCAACGATTCAGTCCCTTAGGGAGTCTAGATGTGTCTATGGAGCTTCCATGACCTTGCCTAGTACAAGTTGTGGTGGCTTCCTCAGCACTGAGTAATGTCTTACCCTTCACCAAAGTTACCACTTACCTATTATCTATTTAATGTTTTCAATACCCATCCCTATCCTTACTGGTAGCCATCAAAGATTGCTTCTTTTTTGTGTGTAAACACTGTCATGAGATTTTACAATATTGGTCTCATAGAATATTTGTTTTTTTTTTTTTTTTGGCTATTGACTGATTTCACTCAGCATAGTGTTCTCCAGTCTCTTCCATGTTATGAGATGCTTCACATATTCATCATTTTTTATTTTTGGCTAACACTTCATGGTGGATCATGGCAAATCCACCAAAATGAAATATGCTGTACAGGCCCTTGGTAGACAGCTAGCGTTGCTACAGAGAAATCTCAAGTTTGCTTCAAAACCCCCAAATAACTCCCACAACTTCAATGCTAAAAAAAAATTCTAAGGATGATCTTTTGAGCTGAAGAAGCTACTTTAACTTACATTGTTCTAAAATTCATCAACAAGAGTAATTTATCCATTTACTCCATCCAGTCTACAAATAATTGCTTAAATAACTTTTTTCCCCCCTTTTTTCAGTTAGGACCATAAGGGAGGCGATTCATCCTACAGGCTTATCCAGGCAGGATATGAAAGTCTGTACAACCATGTAAGTCTCATTCCTTTTCAACCTCTTCACAAAGGTTCAATTTCTGTAATGGCAGGAACTCCCTGAGCCCTTTCTCCTGTGAAGTTTTCTGGCATCCTAGAGCAAGCAGAGCTGTCCACAACCAAATTCCACTCTGCAACAGGAAAAATGCTTTCTAATCATTATCTTTAACTTAATCTCATAAAACATTAATACAAACCCAGCTTTTCCTAACAGAGAACAAAGGCTGAGCAGCTTTTCAACATAAGCTGGTTTGACTCCCAACACTAAACTCATTATCTTTCTATGATTTTTCCCAGACCAGTTTATTCTTCCTCTACTCTGTGTTTCTAGAGTCCAAACCATACTTGGTGGTGATCATCTTGTTTCTCTATAGTCTTCCACCTCCCTCAGCCACTCTTCCTGCACTGTGTCTTTTCACAAAATAAACCCTCCCTCCCTCTTCCCCTTCTTCCTTCTTCCTATTCCCCCTTGCCCCACCCCCCCATCTTCTCTATCTCTTTCTTCCTTTCTCTCTCTCTCCCTTTCCATCCCCTTGGAGAGGACAAACTTAGGACACTGGAGAAAAACATCTTTTAAACTAATTTCTACTCACTGTGAAACGACTAATCTCTACCTCCCCCAACTTTACAAAAGTGCTTTTAAAGAGAGGCTTTATAAATCTTGACTTACTGATTTAAACTTTATGTAATCATTATCATAATAATAAAAAAATTAGAAGACAGTTTTTAAAAAATTACCACAGTTTAATCACCTAGAGAAAACGGGTGCAGAAGATGGTACATTCTTTCAAAGTATTTTTTTTCCCCTTGTGTACAACTTTTTTTTATTATTACTGTGATTGAGTGAAAGCATGCAATCTGGTTTAAATTTGCACACTTGCCTATGTGCAGCTCCTACTGCTCTCCTTGCCCAGTGACAGCACACCCCTCCTTTCTGTTCCATACAAGTCATATCCTTCTAACAACCCCATGTTCCCTCTTCTCCGACCTTTCCACTTCTCGGTAGTAAGGGGCCAGTAGGACGACATCTTATAGATACAAGAATCATAAAGTGCACACACCACATGATCACTCTGTGTCACCAAGTCCAATCCATTCTTGCCCGAGGAGTCAGCCTCAGTAATGATTTATGATCAGGGGCAGCATTGGGTCTACGGACCATGCTCCCAGGTGAACCCTCAGCCCTTTGGACCATCAATTGCCATCTTTTAGCAGAGTTCTCAGGGTGCACCCCTTTTTATTCTTGTATTGCCACTGGGACTCAACTCTGTGAGCCCCATCACAGCTGTCACTGGAGATGGCTGGGCACCATCTGGTTCTTCTGGTCTCATGTTGATGAAGTCACCAATAAACATGGGTCCTTCTGTATCCTGGGTTCTCTTTCCCCCATACCGATTTTGTCCTTGGTGATCATCTGTTCCTGCTGAGTTGGGACCACTTGGTGTACCTCAGATGGTAGCTTGCTGGCTTTTAAGACCCCAGATGCCACTCACCAGTATAGACTGGAGAAGACTCCCTTAGCAACAGACGAGTTATGCCCATTGGCCACGATGTCCCCTGAGAGCATGGTCCTTAGACTTCCGTCCCTGCTACTGTCCTTGCCGTTTTGGGTTAATATTGGAAGAGTTTTCAGGTTATGCTGAAATCCAGTTAAATTGATCTTCTTTCTCATGTGTGCTGTGATCAAAGTAGTTTTATATACTTGTTTTTTCTATACATCTTAGTGTCTTACATTTTCCATAGAACACTAGTGTATTTTCAGCTGGTAGAATTTCAGGAAGCAACATCTTGATAAATGGAGAAAGGACTGAGGTTGTCAAGGATTTCATTTTACTTGGGTTCACAATTAGTGCCCATGGAAGCAGTGGTCAAGAAATCAAAAGACACATTGCCCTGAGAAATCTGTTGCAAAGGACCTCTTTCAAGTGTTAAAAAATAAAGATGTCACCTAGAAGACTGAGATGTGCCTGACTCAAGCCATGGTATTTTCAATCACATTATATGCTTATGAAAGCTGGACAATGAATAAAGAAGACACAAGAAGAATTGATGCCTTCAAATTGTCATATTGGAGAAGAATATCGAATGTACCATGAACCGTCAAGAGAACAAACAGATCTGTTCTGGAAGAAGTACAACCAGAGAGCTCCTTGGAAGCAAAGATGGTGGGACTGCATCTTACACGCTTTGGACATGTTGTCAGGAGGGATCAGTCCCTGGAGAAGGACATCACGGTAGAGTGGAGGGTCAGTGAGAAAGAGGAAGGCCCTGAACTAGATGGACTGACACAGTGGCTGCAACAACAGGCTTAAGCATAAAAACAATTACACGCATGGCACAAGACCAGGCAGTATTTTTTCCTGTTGTTAATAGTGTCAGTATGAGTTGGAACCTAACAGCACCCAACAGCAACAACAACATTACTATGAAAGAATTTTGGAGGTAGGGAGAGGATTTTCTGGTGCAGGGAAACCAAACCACAGAGGAAGAAGGCCCAGATCCAGAGGAGCCTTTAGTAGATCTCTGAAGATTTTCCTGCCTCTGCCCCAGCCTTCTGCTCCACCACAGTGACTCAGGTGTAACAATCTTTTCTTCTCTTCCTTAACCCTCCAAACTCAGGGGGTACCAGGACAATCTCTATCTCTTTCTGTGTGAAAAATGATTAGCTGGTTCTGTCTCCTAGAATTCTATGTTGGTCCAGAGGTGACATATCCTTTTGTATGAAATATGAATGATAAGAAAATTGCCTTCTATCTGTTTCTTCCTTCCCCTCTACTCACATTCCCAAATATGGGTTTAGTCTTGAGATTGGGAGCGGGTGAGGGAGTTAACCTGATTAACTGAGAATTCAGCAAAGTTGACTATGTCCCAAATCATCAGCTAAACTTGGATCACACAAAGTCTTTCTTTAGTCTTTCTACCTTCTGCATAACATAGCATGTGTGTTCCCATATTATGGTCATCTGCTTAAAACCTAAAAAAAAAAAAAAAAAAAAAAAAAGGCATCATTGCCAACTGAAAGCAAGAATGTGGAAGGGCTGCATCCAAAAGGCTTCTCTCTCCACTATGTTTGGGGAGCACTTGTTTCCCAGCATATGAGAGTTAATTTTGTCACTCAGTACAATTTCTTTAAAATACGGTGTATACAGCAAGCATCTGGATGGCTCCTACTGTGAGAAATCTTTAGATAGACACTGACATTTCTTACCAGTTAAGTTACATAGCAGATGTAGGGTTCTCATCCTAGCAATAACCAAAAAATAGAAAAGTGTCATTATTTTACATACTCAGTTGAATATCAAGTGGCATCTACATGGAATCATTAATCTCAAATTATTCTCATTTTTAAATGGAAAAAATACAAAATTCTTCCTTTTTAGAACAGTGCAATGTAATTATTACAAACTTCAAATAATTTTTGATCTTATTTTATTTCTAAATGGCTTCTTGGTGTCTAACATCAGATATAATTGATAGATATTCATTCTGCAGTTCCTTACAATGAGAGGGAGGTAATGGTAACAGGAGGTAAAATCGATGATAAACAAGTACACTTCATCTGTTTTCTTATAGATAATAAGGTAACTACATATTTGTGTAGAACTTTGAGTTTCACATATGATTTATCACAAGATTTTCACAACTGTATTATTAAGACTATAAATAAGAAAACATGTGCACAGAGGTTAAGTTACTAAGGTCACTCCATTATTCCGTGGTGTACGAGGAACCAGGCCTTCTGAGTGCTCAAGGAGTTCCCCTTCAAGACATCAATCTACTTCATGGGCAATCTATTCTGTTGGTTCCAGATGGTGGGAGGCCAATAGATGGGCTAAAAGGAAATGTAAGGGGTCAAGTCGTATGGGGAACAGTAGGTTAAGCTAAACATGAAATATTTTTTTTTTTCACAAAACTCCCCTGTTTTATATACGCTAGTATGTGGTATAAATCTCTGTAACAGGTGTATAATACACAATGATTCCCAAGTTCATTTGACCAAGGGGCCATTTTTATTTTGTTTTATTTTTCATGGACACCCAGGTCTAATGGTCATAGAACACACTTTGGGAAACACAAGCTTCTTGGAACATGTTTGGGTTCCATTAATCCATTTTATAAGTTTATGTTAAGGAAGAGAAGGTTTGACAAGTTTTAAACTTGCTCTTGAATGTTGGGTAGCTAAATCTAATGGCAGAAATGATGAAATAAAAGAGTTGAACATAAGATTTCAAAGGGCGGCTTGAGAAGACAAAGTGAAGTGTTCACATTTGGCCATTTCAGGAGGTAGCGTATGAATAAGAACTAATGGTACTGAAGGAAGATGTTCAAAACACACTGAAGGCATTGGCAAAAAACAAGACTTCCGGAATTGATAGAACATCAACTGAGATGTTTCAACAAATGGATGAAGCACTGGAAGTGATTACTTGTCTATGCCAACAAACCAAAAGAAATTCACGTTTATGTCTACCCCCTTAAAAGGTGATCCAAGAGAATGTAGAAATTATTGAACAATATCATTGATATCACACCTAGGTAAAATTTTGCTGAAGATCATTTTCAGTCAGTTGCAGCAGTATATCAACAGGGAACTCCCAGAAATTCAAGCTGGATTGAGAAGAGGATGTAGAATCAGTGATATCACTGCTGATGTCAAGTGGATCCTGGCTGAAAACAGAGAATACCAGAAAGATGCTTACCTGTGTTTTATTGGCTATGCAAAGATATTTGACTGTATGTATCATAACAAATTATGGTTAACAATTCAAAGAAGAATGGGAATTCTAGAACACTTAATTGTGCTCATGAGGAACTTGTACATAAAACAAGAGGCAGTAGTTTGAAAAAAAACAAGGAGATTCAGCATGGTTTAAAGTCAGGAAAGATATGAGTCAACGTTATATTCTTTCATCATACTTATTCAGTCTGTATGCTGAGCAAATAATCCAAGAAGCTAGACTACATGAAGAATGGGGCATCAGGATTACAGAAAGACTCATTAACAACCTGTGATATGCAGATCACAAAACATTCCTTGCTGAAAGTGAAGAGTACTTGAAGCCCGTACTGATAAAGACCAAAGTCTATAGCCTTCTGCTCATAGATTACACCTCAATATAAAAGAAGGAAAAGTGTTCACAACTCGATGAATAAGCAACATTTATGATAAATGGAGAAAAGACTGAAATTGCTAAAGACTTCATTTTCCTTAGATACACAATCAACCCCCATGGAAACAGCAGTCAAGAAATTAAACAACATATTGCACTGGGCAAATCAGCTGCAAAAGACCACTTTAAAATGCCAAAAAGCAAAGATGTCAGTTTGAGGACTAAGGTGTGCCTGGCATTCCGTGCAAGCGAAAGCTGGATGATGAATAAGGAAGACAGAAAAAGAATTGACATGTGTGAATTACGGTGTTGGCAAAGAATACTGAATATATAATGGGTTGCCAAAAGAATGAGCAAATCTGTCTTGGAAGAAATACAGCTAGACTGCTTCTCAGAAGCAAGGATGATTAGACTATGTCTTACATATTTCTGACATGTTATCAGGAGGGATCAACCCTTGGAGAAGGCATCATGTTTGGTTTTGTATGCTGTCAGTCTCTAATTCCCAAGTGACTTCGAGGAACTCAAGCACCAGATTAACCAAAGCTATTTTATCTCACCATCAAGAAGGACATGGAGAAAGGGCGACTGTGTTTGAAGAAACCTCAGGAAGCTTAGTTTTAAGAAGAATCTCCCATAAACTAGCAATTTGGGGGCAAGGAGGTTGGGTTGGAAATTAAGTCAGGATTCTCTTGGGAATTGGTACGTAGTTGCTCAAGGGCACCCTTGGGCTTTGCTCCTTTCCTTGAACACTATGCCCACATTTAACCCTAAAATGTTTTATGAAGTACAGAAAATAGGGCCATATGACCACTAGTGAGTAGATCACTGGCCAAAATCATTGCTCCTACAGGGAAGTTCTCTGGACAGGCACTCAACCAACTGTAAGCCTATAATGTTGTGTAATTTCTGAGACACTTAAGAGGGCTAAACATAAGTGATTAATAAGTGCTTAATAACTTGATCTCTGGAGTCTCAAAGTTTTGAATGTAAACCTCAGTGCTTCTACTTTATAGCTGTTTGCTCTTTGGAAATTTACTTAACTTCTCATATTTTCAGTTTTTCTGTCTGTAAATTGGGAATACTGCTCTACCTCTTAAAGTTATTTCAAGGTTTAAATGATGTAACATATATAAAGGGCTACATACATGCCAACAGTCAGCAATGGTAGCATTATTATTAATTGTTTTAATTCTATAACCAAAAATGCTACTCTATTTTAATGGTGCATGATTCTTTAAAATATTTCTGAATTCTGTAAAAAGTTATCATGAGTTAAAAACATTCTAATGAGGAAAGCACTAATCTTCTTTACAGATAAACCGGCCAGGGAGTCATTATTTCCTTTGAATTGCTGGATTCTTAAACTCCCAGCTCGAGCAGTCTTGGTAGTATCCTTATTTCAATAATCCACCCTCAAAGAATTCCACCCAGTTAGTGAGGCAAGTTATTCCTTTCCTGAAACCACACGGGTCCCTCTAAACTGAGTCCCTGCTCTTCTTCTGTTTGATTTCTTAAAATAGTTTCTGAAGATTTTAACCACAACTGAATCAAAACTAACCAGCCTGTAATTTCCTGGTATGTCCCTATGGCCTTTCTTTTCAAACAAAACACATACACAAAAAATGGCATTACATTGGCTGGTTTCCAGTATTTCGGGGTTTCGACTGGAGCAAGCTGGAAAATGTCTGTGAAAGCTTCTCCAATTTTATTTCATCCCTGCTCTGGAGAAGACTCTGGGATATTTGTGACTTTGTGATGATGTATTCTGAAATTTAGGCACTTTTAATTTTGAATTGTTTTAAGAAAAGTTTATCAATACCGTCTTTTCATAATTCTTTACTGCTTTAATGACCTTTTCAATTCTAGCATGTTAGAAAATGAGGCAACTGGTACTAAGCATATAAGCTAGAAAAAGAAAGAGCCAAGCCAAAAAAGAAAGAAGTGCTCTTTAAATGCTCTCTAGATACACCTAGGAAAATACAGATTCATGTTTGAATTCACATATTAAAGCACAGTGCTCATTTTGGCAGCACATACACAAATTAAACACAATTGGAATATTATGTATTTGGATCTTTTCTTAAAGCATATGCAAATGTTCTGAACTCAGCTCAGATATAAATGAGATTCAGTTTGGTTGATTATATAAATGGTTATTTTTTTTCTATTATAATAGTTTCATCTTATTTTTTTTCCTGTTGAATTCTTAACAAAATTTAAATATTTTGGTTTACAAATAGATGCTTTGGTGTTTAACAAATGTTTATAATTAATAAACAATATAGAAGTTAGGTTAAATATTCAGATAATGGTCAAATTAAAAATGGGTTAAAATAGAAATCAAACAATTCATTTGGAAATTACAATGAACATTACAAAAATGTAAATTACCAGTATAGCTTAAAATTTCAATAAATATTTGAATTAATGAATGAATAACAGGTTGATAATGATAGCATTTTTTCCAGCTAAAAATGATAAATAAATATTGAGATCATGTTGATCAGCATAAGAAAAATTCATCTCTAAACATAATATCCTGTTACCCAAATTTTAAAATAACAGTAAAATCTAATTTTTTGGTGATTCATTGTAGAAGAGTCACACTCAGAAGTTTTGAGATGTTAAAATATATTTATAGAAACATAGTACATTTTCTTCATTTCTTCATAGTGTGCATATTTTGAAGTAATCAGCAAGGTATTTTGAAATAGGTAATTGTTTCAAGTAGATCCAACTTGCTTTCAGGGTGAAGCAGGAATTTGCATCCTAGAAATGCAGATGCTAAAGGCTTTAAAATTATATTCTTCTATGAAAAATATTTCCTTGTATTATTATTTATGACACTAAATAGCTGGCAAGATTTCTTCAGAGACAAAGAGAAAACAATCTTGAGCACAGCCCAAGGCAACGTATTATAAATTATTAAAACTAGTGAAGTCTAAACATTCTTATTGAAGTTCTCAAGTGAAAAAATTCTATGTGCCATTACTTTTAAGAAAATTTTGATTGATTCAAACAGGATCAGCTATACAGGGTATACCACATTTGTTCTACTGCCCACACCTCCTCCCTAGTATTTTCTACAACTATGGTTTGGGGTATTTTTAAATATTCATTTTAAAAAATGCAACTCCAAAAATTAAACATAAAAGATACACTTTTGCGGTTGTACCAATATAGGAGATGTATTAGCATTTGAAAGAAAACATTCCTATAGATTTCATGCTGCCATTAAAAAGCTGAAAAGCCAGTCACTCCCTTTGCAGGAATCTCAGAATTTCACCCCAGATCCAGGAAAAGAAGGAAGAGATGGGGTGAAGTACTCATTCTCTCCCCTCATTTGCTAATCACAACACAGTACCAGTTTTACGTATTTTATACTTATTTTGCTTTCTGCCACACTCTGTGGCTGACAGGCACTAACCTTAATTGTTTCAACTGACCCCTCCGGCAGTGTTGTTGAAATGAATATAGATTATATTACTCCTCAAACAATTCCCTTAATCTTGCCTTTACCAAATGCATTTTTGGGAGAGGACTCATTCCAATCTGTTTTCATGAATTTATTTAGCATTTAGTCATACGGTTGCAAGTCAGAGATTTGGGGCTGGTGCTTCGGGAACCTTGTCATCAGATTAGACTGTGTAATTGCAGTCTCTTGATTGCTTAAGGAGTTCTCTTATGATGTCTATTAGTTTTTTTATTTTTAATATCCAAAATTCAAATCACAATTCCTTATAATTCTGAAATCTTCAACATAAATAATAACTAAGATTATTTCCATGTCTTCAGAATCTCATAACTCTATTATTTGCTATAATTTACATTTCAAAGACATGCTGTGCAAAATAATAGTGCTGGAATATTTTCACATTGTTGCTTGCTTTAAAAACTTTTCCTTCTGCTGTTATATTTGGTTTACTGTTACTGACAATTTGTTGACTCAAATGTAAAATTTCCTCGTCTAACAATTACTGACTAGAAATAGATATCAAACAAGATAATCAACACACTTTAATATACTAGGTGCACTTGTAAGTAGCGTGGCGAAGCATAGAGCAAATAGAAGGTGGAAGAATTTTTGCAGGACTCACAGTGTAATTTTCATAACCCAGATTCCCATATGACACTGGAATTTAAATAAATAAGAAAAGATGTTTCAACACAAGTTTCAAGTTTTTCAATTTTCCTTATGCCAAATCTTAATTTTCCTGAGTATTTCTTAAGGGTGTAATGCTCCTATAGAGAATGCAAAGAGCTTCAATAACTGATAAACTACACCACTGACTGTATCCATATGAGCAAGTTTTGCTGGGGACAGTATATACTATCCTAATAAGATACCACATGGGAAATCTCACTAAAAAATGTGAAGCACTATCACAAATAAAAAGTGGCATTCTTCTTCTTCTTCTAATTACCCTGTCAAAAGCTCAATTCAAACAGGAAACCTAGACTTAGGAGGTCTTACAGAGGAGAAGAAGATATTACTGGGATATTTTCACTTTTTATTTTTCCATAAATTGATTTTACCTCTTCCACTTAAGAACCTAAAGAAATAGTTTACAGGTAAGTCCAGTTCACAGAGCCTCTTGCGTATGCACACGGTGTTCCATGTGTACATGAAGAGGCACTTGGCTTTCTGAAAATCTTTCAGGATGATTTGGCGAATAAAAAACTCATTTCTCTTGAGTAATGATAATAGCAAATGGATTTGAACTTGGCATCAATTTACTAAAAGCATTTTAGAACACTTTTCAGCTACAAACACAATTCTTTGGAAAATCCACAGATGATTTCCATAGGCAAATTAAATGAGAAATCCACATGTGAAGAGATAATCAGATCTGTAATGTGGGAGTAGAAATGGTAGACTGATTGTTGCTAAAATATTCAGATTATTATGAAGGTGCAATGTAGCCTATTATTTTCAAAGGCATTTCCTCTTGACTATGATATAAAACATTTTAAATAGCAAGAACCCGTCTTTGACGTTTTTTTTCCCCTTTCTCTCTCTTTTTATACTCTCATAACTCGCTACTTGTCTCTTCCTTTGTTCTTTTTTTTTGTTACTATTACATGGGCACATGTCCTGGCTATTATTATTTGCTATGTAGAAGGAAAATATTTTTAATGGATTTGTCGTTGCAAAGTCCTAATTCCTTCAATAGATTTCTGTAGAGCATTTTCCCTAAGAAGTTGAGGTGACAGCTAAATTTGTCTGGCGACACTGAATGGTAGGTTTATGAGGAAAGGACGTACCCTGTGAAAGCTGGCTCCGGTTCATTCACTGCTTGCTCTCTTTAGGAAACCCAGCATTATATGGTATACAGTACCTTCTTTTCATTTTCCCGTCGCTGCTGGTCCTTAACTTTAATCTGGAGAAGCTGAAATTTTAAGAGTTTCCCTATCAGTGGCAAGGTTAATTTCTCTCCACCGTCCAAGATTGCCTTTGCCGCCACTAGCACCTATGAAGAAACACAGTAGCAGGGAAAGTCACACTGTATAATCTTTACCACAGTCCACCAGTGATGAAAAGATAACACGACATTTTACATTTTGGAACATTTGTCTTATTACAAAAGTGACTCATTGCTGGCCAAAAAAATTAGGGAAAAATGTTGCCATACCACAGCAAGCAGCATTTATTGTTTTCTTTAAGGGAATTGGGTTGCCTGACTTCTTTTCCCAGTAAGACAGAAAGTGCTTCCCACAAGAGTATTAGGCTCAGGCTTCTAAAAAGGGGTAGAGGAAAGGTAGGCAGGGTTACGTTTTGAGAGGACCCGTAGGTCAACTGCATGCTATAGAAAGCATGTTGTTGTTCAGCACAGCCTGGTGGCATAGTGATTGTTACGTCTGTTAGCCGGAAGTTCGGCAGTTCAAATCCTCCAAGTGCTCCTTGGAAACTCTATGGGGCAGTTCTTCTCCATCTATAGGTTCGCTATGTGTCAGAATCGACTCCACAGCAGTGGGGGAGGACACTGTATACTATACAGGAATTTATAATAATGAAAATGGCCATGTTACCAGTCTTTTACTTCTTGGTGGCTAAATTCAAATGCAAGATAAAAGCTGCTTGACACAGAGGCACCACATGTATGCTGTCCCCTTAGCCCCCCACAATTTAATGTTGATCTTGTTGGTATGCAGCCTAATTGGGGTGAAATAAGGTTATTGAGTTTTCTTTGGGTGACGACAGCCACTAGGAACATACAGCTGTATTGTCCAGATGTGTGGCACTGACAGCCTTTTTTATGACTGTGTTTTTTACAGCTTGTTTCCCCTAAATTTCACACAACTCTCTAACATCTGGGTCCTTCTCCTTGGAGCCCTATAACCACTTTATTTACTGCAAAAGAAAAAAAAAAGACAATAAAATCACGTGAAATATACCATACCTAGTTGCTACGTGTTCTCTTTATTCATGTTGTCTTCCTAACAAAGTTCCACCCATGCCGGAAGCACTATCACAAAAGTAACCTAGTCCAAGCAGTTTCTGACTTTTGTTTTTAAAGCAAGCATCAGATGTATTTATAACCTTGGGATGAATTAGGTGTTACTAAAATGTTCTGACATTTTGCTTTTCTCCCCCCTCGGAGCAATTACTTGTTGGGGCACATATGGTGTCAATTTCAGGCCCTTCGACTCAGACAATGACCCTGCACACTGCATCTCATGGAGCTGTGTCTTGTCTGAGGTTTATACCAGCTTTCGGTCCAGGCTTTCCTGACTGGTTCAGTTCCTTATGACTTTCTAGTTTGCCAAGGGAAATAGCCCTGAGAAAAAGAGGTTGCTATTCTGCTTCTAACTGCAGGAGGCTCTGTGGATTCTCTTATGCCAAAATGTAACTGGAGCTCTTAAAGACTGCATCGAGGTTTCCTGCACTGCACTGCAGAAGGAGAAAACCAGGGTGAGGACTCTTTTCGAGCTGCCTTTTTCTAAAAGCAGAGGAGCAGTCCAAGCATCGGAAAGCTTTGCCTTGTCTAAGCAAACACCCTCCCTGAAACACAGCGCTTTGCTCTTTATTGCAGTTCTGCTCCTACAAACGTGCTTTAGGGACAGGGACATGATGGCTGTCATGTCTGCAGGTAGGAACACACAGCACTGTACCTGCAGGACTCCGCTTTTTAACAACGGCCAGATTCAAGGCTTAAGTGACTCTTGAGGGATTACAGGCCACACATTTACTGTTATATGAAAGCTGTCTGATTGTGCTCATTCCCAAAGGTAGATGTCAGTGTTTGGTTTAAAATGGCATTTTTCAATACCAATTAAACAGTTTGCTGACAATCAGACTGCTTTATGACATTTGGTTCAAAATATTCAAATTTGGTTTTTTAAAGCTCATAGCAGTGCAGTATGGGACATTTACTTGCAATCCAAATATAATGAAAGTGTTGAAGGGAATTTAACACTGGAAGAGGTTACTAAAGGGTGGTTGTGGAGTCTCTTTTCCTGATGACCTGTGAAAACAGGATATTTACCTATGTCTGGGGTGGCTTGGGTGAAGCCCGTCTGGCGTCATGGTGATGGATGGGATGTCTCTGGAGTTGCCTTCCAGCCCCAGTGTCTCTGTGAGTCTGTGAATGTTACCTCACTGTGTCAAAATGTACTCAAAACACAGCAAAACACTCCAAGAGAAAGGTATTTTGCTGGTCATAAAAGTTATTTCTGGACGATTTTGAAATTGTCTGTGGAGTGTTGGATTTCAAACAAGAATCTGGCACAGCATCAAAATAACAGTGATATCCTACTCTGAGATGGGTGTGGGGTGGGACGGCGGGGAGATGTGAGGAGCAGTACTGGTACTACCAGGCCCCCGTGTTCTCATCATACACGGGCCCTGTGAGTTAGAGCAGTGACAGCACTGAGAATAGTCTCGTGGTGGCCCCCTCTACCCCGTGCAGTCTCCGGATGGTCCAGGTAGCAGGGGCTGCATGCCCAGCGCTCCTGGAGAAAGACACAGCAGTGCATGTGGGCATACAGAGATTTACAAATTAATTGCCAGTGAGAATTCTTTCTTCTTACTCTCCGTAATTCTGAAGTCTACCTAATCAGTAGCTAGTGGGAGGGGGGGTGGTGGTGGTGGTCCCAACCCACCTGGTGAATACCAAAATCAAACCAAACCCATTGCCATCGTGTCAATCTCAACTCGTAGGGACCCTATGCAACAGAGTATAACTGTCTTACAGGGTTTTCAAGGAGTATATGGTAGATTTGAACTGCTGATCTTTTGCTTAGCACCTAAGTGCCTAACCACTGTACTACCAGGGCTCCTAGCGGATGAATGGTGAGGAGAGAATGAGAGTATGAACTGGTAGGGGTTGGGGAGACATAGTTAGACAAAACCATAGGTTTACAAAACTAGGAAGAGAAGCAGTCCTAGGTAGGTTAAAACATGGGTACTTACCAAGCCAAAATACCAAATGAATGAGACTGGTATGAGTCAGAAACAAACAAACAAAAGATTCCAAGTCTTATGAGTAAACGAGGACTCATTAAATGCCTTTCATTACTACCTTTTTTTCTCTGTAACTTTTTTTTTTTTTTGGATGGCATATATTTTCAGCATTAGAATTCATTTTTACTAATTGTGTGTATTTAAATTTTTGGTTGCTAGCATGGATTTTGAGAAATATGACTGGTAATACTAGCCATCGATAAGCTGAGTAGCACTATGGCAGCCCCGATCTGTGATATGACAGTATGGCAGTGGAAACTGCACATAGAATTTATTGTGGGTGACCTTCCACTAGGTTACACTGGAAACCTCTGGTTTTCCAAATACAACACAGAAAAACCAAAAAAACCCCAGTACCCATCAGGGTTTCATAACTACCATACGGGAAAGCCACAATTATGCTAGCAAACCTTATCTCACAGAAATAAAGGGAAAAAGGCAAAAGTTCATAAAACTACCACATTCAGGAAGCATCATCTAATGTAACGTTTAACTTATACAACAATGACGCTCTAACTCTGATTTTCTGAGCTTTCCGCATTTCAGAATGGACCCATGGTGATGCTAAATGCATTAGGACCAAGATAATGGAAATTCAGATAGTGCAGTGGTTACAACTGCTAACCAAAAAGGTCAGCAGTTTGAATCCAACATGTTTTCCTTGGGAACTCTATGGGACAGTTCTAATCTGTCTTACAGGGTCAATATGAGTCAGAATTAACTCGATGCAATGAGTTTGCCTTTTGGTTTGGAAGAGGTCAGGAGACATAAAATTGCTGGTATACCATTAATCCAATAGTAACTAAGGAGTTAAAATGGAGAAAAATTGTTGCTGTATGAGATCTGTAAGGATCTACTTGACTCACTAAGATCAGGTCCTTCGGCAGCAAGCCTGGCACCCTGGGGAGAAATGTTCTAGCTGAGATAACAGGGTGCTAGCTTCCGGGAAAAACTGATACTGGGAATTTAAGCTTCAGAAAGTAGCTGAAGCAGGAAGATACGTTTTTTTGTTTTTTTTTTTATTATGACTGAGTGAAAATGTACATTCTCATATAAATTTACATGCCCACCTCTATGCAGCTTCCCCTGCTCTCCCTGCCCGGTGACAGCACACTATTCCTCTCTACTCCATACATGTCTCATCCTCCCTGCAGTCTCCTTTCCGCTCCTCTCCACCCACTCTCCTTCTTCCAGCCAGAGGTCAGCAGGATGATATCCTATAGATGCACAGAACCATAAAGTGCATCCAATATATGGTCACTCTGCAGATATGTTTATATTTTATTTAGTGAAGCTCTTTTGTGTGGGGGTATGGATGCCCTTTCTGTTAGGAAGTTTGGGATTCTGAGCACACTAGTAAATAAAAAGTTTCCTCTACTACTGTCTTGGCTCAAAGGCTTATGTCATATTTATCAGCTAAATGATCTGACCCAACAACAACACAGCAAATCAGACACACTCTTTGGCCTGGGGATTAGGCCTATTCACAAATACCAGTGCTCTCCCTCTGCCCTCCAACCACCCTACTTCTCTGTAGTTCTTCCTCACAAGAGTAAGCACAAGCATCTGCCTGAGCAAGACTATAGAATGCTTCCACAGAGTCCCTTGGAAATCAAATCACACATGCACATATATATGATAGCATATACATACTTACATATATTTGACAGACAGACAGGTAGATAGGTAGACAGACACATAACAAGACAGATAGATAAAAAGAATGGGTTCTCATGAGTTCTACCGTCTTGTTTCTCTGGTGTGCTTACCAGGAGGTGTATGGAAAAGTCCTAGTTTTTGCTTAACTTGTTGAAAGTTTAATCCCAGGTGACTTCTGATGATTTTGGATCCTGGTTTCTCTTGCTTGGAATAGACCTTGGAATAGACCTTGGTGAGATGGTGGAGGAGAGGACAAGACGTGGTTGTATGAGGCAGGGGGGTGAAGGTGAGGGGAAAGATGAGCTGAGGAGATTTTTGTCCTTAGAAGCTCCAAATAGTTACCTGTACCACCCTGAACCCAATTCAACTCTTCTCTAAAGAATCCTTTGGTTTCAGGGCCTTCTTTGGGGGCTCATGTGTTGTGGTAACTAATATTTAATGGGACATAACTTTATATTTAATACATTATTCTTGGGTTAATCACTTAGGGTTGTTTGGGACATATAAAGATCTCAGCCAACAGGAGCAGTCTCCATAATCAAAGGCTAGAGGACCACAGCACTGAGCAAAGATACTTTGGTGCTCATAAGACTCTCCCCCCGTCCCCAGTCCCTCTTCTTCTCCTCACACCCTCCCCCCATTCTTTCTTTTTCTTTCTTCCACATTGTTTGGGGGTAGCTCATTTCATTAACACATTAAGACATTTTTAATATATGAGTGATTAAATAACCAAGTAATAGTAATTCCATAATGTGGTTGAAGAGTCCAAATAGTACATAAGGGTACACAAAGAAAGAAAATATCTCTTCAAGTCCCTCCACCATTTCCTCCTTTTAGAGGTAATTACTGTTAACTAATTCTTGTATATCTTCTCGTAACTTTTTCTATTCCTACATAAACACATATAGGTATAGACTTTTTACATCTTAAAACAAATAGGATTTTGCTACTCATATTAAGTCATCTGTGGTTTGTACTGTTACTTAAAACATATCTGGCATACCTATCTGCATTCACATGTATTATTTATGTTTATTTATTATTTTAAAAATTAGACAGTTTTCTATTTTATGGGCTTTGGTCATTTATTTAATCATTTCCATACTGATGGACACTTAGGCCATTTCAGTTTTTTCCCCTATTAAACATGTGTATGTATGTATAGCCAAGCCAAGTGTCATCGAGTATATATATATGTGTATATATGTATATATATGTGTGTGTATATATATGTGTATATATGTATATATATATGTGTATATATGTGTGTATATATATATATATATATATATGCTGCCAAATAGGCATTTGAAATGACTGGTTACATTTTTGCTGCCACCAATACTTTATGATATGAAAAGATCTATTTCTCCAACCCCTTCACCAATGCTGGGTATTCTTCAACTTTTCTCTTTATACCATCATTTATAGTTCTTTCTGTGATGGTACACATATCCCTTTATCCGCACTGTCCAATATTTTAGTCACCAGCCATATGCAGCTATTACATACCTGACTATGGCTAGTGTGACCGAAGCACTGAATTTTTAATTCCTTTTTTAAAAATGATTTATATGTAAATAGCCACATGTGGCTAGTGGCTACTGCATTGCTATGGCAGGTCTATATGATAGTGAAAAATGAAAAATAGTATTTAATTTAAAATTACATTTACTTAATTATCACCTTGTTCCTTTGCCTCAAAACTGAAAGCACCTTCCTGTTTGGTACCATCCTTAGCAAATTTTGTTAATGTAGGAGACACTTACATATGTTTATTAAAGAACAATGGTCTATCAGATTTAACATAGCACTCAAGGTGAAAGGTAAGCGAAATCTATGGCTTCCAGGTTAAGATATTTGTCTCAAGCCATGCGAGTGACTTGCCCATGTATGGATGAAGGAAAAACAGGGCTGGTTTGGGACAAAAATGGGATGGATATACAATCTGTTTCTCAGTCTCTTTCTGTTACTTTCTTCTCCTTTGCTGGACCTCTTCCACTTCCACATACCCAATGGCTTTTTGTAATTGTGAAGGTTGTGTGTCAATTTGTCTGAGCCATGATTCTCAATGGTTTGACAGTTATGATGTAATCTGGCAGTTGTATAATGGTGTCATCACATCCATGACGAGATCTGATATAATGTTATCACCTCCATGATGGAATTTGCTGTGAGTAGCCAGCCAGTTGAAAGAGAGTTTTTTTTTTTTTTTTTTTTTTTTTTTTCAGGTGTGTCACTTAAATTCAGCACAGGCAAGGCTTGGGGGCTTTTGCTCACTCTGAATCCTACGGCTAGCTCCTATTCATCTGACCTCTGGTTCTTAGGACTTGAACTAGTAGTTTACCTACTAATCTTGGCATCTGACAGCCCCAGAAGTCTGTGAGTCAGTGGCCTGCAGCCTACCTGCTGACCTTGAGAATTGTTAGCTGCTGCAGCTTGTAAGCCAGAGGACTGATGCCTGATCTGCCAATCTTGGGTTTGCTACCCCATGTAGCTATGTGAGTTAGAAGAAGCCTCCAGCCTGACCCACAAACTTGAGACTTCCCAGTCTCTACAACCTAGTAAGCCATTTTCTTGATATAAATCTCCCTATCTATCCATCTATCCATCCACCCATCCACCCATTCACCCATCCACCTACCCACCCATCCATCCCACCATCCATCCACCTTTCTATCATCTATCATCTATTTGTCTGTCTGTCTGTGTCAGTATCTCTCTGTTTTTCACTGGTTTTATTACCCTAAAGGACAGTGTCTAAGACATTGGCTAATTTTCCACGCCACTAAAATAAAAAAATATTTAACTTGATCGCTAGCTCACTTTGAAGGAAGTTGTTTGTGTGTGTGTGTTTTAATACCAGTGGGATAACTGTACTTTGAGATTATACCCACTAAATGTAGAGTGAAAAGAAGTAGCAACTGTCTCACAGGAATCTTGGAAGAAAAGCCTTGCAATCTACTTCTGACAAAATTGGATGCCAGAAGAGAATCTGAAACTTGCTCTCTAACACTGAATAGCTATAGCAAAAGGAAGGAATGATGAAGCAAAGGAACTGAACAGATATTTCAAAGGGCAGCTCAAGAAAACAAAGTATTACAATGATATATGCAAAGAGTTGGAAATAGAAAACCAAAAGAGAAGAACATGTTCTGCATTTCTCAAGCTAAAAGAACAGAAGAAGAAATTCAAGCCTCGAGTTTCCATAATGAACGATTGTACAGCAAAAAAATTAAATGACTTAGGAAGTACCAAAAGGATATGGAATGGAACTGGTTGATGTTCAGCTGTTTGAAGAGGTAGCATATGATCAAGGAACGTTTGGTACTGAAGGAATAAGTTAAAGCTGCATTGAAGGCACTGGCAAAAAACAGCCAGCCAGCCATGTGCCATCAAGTCGGATCCAACTCATGGCGACTGTAGGGGCCAGGGTGGAACAGACCCCCAGAGTATTCAAGGAGAAATTGATGGACTATCAATTGAGATATTTCAACAAATGGATGCAGTCCTGGAAGGGATCACTCATCTATGCCAAGAAATTTGGAGGACAGCTACCTGGCCAACTGACTGGAAGAGATCTATATTTATGCTATCCCCAAGAAAGATGATCCAACCAAATGCAGAAATTAACAAACAATATCATTAATATCACTTGGAAGTAAAATTTTACTAAAGATCATTCAAAAGTGACTGCAACAGTATACTGACAAGGAACTGCCAGAAATTCAAGTCACATTCAGAAGAGAACATAGAGCCAGTGATATCATTGCTGATATCAGATGGGTCTTGGCTGAAAGCAGAGAATACCATAAAGATGTTTATTTGTGTTTCACTGACGATGCAAAGGCATTCAACTGTGTAGATCACAGCAAACATTACAGCTAATGTTGTGAAGAACAGGAAATACAGAAAAGTTAATTGTGCTCTTAACAAATCTGTAGGTGGATCAAGCAGCAGATGTGCGAACAGCACAAGGGGACACTGCATGCTTTAAAGTCAGGAAAGATGTATATCAGAGTTGTATCTTTTCACCATACCTTTTGAAACTATATGCCAAGCAAATAATCTCGGAAGCTGGACTATATGAAGAAGTACAAGGCATCAGATTGGAGGAAAACTCATTAACAATCTGTGTTATGCAGATAACACAACCTTGCTTGCTGGAAGCGAAGAGGATATGAAACACTTACTAATGAAAATAAAAAACCACAGCATTGAGTAAGGATTACACATCAACATCATTAAAACAAAAATCTTCACAAAAACAAAAATCTTTACAAATGGACCAGTAAGCAACACCATGATAAATGGAGAGAGGATTGAGGTTGTCAAGGATTCCATTTTACTTGGTTCCAGAGTCAACACCCATGGTAGCAGCAGTCAAGAAATCAAAACATTCACTGCAATGGGAAAATCTACTGCAAAGGACCTCTTTAAAGTATAGAAAAGTAAAGACGTCACATTGAAGACTAAGTGCGTTTGGCACAAGCCATAGTATTTTCAGTCACCTCATGTGCATGCAAAAGCTGGACAGTGAACAAGGAGGACAGAAGAACTGGTACCTTTGAACAGTGGTGCTGGAGAAGAATATTGAACAAAGCATGGACTGCCAAAAGAACAAACAAATCTTTCCTGATAGAAGTACAATCAGAGTGATCCTTGGAAGTAAAGATGGTGAGACTATGTCTTACATATTTTGTATATGTTGTCAGGAGGGATCAGCACCTGGAGAAGGACGTCATGCTTGATAGAGTGGTGGGTCAGTGAAAAAGAGGAAGATCCTCAACAAGATGGATTGACACAGTGGCTGCAACAATGGGCTTAAGCATGATATCAATTGTGGACAGGCAGTGTTATTCTGTTGTGCCTAGGGTTGCTGTGAGTCAGAGTCACCTCAATGGCACCTATAACAACAGTGTGGATGTCCATGTGCATGTATACACAACAGTATGTGAATTTATATGCACAGCTGCCTTTGGAATGGATTACTAAAAATACTCAATATCTCCAAACACTGCCAAATATGAGATGGCGAATACTGAAGACTTCATAAAAGGAGGCTACTAACATCTTTGATTAATACTTTAAAAGTAATATGATGAGTACCATTTCTATTATGTATCACACAGTGTTATGTCTATTATTAACCATCTGCCAAATGAAATTTGTATAATTTATTCATCTGTGATAAACTATATAACTATATGTCTCATCTTCAATGTTTGTTGTTTAATTAGCCTGATAGTTTGCTTGTGCATTCTTGTTATCTATTTATAATATATAAATAAAAAAAAAGAGGGACTAGTCCCTCCAATGTTTTTTTCTTTTACACAAAATTTTCAACATTTAGAGTGAGAGGCTGCTTTAGGTGAGTCTGATTCTGTACATTTGATGGTAAAAGGTGTGGAAGAAAGAGCAATTTGCAAATGACTGAAAAGGGCCATTTTGCCCTCTGTTGTCAGCCAAAACGAGGGGCTTACCACACCTGACAGCCCGACCAATTTTGGAAGCAGTCAGAAAGCTTTTACTTTTTAAAACAAGACTGCCTAGAGAAATAAATGCAGTGCAGCCTGATGACATCTCTTCCAGCCTTTACTGACTCACATTATAGGGTTGGCTGACAGCCTTCCAGTGACTCCATAAGTACGAGTGTGTCTTTGCCCGCCAGGAGGCAGAGCCTGCTAACCCACAGATTTCACTGGACCTGCACCCTGGAGTATATAGAGGTGGCTAGTGATCAACTGCCTTCTCAGAACTGCACCTCAACTCCTGTTAAGGCAACAACAGAGAAAATAAACATCCTCTAGATGTCCAGAAAGCAACAGACCCTAACCAAACATACAAAAAAAAAAAAAAAAAATCATCGATGGCTCCTGAAAACTCCCAAAATAATCAAAGAACTTCCCAGATGAAGAAGCCTTTTTTAAAATGATTGGAGGTTGAGCACAAAAGAATTACATACAGAACCCTCCTAGACACTATACAAAATGCAGCACAGCAAAATGAAAAATTAAGCAAGCTGTTCAATCTGATGGAACATCAGTATTCTGAAATCTGACAGATCAATAACAAAATTACAGAGTCAGACAACTCAATTCAAAGCCAAAAGAGCAGAATTGAATAACTGGAAGCCAGACTTATTGACCTTGAAGACAGAGCTACTGACACCAGCTTTCATGAGGAAAAATCTGAGAAAAGAATCAAGAAAAATTAAGAAGCATTAAGAAACATGTGGGACTCTATCAAGAGGAACAATCTACAATTAATTGGAGTTCCTGATCAGGGAGAGACATCTGAAGACACAGAGAGTATTGTTGTTGAGTTGCTGACAGAAAGCTTCCCTGAAATTATCAAAGAAGAGAACATAGATATCCAAGATGTGTATCAAACACTACATAAAACTGATTCCAAAAGAAGGACTCCAAGACGTACTATAATCAAGCTTAACAAAATGAAACATAAGCAGAAACTCTTAAAGGTAGCAAGACTCAAAGCAAAGCTAACATTAAGAGGCTTTCATCTCACTTCTTGTCAGAAATGATCTTGGCACAGAGGCAGTGGGATGACACATTCAAAGCCTTGAAGGAAAAAAAATTCCAACCAAGAATTACATATCCTGCAAAACTGTCGTAAAAACCAAACCAAAAGCTACAAGAAATATTGAAAGAAGCTCTTTGCTTAGAAAAACAAAACCATTAAGTCTATATATTTAAGGAGGCAATGCAAAACACAACATCCAGAAACCTAGTCAATTAGAGAAGGCATAGAACTCAATCAAAGCCATAATATTAAAAGAAGGGATCCAGTGATTGTATCACGAAAACTAAGATACCATCACATTATAAAGAGGGATATACTATAGTAGTTACAGACTTTCCAGATTGAAAGGAAGATAATAAAACATGAAGTAATTAAAACTGGGTTTAAACTTAGATTATGAAGCAGGATGATAGGGGTAGCCACAAAGCACAATAAAGATGTAGCACATCAAAACAAGAAATGTAACACAACAGTCTCAACAAACACAGAACCAACACTGAAAAGGATGAAAAATCAACCCATAAAGAAGAATGACACAGGACAGAAAATTAAGAGAAACAGAGAATACACCAGCACAAAAATAAATACATCAAAATGACAGCACTAAGCCCATACCTATCAATAATTACACTGCATGTAAACGGACTGAATTCTCCAGTAAACAGACAATGAGTGACACCCTGGATCAAAAGACATGACCTGTCTATGTGTTGCTTACAAGAATCTCACCTTCGACTTAAAGATATGAACAAACTTAAAATTAAAGGATGGAATAATATATACCAAGTTAACAGTATAAAAAGAAGAGCAAGTGTGGCAAAACTAATCTCAGATAAAGTAAATTTTAATGTAAAATCCACCAGCGTGGACAAGCATGGTAACTATTTACTGCTGAAAGGTTCAATACACAAGTAGGACTTAACTATATATATATATATATATGTATATATATATTTATGACTGAGTGAAAATGTACATTCCTGTAAAAATTTATGCAGCTTCCTATATGCAGCTTCCACTGCTCTCCCTGCCTGATGACAGCACACTATTCCTCTCTACTCCATATATGTCTGATCCTCTCAACAGTCTTCTTTCCCCTCCTCTCCACCCACTCTTCTTCCTCCAGACAGAGGTCAGCAGGATGATATCCTATAGATGCATAGAACCATAAAGTGCATCCAATATATGGTCACTCTGCATCACCAAGTCCAATCCATTTGTGTCTGAAGAGTGGACCTTCGTTATGATTTATGGGCAAGGGCAGCATCAGGGCCAGGGGCCATGCTCCCAGGGGAACCCTGAAGCTGCTGGACCATGCAGTCTTTTAGTGGAGATCTCAGGGTGCACCCCTTTTTATTCTTGTGTTGCCAGTGAGACTCAACTCAGTGAGTTCCATCATGGCTATCACTGGTTCTTCCGGTCCCAAGTATATGTAGGCACCCACTCATGTGGGTCTCTCTATCTTCTGGGTTGTCTTTACCCCATGTCATTTTGGTCCTCGGTGAGCATCCGCTCCTGCTGAGTTGGGACCATTTGCTGTGCCCTTGGATGGCAGCTTGGCAGCTTTTAAGACCCCAGACACCACTCATCAATTTGGGGTGCAGAGAGCCCTCTAGCAAAATGCTAGTTGTGCCAATTGGCCTCGATTTCGCCTAACGGCATGATCTCCTGCCCCCTGACACAGCTATTCTGTCCTTTGCAATATTACGTTAAGATGGAAGGAGTATTCAAGTTATGGTGATGTCCACTTAATATTGTTCTTGTTTCTAATGTGTGCTATCACCAATTTCACCCAACTAGACTTCTACCAACTATCTAATCTAAACCCTCCCTGCCTCACCCTCCCTCTCTCCCTTCCCTTGCAGCCATCAAAGAGTCTTTTCTTCTATACGTAAGTCTGCTCTTGAGATTTTATAGTAGTGGTCTCATACAATATTTGTCCTTTTGTCGCTGACTACTTTCACTCAACATAATGTCTTCCAGTTGAAACCAGGTTATGAGATGTTTTCTGGAATCATTATTGTTCTTTATCATTGCATAGTGCTCCATTGAATATATATACCACAGTTTACCTGTCTATCCCTCTGTTATTGGGCATCTGGGTTGATTTCATCTTTTTGCTATAGTGGACTGTGCTGCGATAAACATTCTGGTGCATGTATCTGTTGGTGTGAAAGGCCTTGATTCTGTAGGACATATTCCAAGTAGTGGCATTACTGGGTCAAATGGTATATTCATTTTTTTAAGGAAGTGCCAGATTGCTTTCCAAAGGGGCTGGACCATTTTGCAACCCCACAAACAGTGTAGGAGAGTTCCAATTTCTCCACAGCCTCTCCAGCATTTGTTGTTTTGTGTTTTTTGGATCATGGCCAATCTTGTTGGAGTGAGATGGTATCTCATTGTTGTCTTGAACTTCTTTAATAACTAAAGATCGTGAACATGTCCACATGTGTTTTTTCGCTGCCTGGACCTCCTCTTTAGAGAAATGTCTGTCCATCTCCTTTGCCTATCACTTAATTGGATGATTTATCTTCTTCTTCTTGATATTTTGTAGTATCTTATAGATTATGGAGATCAGGCATCAGTCTGACATAGAGTTGCCAAACATTTTTTCATTCTGTAGTTGGCCTTTTAATTCTATTAATAAAGTCTTTGGATGAGCAAAAGTGTTTGATTCTTAATAGTTCTCATTTATCTACTTTCTTCTGTTGATTGTGGTTTGTTTGACAGATTTTGAAGTCTGTCTATGTTGTGTATTAAATCTTCCATTGTTGTTCCTATCTTTTCTTAGATGAGCTTTATCATTTTAGGTTTGATATTTAGGTCTTTTAATCAGTTGGAGTTGGTTTTTGTATAAAGTGAAAGATACGGATCTTGTTTCAGTTTACTACACATGAATATCCAATTTTGACAGCACCACTTGTTGAAGATACTGTTTTTACCCCAGTTTAATGTCTTAGGGCCTTTGTCGAATATCAACTGTTCGTAGGCAAATGGTATCATCTCTGGGGTCTCAATACTGTTCCATTGATCGATCTGTCTGCTCTTGTACCAGTACCAGGCTGTTTTGAGCACTGTGGCAGAGTAGTATCTTCTAAGGTTGGGTAATGAGAGGCCTCCCAGTGTGTTCTTCTTCTTTAGTAGTGCTTTACTTATTCAGGGCTTCTTCCCTTTCCAAACAAAATTGGTGATTTGTTTCTCCACCTCATTAAAAAATGACGCTGGAACTTGTATTGGGATTGCATCATATAAGGGACTTAACAATATTAAATACTTAAGCACCCAATACCACAGCATATAAATACACTGAAGAAACACTGACTGCATTGAAAAATGAGATAGATCACTCCACAATAATAGTGGAAAACCTGAAAACTGCACTTTCAGTATCGGCCAGATCTTCTAGAAAAAAACCTCAGTAAAGACCACAATTAACCAACTGGACCTCATCAACATATACAGAACTTTTTATCCATCAACAGATAAATACACCTTCTTCTCTAGTAAACATGAAACATTTTCCTGAATGGATCATGTGTTAGAACATAAAGAAAATCTCAACAAAACCCAAACCACTGAAGTATTGCAAAGCATCTTCTCACACCATAAAGCCATAAAAGTCGAAATCAATAGCAGAAAAAACATAGAAACTGGAACTCATGTAAACTGGACAACACCTTGCCCAGAAAGCAATGAGTTATAAAAGAAATCAAGGACAAAATAAACAAATATATGGATTCAAATGAGAATGGAAACACTTTCTACCAGAGCCTATTGGATATAGCCAAAGCAGTGCTCAGAGGTCAAGGGCTCAAATCAAAGAATTAACACTACACCTTGAATAAATAGAAAGAGAACAACAGAGGAACCCCTCAGGCACCAGAGGAAAACATAATAAAGATTAGAGCAGAACTAAATGAATTAGAGAATAAGCCAAGTGCCGTCGAGTCGAATTAGAGAATAGAAGAACAATTAAAACAAACTGATAAGAACAAAAGTTGGTTTTGGGAAAAGACTAACAAAATAGAGGAATCATTGGCTAAACTTACTAAAGAAAAAGAGGAAAGGAAACCAATAACCCAAATAAGAAATGAAATGGGAGATGTCACAACAGATCCAATATAAATAAAAAAATATAGTAACAGAATACTAGAAAAACTGTACTCTAACAGATTTGAAAACCCAGAGGAAATAGACAAATTCCTAGATTCATATCACCTACCAAAATTACCACAAGGAGTAGAACAACTTAATAAACCCATCACTACATAGGAAGAGATTGAAAAGTCATCCAAAAACTACCAATTAAAAAAAGCCCTGACCCAGATGGCTTCACCACAGAATTCTACCAAGCTTTTAGAGAAGAGTTAACCCCTATACTACTGAGACTATTTTACAGCATAGAAAGGGATGGAATATTCCCAGATTCATTCTGTGAAGCCAGCATAACCCTGATACTAAATCCAGGGAAAGATTCAACAAAAAAGGAGGACTACAGACCAATATCACTCATGAACCTTGATGCAAAAGTCTTCAACAAAATCCTTGCTAACAGAATTCAAGGATATATCAAAAAAATAATTCATCATGACCAAGTTGGCTTCTTACCTGGGATGTAAGGTTGTTTCAACATCAGAAAAACAACTAATGTGATTAACCATATAAATAACATAAAAAATAAGAATCATCTGATCTTATCAATTGATGCAGAAAAGGCATTTGACAAAGTCCAACACCAATTCACACTAAAAACTCTCAGCACAATGGGGATAGAAGGCAAATTCCTCAGTGCAATACAAGCCATCTATGCAAAGCCAACTACCTACATCATCCTGAATGGAGAGAGACTGAAAGAATTCCCCTTGGGAAAGGGAATTAGACAAGGATGCACATTCTCACCTCTTCTATTCAACACTGTACTAGAAGTTGTAGCCAGAGCAATTAGACAAGACAAGGAAATAAAGGGCATCTGCATCAGCAAAGATAAAGTAAAAATCTCCCTATTTGCAGATGATATGGTTGTGTATGCCGAGAATCCTAAGGAATCCACAAATAAACTATTCAAACTAATAGAAGAGTTCAGCAAAGTCTCAGGATACAAGATAAACAAAAGTAAATCAGTAGGATTCCTTTATACCAACAAAGAGATCATTAAAGAAGAAATCACCAAATCAACACCATTTACACCTCCAAGAAGATAAAATACCTAGGAATAACTTTAACTAGAGAAATAAGAGACCCATACAAAGAGAACTACAAGACCCTACAACTAAGAGAGACTGACATAAATGGAGAAACCTACCCTGCTCATGGATAGGAAGACTTAACATTGTGAAAATGTCTATTTTATCCAAAGTGATCTACATATATGAAGCAATCACAATACAAATTCCAGTGACATTTTTCAGTGATGGAGAAACAAATCCTCAAATTTGTTTCAAAGGGGAAGAAACCCCAGAGAAGCAAAACACTACTGAAGAAGAAGAATACACTAGGAGACCTCTCACTACCCACTTTAGAACATATTATACTGCCATAGTAGTCAAAACGGCCTGGTACTGGTACAACAAGAGACATACAGACCAATGGAGTACAGTTAAGATCCTAGAGATGCCACCATCCTCTTACGAACAGTTGATATTTGACAAAAGTCCTAAGACATTAAACTGGGGTAAAAAACAGTCTCTTTAACAAATGATGCTGGCAAAATTAGATATCCATCTGCAGAAAACTGAAACAAGACCCATATCTCACACCTTACACAAAAACCAACTCAAACTGGATAAAAGACTTAATACCAAACCTAAAACGATAAAGATTATCCAAGAAAAAGTAGAGTTGACAATGGAAGTTTTAATACACAATGTAGACAGACTTCAAAATCTGACAAAGCACAATCAACAGAAGAGAAAATAGATAAATGGGAACCACTAAGAATAAAACACTTTTGCTCATCTAAAGACTTTATCAAAGGAATTAAAAGACCACCTAAAGAATGGGAAAAAATATTTGGCAACTATATATCAGAAATCAATGTTTGAGCTCCACCATCTACAAAGTACTGCAAAACATCAACAAGAAAAGAATAAATAACCCAATTAAGCATTGGGCAAAGGAGATGGACAGACACTTCTCTAAGAGGATATCCAGGCAGCCAAAAGACACATGAAGAAATGCTCATGATCATTAGCTATTAAAGAAATCCAAATTGAAACTACAATGAGATATCATCTCACTCTAACAAAGTTGGCCATGATCCAAAAAACACAAAATAACAAATGCCATTGATGCTGTGGAGAGACCGGAACTCTTCTACACTGCTGATGTGATTGCAAAATGGTACAAATCTGTGGAAAGCAATCTGGTGCTTCCTTAAAAAGCTGGAAATAGGTATATCATTTGTCCCAGTAATCCCAGTGCTTGGAATATATCTCAAAGAAGCAAGGGCAGTCATATGAACAGATACATGCACACAAATGTTTACTCGAGGACAGTCCACTATAGCAAAAAGATAGAATCAACCCAGATGCACAACAACAAACGAATGGATAAATAAACTATGATATATATACTCAATGGAACACTATGCAATGATAATGAACAGTGATGCTTTTAGGAAGCATTTCATAACCTGGTTTCAATTGGAAGACATTACGTTCAGTGAAATTAGTCAATGGCACAAGGACAAATATTATATGAGACCCCTATTATAAGGACTTAAAGCAGAGTCATGTACAGAAGAAAAGACTCTTTGACGGCTGCAAGGGAGGGAAGGGAAGGAGGAAGAGGGTTGGTATAGATGATACAGGTGATAGATATTTGGTTGAGTGAAATCAGTGACAGCACACATTAGAAAGAAGATCAGTTCAACTGGACTTCAACGTCACTTGAAAACTCTTCAAATCTTAACCAGTATTGTCAGGATAGAGTAGCAGGGGCAGGGGTTTGGGGACCATGCTCACAGGGGACATCAAGGCCAGTGGGCATAACTAGCCTATTGTTAAGAGTCTAATGCACTCCAGTTGGTTAGTGGCATCTGGTGTTTTAAAAGCTAGCAAGCTGCTATCTGAGGTACACCAAATGGTCCCAACTCACCTGGAACAGATGATCACCAAGGATAACAATGACACAGGGGAAAGAGTACCCAGAAGACAAAAAGACTCATCTGATGAGTGATTATATCAACATGTGAGCAGAAGAACCAGATGGTTCCCAGCTACCACCAATGACAGCCGTGATGGGGCTCACAAAGTTGAATCCCAGTGGCAACACGAGAAAAAAAAGGGGGTACATCCTGAGAACTCTACTAAAAGATGGCAATTGATAGTCCAAAGGCGTAGGGGTTCCCCTGGGAGCGTAGCCCCTAGAACTGATGCTGCCCCTGATCATGAATCATTAATGAGGTCAACTCTTAGCACAGAATGAACTGGACTCAGGGACACAGAGTGACCACATTATGTGTGCACTTTATGGTTCTATGCATCTACAGGTTGTTGTCCTACTGGCCTCTTACTAGTGTGGAGTTTAGAGAGTGGGAAGGAGGGGACAAGAGATTGTTAAGAGGATATAGCATGTATAGAATGGAAAGGTGGAGTGTGCTGTCACTGGCAGGGAGAGCAGAAGGAGCTGTAGATAGGCGCGCATGCTAATTTAAACTGGATTGTACACTTACACTCAATCACAATAAAATATATTTATATGTAAATGAAGAAAGAAAGAAAAAGGGGTAGTTTATGGAGATATCCCCACGATAAAAGATTCTCACCAGGAATTGTAACTCCTTTTGCACAAAGGACAATAAGCCAGCTCCTGGAGCTTTACCTACTTTACCTGCTACATAATATAAAAGGACAGACCTGGATTTGAATTCCTGTCCTTCCAAACACCAGCCACATGGCCTTGGACAAATTACTTAACTCTTTTAAACCTCAGTTTTTTCATCCACATCAGAGCTCTCAACAGCAGCACTGAAACTATAGGCTGGATTAATTCTTTGCTGAGGGGGCTGTCCTGGGCATTGTAGTATATCTGGCTGTATCCCTGGAATCAATCCAGTTGTGATAAACACATATGTCTCCAGACATTGTCAAATGCTCCCTGGGAGTAAAATTACTAATGATTGAAAACCACTGATCCATAGAAAGAGCATATGAAGTGCTGATTTCATAAAGCTGTACTGAAAATTAAATGAGATAATGCATATAAGTGGGACCCTGATGGCACACTGGTTAAGAACTCAACTGTTAACCAGAAGGTCAGCAGTTGCAATCCACCAGGGCATCCTTGGAAACCCTATAGAGCAGTTCTGCTTTTTCCTTCAGGGTCACTATTAGTAGTTGGAATCCACTTGACAGCAAAGGCTAAAAGTATTTAATGCATATAAAAACTTATCCTAGTGAGTAATATACAGGGGAAACCCTCACTAGCCCTTCTTGTTATTATTACACCAGGGCAGAATCAGAACTAACGAAGGTGGGGAAACCCAGGCTAGGAAGAAACTGAAAAGGAATGGAGGACCAATAGGTGGCAGGAGACAGGATTCTCATTTGGTATCAGCTGAAGGTAACCTGGCTGTTCCTTTCACTTACCCCTTTGTTTACCTGACAAGGACAAATCAAGCTCTGTTGAGAGAAAAGCAGAGATCAAGAGGGAAGGGACTTAAAAAGTATTTTACAAAGGTGCAATAGAGTAAAGGGTCTTCCAATAAGGATGCCCTATTTTTGACAGCTCATAGAGGTGATATTTTGAAGAAACTCTGGTGGCATCATGATTATGCGCTGTCAGCTAACCAAAAGGTCTGCAATTCGAATCTGCCACAGGCTCTTTGGAAATCCTATGGAGCAGTTCTACTCTGTCCTAGAGGGTTGCTATGAGTCAGAGTCGACTGAGGCAATGTTTTTGTTTTTGTTTTCAATAGTATGTCATATTTATCACATTTTTTTGATTAGTCTTGACAAACAGCCATGAAAAGTTACACGATTTCACAGTGAATGGAAATTACTAGTTTATTATCAAAATCAGTGTTCCATTAGCCCAACTTTCTGTGTATAATGTAAAATTTACAACACGCATAATTGTCCCACATAGAGAAGAATTCAACATTTAATAAAAAAATTTGAGACAACTGGGTCTGTTGAAAATCAAACTCTTGTGTGTCAATGAACTGCACATTCCACTAAAAATACTATCACCCTTCATCAGAGCGTAGGCGAGAATTCATCCCAATCAGTTACTCCCCAAGCACAAAATCTGGACCTTTTGTGGACCACAGTTGGGTGGATTTTGCATCTGGACTTGAAGCTTTAACCCTACAAAATTGTTTTAAGTCAAGAACTGAAGTTCAACCACCATAAATTGTGCTGCACACTTGCTAACTGGGCTCTGGAGCAACAGGAAGTTGGCCCTGCTTTTGGCTGAAAAGCATGTTCAGCGGTGAGGTCCATTTTTGGATGAACGGTTTGTTAACAAACAAAACTGTCACATTTGGAATGATGAGAATCCCAGTGGAGATAGAAGAATGTCCGCTTCATCCCACAAAGTTACTGTTTGGTGTGGATTTTGGTCCAGCAGAATCACTGGCCCTTATTTTTTCCAAGATGAACAAGGACAGTGACTGTCAATAACGGAAGATATCAAGCCATGACAACTGAAAATTTTTGCCCCCATTTAGAAGGTTCCACAGCGACCATTTACCCGAAGCTGTTTTCCACACATGTCATAGATTGAACTGTGACCCCCCAAAAATGTGTGTAGCCATTTGGCTGAGCCATGATTCCCAATATTTTACGATTTTGTGATTTTCCTATGCTATATGTTAAAGAGGATTAGGGTGGGACTGTAAATCCCTTCCTAAGGTCACCTCCACACTCCATTGTAAAGACAGTTTCCCTGGAGTGTGTCTTGTACCATCTTTTATCCTTTTACCTTACAAAGGATAAAAGGAAAGGAAGGAAGCAGAGAGTTGGGAACCTTACACCAGCAAGAAAGCAACATCAAACGAACACATCCTTCAGACCTGAGCTTCCTGCGCTAAGATGCCTCCTGACCAAGGAAAGACTGATGAAACACAAGGACTTTCCTCCAGAGCAGACAGAGGGAAAGCTTTGCCATGGCGTAGACACCCTGAGTTCAGACTTGTAGCCTACTGGACTGTGTAAGAATAAACTTTCCTTTGTTAAAGCCATCCGTATGTGGTATTTCTATTAGAGCAGTACCAGCTGATGAAAACAACATATAATGCCATCAACTGTATTTCAAATTAATAAAACAAAACTGCATCATTTACACAACTTGTTTTATTCAAGTTCAAAGATAGGATACCCTTATTGGAAGACCCCTTAAAAAAGAAAATATGCTATTGTCGGGTACAAAACAATTCATCCTAATAGCATAACACGTTGCTAGTACAGTACACACCTATACAAAAGCCCTGATCTTTGTCATTCTTCCACATATAATCACATTCAATTTCATGTGTTTTTACATATGTTGCATACATACAGAAACCGAAACACTTCACAATAAAATGAACCTACCAAACAAAACTCAGTGCTGTTGAGTCAATTCCAACTCACAGGACTCTATTCTATAGAGTAGAACTTCCCCATACAGTTTCCAAGGAGCACCTGGGGGAGTTGAACTGCTAACCTTTTGATTTGCAGTTTTAGCATTTAACTAGGGGTTCCAACAAAAAGAAAGTTTTGCTTTGGCTGGCTTTGCTTTTTTCTTCTAAAATGAGATGAAGGAACTGTATGAGAAGGGTTATGCAGTTCTGAAGCTTCCTTTTCCTGTTCTTTCCTCTCTGTCCCATCCTTCAGTCTTACAGCATTTACTGAATGCCAACTATATTGTATTCCTTGTGTGACTTGAACTTTTATATGGCCGAGATCTTTAACTCACGTTCTTTAAGTAATGAACAATTCCCAAGGCAGCATAATTGAAAAACCAGCTGGGGGGGATCAAGGTAACAGAGAGGGCAATGGGGAGAAATGCAAAGAGAGGAAAGAAAATGAATGGGAATGACAGAAACGTAATTTCTCACTGGGAGAAAAGGAAGAGAAAATAATCAAGCAATATTAAGCTGTCTATACGTAAATGTAAACGGTGGCTGGAGATGTAGGCTCCATCTGGATCATACTGTCTGCTGAAAGCAAATGGAGTGCTATGGAAGTACTCAGACCATAGCTCGGTGAGAAGTCTGTAATAATGACAAATATCCAGAGCAGGTGACTCCCAGATCATTTTCAGCTGTCCATAATTAAACTGGTATCCATCTCTCGGCAATGTCAGGGCTGTGAAATAATTCCCGTCATTGGACCCCTTACATCTGTGCTGAAATGAAATAATATTTGGCAGTAACAAGGAGTCACTGAAACTAAATAAACAACTCCTTTCAAGACTACATAAAAGTCGGTAACATAATAATGTTTGACAGGGATTAAGACCTCTTTGGGGCTGTAAGGAAGTTTCAGGAGCAGCAATAACAAATATATGGAAGGTATAACAGATCTGTGCTTTAACAGACATGTATAATGTGAAATGTGATGAATCTCCCAAGAGAAATGTACATTTTGAACATCCAATGTGCACATGTCAAAAAGCATGGGACTCAATTCTAGAAAAGTTTGCTGGGATTACTCATAGAAGATGTGAAAAACTAAGCTTCCTTCTGATTATGTGGATTTTTTTTCTGAAACATTTTAGTTTTCATGTACCCTGAAAGATATATAGACACATGTTACAGAATATGACAATATGCAAAAGAATGACATAACAAAGATCGTGGCTAGTCTCTAAGGGAGTACTAACAACACATCACTCTACTATCATGGCTCCCCCCCCTTCAATCAAGATCATTCTCTTAATTCCAAGATGTTCCCACCCCTCTAAAGTCACTCTGGATTCTGTCAGTTTTTAGTGACATTTCCCTCCTCTGAACGACCTTCGTACTGTTTTTATGGACATTTCTTAAAGGGTTTAGCTGTCTCATACATTGAACTTATGTGTATATGGGCTTTGTCTCTTCTATGAGCTTAGAAGGTCAAATCTTTTTCCCATACATCTTTCTAAATTCTCTCACAGAATCCTATACATATGTAGACTGTCTTAGTCACCTAGTGCTGCAATAAGAGAAATACCACAAGTGGATGTCTTTAACATAGCCCAGTAGGATACATGTCCAAATTCAAGACATCAGCTCCAGGGAAAGGCCTTCTCTCTTTTTGTTGGCTCTGCAGAAAGGTCTCTTTGATGCATCAGTCTGTAACTGGTCTAGGAGAATCTCAATGCAGGGCCCTCTGCTCTGGTCTGAAGGATACACTTTGCTCCCAGTACTGCTTTCTCAGTAGGTATGAGGTCTCCATATGTCTCTGCTTTCTTCTCTCTCTTATAATTCAAAAGAGATTGGCTTACAGCACTAATCTATGTAGACCTTATCAATATAACTCCCTATAATCCATTTTATTAAATCATGCTGACAGGATTTACAACACATAGGAAAATCCTATCAAAGGACAAAATGGTGGACAATGTTTCAGTATTGAGAGTCATGGTCCAGCCAAACTGATAATACACATCTTTGGAGGCACATAATTTAATCCATGACACAGACATACAGTATAAACAAAACAAAAGAAACCCACTGCCGTCAAATCCACCAGGCGCTCCGTGGAAACCCTATAGGGCATTTCTACTCTGTCCTATAGGGTTGCTATGAGTCAGACATGCAGTATACTCATTCATCAAATAACCCTAAGACTGGTGTCTTTAGAGTTATTTACTGTTTGTCTACAATTTTCGCAATGATTGTGAGGATGGCGCAAAAATGGGCAACATTTTGTTCTGTTGTATATAAGATTGCTATGAGTTAAAAATGATCCAATGCCGTGTAACAACAGCAAAAACTGTGTTTGGCTTGCCAAGAATGTGTTTTGCACATTTATGTTATAATCCAAACTCTAGAAGGAGATTGCAAGAAAGTCCTCAGACTCGGTAACATGCACACATCATGTAACAGGAAAAGGACTCTTCCAAGAAACACCTTACATATTCTGCTTCTTTAACTGTCACCGACTCATTGAGGTGGGTACTTGTACCACCTTGTTTTATAGCTGAGACAACTGAAGCTCCAATAATTCACACAGCTAATAATAGTAGACACCGGATTTGAACCTGGGCAGTCTGGTTCAATATTCCTGCTCTTAATCACCAGCCACTGTAGCCTCGTAACAGGCATTTTCACCTCTTAGCTGTAGCTCCTGATCTTCTATCTGGTGTTCCAGTCCAACCCCATCACCACAGACTCTAGGCCCAATCCTAGTTTTAGCTGGCAGGATTTATATTTAAGGCTTTTTAGTCCAAGTTTTATGCTGAAATACTCTTGCTACTGGTTTTGTTTTACCTGGTGCCTTAAGTCTAAACAGTTTTTGTTTTTTTTCTTTTTCCCTGAGAACTAGTGGGAAACTGAGACTAGAGAACTTTGGTCCCATTAGCTCCATCTGGATCTTAGAAGCTACTCAGGCCAGCAGCTCCCTCCATTTTCCAGCATCCTCCTCAAATCCTAAATCATTCTAAAATTCTCCCTTCAGTCTGTGTTCAGTGACTGAGACTTATTTGCAGTCTCTTGAGTTTGGCTCTGTTAGCTGTGGTAGCATAGTGGTTAAGAGCTCGGCTGCTAACCAAAAGGTCAGGAGTTTGAATCCACCAACTACTTCTTGGAAACTCTGTGGGGCACGTCTACTCTGTACCCACAGGGTTGCTGTAACTTGACAGCAATGGTTTTCTCAGTCCCTGACTAACTTACACTACTTGGTTAGATATCTGAACATGGCTGGTTCCCCAAATTCCTGTATCCCAATACTGGAGCACTGGACACACAGTTCACCATATGGTTTGCATAGGGAGTTCCACCTTCCCATCTCATTGTTGGTTGGGTGCTCAGCATCTTCCTTTCCTTCCTAGGAGAATCTGGTTCATTCCAATCATTCACTCTTCTCTCATTCAGTTCACATGCCTCAGGAGAACCACAGCTCTGTGAGTGAGTCTTTTGGGACAAAAATGACTATCCTAACCTTCCTGTCCATGACTGGTTCAGTCCATGATCCAATTCAGGTCAGCAAGATCTGAGGAACAGTTTTCTGCAGCAGCTTACAGTTTCCTTGATCATGGCACAGCTTTGGGAAGAGGTAAGAAGAAGGATGGGACGGCCACAGCCATCTCAGCTCCAGCTGTATGCTGCCATTGCACAGACGAGAAGGGGTTAAAAGCTCTGCAGGAAGTAGGAATGGTGCCCCAGGATTGGGCTAACGCTCCAGCCTGCCTCCCTAGATTTCTAGTTATAGAAACCAGTAAATTTCCTTATTCTTTAAGCAAGTTTGGATCTCTTTATAATGGTAGTGTGTAGAAGGTGCCCAAGCTGATATTGATGTAGTGAGATTTATGTCTTCTAATTAAAACTTCTATTATTATTTTTTTAGCCACTGGTTTCACTAGTTGGTGTACACTGTTAATGCTCTCAGCTTACAGCTGAAAGACTGGAGATTTGAGTCCACCAAAAGGTGCCTCAGAAGAAAGGCTGCGTGATCTACTTCTGAAAAATCAACCACTGAAAATCCTGTGGACGCAGCTCTACTTTGACATCATGACTTGTCAGAAACTGGTCTCATCATCATTATTATTTTTTAACCAGTGAATTATCAAGGTGTGTTTCCCAGGCCAGCAGCATCAGGAAAGCTTGTTAGAAATGGAAATTCTTTGGCTCCACTGCAAAATAAGGAACTGAACCCTCTGCCTAGGAGTGAATTCTGAAATCGTGATGACCTCACTGAATTAGAAACTCTGGGAGTGGGACCCAGTAGTCTGTGGTTTCCCTCCAGATGATTCTGATGCACTCTCACATTTGAGGACCCCAGGTTTATACCTGGTTTCATTTGTAGCTATTCTGTCATTGGTTAAATTATGTCCACCCCCCCCCCCGCCAAAAGGTGTGTATCAATTTGTCTGCGCTATGAATCCCACTAGTGTGTGGTTATCCTTCATTCTATGATGATAATTTTATGTTAAAGAGGATTAGGGGTTGAAACACACTCAGGTAACATCCCTGATCCAACATAAAGGGAACTTCCCTGGTTCAGTACCTTTTATTTCTCATGAGACAAAAGGAAAGGAAAGGAGCAAAGACTTGGGGATGTCATAACATTGAGCTAGCAGTGCTGGGAGTAGAGTATATCTTTTGGACCTGGAGTCCCTATGCCTGAGAATTTCCTCAGCCAGGGGAAGATTGAGGACAATGACCTTCCTTTAGAGCCAAAAGAGAGAGAAAGCCTTCCATTAGAGCTGATGCTTTGAATTTGGACTTGTAGCCTCCTGGACTGTGGGAAAACATAACCTTCTTTGTTAAAACATCCACTTGTGGTATTTGTTATAGCAGCACTAGATGACTGAGATACCCTCATAATAATGTATTAACATGACATGTTGTCATTTTCACCTGTGAATCCCTTAGTGACTCTCAGTTATCTGCGTCTATACTGCTTCTTTTTATTTAGAGTCACAAACCTACCCATTTCAGATGACAGTTTGGAGTGGGGTTTCTCCTATTGTCGTGCTTGTTACAGAATGTATTCACTCTACTAGCCCTTTCCTTTCATTTTCCTAAATACTTGGTTCCTCCACAATTATCAAACATTTGTACTTTTCTCTAGCTCAAGTTTGGAGCTTTGTAACATGTTCTTTAAGGCTACTAATGTTGCATCTTAAATGTCAGTCCAAAACCAAACCTATCCCAGAATGAGGTCCTTGTTCTTTGAGTTTCTCTATCTTCTCCTAATCTGTTTGGTTCAATTAGCCATGGGAGGAATAAAGAATATTGGTGTCTGCTGGTTGGCTATTGAGAAAGCCCTTGCACAAATGATGGGTGGTAGTAGTTACCCCTTTAGCCTGTGTTCTCAAGTACACCCTATGGAACCAGCTGCCCCAGACTCTTGGGGCACTAGTTAAAGACACTGCTTGCTTTAACAGAACTACCAAATCTCTTGAGGCGAGGGTCTAGAATATGAAATGTTAATCAGCATTCTATTATTCTTAGCTGTTGTCAAATAAGCTCCACCTTTCAGTGACTTTATGTATAATAGAGCAAACTGTTGCCCAGTCCCACATCATCTCTATGATATTTAATATGTTTTAGGCCATTCTTGGGACTATTATGTCAATCCATCTCATTGAGGGTTTTTTTCCCCCTTTGTTTTCATTGATCTTCTACTTTACCGAACACGAAATCCTTTTTTAGTGGTTGGTCTTTCCTGGTGACATGTCCAAAGTAAGCAAGATGAAGTCTCACTATCTTAGCTTCTAAGAAGGACTCCAGTTGTGTTTCTTCTAACACTAAAACAGCATCTAAAAACCCTTTGCCATTTGAATCAATTCTGATTCCTAGCAACTCCTGTATGACAGAGTACAACTGTTCCATAGGGTTTCCAAGCAGTAGCTGGTGGAGTCAAACTGCCAGCTTTTTGGTTAGCAGCCAAATGTTTAACTGATGCACCACCAGACGTTAAGGCTTATGGTAAAGTTATTTACATTTTGACAACACAGTGACAAACTGATGAGTTTTCAGGACTTGGTACTTTCAGTGCTAAAACTATGGAAGTTCCTGGCAACCAAGATAGTTGGTCATCCTAAGATGGTAAAGTCAAGGTTGGCCATCTCAAGATAGTGTAATTAGCCTTACTCTATCCCCCTTGATCTACTTTCCACAGTTCTTCCACCTCATCCATTGAAGGCCTTACCAGACACTTGTTTTTGAGCTACTCCTGTAAGAGGCAACAAGAGTTTTAATCCCCCCCGAGTGGTATTTTCAAAAAAGCCCCCCAGGCGATTCTGAGATGCACCTCTATAAGGACCACGGACACAAATAAGCAAGAAGACACTAGAAATCAGAAGGGCTCATACCAAAGAATTTCCTGCATCAACGCTTCCCAGACTTCCTTATCTGAGATCATTTTCCCTGAGTCCCAGTCCTTGTTTGTATTTCCTCTGAAGCCTCTCCTACAGTGGATCCCTTATGGCAATCTTGGTGTGTGTTCTTCTCCTGTAGTACGTTATGAATGTGTTTAGGACCCAGTTATGGCTTAATCCTTTTTGTATCCCTCACAGCACCTAAGATCCGATAAAGTAAAGCAATAATTTCCAATCCTGAATTTTGGACAATAGAGTGTCCCACCCATGATCTCAAGGGCTCTGAAAATTGAATTACATAATCACTTCACTTTAATAAATCCCATACTCACGAAACAAAATACAGCCAATAGAAATATGATTAACTATTCAACCTTACATTTTTTGCTTATGAACTGACTAAGACAATACAAGGTGGAAGAGGGTGTGGTTAAATTGGAAATGTTAGGAGGAATGTAAATTGTAGCAAATTTTCTGGAATGTATTTTGACAATATACATCAAGAGTTTTAAAAATATTTATATACTTTGACCTAGTATTCCCACTTCTTGAATTTTTTTGTGAGGAAACAATGAGGATCATAACTATTGGTAAACACCCTAAAGTTCAGAAAATGAGAAGTGGTTAAATAAATCACTTACTGAATGGAAACATGCTTTCTACCATATAGACCCTGAATAAGGATTTAGAAAAAAGCTAATATCTAATAACAAAAAGATACAATATAAACCACATACAATTCCTATTTTGTAGAAAGAAGAAACATATATCTTTGAGTGGTGGACTATTCCACAGACACTTTTTGATATACATTAAAAAAAATAACAAACATTACATTAAAAAAATAACAAAAACTTGCTGCCATTGAGTCAATGATAACTCATAGTGACCAACTAATAAAGAATAGAACTGTCCAGCAGCATTTCCAAGGAGCAGCTGATGGATTCGAACTGCTGATCTTTTGGTTAGCAGTTGAATTCTTAATCATTATGTCACCAGGGCTATACATTTTCTCTATTTTCCAATTTTTCTGCAATTAACATGAATTGCTTTTATAATAAAACAACATATACACATAAATAACATAACTCAAACTAGTTATCCTCAAGCCAATTCAGACTCGTAGCAACCCCACGTCATACAGAGTATAACTGTGTTATAAAAGTCAATGGCTATGATCTTTCGGCAGATTGTCAGGTCTTTATTCTGAAGCTCCTCTTAGTGAGTTCAAACTGCCACCCTTCAGTTAACAGCCAAGTACTTAACTGTTCGTGTTGCCCAGCACTCCATACATACATATGTGTGTATTTTACACACACATACAGACACAGACACAGACACGCACACTCTTCAGCTATTAACCACTGCACCACCAGGGCTCCAGTACATATAAACACATATGTGTAAATATATGTATATCCATATACATAGGAGGTAGGACAAATAAATTGCTCTAAGTGCTACATACCTCAATGCCGAATATCATCACTACAGTCACCTTCAAAGTACTCCCCTCGGGAAGCTATGCAGCAATGCTAATACCTAGTCCACCCTTCATTTTACAACTCTTTCTGGAATGGCCATTGTGCACAATGATAAGGTGGCAAGTTCTCAAACTTAATCGTCTAGTTGTCTGCGAGGGAGTTTTTAGCCAGTAAACAAACAAATGTATTGGAACACCCTCCCTACTCACTTGATCTGCACCCCCACCATGACTTTTTTCTTTACCTGAAGATAAAGGAAATATTGAAAGGAAGACATTTTGATGACACTCAGGACATCAAGGGTAATACAATGATAGCTCTGACAGGCATTCCAGAAAAGAGTTCCAAAATTGCTTTGAAGGGTGGGCTAGGTTCTGGCATCGGTGCATAGCTTCCTAAAAGGAATACTTCAAAGATGACCTTAGTGACATTCAGCAATGAGGTATGCAGCACTTTCACAAGATGAGTTTGTGAACTTAATTGGCAGTCCTAGTGTATACATATGTGTATACATACACATAGACACATTTTAAAAGCTGTACAGCAATAGACTTATTTTAAATTGTGTCACTTCTACATTCTTCCACAGATTTCTTCCAGCATATGGATTCTAATCTCTATCTATCATATTACTTCCTTGCCGTAATTCTTCAAAGGCTCCTCATACTTACAGGGCAAACTGTATACTCTGCCACAGGACGTACCAGGGCCCTCTATGGTCTGGCCTTGACCCACTAGTCCAGCCTTGCTCCTTCCAGTTTTCCTCCTTAAATATCCTGGCTATCCACTACTTGTAGCTACTTGGCCATGTCACGCTATTTCAGGCCTCTTTGACTTTGCGTAGGCTGATTCCTTTGCCTGAAATTCCCCTCTCTCCCTTCTTTATTTCACACATTTCTCCACTTAGCTTTCAAGCTATTTTCTTACAACTTTCCACTCAAAACTTTAGAAGATTTAGGCTTTGCTCTGTGTACTCACTGCAACCCTTAAAACTCCTGTGTTGTTGTATGGCACTAGAATTGCTTATTTACCTATTTGTTTTACACTAGACTGGAAACAGATGGAAAGCTGGAATCAACCTTGTGATTGGCACAACCAAAAAAATATGTTCTGAATAAAAGAATAGCATGCAAACCACACAGATGAGGTCATGTTACCACAACACTTGCAAGTGCTGTGCAGGTTGTGACCTGTAAAGAGGGCTGACATCCAGCCAGCTCTCCTCTCACCAAGCTGAGCATTAGTGCACTAATTTAGAAAATGACTTGTGTCATGGTAAGTGCTCAGTGTGCCAGGGAGACTGTGTGTATAGAAGGTTCATTTGTTTACTCATTCCCAAAACTTTTATTGTGTTATGCCAAAGTGCTGAAATCAGTGTCTTTGTATGAGAAAGCACATACCTGAGCACGTACAAGACTTTCAGGAGGGGAAAGAAAATATTAAAACTGTTAATTATATTTAATTTTATCCTTTGTTTAAATTACTATTTTAAGGATGTTGTTTCATTATGTACATATGTGTATATGTATGTATATATATATGTGTGTGTATACATATCTATGTATGCATATATACGTTATGTATATATGTATGCCAAGCCAGCCAAGTGCCGCGAGTACATGTGTATATATGTACACATATGGAAACTCTGGTGGTGTAGTGGTTAACAGCTACGGGTTTGCTATGCTTCTCACAGTTATTTGATGATTTTGACACACATTTCAACAAACGATTGCAATGCTTTTGTCAGTTCTGTTCACTACTGGTTGCCCTGACTGCTCTTCATCAGTGATGCTTCCTCTCCCCTCAAAAAATGTTTAATTCATTTGTACACTGTCCATTTTCTTCATGGCATTATCCCATAAGCTTGGACTAACATGTCCCTGATTTCACTACCACTCTTGCCAAGCTTTACAAGAAGTTTAACGTTTGTTGATTGCTTTAACTCAAGCTCTGATTCTCATGATGGCACACAAAACCATGCAACAACAATAACGACCATCACTCAGCAAGACACTGGCACATGTTGACACAAACAAGCTGTGAGACACTGATACACCAAGGTTATGAAACCTTACTGAGTTGCTTGTACAGTGCTGCCAATGTAAGCACACAGTGGCAAGTTCGTGAACTTAATTGTTAAACTGTGTGTGTGTGTGTGTGTGTGTGTGTGTGTGTGTAATCTTGGTGATGCAATGGTTAAGTGTTCAGGTGCTCACCAAAAAATCAGCAGTTGGAACTCACTAAGTGCTCTGTAGGAGAAAGATGCAGCAGTTTGCTTCTGGAAAGATGTACAGTCTTGAAAACCTTATGGGACAGTTCTGCTCTGCCCTATAGTGTTACCATAAATCAGAATATATATGTAAAACATTTGCATTCTTGTACATACCTCTACCTACATGTATAGTCATAACTATATCTGCCCTGGTGGTGCATGGTTAAGAGATCAGCTGCTTACTAAAAGGTCAGCAGTCTGAATACACCAACCGCTCCTTAGAAACCCCCTGGACCAGTTCTACCCTGACCTTTAGAGTCAGTATGAATTGGGATCTACTTGATAGCAAAGACTTTTTGTGCATGTAACGTACATGAAATAAATGCCCCCTTGTTTTAAGATGGTGAGACGTGTGATCAAAAAAGATTGGGAATTGCTAGCCTAGAGCACTGGGGTTATGGTGACGAATAAACATGTGGCCTTTGATGCTCAGGTCATTCACAATAAAGTAGAAGGAAGTAGATAAAAACCAACAGTCACATGATGACATAGCAAGATTAATTTTGTGTAAGAGATTCAGAGATTTTTCAAGAGAGGCATTTGAACAGAGTTACTTGGATGATAAATGGAAATTTTATATAATTCTATTCAGCTCAGTTGACTTTGCATTACTGAGTAAGGACTTTACTGTGGCTCACCCGCCAAAGGGAAGAAGGTAGATGTGTTCAGTTGTAGGGTAAAATCCATCTGCTGTGATACAGAAATCCTAGACTTCACAGTTATTTCATGATGCCTGATCAGGTTCTACCCACACCTTTATCTGCATGCAAGATCCCCTTAAACTACATGACCACAAGTGCGTCCTCAGTTACTGTCTACCAATCCACATTTTGGTTTCCTCTATTTAACTTGGTTTATTGTTGCATTTTATAGCTTTGTGAGAAGTGGTCAGTATTTTAAACGTGGGATATTTTTGGCCTGCGAAGTGATGTGAATGACTGACTAAATTCAACCCAAATTTCTGAGGCCAGATGTGGATGAGCAAAAGCCTATGTGCTTGGCCCAGTGCTTTGAACTTGATGCTGTGGATTTGATTCCAACTCAGAGGGACCTTAAATGTGGGAAAGGTGAAGGGAAGCAATTCCTCAGTCATATCACATACCCTTGTATGTCTTTGTTTTTGTAGTAGATACCACCACCACGAAAAAAAGAATCCACTGCCACTGAGTCAGTTCCAACTCATAGTAACCCTATAGGTTAGAGTAGAAGCACCTCATAGTTTCCAGCACCTGGAGGATTTGAACTGCCAGACCTTCCAGTTAGCAGTCATAATACTTAACCACTATACTAAATTGTCAGCTCCTCAAGTGAAGGGGCTGTGTCTTGCAGTAACAGAGTGACCCTTGTGGATTTGGAGTCACAATGATAAGATATTTTTGTTTTTATTTTTATCAATCTACTTATTTACTGTGATAGAGTGAAAGTGTACAACCCAGTTTAAACTTGATGCCCACCTATGTGCAGCTCCTACTGCTCTCCTTGCATGGTGAAGCACACTCCTTTTTTCTGTTCCATACATGTTATATCCTCTTAACAATCTCCTGCCCCCTCTTCTCCACTTTCTCCACTCCCCTCTAGTAAAAGGCCAGTAGGATGACATCCTATAGATGCAAAGAACCATAAAAGAACACCCACGGTATGGTCACTCTGTGCTGCCGAGTCCAATCCATTCCTGTCCGAGGAGTTGACCTCAGTAATGACTTATGAACAGGGGCAGCATCAGGTCTAGGGGCCATGCTCCCAGGGGAACCCCCAGGTCTTCAGACCATCAATTGTGATCTTTTAGTGGAGTTCTCAGGGTGCACCTCTTTTTAATCTCAAGTTGCTACTGGGACTCAACTTTGTGAGCCCCTAGAATGACAGGGTTTAAGAGTGGGGTCTGCCATGATTAGCTGTGGGGGTGGAGGGGGAGAGGAAAAGTTACTTAACCTCTTTGAGACTCTTTCCTCCTCTGCAACATGGGGATAGTAAGACTTGTTCATTCTGCCTCAGTCTGCTGTTGCTGAGATTAAGTTTTACACTGCATGTAAAATGTTTCGTACTCTGTAAAATGTCTTTCAAATTTGAGTTGTTATTATTTTGGTATTTCAAGGGCCACAGCAAAAAGTATCACCTGTTTGAGAAAATGTTGTATTCTAGAAGCTAATGATTCCAAAAGTTGGACCGACTGAGCGAGCACGGGAGAAGTTTAGTTTTGACAAACTCACTCACAATTGGGCTGAAATTGCTTCCCATGACTTAAATCATTACCCCAAGTCTCCAACCTCCAGACCTCCCTAGCCCTAGCCCTGACTTCACCCATGAAAACAGTCCTGCCATCAGGATATCTTATTTCTGATAAAGAAATGCATGTTGATATGACAATGGATATAATGGGGTAACCTTCTGAAAATGCAGTTTCACTGAAATCCGAGTTTTGCAGACACTGCTTGAGTTTGCTAGGTGGGTGCAGGGGCTATTTTTGGACAAGCAGAACTTCCAGCACCTCTTAAATGATATCACAGGGCAAATGCCTGCCCCACCTACACAGGTGGGCCTGCATACATAAAGCAAGATGCTAGTCCAAGGTGAGACCAAAAACTTCTTTTCCCGATCTGATGTCTAATGCTTGTCTCTGCGTTCAGAAAGGGAAAACACCATACACAGACCTCACCAGTACGGTTTCCTTTGCATTTCTATACACATATAGCCCCTATATTCTTATAATGAATAACCTGAAATGAACCTCTATAGGGAGGCCTTGACAACGGTCTATGGATGGTTTTGCATAGGGAATTGAAATGAGTTGGCAAGAAGAAGGATTCTTTCTGCATAATTCAAAGCAGACATTTTGCTGGGAGAAAAGCAAATCAGAAATTTGCTGTCAGTGCTTGAAATTTTATTAGTTACCAAAAATAATATATTGGCTCCTTGCATTACATCCAGACAGGATTTACCCTCCCCCACCCCTTTATTATCCCTTCCATGATATTGCTGAAACAAATCTTTGAAAGCACAGTGGGAGACCAGCTCATAAAGGAGGGAGGGGATACTCAGCAGTGATGGCCTGTGACTATGTTACATGTCAACAGACTCTGGACTATGCACAGGGAAAGATATTATAAGGCTCAAGGAAGAAAAAAGCAAAAATCAGATACTCTTCCTGACAAAAGTGTAATCTCATTAAAGATTTCCTGATGAGTGAGTAAGCCAAGAAAAAGTTCCAGTTTTCCACCTAATTATTGCTGTTAGCTGCCACTGAGTCAGCTTTCAATTGATGGGTGGCCTCATGCACAATGGGATTCGATCACAGGATTGAAACTGTGACTCACACAGTTTTTTATTAGCTCGACTGTTTTAGAAGCAGATTGCTAGGACTTTCTTTCAGGCTATTATAGTCTGGAAGCTCTGCTGACATCCATGCAGCATCATAGCAACATACAAATTTCCACTGACAGACGGACAATGGCTGTGCATGAGGTGCCTTGGCTGGGAATCGAACCCAGATCTCCCACATAGCAGATGGGATTCTAGCACTGAACCACCACTGTAGATAAGGCAGAATGGTAGATTTCTTAATTTTAAGTGTTTGCTGTACAGGGGCTTAGGCAGGGTGCCCTGTTGATTTAGCTCACCATCAGTTAATGTATTTTAAAATGTTATTTGTGTTATAACACAAATAACATTTTAAAATACATTAACTCTGATGGTGATGGTAGCATGGACTTGAAATATGAGTTTCTGAAGGAACAGGTTTATTGAACAATTTCAATTTTTCTGGCTAAGAATTTTTGTAGGATTGGTTTCCAAAGTTTCAAATACCAAATTTGTAATTCTAAATCTTTTTCTAAATATTTCTTAAAGCAACATAGAAATCATACATTAGTTCACTTACATTATCATGCTACCTCAAGGTTTGATTTTTTTAAAAATCTAATTATGTTTGTGAAATACAAAAGCAAATGGCTTTTAACATATAATACCTGCCTTGAATTCATTCACTCAGTATATATTCAGTGTCTAATAAGCACAGTACTCTAGGGAACAGTTTGACTCTGTCCTGTAGGTTCACCATGAGTCAGAATTGATGGCACTGGCTTTGGTTTGGTGGTGGTTAGTAAGCACAGTAGGTTTTCAATCAATATAAATGAATTTATATACAATAGTCAATTATCCTGGTCCTTGCCCACCTCTGGTTTGATATTTCTTTCTCCTTTCCTTGCAACCAAAGATGGGGGGATGAGCTAGAATTCCAGAAATAAAGGTCATGTTAAAAACATGTAGAAGCATGAAAATTGTTACCATACTTCAATTCCAGCTATGCTGAACTTTTCTCTCCTTCTATATCTTTGCTACATCTTTGGCTTTTTCAGTAAGCATGAGCTCCTCTCTCTCTCCTTGTTCCAACATACTTTGTCTGGCGACTATTACCCTTTTGGCTGAAAGTTGTGAACAATAAGTGAGGTCAGCCAAAGGGCTCAATGAAGAACAGATCCAATTAGAGCCAGGCTTTAAGTATATAGCTTTCACATCTTGCTACAAGGTATTAAAATGTCCTGAAGGAGCACGAAACAAACATTTATAAAATTGGAGACTATTGAGGGTAGGGATCATGTTTTACTGTCTTGTACCCATTACCTTTACCACGCATATATTAGCTCAATCAATGCTGAGTGAGGAAAGAGCTAGGATGAGTGTCTACTATATTCTTTAGGATTAGGCAAGCAATTGAGAGAGAAGAAAATGCAAAAGGAAGATCATACAAAATACATTTAGAGAATTATAACCAGTTGCCGTCAAGTTGATTCTGACTCATGGTAACCCAATGTGTGTCAGGGTGTAAGTGTGCTCCATAGGGTTGGTTTGTTTGCTTTTTAAATAATATTACACCAGGTTTTCAGAGAAGGTTTACACAGCAGCTTTGGTTCCCATTCAATACTTTCTACACAAACTGTTTGGTGATACCGGTACATCCTTCACAACATGTGAACATTCTCATTATTACTCATCTGGTTGTTGCATTCCCATTAATCTAGTTTTCTTACCCTCTTACCTTAAAAGTTTGAGGTTTTGATGAAGTCCAAGTTACTCATCTTTCCTTTAAGGATTGTGTGGGGTGTAATATCTAAGAAATCTTTTTTCTAAGTTTAAAAATATTTTCTTGTATGCTTTCTTCTATGAACTTTATAGCTGTACCTTTACATTGAAATCTATGATTAATATTATGTTATTTTTTTCTGTATGGTATGAGGTAAGGGTAAAGATGCAACTTTTCCAAAAATATTTAATTGCTCCCATATAATTTGTTGAATCCATAGGGTTTTCAATGGCTGATTGTTTGGAAGTAATTTGCCAGGCTTTTCTTCCTGGCAAACTACTAGGCGATTCTGAATGGGCTCAAATCTCTCTCTGTAATCTCCCTGTTAGTAGCTGTTTTAGTCATCTAGTGCTGCTTTCTTGCTGGTATGAGGTTCCCAACTCTCTGCTTCCTTCTCTTTCCTTTTATCTCTTGTAGGATGAAAGGATAAAAGGTGGTGCAAGCCACAGTCCAGGGAAACTCCCTTTACAATAGAGCAGGGAGGCAATCTACACCTCCACCCTAACCCTCTCTAACATAATCCACTCTGTTAAGAACAGTCAGAGATTAAGATTTATAGCATCAGAAAATCACAAAACAGAGGACAATCACAGGGAATCCCGGCCCAACTAAATTACTACACTCATTTTTAGGGGGATACAATTCAATCCATGACAGTAGCCAAGCACAATGAATATTTGCACCTCATGAGAAGGACTTATATTTATAGCAAAAAAATATTGATATCACAAACCATACTCATACACACACAGCTTAAACCAGCTAAATTTATTTGTGACCCTGTGGTTGTGACATACAGTTTGAAAAACACTGTATAGGATATGGAAACAGTAAAGGGAAAATGGAAGAGACCAAAACTCCTAGTAACCAGGAAAATACTACTGAACTAGCATTTGCTGAAATGGTCTGTTATTTACTAGTCACATTCCCTCAAACCTTTGCCACTGAGTTGATTCTGACTCACAGCAGCCCTATATGACAGGGTAGAGTGCCTCCATAGGGCTTCCAAGGCTATAAATGTTTCCAGAAGCAGACTCCTACATCCTTCTTCCATGAAGTAGCTGGTAGGTTTAAACTATGTATCTTTCGGTTAACAGCCAAGTGCTCTAACCACTCACCACTAAGGCTCCTTTTTTTTTTTTTTCTAATTGTGACTGAGTGACAGTAGCATGCAATTCAAGTTAAATTTGCGCACCCGCCTATCTGCAGTTCCCTCTGGTCTCCTTGCCCAGTGACAGCACACCTTTCCTTTCCATTCTGTACATGTCATATTCTGCTAAGAATCTCCTATCCCCTCCTCTCCACCCACTCCTCTCCCTTCTGGTAAGAGGTCGTATAGGACAGTATTGTGTAGATACATAGAACCATAAAGTGGACACATGATATGGTCACCCTATGTCCCCAAGTCCAATCCATTTCTGTCCAAAGAGTTGACCTCAGTAATGAATAATGATCTGGGGCAGGAGCAGGTCTAGCGGCCATGCTCCCAGGGGAAGTCCCAGGGCATTGGACCATCACTTGTAGTGGAGTTCCTGAGGTGGAACCCTCTTTTTATTGGTGTTGTAAGGCTCCTTTTAATAGTCACTGTTTAATCAATGAGTAAACTTGGGTGGCATAGTGGTTAAGTGCTATGACTGCTAATCAAAAGGTTGGCAGTTCAAATCCACCAGGCATTCCTTTGAAACTCTATGTAACAGTTCTACCCTGTCCTATAGAGTCACTGTGAGTTTCTACTTAATTAGTAAATTGGTTTCTACTTAACCAATAAATTAATTCTTTCATAGAGTAGATACTTAACTTGATATTACTGTGTACCAGCACTGAGCTAATCAAGTAAGAATTAGAAGTACGTATGGCACAATAAAAAAATGTGACCTGTTTCCTGACATCCCCTCTTAGGTGTCTCTTAGACATATTAAATTTAACCTACTTCAAATCATACCTTTACTTATTATCATTTTTTATTGTGCCTTAGGTGAAAGTTTACAATTCGAGTTAATGTCTCATACCGAAATTTAGACACACATTATTATGAGACCCTAGTTTCTCTTCCTATAATGTGAGAGCACACACTCCTCCTTTCCACCCTCACTACCTATATCCATTAACCAGCACCTGTCCCTTCCATTGTCACCTTGTTTCCGGACAGGTGCTGCCCATTTAGTTTCATGAATCTATTTGAGCTAGGATGCACACTCTTTGCCAGTCAGTTTATGTCATTACAGTCCAGTCTAATCTTTGTCTGAAGAGCTGGCTTTGGGAGCAGCTTTGGGATTGGCTTTGGGAGTGGCTAACAGACTGTCCGGAGGCCATGCCTTCTGGGGTCCCTCCTGTCTCAGTCAGATCATTAAGTCTGTTTTTTTTTTTTTTTACTGGAATTTGAGTTATGTACCCCATTTTTCTCCTGCATCATTAGGGACTCTCTTTAAACCATACCTTTAAACTCCTCAAAATTTAACCTCCTTCCAATTTGCTGTATATCAGAAGATATTTTCATTCAGTTTTTCAAGCCAGTAATGTGGGAGTCTTTCCTGATACTTCCTTTGCCCTCACTCTCAACATCTAATCAGGCAGCAGTCTGCCAATTCTTCCTCTTAAACATACCTTGATTCTACTTGCTCTTTCCATCTTCACCTGGATATGCAATGGCCTGGCACCCCACTAAGTCACCCTGTCCTCATTCAAATTTTATTATTCACTAAGCAGCCAGAAAATATTAAAAATAGACTCAGATTGTTTCACTCTCCTTTTTATAGGCTTTAATGGATCTCTACTTTCTGTGTATGAGGTCTGACAAGTCCATGAACTTAATTGTTCCAGATGCTACACACCTCGTTGCTGAATGTCACCACGGTCACTTTTGAAATACTCCCCTTGTGAGGCGATGCACCAATGCCAGCAGCTAGTCCACCCTTCAGAGCAATTTGGGAGCTCTTTCTGCAATGATCACTGCACAAAGTGGCAATGGTGCAAGTTCATGAACGTAACCGTACAGCTGTCTGTGAAGGAGTTTTTAGCCAGTAAACAAATAACCCTCCCTACTCACCTGGTCTGGCCCCCAATAACTTTTTCTTTACCTGAAGATAAAGGGAATATTGAAAAGAAGACATTTTGATGACATTCAGGACATCAAGGGTGGTATGCCAACAGCTCTGATGGCCACTCCAGAAAAAGAGTTCCAAAATTGCTTTGAAGGGCGTACTAGGCACTGGCATCATGCACAGCTTCCCAGGGGAAACACTTCAAAAGTGACCACAGTAACAATGGGCAATGAGGTATGTGGCAGTTTTTCTAGGACAAGCCTGCAAACTCGTCAGTCTCGTAGTACAAGAGCAAACTCCTCCTTAAGAGGACACCCCCCCAACCCTGAAGACTCTACCCTTTTCTAATTCAATCCTGTCACACTCTCTCCTCTTTATGCTGTAGACACATGAGCCTCTAATACACTGAGGTCTTTCCTGCCTCAGAATCTTTGCTCGTGTTGTTCTGTCTGCCTGAATATTTTTCTCTGCTCTTGTCAATTTGCTCTTTTTTGTACTCACATTCTTCTGCAAATACTCAGTCTATGGCAATTTCCCTTATACTTCTCTCTGATGTAAAGCAATTATCCTAATTCATTACTGTGCTTGTTAGATTAATGCTTATTAATGCTCCTCAATGCTTATCTCCCCTACTGAAATGTAAACTCTGTGAGGGCAAGGAATTATATCTGTTTTACTGAACAAGATAAATCAGATTTATCTACAGATTTGGTACAAAATATGCACTCAAATATTTGTAGAACACATGAAAATGAAGCATTTCCTATACCTCAGCCTTCTGAGTATCACTGTATGATTCAAGCAAAGCTGTGTGTCATTTATTACAATGGACCTAATGCTTTTCTTCAAACTGCCTGTAAATCAAGTTTTAAAAAGTAATTACCTTTATCCTAAGCCACAAAATAGGGGAAATTGCAAGTTAATTCACTAATTTTTTTTAATGTATGTTAATATATATAGGAAAGAAAGAAAATTCTATCCATAAACAATCTAAAATTATTTTGTGGGAAATTAATGAACAAGAACTATTTAATGAATGAGACTTATCTTGTGCTAGGTGTAGAAAAAGTCTTGGACTATTAATAAGGAGAACCAGAATTGATTTTCTCTCTACGTAAACCCTGGTGGTATAGTGGCTAGGTACTACATCTGCTAACCAAAAGGTCAGCAGTTCAATCTTGCCAGGCTCTCCTTGGAAATTCTATGGAGTAGTTCTACTCTGTCTTATAGGGTTACTACATGTTAGAATCCACTAGATGGCAATGGGTTTGTTTTTTATTTTTTAATACCTGACTGGGTGACCATCCATTATGCACTGAAGTTTTCTGGGTCTCTGTCTCCCCATTTATATGCTCAGCTTGAATAAAGATTAAAGATTTAATGAGAGAGTGATTGTGGAAATTCTCTACTACATTTGTTGTATGATCCTAGGCACAATAGAATGAAACAATATCCAAGCCTGCACCATCCTCACGATCATTGCTATGTTTGACCTCACTGTTGCTGCCACTGTGTCAGCCCATATCTCTGGGCTGACATATCTTCCTCTTTTTTCCTGGCCTCTACTTTACAGAGCCTGATGTCTTTCTCCAGGGACTGATCCCTCCAGATAATGTGCCTAAAGTACATGAGACAAAGTTTTGCATTCTTTTTTTTTAAGAAGCATTCTGGCTCTATTTCTTCCAAGACAGATTTGTTGATTCTTCTGGCATTCCATGGTATATTCAATATTCTTTGCAAACACCATAATTCAAAGATATCAATTCTTCTTCAGTCATCCTTATTCGTCATCCAGCTTTCACATAAACATGAGTTGACTAAAAATACCATGGCTTGGGTTAGGCGCACCTTAGTCATTAAAGGGCCATCTTTGTTTTTTAACACTTTGAAGAGGTCTTTTGCAGCGAAGTTGCCCAATGCAATGTGCCATTTGATTTCTTGACTGCTGCTTCCATGCACATTGTTTGTGAATCAAAGTAAAATGAAATCCTTGACAATGTCAGTATTTTTACCATTTATCATAATGTTGCTTATTGGTCCAGTTGTGAGAATTTTTGCTTTATTTATCTTGAGGTGTAATCCATACTGAAGGTGACAGTCTTTATTTGCACCAGTAAGTGTTTCAAATCCTCTTCACTTTCAGCAAGTAAGGTTGTGTCAACTGCATACTGAGGGGTGTTAATGAATCTTCAGTCCTGATGGTCCATTCTTCTTCATGCAGTACAGCTTCTCAGATTATGTGATCAGTATACAAAGCAAATGAACACGATGAAAGGACATCAACCCTAACACATGCCTTTCCTATTTTTCACCAATGCCTTCTTTCAGTGCAGCCTAGACCTCTTCCTTCAGTACTAGCACCTCCTGAAATGGGTGAATGTCAACCAGTATTTTTTGGTACAGAGACTTTGTGTATTCCTTCCACTTTCTTTTGATACATGCTGCATCTTTTGGTATTTTCCCCATAGGATCCTTCAGCATAGCAACTTGAGCCTTGAATTTTGCTTTGTTAAGCTTGAGAAATGCCAAGCATGTTCTTCCTTTTTAGTTGTCTATCTTCAGTCTTTGCATATTCCATTATCATACTTCAGTTAGTCTACTTGAGCCATCCTTTGAAACCTGTTCAGTTCTTCTACATCATCATTTTGTTTTCCTTTTGTTATTCTGCACTGTACATTCCACATTCAAGAGTTAGTTCCAGAGTTTTCTGACATCCATCTTGGCCGTTTCTTTCCTTTCATAGTGTTCCACAGTCAGCCCCTACTCTTGTACTTTTTTGATGGCCTTTTGCCTTTTTTATGTATGAACTCCTTGATGTCATTCCATGGCTTGTCTGGTCTTTGGTAGTATGTGTTTAGGGCCTCAGATCTATTCTTGAGATGGTCTCTATTTTAGTTATCTAGTGCTGCTATAACAGAGGTACCAGAAATGGATGACTTTAAAAAGGAAAATTTTATTCCCTCACAGTCTGGTAGCCTACAAGCCCAAATTCAGGGCATTAGCTCCAGGGGAAGTCTTTTGCTACTGGCTCTGGAGGACAGTCCTTGTTGTCAAACTTTCCCTGGATTGAGAGCTTTGAGGTGCAGGGGACCCCAGGACCTTTCCAAAGTACGTGCTCTGCTCTCAGCACTGCTTCTTGGTAATGTGAGTTCCCCAGCTCTCTGCTTGCTTCTCTTTCCTCGTATCCCAAGAGATTGCCCCAAGGCACAACACAATTTTCCACAGAGTTCTGTCCCACCAACACAACTGCCACCTCTCCTCCCTCATTAACACTATAGAGGTAGGATGACAACATACAGGATCGTCACATAATACCAGGAATCACGACCTAGCCAAATGGCTACACACATTTTGGGGGGAACACAGTTCAATCCATGACAGTTTCTAAACTCAGGGGAGATACACTCAAGGTTGTACTTTGAATCTTGTAGACTTGTTCCAGTTTTCTTTTACTTGAACTTTCATGTGAACAATTGATGGTGTTCCATAGTCAGCCCCTACTCTTGTACTTACAGATGATACTGGCCTTTTCCATAGTCTATTTCCAAAGATGTAGTTGATTTGATACATTTGTATTCTATCTACTGAGGTGCACCTGTATAGTCACAGTTTATGTTACAAGCAGAGAGCTGGGGAACTCATATCACCAGTGGCCACAACAATGGGCTTAAGCATATAAATGATTATGGACATGGCACAAGAGCAGGCAGTGTTTTGTTTTGTTGTGTGTAGGGTCACTATGAGTTGCAACCAACTTGATGGTGCCTAACAACAACAGCAACAACGTTTCTGAAACAAGTTATTTGCCATGTAGAAGTCATTGGTCCTGCAAAATTCTATCACACAGTCTCTAGTGTCATTTCTATCACCAAGGCCACATTTTCCATCTAGCAATCCCTCTTCTTTGTTTCCAACTTTCACATTTCAATTGCCAGTAATTATGAATACATTACGATTACATGTTTTATCAGTTTTAGACTGCAAAAGTTGGTAAAAACTGGCCTTAGTGGTTGGTGGGTAGCTTTGAATTATAATTGTGTTAACTGATCTTCCTTGTAGGTGTATGGCTATCATCCTGTCACTGACAGCACTGTACTTCAGGATAGATCCTGAAATATTCTTTTTGATGATGAGCTGGACACCATTGCTCTTTGATTTTTCATTTTTGACCATATCACTGTCTAATTCAAAATGGGAAGTATCAGTCCATTTCAGCTCACTAATGGGATATTGATGTTTATGTGCTCTAATTCACTTTTTATGATTTCCAATTTTACAAGATTCATACTTGGTACATTCTGATTATTAATGGATGTTTTCTTCTATTTCTTCTCATTGTGAGTCATGCCATATCAGCAAACGATGGTCCTGAAAGCTTGACTCCATCCATGTCATTAAAGTCAACTCTACTTTGAGGAGTTAGCTGTTCCCCAGGCACCTTTTGAGTGCCTTCCAACCTATGAGCTCCTTTTTCCTAGTCTGTCAGAGTCTGGAAGTTTAGCTGAAACCTGTCTACCCTGAGTGACCATGCTGGTACTTGAATACTCGCAGCTTAGCTTCCAGCACCATAGAAACATGCAAGCCCCCACAGTACATCGAACTGCCAGACAAATGGGATGTTAAAAAGATTAGATTAATGTCTATAAAGCACTAAGCCAACAATACTTGCCAGGCACTAAGTGTTCGGTACATGGTAACTATTATTTTCATAGTATATATGTGGGTTATTCAGTTTTTGAAATAGGTATAGAAATAGACTGTCTGATTCCTTCCCAGATATCCCTCCAACCGTGGTGGCTGCATTATTGGGGATAACCCAGGATTTGCTTTGGCCTAGGTCTTGAGGGGAAACAGCAATGGCCACACTTCTTTAACTGAGCCTTGCCAGTCTTTCTGCCACTAATATCCATGTCTTGAAATTCTTAACTGGATTCTCACCTTGTCCAGAGGTTCTTCCATTGACTGATAGTCTTAATCAGTACCCCAACTCTTGGCATAGGATTCCAGCATTTGGTACATCATCGCCCCAGTTTCTACCTCCCTTCCCCTCGTCCTCTGACTAACTGCCACTTGGACTTGGTCAGCTGCCAGTTTCTGGGGCTCAAAAAGAGCTGGGGTAGAATTTGGAGTTTTTTGAACCTAGGCTTTTGTGAAAATCAAACTTCAGGTTTCCAATGTGAGAGGCAAGCATATTCTGGCATTCCTGAAAGAACGAGGCCCTGACTTTCTGTTCCCTCAGGGACCAGAGCAGACTTGGCATTTTTCTGCTTGTCTGCCCTGGCCTCCTTCAGAACTGCTGAGGCTCAGCACTGTTAACACATTTGACTCCTCGTTCTTTGCCATTTTGACAGAGTTCATCTAGTTGCAATCTTTCATAATCTTTTACTTTCTAACCATTTCTAGAAGTGGAATTTCTCCTCCTTTCCTTTCTCTGGGTAAGAAGTGCCTCCAAAACCCAGATTTGAGCACAAGAACTCCTAGATTGTTTTCATAACTCCAAAGTAGTTCTTCTTTATTACAGCTCAGTATTTCTGAGTTTTGTTCCAAGTCTCATTATTTTATATTTATAAATATCAGGTTGTATTAATTGGTTCCAGCTTTAAAAATGCTCCATCTGAGACTATTTTCTGCTTGCTATTTTGATAGTGATTTCTAAACCTGGAGTGCTGAGGCTTGATGTGGGCCGTGTTCTGTAGGCATCCCTAAAGGACCGATGTGAGGTGGAAAGGATATACAGGTTGTACGCCTTGCTGTGTTCTTTGAAGATGGAACTGGCCATAATAGCTTCAAAGAATTTCAACAAGTTCCTAAGACATGACCTTCCCTTTCCAAAAAAACACACTGGCCAGCCTTGCCTTAATCAAGCTGTGCTTTTCTAAGCATCCTTTGACTTGATCTCCTGCAGCAGTTTTTAATACTTTCTCTACAAGTGAAGTTAAACTAACTGGCCTGTAATTTCCTGGTGTGTCCCTAAGCTCTATGAAATAACGGCATTAGGTTGGCGATCTTCCAGTTCTCCCAGAATTTTTTTGTTTTGTTTTGTTTTAAAACTTGGGATTGAAAAGGCCCAAGAAATGCTTCCTTTTTCCTTTTCCCTTCGTTTCTTCCATGACATACTGCTCCTTCTGTTCCTAGTATACCTGCCATTTTAATAACTTCAAACTTCTTAAATGTTTTCATATATTATTTGTTCCCATCTCTGACGCATGAGTTCTATGTTTTTCATTTTGACAAGCGCCACCCCCGAAGGAAGGGCCCACAATTCTACTGAGTAGGCTTGTTAATTCCAGGCACTGTTTAAGCAATGAGTTTCATATTTGATTCTGGAAAAGCGTGGCAACTGGGTTTACAATTAAGCCTGTGTTTTTACATGAGAATTATGGATACAGATGGAGAAAAGACCTAAGAAATATGTCTACACATCCAGGAAATAGTAAACAAAATATGGAACTATTACACTGGGGGGATACTAATCCAGTGCATCAGGAAAGCATCTTAAAAATAGAGTGAAAACCAATTCAACTTGAAAATGTAACATTTACATACTATATCAAATTAGCTGCATTTGGTTGTTAATCTCAAATCTAATATCAGAAAAATCCTTTCATGTTTAATGACTTCCCCCATGCAGTAGAAAAGCCCATAAAATGTTTCTAATTAAATATATACCAATTTAAAAAATCAGTTATATTTTCACTGATAGTAGCAAAGGAGAATTTTAACAACCATTTGCATTTGTAAAATTGCATCATATTGTACAGTCCTAAGGATTATCCAAGTTCTTTATTACGTAAAATCTTTGTTAATTACCTTTTTTATTTTAAATAAATGAGCCACCTAACTAGGATATTAAATCTATTATTCTTTAAAGGTAACTTTGTTTCAGCAACTTTTCTTTCAGCAAGGCAGGGATGGTAACCTAATTTGTCCTTTCTGAATAATTCACAGATAGGCACACATTAACCACGGAATGGAGGCATGCTGATTACCATCACGAAAGGAAGAAAGGTGGTGAAACGGAAGACTCTTGAGACTATGACTCTCAGTTCAGATAAACTGGATAAGCATACGCCTACACAACTGGTAGTTTTTTCTTTCTCATTTATTAAAGATATGTTGTGAAAGCCTAAAATTTACACATCTATCTCATAATGATATTCAGTTAGCCCTGGTGGTGCAATTTTCAAGGGCTTGGCTGCTAACCAAAACAGTTCATATCCACTCAGTGGCTCCAAGGGAGGAAGAATTGGTGATCTGCTTTTCTAAGATTACAGCCAAGGAAACCCTGTCGGGCAGTTCTACTCTGTTACATGAGGTCACTAGGAGTCAGAATCAAGTCAAGGACACCTAACAAAAACTGTGTGTTAGATTTACTCACAAGGAGGAGAATCTTTGTATTTTGGTACAAATGAATCTCTGTTGTATGGAACATGTCAAATGGCTTTGAATAATCCTTAGTATTTTCCTTTTGGTCAGGCCTGGGTATACCCGCAAATGAACAGGTCAGATTCTCTATACAGGGCATCAAACATATGCACAAAGGAAAACATTTGTGCATATTTAGCAAGTGCATTTAAGTTAAGGCATGAGTCCAATATTAGGAATGTTTTCTCATAGATTTTCATCTTTAGGATTTTAAGTCTATAATTAAAATATATGTAGGATGCTCAAGTGTAAGGACCTTTACTGTTTAGTGCATATTTAGACCACATAACTGCACATGTAGCACACATTCAGCCTTTTCCCACCTCTGCACCTTTAAGCTGTTCCCTTTTCTTAGAAAGTCCTCTTCTATTACATTTGCACATCAAGAGCCCCTTGAACCTAAGATTCCTGAGTTTTATAGTAAAGTGGAAAAAGCAAAATAGAACAACAACAACAAAAAAAACCCTTGAGTCCATGTTTCAGGCAGAGATCTTGGGAAGTGCAAATGGTTAAGTGCTTGGAAACTAATTGAAAAGTTGGCAGTTTGAACCCACCCAGAGGTGCCTCAGAAGAAAGGCCTAGTGATCTACAACCGAAGGATCAAAAAAAAAAAAAAATCATTGCCACTGACTCAATTCCAACTCATAGTGATCCTGTTCTCCATAAGGTTTACGAGGAGCGACTGTGGATCTTGCCACCAAAAAGAACACAGCCATTGCAAATCCCGTGAAACACAATTGCATACTGACATACAGAGCTACCATGAGTTGGAATTGACTTGACAGCAACTCACATGCATATACCAGACAGAACTATGCTTAAATATAAGTTCTTTAATTTTCTAATAAGCAAATTTCTTACTTCTTCTGAGCCTCCATTTCCCTATGTGTATAATGGAGGTGTTTATACTTCCTTTTAGAATTGTGATGTGAATTACTTGGAATAAGACATTTAAAGGATTGAAATCATCAGCCTTTTCTTCCTTCTCTTCCCAATACTACTTCTTCTGCCAAGGTTTCTCTGGATGGCCCCTCACTTGGCCAGCCCTGACTAGTGGTAACCTCATCTTGTCTGAATCCTCATATATTTTACCCATTCCCCACGAACTCCACTGCCTACTTTCTGCATTGCATCATTCACTCATTCAACACATATTTCTTGAATATCTACTAGGTATCATAAAGATATATAGAGAGAGATAAAAATATCCTTAACTAAGCCTTAAGCTTTTGGATGCTGTAGTCCCACCCCACACCATCTCAGTTTCTGGCAGTAGCATTTGAACAAGAATACATCTGTTTATAGCTAGTAAAACCAGCCACTGCATAATAAAGGCATTATCTCGACAGCCATATGTATCATTCATTGGTAGCGAAATACAGCATTTCAAACACATAATCAAATAGGATTATCTGTTGGAAATGGAGCTTATATGCAATGCCAGTGTTGGAAATCAATATCATCCTCATCCTCACTACTAAAAAAAATAAGAATAGTGAAAACTCCTGAAAATATACACAAAGGAGAATATTCTCTTCCCATTCCCACGCGCATTCTTGGAGTACTTCCTGCTATAGCAGAAACATGATTTCCAAAACAGAAGATAAATGAACAAATGGGCTATAGCTATGTTTCTGTGGAAACACCCTAGTGCAAACCTAAGCTGATTTCCAAAGCGCTGTGGTGTATAAATATAGACTCTCTTATATATACAGTACCATGGCTAGGTGAAATGTAAAATTTCAGGGAAAATTACACAATTTCGAAATGAGGTGGTGTGTACACAACACCAAGCCATCCCCATGATAACTTGAGCATATAGGTGGGCATGTCAATTTATACGGGAATGTACATTTTCACTCAGTCATAATAATAAAAAAAAAAGATTAAAAAAACAAACAAAAAAACAAATGATAACTTGAGAAAATCACTTAGGAAATGTGGTCTTCACTCGCCCAGATGTTTAGCATCAGTGTTGGAAATTCTGACACTGACTACTCATGGATGAACTGTATCTGATGAAAGTCTCATTTTAATTTGCTGCTTCTGGCCCACTACAGGCTAAGAATCCAGAGAGCCAAATTAGCTAGAATTGTGTATAAAGCAAGAATGATTAGGCTCCAAATTAAGACCAAAGAGAGAGCTCTAGAAGAAGAAGTAAATTTCAGTGTCTAAGTGTAAGGTCTTTATGATGTCTGCCGTGAATTCTTCCAAAAAATAGAGGTCTAAAAGAAAACAGAACCCCTACATGTTTTCCATGTAACTCATACAGTGTTGTTAGATTACTCTTTCTTTCCCATTGTGAATTTCCCTTTGAGAAAGAAAATTTAAGACTTCCTAAACAGCTTTTAGTTGAGAAATCAAAAGACTCATTGCACTGGGCAAATCTGCTGCAAATAACCTCTTTAAAGTGTTGAAAGGCAAAGTTGTTATGTTGAAGACTAAGGTGCATGTGACCCAAGCAATGGTGTTTTCAATTGCCTCATGTGTGCAAAAGCTGGATGGTGAACAAGGAAGACTGAAGAACTGATGCCTTTGAATCGTGATGTTGGCAAAGTATACTGAATATAGCATGGACTGCCAAAAGAATGAACAAATGTGTCTTGGAAGAGGTGCAACAAGAATGTTCCTTAGAAACAAAGATGGAGACTATATCTCATCTACTTTTGGGATGTTAACAGAAGGCATCAATCCTTAGAGAAGGATATCACACTTGGTAATGCAGAGAGTCAGCAAAAGAGGAATCCCTACAATGAAATGGACTGACACAGTGGCTGCAACAATAGGCTCAAACATAACAACGATTGTGAGGATAGCGTATGACTGGACAGCATTTTGTTCTGCTGCTCATAGTGCTGCTATGAGCTGGAAGCAACTTGATGGCACCTAACAACAACAGCACAAAATAGCCTTCTGAGAAGTGCACCTATGGCAAGAACCCTAGTTGTGAAACACCATGTGGGAGTTGAAATAGAAACAGACTCACAGCAGGTTGAATCTATGTAAGTTAACTGTTCAGAGGTCCAAGAAGATTTTGACTTCTGGGCTTCTTCCATGGGCATCAGTCACAGCTACCTTAGGTTTGTCTGTAAGCACTGCCAGTGGCTTTTCAATTCATTTGAGTCGAGGTTCCAGAACAGGTCCCAAGTGTGAAAGGACTAGATTGGAAATGGGCCTCTTCCTTACTTGCACTATTTGTTCTTGACTGATGCTGACCAGGACTCTGAATTTGCTTATATTCTTTAACTGTTTTTGCTACAGCAATTGACATCAATGAACGTCTGCTCCCTCTGAGATCCAATATCCATGCTGCTCCACCCTGCCTGCCTTTTTCTTCTGGAACCATTCAGAAAAAGGGTATGTGAGTGGGTGTGAGAGGCTTATTGCCCAAACGTTCCATTGGAAGAGTGTGGTAGAACCAGATGTGAGATGGACCTCCTCTGACTAAAGAATATGCAACCAAGAGACACAGCACATATTTGAGAGGAGTGGCTTTCTAACTTAACTCTGGAGTTGAAACACTGTGCTATCCCACATCCAAGTCAAAAACACTTGTCCAGATTATACATCAAAACTGGCCTGTTATCATGTCTGATTTTTACTGAGCATCTTTGAAGAAGAAAGAGTCCTTTGGGGGAGGGGATGTAATTGATTCCAGGTCTGAGAGTTGGACACAGATTTCTACAAACACTTCAGAAGAAAAATTCCAGTGTTTTAAATACAGGTATCACATAATGTTCCAACTGGTGTGCACACATTTGGATTATTATAACAAAAGACTGAAGGTACCTTATTTGACTCCATCAGCAGAGAATACCTTTGGCCTTGATAGTGAGAGCAGTAGGACAAGAGCTAGGGCTGTAAAATTCCCAGTACTGACAATCTAATGAAACTTGTTCAGATAGTACTTAAGCAATGCTAAAAAGCCTTTTACAAAATCATCCAATACCTCAGACACATAAAAAGTTTATTAGTCATCACTAAAATAAAATGCAAACAAGTTTGTCTTCTAAAGATTTAGAAGTCTTTGTTTTATGTCTGTAGGACCATAAAAGAGTACCTTACAAATCTTTAAGTGATCTTCTAATTAATCACTAGACTTTTATAGTTTCTTGCAAGCTGTAAGTTAAAATATTAACAAGCATGATTCCTAAGTCCTTTGCCAACCCCACTAGGTCAGCAGAGCCAGGCTTTTGTGTTAACCAGCTGCTTGAAATGCAGTGGACCACTATTCCAAAGAGGCTAGTTATTCTCACATTGAGGAAAGTGGGAGATAAAATATGCACTAAGTTTACAAACTGATGATTCCAGTTATGCTTCCTTCTTGTACAGGAAATATATTCTGGGATACTTTTATAGTTTCTTTGGTAAAATCAACACTTTGTAAAACACTAATAATATGACTTCCCTTTAACACCATCACATACTCTATAAGTATCATTAAAAACTACTACCTAACACTTTTGCATGAAAAAAAAAATTCTGATTTATATTGGATGTAATGATGGTGTAAACAACCTAGGACCACTTTATTCCCAGAGGATTCTGGAAAGAGAGAGGCAGATTTCTTCACGCCTACTGTCAGAAATATTTCCTCCCGTTCTACTCCCATCCTCCCCAGTGAGTATTAAGGATCTGCTTTCAAGAAAGAATTAAATAAACAATGACAGTGTCATTATTAATTCAGTCCTAATTTTCCAGAAAATATGAAAATATCTTCAATAAATACTTTCACTTACCTCATAGAATAAGGGTTCACTACTTCCCCCAGTCTTCTTTCCCTTTTTAGTTACAGTTCCAAGTGTATTGACCTCAATAATCTGTAAAAAATTAAATTTCTCTATAATAAAAAAAAAAACCCCAGTGGTATAGTGGTTAAGTGCTATGGCTGCTAACCAAAAGGTCTTCAAATCTATCAGACACTCCTTTGAAACTCTGTAAGGCAGTTTTACTCTGCCTGTAGGGTTGCTGTGAGTCAGAATTGACTTGATGGTAGTGGGTTTGCCTTTTTTTTTTAATAATGAAAAATAAATCCTTGCTTAACAAGTACTTGGATATATGTGACTTTCAAATGCCTAGGTTATATGAGGGGGTGGAAAACCTAGCAACAGACAGGCAGGTATTCATGGACTAGGTAAAATATAGCTCATCATTGGTGAGCTATTGGTACATGTATGGCTTGTGCCACTGACAGACCTTTGACGTTATTCTCATCTGATCACCATCAGCTGTGTTTTTCTGTAGGCTTCATTTTGCAATTATTCATAGACTTCCCTGGAGCTTTAAATTGTCTCTCTCTCTTAAATCATCATTTAACCATTTTCTTATGTCAGTCCTCACAGAATTTAGCACAGTGCCTGATATGGCCCCCAGTTTTTTTGGTCAAATCAATGAGTGTTGAATGGGCAACATTCATTGACAAAAAAAGAACTGTTCCAGATTAAATGGTTCAAATTTGTTCTAACAACGTATTTCTTCCAAACATTCCACCATAATTTACAAAACAGGCCAAGAATACAATAGTCTTATTTATTTTATTCTATTATCTTAAGGAAAAAGATCCTCAAATAGCTTGGAGGTGGGAAGGGCCAGGTACCTGCTGTAGGATGTCTTGCCACGACACCACGCTGAAGAGCTTCCTCTGAGGGACCTGTACCGCAAGGGTGAGGGCCCGGATGAGAAGGTCATCCTCAACCTGGTTCCCAATCACAAAAGCGACGGAGGCCTTCCAATCGTCCTATTACAAAATCAGAGGGAAGACAATTCTAAATTTTCCCAACTAGGTAATTTTGTATGAAAGGCTCTCACTGGGAAACACAGAATAATTTTTCTATAAACCTTACCTTAGAGATACAGGGTTGACTCTGTAGGGTCTGTCGTTCCCTTACCAAATGGCCGCAAGGGGGGGATATTGTGCCAAATTTCACAAAACTTGTTCAAAAACCCCCTCATCCCCCCCTTTTTTTGGCAATTGTTTTGTTATATATATTTTATCACGATTTTGTTATTATGACTGAGTGAAAATGTACATTCCCATATAAATTTACATGCCCACCTATATGCAGTTTCCACTGCTCTAGAAACTAAAAGCCGAACCAAACTTCTTGCCACGGAGTGGATTCCGACTCGCAGCCACCCTACGTTGAGAGAGAGTAGGACTGGGTAGAACTGCTCCCTACCCAAGCAGCAGCTGGTGGATTCAAACTACAGACCTTCTGGTTGCAAGTGAGGTCTTTACCATTACACCTGAGGTCTCCCTTTAGAAACTGAAAAAACAACATGCTGTGGTTTAGTTTATTCCTACTCACAGGATTTGGATTCATTGCCGCTTTACAGGATGAAGTAGAACTTCCTCATAGGGTTTCCAAGGAGCAGTTAGTGGATTCAAACTGTTGACCTTTTGAACTCTTAACTACTGCACCATCAGAGCTCCTAAGAAACTAGGATGGTTTAATAATAATCAAACAGATTACCCACATTCACTGGAGAGTGGCCCAGGGAGTTTGTCGTTGGCAAGCCATAAAATAGACACTACAATGTATATTAAGGTGTAATCTTGAAGAGGGTGGGAACTTGTGTTTTGTTTTCAAGTGTAGCCTAAGACTGAGCATAACACGTACTCAGTAAATATTGGGCTCAGGACCGAATAATACTGAATGAGTTGACAGACAGGCTATTGCATTATTTGAGGTGGAAATTCAACCCCCCAAGTTTTTGTAAAACACAGAACTAAAATCTTTTCTTCCTTAACTACCACAAGAATTTCATTGCTAATAATAAATGAGTCCTTTCCATTCCCAAGAAATAGGCTAGAAATTACACTTGGACATGAAATTTTGTATCAGATAATTTAAATAAAAAGTGACCAACAATGTTCTCGTTTAGCAGTTCTTCTGTCTCTGCCTACTATAACTTCTTTTGGGGAAACAATGTTCTTTGGGATGGATTAAGAGGGGAGCTCACTGAATTATCTGTTGTGTGGTGCTGAGGAAAGAGGCAAACTCACGCAGGTTAGGACTAGTAAACAGACTACTCATCTAAAGGCTGACAGTTCAAACCTACCCAGCGGCATCAAAGAAGAAAAGTATGGCGATCTGCTTTCATAAAGATGACAGCCCCGAAAACTCTATGAAGCAGTTCTACTCTGTAAAACATGGGATCTCCATGAGTTGGAGTCGACTTGATGACAACCACTTGTGGGCTGTTGACTTCTGAGCACTAACAACTTTGGGAAATGAAATATAATGAAAGTATTAGAAAAGAGGCATAATATAATTGAGGGCACGCAAGCCACGTAAGTGCTCTGAATCTTAGTTTCTCAATTTATAAAACGAAAGAGTTGGGCAAGACATCATTGAAGCTTCTCTAGATCCACTGTGGTGACCCATCCAGATAGAGGAAAGCTCCCTCTTTGTGGCGACCAAAATGATACTGTAGAAAATATGAAAAGGCCATGTAAATTTTAGGCAATCGATAATTCTATGTGGCCCTCTCTGGTCCCTCACAAGTTTATAAACAGGGTGATGACAGAACTGGGGTATAAGTGAGAGAAAAGACCTAAGCTAAAATTGTTCCTTATCGTCAAGTAACAACTGCCCTTTAATTCCTCTTGCTTTCACTCCACGGAAAACTTAACTAACTAGGTAACGAAATTCACCCAACTTCCAAATCTAAAACGAAAACCATGTGTAAAAGTATACCTGTTGTCAGTGAGTCGATTCTGACTCACAGCAACCCTAAAGGACAGAGTAGAACTGCCTTGCAGGGTTTCCAAGGCTGTAATCTTTAGGGAGCCCTGGTGGCATGGTGATTAAAGTGATCAACTGCTTTCTGGAAGCTCTGTGGTTCGAAATCACCAGCAGCTCTGTGGCATACGATGCGGCAGTCACTTCCGTAGAGATCTACAGCCTTGGCAATCCTATGGGTTCCCACGAGGTGGAATCAACTCCGTGGCAGCGGATTGAGGTTTGAGTCTGATTTTAGAATCTTAATGGAAGCAGACTGCTACATCTTCCTCCTGTGGAGTGCCTGGTGAATTGGAACCCGGACTTTTGGTTAACAGTGAAGCACTGGATCACTGCATCACCAGGGCTCCTCTGTAAAAGTACAAAAATGTGCATTTTACTTGAGGAGTGTGTGAATGTTTCATGGAAGCAGGCATGGCTGTGTATGTGCTTTCCTGTTATATTGAGTTTGAAACAATTTTTTAATTTGCTAATTTATTACAGAAAGCATTTTTTTTAATTAAATGTTTGGATTCTGAATAGCAGGCATGATATTTGCAATGTGCTCTTTAGAAAAAAAAATTTCAAAATAACAAATTGGTCATTCCTTCATTGGATTTCTTTGTTTTGTCTTCTCTCTGATGTAAAACCACCACCTTAGTCATCACTAAAGGAGGAAAATCTCTTTCACTCTGTCTTGTGCACACGGCTCCTGACCAGGCAAAGCTTTGAAGGTTCTGGCAGTTACAATGAATAATTTAACGACCACCTCTACCCTCCAGACCCTACTCTCTTCAGCAAGTTTTCTTGTCAATATCTGAAAGCTAATGGTGACAGGAAAGAGTTGCCTCTCTGCTCCTTTAGGGATGATTCAGAAAGATGGAACTCTAGTAGAAGCACATACTCAGTAGTCTTCGGTGTTGAAGGCAGGTGTGGACCATTTCAGAGCAGAACAACAAAGATGAGGAAGAAGCTAACAATTATTTTGAATCTGCCATGTGCTAGGCATATGTTATTTCTATGAATCCCTAAGTAACCCCAAGAAATAGACGTTTTCATGCTTTATAGATGGAAAAATACCTGCAAATGGAAAAACAGAGGCTCAAAGAAATTAACTTGTTCAAGTTCATATTTGCAGAACACCATGGAGATCTTACATATAGTTTACAATTTGGTGATAATTTCTGAATAGTTTCAAGAACAAGTCTTTTGGTCAGAATGCTTTTACATAGACCTTAAATTGTATCAAATTGATCACAGTAAAAGTAACAGATGAAAATTTATATTGCATGTTAGAATTTAAAAAGGCTTCAAATATTAATCCTGAAGACACTGCAAGATCAATTTTTTAAGTGCTAGTTTTACAAAGGCGGAAAGGGTAAGAAACTTGCCCAAGGTTTTTCCTCTTGAAGCGCAGTACTCGTTACTTTTGCTGTAGGACATATCTCAGCAGAAGACCTGTTTTTCCAATTCACGGAGCTATACTGAAACTTCTTGGATCCCCACAGTCACCCTCAGACAGTTTTCCTGGGCTGGGGCAGGTCCAGAACTGTTCATGTTCAGAGCTTTCTACAAGAACCATCCAGTTTCCAGGCCCGTCTCACCATCTGAAGGGATCTTAGCAGGACAGCTTAGGTTAGGTTTCACATCTAGCCTTTCAGACCAACCAACCCCTCCTCCAGAACTGGATTCTGTTAGCAAGACAGGACCCAAGGAGTCCTTCCTTGGAGATATGATTTAGTGTCTAATCATAAAGACAGAAAACAAACAAAAAAATAATCAAACTCAGTGTCATGGAATGGATTCTGACTCAGCAATCCTACATATAGCCAAGCCAGGTGTCGACATGTCGGATATATACAGAGCCCTGATAAGAACAGAAAGGACTACCAGACAATAGTGACGCAAATCAAGAGCACCTATAAAAGAAGGCTGCATTTACTGAAATTAGGCACCAGGGGGCAGCAAGATGCTAGGAAATGTACAGCGGTCGACAATAAAGAGCAAGTCACACTTTCCACGTTTAATTACGAAGAATATCTAAATAAATGATGTTCTGCAATAAAACACAAATTCTGAATATTTCTTTTAAAATTACAGAATAGCTACAGAAGATAGATGAAGAACTGATATATTCAAATTGTGGTATTAATGAAGAATACTGAATATACCATGGACTGGGAAGAGAAGGAACAAATCTTAGGAGAAATAAAACCAGAACGTAAAACCGGAAAGCTCCTTCTAAGTGAGAATGGTGAGATTTTTGGCTCACTTACTTTGGATCCTGGATCCATGAACAGGAAAAGCCCATTTCTGGAAAAGGACACCATGGTTGGTAATGTGGGCGGTGAGCGAAAGAGAGGGAAACACTTGATGAGACGAGTCGACAAGACGGCCTCCACAATGGGCTCAAGAATACTGTCAATCATGAGGATGAGACAGGACCAGGTAGGGCTGTGTTCTGTTGTGCGTGAGGTCTTCCTGAGTCAGAGGTGACTCCATGGCAATACAGCACATAGATTCCAAAGTTTTACCAACAGGCAGCAGCTTAAAAACTGGAATTTGTTTTGGAATAATTGAGAGCCAATTAAATTTGCCAAAAATAATAGAAAAATAAGGCTCCATGGATAGCTCACCACAACATATAGTTAAACCAAGTGCTTCAATCTGAGTTGACAGGGAGGCAAGAGCAATTTAAATCAGAGAAAACAAATGTTGACCATGTGGGAGAAATAAAAACATAATGTGTGCAACTGCATTAAGAACACCTAGGAGGCCTGTAGTGCTCCTATCTTGGGGTGAATTTCCTTAAAGCAGTTTCAGAAGTTGCAGCATAATTAGCAGCCTAAACCTGGAAAAGGAAACCGTTAACTGTTTGAGAAAAACTACGTTGGATGTATCCAACAGTGAGAGAAGAGTGGTTTGTTCTGGCACACCTCAAACACCTTAAGAACTAAAGCCAGTTCTCTATTATCTAGAGGCATATGTGGTACATGATTATTGCTAAGTCTTGCCCTCTAACAGTTATTGATAAAATCATTCAAAGGATGGAATGAAGTCATGTATGGACACAATCCATTACCTTTTATTTACTTTACAAGCCTCACCTAATTTGAAGCCTGGCAGGAGGGCGTCTTAACCCAAACACTTACATACTAGTCTCCTAAGGCAAGAAAGTATTCTTGTAAATACAGAGAACCTGGCTGTCTCACACAAGTCTACTGTCCCAGAGACACAGAGTAGATTTATAACTATTTTTCTTTCACATATTGCAAAGACTCCAGCTTTTACTTTTACTTAAAGAAAACTAAACTCAATGCCACTGCGTTCATTCTGACTCAGAGTGGCAGAGTAAGAACTGCCCACACAATTGCTAAGCAGCAGCTGGTAGATTTGAACTGCTGACCTTTTGCTTAGGAATCATGACTCTTAATTGCTGTGTCACTAGGGCTCCAGTTTTCACTTAGGCATTCTCATATTCTAATATAACTACGAAAAACACTTCTAAAGTATGTAAAAAGAACTTTGGGATGACAGCTTTGCGAATGCTTTCTTTCTATTAGCACATGTAACAGACTGGTATGAATTGGTTGCTGTCAAGTCAGTTCCCATTCATGGAAACGTGACAAGTATTGGAGTAGAACTGTCATCCACAGGGTTTTCAATCGCTGATTTTTCAGCAGTAGATCACCAGGTTTTTCTTTCAGCGTGCCTTGGGGTGGGCTCAAATCTCCAGACTTTCAGTTAGCAGCCAAGGGAGTTAGCCATTCGCTCTATCCAGGGATGGTGAGGTTGGTACAGGCAAAGATAATAGCAGGACACACATGCCACTTTCTGATGCCTTTGCTAGCAGGTAGAGGGCCTGTTACTCTGAAGACCTAAGACCAGACTCCTACAGTCCTCCACCCAGAACCCACATGAGTGCATGAGCTCTAGGAGCCAGTAGGGGCCACCACCTTTATTAAGAGGAGATGTAGAAAAGCCCAAGTAAAATCAATGCAACATTTAAAAAGTCGAGTTTTATTAAGAGTTTTTAAACACTGTACAGATATGCAAACCCATACTTTATGTCAGTACTGTGCTGAAAGGACAGCCTTTTTGTTAAGTAGATTTATTGCCAAATGGATAGGGATTTGTGAATGTCTTTCTCATACAGGGTTTTTCCTTCAAAAGGAGTCTTGGATCTGAATCAGCAAAGGAGTGTTAGTATGGGCTGCTGGCCAGCAGAAGAAATATTTTTATTACATAGAACTGGCTGCTACAATGGTATTTGTTAAAAAGGAATTCCAACTGCAAAATAAATGGAAAATGTAGTTTTAAAATGGGAACATACTGTTGTATAATAAACAAGGCAATTTAAACAACTGGGATGCACATTTACCTAATGAACTTTGCTGTCTTTATCAAATCCCAAACCCATTGCCACTGAGTCAATTCTGACTCACAGCGACCCTGCAGATCAGAGTAAAACCACAGAGGTTCCAAGGTTGTAAACTTCTTAGAAGCAGATTGTGACATCTTCTTCCTAAGAAACAGCTGGTGGGTTTGGACCACTTACCTTTAGGTTAGCATTTTAAGCATTATTCTCACAGGCCTCCTCGTCTTTACCAAATGAGTACTTTTTATAGACTATTTCTAATTCTCAGCCCCTTACAAAGTACCACACATAGTGTAGTTTGACATCATCCTAACCTTATAATTAACTCTTACGTAGCAATTGGTTCACAGCGCTATTCTGTCAACTATACTGCCACCTCTTTGATTAGATATTATGTTGTATATGCTTTTGTACCTCATGGAGATCAGAAATGAATGGAAGATGGAGCAAGGCTCTCTACACAAATGTCCTCACTTGATAGATTAAAGCAACTGAGAGTCCACTTGGACACAGAGAATTTGGGGCCTCAGAACCATCCCGCTAGAATGTACCATATCAACATAGAGACTGTGTAGGCTACGTGGTCTACCATCCTGAAGTTCTTTAGTAGGAGAACAGACTATATCTGATCTAATATAGTTCATCAGACCAGGGTCATAAGCAGGGTTTGGGGAATTAGGCCATGGGGTGATTCCCCCGCTAAGACAAATTTGTTGGAGAGTAACTCAGACATGCATCTGAAGGAAGTGGCTTTCCCAGATGGTAGGGAAGAAGGTAAAGACTCACATACAACATACACTAACTGTAAAATCAGTCCTCCTTCCATCTTCTTCCTGCTTCCCACTACCTTCCATCAAGAAAAAACAAGTGTGTCTACTTCCTCTTCCTTTCCACCTAATGCCTGCAGACTGCCAGTTGCCAAGGACTGCCAATTAAGTTCATGAACTCACCCCAGAAAAACTGCTACATACCTCATTGCTCAGTATGATCATGGTCACCTTTGAAGTAGTCTCTGGGAAGCTATGCATCAATGCCAGTGGGTAGTCCACCCTTCAAAACAATTTTGGAACTCTTTCTCTGAAATGGCCATCAGAGCTGTTGTCGTATTACCCTTGATGCCCTGAATGTCATCAAAATGTCTTCCTTTCAATATTTTCTTTAACTTCGGATAAAGAATAAAGGTCATTGGGGGCCACATTAGGTGAATAGGGAGGGTTTTCCAATACACTTATTTGTTTATTGGCTAAAAACTCCTTCACAGACAACTATATAACTAAGTTCACAAACCTACCACTTTGTCACTGTGCACAATGGCCACTCCAGAAACACTTCCAAAATTGTGCTTTGCAGGATAGACTAGGCACTGGTGTCAGTGCATAGCTTCCCAAGAGGAGTACTTTGAAGGTGAACGTAGTGATATTCAGCAAAGATATATGTAGCACTTAGAACAATTAAGTTGATGACTTAATTGTTGGACTTCTTATGACTCCTTTCTGTTTGAAGCTGATGTTAAAATTCTTACGAGCTTGATTTTATGGTGGAAGATAGAGTTAAGTAGCACATACTATGAGCTGCCCAGACCCAGAACCTGGGGAGGAAGGGAGAGGGAGGTAGGGAAGGGGAGGCGGGCTCGAAGCCGACATCTGCTTCTACAGCAATGCCACCTACCCGTCAAAGCCATCTTGATCTTCTGACCTCTGTCCAGCGGAGTGCTGGGGTCTTTCCCAGCTCAGCAGTATTGCCTCAGTAATTTGAAATCAGTCATGACGGGGTATTTGAGCTATGCTAGTGGGAAAAGCTACCAGTCAAGCTTGTACTCTCAGAGAGCACACTGCTGCCTCCGTCCTAGGAAGGCTTGCACGTCTCAGGCTTTTGATTAGCAAGGCCAAGGACGTCCTTGAAAAAAACATTGAGAAAGGCAAAGAAGGATTTCTGTCCTCTATTTTTCCCATTACTTTCCAGTGTATATACTGCAGCAATACTCTGTATAAATCGATAATTGTCTTTGTATGCAGCTTCAGGTATGACTCAGCCTTAAACACTGTCCTTTAAAATCAGCTCCATGAAAAGAAGGTAATAACATATTTAAAGAAAGACCACTGTGGGAGGTGAGCCACTCTAGGGTCCTCTGTTTCTTCCCCACTTAGGTGTCTGTACATAGGACACGTTGCTGTGGAAAGTTTTTCAAGACCCCTTACCCACAGGTGACTGGATTCCCTCTTACACTTGGTGGGTGGCACCTTGGAGGAACACAGGTTAGTGTGACACAGTGATTAAGAGCCTGGGCTCAGCAGGCAAATCCAGACTTTGTGGATTTAAATCTCAACACACTAGCTGTACGTCCTTAAGCAAATTACTTAGCTTCTCTGTGTCTCTTGTGTAAATGAGAATAATGACAGTATCTTCAGATTATATGAAAGACTGATAAAGTACCTCTGAGCACAGAACTAGTGATATTCATAACCATCATCATTGATATTACTTTAGGAGGCTTTTATTCTCGTCAGTTATTAGAATAAACTTGGTTATTTTGCACACAGTCCTAAGTGTGGGCAGCCTGTGGGTGCACCAAGGTATTAGGATATCAAGTTACAACATGAAAAGGCAAATGTTAATTTGAATGTCTTAAGTGATATATTTCTAAAATATTTTACACTCTTGGAAGACAGAACCAAAACTGTGAATGTATGGTGCTTAAAATAATCTAAAAGTATAATAACTTTTCAGCTACAGAGCAGAAGGTAAGAGTATGGCAGGAGGCACTTTTGAATCATTTTAGACCCAGGGCAAGTCTATCAGAGATACAGCTCCATCACCAATCATAAAAAAGTCATCCAAATCAAATCCACTGCCATCAAGCCAATTCCAACTCCTAGTGACCCTACAGGACACAGGAGAACTGCTGCATAAAATTTCTAAGGAGTGCCTGTTGGATTTGAACTGCCAGTCTTTTTGGTTAGCAGCCATAGCTCTTTGTTACTATGCCATCAGTTACAGGGTCATCAGTTATAATTCAATGAGGAGACATTGAGCTTTTGAGACTAACTGAGGAGAACATGAGCTAAGGTAGTGAGCAAAGAGAGCAGTTCAGAAAGAATGCAGCACCAGACTAATTGTCATTAGAGATGGGGATCTACTTACTTTCCTTAAAAAATAAAAAAATAAGAAAATGAACAGGCTGTTTGATAGTTCAACTGCAAATATTAATCTGGTTAATTTTAAGAATCTCTAGACTTGGGACTGATATCAAGAAGAATCAGTTCTTAAAAAGAAAGAAAAACAGAGACAGCGAGAGGGAGAGAAAGAGAGAGGCAGGAAGACAGGGAAGAAGGAAGGAAAGAAGGGAAAAGAAAGAAAGGCTAATCAAGCTTAATTTTGATAGGGAGTCTTATGGCACCCTTCTCTCCAGGTGAGACAGGCCTGCTCCTATATTCTGGCCTTTGTTTCCTACCTTACAGACCTTTCTGAAACCCACTTTCCCTCCTCCTCCTACATGGAATGAAAGGTATCGACATCAACTCCTATTCCAGTAAGAGTCTTAACCATTGCTTTTTAAATGTGATAAACAGATAAGAAGTCCCCCTACCCCCAAGGCTTTAGTGACTAGCACTATTTCAAAGTATTTCTTCTCTCAAGACTCTCTAGACTCTTTGACTCCTGGCCTCACTCGAAGGAAAGTACTGCTTGCTAACGGTGGTACTTTATGTACTGGGCTGGGCTGGTGGAAAACACTCACCTGGAATCACGCCACCTAGACAACTTCCTACTTTGCCCATATGCCTGGGGTATAGTAGCATTCAATAAATGTTTCTTGAACTTAGCAGCCAAAACCACACACTAAAGAAAATTTTTACACACGTTTAGTATGGAAGGCAGACCGAGTATGTGGCATTTTATCAGTCACACTCAATATTTTGGAAGAACCATGCATACCTCTGAAAAACTGAGTATTTGGAGAAAGAATAGGTTATGCCTTTGATGTGCAGACAATACTGTACATGTCTTATGTTCACTGACGAGAAGTATAAGAAATAGTATGCACACACTATCTGGCTAGTTTCCTTTGTTTTAATGTATATTAAACATGATTACTAATTCAAATTATTGAAGTTCTTGTATAAAGACCCGGTGCTGTGGGGTGGTGTCCAACTCTGCCTCTTTCTTGTTTGTTAGCCAAAGGACCTTGGGCATGTTTTGTGAGTCTATTTTCTCACTTAAAAAAAAAAAAAAAAAAAAAAAGATTCTAATAATATTACCTTAAAAAAATTGTCATGAAACTCCAGTGAACAAATGTATGCAGGATCATTTTATAAATTATGAAACACCATGCAAAGATAAAACATTAATACTGTATTAGAAAATGCTCCAAAAATGAGTTTTAAAAGATGAGTGCTTCTGTACTTCTTAATCTGGGTATATCCTGAGGATCTTCTTTGGGTAGTCTAGCCTCGGAGTTTAGGCTGCTGAATTGCTTTTCTTTGTTTTTTCAGCGAGTCCCTTGGCCCATCCCACCAACCTAGCACATGAGCCTAATTCAGTTCTGCTCCATGCATCAGAGAGTTTTAAGACAGCTATTAAAACACCACATGGAAAAGCTTTGCAGGGAATTCTGCTCTACAGAGAGACCACAGAAACCACTGCACACCTTAACTATCTGCACCCCCCCAACAGTTGGCTAAAATTACTGCTCCATTATGTTAGTACAATCCAACCAGTTTTATTGCCTTGGAGCAAAATCTGAGGTACAAAATGAACTTCAGAACATAAAAAAAAGTAAAGCAAACCTCAAAAGGAACCAAGCTTCTTTGGGTTTTCAAACACATATTACATATCAGAGACATTCTTCTTACGGAGGAGACCAAGCAAAGCCAAGAGGAGTCCTGCTAATTGCTCCGCAAATGTAAAATTAGAATCAGGGACTCACCCCAAAGAAAGGAAATCTCCTTTCATCATCTGATATTAAAGGCTACAACTTTTCATCAACTCTTGACTCAGACATGAGGCCTCTCATTTACCTTACTCAAGTGCTTTCAACGTTCCGTCTCTATCTTGCACATATGAAATTAATGCTTATTTTCAAGTACTAGTATTAGCTCATGATTTACTCTACTGTAGCCCTTTTGCTTTTACTCATCCTTTCCTCTAATTTTATTGTCATTTCTCCACCAGACATTGCGATTTATTCCATGAATTCATGTAGCCTTGGTACTAGGGTTACCTAAACCAAACTGTCTTAGTCTCCTGGTATTGCTCTAACACAAATACTATGGGTAGATGCAAAGAAAAGTTTATTCTCACACAGTCCAGTAGGCTAGATGTCCAAATCTGGGGTGCTGGCTCTAGAGAAACACAGTCTGTCTATTGGCTCTGGAGGAAGTTCCTTGTGTTGCATCAGTCTGTCCCTTGTCTGAGAGCATCTTGGCACAGGAATCTCAGGTCCTAAGAACATGATGTGTTCTTGGTGCTTCTTTCTTGATGATATGAGGTCTCTGACTTTCTGCTTGCTTCCTTTTCCTTTTATTCCTTGTAGCATAAAAGGGTAAAAGGTTGTGCAAGCCACACTCCAGGGAAACTCCTTAGTAAGGATGTTGCAGTACCACCCTAATTCTCTTTTAACATAATCCTGTCTACTAAACACAGGCAGAGATTAGAGTTTACAGCATAGGAAAATCATAAAATGGAGGGCAATCATACAATACTGGGAATCACGGCCCAGCCAAATTGTTACACACATTTTTGGGGAACACAATTCCATCTGTGACACAAACCAAAGCAAAGTCATTGCCTTACAGTGGATTCTGACACATAGTGACCACATAGGACAAGGCAGAATGACCCCACAGGGTCTCCAAGTTGCTACTGGTGGATTTGAACTGTCAACCTTTTGGTTAGCAGCTGAGTGTTTAACCATTCCCCGATCAGGGCTCTAATCTACAGGAAACAAAATAACTAACCAACATCCTTTCTAATAAGCCATCTTTGTGTCTTAGGCTGGGTTCTCCAGGGAAGCAAACCCGGTAATATGTATAAATATATAGAAAGAGATTCACAAAAAGGAAACAGCTCACATAACTGTAGAGGCTGAGTCATTATAAATCCTGTATCAGAATACCAGTCTCATGCAGACATGGAAACTGGTGAACCCAAGGTCAGCAGGTCAGAGATTTGAGTTCCTGCTCACAGGCTACGAAGGTCCATGAATCCAAAAAATGGCAGGCAAGACTGCATGGTTTCTGCTGATTCACAGAGCTGCAGGGCCTGACAAATCCAGGATCAGCAGGTCAAAGAATAGGACTCTTACTCACAGGCTATTGAATACCAATGAATTACAAGAGCTGCTAGTTCAAGTCCCCAGAACTGGACGTAAGAAGACAAGAGAGCAGCTTCTCCTGCATCCACAACAAGCCAAAACCTTGGCAAGGTGAGCAGGCAGGAAGTAGGTGGCAGAAGACAGAGAGATGAAGGCTTAGGGGTGGTGAGCCATCACAGGTCCCATCCCTGCCATTACTATAGCATACTCCATTGTGGCAATGACCACAACATATATATAACCGCCAAAACACTGAGAATCATGGCCCAGCCAAGTTGACACACTATCTTAACCATAACATCTTGGAAATACTTTTTGGTTAACAAACTCTTATGGACAACTCACTTCCTTTCACATGTTCTTGCAGACCATTTGTTGAATACAAGACCACTTATAAGAATTTAATTTTTGCATTCATCTTGAGTGATTGCTGAATACTCAAGACTACTTCTGATTAGCACAAGAGTACAGGACTGTCTTGATTATAAACACTGACTGTTGCTATCAAGTGGATTCCGACTCACAGTGACAGGACAGAGCAGTATGACCTCAAGGGTTTCCAAGCAGTAGATTTGAACTGCCAACCTTTTGGTTTGCAGCTAATGTTTAACCATTGAGAAACCCAACCCCCCCATTCAAATCTACTGCCGTCAAGTTTTTATTCCAACTCATGGTGACTCTAAACTGCTCCATAGAGTTTCCAAGGAGTGCCCGGTGAATTTGAACTACCACCCTTTTGGTTAGCAGATGTAGAACTTAACCACTACACCAGCAGGTTTTCTACTGAGCAACCAGGGTTCCATAAACAGTGTTTGTCTCAAAATTCAATATACTGTCCAAAAAATGTCCATATTTTGGCAAGCAAATCATATCCCTGCATTGGATATAATGGAAACTCTGTGCTGCTCGCCAGAGCTGGTGCTGTGAAGTTATCCTGACTTTACCAGCTGTCCAGGGCCTGATTGTTCAAGCAAGGTAAGAGGCAGTGGAGTCCTGTTTCTGAGTCAGGAAAATAAGTTAAGACTCCAACTCTACGTGCTGAAAGATACGTATCAGCAATACTAGTGGGAGGGTAGGTTCGAGTGCATGTACGCATTGAGCCGGTTCCTGAGATTATTCTTTCTAAAGTGTTTATAGATTCCTCCAGACCTCCACTCCACAGTCACTTTTCAGGGATGACAAGGTAAGGGTCTCTTAGGAGGCAAGCAGGCCGGTAGTGTGGAGGACAGCCAGGAGGGAAGGTGCCATTGAAGGCAGACAAGTAGTGGTGTATGTAGTTGTTTTAGCCACCTGGTACTGCTCTAACAGAAAATACCATAAATGGAAGGCTTTATGAAGAGAAATTTTATTGTCATAGTCCAGTAAGCCACAAATCTGTTTGTAAGTCCAATCAGTATAAGAAATCTTCATAGTCAAGTAGGTTGAGTCCAAATTCAAGGACAGCATCTTAGCACAGGAACCGCAGGTTCAAAGAACATGCTCTGCTCCCAGTCCTGCCTTCTTGGTGGTACGAGGTTCCCAATACTCTAAGCTCATTTCTCTCCCTTATATCCCACAGCTAGTAACTTGAGGCCTGCCTCACCAGCACAACTGCTGCCCATTCTCCGTCATCAGTCTCACAGAGGCAGGATTCACAGCATATGGGAGAAATTACACCATACGGGGATTCATAGCCAAGTCAAATCAATACATACATTTTGGGGGGACACAATGCAATTCATGACAGTAGTCAAAGGCTAGTAGTTGGTTACCAGTCACCTTAGCAAGAGCCATTCCATTTGAGTGAAACTGCTTCCTCATAACTGATTTACCTACTTTACAATATATGAGGCCTAATAATTAAGTTAGCAAACTTAGTTCTTCTAAGTGCTACATACCTCATTGCTGAATATCACTATATCACCTTCAAAATCCTCCCCCTTAGGGAGCTATGCCCCAATGCCAGCACCAAGTCCTCCTTTCAAAGCAATTTTGGAACTCTTTCTGGAATGTCCATGGTACACAGTGCCAAGGTGGGAAGTTCGTGAGCTTAATTGTATAGTTGTCTGCAAGAAAGTTTTTAGCTAGTAAAGAAATAACTGTATTGGAACATCCTCCCTACCCACCTAATCTGGCCCTCAATGACTTTTTGCTATTACCCAGAGATAAAGGAAACATCGAAATGAAGACATTCGGATAATATTCAGGACATCAATGGTAATACAACAATAGCTCTGATGGCCATTCCAGAGAAAGAGTTCCAAAATTGCTTTGAAGGGTGAACTAAGCGCTGGTGTCAGTGCATATCTTCCTAATGGGAGTACTTCAAAGGTGACCATAGTGATGTGGTGATATTCAGCAGTGATGTATGTAGCACTGTTTTCTAGGATGACTTCACAAACATAATTGGCAGTCCTTGTACATCATGTAACAAAATGTTCCAAGTCAACGATCATGATAAATTTCAAGTTCTAGGTCTGGTTATAGTCCTTAATTTTCCCCACTTACACAGATACATGGAGTCTATTTATTGGTTGCATCAAGGCAGTAGTTCATTATAATGATTCTTCTCTGTTGATTTCATAATACAGTCATCAGTCTAGTTCTTTCAATGGTGTAATAAAAAGAACCCTGGATTTAGAGTTAGAAAACCTGATTGTTAATCCTGATTCCAACCACATGGTCTTGGAAAAACACTCAGATACTTACAACTTGGATGGCAGTAGACTGATACTTACAGCAGAGGGCCAGCACTGAAAGGGGCATTTGGAATAGAATGCACGGGGGACAGGGCAGTGTCATTGCCTTTAAATAGCATCAACTTCGGGAGGAAAATAAACATGTACATATACAAATAAAGATGAAAAGTGATTACATGTAAAAGGATTTCATACCACTGTAGAAAATGTTCACTTTTATCTTGATATTGTTCATCTTAATTTATTAATGCTTAACATTTTCTACAAACTATGTTGCAAGTACTATTCTAAAAATGAACGGCACAAAGATATATAAGAGCAATTAAAAGGAATAACCTAAATCTGTATATCCCAATGTGGATCCACCTACATAAACATATTTAATGACAAAAGACAAATTTCAGAATTGGAAAGTACAATCTGGAACCATTTATGTAAATTAAAAAAATGACACAAGTAAGCGATACCGATGCAGCAAATTCATAATAGAGTTTGCTTTGGGGAAAGAAGACAAAGAAATGGGACTGGGGATGAGACTGAAAACAAGATGATTTTGAAAATTTTTCTACCATGTTTATTTAAAAAATACACATATAAGCTAGCAACTGTTAATTTTTCATGAAGGTACAAAGAAGAGTTCGTTATATTTGTACTTTTCTGCATTTTAAAAAGAATTGGAAAGAAGTCTCTGCTCTTCAAAGATCCATAGTCTAGTAGAGGAGACAGAAGTATCAATGTGATAATATAATATAATATGCATTTTTAGAAGTGAACTACTCCCCTGTGTCTTAGGAAAAGCCCCTTGGGCAGATGTCAGATGAAGAATTAGTAGAAACAATTCTTTACCCATGTCTCCAGCTTGTCTGCTTTCTACTGTATACAGTGGTGCCAGACTTCCATCTCTGGGCAAGATCAAGGGTATCTTTCTTGGCTTTCCTCTTCTTTCCATATTTTCATCTCAATACACTTTTATTCCTTTGCCAGTCTTCAGAACATGTTCTTTTTTCTTCAGTTGAGAAAGAGATTCCAAGCCCTTCTTTTGTGTGCTAGAGCAATAATCCATCTTCTCTATTTCTCATCACTTCAGTTCTTAACATCTCTCCCTATCTAGTTCTTTCAACCCCTTCCTCTTTTCTTGTTTTAATCACATTTTACACATACATAGCCATCTTCACCTAATCCTAGTCTTTCCCTAGCCTAGTGATAGACTGGGGATAAGGAAGATGAAGAAGGCGGTGCTCCAGCAAAATATGATAGAGGGAGAAAAATAAGGAGAGTTTCAGAAGATCATGATAGATTAACTCTGTTTGAAAACCTGGGGAGACAACAAGCTGGCAGCTTACTGTCTTTCTGTTCTCTATGTGGCTCATCGACATCTCAAATGCCCCTGGGTTAAAGGCGTGGTGCCTACCACTGATGGACTGCTATTAGGAAGATAGAGGAAGGTGTCTACCTGTCCTGGTTTGACTTAGTTTTAATCCTGCTTTTTCCAGTTCAAGCAAGTATGGATAATCTCTTCTACTGGACTAATTTAAATACCACATTAAGCCCACTCTATACATTAATTTGACTAAAAAAATTGAGAAAGTTAAATTGGGAAGGGTTTAAACACTTTTGCTAGTAGCTAACATTCAAAGTAGAGAGGAAAGTTTCAACCTCATTACCTTTGCTAGAACACGGGCCTCTATAAAATAAATAGGGTAAGTAATCAGTGATGGAAAAACAAATGTTGCCAAAGCAACTGAGAAAAATACCTAAAGTTAAGCCACTCTTGGATAAGTGAAAGTGGCTCTGTATGGCATGTGGTACATAGGATGCGCTGATTTCTTAATGAAGGCACAGCCAGACATCCAGTTCCCGCATGGACATCAAATTACCAAAATTGTTCCATACACCTAATATCTTTGATTTCTGTACATGCCTTCTTTAGTTAATTTTTTAAAATACTTTGTGCTTTAATTGAAGGTTTACAATCTAAGTCAATTTGTCACACAAAAACGTGTACATACCCTGCTACATAACTCTAGCTGCTCTTCCCGCCCTATGACAGCACACTCCTTTCCACTCTGTATTTCCCATGTCCATTCAACCAGCTATTATCACTCTCTGCCTACTCATCTCACCTCTGGACAGGAGCTACCCCATTAGCCTCCTGTATTTACTTAAACCAAGAAGCTCTTTCTTCACCAGTATCACTTTATATCTGATAGTCTAGTCCGGTCTTTGTCTGAAGACTTGGTTTCAGAAATGGTTATCGGTTCTGGGCTAACATAGAGTCCAGGGGCCATGTTTTCTGAGGGCTCTCTGGTCTACTGAACCATCAAGTTTGGTTTTATTTTTAAATAGAGTTCTAATTCTACACAGTCACTTTTCTTCTGTTACATCAGGGACTTTTTCGTATTTTTTGTCAGGGCAGTCGTTGTGGTGGCTGGACACCATTAAGTCCTTCTGGTCTCATGCTGATGTAGTCTCTGGATTCTATAGCTCCTTCTGTCTCTTGGGCTCATATTCTCCTTATGTTTTTAATGTCTTCCATTCTCCTGTGCTCTAGGTGTGCTGGGATGGATTGATGGTATTTATTTGGTCACTTGCTAGCTTGCTAAACCCAGACACAATAGGATGCAGATCATTTTCTTAAAAAACTTTGTTATGCCAAAAGACACAGATATCCACATACCTCTACCCCTGCTACTCTGTCTTTTGAACTGTTTGGCTTCATTTAGGAAATCTCTTAGCTTTTGGTTTAGTCTGGCTGTGCTGACCTCCCTTCTGCTGTATGCTGTCCCTCCCTTCACCTAACCCAGTTCCAATCTACTATCTAACGAATGAATACTCCTCTCCCTCCCTCCCCACCCTTGTAACCATCCCCCACCTTGTAAACCTTTTCTGAATCCTTCTAATAGTGATCTCATACAGTATTTGTCCTTCGGCCAACTGGCTAGTTTCACTCAGCAGAATGTCCTTCCAGATTCCTCCATATTATATTTCCTAAGATCACTGTTGTTCTTTATCTTTGCATAGGATTCCATTAGGTGAATATACATTATTTATCCATTCATCTGATGATGCCCACCTAGGTTGATTCCGGCATTTTGCTGGTATGAACAATGAAATAAACAACGGTGGGCATTTATTGATTCATGTGACAGCCCTTATTTCTCTAGGATATATTCCAAGAAGTGGGATTGCTGGATCATGTGGTATTTCTATTTTTAGCTTTTTAAGAAAGCATGGGGAGGTAGGCCAAGATGGCATAACATCAGGCTCCTGTTGAACCCTCCAGCAACAAAGAACTTAAAAGTTAATAAAATTGACCAAAAGAGCATTCAAGGACACTTGAACACCAGGTAGAAAACTTTAACAATGGATTAGGGGAAAGGAAGCCCTGAGCCACCACACATAAAACAATGCAGCCCAGGGCTGAAAATCTCCCTGGCCAAAGGTGAGCCGGGCAAGAAGTATCTCTGGCAAAGGAAAACCACAGCTCTGAGGTGAGAAACAACACCAGGGCTGGAGCAACATTGAATCCCACTAAGCAGAACAAGGACACTAGCCCCAGGTAAAGAATAAAAGCCCAGCACAAAAGCCCTCCAGGCAGGCTAGAACGCCCTGGGACTGGGCCCGCCAGCGATCAGTAGGCAGTGGGATGTAGCCACTCGGCAGGCCTCTGACAGGCACGAGACCAAGAAAACTAGGTTCCAATAAGTGACAGGGCAGAAGATTGTCGGGCGGACAACTGGTGTGGAAGTGCACACAGACCGGTGCCACAGGCCTTGGAGCCCAGAGGATCCAAGCGCACTGAGCTACGCCACCTTAGGGTAACAGTGGGCGAGAGGAATGGATCTGGGAAGGCTGCAGGAGCACAGATCGCCAGACTTTAGAGCCAGGAGGGGCCAAGAGTGCTGGGCTCCTTCAGGTCAGCGCAACTGGGTGGGGCCTTGGAGGGCAGCTTGAAGGCACGCAAGATAGGCAAGCCCTTAAGGCTGGGAGGGACGAGAGCCCAAGGCTCAGCCAGCTAGAAGCAAAGGGGTGGGAGGGGGCCTGGCCCCCAAAGACGACGAGAAGGCCCTCCAGGCCTTAGAGCTGGGAGGGGCCAAGAACACTGGGCCCCACAGGTTCAGGGCAATGGGATGGGAGGGTGTCAGGCCTAGGAAGGCAGCTTGAAAGTGCACACAACTGGTAGACCTTAGAGTTTGGAGGGGACAAGAGAACTAGGCTCCTCCCGCCTGGGGCAATGGGCCAGGAGAGCGCTGAATGCAGGAAGGTATATAAATGTGCTCAAAGGATCAGCGGGCCTTAGATCCTGGAAAGGCTAAAAGCATTGGGCTCTGCCAGTTTGGGGCAACAGGAGGGGAGAGCACCAAACCTGAGAAGGTGATGTGAACTTGCAAAGGATAGGCAGGCTTTAGAACTCGGAGGTGCCAAAAGCATTAGGCCGGGAGGGGCCAAGAGCACTAGGTTCTGCCGGCTCGGGGTGACAGGGAGGGAAATCCTCAGGCCCAGGAAAATGGTGTGAAACCATGCACAGACTGGCAGACCTCAGAGCAGAGAGGAGCTTAGAGGCCTGGGTCCAGGCAACCAGGGCGATGGGGCAGTTGAACACAGGACCCAGGTAGGAAGGACCAAAGTGTGGGTGTTGAGGTGCCTACAGGTCTAAGTTCTGAAACCCGGGGCAACAGGGCGTTGGTAAGCACAGGCTGCGGGAGGTGGTGTGAATGACCCTGTGGCCCAGCAGGCCTTAGAGCCTCGCTGAGCTAAGAAGTTTAGGTTCTGGTGGCCTAGGGCAATAGCACAAGTGAGCATGGGCATGGGAAGGCAGGGTAAACATGCACACAGCCTGGCAGGGCTGAGAACTGTGCGGGGCCAAGAAGCCTGGGTCCTGGAGACTTGAGGCTGCAGCACAGGCTAACTTGGCACCCAGGAAGGGAAGTGTGTGTGCACAGACAGTGGAGGAAGGCAGCACGCATACACACATGACCCTGGATGGCAATGTGAGGAAGCACCAATCAGACTAGTGCAAGATGAGCTGAGCAAACGTGCATCAGGTCAGACTGAGAAGAGCCTGGCCAGCCTGTCAACTACACCAAGGGGAAGTAACTTCACCAAGCAAAAGGCCTCCCGATGGCATAGAGAAGCTTTGACCTGGGCACAAAAGAGAGACACTGTGAACATGCCAACCAAATTATCAAGCCTACAAAATCAAACCAGCTCAAAAGTCTTGAATACCTATTGATACAACTTAAACCACAATGTTGTTGTTGTTAGGTGCCATAGAGTCAGTTTGGACTCAGTGACCCTATAAACAACAGAACAGAACACTGCCTGGTCTTGTGCCATGTCCACAGTCATTTTTATGTTTAGGCCCATTGTTGCAGCCTCTGTGTCAATCCAACTTGTCGAGGGTCTTCCTCTTTTCTGTTGACCCTCAACTCATGATGTCCTTCTCCAGGGACTTCCCTCCTGACATGTCCAAAGCATGTAAGACACAGTCTTGCCATCATTGCTTTCAAGGAGCATTCTGGTTGTACTTCTTCCAGAACAGATCGGTTTGTTCTTTTGGTGGTCCATAGTACACTGAACATTCTTCTTCAACACAACAATTCAAAGGCATTAATTCTTCTTCTGTCTTCTTTGTTCACTGTCTAGCTTTTACATGCATATGATGTGATTGAAAATACCATGGCTTGGGTCAGGCGCACTATAGTCTTCAAGGTGAGATCTTTACTTTTCAATACTTTAAAGAGATTTTTTTTTTGCAACAGATTTTCCAAATGAAACACGTCTTTTGATTTCTGGACTGCTGCTTCTGTGGGCGTTGATTGTGGACCCAAATAAAATGAAATCCTTGATAATAGTCTCATCTCCATTTATGATGATGTTGCTTACTGGTCCAGTTTTGAGGATTTTTGTTTTCTTGATGTTGACGTGAAATCCACACTGAAGGCTGTGGTCTTTGATCTTCATCAGTAAGTATTTCAAATCTTCTTCACTTCCATGAAGGTTGCGTCATCTGCATAATGCAAGTTGCTAATGAGTTGTCCTCCAATCCTGATGCCTCATTCTTCTTTGTACAATCCAGATTCTCAGATTATTTGCTCAGCATATAGTTTAAAAAGTTATGGTTAAAGGATACAACCCTGATGTGCACCTTTCCTGAATTTAAACCATGCAGTATCCCCTTATTCTGTTTGCATGATTGCCTCTTAATCCATATACAGATTCCTTAAGAGCACAATTAAGTGTTCTGGAATTCCCATTTTATTCAATGTTAGCCATAATTTGTTATGATCCACATAGTTGAATGCTTTTGTATAGTCAATGAAACAAATGTAAATATCTTTCTGGTATTCTCTGCTTTCACCCAAGATCCATCTGACATCAGCAATGATATCTCTGGTTCCACATCCTCTTCTGAATTCAGCTTGAATTTCTGGCATTTTCTTGTCAATATACTGTTGCATTCACTTTTGAGTGATCTTGAGCAAAATTTTACTTATGTTATGATATTGATATTGTTTGGTAATTTATGAATTCAGTTGGATCACCTTTCTTTGGAATAGGCATAAATATGGATCTCTTCCAGTCAGTTGGCCAGGTAGCCGTCCTCCAAATTTTTAGGCATAGATGAGTGAGCATTTCTAGTGCTGCATCTGTTTGTTGAAACATCTCATTTGATATTCTAACAATTCCTGGAGCCTTGTTTTTTGCCAATGCCTTCAGCACAGCTTCGACTTCTTCTTTCAGTACTGTTGGTTCCTGATCATATGCTACCTCTTCAAATGGCTGAACATCAACCAGTTCTTTCTGGTATAATCACTGTATATTCCTTCCATCTTCTTTTGATGTTTCTTGAGTCATTTAATAGTTTCCCTGTAGAATCCTTCACTACTGCAACTCTAGGTTTGAATTTTTTCTTCAGTTCTTTCAGCTTGAGAAATGCAAAACGTGTTCTTCTCTTCTGGTTTTCCATTTCCAGTTCTTTGCACACGTAATTTATAATTCTTTTGTCTTCTTGAGTTGCTTTTTGAAACCTTCTGTTTAGGTCTTTCACTTCACCATTCCTTCCTTTGTTTCAGCTGCTCAACATTCAAGAGCAAGTTTCAGAGTCTGACACCCAATTTAGTCTTTTCTTTCTTTCCTGTCTTTTTAATGACCTCTTGCTCTATTCATGGATGATGTCTTTGATGTCATTCCACAGTTTGTCAGCTCTTCAGTCGTTAACATATAAAATCTGCTCTTGAGATGGTCTTTCAACTCAGGAGAGATAAAGTCAAGGTCATACTTTGGCTCTTGTTGACTTGTTCTAATTTTCTTCAGTTTCAATTTGAATTTTCATATGAGCAGTTCATGATTTGTGCTGCAGTCAGCACTTAGTCTTTTTCTGACTACTGATATAGAGCTTTTCCATCATCTTTTTCCACAGATGTAGCCAGTTTGGTTTCTGTGTATTCCATCTGGTGAGGTCCACGTATATAGTTGCCGTTTGTGTTGGTTAAAAAAGGCATTTGCCATGAAGAAGTTGTTAGTCTTGCAAACTTCCATCATATGATTTCTGGTATTATTTCTGTCACCAAGGATGTATTTTCCAGCTACCAATCCTTCTTGGTTTCCAGCTTTTGCATTCCAGTCACCAGTAATTATCAATGCATCCTGATTGCATGTTTGATCAATTTCAGACTGCAGAAACTGCCAAAAATCTTTCATCTCTTCATCTGTGGCCTTAGTGGTTGGCATGAAAATTTGAATAATGGTTGTATTAACTGGCTTTCTTTGTAGGTGTATGAATATTATCCTATCACTGACAACATTGTACTTCAGGAGAGATCTTGAAATGTTCTTTTTGATGAAGAACACACCATTCCTCTCCAGATTTTTGTTCCCAGCACAGAAGACTGTATGATTTTCAGATTCAAAATGACCTATACTGGTCCATTTCAGCTCACTAATGCCTAGTATATCAATCTATGTGTTCCGTTTCATTTTTGATGATTTTCAGTTGTCTAGAGTCATACATGCTACCTTCCACATACTGATTATTAATGGATGTTTGCAGCTGTTTCTTCTCATTTCGAGTCATGCCACAACAGCAAATGAAGATCCTGAAGGCTTTACCCCATCTACAACATTAAAGCCACCTTTACTTTGAGGAGGCAGCTCTTCCTCAGTCATCTTCTGAGTGCCTTCCAACCTGGGGGGCTCATTTTCCGGCACTATATCTGACAGTGTTCAGCTGCTGTTCATAAGGTTTTCCCTGGCTAATACTTTTCAGAAGTGGATGGCCAGGTTTTTCTTCTTAGTCTGCATTAGTCTGGAAGCTCAGCTGAAACCCATCTACTGTGGGTGACCCTGCTGGTACCTAAACACCAGTGGCGTAGTTTCCAGCATTACAGCAACAATGAAGCCTCCAGTGACAGACAAGTGGGGGCTGCCCACTCTATCTTTACTCCTCGTATCAGCTAAGATATCCAATCACACAATCTGCTTAGAACTCTGCAGGGCAGACAGTCTCCTATCAGCTAAGAGACCCAATCCACACAATCACCCCAGAATTCTGCAAGGTGGAAGAGTCTCCTCCCAGCCAAGATACTCAAACAATGCAATCAGCCCAGAACTTGTCAGGGAAGAACTGTCCCCTACCATCAAAGATATCCAGTCAATGCAATCAGGCCAGAACTCTGCCTAAACCACACTAACCAAACAAAAATTCTATTGTCTTTCTGATGGTTTGCAGACAACAATTTCTAAACACCTAAAAAAAGCAGACTACTACAGCTGCTGAAAACTCCCAAAACGAAGAATCAATGGATTTCCCAGACTAAGAAGACTTCCTAAAATTATCAGAGGTAGAATACAAACTGATGTACAGATCTGCGCAAGATATTGGGAAAGAGATTAGGCAAAAGGCAACACAGCACACAGAAAAACTAAACAAGCTGCAAGACCTGCTCAAGTAGCAGCAATCCAAAATCCAAGAGATTAACAACAAAATTACTGAACTTGACAACTCAATAGAAAGTCAAAGGAGTAAGGGCAAGGAATGCAGTCTTAGTGAAAGTGAAGACAAAGTAAATGACACTAGCATACATGAGGAAAAATCAGAGAAAAGATTCAACAAAAACAATCACTAAGAGTTATGTGGGACACCATCAAGAGTAATTATATATGAATGACTGAAGTACCAGAGCAAGGAGTGACAACTGAAAATGCAGAGAGGATTGTTGGAGACTTGGTGACAGAAAAGTTCCCTGATATCGTGAAACAGGGGGAAATATCCATCTAGGATGTTCTTCAAACCCAACTCAAGATACAGCTCAAAAAAAGTATGCCAAGGCATATTATAATCAAACTCAATAAAATTAAAGACAAAGAAAGGCTACTTAAGGCAGCTAAACTTAAATAAAATATAATCTATAAAGTAAAATCACTAAGACCAAGTTTAGACTACTCAGCCAAAAGCATATTGGAAAGAAGACAATGGGACAAGGGCTTGGCAAAGGATAAAAAACAAAAACAAAAACACCCTGACACCTGAGAATTATGTACCTTGCAAAGCTGTCTGTCAAATATAAAGGTGAAATTGGGAGTTTCACAGACAAATAGAAACTTACAGAATATGCAAAAACCAAACCCAAACTACAAGCAGCATTGAAGGAAGTTCTTTGATTAGGAAATTGATAACATTAGACACACACTCAAACATTAAACACCTGACAGACCAACCACATAGCTTCAGGACAGGGAATCCACAAAAGATATCCAAATCCAAATCACAAAAAATAGAAAGTCAGAGATCTCAGGATTTAATTCACAATAATATCATATGAAAAAACCAAGCCAACCCACTGCTGTTGAGGCTAGTCTGACTCATAGTGACACTATCAGTCAGGAGGATTTGAACTGCTAACCAAAGGTCAGCAGACATAGCACTTAACCCCCTATGCCACCAGGGTTACCTACCATATAAAAAGAAGGGTCAAATTAATGTAATCACAGATCTTCTAGAAGGGGAGGAAGCCTAGGAAATACAAAGACATTATAGACTGGATTACTTTTAGACTAAAAAAGAGGTCTACGGAAGTAACTACAACAAAACCCTACAACTCTACACATTAAGATGTCAAACAAAATGAAAAACAAGAAAAACACGAAGTTTCAGCAACTACAAAAAACAAGCACTAAAGACAGCCAAGGAAAACACATTTAAAAAAAGACTCAGCACAGAAAATTGAATGAAACAGAGGAATTGTCCATAATACACACAAAAAAGATGCCAATATGACAGCACTAAACTCATTCCTATCAATAATCATACAGAATATAAATGGGCTAAATGCACCAAAGAGACAGACAGTAGCAGATTGGATAAAAAAACAAGATCCATGTACATTTTGTTTACAGGAGACACATTTTAGACTCAAAGACACAAACTACAACTCAAAGAATGGAAAGAAATCTATCAGGCTAACAACATCCAAAAAAAGAGCAGGAGTGGCAATACTCTGACAAAATAGACTTTAATTCCACCATATTAGATAAAGAGGGACAGTATATACTGGTTAAGGGCTCAATATAGCAGGAAGATATAAACATACTAATATCTATGCACCGAATGACAAGGGTCCAAAATACATGAAGCAAACACTATTCACACTGAAAACAGAAACAGACAGCTCCACAAAAATAATAGGAGATTTCAGCATATCACTCTCAGTAAAGGATGGAACCTCTCTAGAAAAGCTTAGTATAAACACAGAAGATCCAAGTGCCACAATCAACCACCTTGACATCACAGACATATTCAGAACATTCTTCCCAACAGCAGGCAAATATACTTTCTTTTCCAATATGTATGGAACGTTCTCCAGAATTAATCACATATTAGCCCACAAAGCAGTCCTAAACAAAATACAAAATATTGAAATAATACAAAGCTGCTTTTCAGACCACAGAACCATAAAACTGGAAATCAGCAAAAGAAAAAAAGGTGAAAATAAACTCAAAAATGTGGAAGCTGAACGAAATTCCACTCAAGAATTACTGGGTAACAGAAGAAATCAAATATGAAATAAAGAAATTCATAGAATCAAATGAAAATGAAAGTACATCCTATCAAAATCTATGGGACACAGCAACAGCAGAGGTCAATTCATCTTGATAAATGTGCACATACAAAAAGAAGAAAGAGCACAAATCAAAGAATTAACTCTTCAGTTTGAATAACTGGAAAGAACACAACAAAAGAATGTATCAGGCTCTACAAGAAAGAGAATAATAAAATATAGAGCAGAAATAAATGGAATAGAAAAATAATTGAAAGAGTAAACAAATCCAAAAGCTGCTTTTTCGAAAAGACTGACAAACAAAATTGACTAGCCATTAGCCAAAGTGACAAAAGAAAAGCACTAGAGGAAACAAACAACCCAAATAAGAAATGAGATGGGTGATATCACAACAGACCCAACTGAAATTAAAAAAGTCATAACAAAATACTGTGAAAAACTGTACTGTGATAAATTTGAAAGCCTAGAAGAAATGAACAATTTTCTAGAAAAACACCACCTTGCAAAACTAGTGCAAGCAGACACTGAACAACTAAATAAATCCACTGCAAAAGAAGAGATTGAAAAGGTAACTAAAAAACTCCAAACTAAAAAAACTCCTGAGGCAGACAGCTTCACTGGAGAATTCTACAGTGTTCAGAGAAGAGTTAACATCACTATTACTAAAGAGCACAGAAAAGGATGGAATATTCCCAAACTCATTCTATGAAGCTAGCATAACTTTGATACCAAAACCAGGTGAAGACAGCACTAAAAAGGAAAACTACAGGCCAATATCTCTTATGAACATTTGATACAAAACTCAACAAAATCCTAGGAAATAGAATTCAGCAACACATCAAAATAATATTCACCATGACCAAGTAGGATTCACATCAGGGATGCAGGGATGGTTCAACATCAGAAAAACAATCAATGTAATCAGCCACATAAACAAAAATGAAAACCACTTGATTCTATCAACTGATGCAGAAATGGCATTTGTAAAGTCCAGCACCAGTTCATGTTAAAAACTCTCAGCAACACATGAATAGTATAATGGGTATCTACACAAAATCAACAGCCAACATCATACTGAATGGAGAGAAGCTGAAAACATTCTCCTTAAAAATAGGTGCCAGATGAGGATGCCCACTGTTACTACTTCTATTCAACACTGTTCTGGAGGTCCTAGCTAGAGCAATCAGAGATGATAAAGAAATAAGGGGCATCCAAATTGGCAAAGAAGTTAAAGTATCCCATTTGTGGATGAAATGAATACACCAAAAAATTACTGATCTAATAGTTCAGCAAAGCATCCGGATACAAATAAACATGCATACACCAAGTGGATTCCTTTACACCAACAAAGAGACAATCAAAGAGGAAATCTCAAAAGCATTACCATTTAATATAGCCCTCAAGATGACAAAATACCTAGGAATCTCACTGGAGATATAAAAAACCCAAAACCAAATCCAGTGCTGTCAAATTGATTCTGACTCATAGAGACTGTATACAACAGAATAGAACTGCCCCATAGCGTTTCCATGGAGTACCTGGCAGATTCAAACTGCCAACTTTTTGGTTAGCAGCCATGGCATTTAACCACTACACCTCCAGTGTTTCCTGAGACATAAATGACCTATACAAAGAAGACTACGAGATCCTACTGCTAGAGACTAAAAATGGCTTACATAAGTGGAGAAACCTACCTTGCCCTTGGACAGAAAAACTCAACATAGTGAAAATGACCATTCTACCCAAAGCTATCTATACATACAATACAATCCCAATACAAATCCCAGTGACATTCTTTAATGAGATGGAGAAACAAATCACCAAATTCACATGGAAAAGGAGGAAACCATGGATAAGCAAAACATTACTAAAGAGGGAAAACAAAGTGGGAGGCCTGATACTACCTGATCTTAAGGCGTATTATCCCACCACAGTAGTCAAGACAACCTGGTACTGGCACAAAAGCAGACACATAGACTAATGGAACTGAACTGAGAATCCAAACATAATATTGTCTACCTATGAGCAACTGATAATTGATAAAGTTCCAAAGGCATGAACTGGAGCAAAGGCAATCTTTTTAACAAATAGTGTTGTCATAACTGGATATCCATCTGCAAAAAATTTAAACAAAATCCCTATCTCTTTCCATGCACAAAAACTAACTCAAAATGGATTAAAGACCTAAATGTAAAAAGTAAAACAATAAGAATCTTGGAAGAAAAAATTGGGAAGACAATGTAACCCCTAATCCATAGTAATAACAGCCTACAAAAAAAAAATCACCAATAACCCTCACATTCCAGAATTGAAAATAGATGAACTGGAACTCTTAAAAATCAAAATTTATGCTCATCCAAACCCTTCATCGAAAGAGTAAAAAGACTACCTACAGAGTGGGAAAGAATTTTTGGCTATCATGCTTCCAATCAATATCTAATCTCTCTAATCTGCAAGATACTGCAAAACCTCAACAAGAAAAAGACAGACAAGCCAACTAAAAAATGGGCAAAGGACATGAACAGGCACTTCACCAAAGAAGGCACATAGGATCCCAACAGATACATACAGAAATGCTCACGATCACTAACCACCAGAAATATCCAAATCAAAACTACAATGAGATATCATCTTACCATAATGAGGCTGGCAAGAATCCAAAAAACACAAAATAATGAATGCTGGAGAGGATGTGGAGAGACTGGAACTCTTCTACACTGCTGGAGGGAGTATAAAATGGTACAACCACTCTGGAAATTGATTTGGCACTTTCTTAGAACATTAGAAATAGAAATACCACATAATCCAGCAATCCCACTCTTTGGAACATATCTCACAGAAATAAGGACCATCTCTCAAACAGATACATACACCTCAATGTTTATTGTAGCTCTTTCCATAGCAGCAAAAGATGGAAGTAACCTAGACAAATGGTTAAATGAACTATGATACATTCATATAATGGAATAGTATGCAATGATAAGAAACAATGGTTTAGGGAAATACTTGATAATGTGGAACCATCTGGAGGACATTATGCAGAGTGCAACCAGCCAGAAGCAAAAGGACAAATGTGTTTTTGAGACCATTATTATACACTGCTGCCCAGAGGCCAATATTATACACTTCCATCAATATTATACACCACCATTTTTATGAGACCATCACTTAAGCACAGAAGAAATCAATCTTTGACAGTTACAAGGGTGAGGTGGGAGGGAATGGGACCAAATTACATAGTGCTTAGGATTCAGGTTGGGTGTAGGATGTGATAGCACGTACTAGAAAAGAGGTACCCACAACTGCTCTACTTCAAAACTAAACTGTTCCCTAAGTGCGGCCTACCTCTTTGGAAAGACAGAGTAACAGGGTGTGCGGTCAGGGTGCCTCAGTTTCAGGAATGTCCAGACTAGTTGGCATATCCAAGCTGCCTTTTCTTGTTCTCATAAGAAAATGCCCTGCACACCACTTGAGTGAGTGGAGTCTGGGATCTTAAAAGCTAACAAGTTGCCATCTAAGTGATATTAATTGATCCTAACCCACCTGGACCAGAGGTAAATGGTGGACATCTAGGATAGGAAGAAAATACGAGCCCATCAGATGGAAGGGGCCATATTAGCCAGCTCAGCTTCAGCAAAGGATCAGAACAAGCATATGGTGTCCAGCCACCATCAATAACTGCCTCAAGGGGGTACACAATATGGGACCCCAGACACAATGGGAGAAAGATTTGAGGCCAGAGCTAGACCTCTACAAAAAGACCACATATGATAGTCTGAGTCGGATCCGATTCGACGGCACTTGGCCATGATAGTCTGTCAGACTGGAAGGTCCCCTGGGAGTGTTGACCCAGCCCTCTGATTCTAAACCACATCCAACTCTGTGGCCAGCTCTCCTGACAAGGACTGAACTGGACTATACAAAAAAAGGAGTGTGGCTGGCATTGAACAAACTTTGTACACAGTGCTGTTTTAGAGGCTCAACACTGGAGCTGAGATGATAAGGTAAAGGATGTCAGATCTTGGTCAAAGAGTCATAGGAAGTTCCAGGTCAAAGAGGGAAGTATGCTGCTACGGGAGTGGTGGGGAGAGCAGTAAGGACAGAGAGGCATGAAAGTTCCAGGTGTTATGTGGCAGATTGACATAGATTGTTAAATTGTGTCCAAAGTGGTTGTACCTTTTTATATTCCTACCAGAAGTGTATAAGTGTTCCAGTCTGTACACAGCTCTCTAACATTTATTATTTTGTGTTTTTTGGATTAATGCCATCCTTGCTTGGGTGAGATGATATCTCATAGCAGTTTTGATTTGGATTACTCTAAAGGCTAATGATGGTGAGCATTTCCCTATGTGTCTTTTACCTGCCTGGATGTCTTCTTTGGTGAAGAGTATGTTCATATCACTTGCCAATTTTATAGTTGGGTTATTTGTCTTTTTCTTGTTGAGATTTTTCAGTATGTTGTAGATTATGGAGCCTAGATACTTTCTTTCCAGTCTGTAGGTAGTCTTTACTCTTTGGATGGTCTTTGGATGAACATAAGTATTTGATTTTTAGGAGTTCCCAGTTGTCTATTTTCTCTTCTGGTGTTTGTGCATAGTTATTAATGTTTTGTGTTCTGTTTAGGCCATGTATCAGCACTCCCAGCATTGTCCCTATTTTTTCTTCCATGACCTTCATTGTTTTAAATGTGACAGTCAGGTCTTTGATCCATTTTGAGCTAGTGTTTGTGCATGGTGTGAGATATGAGTCTTTTTTCTTTTTTTTTTTTTTTTTGCAGATGAATATCCAGTTATGCCAATACCATTTACTGAAGAGAATGTCTTTTCCCCAGCTTATAGACTTTGAGGCTTTATCAAATATCAGCTGATCATAAACCAAAATCCACTGCCATCAAGTCAGGTCCAACTCATAGTGACCCTAGGGGTCAGGGTAGAACTGCCCTATAGAGTTTCCAAGGGCCGCCTGGCAGATTTGAACTGCTAACCTTTATGGTTGACAGACATAGCACTTAACCCACTATGCCACCAGGGTTTCCAGGTGATCACAGGTGGATGAATTTACATCTGAATTCTCAATTGCTTTCCATTGGTCTTTGCATCTGTTTTTGAGCCAGTACCAGGATGTTTTGACCACTGTGACAGTGTAATGGGTTCTAAATTATGTAGTGTGAGGCCTCCTACTGCGTTCTTCTTCTTCAGTAATGCTTTCCTTATTTGCAACTTCTTCCATTTCCATATGAAGTTGGTGATTTGTTTCTCCATATCATTAAAAAACACCATTGGAATTTGGATCAGAATTGCATTATATCTAGAAATTGCTTTGAGTAGAATAGATGTTTTCACTGTGTTGAGTCTTTCTATCCATGAGTAAGGTAGACCTCCCAACTAAGGCAGGTAATTCTTGTTTTATTGCAGTAGTGATTGATAATTTTCTTTGTATAGGTCTTCTGTCTCTGGTTAGATTTATTCCTAAGTATTTTATCTTCTTGGGGGATACTGTAAATGGTATCAATCAAGTGATTTCCTCTTTAATATTTTCTTTGTTGATGTAAAGGAATCTAGCTGAGTTTTCTATGTTTATCTTGTATCATTATCCTTTGTTGATTCTTCTATTACTTCCAGTAGTTTCTTGTGTCTGTGTGTGTGTGTGTTCTTTAGGGTTTTCTGTGTATGAGATCATATGATGTACAAATAGATAATTTTACTTCTTCTGTACCAATTTGGGTGACCTTTATTTCTTCAGAAACCCTTGTGACATAGCAGTCAAGTGCTGTGTCTGCTAACCAAAGGGCTAGCAGCTCAAACCCACCAGGTGCTTCTTAGAAACTTATGGAGTAGTTCTACTTTAACTTATAGGGTCACTGTGAGTCAGAAGTTGACTAGACAGAAGTGGTTTATTTATTTATTTATTTTCTTGCTTTATTTCTTTGTTTTGCCTGATTGTTCTGGGTAGAACTTCCAGCACAATGTTGAATAAAAGTGGTGACAAAGGGTGTCATTGTCTGGTTCCTGTTCTCAGTGGGAATGCTTTCAGAGTCTCTCCATTTAGGATGATATTGGCTGTTGGCATCGTATAAATGTCCTTTATTGTGCTAAGAAATTTTCCTTCTATTCCTATTTTGCTGAAATTTTTTTGACAGGAATGGGTGACAGAATTTGTCAAATGCCTTTTTTGGATCAATTTTTAAAATAAAGTGGTTCTTGTTTTTTATTTACGTGGTTGGTTACATTGATTGGTTTTCTATTGTTGAACCACCCCTGCGTCTGTAGTATTACTCACTTGGTCATGGTAAATTATTTATTTTACATGATGTTGAATTCTACTGGCTAGAATTATGTTGAAGATTTTTACATCTAAGTTCATGGGAAAAATTGGCCTGTAATTTTCCTTTTCATGCTGTGTTCACCTGGTTTTGGTATCAGGGTGATGTTAGCCTCATAGAATGAATTTGGTAGTATTCCATTGTTTACTATGCTCTGAAATACTTTGGTAACAGTTGTATTAACTGATCTCTGACAGTTTGGTAGAATTCTTCAGTGAAACCATCAGGAACAGGGAATTATTTGTTGTTGTTGGGAGTTTTTAAATTACCTTTCAATCTCTTCTTTTCTGATGGATTTTGTTGATTGTTTTACCTCTGTTTGTGCTCTGGAAGAAATACAACCAGAGTGTTCCTTGGAAGTAAAGCTAGCACGATTGCGTCTCACAGACTTTGGACATGTCAAGAGGGATCAAGCCCTGGAGAAGGACATCATGCTTATTAAAGTGGGGGATCAGCAAAAAAGAGGAAGACCCTCAACAAGATAGACAGACACAGTGATTGTATCAAAGAGCTTAAGCATAAAAACAATCATGGGCTTGGTGCAGGACCAGGCAGTGTTTTGTTCTGTTGTGTATAGAGTTGCTATGAATTGGAACTGACTCAATGGCACCCAGTAACAACAACAATCTCTGTGTTAATTTAGGTGGGTAATGTTTTTCTAGAAATTTTTCATTTTCCTTCGGTTTTTAAATTTGTTAGAGTACAATTTTTCATAGTATCCTATTATGATTTTTTAAATTTCAGTTGGGTCTGTTCTGATTATTGCCCACCTCATTTTTTATTCAGCTTATTTACTTCCTCTCATGTTTTTCTTATGTCAGTTTAGACAATGATTTATTGATTTTTTTGAGTTTTTGAAGAACTAGTTTTTGGTCTTGTTAACTCAATCATTTTTCTATTCTGTAATTAATTTAGCTCTGCTCTAATTTTTATTATTTGCTTTCCTTTGGTGTCTAAGGGCTTCTTTTGCTGTTCTACTTGTTGAAATTATTGGGTCAACACTTTGCTTTGGGCCATTTCTTCTTTTTGGATGTTTGCATTTTTGAGATAAACTGACCACTGAGCACTACTTTCACTGTGTCCCAAAGATTCTGGTAGGATGTGTTTTCATTTCCATTTAATTCTTTCAATTTCTTGATTACATCCTTGACTTCTTTTATAAATCAGTAGTGTCTGAGCAAGGTGTCATTTAGTTTCTACTGGTTTAATTTTTTCCCCCTTCCTTTTTCTACTATTGATTTCTATTTTTATAGCTTTGTTGTCTGAAAAGATGCTTTTCAATATTTCAATGCTGTAAATTTTGTCAAGGCTTGCTTTATGCCCTCGTATGTGGTCTATGCTGGAGAATGTTTCATTGTGCATTAGAAGGGAAACTATACTTGGCTGATGTTGGGTGGAGCATTCTGTATACGTCTGTGAGGTCAAGTTGGTTGACAGTGGCATTTAGGTCACTTGTGTCATTATTGAGCTTTTTTCCAGATGTTGTGTCTTTCACAGCACGTGGTGTACTGAAGTTGCCTACTGTTACTGTGCAAGTGTCTATTACTCTTTTCAAAGCAGTTAGAGTGTATTTATGTATTTTGGAGTCCTTTCATTGAGTGCATAAATATTGAACATGGTTATTTTATCAGAAATTAATATTGCCACTCCTGCTCTTTTTTGTATACTGTTTGCTTGGTATATTTTTTTCTCCATACTTTGAGTTTTAGTTTGTTCGCATCTTTAAGTCTAAGGTGAGTCTCTTGTAGGCAGCATATACAGGGATATTTTTTATCCGATCTGCCGCTTTCAGTTTCTTTATTGGTGTATTTAATCTGTTTACATGCAGCATAATTATTGATAGGTATGAGTTTAGTGCTCACTTTCTTTTTTTTTTTTTGGTAGTAGACAATTCCTTTGTTCCACTTAATTTTCTGTACTGAGATGTTTTTCTTTATGTGTTTTTTTTTTTTTTCATCTTTTTCATTCTTTGTGGTTTTGTACTTGGTGAAACTTTATGTTTTTCTTATTTTTTATTTTGATGGATAGAATTAATAATCTTCTTAGTGGTTACCTTAATATTTTCCCTTATTTTTTCTCAATTTAAGCCAGTCTTTATTTTCCTCATGTTACCTGGACTTCCTCTCCATATGAAAGATATATTACTATATTTTTTTAAGTCCCCTTTTTTTGTTATAATATTTGCTTAACGACATCTCTGTTTGCCTATATCCAGTGATCTCCTTATTTGGGTTGATATTCAGTTGCTCTGTTCTGCATTCTAGTCTTGGTGTTATCTGATGTTGTTGATATTCTAACCAAAGAACTCTACTATTTCTTGTAATTTTGGTTTGGTTTTCGCAAATTCCTTAAATTTCTATTTATCCAGAAATGTCCTAATTTCTTCATGAGTTTGAGAGACAGTTTTTCTGGATATATAATTCTTGACTGGCAATTATTTTCCTTAAATGCTTTGTGTATGGCAACTCTTTGCCTTTTTCCTTGCATGGTTTCTGCTGAGCAGTCTGAGCTTAGTCTTGCAGATTCTCCTCTGTAAGCCAAGCCAAGTAGCCAAGTGCTGTCGAGTTGGATCCGAAGGTTATTTATTTATTTATATCTCTAGCCACTTTTAAAATTGTCTCATCAGCAGCTTTGATAAGTTTGATTATATTATTTCTTAGTGTCTTTCTTTTGGGATCTATGTTATGTGAAGTTTGATGAGAACCTTGGATATTTTCTGATCTTTCATGACATCAGGGAAGTTTTCTGTCAACAAATCTTCAACAATTCTCTCTGTATTTTCTGTCATCTGCCATGTTTTAGTGTTTCAGTTACTCATAAATTATTCCTTTTGATAGAATTCCACATAATTCTTAGTGTTTCTTGATTCTTTTCAACTGTTATCTGATTTTTCCTCAGATATATTGGTGTCATGTGTCTTATCTTAAATCTCACTAATTCATTCTTACATTACCTCAGTTCTTCTCTTTTTATTTTCTATTGAATTATCTAATTCTGTAACTTCATTATTGATTTTCTGAATTTCTAATTCAGTGCTTTCTTGTAGCTTATTCAATCTGTCATTATGCTCTTACGCATTTTGCTGCATCTCCTTCCTGATCTCTTGAAGAGTTCTAAATATTAAACTTTTGTACTCTACCTCTGAAAATTCCAAGAATCTGTCTTCATCTGGAAAATTTCTTGATTCATTAGGGAGCTTTCTAAAATTATTTTGGTCTGCTTCTTTAGCCAAATGCCGCCAAGTTGGATCTGACTCATGCTTCTTTAAGTGAGTTGATACTGACTGTTTTCTCTGAGACAACAGTAAGTTGTTGAATTTATTTATTTTATGTTTGCTTACTGTGTTGTAGCTTCTTGTTTTGTTTTGAAATGTCCAAATAGGCTGGTCATGTGTGCTAGTTTTGTTATTGGTGCCTTTGATGCTCTAACATCCTGCCACTAGGTGGTTTGAGCTGTTACCAGACATGCAAGGCCAGTGGTCCATTTAGATTCAACTCAGGTATCTAGGTAGTCAGTATGTGGTGTAGGCTCTCCCTGACTGTCCTAGATGGGCAGGGGAGATTGGTGTAGGCACAGGTATCTGGCTGCAGATGTTGAGAAAGGCAGTGGGGTTAGCAGGCATCCTTGAGTGTATGTGAGGATGGCATGTCTCTTTATGTCTGATTCTGTGTGAGGGGTCTGCTTGTACCCTAATCTTTTGGCTCTAGGGAGCTAGTAGATTTTTCCCCCTACTTCCCCAAGTTTGTTAAATTTTTAGGTCTCTGAGTCTCAGGGAATGGCTCAGGGAGGGCTTAAGGAGTCCTACTTCTGGCTCAGTTAATGTTGTCAGACTCCAAACCCAGGAGCAGTACAGAGAAAGGAGGGGAAAACACTGGGAGAAGGCAAAAAGGTTTACTCTGAAGGAAAGATTAGATCCATGTGCAGTAGGTTAGACAGAAGCCCTTTAGCTTTTGACATTTTTCACTGGTTCTGGGGGCACAAATGGACTTTTTGCTCAGTTTTTCCTGTTGGGGAGGACACCTTCCAAATGCCACTGCTCTGTTCACCATGCTGGCTGCAGCTGATTGTGAGTGGGTCAGGTCTGGCCAATCCTCGGTACTTCTGGATCTACTTGCCCTTCCCCTTTGCTCAGCATAATTTTTCAACTTTCCCATTGCTGTTCTGGGCTCCTAGGATGTCATATATGATCAATTCATTTTTTTCTTCTGGGAATTTGCTTTTGGATGGGTCATAGGAAATGTCTGACTACTCTGCCATCTTGACTTTGCCTCCTCTGTTACTCAGTTCTTGAACACAAGAGGGACTAAGCAAAAAAAAAATGTCTTTAGCAAGATGATCATCATTACTTTAAATGTTATTTGGCTTGGCTTGGCTTATCCTCCTGAGTATGTTTATTCACAAAGACTAATATAACATATTCATCATTTTTCCCATAACAAGGGTCACAAATATGGTTAGAATAAATCATTTTTCCACAAACATCTTCTTAGTTCAGTGCTAAATTTATAAGATATGAATAAGTTAAATAGCAAGCATTATTTTTACGCTTTGTATTTACAATGAATAAACCATAATTATCTTTGCTTCGCATTCTAAATATTTCATGTGAAGACAGAGGTGGTTAAACTCAGTATCCCTAACCCTAAATTTGTTTAACTCAAATGTTATACATATATGTGGGATCACATACATTTCCATAAATCACATAATCTTTTGTGATAAATCTTATGTGATAAATCACATAAACTTTTATATACCTTTAGGGCTTTTCCATTTCTATTGAATGTATGCTGCCTCAGAACCTGTTATATCACCTGTACCTCCCAAGGCTGCACACTACAGTCATATTTAACAGAAAACACAATGAGAAGAACACAAAAAATAATGATAGTAAAGGAGTGAGTATGATGAGAAGCCAGGAAACATAATTTACTTAAACTTTAAGAAAGCATTTACAAATTTCATGCCAAATATATTGCATTACCATGGAAATAGAGGAAATGTTTTATCACAGTTAGAGAACTGGCTTAAAGACAAAACAGAAGATGAACAGACACTTCTTCAATGGATGGAGAAATGGCAACAGGTTATCCTTGGACAGGTCTTATTTAACTGATTTTATATAAGATATGAAAAATGGGTAACAGAGTGAAAACTAAAATTAGAGAGGTTAGCGCTGGGAGATACATTCCATTTAGTTCAACTCCTTAACTTAGCAGATTAGGAGCAAACAAACAAACACAAAACTATGATGTGGGGATTTACTCAAAGTGGCACAGATAGCATGATGCATGTCCTGATTTCCAGACCAGAGGGCTTTCTTCTTTGCCATTCTGCCTTGATTTAGTTAGCAGATGTCACAGTGTTGGTGTGGTACTCAGGAGGAAGTTAAGCACTATTGGGTGATTTCACGAAGCTTTCCAAAGTAAGCCAGCATATAAATGTCGCTTTTGTTGTTAGCTGACACTGGGTTGGCTCCAGCTCATTGTGATCCCATGAACAACAGAAAGAAATGTTGTTTAGTCTGGTGCCATCCACATGACCTGCTGCACATTTAACCATTGTGATCCATAGGAGTTTTGCTGGTTGATTTTCAGAAAGACATCTCTGGGCCCTTCTTCTTAGTTCACTTTAGTCTGAAAGTTCAGCTGTTTAGCATCACAACATGCAGGCCTCCACTGCAAATGGGTGGTAGCTATCATAAGATGTGTTGGCTAGGAATCAGACCTGGGTCTCTGACATGGAAAGTAATAATTCTATGTCTGAACCACCAATGCCTCCCATGATTTACATGGAGGTAGTTACTGACTTGGAAGGTCAATAACTTATTAAGCTGGACAGGGACAGTGGTCTAATGACTATGGTTTCAGAGGCTCTTGAGGTCAACTAGTATAACTAGTCTTTCTCTAAGACTGTTCTGCATCCCATATTAGTGAGGAATACTGGAGTCTTAAAAGGCAGCAAGCTGCCATCTAAGGAATATCAATTGATCCCAACCAACCTGGAGCAGATGAAAACCAAGAACATCAAAGACATAAGGAAAATATGAGCCCAGGGGACCGGAGGGTCCATATGATTGGGAGACTACACCAGCATGAAACGAGAAGAACTAGATGGTGCCCAGTCACCACCAAAGACAGCCCTATCAGGGTATACAATGTAGAATCCCTGATGTAGCATGAGAAAAGGGGATGTGAAGATCTTGAATGTTATTAAAGGACCAGATCTGATGGTCCGGCAACCTGGAGGGTCCCCTAAGAAGATGCCCCCTCGACTTGCTGCTAGCCCAGAGCTGAAACCAGTATTGAAGCCAACTCTTCAGACAAAAATTGGATTGGACTAAAGGACACAGAGTGATGCAGGTGGTGTGTGTACTTTATGGTTTAATATATATATATGTGTATATATATGAAGCTGTCCAACTGGCCTCTTTTTAGAGGGCAGAGGAGAGAGCTGTGAGGAGCGGATGAGTGTTAGTTGGGTAAATATTGGAAGTAAAAAGTGGAAAGGAAGAGTGTGCTGTCACAAAGTGAAGAGAGCAGAAAGAGTTTCATAGAGGCAGGTACTCAGTTTTATATGGCAGATTGACTTGAATTGTAAACATCCACTTAATCACAATGAAAATTAAAAAAAGATACTTATTAAGCTGAATATTTAGATATTTGTTTGTTATACCTCAACAAAAAAGAAAGATAATAATGAATGAAAAGAACACATGATTCAAGGGAAAATGATTTTGGTACAAGTAACGGGAAAGATTAATATATTTGTTTTGTCATTCTTCCCACTGATTACCTGAGAATGTTCCAGGTACTATGTTTCCAAGAGGGGACCTAAAATTTCTCTTGTCCTAGAAAAATTCACAGTCAAGTAAGAGGATAGGCCCATGATAACTATAATAGGCATGGTAAATACCATCATTATACGTATACATGTACTTTGGATCAAACATGGAAGATGGGAAATTAGGGAGAGTTTCAGAAAGAAAGTGCATTTGACTTGTGGCTTTAAGAAGGAGAAGGAGTTCAACAAGTGGTATCAGTGAAGGAAAGGTATTCCAAATAAAATACTCTAAACTGAGCTGCATGGGATTTTCAAGGCTGTGACCTTTTAGAAGACGATCACTGGGTCTTATTTCAAACACATCTCTGGGTAGGTTAGAACCACCAACCTTTTAACTAGTAGAAGAGCACTTAGCCATTTGTTTCAACCACGGACTTCCTTTAAGTATAATATATATATATATATATATATGTATAGTGTGAATTTTTAGGAGATTAAAGAAGAATAAATTAATCAATGATAACCTGAGGCACGTTCAGATAATGTATAAAATTCATTACAAAATAAAGAAATATCTACATTTCAAAAACTGGAGCCCTGGTGGTAGAGTGGTTAAAAACTTAGCTGCTAAGCAAAAGGTCAGCAGTTTGAATCCACCAGCTGCTCCTTAGAAACCCTATGGGGGCAGTTCTACCCTGTCCTATAGCGTTGCTGAATTGGAATCAACTTGACAGCTGTGGAGTTTTTGATTTTTTTTCTTACCGAAATGTAAATCAACTTAATCCTTCCGACATAAAAAATTGACAAACTTATTGCTAATGGCACAAATAATAGATGACAATGGAGTTCAAAAGTTGTGCTATTGAAAGTTGAAAAAGTAAAACACTTTTATCACAATGGCTACCATGTTTTGTTAACATGTTGACTCCAGTAGAGAAATTTTGTAATTGTAAGTGGAAAACAAAAACAAAACTAAGAACATCATGCATCAGTTTCATGCATTACAACATTTAAAACAAAACCTTTTTATAAATATGTCAAAAACATAATTAAAATATTTTAATATCATTAAAACTTTCAACACAATCTATTGTGTAGATAAACATAAGTGAGTGTTTTTCAGACCTGGATGACTTAGTTAAACTTCAGGGAAAAAAATCAATATGGGTGTATCACTGCAATTAAGATTTATGGACTTACTGTGGCGAAACATTTATACTCTGAAATAAAAAGAAACTTTTCAGAAGATTTATAAATCAAAGTAGTAAAAATGTAACCACTAGTGATTAAGCTTCAAATATTTCACATAAAAATGTTTTCACAATACCTAATATGCAAAACTAAAGATAGTTAAGATACTTAAATGTTTTTGTTAATCTAATGAAACTGGTGGTTCAGGAAAATGGTTTTACTGAGAATTATTTATGTGAAAACATACAGTGCCAGGGTGGTGACATGGAGAAAATTCAAAGTTTCAGCTCAAAATTTTAGAAAAAAACAGTTCCAGATGTTTTGTTCGGGCTGTAAATCACCAGAATTAATTTATTTAGATGATGCAATAAAAGATGTAAATCAAATAAGTCAACAGAAATATTTTCTCAATGAATTCTCTCTTTTTTTTACCACATATTAACACCAGAGATATTAAATAATATATCTTAAGAGTGCTGGGATTTGAAAATTAGGAAAACATGGGGTTTTCAACGGCAACCTGTACAACTGAATGGGAATCATGCCAAATCTCTTATGTTCCTCTTAATAGAAATTGTGAAATAGAAGTAATCAGTGACTTGGATAATCAAATAGATTTTTAGAGATTTGGCTTTAATAAAATATTCTAACAGAAATGTCCATATTTTCTTTAACATTACAAGAAAGAACTGAAAATACAGTTTCCCATGTACAATTAAATAGAACAAACTATGAAAGGGAAGCAGAAGATAATAGAACGCAGGAAACAAATGATAACTTTGAAACAAAACAAAGTGTCAATTCTAAGAGCAAAACCACTAGAGATCATGTAATAAACTATACAGAAATAAATTTATAATTTGTTGACAAAATGAGAAGTGCAATGAACTTTTAACCTCCTTCAATTTATTCAGTCCTAAAATTCAGTTGTATATGTTTGCAAACAAAGTGGTTTTAGGATGATTGAAAATTTGTAAAATTAAGCCAACTAATTAAATATGACATTCTATTGCATAAAATGTAACTAAATAATTCAAAAGCAATAATTTGAGAATGCTGTATATATATTTTTTTACTTGGTAGTAGAGAAATGAAATACATTAAAATTTCAGATGACATTATTTCAATGTAATTACTAGAAGCTGAGCAAAAGCTGAACTTTCAACACACACACACAAAAAACACTGCCACTAGGTTGATGCCTACTCATAGCAACCCTATAGGTTACAGTAGAATTACTCCATAGAGTTTCCAAGGAGTGCCTGGTGGATTTGAAATGTGATATTTTGGTTAGCAGACACAGCACTTAGCCGCCTCACCACTGGGGTTCTCAACTTTCAAAACAATGAACAATATTGTTGATATTTGGAAAACTTTTTATGTATTAGATTACAAATTATGTAGTAATTATCAACTTAAAAGAGCCCTGGTGACTCAGCAGTTCAAATCCACCAGCCACTCCTTGGAAACCCTATGGGGCAATTCTACCCTATCCTATATGTTCATCTTGAGTCAGAATTGCTTCAATCGCAACAGATTTTATTTGATCAACTTGAAGGTTATGTGAAGAGTCCGGAGATGTTTTCAAGGTCATACCATGTTTCCAACAGAGGCATCATTTAGCAAGTGAAAGCCATGTCAAACCAAAGACCATATCAGCGTTTCTAAAAATCCACAAGTGGTTTTGAAATCATTAGAAAAATCTGATGAATGGTGTACACTAAAAATTGTGCCAAACTACTGGCAAGTAGTTTTATAAGGTATACATAGTTTTGTTTACCCAGAGAATGATGTTTAATCTATAAATTTTTAATTTATGTGCTGATGTACTTAATACTGTGATAGCTAAGATCTCTGAAGCTTTTACCCCAGGCAAGGAGAATGTTTAGAAAGGCCGTCATAATGATACTAGTTAGAAATCATGTAAGGTGGAAAGGAACTGGAATACAGATACAGAATCAGCAGGAATTGCTGACCAATTTGATATTAGAAGAAACGGATAGGTCAAAGATGGTTTCTGACTTCAGTGAACAGGATAGTACCAGCGTTCAACACAGAGTACAAAGCAGGAGGTGGACATTGGTGGGGCAGGCTAATGGGTTTGACTTTAGACAGGTTGAGTTTGAAGTATATCTGTTGCATCTATATGGAAATACACAAAACAGAAACAATAATAACATATATATATGGCTAGACAGTGTCACATACTTTATTTGACTTGCATACTACCTCTATAAATTTATTAATACTACTACTACTAAGAACTGTTCCTTATGGAGCATCTTCTCTTCCTATTTGAGTCCCTCTTCACACAGTGCAGAACCCATGGTGCCATAGTGGTTAAGAGTTATGGCTGCTAACCAAAAGGTCAGCAGTTCAAATCCACCAAGGGCTCCTTGGAAACTTTATGGGGCATCTCTACTCTGTCCTTAGAGATGCTATGAGTGAAAATCAACTTGGCAGCAATAGGTTTGTTTTTTTGTTTTGACATGCAGTGCCACCACTACACTGGGACCCTGGAGGGAGGCCTGACACCCACATCAGGCTCTGTGATAGGCCTGCAGGCATGAGCAGGAATCACAGAAGGGCAGTGGTTAAGCACTCTGTTGCTCACTAAAAGGTGGGCAGTTCGAACTCAGCAGCTGCTCTGCAGGTGAAAAATTTGGCCATCTGCTTCTGTAAAGATTATAGTCTTGTAAAGTCTATGGAGCAGTTCTATCCTGTCAAGTAGGGTTGCTATGAGTTGAAATCAACTGAATGATAAATAACAATATATGCCATACATTTTTAGGTGCTAGTGATATATCAGTGAGCTACACGAATTTATTTCCTTCATAGGGCTTACATTCACATGGAGGGAAATAGATAGTAAAGAAATCAATGTGAAATAGAAGGCGAGGAACTGAATCAGGTTAAGTGAATGCAGTTTAAATAGAGTACCCAGGGAAGGCAGTATTTGAATGGAATTGTCAAAAAAAGGGACAGAGTAACTCATGTGACTATCTGGAGAAGGGCCATTCCAGGCAGAGGGCGCAGCAAAAGTAAAGGTTCTAAAAGGTCTACGTACAGTCTAATGGATGTGAGGAGCAGCAAAAAGGTCAGTGTGGTTACAGGGGACTGAATGAAAGGCCGATCAACAGGTGATGAGGTGAGGACTGGAATACGCAGCAGAGGACAGACACCCAGGGTCTTTTAGGCCATGGAAGAGCATTTGGACTTTATTCTATGTCTTGTGGATTAAAACAACACTCTGCCCACTGTAGGAAGATTAAATGCTGGGGCAGCAAGAAGGGAAAGAGGAAACTAAGTTCTACAGTTTTTCAACACTTACAGTATAGGAAAGAGATGATAGCAGCTTAGATTCGGGTGAAGGGTGGGGTAGCATAAAGAGCACAGACCCGACATCTATTTCAAAGGCAGAGCCAAAAGGATTTCCTGAAGATCTGATTAAACAGAAGAGAATAAATGGAAGATTTTTGGCCCTAGTGACTCCTTGAATGGTGGCACCATTCAAGGAGAATGTGAAGACTAGGCAAAGACTAGGTTTGCAGGGAAAAGTCTAAGCTTGGATTTAAATGTGTTAAGTTTGAAATAGGATGCACTAAAAAGTAAAAATAAAAAAATAAAAAAAACTTTGTTGCCATCAACTTAATCCTGACTCATAGCGATCTTATAGGACAGAATAAAACTTGCCTCACAAGTTTCCAAGAAGTACCTGATGGATTTGAACTGCAGACCTTCTGGTCAGCAGCCATAGCTTGTAACCACTATACCACCAGGGGTTCCACTATACACTAGTACATAGTATATATAATATTTTCTCAATAGTCTTTTCCATGTATGCAAGGGAGACACACCCACAGTGTCTGTTTTATGAAGGCGGAAACTGAAGTTTGGAAACCTTGTTTAATTTAAGATTCCATGACCAATGGGCTGGAAATAATTTGAGAGCTCAGGAGAGAAAAGGAAAGCATAGTGAATCTAACCCATGGATTAATAAATCCATGTCATATGTGCTTATCACTGATAGGTATTGTGGGATAGGAAATTAAAAATATTCACCTTTTTGTACCCTTTAGGGACGTACAGCTGTTGGCAACACAGATAGAATAGACGACACTGAAACCATTGAACAGCAAGTCAAAGTAGGATAGCACTCAAGTGACCAATCACAGAAGTAGTTTAGTGGAAGGAGAAAAGTCAGTGAGGGTGGTATAACTTGCCCTGCCCTCTGGCAGATACAGAACCCAAACCAAACCCACTGCCATTGAGTTGGGTCTGACGCATAGCAACCCTGGAGGTCAGAGTAGAACTGCCCCACAGAGCTGAGGTGGATTTTAACTGCTGATCTTTTGGTTAGCTGACATAGCATACTGGGGAGGACTTAAATGAGAAAGAATTGAATACAGGCAAGGAGATGTTCAGGTTAGGAAACCATGTGAGCAAAGACAGGGCTGTGAGCACAGCCACTGTGTGCTTGAGCATGTCACAAGACCTCTCCATTGGAGTGCAGGGAACTAAAGACTGATGGCAGAGAAAGGCCAAATTAGGCAAGGCCATCAAAGGCAGGCACAATACCTTGGATTTGATCTTGTAAGTAACTGGGAGCCAATGACAATTTCTGTGGCTGGAAATGAAATCTGGTCAAAATTCACCACTTTTTCAAATGATATACTTTTTTTTTCCACTGAAATTTTCATAGAATGTTACTAAATTCATACTGGCAACACATAGATTTTACTTACATTGAATATTTTTCATTTGTAATAAAAATGATCACACACAACATCTAGGTGTATGTTTTGAAATGCTAATTTCCTTTGTCCCAAACGTGTCCAAAAGGAGAAATTACAATGTGAGGTTATGAAAAGTTTTTCTTCTTAACATTTTTCCTAGCAATTCAGTTGTTTTCACCAGCTCTTTTATTAAAACAACCTGTGTGTGAACTGGCAAATTGTTTTGTAAATATCAGAGAAAGCATATTCAGAAAATACAGCAATAAAAACCAACCCAATTTCAGCAACATGCTTGCTGCCAGACATCAATTTTCGGCTCACACTGTAAGTATTTCCAGTAAGTCTTAAATACACACTAACATGAGAAACAGCCTACTGTTTAAGATCAAAAAGTTGAAAAATTCTTTACTCCTTCTCAAAAAATTTTTGAGGGTTCCTTCTCATAAAATGCATTTCCCTTTTTGATTAAGTTTGAAGTACTTCACCTCAATTTAACAATTTCCCCCCCCAAATTACTAAATTTAGTTTATTATCATCCTATTTATATATTTTGTAACTTTATATAGGAGGACTGGAGTATTAAAAATGTCTAACAATATCTATCTTGAACCCGTATTCACTGTCCAAAACTTTTACAAGAATTGTAAGCTTTGTTCAACACTCCAAGAAACTTTTACTACCATTTGGCAAATAGTAATAACTCAGCTATTGCCGTCAGTCCATACTTAAGGACAGAAAAATATTATTCCTCCACTGAAATAAGGAGAGACTGTGAAATGAATGTTATGAAGAATTTTAACTTGATCGCTTCCTGATTGGCAGATCAAACATTTCTGAAAAGTGAATTAAGATCATTGTGTAGCTTTTTCAGGGAAATCTCACAATCATGTAATATATCTGCTGTGATATTTTTTGTGTGTTTCCTGTCCTTTTCACTTAAAAAGATACCTCTTTTACTAGCTTCCTGGTTTTCATTATATAGGTTTCTTCATATTTCCAAGTAAATCCATTATCCTAAGTGTATTCCATGGGGTTAGAACCATGTCAGTCAGTATGGGGGTATAGATAATGGCAGCGAGATGCTCTTCTGCTGTGAAGTAGCTCACATTCTCCTTGCATCCTATGAAACATGAAAGCAAATAACTCAAAGTATTCTGTGATTAAGTAATAGATTATAAGTAGAGCCTAGAACCAAGGTAAGAGAAGATAAATGTGGGTTACCATGGTTAGGGAGAGTTTTCTGAAAAACAAGGCTCTGTCAGGTCTTCAAAGTATAAAACAAGGAGAAGAAAAGCGGAATTTCATTTTACACAAGTAGACAAATGTGAGTAGAAGAGAAAAAAAGAGAAAGGGAGGAGGGGGTCTCATTTACTGAAGGCTCATTAGATTCTAGATATGCAACAAATGCTTATGAAATTAAGTGTGATTTAATCTTCACAGTAAGCCTTTGAGGTGGATATTATCTCTACTTACAAAACTTACCAAGAATAAGTCTCAAAGAGGTTAAGAAAGTTGCTGTAGGTCACCCATTATGTATGTCAAAATCAGGATTTAATACTTATGTCTTCCTGGCCCCAAGGCTGCCCTTTCTTCAGCAGCTCCCTGTGACTTAGCTCTAGCGAGCAGAACAGCTTGCCTGTGTGTACCAATTCATCTGAAGGGTTCCATAGACTTAATAGAGAGGACTGAAGGAGTCAGGTTAATTAGTCTTTGCTACAGAATATTAGGGAAACCCTGGTGGTATAATGGTTAAGTGCTACCAAAAGGTCAGCAGGCACACCTTGGAAACTGTACCAGGCAGTTCTGTTCTACAGGGTTGCTATGGGTTGGAATCTACTTGATGGCCCAGGGTTGAGTTTGTTTTTGGTTTGGTGGTGCAATGGTTAAGTACTACATATACCAACCAAAAGACTGGCATTTCAGATCCATTAGGTGCTACTTGGAAACTCTGTGGAGCAGTTCTACAGGTTCCCTATGAGTCGGAATCGACTTGACAGCAGTGAGTTTGGTTTTTCATTTATAGGATATTAGAGGTACAACAAACAAACCCACTGCCGCTGAGTCAATTTCAACAGAGTACAACTGTTGCATAAAGTTTCCAAGGAGTGCCTGGAAGATTCAAACAGCCAGGCTTTTGGTTAGCAGCTACAGCCTTTAACCACTATACCACCAGGGTTAGTCATAGTCAATATTTGAGCCAGAAATTAACATGGCATGGGCACTGTTTAGAAAAGGCTAGTCAATGGTTTAATGAACAGAAATTGGTGTCTCTATAGTGAGTGTGGAATCCCTGGGTGGTACAAATGGTTAATGTACTTGGGTTGCTAATAGAAAGGCTAGAGGGTCTAGTATACACAGAGTTCCCTTTTGGAGAAAGTCCTGGTCATCTACATTTGAAAAATCAGCCATCAAAAACCCTATATGCACAGTTCCACTCTGGCACACACAGGGTCACCACGAGTTGGAATCCACTTGACCATAACTTCGCAACTGATAATAGTGAGCAGGGGTAAAGTGCTCTTGAAAAATTCCAGGGGTGAAAAAAATGTACACCTGGGCTAGAATGAAGGTTAGAATTGAGAGAGCTAGAAATGAAAAAATCTTAAAGGAAACAAGAGGACTAAGAGACTGTATACAGGCAAAGAACAAGATCAATGAGTTACAGATGACCTGTACTCAAACAAGCAACCAAAACAAAAACCAAACCCAGTGGCATGGATTGTGGCTCATAGAGATCCTATAGGACAGAGCAGATCTGCCTCACAGAGTTTCCAAAGAGTATCTGATAGACTCAAACTGCCCACCTTTTGGTTAGCAGCCAACACATAACCCCTCTGCCACCAGGGGGTTGGTCTCAGATTTAGATGAGCCAAATTTGGGTAGGCACAGTGAGGAAATGGTTTGCCAGTGTAACATGGCATATCTCCAGTAGAATAAGGGGCCATTTTGCTATACATATTTTCAAAGAGGGGAAAGTATTTTCTCACAATCAGGACATGAAACACATGTTATCAAGACATGATAACATGACTCCACATTATCAAATGTCTCCTAAGATAGTTGTTATTCTTTTTCATTGCATAGTATTCCATTATGAGAATATACCATAGTTTGTTTATCCATTCATCTGCTGAAAAGCGCTGTCATGAACTGAATTGTATTCCCTACAAAATCTGTAGCAATTTTGCTAGGCCATACTTCCCAGTACACTGTGATGTTTCTCCATGTTGGAATTCCTGTTAACAAAGGGGCTGTTTTGATGCTGGGACAGGGCTTAGTATGTGAAGGTGTTTTGTGCTTTGAGGCAATTTCTTGAGACATAAAAGAAAGAATCTGGCAGTGGGATTTGAGTACCTCACACCACCAAAAAGCAGTACTGGGAACTGAGCGCATCCTTTGGAAATGACTGGGTCCCTGTGCCTTGTAAGCTTCCAGTCCAGGGAAAACTTGATGACAAGGACCTTTCTCCAATGCTAGCAGAGAAAGCCTTCTCCTGGAGCTGACAACCTGAATTTCGACTTTTAGCTTACTGAACTGTAGCAAATAAAATTTCTCTTTTTAAAACCATTCATCCACTTGTCGTATTTCTGTTAAAACAGTGCTAGAAAACTAAAACAGGCATCTAAGTTGAGTCCATATTTTTGCTATCGTGGAAAGTGCTGCAGTGAACACTGGTATGTAGGTATCTATTCATGATGCATTTAGGTCTTAATGATACAAATAAAGCAAATGACAGTAAGTGTGTTCATCCCTTTAGGCTGGGTATTAGGAAACTGGAGTCAACATTACAAAATTAGCTCAGTGAACATTATAGCTTTGAGACAGTGTTAAGGTGCTTGTGGGTTGTCACAAACTTTTTTGTGTGTATTTAATGTTTCTTGTGGAAGGTCATAGTAAATGAATAGAATAACTATTGTGCCAAAAATTGGTCTCATATGTATGGCTGATTTTCTGCCACGTGTGAAAATGAGACTTTAAGCTAGGAAAAAATAAAAAGAAACATGATTCTTAGATAGTATGCAAATATGAAAGTATTTAACAAGCAAAATTAACAGAGCCTTTATGAACAACTCTAAGCCCACAGATTTGATATAAGTAAGATGGACCAATTCCAAGCTTACAGGTCTACATCTATTAAAGAAATAAAATGAACAATACCCTTCTAAAACAGCAAGCATCACACCAAAATGGTTTCACTCCAAAATTTTATAAAACATTTACATGAGATTAACATCAATCATTGTCAAGCTTTTCTGAAAGACGCAAGAGGAGGCCAGCATTAATCTAAACTGAAACCAAAGACATTACTAAGAAAGAAAAGTACAAGCCAGTATTCTTCACGAACATAGATGCAAAAATCCTCAACAACATGTCAGCAAACAGAACTCAACACTATGTAAAAAGAATTATATACTGTGGCCAAGTGGAATTAATCAGGGGTATGCAAGGCTGGTTCAACATTCTTAAGTCAAATAGTGTAACACATCATATCAAAGGCTAGCAGAAAAAAATCATAGAATTGTATCATCGAGTGTAGAAAAAATACGGACAAAGCCCAATAATTCTTCATAATAAAAATTCTCACCAAACTAGGAATAGAGGTGAACTTCCTCACCTTTAAAGAATGTTCACACACACACACACACACACACACACACACATACACAAAATAAAAAACCCTAGAGCTAGCCACTATTATATTAATATTAAGAGATTAAATACCTTTGTGATTAGGGACAAGGGAGATATGCCCCCTCTGACTAGTTCTATTAAACAGCTCACTGGAAATTCTAGCAAATGTAATTACAGAGAAAAAGAAGTGAAACATACTTGTGTACACACTGGGAATAATTAAAACGATCTTTGCAGATAATGTAATTGTTTATGTAGAGAATCCCAAAGAATTAAAAAAAAATTTTGGAACTAAAAAGGTGTTATAACAAAGTTGCAGGATACAAGGGTAATATGTACAAGCAATAAGCAACTGGAATTTGAAATTATAAAAATATTGTTGTAGATTGAGTTGTGTCCCCCTACAATATGTGTCAAATTGGCTAGACCATGATTCCCACTATTGTGTGTTTATCCATCAGTTTGTGATCTGATATGATTCTCCTATATGTTGTAAATTCTAAACTTCGTGATATCAAGGAGGCAGGATTAGAGGCAGTTTTGTTAATGAGACAGGACTCAATCTGTATGATTTAGTTGTGTCTTGAGTTGCTCTCCTTTGAGTTATAAAAGACAGAAGCAAGCACAGAGGAGAGGGACTTGATGCCATCAAGAAATAGTGCCAGCGGTGGAGTGCATCCTTTGATCTTGGGGTCCTTGCAATGAGAAGCTCCTAGACCAGGGGAAGATTGAAGGCAAGGATCTTTACCCAGAACCAACACAGAGAGAAAGCCTTTGTCTAGACCTGGTGTCGTAAATTTGGACTTCTAGACTATAATATAATAAATTTCTGCTTGTTAAAGTCATCCAAATTGTTCTATTTCTATTAGAGAAGCATTAGATAACTAAGACAATACCATCACATACATTAGCACCAAAAAATAAAATACTTGTTGTAACAAAATATATATAAAACATAGATGAAAAAAAACTACAAAACTGCATTGAAAGAAACCAAGGAAAGTCTCAGTACAGAGATACTCCATGTTCACGGATAAAAGCCTTAATATTATTAAGATATCAAGCTTTCCCAACTTGATCTATAAATTCAATGGGATCCCAATCAAAATTCTAGCATGTTAGTTTTCAAGTATCAACATACTGATTCCAAGTTTATATGAAATGGCAGAACAACCAGAATAATCAACATGATACTGAAGAAGCACAGAGGTGGAGGACTGACATTACCCAATTTCAAGATTTACTATAAAGCTACAGTGATCAAGATAGTGTGGTTTTGACTACAGAAGAGACAAATAGATCAGTGGGACAGAATAGAGTCCAGAAACAGATCCACACAAGTAGTCATGCAGTTATTGGCAAAGGAGTAAAACCAATTACAGAAAATCTTTTAAACAAATGGTGCTGAAACAGCTGACATCTTCATGAAAAGAAAATCACAGAGCTTACATTTATAAAAGTTAACTCAAAATGAATTATAGATCTAACTGTAATATTCAAACAGAAGAACTTCTAGAAATGAAAATCTAGTTGACCTTGGACTTGACAATGACTTTTCAGATGCACTATCAAAAGAATGATGCATAAAAGAAAAAAAAAATTAATACATTGGACTTCATTAAAATTGAATACTTCTTAACTCAGTGGAGCACTACACAATGATAAAGAATAATGATGATTACAGGAAACATCTCCTAACCTGGTTTCAACTGGAAGACATTATGTTGAGTGAAAGTAGTCAGCAACAAAAGGACAAATATTGTATGAGACCCTTACAAAAAGAGCTCAAAAACAGACTTGTGTATAGAAGAAAAGACTCTTTGACAGCTGCAAGGGAGGGGAGGGAGGGAGGGCGAGGGGGGAGGGTTTATATTAGATAGTTGCTAGAAATCTGGTTGGGAGAAATCGGTGCTAGCACACATTAGAAACAAGAAGAACATTAAGTGGACTTCAGCATTAACTTGAGTACTCCTTTCCTCTTAACCCAATATTCCAAAGGTAGAGTAGCTGGGGCAGGGGGCAGGGGACCGTGCTCTTAGGTGAAATCGAGGCCAATTGGTGCAACTAGCGTTTTGCTAAGAGGACTCTCTGCACCCCACATTGGTGAGTGGCGTCTGGGGTCTTAAAAGCTTCTAAGCTGCCATCTGAGGACACAGCAAATGGTCCCAACTCAGCAGGAACGGATGCTCACCGAGGACTAAAATGACATGTGGTAAAGACAACCTAGAAGATAGAAAGACCCACGTGAGTGGGTGCCTACATCGACTTGGGACTGGAAGAACTGGATGGTGCCCGCCCACCACCAGTGATAGACATGATGGAGCTCACTAGATTGAGTCTCACTGGCAACACAAGAGTAAAAAGGAGTGCATCCTGAGATCTCCACTAAAAGACCTCAATTGATGGTCCAGAAGTTTTGGGGTTCCCCTGGCCCTGATGCTGCCCTTGACCATAAATCATAATGAAGGTCCACTCTTTGGACACGAATGGATTGGAGAGTGACCATATATTGGATGCACTTTATGGTTCTATACATCTATAGGATATCATCCTGCTGACCTCTGGGTGGAGGAAGGAGAATGGGTGGAGAGGAGGGGAAAGGAGGCTGTTGGGAGGATGAGACATGTATGGAGCAGAGAGGAATACTGTGCTGTTACCGGACAGGGAGAGCAGTGAAAGCTGTATATAGGTGGGCATGTGAATTTATACAGGAATGTACATTTTCACTCAGTCATATTAAATAAAAAAAAAAATTAAATACTTCTGCTCTGCTGAAAGACATTGCCAAGAGAATGAAAACACAAGCCACAGAGTGGAAGAAAGTATTTGTAAAACACAGATCTGATAAGGGACTTGTATCAAAAGTACACAAAGAACACTTAAAACTTATCAATAAGAAAACAAACAACCCAACTACAAAATTGGCAAAAGATCTGGATACCTCACCAAAGATGTACAGATGGCAAATAAGCATATAGAAAGATGCCCAACATCATAGATCATCAGATAATTGCACATTAAAACACTGAGATATCTTTACACACCTGTTAAAATCCAAAACACTGATAAAACCAAATGCTGGTGAAGATGTGGAACAATAGTAAGTCTCATTCATTGCTGGCAGGTATGCAAAATGGCACAATCAATTTGAATACAGTCTTGAAGTTTCTTACAAAGATAAACATGGGCTCACCGTATGACCCAGTTGTCACACTCTTATTTACCAAGATGAGTTAAAATATTTGTTCACATAAAAACCTCCATGTGAATATCTATAAGTTTTACTCATAATTGCCCCAAACTGGAAACAACTAAAACACCCTTCAATAGATGAATGGAAGAAAAACAAACTGTTGTACATCCATACAAAGGAGTACTAAGTCAGCAAAACAAACAACAACAACAGCAAAAACCAAAAAAGCATTACTTAGGTCCAAAAAGGCATAGAGGAAACTTAAATGTATACTGCTAAATGAAGGAAGCCAGTCTGACAAGCTACTTACTATAAGATCCAACTATATGACATTCTGGTAAAGGCAAAACTACAGGGATAGGAAGAAGGTCAGTGGTTTTTGAAGTTGAAGTGTAAGGACAGCGGAAGGAATACCAGCTCTGACAATTAGCCACGAACTTAATTGTTCTAAGTGCTATGTATGTCACTATTGAATATCACTATGGTCACCTTCCAAGTACTCCCCCTGGGAAGGTATGACTGACGCCAATGCCTAGTCCATCCTTCAAAGCAATTTTGGAACTTTTTCTGGAACGGTCATTGCACATGGTGACAAGGTGGCAAATTCATGAACTTAATTGTATAGTTGTCTGTGTTTTAGTCAGTAAATAAATAACTGTATTGGAACACCCTCCCTACTCACCTAATCTGGTACCCAACGACTTTTTTCTTTACCTGAAAGTAAAAGAAATATTGAAAGGAAGACATTTTGATGACATTCAGGACCTCAAGGGTAATACGACAACAGCTCTGGTGGCCATTCCAGAAAAAGTTCCAAAATTGCGTTGAAGAGAAGACTAGGCGCTGGCATTGGTACTTAGCTTCCCAGGAGTAGTACTTCGAAGGTGACCATAGTGATATTCAGCAATGAGGTATGTAGCACTTTTTCTAGGATGAGTTTCCAAACTCAGTCAGCAGTCCTCGTAGTTGGAACATAGGGCATCCTTAGGGAAGTGAAACTATTTTGTGTGACACTGTAATGATGGCTACACGACATTATGTATCTGTCAAAACCCACAAGACTGTGCAGAACAGAGTGAACCCTAATGTAAACTATAGACTTTAGTTACCAATATCACATCTATATTGGTTTATTAGGTGTAACAAAGGTAGGCAGGAATGCAAGATTTTAATCATAGGAGAAGCAGTGTGTAGAGGGTATGTGAGAACTCTCTGTACCTTTGCCCATTTTTTCTGTAAACTTAAGCTACTCTAAAAATTAAAGTCTTTAAAGAAAATTAACAAAACTCAAACCAAATTCTACTTGTGAGATATCCCAAGTATCTCACATAAGCCTGCGAGGAACTCTGGAATTCGAGAAACGCATTTTGGGGGCCGAAAGTCCATAATATCTTTAAAAGAAAAAAGATTTGTACCTGACCTCTGAACCATGCTGTCACTTAACATAGATATAATTTGGGTTTTTTTTTTTTTTTTTTTTCCTGAGTTGATGGCAAAAAATTTCAACACAAAATGCCAGTTGAAACATTCAGTTCAGCAATTTTGAAGCTATGTGATAGGCTTAGTGCTATCTGTAAGCTCCTACAGGGAACAGGTGGGTTGTTTGAACAGGTCTAGAAATTTTTCCTAAATTGTTGTGAATAAATCTTCTATAGACCTCCCTTTCCCTAGATCACCTGCCATATTATTAGATGATTGTCATAGGTTTAAAAGAAAAAAGAAAAAAAATGGAATTGATTACAAAATATCTCAGATCAAACTGTAAATCTCAAGACAGTCATTCACCTTCATTCACCTTCTGTCACTGAGTGTCCTTCCTCTCCCTATAGCCAGTAAAAGCTGACACAACCAATGCTGGAAAAGTTTGATTTATTCAGTACCAAAGCATCTTCTGGTTGAATATCTATGTCACATGCAAGCATTACTAAAGTGAAATTTTATAATCTCATTGTCAATACACCTAAATATTTTCTTTTTATTTAATTCAAGGTATGATATTTCACGCACATATTAATATGCTTAATGTTTTGATATGTAATGATAGATGAGATAGTAAATGACCATTTGATTGCCAGAATTAACTTACAGAGCAATATATAGTCAAAGTTAATCTAACCTACCATTTTACCTCTCTCCAAGTAATTACCCCAGGCTTATTAAAAGTACATATTGAGTTCCTTGCCTAAATAGTATTTCTTATACCTGTTTGACTGGCTCAGCTAAGGGCAAGTCTTTCACAAGGCATCTCCTGACCATCGCAGCCCACATTCATCTTCTTTACCTCTAAACCAAACCCATTGCTTTTGAATCAGTGCTGACTTACTGTGATCTTACCTCTAGTCTCTATCTAATCATTTGGTGCTTGGCAACAGATGGCCTGATATTAGTGGCTATCATTTTGTGTTTTAGAACTACCTAAAATGCACTAAATAATTGACAATTATTCCAGCCTGAACAGACAGTACAAAATAGAGGCATGAGTCAAATTCACTAAAATTGTAAACTGATTTGTTCTCCTTAAAATCTAGTATAGTCCAACACAAACATAAGTTTCACACTACTGTTAACTTGGATTCTTCAATAAGCTAGTTCTAAAATATGGCTTATGGAAAACTAGGGTGAATAACTTCCTCTCCTCTCCCCAACACACACAATGCACAAAACACACACATTCACCCACATATACCACAGCACAGTTGCGTACATGAATAGCAACTGTACAAAACCAGTCTCCTTGGGAACTAATGCAACAACATTTTTTGAAAGCTCACTACATAAAAAAACTGACATTTAGAGTTATCTTTGGAAACCCTGCTGGCAAGTATTTAAGTGCTAAGGCTGCTAACCAAAAAGATTGGCAGTGTGAATCCACCAAGCACTCCCTGGAAATTCAGTGGGAAATTCTACTCAGACTACAGGGTAGCTGTGAGTCAGAACTGACTCGATGGCAGTGGGTTTCATTTGGTTTTGGTTATAGTCATCTTTAACCAAATTCATAGTCAATTACATTGGCAGTCAAGGCCTGTCTATGAGCACTACTGGGCTGCTAGGTTAGTTAATCTGAGAATTTTCTGCTTAGATCAGACATGAAATCAAGCTGAGAAGAAAATATAGGAAGAGGTGGGGAGGGGAACAGTTGTCCTCCCCCTGCAATAAGAAAACACGTATTCCAACAAACTGAAGAAAATTGAGGTCACTCTTTGTAGCTAGAACTACATATTACACTGAGTTCAAATTCTTATTATTAAGACATAAGATTTATTGGAAGTATATTGTTTGAGTAGGACTACGAAAGCTGAATATTATTTCAGGTTTGCAAGCCATAAGAAAAAATAGTGCTTTTAGGTTTTTCCATTCAACTAGGAAAATTATAGCTTCATATTTGCAACACTAAAGCTAATGCAGTGTCAGCACCTCCATCAAACTCTGTTGTTCAGCAGCTTATAATTCAAGCAGAAATGTTCACTCCAAGCCCAAACTTGGCCTACACAACGTCAAAGAAAATGGCAAAAAAAAAAATTATTTTGGCTAATGCTGAGCTGTAAAAGCAAAAGAGAGTGTGCTTTTACAAAGTGCTTTGAAAAACATCTCCAAGAACCTGAGAACATAGCTGGGGATTACTGAGTTGACATCCTTCAATCCTAAAGTTACAGAAATGATCAAAAAGTCCATGATGTCATGTCAGCATCAGTAGTAGGAGAACTACTTTTATGAAATTCTTTATCAGGACTAATTTCACTATCAGACACAGCTACTATTGTTAGAGAAAAGACAATTACAATAGACATCTGTCATGAGGGCAACACAAAACTTTAGATGCCTTTTTACTTTAAGTATTAACTCTGTAATGTTCTGCACACACCTGTAAAATGAAATAATACTTTCCCACTTCTTAAAATAGTTCTGAATGCCATACTGGAATTCCCAGACCCAACCTTTTTTTGTCTTAAACGTTATCTTGGACTTAGAAATAGCTTAGTGTAGAAGTGAGGTTTTCAGGGCTGTTGTTTCTCCAGCTCACTGCAGGTGGGCAGATGTAGGTAGGGTGGGAAGCTAGGGAGTTTCAGCAATTTTGAAGACGCAGCAGCCGGTGGATTGGAGATTGCCTGGTGCCTTTGTGGCATCTTATGGATGAGTATGGCAGCCAACCCCTGATTCCTCTGGTCTCCTCCACAAAAAAAAAAAAAAGAAAGAAAGAAAGAAAAGAAAATACCCACCACCAGTGAGTAGATTCCAATTGGTAGCAACCCCATATAACAGAATAGAATTGTCTCATAGAGCATCCAAGGAACTCCTGCCTGGTGGATCTGAACTGCCAACCTTTTGGTCTGCTGACATAACTCTTAACCACTACGCCACCAGGGTTTCGGACACCTTCTAAAGACGCAAGAAGACTGATAAAGTGGCAAACCCACTGCCGTTGAGTCGGGTCCAATTCATAGTGACCCTACAGCACAAAATGGAATGGCCCCATAGAGTTCCCAAGGAGCACCTGGCGGATTTGAACTGCTAACCTTTGGGTCAGCAGCTGTAGCTCTTAACCATCATGCCACCAGTGTTTCCACATTGCTACAGCAGGCCCTCCAAACGGATTTTCACTAGGCATTTACTGAACCCCTTCCGTGGGCCATGCTGCAGATGATTAGACAAAATTTGCATCCTTCAGATGTCAGGGGGAAGGGAATGGTTCAAAAAGACAACTTCGAGTACAATCGAGAAGGGAACAGCTCATGAAGACAACTTTCTGTACAACTGTGAAGTGCCAGCAATACAATTCAAGACTTCACCGAAAGCGTCTTGAAGCGTCTGTGACACCTCCGCTCCTCCCCAGCAGTGCACCACACTCCACTCTTTGAAATCTCGCTAATTCTCTGTGGTCCCCTGCCTTCTTCTCTCTAACGCTCACTTGTTTACCAAGCATTCCCTGCGGATAGGACGCTGCGTCATTTTTTAACTGAACAGGTCTGGGTGAACAGTACCAGGAACCACAGAGTTTCCCGAGGGCGGACCCAGGTGGTGGCGTAGCCTGAGAGGCTCTCGGGCCTGGCGTCTGGCACCGCTGGGACAGAGAGAGCTTCAGGGGCCCGGGCTCACCTGATTGAAGGGCGCAGAGATGAGTGTGGGCTCCCATATCTTAGAACTGTTCACAGCCCCTCCTTTATCTTTCTTGGGTGCCATGCAGAGGGCGGGAGGAGCATTGGCCTCTAAACTGGGCTCAGGCCCTGCCTAAGCGTCCCGGTTGTCATAGTAACTGAAATCACGCCCAGTGCCTGGACGAATTGGGTTCCCCTCCCCCTAGACCAGGTCTGAATTCTTGGGTCAACCGCTTCCTTCGCCATAGCAACTGGGTGGCTGCGCGCGCAGCAGGTGGGGCAGGTCCCCCTGCGCCAATGGTTAAATCTTGAACTTGCCAGCTGGAGGGCTACGCCAGTGGAGGACAGGTTCCGCTGGCCTCGGACTGGTCAGGCTACTTTCTTTCACACTCTTCAGTCCTCTGCTTTTTATTATCCTCTCTGATCCGAGGCATTGTCTAGAAAAACAGAATCCCTCCTATGACTTAGAGTGTTTTTTTGTCCCCCAGCTCCTCCCCCGGTTCGAATAACCTAAAATGGAGCATTGACTCTTCAGGAGGCAGACAGTGACTTCTTCCATTCGCTCTAATCTGCATCGAATGCTTCCTTGTAAGAAGCCAAATCCTGTCTCCTCCTGCCCTCCACCGTCTGGTCTTATTTCTGCTTCTGAAGACCTTGCTAAAAAACTCCACTCTTTCATCTGATGCTTTATCTAATTGGAGAAGAGAGTCTTGTCTTCCTACAGGGTCTAATCTGCATAAAGAGCTCCAGTTTCTTTAAGCTTCTGTTGGCAAATAGAGTTCTTTTCCCTAACTTTTTTTCCACATTGTTCTCATAAACATCTGAAACTTCATGGTCTGGGGGATTTCTCAAAATAATGAGAGTAATAATGATGTCAATAATAACAACCGCTGTCATTTCTCGAGCAGCTGGCTAATGTTTTTCGTAGTTATGGCTTTTAATTCTCACAACCTTAGCCCAAATGCTGCAGCAAAGGACCCATGGCCCCAGTTTTAGGATCCAGAGTTGTCTGAGTTCCAACTCTAGTATGCATCATCTCCACGCTCCTATGCTCCTCTTTTTAGCTTGACAAAACGAAAGGTACCCCTCTTTGGGGCTAAACGTACTCTCTGTGTGTGTGTGTGTGTGTGTGTGTGTGTGTGTGTGTGTGTTCCTGCAATGAGGCAAATGTGAGGACACCCAGGGGCAGAGTCGAAGCAAAGGTGTTTTATTGTCTCTCTAGTCCATATATTGTACAGTACTAACTGATGCTTAACTCTTTCCACAGATGGTTCACTTTGCCTGAAAGCGCAATGGGCTTTTCCCAATGGGCCGAGGTGACTGCGGTGATGCATGCAGCCTAAAGCTTCACTTTGGTCAGCACATTTTGCCAAGTGACCTTCCACAGAGGACAGGTGGTCTGACCGTTTTATTGCCAGCTTTGAAGAAGAAATTGTGGGTGACAAGTGGTAATTCAATGGTTAGTCTCTTATTTCATTGGGGGGGCAGGTGTAATGATGAGGCTTTTTCTCAACTCTTGTTCCTCATTTGGGACAATGGAAAGATTTGCACATCCTCCCTCATCCATACTTCAATACAAATATTGTAGCATCCTTTCCAGGGAAAAGCGTTCCACAGGAAATCTGAAGAAATTCTAAGATTTCCTTTCCTCTTCATGGTGTTACTTCTGGGAGGGAATAGACCTGTGCAGTTGAGTCACAAGTCGCATCTGGAAACCCTCTCTTCTTGTCATGAAAATAAAAACACTGATGCATGGTGATGTCAGAGGGATCATGCCACAAAGGAGTTTTCCTAGGGTCTCTGTAGCAACCACCTAGGCTGGAACACATTCATTTCATAGGATTTCTCCAAAACTTTGTTCTTTCCTAAAATAATTTTAGGATTAGGTGAAAATCATCTTTAGTTTACAGTTTGAAAATAAAGATGAATCTCTAAATAGTTATTATTACATCATTCTGAAATTTATTTATATCGTAATCGAGTGAAAGTATATGATCCAAGTTAGATTTGCATGTCCACCTATCTGCAGCTCCTTGTGCTCTCCTTGCCCGGTGACAGCACATTCTCCTTTCTGTTCTATACATGTCATATCCTCTTAACAATCTCCTATCCCCTCTTCTCCACTCTCTCCTCTCCCTTCTAGTAAGAGGCCAGTAGAACAGCATCCTATAGATGCATAAAACCATAAAGTGCACATACCATATGGTGACATTGTATCCCCGTGTCCAATCCATTCCTGTTCAAAAAATTGACCTCAGTAATGATTTCTGATCAGGGGCAGCAGCAAGTCCAGGCACCATGATCCCAAGAGAACTCCCAGGCCTTCAGACCATCAATTGCTGCCTTTTAGTGGAGTTCTTGATGTGCACCCTCTTTCTCTCATGTTGCCGTTAGGACTCAACATTGTGTGCCTGTCACAGCTGTCACTGGTGGTGGCTGGGCACCAACTGGTTCTTCTGGTCACATGTTGATACAGTCACACATTCACATTCCTTCTTCACATTCACATTCAGTCACACATTCACATTCCTTCTGTCTTCTGGGCTTCTTTTCTCTCATGTCTTTGTTGTCCTTGGTAATCATTTATTCTAGTTGGGTTGGGAACATTTGGTGTACCTCAGATGGTAGCTTGCTAGCTTTTAAGATCCCAGATGCCACTCACCAATATGGGGTGCAGAAGACTCCTAGCAATAGGCTAGTTATGCAGATTGGCCTCACTGTCCCTGTAGATCATGATCCCCAGAATGCCACCCCCTCACTCTATCCTTGCAATATTGGGGTAAGATTATAAGAGTTTTCAAGTTTATGTTGAAGTCCAGCTAAGTTAATCTCTTTCTAATGTGTGCTGTCACTGCTTTCACCCAACTGAATTTCTATCAACTATCTATTCTATAACCAGCCCTCTCCCTCAGTCCCTCTCATCCCTTGCAGCCATCAAAAAGTCTTTTCTTCTACACATGAGTCTATTTTTAAGTCCTGATAGTAGGGGTCTCATAGAATATTTGTCCTTGTGCCATTGACTGATTTCACTCAACAAAATTTCTTCCAGTTGAAACCAGATTATGAGATGCTTCTTAGAAATACTGTTGTTCTTTTCCATTGCATAGTGTTCCACTGAATATATGTACCATTGTTTGTTTATCCATTCATCTGTTGTGGGCCATCTGGGTTGATTCCATCTTTTAGCTCTTGTGGACTGTGCTGCAGTAAACATTTGTGTGCATATATCTGTTTGTATGACTGCTCTTGATTCTATAGGATATATTCTGAGCAGTGGGACTACTGGATCAAGTGGTATAACTATTTCCAGCTTTTTAAGGAAGTGCCAGATTGCTTTCCAAAGAGGTTGTACCATTTTGCAATCCCACCAACAGTGTAGGAGAGTTCCAATTTCTTCATAGCCTTTCCAGCATCTGTTGTTTTGTGTTTTCTGGATCATGGCCAAACTTGTTGGGGTGAGATGGTATCTCATTGAAGTTTTGATTTAGATTTCTTTAAAAGCTAATGATCATGAACATTTCCTTGTGTGTTTTTAGCTTCCTGGATGTCCTCTTTGGTGAAATGTCTCCATCTTCTTTGCCATTGCTTAATTGGGTTATTGACCCTTTTCTTGTTGATATTTTGCAGTACCTTGGAGGTTATGGAGCTCAAATGTTGATCCAACATATACTTACCAAATATTTTTTCCCATCTGGTAGGTGGTCTTTTAATTCTTTTGACAAAGTCTTTGGATGAGCAAAAGTGTTTGATTCTTAGTAGTTCCTTATCTATTTTCCCTTCTGTTGTTTGTGTTTTGCCAGATTTTGAAGTCTGTCTAACCTGTGTGTTAAAACTTCCATTGTTTACCCTGTTTTTTCTTGCATGATCTTTATTGTTTCAAGTTTGATGTTTAGGTCTGTTTTAGTCAGCTAGGGCTGCTCTAACAGAAATACCACAGAGTGGATGGCTTTAACAAAGGAAGGTTTATTCTTACACAGTCTGGTAGGTTGCAAGTCCATATTCAGGGTGTCCGCTCCAGGGGAAGGCTTTCCCCTTGTTGGCTCTGCAGGAAAGTCTGGTATTGCATTAGTCTTTGTCCAGGGAGTGTCTTGGGGCAGGAACCTCAGGTCTGAAGGACGCGCTCTTCTCCCGGTGCTACTTTCTTGATTGGTAAGGAGGTTCCCAACTCTCCTTATTTCTCTTTCCTTTTATCTCTTGCAAGCTGAAAGGATTAAGGGTGGGCCAAGCCACACTCCAGGGAAACTCCCCCTACAGCAGAGCAGGGAAGTAATCCTATGCAGGAATTTACAGCTCCACCCTAATCCTTTAACATACAGTTTAGGGAAACTACAGAATGGAGGACAGTCCCAAGATACTGGGAATCATGTCACAGCCACATAGCTACACATATTTTTGGGGGGACACAATTCAACCCATGACAAGATCTTTTATACAATTTGAGTTGGTTTTTGTATAAGGCACAAGATAAGGGTGTTATTTCAGTTTTTTTTGCAGATGGATATCCAATTTTGCCAGCACCATTTGTTAAGGAGACTGTTTTTACCCCAGTTTACAATCTTCGAGCCTTTTTCAAATACTGACTCTTCATAGGAGGATGGTGGCATCTCTAGGGTCTCAGCTGTATTCCATTAATCTATTTGTCTCTTTTTGTACCAGTACCGGGCTGTTTTGACTACTGTAGCAGTGCAATAGGTTCTAACGTCAGGTAGTGAGGCCTCCCACTGTGTTTTTCTTCTACAGTAGTGCTTTGCCTATCCACGGCTTCTTCTCTTTCCAAACAAATTTGGTGATTGGTTTCTGCACCACATTAAAAAAATGTCACTGGGGGGCGGAGTCAAGATGGCAGACTAAGCCCACTTCTCCTTATATCCCTCTGGAAACCAAGACCTGAATTGACAATCAAACAGAGCCTTCTGATCACCTAATCAGCCTCAGGACACGGCACAGAGCTGTTAATTGGGACTTCATACCACTCAGCAAAAAACCTCCTCTCTTTCGCAGACTCCCGCTCCTGGCTAGCCTGGGCTCTCACGGACGGAAGGTAAACGCACCATTTTGACTTTTTTTTTCCCCTCTGTCTGGGCTGGCGAGCAAAGCTGGGTCCTGCCTGGTGACTGGACTCAGATGCGCTGCTGGGGGGATAGGCAGGTGAAATTCCCATATTCTGAGAGCCAGGCTCAGGACTCTGTTAATCTAGCCATTTTGAGCCTTTTGTTTTGTAGCTGCCTCAGCGGGGTTTGTGCAGAGCTTTGCAGTCAGTGTGCGGGACGTCATGTTGGTACCGAGATTTTAGCGGGATCTCGTTCTTAGCCTGGGAGCCAGTGCCTCCAAATGGGACAGCGCTTCTCCGACAAAAAGGAAGTGATTTTGCACAGTGCTGCCTACGTTGGGGGCCCTGCAACAGAAGCAGGGGAATCACTACCTCTCGGCACCTTTAGCCCCCCTGTCTGCTGCCTGTGTGGAGGACGCCATCTTGGATACGGTGGCCGCAGCTGGACCTAATTCTTAGCTTGTGAGACAGAGCCTGCCCACAGGAGAGCGCTTTTCTATCACAAAACCAGTACTCGAAGCAGTGTTGGCTAAGGCTAGGCCCTGTCAGCAGAGGCCACCAGGGCAGTAGCATTGCTGTATTCTGAACTAGTTTGTTATCATCTGGGGTAGGATATAGTGGCGCTTACTTTGTCAGATGAGAAGAGGGACCTCTACCTAACTGACTTGTGAACTGGTCAGATACGTTTTGCTTTACATTTGAAGACAGTCTAGAGAAACATTTGCAATCCATCCTCACAGTACCTTTTCCAGCCTCTATATACTCACATGGGACCCAAAAAGCAACAGACAATTGTGGCATACAAGCAATCACTCATGGCTTCATAAGGCTCCCAAACAAAGCAACCATCTTCCAGATGAAGAAACTTTTATGAAAGCATCAGGAAGTGAATACAAATTGATTATATATAGAGCCCTTCTAGATCTTATACAAAATGCAGCAGAACAAAATGAAAAATTAAGCAAGTTGTTCGATCTGATGGAACACCAGTACGCTGAAATCCAACAGATCAAGAAGAAAATCAAATACATAGAAACTTCCATGCAAAGCCGTAAAACAGAATGGAACAAATGAAAAAGAATTTCTCACTTGGAAGACAGAGCTACTGATGCCAGCGTCTATGAGCAGAAATCAGAAAAAACAAACAAGAAAAATGAAGAAACATTAAGAATCATGTGGGACTCTATTAAGAGGAACAACCTTCGATTAATTGGAGTCCCTGAACAGGGTGAGACATCTGAGAACACAGAGAGTATTATTGCTGAGCTGCTGAAAGAAAACTTCCCAGAAATCATGAAGGAAGAGAATATAGACATCTCAGATGCGTATCGTACGCCACCCAATATAGATCTCAAAAGAAAGACTCCAAGACACATTATAATCAAGCTTAACAAAATGAAACCTAAGCAGCAACTCTTCCAGGCAGCAAGATTCCAGGCAAAGCTAACATTCAGAGGGAAACCCTGTAGGCTCTCATCAGATTTCTCAGCAGACACCATGCTGGCATGGAGACAGTGGCATGACACATTCAAAGTCTTGAAGGAGAAGAACTTCCAACCAAGAATTATATATCCTGCAAAATTATCTTTCAAATATGAAAATGAAATTAAGACATTCCCAGATAAACAGAAACTCAGAGACTTTGTAAAAACCAAACCCAAACTACAAGAAATACTGAAAGAAGTTCTTGGCTTTGGCTTAGAAGAACAAAACCACTAACTTTATATTTTAGAACGACACACTACTCAATACTCTACTCATTTAGGGAAGGCTCCAAAGTAAATCACAGCTTTGATATGGAAAGAAGGAATCCAGTGATCATCATGAAAACTATGGTGTCATCATAATAAAAAGAGGGATGTACTACAGTCGTTATAGTCCTTCCAGATGGACAGGAAGATGACAAGACTGGTAGTAATTAAAATTGGGTTTATAAATAGTTTATTAAGGCGGTTCATGGGGCAGCTGTAAAGCACAACAAAGATGTATCGTACCATTTCAAGAAATCTAACACACGAGTCTCAACAACTATAAAATCAGCTCTGAAAAGGGTGAAAAATCAACTCACAAAAACGAGTGTCCCAGAACAGACTAATAAGAACAAAAGAGAAAACATCAACATAAAAATAAACACATCACAATGGCAGCAGTGAACACATACCTATCAATAATTACATTGAATGCGAATGGACTGAATGCTCCAGTAAAGAGACACCGAGTGTCAACTTGGATCAAAAGACACGACCCATCCATACGTTGTCTACAAGAAGCTCACTTGAGACCTAAAGACAGGAACAAACTGAAAATTAAAGGATGGAAGAATATATATCAAGCTAACAATGAACAAAGAAGAGCAGGGGTGGCAATTCTAATCTCAGACAAAATCAATTTTAATGTCAAATCCACCATCGTGGACAAAGATGGACACTATTGCTGAAAGGTTCAGTACACACGCAAGACTTAACTATATTAAATATTTGTGCACCTAATGTCAGAGCACCTAAATATGTCAAAGAAACACTGACTACGCTCAAAAGAGAGTTAGATGACTCCACAATAATAGTGGGTGACTTTAACACTCCACTCTCATTACTAGACAGATAATCCAGAAAAAAGCTGAGTAAAGATACAGAAGACCTCACCGACACAATTAACCAACTAAACCTCATTGATATATACAGAACTTTCCACCCATCAGCAGACAACTACACCTTCTTCTCCAGTGCACATGGAACATTCTCCAGAATTGACCACGTGATAGGCCATAATGCAATGCTCAACAAAATCCATAGCATTGAATTACTGCAAAGCATCTTCTCAGATCATAAAGCCATCAAAGTTGAAATGAATAGCAGAAAAAACATAGATAGAAAGTGGAACTCTTAGAAACTGAACAACATCTTGCTCAGAACAACATGAGTTATAGAGGAAATCAAGGATGAATTAAAGAAATTCATGGATTCCAACGAGAACGAAAACACTTCCTACCAGAACCTATGGGATACAGCCAAAGCAGTGCTCAGAGGTCTGTTTATCTCCATAAACGCACACATCTGGGAGGAAGAAAGAAACCAAATCAAGGAACTAACTCTACAGCTTGAACAAGTAGAAAGAGAACAACAGAGGAAACCCTCGGGCACCAGAAGAAACCAGATCATAAAGATTAGAGCAGAGCTAAATGAATTAGAGAATAGAAAAACAATTGAAAAAATTAAAAGACCAAAAGCTGGTTTTTTTTGAAAAGATCAACAAAATTGATAAACGACTGGCTAAACTTACTAAAGAAAAGCAGGAAAGGAAACAAATAACCCAAATTAGAAATGAGAGGGGAGTTGTCACCACAGATGCAACAGAAATAAAAAATATCATAACAGAATACTATGAAAGACTGTACTCTAACAAATTTGAAAACCTAGGGGAAATGGACCAATTCCTTGACTCATACCACCTACCCAAATTATCACAACGTGAAGTACAACAATAAACCCATCACAAAGGAAGAGATTGAAAAGGTCATCAAAACACTGCCAACCAAAAAAAGTCCGGGCCCAGATGGCTTCACTGCAGAATTCTACCAAGCATTTAGAGAAGAGTTATCCCCAATACTACTGAGACTATTTCACAGTATAGAAATGGTTGGAGTACTCCCAAACTCATTCTATGAAGCCAGCGTAACCCTGATACCTAAGCCAGGGAAAGATCCAACAAAGACAGAGAACTACAGACAGATATCACTCAGGAACCTAGATGCAAAAATCTTCAACAAAATTCTTGCCAGCAGAATACAACAACATATCAAGAAAATAATCCATCATGACCAAGTGGGATTCATACCAAGGATGCAAGGCTGCTTCAAAATCAGGAAAACAATTAATGTGATTAACCACATAAATAACAGAAAAGACAAGGATCACCTGATTTTGTCCATTGATGCTGAAAAGGCATTTGATAAAGTCCAACACCCATTCATGCTAAAAACTCTTAGCAAAATGGGCATAGACGGCAAATTCCTCAACACAATAAGGGCCATTTATACAAAGCCAATTGCCCACATCATCCTGAATGGAGAGAGAATGAAAGACTTTCCCTTGAGATCAGGAACTAGACAAGGATGCCCATTCTCACCTCTCGTATTCAACATTGTACTAGAAGTTGTAGCCAGAGCAATTAGACAACACGAAGAAATAAAGGGCATCTGCATCAGCAAAGAGGAAGTTAAAATCTCCCTGTTCACAGATGATATAATTGTATATGCAGAGAACCCCAAGGAATCTATAAGTAAGCTACTCAAACTGATAGAAGAGTTTAGCAAAGTCTCAGGATACAAGATAAACATAAGTATATCAGTAGGATTCCTTTATACCAACAACGAGACTGTTAAGGAGGAAATTAACGAATCAGTACCATTTACGATAGCCCCTGAGAAGATAAAGTACCTAGAAATTAATCTAACCAGAGAAACAACAGACCTTCACAAAGAGAACTACAAGCCCTTACTGCAAGAAACTAAGAGAGACTTAGATGAATGGAAAAATCTACCCTGCTCATGGATAGGAAGGCTTAACATTGTGAAAATGTCTATTTTACCCAAAGCAATTTATTTATATAATGCAATCCCAATACAAGTTCCAGCATCATTTTTTAATGAGATGGAGAAACAAATCACCAATTTTGTTTGGAAAGGGAAGAAGCCCCAGATAAGTAAGGTACTACTAAAAAAGAAGAACACACTGGGAGGCCTCTCATTACCCGACCTTAGAACATACTACACTGCCACAGTGGTCAAAACAGCCTGGTACTGGTACAAGAACAGACAGATGGATCAATGGAACAGAACTGAGACCCCAGAGATGACATCATCCGCCTATTAACAGTTGATATTGGACAAAGGCCCTAAGACGTTAAACTGGAGTAAAAACATTATCTTCAACAAATGGTGCTGGCAAAATTGGTTATCCATCTGCAATAAACTGAATCAAGATCCATATCTTACACCTTGTACAAAAACCAACTCCAACTGGATAAAAGACCTAAATATCAAACCTAAAACAATAAAGCTCACCCAAGAAAAGGTAGGAACAACAATGGAAGTTTTAATACACAATGTGGACAGACTCCAAAATCTGTCAAAGAAACCTCTATCAACAGAAGAGAAACTAGGTAAATGGGAACTATGAAGAATCAAACACTTTTACTCATCCAAGGAGTTTATTAATAGAATTAAAAGAACACCCAGAGAATGGGAAAAAATATTTGGCAACTCTATGTCAGACAGACGCCTGATCTCCATAATCTATTAGATACTACAAAATATCAATAAGAAGAAGATAAACCATCCAATTAAGCGATGGGCAAAGGAGATGGACAGACACTACACTAAAGAGGAGATCCAGGCAGCCAAAAAACACATGCGGACATGTTCACGATCTTTAGTTATTAAAGAAATTCAAATCAAGACAACAATGAGATACCATCTCACCCCAACAAGATTGGCCATGATCCAGAAAACACAAAACAACAAATACTGGAGAGGCTGTGGAGAAAGTGGAACCCTCCTACAGTTCCAAAATGGTCTAGCCTCTTTGGAAGGCAATCTGGCGCTTCCTTAAAAAAATGGATATCGATATACCATTTGACCCAGTAATTCCACTACTTGGAATGTATCCTACAGTATCAAGGCTTTTCACACCAACGGACACATGCACCAGAATGTTTACTGCAGCACAGTCCACTGTAGCAAAAAGATGGAATCAATCCAGATGCCCAACAACAGAAGAATGGATAGGTAATCTATGGTACATATATTCAATAGAGCACTACGCAATGGTAAAGAATAACGATGATTCCAGGAAATATCTCCTGACCTGGTTTCAACTGGAAGACATTATGTTGAGTGAAAGTAGTCAGCGACAAAGGGACAAATACTGTATGAGACCTCTATGATGAAATCTCAAAAACAGACTTGTGTATAGAGGAAAAGACTCTTTGACAGCTGCAAGGGAGGAAAGGGAGGGAGGGCGAGGGGGGGAGGGTTTAGTTTAGATAGTTACTAGAAATCTAGTTGGGAGAAAGCGGTGATAGCACACATTAGAAACAAGAACAACATTAAATGGACTTCAGCATAACTTGAGTACTCCTTCCATCTTAACTCAATACTGCAAGGATAGAGTAGCTGGGGTGGGGGGTGGGGGACCATGGTCTTAGGCGAATTCCAGGCCAACTGTCACAACTAGCGTTTTGCTAAGAGAGCTCTCTGTACCCCACGTTGGTGAGTGGCGTCTCGGGTCTTAAAAGCTGCCAGGCTGCCATCCGAGGACACATCAAATGGTCCCAACTCAGCAGGAACGGATGCTCACCGAGGACCAAAATGACATGTGGTAAAGGCAACCGAGAAGACAGAGAGACCCACAAGAGTGGGTGCCTACATTGACTTGGGACCAGAAGAACCGGATGGTGCCTGGCCACCACCAGTGATAGCCACAATGGAGCTCACAGAGAGGAGTCTCACTGGCAATACAAGAATAAAAAGGGGTGCATCATGAGATCTCCACTAAAAGACCTCAGTTGATGGTCCAGCAGTTTTGAGGTTCCTCTGAGAGCATGGGCCCCGCCCCTGATGCCCGCCTTTCCCATAAATTATAACAAAGGTCCACTCTTTGGATAGGAATGGATTGGACTTGACAATGCAGAGTGACCATATAGTGGAAGCACTTTATGGTTCTATACATCTATAGGATATCATCTTGCTGACCTCTGGCTGGAGGAAGGGGAGTGGATGGAGAGGAGGGAAAAGGAGGCTGTTGGGAGGATGAGACATGTATGGAGCAGAGAGGAATAGTGTGCAGCCACCGGACAGGGAGAAGCAGTGGAAGCTGCATATAGGTGGGCATGTAAATTTATACGTGAATGTACATTTTCACTCAGTTATGTTAAATAAAAATAAAAAAAAATGTCACTGGAATTTGTATTGGGATTGCATCGTATATGTAGATTGCTTTGGGTAAAACAGCCATTTTCACAATGTTAAGTCTTCCTATCCAGCAGCAGGATAGTTTTCTCCATTTATGTCTCTCTTAGTTTCTCGCAGTGAGGTCTTACAGTTCTCATTGTGCATAGGTCTCTTATTTCTCTAGTTAGATTTATTCCTAGATATTTTATCTTCTTGGGGGCTATAGTAAATGGTATTGACTTGATGCTTTCTTCTTGAATGATCTCTTTGTTGGTATAAAGGAATCCTACTGATTTACTTATATCTGTCTTATATCCTCGTACTTTGCTGAACTCTTCTATTAGTTTGAATAGTTTTCCTATGGATTCTTTAGGATTCTCTGTGTATGCAATCATATTATCTGCAAAGCGGGAGATTGTTCTTCTTTGCTGATGCAGATGCCCTTTATTTCTTGGTCTTGTCTAATTGCTCTGGCCAGAACTTCTAGAACAATTTTGAATAGATATGGTGACAGTGTCTCTCCATTCAGGATGATGCAGGCATCTGGCTTTCCATAGATGCCCCTTATTGCAATGAAGAATTTCCCTTCTATTGCTATTTTGCTGAGAGATTTTAGCATGAATGGGTGTTGAACTTTGTCAAATGCTTTTTCTGCATCAGTTGACAAAATCAGGTGATTTTTATCTTTTGTGTTATTTCTGTGGTTGATCACATTAATTGTTTTGCTGCTGCTGAACCAGACTTGCATTCCTGGAATGAATCCAGCTTGGTCATGATGAATTTTTTTTTTATGTTTTTGAATTCTTTTGCCTTAGATTTTGTTGAAGATTTTTGCATCTAGGTTCATGAGTGATACTGGTTTGTAATTTTCCTTTTTTGTTGGATGTTTTCCTGGCTTTGGTATCAGGGTTTTGCTGGCCTCATAGAATGAATTTGGGAGTATTCCATCCCTTTCTATGCTGTGAAATAGTCTCAGTGGTATTGGAGTTAACTCTTCTCTAAAAGTTTGGTAGAATTCTGCAGTAAAGTCATCTGGGCCAGAGCTTTTTATGGCTGGTAGTTTTTGGATGACTTTTTGAATCTCTTGCTTTGTGGTGGGTTTATTAAATTGTCCTACTTTTCCTTGTGATAATTTTGGTAGGTGATATGAATGTAGGAATTTGTCCATTTCCTCTAGGTTTTCAAATCTGTTAGAGTACAGTCTTTTATAGTATTTTGTTATGATACTTGATTTCTGTTGGCTGTTTGGTGACATCTCCCATCTTATTTCTTATTCAGGTTATTTGTTGCCTCTCTTGTTTTTCTTTTGCATGTTTAGCCAGTGGTTTGTCAATTTTGTTGAACTTTTCAGAAAAAACAGCTTTTGTTTTTTTTTCAGTTGTTCTTCTATTCTCTAATCCATTTAGTTCTGCTCTAATCTTTATTGTCTGTTTTCTTCTGGAGCGTCTGTTGTTCTCTTTCTACTTGTTCAAGCTGTAAGGTCAATTCTTTGGTATGAGTCCTTTCTTCCTTCCAGATGTGTACATTTATAGAGATAAATTGACTTTGGAGCACTGTTTTGGCTGCATCCCATAGGTTCTGGTAGGATGTGTTTTCATTCTCATTTGAATCCATAGATTTCTTTGTTTCGTCCTTGATTTCTTCTATAACTCATAGCTTTTTGAGCAAGGTGTTCAGTTTCCATGAGTTCCAATTTCTATCTATGTTTTTTCTGCTATCAATTTTGACATTTATGGCTTTATGATCTGAGAAGATGGTTTCGATTTTGTTGAGATTTTCTTTGTGTCCAACACATGATCTAACCTGGAGAATGTTCCATGTGCACTGGAGAAGAAGGTGTAGTTACCTGTTGATGAATAGGAAGTTCTGTATGTGTCAATGAGCTCTAATTGATTAATTATTGCAATAAGATCTTCTGTGTCTTTGCTGAACTTTTTTCTAGATGATCTGTCCATTATTGAAAGTGTACTGTTGAAGACTCCAACTATTGTAGTGCAGTGATCTATCTCATTTTTCAATGTAGTCAGTGATGTATTTATATGCTCTATTATTGGGTGCATAAATATTTAATATTGTTAAATCCTGATTGTATATTGAACCTTTCAGCAATAAATAGTGACCATTGTTGTCCACGATGGTGGATTTTACATTAAAATCTATTTTATCTGAGATTAGTATTACCATACCTCCTCTGCTTTGTTAGCTTGGTATATATTATTCCATCCTTTAGTTTTCAGTTTGCTCCTATTTTTAAGTATAAAGGTGTGTTTCTTGTAAGCAACATACAGACAGGTTGTGTCTTTTGAACCAAGATGCCACTTGTCTTTTTATTGGAGCAATCAGTTTGTTTACATTCAATGTAATTATTGATAGGTATGTTTTTAGTGCTACCATTTTGATATATTTATTTTTGAGTTGGTGTTTTCTATGTTGCCCTTGATATTTTTTTTAAAAAAAATATTTTTTTTAAAAAAAATATGAATTACAGTAAAAGAATAAAATTTCTAACATTTATCAATTATTTCATCTATGATATCCCTCAGCTCCCCCCCCCCACATGTAGCCAACATAGTCATTTTTTTCTGTGGATAATTCTCTTTTTAGGTCCTTATAACATGGGTCTCATACAAAATTTGTCCTTTTGTTGTGGGTTATTCTATTTTATAGGTTGACTTTTCATGTTTTTCAGTGTTGGTTTTGTGTTTGTTGAGACCCCTGTATTATGTTTCTTGTTTTCATATGTTGCATTGTTATTGTGCTTTGTGGCTACCCCTATGATCTCTCTTAATGTTCTAAGTTTAAACCCAATTTTATCTTCTGCATATCTTATTAATTACCTCTCCATGTGAAAAGACTAAAACTACTGTAGTATATCCCTCTTTTTAATGTGATGATATTTTAGTATTCATGATACAATCACTGGTTCTCATCTTTTAATTATTATAGCTTTGATTGAGTTTTATGCCTTCGCTAACTGAGTAGGTTTCTAGATGTTGTATCCTGCATTGCCTGCTTAAATATAGACTTAATGGTTTCGTTTTTCTAAGAAAAGAGTTTCTTTTAGTATTTCTTGTAGTTTTGGTTTAGTTTTTAGAAAGTCTCTCAGCTTCTACTAATCTGCAGATGTCTCAATTTCATCTTCATATTTAAAGTTAGTTTTGCAGGTTACATAATTCTTTTTTCTTAAATTTTTTATTTAATATAACTGAGTGAAAATATACATTCCCATATAAATTTACATACCTACCTATATGCAGCTTCCACTGCTCTTCCTGCCCAGTGACAGCACACTATTCCTTTCTGCTCCCTACATGTCTTCTTCTCCTTCTTCTTCTTTTCCTTCTTTTCTCCTTCTTCTTTTCCTCCTCTCCACCCACTCTCCTTCCTCCAGCCAGAGGTCAGCAAGATGACATCCTATAGATGTATAGAACCATAAGCCAAGCCAAGCCATAAAGTGCATCCAATATATGGTCACTGCATCGCCAAGTCCAATCCATTCCTGTCTGAACCGTGGACCTTCGTTATGATTTATGGTCAAGGGCAGCATCAGGGCGAGGGGCCATGCTCCCAGGGGAACCCCGAAACCACTGGACCATCAATTGAGGTCTTTTAGTGGGGATCTCAGGGTGCACCCCTTTTTATTCTTGTGTTGCCAGTGAGACTCAACTTAGTGAGCTCCATCGTGGCTACCACTGGTGGTGGCCGGGCACAATCCGGTTCTTCCGGTCCCAAGTTGATGTAGGCACCCACTGATGTGGGTCTCTTTGTCTTTTGGGTTGTCTTTCCCCCATGTCATTTTGGTCTTCAGTGAGCATCCGTTCCTGCTGAGTTGGGACCATTTGCTGTGCCCTCAGATGGCAGCTTGGCAGCTTTTAAGACCTGAGACGCCACTCACCAATGTGGGGTGCAGACAGCCCTCTTAGCAAAATGCTAGTTGTGCCAATTGGCCTCACTTTCGCCTAAGAGTATGGTCCCCCGCCCCTGCCCCAGCTACTCTATCCTTGCAATATTGGGTTAAGATGGAAGGAGTACTCATGCTATGTTTAAATCCACTTAATATTGTTCTTGTTTCTAATGCGTGCTATCACTGATTTCACCCAGCCAGATACCTAGCAACTATCTAATCTAAACCTTCCCTCCCTCCCTCCCCTCCCTTGCAGCTGTCAAAGAGTCTTTTCTTCTATACGCAAGTCTGTTTTTGAGATCTTATCATAGAGGTCTCATACAGTATTTGTCCTTTTGTTGCTGACTACTTTCACTCAACATAATGTCTTCCAGTTGAAACCAGGTCAGGAGATGTTTCCTGAAGTCATCGTTATTCTTTACCATTGCGTAGTGCTCCATTGAGTATATGTACCATAGTTTACCTATCCATTCTTCTGTTGTTGGGCATCTGGGTTGATTCCATCTTTTTGCTATTGTGGACTGTGCTGTGATAAACGATCTGGTGCATGTGTCCATTGTTGTGAAAGGCCTTGATTCTGTAGGGTATATTCCAAGTAGTGGAATTACTGGGTCAAATGGTATATCAATATCCGTTTTTTTAAGGAAGTGCCAGATTGCTTTCCAAAGAGGCTGGACAATTTTACAACCCCACCAACAGTGTAGGAGGGTTCCAGTTTCTCCACACCCTCTCCAGCATTTGTTGTTTTGTGTTTTTTGGATCATGGCCAGTCTTGTTGGGGTTAGATGGTATCTCATTGTCATCTTGATTTGAATTTCTTTAATAACTAAAGATCGTGAACATGTCCACATGTGTTTTTTGGCTGCCTGGATCTCTTCTTTAGTGAAATGTCTGTCCATCTCCTTTGCCCATCGCTTAATTGGATGGTTTATCTTCTTCTTGTTGACATTTTGTAGTATCTTGTAGATTATGGAAATCAGGCGTTGGTCTGACATAGAGCTTCCAAATATTTTTTCCCATTCTGTAGGTGTTCTTTTTCTTCTATCAATAAAGTCTTCAGATGAGCAGAAGTGTTTAATTCTTAATAGATCCCATTTATCTATTTTCTCTTCTGATGATTGTGGTTTGTTTGATAGATTTTGGAGTCTGTCCATATTATGTATTAAAACTTCCATTGTTGTTCCTACCTTTTCTTGGATGAGCTTTATCGCTTTATGTTTGATATTTAGGTCTTTTATCCAGTTGGAGTTGGTTTTTGTATAAGGTGTAAGATATGGATCTTGTTTCAGTTTATTGCAGATGGATAACCAATTTTGCCAGCACCATTTGTTGAAGATACTGTTTTTACCCCAGTTTAATGTCTTAGGGCCTTTGTCAAATATCAATTGTTCATAGGCAGATGGTGTCATCCCTGGAGTCTCAGTTCTGTTCCACTGATCGATCTGTCTGTTCTTATACCAGTACCAGGCTGTTTTGACCACTGTGGCAGTGTAATATGTTCTAAAGTCAGGTAATGAGAGGCCTCCCAGTGTGTTCTTCTTCTTTAGTAGTACCTTGCTTAACTGGGGCTTCTTCCCTTTCGAATTGGTGATTTGTTTCTCCATCTCATTAAAAAATGATGCTGGAACTTGTATTGGGATTGCATTATATAAATAAATTGCTTTGGGTAAAGTAGACATTTTCACAATGTTAAGTCTTCCTATCCATGAGCAGGGTAGGTTTTTCCATTTATCTAAGTCTCTTAGTTTCTTTTAGTAGGGGCTTGTAGTTCTCTTTGTAAAGTTCTGTTATTTCTCTGGTTAGATTAATTCCTAGGTACTTTATCTTCTTAGGGGCTATCATAAATGGTATTGATTTGATAATTTCTTCCTTAACAGTCTCGTTGTTGGTATAAAGGAATCCTACTGATTTACTTATGTTTATCTTGTATCCTGAGACTTTGCTGAACTCTTCTATTGGGATTCTCTGCATATACAATCATATCATCTGCAAACAGGGAGATTTTTACTTCCTCTTTGCCAATGCAGATGCCCTTTATTTCTTGGTCTTGTCTAATTGCTCTGGCTAAAACTTCTAGCACAATGTTGAATAGAAGATGTGAGAGTGGGCATCCTTGTCTAGTTCCTGATCTCAAGGGAAAGCCTTTCAGTCTGTCTCCATTCAGGATGACGTGGGCAATTGGCTTTGTATAAATGGCCCTTATTATGTTGAGGAATTTGTCATCTATGCCCATTTTGCTAAGAGTTTTTAGCATGAATGGGTGTTGGACTTTATTAAATGCCTTTTCAGCATCAGTGGATAAAATCAGATGATCCTTGTCTTTTGTGTTATTTATGTGGCTAATCACATTGATTGTTTTTCTGATGTTGAAGCAGCCTTGCATCCTTGGTATGAATCCCACTTGGTCATGATGGGTTATTTTCTTGATATGTTATTGTATTCTATTGGAAAGAATTTTGTTGAAGATTTTTGCATCTAGATTCATGAGTGATATTGGTCTCTAGTTCTCTTTCTTTGTTGGATCTTTCCCTGGCTTAGGTATCAGGGTTATGCTGGCTTCATAGAATGAGTTTGGGAGTACTCCATCCCTTTCTATACTGTGAAATAGTTTCAGTAGTATTGGAGATAACTCTAAATGCTTGATAGAATTCTGCAGTGAAGCTATCTGGGCCTGGAATTTTTTTGGTTGGCAGTGTTTTGATGACCATTTCAATCTCTTCCTTTGTAATGGATTTATTAGGTTTTTCTGCTTCACGTTGTGATAATTTGGGTAGGTGGTATGAATCAAGGAATTGGTCCATTTCCCCTAGGTTTTCAAGGTTACATAATTCTTGATTGAAAGTTTTTCACCTTCAAGTTTTTGAGTGTGTCTTCTCACTGCCTCCTTGCCAACATTGTTTCTTTCAAGAAGTCAGGCAAAAGCCTATAGGGTTTCCCTCTGAATCTTAGCTTTGCTTTGAGTCTCACTGCCTTTAAGAGTTTCTGCTTATGTTTCACTTTGTTAAGCTTGATTAGAATATATCCTGGAGTCTTTCTTTTGAGATCTATATCGAGTGGCATTTGATATGCCTCTTGGATATCTATATTCTCTTCTTTCATAATTTCAGGGAAGTTTTCTGTCAGCAATTCAACAACAATACTCTCTGTGTTTTCAGCTACCCCTCCCTGTTCAGGAGCTCTGGTTAATCATATATTATTCCTCTCAATATAGCCGCATATGTTTCTTAACGCTTCTTCATTTTTCTTATTTCTTTTCTGTGATTTCTCCTCAGAAATGCTGGTGTTGGTTGCTCTGTCTTCAAGGTCCTAAGTCTCACTTCTAGTTCCTCAGTTCTGCTCTTTTGGTTTTGAACTGAATTATCTAATTTTGTAATTTTCTTATTGATCTGTTGGATTTCAGAACACTGATGTTCTATCAGTTAGAAAAGCTTGCTTAATTTTTAATTTTGCTCTGTTGCATTTTGTTTAATCTCTAAGAGGGCTTTCTATATAATTCTTTTGTAGTTGACTTCTGAGCATTTTAGAAAGGCTTTTTCATCTGGGAAGTTTTTTGATTCTTTATTTTGGGAGTTTTCTGGAGTTGTGATGGGCTGTTTCTTTAAATGCTTGATAATGGTCTTTTGCTTTTGGGACATCTAGAGGCTGTTTAGTTTCTCTGGTGTTGCCTCAACAGGAGCTGAGGCATACTTCTGAAAAGGCAGCTGGTCACAAGCTGCCTCTATGTACTCTAGTGACTGGCCCCAGTGGACTCTATGGGGTGGCAGGCTCCACCTCCTAGCTGGCAAAGATACCACCCTACCTATGGAGTCACTGGGAGGCCATCAACTGACCGGGTCATGTGGGTCAGTGAAGGCTGAAAGAGATGCCACTGGGCTTCACAGCAGTTATGTCTCCAGGCAGTCTTATTTTAAAAAGCTAAAAGCTATCTGACAGGTTCAGAAATCAGCCAGGCTGTCAGATATGGCAGGCCCTGCCTTTCAGCTGGCAACATAGGTACCTCTTCAGACATCTCCAGATGCTATGATGTAGTTCAAAATAGGGAGGGGCTTCTACCCAGCTTCTATCCCCTGTGGGGCCCTAACTATAAGTCAACACTATGCTAACTACAGCCTTTCTGCTGGAAAAGTGCTCCCCAGGCTGGCACTGTCTCCTACTCAAGGAATTAGCCCCTGTTGAGGCCCTGGTTGGGTAACTCCACCTCCCAGCTGACTAAGATGACATGCCAGTCAAGCTGCCCCTCCTGCCACAGAACAGTAGAATTAATGGCAGAGCTCAGAAAAGAGAGGGTGGAGGGGCTGTGGCATCCTCCATCTGTCACTGGGCTCTCCAAACATGGCTATCCCACACAGTCTCTCCACCTTGCCACATGCTGTTCACTTCAGCACTGCTGCTCAGCATATCTGCTGGCTCATGCCCATCCCCGACTAGCTGGCAACAAAAAGAAAAAAAAAGTTAAAAGCACCACTACCTTCAGTCCCCACATATGGCCATTCAGTAGGAGCGGGCCTTAGCAAGATACAGGGACTTTCCCATTTAGTGGGATGTAGTTCAATCTGGCAGCCCTATGCCATGTCCTAGGGCTCACTGGGTGTCCAGAAAGCTCCATTCAGTTATTAATCCAGGCCTTAATTTTCAGAGGGAGCTAAGGAGATGTGTGTCTAGTCTGCCATATTGACTCCACCCCATCCTTCTGAATTTTGATGATAAGTTTTCCCATAGATCTAAGCTGTTTAGCAAAACAAAGTCTTGCCTTATTATTTAGAAGGTATTATAAAGTTTGTTTGCATTCCAGTTATGTTTATAAAAAATGTAGTTGGAGGTTTACACATGGCATAATACACTACTAGTTTTCATTTTGAATGTCAATGCATATATCAAAATAAGACATACTATGTGCAAGCAGGAAACCCTGGTAATGTAGTGGTTAAGTGCTATAGCTGCTAACCAAAAATGGTCAGCAGTTCAAATCCACCAGCTGCTCTTTGGAAACAGTATGGAGCAGTTCTACTCTGCTACAGGGTGAATATGAGTTGGAATTGACTGGCCAGCAGCAAGTTTATGTGCAGACTGTTCAGTCAAGTCACTGAGTGTTGATTAATAAAATAGGTTACAGACAAGGAAGAGAATCAAAGGCAAAAAAAATGAAATCCATAAAATTATGGTAAGAGTGCCACAACTAATTCTCATAAATTGTTGTTCAACCCTAGTTGTAACAGTAATAGTTTGTGATATTTATTGTGGCAAAAACTGTCTAGCTGTTCATTAAGAATTTCCTTTTTCTTCCTCTTCACTATGGGAATCAGAAACATTTCTCAGCCTTCATTAACTTTGGTGTGAACACATGACTGCATTCTAGCCAATGGAACATGGGTGGAAATATGTACTGCCACATACAAGTCTGGCCCTCAAAAACCTTTCCCATGCATTGTTCAAGCTCTTTGTCTATCTGCCTAGGTGTTGATACCTAAGATGACATTAAAAACCTTGGATTCCTGTATGTTTGCTGTAGCACAGAGGTCTCCCTTCCCATGATTACCCCCCACATCTCCATTTCCTAACCTACCCACTTTTACCCCTTACTCCTACCTCCCCATCAAAGGACATTTGCTTGGGACTGTTATGTGGTGGAAATCTTGGTGGCGTCATGGTTAGTGGCTACAGCTGGTAAACAAAAGTTCAGCAGTTTCAATCTGCCAAGCACGTCTTGGAAACTATACGGGCAGTTCTCTGGCCTTTAGAGTTGTTGAGTCAGAATCAACTTGATGGCAATAGGTTTTCTGGTTACATGGATGAAAAATAAACTTTTATTTTCTTAAGCCCCTGAAATATTGAAGCTTGTTATACTCTGAGTACTGTAACATTTATGACAATTTTTTTGGGGAGTTGATTTTTAATAGATCTGACACTAGCTAACCTTCCTGTACTGCCTAAGAAGACAACTTTATTACTTTCAGGTACCCAGAATATGATGCTGGTGACTATGAGAGACACAAAGGTACAATTCCTGCCCTTGGGGAGACTACATCTAATATTGCCCATACCATCTCAAACTTGACTCTGCCTTTGCATCAGTTTGTACAACATGTTATCTTCTTGTTTTGTCGAGTAAATAGATTTCTTATTCTAAACAAACGGTTGCAAAATGTGGTATGCACATACAATGGACTATCCCTTTGTCAGAAAGGAAGACCTTATAATGCTACTGTATCAATGAAACTTAAAAACATCCTAAGTGAAATCAGTGAGTTGGAAAAGACAAGTTGTGTGATCCAACTTATGTAAATACCTAAAATAAGTGGATACGTAGACATCAAAGTCTCTTGGGGCTTACCAGGAATGTGAGAGACAGGGAAAGAGGAAGTCATGGTGGAGGGGGGCAGGAAACATTGAGCTTCTGTTAAAGGTGATGAAAAAACCAGGAACTAGATGGGGTGGTTCTCGTACACTATGATAAAAGTAGTGAATGTCACTGAGTTGAACATGTGAAAAATGTTGAAATGGCGATTTTTTTCTTATATATACACTTACTATAATTTAAAAAAGTGAGGATATATATTCAAGAAAAACAACTAGTTTGCTTGTGTAAAATACACTTAGGAATATGTATGCCCATTTTTTTAGAAGACAAAACCAACAAGATCCGTTACCTAGATATCTGCCTGTCTGTCTATCTGATATCGCCTATTTATCTATCTAATTCTAACTTAACAAATGATTTAAAGATCAAACATTTTAAAAGAAGATAAAAATAAAGATTTCAGGAAGGCAGAAAGCACTTCCAGTATCTTATTATTTTCTTTGTGAATTTCTCTCAGAATAAATTTAAATATGGAAAGTATTTCAGAATCAATTTAAAGAATTTAACCTAAAGGCTTTTCTTTTAAAATGACTTTTAGCTAGTTTTGAACTTTTTCATTATTCTAGGGAAAGTGGTACTCTGAATAATTTATGATGCAAAATAGGGAGACATTATACAGCAATGATATTTATAGGTGGTTTCATCATGGAACTGGTCTGTTTAATTTAGAAAATAGGTATGAATGACAATGTTCATTGTGTTCAGAAGAGAAAGTTATTCAGCTATAAAGAGACCTTGCCAAAAACAGAAAAAGAAAGAAAGAAAAAAAAAAGGCATTACCATCTGTCATACACTTAAGATTTTGGCATAATAAATTGTTTCCCCCACTAAATATAAGCTGAAACTTTATAAGCATACACTTTACTACATAAATTTTTCCCATACGTTAGTGGTTAAAACATAACTATACTATTTAGAGAATTTTCTTTCCCATTGGCAGAATTTGATTTAGTTTTTCCAGTAAGATTTTACATTTGATATTGTTTGGCTCACCAAGGATTGCCTACATCTCTGTGTTGTTTCTTTAGGACACTGTGATTACAGAGTAAGTTATTTTTTTCAAATTTTCTATTTTGAGCTTATGGTCTTCAGTTTAATTTTTGTTGTGGTATAAAGTCTACTACAGTATTTCTCACACCTGAAGGGGCCTAGCTCGCTATTGATAAGCCTAGTATTTCTACTATTATTAGGTAACATCAGTTACTATCAGTTAATTCATTTTCAGGTCAAGACTTCAAGTATTCAAACTCCATTTCACTGCAGCAATATACTTGTTTTGGGCTAAGCTGGCCTCACAGATGTCCACTGACTTCTCTAGTTGCCATTCTACATCTAAGAACAACTTGCATTCTGTTTGTGCTATTCTCTTCCATGATCTTTGTGTTTATAACCTTCACAATAGAATGTTACAATGTACTGTCCAGTTTTTATTGTGTGTGATGCAGAGGGCTGAATCTCTTTCAGCTACAGGATCCCAAACATATGGAGAATATTACACCTGCATTCTGCAGTCAAATTTAGCTTCCTATTCAGTCTTGAGTGCAATTTAAAGTGTTGACTTTAATCTTTAAAGCCCCTCATTGTTTAGAAGCTAGTTATTCTAGCTATTGCATCTCTCCCTACGTGTCACTGTGGCAATTAAAATCAGATGCAGTGCTTGCTGTTCTTACTCCTGAGTGAGTTGTGGGGAGCCTGGGAGTAGATCACTTTCTAAAGAAGAACATCCCTAAGAACCCCTCATTTCTGTCAATGATAAAAGCAATCTTTGACATTTACAGTTGTAGCCTTGAATGTCTTGTCATTTATTCATAGGTTTCTGGAGCCATAATGAAGTACTGTTGATTTAGATTGTGTGTCATCTGGGGCCAGAGAGTTTAGAATACCAAATCCATTTTTTAATGAATCAGAAAAATATCAGTTGTAGACATTAAAAATAGACAAAGCTCAGATTCATCTGTTTTATATTTGTTAGTGTGGGAGTTTTCACTTTAGTGTTCTCTCAAGTTTTTCCTTGAATCTAATTTTAAATATCTTCAGTGAAGGGATTTGCCCCAAATCCTTTGGGGACCATTTCAAAATCCATAACTCATGGTAAGCCAATTCCCTAAATACTTAGCTAAATGTTTGATTTCTTAATGTTATATCAGATGTCTATTACTTATGAGTTTGTACTATGTTCAATAGTAATTTCCTTTTTACTGCATACAAGAGGTGAACCCACTTTTTTCTAACAGATTCCACCAATTCATACATTGCCAGACCATGGACCAGTCTTCTGGGGAGAGAAGATAATTTGTAAACAGTGCTTTGGGGAACTGGTAGCGCTATGTATGCTGACTTGGACAAAGTGGTTTCCAATACTTTTCTTACCCTTCCTCCCCTACCCTTCTTGCTTCCTTATCCATCCTGACCCTCCTGACTGACCCTCATACTTTCTTGAAAAATGTAGTGGACCACAAGAAACATGTCTGAATGAGTTCCAGGGAACTTTCTCTCTGACTATGATCTTATACATATTAAATCCAATGATGGATTCTTTTTTTCTATCTTATCGTATATGCCAATTTGTGTTTCCATGAATTACTTTTGTTTTTGCAAGCTTTCCAATATTGTGTAGTGTTCTAATATGGAAAGAACCGAGATTAAATGCTGTATGTAAGATACCATTCTGTCCCACTAAATAAGAGAGTATCAGTGGTGCCCAGCTGCTTCATTTCCTCTTCTGTTTCAAACTCATAAATCATTGGTTTACCCAATAATATATCATGTTCTTTCTTAGGTTTCTTCTGCCCACCAACTCTATTTTACAGTATGTGCATTTCTCTGAAAGAAAATGAGTTTATCTGATTAAATAAACTTTTGTTTCACAGCTTGATTGGTGGTGTTATTTATAGGAATGGAGGTTTCTAGAAGAAGGAGATTCGGCGGATGAACAGGTAAGGAAATTATAGCTTCATTTTTAGGCATGCTGAATTTGTGTGTCCTTGAGACACTGAAGACATGTAAACTAGGCAACTGGATATGTGTGCCTGATGATCAGAGAAGAGGTGTGGGAAGGAGATAGACACAGGTGCTTTATTTGCATATGTGTAGCAGCCGAACGTGAGTATGGATGAATTTGCCTGGAGAAGCCCTGAGTGACAAGAGGATCCATCTAGGGCTGAGCCTTTAGGAGATAAAAAATCAATGGCTGTGAGGAAGATGATAGGCCTGTGAGCAAATTCACAGTAGAAGAGGTAGGAAATCCAAGAAAGGGTTATGTCACTAAAACCAAAGGGCAAAGTTATTTCCAGAATGAAGAGCTGCCAGCAGTGCTGAAATGTCAGGTGAGAAACACTGAAAAATATCTACTGGATTAGGGACAAGATGATCAGTTGTGGTTAAATGCTTTAGTTTAAAGTCTTTGAAAAATAGCAACTGTGTTGCTTATTCATAAAACTAAGTTACTAATGATAGATTGACCTTTTCCCACCCCAAGATTTTGAGAAGCCTGAAGTGTTTAATGGGAACACTGGTATTTTTGAGAAGATGGGGAGAGTTCTGAATGCAGTTTGGATGCAGCTAATTTTTCTTACTGTTATTAGTTCAAGTGAAACTTTAAAAGTGAATTTAAAAAAAAATTACATTTCCTATAGTTTGATGGAAACTGGTGGAATTGTGTTTAAGTGCTGTGTCTGCTAACTAAAAGATCTGCATTTGAATCTGCCAGGTACTCATTAGAAACTCTGTGGAATGGTTCTACTCTGTCCTGTAGGGTCACTATGAGATGGAATTGACTTGATGACAATGAGTTTCTTGTATTTATTTATTTATGTAAGTATAGTTTCATATCATTATCAAACAATATCATTAATGTCACATACAAGTAAAATTTTGCTGGAGATAGCTAAAAAACAACTGAAAGGGAACTGCCAGAAATTCAAGATGAATCAGAAGAGAACATGGAACTGTGATATCATTAGTGATGTCAGATGGATCCTTGCTGAAAGCAAATAATACCAGAAAGATATTTACTTGTGTTTTATTGAGTATGCAAAGACATTCAACTGTGTAGATCATAACAAATTGTGGACAACATTGTAAAGCATGGAAATTCCAGAATACTTAATTGTGCTCATGCAGAACTTGTACATAGACTGACAGGGAACTGCCAGAAATTCAAGATGAATCAGAAGAGAACATGGAACTGTGATATCATTAGTGATGTCAGATGGATCCTCGCTGAAAGCAGAGAATACCAGAAAGATATTTACCTGTATTTTATTGAGTATGCAAAGACATTCAACTGTGTCGATCATAACAAATTGTGAATAACATTGTAAAGAATGGGAATTCCAGAATACTTAATTGTGCTCATGCAGAACTTGTACGTAGACCAACAGGGAGTTGTTTAACTAGAGTGAAAGGATGTCACATGGTTTAAAATCAGGAATGATGTGTGTCAGGGTTGTATCCTTTCACCATATTTATTCAATCTGTGTACTGAGCAAATAATCGGAGAAGCTGGACTTTATCAGGAAGAATGTGGCTTCAGATTTGGAAGAACACTCTTTAATAACCTGTGATATGCTAATAACACAACTTTGCTGAAAGTGAAGAAGACTTGAAGTAATTATGGATGAAAATCAAAGACAACAGCCCTCAGTATGTATTACACCTCAACATAAAGAAATTACAAATTACCATAACTAAATCAATAAGCAGTATCATGATAACAGAGAAAAGATTGAAACTATAATTTCATTTTACTTGGATCCACAATCAATAGTCATGGAAGCGGCACTCAAGAAATCAAACCAAGTATTGCTTTGGGAAAATAGGCTGCAAAAGACCTCTTTAAAGTATCAAAAATCAAAGATACCAATTTGAGGACTAAGGTGACCCTGACCCAAGCCATGGTATTTTAAATTGCCTCATATGCATTTGGGTATTGGGCTGAAGCATAGATGCTTTTAAATTACAGTGCTGGCAAAGAACATTGAATATACCATGGACTGCCAGAAGAATGAGCAAATGCATCTTGGAAGAAGTGTAATCAGAGTGCTCCTTAGATGCAAGAATGGCAACATTCATCTCATGTATTTTGGACATGTTATCAGAAGGAACCAGTCCCTGGAGAAGAACATCATGCTTGGTAAAGCAGAGGGTCATCAGAAAAGCAGAAGATACTCAACAAGATGGACTGACACAGTGTCTGTGATGATGGGCTCAGACAGCAACAATTATGAGGATGGTGCAGAACTGAGCAGTTTTTTGTTCTGTTGTAACAGGATTGCTATTATTTGTAACTGACTCACCAGCAAATAATAACGATGTAGTTTGATGTGCAGTGGATTACTTGATAAATCATATTTATCATAAGCTATTATCACAATGCTAGAAAAAAGTTATGTGGCTTTTATGGCATGCTTTTTGTTATTTGAAATCCTGTCTTATCAGTGAACACTGGCCTCAAAGTAAAGTATAAGGAAATAATCACAATGCCTGCATCTTTTAAGTTTTCGAGAAGCTTAAAAGGGTGTATTTATGAAGCCCTATTTCTAGTAATTATGTTTTGTGAAGTCTCCAACCTGAATGAGGGATTCATTTTGGTTACTTTTCAAATATGTATTCTCAGAAAACCTTGGAGGACATCACTCTATGGCTGATATACATAGATACAAGAAAGGTACATAAAGAAAAAGAAAGCACTTGGAGTCAGACATTCAAAAATAAAGGAAAAGAATCTTTTAAAAATAATTTCACCAAACATACAAGACAATCAGAAGAACAAATCCTGCCTCTAAAGGTCTCACTAGAGGTAGCTGTCTCTGCTAACTCTATTTCTGAATGAATCTATTCAGATCTTCCACCGTTTCCTTTGTGGGAGCCAACAGTTTCTAACTTTACCTACCAAAATACTGACTTTATTGGCTCTTTCTTAAGTTTCAACTCTGCAACATTAAACAAAACAAAATGAAACCACAGTCTTTGTTCTGTTATAAAGTCTTGATTGGTGTGCTTGAATCTTTCCTCTTGTGCAAAGCAATGCCTTTTTTATGCTCTTGTGGCTCTTAGGCTGGCTATCATCTCTAGGCTTCTATTTTTGGCCACAATCACAGTAAACAATTTTACAATCACCCACATCTTAAAACTTTTATGATTCTTTTTGCATAACTGTATGGATTCTGCCTGAGCCAGCTGTCTTGATTCTGCATAGTATGGTCATTATCTCCACTATTCTTTTGGATAATAACCACTGCCAATTTATTCCACAAGGTAAATTCCTTATTTTATTGAAACTGTTTGTATTAAGCTTAAGTTACTCACATTTCTGCTCTGAGTTTCTTTCCCTCCCCCTTAACTCTTGTACAAGTTTGAAACCTTATTAAGCTATTTGTTAGCATGGTTTCCATGATCTCTCTTCATATTAGTGGTTTCACTTGCCATTTACTCCTTCCTCAGCACAGCAGAATCTTATTAAATATCAGAAAATTGGGGGAGGGAGCAGAGTCAAGATGACAGACTAAACACATGTCTTCCTAAATCCCTCTGGAAACCAAGACCTGAACTGATAATTAAACAGAGTCTTCTGGCTACCTAGTGAACCATAGGACATGGCATAAGGCTGTTAATTTGGACTTCATACCACTGAATGGAAAACTTCCCCTCTTTCTCTGAACGCTGCTCTTGGTGAATGCCAACTTTCACGGACCAAAGATAACTTGCCATTTTAATTTTTTTCTCTTTCTTAGCTGATAGGCAGAGCTGGGACTTGACTAGCAGCTAATCTCAGGTGCACTGCTGGTGGGATTAGCAGATGAAATCACCATATTTTGAGAGCCTGGCTTTGGACTCTGTGCATCTCGTCACTTTTGGCCTCTCTTTCTCCCTCTGCCACTGAGTAGCCTGAGTTGAGGTAGGAGGTAAGCTTGTGTGGGACGCAATCTTGTTCCACTGCGAGGTGGATATATCAATATGGAGGCCCCAGGTGGACGTAATTCTGAGTCCGGGGGGAGTACCTACCCGGAGGAGAGCACTTTTCAGACAGAAAAACAGTATTCTACACAGTGTCATCTACAGCTAGGGCTGCATGACAGCAGAGGCCAACAGGGCAGTAGCCTTTCTGTATTTTGAACTAATTTATAACATCTGGGGTTGGATACAGAGATGCTCACTTTACCAGCTGGGAAGAGGGACCTCTACACCTGCAAACAGTCCATCCTCACAGCATGTCTCCCAGCCTCTATTGACTCACATGATGCCCCCAAAGCAACAACTCTGGATAAAAGCATAACCAAGAAATCATCCATGGTTTTAGAAGGCTCCCCTAAAGAAAGCACCACAGAGCATCCCAGATGAAGAAATCTTCCTGAAACTATTGGAAGGTGAATACAAAAGGACTATATAGAGAGCACTCTAGATCTTATACAAAATGCAGCAGAGTAAAATGAAAAATTAAGCAAGCTGTTTGATCTGATGGAACATCAGTCCTCTGAAATCCAACAGATCAAGAACAAAATCAAGGACATAGAAACTTCAATTCAAAGCCAGGAAAACAGAATAGAAAAATGGAAAACAGACTTTGTGACTTGGAAGACAGAGCTACTGACTCCAGCATCTATAAGGAGAAATTAAAGAAACAAGAAAAATGAAGAAGCATTAAGAAGCATGTGGGACTCTATTAAGAGGAACAATCAATGATTAATTGGAGTTCCTGAACAGGGCAAGGCACCTGAGAACACAGAGAGTATTGTTGCTGAGCTGCTTACAGAAAACTGCCCAGACATGATGAAAGAAGATAATACAGATATCCAAGATGCATATCAAATGTCACTTAATATAGATCTCAATAGAAAGACTCCAAGACATATTATAATCAAACTCAACAAAATGAAACATAAGCAGAAACTCTTAAAGGCAGCAAGACTCAAAGCAAAGCTAGCATTCAGAGGAAAACCCTGTAGGCTTTTGTCAGATTTCTCAGCAGAAATGATGTTGGCATGGAGACAGTGGCATGACCCATTTAGAGCCTTGAAGGAGAAGAACTTCCAGCCAAGAATTATCCTGCAAAACTATCTTTCAAATATGAAAATGAAATGAAGACATTCACAGATAAACAGAAACTCAGAGTGCCGAGGCCCGTTACCCACAGAGACCCCCCCCCATGAGCAAAGCTATATGCCTATGTGATGATGAGTGGACGCATTTCACCCTTGACATATTTTTTTGGCCGATTCTCACTAATGATATTATATACCCTAAATAAATCTTCCTCAAAAATACCCTGTTATCTCCCGGCACTAGGACTAAAGAAGACACTTTCTGAGAAGGGTTTTACAACCCCCTTGGCTTAATGAGTTCTAACATAGCATGCTCAGCCCAGGAACACTAAGGCCGGCCTGGCTCCACTGGCTTCCCTCAATTACATTCCCTCCCTCCACATGTGAAACACAAGATTGCAGAAAAGCCCCTGGAAGGCTTCGCAAGGATGATTCTCCACACAGCCCTTAAAGCTATACAAACATCCCACTCCCTACATTAGGAAGATGGACAGACTCCCAAGTTTATTATTATAGGTATGACAAATGAGTAAACACTAAAGAAATAACCTTCTTAGAAGAGCTTAAGGTTGGGGGATGGTGGACACTGACTATCCTCACAGTGAGAGATAATAACATAAGAGGAGCAAATAGAGACAGCTAGATAATGAAGCCTTGAGGAGTCTACCCTTCCTTCTGTGCCCGTGACCTCAAGGCATGAATAGAACCATTAAGTTCAAAGCATAACTTTGTTTTTGCTGTCAATTATCACCATAAAACACCTGCCTCAGGCCATTATCTAGAAGACCTTAGGGGGCTGCCATTCTTCAAAAACTCTTTTCTGTCTCTATCTCTTTCCCCCGCTGACACCAATTCCCTCCCTTTGTGGGCCCAAAAAAGTTGCCGGGGCTGGCTCCTGGCATCAGAGACTTTGTAAAAAACAAACCAAAGCTAGAGGAAATACTGAAAGATTCTCTTAGGAACAAAGCCACTAACTTTATATTTTAGCCAGTACAGGACACATGACTGAGAAACCTACTCAGTTAGGGAAGGCTCCAAACTCAATCAAAGCTATAATAGTAAAAGAAACATGAAAACTATGATGTCATTGTATTAAAAAGAAGGATGTACTACAGTCATTATAGTCCTTCCAGATGGGGAGGAAGTTAATAAGACTGGTAGTAACTAAAATTGGGTTTATATGTAGTTTATTAATGGAGATCATAGAGGCAACCGTAAAGCACAATAAAGATGCAACATATCAAATCAAGAAATGTAATACAGGAGTCTCAACAACACAAAACCAACCCTGAAAAAGGTGAAAAATCAACTCCAAAAGAAAAAAGTACCAGAACAGATTAATAAGAACAACAGACAACATAAACACACACAAAAAATACCACAATGACAGCATTAAACACACACCTATCAATAATTACATTGAATATGAATGTACTGAATGCTCCTGTAAAGAGACATTAAGTGACAGCTTGGATCAAAAGACATGACCCATCCATATGCTGCCTACAAGAAACTCACCTTAGACTTAAAGATAGAAACAACTGAAAATTAAAGTATGGAAGAATATATATCAAGCGAACAATGAACAAAGAAGAGCAGGTATGGCAATTCTAATCTCAGGTAAAATTGATTTTAATGTAAAATCCACCATCATGGACAAGGATGGACACTATTTATTGCTCAAAGGTTCAATACACAAGCAGGACTTAACAATATTAAATATTTATGAACCTAATACTGGAGCACCTAAATACATCAAAGAAACACTGATTACACTCAGAGAGGAGATAGATCACTCCACAATAATAGTGGGACACTTCAACTCTCAATAGTGGACAGATTGTTTAGAAAAAAGCTTTAAAAAGACACAGAAGACCTTATTGCCACAATTAACCAACTAGACCTCATCAACCTATGCAGAAATTTCTATTCATCAGCAGACAATTGCGCATTCTTCTCCAGTGCACATGGAACATTCTCCAGAATAGACCATGTGTTAGGATATGAAGCAATTGTCAATGAAATCCATACCATTGCAAAGTATCTTCTCAGATCATAAAGCCATAAAAGTCAAAAACAATAGCAGAAAAAACATAGATAGAAAGCAGAACTCATGGAAACTGAAAAACAGCTTCCTCAAAAAGCCATGGGTTATAGAAGAAATCAAGAAATTTATGGATTCCAATGAGAACGAAAACACTTCCTACCAGAACCTGTGGGATACAGCTCAATCAGTGCTCACAGGTCAGTTTATCTCCGTAAATGCACACATCTGGAAGGAAGAAAGAAACCAAACCACAGAACTAACCCTACAGTTTGAGAGAGAGAACAACAGAGGAACCTCTCAGGCACCAGAAGAAAACAGATCATAAAGATTAGAGCAGAACTAAGTGAATTAGAGAATGAGAAGAACAATTGAAAAAATTGAAAATACCAAAAGGTGGGATCAACAAAATTGACAAACCGTTGGCTAAACTTATGAAACAAAAACAGGAAAGGAAACAAATAACCCAAATAAGAAATGAGAGGGGAGTTGTCATAACAGATTCAACAGAAATCAAAAAAATCATAATGGAATACTATGAAAGACTGTACTCCAGCAAATTTGAAAACCTAAAGGAAATGGACAAATTCCTTGATTAATATCAGCTACCAAATTTATTACAAGGTGAAGCAGAACAACTTAATAAACCCATCACAAAAGAAGAGATTGAAGAACAATCATCCCAAAACAACCAACGAAAAAAAGCCCGGGCCCAGATGGCTTCACTGCAGAATTCTATCAAGCTTTTAGAGAAGACTTATCTCCAATACTACTGAGACGATTTCACAGTATAGAAAAGGATGGAACACTCCCAAATTCAGCATAATCCTGGTACCAAAGCCAGGGAAAGATCCAAGAAAAAATGACAACTGCAGACTGATATCATTCACAAATCTAGATGCGAAAATCGTCAGCAAAATTCTTGCCAATAGAATACAACAACATATCCAAAAAGTAATCATGACCAAGCTGGATTCATACCAGGGATGCAAGGCTAGTTCAACATCACAAAAATAATTAATGTGATCAACCACATAAATAACACAAAACATAAAAATCACCTGACTTTGTCAATTGATGCAGAAAAGGCATTTGATAAAGTCCAACACCCATTCATGCTTAAAACTGTCAGCAAAATAGGAATTGATGACAAATTCCTCAATGCAGCCAGGGCCATTTATACAAAGCCAACTGCCTACGTCATCCTGAATGGAGAGAGATTGAAACAGTTTCCCTTGAAAACAGGAGCTAGACAAGGATGCCCATTCTCACCTCTCTTATTCAACACTGTATTAGAAGTTCTAGCCAGAGAAATTAGACTAGACCAAAAAATAAAGGGTGTCTGCATCAGCAAACAAGAAGTAAAATCTTCAAGATGATATGATTGCATACGCAGAGATTCCTAAAGATTCCATAAGTAAACTACTCAAACTGATAGAAGAGCTCAGCAAAGTCTCAGGATACAAGATAAACATGAGTAAATCAATAGGATTCCTTTGTAAAAACCAAACCAAAGCTACAAGAAATCCTGAAAGAATCTCTTGGCTCACAAGAACAAAGCCACTAACTTTATATATTAAAAGCCAATACAGGACACATGACCAAGAAACCTACTCAGTTAGGGAAGGCTCCAAACTCAATCTAACCAAAGCTACAAGAAATCCTGAAAGAATCTCTTGGCTCACAAGAACTGACAGCGAGATTATTAATGAAGAAATCATCAAATCAATACCATTTACTATAGCCCCTAAGAAGATAAAGGAGCTAGGAATAAATCTAACCAGAGAAATAACAGACCTTTACAGACAGAGCTCCTAGGGTTGCCATGAATCGGATCCAATTCAATGGCACTTGGCTGGCTGGGTTGGTTTACAGAGAGAATTACAAGTCCTTACTACAAGCAACTAAGAGAGACTCACATAAATGGAGAAACCAACCCTGCTCATGGATCGAATGAATTAACATTGTGGAAATTTCTATTTTACCCAAAGCAATCTATTTATGTAATACAATCCCAATACAAATTCCAGTGACATTTTTTAATGAGATAGAGAAACAAATCACCAAGCTTGTTTGGAAAGTGAAGAAGCCCTTGGATAAGTAAAGCACTACTGAAGAAGAACACACTGGGAGGCCTCTCACTACCTGACTTAAACTATTACACTGCCACAGTAGTCAAAACAGCCTGGTACTGATACAAAAAGAGAAAGGTAGATCAATGGAACAGGATTGAGACCCCAGAGATGACACCGTCTTGCTATGAACAGCTAATATTTGACAAAGGCCCTAAGACATTAAGCTGGGGCAAAAACAATCTCTTCAACAAATGGTGCTGGCAAAATTGGATATCCATCTACAACAAATGGAAACAAGACCCATATCTCATGCCTTATACAAAAATCAACTCAAACTGGATGAAAGATCTAATTATCAAATCTAAAACGATAAAGCTCATCCAAGAAAAGTAGGAACAACAATGGAAGTTTTAATACACAATATAGACAGACTTCAAAATCTGTCAAACAAACCACAAACAACAAAAGAGAAAATAAATAAATGGAAACTACTAAGAATCCATCACTTTTTCATACAAAGACTTTATTAGTAGAATTAAAAGGCCACCTACAGAATGGGAAAAAATATTTGGCAACTCTATGTCAGACCAACACCTATCGCCATAATCTATAAAACCCCCTGCTGTCAAGTCGGGTCCGATTCATAGCAACCCTATAGGTAGAGTGCAACTGCCCATAATCTATAAGGTACTACAAAATATCAACAAGAAAAAAATAAATCATCCAATTAAGCGATGGGCAAAGGAGATGGACAGAAACGTTTCTAAAGAGAAGATCCAGGCAGCCAAGAAACACATGCGGACATGCTCATGATTACTAGCTATTAAAGAAATTCTAATCAAAACTACAATGAGATACCATCTCACCCCAACTAGACCAAGGTTGGCATAACCTAAAAAACACAAAACAACAAATTCTAGAGAGGTTGTGGAGAAATTGTAACTCTCCTACACTGCTGGTGGGATAGCAAAATGGTGCAACCTCTTTGGAAAGCAATCTAATGCTTCCTTACAAAGCTGGATCTAGATATACCATTTGACCCAGTAATTCCACAGCTTGGAAAATATCCTACAGAATCAAGGCCATTCGCACCAACTGATACATGCACACAAATGTTTATTGCAGCACAGTCCACAATAGTAAAAAGATGGAATCAACCCAGATGCCCAACAACAGAGGAATGGATAGGTAAACTATGGTATATATACTCAGTAGAACACTATGCAATGATAAAGAACAACGATGATTTTAGGAAACATCTCATAATCTGGTTTCAATTAGAGGACATTATACTGAGTGAAAGGAGTCAGTGATATAAGGACAAATATTGCATGAGACCCCTACGATAAGAACTTAAAAACAGACTCATGCATAGAAGAAAAGACTCTTTAATAGCTGCAAGGGTAGGGAAGAAGGGAGGACGGTGAGGGAGGGTTCAGATTAAATAGTTGTTAGAAATTTGATTGGGTGAAATCTCTGACAGCACACATTAGAAAGAAAATCAATATTAAATGGACTTCAACATAACATGATTACTCCTCCCATCTTAATCCAATATTGCAAGGACAGAGCAGGTGGGGTGGAGGGCCAGGGAGCATACTCTCAGGAGAAATCGAGGCCAATTGGCACAACTAGCATTTTGCTAAGAGAGCCTCCTGCACCCTACATTGATGGAGTGGCATCTAGGGTCTTAACAGGTGCCAAGCTGCCATCTGAGGGTACAGCAAATGGTCCCAACTCAGCAGGAATGGATGATCACCAAGGACCAAAATGACATGAGGGAAAGAGAACCCAGAAGAAAGAGAGACCCACGCAAGTGGATGACTACAACGACTTGTGACTGGAAGAACTGGATGGTGCCTGGTCACCACCAGTGATAGCTGTGATGGAGCTCACAATGTTGAGTCTCACTGGCAACACAAGAATAAAAAGGGGTGCACCCTGAAATCTCCACTGGTCCAGGGTCCTCAGAGTTCCCCTGGGAGCATGGCCCCTGGCCCTGATGCTGCCCCTGTCTATAAATCATAATGGAGGTCAACTCTAGGACGGGAATGGGTTGGACTTGGTGACACAGAGTGACCATATCACGTGTGCACTTTGTGGTTCTAGGCATCTGTAGGGTGTTGTCCTGCTGACCTCTTATTGGAGGTAGGGGAGTGGGTGGAGAGGAGGGGATAGGAGATTGCTGGAAGGATAAAACATGTGTGGAGAAGAGAGGAAGAGTGTGCTGTTACCCAGCAGGGAGAGTAGTGGGAGCCGTGTATAGGTGGGCATGCAAATTTATATGGGAATATACGTTTTCTCTCAATCATGCAAAAAAAAAGAAAACAAAATCAAATCGTAGAACTAAAAGTTGCTTCCAGAGATCATTTGTACAAAGAAGACCACATTCGTCTAGATTCACTTTCACTGCCCTGTCCCATGGGAGGTGCGTGAGAACCTTGAATAGATCACTGAACTCCTTTTTGCTTCAGTTTTTTTATCTGTGAAAAGATGACCAAATTTACAATATGTTTCATGTGAAGATCAGATTAGTTGATGAATATAAAACCTTTAGAGCAGTTCATAGCATATAATATATACTTGATAAAAGCTAGCTAATATATCTATTTTTAAATAATCATTTTCTTTTAGAATCATTTTAGATTTATAGGAAAGTTGCAAAGTTACAGAAAATTTCCATGTACTTTGTATGCAGTTTCCTTATTATTAGCATTTTAGATTACTATGGAGCTCTGGTGATTAAGAGCTTGACAGCTAACCAAATGATTAGCACTTTGAATCTATCAGTTGCTCCTTGGAATTCCTATAGGACAGCTCTACTGTGTCCTATAGGGTTGTTATGAATCAGAATTAATTTAAAAGTATTTTTTAAAAAATTCACAGTATGGTACATTTATTACAACTAATGAACCAATATGGATACACTATTTATCATGGATTGAATTATGTCCACCCCAAAATGTGTTTATCATTTTGTACGCACCGTAATTCCTGGTATTGTGTAGTTTTCCAATATGTTGTAAATACTAATTTCTGTCTGTGATTAATGGGGCAAGATCAGATTATGTCAAAGAAAATTAGGGTGAGACTGAAACACCCTGACTAAGGTCACATCCTTAATTCAATATAAAGAAAGTTTCCGTGGGGTGTGGCCTATACTGTCTTGTGTCTTATTGAGATAAGAGGGGAAGGAAGCAAGCAGAGTCTGGGGAACCTCATACCTCTGAGGAACAAGTGCTGGGAGCAGAGCTTATCCTTTGGATCTGAGGTTTCCGTGCTGAGACACCATCAGACTAATGACAAGGACATTCCTTCAGACCTTATAGAGCGAGAAAGCCTTTCTTAGAGCTGACACCCTGAATTTTGACTTGTAGCCTACCAGACTGTGAGAAAATAGATTTCTCTTTTTCAAAGTTATCCACTTGTGGTATTTTTGTTAGAGTAGCAATAGATGACTAAGACACTATCATTAACTAATAGTTTCTACCTGATGTTCTTTTTCTGATCCAGGATCTCATCCAGGATACCACCTTTCATTTAGATGTCGTATTTCTTTTGGCTCTTCTATATGGTCACAGTTAGCCAGCCTTTCTTGGTTTTTACTGACCATGACAGTTTTTAGGCAGTGAGATATTCTGTAGACTGTCTCTCAAGTCAGGTGTGTCTGATGTTTTTCTTATAAGATCAGGGTTGTGGGCTTTAGGGAGGGTGTCCACAGAGGTAAAGGCCGTTCTCATCATATCGAGAATACATGTTATCAGTGTGACTTATCATTGGTGCTGTTAACTTTGATCATCTGGCTGAGGTTACTTTTCCTCTTCTTTTCTACAGAGTACTCTTTGAAAGGAAGTTACCAAGCATAATTACACTTTAGGTGTGAGAAGTTATGTTCCCCCTCCTTAAAGGGGAGATAGCTACATAAATAATTTTAAATTCTTCTGTAGGGGATATTTGTCTATTTTCCTCATTAGTTTATTTATAAATCAATTATTTATTTATTTTACACAAAGTCATGGGCATTTATTTTATACTTTGGGCTACAGTCTAGTGTAGTATTATTTATTTTCCTACTCAAATTGTCTCAGACTTAGTAATCTAGAGCTGTTTCAGCCTTTTCAGCTGGTTCCTGTGACCCTTTATCAACCTACCTCCCCAACATTGTTCTATTTTTTTGAGCACTTCCTTGCTTTCTGGCACTACAAAAAGCTCCAGGCTCTTTTTACTATATCCTGTCTAGCCCTAAAATCAACCATTTCCCTAAAATCAACTCTGGTTCCTTTTATTAGGAAATAGCGTCAGAAACCAAGACCTGGATGCTCGATGTGCTCAGTGCTAGTCCAGTGTGTCTTAGTTACTTTGTGGTGCCATAAAAAAAAAACAAAAAACAAATGGGTAGTATTAAAAAACAGGAATTTATTTTCTCAAAGTTCTGGAGACTAAAATTTCATGAAGGAAATTTACTTGTAATTTCTTTTTTCATCTAGTGCTACATCTGCTGACCAGTTCAAATCTACCAGGTGCTCCTTGGAAACTCTATGAGGCAGCTCTGCTTTGACGTATCAGGTTGTTGTAGGTCAGAATTAACTTAGTGGCAGTGGGTTTGGTTTTGGTTTTGGTTAGATTTTCAGTTAAAAAAAAATTATATGAAAGTATCTAAAATTCATTGGGTGGCATTTCCTTTTTTCTGTTTGCTGAAGGAGTTTATGCACAATTGGAATGATCAGCTCCTTGGATGGTTAAGAGAAATCACCTACAAAACTGGATCGACCTGGTGATTTTTTCTTCTTTTTGTGAAAGATATTTAACTCTTGGTTTGATTTTCTTAATAGTTTCAACATTATTTAGACTTTTTAGTTACTCTTCAGTCAACTTTAGTGAGTCACATATTTCTACGAATTTTTCCATTTCTTCTGTTTTTAAAACTAATGATGTAAAAATGATTGTAATATTCTTCCATCATTTTTCTCATTGAAGATCTGTAATTTTATCTGTTTTCTTCATTCCAAAGGTTGTATACGTGTGCTTTCTTTCTTTTTTAATTCAGTAAGCTTTCCAGAAGACTTGTCTGCTTTACTGGCCTTTTATAAGAAGAGCTTTGACCTTTTTTGATCCTCTTTATTGTAGGTGTCTATGCATCTGTCAGTGTGTTCTACTGTGCTGGCTTGTATTTTGCTATGATGCTGGAAGCTTGCATTTCAAATACAAGCAGGATCACCCATGGTGGCCAGATTTCACCAGTGCTTCCAGGCTATGACATACTAGGAAGAAGGACCTAGGGTCTATTGTTGTTAGGTTTCCCATGGAGTCGGTTTCAACTCATGGTGACTCAGCACAACACAAAGAAACACCATTCAATTCTATTCTTTTTCACCAGCCTTCTACTTTACCAAACATGATGTCCTTCTCCAAGGACTGATTCTTGCGAATAACAAGTCCAAAGTATGTAAGACATAGTCTCACCATTTTTGTCTCTAAGGAACATTTTGGTTATATTCTTCCAAGACAGATTTGCTCATTCTTTTGGCAGTTCATGATATATTTAATATTCTTCTCCAACTTCACAATTCAAAGGTATCAATTCTCCTTCAGTCTTCCTTATTCATTGTTAAGCTTTCACAAGCATATAACCATACCTTGGGTTAGGTACACCTTAGTCATCAATTTTACATCTTGGCTTTTCACCATTTTAGAAAGGTTTTTTGCAGCATTAGGAAAAGTTGGAGAGAATACAAAGAGTCATTTCACAAAAAATATTCTTTTGACATCCATCCATTTCAGGAGGTAGTGTATAATCCAGAACCAATGGTACTAAAGAAAGTAGTCCAAACCACACTGAAAAAAAAACCATTGCCATCAGGTCAATTATAATTCAGAGCCATCCTATACAACACAGTAGAACTCCCCAATAGAGTTTTTAAGGGGCACCTGGTAGATTCGAACTGCTGATCTTTTGGTTAGCAACAGTAGCATTCAACCACTACACTGCCTTCACTAAAGACCAGGCTCCAAGAATTGACAGAGTACCCACTGGGTTGTGTCATGGTTTGAATTGTGTCCCCCCAAAAATATGTGTAGTCATGTGACTGGGCCATGATTTCGAGTATCTTGTGAATGTTCTACATTTTGTGGTTTTCCTAAACTGTATGTTAAAGGATTAGGGTGGGGCTGTAAATCCCTTCATAGAATTACCTCTCTGCTCCACTGTAAAGGGAGTTTCCCTGGAGTATGGCTTGCCCCACCCTTAATCCTTTCATCCTACAGGAGATAAAAGGAAAGAGAAGCTAGCAGAGAATTGGGAACCTCGTACCATCAAGAAAGCAACAATGGGAGAAGAGTGAGTCCTTCAGACCTCAGGTTGCTGCACCAAGATGCTCCCTGGACAAAGACTGATGCTATAACAGATTTTCCTCCTGCAGAGCTCACAAGGGGGAAAGCTTTCCCCTGGAGTGGACACCCTGAATATGAACTTGCAGCCTACCAGAGTGTGTAAGAATAAACTTTCCTTTGTTAAAGCCATCCACTCTGTGGTCTTTCTGTTAGAGCAGCCCTAGCTAACTAAAACAGGCTGTTTCAACAAAGAAATATAGGACTGGAGGTATTTACAGATTTATGTGTCAAAATTTGGAAGAAGTTTCCTGGAAAAGATCCATATTTATGCCCATTTGAAAGAAAGGAAATCCAATAGAATGCAGAAATAATAAAGAATGTCATTAATACCACACACAAATAAATTTTGCTAAGGATCATTCAAAATAGGATGCAGCGATACACTGACAGAGAGCTGCCCAAAGTTAAAGCCAGATTCAGAAGAGGACGTGGAATGAGGAGTATCACTGCTGATGTCTGATGGATCTTTGCCAAAAGCATACAAAACTAGAAAACTATTTACCTGTCTTTTATTGACTATGCAAAGGCACTTAACTGTGTGGATCATAAAAAATTACGGATGATAGTGTGAAGAGTAGGAATTCTAGAACACTTTATTGTGTTCTTGTCCATAGGCCAAAAAGGAGCCATTCAAACAGAAAAAGCAGACACTGCATGGTTTCAAATTAGGAAAGGTGTCAGTCTGGATTGTATCCTTTTACCTTACTTATTCCACCTGTATGCTGAGCAAATAATCCAGGAAGCTGCACTTTGTGAAAAACATGACATTTAAATCAGGGGAAGACTCATTAAAAACCAGTGATATGAGGATAACGGCAACCTTGCTTGTTGAAAGAGAATTTGAAGCACTTACTGATGGAAATCAAAGACTGCAGCCTTCAGTATGGAATACACCTCAACATAAACAAACAAAAATCTTCACAACTGGATTGATAAGCAACATCATGATAAATGGAGCAAATACTGAAATTGCCAAGAATTTCATTTTACTTGAACCCACAATCAATACCCATGGAAGCAGCAGTCAAGAAATCAAATGATGTATTGCATTGGGTAAATATGTGGCAAAGGACATGTTTAAAGTGTTAAATGCAACGATGTTACTTTGAGGACTAAGGTGTACTTGACTCAAGCCGTGATATTTTCAATCACTACACATGTATGTGAAAGCTGGGCAATAAGACTGAAAAGAACTGATGCCCTTATGGTGTTGGAGAAAACTACTGAATATACTACAGAATTCCAGAAGAACAAACAAATCTGTCTTGGAGGAAGTACAGCCAGAATGCTCCTTAAAAGTGAGAATGGTGAGACTTTGTCTCACATACTTTGGACACGTTATCGGGAGGAACAAGTTCCTTGAGAAAGACATGGTCCTCGGTAAAGTAGATCAGTGAAAAAGAGGAAGACCCTCAGCGATGCAGACTGGCACAGTGACTGCAACAATGGGCTCAAGTATAGCAACAGTTGTGAGGATGGTGCAAGACTGGGCAGTGTTGTACAGAGTTAACTATGAGTCTGAACTGACATGACAACACTTAGCAACAATAACAAGGATTATATTTTTGTTTTCTACACTATTATTTTGTTCTTTGTTATTTCCTCACTTCTGTTTTCTATGTTCAGTTCTCAAAATGATGAAGTCAGGTGCCTATTACACTATCTTTAATGTTTTTTCTTTACTAGTATAATCATTTAAACCCTCTTATTTGTCCCTGGGGATGTAGTGGCTAAATGCTATGTTTCTAATCAAAAGGTAGGCAGTTCAAATCTGCCAGGTGCTCCTTGGAAACTCAGTGGGGCAATTCTACTCCGACCTATACGGTTACTATGAGTCAGAATTGACTTGACAGCAGTGGGTTTGGTTTTTGGGGTTTATTTGTCTCTCATTAATATTTTAGCTTCATTTTACATGTTATGATATACAGTATTTTTGTTATTATTTAGTACTTTGCATTTCATAATTTTCTTTACAATTTTTTGACCCATGTGTACAAATTTATTAACTGTATTGTACTATCAGACAAATTTATCTTATAATCTGTTTTCAAATTGTATCTATCCTAGATAAGGCAGCTTTCAAAATAAAACCATTCAGCTGTGGTGCAGTGGGTAACTTCCTTTCTCCTAAATGAATTATTCTGACATTAAGAATCTATATGTCTAACCAAGAAGTATAAGCTGGTAATTCTGCTTCAACATGTGTAGCCTCATGAGACTTTATATATCTCCCAGGGACTTTTTAAAAAATGTAAATCAGTTTGTGTGACTTTTTCCCCCTATAAAGTATCTTTGCTTGTGCATACTGAAAGTAATTAATTCCATTAAGTGACAGAGACACCTGTATAAGGTGATAAAATTCCTAATAATGACAACCATAGGGATATTCCTAGAAAGAGCAAAAGGTAATATCCTTTACCCTAATCTCCTCAAAAGTCAGAAGTGCAACAGAAGGATCTTAGGAGAGTGAGAATGAATAAATCTTTATAGCATGGGATAAATGTCATTGCAGTCAAAGACATTATCTACCACATGAGAAAGGTATTGAGCACATATGTGGATCACAGGAAATTCTCTAGTCAAAGGTTACACATTAATAGGCAACAAACTGTATAAAGCCACTTACTGTGGGAAGAACACAGAGAAAATTCAGATTTGAATGGAAAGACACTCTGGATTTATGCTTTTCTTCTGGTGTATGGGGCCCTACACTGCCCTTGGGAGATGAACAATGCACTAAGAAATGTTAGGGAAGGGCTCAGTGGATGGAAACAGATGGAGTGGGCTGCTGGCAGTACAGTGGCTCTGTAAATTGTATTTTTGAGCATTTTGAAGTGAAACAGCACAGAAAAGTATGAAGAACAAGAAGTGAAAGATTCTGGGGCTTATATAGACACTTAAAGTGTGTGTGTGTGCGTGTGTGTGTGTGTGTGTTTATTGTGGGAGGAGGATTTCCAGAAAAGAAAGTCTAGTTGTGGCAACCAGATGCAGAGATGTCTGGGGAGTTTGTTTGAATTTTGTTTTGTTCAATAAGGGGAAAACTGTTTTGATTTGATTCACAACTCCTTTTTTCTGTTTTTCTTTTTGCCTGCATTTTTATTCAGTGACTATATGGAATAATGGGATACAACTGTATTCAACTTCCAGCCAAGATTCCTTAAATAAGAAATACAAGACTTTCCACTTAATTGTGCTTCCATTGTCCACTGAAATGTGGATGCACAATTATGCATTCTGAAAATAATCTACTTATAAACTATGGCTAATAAGGACACTTACAATCTTATTAATTCCTATGAGCATCTCTTTTCCTAGTTTTACTCTCACAGTAACACTATGTGACAGAGCAGAAGTTTCTGAGGAGTGCCTGGTATATTTGACCCTTTGGTTAGCAGCCAGACACTTAGCAACTGTGCCACCAGAGTTTCCTTATGTGAAGTAGTTATATGTATACATAACTATATATATATAGTAGTTTTATGTATATATATATATATGTAACTTTATGTACCTTTTTTAATTCTTATTAGAACCTTAAAAGAGGTTTCTGTCTGAAAAAAAATGACATAGACTTTATTTAACCCTTGCTGTTGGAATTGAAGCTAAGTTAAATATGTGTGCAAGAGCTTTGCAGACATCTAGGACACTTAAGGTAAAATGTACAGTTTAGAATGTTGGTACTCTGAGCCAAGCCAAGCTAAGCCAAGTTGGCACTCTGAAGTCAAGAGTTAATCTCTTTCTTCCCTGGGCTGCATAGTGTCACCACAGTTCTGATTAAAATCAGGCTTATGGTTTGTTAATACCTACAAGGAAAAGACATATTTTGCGAATTTGCAGAGGGACACCAAAAAGGAGACCAAATTACTGGTTCTTGCTTCAGTAAGTATCCCTAGCTATACTATAAAAAATATCATGCACTCTTTAGCACTAACAGCAATGTGTAAAAAGCCCTCATAAAATCAACAATAGAACAGTGCCTGGCATGTATTGTTGTTGTTAGTCCACTGAGTTGGCTCTTACTCATGGAGACCTTCTGTATAACAGAATGAATCCTTGACAGATCCTGCACCATCTTCACAATACGATACACATAAACATCAACAGATTGTAATGATTACAGTTTGCAGTTTCATGATTCTTATGACCTTTAAATAAATTTCACCAGTAGGGGGGTAGAGTCAAGATGGCAGACTAAATGCACGTCTCCCTAAATCCCTCTGGAAACCAAGACCTGAAGTGATAATTAAATGAAGCCTTCTGGACAACTAGTGAGCCCTGAGATGCGGCACAGGGCTGTTAATTTGGACTTCATACCACTGAACGCAAAACCTCCTCTCTTTCACTGACCCCACTCTTGGTGAGCACAGGCTTGCACAGACCAAAAGTAACTCACCATTTTGATTTATTTTCCCTGTGTTGGCTGGCTGGCAAAACTGGGAATTGACTATCTGCTGGTGGGACTAGCAAGTGTAATTGCCAAATTATCTGAGCTTGGCTTTGGACTCTATATACCTCAGCTCCTCTGGCCTATCAGGAAATGGAGAAGCCCAGGCAGAGGCCTCGGCCAGACTTGGTTGCTAGGCTGGGAGGTGGGGTCATCTGTATGGCAGCCACAGCTGGACCTAATTCCTAGGCTAGGAGGCAGTTCCTACCCAGAAGAGACTGCTTTTCCAACAGAAAAGCAGAATTTGATGCCGTATCTCCTACCACTGGGCCCAACAGCAGAGGCCAGCAGGCCAGTAGCCTTTCTGTATTTTGAGCTAGTTTATAACATCTGGTGTTCAATATAGAGGTGCTTACCTGGCCAGCTGGGAAGAGGGACGCATACACCTGAAAACCTGACTGACTTCGGAAGTTGTCAAAAACTTTTTACTTCTCAATTTAAGATGGCCTAGAGAAATAACCATGTTCCATCTTCACAGCATCTCTCCCAGACTCTATTAGCCCACGTGAAGCTCAAAAAACAACAAACATTGAAGAAGACAGTAATCAGGAAGTCACTCATGGCATCAGAAGGCCTCCAAAAGAAATCACCTCAGAACTTCCCAGATGAGGAAGCTTTTCTCAAACTATCAGATGAATACAAAAGGATTATATAGAGAGCCCTACTAGACTTTATACAAAACGCAGCAGAGCAATACAAAAAGTTAAACAAACTGTTCGATCTGATGAAACATCAGTACTCTGAAATCCAGTAGATCAAGAACAAAATCAAAGACACAGAAACTTCAATTTAAAGCCAAGAAAACAGAATGGAAGAAATGGAAAAGAGAATTTCCAATTTGAAAGACAGAGCCACTGACTCCAGCATCTACGAGGAGAAATCAGAAAAAAGAAACAAGAAAAATGAAGAAGCATTAAGAAACATGTGAGACTCTATTAAGAAGAACAATCTACTATGAATTGGAATTCCTGAACATGGTGAGACACCTGAGAACACAGAGAGTATTGTGGCTGAGCTGCTGACAGAAAACTTCCCAGAAATTATGAAAGAAGAGAATATAAATATCCAAGATACACATCAAACACCACTCAACATAGATCTCAAAAGAAAGACTCCGAAACATATTATAATGAAGCTCAACAAAATGAAACATAAGCAGAAACTCTTACAGGCAGCAAGACTCAAAGCAAAGCTCACATTCAGAGAGAAACTCTGTAGGCTTCCATCAGATCTCTCATCAGAAATGATGCTGGCATGGAGATAGTGGCATGACACATTCAAAGCCTTGAAGGAGAAGAACTCCAATCAATATCCCGCAAAGCCACTTTCAGAAAACTACCTTTAAAATACGAAAATGAAATGAAGACATTCACAGATAAACAGAAACTCAGAGACTTTGTAGAAACCAAACCAAAGCTACAAGAAAAACTGAAAAAATCTCTTGGCTTGGAAGAACAAAACTGCTAACTTTGTTTTAGAAGGACACATTATCCAGAAACCTACTCAGTTAGGGAAGGCTCCAAATACAATCAAAGCTAGAATAGTGAAAGAAATGATCTAGTGATCATATCATGTAAATTATGATATCATCATATTAAAAAGAGGGATGTACTACAGTCATTATACTCCTTCCAGATGGAGAGGAAGTTGACAAGACTGGTATCAATTAAAATTGGGTTTATATATAGTTTCTTAAGGGGGATCATGGAGCAGCCATAAAGCACAATAAAGAAGCAACATACCATATCAATAAATGAAATACAGGAGTCTCAACAACCACAAAACCAACCTTGAAAATGGTGAAAAAATCAACTCGCAAAGAAGAAGGTTACAGAACAGATTAATAAGAACAACAGAGAAAACAGACACACAGAAATAAACAAATCACAATGGCAGCACTGAACACATACTTATCAATAATTACATTGAACGTGAATGGACTGTATGCTCCAGTAAAGGGAGATAGAGTGACATCTTGGATCAAAAGACATGACCCTTCTATATGTTGCCTATGAGAAATTCACCTTAGACTTAAAGATAAGGACAAATTCAAAATCAAAGGATGGAAGAATATATACTAAGCTAACAACGACCAAAGAACAGCAGGTGCAGCAGTTATAATCTCAGATAAAATTGATTTAAATGTAAAATCCACCATCGTGAACAAGGACAGACATTATTTATTGTTCAAAGGTTCAATACACAAGCAGGACTTAACAATATTAAATATTTATGCACCTAATATTAGAGCACCTAACTACATCAAAGAAAAACTGACTACGCTCAGAGAGGAGATAGGTCACTCCACAATAATAGTAGGAGACTTCAACACTCCACTGTCAATGTTGAACGGATTGTCTGGACAATAGCTGAGTAAAGACACAGGAGACCTTATTGCTACAATTAACCAACTAGACCTCATTGACCTATACAGAACTTTCTATCCACCAGTGGACAACTACATCTTCTTCTCCAATGCACATGGAACATTCTCCAGAGTAGACCATGTGTTAGGACACAAAGCAATTCTCAACAAAATCCATACCATTGAATTAATGCAAAGCATCTTCTCAGATCATAAAGCCATAAAAGTCGAAATCTATAGCAGAATAAACAAGGACAGAAAGTGGAACTCATGGAAACTAAACAACACCTTGCTCAAAAAAGCATGGGTTACAGAAGAAATCAAGGATGAAGTAAAGAAATTTATAGATTCCAACGAGAACGAAAACTCTTCCTGCCAGAACCTATGGGATACAGCCAAAGCAGTGCTCAGTGGTCTGTTTATCTACATAAACGTACACGTCTCAAATGAAGAAAGAAACCAAATCAAAGAACTGACTCTACAGCTTCAACATGTAGAGAGAGAACAATAGAGGAACCCCTCAGGCACCAGAAGAAAACAGGTCATAAAGATCAGAGCAGAACTAAACAAATTAGAGAACAGATGAACAATTGAAAAAATTGAAAAGACCAAAAGCTGGTTTTTTGAAAAGATCAACAAAATTGACAAACCATTAGCTAAACTTCCTAAAAAAAAACAGGAAAGGAAACCAATAACCCAAATAAGAAATGAGAGGGGAGTTGTCACAGCAGATCCAACAGAAATCAAAAACATCATAGCTGAATACTATGAAAGACTGTATTCTAACAAATTTGAAAACCTAGAGGAAATGGACAAATTCCTTGATTCATATCACCTACCAAAATTATCACATGGTGAAGCACAACAACTTAATAAATCCAGCACAAAGGAAGAGACTGAAAAAGTCATCAAAAAACTGCCAACCAGAAAAAGCCCGGGCCCAGATGGCTTCACTGCAGAATTCTACCAAGCTTTTAGTGAAGTGTTATCTCCAATACTCCTAAGACTATTTCACAGTATAGAAAGGGATGGAATACTCCCAAATTCATTCTATGAAGCCAGCATAGCTCTGGTACAAAAGCCAGGGAAAGACTCAACCAAAAAGGACAACTACAAACCGATATCACTCAGGAATCTAGATGTAAAAATCTTCAACAAAGTTCTTTCCAATAGAATACAACAACATATCTAAAAAAGAATCCATCATGACCAAGTTGGATTCATACCAAGGATGCAAGGTTGGTTCAACATCAGAAAAACAATTAATGTGATCAACCACATAAGTACCACAAAAGACAAGAATCACCTGATCTTGTCTATTGATGCAGAAAAGGCATTTGATAAAGTTCAACACCTATTTATGCTAAAAACTCTCAGCAAAATAGGAATCAATGACAAATTCCTCAATGCAGAAAGGGCCATTTATACAAAGCCAACTGCCTACATCATCCTGAATGGAGAGAGACTGAAACAGTCTCCCTTGAGAACAGGAACTAGACAATGATGCCCACTGTCACTTTTCCTATTCAATATTGTACTAGAAGTTCTAGCCAGAGCAATTAGACAAGACCAAGGAATAAAGGGCATCTACATAGGCAAAGAATTAAGAATCTCCCTATTTGCTGATGATATGATTGTATATGCAAAGAATCCCAAAGAATCCATAAGGAAACTACTCAAACTGATAGAAGAGTTCAGCAAAGTCTCGGGATACAAGGTAAACATAAGTAAATTGGTAGGATTCCTTTATACCGACAACGAGATTATTAAGGAAGATATCACCAAGTCAATACCATTTACTATAGCCCCTAAGAAGATAAAGTACCTAGGAATAAATCTAACCAGAGAAATAACAGACCTTTACAAAAAGAACTACAAATACTTACTACAAGAAACTAAGAGAGAGTTACTTAAATGGAGAAAGCTACCCTGCTCATGGATAGGAAGACTTAACACTGTGAAAATGTCTATTTTACCCAAAGCAATCTACTTAAATAATGCAATCTCAATACACATTCCAGTGACATTTTTTTAATCAGATAGAGGAACAAATTACCAACTTTGTCTGGGAAGGCAAGAAGCCCTGGATAAGTAAAGCATTACTAAAGAAGAAGAACACACTGGGAGGCCTCTCATTACCTGACCTTGGAACCTATTACATTGCCACAGTAGTCAAAGCAGCCTGGTATTCATACAAAAATAGACAGATACATTAGTGGAGCCGTCGAGACCTCAGCGATGATATCATCTGCCTATGAACAGATGATACTCAACAAAGGCCATAAGACTTTAAACTGGGGTAAAAACAATCTCTTCAACAAATGGTGCTGACAAAATTTGTTACCCATCTGAGCTAAATTACAACAAGTCCCATATCTTACACCTTATACAAAACCAACTCAAACTGAATAAAAGACCTAATTATCAAATCTAAAACTATAAAGTTCATTGAAGAAAAAGTAGGAACAACATTGGAAGGTTTAATACACAACATAGACAGACTCCAAAATCTGTCAAACCAACCACAATCATCAGAAGAGAAAATAGATAAATGGAATCTATTAAGAATGAAACACTTTTGCTCATCTGAAGACTATATTAATAGAATTAAAAGAATACCTACAGAATGGGAAAAAATATTTGGAAACTCTATGTCAGACCAATGCCTGATTTCCATAATCTATAAGATACTACAAAATATCAATAAGAAGAAGATAAATCATCCAATGAAGCGATGGGCAAAGGAGATGGACAGACATTTCTCTAAAGAGGAGATCCAGGCAGCCAAAAAACACATGCAGACATGCTCATGATCGTTAGCTATTAAAGAAATGCAAATCAAAACGACAAGGAGATACCATTTCACTCCAAGAAGGTTGGTCATGATCCCAAAAATGCAAAATACTAAATGCTGGAGAGCCTTTGGAGAGATTAGAACTCTCCTACACTGTTGCTGGGATTGCAAAATGGTTCAGCCTTTTTGGAAAGCAATCTGGCGCTACCTTAAAATAATGAACATAGATATACCATTTGACCCAGTAATTCCACCGCTTGGAATATATCCTACAGTATCAAGGCCATTCACACTAACTGATAAATGCACATGAATGTTCATCGCAGCACAGTCCACAATAGTGAAAAGATAGAATCAACCCAGATGCCCAACAACAGAAGAATGGATAGGTAAACTATGGTATATATACTCAGTGGAACACTATGCAATGATAAAGAACAACGATGATAGCAGGAAACATCTCTTAACCTCATTTCAACTGGAGGACACTATGTTGAGTGAAAGTAATCAGCGACAGAAGGACAAATATTGTATGAGACTCCTACAATAAGAAGTCAAAAGCAGGCTCATGCATAACAGAAAAGACATTAGTAAGAAGATCAATATTAATGGGACTTCAACACAACTTACATACTCCTCCCGTCTTAACCCAATATTGCAAGGACAGAGTAGCTGGGGTGGGGGGCTGGGGACTGTGCTCTCAGGCACAGCTAGCATTTTGCTAATGAGGACTCTCCACACCCTACATTGGTCAATGGTGTCTGGGGTTTTAAAAGCTACCAAGCTGCCATCTGAGGGTACAACAAAATGGTTCCTACTTAGCAGGAATAGACAATCGCCAAGGTCCATAACAACATGGGAGAAAGAGAATCCAGAAGGCAGAGAGACCCACATGAGTGGATGTCTACATCTACTGTGACTGGAAGAACCAGATGGTGTCTGGCCACAACCAGTGATAGCCATAATGGAGCTCACAAAGTGGAGTCTCACTGACAACACAAGTATAAATAGGGGTGCACCCTGAGATCTCCGCTAAAAGACCACATTTGATGGTCCAGGGACTTTGGGGTTTCCCTGGAGCATGGCCCCTGGCCCTGATGCTGCCCCTGTCCATAAATTATAAGGAAAGTCAACTTTTCGGATAGCAATGGATTGGACTTGGCGACGCAGAGTAACCATATTGTGTGGGCACTTTATGGTTCTAGGCATCTGTAGGAGGTCATCCTGTTGACCTCATACTGGAGGAAGGGGAATGGGTAGAGAGATGAAGATAGGAGATTGTTGGGAAGATAAGACATGTATGGAACACAGAGGAAGAGTGTGCTGTCACCATGCAGGGAGAGCAGCGGAAACTGCATATAGGTCAGCATGCAAATTTACATGGGAATGTACATTCTCATTCAATTAAAAAAAAATTCCCCAGTAACTTATAACACATTTGTGCTCAGTGATCGTTAATGCCTCAGCTTCTTCTTCATGACTGCCAAGAGAAACTGCCCACGTTCTATCTCCTGTCCTCGTTTCTCATTCTTTTATTTTTTTTAAATTATGATTAAGTGAAAGTATACAATCCAAGTCAACTTTGCCTGCCAGCTTCTCTACAACTCTATCTGTTCTTCCCACCCTGAGACAGAACACTCAGTCTATTCACTCTTCCTGTATCTTCCCAATGAACACCTGTTCCCTCCTCTCCACCCTCTCCTCTCCCCTCTAGAAAGAAACCAGTAGGACATCCTTCTATAAATGTATAAAACCATAAAGTATGCACTCCATATGCTCACTCTGTGTCCCCAAGTCCATTCTGTTCTTTGTCTGAAGTGTTGACTTCAATACTGATTTTAGGTCTGGGACATCAGCAAGTCTAGGGCCCACGTTCCCAGGGGACCCTCGAAGTTGTCAGACTGCCAATTCTGGTCTTTCAGCAGAGTTCTTGATCTGCAGAGTTCTTTTTCTTATGCTAAGTCAGGAACTGTACCTTGTGTCTCCTATCGAGGCTGTTTTGGGTCATAGCCAGGCATCATCTGGTTCTTCTGGTCTCTTGTGTATGCAGTCTCCCAATACCATGAGTCGTTCTGTCTTCCAGGCTCATTTTTCCTCATGTCTTTGATGTTTTTAGTCGTCATTTGTTCCAGGTGTATTGGGACCAATTCATGTTCCTCAGATGGTAGCTTGCTGACTTTTAAGACCCCAGCCACTATTCACCAATATGGGGAACAGAAGACTCTCTTAGCAAAAGACTAGTTATGCCAATTGATCTTGATGTCATGTGAAAACATTGTCCTCAGACCCCTGTCCCTGCTACTCTATTCTTTGAAATAATGGGTTGAATTTAGAAAATCATTCGGTTTATGATGTAGTCCAGTTATGCTCACCTGCCTTCTACTTAGTGTTGTCACATCCTCATTCCTTTATTTTATTTTTATTCATTTTCTTCTGCTGATTCTGCCTCAATGCCTGAAGACAGGATCTTCCACCCCCACAGTTCAGGAAAGGAGAAGAGACATGACTTACGCTGGGTTTTCTAGGGAAGCAAAACTTGTGATGTGTATAAATACATATAGAAACTTGTATCAAAGAAATAGCTCACATGGTTGTAGCAGCTAGAAAGTCTCAAGTACGTGTCAGGCCTAAGTCTTCTCCAGATTCACATAGCGGCAGGACTAGAAAACTCAAGATCAGCAGGTCAGACAGCAGACCTCTGGCTCACAGGCTTTAGAGGCCAACCAATCACAAGATCAGTGGATAAAATTGTGGGTAAGCTGCCAGCTCAAGTTCCAAGAACTGAACAGATGAACAGAAGTCAGTAGCAGAACTCAGAGCAAGAAAAAGCCAGCAAGCTTTGACAGAAAGTTCACCTATATTGGATGCAAGCTGTACTCCCAAGGAAACACTCTTTCAAATGATTGGTAGCTCATAAAAGATCTCATCATAAAGATAATTACAGTACATCAAATCTCATTACATCATTACATAGCTACTAAATTACATCATAATGCCAAACTGCTGAGAATCATGGCCTATGGAAGTTGAAACAAAACCTTAACCATCGCAGTTCACCCTCTGTCAACTTGACACTTGTATGCATCTCCGTAACCATACATAATCTCTGATAACACAATTATAAAGTTGTACTTGCACCTAACACTATACAACTAACATGTACAATTGAAAATGCACATAAGATGTTTACATCTTATATTTTATAAGTGGAGAAAACAAAAATATTTAATACACACATACAAGAAAGAAATATTTATAACAATTATATTCCTCATTTCTCCACCAGTCATGGTCAAGTGGCAGCCAGCAAGCTACCACTCTGCACTAGTGTTTAGGAGTATCTTTTCCCACCACTCATTCCATATTATTTTTACCTTCAGCAAGCACTTTAGCTGGCTGTGGTTCTTTCTTGGTGGGGTGATCTAAATCTTTATTCCTGAAGGGTCTGGCACATTGGTAATGGTGTTTTTCCATTGAATTCAATCAACGGGTGTGGTGGTACTAAAACACATCCTAAAATCTCCTGTCTTCCAGACATGCTTTACTTTATCTCCATTATGTAATATCAGTCCTCCTTCCTTTTGGTAATCAGGATCGATTGCACCAGCCAAGATGATAACTACCTTCTTACCTGTTGATCCAGAGGCATGAGAAGTGTGAATCATCCAAAATTCCAGTTCAGTGTAATCAGTGTTGTGTCTCCTGGTGAGAGTACTCTTTCTGTTTTCACCCCTTCATTTCTGAAACCATAAATACTGGCTATCAGAGACACAGCAACTGATAATAGATGCTGGTTCAGAGCATATACAGCCTCCTAGAGGATATTGACCCAACCACGTAAAGTATTGCTACCTAGTTGGTGCCATAATTGTGTCTTCAGAAGGCCATTCCATCATTCTAGTGAGCCAGCTGCTTCAGGGTGATGGAGAACATGGTAAAATTAGTGAAATTCATGAGCATGAGCACATTGATGTACTCCATTTCCTGTGAAGTCAGTCTCTCGACCAGAGACAATGCTGTGTGGGATACCATGATGGTGGGTAAGGAATTTTGTAAGTCCATGGATGATATTTTTAACAGAAGCACTGCAGGCAGAAGAGGCAAAGCCATATCCAGAATAAATATCCAATTCAGTAATAACAAAATGCTACCCCTTCCATAATGGAAGCAGTCCAACATAATCAACCCATCGTGAAGTTACTGGCTGAGTACCTCAAGGAATGGTGCCATATTGGAAACTCAGTGTTGGTGTCTGCTGCTGGCAGATTGGGCACTTGAGAGTAGATGTTGCAAAGTTGGCTTTGGTGAGTGGAATTCAATGTTGCAAAGCCCATTCGTAACCTCTAACCTTGCCATCATGGCCATTTTATTCCTGAGTCTACTGGGCAGTGACAGTAGTGGCTGTGGAAACAAGATGACTGACTTCCACAGAATACATGCTCTTATCCCTTTAACTGTTGAAGTCCTGCACTTCAGAGGTCACCCTTTGGCGAGCATTTACATGAGACACAGTAGCTTCATTTTTTGGCCCATTCAGAGAGCTCTATTCACATACTTCTTCACCACACCTTATTCTTACTAATTTTCCAGCCATGTTCCTTCCAAGTTCCTAACAATCCAGTCAAACCATTGGCCAAATTCTGTGAGTCAGTATAGGATTGCACATTTGGCCATTTCTTCTTTCAAGGAATGCCCTGGCCCGCGGGGCAAATCAGCGGAGGGTGGGGAGGAACCTGTGAAAAGGAAAATGGGGCAAGAGATGCAAAGAAATGGAGGCAAGACAAGATTCTGATCAAGCCTCAAAAAATTTTTATTTCAGCAGTGGATATATACATACAGCGGGAAGAGGAGGGATTTGGAATCGGGTAATATCTGGTGTGAGGCACTTGGCGTTTTATGATTGGTTAGGCGGTATGCCTGGACAGTGACGCTGGGCAGTGATGTGCGGGTAGTTTTCGCGCGCGTGTGTTTTCAGGGGCTTTCCAGACTTCCTGTTTTTGGGGGGCCTGAAGATTTTCATGGCCCCTGACAAAGGAAAGTGAACAACCTGGTGCACTACTTGGAATTCTGCCCACTGGGAGGATCTCCTTTCATCATTCTCCTTCAGGGAGGTCTCATAAAGGGACTACAGTGCTACCACTGTCCACTTTTGAATTGTGCCTGCATATCTTGCAGAACCATCTGTGAACCAGGCACAAGTTTTCTCCTCCTCAGTCAACTGGTCATAAGAAACTTTCCATGAGGCCGTAGGCACAGTCTGGGATAGGGCAAAAGGTGCTACAGAAGAAGGGACCATGGACATTTGGGCCACTTCCTCAGGCAAATTGCTTGTGCCTTTAGGTCCTGCTCTAGCTTGATCTTGTATATTCTGCTTCTATTTAGTGATGGCGTGCTCTTGTGTACATCTTACTTTATGACCCTTTGGGTCAGACAACACACAGTTCATGATGCGCAGTTCAGGCCTCCAGGTGAATATGTGGCCCATGATTAAGTATTCAGTTCCTGCTAAGATCCAATAACAAGCAGGGGACTGCTAAAACTCAACTGCACACCATCTTTATCTGCCTCTGACACTTCAAACACCATTGGATCAGATGGATCATATGAATCTAGTAGCAAGTGGCTTGTACAGCATGTGAACCTGTTTCAGAGCCTTCTCTTAGTCTAGGCCTCACTCAAAACCAGCAGTTTTTTGAGTTACTTAAAAACAGGTTGAAGTAGAACACCCAGTTTAAGAATATGTTGCCTCCAAAATCCAAAGAGGCCCACCACCCATCTCTTTTTCAGCTGTAGGAGAGGCCAGATGTAATAACGTAGCTTTTATGTCAGAAGAACTACCTCAACTTAAACCACAGTACTGGACTCCTAGAAATTTCACTGAGGCAAGAGGCTCCTAAATTTTGTTGAGCATATGACCCGTACTGTAGGATGCAAATGTTTTAGCAGTAAGCCAAGAGTAATTGACACTTCTTCTTTAGTTGGTCCAGTCAATAATAAGTTAGCAGTGTAACGGACCAGTGTGATATCTTGTGGAAAGGGAAAGTCATCAAGGTCTCTGACTATTAAATTATGACATAGGGCTGGAGTGTTGATATACTTCTCAGGTAGGAAAATGAAGGTATATTACTGGCCTTACCAGCTGAAGGCAAACTGCTTTTGTTGGTTGCTTGAAACAGGTATGGAGAAAAAGGCATTAGTAAAGCCAATAGCTGCATACCAGGCACCAGAAGAAACATTAATTTGTTTAAGTAACAGAACTACATCCAAAACAGCAGCTACAATTGGAGTTACTATCTTGTTAAATTTTCAATAATCCACTGTCATTCTCCAAGATCCATCGGTATTTTGCACAAACCAACTGGGCAAGTTGAATGGGAGTATGTTTTACATTAACACCCCTGTATTCTCCAAGTACTTGATAAGCCCTAACTCCACCTGTCATGGATTCAGTGAGAGAGTTCTGCAAACTGCTGAGTGTATCTGTTCCAATGATACATTTCGGAACTGGGGTAATCACTATAGGATAGTTTTAGGCACACACTGTAAGTTGAAACTGAGCCAAGACTCTGTTAATAACATGATCTCCATAGGCCCCCACTCTGACTGGTGGGCCACAGTGACATTTTGGGTCTCCTGGAATTAGCCTTTGTTCAAAGCCAGTGTCATGGATTAAGTCGTGTCCCCTCAAAAATGTATGTTTTGATCTGATTTGGCTATCAGTCCCAATATGGTGCCCTTCCTCCCATGTGTTGTGAATCCTGCCTCTGTGAAATTTATGATGGAGAATGGGCAACAGTTGTGTTAGTGAGGCAGGTCTCAAGCTACGAGCTTGTGGCTTATAAGGGAGAGAAGTGAGGTGAGGAAGTTGGGAACCTCAAAACACCGAGAGAGAAGCACTGAGGGTAGAGCATGTCCTTTGGACCCTAAGTTACTTGTGCTGAGATGCTCTCACTGGATTTGGACTTATCCTCCCAGAATGTGATGATTTCTCATTTTGAATGGACCTGTAGCTTACAAATGGATTTGTGGCTTACTGGACTGTGACAATAAAAGCTTCTCTTCATGAAACCTTCTACTAGTAGTATTTTCTGTTAGAGCAGTACCAGGTGACTAAAACAGAATTTGGTACCGTGAGAGTAGGGTGCTGCTCCAGCAAATACCTAAAACGTGAAAATCATTTTGAAACTGTGAATGAATAGAAGATTCAGAAGGAACTGAGAACCGTTAACACCGAAGTAGGTGCAGATGGTGAGAATCGAGCAGCAGAGGACCAGCAGCAACAGTGGCAGCAACAGAACTAGAGGCGGTGCTGCAGCCAACCCATGGAGCAAGAGAGCTAAGTGCTTGTGCACAGACTTTTCCTCAAGGAACGGGGTGCCTCCAGGCACTTGAATCAGTAGAGCTAGCCTTACTAACCCCCAGAGAGAGAGAGCTAAGTGTCTTTGTGCAGGATGCTTTCCAGCAAGAGTGGAGTGCCTCTGGGTACTTGAATCAGTAGAGCTATAGAGCTTTGGAACACTTGCCCTGGCAGGGCAGATGTAGGCCTGAGGCCCTGGTCATGTGGCCATAGGAAGCAGAAGCTGAAGAGACAAACAGTGTGAGAAGCTGAGCTACCTCAGTCTCAAAAGGTATGGCCATGACCTCAGGGGTTTGCAAGGGTGGAACCATGGCATCCTGCATTTGTAAGGGTGGAATTGCCACTAATTTGGGCTTAGGGTACAGCTAAAGCTGATGAGGCAGAGTTTCTGTTCAAGTGGGCTTTGAAGGTAGAGTCGTAGTACAGGGCTGGGGATCTACAATCAGAATCCAGAGAGTGTGGCCAATAACTAGAGTCTGGAGGGCAGGGTTGTTGTGTAGATTGTCTCAGAAAATGTTTAAGAGTATTTTCAAAGCGTTGTGGGCTCATGTAATGAGTTCTGCTGACTTGACTGTTGCCTATTAATGCCTTCTTTCCCTGCAATTTCTCCTATTTGTAATGGGATGTCTAATTTGTGCCTGTTCTACTGTTGTACCTTTGGAAGCTGATAGTGTGTGTTCTGGGTTTCACAGATGTAGAAGAGTTTTTGAATTTTGGACTTGGAACTGATTTAAGACTTCTATCATATGGAATGGACATGATTTTGCCATGATAGGGTAAATGTGTTACATGTCTCAATGATGTGATTTTTGGGGTGCCAAAGGGTGGGATGTCATGGACTGAACTGTGTCCCCCCCAAAATAGGTGTAGCCATGTGGCTGGGCCATGATTCCCTGTAGTCTATGATTGTCCTCCGTTTTGTGATTTTCCTGTGCTGTATTTTAAAGGCTTAAGGTGGGGCTGTAAATCCCTTCACAGGGTCACCTCCCTGCTCCACTGTAAAGGGGGTTTCCCTGTAGTATGGCTTGCCCCACCCTTAATCCTTTCATCTTACGAGAGCTAAAAGGAAAGGGAAGCAAGCAGAGAATTGGGAACCTCATACCGTCAAGAAAGCAACATCAGGAGAAGAGTATGTCCTTTAGACCTGAGGTTCCTGTGCCAAGATGCTTCCTGAACAAAGACTGATGCAATACCAGACTTTCCTCCAGAGCTGACAAGGAGGAAAGCCTTCCCCTGGAGTGGACATCCTGAATTTGGACTTGTAGCCTATTGGACTGTGTAAGAATAAACCTTCCTTTGTTAAAGCCATCCACTCTGGGGTATTGCTGTTAGAATGGCAGTAGCTGAGTGAAACAGTCGGTATCCAATAAACCCTGAAAAGTCTATTTCCTTTCCCCAGTGAATAGTCACTCTCTTAAAAGGCTGCAGATACCTTGGGCAAGGGTGGGTGAAAGATTAACAGAATAAATTCCTAGCTATGTAGCAGGGTCCTCCTTCAAAGGGACCCGGCCTCCCCTTCACTCTAGGTGTATTGGGTCTTGAACTCTCTTAAGTCTGAGAATTGATTGAGCGGATGTGATTCTCTGTTCTCGTGATTCAAATTAGATTTCTGTTCATTTGACATAGAATTCATCTGCTTGTACAGATCAAGTAAAAATGCAGTAGCTTTCCTATCTATTGCACTGCTAGGGACACTATGACTAAGTAAGCAACACATTAAGCCCATACGAGTCAGACAGTTATAATTACTGCTTTGATGCTGGTGTTCATTACAGTACCACACCTACCTTTTCCCTGGTGATTAGCACCACTTCTTGGCTCTGACCACCACAGGGTCCACTCAGCCCCAATACATTTAGGTCTGTTAATACAGTTACGGCCGTTACTGCTGTCAAATCTCACTTACATGAAATAGTAATTGCAGCAGTCTTCAAGGATGCTGGGGCTCCCGTCCCAAATTTGTTCCTCACCGTTGCGGTAAAACACGTCTCCTCAGAACTCCATATGTGGGTTTGTGGGTCTAGCCTTGTAAATTCCTCTACCATGCCAGTTACCCAAAGTCTGTGGATTCCCTCTTCTAAAGTATATCCAAGCAGGTTTGGCACTTCAGTTTGGTTTAGTGTGGGCCATCACATAATGCATGCTTCAGTGAAGCAACCAAATAAACTGCTAGATCCTTTCCTAACCTCTCAAGCTGGAACACTGAAAGAAAAATCTGTGCTTAGTGAATCCATACAAAAAAACTCAGAGTAATTCAGCTTCATAATTTCTTGCATCATTATCCCACAAATATTCCCAGGTTTCTGTTTATACAAGAAAATTCAAGCAGTTCTTCTAGAGTGTAGCATACCTCCTTCTGGGTCTAACTTTGTACTTCACCTTTTGGTGCTTGTTGTTACTTAAGTGAAGTTATAAGTCTAGAAATAAAAAATGAGTAGTTGGGATGTGTTCCGAGAATATTCAGCAACATCTTGTAAAGCTTCTGCCTCAGGTGATACCCCAGGTAATTATCTAGACAGCTCTCCAGATACAGCTGGATTGATCTCATTAGATTGGGGTGGAAGGACGAATGGCTTTATTCAAGAGGGTGGCTTAGCAGACAAATATAGAGCAATCTCTTCGGATGAAAAGAGAGACTGGTTCTGTTGATGGGAACAATTCAATGGAATTTAGGGAATTGGTATCTTCAGCTTCCTGATTATCTGTCCATATGTTCCCATCGCAAATTTCAGGATTCAATTCCTTCACAATCAATACCCTCACTTTAACTTCAGACATCATAAAAGTCTGGGAATTCAAATAACATTGTAATTCAGCCCTTCTTATGATAAGACTCCAGATTTGGGTTTTGGCAATATCAGCTCTGTTATTACTAGAAATAAGCTTTTCTTTCAAGACATGAGTGGAAATTTCAAAGTCCTTTATGTGAGACTTGAGCTGTAATTTTGAAGCCTTGGGCTAGTTTGTTTTTTCACCACTTTGTCTAGCCAAAATATGACAAACCAGCCAGCTTCCTTATACTTCTCATCTGAAAATACTGCAGAAAGGTGTCAGACATGTCACCACACAGAGCCTCGCCTTTCACCAGTACTCCATCTGTTGGTTGTGATATTTTGCATGTTTCTATTACTACCTCCTGCTATGGATTAGCAGTGTTCTCTTTACTACTGGAAGCAGAGTCATCAGCATCTTTAAGACTAACCAGATATAGAAAGATTTGCCTCAGGAAAATGGTCCACACTGTTGCAGAGGTTGGAAGGTCTTAAACTTGTGGGTCAGCCTTGAGCCTTCTTCTGACTCCCATAGATATAGGTGGTGGCAAACCCAGGGTCAGCAGGTCAGAAAACAGGCCTCTGGCTTACAAGCTGCATAGGCTGACTAATCTCAAGTTTGAGAGGGAAGATGGCAAATAAGCTGCTATCTCAAGTCCAAGAACCAGAGGTCCAATGAATAGGAGCTAACTTTCAGGATTCAGTGTGAGCAAAAGCCAGAGAACTTTGCCAGAAAGTCTACTGATACTGGATGCAGGCCACACCTCCAAAGAATCTTCCTTTTGGCTGATTGGCTACTCATAACAGTATCAGTGTTTAGATGACTGCATTACAGTAAATCTCATGAAAGTGATCATAATCTTACACAGCTGCCAAACTACATCATAACTGCCAAACCACTGGAAATTATGGCCTAGCCAAGTTGACATACAACTTCACCCATTAGAGGAAGGATATTTTCTAACACTGTTGTTAGGTGCCACTGAATCAGTTCTAACACATAGAGACCCTAGGTACAAAAGAGGAAAACACTGCCTAATCCTGAGCCACTCTCACAATCGTTGCTATGTTTGAGCCCTTTGTTGCAGCCTCTGTGTCGAGTCATCTCATCGAGGGTCTTTGTCTAGGGACTAGTTCCTCCTCATAACTTGTCCACACTGTGTGAGACAAAGTCTCAGCATCCTTGCTTCTAAGGAGAATTCTGGCTGTGCTTCTTCCAAGACAGGTTTGTTCATTTTTCTAGCATTCCATGATTATATTCAATGTTCTTCACCAACACTGTTGAGTCCCATAGGTCTGTATTGCCGCATCTGATTGGTGCCGAGGAAGAATGCCACACAGCAGACATTGGTGGTGAGGAGGAAAGCTGGTACCTCTAATACTCCAGACTGATTTGGGCACTACACAGCTCATATTTGTTTAGTAAACAGAATAGGTACACATGCAGAAAAGCAGGCATTGAGTTGAATAGGGTTTCTGGGAAGTTCCTCCCAAGGCAAACTTGTGCCTTCTATCTAATCAGTATAACAAAGGCTGCTTCCTCAGATGAATCCACTTCTCAAGGAGGAAACCATGTAAGCCTGGGCACAGGTACAAAGATCACATTCAGTGGGCCAGATCCATTGTTTTCAAGAGTCTGATGTCAAGCATTCCAGCCATTTATGGCTGTTACTGATTCACTCATTCACAGGCTCACAAGCCCCTAACCCAGTCCACAATGCTTGTCCTAAGCTTGGCCATATTGCCCACAAACAACATAATTAAAGGGCTTCAATTTTTCTTTGGGATTCCTTATTCATTGTCCAGCTTCTACATGCCTGTGAGCCTACTGAAAACACCATGGCTTGGGTCAGGTGCACTTTAATATTTAAAATGACATTTTTACTTTTTAACACTTTGAAAAGGTCTTTTACTGAAGATTTGCCCAACAAAATGTGTCATTTAGTTTCTTGACCACTGTTTCTGTGGGTATTGATTGTGAACCCAAACAAAATGAAATCCTTGACAACTTCAATCTTTTCTGCTTATCATGATATTGCTTATTAATCCAGTTATAAGAGTTCTTGTTTTCTTTATTTTGAAGTATAATCAGTACTGAAGCCTGTGGCTTTTGACTTTCATCAGTAAGTGCTTCAAGTCCTCTTCGAGTTCAGCAAACAAGGTTGTATCATTTGTATACTACAGGTTGTTAGTTATTCTTCTTCAAGTCCTGAAGTTCCACTCGTTTTCAAAAAATTCAGCTTAGAGTGTTTGCTCAGCATACAAATTGAGTAAGTATGGTAAAAGGATATAAACCTGATGTACATCTTTTCTAATTTTGAACTGCACAATAGTCCCTTGTTCCATTCAAGCAACTGCCTCTTGGTCTAAGTACAGTTTCCTCATAAGTACAATTAAGTGTTCTGGAATTTGTATTCTTCACAATATTACCTATAATTTGTTATGATCTGTACAGTCGTCTACTTTCCTACACAATCCAACTGACATCAGCATCTCTTGTTCCATGTTCTCTTCTGAATCTGGCTTAATTTGTTGATGTACTGCTGCAACTGCTTTTGAATGACCCTCAGCAAAATTTTCTTTGTATGTGATATCAGTAATAGTGTTTGGTAATTCCTACATTCTGTTGGATCTCCTTTCTTTGGAATTGGTGCAAATATGGGTCTTCCAGTCATTTGGCTAGGTACCTGTTCTCCAAATTTTTTGTCATAGACAACTGAGAGCTTCCAACACTGCATCTGTTGTTGAAATATCTCAAATGTTATTCTGTTAATTCCTGGAGACCTGTCTTTCACCAGTGCCTTTAGTACAGCTTAGACGTCTTCTTTCAGCACCATCAATTCTTTATCACATGCTATCTCATGAAATGGCTGAACATCACCCAATTCTTTTTGGTACAGTGACCCTCTATATTCCTTCCATCTTCTTTTGGTGCTTCTGGCATCTTTGAATATTTTCTCCATAGAATTCTTCAGTATTGGAACTTGAGTCTTGAATTTTTTCTTCAGTTCTTGAAACTTGAGAAATGTCAAGAGTGTTTTTCCCTTTTGATTTTCCAACTCCAGGTCTTTGCACATTTTGTTTAACACTTTCCTTTGTCTTTCTGAGCTGCCCACTGAAATCTTCTGTTTAACTCTTTGACATTTCTTCTGTTCTCTTTAGCTACTGAATGTTCAAGAGAAAGTTTCAGTCTATTTTGACATCTTTTGGTCTTTTCTTTCTTTCCTGTCTGTTTAATGAATCCTTGCTTTCTTCATGTATAGGGACCTTGATGTCATTTCACAAGTCATCTGGTCTTCAGTCGTTAGTGATTCATGTGCAAAATCTATTCTTAGATGGTCTCTAAATTCAGATGAGGTATACTCACTACTCCATTACAGCACCTAGTGGCAAATGACTGTAAAGCATAGACTAGCCAAGTTGACACATAACATTAACTATTGCAAGGTAACCAGTGTTAAGGCAAACTATTGAAGTTCCCACACATCCTGTTAGAAGATTACAGGGAAGTTTCCTTTTAATGGCCTTGACTTCCAGATCTCAAATTCTATTAAACTTTCCAATAGGACAGCCTAAGCTCCCAAAATTCAGTCATGCTTCTAGAACTATACTGATTTTTGTACCCTGATTTTAATCACAAAGCTTTTGCTTTTTCTGCTGGTGCTGAGGCCTGCCCTTGTGCCCTGATTTTAATATTTAGGTTTCTGTCTTGTTCCCTTGTTCCTGGGTTCTTACTCTGTCCAGTTCACAGATGACATTTATCTCATCTTGGGATCTTTTTTGCCCTTTATCTTTTCTATCCTGGTGCTTACTGTTTTCCCTCTTTATTTTTCTATAGATTGGATTACTTCCATGAAGGCTAATTTCTGGTACTCACACCAAAACTCTTTCCTATAGCTTTTTTTTAGAAAACACTATCAGTTGCCCGCTGTATGATCTATCCTAGTAAGCTTCTCACCACTGTAGGTAAGTCTAGAACATTTGCGTCAGAGTTATCTAGTGCTGCTATAACAGAAACACCACAAGTGTGTGGCTTTACCAAAACAGAAAATTATTTTCCCACAGTTTAGGAGGCTACAAGTTGAAGTTCAGGGTGCTTGCTCTAGGGAAGTCTCTGTCTTTTCTGGGAGAAGTCCTTATCTCAGTTTCTTCTTGGAGACCTCCACATGGCATCTATCTTGTTCCCATTCCTTCTTGCTTGCTTCTGTGCCTAATCTACTCCTTTCATATTTCAGAACTGGTTGGCTGAAAACATACTCCATATTCTTATGATGGCAGTAACATAACAAAGAAAACTCTGTTTACAAATGGGATTACACCCACACATATAGGAGTTAGGATTAACAACACATATTTTGGGGAACACAGTTCAGTCCATAACAGCTGTCTACTCATTTGTGTTCTGTTTGTTATGAGACTATATTTATTGGAATATAATATTTTATTTTTCACTCTTCTATTCAAGAATTTTCAATAATTCCCTACTACACAGAATTGTCTACTGTAGGAAATCCAAGTTCCCGAGACTGGGAAGTCCCTACTTGTCAAAGGAGGAGTATATACCTTATTAGATATTAATTTATTCATAGGACTTTGCACATAGAAAGCACTCCTAAATCTTTGTTGCTTGCTTTCCAGGTTTTCCTTTATAATCTGGTCTCACACTACCCACTTCTTTTTTCTTTTTCTTCTTAGCGTATAGCTATAATCCAGTACAGAGCTACTTTGAGTAGCTCTTCACATTTCTCTTCATCTCCCTGCAACATCACAGTCACTCATTATTTCCATGTCTTTGCTGATACTGATCTTCCATTGAAAGGACTTCTAGCAAAATATTTCTTAGATGAAGTCTTAATTCCTTTAAGAAAACATCATTAATTATTCTAGCCAACCCTAAAAAGTTTATTTCTCTATAATTGTTTCATACACCCTATGGTCCCTAGGTGATCAAGTCTACACTACATTGCTAACCTAAATGTTGTTGGTTCAAATCTATGCAGCATCATCATGGAAGAAAAGCCTGGTCAGCTGCTTGCATCAAGATTATAGCTAAAAAGCTTCTATGGAGCAGTTCCACTCTAACGTATGGGATTGCCACGAGGTAAAAGAAATCAACATGATGGCAATGGTTTTGTTGTTCTCATTTTTTTTTTCTCCATGTATCCTGAGCACTTGCTTAAGGGAATGATTCTCAAACGTTGCATTCTGTTGCTCTTTGATTTCCACTGTGCCTATGTCAGTGTCAGGCACAAAGCAGAGCACAGAGCTTACTGTCTAGTTGGCTGATTGCTTGAGGCACTGGACTTGATCTTAGAATAAAAGGTGGCCCCCATCTGACAGTGGACTTCCATGCATGCTATCCAAGGACTCTAATCTTTAATATCTGCCTTAGCATGTAGTAGGTGGTAAAGGATTTGGAGTCAACACTTTTGTGTTTGAATCTTAGCTCTAGTTGTATGACCTTGAATAATATACTTCACTTAGCCTCGGCATTTTCATAAACAATAATAAGAGATTATAATAACTCTCCCATATGGTTGTTGGGAGGATAAAGTGATAATGTGTATGAAAAGAGCCTTATAAACTTTGAAGTGCTTGGTAAATATTAGTCAGTTAATTGGAAATGGATAAAGTGTGATTGAATGATATGTTAGAAAGTTACTCATTTTGTGTGTTCAATCTGGATGAAGAGACTTCAAAATTTATGATGAAATGGTCTGACAGAAAACACACAAGCTACCAGCCACCTCATCTTTATTTGCTGTGTTGTCGTCAAAGGTCATTTGTAAAGTATAATTTCCTTTGTTTTAATTAGCTTACAAAGCTTTCTCTAGCTATCTTCACCATCTTAATAAACACTTGACAATATTTGCTGTTTGTTTCTGGTTATTTTGTTTTTCCTTTTTTCTTCCTCTTCAGTTATTTTACATGGTCTACCTATATTTACTCATGATCAGACTCGACGGCACTTGGCTACTTGGCTACCTATATTTTAAGTGCAATTTTGAAAAAATAAAAGAACAAACCCAAACAAAAAAACTAAGCCCATCGCCATTGATTTGGTTCCAACTCTTGGTGATTCCATGTGTATCAGAATAGAACTACACTCCATAAGGTTTTCAGTGGCTGACGTCTTATGAGTTGGAAACAGATTTTCAGGTCTTTTTTTTCACAATACTTCTGTGTGAACTTCGTCTGCTAACCTTTTGGTTAGTAGCTGAGTGCAAATAGTTGTGCCACCCAAGCACCTCGTTGTCTTGTAAAGAGTAGCTATCTAAAAGTCTGTTTTGCTTATTCCACCTTCTGAATCTTCCATGGAGATGCTCTGCAGGTTAATAGTGCAGGTTAGCTTGTGGGATCACCCTTACATCTCTCCTCCAGGAATTTTCTGCACCTCTTCTTCACTGCTGTTGTTCTTATGGTAGAAATTTCAAATGTGAAAGGCCTCTATGCTGGTGAGACTAATTGCTACCCTGCTTATGATAACTCATTCTGATGTGGCGCCAGCAGAGAAGAAAGGCTGAGGGAGGCATGTGCCCAAGCAGCAGGCGGTGGAACTTGTTCATAAAGAAATATCTGGACAATCTATGTCAACAACACATGCTTGGCTCAGAATTTTTTTCTCCTTTTATTATAATGAGCAGTTCTAAGAATAGGGAAAAACTGACAGAAAAGCTCAGGAGGGCAAGCTGGTTTTCTCAGCATCTATAACTATGACTTGGGATACATTCCATTTATTTCTGAGCTACCCAGGAGAGTGTGGAAGGTGTATGTGTGTAAATTTCTTACATTTTTACCCAGTGATTTCAATTCTAGATTGGAAACAAAAATTTACTCATTACAGGGTGCTTTATAGTAGTTTAAAATGGAAATGACCTAAATTTCTAGTAGTAGGAAATTGATTAATAAATAATGGTAAATCAGTATGATAAAATATTATGCAGCCATTAAAATGATGTTTTAGAGGAATATTAAATTACATGAAAATCATTGAAGGTATATTAGCTGCAAAAAAGCAAGCGACTAGCATAATTGGTACAGAAATATTTCAAGTTTGTATGAGTGGGTGACATGACATACCTTAGAGGTTAAAAGCGTGGCCTCAGGAGCTAGGCTGCTTTGGTTCAAATCCCAGCTGTGCCACTTACTGTCCATGTGGTCTTAGCCAACTCAGCTTCCTTCTGCTTTAATTTCCATGTATGTTGGGTGGAGATTGCATGTACCAACCCAATTAAATTGTTCTGTGAGTTAAAGTGAAATGAATCTATAGAAAGTGCTTACAATAGTGTCAGCACACAGCATTCTTCCAGCAACTTTGTATACATGAATAAATGACAGTTATATACAAAATAAGAGATGATTACCTCCGAATGGTGTGCTTATGTATTATTATTTTGCATATTTATGCTTGTAAGCTTTCTACAATAAACATACAATACTTTTATAGTACGGAAACACATAGTGAGAGTGATCTAAAATGATAGTCTACCCTGGCTAGGATCCTTCATTGTAATTCCTGTTGGAGAGGTCGGTGGTAGTAGCTAGGCACTGTATAGTTCCTCTGGGCTCAGACTGGTGGAGGCTGTGGTTCATGTGGTCCATTAGTCCTTTGGACTAATATTTTTCTTGTGTCTTTGGTTTTATTCATTCTCATTTGCTCTTGATAGGATCAATAGATGTATCTTAGACGGCTGCTTGTCAGATTTTGGGACCTGAGTTCCTACTCACCAAACCAGGATGTAGGACACTGACTTTGACTTGGACAGGTTGTGATGACTTTCCCTATATTGTGTGTTGTCTTACCCTTCACCAAAGATGCAACTTGTCTGCTATCTAGTTAGTGATTTTCCCTCCTAGCTCTTTCCTCTTTTATAAAGGTAATATTTTTTCTTTTTTTCTGTGTGTAAACCTTCTCTCAGGTTTTTATACTTGTGGTCTCATACAATATTTTATCTGACCTTGATCCTTTAGTGACTGACTTATTTCACCTAGTGTAACGCCCTCTATATCCAGCCATGTTGTGAGATGCTTCACTGACTTATTGTTGTTCTTTGCGATTGAGTAGCATTCCACTGTGTGTATGCGCCATCATTTGTTTATTCAGCTGTGGACAAACACTTAGATTGTTTCCATCTTTTTGCTATTGTCAATAACACTGAAATAAACATGGGTGTGCATACATCAATTCATGTGATGGCTGTTATTTCTCTAGAACATATTCTAGGAATGGGATTGCTGAATCATATGGTATTTCTAAGTTTTTAAAGAAGTGTAATATCATTTTCCACAGTGCTTGTACATTTTTTTTTAAGAGTGCAAAGGGTTTTTATTCAGTAGAGAAACAAATGGGTGATTACAATCATAGTGTCTTTATTTTATTTATTTATTTAATTTAATATGACTGAGTGAAAATGTACATTCCCGTACAAATTTACATGCCCACCTATATGCAGCTTCCAGTGCTCTGCCTGTGATTTTGGGGTTCCCCTGGGAGCACGGCCCCTGGCCCTGATGCTGCCCTTGCCCATAAATCATAACAAAAGTCCACTCTTTAGATATGAATAAATTGGACTTGGCGATGCAGAGTGACCATATATTGGACGCACTTTATGGTTCTATGCATCTATAGGATATCATCCTGCTCACCTCTGGCTGGAGTAAGGAGGGTGGGTGGAAAGGAGAGGAAAGGAGACTGTTGGGAGGATGAGACACATATAGAGCAGAGAGGAATAGTGTGCTGTCACTGGCCAGGCAGTGTTTGTACATTTTACATTCCCACTAGCAGCACCAGCAATTTGTAAGAGTTCCAGTCTCCCAACAACCTCTCCAACATTTGTTATTTTCTGTGTTTTTTTTTTTTTTTTTTAATTACTGCTACTAATTTGGGGGTGAGATAATATATCATCATAGTTTTGATTTGTATTTCTCTAATGGCTAGTGATTGAATATTTCCTCAGGTATCTGTCATCCACCTGAGTGTCTTCTCTAGTGAAGTGTGAGTACATAGCCTCAGCCCATTTTCTAATGGGATTACTTGTCTTTTGCCAAGGTTTTGAAATATACTGTATTTTAGAGATCGGACCACTGTTTGATGTGTTATAGTCAATTTTTTTTCACAGCCTGTAAGTTCTCTTTTCATTCTTTTCATGAGCATAAGTGTTTAACTTTCAGGAGCTCCCAGTTATTTATCTTTTGGTGTTGGTGTTTGTGGTTTGTTCTAGTTTGTATTATATCTATGCCACATATTAGGGCCCCTAAAAATTGTCCTTATAGTTTCTTCCACAATAAGATTTATGTTTAGGTCTTTGGTCCATTTTTAGTTAGTTTTTGAGTATGGTGTAAGGTATGGCTCATGTTTTTTTTTTTTTACAGATGGACATCCAATTTTGCCAGCACTGTTGGTTAAAAAGATTGTCATTTCCCCATTTAATGGACTTCAGTTGCTTGTTAATGATCAGCTGATCATGGGTAAATGGACTTACACATGGGTTCTGGATACTGTTCCATTGTCCTACGTGTCTGTCATTGTACTAGTATCATGTTGTTTTGACTACCAAGGCTGCATAGGAGGTTCTGAAACACATAGGGTAAGGATTCCTACTTTGTTATTTTTCTTCAGTAATACTTTGCGTACCTGGGGCCTCTTTTCTTTTCATATAAATTTGGTGATTCGTCCTTCCATCTCACTCATCTCATTAAAGAAAGCTGTTGGAATTTGGATTGGGATTGCATTGTATCTCTAGATTGCTTTGGGTAGTATTGACATTTTCACAGTGTTGAGTTTTCCTATCCATCAGCATGGTTTGTTTTGCTCTTTATGTAGGTGTCTTTGGGTTTCTTCCAACAGTCTTCTGCAGTTTTCTTTGTACATATATTTCATGTTCCTGGTTAGACCTGTCCCTTAGTATTTTTGGAAATCCTGGTGGTATAGAAGTTAAGTGGTGTGGCTGCTAATCCAAAGGTCAGCAATTCAAGTCCACCTGGCACCCCCTGGAAACTCTATGTGGCAGTTCTACTCTGTTTCATGGGGTTGCTGTGAATCAGAATTGACAGCAGTGGGTTTGTTTTAAACTTCCTTTTCATGTGTGCATTTATAGTGACCTCTGTGCACTGTGTTTGCTGTGTCTCAAATATTTTGTTACGATATGCTTTCATTCTCATTTAATTTTAGGAATTTTAAAAATTGTACTCTTTGATTTTTCTATTACAGATTTATTTTCAAGCACAATGTTATTCAGTTTCCATGTGTTTGATTTTATTTTCCTGTTATCGATTTCTATTATGATATCAAAATCAGAGTTAATTCTTTGTATTATTTAGATGTTTGAGATTTTACTAAGGGCATCCTTTTGGCCTAACTATTCTGGAAAATGTTCTATATACACTGGAAAAGAATGTACCCTTTGCTGCTATTGGTTGAAGTGTACTATGAGGACTGCCAATTAAGTTATCAAACTCATCCTAGAAAAAGTGCTGCGTATCTCATTGCTGAATAGCACTATAGTCACCTTCAAAGTACTCCCCGTGGGAAACTATGTACTGACTCTGATGTAATCCACCTTTCAAAGCCATTTTGGAACTCATTTTCTGGAATGGCCACTAGAGCTATCATCATATTACCCCTGATGTCCTGACTGTCGTCAAAATATCTTCCTTTCAATATTTCTTTTGTCTTTAAGTAAAGAAAAAAGTAGGTAGTATATTTCAATACAGTTGTTTATTGGCTAAAAACTCCCTCACAGACAACTATACAGTTAAGTTCACGAACTTGCCACCTTGCCGTCATGCACAATGGTCATTCCAGAAAGAGTTTCAAAACTGCTTTGAAAGGGGACTAGGTGCTGGCATCAGTGCATAGCTTCCCAAGGGGAGTATTTTGAAGGCCACCATAGTGATATTCAGCAGTGAGGTATGTAGTGCTTAGAACAATTAAATTTGCACACTTAATTGTCAGGCCTCTTATATATATCTGTGAGGTCAAGTTGGTTGATTCTGTCCTTCAGAGCTTTTGTATCTTTGTTGAGTTTCTTTCTACATGTTCTGTCCTTTATTGAGAGTGATGTGTTCAATTCTTCCACTATTGTTGTGGAACCATCTATTTATCTTTTCAGAGATGTGATGTTATAGTTTATATATCTATGGTACATAGATATTTATATATCTACATATATATTTATTATATATATGTTATATATTATATTTATTTATATATCTACATATATATTTATATATCTATGGTACATAGATATTTATTAAGGTTGTGTATTTTTGGTGGATTGTTCTTTGAATCATTATACAATGTGCTTCCTTGTCTTTTGTGGTTGATTTTGCATTAAGGTCTCTTTTACCTTAGTTTAGGATTGCCACTCCCGGCCTTTTTGATTGCAGTCTGCTTGTTATATATTTTTTCAATCCTTTGATTTTTAGTACATTTATGAGTTTGTGTCTAAGATATGTCTCTCATAGACAGCATATTAATGAGTCATTTTTAAAATTCACTTTGCCATTGTCTGTCTCTTTACAGGTGTTTTTAGGTGATTTACAGTCAATGGTGATTACTGTTTGTTATATTTTTTCCATTTTTTGATTTTTAATACATTTATGTCTTTGTGTCTAAAATGTATCTCTTGTAGATAGCATATTAATGGGTTATTTTTTAAATTTATTCTGCCACTCTCTGTCTCTTTACAGGTGTATTTAAGACATTTACAATCAATGTGATCATCGACAGCTATCAGGAAACTCTGGTGGTGTAGTGGTTAAGTGCTATGTCTGCTAACCACGAGATTAGCAGTTTGAATCTGCTAGGCACTCCTTGGAAACTCTATGGAGCAGTTCTACTCTGTCCTATAGGGTCTCTATGGGTTGGAATTGACTTAAGGACAGTGGATTTGGTTTTTTGGTTTATGAGTGTATTGCTGTCACACTGTTGTTGCTGCTGTTATTTTTCATTATGCTGATGTTGTCTTTGTTCCTTTGACTTTTGTGTGCTGAATTCCTTCTGTTTGTAGAATTTTTTCTTTTTTTTCTCATTAGTACAGATTTTGTGCTTATTACAACTTTATGCTTTTCTTTTTTATTCTGATAAGTTAACTTTCTTTGCGGTTACCTTGAAATTTATCTATATCTTCCTAAGTTTGAACCTAATCTTTTATTACTTGATATTACTTTGGCTTTGTTTCCATTTGAAAGTTCTATAGCTGTACCATTTATTCCCAATTTTATTGTATTGATGTTTGTGTTATCTACAGATTAACATCTCTTTTCCTCTATTTTAAGTCTTTTAGCTGTGTTTTATAATTGAGAGTTCTTTACCTAGGTTGATATCTGTCTAATGTTCTCCCATGTCCTGGATTTCAGCTACTGCCTGATGCTGTTGATTCTCTAATCAAAGGACTCCCTGTAACATTTCTTGTATGTATGGTTTGGTTTTTATATAGTTCATGAATTTCTGTTTGTTTGGAAATTTGCTAATTCTGCCACTATATTTGAGAGAGTTTTGCAGGATATATTTTCTTAGTTGACAATTTTTTCCTTAAGATTCCATATACATCAATCCATTGCCTTCTTGTCTGCATAGTTTGTGCTGAGTAAACAGAGTTTAGTCTTATTGTTTACCTATTGTTTACTCTTTGTAAATGACTTTTCATTTTTCTCAAGCTGCTCACAGTATTCTTCCTTTACTTTTAGTTTCGGCAAGAGTGACTATGATATGTTTTTCTGACTTTCTTTTGGGGATCTATCTTATATGGGGTTTGCTAAACTTCTTGGATGGTTAGCTTTTAGTCATTCATGATATTTGGAGAGTTTTCTGCCACCAAATCTTCAACAGTCTTCTCTGTGCTTTCTGTTCCCCACTCCCTTTTCCAGAACTTCAGTTGCATGCAAAGATTTGCTTTTGATTGTGTTTCAGATAATTCTTAGGTTTTATTTATTTATTTTTTGGTCCTCCTTTTTGTTGATTTTTCTACAAAGACAGTGATGCTCATGGATTTCTCTTCATTCTTGTCTGTCTTCTGTTGTTTCAAATTTGCTCCTAAAAATTTCTGTTGAGTTGTCCATTTCAGAAATTTGTTGTTAATATTTTGGATTTGTGATTACTGTTTTTGTATGCTTTCTAATTATTCATTTGTGTTGACACTTGGTTTTTGTATTATTTTCCTGGATACTTCTATTGGTTTGTCTGTGTTTTCCTTGATTTTTGGTTATATTTTCATTGGTTTTATCTGTTTTCCATGAGTATGCGTATTTTTTCCCCTTGGTTTTGTCCATGTTTTCCTTGATCTCTTTCTTAATCTCTTGGAAAGCCCTAAATATTAGTCTTTTGAATTCTGTGGCAGCTTGTTCCACTGTTTTTTCTTCTAATGGAAAGTCATCTGATTCTTTATTTTGGTGGCTTGCTTAACCTTTCTTCTCCTGCTTTTTAATATGTCTTTTGTATTTCCTGCTGTCTCAGACACATTATTATTTTTATTTATTTATTGCATGCTCATTTGTCTTATCTTCTTCTTGGTTTCATTTTAATATGTCAAGATGGGTAGGCCAAGTATGCTCTGCTGCATGTTTGTCTGTGGGCATGATAACTTCCACCACCTTGTCTGGGCAGGCAAGGCAGCAGTGGGAAGTGATTCTGCTTTTCTTTAAACTGGTTAGGTGAGTTAAATGAGGATAGACTGGGCAGGTACTTCCTGCTTCATGATATTGGTCTAGCAGTGTGGGCACACTCACAGTCCCTCATCAGATACACAGAGCTGTCAGATGGGGAGTGGCATGGGTTTGCTTCCCACTGTTCAGCAGCTGGTTAAGTGACAGGTGTGGAGGTAACATTCAGACCTTGTGAAGTGTCTTCTCTGAGTTAGTGACACTCTAGCCATCATGACAGGAGGTCCAGCAGGAAGGGGAGTTTTGCACAGGGCTAGGTGGGGGAATAAAGAATACAAAAGAGAAAGGAATAAAAAAAGGGGTTGCCTGTGGCTAGGGATGGAGAAGACCTAGAGAAGATTAGTAAAGGCAGGGAGGAGCCATATTGTGCTAACGATGGGCCCATGACTGTCTAGCCATGATGGTATGGTGTGGCCCTGTGGGCAAGCGGAGAAGAGGTATAAAGGGCTAGGTTGTAGGGAGAAAGAAAAGGAAGAAAAAATCAAAAGAAAACAAATGGCCTGGCAGGAGCCAGTGGGTTGGGACAGGGCAGACCCAGACTGGTGACAAGCCAGTGGTGGTGTAACCACAGCATTGTTGAGTGGCCTAGTAGGAAGGGGTACAGGTGGTATATGGGCTCAGTGGCAGAGGAGAAAAGGGGAAAAGGACACAAAAAGTAAAATAAAATAAAAAGTTATGAGCCAGTGAGTGGGACCCTGGGTGGCAGTGGATTGGTAGCTTTCCACCCTTGGCAGTGTAATGTAGCCTCATGAGAAAAGGTAGAAGTAGCCTATAGGGCTAGTCAGGAAGGAGAAAGAAAAGGAGGAAAGCAAAAAAGCAAATAAAAGTGGCGTGGCAGGAGCCAACTAGATGCGGATGAGGCTACCTGAAGTGGCTGTGGGCTGGTGGCTGTCTGCCTGCAGTGCATGCTGTAACCTGGAGAGAAGGTATAGAGGAGGCATATAGGACTGAGAGAGATAAAGAAAAGGAAGAAGGGGAAGAAGAAAAAAAAGTAGCATGATGGGAGTTGGAGGTAAGGGAGCAGAGGAACTGGGTTGCAGTGTGCTGGTGACTCTTTACCCATGGCAGTATGGCATGGCCCAGTGGGAACAGGTAGAGGCAGCATAAAAAGCTAGGTGGAGAAACAGAGAAAAGAAGGAAAGAGAAAAAAGTTGACACATTAGGAGCTGGCAGGGTGGACCCTGGTTGGTAGGGGGCTAGTAGCTGTTTAGTTAAGGTGATGCGGCATGGCTCAGCAGGAAGGTGTAGAGGTGATATGGGGCTATGTGTAAGGGAGAAAATAAAAAGGAATAAAGGGGGCAAAGAGGTGCAGTAGGATCTTGGACGGGGCAGGTAAGGCAGACCTGGCTTAGCAGCTGGCTGCTAGTTCTCTAGCTGAATAGTACAGTGGGGTCTGTCAGGAAGGGGTGGGAGTGACATAGGGGACAGAAGAATGAGGGGAGGGGGAAAACATGTTTCTGTGGTTACTGGGGGCACTATCTCTTGTTAAAGGCTCTGGGAATTTGCCTTCCTGTACTCCCGTCCTCAGTCATTTCTGGCTGTGCTCCAAGATGGCAACTCTGCTATTTCAGGTTTTTGTCTAATTCATGTCTGATCTAGTGTTTTATTCCTTTATTTCATACTTAAGGTTCCAGGATTGATGTGTGTTTTACTTAGTTTTTCAAGTCTTTGCCTGCAGAAGGATAGCATGAAGCATCTGTCTAAGGTGTTTGCATTGGCTCCACCCTTTGTTTTATTACTTAGAGTTCTTTACCTAGGTTATAGCTGGCTGATGCTGTCCTGTGTCCTAGAATCAGATTGTTGAGTGATGTTGTTGGTTCTCTACCTGGACTCTCTTTAATATTTCTTCTAAGCATTTTTGTTTTTTACGCTTTTTTTATTATGATTGAATGAAAATGTACATTCCCATATAAATTTGCATGCTCACTTACATGCAGCTCCCACTACTCTCCCTGCCCGGTGACAGTGCACTTTTCCTTGCTGCTCCATACATGTCGTATCCTCCCAGCAGCCTCCTGTCCCCTCCTTTCCACGCAATCCCCTTCCTCCAGTAAATTTCTTATAAGTTTTGTTTGGCTTTTATGGATTCTCTTATTAGTTTCTGTTTATCTAGAAAAGTCCTAATTTCACAATCATATTTGAGAGAGAGTTTTGCAAAATATTTTGTTCTTGGGGTGAGATAGGCCTGGGGCAGTGGCAGGCTTGAAGCTGCCTGCCCACGGTGGTATAGTTTGGACCAGTAGGAAGTGGGGGAACGGTGCGTGAGGCTAAGTGTAATGGAGAAAGCGAAGGAAGAAAGAGAGAAAAAGTCAAATGGTTGGAAGGGTAGGGTGATTCTGGATGGGGCGGTTTATACTGTGGACCCCAGTGGTGGGGTCTTCTAGGCCACAGATGTTCTTCCTGCTACCCACCAGAAGGGTGAGGGACAACAATGTATGTTTTTCTGGTTACCATGTGCTCTGTCTCCTGCTAGAAGCTCTGTCAAGTTGTCTTCCCATATTTCCTACTAGAGTCATTGCTGGCTGTGCTTCAGGATGGTGACACTGTGCTTTGTTATTTTGGGGAGCTTTTGTTATATGTGGGGATCTCCACTCTCTATCTGCCTTGTTCTGTGTTTTCTACCAATTTATTCTTCTTTTCAGTGATTGATTAGTTGTTTACCCTTTCACTTGATGCTTAGCATTGTTTTATTAGCTTTGCTGCAGAGGAATGGCACAGTGTTTCTGTCTAGGGTGCCGTGTTGGTCTTACTGTCTTTTATTTTCTTTTTAGATGAACTCTGTTGACTTGATTCAAACAGAGAGAAACAGAAAAGTCTGATTGTCTCAGTGTTATAGTAAACAGACAAAATAGAACAAGAGTAGAGTCACGTATTTGATAGGGCAAGCAACTTCTTGAGTGTGGGATGGTGGAAGTCTATCTGAGGCAGACCTGGGCTCAGTCCTTACTATCTACCTTTATTAACTTTTTCCTTCCCTTCTTTTTCTCATGAAATTTACCTTCAGTTTTTCATTCGTCCATTCAAACTTTTCGAGCTATGCTTTGTTTTAGATATTATGGTAAGCTTTCGGGAAACAAAGTTAAGTAAAGTGCATTGCGCACTCGGAAGGAGGGTAAGATCTAGCGATGAAGATAGCTAAGTCCATAGACAGTTACACTATCATGTGGCCAGTACTTTGGTATAGATATTCATACACTGCTATGAGAGCAAAAAGACCAGACACTAAATCTAATTTGGTGATGAGTGGTAGGTGGTGGGGTGTAGTGGTAAAGTTTTCCAGAACAGGGGCCAGAGGAAGAGTATTATTGGAAGAATCAGAAGTAGATGGAGATGGAAAAAGATGAGGCTTAAGCACATAGGGCTGAGACAGTTGTTTCAGGAATTGTAAGGAGTTCCATATGGTAGCAGGAATTGGCCTAAGTAGGAGATCAGATGGAAAGGTTTGTAGGAACCAGATCGTGGTGGGCCCGGTGTACTAGGATGAGAACTCATTTTTATTCTGAAAGTATAGAAAGTTATGAGGAGCTTTTTATCCTTAAATGTCATGGGTAGTAATTAATAGATTTCAAGGTAGGAAGTGCCAAGATTGTGTCTTTGGCTGTGTAAATGGATGGCTTGGGCAACATAACCATTCTGACCTCCTTTCTCTAAAATGAGTATACTGAAACTCAAACTGCTGGGCTTTTGTAAAAATGAGAGGATGTCTACAGGCACTTTGTGTAGTGTTTGTCACACATCAGGCTCTCAAAAACTGATATCTGTAACTAGTTAGAATTTTTAAATTGAGTGTATAGTTATTGCATAGTAGATGGCTCCAAAAACAAAGAACCATTGTTGGGTAAATCAGAAAGAATACTGGGCTTGAAATAAACTCTATCTTTAAACCTGGGTTCTGCCACTTCTTGAGTCTATGCATTGAGTTACACTTTGCTTCTCAGTGCCTCTATTTTCTCGCTGACAATGTTCACCTCACAAGATTAAGGGAGTGTAATATTTGTTATAACAGCTCTGGTAGCCCAGTTACTAGCTACTAACCAAAAGGTTGGTGGTTTGAATCTCCCCCGATACTTCATAGGAGAAAGACTGGGTGATATTTTGTAAAGATTTACAACCTAGAAATCTCTATGGAGTAGTTCTACTCTGTCACATGGGGTTACCATAGGTTGGAATTTATTCTGTGGCACCTAAACTGTATTTACTAGTCTTCAAATACAAATTTCTTCCTCTACCTTATTTTTCCCCCCTCTTCCTCAGTTCTTTGTTCTTTTCCTTTTGAGGCTATAGACTTTTGTAAGTTAACACTCTGCTCTATGAAGAAGAAGAACACCCTCAGGCAGGATATCACACCCTGAAGAATACATCACTGGAACCTTGAATAGTGAATGAGCATATCTGGGAGCAACATCTGTAGGTTCCAGGCACAGCTGGGAAAGGAGAGGCTGTTCGCATGCCTGCAAGGGAGTGAGAGTAAGTGTGTGCAGCACTTTTGGAGCATGACCTCTCCATGATGCCTGCTGGCCATTCGTTGAAGGCCTACACAGGTGTAGACCAAATTCAAGGCCTAAATCTATGAAAAGTATTACCACATGTTCCCACACAGAGCCTAAAGGATTGAGGGCTGCTCATAGCAAGGGGGGAGGTGGGTTGAGGTGGAAGTGTGGGGCCAGGGGAGAAAGGGAGAAAAACAGAAGAGCTGCCAATATAAAGAATTCATTAGAGGAAAGTCATGTTGTGACCTCCAAGATGAAGATGAGTGAAAATTCTTGTATGATTTAATATTCTGTGGAAATAGTCCAAGCCACATGATCTTCATGCAGGCTGTGGTCTTTTACTTTAATTTCAGGGAAGCCCTAGTACCCATTACTCTGCGTATTTCTTACTTAGTCTGGGCTTCTTTGTAATGTTCTGGCAGGGTGTGGATGGAGAGACTTGACTGAAGGCCAGCAACTATAGAAGTCTGAAGAGTGTGTTAAAACAGGAAGCCTGGTTGCCAGTTTACACAAGGAAACAAGTATTCTAGGGGAGTGCTGCCCAAGCCCTTAGGCGCCCTTATTTCCTGGGAAAGATGTGTACTTAGTCCACACTATCTATTTATTTATTTCTAATTGTGGTAAAAATACACATAACATTTGCTAATACAACAACTTCTACATGTATTACTCATTGACATTGATCATATCCTTCACATTGTAGAACCATTATCACTATATTTTTTCAAATTATTCCACAATTAAAGTAAATTCAATGCCCTCTATGCAGTACCTCCCCTTTCCCCCACTCCTTCACACTCCTGATAACCACTAACAAGCTTTGATTTATTTTTGCCTGTGTCTTATAAGTGAGATCATATCATATTTGTCCTTCTATGACTGACTTATGTCACTCAGCATAATGTTTCCTGGGTTCACCCATGTGTAGTATCTATCAGGACTTCCTTTCTGTTTGAGACTGAATAATATTTCCTTAGAAGCCCTTGTGAATCAATAGTTAAGCTCTCAGCTGCTAACTGAGTGCCAGTGGTTCAAACCCATCAGGAATTCCATGGGAGAAAAGACCTAATGATCTTCTCCCCTACAGATTTACAGCCTTGGAAACCCTGTGGGGTGATTCTACTGCCCCATGACAAAAATCCTTACAACTGAACCAAATAAAATCTTCACAACTGGACTAATAAGCAATATCATGATAACCTAAGTCCAGCATTGTCAATTCCAACTCATAATGACCTCATAGAACATAGTAGAACTTCCCCATAGGGTTTCCAGGGCTGTAAGTCTTTACAGATGCAAACTGCTACATCTTTCTGTTGCAGAGCAACTGGTGGGTTTGATCCACTTATGCTTCCATTAGTAGACAATTTCTTAACCACAATGCCACCAGGATTCCTTAAATAATGATGCACAGAAAACTACTGAAGTTGTCAAAGGTTTTGTTTTTATTTGGAGCAGCAATCAATGCCCGTGGAAGCTGCAGTCAAGTAATCAAAAGATACACTGCATTGGGAAAATCTGTTGCAAAAGACCTCTTTAAAATGTTGAAAAACAAAGCTGTCACCTTGAAGGCTGAGGTGAGCCTGACACAAGCCATGGTATTTTCAATCACATCATAAGCAGGTGAAAGATGGACAGTGAATAAAGAAGACCAAAGAAGGATTGATGCCTTTGAGTTATGGTTTGGCAAAGAATAATAAATACACAGTGGACTGCCAAAAGAACCAATAGACCCATCTTGGAAGAAGTACAAGCAGAGTGTTCCTTAGAAGCAAGGATGGTGAGACTTTGTCTTACTTACTGTGGTTATGTCTTTAGGAGGGACTGGTCCCTGGAGAAATACATCACGCTTGGTAAAGTAGAAGGTCAATGAAAAAGAGGAAGATGCTCATCAAGGTGGGCTGACAGTGGCTGTGACAAGAGGCTCAAACATAACAACAACTGTGAGGATGGTGCAGGACTGGGTGGTACTTCATTCTGTTGTACATAAAATTACTGAGTTGAAGAGACTCAAAGGCATCTAACAAGAACAACTCTAGTATTCCATTATATGTGTATATGTACTTCATTCGTTAATCCATTCATCTTGGAATGGGCATTTAAATTATTTCCACCTTTCAGTTATTGTCAACAGTGCTGCAATTTACGCTGGTGTACAAGTCTGTTTGTGTTCCTGCCTTCAATTCTTTGAGGCATATACCCAGAACTGAGACTGCCAGGTCTTATAGTAGTGCTTGGAAACCCTGGTGGCTTAGTGGTTGTGTGCTACATCTGTTAACCAAAAGGTTGGCAGGTTCAAGTCATACAGGCGCTCCTTGGAAACTCATTGGGGGCAGTTCTACTCTGTTCTACATGGTTGCTGTGGGTTGGAAGTGGTCTTTTTTGGTTATAGCAGTTCTTCATTCTGCATTATTTTTGTAGCATTATTAAGTAGCCAGATAAATCCAACGACTTTGACTGTTGTTTTTCTTAAGTGATAGTAACATTTTCTTAAGGACTGTTTTGAAAGAGTGACATCCCCTTAATAAACAAAAATACTCTCTAAGATCTAATGTATTTTAAAAAAAAAACTATTCTAATTGAGAGCTGGGATGGGATTCCAGAGGTATTCCCACTGATTTCTCTCCTCTCAGGTAAATCAATCCCTGAAGATTCCACAAGAAATATGTGAAGGGTACAGCTATAGTCCACGTCCTTCCATTTGTAGACAAGGAAATGAAGCCAGTGTAACAAAGAGACTTGCCCAAGTGACTTAATCAGTGACTGAGTTATAATTGTAGCCATTCAGATCCACTAGCTGTTAACTAAAAGGTTAGAAATCCTGTGGGGGAAGTTCTACTGTGTCCTGTAAGATTACTACGAGTGGGAATTGACAGCAGTGAGTTTGGTTTGGAGTTAGGATTGATATCACACTGTTCTGCTACCTAGCACTGTTACGTAGCTCTGTTACCTAGCACTTTCCTAGCCCTACTCATTGCTATATACTCTCAGAATATCCAAGCCATTGCTACTGAGTTGATCCCAACTCATAGCGACCCTATAGGACAGAGTAGTACTCCCACCTTAGAGTTTCCAAGGAGCACTTGGTGGATTAGAACCATCAACCTTTTTTGGGTTAACAGCTTTTAGTACTTCACCACCACACCACCAGGGTTTTCGCTTTCAGAGTCCAAACCAAAAACCCACTGCCATCAAGTTGTTGCCAACTCATAGCGACCCTACAGGATGGAGCAGAACTGCCCTGTAGAGTTTCTAAGGAGTGTCTGGCAGATTCTAACTGGTGCCAACCTTTTGGTTAGCAGACATAGCACTTAACCACTACATCACCAAGCTCTCTGCTTTCACAGTGGAGGTGGTTAAAATGATTCTGTTTCTAATCATCCAGGAGATAAAAGGAAGAGAGTGAAAATTTAAAAAACCTAGTGCTCTTCCTTTCTAGGAGCCCTGGAATAAATTTCCACATTTGGCCTCACTGTGTGCAAAATGCACATCTGTTAAACTCAAACAAAAGGCTGTGGTTTTACGCAAGAGTCCCTAGGAGCCACAGTGCTTGAGTCTTAGATGTTCTCTGTTTCAGAGAGGCTGGGAATCTGCAGAGCTTTCTTCTCCCAGGAACGTGCTATGCTCCTGGAAAAGAGCTCTGGGCTTCAAGCTCAGGCCAACAAACCTCACATTGCTAGTTTATTGTTTAGATAACCCAATTCATAACAACTTGCAATGTCTCTCAAGTGTGGCAAAGGGCACCAGAGAAAAACCTCCTAGGTTTTTGACTGAGTCAGAGAATGACCAGTTAGTTAGATGTATTAATATTTGCTGGCTTAAAAAAATTGTTGCTTGGAATTTCTTTCCGAGCTTCTACTTTTCCCAGACATTCTCAGTCAGGTGCTTTGTTTCCATGTGAACCTGCTGGGTCCCTTGAGTATTCTGTCCTAAACTAAACCTTGGAGAGGCACTGATGCCTGCTGAAACCATCATGGTTATGGTACAGATAGTGGTACCCATTGAATATCTCCTCTGGTGGCACAAATGACTAAGTACATCACTACTAACCTCAAGGCTGGCTGTTCAACCCCCACCCCCACCCCCAGGGGTACCTCAGAAGAAAGGTCTGGTGATCTGCTTGCAAAAATTCCTACCCTTGAGCATGCTACGGAGCACAGTTTACTCTGCATACATGAGGTGTCCAGGAGCTGGAATTGACTCAACAATGCCTGGTTTAGACACTTTAAATTGCTTCACAATCCCTGCAAGGGAAAAATTTGGCAAAGAGATCACAAGCTGCTTATGGTTTTCTCCCAGTCACATAATAGGCAGGAAAACAATGTTTTTGCCAGTACATCTTAAACATCAGAATTCTGAGTTCATTTTATCTCAAATGTCATTTTTACACAGGATAGTACTGCCAAAGTCACTTTTTACTTTAATCAACAGCACTCAGTGGACTTCTGTGCCTTTCAGAGCTTCAAGAGAAGCAGCTGATAAAAAAGTGTTTATTCTGGCTCTACCACTAGCTGGCATGGAATCCAGAGAAAGCACTTAATCCAGTAGTTTTCTTATCTTTAAAAAATGTTTTCTATTCATGCCCTTCCCAGCCCTCACCACTATTTTTCTTTATGAGTTTGAAATCATTAGATTTAAATATGATTTTGTTCGGAGTATGGGGTTCACTTTTAAAAACACTTAAATTATCACTTTATTAAATAAAATACAGTGTCTTTGCTTGAAGGAGCCCTAGTGGCACAGTGGCTAAGTGCCTGATTGCTAACCGAAAGGTTGGTGGCTCAAACACCATAAAGACCCATAAAGATCTACAGTCTTAGAAATCCTATGGAGCCATTCTGCTCACACTATAGGGTCACTGTGAGTCAGAATTGACTTGATGGCAATAGAGTATAGGTCATCTTGCTTGAGGGCTCCAGATATGGAAGATTTAATTTCTTAGTACAATGCCTGCATTATTCACATGCAATAGTAAGTACCACTTACAAGAAACTTCATGTCTTCCTTGCATAACCCTGTAGTTTCCTCACTTACTGTTAGTGGCCCTCTGACAGTATCTGGCTCTAAGAGCTTTACAGAGAAGTGACTAAGAGGCAGGTCAGTGCCTTTTGCTCTCCCTCTCCAGAAGGGGAAGGAAAGCTCTTCCTTAGCTACACAGTATCACAAACAAGTAACTATTCTTCTCTCTAGCTGCCTTCTACTGTCTTTCTGAAGGTTCCCCAGTCTTTTCCACTGTGTAATGTGGGTGAGTCATTGGAACAGCCTTGTCTATTGGCTTAAGAAAAAAATACCTAATGAAAACTTGATTAACATTATGTTATAAGGAGTTATAAAATCATTTTGATTGGCATATCGTATTTTGGTTTGAATATTAAATATCATCAGTGAGTAGCTTATGTTTCATTTTATTGGCCACTGATACCTGCTAAAAATAAGTTACCAGGACTTCTTTCCAGCTTATGTAATTTTGAGGAATAGCTTTGACTTGACCTTCTTGGATGCCAATTTCTTGATGTGCGGTATGAGGGGTTTGGCTTGATGATTTATGGGTTCCCCATTAGTCAAACTTTCTTTTGATTCTCTAGGTATGTGATCATACCTGAGAAATACAGGAATGGAAGTATTTCTGCCTATTCATTTATTTATTTATACAATTCGTATTAATTGTTTATTGTAGATCAAGTACTATCATGTATGGTTGATACAAGGTCCTTGCCTTCAAAAAACTTATTTTAATAGAGAAGACAAATAAAAATTCAGTTGCAACATAGCAGAATAAATGCTAAGTGGTCATGAGTAGTGGATATCAGTGGAGGGCATGGGAAAGATATCAAAACCATTTTGGGTAAGGAAGATAATAGAGATAAAGGAAGAAAGTGATTGATACTAAGTATACGCAGGACCGGGACTAGGGTGAGGTGAGAGAGACAATCCAGGGTGCAAAACTGAAGCAGGCATTCACTCTCAGGATCACGTAAGTACATTCACCCTAGTCCCCGGGCTTTGAGTGTGCTATCTGATAGTATGCTTGACTTTAGTTCCAAAGAAGAAGACAGAAAGTGTTCTAAGGAACAGCATATGCAAAAGCCCGGGGGTAAGAGACAAGATTTTAGGAAATAGCAAATAGTTTAGTACATCTGGATTTGGTAGCAGTTTAATTTGTGGATGTAAAAGAGAAGTAAACAGGATTGTTCATGAAGGGAGTTATGAAATATGTTAAGTCATTTAAGCTTTATCCTTAGGTTAATGGAAATCCTTTGGTTTTTTTTTTTTAAGTGATGACATAATTAGAAATGCTTTTTAGAATATTCACTCTGGCCAAAGTGTGGGTATACCGATAGGAAATTACAAAGGAAAAAACACTGAAGGAAGAAAGACCAGCTGATGGTAGCAGAGGAAGTGATGGAGAAAAGGAAACCAAACAGCCACCAGAGGTATTTAAGAGCTGAAACCACCTGGGACTGGTGGCTGGTTGAACAAATTGAGTGTTAGCAAGAGAAAGAAATAGTATGCTCAAGGTTTCTGGCTAGAACAGTTGAGTGGATGATGGTGCTTATCACTAATACAGGGAGCACACCAAGAAGAACAGTGGTTAGAGGGAGGACGGTGAGCTCCTGCCTTGACTTGTTGATGTTGAACATTGGAGAATTGATTCCTGCTATTTGTGCTGTATGGATTGGTGCTTAGAAGAGAAATGGATGTGGATATGGATTTGTCAGTCACCTGCTTATAAATAATAAGGAAAGAAATTGGAATGCATGAAATTGCCTAAGGTGAGAAGGTACAAAGAGAAAAGAAAGCCCGTGGGTTACTGGACCCTGGTGTGTTGTAGTAGTTAAGTGCTGCACCTGCTGACCAAAAGACTGGCAGTTCAAATCTGCCAGACATTCCTTGGAAACTCGATAGTGTAGTTCTACTCTGACCTATATGGCCACTGTGAGTTGGAATTGACTCTGAGGCCGTGGGTTTGTTTTTTTATGGGTTACTAGAAGGAGCCCTGGTGGCACAGTGCTTAAGTGCTTGGATGTTAACCAAAACATCAGTGGTTCAAACCCAACACCTGCTTTGCAGGATAAAGATGTGATAGTCTGCTTCTGTAAAGATTTACAGTCTTGGAGACCACAATCTGTCCTATAGGGTTGCTATGAGTCTGGACTGACTCAACAGCAATGAGTTTTATGGGTTACTGAGAGCTCCTTGCTACTCTTCAGTAAATCATAATGAAATAGACACATGTCACGTAGCTACCACCAGCTGTGATAGAGGACAGGATACTGAGGAAGGAGTACTAGGCACAGCCAGGTTTCCTCTTATGTGAGCACTTGTGTCATTGGGCCTTTGACATGATGGATTCCTAAAAGTCATTAAAGAATTTTGTTAGTTTGTGGTTACAGAGACTACTGACTTGCAGCTAGTTATTCTGTACTCTAGGTGCAAAGAAAGAGCACATGTGTACTTTCTGCTTGTGGTTTCAGAGTACATCACTGCTTACTCCTGAGGAGACAGGGGCCAAGTTACAAAGGGAAAAAATAGTGAATTTTTTGAATGTCTCTGTCTAAATATTTACACATGAGAGAAAATTGCTTCCTCCAGGAAGTAATAATTCTCTCTCACCAATGGAAGTTGCTCACATCCTAAAATGACACTTGTCAGCTGAAAAAAATAAAGCATTCCTTCACTCCATGAAACTTTCTTTTTGCAGCCATTAACCTGAGGACAGTGCCATTATGCAGACATCCCTTGCCCCTTCAGGATTTACTAACATAACTGGTTGTGGCCAAATGATGATGGCAAACTGTACAAGGTGTCAAAATATTTAGTCAGAGTCCCTGCTGGAGAGGCTCTGCTCAGTGAGGCAGGTTGAATGCACAAACCAGAGCAACTGTAGGTAGGCATGACCATCATTTAATGTGAAGAAACAAGGGGGCAAGGCTGAAGAGGTGGGGCAATATTTGGTCATGTGTCCTTAAGTATTTTCTTGTTGTGACTTTTCAAGTCAACCCCGAACTCACAGTGACCACACACACAATGGAACAAAATGCTGCCCAGTCCCATGTCATTCCCATGATTGGGCACCACAGGGACCACAGGGTTTTCACTGGCTGATTTTTAGAAGCAGATCACCGTGACTTTTTTTTCTAGTCTGTCTCAGTCTGGAAGTTCCACAGAAACCGGTTTGGCATTATAACAGGACAGGAGCCTTCACTAACAGACAGGTGATAGATGCACGTGAGATGCATTGGCCAGGAATCAAACCCAGACATCTTGAATAGAAGGTGAGAATTCTATTGCTGAATCACCAATGTTCTCGTAAATATTTTTACATCTTCATTTTTCAAAATCTCTGTGTATATGTGTGTGTGTGAGCACATGTGCTCAAGAGAGAGACATAAAGAAGGGACTGGCCAAGGGTGTTACTCTCTATTACCCAAGGTTTCCCTTTCTGTCACTGATTTTTCCCTGCCTGTCGTCTTGCTTTCTTCCATTCATCTTCCAAACCATCTCTAGAATGAAACGCCCCTCAGAATTTGCTTCAGATTTCTCAAGAGCTCCCTACAACTGTGATTCTACAGAGACTGAATGCAAGAGAGAAGAAACTGACTCCCAGGAGATCTGGGGCAATTCTCCCAGTAAAGGGAAGTGTCTGGAACTCTCACTTTTAGCTTCAAAATTCAAGGCAATTTTGTGATTGATTCCATAATACGTTTATGTTTGTTTTAATAAAAAGTATTGTTCTGAATGCTTTTAACTACTTATCACGAACTAGTTAAAAGAAATACTACTAGTTTGTTTGTGTGAGTGTGCCCTCGTTGGAGAAAATGGGCTCTGTGGAAATCAGTCCCAACTCTTAAATAGATCTCTGTCAACTAACCTCCCTCTTCCTCACATTCTGGAAGTTACTTCAAAGCAAGTTCCCATGTAGTGGTATTGCAAGTATTTATTTTCTGCTTAATTATGTCAATTAACACTTGCCTGATTTATAGACAAAATCATTCTACTTGACATTGAAGCAGTGTGGACTGAAGTTAGGCAACAGTCAGGCATTCCTAGGTATGAATCTTGGCTCTGCTGTTTATCAGATATGAACTTCAGTGAGCCTGTACACTTGTCTGTAAGATGAGAATAATAATGGCTCTTGCCTCATTGGGTTGTTGTAAGGAATAAATTACTTGTTTGTAAACAACGTGTTCTTGATATGTGGTACCAAATCAAAACCCACTGCCATCAAATCAGTTCCAGTTCATAGCTATCTTATAGGACAGAGTAGAACTTCCCCATAGGGTTTTCAAGGTGTGGTTGGTGAATTTGAACTGTCAGCTTTTCAGTTTGCTGTCAAGCTCTAAACTGCTGTACCACTATGACTCCAGCATGTGGTAAGTGTTCAATTACTGGCTATGGAAATAAGTTCAGAGGTGATTTAGAATATATTTATTGGCATTAAATAAGATAGATGCAATTTGGTTGATTATATTAGACAATTTGAGTGGCTGAAATAATAGGGATATTTTGCATTGAAATAATATATATTTCAATATAAACTATACTCTATATTCCATATAATAGTATACTATGCTCTATATAAAGTATAAATTAAGATTTAAAACATTATAAATATGAAATTAAGAAAAGTCTAAAACAGTAACACTCCTGGTTGGCAGAGGTAGCTGTGATTAATTCTGGCCAACACACTAGCTATTTTGACAGTCCATGTAATATAGTTTATTGTACTAATACATCTTTCCCCAGAGCAGAAGTATCTCAAAAACTTAAGCAGAGAATATAAATAAATAGGAACATCTGGTAGAGGAGTTGGAGCAGATGTATGGATTGAGGCACATCAAAGAAAAGCCTGTTATTATCTTGGTGACTGGCTAGTGTAGTACTGCACAATGTAAACAACTCATAGAAATGGCAGCTAATTGTCCAGAGGAATCAGTTTGTATAACAAGATGTCTTAAAAGTGAGACATATTATAATAACAACAGATGATTAGAATGTATATAGTTAATGCCCATATCAATATAAGACAGCAATGGAAGATTGATTTAAGACACAAAAAATACCAAGCATTCAGTTCTGTCTCTTGGAGAATGGTTTCCTTAAGGGTGGAGGTAAGAGTTTCTCTCTGAGGTTTTCTCACTTAGCACTGCACATATTGGATAGATTATTGTCCCTGTATTGATAGGTTACATGTGCTGACTGATAGTTTTAGTTCCATTGTGGACACACAAGTATCTGTCCAGGGGACTGTGTAGTTAGAACAATCAGGTGACATGCCACTTTTTAATGCAAGAAGCAGTGGAGTGCCCTTATTCTCAGAATTCTGTGAAGCATTCTGTCTGAGGTCATGTGAAAGGCTGATCTTGAGACTTGAAGTGAGGGACTTGGACACAATAATATCAGGATTTTACATTTACTGCTGACAAATATAAATACATTAATTTGTTATTTTGTCTTTGACGTACAACAAGGCAGGAAAGGGTAGTATGGCTGTGACTGCAAGCAATTTCTCTAATGTCTAATGATGACATCTATAGATTCTTTCTTTCTGACATAGTCACAGGCAAGTTAAGGAACAGATATGTAGATGTGATAGATCTTTCTCTTTTAGAGCAGACAAAAGGCCAAGACCCTAAATGCTGAGTAGATTGATAATTCCCTCATACACAGTGAACTTTCACTATACAGGAAAACATCAGCCCTTCAGTGTGAATCCTATGTTTAGTGTCATGGGATCAGCAAAAAGAATCTAAAATGCGGACCTCAGTTTTAAAAACAGCAGTCTAGCTAGGAAGATGAAGCATACTGCTAGGTGGTGTTAAATATTATGTTATGATCCATGTCAATCTGGGGTGCCTAGAGGCAGGGCAGTATTCCAAAAACTCCATAAATCCAACCCCCAAAGCAGTGAAATACATCTTTTTTTTTCTGAAAGTCTCTTGAGCATATAGCAAAAGAAAAAATTTTTAAATTTTCAGAACAACATCCTAGGGTGGCAGGGGTAAGATGGTGGAGAAATCAGATGCTTCCTGTAATCCCTCTAATAACAAAGACCCCCCCCCCACCAAGTCACATGAATCAATTATACATGGCAGACTCTAAGCCCTGAACAACAAAGGGAAAATTGAGAAATCGGACTGAGTGACAGGGAAGGGAGAGTAAGTCCAGAAGTCTCTAGTACTGGCCAGACCTGACCTGGCAGAAATTAGTACTCTGCAGGTGGATTGGTGACACTGAGTGTGGTGAGAGGAGTAATGGCATTTGGGAGGCATCTTCCACAGTGGGAGAGGCCAAGTAGCAGAGAGCCCACTCATGCCTCCAGAATCAGTTAAAAACAGCACTCAACCACCAAGAACTAAACACCTTGCCTCTAACCTACCATACTCAAATCAAAACTTTCCTTCAGGATAAACCTCTCTTCTTTTTACCAATGTTTCCCCTTCCTTTCTCTGCATGGTGATAGCTCCATATACTGATACCTCCCCTAGGCCAGAAGCAGAAACCCTTCTGGGCACTATAAGCCATTCTCCCAGCATTAGAAAGGGAAAAATTGAGCCAACTGGGCAAAAGAAATAATCACCTGCCAGATGTTCTCACCCAGGAATTCAGGGCAGAAACACTTCCTTTGCCTAGACACAAGCATAAGGAGTGTACAAACCCTGAATGTTTCTTACCTCTGCATATAGCCTAGAGAACTCATAGTTCAGGTGTGAAACCTATCCACCTATGCACTTTAAGGGCAAATATTGTATGAGACCACTATTATAAGGACTCGAGAAAAGGTTTAAATACAGAAGAACACAGTCCAAAGAAATGGTTATGAGGGTGGGAAGGGAGCAAGATGGGTATTCACTAATTAGATAGTAGGCAAGAATTATTTTGAGTGAAGGGAGGGAAACATACCACAGAGGAGAAGTCAGCACAACTGGATTAAAAAAATGGTAAAATATTTCATAAATACAACCAAATACTTTGAGAGACAGAGTAGCTGGGGCAGAGGTTTGGGGACAATGGTTTCAGAGGACATCTAGGTCAACTGGCATAACAAAGCTTAATAAGAAAATGTCCCAATCCCACTTTGATGAGCGGAGGATATCTAGGTCGACTGGCATAACAAAGTTTAATAAGAAAATGTTCTGATCCCACTTTGATAAGTGGTGTCTGAGGTCTTAATAGCTGGCAAGTGATCATCCAAGAAACATCAATTGGTCCCAACCCAGCGAGACCAAAAGAGAAGAAAGAACATCAAAGATATAAGGAAAATATGAGCCCAAGAGACAGAAAGAGCCGTAGAAACCAGATGCTACATCAGCATGAGACCAGAAGAACTAGATGGTTCATGGCTAGCATCAATGATTACTCTGTCAGGAACCTCAGTAAAGAGTCCCTGATGGAGCAGGAGAAATGTAGGGTGAAGAAGTAGAACTCACAAGAAAAAAGTAGAATTAATGGTCTGACAGACTACAGGGTCCCTGTAAGACACGGCCCTCAGATCCTCTCTTAGCCTAGAACTGAAAACTTTCCCAAAGCAAATCCCTCAGACAAAAATTGAACTGGTAATGCAACATACTATGATACTGGTGAAAAGAGTGTTTGGCTTAAGCAGATATATGGGACTAACTGGGTAGCTCCTGTCTGGAGGTGAGATGAGAAGGCAAGAGCTGGATGATGGACACAGGAAATACGGGGTGGAGGGGAGTGTGCTGCCACAGTGTGGGAAGAGGAGCTAGGGTCACTTAACAAAATGTGTGCAAGCTTTTGTATGAGAAGCTGATCTAAATTGTCAACTTTTACTTAAAACACAATGAAAAAAAATTCTATTTTTTAAAAATTGATCTCTGTCTACCAAGTTCAAGACGACATAGCTGTCCTGCTTAATTTGTCACGAGATGGTCTCTCACCCCTTTTTTTGGCATTTTCTATTTTTTTCTGTTATTCTCAGAATATAATAACAACTTTTCTTAGTTAGCATGACCTAGGTAGCATTCCCTCTGCTTTTTAAGTTCTATATCTCGACTCAATACTCTGCTCAGCACAAGAAGAGCTTAGAGGCCAAGCAATGCAATGAACGACCTCCTATTGAAGGGAAAAGAAGGGGAAATATAAATCTGCAGGTTTTCTTTCTTGGTCTCATCATATAAAATTTAAGTACTGTTTATTCAAATAGAAGAGGTATCATGACATCTATACAGTAACTACTAAATGGGTGGCCCAAGCTAGCAGTAAGGGAGGTGAATCTTCATTTTCAGCTGGAGTGATCAAGCAAGAATGGGGAAGTTGCACAGAAAGAGGGTAGAACTTGAAATGAGGAAAAGAAAAGACACAGATGATTTTGTAGGTTATCAAGTATCTTAAAAATATATCCTCAATATTATAAGCTCCTTCAATGGAGTGGAATTTTAATAAGTCTTTGTACCTATGTCCAGTAATAGAAAAGAAATACTGGTATAATGAATACAATTGGTATTCTAAGGAAGATCACAATCTTTCTGAGATGTTCTCTAAAACAATGCTTTACAAACTTTTTTTAGTCTGTCACAATAAGAAACGCATTTTTAATTCATACACAGTGTATGTGTGTGCATGTGTGTGTAAGTGTATGTGCCCACACACATACACATTAGGCATAAGTGTCATAAAGTAAAGCTTACCTTTATATCAGTGATATACTACTAATTTCTGCTCCAAATAGTCGTAAAAACAATGCTGACCCCAGACCTACTAAACAGATTTCACAGCTTCTCATGAATGGAGATGTATTGGTTAAGTGCTACATCTGCTACCCAAAAGGTAGGCAGTTCAGATCTGCCAGGTGCTCCTTGGAAACTCTATGGGGCAGTTCTGCTCTGATCTTTGGGGTGGCTGTGAGTTGGAATCAACTGGACAGCAGTGGCTATGGCTATGACTAATGAATGGAGATGGGGGAATTCACCTGCATTGAACAAAAATCAAACCAAATCAAACCAGAACCAAACAAAACCAAAACAAACAAAAATGTGCATAGAAACCAAACAGTTACTATAAATGAGTGAATTTGCCTGGATATAATAACTGATGGCTACACTTATATAGTGTATGAACCTTGTGTTACTGCTGCTAGCTGCCTTGAGTTGGCTTTGATTCATGGCTCATGTACTCCAGAACAAATGCTGTCCCATTCTGCACCAACTTTCAGACTGCTGGTAATAACCTTTGTCGTTATTGTTAGTTGTTGTTGAGTCAATACAAACTTATGGCAACCATATGTTTTAGTGGGTAGAAATGCTCCACAGGGTTTTCTTGGCTGTTATCTTTATGGAAGCAGATTGCCAGGTCTTTTCTTCCTAGGTACTTCAAAGTAGGTTTGAATGGCCAGCCTTCTGGTTAGCCACCTAGAGACCTTAATGACCCTTGCAAAGGCATTTAAGAAATCTTAAAATTAGGAACCATGATAACAGTCGAACAAATGCAAAATCAAAACAAGTGTGTGTGTGTGTGTAGGCCAAATAAAACTAGTCCAGGTCTAATTCAGTCTGTAGCCAGTTTGTTTGTCCCTTCTGTTTTAGAGAGTAGAAGGCATTGCAAGGTGTTTTAAACACAGTGCAATTGTCTTAAAAGTGAGATTTTGATTTTACTTTAGTCATTGAGTTTCCTCAAACTGCTTTCAGTTTCTTGGGCATATTTCTATTAGAATGTTTCCTTAATAATCAGAGAAATTTTACATTTTTTTAAAAAAAGACTAGATTAACTTTGAGATAAGCATAGATCAATTTATTCATTTAAAAGCTAACCACTGACAAATTTCCAGTTCTAAAGCATGGGTGTCTAGTTGTTGTTGTCATTATTATTATTATTTGGCAAAAAGCCCATAAATGAAAATGCTTAGAGTCCCAATATTGGAATTTTCTCCCTTTGATATGGAAATATGTTTTCTTTCTTTTTAATGTTCAATTAGGGCTAGGTATGACCTTAAATTCTGCTCTCTCATTCCATACACACTCCTAGAGGCTGGCTTTTATTTTACACAGAAATAAATTTTAGTTAAAATAATTTCCACACCTACTTTGTTTAGTTAAAGAAGAGCTACGAAACATTAAATTTAATTTATGAAGCCCTGTATTTTCGTTCCAGTCCCCCGCGTGTGTATGCATGCTCATGTGCACACACACATGCACACACGCGCACACACACACACGGTGTTAACGCTATTTCTCTATATGCCAGTGACATTAGAGTTTCTGGCAAAATGCAATATGTAATCAATTATTACCTGTCAGCGAATGACTTAAGATCCAGCCAGATATTTTGGAAATATTGCTTAGCTCCACTGAGACAGGGCAATCTCCTCCTGAAATTTGTATGGTTCTCCTCCTTAAATCTCTTACACAAATGAGTTTGGAAAACTTTCAGCTCAGTCAATATAGAAATAGAGTCCAGATACTTGTATCTTAAAACACAGAATTTTGGTTCTTGCAAAACTTGTTCATGAGTATGCTTACTGCTTAGAAAAGAAATGATAACAAACCTTTAATAATTTATTTCTCTGTAGGGGAGCAAGAATGTTACATGCTCCAGTTACAGGCTAGAGCCGGCTTTTCCCTTGCTTTCATGTTTGTTCTGATTTCAGACTCACCAAGTGAGAACTGAAGTCTGCTTCCTAGGACTTCAATAGTGTTGTTCTTTCTTTTCCTTTTCATTTTCTTGACTGCTTTTCTAAAAGAAAATAAAAATCAGTCATTAACCCACCAGACAGAGAAAATGACTTCTCTCCAAACATATGATTTTTCTAAAGATACACACATTTTTATCTTCCAAATAAAAATTAGTTTTATAATCTGTTTTACTCCCATTTAACAATAAATACATGTTGGAAATATTCCCATTGCATTTTTAATTGATAGCTATCTCTGGAAACAGAAGGAAGCTGCATTATTGACAAATGTTCCCACTGCCCTCAAAAAAAGGAAAAGTCTCTAGCGAGTAGGGGGGCCAGGATCACTGCTTTTAACGTAACATAATCACTGTTAAAGTTCATTGCCTTATCTACAGTCCTTGTTCAATAAATGACCTCGAAAAATGATCTTCCTGAACAATCATAGATATCAATAGATTATCTAAGGCCACTTTTTCCCAGTTTGAAAATCAGCAGTGAGTTACTTGATGGGGAATTTACTATGGACCCTACAGCATTCTGTTGACAGGCAAACTCTCTGAAAATGATTGTGTCTGTGCAAGTCCACTGGCTATATTCCAGCGTCAGTCTCCCCACCTTGGGAAGGTCTGAATGATCTGGTCAGATGATCTCAGCCTGGTTTCACCTGCTGAAACGTCTGCCCCTCCTTTGATTTCTCTGACCTGTGATACAAAAACAGGCTTTCTTAAACCTCCAGGGGGCAGCCCCACACAAGTTGTTACAAAGATAGGATGAGTTTGTCTGGAGAAAAAGGTTGAAATTTCAGCCCATTATTTAGATAACAGGCACCCCAAAGAGAGCTGATAACACGGAGATTTGTGTGAAGTACAAAGCAGCTTCCAGAGACACAGCTTGGCATGGGGAGACGGTGGGGCAGAAGTAAGCTGTCTTGCCCGGTGGCTGAAGAGTGAAGGTCCTAAAGCTGTCAGCTTAATTCCGAAACTCTTAGATGCTGTCACTGAGCCCTACAGAAGTGCTGGAGTTTGTGTCCAAAAGTGACTGCATGTGAGTGATTGCTTCAGAAATTTTCTTTTCCGGGGCTCCCGGACACAAGAGGCGAGAGCATTCCTGGTGTATTTGTGTGTGCTCGAGTACATGTTATCAAAATGGACACTCTGGACAGTTACTAAACATTCAAATACCCGGGTTTTAATTACATCTTTAATCCTCTCAGCAGCCTGTGTGAAGGCCAAAGTTGTCCAATAGTAGATTCTAGAACCTATAGGAGCCGGGATTTAACTCTAGGTTTGTTCCCTTTTGGACAGTATAGATTTTCACTTCTTTCTTGAGGGAGATCAGTGTCAAAAAAAGATTGATACACCAAGAATATAAATGGCATTAAAAAATGATGCTGCAACACAAGAATAAAAAGAGGTGCATCCTGAGATCTCCACTAAAAGACTTCAATTGATGGTCCAGCGGCTTCAGGGTTCCCCTGGGAGCATGGCCCCTGGCCCTGATGCTGCCCTTCCCCATAAATCATAACGAAGATTCACTCTTCGGACACGAATGGATTGGACTTGGAGATGCAGAGTGACCATACGCAGAGTGACCACTTTATGGTTCTATGCATCTATAGGGTATCATCCTGCTGACCTTTGGCTGGAGGAAGGAGAGTGGGTGGAGAGGAGGGGAAAGGAAACTGTTGGGAGGATGAGACATGTATGGAGCAGAGAAGAATAGTGTGTTGTCACCAGGCAGGGAGAGCAGTGGAAGCTGCTTATAGGTGGGAATGTAAATTTATATGGGAATGTACATTTTCACTCAGTCATAATAATAAAAAAAGAATATAAATTGGATTAGATTCTAGAAATATTTATTAAGCATTCCCTCTTGTGCATTTCAAAACACTGATGATTCTATTTTGCTTTCAGTTAGTTTATGTTTTAGCAGGGTATATAAAAACACAAGGAGTCCTGGTGGTGCATTATTAAGAGCTTGGCTGCTAATCAAAAGGTAGGCAGTTCAAATCCACCAGCTGCTCCTTAGAAACCCTGTGGGAGGAGTTCTACTCTGTCCTGTTGGGTCACTATGAGTCCGAATGGGTTCTACCTCAAAGAGTATAAGAATATAATAGAAGTATCTAAAATAACTGCATTGTCTCTTTTTTGTAGGGGAGAGGGGAACACGGCAGGTTCACAGGATCAAGAGAATCTTGCTGTATGGCACAGTGTTGGAAGACAATGGAAGCTTCTCTTCCCCTCCTGATGTGTAACATACTCAATTCCCAGCTCTGTGAAATACCAAGTTGAATATCAAAATCATGGATCATAGCCACTCCAAAATTATCGGTAAAAGAAAACTGTCTCAGTTTGGTAGTGTAGTGTAGTGTAAGGGGAGAAAGAAGTTAAATTATCTGTATTCCCTGCATCATTTCCATAAGAAATATTTCCTGGAGGGATTTCTCTTCACAGTGTGAGTCTCTAGCCTCTCATTTGCAAGAAAGTACTATCAGGGTTACTTAGACTGGTAGTTGGATGGTTCATGTGAGCACAGACTCACATACGTACACATACATGAGCACACGTCAGTTGACTAAGGTGGTCCCACTTAAGATATTCATTGGAAGGGAAACACCTGATAGGCTTTTTTTACAAGAACTTTTATTACCTCACGTAACAAGGAGATTAGAGAGAGAGAGAAGTTCTTAAGAAACTTCTTTTTCCCCTTGGAAACTTCTGCAGAAGAGCAGCTTAAATTCTTATCTAAATCAGTTCTAAGATACCAAACATGAAGGCGTTGTGGCTGCTCTCTCACATGGAAGTCAGTGCAGCCAACTTTGGAGTTCTTCTCAGCTGGTGGACTTGGTAAGAGACAGTTTAGCGATGGGTTCCCAGCCTGGTCAGTGTGGGGTTTAACCTCTCAATAATTATACCCATTTAAAAATTGGAAGCTCATCCATAAATGATACATTATTTCATAAAATCATTTTAGTAATTATACTTAACATTTCTACCATGTACCTGTCTGTTTGTTATAATGTGGTGACTTATGTATTGCTGTGATGCTCAAAGGTATGCCATTGGTATTTCAAATACCAGCAAGGTCACTCATGTGGGACGGGTTTCAGCAGAGCTTCCAGACTAAGGCAGACTAGGAAAAAAGACCTACCAATCTACTTCTGAAAATCAGCCAATGAAAACCCATGGTGCAAATAGTTAATGCACTTGGCTGGCTTTCTATCTTTTTAATCCATTCTGTCTAGGCTTCTGTCTCCATCCATTCTTCCTTTTCTCAGGAAGCTACAGTCCATTAACCCTACCCTACTCTTAATTCTTTACCTCCTCTTTCTCCTCTTGGCTTCAATTCCGTGGTCCATCATTGTAATCATGACCTTGTATGTGTACTCAGCTTCCTTGATCTCTGCCTCCAACATGTTTATCTAGCAAAAATGTAAGTCTCTGCCTATTTCAGTTCATTCCCAAGCAGCTAAGCAATAACTGGAGAGAAAGCAGACAAGCTTATAAAGTGATCTTACCTTAAAGTCATGATCATTGCTTTAGGTAAGCCTTTAGTGCTGCCCAGTAATTCTGTTCTGTTTTCCTTTACTCCCACTCTTCCACGTGAATATTTTACCTCTTTTCTTTCTCATCCCTCCAACATCTCCTCCTCCAATTTGTCTCTTGCTATTGACCTGGCTTCTTATTTCACAAAGAAAATAGGAACTAACATAAAATACATGTTCCCTCCACTAAGTGTATGGAACTATGTACATCTGTTCCCGTATTTTCTTCTTTCCATTCTCCACTCAATGGCTGTCTCCTGCAATCCTTTGTCTTTTATCCCTACATTATCTTTTTCTCTTAACTGCGCTATATGTCTTAACAAAAAAACAAGCTATACTGTATTCTATTGTTTAAAAAAAATTCTTTTGACTAAACATTGCCTTCCAGCTCTGTTCTCTTTTATAGAAAAAGTCCTCAAAGGAGTTTTCCTACTCACTGTCTGCACTTTTTCTTTCTCAGACTTCTCTGAACCAGCTCCAGCTGGGCATTTAGCCACACCACTCCATCAAAACAGCCTTTTCCACATTCAACACCAACCTCGCATTGCCAAATTAAGTGAGTCCTTCTCAGTCTTCATCTTGGTTGATTTATTCTTGTGAGATATTTTCTTCTCTTGGCTTCCAGGACTCTTGATTCTTATACTGGGTGCTTCTTTTCTGTCTTCTTTGCTTGTCCTCTGCATTTTTGGTGTGGTACAAATATTAATGAGGTCAGCAGCTAATGGAAAGTTTGGAGGTTCAAGTCTGCCCAGAGGCATCTTGGAAGAAAGATTTGATGGTCTACTCTGAAAGTTTAGTCATTGAAAACCCTATGGGCCCCCGAAGCCATATCCCCATGTGCTCTGTTTCCTCAGAACTAAGACCATTACTGAAGCCTACTTTTAAGATGAAAAAGTTTAAACTGAAGTACACAACATAAAATAATACTCATTAAGAGTATGATTCTTAGTTCAAACAGATACACGAGACAAATGTGTGACTCCTGTCCACAAGCAGAATGAGAAGTCAAAAAGGGGCAGGAATTGGTTGAATGGACATAATAAGTCGGGGATGGAAAGGGGATGTATACTGTCACGTTACAGGGATTGCAACTAATGTCAAATAACAATATGTGTATGAGTTTTCATATGAGAAATTAGTCTAAGATGTAAATTTTCACCTAAAGCACAATTTAAAAAAAAATAAAAGTTTTGCAGTCAAAAAAATCCCTATGGAGCACAATGCTACCCTGACATACATGGGATCACCATGAGTCAGAATTTATTCCAGGGAAACTGACTTTTATATATTGGAGTTTACCTGGATTCAGTTCTTATATTTCCTCTCTGACAATGCTCACTGTCTGATAACCTCAAACTAATGCTATGAATTCAGATGCCATCTACAAGCTGATAACTCCCAAGTTTGTTACTTTAACCCATACTCTCCTAACTCCAGACTTCTCCATTTGGATGCCAAATGAACTTGACTTGCTCAAAACAGAACTCTTGATTTTTGTATCCCTCCCCAACTTTCTCCTCATATAGTCTTCCTTATCTCATAAATGTTCTAGTTTCTCAGGGCATAACCAGAAGGTCAGACTTTTCTCTTTCTTGCACACACTATATTTAATCTAAGGCAAATCCTTAGTTCTTGTTTCAAGTACACTTAGAACCCAATCATACCTGAGCACCTCCATGGCATCCCTTCTGTCCGAGTCACAGTTGTCTCTCACTTGGACTATTACAGGAGCCTTGTAGCAGCTCCGCCTGCTTGCATCCTTGCCACCTGCAATAAATTCTGTAGCCAAAGTGGTTCTTTTAAAACTTAAGTCAGTTCATGTTTTTCACCTCTGTCTTCAGCTCCTTGTCTAGATTCCCATCTCTCTCAGAGAGTATCCCAAGTCTTCGGTGTTGTTGTTAGGTGCCTTTGAGTCAATTTAGACTCAGAGTGACTCTACGTGACAGAGTAGAACTGGCCCATCAAAAACCTAAACCAACGCAGTGCCGTTAAGTCTATGCCAACTCATAGCGACCCTATAGGACAGAGTAGAACTGCCCCATAGAGTTTCCTAGGAGTGCCGAGGGGATTTGAACGGCTGACTTTTGGTTAGCAGCTGTAGCACTTAACCACTACGCCACTAGAATTTTCTAAATTGTAATCTTTATGGGAGCAGATGGTCAGATCTTTCTCATGTGGAGCGCAGTGGGTGGATTTGAATGGCCAACCTTTTGGTGAGCAGCCCGGCATTCACATGTTCCCCACCAGGACTCCTCCCCACATCTTTACCATGACCTAAAAGAGCAATGTGACATGGCCTACTGACACCTCTCTCACATCCCAGCCTTGTATTCTCCCCTTCACTATTCTACTTCCATTGCTCAGGACTCTCTTTGTTCCTGCCACACGCCCCAGAAACTCTTGCCTGAGAGCCTTTATAAGTACATTTCTTCTCCCTATTTTCTTTCTCCGGATATCTTCATGGTTCTTTCATTTCTACAAAAATGAGATCTTTCCCTCTGTAGTCCCCTCTACCATGTTCTGTCTTCATAAAGTCAATCACCATCTGACTTTTATGTGTGAATTTTTGACTAAAAGGAGTCCCTGGGTAGTACAAATGGTTAATGCACTCAGCTACTAACCAAAATATTGAAGGTTCAGCTCTACCCAGAGACATCTTAAAAGAAGGAACTGGCAGTCTAACTCCAAAAAACTTAGCCGTTGAAAACTTGATGACACACAGTTCTTTTCTGACACACACAAGGTCACCATAAGAGTCAATTAAACAGGAACTGGTTTAGGAGTCCCCGGGTGGCACAGATAGTTTGTATTTTTTTTTTGTTAACCTAAAGACTAGGGGTTCACACTCACGCAGATGATCTGCTTCCATAAAGATTACAGCCACAAAACCCTCATGGAGCAGCTCTACATGTGATACACACAGCTTTGTCATGAGTCATAATCAATACTTAATGGTTACAGGCTCAGTCTTGGTTTTGTGGGGGTTGGGTGAGGTAGGGTGGTGGTGGTGCAAATTGTTAATACAGTCAATTGCTAACCAAAAGATTGGAGATTTGCGTCTACCTGGATGTGCTTCAAAAGAAAGGCCTGACGTTGTATGTCTGGAAAATTAGTCCTTAAAAACCCTACAGGGCACAGTTCTACTCTGGCATACATGAATGTCATCGTGAGTAGGAATCAACTCAAAGGCAATTGGTTTTCTGGTTGACTGACTTACTGAATGAGAAGAACAACATAGATACTTGTTAAAGTGTGTGTATTTTGATTACTTGATTTGTTGTCTAATTAGGAAACTCTAGTTAATCTGAGGAGGCCTGGTGGCATATTGGTTAAGTGTTTTGCTGCTAATCTCAGTGTTGATGATCTGAATCCACTAGCCAATGCAGGCAGAAAGATGTAGCAGTCTGCTTCTGTAAAGTTTACAGCCTTGAAATCCTGTGCGACAGTTCTACTCTGTCCTGTAGGATTATTTGGAATTAGAATTGACTGAACAGCAATGAGTTTAAGGGATTTCTTTTGGTAATTAATTTGAATTAATTCTCAAGACAAGCAATCAAAATTAATCAAAGTTTGTATTAAGGACATTTTAAAAATAATTTTGTTCATTTATTCAAGGTGAATGTTTTATAAAATTTTGTAAAAGAAAAATTTATCTAGTTTCATTTTCTTTAATCAATGACTTTTGATAATTCTGTTGCATGGAAAAATAGACCCTGAGCTTGATAAAAACATTATTTGGTGACATGAAGAGAATACAAGACTGTCTCTAGGGGGCAAACTCCTACATAGTTCACACTGACTTGGATGAAAAGGGATCTAACTCTAAAGGTTTACATTGTTCAGAAATCAACCTAAACCTAAGGACATTCAGGAAGCAACCAACAATATTTAGACCTTTAGTCACTCAATAGTGAAAAGTAAAAATATCAAGTAATATCTTTTAGGACCCATCTTGGTCCTTTAAGTTCTCTGTTTTCTAGTTTTTCGTGGATTATGTGGATTGTTTCGTAGACAGGTGCTTGCTAGCTACTAGATCTGCAGTAAGACAAACTGTAAAGAGAAGAAGAATTGGCCGGGGAAGGAGGAGTGGCATAGGTAAATATCAGTAAGGCCAAACTACTATTAATGAAGTATATACATCATTTTGTAAGTAAAGCTCTCTGCAAATGGCCTTATAACAAAATGAAAATGCTAAGGGAGTGAAAAAGACCACTGAGAAAACTATCATCATCTGTTAAGAGATACTTCTTGAGAACTACCGTAGAAGAAAACAGAAGCAATATAGATCTGTTAACTTTATCTTCAGAGAAGAAAATGTATGTTCTGCTTGCATTTCATAAATGTTAATGATGAAAAAGCCCAGAGAGTTAACCCTGTGATGAATCACTATCAGTTCTTCTTACTTCCATCTTTCTACTGAAAATGAAAACTTCTTCCAGTGACTACTTACTTTCCAGAGGCAAAAATATTAGGAGTTGCATATGCTTTTTTGTTGTTGTTGTTAATACTTTACTTACTACAGCCAAGGGGTTCCTTTATTTCTGTGTTCAATGTAATATTTTCCCTTCATTTGTGACCTTGTATGATTTCAGCCTTACGTGTTTCAGATGTATTAACTCTGGACTCATAGGTCGTTCTATAAGTTGATATCCAATAGCCATTTTATATGACTTATTAAGAGTGATTCACTTTTCTCCATGAATATGCAAACTAGAATACCAGAAAGTTTGAAACTCAAAACACATGATATGTGAGTGAGTTCCAAACTTGGATAAATTTCTTTCTTGCTCCTCCTACTTTCCTTTCCGTTCTCCACACTTGCAACAATAACTTAATAGTCGTCAGGCTGTTTATTTTGTACTACTTACCTTCAAACTAAAACATAGGTGTGATATTTTAGCCTTATGACTACCATTCAAAACCTGAGGAGAAGTCACAGCCATAGATAGGTCTCTGCCAAGTGTTCTCAAAAGCAGTTTTGCTCGTAGTCTAAGGCCAGTATCTTTCACAGAGAAGAGAAAGGTGTTGGTTCTACAAAACAGCCCAGGCAAGTGAAACTGAAATTGGTTGAAATGAATTATTCCTAAAGCCTTGATTATCCTTTCCTTTGAAGGCAGGAGTAAGTTTGGATTTTGCATCTGGGTGGTCAGATGTCCTAAATTAAAACAGTAAGAATGGGTTTTTCACAATAATTCCACACTGATCAATCCTACCAGGTTCTAAGTAACTGCATTGTGTTTCCATGCAGGACACCAAATGGAAACTTCAGGAGCAGGAATGCAATGGTGAAGTATAATTCTTCTCTCTATGTTGGAAATAGACCAGGATTGTGAATGTTAATCATCCAATTCTTGTAAAATGTACTCTAGGTCTTTTAATAGACACAAGTGGCCAGAGTCTCAATTTTATTTCATCTGCAAGGCTATGTCAGAGAGAGGTGTTACCTCTAAATGAACATTTTCACAACACTAAAAAGTATAAGTAGAAAGTCAGAGGTCTCCAGTTGATCTCAGACATTTGAGGCATGGTGACAGACAGGGTGTGAGCAATTGGTAAGAGGTTTTTTTAGTGGTTTTTTTTTTACCGTTACTGTTAAGTTCTAGTCTAAAAGGCAAACATTTGAGGAAGAAAATACCCAAGCTTAAATGTCTTACCTGTGTAGCTCCCTATCTTTGCTCTCAGACATGTTGCTTGCAAGGATTTGGAGTCCCTATCAGAGCTTCGTAGAAATACAACCTTTCTCTTGCTTCCACTCTTTGTTCTGCTTGAACACATTGATAGTAGCATATGCTTATGTCTCCTATCCTGTTAAATATATTGGAATTGGAAAAATATTGAGGGTAAGATCTTTACAGATAAAATAAATATGGTTTCTACTGAGAAACAGACCATCAACTGTTCATAGGCAAGTCTAGGTACAAGGTGAAGAAAATAGAGAAGTCCATGTGAGTCAAAATATAACCTAGAGCATATTCTATCTGAATTTAGAGAACATCTTTAAATTTGACAAATTGAACACTAATGATCAAAGACTCGATGAGTCACAGCATAACACTGAGGACATCACACACGAAGAAAGTAAGAGGTCATTGAAAAAACAGGAAATAAAAAGACAAAAATGGATGTCAGGAGAAACTGTGAAACTACCTGAATGTCAGATAGCTAAAGAAAAGAGAGAAACAATTCAGTAAAAGAGCTTAGCAGATGATTCTAAAGTGTGATTTGAGAACACTCAGAACTATAATGAAATGTGCAAAGACTTGGAGTTAGAAAGCTGAAAGGGAAGAACACACTCAGCATTTCTAAAGCTGAAAGAACTGAAGAAAAAACTCAAGCCTCTAGCTGCACTATTGAAAGATTCTATAAGGAAAATATTAAATAACACAGGAAACATCAAAACAAGAGGGAAAGAATATACAAAGTCACTGTACCAAAAAGAACTGGTCAGGGGGTGGGGCCAAGATGGTTGATTAGACACACATTTTCTTGATTCTTTCTGAGAAACAAGGCCTGGAAAGAATTGAACAGAACAGCCTGGACATTTGGGAAGCCCTAGGATGTGGCATAGGGTTGGCAGATTGCGCTAGGTGCCAGTAAGGAGGAAACTACTTCTCTCAAAGATGAGGCAGTGACACACTGAGTCCTGCTTAGGAGGACTGCAGGTACTGACACCTTCTTTGTTATCTGGGAGGTGGGGACTAGGCATGAGCTGACTGATACACTGAACTGCAGTGCTTAAGTAAATGACGTATAGCACAGAAGAGACACTGTGCTTGTGATGGCCACATATTGATAGCCCAGCTCCTGATTGAGGACCCCACTGTCCCTCGAACCTCTCTTTCTGAGCTGCACTGTAGATTCTGCTATTTCATGGCATGAAGTGCAGCTCTGGCAGGATGCTGTCTTGGTTAGCTGGGAGGCAGAATCAGCCACCAGGAGGTCTCAACTGGGGCTAATTCACATGCTCAGCAGCAGCTTCTTTCTGGAAAGTGCTTCTTTAGTAGGAAAGCTGTTCTTAGAATGGTGGTGCCTAGAGTTATGGGTAGGGCCTGGCAGAGCATGGCATCAAAGCTGTAACCCCTCCATTCTTTGAATCACATCATAGCATCTGGGGATGGCCTATGAGGAGCTTTCATTGTCAGCCAGAAGGCAGGTCTGCCACACCTGAGGGCCTGACTGATTTTGGCAGCTGTTTGACAGTTCCTAGCTTACAGTAAATTACCTTTTTAAAATAAGACCACCTGGAGAACTGATGGCTGAGAGGCCTGGCAGCTTCTCCTCCAACCTTCCCTGACCCACATCATAGCATCAACTGATGCCCATCCCCCCCCACCGTGACTCCATAAGTAGGGCACTGTCTTTGCCAGCCAGGAAGCAGAACCTGTTACTCCAGAGAGTCAACCTTGGGCCAGTTGCTAGAGTATACAGGGGCAGCTTGTGACCAAATCTAGTAGTGTCCTAACTTCCCTCTGAGAACTACTCCTCAGCTCATGTTGAAGTAACACCTAAGAAACAAAACAGCTTCTAGATGATATGAAGACAATAGCTAACCATTTTAAGAAGCAGTTCACCATGGCTCTGGGAAACTCCCAAAATAAATAATCAAAAACTTTCCAGATGAAGAAGCCTTTCTGAAACTATCAGAGGTTGATTACAAAAGAATTACGTATAGAGCCCTCCTAGAGATTAAACAAAATGCAGCAGGACAAAATGACAAATTAAGTAAGCTATTTGAACTGATGGAGTATCAACTATTTGAAATCCAGCACATCAATAATAAAACTACAGAATTAGACAATTCAATCCAAAACCAAAAGAGTAGAGCTCAGGAGACAAAAGCCAGAGTTAGTGGCCTTGGGGACAGATCAACTGACACCAGTGTTTATGAGGAGAAATCAGAGAAAAGAAATAAGAAATATTAAGAAACATGTGGGACTCTTAAGAAGAATAATCAACAAATAATTGGAGTTCCTGAAGATGGAGGGATAGCTGCAAATACACAGAGTATTGTTGTAGAGTTGCTGTCCGAAAACCTTCCTGAACTTATGAAAGAAGAAAACATAAATATCTGAGATGCTTATCAAACACTACAAAAACTAGACCCCAAAAGAAAGACATCAAGATGTAGTGTAATCAAGCTTAATAAACTGAAACATAAACAGAACCTCTTAAAGGCATAAACACTTAAAGCAAAGCTAATGTGCAGATGGAAGCCCTGTAGGCTTTGGTCTGGACTTCTCAGCAGAAACTATGTTGACAAGGAGGCAGTGAAGGACACATTCAAAGCCGTGGAGAAAAACTTCCAACTAAAAATTACATACACTTCAAAGTTGTCTTTCAGATATGACAGTGAAATTAAGACATTTGTAGATAAACAGAAGCTTAGAGACTTTGTGAAAACCAAACCGAAATGACAAGATACACTGAAAGAAGCTCTTTGCTTAGTCAAACAAAAACATCAAGTGTATACTTAAGGAGGTAATGCGGGATACAGCATCCAGAATCCTACTCAGGGAAGTCATGAAGCTCAGTCAAAGCTACAATGTTAAAATAAGGGAACCAGTGATCTTAACATGAAAACTATGACATCATCACACTAAAAAGAGGGATCTGTTAAAGTAATTATGACCCTTTCAGATAGAGAGGAAATTTAGAAGATATGCAGAAGTTAAAAACTGGTTTAAACTTAGAATAGTAAGGGGGATCATAGAGGTAGCCACAAAGCAAAATAACAATGCAACATATCAACACAAGAAACATAATTTAGGAGTCTCAAAAAACACAAAACTAATACTGAAAAGTCAACCCATAAAGAATGACCCAGAAGACTAAGAGCAACATAGAAAATATCAAGAATACAAAAAATAAATGCATCAAAATGACAGCCCTAAACACACACCTGTCAAAAATTACACTGAATATAAATGGACTGAATTCTCCAATAGACAGGGACATCCTGGATCAAAAGACGGGATCCGTCTATATGTTGCTTACAAGAAACACACCTTAGACTCAAAGACATAAACAAACTGAAAATCAAAGGATGGAAAAATAGATAACAAAATATATACAAAGAAGAGCAGAAGTGGCAATACTAATCTCAGATAAAACAGACTTTTAATGTAAAATCTACCAATATGGATAAGGATGGTCTCTATTTACTGCTGAAAGATTCAACACATAAGCAGGACTTAACAATATTAAATATTTGTGCACCCAATACCAGAGCATCTAAATACATTGAACAAATACTGATGTCACTGAAAAAGGAGATAGATCACTCTGCAATAATAATTGGAGACTTCAACACTGCACTTTCAGTAATGGACAGATCATCAGAAAAAAACTCAGTAAAGATACAGAAGATCTTATTGTAACAATTAACCAACTAGACGTCGTTGACTTACAAAACTTTTTACCCATAAACAGATAAGTACACATTCTCCAATGCACATGGAACATTCTCCAGAATAGATCATGCGTTAGGACATAAAACAAGTCTCAACAAAATCCAAACCACTGAATTATTGCAAAATATTTTCTTGGACCATAAAGCCATAATAGTTGACAGCAATACCAGAAAAAAACGTGGGTAGAAATTTGATCTCATGGAAACTGAACAACATCTTGCAAAAAAATCCATGGGTTACAGAAGAAATCAAGGATGAAATAAAGAAATTTATGGAATCAAATGAGAATGAAAACATATCCTATTAGAACCTATGGCATATAGCAAAAGTGGTGCTCAGAGATCAGTTTATCTCTATAAATGCACACATATGGAATCATAAAAGGGCCCAGACCAAAGAATGAAACCTACAGCTTGAACACGTGGAAAGGGAACAACAGAGGAACCCCTCAGGCACAAGAAGAAAACAGATAATAAAGATTAGAGTAGAACTTAATGAATTAAAGAATAGAAGAACAATTGAAAAAAAATTAACAAAATCAAAATCTTGTTCTTTGAAAAGATCAACAAAATGGATAAACCACTGACTAAACTTAAAAAAGAAAACTAAGAGAGGAAACAAAATAACCAGAAGAAGAAACAAGACAGGAGATGTCACAACAGACCCAACTGAAATTGAAAGTATCATAACAGAATACTATGAGAGAGTCTAACAGGTTTGAAAACTAGAGTAAATGGACAAATTTCTAGATTAATACTACCTACAAAAATTATCACAAGGATAAATAGAACAACTTAATAAATCCATCACAAAGGAAGAAATTGAAAAAGCAATAAAAAAAACTACCAACTGAAAAAAGTCCTGACCCAAATGGCTTCACTGGAGAATTTTACCAAACTTTTAGAGAGAGGTTAATTCCAATACTACTGAGGCTATTTCACAGCATAGAAAGGAATGTAATACTCCCAAATTCATTCTATGAAATGAGAATAAGCCTGATACCAAAGCCAGGGAAAGATCTCATGGACCTAGGTGCAAAAATCTTCAACAAAATCTTAGCCAACAGACGTCAACAACATATCAAAAAATAATTCATCGTGACCAAGTAGGATTGATACCAGGGATGCAAGACTAGTTCACAGAAAAACAATTAATGTAATCAACCATATAAATAGCACTAAGGATAAGAATCATCTGATTTTGTCAATTGATGAAGAAAAGGCATTTAAGAAAGTTCAATACTCATTCATGCTAAAAAGTCTCAGAAGAAGTGATTAAAGGGGAAATTCTTCATGGCAATAAGGGCCATCTACACAAAGCTAACCACCTACAACATCCTGAATGGAGAGAGACAGAAACAATTCCCCTTGAGAACAGGAACTAGACAAGGATGTCCGCTTTCACCACTTCTATTCAACATTGTACTAGAGGTTCTAACCAGAGCAATTAGATAAGACAAAGAAATGAAGGGCATCCTCATTGGCAAAGAAGAAGTAAAAATATCCCTGTTCACAGATGATATGACTGTATATGCAGAGAATCCTAAAGAATCTATAAATAAACTACTGGAACTAATAGAAGAATTCAGCAAACTATCAGGATATGGGATAAACAAAAGTAAATCAGTAGAATTCCTTTATACCAATAAAGAGATCATCAAAGAAGAAATCACTAAATCAATACCACTTACAATAGCCCCCAATAAGATAACATACCTAGGAATAAATCTAGTCAGAGAAATAAAAGACCTATACAGACAGAATTACAAGATCTTACTGCAAGAAACCAAAAGAGACTTACACAAGTGGCGAAACCTACCCTGCTCATGGATAGGAAGACTTAACATTGTGAAAATGGCTATTCTACTCAAAGTGATCTACGTATACAATGCAATACCAATAGAAATTCCAATGTCGTTTTTTAGAGAGATGGAGAAAGAAATCACCAACTTTGTTTGGAAAGGGAGAAATCCCATATAAGTAAAGCACTACTGAAGAAGTGTAGCACAGTCAGAGGCCTCACACTGCCTGATCTTAGAACCTATTAAACTGCCACAGTAGCAAAAATAGAGTGGTACTTGTATAGAAAGAGACATGTAGACCAGTGGAACACAGTTGAGACCCCAAAGATGCCACCATCCTTTTATGAACAATTGGTATTCGACAAAGGCCCTAAAATTGTAAACTGGAGTAAAAACACTCTCTTTAACAAATGATGTTGGCAAAGTTGGATATTCATCTGCAGAAAACTGAAACAAGACCCATATCTCACACCTTACACAAAAACTAACTCAAAATGCATCAGATACCTAAATATCAAACCTAAAATAGCAAAGATCATGCAAGAAAAATGGGGCCAACAATGGAAGTTCTCATAACATGGCTTAGATAGACTTCAAAATCTGACAAACAAAGCACAATTATCAGAAAATAAAATCAATAAGTGGGGACTACTAAGAATCAAATACTTCTGTGCATCCAAAGACTTTATCAAAAAATTAAAAGACCACCCACAGAATGGGAAAAAATATTTGGCAACTACATGTCAGACCAATGTCTGATCTCCATAATTGACAAGGTACTGCAAAATATCAACAAGGAAAAGGTACATAACCCAATTAAGCGATCGGCAAAGGAGATGGACAGACACTTCACCAAAGAGGACATCCAGGGAACTAAAAGATATGTGAGGAAGTGCTCATGATCATTAGCTATTAGAGAAATCCAAATGAAAACTGCAATGAGAGATACACTCTCAACCCAACAAGGTTAGCTATGATCCAAAAAACACAAGACAACAAATACTGGAGAGGTTGTAGAGAGATGGAAATTGTCCTACACTGCTAGTGGGGTTGCAAAGTAGTGTCTTTGCAAAGCAATATGATACTTCCTTTAAAAGCTGGAAATAGACACAACATTTGATCCAGAAATCCTACTGCTTAGAATATACCCTACAGAAACAGAGGCTGTCACACGAACAGATATATGCACACGAATGTTCATTGTTACACAATAGCAAAAAGATGCAATTACTACAGATGCCTATCAACAGACGAATGGATAAACAAATTATGATACATATACTCAAGGGAACAGTGTCATTGATAAAGAACAATGATGATGTTAGGAAGCACCTCATAACCTGGTATCAACTGGAAGACATTATGCTGAGTGAAATCGGTCAGTGGCAGAAGGATAAATATTGCATGAAACCCCCACTATAAGGACTTAAAAATAGAATTATGTACAGAAAAAAAAATTCTTTGATGGCTACAAGGGTAGAGAGGGAGGTAGAAGGTTGGTCATAGATTAGACAGTTGATAGAAATTTGATTAGGTGAAAGTGTCAGCACATAGTAGAAAGTAGATCAACTTAACTGAACTTCATGAACTGAAAGCTCTTCTAATCTCAACCCAACATTGCAAGGATAGAGTAGCAGGGTCGGAGTCTGGGGACCATGCTTTTGGGGACATTGAGGCCAGTTGACATAACTAGCCTATTAAGAGAGTCTTCCGCACTCTATATTGGTGAGTGGTGTCTGGGGTCTTAAAAGCTGGCAAGCTGCCATCTGAGGTATATCAAATGTTCTGAACTCATTCAGAAGAGATGATCACAAAGAACAACAAAGACATAATCAAAAAGAGCCCAGGAGACAGGGCGGAGTTGAGATGACAGACTAAATGCACATCTCCCTAAATCCCTTTGGAAACCAAGACCTGATACCCTTCTGGACACCTACTGAGCCCTGGGATGTAACATAGGGCTGTTAATTTGGACTTCATACTAGGGCTGTTTATTTGGACTTCATACCACTGAACGCAAAACCTCCTCTTTTTCACTGACCCCACTCTCGGTGAGCACAGGCTTGCACAGACCAAAGGTAAATTCACCATTTCAATTTTGTTTTTCCTCTATCTTGGCCGGTAGGCAGAACTGGGACTTGACTAGCTGCTGATCTTGGACACACTGCTGGTAGGACTGGCAAACATAATTGCTAGGTTCTGAGAGCCTGGCTTTGGACTCTATACACCTCGGCTCCTCTGTCCACTTGGGAAACAGAGAAGCCCAGGCAGAGGCCCCAGCCAGACTTGGTTCTTAGGCTGGGAGGTGGCTCCTGCCAGGAGGTAGAGTGCTTTTCTAGCAGGGAGGTGGTGTTTTACACAGTGTCGCCTGGGGCCAGGGCCCAGCGGTAGAAGCTGTGGACTCTAGGCATTTCAGCATTCTTGGCCTCTCTGTCCTCCAGGAGGCTGGTCCTGGCCAGCTGGCAAGCTTACATGGGATGCCATCTTCTTTTGCTGGGATGGGAGGTCATCCATATGGAAGCCTCAGGTGGACCTAATTCCTGGGCTGGGGGGCAGTTCCTGCCCAGAAGAGACTGCTTTTCTGTTGGTAAAGATGTACACAACACTGTCTACAGCTGGGGCCCAACAGCAGATGCTAGCAGGCCAGTAGCCTTTCTGTATTTTGAGCTAGTTTATAACATCTGGTGTTCAATATAGAGGTGCTTACTTGCCAGGTGGGAAAAGGGACCTGTACACCTGAAAACTTGGCTGACTTTGGAAGGTGCCAAATACCTTTTACTTCTCATCTTAAGATGGCCTAGAGAAACAACAGTGGTACATCTTCACAGCATCCCTCCCAGCCTCTATTGACCCAATGATGCCCCCAAAGCAGCAAACATTGGAGAGGACAGTAACCTGGAAGTCACCAATGGCATCAGAAGGCCCCTAAAAGAAACCACCTCAGAACTTCCCAGACAAAGAAGCTTTTCTGAAACTATCAGAAGGTGAATACAAAAGGATTATATACTGAGCCCCCATAGACCTTACACAAAATGCAACAGAGCAAAACAAAAAACTAAGCAAGCTGTTCGATCTGATGGAATATCAGTACTCTGAAATCGAACAGATCAGGAACAAAATCAAAGATATAGAAACTTCAATTCAAAGCCAAGAAAACAGACTGGAACAAATGCAAAACAGAGTTTCTGATTTGGAAGACAGAGCCACCGACTCCAGCATTTATGAAGAGAAATCAGAAAAAAGAAACAAGAAAAATGAAGAAGCATTAAGAAGCATGTGAGACTCTAGTAAGAAGAACAGCCTACGATTAATTGGAGTTCCTGAACAGGGCGAGACACCTGAGAACACAGAGACTATTGTGGCTGAGCAGCTGACAGAAAACTTCCCAGAAATTATGAAAGAAGAGAATATAGATATCCAAGATGCATATCAAACACCACTCAATATAGATCTCAATAGAAAGACTCCAAGATGTAGTATGATCAAGCTCAACAAAATGAAACACAAGCAGAAACTCTTAAAGGCAGCAAGACTCAAAGCAAAGCTAACATTCAGAGGCAAACCGTGTAGGCTTTCATCAGGTTTCTCTGCAGAAACGATGCTGGCACAGAGACAGTGATATGACACATTCAAAGCCTTGAAGGAGAAGAGCTTCCAACCAAGAATTATATATCCTGCAAAACTATCTTTTAAATATGAAAATGAAATTAAGACATTCACATATAAACAGAAACTCAGAGATTTTGTAAAAACCAAACCAAAGCTACAAGAAATACTGAAGGAATCTCTTGGCTTGGAAGAACAAAACTGCTAACTCTGTATTTTAGAAGGATGCATTACCAGAATCCTACTCAGTTAGGGAAGGCTCCAAACACAGTCAAAGCTATAACAGCGAAAGAAACGATCTAGTGATCATATCATGTAAACTGTGATATCATCATATTAAAAAGAGGGGTGTATTACAGTCATTATAGTCCTTTCAGATGGAGAGGAAGTTGACAAGACTGGTAATAATCAAAATTGGGGTTATATATAGTTTATTAAGCGGGATCACAGGGGCTGCTGTAAGACACAATAAAGAAGCAACATACCATATCAAGAAATGTAATACAGGAGTCTCAACAACCACAAAACCAACCCTGAAAAAGGTGAAAAATCAACTTGCAAAGAAGAAAGTCGCAGAAGAGCTCAGGAGACAGAGGGACCCATGTGAATAGGAGACTATATCTACATGTGACCAGAAGAACCAGATGATGACGGGCCACCACCAAAGACAGCTGTGATGGCGCACACAATGTTGAGTCCCTGTGTCAACATGAGTGAAAGAGCAGAGCAGCTCAAGAACTCTTCTAAAAGAGCACAGTTGATGATCCGATGGCCTGGGGGATCCCCTGGAAGCATGGACCCTAGACATGCTGCTTCCCCTTACCAGAAAACATTACTGAGGTCAACTCTTTGGACAAAAATGGACTGGACCCAGTAACACAGTGTGACCATGTAGTATGTGTACTTGATGGTTCTATGCATTTATAGGATGCTGTCCTTGTGGTCTCTTTCTAGATGGGAGAGAAGAACATGGAGAGGAGGGGACAGGAGCTTGTTAAGATGATGCAACAAGTATAGGATGAAAAGGAGGAGTATGCTGTCAACAGACAATGACAGCAGAAGGAGCTGCAGATAGGTGGGCATGCAAAATTAATTTGGATTGTGTACTTTCATTTAATCACAATTAAAAACCTGAAAAAATACAAGAACTGGTCAACACACAACCATTTCAGGATGTAGCATACAATCAACAACTGATGGCATAGAAGGAAAAAGTTACAAGCTGTGCTGAAGGCATTTGCAAAAAATAAGGCTCCAGGAGTTGATGAGATGTTTCAATAACCTGTTGCAGTACTGTAGGTGCTTAGTCATCTATGACAAAAAATGGGAAGACTGTGACCTGACCAACCAACTGGAAGGGATCTATGTTTGTGCCTCTTCCAAAGAAGTGATCCAACAAAATGCAGAAATTACTGAACAATATCATTAACAGAAAACACAAGTAAAATTTTGCTGAAGATCTGCAACAGTAGCTGCAGCAGTATGTCAACAGGGAACTACCGGAAATTCAAGCCAGTTCAAAAGAGGATGTGAAACAAGAAATATCACTGCTGATGTCAGATGGATCTTGGCTGAAAGCAAAGAACACCTGGAAGATTTTACCTGTGTTTTATTAGCTATGCAAAAGCATCCAACTGTGTGGATCATAATAAATTATGGATAACATTGCAGAGTAGGAATTCCCGAAAACTTAATTTTGCTCATACAGAATCTTTGTAGAGACCAAGGGAAAGCTGTTTATTCAGAAACAGGAGGTTTTGGATGGTGGAAGTCAGTAAATGTGTATATCAGTGTTGGATCCTTTAATCATACTTATTCAAACTGCATGCTGACAAAATAATCCAAGAAGATGCATTATATGAAGAAGTACACAGAATGAGGACTAGAGTAAGACTCATTAAGGACCTGTGATATGCAGATGACACCAATTCATTTGCTAAAAGTGAAGAGGACTTGAAGCACTTACTGATGAAGATCACACTACAGCCTTTAGTATGGATTTCACTGCAAAGTAAAGAAAAAGAAAAATTTCACAATTAGACCAGTTATTCACATCTTGATAAACAGAGAAAAGAAAGAAGTTGTCAAGATTTCATTTTTTCTGGATCCACATTCAGTGCCCATAGAAGTAGCAGTCAAGAAATCAAACAATGTAATGCACTGAGTGAATCTGCTGCAAAAGACCTCCTTAAAATATTAAAAAGCAAAGACGTCACTCTGACGACTAAGGTGTGCCTCATATGTATGTGAAAGCAGGACAATCAATAAGGAAGGACAAAGAAGAATTGATGCCTTTGAATTACACTGTTAGGTGCCTTCAAATAGGTTTCTACTCATAGCCACCCTCTGTACAACAGAACAAAACATTGCCTGGTCATATGCCACACTAACAATCATTATGTTCAAGACATTGTTGCAGTCACTGTGTCAGTCCATCTTGTTGAGGATCTTCCTCTTCCTCACTGACCCTCTACTCTACCAAGCATGATGTCCTTCATAGACTGATCACTCCTGACATGTCCAAGTACGTGAAACATAGTCTTACCATCCTTGCTTCTAAGGAGCACTCTAGTTGCACTTCTTCCAGAACAGACTTGTTCATTCTTTTGGCAGTCCAGTATTCTCCTCCATCACCACAGTTCAAAGGTGTCAATTCTTCTTGTGTCTTCCTCATTCGTTGTCCAGCTTTCACATACATAAGAAGTAATTGAAAAATACCATGGCTTGGGCCAGGCACACCTTAGTCTTCAAGGTGACATCTTAACTTTTCAGTACTTTAAAAAGTTCTTGTGCAACAGATTTTCTGAATGCAATACATCTCTTGATTTCTTGACTGCTGCTTCCAGGAATCTTGATTGTGGAACCAAGTAAAATGAAATCCTTGACAACCTCAATATTTTCTTGTTTAGCATGATGTTGTTTACTGGCCCAGTTGTCAGGAATTTTGCTTTCTTGATTAAGGTATAATCCATACTGAGGACTGCAGTCTTTGATATTCTTCAGCAAGTGTTTCAAGGCCTCACCACTTTTAGAAAGCAAAGTTGTGTCATCTGCATGACACAGGGTGTTAATGAGTCTTCTACCAATCCTGATGCCTGTTTTTCTTCATATAGTTCAGCCTCTCAGATTATTTGCTTGGCATGCAGATTGAATAGGTATGATGAAGGGATGCAACCCCGATGCAAAACTTTCCTGACTCTAAACCATGCAGTATCCAACCCTGTTACACAGCTTTCCTGACTTTAAACGATTCAGTGTCCCCTTGTTCTGTTTGTACAACTGCCTCTTGATCCACTTACAGATTCCTCATGAGCACAATTAAGTGTTCTGGCATTCCCATTCTCTTTAATGTTATCCATAATTCATTATGATCCACACAGTTAAATGCCTTTGTATAGTCGGTACAACATAGGTGAACATCTTTCCGGTATTCTGTGCTTTCAGCCAAGATCCAACTGGCATTAGCAATGACATCCCTGATTCCATGTCCTCTTATGAATCCAGCTAGAATTTCTGGCCATTTCCTATCAATATACTGCTGCAGTCACTTTTGAATGATGGTTAACAAAACTTTACTGGTATATGATATTAATGCTATTGTTTGATAGTCTCCACATTTGGTTGGATTGTCATTTTTGGTAGTAGTTATAAATATAGATCTCTTGAAGTTGGTTGGCTAGATAGTTGTCATTCAAGTTTCTTGGAATAGATGAGTGAGCACTTCTAGTGATGAATCTGTTTGTTGAAATATCTCAACTGATATTTCATCAATTTCTGGAGCCTTGTTTTTCACCAGTGACTTCAATGCAGCTTCAAGTTCCTCCTTCAGGAAAATGAAGAAAAACTTCAAGCCTCAAGTTGCAATGGTAAAGGATCCTACAGGGAAAATATTAAAAGATGCAACAAGCATCATAAAAAGATAGAGGGAATACACGGAGTCGTTATACCGAAAAGAATTGGTTGACACTCAACCATTTTAAGAGGTGATTGATTTGGGGTGCTGGCAAAGAATACTGAATGTATCATGGCCTGCCAGAAGAATGAATAAATGCGTTTTTGAAGAAGAACAGCCAGAATGCTACTTAGAAGCAAAGATAATGAGGCTTAGTTTCATATACTTTGGACAAGTTATCAGGAAGGACTAGCCCTTGAAGAAGACACCATGCTTGGTAAAGTAGAGGGTCAGCAGAAAAGAGGAAAACCTTCATCAAGATGGATTGACACAGTGGCTGAAACAATGGGCTCCAGTACAACAACAATCATGAGGATGACATAGGACCGGGTAGTATTTCATTCTGTTACATGCAGTGCACTCAGTCCGGACTGACTCAATGATGGTACCTAACAACAACAATTTCTTTCAACTTAGTTATGTGTATCTAGCAAGCAACTTAAGGTTGTTTAACTTAAATTTTCTCATCTATGCTATACATCTAAATCATATGAGGACAAATTGACAAAAATGACAGTGCCTTGTGCATTATAAAGTTTTCTATGAACATAATTTAATAATTATTGTGTATGATTTATAATTTATAGATATTAAAACATAATAAGTTACATAATCATTATATGCTGTTGCTGTTTTCGTGGGCCATTGTGTCAGTTCCTACTCATAGTGGCCCTATATCACACAGTAGAATTGTCCAGTAGGATTTATTAGGCTGTAATCTTTATGGGAACAGATCATCAGGTCTTTTGTCATGAAGATCAACTGGTAGGTTCAAGCCACTGACCTTTCAGTTAGAAGCTCTCTGTTTGACTATTGTGCCACCAGGGCTTCTCAGACATCATCTATGTCTATGTAACAGTACAAAAAACTTGTACCAATACCCACTGCCTTCGAGTTGATTCTAACCCATAGCAACCCTATAGGACAGAGTAGAACTACCCTATAGGATTCTCAAGGATTGTCTGGTGGATTTGAACTGCTGACCTTTTGGTTAGCAACTTGAGCTCTTAACCACTGCACCATCAGGAGTTTGTCAGAAGATTTCTTGGATGACATGATTTTAAGGGATTTATTTCCTTTCTCCAAGTGTTAAACATATTGTGTCCAAGAAAATGTTGTGAGCCATTGTGGTTCCTACAGCTTTCAGAAGAACCAGGTAAAGCCAATCATTTTCTTTGATCCATCTAGAAGAGATGTAAAATAGTCTCATATTGTTGATGAAGTGATGGAGGAAATGTTATTTACACACCATAATAAAAATAACAAGCATTTTTCTTTTATTCACAAGGAGAAGATCCTAGATTTCAAACTTATAAAGTGGTAAATATTCTCTCGCAATAAACAATTGATGTCATCAAAAATGTCCTTTAGGAACTAGAGCTATTCTATACCAAGTTTTAGAAAGTTCAGCAGATTGATCAATATTAAGGGCAGAAAGTCTCAAAATGTGTTTGAATCTAAGGCTGCAGATAGAAAGCAGAGACAAGTGTTCAGGAACCTAAGCAAAATAACAGGGAAGAACAGGTTTGAGGATTATGCCATTGCCACCCCTGCTTCTTTGGCCTATTTATTTTAGGATGAAGCTTGGCTATTCTTGATTCTATGAGGGGATTCTATTTCCTTTCATTTTCCAATGATAGCCACTCCTTAACACTACTTAAGCCAATAACTCTCTGGATCTTACCTCATGGCCCCAACTTCTACCACAGTCCATAAATGTCACTCTCGTTTCAGCTATTTCAAAGTCAAAGATAGGTCATAAATGTGTGGCAAGTCATTAACTATATAGGTATTTGTTGTCATTAGACCAGCAAAATAAAATAGGTTCAACAAGGGTTGATATGGCAATGGTGGGGGGGGAGCACAGAGTTGATTTGGTCATGTTTCTATGTTTTACTATAAGGGCCAAGGGAAATCTTGGTTTAAAAAGTAAAGAAACATGACTCTTGTATGTCAGAGAAGTATCATTTCCTGTTAAGTTCTGTATTTGGTGACTTGATGAATGAAAGAAACAATTATTGAGAAAGGAACACGTTTCAAATGCTACGTGCAGTGCTGGACAGATAATGAAAAACAAAAACAAGACACAGGACACTAACGAAAGAACTCCTTGAGATAGGCATGAACACCGGGTGACTCACAAGCAATATCTAACAAGGTCAGCAGAAAGTTAAAAGTAACAAAACAAGATTGTGCCCTGTGCTTCCCTGCAGCAACAGCTGTGGCCTCTTGCAAAGCAATTAAATCTGTGGCTAGGATTCCAGTCCCATCTCTTCTCAGAAGCCTCACAGTCTTGGACCGGTTAATCAATTGCATTCCTTTGTTTCTGCCTTGGCATCTCAGATGGTGGCATTCCCAGGGATGATTAGCTCAGAGCTGCCTCCCTGTGAAGCCAAAGCCACCGTGTAATTTCCATTAGACCTGAAAATGATCCTGATTTAAAGCTTCGATGGAGCCCATGAGCTGTCGTCTAATCATACTTAAGAATTAACTGGCCTGAGCTGTCTTTTCTTTATTTCTTTAGTACTAAAATCATTCTTGAAAATATTATGTCACTGTTTGTGGATAATCAAATAAGTATGATGGCAGACCTGTTTAGAACTGAATTCTGCCCTGAACATTAGAACTCTGATGCTGAATTACTCTGTGACTTTGGGTAGGCCACTTAACTTTCCTCTTTTGGTTTTCTCCCTTCTGTTTTCTCAGTATCTTTCATGTGCTGGGCTTTGAAATTGAACTTGGGAGTGGGGTTGGTAGGGAGTGGGTGGATAGGAGGGGAAGAGCCTACAAAGATAAAGAAAACGTTCTCTGGAGAGAAGTACAGTCTACTGAAGAAGTAGACCTGGAAAGCAAATAATCAGAATGTTGGGGGATGGGACAGTACTGAAAGTTGTACAAGTGCTATGCGAACGTACGGGAAGAGATTCATTCATTCTGAATGATGCGACAGGGGAATTTGACAAGGCCTTACAGTGGTATTTACCAGCACACTAAACGTTGAGCAATGAAAAACAATTCCCTGTGTGGGTAGGGAAGAAAGGCATTCTTAGAGGAACTTTTCTTGAAAAACCAAAAACTCTGCCATGGGGTTGATTGCAATTCATGTGTTACAGAGCAGAACTGTTCCATTGTGTTTTCTTGGCCATAACCTTTACAGAAGCAGACCACCCAGCTTTTCTTTGAGACTCCTCTGAGTGGATTTCAATTATCAGCCTCTAGGTAGGCAGTCAAGCACAGTCCATTTGCACTCACCCAGGGACCTATCCTGGAAAAAGAACACTAATCTTCCATTCTGCTTACCTGACAAAAGTATTTTGAGAAGAGATACATAAAACATGGTAGACTTGGGATGTCACTCCTCCATGAGGGCTGAAGCCTTCAAGTCTCATCAGAAAAATGGTGCTACACTAGTCTTAGAAATTCTAATGGCTTCTCCTTTCCATGCCAGAGAATGCTTGTTAGTCTTTTTCCTTTGGCAAGTGGAGAAGAGGGTCTGCTCACAGCCTCCTTTGTAACCCTCTCCTGGTACATACTGGGAGCCCTGGTTGTATAATGGTTAAGGGCTCAACCAGCTAGACAAAAGAGCAGCAGTTCAAAACTACCAGCCACTCCTTGGAAATCCTATGTGGCAATTCTGCCCTGTCTTATAGAATTGTTATGAGTTGCAACCTACTCAATGGGTTTGCTGTTTGGTTTGGAGTATGTTGATGCCAGGGGCTGACCTAGATTGAGAGGAAAGCCATTGGAGTTGCCATAGGAGAGGCCCTACGCAGTACCTAAGAAGTGAACATTACCCCCTCAGGAGCAAGGCTGGAACCACCTCTTCCACTATTCAGAGTGGAGAAGCCTCCTCTATACTGTTTCTAGGAGAAGTGGCCTTGAACATAATGGCTCAATTAGCTCTGAGCACACTTCCCAGTTACAGTCACCTTATACCCTTCATGAGCTTACAGATGTCATGAGAGCTGGTACTTCCACGTGAGTCTAGCTGTCCTGAGGACGGAGAGCATACACTCATAATTGGCAAAAGATACACTGACCTTGTGAAAATGCCCAAAGCCTTAGGATAATAGAAATGTAGTAGCTAATCAATCAATAGTGAAAGAAACTGTCAGATAATGGCACCTAGCCCCTTCCTTGGTGCTCAAATGAACAGTCCTGCAAGTATGTAATGGGAATTATGGCCACACTGCTTCCCATGTTATGTGGAATTTCTGGGCTCTAATTTCTTCATCCAAAATGTGGTATGGCTGGAGGATTCAGGTTACATGATTCTTCAGAGCCCTGCCAGTTCTAATAGCCAGTGAATTCTCTAATTTCACAATTTATACAAGACATTCGAAGAAGTGAAAGACTGCAGCTATTCCGTGGTGGGAGTGGGGGCTTCAAAAGACTCATTTAAGAGAATCTGGTTCTAAAGGTGATCTGACTTAACGGCACTTGGCTGGCTGGCTATTTGCATATATGCTACTCAACCTCACAGACAGTATTATCCATATTACCAACCTTCTTACAAAAGTAGAAAAAAGTCATAGGCAAATTTAAGTATAATGTGTAGTACTCAAATCCTACAGGCTTCCCTCCTTGTAAGTTTCAAAAGGCACAGCAACTTTCTGAATAATCTGCCACATGCTTATTCAAAAGTCGCTATGCCTTTTGAAACTTACAAGGAGGGAAGCCTGTAGGATTTGAGTACTACACATTATACTTAAATTTGCCTATGACTTTTTTCTATTCATGTGGAGAAAATGTAGGAAGCAGCTGAGTTGGGTGATATAGTTGGTTTATTTGTCAGGAAGATATTATCTTAATCTTTTTCCCCCTTTTTGACTGTTTTGTGGCCTACAGGAAGCTGTTATTGTTATCAGAACCTTAATTTGTGTGCTTCCAAAATTAGGAGAGACAATGCTGACCTTATATTGATGTCTTAGGGATAATTTAAGGTAATAACAAGTGCTCATTAAAGGCTTTCCTGAGATATAATGTGCAGAAGGGTAGGTGTTCATGTATTCTGCCTGGGTGCTGGTGGGTCTAGATGTTTGGTGGTATGGACAGGTTTCTTCGTGAGGGTCTGTTGTGTGTGTCTGGGTGTGTATGAGTACATTAAGAATTGATGGCTTTTATAAAATCCTCCATCTTTTGTTGTTTTTAACATGTGCTGGGGTGCAAACAGGAAACCCTGGTGGTATAGTGGTTAAGTGCTAAGTCCGCTAACCAAAAGGTCGGCAGTTTGAATCTGCCACATGCTCTTTGGAAACTATGGAGGTTTTCTGTCAGAATCTACATGATGGCATTGGTTTTTTTTTTTTTTTTGGAGGGGGAATGGGGAGCAAGCTTCTTTTCACTGGCTGCCACCCTGATTCCCACTACCGGAGGATTCCCAAGGTGATGGTTTATTTATTCGCTAGGACAGACATTCTAAACTTCCTTGTTCCCTCCCTTTCTCCTTTCAGTTTGTCTGCTCATTCATTCAACAAGAATTTATTAAGTCCCTTCCACGTGCTAGGTGGGAGGTCTCCAGGTGGCACAAGTGGTTTGCAACCAGTTGTTAACTTCAAGTTCTGTTGTTTGAACCCACCCAGTCTCTCCGTGGAAGAAGGTCCAGCAAACTGTTTCATTAAGATTTCAATAGTGGAAGCTGCATATAGGTGGACATGTAAATTTATATGGGAATGTACATTTTCACTCAGTCATAATTAAAAAATTTTCAACCAAGAAAACTCTATGGAACATAGGTTTACTCTGTAACACATGGGTCAGAATTGACTTGACAGCAATGGATTTGGTTTTGGTTTATGTGCTAGGTTCTGTTCTGAGCAGATACCTCCTGCAGCTTTGGAGAATACACTAATGTGGAGAAGATAAAAAACATACAAATGAATATCATTTCAGATAGTGGTAAATGTAATAAAGAACAGAAGATAGTGACATGGGGAATGAGGTACTCTACCTAGTTCAGAATCTAGAGGTCTATGGTAGGACCCAGAGATCTGCATTATTAGCTTGGCTATCAGAGGATTCTGTTGCAGCTGTTCCCAGTGGTGCAGCATTTAAGGGCTTGGCTGCTAACTGAAAGGCTGGCAGTTCAAACCCAACCAGCAGCTCTGCGGGAGAAAGACTAGGTGATCTGCTCCAATAAAGTTTACAGCCTAGAAAACTGCATGGGGCAGTTCTAGTCTGTCACATCGGATCACCATGAGTTAGAATAGATCTGATGGCAGCCACCAGAAACATTGAGGGAATGTTCTGAGCGTATGTCCCATAGGGTGACTGTCTCTTCCTTAGTGAGTGGGAATGGAATGGCACGTTCAGGGTGAAGGTTAATTGCTCTGAGCAGATTCCCACCTGAAGCTTCCTTTCCTGACACCCTTCCTCACTCCCAGCAGCTGCTTTCTGTGCAGGAATAGGCCCCGCCACCTGTTGGCTATAGCCTCAAATTCAGAGGATTAATTTGTTCTTATCTGAAATGACAGAAAGAGGAGGAGGGAGAAGCAAAATTGTTAACATCGTTCTCCTTATCTCTCCTCTCCCAGATCCTCTTCTGATGCCCTCTTCCCGGATCTTCCCCCACCGTCTTAAATCCATTGTGAGCAGCTGCTGTCCTCTGGCAGATGGGCTTTCCTGCCAGCTGTCTGACGTCACACATCAATCTTGCATCTTTACTGCAAATCTCTAATGATCAAATTTCACGTTTTCAGGACTCTGGCCATAAAGCCCCTTTCTCTGGTATAATTAGTAATTAGAGGAAAAATGTTAGCTAATAGACACTCAATCCCCATCTGTCAAGTACGGAAATTCACATTCAGTAGGCAATCCTGATTGCTGGATCTAGGTGAGGGATTGCACACAACTTGCTCTTCTTAATTACATGGTTCTAGTAAAATGAGAAGTCCCTGGTGACATAAATGTTAAGGGCTCAAAGACTAACCAAAAGGTCGGCAGTTCAAACCCACCTCGGGTGCCTCAGAAGACGGCTGGTGATCTGCTTCTGAAAGTTCACAGCCTTGAAAATCCAGTGGAATAATTCTACTTTGCACATATGAGGTCACCAGGAGTCAGAATCAACTCCATGGCAACTGCCTACTATAACAGAAATACCAGAAGGGGATAGCTTTAACTAAAAGAAATTCATTTTCCCACAGAAATGTAGGCTGAAAGTCCAAATTCAGCCTGGAATGGGAGCTCCTGAGGTGCAGTGACCCCAAGGCCAGAGGACTTGCTCTGCTCCTTGTGTTTCTTTCCTAGTGGTATAAGATATTCAACACTCTGTTTCACCCTCTTTCCTTTATATCCCAAGAGCTTACCTCAAGGCACAATACAATCTTATAGATCAAGTCCTTCCCCACCAACACAATGACCTCCCATCCTCCTTCATTAATATTATAGAAGCAGGATTTGCAACACAAAGGAAAATCACACAATAACCTAAATCATGGCCCTGCCAAACTGCTACGCACATTTTGGGGAAGGCATAATTCAATCCATGACAGCAAATAACAACAGCAGTGAAATGAGAGAGCAATGTTTCCAAGTGTCCATTTGATTATATACAATCTCTCTGAGTCTGGGGAATTTTTATAAAAAAATAAATAACTTCTGTCATTCTCTCATCTCTCCCACATGACTTCTCATATTAAGTCAATGGGAACATCATAAAGAGGAGTTCCTCCTACTAAAGCATACTTCCTCTTACTGTGATTGATGCCTTCTCAGGATTCCCTGGAGAGAGCTGGCTACAGCTGCCAGTTGAGCAATGGGGGTGCATAACTATGAAAATAGAAGGTGGGGAATGTCTGTATAAGGCCTATGCAAGCTTGCAGATTTGGCTAAGTTGCAGATGCTTTAAGCTGAGGACAGCCTTTGCTCATTACATTTTAAAACAGTTTTTAAACCGTTCAGTTGTAGTAAAACATAAGAGGACTCATCCTAGTGAAAGGCATACATGCCTTATTGCTGAATATTGCTACAGTCACCTTCCAAGTACTCCACTTGGGAAGCTATGCACTGATGCCAATGCCTAGTCCATGTTTCAGAGCAATTTTGGAACTCTTTCTGGAATGGCCAATGCCCACAGTAGCATGATGGCAAGTTTACAAACTTAACTGTATTGTTGTTTGTGAAGGAATTTTTAGCTAGTAAACAAATAACTGTATTGGAATACCCTTCCTGCCCACCTGATCTGGCCCCCTAATGACTTTTTTCTTTGCCTAAAGATAAAGGAAATATTGAAAGGAAGACATTTTTATGGCATTCAGAGCATCAGGGGTAATAAGACGACAGCTTTGATGGCCATTCCAGGAAGAGTTCCAAAATTGCTTTGAAGGGTGGACTAGGCACTGGCATTGGTGCGTAGGTTCCCAAGGGGAGTACTTGGAAGGTGACTGTAGTGATATTCAGCAGTGAGGTATGTAGCACTTAGAACAATTAAGTTTGAGGACTTAATTGTCAGAGCTCATATAACACAACATTTGCCAATTCAATGCCTTTAACACACATGCAACACGGTGACACTGGTTAAGCTCATTATGGTGGGCAACCACTGCCACTACTCATTTCCAAATTTTTCTACCACCATTACCCAAAAACTCTGTACTCTCTAAAGTAAGCCTTTCCTTTTTACCTTCTTTCTCACCTCTGCTAACCATTAGTAAATTTTGGTCTGTATACATTTGTCTATTTTGTACATGTGTGATCAGAAATCTTTGTCCTTTTGCAACTGACTTTCACTTCACTCAGCATAATGTTTTCAAGGTTCATCATATTTTGATATCAGTACTTCCTTTCTCTTTATGGCTGAGTGATAATCAAAGCTTGATGTCCTTCTCCAGTGGCTGATCCCTCCTGATAACATTTCTAAAGTATATGAAATATAGTCTCACCATTCTTGATACTAAGCAGCATTTTGGCTGTGCTTTTTTCAAGACAAATTTGTTCATGCTTTGGGGAGTTCATTGTATATTCAGTCTGCTTTGCCAGTACCACGATTCAAAGGTGTCAATTCTTCTTCAGTCTTCCTCATTCATTGCCCAGCTTTCACAATCATGCATGTTAGCCAATTGAAAACACCTTGACTTGGGTCAGTCCCACCTTAGTCCTCAAGAAGGTATCTTTGCTTTTCAACACCTTAAGGAAGACTGAAGCCACTGATTTGCCCAGTGCAATGCATCGTTTGATTTCTTGATGTTGCTTCCATGGATGCTGATTATGCATCCAAACAATGATATCTCTGACAATCTCAATCTTTTCTCCATTTATCAAAATGTCACTTACTGGAATAGTTGTGAGGATTTTTGTTTTCTTTATGTTAAGGTATGGTCTTTGGTATTCATCAGCTGTGGTCTTTGATATTCATAAGTAAGTGCTTCAAGTCCCCTTTATTCTCAGCAAGCAAGGTTGTGTCATATTCCCTCAATCCTGATGTTGTGTTCTTCTTCACATAGTCCAACTTCTTACATTATTTGCTCAGCATACAGACTGAATAGGCTTGGTGACAGGATACAACCCTGTTACACACCTTTCCTGACTTTGAATCATGCAGTATCCCCTTCTTCTGTTTAAACAACTTCCTCTTGATCAAGATACAGATTCCTCATGAGCACAATTAAGTGTTCCAGAATTCCCATTCTCTGCAATGTTATCCATAATTTGTTATGATCTACACAGTCAAATGCCTTAGTATAGTCAATAAGACACAAGTAAACATCTTTTTGGTATTCTGGTATTTAGCCAGGATTCATCTGACATCAGCAACAATATCTCTGGTTCCATGTCTTCTTTTCAATCCAGACTGAATTTCTGACAGTTCTTGTCAATAAGCTGCTACAGCCACTTTTTAATGACTGTCCACAAAGTTTTGCTGGCATGGATTTTAATGAAAATTGCTCAGTAATTTCCATATTCTGTTGGATTACCTTTCTTAGATATAGGCATAAATATAGATCTCATCTACTTGGTGGGCCAGGTATCTGTCTTGCAAAATTTTTTAGATGAGTGGGCACTTTCAGCGCTGCGTCCATTTGTTGAAAGATCCCAATTGATATTCCATCATTTCCTAGAGATTTGCTTTTTGCTAAAGCCTTCAGAGCAGCTTGGACTTCTTCCTCAGTACCATCAGCTCTTGATCATGTTTTAACACTTGAAATGGCTAAGCCTTCCTTCCATCTTGGTTTGATGCTTCCTTTGTTGTTTAACATCTTCCTTGTAGAATCCTTTACTATTGCAACTAGAGGCTTGAATTTTTTCTTGAATTCTTTCAGCTTAAGAATTGTGCTTCCCTTTCAGTTTTATGTCTCCAGGTCTTTTCACATGTCATCATACTTTACTTTGTCTTCTAGAGCCACTCTGAAATCTGTTCAGCTTCTTTACTTCATTGTTTCTTTCTTTTGCTTTATCTACTCAAAGCTCAACTGCTCAGTTTTAGAGTCTCTTCTGACATCCACTTAAGTCTTTTCCATTTCTTCTGTCTTCTTAATGACCTCTTGCTTTCTTCAGGTATGAAGTCCTTGATGTCATTCCATAACTTGTCTGGTCTTCGGTCATTTCTGTTTGATGTGTTAAATCTATTCCTGAGATACTGTTGAGATTCAATTGGGGTATACTCCAGCTTGTATTTTGTCTCTTGTGGACTTGTAATAATTTTCTTCAGTTTTAGCTTCAACTTGCATATGAGTAATTGATGGTTGGATCTGCAGTTGACCCATGGCTTTGTTCTGACTGATGACATTGAGCTTTTCCATTGACTCTTTACACATACGTAGTTGATTTGATTCCTGTGTATTACACCTGGTGAGATTCATGTGTGATTGCCACATGTATTTGTGAAAAAAGGTGTTTGTAATGAGAAATCATTGGTCTTGCAAAATTTAATCATGTAATCTCCAGCACCATATCTATTACCTAGGCCATATTTTCCAACTCCTCACCCAAAGTATGACCTTGAGTATATATATCCGTATTGGGTTTAAAGACCATTTCAAGAACAGACTTGACAGGTTGATCAATAATGATTGAAGACCAGATGAACTGTGGAAGGACATCAAAGACATCACCCATGAAAAGAGCAAGAGGTCATCAAAAAGACAGGAAAGAAAGAAAAGGCCAAATTGGATTTCAGAAGAAACTCTGAAATTTGCTCTTCAACATCAAGCAGCTAAAGCAAAAGGAAGGAATGGTGAAGGAAAAGACCTAACCAGAAGGTTTCAAAGAGCAGCTCAAGAAGACAAAAGAAAGTATTGTAATGACATGTGCAAAGAGCCAGAAATGGAAAACCAGAAGGGAAGAACACGTTCTGCATTTCTGAAGCCAAAAGAACTGAAGAAAAAAAATCAAGTCTGCTGCAGTAGTAAAGGATTCTACAGGGAAACTGTTGAATGACTCAGAGACCGTCAAAAGAAGATGGAAGGAATACATAGAATCATTATACCAGAAAGAACTGGTTAATGTTCAGCCATTTGAAGAGGTAGCATATGATCAGGAACCAATGGCACTGAAAGAAGTCGAAGCTGCACTGAAGGCACTGGCAAAAAACAAGGGCCCAGGAATTGATGGAATATCAATTGAGATATTTCAACAAACAGAATCAGCTCTGGAAATGCTCACTCATCTGTGCCAAGAAATTTGGAGGACAACTACCTGGCCAACTGACTGAAAGAGAGCCATATTTATGCCCATTCCAAAGAAAGGTGATCCAACCGAATGTGGAAATTACTGAACAATGTCGTTGATATCACATGCAAGTAAAATTTTGCTCAAGATCATTTAAAGTGACTGCAACAGTGTATTGACAAGGAACTATCAGAAATTCAAGCTGGATTCAGAAGAGAACATGGAACCAGGGATATCATCACTGATGTCAGGTGGATCTTGGCCGAAAGCAAAGAATACCAGAAAGATGTTTATTTGTGTTTCACGGACTATGCAAAAGCATTTGACTGTGTGGATCATACTAAATTATGGTTAACATTGCAGAGAATGGGAATTCCAGAACACCTAATTGTGCTCTTAAGGAATCTGTATATGGATCAAGGGGCAGTTGTGTGAACAGAACAAGGGGACACTGCGTGGTTTAAAGTCAGGAAAGGTGTGCGTCAAGGTTGTATCCTTTCACCATACCTTTTTGATCTGCATACTGAGCAAATAATCCAAGAAACTGGGTTATACAAAGAAGAACAAGGCATAAGGATTGGAGCACGACTCATTAACAACCTGCGTTACGCAAATGACACCACCTTACTTACTGGAAATGAAGATTTGAGACACTTACTGATGAAGATCAAGGACCACAGCCTTTAGTATGGATTGCACCTCAACATCAGGAAAACAAAAATCCTCACAACTGAACCAGCAAGCAACATCATCATAAATGGAGAAAAGATTAAGGTTATCAAAGATTTCATTTTACTTTGATCCACATTCAGTACCCATAGAAGCAGCAGTCAAGAAATCAAAAGATGCATTGCCTTGGGAAAATCTGCTGCTAAGGACCTTTTTAAAGTATTCAAAAGTAAAGATGTCACCTTAAATACTAAAATGCACCTGACCCAAGCCATGGTATTTTCAGTCACATCATATGCAAGCAAAAGCTAGACCATGAACAAAGAAGAATCGATGCCTTTGAATTGTGGTGTTGGAGAAGAATGTTGAATATACCATGGACTACCAAAAGAACAAACAGATCTATTCTAGAAGTACAACAAGAGTGCTACTTGGAAGCCAAGACTACAAGACTGTGTCTTTCACACTTTGGACATGTTGTCAGGAAGGATCAGTCCCTGGAGAAGGACATCATGCTTAGTAGAGTGGAGAGTCAGAGAAAAAGAGGAAGACCCTTGATGAGATGGATTGACACAGTAGCCACAAAAATGGGCTTAAGTGAAAAACTGATTGTGGCCATGGTGCAGGATCGGGCAGTATTTCATTCTATTGTTCATAGGGTCACTATGCATTGGAACTGACTCAGCACCTATCAACAGCATCCTTCTACTTTGTTTACTACTTTTGTGTTCCAATAACCAGTACTTAGTAATTATCAGTACATCCTGATTGCATGTTTGATCAGTTTTAGACTGTAGAAGTTGGTAAAAATTTTCAATTTTGTCATCTTTAGTCTTAGTGGTTGGTGTGTAAATTTGAATAAATGTTAATGGATCTTCTTGCAGGTGAATGAACATTATCCTATCACTCACAGGATCACACTTCAGGATAGATCTTAAAACTCAACACCATTCCTCTTCAAGCAGTCATTCCTAACATAGTGGGCCGTGTGATTGTTCAGTTCAAAATGGCCGATACCAGGCCATTTCGGCTCACTAATGTCTAGGATGTTGGTATTTATGTGTTCCATTTTATTTAGTTGATTTCAAATTTTCCTAGAGTCATGCTTCCTACCTTCCACATTCTGATTAGTAAAGTATGCTTGCAGCTGTTTTTTTCATTTTGAATTGTGCCACCTCAGCAAACGAAGGTCTCCTAAACTTTTCTCCACCTGCATCACTGAGGCCAGCCATACTTTGAGGAGGCATCTCTTAATTCCTCAATCCTCTTTCGAATGCCTTCCAACTGGAGGGGCTCATCTTTGAGCACTGTGTTAGACAATGTTCCACGGCTGTTCACGAGATATTCACTGGCTAATTCTTTGCAGAAGTAGACTGCTGGGTACTTCTTAGTCTGTCTAAGTCTGGAAGCTCACCTGTCTACCACGGGTGACGCTGCTGGTATCTCAATACTAGTGGTATAGCTTCAACATCACAGCAATACAAAACTCTCACTCTATGGAAAACTGACAGACATGTGGGAGAACTGACTGAGTCCTGCCTACATTTGTAAAATGAGAAGGGAAGGTGGACTAGGTTTCTAAGATCCACTCCTTCTCAACTAGCTCCTGATTATACAATAGCTTCTAAAGCTGAATCCATGATGACTTATGAGCCTATTGTAGTTTGATACCAGTTCCTTTCTTCTGTGAAATTCTAAAATATTCTTTGTGTATCAATCATCTTTTATTGTAATTATTTAATTCGAACAACTAATTGTAAGTTCTGCATTTTCTTGGCCTCTCTTTCGTTTTTCTTTTTCATTCCTTACTTTGAAAGGAAGAGATCTGAACTCAGAATCCCAAGTGTGGCCTCCCTGGGGGTGCAAAGATCATCCATCTTATATTCACTGGCATGATGATTCACTGGCTAATCCTCTTGCCACAGAACACTGCAAAGTCATATGTTTCTGCTTACTTCCTCCTAAATGCATTACTTTGCATTTTTCCAAGTTGAATTCCATTTCTTGTTTCCCACCCATATTTATACAGTCTTTTAATATTATTCATGTGTTCACTGCCTGCCCACACTAGGATCTGCTTCTTTTAGCTTGGTACCATTAAAATTTTTAAAAACTGCTGAGTCTAGTGCTTCCCCCATGTCTCTGTATCTATTATAATGTAACTCAATGCCTGGCCTCAATGATGGTGCATTTTTATCCTTTGTTATCCTTGTCTTTTATTCAGAAGCACCACTTTGCAAATGCATTTAAAAATTCCAAATGATGTTTCTTCATCTACTAATTTCTTAGTTTTTATGATTGTAACATTTTGTAGTTGGATAGTATAATTAATTATTATGTTAACTATTCCATTTCATAGATGATAAAAGAGGTCCAGGGAAGGTAAGTGGGTAATAAGAAGGGCAGGAGGTTAGAGAAACTAGCACCCAAGATGCCCCTTTTCCAGACAAGGAGTAGAGAGGGTCCGAAAAGAACTGGCCTCACTTGGGGTAGTATCAGAAAGGCAAGGAAAGGAGGAAGGATTGTAATAAAGAAATGAATAATGTTGTAAATTTCTCACCTCTGAATAAAGCTGCACAACTGTGGTGCCAATATGGTTCTCAAACCCTCAGTGTCTCATTCATCCCCAAAATGCATTCACTAAACACACTGCTCCCCTACACCCTCTTCTTTTTCATGAACCTCTTAGAGGCCTGGAGTCCCTGTGTGTCATAAACAGCTAATGTGCTTGGCTGCTCTTCGAGTCTACTTAAAAGTGCTTCAGAGAACAGCCTGGTAACCTACTTCTGAAAAATCAGCTATTGCAAACCCTATGCAGTGCAATTCTGCTCTGGCACACATGGGGTCATCCGAGAGTCTGAATAAACACAAGGGTAACCAGGTTAGTTTTTGGTTTTTATCTCCTGAGCCTGCAGGGGGTGAGCCTTACCCATCCTCAACAGTTACAGAGCTGTGTTTTAATGAACAAAAACATTCAAAACTCGTTTCCCTGTTTCCCAGCCTGATCCTAATAGCACTTATTTTTAGTCTGATTCCTGGGATTTTTCTTCATTCTCCTTTAGCTTTTACAATGATTATAAGTGGTTTCCTCTACACACTTTTTCATGCTCAAAATGGTAGGTTATTGTTTCCCATTAATCTTTGTGCATTCAGGATTTCCAAATACCTGCTAAAATGATTTACAACTCATCTTACTTTGTAGCATTTTTATGACTTCCTAATTTACCAATCATATGCATGAATTGTGAAAAAGGTCTAAGAATTTAGTTCATTACTGTCTGCTGCCTAGTCATTACTCACTGACTTCTTTAGAATAATGGTTTTTCTCCAGCATCTCCTCATATCATGATAATCATAAAGGAAAAATATTTATTCTTTTTAGACTGTTATGCTAGCATTAAGTCATTCTGCTTTTTTTCTGCCAAGTTTTTTCTCTAAGTCTTAACTGAGATTGGGTCTACATGACACCAAAACATCCAAATGAAAGAAAAAAAAAATTCAGTTGAACCGTTCAGATGTTTCTCCACGAAATCCAGATGTTTGGCAATGCAGACAATACTTCTTTATAATGAGTGACTTTCCCTGTAGTCAACATTTTTATTTTAATGCTTTAATTAACATAGACACAGCCTGAGTATAGTCAGTCTATAATGAACAGTAGTTTCTGGTAGGCTCAACCCCTGTGTGAAATGAACCTCTGACTCACTAGCTAGAACAAGGCTGAGGTGAAGATACTTGTCCTGGGTGTACGGTATGGGCTCGTTACCACAAAGAATTGTGAGTTAGGAAGTGGGCATTTATCCCAGCATAAATAAACCCAGATGCACACAGTTCAGGACAGAAAGAATCAGCAACTTGAATCTTCCTTGGCTGTAGAATTGTGGTAAATATTTCAAAACATCCACGCTATCCAATTCTTTTCAGTCTGCATAATTTGCCCAACTTGTCCCTTAATGTAATTAGATGAAAATCACATATTTTGCATTTAGACACTAATTAACATTCTGAAAGATTTGAAAAAAATGAACATATGCTGCCTTCACATTCTCTCAATATTCCAGGGGAAAAAAGGTCTTGTTGCCTTAACTTATCAAATGGCCAGAGTTTCACATAAAAAGCAGGAAATATTTAAAGAGTAGACCTGAGCCTAGCATCAGAGATTTGAGGGACCTTATTAAGGAATCCTAGAGGTTTTTCAGTCCCCGGGTGGTGACCATACTGGCTGTGTAACCAGAAGTTTGGATGTTCACGTCCACTCAGAGACATCTTGGAAGACAGGCCTAGTAATCTACTCCTAAATATTAGCCATTGAAAACTCTCTGGGGCACAGTTCTACTCTGATACACATGAAGATGACACATGTTGGGACAGACTCAGTGGAAACTGACAGTATTTTTGTTTTTTAAATAAGTTTAAGGAAAACCTCATTCAGCACACTGGCAGTTCTAGAGATAGGAGACCACTAACTGCTGGATTGTCCAGATCCAGCTATGGATTTTAAACAATATACCTAAACATCCTCCTCTCTTTTTGTTTCAATAAACTCCAGTTTGCACTTGGATCCTCAGAACAAGTCTTTCCACATGATTGGTATTTGAAATAATTTATTACCTCTTTTACTTCTCACAATCCCTTATCTCCTGAAATTTCAGCCAAGATGTCTCTTCTCCAGCTGCCTCTGTTTCTCTTATAAAGTTTTATGCACTTCCCTAAATATATTCCAGTTTGTTTATGTTTCTGCTAAGTCAGTAAACACACAGAAGACCTGCCTTCTTGAGACTCACATTCCCTGAGCTTGCAGCTCTGCCAAGAGCCTGGCAACACATCATTAAGATGAGGACAAGGTTTCATGGGCCAGGTGGAAAGTGCTTTCCTTCCTGGTCTCTGTTTCACCCCAGAGTTCATCATCACCTCAGATGGCTGCTTTTCTGATAATGAGCCAAAACACAAGGAACATCTCCTTCCAACACAGTTAACTTCTGCTCATAGCAATAGCCACTACCCTCTCCTGGTAGGATTCCAATACAAGGTAAGTGCAATGAGCCCCTTACATAGCACTAAATATGTTAGGGACTCTGACAGATACCCTAGGCTACGGAACAATGAAAAGTTTGACCTGCCAGGCAATTAATCAGCAGTAGTAATCTCAGGAGCAGTAATCTCAGTAATCCTGCTGTCCTGTAGGATCACTGAGTATCAGAATTAACTGGATGGCGACAGTTTTGGTTTTTAGTTTAGTAATCCCAGACCTCAGAACAGAGTTGAGGAGCAAATTTATATGCTCTTTCTTTGAGCTAGGGGATGGTCCCTTTTTCTCACCTGAGTCACATGGTGGTTCCCAACATACCTGTCATCTCTTTATAGATTCTGTTGGCCATGCTTGAGGCCCCAGGAGTGACTTGTTTGCTAAGAATAATTGAATTTTCCTCCCACTTTTTAGCCTTACTCCAGATTGCCTTATCCAGAGTTTCAACTTCTTTGAATTGTGGTTTGTACCACTAACATGTTGGATTTATAAGAAAGGGTAAAATTTCTGCCTTGTACTGTGACTATAAAAACCCTTAACCTAATTTTCCAGCTGAACCAACTTCAAATTAAATGGCTTTAGGTAAGGAACATCAACATCTGGACCAGACTCTAACAGATCCTGGGATAAATCAGCAGTGGCGGTGGGTTAAAGGTCACTCTAATTCCAGATTCTCTGCCTAGAAAACACCCAGGCAATAAATAAAATCACCACACAGACTCTGTAAAAGCCATAAGGGGTTCAAGTGGGTGAGAAAGTGGGAGACGAGGAGAACAGACAGTCCTGAAAGAACAAAATCAGCAACCTCTGTGGAGCTGGTGTTAGCTAACATGAATTGACCAAAGTGCAAGCTGGAGTCTCTTTTCTTGACATGTGTGCCCTTCACAGCAGAATCTGATGCATTATTGCACTTAAAAAGGTAATATTCATGAACTCTTGATGGAGATATGAGGAAGACAGTTGATGTTACAAGCTATATAACAAAGCTTCATGAAATCCTCTTTAAGTATTTCTAGTAATTCCTCAGAGTTTCCCTCCGAGTCCTCACCACTTCACCTTTGCTCTCTGCAGTACATTTCTTCAGGACTAACCTTTAGATCTTCTTTTCCTCTTTGTCTCCCCTTCTCCACCATGGCTCCAGCCCTACCCCAGACTGTCCCAAGGTTTCTCTCTAGCATGGTTAATTCTGTGTGTCAATTTGGCTAGGCTACAATTCCCAGGAGCTTGACCAAATACTACATCAGTCAATGTTTTGTAATGTTATATAGTGTAATGTAATCACTTTCCATAATGTACTCAATCCACTGAAAGATTTTCCTTAAGATGTGGGTAGCCTCTAGAGTATACATAGATACTTCAACAGATATTTCAACAGAACTCTCTCTCCTCTTCACTCTTCCCATCATCCAACCTACAGTTCTTGAGACACAAGCCTGCAGAACTTTACAAGTCTATCACCTAACTGGATTTTGGATTTGTCAGCCCCAGTAATTATGTGAGCCAATCACTTGAAGTAAGTCTCTCTTTCTGTCTCCGCAAAGCCACTTCTGTCAATTCTGACTCATAGTGACCCTATAGGACAGAGTAGACTCATAAAGTTTCCAAAGAACACTTGGTGAATTCAAACTTCTGACCTTTTTGTTAGCAGCCAAAGCACTTAATCACTGCACCACCAGTGTTTCTTGTCTCTCTCCACACACACATATATGTACACGTGTGTGTGTGCATGAGCACGCATATGCACACGCACACACAGTCTGACAATTAAGTCCATGAATTTAATTGTTCTAAGTGCTACATACACTTCAGTCACCTTCCAAGTACTCCCCTTGGGAAGCTATGCACCTGTGCCAGCAGCTGCCAAGCCAAGCCAAGTGCCATTGTCGCCATGAGTTGGATGCCAGCAGCTAGTCCACCCTTAAAAGAAATTTTGGAATTCTTTCTGGAATTGCCATTCTGCTCGATGGCATGGCAGCAAGTTTGTGAACTTAATCGTGTAGTTGTCTGTGAGGGAGATTTTAGCCAGTAAACAAATAACTGTAGTGGAATACCCCCCTACTCCCCAGATATGGCCCCTAATGATTTTTTTCTGTACCCAAAGATAAATATTAAAAGGAAGACATTTTGATGACATTCAAGACATCATGGGTAATACAACAACGTCTCTGATGGCCATTCCAGAAAAAGAGTTCCAAGACTGCTTTGAAGGGTGCACTAGGTGCTGGCATTGGTGCATAGCCTTCCAAGGAGAGTACTTTGAAGGTGACTGTTGTGATATGCAGCAATGAGATATGTAGGACTTTTTCTAGGATGCATTCATGAACTTGCTTGTCAGACCTTGTTTGTTTGTGTGTGTGTGTGTGTGTGTGTGTATAAAACTGATTTTGTTTCTCTAGAGAGCCCTGAGATATTCTCCATGCCTTTTCTTACTCAGAACAGTGCTTCACTTTCTCAGACTGCATTTGACAACTCTGTGCCCACGGCCCCAGTCAGCAAGCAAAGAACTCTTGGGGATGAGAGTGGGAGTAGGGATTTTCCACTAACAAACATTTCCCTGGGCATGTTTCCACTCTTCGCCTCCGCTAGCACTTCGTCTGTCCTATGGTACACCTGGAAACCGTGGTGGCCTAGTGCATTAAGTATTACACATGTCTGCTAACCAGAAGGTCGGCAATTCAAATCCACCATGCGCTTCTTGAAAACTCTATGGGGCAGTTCTACTCTGACCTCTAGGATAGCTATGAGTTGCACTGGACTGAAAGGCAGTGGATTTAGTTTAGTTATAGTACACCTATCAAAACAGCAGCTTCTAAGATCACTATTACATGACATTACTTTTGAGAGAAACAAAACAAAACAGAACACTGATACTTATACTGTTCTAAGATAGTTGTTTTTGGATTTGAAATTTACATAAATAGACACTATTGATTTCTGATTTTAAGAACTTCACTCCTTTGTGGTTCCGAAACTTTGGTATGTAAAAGAATAATCTAAGTGAGGGCTTCACAAGAATTCCCGTGAGAGTGTAATTCTGTATGTCTGAGGGGTTGCACAGGGGTTGCATTTTAACCAGCCCTGCAGGTGATTCTAAAGTAGCTAGCTTGTCTCTTTTGAGAAATACTGTCTTCAGATTCTCAACTTCTTTTAACTATCAGTACATTTCTCCCTACTATCCTTGAAGCCCAGTTATCATTGTTTCCATTGCCCAAGTCTATGGAGTCTTTCTTCTCACTCTGCTTCCCTGTGGTCACCCTAATCCAAGCCTCTGTCATCTCTTTGCTAGATTATTCCAGTCACCTCATAACTATACTTCCAGCTTCTGCCCTTATCTCTCTAAACTGAATTCTTGAAACAGTGGCCAGATGCATTGTTAATGGTAAAATCTAGGTACGTCTTCTCTGATCCAAACTGTCTAGTGGCTTCCAAATCATTCAATGTGAAGTCCAACATCTTGACAATGGTGTCCAAGGCCCTTTTGATCTGGCCCAGCCATCGTTCTGACCACTCTGATCTCATTCAATCCACTTCAGCCGCAAGCCCATCTGAGGGTCTTAGGGCTTTCTGTGGGTTTTGCTACCAAGATTCGGATTCCCAGGTGCAGAGCATCCCACGTGTGTTTGAGAGAGCTGTGGAGGCTTGTGTCGAGCCTCACCCCAGACAAAGCTACATGTGTCCTGGTGGATTGGTTTGGTGACTTTGGCAGAGTTTTTCTACTGTGTATATGAGACTGTGAGCTTTTAAAGGCTTGATACACACGTCTGATTCTTCTGTATACTACTACCTTCCATCCTTCAGTTTATGCGCAGCATGAAACCTCAGGAAATGCTTGTTGAAGAATTTCTGATTTTATTACTATATAAAGGGACTTCCCTGTTCTCTGTGCACTCTTGAAAGATATGTACTCTGTCCATGCGTGGGCCCGTTCTTTGCACCATATCTCCTGTTTTCATACCAATAGATCATTAGGTCTTAGGAGTCTGATTGACAACATGATTGGGTTAGAGCAAGATCACTTCAAATAAGGAAAAAGAAATACAAATGGAAACCAATTTCCTTGTGATAACTAGGTGACACCATTATATTTTTCTAGAATCACTGAAAGTCACACTTGAGAAACATCTTAAATAGCATCCAGATGGAATTCTTACTAACAGATGATTTTCTGGCCTGTGATTGACCAGCCTCTGTCTAGACATCTCCCTCAAAACAGCTCGAATTATTTAAAACATTCCCCTTATTCTGAGTGCAAATCTACTTCGCATAACTCATGGTTCTGGTCCTACCCTCTAGAATTTACCATTCTAAGATTGTGCCTACAGAATTGCTCATATAGGTCCTAGCTTAAAATAGGTTCTCAAATAATGCTATTTCTTTCTTTTACATGATGGTGTTTACTCTTCTAATCATTAAAGCAAGCTATTAGTTCTTTGGGGGACAGTAATTTCTACATCTATTCCTCTTGAGAAGAAACTCTTCTAATTTTATTCTAGATTTTACCATCGAATTTTATTATTTGGACTATTGAATATGGTTCAAAGAATAGCAACCACCACTTATTTGTCTCCCCTACATCAGTATAAGGTCTCTATGAGTCAGAACCAACTGGAGGGCAGTGTTTGTTTGTTTGTTTGTTTGTTTGTTTGCTTGTTTTTATACCAGTATAGTACTCCATTGTTCTCTATAAGATGAACTTGTACCTCCATCTGGAACAAATGCACCTCTGTCAGAGTGACTTATTGAGGATGTTGTTTTAGGTATCCAGGATAACTTTAAAAGACTGCACTCTAACCACAGTGATGGTTGCATAGATTACAGATCTGCTACTGTAAGACTTGCTTGGTAAAGTACAGGGTCAGCCAAAAAGAGGAAGACACTCAACAACATGGATTGACACAGTAGCTACAACGATGGGTTTAAGCATAAAAATAATTCTGGACATGGCGCTGGACCAGACAGTGTTTTGTTCTGTTGGACATGGGATAGCTGTGAGTCGGAACCAACTCAATGGCGCCTAACAACAACAATATCATAAGACTTCCTTCCTCCCTTGTTTAAGCCTGCTTTCGAATTTCACCAACTTTCTGGTTTCAGTGATAATAGCCAATCCTCTAACTGAGATTTCTCTCCTTTTGTTATCAGATGGGCAATGACAATGGTCCTGCTTCAGTTGCCCTTAAGTGGATTCGGCTTCAGGATGACCGCATACATAGAATTGTGTTTCACAGGTTTTTAATGATTAGTTTTTTTGGAAGCAGATCTCCAGGATTTATCATGAGGGGCTTCCGGGAGGACTTAAAGCTCCAGCATTTTGGTTATAAGTCGAACATGTTAAACATTTGCTCCACAGGGACTCCACAGCCCTTCTAGTTTTCAGTATGTTCTCTGGTTACTTCAACTACTACTCCTGGTGCTCTGGGTAGTGGCTACAGAGGTATCTGTCAGGCTGAGTTTGTAAACAGCAGAAGAAAATCACTGATCTCAAAGCAGTTCCTTAGCACACAAATACTGAGCCTATAATTAGGTTTAAATCAGGTTCAGGGACTCAGTTGTTGTGTTTCACTGTTCTTAGGGGCAGTGTTCTCTACATCATGCACAGGGGCAGATTAAAGAGCAAGATGTGCACAGGCTTACAGTAAGCAATGTACTCATGGGCTTACTTGTGCTTACTAATCGGTAGTGCACTATTTCACCTGTTTTTCAAAATTGTGCACTATAGATTAGAAATAAGCACTGTTAATTCCAAGTTTACTTTGCTTGTTAGGTAATTGGGCCCCGATTTCGTGCAGGATACGTCTTCATATAATTCTGGGAATAAGTATGTTTCAGGTAGCAGGAAGAGGAATGTTTTCCTTGAGCAAATGGCTTATTCCTATAGATACTGTAATTAATGTAAATAATTATCTCTCCTGCATTTTTCTGATTCCTAGAGACATATTTGCAGTCTGCTTCTATCAAATATCTAAGATCTCATAGCCTTCATTTTCTACATCATTTGTTTTCTGTTAATCATTAATCATCTTATTTGTTTCTCACCTGAGTTTGTATTCCTTTCATTTTTTTCACTTTAAAAAAAGGACACTTTTGTGCTATATATGTTCTGTAAGTTTCCTGAAGTCCTTTTAAAATGACCATTTTAGAATACAGTTCAAATAAATCAATAAGTAATAATCCTTTAGTATAACAGATATTCCCACTATGCTCATCGTGACAGCAGCCACTATATCCAGAGAATCCAGAAAATCCAAGGGTCTGGTAATTTTGGACTCCTCTTATTTAGGGAGCAAAACCAACAGACCAAAGTGCTTATGCAAACTGTAGCTAACAAGTGCTGCTAATGCTCGGAAGCCCACCCAGAAGCCTGAGAAATGTGAGTTGACTTCCCAGGGATACAACTACTTAAGGCAAAATTGGTAGTAAGATAAGCTCCATCCCTGCCTGGGTGTTTTCGTTCTGTGGATGTAGCTAGATGCTGCAGCCAGTCCCCAAACTGGCACAGCTGTCCCCAGCTGGGAGCTTTAGTACAACATAAACCAGCAGCAGCTGGGGCAAGAGATACCATGTAGCTTGATCATATGCTAAAAGAAATAGGCATCAGATTTAAGCACATGTTTGGTAGAGGAGGGCCTTCGGATACCTTGGGCTCATTCATTCACTGGATTCCCACCATAAGTCAAGCTTTGTGATAGGAAGTCTAAGGAATGCAAATAGGAGGGAGACACAGACTTCACAGAATGATGACTGAAACAAGGCTGGTTTATAAATAGCCATAATGTTAGACAGGAAGTTTTATATGCCCAAAAGAAGTATCTATAAAGTGGTATGGAGATGAGAAAAGGATTTCTTTTAGCTAAAACGTTAGAGAAAACTTCAGAGTTTAAAATGGATCCTGAAGAGGACAAGATGTGGATGTTCTAGGCAGGCGAACTCTAGGAGTAAAGACATGGAAGTATTTAAATGCAGGGTGTGTTTGGAGAACAGAAACAAGTAGAAGTGGGGAATGGTGAGGAATAGGCAGCTGCAGTTGATAGGATGAGCGATGCTTCATGACACTTAATCAGATATCAGTGGCTGCATAATAAAACCAAAACCAAACTCCTCGCTGTTGATTCAATTTCTATTCATAGTGACGCCATAGCACAGGGTACAAGCACCCCATATGCACAGGTGGTTTAACTAGTAGTCAAGGGCACTTAATTGGATTTAACTTACTAATCTGTAGTGCATAATTTCACACAAGTTTCACCACATCTTTGATATTATGAAAAAACAGGTTCAATTGTGCACTACAAATGAGTAAGCACAAGTAAACCTGTGCTTATCTTACTTATTGGGTAATTTGACCTCACCCACAATGTTTCCAAGGCTGTAATCTATAGAAGCAAAGTGACACATCTTTCGCTGTCAGAGAAGCTGGTGGGTTTGACTTGCCAAAGTTTTGGTTAGTAGCCTTGTGCTTAACCACTGTACCAACAGAGCTTTTTGGTTAGACACTAGGGATAGATATTCTACCAAAGAACTGTATGATACTCAAGCAAGAGGTAACATTAGGAAAAAATGCTAGAGGCATTTCAGAGGTAGAGTGGATGGAGGCATTGTTAAAAAGACAGGCGTCTGCAGTCTCTGCTTTATGCTATCTCCTCCCCCTCACATCTCATGTACGGTTGGACATGACTAACAAGCAGTTCCCATTGTTTGTCCTCAGGAAGCTAGTTGCTCCTGAGTTGCCAAACTTTCTTAGAAGGCATAGATATCAGATAAGTCAACTGGGACATCGAGGTAATTTTGCAGGGAATGTTAGAAAAAAAGAAAATCTAAAGAGTTTGGATCAGTTTTTAATTTCCCTGTGATTTAATTAGTCATTGACTCACTTCAGCTCTCTCCTTTGTCTGCAGGGGCCTAGTGCCTGAAGGCAGGTCTTCACCATCCATGACTCAAATTTAGCACAGTGGGTTGAAATAAGTGTAGAAGTTCTGGTCACCTATGAAAGCTTTGTCACCACTAGTCTTTGGGCAGGGCTGAGTTCTTATTCTTTTTTTTTTTTTTTTTTCCCAAGATACAATGAGTGTGGAAGGCGGAAAGGGGCCCAAGATGGCGCCTGGGCCCTTTGACAAAGCCGGACCACACCCTTGTTTACCAGACCTAGGGCTTTCATGGCGCATGCCTGTGGGCAGTGGCTTCCCGCTAGCCTATTGTGGGCCTCCTTCTTGGGAGAGCGTGGCACATGAGGATTGGAGGAATCTAGGTTATAAATTGAGCAAGCAACCTGCAAGGTCGGCTCGGACCAGCTTGTGGAGAAGCAAGAGAGAGGAGAGAATAAAGTAAGCACCAGGGACCAGCAAGAGAGAGGAGAGAATAAAGTAAGCAAGAGAGAGGAGGAGAATAAAGTAAGCAAAGAGGAGAGAATAAAGTAAGCAACCGGCAAAGCGGCTCGAATCCGTGTGTCCTGTCTTCTTTCCGCCAGCGGCCAGTTAGGCAGCGACAAATGAGCAAATTGGTTGTGGATTCATTTCTAGGATTAGTCACTGTTTATAGGCCCAGGAGGTCATGGGTATATTTAGTGCTTCAGGTTTTCAGAAAAGCAACTTGAAACCTCTAAAGATGATATCCCAAGAAACTGGTAAAATAGCAGAGACAGGAGGCATGTCTGACCTCAACCTCATGGAAATCAGCCTTGGGCTATTGATTCTGATTCTCCTTACCCCTTGTGAAGTTAGAGGAGCGCTGATACTACTTCCAAGCCATTTTTACACTTATTCATTAAGTTCTTATTAAATATTGAAAGAATATACAGGAGTTTGTCCTAATTAGAAAGGCTCAGGGCATTTCTTGGAAACTCTATGGGGCAATGCTACTCTGACCTATGGGGTTGCTATAAGCCACAATCAACTGGAAGCCAGAGGATTGGGTTCAGGCTGCTTCAAAATTCGGCAGATCCACATTGAGTTAATCTGATTTTAGATTTACAGTGAGGTGAACACTTTGATACCCTGAATCAACATAAGATTTTTTGAAGTCATATAAGATTAGAAGGTACCTTAAAAAGTAAGGCTGTCCTGCATTCTAGTATCCTGTCTGGTTTAGCATTAATTCCAGATTTGTTGTTGCTTAAGTGACATATTATTATTTACTAAAATAAGTTGGGATGGATTTTGTAGACCTTTATATTTTATCCTCAGGTTCTACCGTGTCTTCTTTAGTAGTATGTGAGAAGCATAGTTAATAAACAGACTTTTCATAGTAACATGTGGAAAATCTAAAGGACACTAGAAATAAACCAGTTCTCTTTTCCTGGCCCTTTGCAATGCAGAGTAACTGGCACTTTCTTCTCCAGAACAGCAGGCAAGGTAGTTGTTGAGAAAACCACATGGACGTACGTGGCCAGATGACTCACGTGGTCAAAATCACCTGTGCTGTTCATCGTGGTGGAAGAAATATTCGATACCATTGCTCTTGTTGGCCATGTACTATGTCATGGCTTAAGATGCTCAAAACTACTAGACAGTGGGAGATAGTCATGTAGATTCAGTGAAAACATGGCAAATTATTGGCTTGGTACACCTGAAATATGTGCGGCTATGAGCCTGACAGTCCTGTTCTAGAGTATAGCCTGTATAGAACACAGCCTGTTGTAGAGTGCAGCATGTCACAGATTATAGTGAGAGTTCTCTTGTTGCAATAGTTGGGTCATTTATTATGTAATATAAATCTACAACTATTTATGTTACTATTTGGCAATACTTTTCATTTTGCAGTAAACCCTTTCAGCAGCAGCAAGTTAAAAAATGGACATGCAAATTCAATGGAATATTAAGAACTGAATTTGTGTTTCAAGAGATGTGATAAACATGAAACTTCCAAAACGGTTTGTAGACATTTACTATCTAACATTGTGGATGGTGGCTGTCATGGATTTAATTGTGTCCTCCAAAAGTATTTATCAGCTTGGCTGGGCTGTGATTCCCAGTTTTGTGTGACTTTCTACCATTTTTGTCAAATGATGTGATTTTCCTATGTGTTGTAAATCCTGTCTATGATATTAACGAGATGGGATTAGCAGCAGTTATGTTAATGAGGTAGAACTCAATCTATGAGGTTAGACTGAGTCTTAAGACCATCTTTTTTGAGGTGTCAAAGAAAAGCAAGCAGAGAGACAGGGGACCACATGCCACCAAGAAAGCAGTGATAGGAGAAAAGTGCATCCTTTGGACCCCAGGTCCCTGTGCTGAGAAGCTCCTAGCCCAGAGGAAGACTGACGACAAGGACCTTCCCTCAGAGCCAGCAGAGAGAAAGTTATCCCCTGAAGCTGATGCCCTGAATATGGACCTTAAGCCTACTAGACTGAAATAGAACAAACTTCTGGTTTTTGAAGTCATCCACTTGTGGTATTTCTGTTACAGCAGCACTAGGTAACAAAGACGGTGATCAAAACAAACAAAACCAGAAAACAGAAAGCTGCTGAAGAAGCATCAGCCTCTACCTCAAAATTCAGTTACATTTTAAAATAACTGTGCCCCACAAATACGGAGTGCCGGTGGCACAGTGGTTAAACACTTAGATGTAACCAAAAGGTGGGTGATTTGAACCTACCAGTCATGTCTCAAGAGAATGATATGGCAGTCTGTTCTGAAAAGATTACAGTCCTGGAAACATTATAGGGCAGTTTTATTCTGTCCTATAAGGCCTCTATGAGTCAGAATTGACTAGACAGAAACAACTGTGGTTTTATGTATCATTTCACTTTGTAAATCATCATTTTGGGGCATAAAAAAACAAACTTGATGCTGTCAAGTCAGATTGACTCACAGTGATCCTATAGGACAGAATAGAAATGCCCCATAGGGCGTCCAGGGCTGCAGTCCTTACGGAAGCAGCCCACCACTTCTGTTCTCCCTCAGAACAGCTGATGTGTTCAAACTCCAATGTTTTGGTTAGCAACTGAGTGCTTTACCACCACACCACCACAGCTCCTTGAGAAGAGTACCAAGAAATAATATAGCACTCTGTGAAACATACATTTTCACTTAATCATTGCTCAAAATTAATGTCACCAATTCTTTATTCTGCCTCTTCTCATACAAGTACAAAAGATAAAATGACAGTGTAACAGATACGATGAGGTTTACCTTGTGACGTGCCTGCTGGCACTGAGGAAAAAGTCTCAGCTCTGCCATTTCTTTTTGTTAGCTTGTACTTGGCCTTAGAGGCACTATCTTCAGACCAAGGGGTTCTTTGTAGGAGTCATTTGTTAAGCCACCTCTCCACTTCAAGTGCCACTTGAGATAAAGGTAAATGTTATAATCTGGATGAGCAACTTAATCAGGCTCAGGTAAACGGTAGCCAGCTGATTAGTGTAGTGAGGATGCTGCAGCCACACTTGCCATCAAAAACCAAACCAAACCCATTGCCACCAAGCTGACTCAGACTAATAGCAACCGTACAGGACAGAGGAGAACTGAGGTTTCCAAAGAGTCGCTAGTGAACTTGAACTGCTGACGTTTTGGTTAGCAGCCAAGCTCTTAACCACTTCACCACCAGGATTCCGACCCCACCATAGGCATGTAAGACTACTATTCTTTTCTGAGAACTCTATACATACTAAATGTGACTAGCAGACATTCAGAGTGAGCGAGGATGCTAATATCAAAGAAAAGCTTAGCTATTAGTGGAGATTTTAAAAATAAGTGATAAATATAGTAACTTTTAGATAGTAAATGTATTTATACACTTTAATGTTTTCTAGTAATACTCACTGCTCTACCAGTTACTCTCTTCCTAGATTTGAGATTCGATTATACTAAACAAATAGGAGAGTAAACCTAACTTGGTTAACTGACTTATGAGTCTGTTTCCTCACCTGAAAATAATATCATATATTTTGTCATAGAAATATATAAATATATGTAACATATGTATTATGTAAGTATACAGTGTATATATATATACATATATATATAAAACAGCATCTATTCCATAGAATTTTTACAAGGATTTAATAAGTTAATACATGCAAAGCATTTAGAAGAGTCCCCGAATCTTGGTAAGCAGTAAAGTTTGTTGTTGTTATTATAAGTATTATTTAGCAGCTATTAGCTGGAATATCTGTGTTAAGTTCTGTGAATACCTGGATGATAACTAAGACAGTATGAATAAAATAAAGATGTTTAAGCCAATGGATGTAATATCTCACAGCTATGTGAGAGAACCAAAGACATTTTAACATTTTACAGTCTCTGTATGGTAGGGCTGAGAAATGTAGGTGGAAAAGGCTTGGGCCCTGAAAATGCTACAGAATTAGCTTCTGCTTCAGGCTCAGCCACCAACTAATCTCAGTTTACTCATTCAGTAACACAGGAACAATAGCACCAGTTTGCCAGATGATTGGGAAGGGGTTATTATATCTGATCTCGGATGCAGAGAGCCAACATGGTACCTAATAAACCTAGGTGCAAAAACATTTAAAAACAACTTTGAATGTATGACGTCTACTTGCCTTCCACTAGACATAACTAGCTTTGTCATTTCTGGCATGGTCAGACTCTTAGACAGGAAATAGCTAAGAGAACAGTAAGGTTAAGGTGATTCTCTGGTGGACTCTTGAAAACCCTGTGGGGCAGTACTGTTCTGTTCTATAGGGTCTCTGTGAGTCAGAACAGCCTTTACAGCAACTGGTTTGGTGAAATCCATAGGGTTTCATCACAACGCCATGGGTTAAAGGAAGAAAAATATTGATGTTTTATTGAATTACTCATACAGGTCAGATCATGTATCATTGCTGCGATCTAAACAATGAGCCGGTGCAGGAGGAATGCACAGCTGAGGCTGATGAGATAAACCTTCCCCAGTGCTGACTCCTCCAAGACCCAGTCAATTGCTTCCTTTATTTAATTACAAATTAATTGAAAACACTCCTGTGCTGATAAAACAATACTAGCCTCTGATTTGTTGATAATAGCCTAATCCTCCTGTAATAGCCCCATAGACACCATCACACGATTATGTCATCAATTTTACACTTGCGAGGTCTGGGTAAACATGGCTGCCTGAGGTTCAAGGAAAGGATAAACACCAGGGGGAGGTGCTGTTTAGGGCAGCAAATTTAGAGGTAGCTTTTGGGTTAGGTGGTTCTGGGTTAGACTCCCAGTTCTGCTCTTCACAGGTAAGGGATATTTTGAAACACTAGAATGCACTGATTCCTATAGCTGCAAGAGTGAGACTGAACACACCAACAGTTGTGAGGAAGGCGCAGGACCGGGCAGTGTTTCTTTCTGTTGTACATAGGTTCCCTGTGAAACAGTTAGCAGCAACTATCAACTGTGTTACACTGAAGATTCAAAATGCCTGAAAATGACTAACGTTGTGTTTGTCACATAGTACTGGGCTCATCAATGTTATTGTATTCTCTTTTTTTTCTTCTCCTCATTGAAGTTAGGAGAATACATGCTTCATTATCAGTTTATTAGGTCATCTTGGTCCCAGGGTATCAGTAATTATGATAATACTTCCCCAAAGCCTCTTATAAATCCGGTCTTCTTTACCCAGTAGGCAATTTCCAACTGATAACCACACCTTCCTACTGTATATTTGCTCTGCTTGATCCCAGATCACCAAATCTTTTCCAGAGTAAGACATGTATTCCCCTTGTGTAACGTGGGCACTAACATTACTGGCTAGCAAGGTCGTAGGCATTAGGGAAATGACTCATTCCTGAGTAAGGCAGCAGAAAAATATTATTGCCACTGGGGACTGCTAAACACTAGAGAAAAAGTTGTTGGGTGGTACAAAGGGTTTATGTGTTTGGTTACTAACTGCAGCTGTTGGGTGGTACAAAGGGTTCATGTGCTTGGCTACTGACTGAGAGACTAGAGCTTGAGTCTACTCAGAGGCACCTTGAAAGACTTTACCATCTACTTTTGAAAACCCAGCCACTGAAAACACTGTGGAGCAGTTCTATTCTGACACAAATGAAATGTCCATAAGCTGGAATCAATTTCACAGCAAATAAACATGTAATTCGATGGTGAAGCATCATTCTAAAGCAGGGCATTTATTTGAAAGGAGCAAGTAAGAATGAGTTGATATTAGAGATCAAAGGATTTTGGAGGCCAGACCATTTACTGGGACAAGATACAAGGTTCTCCATTTTATGCATTTTCCTCTAACGCACCTAGATCATTCGCCAAGGGTCAACTCTCCAAAGTGATGGTTAGAATATCTAGATTTTACCAAAAAGAGTAATTTACTCTCGAGCACTTTTAGAAACAACAGAAAGTGAAAGCTTTTATCTTCATTTCAGTGATTGATACTGTCAAACAAAGGGCAGAAGAAATCAAGAGACTTGCTACACACATATCAAGAGAGAGGATGGATTGGCTACTTACCATTTTTGCCTTGGAAAAAATAAAAGGTAAAAGACATAGGCATGCTCACAAATCAGGGAGGTAAATTTCTATGAGATTGGTGTAGGAAATATTAGGATTCCTAGTTTCAAATTTCTCAGACCACTTTTACACCCTTATCACACCGTCCCTCTCCCCAACCAACTGGAAAAAAGCCAACAAGAGCACGCTAAGAAGGTCTTTCTTTTTCAGAGCCAATGCAATCCTTATTAGAGAATGATCCTGTTTCTGCAGGAGCCGTTTTGAGTGCTTTAATAGAAATGGTGAAGAAGGGGTCATGTGTGGGAAGATGGACAATATTTAAACCCTTGGAAAATCAAAACACCTCTTTAAGCAGGAATCACAGGACTCATGAAAAGTGTATTTACTTAGGATGACGAAAAAGAACTTATTCCCTTCTCTATAGCATGTGATTTGTATCTTTTTACTGTACTTTTCACTTTGCATGTTCTGACTCTCCTTTACATGAAGAGAACTTATGGAGCAGATTCTGGGTCTTACTCATCTTTGAATTTCCTTCATACAGTAAATGTCTGATACAAGGCAGACAATCAGTTAATACTAGCTAGATGAAACAGTGAGAGGAAAAGATAGAAAAAGAAATGAGAAACCAAGTGTCTTTCAATCATAAAAATATGTCAGCTTCAGATTTAATCAGAATGTAAAACATAAAAACACGCCCAAATGATTTTCTGTGTATGGTAAGCAAAGACATTATTGTTTTGATTTAAAATTGATAAGCCAGCCTCACCTCATACAACAATTTTAGCTATACATGGATATCACTATAGTCAGAGTCACAACAACTTGCAGCATAATGCAAACAACGGTTTCACTGAGGTGAAGGTAAAGTAAACTTCTCAAATTCACAACATGCTTAAGTCAAGTCTATCACCCTGACTGGATGACTAATTTGTTGCATTGAATCAGATCTTCAAATTGGCAGAGCCAAGATAAAATATTGCTGGTAGAATTCAGCAATCCAGATGTCTAATAGATTTCATCTTGCTAAAGTGAAATTCAAAAAGTGCATCAAATACATTTTTAATCTGTCTTTCTGATAATTGTTTAATTTCTTTGTTTTTAGGAATCAACAAAGGAACTTAGTCCAAAACTTCATTCTGATCAACCAAAGGGAGAGTTTTATACCAATTAGACTGTGTTTGCCTGCAAGCATCTTGATGCCCGTGCAGTTTAAGAAAATGTTTTGCTAACGTAAATAGAAGATCAAAGACAGGAAATGTTTTGGCTCATCCAATGGCTCAGTGTTTGTCATAATGGATTTTGGGTACTTCCTTCTGTTCTGGTGTTGGCCACGCCAGTTTCTTCCTAAATCTCATTTCTCTTATGGTAATGGGATGTCTACTGGTAGCAGTGGCCACATTTAGCAGCAGAACAAGGCCTCCTTTGGCATTCTCAGAAGAACAACATTCCTCCCAACCTCCAACAAATCCTTCCTTGCATCTCATTAGCGAAGAATCTGGTGGTATGCTAATCACTGGCAAGGGGTATAGAATTTTTCTAAGATCCTTAGACCTACCCTTGGAGCTAAGGTTATGGGCCACCAAGCTTGGATGTATAAGCACCATGGGAAAAAGGGAAAAGTTCAAATTAGTAATATTGCTAGGAATGAAGAAAAGGAAATGGGGGAAAGCGACACCAAGACAGTAAATAAGGCAGTCAATGAATAGCAGGGCTGTACTAAGTACAAGCAGTTCCCAGGTTACAAACATCCAATTTACAGACAACTTGTACTTGCTCTTTAATGTTATGCAAATTGGCTCTCAGTTTGAAATAACTGAACCAACCCCTTCTTGCATCATATTCTTCATCAAAATTGCTGTCACTTATTACACGTGCAGCTTTTAAATCACTGAAAAAGCTTTGAGCCAATTCTTGCACTATCCCACTGCTATTGAGCTGATTCCAACTCACAGTGACCATATAGGGCAGAGTAGAACTGCTCCACAGAGTTTCCAAGGAGCACCCGGCGGATTCAAACTGCCAAACTTTTGGTTAGAAGCTGTAGCATTTGTCCACTACACCATCAGGGTTTTGTCTTGCACTAAAGTAAGACTAAATGAGAACTGCATGCACGTGTTCTGACTTACTTACAAAATCAACTTAAAGATTTAAAGACACATTTCGGGAAGAATCTTGCTCGTGACCTGGGGACTGCCTGCACATGTTTTCATAGAATGCCAAATGGCCAGGAGTTAAAATAAATATCAGGTTAAAAATCAAGGCTCAAGTTAAATGTTGTAACCACAAAATTCACTTTTAGAATAAGAATAAATGAAAACAATTCAAAACTTAGTTTTACAATTTGTTGTTTACAACATTAGTGGTTGACAAGAAGAAGATAGAGAGAAAATCATTTGTTACTGAGATACATGCAGAAGGATTGTGTTTCACTATCCAAGCAGTGGAATTTAGGCAGGAAAAGTTGCCAAGACCTTGAAACTGATGATAGAAAATTCAAAGTAACCAGAGAAAAAGACACATGATGGTATCGCCCAGATACCAGACCAGATAAAGACTTTGTGAAAGTAAAATAAAGCTGCAAAACTGATTACAGGAAACCAGAGATGTTCAGCTGTAAATGACGACAGCTTCAAAACAAAAGGGGAACAAATGGTGTATGTATAGAACTTCCATATGGAGAAGAAGTTGACGGTGATTTCAAGATAAAACAGACTCTTTTAAACTTAGGAGGATAAAGGTACACTTTGGAGGTAACTGCAAAGAAAATGAGTAAATCTACCAGCAAAATAAAACAGAAGAAAATAAAAAGAGTAAGTAAACACAAAAACAACAACTAATGATAGGAAAACAAAATCCATATACAAAAAGAACTCAGAATGGAAAACTAAGAGGAACACACCAAAAACAAACAAAAAAACAAAACGAAACAGGAATAGTGTATTCATACCTATCAATAATCATGCTGAATGTAAATGGATTAAATGTACCAGCCAACAGGCTGAGAATGACAGAATGGATAAGGAAAAAAGAAATGACAATACGACATACCATCAATATGTTACCTGCAAGAGATACATCTCCTACACAAAGACATAAATAGTTAAAAAATAAAGTGGTAGAAAAAAACATATATTAAGCAAACAATAACCAAAAGAGAGTAGGAATGACAATAATTTCTGATAAAATAGACTTAAGTCCAAATCCATTGTAAGACAGAAAGAGGGATATCATATAATGCTAAGGTTCAATTCACTGAGAAAGACAGCAATTAATATTTTTACATCCGATGACAGAGCTCCAAAACACATAGAACACATACTAACAGAACTAAAAAGAGAAACAGATGGTTCTACAACAATAGCACTTTCAACAATGGACAACTAGAAAGAAACTCAACAAAGATGCAAAAGGTCTAAATAACACAATCAACCAACTTGATCTCATAGACGTCTACAGAACACAACACCAAACAGTAGTACAGTACACATTTTCCTCCAATGCATATAGATCATTGTCCAGAATAGACTATGTATCAGGTGGCAAAAAAGCCTCAATAAACTCAAAAACATCGAATAATACAAAATATCTTCTGTGACCATATTTTATAAAATTAGAAATCAACAACAGAAAGATCAAGAACAAAAATGAATGTATAGAAAATTTATAGCACATATCTCAAAAAGAAGAAGGGGGAGGGGCGGGACCAAAGTGGTAGACTAGACATACGCCTCCTCGATTCCCTCTGAGAACTAAGGCCTGGAATGGTAACTGAATGGAGCAGTGTGGACATCTGGGGATCCCTAGGATCTGGCATAGGGTTGTCAGATTGAACTGGGTGCCAGTCAAGGGAAAGATATCCTCTCTAACATGAGGCAGTCACATGCTGAGTCCTGCTTCTGCTGACTCACTTGGAGGACTGCAGGTACTGACACTTTGTTTTCTGGGAGGTGTGACTGGGCATCAGCTGGCAAATATGCCAAACTGCAGTGCTTAAGTAAACAGTGTATAGTACAACAGAGAGAATGTGCTTGGGATAGCCACATTTTGAGAGCTTTGCTGCTGACTGACAGCACCCCTGTCCTTTCATCCACTTGTTTCGGAACTGCACCATAGAGTCCGCTGTTTCATGTCGGGTAGGGCAGCTTGGACAGGATGCTGTGCTGGTCAGCTGGGAGGTAGAGTACTCACTCGAAGGTCTTAGCTGGGACTAATTCTTTCTCTCACTGAGAAGCAGTGCCTGTCTGAAACATGCTTCTCCAGCAGAAAAGCTGTTTTTATTGTCACCCTAATACCTTGCAACATGTTTTCCACTTTTGAAAATGTATAATTGAGAGCTTCACATAACTAATGCCATAATGATACTCTAAGTAATCTGTAAGTGTTTTTTTACTATACCAGCTACCCTGGCTTCTGCACTGGCCTCTTTCTAAAGAGATGCAGAGCCCCTTCAGCTACTGTGTCCTTGGTCTCTCTCCTCTTCCTTGTTCTCCTGAGAAATGGCCTTCGCCCTGGAGAACAGCAGCTAGGAAGGCTGTCTGGTATTTTGTGTATCCATAACTTTCTTTCTTGCGACTTATCAAGAGAGTGAACTTGGCAGGCTATTTTCACTAGCTGGAATTTTTGTATAAGTTTTGTCTTTGCCTGCTGTAAACAAACTGACTAGAGTTCAGTAGAAGAGTTCTTGTGAATATTTTGTGATGCATACAGTTATCTGTGGGCTACATGCTTAAAAACATGAAGTATTTTGTGCAGAAATGATACACAAACTCTGATGTAGAAGTTGTCTTTTGAGACTCCGTGGAGAAGAGCCTGCGTTGCTGTCGAGTCTCTGGTGGTATCATACCTCCTAATAAGCCTTCTTCCTCTTTCTAACTCCGCAGTATGTTTCATTGGCTACACTGCTCCAGGGCACGGACCCAGATCAGATAACAGTATGACAGTGGTGCCTAGAGTTATGGATGGGGCCTGGCAGAGGATGACAGCAAGGCGCTAACCCCTCCCTACTTTGAACTACATCATAGCATAGCATCTGGGGATGGCCTATGAGGTGCTTCCATTGTCAACCGGAAGGCATGGCCTGCCACACCTGAGGGCCTGACTGATTCGTGCAGCTGTTGCACAGCTCCTTGCTTAGCACACAGTAGGAAGAAGAATAACTTAACTGGACTTCACCATAAACTGAAAACTCTTCTAATCTCAACCCGATATTGCAAGGATAGAGTAGCAGGGGCGGGGGTTTGGGGACCATGCTTTCAGGGGACATTGAGGCCAATTAGCATAACTAGCCTATTGCTAAAAGACCCTTCTGTACCCCATATTGGTGAGTGGCATTTGGGGTCTTAAAAGCTAGCAAGCTGCCATCTCAGGTACATGCAATGGTCACCACTTATCCAGAAGAGATGATCCCTAAGAACAAAAAAGACACAAGATAAAAAGAGCTCAAGAGACAGAAGGATGCATGTGAATGGGATACTGTACCAACATGTGAACACAATAACTAGATGATGCCTGGCTGCCACCAGAGACAGCCGTGATGGGGCACACAATGTTGAGTCTCTGTGGCAACATGAGAAAAAGAGGGGTGCAGCTCAAGAACTCTACTAAAAGACCACAATTGATGGTCTGAGGGCCTGAAGGATCCCCTGGGAATCTGGTCCCTAGCCCTGCTGCCCAGAAAACACTACTGAGATCAGCTCTTTGAACAAAAATGGACTAGACTCAGGGACACAATGTGACGACATGGTGTGTTTACTTTGTGGCTATAAGCATTTATAGAATGCTGTCCTGCTGATCTCTTTCCAGATGGGAGAAAAGAAGGTGGAGAGGAGGGAACTAGAACTTGTTAAGAGGATACCACAAGTATAGAATGAAAAGGAGGAGTGTGCTGTCAGGGGGCAAGGAGAGCAGAAGGAGCTGCAGAGAAGCAGGCATACAAAATTAACTTGGGTTGTATACTTTCTCTTAATCACAACAACAACAAAAAAGGAAAATCCAAAATCAATAACTCAATCTTAAAACTTAAACAAATAGAGAAGAAATAGCAAGACAAGACCTAGAAGAAAGGAAATCACACAGATCAGAGGAGTATAAGTGAAATAGAAACCATGCATCTATAGGATGTCATCCTGCTGACCTCTGGCTGGTGATTGGGTGGAGAGGAGGGGAAAGGAGACTGTTGGGAGGATGAGACATGTACGGAGCAGAGAGGAATAGTGTGCTGTCACCGGGCAGGGAGAGCAGTGGAAGCTGCATATAGGTGGGCATGTAAATTTATATGGAAATGTACATTTTCACTCAATCATATTAAAAAAAGAAAAAGAAAACTATAGAAAGAATCAGTAAAACTAGAAGTTGTTTCTTTGGTAGGAGGAGTAAAATTAATAGAACTTTGGCCAAAATGGCAAAGGAAAAAAAAAAGAGAAAAGATAATCAAATGCAAAATAACCAAAATAAGACACAAAATGGGTTATATGACAACAGAACAGAGATAAGGAGGCTCAAAACAGAATAACATAAAAAAATTGTGCTGTGACAAATTTGAAAATCTAGAAAAAAACGGACAAATTTTTTGCAACACTTTGCCTACTGAAACTAACACAAATAAATTTAGAAAATCTAAAATGATCCATAACAAAAGAAGAAATTGAAGATGTCACTAAAAAAACCTCCCAACAACAACAAAAAGCCCCAGCTCAAACAGCATCACTGGAGAAATCTACTAACCTTCCAGAAAAGACCAAACCAGACCAAACCCACTGCTATCTTGTAAATTTTGACTCATAGTAACCCTATAGGACAGAGGAGAACTGCCCCCATAGAGTTTCTAAGGAGTGCCCGGTGGATTTGAACAGCCAACTTTTTGGTTAGCAAATGTAGCACTTAACTACTATGTCACCAGGGTTTCCTTCCTGAGAAGAACTGCCACCAGTTCTACTCAAACTATTACAGGACACAGAAAATGAAGGAATGCTCTAGAATTCGTTCTATAAAGCCAATGCAACAGACATCAAAGCCAGGCAAAGCCACCCTCAAAAGAGAAAAGGATGGACCAGTACTCCCTCATAAAATTCTAGCCAAAAGTTATTGAACAACACATCAAAAAGATAATACATCATGATCAGGTAGGATTCATAACAGGGATGCAAGTGATTATACACCAGAAAATCAGTCAAGACAATTCACCATACAAATAAAACAAAGAAAAATAATCACATGATCACCTTAATCAATGCCAAAAAAAAAAAATTTTTTTTATGAAATCCGACACGCTTTCCCGATAAAAACTTATGGCAAACAGAAGTAGAAGGGAAATACCTCAATATAATTGAAGATACATATGTGGAAACCCTGGTGGCATAGTGGTTAATTACTACAGCTGCTAACTAGAAGGTCAGAGGAACCAGGCATTCCTTGGAAACTCTGTGGGACAGTTCTACTCTTTCTTATAGGGTCCCTGTGAGTCAGAATCAACTTATGACAATGGGTTTACATTTTTGTGGATATATGAAATCAACAGCCAACATTTTTGTCAATGGAGAAAGATGGAGAGCATTCTTCTTGAGAACGGGAATGAGACAAGTATCACACTGGAAGTCCTACCCAGAGCTGTAAGGCTAGAAAGGGAAAAAAAGTATATCCAGGTTGGAAAGGAAGAAATAAAATCATTCTTGTTCATGATGACATGATTCTATACATAGAAAATTTAAGAGATTCCATAAGAAAGCTACTGGAGCTAATAGAAGGATTCAGAAAATGAGAAGGATAAAAGATCAACACTCAAAAATCAGTTGACTTCCTCTGTACTAACTAACAAGGACAACTCCAAAAAGGAAATTAAGAAAATAATACATTTATAATATCCCCCAAAGGATAACACCTAGGGATACATCTAACCAGAGACATGAAAGACCTTTATGAAGAAAACTACAAAACACTACTTCCAGAAACCAAAAGAGACCAACTAGCATAATTAGAAAAACATCCTGTGCTCATGGATTAGAAGACTTAACAATGTGAAAATGTCAATACTACCCAAAGTGATCTATATATATATAATATAGTCCTGATTCAAATCCTAAACATTTTTTAATGAAATGGAAAAACCAATTTCCAACTTTATATGGAAAGAAAAGTCCCCAAATAGCTAAATTAATATTAGAAAAGAAAGTAGGAGGTTGTCACACTTTCTGATCTCAAAACTTACTACACAGTCACAGTAATTAAAAGACCTGGTATTGCTTTAATGACAGACACAAAGATTAATGAAATAGAAATGATAGTCCAAAAGTAAATTTATCCATCTCTGGGCAGGTGATCTTTGACAGTGGATCAATGTCCACTCAAAGGGGAGGAAAAAAAACGCTCTTTAACAAACGGTGCTGGCTAAACTTCATAACCATTTGCAGCAAAATGAAATGATCATTGGCAACAGCAAAAAGATGGAAACAACCTGATTACCCAGCAACAAATGAAAGGATGAACAAATTATGGTACATAGACACAATTAACAGCAACCCAATGCCCAGGAACAGTGATGAATGCCCGAAGTATCATAAAATGGATGAATATAGAGGGCAGTATACTGAAATACCTCAGTCACAAAAGAACAAATATTGTATGATGTTGCCACTATAAAAACTCAAGGGAAGTTTTGCCAAAAAAAAACACATGATTGTTGATGGCTACAAAGGAGGGAGGGGTTGGGAAGGAAAATCATGAGCTAATAGACAAGTGGTAACTCTGGTGTGGGGAAAGAAAGATGATACACAATATAGGGCAAGTCGTACAGTTTGACCATGGTAAAGTCATAGAAGTTTCCTAGGCACATTCAAACACCTTCAGGGACTGAGTTACTGGGGATAAGGGCTAGAGACCACCATCTCAGGGAGATCTATGCCAACTGGTATAATATAGTTTGTAAAGAAAGTGTTCCCCATCCTAGTTTGATGAATGACATCTGAGGTCTTAAAAGCTTGTATATAGCCCTCTCAGATCCATATATTGGTTCCACTGCATCCAGAGGAAAGGATAATGAAGAAAACCAAAGACACAAAGACACAAGATAAGTATTGGTTTGAAGGACTAATGGACCACGTGAACCACGGCCTCGACCTGCCTGAGCCCAGAAGTGCTAGACAGTTCCTGGCTCCCACCACCAATCTCTGACAGAGATTATAACGGAGGATCCAGACAGAGCAAGAGAAAAATCTTTAAAAGGTTCAAATTAACACACAAAGAAAGACTACAATTATTAATCTGACAGACTGGAGGAACCCCTAAGATTAAGGTCCCCAGACATATTGCTAACCCAGAAATGAAGCCATTCCTGAAGTCCATCTTTCAGCCAAGGATTAGACATCCCTATACAACAAATGCTGATACACGTGAGGAACATGTTTATTATTTCAATCAAGTATAGGAGACTCGAAAGACAACACTTGCCCCAGAGCAAAGCAAACAGGAAGGGACAGGAAAACTGGATCAATAGACACTGAGAATCCAGGGTAGAAAGGAAAAGGGGAAAGTGCTGATGCATTGTGAGGACTGCAACTAATTTCACAAAACAGCTTGTACATAAAATGTTTTAAAGAAAAGCTAATTTGCACTGCAAACTTTCACCTAAAGCACAATAAGAAAAACTTTTTAAAAGATACAGGACCTGAGTCTCATACTATATACAAAAACTAACACCAAATGGATCAAGGACCTAAACATTAGACCAGGTTAACAGGATAGGGACGACAGGATAGGGCCAAAACTGTTGCTGTTGTCAGATCCTGGCCAGTGAGTAGCAACTCTTAGGAGATGTAGAACAGAACAAAATACAGCTCAGTTCCGTGCCATCATCAAAAGCACTGTTACGGTTGAGTCCCTTGTTGCAGCCAGTGTCAAACCATCTCCTTGAGGGTCTACCTCTTTTTCACTGACCATTTGCTTTACTAAGTATAATGTCCTTCTCCATGGACTAGTCCCTCCTGATAACATCTTTAAAGTATGCAAGGTAAATTCTTGCTATCCTTGCTTCTAAGCAACATTTTGGCTGCATTTCTTTCATGACAGATTTGTTTGTTCTTCTGACAGCCTATGATATACTCAATATTCTCAGCCAACACCATAATTCAAAGGTATCAACTCTTCTTCAGTCTTCTTTATTCATTATACAGTTTTCACATCCATGTGAGGTAATTGAAGGTACTGTGGCTTGGGTCAGGCACATATTTGTCCTTAAAATGACATCTTTGCCTTTTAACACTTTAAAGAGGTCTTATGCAGCCAAATAGTCCCATGCAATGCATCATTTGATTTCTTTCTTGATTGTTGCTTCCGTGGGAGTTGATTGCAGATCCAAGTAAAATCCTTGACAATTTCAATATTTTCTCCATTTATTATGATGTTGCTTATTAGTCCAGTTGTGAGGATTTTTGCTTTCTTTCTGTTGAAGGTTAATATGTAATGGAGACTTTGCTCTTCATCGGTAAGTCCTTCAAGTCTTCTTTACTTCCAGCAGAAAATGTTGTATCACTTGCATATAACAGGCTGTTATTGAGTTTTCTTCCAGTCCTGATGCTATGTTTTCCTTCCATAATCCATCTTCTCAGATTATTCCTTAACATACAGATAGTAAAGTATGGTGAGATGACACAACCCTAATACACAACTTTCCTGATTTTAAATCATGTAGTGTCCCCTTGTTCTATTCAAGTGACTGTGTTTTGGTTTATGTGTAGTTTCCACATGAACACAATTAAGTATTTCAAAATTGACATGCTTTGAAATGTGCATACTTTCTTATGATCTACACTATTGAATAGCTGTGGAGAGTCAATAAGACACAGACAGACACTTGTCTGTCTGTTTATCATACTTTGGTGTCTTGTGTGTTGCCATGATGTAGGAAGCTATCCCACTGGTATTTCAAATACCAATAAGTGGACAGTTATCAGTGACTCTTCCAAATTTGGAAAGACTAGGAAGGTGGACCTTGAAGTTTGTTTCTGAACAAATTCACCAGTGAAAACCTTATGAATAGCAGCAGAGCGATAAATAACTGGGACCTCCTAAAAGTTGAGTAATTCTTCCCATCAAAAACTTTACCAAGACAGTGAGGAAGAGTACCCACATACCAGGAAAAACTCTTTGGCAACAACATACTTGACAATGGTGTGATTTCTAAAACATATAGAAAACTTCAGCAAGGCCACAACAAAAAGACAAACAATCCAATCAGAAAATGGCAAAGGACATGTATAGACCTTTCAGCAGAAAGGACACTGAAGTGATTAATAAACACATGAGAGATGCTGAAGATCATTGTTGTCATGTGCCACTGAGTAAGTCTCAAGGGTTTCCAAGAGACAGTTGGTGGATTCAAACTGCCAACCTTTTGGTTAGCAGCCAAATGCTTAAACACTGTGCATTCAGGGCACACACTAGCCATTTAAAAACAAACAAAAACATTGCCATCAAGTTAATTTCCCTTCATCAAAACTACAATGATAAACCATCTCACTCTTGCAAAAATGGTACTTACCAAAAAAGCAGAAACAACTACTACTGTTAAGGTTGTGGAAAGATTGAAACTCTTCTACAACTGCTCATGGGACTGTAAAATAATGTCACTGTGGAAAATGGTTTGGTGCTTTATAACAAACTAGAAACAAAAATAACGTATTGCCCATCAGTCCCACTCCTGGGTGTATATCCTAGAGATATAAGAACAGTGACACAAATAGAGACATGCACATCCATGTTCAATACAGCATTATTCACAATAGTTGAATAAAGATGGAAACAACCTAAATGCTCGTCAAAGAATGAACAGATAAAACAAATTGTGGTACACACACACAAAGAAATACTATACAACTATAAAGAATAACAGTGAGTCCACCAAACATAACATGGATGAATCTGGAAGAGATGCTGAGTGAAATAAATCCATCACAAAAGGACAAATATTGTACGGTTTCACATTTATAAAAAAATCGAGCATATAAATATGCAGAAAACAATGTTCTTTGATGATTATGAGGGTTGTGAGGGCCAAGGAGTGTGAATCACTTGCTAGACAATTTAAAAAGTCAAATCCATTGCCATTTAGTCAATTCTGACTGATAGCAACCCTATAAGACAGAGTAGAACTGCCCCATAGGGTTTCCAAAGACTGACTGGTAAGTTTGAATTGCCAGCCTTTTTGGTTAGCAGCCGTGCTCTTAACCACTGCACCAGTATGAGACTAAACAGACGTCATTAACCTAAAAGCAAAGATGATGAGGTGGGAAAAGGCAGGAAAGCTAGATAAATGGAAACAGAACAACAGGATAGAAATAATGAGAATGTTGATTGACACCTTGCGAAAATTGTAACCAACATGACATGACAATTTGTACAAATATCATTAACTGGGATTCCAGTTTGCTGCATAAAGTTTCACTTGAAACGCAAGACATTAAAAAACAAACAAACAAAACAAAAATCCTCACTGTTGAGAGAAAGTAAGCAAGCCCTGTAGAGCATAGTTCTATTTAGATGCTTACAGGATCTGCATGAGTCAGAATCAACATGATGGCAACTGGTTTTCATTGATTCCTAAACTGCTTTGGCTGGTCCTTAACAAAGTTCTTTACTCTACTTGTGAAGTCTTAGGGAAACCTGGTTACTATTATTGTTAATCGCAACAGTGATAATGATGTTGATGATGATAAAAAAATATCAACATCTATCTACTCATTAGATGTTTTTCTTAATCATTAACAACATTGTATGTTCAATGGAGACAAAAACAATAAATATGCTGTTGGCAAAAAAAAAAGAAAATCGAAAGCAAGAGGGTAACGGACTGTGTAACTTTTTGATGCGTGGTGCAGGATTGTCATTAAGACATCAAAAGTAAATTTGTCAGAAACTTTCTGCTGACTGGAGATAATGCATCACGGAGCATTTTAAAACAATACTGTATCATCTGTGCTTTTCAGGCACATAAGACAATATTGTCCAGAAAAATGTGAACAAAATAACACTTTAGAGTAGTTGGACTCAGAACATGAAGTCATATGTGCCTTAATTTATTTTGTTAATATTTTTCTTAAATGTATGCACAACACTGATGCGAAAAAAAATTGTGCCTAAATAACTCTAAGGAAAACCTGGTTGCATGGTAGTTAAGTGCTATGTCTGCTAACCAAAAGGTCAGTGGTTCAAATCCACCAGGTGCTCCTGGAAACTATGGGGCAGTTCTGCTCTGTCCTATAGGTAGTTATGAGTTGGAATCAACTTGATGGCAGTGGGTTTTGGTAAGTTACCCTAAAATAGATCTTTCATTTTTTTCTCTTTCTTTTTTAAATTGTGCTTTAAATGAAAGTTTACACTTCAAGTCCATTTCTCATACAAAGATTTATACAAACATAATTCCGTGACCCTAGTTTCTCTCCCTACAATGTGACAACCTGCTCCTCCTCTTTACCTTGTGTTTTCTGTGTCCATTCAACCTGCTCCTGTCCCTTTCTGCTTTCTCATCTCACCTCCAGACAGAAGCTACCCACTTAGCCTCCTGTATCTTCTTGAGGGAAGAAGCATACTCTTCACCAGTATCATTTATGTCTTCTAGTTCAGTCTAGAGGGTCGCTATGAGTTGGAATAATACAACAGCAGGGGTGTGGTTTGGTTTAGTACAGTGTGATCTTTGTCTGAAGAGCTGGCTTCTTGAGTGGTTTTTAGTTCTGAGCTAACAGAGAGTCTTGGGGTCCTGTCATTTCTGAGATCCCTCTAGCCCAGTCAAAAGATTAAGTCTGGTATTTTTACTAGTATTTGAGTTCTGCACTCCAGTTTTCTCGTGCTCCATCTGAGACTCTCTGATGTATGGACAGTCATTGTTGGTACTTGGGCACTGTCTAGTTCTTCTGGTCACAGGCTGATGAAACTATCTAGTTTATGTGGCCCTTTCTGTCTCTGGGACTAATATTTTCCTTATTTCTTTGGTATTCTTCATTCTGCTTTGCTCCAGGTGGCTTGGAACAAATTGATACATTTTAGATGGCTGCTTGATAGTTATTAAGACCCCAGGTAGGACTTACCAAAGTGGGATGCGCAACATTTTCTTGAACTTTATTATGCCTGTTGACCTGGATGTCTTTTAAAGCCGTGACCCCCAGACCTCAGACACTGCTACCCTGTCTTTGGAAGTGTTTGCTTATATTCAGGACTGTATTGTGTGTACTCCTTCCCTTTACCTAAAATAATTCTTGCCTACTATCTAGTTAGTGAATACTTCTCTCGCTTCCCACCCTAATAATCATCAAAGAATGTTTTCTTCTCAGTTTAAATATTTTCTTGAGTTCTTGTAATAGTGGTCCCATATAACATTTGTCCTTTTGTAACTGACTCATTTCACTCAGCATGCCTTCTAATTCATTCATACTATGAGATGCTTGGCAGATTCATCATTGTTCTTTACGTTTGCATTGTGTGAATACACTGTAGTTTGTTTAAATTGATCTGTTGATGAGTACCTAGGTTGTTTCTACATTTTTGGTATTACAAACAGTGCTGTGATAAACACTGTGTGCATGTATCTATTTACGTGGCCATTCTTATTTCTCTAGGATACATTCCCTGAAGTGGGATTGTTGGATAGTGTGGTACTAATATCTTTAGCTTTTTAAGGAAATGTCAAATCGATTTCCAAAGTGATTGTACCATTTTATGTTTCTACCAGCAGTGTGTAAGTGTTCCAGTCGCTCCACAACCTCTCCAGCATTCATTATTTTGTATTTTTTGGCTTACTGTTAGCTTTGTTGGGGTAAGATGATATCTCATTGTAGTTTTGATTTGCATTTCTCTAATCGTTCATGTCTGTGAGAATTTCCACATGTTTCTCTTAGCTACTCTAATGTCTTCTTTGGTGAAGTATCTGTCCTTATTCTTTGCCTGTTTTTTAAGTGGGTTGTTTGTCTTTTTGTTGCTGAGGTTTTGTGGTATCTTGTACATTTTAGACACTAGACACTGATCAAATTTGTCTTAGCCAAAATATTTTTCCAGTCTGTAGATTGTCTTGTTACTCTTTTAGTGATAAAACATGTAGATCTTTCAATAAATACAAATAAAACATTCTAAATGATAAGAAAAAAATGGTGGTTAAATTGTGAAAGTTTAACATTGTAGTGTAGAAAGGTTAGTATCACAGACCAGGACCATCTCCTGGCCTTGGAGATATTAGCTGCCAGGCTACTCCTATGTTCATACTATTCATTTGTGAAGTTAATAGACATACTCACTTTTAACTAAATTCACTTGAAAAACAATATATATGTACACACACACACACACACGTACATATATATCTCTGTATAAGCTTCATTAAGATTTTCTTTCTAATATAACTTTGGAAACCCTGGTTATGTAGTGGTTAAGTGCTACAGCTGCTAACTAGAAGATAGGCTGTTCAAATCCACCAGGTGCTTTTTGCAAACCCTATGGGGCAGTTTTGCTCTGTCTGTAGAGTTGCTAGGAGTTGGAATTGACTTGATAGCAATGGTTTTAGTATAATTAAGGTGAATAGACAGCCTTTTCTTTATTTCTTGAACTTGAAGATTTGGCCAATTGCTGTAACAGAACTTTATTAAAGCAATCCTTAAACTGAAGCTTTGTGCACTGTTTTCCTAGATGCTTGAGTTTTTTGAACCTACAAATGCAGCAAAAGAACTCTATAATTGGCTTTACACTGTCTCGACCATCTCATTTATACTTTACCTTTATTTGCATATATATACATAAATGTTAAAATTATCACTGTAGTAAAGTGATAACCAAAAAAGCCAAATCTACTGCCATCGAGTTGATTCTGACTCACAGCAAACTTATAGAACAGAATAGAACTGCACTCTGGAGTTTCCAAAAAGTGCTTGGTGGATTTGAACTGCTCATCTTTTGGTTAGCATCTATAGCACTTAACCACTATGCCACCAGGGTTTCTACTAGAATGATAGGAGCCTTTTCATTGCAGGTTTCTTGAAAGAAAATATTCAGTTTTCTCAAGGCAACTTAGAATGCAGTAGGTTTTACCAAATTGCTTTCCTTAAACAAGTGCTATCTTCGTTAAGTCCCACTATCTAAGTAGTACTGTTTACAAAAAACAGAGTTCAGGCTTTTTGTTGTTGTTGGAACAGATTTTTTTTTTTTCACATACATTGTCATTACTTCATTTTGCCTGAACACTTTGCATATTATAAAAACAAGCCCCAAACTGAACCTGTTGCCATTGACTAGATTCTGACTGGTAGAAACTCTACAGGACAGAGTAGAATTGCCCCATAGGGTTTCCAAGGAGCAGCTGGTGGACTCGAACCAATGACCTTTTGGCTAGCATCTAAGCTCTTAGCCACTGCACATCAGGCCTTATTGTCAGGCACTTCTAAAATCAATAGGTATATGACAGTGGCCCATCATCATTGTGGTTCAACTTGTGATACTGTTAATATGCTGCACCATGATTTCATTCTGAACATCTTGTGGAAGATATAAATCCTTGTGACTCCTAAAATTGTTTCATTGTTTCATTGTCAATGACAATTGCATGGCATGTATTTCTTCATTTAGAATAGCTGTTGTTCACTGTGTGAGACTCAGAAGTCTCCTGGCAAGAGAATAAAGCAAAAGCTTATCTTAGTTCATCTTTACCCTATGATTCTATCATAAGTTAAGTAAGACTGTTTTGTTTGCTTCTAAAAACTCTAGGCAGTGATGTGGACAGTTATTATTAAAAGTGTTACTACTTTATGTCATAATAAAATCAGACTTTTGTTTGACTAGTAAGTCAGATTATTTTAAACATTACAGACATTTAAATAACAAAGGTATATAAGATTATTCCAGAACACAATTTAAAGCATTGAAGTATGTGCTGATTTACTTCACCATTTTTATACTAAATTCTAATCTTTCTCAGCATTAAAAAAAATATGTTCACAATCATGGGGAGTAATTCAACTGTTTTAAGTAGATTATTGTTTCGTATTTGGGTTAAAGACCCAAGAGAAAACAGAGGAGCTGAGATTATAAATATCTAGTTTGAATCTATTGGTGTCACAGATTATCATGGACAAACTACAGGACATTGTTTTACTAACTTAGTAAATTTGCAGTGATTGGATTGAAAATATGAGACCAAGTTACAGTGACCTTTCAGGCAGGAATGAGGCCAAGACATAGGACCTATGGACTGCTACATCTGAGCTAATGCTTTTGCAGGCACTGTTGTATTGCTGGTCTCTCTTAATTTCTTTGTTCCTGCATCAGTGGCCTCCCATTCTACATCCTGAGATGAAATAAATTTCACATCTTGTGCTTTTAGGTTCTCCTTACCCATTTTCTACAGTTATTTTGTAACCACATTCAAAAGTTACTACCTGATTTACATTTACCTCTGGTCAGAATTTCACTGAATTATGACTGTTTCTCATACTTTGTCTAGCTATCTAGCTCCAGATTTAAAGACAGAAAACTTACAAATTGAGCAAGCATGGATTTTAGACAACAGAAAGTTGCAAATAATTACACGTTTCCTTCTATGCAAATGTGTAAATGTCTTTTAAGACATAGCCTTACTGTGTTTAATATAAGAAAAACACCCATTCAGTCCATCTGTTTCCCTTGATAAAGGAGAAATGGTGATGTCAGGTAGTTCTACATCAATTTATTAAAGTCATTTCACCCAAAGACAATTCCATCAAAATCACCTTTCAAAGTGGCTAATTCTCAGAATTGCTAATTCACTGTATTTACTTTTTTTAATATTTGAAATGTTGATGGTGATTTATAGCAGGTTTTAGAGATCCCTGTGAAGATTTTTCCTAACAGTTTTTATTTTGTATTTATAGCAGCAGCTAAGGACTATTCTATTTGTTGCTGGCCAGACACTATAGTGGTTGTGGAGAGCTGTTGTTGTATGACATCAAGTCACTTCCAACTCCTAGGGACACAATATGACAGAGTAGAACTACCTCAGGGAGTTTTCTAGGCTGTAGTCTTTATAGGAGCAGACTGCCAGGTCTTTGGCAGAACTACTGGATGGGTTCAGACCAATATGCATAGTGTCTGTGAATTAAAACGTTTTTCTACCCTGGATGACATCACCATCCTCAGTCCTTTTTGACTTGTTCTGACCGTTTCTTCTATTCCTTTAGCTGGCTCTTTCCTTGCTTTCATAGACTGCTCATATACAGGCTTATCAGTATTTACTTGAAGACTAGAGGGAGACCTTCTGTGAAGATGCCTCATCTATGGTGCTCTGATGCCTTAACTCTAGCTTCTTTGGTCTTCCCAGACTAGTCCTATCTCTATAATTCATGGAGACTTGTTAGGTTCCAACTTGGTTCCCTGTACCTACACTATGGCCTGGAAACATCACCAGGCCACAAACTGGGACAATCATAGGACATGATTTTGTTTCTCTCCTCTTGGAGATCACTGTTCTGTATTGTTGAATGTCCTTCGCTTTAAAAATATTGTTTCTTGTCATTTGTCCAGTTTTTCAGTTGGTTTATGCAGAAAGGTAAATTTGATCACTATTAAATTGGCAGGAAGTAAAAATCTTGTAAATTAAGAATTTAAAACAAATTTTAAACTTCTGTTAAAAGATGGCAGAGTAGATACACATCTTCTCATTTCCCTCTGAGAACTAAGGCCTGGATGATATTTGTATGGAGCACTGAACATCTGGAGAGTCCCAGGACCTAGTATGCTTGACTAGGCACCAGTAGCAGACTAATCATCACTTCTCAAAAACTAGCCAGTGTCAGTCTGACCTCCACTTCTGGTGTTTCACGGTATTGGAGAACTGCAGCTTCCATGAATTGACAGTAACACACTTTCATTATCCATTGGAAAGCTCCTGATTACCTGTTTTGGCCAGCATGTTGGACAGCTCTTAGTTCAACACCTGGACAGCTCCCCACATAGAAGTGAAGTTTACTTTTAAGGCTGTGAGGCCTATGTATTTGCTTGGAGATCTGTTGAGAAGCCCGGCATCTTTTTCTTCCACCCTTATATGACCCACATTGTAGGGCTGGCTGACAGCCTCCAGTTTTGCCATAAGTAGGGTGACTTCTTTGCCACCCAAATTGAAAATTAAAGCAGAGACTTCCACCCCAGAGAATCCACCAGGGGCAAATCACTAGAATATTAGAGACAGTGGGTGACCAACAATTCTCTTAGATCCAATGCCAGAGAGATCAAACAGTGTTTAGATGGCACGCAGGCAGCAGACCACAATTAATCATTTAAAGAAGCAGCATTCACATGCTCCAGAAAATTCCCAAAATAAAGATTCAAAAATTTTTCCAGATAAAGAAGCCTTTATGAATCTATCAGAGATAGAGTACGAAAGATTTATATATAGAACTCTCCTAGAGATTAAACAAAATTCAGTAGAACAAAATGAAAAACGTAGTAAGCCATTTGAACATGAACGATCTGAAATACTTCATATCAATAATGAAATTGCAGAATTAGATAATTCAATCCAAAGCCAAAAGAGTAGGATTGAACAGATGGAAGTTAGAGTCAGTGACCTGGAAGACAGAGTAACTGACACCAGCATTTATGAGGTGAAATCAGAGAAAAGAAATAAGAAAAATGAAGGATTCAGAAACTTGTGGGACTCCATTAAGAGGTATAACTTACATTTAATTGGAGTTCCTGAACAAAGGGGGATTAATGACAACATAGAGAGTATTGCTGTAGAGATGCTGACAGAAAACTTTTCTGAGATTATGAGCAAAGAGAACACAGATACCCAAGATGTCTATCAAAAATTGAAAAGCTAGACCCATAAAGAAAGATGCCAAGACATATTATAATTAAGCTTAATAAGCTGAAACATAAACAGATGCTTTTGAAGGCAGCAAGGCTCAAAGCAAGGCTAACGCACCAAGGGAAACTCTGTAGGCTTTCATCTGACTTCTCTGCAGCAACAATGTTGGCTAGAAAACAGTGGGCAGACACATTCAAAGCCCTGAATGAGAAAAACTTCCATCATAGAATTATTTATCCTGCAAAATTGTCTATCAAATATAATGGTGAAATTAAGACTTTTGAAACAAAGACAAGTTTAGAGATTTCATAACAACTAAACCAAAATTATGTGAAATATTGAAAGAAGCTCTTTCCTTAGAAAAACAGAACCATTAAATGTATATTCGAGGTGACAATACTGGACACAACATCCAAAATTCTAATCAGTTAGAGAAGTCACAAAACTTAATCAAACTACAGTATTAAAATGAGGGAATCTATGATCACATCATGACAACTATAAGACCATCACATTAAAAGAGGGATACACTACAGTAGTTATAGTTGTTTAAGGTGCAGAGGAAGTTTAAAAGTTATGTAGTAGTTAAATTTGGGTTTAATCTTAGTATGTTAAGGGGGATGATATATGTAGCCATAAAGCAAATTAACAATGCATTGCATCAAAATAAGAAATGCAATACAGGAGTCTCAACGAATGCAAAATGAACACTGAAACAACAACCCATAAAGAAGAAAGGCCCAGAACAGAATATTAAGAGCAATATAGAAAACTTCAACATAAAAGTACAAAATTATGGAACTAAGCACATACCTATCAATAATTACACTGAATGTAAATGAACTGAAAGCTCCAGTAAAGAGACAGCGAGTGACACCCTGGATCAAAAGACACGACCTATGTATATGTTGCTTACAAGAAACACACCTTAGACTTAAAGATATGGACAAATTGAAAATTAAAGCATGGAATAATATATATCAAGCTAAAAGTACACAAAGAAGAGCAGGTGTGGCAATACTAATCTCAGATAAAATAGTTTTAATGTAAAACCCACTATTGTGGATGAGGATAGTCACTATTTATTGCTCAAAGATTCAATACTCTAGCAGGACTTAACAATATTAAATATTTATGCACCCAATACCAGAGCACTTAAATACATTGAACAAATACTGACAACACTGAAAAATGAGATAGATCATTCCACAATAATAGCTGGAGACTTCAACACTCCCCTCTCAGTTATGGATAGATAATCCAGAAAGAACTCAGTAAAGATGCAGAAGATCTTTTGGCAACAATCAACCAACTTGACCTTATCAACATATACAGATCTTTTCAACCATCAACAGATAAATACAACTTCTTCTCCAATGCACATGGAACATTCTCCAGAATAGACCATGTGTTAGGACATAAAGGAATTCTCTATAAAATCCAAACCATTGATTTACTGTAAAGTATCTTCTCAGACCATAGAGCTATAAAAGTTGAAATCAAGAACAGAAAATTCATAGGTAGAAAATCAAACTTATGGAAACTGAACAACACTTTGTTCAAAAAGCCTTGGATTACAGAAGAAATTAAGGACAAAATAAAGAAATTTATGGAATCAAATGAGAATGAAAACACATCCTACCAGAATATACGGGATACAGCAAAAGCAGTCCTCAGAAGTCAGTTTAATCTCTATAACTGCATGCATCCAGAAAGAAGAAAGGGCCCTTAAAGAATTAACCTTACAGCTTGAACAAGTAGAAAGAGAGCAATAGAAGAACTCCTCAGGCACCAGAAGAAAACAGATTATAAGGATTAGAGCACAACTAAATGAAATAGACAATAGAAAAACAATTGAAAAAATTTACAAAACCAAAAGTTGGTTCTTTGAAAAGATCAACAAAGTTGATAAACCACTGGCTAAACTTACAAAAGAAAAACAGCAGAAGATACAAATAACCTGATTAAGAAATGTGATGGGAGTTGTTACAACAGACCCAGATGAAATAAAAAAATATCATATCAGAATACTATGAAAGGCTGTACTTTATCAGATTTGAAAAGCTAGGGGAAATGGACAAATTTCTAGATTCACATAACTCACCAAGAGTATCGCAAGGACAAGTAGATCAACTTAACAAATCTATTACAAAGGAAGAGATTAAAAAAGTCATCAAAAATCTACCAACCAAAAAAAGTCCTGGCCCAGATGGCTTCACTGCAGAATTCTACCAAACTTTTAGAGAAGAGTTAACTTTGATATTATTGAGGCTATTTCATACCATAGAAAGTGATGGTATACTTCCCAAATTCATTCTATGAAGCTGGTATAATCCTGATACCAAAGCCAGTGAAAGATCCCACAAGAAAAGAAAATTACAGAACAGTATCACTCATGAACCTAGATGCAAAAATCCTCAACAAAATTCTAGCCAATAGATTCGACAGCATATAAAAAAAAAAATTCATCATGATCAGGTTGGTTTCATTCCAGGGATGCAAGCCTGGTTCAACATGAGAAAAACAATTAATGTAGTCAATCACGTTAATAGCGCAAAAGAATCACTGGGTTTTGTCAATTGATGCAGAAAAGGCATATGACAAAGTTCAACATTCATTTGTGCTTGAAACTCTCAGAAAGATAGGACTACAAGGGAAATTCCTCCATGCAATCAGTTGCATCTACACAAAGCCAAATGCCTTTATTGTCCTGAATGGTGAAAGACTGAAAGAATTCTCTTTGAGAACAGGAACTAGACAAGGATGCCCACTCTTACTGCTTCTGTTCAACATTGTGCTAGAAGTTCTAACCAGAGCAATTAGACAAGATAAAGAAATAAAGGGCATCCATATCAGCAGCGATGAAGTAAAAATCTCCCTATTTACAGATAACATAATTGTTTATACACAGATTCCAAAGGAATCCATAAGTAAACTATTGGAACTAATAGAAAAGTTCAGCAAAGTAATGGGATGCAAGATAAATATAAGTAAATCAGTAGGATTCTTCTATACCAACAGTGAGATTATTAAAGAAGAAATCACCAAATCAATTCCATTTAGTATAGCCCCCAAGAAGGTAAAATACCTAGGAATAAATCTAACCAGAGAAATAAGAGATCTTTACAAAGAGAACTACAAGACCTTTCTACAAGAAACTAAGAGCAACTTACATAAATGGAGTAATCTTCCCTGCTCATGTATAGGAAGACTCAGCATTGTGAAAATGTCTATTTTACCCAAGCCAAGCCAAGCCAAGCCAAAGCAATCTATATATACAATGCAATCCCAATACAAATTCCAGTGACATTTTTTAATGAGGTGGAGAAACAAATCATCAGCTCTGGAAAGGGAAGAAACCTTAGATAAGTAAGGCACTGCTGAAGAAGAACACACTGGGAGGCCTCTCACTACCTGACTTTAGAACCTATTACACTGCCACAGTAGTCAAAATAGCTTGGTACTGGTACAAAAACAGACATGTAGACCAATGGAACAGAATTGAGACCCCAGAGCTGCCACCATCCTCCTATGAACAGCCGATATTTGACAAAGCCCCCAAGATTTTAAACTAGGATAAGAACCATCTATTTAACAAATGGTGCTGGAAAAATTGGGTATCCGCAAAAAATTGAAACGAGATCCATATCTCACTGCTTATACAAAAACCAACTTAAATTGGATAAAAGACCTAAATATCAAATCTAAAATGATAAAGCTCATCCAAGATAAAATAGGATCAACAACGGAAGTTTTAATACACAATGTAGAGAAACCTCAAAATCTGACAGAACACGTTCAACAGAAGAGAAAATAAATGGGAACTACCAAGAATCAAACACTTCTGCTCATTCAAAGACTTTGTCAGAAGAATTAAGAGACCACCTACAGAATTGGAAAAATATCTGGAAACTATATGTCAGGCAGACGTCTGATCCCCATACTCTATAAGGTATTACAAAATATCATCAAGACAAGGATAAATAATCCAATTAAGCAATAGGTGAAGGAGATAGACATTCATCTAAAGAGGATATCCAGGCAGCCAAAAGATACACACAGAATTGCTCACGAACATTAGCTATTAAACAAATTCAAATTGAAACTACAATAAGGTACCATCTCACCCCAACAAGGTTGGCCATGATCCAAAAAACACAAAACAACAAATGCTGGAGAGGCTGTGGAGAAATTGGAACTCTCCTACACTGCTGGCGGCATTGCAAAATGGTACAACGTCTTTGGAAAACAATCTGGTGTTTCCTTAAAAAGCTGGAAATAGATATACCATTTGATCCTGTAATTCCACTGCTCGGAGTTTATCCTTCAGAAACAAAGGTTGCCACACAGACAGACACATGTACATGAATGTTTGTTGCAGCACAGCCCACAATAGCAAAAAGTTGGAATCAACCCTGATACCCATCAACAGATGAATGGATAAGCAAACTATGGTACATATACTCAATGGAATACTATGCTGTAATAAAAAACAGTGACAATTTTAGAAAACATCTGATAACATGGTCTTATTTGGAAGAGATTGTGCTGAGTGAAATCAATCAGTGTCAAAAGGACAAATTTTGTATGAGACCCCTGTTATGAGGACTTCACAAGAGAAGTATCCTCAGGAGAAAAATGACTGTGTTGGCTACAAGGGTGGGTGGGGGGCTGAGTGTTTATCATAGATGAGATAACTGATAGATGTTAGAAGTTGTATTCTTTTACTGTAATTAATAAAAAAATAAAAAAGTTGAAAAAAGAATTTTATCCACAGTTCTTTTTGTTGTGTTCAAGTGAAAGTATAAAATCCAAGTTAATTTTGCGTGCCTGCCTGTCTGCAGCTCCTTCTGCTCTTCTTGCCCCTTGAGAGCACACTCCTCCGTTTCATTCTGTGCTTGTTCTTTAACAAGCTCCTGTCCCCTCCTTTCCATCCCCTTCTCTCCCTTCTAGAAAGAGACCAGTAGGACAGCATTCTATAAAAACATAGAACCAAAATGTACTTGTATCATATGGTCATATTGTATCCATGAATCCAGTACATTTTTGTCCAAAGAGTTGACCTCAGCAGTGTTTTCTGGTCAGGGGCAGCAGCAGGTCTAGGGACCAGGATCCCAGGCGATCCCCCATGCCAAAGGGTCATCAGTTGTGGTCTTTTAGTAGAGTTCTTGAGCTGCACCTCTCTTTTTCTCATGTTGCCACAGAGACTAAACATTGTGTTTGGTGATGGCTGGGCATCATCTGCTTCTTCTGGTCACGTGTTTATGTAGTCTCCCATTCACATGGATCCTTCTGTCTCCTGAGCTCTTTTTTGTGTGTTTTTGTTGTTCTCAGTGACCAACCATTCCAGATGTGTTGGGAACTCATGGTGTACCTCAAATGGTAGCTTGCTGACTTTTAATACCTCAGATGCCACTCACTAATATGGGGTGCAGAAGACTCTGTTAGAAACAGCCTAGTTATGCCAATTGGTCTCAAAGTCCCCCAAGAGCATGGTCCCCATGCCTCACCCCTGCTACTCTTATCATTGCCATATTGGGTTGAAATTAGAGGAGTTTTCAGTTCATGGTGAAGTCCAATTAAGTTTGATCTACTTTCTACTGTGTGCTGTCATTGCTTTCACCTAGCCAAATATCTGCCAACTATCAACTCCTTCATCAGACTTGCAGCCATCAAAGAGTCACTTCTTCTATTTTTAAGTCCTTATAGCAGGGGTCCATATAGTATTTGTCCTTTTGCTGTTGACTGATTTCACTCAATATAATGTCTTCCAGTTGAAACCAGGTTATGAGATGCTTCCTAAAATCATCATTATTCTTTGAGAATATGTACCATAATTTATCCACTCATCTGTTGATAGGTGTAGGGAGCGGAGAGTCCGGCCCAAGATGGCGCCCAAGGCCAGAGCCCCTCCTTATTCCACACCCTTGTTTACCAGACTTAGGGCTTGCATAGTGCATGCTTGTGAGCAGTGGCTGCTGATCAGCCTATTGAGAGCCCCGCTTTGGGAAGACGTGGCCTTGGGTGATTGGAGGAACCTGGGAGATAAAAGCATGTGGGAACCGGGTGTAGGAAGAAGAAGAACAAAGAAAGAGGAAGAAGAACAAAGAAAGTAGAATAGGAAGCAGACACAGTCTCGGCGGCGTTCAGGGACACGGCGCAGCAGGAGAAGGATAAAGGAAGAAGAATAAAGCAAGTAACTTGCAAGGTGGCTCGTATCCATGTGTCCTGTCTTCTTTCCGCGGGCAGACAGTTAGGCAGCGACAAGTGGCGCCCAACGTGGGGCCCCCTGCGAGCCCAAGAGGAGGAGATAGCAGCGCTGGTAAGTCCCCGGGAAAAAAGGGGCGATCTCAAGTCCCCGGGAAAAAAGAGGCAATCTCAAGTCCCCGGGTAAGAGGGGCAATCTCAAGTTCTCCGGGTAAGAGGAGACCATAGCCAAGTGCACTAAGCACCGGCAGAGCCTGGGGCGGGAGCGCCGGGCAGGAGCAGGGTAGTTGTCGTGGGAGGTTAGCTTCACTTTCGCCATGGGGAATCAGCCGTCCGCCAGACACCTTCAGGATGCCTGTAAGAGTTTGTTTAAACAGCATGGCATTGGTATAAAACAGGCTTCTTAAAACTGGCTGTGCTTTTCAAGCTCAAACCAACTTTACAGCTTCAGCCAGCAGAAAATTTAAAAGGACAGGTTACTCATTTTTTTTTCTTCCCTGCTCGCACCTGCCTCAGCCGCTTTGTAGCTTTAGCCAGCAAAGAATTTATAAATCAACTAACTGCAGCCCTTAAAACTAAAATTAACTCCTACCACTGCAGCGTGGGGCTTACAACTAATTAATCACAACCAGTTACAGATTCCTTTGTTCCTTCTCCTTTAATCTCCAAGGACATGGCCTTCGGACCAGAAAACGAAAACTACATTTAATATATTCACAACATGCTTTCTTGCTTCTTATCTCTGTAAAAATGTGAGTTTAACGGACTAATTCCATTAACTGAAAAAATTTTCTCTTAGGTTTTAAATTTTGCCCGATGTAAACAATCTGGCTTATACTTCTAAGAGCTTTCAAAAATTTTACAACACCCTTAAAATTATAAACACAGCTTACCATATCATTTAATAAAATATACCCTTTTGTTATCAATCACTTGCTGTCACTAACCAAGCCGCAAGGCAGAAATTATATTTTCGCAGGAATTCAACTCGCAAACACAACCTGACACCATCCCCTCTGAGAGATCTCCCCAGCAACGGTGAAGTAACCGCCGAAACGTCGTGTGATTGGTGCCCACCAGCTCCTTCATTATTAACCCTTTTCAGACACTACAACATCACCAACTTAAATCACACAAGGAACTATGCTGCCAATGGCCAAAATGTAAAGAACTCTGGATTTGGACATAAACTAACCCAATCTCTCCTGAATAAAACAGTCACCACTTGTGTAACAGGAACCAACATAATCCTTAAAAGGAATTTCAATGAGAAAAATGTAAACATCACTTAAAAAAAAAAGGGAATGACTGTCACATAGGGCAATGAAACCTGCCACAATGTAACCTGTTTTAACATAATGTGTTTTAACTGTAATTTTGCTAATTGTGTGGGCCCCCTTGGGGAAGGGAAACTTATGATTGTTCTACATCAGCATCCCTTTGTGTTACTGCCTGTAAACTTGTCGGGACAAAGGGCTACAAGTGATAGAAAAATTGCAAGAGTTGATTAGGCCTAAGCAGGCTGTGGGATTAGTTATTATGGGAATAACTGCACTTATATCTGCTATAATCGCCGCAGCCACTCCAAGCGAACAGCCCTTGGCAAATGTCTGGCTCAGCATGATAGAAGGGTAGTCAGAGACGGGCAACCTCTTCTGGGGGTGCTACCAACCTAAGACAGGGGCCTCACCAAGCTGTGAGGTATCCCGAAGATGGGTAAGGAGCATCCTAGCCGAAGATGACCTAAGGCAGGCACCTTCTCGGCTGTTTATGTAAACAAAAAGGGGGAGATGTGGGGAGCGGAGCGTCCGGCCCAAGATGGCGCCCAAGGCCGGAGCCCCCCCTTATTCCACACCCTTGTTACCAGACTTAGGGCTTGCATAGCGCATGCTTGTGAGCGGTGGCTGCTGATCAGCCTATTGAGAGCCCCGCTTTGGGAGGACGTGGCCTTGGGTGATTGGAGGAACCTGGGAGATAAAAGCGTGTGGGGACCGGGTGTAGGAAGAAGAAGAACAAAGAAAGAGGAAGAAGAACAAAGAAAGTAGAATAGGAAGCAGACACAGCCTCGGGAGCTGCAGCTGCCGCAGCGTCCCTGAACGCCACGGCGTTCAGGGACGTGGCGCAGCAGGAGAAGGATAAAGGAAGAAGAATAAAGCAAGTAACTTGCAAGGTGGCTCGTATCTGTGTGTCCTGTCTTCTTTCCGCGGCGGACAGTTAGGCAGCAACAGATAGGCATCTAGATTGGTTATATCTTTTTGCTATTGTGGACTATGCTGCAATGTACATTCGTGTGCACATATCTGTTCATGTGACAACCTTTGTTTCTGTAGAGTATATTCCAAGCAGCGGTATTACTGCATCAAATGGTGTATCTATTGCCAACTTTTCAAGGAAGTGCCAAATTGCTTTCCAAAGTAGTTGTACAATTTCACAATCTCACCAGCAGTGTAGGAGAGTTCTGATCTCTCCACAGCTTCTCCAGCATTTGTTATTTTGAATATTTTAGATTATGGACAGCCTTGTTGGGGGAAGGTGGTATCTCATTTTAGTTTTGATTTAGTAGCTAATGATCATGAGCATTTTCTTATGTGTCTTTTGACTGCCTGGATGTCCTCTCTAGTGAAGTGTCTACCCATCTCCTTTGCCCATCGCCTAACTGGGTTGTTTATTTTTTTCTTCATGACATTTTTGCAGTACTTTGTAAATTATGGAGTTCAGATGTTGGTCCAACATGTAGTTGCCAAATATTGTTTCCCATTCTGTAGGTGGTCTTTTAAATCTTTTGTTGAAGTCTTGGGACGAACAAAAATATTTGATTCTTAGCAGTTTCCATTTATCTATTTCCTCTTCTGTTGATTGTGCTTTGTCAGGTTTTGAAGTCTGTCCAAGCTATGTATTAGACCTTCCATTGTTGACCCTATTTTTCTTGCATGATCTTTATTATTTTAGGTTTCATATTTAGGCCTTTGATCCATTTTGAGTTAGTTCTTGTGTAAGGTGTGAGATAAGGGTCTTGTTTCAGTTTTTTGCAGATGAGTATCCAATTTTGCCAACACCATTCGTTAAAGAGACTTTTTTTACCCCAGTTTACAATCATAGGACCGTTCTCAAATATTAACTGTTCATAAGATGATGACTTCGAGGTCTCTTCTCTGTCCCATTGGTCTGTATATCTCTTCTTGTACCAGCATCAGGCTGTTTTGACTACTGAAGCAGTGTAATAGGTTCCAAGGTCAGGTAGTGTGAGTCCTCCCACTGTGTTCCTCTTCTTTGGTAGTGGTTTACTTACCCAGGGTTTCTTTCCTTTCCAAACAAAGTTGGTGATTTGTTTCTCTATCTCATTAAAAAATGACACTGAAATTTGTATTGGGATTGCATTGTGTATATATACTGCCTTGGACAAAATAGACATTTTCACAATGCTAAGTCTTCCTACCCAAGAGCAGGGTAGGTTTCAACACTTTTGTAAGTCTCTTTTAGATTGTTGCAGTAAGGTCTTGTAGTTCTCTCTGTATAGATCTCTTATTTCTCTGGTTAGATTTATTCCTAGGTATTTTATCTTCTTGGGGGCTATGGTAAATGGTATTGATTTGGTGATTTCTTCTTTCATAATCTCTTTGTCGGTATAAAGGAACCCTACTGATTTACTTATGTTTATCTTACATCCTGATAATTTGCTGAAATATTCTATTAGTTCCAGTAGCTTCCTTATGGGTCCTTTAGGATGCTCTGCATATACAGTCGTATAATCTGCAAATAGGGAGACTTTTACTTCCTCTTTGCCAATGCAGATGCCCTTTATTTCTTTGCCTTGTCTAATGGCTCTTGCTAGAATCTCTAGTACAATGTTGAATAGAAGTGGTGATAGCAGGTATCCTTGTCTCGTTTCTGTTCTCACAGGGAATTCTTTCAGTCTATCTCCATTCAAGATGATGCCAACAGTTGGCTTTGTGTAGATGCCCCTTACTGAGTTGAGGAATTTGCCTTTTATTCCTATTTTCCTGAGAGTTTTTAGCATGAATGAGTGTTGGACTTTGTTGAACTCCTTTTCTGCATCAATTGACAAAATCAGGTGATTCTTGTCCTTCGTGCTACTTATGTAGTTGATCACATTAGTTTTTTTTTTTTCTGATGTTGAATTAGCCTTGAATCCATGGCATGAATCCAACTTGTTCATGATGAATTATTTTTTTGATATGTTGTTGTATTCTACTGGCAAGAGATTTGTTGAAGATTTTTGCATCTAGGTTTACGACTGATACTGGTCTGTAATTTTCTTTTTTGTAGGATCCTTCCCTGGCGTTGGTACCACAGTTATGCTTGCTTCCTTTCTATGCTGTGAAGTAGTACTGGAATTAACACATCTCTAAAAGTTTGGTAGAATTCTACAGTGAAGCCATCCAGGCGAGGACTTTTTTAGTTGGTAGTTTCTTTTTTTTAATGACTTTTTCAATTTCTTTTTTGTGATGGTTTTTTTTTTAAGTTTTTCTACTTCTTCTTGTGATAATTTGGTAGGTGATATGAATTTAGAAATTTGTCCATTTCCTCTAGGTTTTCAAATCTGTTAGAGTACTGTGTTTCACAGTATTCTGTTATGATATTTTTTACTTCAGTTGGGTCTTTTGTGACATCTCCCACCTCATTTCTTATTTGCATTATTTGTTTTCTCTCCTGGTTTCCTTTTGTAAGTTTAGCCAATGGTTAATCAGTTTCGTTGATCTTTTCAAAGAACCAGCTTTTGGTCTTATCAATTTTTTCCAATTTTCTGCTATTCTCTAATTCATTTAGTTCTGCTCTGATCTTTACGACCTGTTTTCTTCTGGTGCCTGAGGGGTTCCTCTGTTGCTCTTTCTGCTTGTTCAGGTTGCAGAGTTAATTCTTTGGTTTGGGTCCTTTCTTCCTTCCAGGTGTGCACATTTATAGAGACAAATTGACCTCTAAGCATTGCTTTGGCTGTATCCTATAAGTTCTGGTAGGATGTATTTTCATTCTCATTTGATTCCATAAATATATCTCATCCTTGATTTCTTCAATAACCCATGGCTTTCTGAGCAAGCTGTTGCTTAGTTTCTATGACTTCAACTATCTATGTTTTTTTCTGCTATTGATTTCAACTTTTATCACTATATGGTCCGAGAAGATGCTTTGCAATACTTCAAAGGTTTAGATTTTGTGGGGGCTTGCTTTATGTCCTAACACATGGTCTATTCTGGAAAATGTTCCATGTGCATTGGAAAAGAAGATGTACTTACCTGTTTGTGGGTAAAAAGTTCTGTATATTTTGATGTGGTCTAGTTGGTTAATTGTCTCAATAAGATCTTTTGTATCTTTACTGAGTTTTTTCTGGATGATCTGTCCATTACTGAAAGTAGAGTGTTGAAGTCTCCAACTATTCTTGTGGAGTGATCTATCTCATTTTTCAGTGTTATCAGTATTTATTCAGTGTAGTTAGATGCTCTAGTTTGGGGTACATAAATGTTTAATACTGTTATTTCTTGCCTAGGTATTGAAATTTTGAGCAATAAATAGGACCCACGGTGGTAGATTGTACATTAAAGCTATTTTATCTGAGGTTAGTATTGCCACTTCTGCTCTTCTGTTTTGTTGGCTTGCTACATAGTTTTCCATCCTTTGATTTTCAGTTTGATCATATCTTTAAGCCTAAAGCATGTTTCTTGTAAGCAGCATATAGATAGATTGTGTCTTTTATTTTGGAATGTCACTCAGTGTTCAGTCCATTTACATTCAGTGTAATTATTGATAGGTAAGTGTTTAATGCTGCAGTTTTGATGCATTTACTTCTGTGTTGTTGATGTGTTCTATGTTGCTCTTAATCTTCTGTTCTGGGTCTTTTTTATTGGTTGTATTTTCATTTTTTTCAGTGTTGGTTTTGTGTTTGTTGAGACTCCTGTGTTGTGTTTCTTGTTTTGATGTGTTGCATTGTTATTTTGCTCTATGGTTACTGCTATCAGCCCCCTTACTATTCTAAGTTTAAACCAGATTTTAACTTTTGTGTATCTTTTTTAATTTCCTCTCCACCTGGAAGTGTTATACCTACTGTAACATATCTCTCTTTTCAGTGTCATGATGTCATAGTGTTCACGTTCTGATCACTTGTTCTCTTTTTTTAATATTGCAGCTTTGATTGAGCTTTGTGACTTCCCTAACTGAATAGGATTCTGGGTGCTATGTCCTGCATTCCCTTCTAAAGTATACACTTGATGTTTTTATCTTTCTAAGCAAAGAGCTTGTTTCAGTATTTATTGTAGTTTTAGTTTGGTTTTCACAGTCTCTAAGCTTTTGTTTATCCTTGAATGTCTTAATTTCACTGTCATGTCTGAGAAACAATTTTGTAGGATATGTAATTCTTGGTTGGAAGTTTTTCTCTTTCAGGGCTTTGAATGTGTCATCCCACTGTTTTCTTGCCAACATCATTTCTGCTGAGACATCAGATGAAAGCCCAAAGGGCATCCCTCTGAATGTTAGTTTTGCTTTAAGCCTCTCTGTATTTAAGGGCCTCTGTTTTAAGTTTCATTTTATTAAGTTTGATTATAATATATCTTGGTGTATTTCTTGTGTGGTCTAGTTTTTGTGGCATTTGGTAAGTGTCTTGGATATTTATGTTTTCTTCTTTCATAACTTCAGGGAAGTTTTCTCTGTCAGCAACTCTACAATAATACTCTTAGTATTTTCAGATATCCCTCCTTGTTCAGTAACTTCAGCTGCTCATAGATTATTCCTCTTAATATAGTCTCACATATTTCTTAATGCCTCTTCATTTCTATTTCTTTTCTGTGACTTCTCCTCATAAATGCTGGTATCCATTGTTCTGTCCTCAAGCTCACTAATTATGGCTTCTGTCACCTCAGTTTTGCTCTTTTGGTTTTGAATTGAGTTATCTAATTCTGTAATTTTATTACTGGTCTGCTAGATTTCAGATCATTGATGTTCCATCACTTCAAATAGCTTATTTTAATTTTCATTTTGTTCTGCTGCATTTTTTTTTTTTTTAATTTCTAGGAGAGCTCTATACATAATTCTTTTGTACTTGATCTCTGATAGTTTCAGAAAGGCTTCTTCATCTGGGAAGTTTTTTTTTTTTTTTTTTTGTTCTTTATATGGGGAGTTTTCCAGAGTCATGGTGGACTGCTTCTTTAAATAATTAGCTATTAATTGTTGCCTTTGTGCCATCTAGAAGCTGTTCAGTTTCTCTGGTGTCACCTCAACAAGAGCTGAGGGGTCATTCTAAGAGAGGAGTTGGTTACTGGTTGCCTCTGTGGCTGGCTCCAGGTAGACTCTCATGTGACAGGCTATGCCTCCTGGCTGGCAAAGCCAGCCTTCTGCTTATAGAGTCACTGAAAGGCCATCAGCTGACACTATGATGTGGATCAGTGAAGGGTGGAGGAAATGGTGATGGGCCACTCCACAGTCAGTTCTCCAGGTGATCTTATTTTAAAAACGTACTTTACTGATAAGTGAGGAGCTGTCCAGTAGCTGTGGAAATCAGTGAGGCCTTCAGACGAGGCAAGCCCCACCTTCTGGCTGACAACAGAAGCTCCTCATAGGCCATCCTGAAATGCTATGATGTGGCTAAAGTAGAGACGGGTTAGGTACTTACTGCCATCCTCTGACAGGCCCCACCTGTAACTCTAGGCACCGTTGTCCTAAACACAGCATTTCTGATAGAGAAGCTCTTTCCAGACAGGCCCTGCTTCTCAGCATGAATATTAGCCCCAGCTAAGACCTCCGGGTGGGTGACTCTGTCTCCCAACTGACAAAGAGGGCGTCTTGGCCAAGTTGTCCTTCCTGACCTGTCACAGCAGAATCTATGGTGCAGCTCAGAAATAAGAAGGTGGAGGGGCATTGGTGCCCTCAGTCAGCAGCCAGGATCTCAACATGTGTGTATTTGAAGCATAGTCTCTCTGTTGCACTATATGTTGTTTTACTTAAGCGCTGCAGTTTGGAGTATTTGTAAGCTCGTGCCCAGTCCCTGCTTCCCAGTATAGAAAAAAGGTTCCCATATCTGCAGTCCTCCCAAACAGTGAGTCAGCAGAAGCAGAACTTAGTATGTGGCTGCCTTGTGTTAGAGAGAGATAGTTTTCCTTTTACTGGCAGTCAGTTCAGTCTGACAACCCTATGCCAGATTCTGGGACTCCCTAGATGTCCACTGTGTCCATTCAATTATCATTCCAGGCTTTAGTTCTCAGAGGGAATCGCGGAGACATGTGTCTAGTCTGCCTTCTTGGCCTCACTCCCATCCACACTTTTTTAATCCTTAACAAATCTTAAGAGTTTCTCTATCAATAATTTCAGAAAGATAGACAAATTCAGAGAGTTTTCCAGAAGAAATTAGTGTTCTACTTTTCTGAAAGACATTGTACCTATAGAAGTGGAAGGGAAGCTCATAAGAAATGGTACGTTGGACACTTCTCATGGGAGAGCATTGAATTTTAGATCCAAGAGGTGAGACTATTTGACAGGATATATGGAAGTACTATAAGCCTTTGAGCAGGGAAGTAACAGGAGTTGTGACATTATAAGATTATTCTGGCAACAGGTGGTTTTTGAGAACGGAAAAAATAAAAGAAAGAAAAATAAGTTGGGTGCTTAGTACAATAACAATAACATAGTAAGGAGGATATAAGGTGACAGCAAGTAAGATAAAGATGGTGGGACTGGACATGGATAGGATATTCCAGTCATTGACTACGATGGAGTTAAAGGAGATAAACAGAAGGGTCTATGATAATGCCAGAGCAATGGTGGTTCAGTGGTAGAATTTTCGTCTTTACTGAGGGGGACTCAGAATTGATTCCCAGCCAATATACTTCATACATAGCCACCACTTATCTATTAGTAAAAGATTGCATATTGCTATGATGCTAAACCAATTTCAATGTAGCTTCCAGACTTGGATGGATTAGGATGAAAGGCCTTGAGTTCTACTTTCAGAAATCATCCAGTGAAAACCCTGTGGATCACAATGGTCCATTCTGCAACCATTTATGAAGATGAAATAAGATCAGGTTGCATTTTGTTCCCTTGTGCACAAGGTCACCATGAGTTGTGTCCTGACTCAATGACAGCTAACAATAACAACAATGAGATACACCAAATGGGTTGAGTGTGAGAGATTGGGAGAATGATAGTAGCAATAAGAGATATCAAGAGTCAAGAGAAGCAGATCCAGGTGACGACCTCAATGATAAGCTTCTTTTCTGGAAGACTGAGTCTGGGAAACATCTTTGCAAATAAAGTCCAGCCAGGAGAGGTCAGTGCTAGAGTTTGACATGGGTAGGCATCAGCTCAAGTGTCAAGAGAGATAAATAAAATGAACCATGCCTAGAATCTTAGAGGAAATCACCCATTTAGGAGATAACAAATTTATGGAAGGTATTTCTTAATGTAAAACCCATATATGATGTAATGTAACAAAAAAGACACAGGTTTTGGAGTCACATACAGAATGTTGGTACCAGCTATTGGTGTCACCAATATTACAGGTTCTTTCACAGTTTGGGCCCCACTTGCCTTTTCTGTCACTTGAGGCAAGTTCCTTGGTTTCTGGTGTTCAGTTTCCTCATTTTAAAATGGAAACCATAATGACACATCATAAAATTATTGTAAATATTAATCAAGATAACAAAGTATAATAACCATTATGTTGGACAAATTTGTCTTGTGAGATATAAAATCATAAGTCAACTTTTATTTTTTTCTTGTTTTCCACTTGTCTCTTTAATTTTAGTTGGTGAGGCAATTTTTTCCCTTAAAACTTGAACATATCCCATGTGTTAGTTTGCTATTGCTGGTGTAATAAATTACCTCAGACTTAGTAGCTTAAACAAAATACATTTATTCTCTTACAGTTCTGGAGTAAGAAGTCATTAAACGGCTAAATAGGGATATGTTCCTTCTGAAAGGTCTAGGGGAGTACCTGTTGCCCTGATTTTTCTAACTTTTAGCTCCACTTACATTCCTTGGCTTGTGATCCCACTGTCCATCTTCAAAGCCAGCAGCAAAGCATCTCCCAGTTTGTCTATTCACTTGCTTTCACAATCATATTACTTTGTGTGTCTGTGACTCTATTGTCTGCCTCTTATAGGACTCCTTATGATTACACTGAGCCCACCTGAAAAATTCACAGTAATCATTTCTTAAAATCTTAATCACATCTGCAGAGTCCCTATGTCATTTAGGATAAGATTCACAGACTCCAGAGATTAGGGGGCATTAGTCAGCCTACCACATCCACTACTTCTCTGGTATATTCTTTTAAGCAACAAATATAGTTTCAATTCAGAAATAAACATGTAGAGAAATACAAAATAATCAAAGCTAAATTTTATTTACAATTATTTGCCTACCCTTCAGTACGGAGTGCATCTTTGGTTAGGAAGTGTGCAGCCAGTCTGAGCGGGAAGTGTAATTGGCTGCTTTTCTCTTTCCTCTTTTTCAGCCAAGGCTCTTGACTTCCCCAGATTTGGAGCAGCAGGAAGAAGGGGGAGTTAAGGGGTGGAGGAAAGCTTGTGTTATCCAGAGTCAGCAGTTTGTAGACGTAGATGTTTTAATGGATTCTTTCTCTCCTGTCGATGGCACTTGGCTCTGGCTTTCTCTCCTGTGTGCTTTAAGAAAGTCTTTGGTGACCCCCAGCTCCAGTCCTTTCTAGGATTCTCTCACCTTAAGTGTCTGTGGCAGGCATTACTATTTGATTTCTTGAGTTGCCTCTAAGCACCCTTCCCTGCTGTTGAGGTCCTCTTGACTCTCCAGACAGTTCTCTTCAGTCTACCGAAGTCATCTGGTTCACGGAAACACAAACATCTTTTGCTTTGACTCTAGAAGTCCAGTTCATTCCTATATTCAGCCCGCTGCTTTGATTCAGTAAGACTTCTCTTTTATATTCCTCAGGCGCAGCTCAGACACCAAACCAATTTGTCCCCTAAAGTTTAAAGGACTCCCTATGAGGAGTTCTACTCTGTCAGATGGGGTAGCTATGACTTAGAATTGGCTTGAAGGTGATAGGTTTGGTTTTTGTTTTTACTAGTCTCTTCAAAGCCTCCTTTTCTGAACTTGAGCTTGCATGTCAGTACTAATACTCCACTCTCCCTTGGAAAGGCAAGGAGGCACATAGCACAGGTCTCTTCAAAGACTATTATGGACTCAAATATGCCCTCCAATATATGTTTTGTGAATCCTACCCACACATACTTGTGGTTATAATCTCACTACGTAATCAGTCTTTCTAGTTATGTTAAAAAGACATCATTGGTGTAGGATGTATATTAAATCAACGTTTTCTGAGATGTAAAAGCAGATTAAGTAAACTAGAAAGCAAATACAAAGAAAAGTGTAGATACAAGCCACATGATCACCAAGAAAACAGAAAAACCAAGCCCACAAGTTGATTACAACTCATAATCAACTAACTATAGTACTATAGAGTAGTACTACTCTATCGAGTTTCCAAAGAGAGTCTGGTGGATTCAAACTGCTAACCGGTTGGTTAGCAGCTGTAACACTTAACCAGTACACTCCCAGGGCTTCCTGTGGTCACCAATGAACCTACAAATAGAAGTTTCAAAGAGACAAGAACTTTCCCCCAAAGTGGACAGAAAGAGAGCTTTCTTGCAGAGCTGGCACCCTGAATTCAGATATCTAGCTTTCTAAACTGTTAGAAAATAAATTCTGTTCATGAAAGCCACCTCCTTGTTGTATTTCTGTTACAGTAGCACTAGATGAAATGAAGACATTCTCTTCAAGTATATAAGCTTGACCTTTTACAGTGAAACCTGTGAGAGCCAGAATTTAAAAGGACTACCTTGTTATTCTGGATTTCCTGACTTTTCTGTCTTTAACAGGATGCAGTCTTATCACTTTGCTCCTTTTGGTAAAAACATATTTGAGTTTTTCTTCTCCAGCTAGTTTCTGCCTTACACAGGATCCAGCTTTTGCAGGTTTTACTGTATTTTCTTCCTGTAGGTGTGCAGATTGAAGTTCATCTATTTTTGGAGTCTCAGCAGCAACTTCCATATTAGCATCCTGTTACATTTTTCAAATAGTTACCACAGTGTTTGTAGTAACACAGTCTTGCAATAAATGATCATTTCCTTCTTTCTATAGGACTTAGTCATCTGTACATAATAATGGAATTATAGATATATAAATAAATGAGTTAAATGTTTTGAGAATTTCCAGATGACAACCACAAGGAAGGTGTAAAGCACTATTCTTAGGGGTTTCATCTTCCCTTCTTTCTGGGGAGCTGGCAGTCCTCTTACCCAGACACATTCTGATGTCTCTTTCTCTGGGACCAATTTTGATGACAGGCAAAGTCAACTTGACATTATCCAGAGGTATAAAATCCCCTTTTTGTCTAGGCTAAAAACACATCAAACTGATTGTCCTGGCTCCTTTGCGACTTTTAACATTTTAAGAAATACAACGAGTAAACTGAATTTGTAGGATGTTTAATCGATGTCACTAACCTGGAAACTTAACTTGTCACTGTACTTATGGTGCCTTATGGTTTAATTGACTCCAAATGAATAAATTCCTTTTTTACCCCCAGCCACTCAGTGATGGAAAATCACAGAGCAATGAATGAGAGCAGGATGGTTGCTTTAAGTTTACTGTTGAGGTGGCTGAGCTAATAGTTTAAGGTCTGATTATTTTACTCATCTGATGCTCCAATGGGATGGATTATTTAGGATGATGTTAGATCTTCTGGAAAGGTCATTCCTTTTTGATGGCCAAGGGTTACTGGACTCCACGGACTTCTGTTTCCATCAAAGATATAAACAACCACCTCAAAGCTATTCTTGTCTCCACAATAAACAGGAATCATAAAATAAAAGTCCAAATGGTCAACCAATCAGGTTCTTCCTAAACCAAGAAACTCACTGCTGTCTAGTCAATTCCAACTCATAGCTACCCTACAGGATTTACCTATACGGAAATTTTTTCCTTATACTGACTGATGATATTTCTTCTACAAAACTCTGATAGTCGTTTACCAAGATTTAAAAAATAGCTTCAGTCTCAGGGTCACACTTCACACATGCATCATGAAATTCATGATGGAGAGTCTGCCCCTTGGTGCTCAGAAGATTTCCAAGATGGAAGGATTGGCAATGAAACTTAGACAATATTTGAAAGAAGTGTGAATGGAAAGAGGTTTCCATGAGTGTAGTTTCTTTTTTTTAGGTCAGTTCCTGAAGAACCTGACTCACTTAACATACAGGTTAGCAATAAGTAAAATAGATGAGACCTCTTTCCCTTGTGGAGTTTACTATTCAGGTATTAAGCAAAAATAAATTAATTTTTATAGTGTGTTATAAAGTGGTAAGAGCTATAGATTTTTAATAGGGAGTCAGGGAACACCATATTGAAAGGTGACACATTTGAGGTAAAAAGATATGAGAATACACGCAAGGGGACATTCTAAGTTCCTCAGAGTCATTCAACGATCTGTCTACCCTCTCACATAACTTTGGTAACTGACTGGGTTTCCCTGGATTTGCCATCATTCTTATGAATTCACTATCCATGCAGATGACCATTTAATTCCCCTGGATTATACAATCACATACGGAAAAACATTTTTTAATAATTCATTGTTTTCTTATTGTTGAGAATATACATAGGAGAGCATACACCAACTCAACAACTTCTACATGTACAATTCAGTGACATTGATTACATCCTTCCAGTTGTCATTCTCACCTTCCTTTTCCAAACTGTTCCTCTCCAGTTAACATAAACTACTGCTCCTTAATTTTCCTATCTAATCTTTCAATTTGCTGTTGTCATTTTGTTTCTGTGTACAATATCTTCACTTAACTAATACATGTCTTCTACTTTTGTTTGCCAATCACACCCTGACACCCCTCAAGGTATTTCATAAATGCTACTGTGCTAATTCTTTTTTACAATACCACGTAAAAAATAAAGTCAGTATGGCAGTGTTTATGAAAATACTTTTCAGGGCAAGGGTGCAAGACTTAAACAGATGGAGAAGGATTGTGTTCTTTGTGTAAAAATATGGTGCACAGATCATTGAAGAGTACAGTGCTCAAGGCAGACATTGTCTAACAGTTTAAGGTAAATGATTGGTTTTAAGAAGACTTTAGGGATATTTTTGGTTTAAGGTTTAAAGATGATCTCAGGGAAATAGTTTTAGGGGTTCATTCTCCCTTTTGATCAGGATTCTTCTATAGCATTAAAGTGTTCGGTAATGGTATTCAGGCACCACCCAGTTCTGGTCTCGTGGCAAAGGAGGTAGCTGTTCACGGAGGCAATCAGCTAAATACTCCATCTATTCCTCCTACTTCTGACTCTCCCTCTTCTTGTGCTACTCCACCACAGACTAATTGGTGTACCTTTGATGGCTGCTTGTAAGCTTTTAAGAGCCAATGCACCACATAATGAGCTAAGCCAAGCCAACTGCCGTCGAGTTGGACCTGACTCATGGTAACCCTTGGGGCCAGGGTAACATAATGAGCTAGAAGATAGAAAAGAAGCACTTAATATGGTCATTAGGTCAATTAAATGTAATGTCCCATGAAACCATGACCCTAAACCTCCAAATCAAGAAACAAAATCTAATGAGGTATCATTAATAGACTTGAAATTTGTTTACCAATTAACCTTCAAGATGGTTAATAACAACATATATTTCCTCTAGCAGGGTATGACAGTGATTGGTTTCTTATGTGTATATCAATACTGGTAAATTCTGTTGGCTCCTGACTTTGAGAGCTCCCAAGCACTCTTATATACTTGTGCTTTGTTTCTTCTGCTGTGATAGTTGAAGAATTGTTTTTGTCATTGCTTTCCATATCCATTACCTTGCTTTTGATTCTTGCATTGAGGTTTGGTAGCCTGTCCAGATTTTTATTTTCCCCTCTATTTCATCTAGTCATTTTTATGTTAACTTTGAGTGCTTGTTATAATTGCTTTGTATCTCATGTCCAAAGTAGAGCAGAACTGGGTTTTGGGAAAACTATCACATAGGATAAGACCTTGGAGAACAAGGCAGAGACTCACTGCTAGTCCTGCTTTGTATCTTGAATTATCTACAGAGATGACTGAATGTTTAGAAATGATCCAGAGCTTCTTAAATTACCCCTAAGGTCAAAATTGGTTCCAAAGCTTGGAGAAGGATTGAGCCTGCTGGAAATAGGGAGAATGAATAACTGGTTCTATCTATGGGTATAAAGAGCAAGAATTAGAAAAATTAACACTTCCCAGGATTTTTACCTTGTCTTTTTCCAGTTTTCTTTCTAAACTCTCACATTTAGTGGCCTTATTCATGCTCATTATTTCAAATATCAGTATGTATAAATGACCTTTAAATCTCCAAATTCCAGACCCCCCCCCCCAAATTCTAGGACAATTTAACAATTGCCTGATGAATATCCTCATCTGGAAATTTATATACATGCTTTGAAGCTTTTGATCTCAGCACACACAAAAATGAAATTTTGTTTGCACCCTTCCTACTCTATGAAAAGGAATCAAACAAAAAACAAAAACAAAACAAAGGACAGGCATACAGAAATAAGGCAGCATAGCTCCTGCTTACAGGAGCTCACAGAATGTTGGAAACAATAGACAAGTACATAAATACTTCATTACAGTGTTGCAAATCCAATCATGGGATAGGTTGTTGGAACCACACTGGAGATAGGACTTGTGATGAATTCTACTTGGGTAAGTTAAGAATAGTTTCATAGAGGGGTTGTGATGGAAACAGACCTTTATTTCTAGGATATTTAAGAATTTATTGTCTACAAGAAGAATGTATAACCAAACATATTTAATATAAGGGATTCATCTTTAGGGAAAAATGGAGTTTGGAAATAGAAATCACTCTGGGTCCTTTCAATAAATAGCGCAAGGTTGAGGCCAAGTCCACAAATCAGAAGATATCCAGTTCTTCACTCTAATAATGGCCCCACCAACAACAATGACAGTGATAGCAATAATACTAGGACTGCCAGTTTTGGAACTCATCCTAGAAGAAGTACTATGTATTTTGTTGCTGAATATAGCAGTCACCTTTGAAGTACTCCTCTTGGGAAGCTACAGGCCAATGCCAGATTCTACTCTACCCTTCAAAGCAATTTTGGAACCCTTTTTCTGGAATGGCCATCAGAGTTGTCATTGTTTTACTCTTGATGTCCTGAATGTCATCAAAATGTCTTCCTTTCCATATTTCCTTTATCTTCGGGCAAAGAAAAAAGTCATTGGGACCCAAATCAGGTGAGTAGGGAGGATGTTGCAATACAGTTATTTGTTTACTGGCTAAAAGCTCCCTCACAGGCAACTATACAATTAAGTTCACAAACTTGTCACCTTGTCACTGTGTGCAATGGCCATTCCAGAAAGATTCCAAGATTGCTTTGAAGGCTGGACTAGGTGCTGGCACTTACAAGAATTAGGTTTGTGGACTTAATTGTCAGACCTCACAAGCATGCCTAACACCTCTGTAGTGCTTTAGTATGTGCCAGGAACTGTGTTAAGTCCTTTCACAGGTAAACTAATTTAATCTTCATAAAAACCCTATGATGTAGGTACTCTTATTTATCCTTGTTTCATTGATACAGCAACTGTGGCACAGAAGTAAAGAACTTATCTTGAGTTAAGTAGCCAGAAAACAATAAAGTCAAAATTTGAACTTAGTATGCTTCTGAAGTTCATGTATTTAACCAGCATGCACACTGTTTCCTTAGCATAAAGAAATCAGAGATTGATGCTGGGATACCACTGCTAAGAGACCAGTAAGAAATGAGTTATTACTCCCTTAAAAACAGAGAAAAAATTGGACAACTGTTATGAGCACTCTGCAGAAGCAGAATGGTCCCCCTCTAAAAAGTTGGTTCAGATATTACCTTAGCTATCTAGTGCTGTCATACATAAATACCAGTGGGTGACTTTAAAGAAGAAGTATTTGTTTTATCACAGTTCCTGAAGGTAGAAGTACTAATTCTGAGTGATAGCTTTAGAATAAGGCTCTTCATTTTTTTTTTCACCTTCTAGTATCTGCCCGCAACCCTTGTCGTTACTGGATATGCAGATTTCACTTGCCTCTGTTTTCATATGGCATCTCTATATATGTCTGTATCTCTGTGTCTCTTCTTCAGAAGGGATTAGGTTTATGACCCACCTTACTCTGATATGGGCTTATTAACGCAACAAAAGAAAATATCTATTTCCATATAGGGTCATGTTTAGAAGTAGAAAGGTTAGGGCTTCTATATAACTTTTAAGGGTATACAAGTCAATCTATAACAGATGTTAAGACTGATGGTGCCAGAAGCCCCCAAGTTATAAGGCTTTCTGTAGTAAACTTGGCAGCTTTCAGGCAGGTCCAAAAATGGCATGTGAATGCAAGGATAGTGGGCTGGCTTTTTTTTTTTTTTTAATGGTGGTTAGGTTGAGACAAGGATGGCAGGAGCTTGTAAGATCTGAACCTACTGCTGATGCCACAGGAGAGAATGCCTAGGCTTTCCTATCTGCTTGCCCAGATGTGAAGCACAATTGGAAGAGTGAGGAGTAAGACTTAAAAGCTTGTAGCAAATATCAAATATTGGAGTTAGACTCCTTATTATCATTTATTCAACATTTGTATGATGACTGAAATGTGCCATTGTTCATTTAACTGAATTTGGATTTGTTTAAGCAAGCTACATAATCATTTTGTGAGGCCTGCAGCTTGAGCCCAGTAAGGGAGGTGAAAGTTTCACTGAATGGCTTGTTCAAGAGCCCAGTTATTGCACAATCTAAGAATAAAAATGAATGTCTTGGCAATCATTAATAATAGCGGGAACTCCAAAAGGACAAAGAAGTCCTGGTATCATGGCCAGTAATTGCCATCCTAATGGCATATAGCGTGAGGCTTTTTTTTTTTTTTTTTTGGAAAATACCTAGTAATATTCCTCAGAACTGTACCTCTATTAAACAAGCTTTTGGGCAAGATCACTATATCAAGTTTCCAAAGCAATCTTTTAAAAAAGTCATTTGCTCTCAGAAGGTGCCTAAATAATGTTAGAAGATTACCACCACTGAAACTCACCCTTCAATCAAGCTTCCCCAGCAGATGAACCCAGGGCTCTTGCCCTTGAGCCCACGGCCTGGAGCCAGGAAGGTTCTACTGTGCTGCCGTCAAGTTTTCCACTGTGTCCTCAGTTTAGCCCCAAATGGCTAGTATTGCTGTCCTCACACTATTTTTAGTCATAGATCAGTTATCCCTGAAACGCAATGATGGGGATTAGCAAAATGCACCCATATGCATCTCTGAAGGCTGAGCATATGTGTCCCCAGCCCAGAGTAGTCTTAAGCAGTTCTCCATAGGATTAACCGGCTTAATATTTTTATTGTCTCCCTCCATTCTTCCTGGCAGAGAGAGATTCAGGCAAGAACAACTCCTAATTTGTTTAAGTAATTAAGTGTAAGACTATACTAAATCACACATTGGAGCTTGTGTTTTTCCCCTATTTGGTATCTTGTAGACCCCATGGGGGCTGGACGGTTTCCTGTCTCTTGATGGGAAAGCTTTCTATTGAACTCAGTGCTTGTTTTTTGAGAACACAGAGTAATAGGTCATACTGTGGGGATGTCCCCACCAATCTCTCATGTGGCAAAAGTTCCACATGCCTGGAGAAGGGAATTTCATAATGCACCATGCCAATTGGAAAGGCTGTACATGACAGGGTGAACGCTATCGTAATCACATCATGTTCTGAAACTTCAACCCTGATTACTCTGATCTTTATCCTCTGCTGACCTGGGATGAATGCAAGGAATGGTCTTGAAATGACTCTCTTGTTTTGAAACTCTGGTACAGTGTTTGACTTGGACTTCCCCAGTGGCAGCAAATCACACCAGGTGACTTGGACTAACTCCACTTATTTATTTAATTATTTTTATGTTTTATGTCTCTTCACTTCGTCAAATGATCCCAGGTTCTTCTGACAGGGAGATAAAACCAGGGCATCCAAGACTACCTGAGTCACTGCTAGGTCAGTTGTCTTCCTTGAGAAATCCCCTTCAGTTTGGTGTTTACCCATCTGTGTTTATTCCACAGCCCTTGTGTTCTCTTCATAGACCTTGTGATCAGCTTAGACACACTAAGCTGTGGTCAGAGGCTTAATGTTACTGCCTCTGGTCTGCCCCTAAGTGGCCTCAAGCATGTTATTTCGGGGTTCTTATTAAGATCACAATCTCCTGGCACACAAAACTTATCTACCATATCCCAGTCTGTACAATTCCTTATTTGTTCTTATTTGCTATGTTTTCCAGCAGGAAGGGAATTGTAGTCACTAGTAACTCTAACTACGGGTTTCTATTCTATCACCTGCCCTACCTTCTCTTGTTTCCTGTTTTAGCTGTCCCCTATGTCATGATCCCAAAGCTTTGGGAAAATCATCCTTATCATTATGCAAACCACTATAACAACCAAAGTAAAATAAAACAAAAGCAAAAAATGAGGATAAAAATAATCCATAACTCTTTCATTGGTTAATCAGGTAAAAATTATTTATCAAGTACTTGGTGTACACCTAGCAATAATGAATTGCCTGCTTTCCCATCACTAAACTTCTCCACATGTAGCAAACTTTCCTACTTAAACCCAAAGCAAACCTGTTGCTGTCAAGTCAATACCAATTCATAGTAACCCTACAGGACTGAGTAGAATTGCCCCATAGGGTTTTCAAGGAGCACCTGGCAGATTTGAATTCCTGACGTTTTGGTTAGCAGTTGAATTCTTACATCATCAGAGTTTACTTTCCTAATTAGAATTCATCTGGATGAAATTGTGCCCCCTACCCAGGATGAATTCTGCCCAGGAATCAAGAGGGAGCTAGAATTTTCTTAATTCTCTGCTTTGGCATTAAATAGAGAAAAAGAATCTTCAACACATAGTCTCAAAGCTGCTGCTGAATGGTTGCTGAATGCTGCTGAATGTCTGTGTAAGTGAGAGCACTTCCTGGGTAGTTGCTAAGCTAATTCTCAATTTAGCTGCATGCTGCAACTTATCTAGCAGATCTTCGGGGTCTAGTGTCTTCACATTCTTTCACACTGGCCATCATCACAAAGGGAACATAGGTTGTATTTTCTTAGTTTCTAAGACTTCAGCCCTGTAACTCACTCCAGTATCTCTCTGTTAGTATCTGGCTGCTCATGAGTTTATGTTTCCCATGTCTCCCCTGCTGCAGGGACTTTTCGTTTGTTAACATGTTGGTTCTGACTTTCCTCTTCCTTCCAATCTTGGTAGTTCCTGAGAATTGATTTTTCAGTTGCATTTCTCTGGAGTAATACATGGAACATAATTCTACTTTGAAACACGGATTCACCATGGTCAGAATCTGTCTGATGGCATTTTTTTTTTGGCCTAACATATCCTTACAGGTCAAAGTAGAACTGCCTGATAGGTTTCCAAGGAGTGGCTGAGCTTTGGCTGGTATATTTAAACTACTAAGCTCTTGGTTAGTAGATAAGATCTTAACCATTGTACAACCAAGCCTCTCAATGAGTTGAAACCTGCTCAGTGGCACATAACGACAACATATCCTTGGTTTCATATATCTTCTGACCACTAGTACATTTGGTCTTTGGATTCCACTGAATCCTCTGTTAAGATACCATACCATAGTAGTTGTATGGTCTATAAAAATTTAGGTGAGTTTCCTTTTCTCAAGATATGTGTGACCAGGTGAAGAGTTAGGAATATCATGTATGGAGATTGCATAAATATGAAATGCTGATTTTCAGATTTTTAGAAAGTCAGAGCTCTGATTTTTAGAGCTCTAAGAAACAAGAACTGAATGAGGACTAAGCTGTAGAAAACAATCAAAGGATTCCTTTTGGTATTTCTTGCAATTTTGATTTGGGTTTTTCAAGCTCCCTGAATTTCTGTTTGTCTAGAAATGTCCTAATTTTGCCATCATATCTGAGACATTTTTTCTAGATGTATAATTCATGGTTGGCAACTATTTTTTCTTTCAAAGCTTTACATTTGTCATCCCATTGCCTTCTTGCCTGCATAGTTTCTGCTGAATAGTCAAGGTAAGTCATGTTGACTTTCCTTTGTAGATTATTTTTTGTTTAACACTAGCCACTTTTAAAATGGCCTCCTTATCTTTAGTTTGGCAAAACATAATATGCCTTGGTGTTTTGTTTTGGCATCTACTTTGTTGGAGTTCAATGAGCATCTTGGAAACATTTCTTCTTATTTTTCATGGTACCAGGGAAGTTTTGTGTTAACAAATCTTAAGCAATTCTCTCTGTATTTTCTGTTATCCTCTCCTCTTCAGTATTCAGTTATTCATAGGTTATTTCTCTTGATAGAGTCCCACATAATTCTTAGAATTTCTTCATTTCTTTAAATTCTTTTATCTGATTATTCCCCAAATATTTTGGTGTCAAGTGCTTTATCTTCATTCTTACTAATTCTACATTCCATTGCCTCGGTTATGCTCCTTTGACTTTCTATTGAGTTGTCTAATTGTGTAATTTTATTATTAATCTTCTGACTTTCTGCTTGCTGCCTCTTTATACTGTCTTGCAATGTGTTCAATTGGTCATTATGCTGTGCTGCAATTTTCCTGATCTCTTGAAGAGTTTCATATATTAATCTTCTGTATTCTATCTCTGATAATTCCAGAAGTTTCACTTAATCTGTAAAAGTTCTTGGTTCTTTGTTTTGGGGGCTTTCTGAAGTCATAGTGATCTGCCTCTTTATGTGATTTGATATTGACTGTTATCTCTGAGCCAACAAGGTAATTTGTTGTACTTATTTATTTCATATTTTATTTCTATGTTCTACTTCCTAGTTTTGTTTTGAAATGCCGAGATAGGCTGGTCATGTAAGCTAGTTTGATTATTGGTACTTTTGAAGGGGTAATATCTTGTCACTGTTACTAGCCATGTGAGTTTAGGAGTCCGTTTACATTTTTTGTATGTATTCAGTTCAGGTGTCCAGGTAGTCTGTCTCTGAGTGTAGGGTTCAAACTGTCCCTCACAACCTAGATGGGTAGGGATGATTGGTGCAGACACAGGGATCTCACAACCATCCACGAGTGCCTGTGAAGAAAACAGGTCCCTGTTCCTTAAAGTACATATATATATCTTCAGCTTGACTATGAGTTCTCAATGCTTTATGCTGAGGTGAGAGTCATTCAAGGTCCATGGATCCCTTATGCCTTCACCAAGGCAAAGGAACTGTTTCTACCCTGACTTTCCATCTTAGGGGAGCTAGAATATTAATTTTCCACATGTTTGTTAAATTTTTCCCTTTCTAGACTTGGCTCAGGGTACTTGGAAGGGTTCCTACTCTCTGCTCAGGGGATGTGTCAGTCTCTGGAGCCAGCTTGGTACCATGCAGAGAAGGAAAGTGGAAACTCCGGTAAAAGTGAGAGAGGTTATCTTGAAGGAAAGTTTTACATCCGCATGTCACAGGTTAGATGCTAGGTGCTTAGCTTTTCACAATCAAGTGCTATTTTTCACTGATTCTGGAGGCTTGAGTGAATTCTCTGCTGCCGGGTCTCTTCTGCTGTGGAAGACACTTTCCAAATGCCACTGCTTCCCTCACTAAGCTCACTGCCACTGATCTGCTTGCAGAATGCCAATTCTCTAGGCCAGGTCTGACCAGTACTAGGTAGTTCTGAAGCCGGTCTCCCTTCCCTATCACTCAGTCTGATTTCTCAACTTTGATGTTCAGGGTTCCTAGAATGTCACACATAATTGATTCTTTTTGGAAGGGGAGCTTTGTTGTTATTGAGATTACACAAGGCATCTGACTACTCCACCATCTTAGCCCCACCTCTAAGCAGTAAAAAATAGATTCAAGGAGTCTTACAAAGCAGTTTGGAACCAGAAAAATGGATAGGTGGATAGCAGGGTGAAGAGTCATTAACTGAAAAGAATAGCACAACATAAGTTACAAAAGATGAGAGTAGGAATTACCTGTTCAAGTTTACTAAAGAGACATACCTGGTTAGAATTTGGGGCAAGTACAAGCATCACTGGTGAAAGATCAGTATCTTAGTTTTTTACTTGGAAGACTGAGATCAGAGACTGCCTCATTTGCTTTCCTCATCAGCAGAAAAATTTCCTCACAACAGTCTTCTTTCTAGTCCTTGTATTTGTTTTCTGTTGCCAGATGTCCAGGGTGGACATTCCTTGGAGAATTAGTATCTGCAGAAATGAGGAAAAAGTGAAACTTGAAGCCTTGTGTTGAGTTGATATTCTCAGTTGACTAGAGGAGGTAATCTCCTATTTAACCTTTACCCTGGTGAAGTTAGCACTGTGTTAAACATGTTAGAGAAATCAAAGGGGTGAAAGCAACCTACATATTTAGCAATGCAGAGATATTTAATGTGATGAAATATTACACTGCCATAAAAAGAAAATTTACAGTTGCTTTAAAGTATAGCATGTTTACTATGTTCAAAAAATAGAAGATTCAAAGTTATACATATGCTGTGATTTCTACCTTGTATCGACGGCACTTGGCTTGGCTTGGCCATACATTTATATAGCCAGCTTGCAGCAGGCTAGACTAAAATCAACTGGAAAGCATAAAAAATTGGGAAAGAAGATCTCAGAGGCAGGTATGATCTCATTTGAGGACTCTGGAGACCTCAAAGGAGACAATGCAAAGGGCAGAGAATGCCTGTCTTCATCGCTGAGAGCATGCTCAGGCCAATAGCCCCAGGAGTCACAGATTTAAAGGAGAAAATATTGTTGTATTTGGCTAAGGTGTGCTGATAAAGGTAAACAGTTTTTAGTATGTAGATTAACTAAATGCAGCAGTCCAAAATATTTGATTGGAGCTGGGAAAGCCCTGGGAAGGCCTAAGTTACCACTTACAAAGAAGCGGCCAAGGCCAGTTTGTTTTCTAAAGTGTCACTGTGCTGAGTAGCTTCTGCCAGCTCTCTCAGCCAGGTATACCCTGGGCTGGAGCAGGCTCTCAGGCTCTGGCCATTACTGGACACTCTGCAAGTTCCATAAATCAGTGATAAGTCATGTAATCAGATGTTGTCCCCATGGTGTTTGCACTTTACCATCCCAAGAATCTAGAGCTTTTGTTGACCTCATGTTCCTGCTCAGGATTTCCCTGTAGGCTGTGGTAGTCTGATTTGCCAGGGAACGAGGCGTTCCCGCTTTGCTCCTTCCTGAGAATGTCAGAGACATCATCATCATTACCTTTTATTGAGTGCCTACTCTGTATGAAGTCTTTACAGATATTATTTTTAATCTCCTCAGCCATGCCTGTCAGATACCCCCATTTTATAAATGATGTAATTGAGCCATGGTATGATAAAGCAACTTGCCCTGAATCACTCAATTAGTAAATTTTGAGAAGATGTCTGATGTTACTCTTCCTATGCTGCCTTTCATCTTCTTATTTGTCACAGAGAGTGTGTGTGTGTGCATGTGTGTATGTGTGTGTTTACGAGCGTGTGTGTGTGCGTGTGTGCATGTGAGGGAAAGGGAGAAGGAGAGGGAAAGAGAGAGAGAGAATAAGAAAGACAACAAGAGCGAGGGAAAAAGGGTGACTGAGAGAGAAATGAGAAAGAGAGTTCTTATCACAGTGTCCTTTTTGAACTTTAATTTACTTTTGAGTTTGGGTGTTTAAGAGTTTTTTTAATTGTCCTTGTTTCTTGACACTGGGTTGTTTCTCAGTGTTTGTCCCCCACAACATCAAAAATAATATAGCTTAAGTCTTATTTGTCTTTTTCCAGAACAAACCCTGGCCGTAAGTGGAAACTGGACCCCCCCCCCCCACAAACACAAATTCTTTACAGTTTTTTTTTTATTGTGGTAGATGTATATGTAGTGAAACATTTGTTATTTCAACATTTTCTACATGTAGAATTCAAAGACATTAATTACATTCATCTTGTTGTTCAACCATCACCAATCACTGTCTCCTTCCTAATTTTTCCATCACGTTTAACAGAAGTTCACTGCCCTCTAAGCAATAGATTCCCTATCCTACTCTCTCCCATATCCTGTTGTGATCACAGTTAGACTTTGGTCTCTACGTATTTGCCTATTCTAGGAACTTCATGTAAATGGAATCATACATTTGTCCTTTTGTGAAAGACTTATCTCACTCAGCATGTTTTCAAGGTTCATTTTTAGCTAACAATCAGAATGAGACTTCTGATCTCATGGAAGAAAAGACTGTTTGCAAATTGGGAGCAACCTGAGATTAGTGCCACAGACAAAAAAACAAAACAAAACAAAACACAAACAGCTTCAGATCCCCTCACCTCATGTCCAGTGGAGCCTATGCTCAGATACTATAATTTTGATGTTTTGCTAATATTCAGGACACTATCATTCAGTGTCAGCACCCTAACCCCGGAATTTGAGGACACTGTTGATTTGTTGTCTAGTTCAGACCACTGTGTACACAGTAATGAAAGATCCTCCTTTTTCTCTCTTCCTTTCTTTAATACATATACATCTAAAGCTTGGATAATACAAATGGTTAAATGCTGGACTAAAAATGAAAGGCAGGCACTTCAAACCCACCTAGAGGCACCCTGTAAGTAAGACCTGGACATCTGCTTCTAGAAGGTTGTTTTTTTGTTGTTGTACGCCATCAAGTTGATTCTGAAAGGTCACAGCTTTGAAAATCCTATGGAGCAGTTCTACTCTGCGCACACGGGGTTGTCACAAGTGAGAATCTACTCCATGGCAACGAACAACAATAACAATGCTAGGAAGTAGCAGTAAATAATGAATGTGACAAGTCTGGCCCCTGCTGTCACTGAGTTTATAGTCTGATGGTGGAAACAGACAAAAAATTAAGATATACTATGACGAGCTCTCTAATACAGGCACTCCTTGGGGGACAGATTTGGAAGGTCAGGGAAGGTTTTTTTCTAAGTATATCTAAGCTGAGACCTGAGGTATGAGTTACTATTAGCCAAATGTGGATAGAGAGTGTGAAAAGCAAGAGGGAACAGTTTGTGAAAGGCTAGAGTTGGAGGTACATTATGCAAAGCCCAGCTTCCTGTCTCATCCCCTCTTTTCACCTTGTACATTAGTGCAATGGAATATACACTATTCATTTGCTTGTTTTTTTTTTTTGGTTTGATTGTCACTTTTTAAATTAAAGAGTGTTAGAATTCAAGTTTTATCGTCTCTAAGTATTTCAGAACACCACTGAGAGTAAAGGAAATTCCACAAAGGCATGATAAACTTCACCTTGGAATTGCCACTTGAGTAGAATGGAACACTAGCTTTATGGACTGCACATAGGACACATTTAGAGAGAGATTGTGTCATGTGTCATCAGTAAATCATCAAGCTGATCATGCTTTCTTCAAGCCAACATGTAGCATGTTAGGGTGTCTACTTCAGGGCTGTTACTATGACCTTTGTCTTAGAAAGTGACTAGAAAAATAGCCATCATTGACCTTGATTGGAAGAGCACCTCTGATTCAGCAGTGGGATCAGATTCAGTGCACAGCAGTTCACTTTAACTATTTAACATTATAGGAGATATCAGGCCAGGATACATAGTCTACAGCACCCGAGGTCTAGAGAAGATAAACAATTTATGTAGAAACTCTATGTGGTAGTTATATTCTGTTTGCTCAACTATCACTAATCACCATCTTTCTCCTGTTCGGATCACTAGGAATTGTGATCAGCTTGATAGCAGGAGTGGTTTTTCTTTCTTTCTTCTCTTTTTTTTTGAGTCACACAAATTGAAAGTACCCAGACTGGAATTTAATTCCTTTTATCTGCATTCAAGGCATTCCTATTAATATATAAGATACTGGTTCTGCCTGCAGTATTTGCTCGTGGTTCCACACACTCACTTTCTCAGATAAAAAACAGGGCTAGCTGTTCCATTGTCTCTGTTTACTGACAGCACCAAGAGTGGGGTAAAGTGTACCCATAAACACCTGGTTGACTGGCACACAATAAACTAAAGGAAGCCTGTTATAAACTTAGCCATATCACACAAACTGCAGTATTTTTGCATCACTCTGCAGCTCATCTTAGAAGAACCCATTCAGAGCCTGTCAGAGGTCACAGCACCCATCCCAGAGTGCTCCCAGTCATTGTGACAATAGGAAGCAGGGGAAGGGAAGCCATAAATTAGGCCAGGGGAGGGAGGCATGGGGAAATGGATACAGACTGCTGACAAGATTAATATGCAGTTGACGGGAGTGCTTTCACACCAGAGTGCCAACAAATAAACACAATTCAGAAAGCTCATCCCTGCCTTACCAGAGCAGGCACATTCTTGAGCCAAGGAAAAGGAGCAAGTGAGCAAGAGAAAGAAAAAGAAAGCGCTGCGGGTGCATAGAGCCTTGTTTATCAGGAATTCCTCCAGCAGGATCAGATATCTGGGAGATGATATAATCAGGAAGCGCTACCAAAGTATACATTTTCTGATCAAGCCAGTGAAAGGAGAACAGGGGCAGGTACTGCCAGGGACGTGGGTGGGGAGACTGAGCAGGCAACTGCAGACCAGCGTCTTCCCCGGGGAACTGCTTCCCCTGTGCAGCCGGTTCAGATGAGTACCATCTTCTAAGACAGTCAGCAACTATGTCTGGCCCCTTGACTGGGCTGTTTGATGGCTTTCCTCACACCCTGTTACTGAACACTGAAGAGATAAAAATGAGTTCTATTTTTTACTATGCTTTAAGTGAAAGTTTACAATTCAAGTCAGTCTTACACACACATACTAAGTGACCCTGGTTACTCGCCCCATCCTATGACAATACACTTTGCCTCTACACACTGTATTTCTCGTGTCCCTTTAACCAGTTCCTGTCCCGTCTGCCTTCTGATCTTGCCTCCAGACGGGAGTGGATTAGTCTCCATCATCTTCTTAAACCAAGAAGTACATTTTTCACCAGTATCGTTTACTGTCTTAAAAACCGGTTCAATCTTTGTCTGAAGAGTTGCCTTAGGGAATGGTTTCAGTTCTGAAGTAACAGAGTCTAGGGGTTATGTTTTTCAGGGATTCTCCAGTCTGTCAGACCATCAGGCATGGTCTTTCTACTAAAGTTTGAATTCTGTATCCTACACTTATCCCCCTCTGTCGAAAACTCTGATGAATTCTCTATCAGGGCAGTCCTTGGTGGTAGCCAGGCACCATCTAGTTCTTCTGGTCTTGTGCTGATGTAGTCTCTGGTTTATGTGGACCTTTCTATTGCTTGGACTCATATTTTCCTTATTTTTTTTTTTAATGATATTCATTTTCCTTTGCTCCAGGTGAGTTGGGACCAATTGATGCTTCTCAGACAGCCACTTGCTAGCTTTTAAGACCCCAGATGCCATGCCACTCACCAAAGTGGGATGCAGAATATTTTCTTAATAAACTTTATTATGCCATTTGACTCAAATATCCCCTGAAACCATAGTCCCCAGACCCCTACCCCGCAACTCTGTCCCTCTAACTGTTTGGTTATATTTAGGAAACTTTTTGGTTCAATTGTGTTGAATTTCCCTCTGCTGTGTGTAGTCTTTCCCTTCACCTAAAATAATTCATGTCTACTATTGACATCAGTGTTTTTTTTGTTGTTGTTGTTTGTTTGTTTGTTTTACCAATCTAATTAGCAGAAACCCTGGTGGTTTAGTGGTTAAGTGCTACAGCTTGTAAGCAAAAGGTTGGCAGTTCAAATCCACCTTGGAAATTCTGTGAGGCAGTTCTATTCCTTCCTATAGGGTTTCTAGGAGTTGGAATCAACTCTAGGGCAAGGGGTTAATGGGTTATCTAATTAGTGAATGTCCTTACCCCCACCTCCCTACTCTTGTAACGACAAAAGACTGTTTCCTTCTGTGTTTAAATCTTTCTTTGTGTTCTTATAATAGTGATGTCATATAATATCTGTCCTTTTGCAACTAATTTCATTCAGCGTAAGGCCTTCCAGATTCCTCTATGTTATATTTCCCAAATTCATAGTTGTTTTTTATCATTGCATAATATTCCATTGTGTGACTATATCATAATTTGTTTATCCATTCATCCACTGATGAGCATTTAGGTTGACTCCACCTTTATTGTGAACAATGCTGTGAAGAATAATGGTGTGCATGCATCTATCTGTACAACAGCCCTTATGTCTCTAGAAGTAACATTTCTCAATCATACACTATTTCTATTTCCAGCTTTTTAAGAAAGTATAAAGTCAGTTTTCAAAGTGGTTGTACAATTTTACACTTCCATCGACAGTGTACGGTGTTCCAGTTTTGCCGCAGCCTCTCCAACACGGATAATTTCTTCTTTTTTGGATTAATGTCAACTTTGTTGGGGTAAGATGTTATCTCATTGTAGTTTTTGATTTGGATTTCTCTAACGGCTAATGATTGGGAACATTTCCTCATGTATCTATTAGCTGCTTGGATGTCTTCTTTGCTAAAATGCCTGTTAGTATCCTTTTCCCATTTTTTAACTGGATTATTTGTTGTTTTGTTGTTGAGACTCTTGTAGTATCTTGTAGATTTTAAAGACATAGATGCTGATTGTATTTTTCATACACCTCGATTTTTTCCAGTCTCTACATTGTATTTTTACTCTTTTGGTAACATCTTTTGGTGAGCATAGTGTTTGATTTTTGGGATTTCCCAGTTATCTCTTTTCTCTTTTGTTGTTTGTACATTGTTAGTAATGTTTCATATTCTGTTTATGCCATGTATTAGTTCTCCTAGCTTTGTCCTTCTTTTTTCTCACCGTGATCTTTACCATTTTAGATTTTATATTTAGCTCTTTGATCCATTTTTGAGCTAGTTGTTGTGTATGGTGTGAGATATGGTATTGTTTCTTTCTTTCTTTTTTTTTTGCAGATGGATATCCTGTTATATCAAAACTATTTGTTAAAGAGACTGTCTTTTTCCTAACTAATGGACTGTGGCCCTTTGTCGAGTATCAGCAGCTCACAGGTGGATGATTTTATGTCTGGATTCTCAGTTCTGTTCCATTGGTCTGTGTGTCTGTTGTACTATTTTGACTAAGCTATTTTGGCTACTGTGGCAGTGTAACGTATTCTAAAGTCAAGTAGCGTGAAGCTTCCCACTTTGTACTTCTTCAGTAATGTTTTATTTATACAGGTCTCAGATTCTTCTATTTTATTTATTACCTTGAATTATAAAAAAAATGCCATTTTGGAGGTCAAAAGTGGTCGAACATTAGCAATGCTAAAGGTAGAGATAGTGTTCAAACCCAGAGATTGATTACAAGGCTGAGGCACTTCACCACTCTGCTTTACTATTTCACCAATGACCTTCCATTGCCCGGAGCATAAAATCTAGACTTTTTGCTTTTCCTAAATGAATTTTCATCATCAGTGCTTTGCTCAGCTGGCTGACCTTTCTCCCTAAGCCAAAACTGAACTTGTTTTGGTTATCTGATTATACATATTTCTCTTCCTTAAAATGGAGTCCTGGTGAAGCAGAGGTTAAGAGTTCAGGCTGCTAATTAAAAAGCAAGTGGCTCAAGCCCATCAGATCCTCTTTGGAAATCCTATGGAGAGGTTTTTCTCTGTCCTAAAGTATCACTATGAGTTGGAATCAATTCAGTGGCACCACTTTAGGTTTTTTTTTTTTTCTTTTTAAGTCTTACTAAAATACACCTACCACTTTTCTCCTGTATTTTTGCCATCATGAAGTGAGAAGTTGTTCATCTTATGCACTATCACTTGGACACTAATTGAACGCATGGTGCATATATGTCATATAGATGGATGAATCAATGAATTTCATGTAAAAACTCCAACATGAACATGTGCTCTATGGCTAAGTTTCCATTCAGATCAAATAATTCTCTGTCTCATTACACAGAGCTCCACTTTGAGAACATCCTCTTGATCTTTGTCTGGAACCTTGCTACAGAGCTCAGTGATGTAAAGTAAAAGAACAAATTTAAAAATTTGGTAACACTCAAATATATTTGGATAAATTATTTTTTCTCCCCTAGGGCAATAACCCATAGCTTTCATTGGAACAGAGTCCCTGGGTGATGTAAATAGTTACTGGGATCAGCTGCTAACCAAAAGGTTGGAGGCGCGGGTCCATTCAGAGGCATTTCAGAAGAAACATCTACTAATCTACTTGTAAAAAATCAGCCATTTAAAACCCTGTAGAGCACAACTCTAGTCTGACACACATAGAATCATAATGATTTTATAACAAGTTGACAGCAACTTTTGCTTACCACTAATATAAAGAAAAAGATCCTTTTGGAAGCACATATCAGTACTAGTTACAGATTCAGATGTTGGTTACAGATAATTGAAATATTATTGTTGATGACTGGGGGAAACTGAAATTAGTTTACTAGTTTTACTTAGGTGGATTTTTATAACATCCTTCCCCGGAATAGAAAGTTATGGATGAAAATGTCTTCTTAGTAGTTAATCATTTCCAAGGATCAGATTTGTTCCTGTTCTTCTAAATCAAGTTGGCACATGTTTGTGCCATGCAGGCAGAATATTTTGTAAACTACATGTACTATAGAGGCGCCAGTTAAAGCTGGGCAAAGGAGGTGTCAGTGAGCTTCTTGAGAGGAGAAACTATAGAGCACACACTTGGTATTATCTGTCAGGAATATTGTGATGGACATTTCTAGACTAGGACATTTTTAAAGTTCCTCTCAACGCCAAAATTTTGTGTTCCTGTAGTCAGGAATTCACACACATATTCACTGTCGACTCAGTGTCGATATATACATATGGTGTATATATATCATATATATATCGTGTGTGTATATATATATATACAATGTATATATAGATAGATAACTGACTTGATGGCACCTAATAATGGATGCATGTGTGTGTATATATGCATTGTGTATATATGTATTGTGTATATACATCATGTGTATATACATATATATACATATCATGTGTATATATGTATCACGTCACCATGAGCCGGATCCGACTCGACGGCACTTGGCTTTGACTGGCTGTATATGTATAACTGACTTGATGACACCTAATAATGGATGTGCATGTATATATATATGTTCACTGTCAACTCAGTTCCAACTCATAGTGACCTTATGTAAAGAGAATGAACCACTACCTGGTACTGTGTCATCCTCAAGTTCATCACTATGTTTGAGTCCACTGTTGTAGCTACAGTGCTAATCCATCTCGTAAAGTGTCTTCTGCTTTTTTGCTCACCTTCTGCTTCACCAAGAGTGATGTCCTTCTCCAGGGACTGGTCCCTCCTGATAACATGTCTAAAGTACATGAGATGAAGTTTAGCCAGCCTCCTCTACAAGCAGCATTCTGACTGTATCTCTTTCAGTACAGATTTGTTCATTCTGATAGTTCATTGTATATTCAATATTCTTTGCCAACACCATAATTCAAAGACATCAGTTCCTTTTTGTTCTTCTTTATTCATTGTTCAGTTTTCCCACGCTTATGAGTCAGTTGAAAATACCATGGCTTGGGTTGGGGGTACCTCAGTCCTCAAAGCGAGTGACACCTTTGCTTTTTAACACTTGAACAATGGTCCAGTTGTGAGGACTTTAATTTTCTTTATGTTGAAGTGAGTGCAATCCACACCGAAGGCTGTATGTAGTCTTTGTTCTTCATCAGTAAATACTTTAAGTTCTTTTCACTTTCTGCAACCAAGATTGTGTAATTTGTGAATCACATGTTGTCAATGAATCTTCTTACAATCCTGATGCTGATTTCTTCTTCATAAAATCCAGCTTTTTGGATTATTTGCCTGGCATATACATTTAATAACTATTTTGAAAGAATGCAACCCTGACACACCTCTTTCCCGATTTTAAATTGCATAGTACTCCCTCGTTCTGTTGAAAAAAACTGCCTCTTGGACTATGTACAGGCTCTACATGAGCATAACTAAATATTCTGAAATTCCCATTCTGCACAATGTTATCCATAACTTGTTATGATCTACACCTTTGGATGCCTTTGAATAGTCACTAAAAAACAGGTAGACATTTTTCTGGTATTCTCTGCTTTCAGCCAGGATCCATCTGACATCAGCAGAGATATCCCTTGTTCTATATCATCTTCTAAATTCAGCTTGAATCGCTGGCAGTTCTCTGTCAATGTACTGCTGCAAACATTTTTTAATTATCTTCAGCAAAAATTTAACTATGTATAATATTAATGATATTGTTCAATAATTTTCACACTTTATTGGATTACCTTTCATTGAAATGGGCACAAATTTGGACCTCATTCAGTTAGTTGGCCAGCTAGCTGTCTTTCAAATTTCTTGGCATAGAAGAGTTAGGGCTTCTAGTTTTACATCTATTTGTTGAAACATCTCAGTTGGTATTCTATCAGTTCCTGGAAGCTTTTGTTTTATTTATTTTGGTCAATGTCTTCAGTACAGCATGGATTTTTTCCTTCATTACTATTGGTCTTTGACCATATGCTACCTCCTAAAATAGTTGCATGCCAATCCTTTTTTGGTACAATGATTCTGTGTGTTCTTTCCCTGTTTATTTGATGCTTCCTGCTTTGTTCAATATTTTGTCGACAGAATCCTTCAGTATTGCAACTTGAGGCTTGAAAGCTAGAATTTTTCTTCAGTTCTTTTAGCTTGAGAAATTCCAAGTGTACTGATCTTCTCTTTGCCTTTCTAACTCCAGGTCTTTGCACAGTTCATTACAGTACTTTACTTGTCTGCTGCAGCAACCCTTTGAAATCTTCTGTTCAACTCTTTTACATCACCATGCCTTCCATTTGCTTTAACTACTCTACATTGAACAGCAAGTTTCAGAATCTCTTCTGACATCTGTTTTGGTCTGCACTTTCTTTTCTGTCTTTTTAATGACATTTTGCTTTCTTCACATGTGATGGACTGATTTCATCCCATAAGTAGTCTCGTTTTCAGTCATTAGTCTTCAATCTGTTGAATCTGTTCTCGAGATCTCTAAATTCAGGTAGGATATACTCAAGGAGATATTTTGACTCTTATAGCCCTGTTTTAATTTTCTTTAGCTTCAACTTGAACTAGCCTGTAAATAATTTATAAGTACACACACACACATATTTAAGTATAAATCATTAAAGGCTTCTAAACTGTTCTAGTTATTTAACTATATTTCATGGATGTTTTTTCCATGTCAATATCTTTTTCCCTAACTTTGTTTTTTGACCTTACAGCTTTCCAAAGAAGTTGAGAAATTATTTAATAGTATTCTAATTTTAACAGTAGAATTTTCTCCTTAATTTTTGATATTATAGAAAGTTTACGTTAATAAAGCTAGCTACATTTTTGTGAATAGTCTTATTTATTTTATTTAGATAAATTCCTGGGTTAAATGGTGTACACATTTTTCAAGATTTTGATGACAGTTGAGAGGCTGTCTTTCAGAAAGGTTGTGTAATTAGCATCCCACCAGTAGTCATACCACGACTTTGAAAGCATTGTCTTGATCAAAACTCTCTCGTGATATAAATCTGCCATGTGAACATTCCTGGAGGATTAGGATTTTCTGGTTGGACCCCCTCCAGAACATCTCCTGCTCCCTATACCCAGCGCAGTGAACTAAAGAAAAGTACACAGAACACCCATTTGAATGAACAGACTTATGAATTAGGCAGAATTTGATTCAAATTCTGATTCCAACATCTATTAGTTTAGTATGTTTGGGCATTTTGCTTAAGCTTTCCAAACTGGCTTCATAACCTGTAAAACAGCTGGACCGACATTAGGATTTTTTGTAAAGATAATTTATACAAAGAGCTTAATATAGCACCTCACACATAGTAACTGCTTTCTAGCTATTAGCCCATATTTTTAAGGAGCTCTACCCTGGCCCCTAGGGTCGCCATGAGTCAGACCCGACTCGACGGCACTTGGCTTGGCTGGTGGCACAAATGGTTAAATGCTTGCCTACTAACCTAAAGGAACCCTGGTGGCGTGGTAGTTAAGTACTATGGCTGCTAACCAAAAAGCAATTCGAATATACCAGCCATTCCTTGAAAACCCTGTGGGGTGATTGTACTCTGTCGTATAGGGTTGCCATGGGTTGGAATCAACTCAATAGCAGTGGACTTTTGCAGGGAGGCAGTTGGTTAACCTAAAGATTGACTTTTGGAATGGTTACATCCAGGAAATCCTATGGAGCTGTTCTACTCTCTTACCCAGGGTCCCCTTGAGTAGAAATCAACTTGACAGCACCTAACAGCAATGTTTTGACTATACTAGTGGTTAAGTGCTACAGCTGCTAACCAAAAGGTTGGCAGTTTGGTCTACCAGGTGCTCCTTGGAAACTATACAGATCAGTTCTACTCTGCCCTATAGAGTCGCTATGAGATGGAAGCAACTCAACGGCAGTGGATTTCGTTTCTTTGGTTTTACGCTGGGGGTGCGGTGGTTAATAGCTGCATCTGATAATGATGAGAACAGCAATTTTAATCAACTAGGCACTTCTTGGAGACTATGGAATAGTTTTTTCTACTGTGTCCTTTAGGATGACTGTGAGTTGGAATCAACTAGACAGTAGTGAATTTGCTTTCGGCTGGCTTGGGTTTATGATTAGTAATTTAGGCTTAGTAACAACATTTTTTTTTTTCCTAAATTGTGAATAGATGCTTAAGGTGGAACCAGGAGGAATAAAAGGATAAGAAGGACTTAGGCTGTGCCAGAGAAGAGTTTTTTTCAGGTGAAGAAATATGGCTTTATTTTGTTGGGCAACCTCTACTCTTTCAGGCCTATCTTTACCTATAAAATTCACAGTAGATGGGAAAGGCCATTCACCTGCTAGAGGGCATAGGGTTTCACTGGTCTGGTAAGCTTTTTGCCTGCCACCTCTCCTTACCCTGAAAGCAGCTCTGCTGACCTTGAGGGTCCAGGACATAGTGTTGATCCCAGGAAAGACAGTAATAGTTGTGTTGACAGATACTTTTCAACAGCTGTGTGGTATTTGGGAGGCGGAGAGCAGAAGAGACTGGAGGAGAGTGGTTCAGGCTTAACCCATTCTTGGTCCCTTTGCATGAAATCATTGTGCTTATATAATTTTATCTGCCTTTGACAGTTGGCTTTTTATATATTTTTTAAACATATTCTCTTACAAAATAAAGTATCATGTAAGTACCATTGAAGTAATAGTCTAGTAACACTAAAGAAACATTTAAAGTTCAAAACTCAGTTACATAAAATTTAAAAGGTTTTCAAACCATTATGTGTGTACAGTAGGGGGCACACAAAGAAAAGATGACCCCAAGATGCTCTGAGATTACATCATGTCATCTTGTACCTTCAGTGGCACATTTGACCTGCTGAAGATAAGATATGGGTTCTTACCATTGGAGAAGAGCTGAAGTTTAGTTTGTTGAATTGCATTCTAATTTTCATAGTAGGTAATATTCATATGTGGTTTTTATAGTTACTTTCCTATTTATTTATCACAGCATATATGATGTATCGAAGATCTCTTTAAAAAGTTATTAAAGTACTGTAAATGCACGGCATTTTAAGCGTTAATCCCATGGAACCCTTTTATAATACTGGTGTTGAGGGATAAGACTAGAAATTGCTTGCAAGCTGACTCTGGTTTCAGGCTTTGCCTTTTGGATTTGTTATATTTTAAGGGCAAATATATCTAGACTATCTGAGTCAGGATGGCAAATAAAACATATAGTAATGGGATTCTCTAGAAAAGCAGTTAGTACAACTGATAGCAAAATTTCATTGGGGAATGGTAACTTTGTTTACTTATTTTTACATACATTCACTGAGAACTTACTGCAATGCAAGACTAAATTATTCTAAGGTATATTAAGTACTAATCATCTGTTAAGATCCCTAGCCTAGAGAATCTGCAACCCATTCGTTTAGAATTTCTTCTAAATATGATGATTCTCAGCAAAGAAAATGAGAGGTCTTGCAGGTTTAGTGTTATAGTGTAGACTTTGTTGTTAGATCAGGGTTTGATTCAATGTTCCGTCTCTTACTAGCTAGGTAAACTTATAAACTGTACTTCTGCCTGAACTCTATTATACTTATCTTAAAAATGAGCATACCTAACCCATGACGTGTTTGTGACAAACAAATGAAATAATTTGTGTAAAACTTTTATATAATGCCTACAGCAGAGTGCATAATAAATAGTAGCTAATGGTGGTAGTTAAAATGAAAAGCAGTAGTATAGAGGAACTTGGTGGGATGAGCTAGGGCTTTAGAGAGATGTAAAATTTAAGCTGGACTAGATATGAGGAGAGGACATTTCAGCTGTCAAGGATGGTGTTGTCAAAGATGTGAAATGAGATGAGAGGTTGCTGGATGTCCTTAGAAACTGAAACTTCGACTGAGAGGCTGGGATGTAGGGTACACAGCTTGTCATATGACAAGATTTATCCAATAATTTCAACTGATTTGGCCCTAGTAAGACAGAGAAGTAAGTAATGGGAGCTCATGAAGGGTCTCTATCATTAGGTGAAGAAAGCAGGATTTGTTTGGGTGGCAGTTTAGAGACGCTCTGTGAATTAGGAGGCTGGATTACAGGTAGAGGGCAGAAATTAGAGGCAGGTAGTTTCTATAGCTCAGGCAAAAATTAAGTCCAGGTTTCTTTTTCCTATAGCACAATAGTATCACCTTTGGTTTGAAGGAGGCTTTCTCTAACTAGCCAGTTAACAGGTTTTGTCTAATTTGTTCCATATTCTATTTGTTCTATATTCCAATGGAATCATTCATTCCACCAAGGTTAAGCTTACTTTCCCCTATATCTCTTCACAGATTTTCTCACAGACAATCGCCTGTTTATATTCTTGTTTCATGGATTTTTTGCCCAGTGAACAGCACTGAACATCAGACTCTAGGTCATTGATTCCTCAGCCTAGTGCTAGATCTTAAGCCTGTTGAACAAGCCTGTGGCTTCATATTTGGATCTATCGGGTCTATCATATTATCTGGCAGCACAGTGGTTAAGTGCAAGCTACATCTGCTAATCAAAATGTTGGCAGTCAAAATCAGCCAGGCACTCCTTGAAAACTTTACGGAACAGTTGTACTCTGACCTATAGGGTTGCTATGAGTTGGGATCAACTCGGTGGCGGTGGGTTGATACTGTATTATCTGGCCCCAGATAGATGCTCAATAAATATTTACTGCATTTAACTAAAGATCACAACAAGTTCAGAGAAGATCATAAACTTTTGAAAAGTAGTAGTTAGGTAATTTCTAGCTAGACAACTCTGGAAAGAACAGTTTCTACTTCTGTAATGGAAAGAGTAGGGACTGAAGCCCACAGCACAGCATCTCTTGATTGATTGCCCTGTAACTTGAGGCCTGACTTTGACCTGAGTATGAGAGCCTACTAACTTGTACGTTAATGAAATACTGTTAAGGAGAGAGCAGGCATTATTGCAGCCTTCCATTTTTTATGGGGAGAGAGTTAGGGCCTGATTTCCAAGGTTAGTTGACCTCATTAGTAATCAAAGAAATGAAATTAAAACAAGAATACTCTTCAAGTAGAAAAAAATATTTTAAATATTAACAACTAATGCTACCAACACTGTAGTGAAATCACAATGACTCAACCATTTTGGAGAACAACATAGTATTTTACAAAAGAGCTCTAAATTTTACTTGACTGAATGTTTTCATGTCTATGAATATAACCTAAATTTTGCCCCAAATAAAAGGCAATTTCACAAAAATGCATACTTTAGAGTAATTTATAAACTGAAGCAACTGAAAATCTTACAATAAGGGACTAGTCAAGTATATAAATTTATGGAACTTTAGAGAAATGGAATTCTGGTATGTGCTCCAACACGGATGAACCTTGAAAATGCTAGGCTGAGTAAAATAAGTCACTTACAATAAGACAAATATTATATGATCCCACTTACATGGACTACCTGGGATAGGCAAGTGTATAAAGACCAAAGTTCATTAGTGATACCCAGGGGTGGGCCAGACGAATGGGAGTGGGGACTCACAGCTTGGAAAATACTGAGCCTCTGTTAAAGGGGATGGGAAAATTTGGAACCTGATAATGGTAAATGTTGAACAACATGATAAACCTAACTGATGTCATTGCATTGAATGTGTGAAGAATGTTAAGGAGGGCAAATGGTGTGTTACATATATATTTAACACAACACTAGGCACATGTACACGTGGATCTCCCCTGGTGCAGTCGCTAAGCACTCAGCAGCTAACCAACAGGTTGGCAGTTTGAACCCACCACCGTTTCCGGGGAAGACAAATGTGGCCATCTGCTTCCATGCCAAACCAAAGCAAACCAACCCCGTAGCCATTAAGTTGATTCCAACTCAGTGACCCTGCAGGACAGAGTCAACAATACAGAGTAGAATTGCTTCACAGAGTTTCCAAGAGCACCTGATAGATTCAAACAGCTGATATTTTAGTCAGTGGCTGTAGCAGTTAACCACTACACTGCCAAAGTTTCCCTGCTTCCATAAAGATTATATAAAACTGGTTGCCCTTCATTGATTCCAACTCACAGCGGCCCTATAGGACAGAGTAGAACTCTTCCATGGGGTTTCAAAGGAGCACTGGTGGTTTCCATTGCTGGACTTCTGGTTAGCAGCCTTAGCTCTTAACCACTTCAACATTAGGGCTCCACCACATATACATATATACACGCAAAATACAAAGGTGGCTAGGAAGTTTAGATACCACTTTGGGCCGAGGCTTACCATATACTATGAGTGAAATAAATCTGATGCCAAATTTACATATATTTGAATTACAATTATATAATAATTAAACAAGGAGCCCCGGTGGTACAGTGGTTAAACCTGGGCTGCTGACTGAAAGGTCAGTGGTGTGAACTCATCAGCAGCTCCTGGGGAGAAAAGACCTGGAGGTCTGCTTCCATAAAGATTACAGCCTAAGAAACCCTTTAGAGCAGTTCTACTCTATTCTGTAGGGTTTCTGTGAGTCAGAATTGGCTCAGCAGCACACAAGAACAAAATTTAGAAATACTAAGCATATTTAAAACACACTGGATGGACCACATAATAATAATTCCTATGTCCAGGTAGTGGGATTATGAGTGAGTGATTTAATTTTCTTTCTCTCCTTCCTAAGGTTTAAGTTTGTGATACTTTTCTGCTTTAAAAATTATAAAATCAACACACAGACACACCCTCAAATGCACACAAATGTGGGCAATTGAATCACAGTCACTAAGCCAACAGCAGAATTTCAGCAACAATCTGGACACGACAACAGAGTATTACCTCCCTCCCCCACCCCTCAAAGACCACCACACCATTTTACAAAAGAATGGCATTTGGCTTTTGCTGTATGCTCTTCCTTAGAGTTTGAAACAAACCAAAACAATTCACCAAAAAAAAATTACACAGAAAACACCACTTCCCTTCCCTGCTACTCTCTTCAAGCCTTGTATCAGGAGATTTTTTTTTTTTTTTCCCCCCTTTTGAAAAATCCTTTTCTGCCTTATTTGAAAATAACTGACATCTATACTGCCCTAGATTAGTTTCTGGGTCTTTGTGGGCTTTTCAAAGACACCCAGGAAAAAGAAGCTTATGGGGTAAGTGTAGAATGTTAAATAAGGTCATGCTTGCTGGTGCTGGTGATCCCCTATACACACACACACACACATACACACACACACACACACACACATGACATGGTACTATTTTTAACTGAGACAATTGGTGAGTGACTCAGGAGGACCTTCCAAAGCCAAACGGCGGTGAAGAGCTATAAAACTTGCTATTAACTGTGGAGAAAATAAGTAAGGCAGTGGGCTGAAACTGCCCATTTTCTGCTTTTAATATACCTGGCAACTAGATAACGCTAGCAATGCAACCAAATAATTTAACCAAATTAAAAGAGCCTCACTATGCACAGATATAGGTATACAGTGGGTTAAATACTTTTTTACCTCTATGTTCAGAAAATAATTTTGTGGGAAATTAAGTTTAGAACATGCTTAACAGCATACACCCGTCTTTGCTGTTATGAAGATTATTTTTCAAATAGATTTCACCACAGATTGCTAATTTTTGTGGACATGGGATGGAGATAAAACTTAGAGAATAAACGTTCCAAAGAATGCACTTAAGGGAATTCTGATCTAGTCTAACAGTCTCGCTTGCACAGATGAAAAGAATAGTGACCTAGGGAGGTCAACTGACTTGCCCAGGTGCAACCAGGCATATTTTAGAGTGCTACAACTGGAACTAGCACCCTGTCTATTAGGTCTTTCCACAGTACAAGACTGCGTTTATCCCTCACAGTCTTAACACAAAAACTGCATAGATATGTCAATTAACCTTGCTATTATTTTTGTATTTAAATTTTTATATGGAATCATTAGTTATCTAATGCTCCCAAATGGTATATATGCTACAAGAATATTTGTTCCTCTTTGATGCCATCAAAGGAATTCTGACCCACAGCGACCCCATGTTGTCAGAGTACAGCTCTACCACATAGGGTTTTCAGTGGCAGGTTTGTGGGAAGTTGATCACTAGGCCTTTCTTCTGAGGTGCCTCTGGGCGAACTTGAACTCCCAGTTTTTCAGTTAGCAGCCAAACCCATTAACTACTGGCACCACCCATGCATTCCCCTTTGAGTGGGAGGTGTTTTATACTAACATGTAATTTTATTATGGTCCTATAGCCGGTCAATCATAGAGCTGGCATTTGAGACAGCTTTTACTGTTACAGTGAGCTGTGTTTCTGGACTGATATTAAAGAGTGAACCCTGTTGTGATAATTAGGGAATGTCAGGACTGGGTTAGCCATTGAAGGGGGCCTGTCTCTCCTAAGCCTAGGTAAAATGTTCTTATGGTGCAGAAAGGGAACTCAACAGACCACACACCCTGTTGCATTAATAGTAACCATGATTTGTTTGACTTTGAAAAGCGCTCTACCTTATGTTACCTCAACTGACTGTTGAAACATCTAAGGCATCATGTCACCCTTAGGGTGCCATGTCTAGAATCTTTCTCAGGAAAGCTATCATTTTCCAGCCCCATTAAATCCATAGTGTGCCTCTTTTTCTTCAAAATCTCAGTCAATGAACAGAGAGACTAAAGTGAGAATCAGCAGCGCGTTCATTTCACATTGCCTTTGCTCTGGCAAAAAGAAGGTTGATGGTTAGAACCCATCCAGGAGAGCCCGAGTAAAGACCTGGAAATCTGCTACCAAAGGTCACAGCTTTGCAAACCCTATGAAGCAGTTTCTACTCTGCACATATGAAGTCGCTATGAGTCAGAGTTGACTCCACTGCTGCTATCTTTTGTTTTGTTTTTCTCTGGTAAGAGAACAGCCTTAAGGGGAAACTCAATGGCTCAGTGTTTCAGGAAAGCTTGGGTTAGGGGCTTAGAAAAGGCCACATGCCTTACACTGAGAGAGGAAAAAAAAAGACTCAAAAAGCAGGTCAATAACTCTCTCTTGTTTTAAGAAGAAGCCTGCTTCCAGGCAATGAGTTGCAAGAACTGAGTAAACATGGGGGTGGGAGACCCTCTTAATTTAAGTCTAGAGTCATCGTTATGTATTAAGTGCCTGCAGACTTTTGTCTAAATTTTAATAAGCTACCTATATGTTTGGCTGGGTTGATTGAATCCACCTGAATAATTTCCTGCCTGTTTCAGCAGCATTAATCATATGTACTGTTTCCTGACACTTTTACTAATGTGGTATAGGACACGGACAAAAGCTGTAGTTTCATTCCTTTTGCTATACCAAAAAATCCATATATACTCTTATAGACGATTGACACTTGAAACAGAGAAGAGAGTTATTTCTTTCTATTTTAAATGGCCAGGATATTTAGGTAGCTCTACTATACAGAGGAGCACTGGTGGCTCAGTGGTTAAGAACTTGGCTGCTAACCAAAAGGAAAGTAGTTCAAATCTACCAGCTGCTCTTTGGAAACCCTATGGGACTGTTCTACTCTGCCACTATGAATCAGGATCAGCTTGATGCAATGGCAAAAAACTACCATGCAGTATGCTGGGGAAGGATTGCACAGACTAATTAAAGTAATTAAAAGATTCTCATTTGTTGTTTTTGCTAAATGCCGTCAAGTTGATTTCACCTCATAGTATCCCTATGTGACAGAGTAGAACCATCCCCAAAGGATTTTTCAGGCTTCAGTCTTTACAGGAACAGCTCTTTAGGTCTACTCACTCGGAGCCGCTGTTTGGATTTACACTGCCAACCTTTTTGTTTGCAGCTGAGTGCTTAAACTTTGCACTAACAGGGCTCCTTCCATCCTCACAAAAACTCTATGAGTGTTGAGCATTTCATAGATAAGGAAACAGATAAAGATCAGAGAGACTACATAACTTTTTTCATCACACAAATAATAATGATGCTACCAGAATTCAAATCCAGGACTGACTTTGTTCCCCTGCACCAAGCTCTGTAAGAGTGTCTGTGCTCTGAAACATGATTTTTTGCTTCAGTGAAGATTCTACAGATGCTTCAGAATTACTCAGAGCCTCACAGGAGTGTTCCAAATATCAACTGTTATTGTCTTATAGTTGTATTCATCTGCACATTTGTGTGGGTAACACGATGAGGAGGACATCATGCTAGGAAAGAGGAAGACCCTCAGCAAGGTGACTGACACAGTGGCTGCAACAATGGGCTCAAGCCCAAAAATACAATTGTGGGCACGGCACAGGACTGGGCAGTGTTTCGTTCCATTGTGCATGAGCTCACTATGAGTTGGAATCAACTCGATGACACCTTACAACAATAACAACACGTGTTGCATGTAGAATAAAATTATTTGTTGGTCAGAATCTATGTGAAGGCAGTGGGTTTGGTTTTGTTACTGCTGTTTGCCTTAATAGAAGTTTGTATTATGAAGAACTTTCTGAAGAATGGATGAAACTTTAAACTGCTTATTCCAGTATGAGTATGCCGTGGTAATTCAGAATTTGATAGACTTTAAAGGCACTGGGAGACCACTGCTTTTATTCGTAAGGCTAGGATAACAACATCTGATCTTATTTGTGACGCGCACATTCAGACTTGTGAAGAAAGTACTTTGAGTTTATGTGAAAACAAAACAAAGCTGTTGTGGTAAAAGCATCCCATGACTTTGTCAAGGGACCAGTTTTTGCAAATTTCCCAACCTGGTAAACTTCTTAGGAGTAATGAAAAATGCAAATAAAAATGGGGATTAGCATTTTGAATGTGCCTGTAGAAATGCTTCATATGGGAAAACATCTTAGTGGTTTTATTGGGCTGAATTAAGCCAAAGAAGGATTATTTTTGCATAAAATCCCTCACCTAACTAGGACCACCTGGTGTACAATTGTGTCACATAAACTGATGACGTCCTAAATCCCCTTCCAGACAAAAGTCACATTGCTGAGTTTCTAAATCAGAAGGCAGAGTCAGTTCTTCTTTCATACTCTAGGGGGCTGCATGCTCCAATCTTTCAAATACACAAGCCCAGTCACAGCTCAGCAAGCTAGTTTTCCACTATCTTTCCTTTCTCTACCTTATAAAGTGATCATTTAAATATCCTACCAATGTACTGAGCTTCTCAAGGAGCAGTCTTTACAAATGCTGACACCTCATGTGTGTAACTGGTGAAAGGTCTTCAATTTTACTGAAAGAACTCTATTAGCTACTGTGAATTTTGAGGTACAAAGTATCGTAAACATTTTTAGCAATGACAAACTGGTGGCTTGTCTGAAGTTACTCTTAATAGAATACTAATTAAATACTTCTGAAGCAGTCTGAAATATTGGAAAAATTGGAAAATTGTGCATCTGATGAAAGCTACGTGTACTCTATCCCCTAAAATATATTTTCAAGGAGTTCTTAGCTGTTCAGAAACCTGTCTACTTGATTAACCATTGAGAACTTCTGTTTTACAATGTCTACTCTTACACACAGCATCAGCACCTATTGCAATACTATTTTTAATAACCAACATTTTTGTGTGTTACACTTGGCATCGTGTGGTACAATCTTCAACTTAAAAGATGCAGACACTTTCACCTGAATACTAAGTGCCGTCAAGCTGACCCTGACTCATGGGGACTCCAGACACATCAGAGTAGAACTGCACTCCATAGGGTTTTCAATGGCTTGTTTTCCAGAAGTTGATTGCCAAGGCTCTCTTCTGAGACGCCCCTGGGTAAACTTCCCCCCTTTTGGTTAGCAGCTCAGAGTGTTGACATTGTGTATCACCCAGAGACTCCCTAAGTAGACTCTAGCTTCAAAGAACAATTACATACTTCCTTACAACTTCAATACTGTTATTATACCCCCAAACATAATACATTCAAATTTCTCCAGTTGTCTCAGTAATGTCCATTATAGCTATTGCCCCCCCCATCCAAAATCCAATTGAGGATAATGTATTACATTTATTTGTCAATATTTGTAGTTTTCTTTAATCTAGAAGCATCCCACAATGACTTTTATTTGTCTTCCATGACACTGATACTTTCAGAGTTGAGGCAATTATCTTGCAGAACATCCTGCAGTCTCCTTATGATGAGATTTAGGTTAAGTCTTTTTAGCAAGAATAGTCCATAAGAGATGTGGGAACTCACTCTTAAGCACAGTTCTTGCTGTTTTTGGAGCCCTCACAATGAACGCACTATCGGGTTCCCTACCCTTTAGGCACTCTGTATTTAAGACAACATTAATCACACATAAGATATATATACACACGGAAAGAACAAATTTAAAAAGATCAGTCTTTTTTAATATGTCTATTTTTAAGCTGACTGCAGATCTCATGAGGATATTTTGGAAGGAGGTAAGAATCTGTTATTTCACTGGCTGCAGCCTGGGAAGGTTTTCATTAAGGGGAAGGGGTTCGAAAAGAGGATTGAGGTTGCTGCAGGCCTGTGGCCTTAGTGATAGAAAACCTGAAATCTGTGGTGGAACAATGCCAGTAAAGCAGAACCTGATCAAAGAGAAGGAAGAGGCGAAGAAGCCAAAGGGGAACTGAGACAGATGACATGGACCAGAGGAGACTGACAGAAGACTTAACTCAAAAACTTCTAGATCATTCAGTGTTGACTAAGCCTTTTAGTAGTTTGCTAGGGTTTACCCTTGGCAAACTACATCATTTTGTTTCTAAGAAATAAAGAAAGAGAGGGCTTGAGAAGCCTTTTGGACAGAAAATAGCATTGAGAGGAACAATATTTTGATGAGTTAGTGCTAAATGAATTAGAAACATGTGGACTAAATTTCCCTTGAAATACAAATGGATTGAATAATTAATGGAAAAAGCACTTGGCAAAATGTACTTGAGGTTTTTATTGAACCCGAACCAAAACATTTGAAAATATTTTGAAATATGTGAAAAGTACAATATACATCTGGATTTGCCCAACCCTACTGTGGATACAGGAAATATTATTTTTATTTAACATTTATATGATAGCTGTAGTGTGCCTCAATCCTAAGGTATTTCTTATAACAGCCCTGTGGTCTAGGTCATAATTATTATTTTCATTTGAGGCAAGGAATTTACCAGCACTTGCACATGGGCTTCAAGTAGAACCTCCAACTGGTCTGTGCTCCTTAGAGGTTTTTAGGGTGAGATTGGAGCGCTGATGGCACAGCAATTAAGAGCTCAGCTGCTGACCAAATGGTTGGCAGTTCAAATCCACCAGCCTCTTGCTGGAAACACTATAGGGCAGTTCTACTCTGTCCTTCAGGGTCGCTATGAGTTGAAATTGACTGGAGAGCAACAGATTAGAGTAAGAATACTGTACTAGCAGATACAAAAAATAGTCCAAGTCTTAGCTTTAATTTTTAGTGGACCGATGACATTTACATTTCTTTACTAGATTTATCATTATGTAACCTTTCTCTTTTCCCTACTGAAATGTTTTGTCTTAAATGCCAAGCCAAGTGCCGTTGAGTCTCCAAAATTTGCTATTACTACACTAGCTTTTTTGGGTTACTTATAGAGTCAATATGAGTCAGAATGACTCACCAGCAGTCAGTTTGGTTTTTGGTTTATTTGCCTAAATATATATATGTGTGGTAGGCCTAATAACAGCCTCCTATGTCCTAATTCCCAGAGTCTGTGAATATATTAAGTGGCAAGGGGACATTAAAATAATCAATGGAATTAAAGATGTGAATTAGCTGACTTCATAATCATAAGATTTTATTGTAAATAATATAACCACAATTGTGCTTAAAAGTATAGAAGAGAAGCCAAGGAGAGACAAAGAGATACAATGACAGGAATAAGATCAGAGGGATGCAGTGTCAGAAAGACTCAGCTCACCATTTCTGGCTTTGAAGATAAAGCAAGCAATCCAAGACCCAAGGAATGTAGGCAGCCTTTGGAAGCTGGAAAAGGAAAGGGAAAAAAAACTGCTATTGAGTCGATTCTGACTCACAGTGAGCCGATAGGACAGCAGAATGACTCCAGAGAGTTTCTAAGGGGCATCTGGTGGATTTGAACCACCAACTTTTTGTTATAGTGATAGCACTTAACCACTGTACCACCAAGGCAGCTAGTTCTCCATTCAAGCCTCTAGAAACGAATGCAGTCCTGCTGACACTTTGAGTTTAGCCTAGCAAAATCCATGTCTGACTTCTGTCATTTTTAGAAGTTTATTTGCTTATTACCACAGGTAATAATAAATTCATTTTGCTTTGAGCCGGTAAGTTTATCGTAATTTGTTCCAGGATCAAGAGAAATTGATGTATACCTTACAGTATGATTCATTTTGAACTATTCTCTGCACCTTAACTGTGTCTTTTAGAAGCAACATACAATTGCTTTCTAAAAATGAATTTCATCACTTCTGTTTATTGGTAGGTGTATAACCTACTTACATAACTTGTGATTCTGCATCTATTGAAACTATATGTCACACTTTTTCTGTTCTATGTTTATTTCCTCTTTTTCTGCCTTCTGTTGTTTAGTCACTATTAATCACTTTTTAAAGCATTCCATCTCCCTTCTACTGACTATAAAGTCATACAACTGTGTAATTTTTTAGTGGTAACCTTACATTTAAAAAATTAAATTATTTTATTAATATATAACATACATACAGAAAAATGCAAAAGTTATAATTGTACAGCTACATAAATTGTCATCAAATGAATACAGCCGTGTAACTACCATTCAAGTAAGAAAGAAAGCACTGCTCACTCCCTGGTAAGCCTCCTGGTGCCCCCTCCCAATCACTACTCCATCCCTCCTCCCAAAGGCAACCATGCTTTTCACTCCCAACACCCAATTTCTGGTAGTTTTGCTAGTTTTAGCATTTTTTAAGAAAAGGAATAATGGAGTATATATTCTTTTTAGTGAAATTAATCTATAATGTCATATATTTCTCTATTTCATTTATTACCATACAGTACATCCAAAGACACATATAAGACTGTTGATAGAAATGTAATTCCTAATAGCTGCAAACTGGAAACAATGTAAAAGTTCTATCAACAGTAGAATGGATACATGTATTTTGGTACATTAATCCCTTCACTTTTTTAGCATGCGTAATTGATAAAGTTTAAAGTTAATCATTATCTTTATTTCTATATGTGCAAAGTCTTTAGTTTGAATTTTTCATGCTGTTATTTTCTAGACTATTAGTTCCAAATTGATTTATACCCATACCCTATTGGCAATTATCATATTGTTTAACAGAAACAAATTATTTAGATTCTACGTAATATTTACTAATTTCTTTGCTTTTGTGTATATCTAATTTACTCACTCTTTTTACCATGCCAGATTAAATTTTCATTTTATCAAAGCATATGTTTGTATAGTTCTCTTAGCAGAGATCTGAAATGGTATTTGCAGTCTCTTTATCTTTGAAAATGTCATTTTTGTTCTCCTTGTTAAAGGAGTTTAAGATGGAACTTGAGGTGGACATTTATTATATCCTAGCTCTTGAAAGATTTTCTTTTTCTTTCATTTTTTACTTAGATCTGCTGCAGCTACTGGGAATTCTGCTTTTATTTTGATTGCCATTGCTTTGTAAGTCACTTATTATTTCTGTGTGACAGCTTTTAAGGAAGGCTTTTTAATGCTCTGCAGTTTTACTATAACTTGTGTAAGTGCATTTATCTGCTCAAAATTCAGCATGCTCCTTCAATCCCTGGAGTCACATCTTTCTTCAGTTTTGCAAAGTTGTATCCATGATCTTTTCCAAGTAGGTATCTCTCTTTCCTCTCTCTTTTTATTCTTCTGGAATTCATATAAGATCAATGAAGGAAAATTTTAATTTGAATTCAAAGAGGAAACTTTGTCTCTTAGCTTCTTTTTTATAGTTATTGTCATATTTTTTTCCATGTCTATCTTCTATGTGATTCACCTGGATTTGTCTTCTCATTCACTAATTCTATCCTCAGCTGTATCCAGTTTGCTATACATTAAATCTTTCTTATCAATGACTATATTTCTCATTTTGGAATTGAATTTGCTTATTTCTCAAATCTACCCTTTGTCTTTTTAAAATGTCCTATTTATAGTTTATGTTATACTCAGTGTTTCTAATCTTTAAACATTTTAGACATGCTTATAGTTTCATTCAGATTGTTCTATCATCTGTGTGTGTGTGTGTGTTCCCGTGACAGTGTACGTGCACGCACATGCAAATTTTCCATTGCACGTGCACGCACATGCAAATTTTCCATCTCACAGTAACTGCTGTCTTTGTGCATGCTGGTTCATGAAATCACAAAATTCGTAATTGTTCTAACAACATCTTCAGCACAAAATACTTTTGCTGGATGTTCTGAGAGGAGTTGCAGGAATATTTCCTTAGAATATTCTGTAAAATCCCTAGGATTTCTTTGAACACACTCCAGATTTCAAGTTCATTTCAAAGTTTTGAGTAACTACCCATATGAGGACATGAGCATCGTATTCACATGCTACACAAATCTGTGACTCCATTTCTCATTTATTTTCCACTTATAACTCCAAGTGAATTCTAAATTTACTTAATGCTCATTTGATTCTTTTGTCTTGCTTGGACCAGACTCTTCAACTCTCCTCTCCCTAATGTGGGCATTAAAACTACAGCCTTCAAATTTCTCCCAGGAGAACTTCAGCATTAATGCCACCTTCTTCTTTGATTTAAGGGGGAAAAATATTCTCTCATCCTTTCTTTTTCTGAGTACTTCTGTTTCTTGAGCTTGGCTGTATAATTGTACAGATACATATTATGTTATATTTGAGGAGAGGAGGATTTTTAATGTGTTGGAAGTGGAAGAAGTTTTTTTTTTTTTTTTTTTTAACATCGTCTCAGTCTATTTGTCTGATGAGAAGTCTGAACAGATCACTTAACCTCTCTAGACCTTACATTCTTCAAAGGTAAAATAAAGCCAAATTCATTGCTGTTGAGTTGATTCCAATGGCTGAAAGTCCTATTTTATGAAATTCTTGTGAAGGAAAAATAAAATCATGTATTAAAAATTCCTTTTTTATATTACAAAGCATCATACAAACACAATATGAGAAGAAACTGATATGCCAGAAAACTCCGGTTCTTTGGATAATGTAGTCCCAAAATGCATGATTATTTGTCCTTAACAATTTAACATTCAAATGGCTTTATTAAGTGTCAAAAAAATGACTAGGTGAAAGCATGTCTGAGGGTAGGAGATTGGAGAAGATCTTTTCACAAAGTATTGACATGCCTAAACTATTACTACTGTAGCATCAGAAATAAGAAGAATATTAATCTTATTTGATACAAGTCCCCTAATGAATGTAGGGAGAGGTGATACTGTGATGAACGGTACGAGGAATTTCCTAGGTAATTGATTGTCATTTGTGTGGAACTCAAGAGAAACTAGGAGAAAGAGCCTCCATGGAGGTTCTGGTCTACCCAGAGGCTCCTTAGAAGAAAGTCCTGGCAACTTGCTTCTTAAAAAATTAGCTAGCTTCTTAAAAACTAGCTTCTTAAAAAATTGAAAACCATACGGAGCATAGTTCTACTCTGACATACACGGAGTTTTCATGAGACAGCAACTGGCTGGTTTTTATACAAACACATACACACACACAAACATATATATACAGATGCCAAAATCCAAGTGCCCTTGAGTCGGATCCGATACAGATACATAATTAAAAATAAGTGTCTACCGGACAGGGAGAGCAGTGAAAGCTGCATATAGGTGGGCATGTAAATTAATACGTGAATGTACATTTCCACTCAGTCATATTAAATAAATAAATAAATAAATGTCTATTTATAATGACAGAGTATATTGCCGTTTAACAGCTATGTGACACTGCGAAAGTTGTTTAAATTCTCTCTGCTTCACCTTTCTCTTCTGTAAATGTAGACAGATTCGTACTTCCTTTACTCATTTTTTTGGTGAAAGCTAGGAATAAATTAATGGATGTAATTGAAACAGCATCCAGAAAATATTAGCCAAGCCAGCCAAGTGCCGTCGAGTCGGATAGTAAATGTTAGCTTTGTTATGCATATTATTATCTTAAATTTATTGATACTTTTAGATATTCCAATACTCTGGGTTCAGAGGACTATGTCTTGCATCTTACTTAACTGGCTATCCTCAGTTCTCAGTGCAGTAATGAGAATACAGTACATTGCTTCCTAGGACACTATGCTTAGAAGATAGTGTTTGCCTAAGGTAACTTTTTTTCACAGGTTAGTCAAGAGAACATTGTTATCTACAAGGACCCATGAGCAAGGTTTTTCAAAGACGGGAATGTAATCTTGCACCCCTTACCTGTACTCCCATATATCTGAAAGTATATCATGTATGTACTTGGCCTTTGACAGTTTGATTTTTTTAACCCAACCCATGCAAAATCTGGGCAATAAACAAGGAAGACAGAAGAAGAATTGATGCCTTTGAATTGTGGTGTTGGACTGCCAAAAGAACAAACAGATCTGTTCTGGAAGAAGTATAATCAAAGTGCTCCTTGGAAGCAAAGATGGCAAGACCAAGTCTTAAATACTTTGCAGATATTGTCAGGAAAGATAAGTCCCTGGAGAAGGACATTGTGCTTGGAAGAGTGGATTGACACAGTGGCTGCAACAGTGGTCCTAAGCATAAAAACGATTGTGGACGTGGTGCAAGACCAGGCAGCATTTTCTTCTGTTGCTCATAGGGTCACTATAAGTCAGAATCTACTCGATGGAACCTAACAATAACAACAATCCAAACCAAAGAACGCTGGATTCTATCAGAGAAATTGAGTTTGTCCAAATATCCAGTTGCCTAAAATAGAGTTATACTTTTTTTTTGAAATACATCACTTTTGACAGTAGCAACAAAAAACTAAGAAACATCATGCAAATCAATTGCCTCGTCTGTTTCTTGGAAAGTAGAGATCATAGCCTTGTGACTATTGTATGTGTGTGTGGATGAGAAAGAGAGAGAATGAGATAGGAAAGCAGTAGGTTGAGGAGAGGCAAAAGAAGATAAAACACGTAAGAGTTCCGATAGGACAAAAGGGCACAAAGCTAAGAATAATGAATGCACAAGCAACAAACTCCTAATTTCAAGCATGGCAAACCTTGCCCCTTCTGTGGTTGTTTTCAACTGTGACTCCTCTAGAGTGGTAGGACAAGAAGAAAATTCTTTAAAAAAAACTTTTATTAAGTCTTTTGTGAAAATTTAGCCATGTATCTTAGTCATCAAATGCTACTTTAGCAGAAATACCATAAGTCGATGGCTTTAAAAAGAAATTTTATCTGTCACAGTCCCGTAAGCTAAAAGTTGAAATTCAGGGCATCATTTCCAGTTCCGTGTTTGCCTGAATAGTTAGCTTCGGTACTGGTTTCAGCTCTGAGCTAACAGAGAGTCCAGGGGCCGTGTTCTCAGGGGACCCTGCAGTCTCTCAGACCATCAGCTCTGGTCTTTTAATAGAGTTCTAGTTCTGCACACCCGTTTTATTTCTACTGCTTCAGGAACTCTACATTGTGTTTCCTGAAAAGGCAGTCATTTGTGGTGACCACTCACCATCTAGTCCTTCTGGCCTCATGCTGATGAAGTCTCTAGATCATGTGATCTCTTCTCTCTCCTGGGCTCATATTTCCCTCATGTCTTTGATGTCCTTCATTCTGCTCCACTCCAGGTGGGTTAGGACCAATTGATGCTGCTTAGGCGGCATCTTGATAGCTTTTAAAGCCTCCGACATCGCTCACTGAAGTAGGATACAGAACGTTTTCTTAAAAAAATTTTTGGTATGCCAACTGACCTAAATGTACCCTGAAACCATGGTTTCCAGACCCCTGCTCTACTACTCTGCCCTTCAAAATGTTAGTTTTTTTATTTAGGAAATCTCTTAGCTTTTGGCATAGTTCAGCTGTGCTAACCTCCCTTCTAGAGCATCCTGTCAATCTCTTCACCTAACCCGGTTCCTATCTACTATCTAACCTGTGAATATTCGTCTCCCTTCCTCTTTACCCTTGTAACCATCAAAACTTCCCTTTAGATCTGATTCTACAAATTTCTGTATTTCATCCTTGATATCTTCTATAACCCAATCTTTTTTGAGCAAGATGTCATTTGATTTCTGTATGTTTGATATCTTTTCCTTGTTTTATCTGTTTCTGATTTCTACTTTATGCTTTGAAAAGATCTTTTGTAATGTTTCAGTGCTTTGAATTTTGTTAAGGATTGCTTTGTGACTTAATGTGTGGTCTGTCATGGATTGAGTAGTGTCACCCCAAAAATATGTGGAACCATGTGTCTGGGCCATGATTCTCAATATTTTGTGATTGTCCTCCATTTTGTGATTTTCCTGTGCCATGTGTAAAAGGATTAGGGTGATACTGTAAATCCCTTCATAGGATTACCTCCCTGCTCCACTGTAAAGGGAGTTTCCCTGGAGTTTGGTTTGCCACACACTTAATCCTTTCAGCCTAGAAGAGATAAAAGGAAAGAGAAGCAAGTAGAGAATTGGGAACCTCACACCATCAAGCAAGCAACACCAGGAGAAGAGCGCATCCTTCAGATCTGAGGATTCTGCACCAAGACGCTCCCTGGACAAAGACTGATGCAATACTGGACTTTCCTCCAGAGTCAACAAGGGGAAAAGCCTTCCCCTGGAGTGGTCATCCTGAGTTTGGACTTGTAGCCTACCGGACTGTGTAAGAATAAACTTTTCTTTGTTAAAGCCATCCGCTCTGTGGTATTTCTGTTAGAGCAGCACTAGCTGATTGGTCAATTCTGGGGAATGTTCCATGTGCGTTGGAAAGGAAAGTATATTGGGCTATTGTTGGGTAGCATATTCCGTGTATGTCTATGAGGTCAAGTTGGTTCACTGTGATATTTTGATCTTCCGTGTCTTTACTGAGCTCTTTTCCAGATGTTCTCTCCTTCACTGAGAGTAGTGTATGGAAGTCTCCTAGTATTATTTTGGATATATTTTCATTTTAAATGCAGTTAGTTTCATGTATTTTGGATCCATCTCGTTGGGCATGTAGATACTTAATATGGTATGTCTTCCTGTAACATTGATGCTTTAATCATAAAGTGTCCTTCCTTATCTGTTGTGATAGATTTCTTTTAAACTCTATTTTATCAGAGATTAGTATTGTTTCTTACCTTTTTTTAATGTTGTTAGCTTGGTATATAGTCTTTCCATCCTTTGAATTTTAGTTTGTTCATGTCTTTGAGTCTAAGGTATGTCTCCTGTAGGCAGAATATAGATGGGTCATGCTTTTTATCATTTGCATTCAGTGTGATTATTGACAGGTATCAGTTTGTTGTTGTCATTTTGATTTCTTTTTTGTGTGTTTTGTACACAATTCCTTTGTTACATTAATTTTCTGTTCTGAGATTTTTTTTGTTTATTTTTTCCCCCATCTTTTTCAATGTATGGCTTTGTATTTGCTGAGACTTCATACTTTTCTTGTATTTTATTTTGATGCATAGGCTTGATAGTTTCCTTGCCAAGCCAAGTGCCGTTGAGTTGGATCTGACTCATGGCAATAGTTTCCTTAGTGGTTAAACAAACAAACAAACAAAAACACTGCTGGTGAGTCGATTTTGACTCATAGTGACCCTACAGGACAGAGTAGAACTGCTCCATAGAGTTTCCAAGGAGTGCCTGGTGTATTCAAACTGCTGACCTTATGGTTTGCAGACACAGCACTTAACCACTATGCAACAGTTTTTGGTTACCTTAATATTTACCCCAGTTTCTCTCAATTTAAACCAGTCCTTCACTTCTTTATATTGCCTTGACTTAGAAAGATCTACAACTAAATTTTTTAAGTCTCTCTTTTTTGTTATACTATTTATATAATGACACCTGTTTCCTTATTTATTTTTGTTATTCCCTTGTTTATGTTGATATTGAGTTGCTCTGCTCTGTGTCATAGTCATGGGTTGTTACTTGATGTTCTTGTTTTTGTAACCAAAGAACTCCCTTCAGTATTTCTTGTAATTCTGGTTTGTTTTTTGCAAATTATGTAAATTTCTGTTCACCTGAAATATCCTCATTTCACCATTATATGTCAGATACAGTTTTGGTGGCTATAGAATTTTTCATTGGCAATTATTTTCCATCAGGGTTTTGTGCGTGTCCTCCCACTGCCTTCTTTCCTGCATGGCTTCTGCTGAGTAGTCTGAACCTAGTCTTACTGATTCTCCTATGTAGGTTTTTGTTTGTTTGTTTATCCCTAGCCACTTTTAAAATTGCCTCCTTATCTTTAGTTTAACAAGTTTGATTGTCTTGGTATCTTTCTTTTGGGATCTATTTCATGTGGGGTTCAATGAGCATTTTCAGTAGGTATCTTCTCACGTTTTATGATATCGGGGAAGTTTTCTGTCAACAAATCTTCAAAAATTCTCTCTGTGTTTTCTGTTATCCCTCCGCCTTCTGATACTCCAGTCAATCATAGATTATTTGTCTTGATAGAGTCCTACATAATTCTTACTGCTTCTTAATTTTTTAAAACTTTTTCTCTAATTTTTCTTCATATGTTGACATCATGTGCTTTATCTTCAGTCTGAGTAATTTGGCCTTCCATGGCCTCAATTCTGCTCCTTTGGCTTTCTATTGACTTGTCTAATTCTGTATCTTTATTATTAATTTTCTGAATTTCTGCCTGTTCAGTTAGTCATTTTGTTCTGCTGCATTTTATTTCATCTTCTTCCTGATCTCTTGAAGAGTTCTAAATATTGATCTTTTGTGTTCTTCCTCTGACTGTTCCAGGAAGTTCTCTTTCTCTGAAAATCTTGAATTTTTGTTTTGGGAACTTTCTGAAGCTATCATGGTCTGCTTCTTTAAGTGATTTGATATTGGCTGTTGTGTTCAAGACATTATTTAGTTGTTGAATTTATTTATTTTGTGTTTGAATACTGTGTTCTGGCTTCTTCTTTTGTTTTGAAATGTCCAGCTAGTTTGGTTGTATGTGCTAGTTTAGCTATCGGTGTCTTTGAAATTCTATCATCCTGTCCCCAAGTGGTTAGGGCTGTTACTAGACATGTTAGCTCAACAGTCCATTTACTTTTCTTGCATGGATTCAGCTCAGGTGTCTAGGTAGTCAGTTATCAAGTTTGTGGTTGAGCCACTCACCTGCTATCCTAGATGGGCAATGGTGATTGGTATAGGCACAGGTATCTGGCTCCAGCTGCTGAGAAAGGAAGGGTAGAGCTACCTCTGAGCATCTATGAGGATGGAGTGTCCTCTTATGTCTGAATCTAGGTGAAGGAACAGTTTCTGCCCTAACTTTCTCACTCAGGGGAATAAGCAGATTTTTTTTTCCCTTTTTCCCCTTCCCCCTCTTTGTTAAATTGTTTCCTCTCTGAGTCTTGGAAAATGGCTCATGGTGTGGTTAAGGTGCCCTACTTCTAGCTCAGTTAATAGACATCAGATTCTAAAGCGAAGCACAGAGCAGAGAAGGAAGGAGGAAGTACTGGGAGAAGGGAGAGAGATATAGCCCAAGGGAAAGATTTAGACCCACACACAGTAGGTCACATGCAAAGATTTATCTTTTGATGATCTTGTGCTTTCGCTCACTGGTTCCAGAGGCATTATTGGACTTTCTGGCCAGTTTCTCCTACTGGAGAGGATACCCTCCAAACATTATGCTCAGCACCACGCTGGCTGCAACAGTTTCTCAGGAGGTAATGTATGGTGAATCTTACTGCCAATTCCTCATTGTTTGTTCTGATTTCTTAACTTTCCCTTTGACGTTCTGGGCTCCTAGGATGTCTTATGTAATGGATCACTTGCTACTTTGGGTGATTATTGTTAGAAGTGTCAGAGGAAGTGTCTGACTGCTAGACCATCTTGGCATCACCTCTAATCTTGAAGACAATCCTTTATTGAAAATAAGGTGTGGAAACTCTGGGGACTACTATGCCTTTGTAGCTTTGAAAACAATGTTGTGGTAACCTTAGCACAAGCAGCCAGTTTTAAGGAAGAGGTAGGTGTTCCCTGCAATTCCCCTACTCCTGAGCAAGGATGTGTAATACAATATACAATGGACAAGAATCCTAGGGACAAGAGTGTGATCCTTTTCTAAAGCGATAGAGCCCAGGGAGATTATACTAGTTTATATTCTTAAGTGCTGATTATGGAAGTTTTCTTTCCCCACAGTCTTGACAGCACTGGATAGCATCATCTAACTCTGTTTTCATTTTTCTGTTAGGAGAAATTAGTACCTCACTGTTTTGACCAGCATTTTTTAAGTTGCTGTGAGAGTGAACATTTTTAATATGTTTACTTGTCATTTTTATTTCTTCATTTTGGTGTTTTAGTACATATGCCTAACCTTTTTTTTTCCTTTAATTGACATGTCATAGTGTTTTTCATATCCAGTTCAGGCTTGATTTTCTTATCTGAAGTGTCTTGTATCCTAGGTGTAAAATGTCATTCGAACCAAAACCTCTATTGTCAGAAAAATTATCCAGCAATTGGAAACAGACTTCTAATTATTTCATAATCTTTCAGGAAAGTGCTGGCTATGATTTTCTCTTGATTGTCTACTTTACAACTCTTTAGAAGCAGAACTTATTGTATAGATTTTTGCCCAGCTGAAATTCAAATAATTTCTGTCTGGTTTATAGACGTATTGGACGTGAACTAGTTTTGTAGCTAACCTATCAGTCTCTTAAATTGCCTACATGTACCTAACTTCTCAAATGTCTTAGGACTGACTTTAAGATCTTAGTGATTCCTTTATTAATTAGTGATGTAAATAAAATGTTTGACATGTGTTTGTCTAAAATTTATGACTTTCACATTTTCAAAAATTATTCTTTAACAGTATTGGCTTTGAATATTTCTCCTTAACTCCACTAACATCCATTGCCATTACTGAAAATGCAGAAAAGTTTTAAAGTTTATATTTTAGACAGAGCAAAGACAGATGTTATGTTTTCTCATAATCCCTCCCACTTTAAGGCTGAAATCTCAAAATGAAAAGGATAGAAAGAAAACTCCAAATCAGAAGAATCTAGTTCATGATTTCTTTCTTTTATGTGAAGTATAAGAGTCCTTCCCATGAAGCCTGCCAGGACTCACAGCCTAAAGTTTTCTGTTTCCAGGTGGCTGCGGTGAGTTTTTTATGGCCCTACTTTCCATCTCACTCAGCTTAATTTTAATGGCTCCCTCTTTCCAGGGGTCTTAGTGAACTGTTCCAGGCAGGGTTTTAATCTACATTAAATAATAATCATTAAAAAAGAAAGATAACAAAAGTAAACTTCTGTTTACACATCCAAACCAAAGGTGCTTGTGAACAGGACTCTTGGCTGACTGAAGAGAGAAATTACTCTCATAATTTCTCTTCTGAATTTTTACAACTGCCTCCTAAATGTTCTCTCAGCATCACATTCCACTTTTCCCCCAACATATATCCCCACAGCCACCAGCAAATCCATTCTTCGTGTACCACTGAAGTGATTTTACTTAGAAGTAAATAAGATCATTTTCATTCCCCTAATTAAAATCCTTCAGCAGCTCCTCCCCTTGCCTTGGGGTTTTAATTAAAGCCCCTCCAGATGACTAACAAGGTCCTTCAGTTCTGAGCTGTCTATAACATTCTGTATTTAGCGCATGTGGCATCTCCACATACTCCCTGCTTTCTAGCTGTTTTGACCTCCAGACAAGTCCCCAAATGCTCCATGTTCTCTGATACCTCCAAACCATTGGACTTTACCCTCTTCTCCAGTAAACTCTGATTTATCCACCAAAACTCAGCTTCAGCCTTACCTTCTCCTGTAAGCATGTCCTAATACCCCCTGCCAAACTGAGTTAGGGGCAATTTTGAGCTGCATCTGGTAGCAGACAATGAATAGCTTCCTTGTAGTATTTTACCTACTGTTTTGCAATCCTTGCTATTACTCTGTGTCATCCCCCAGGACTTCAATAGATAAGGAACCAAATGTTACCCTTTTCTTGTGTCTCCAGGACTTATCCCATTGTCTAATGCAAGGAATGCTTAACATATGTTAAGTGAACGACTTCATTTTATGATTTACATATTCAAGCAACAAAAATCTTACTTTATATTAAATAGGAAATTTTAGACATCCTTAAAGTACCTTAAATTATTACCAAATTGATTTTTTTTATCTCTATAGCCTCTGAAGTCAAGAGGTCAAGCCAAGTGCCGTCGAGTCGGATCCCACTAGAGGTACAGAATATTTGTCAAATCTGCCTGTGTAAACTGCTTTGAGGAAGAGAGCATATCTTGGCTTTCTTTAAAATCTTTGACAAGACCCAATATATGATTAGACTTTTACCAAGAGTTCAGTAAATATTTGTTGTTTGATTGGTTGAAATACATATATTTAGTGATGCCAAGACATTTCCAATCTAATTTATTAAGTGGTGACAAGTTAGTGTTGCAACAAGGAAACTTGAGGATTATATCATGAAAGTGTAGTGTGGTAATTTTGGAAGAATCTTATTGGTGGTAATCTTGCTCATAGCCTCTGCATTAGAGAAAATGGGACAATTCATCTGCCTCATTTGTGCTATGATAAGGTCTGAAGACTTTTTTGGTTCTTTTCCACCTAACTTTCAATAGCATCCACATTTACTTACACAATGATGACTCATATCTCCATATCTCAATCCTGAATTTGTCTCTTAAATTGTAAATTGTATTTGCAGCTATAGAACATCTGGGCTTAGATGTTCAGCAAGTACCTCATACACTACATGACAAGACCTGAATACACTTTCTAAACATTCTCTGCCTTCCCTGTAGGTTATTGACTACTCAGCTATTCATTGCTTACTAATTTGTAAATAAATCACTTAAATTCTCTAGGCCTTGTTTCTTCTGCCTTGTAAACTTGTGTAATAATAAGTTTCTACTTCTTAACATTATTGTGAGGATTAAATGAATTATTATATGTAACTGAGATATTCTAAATTTTCAGTGAGTATTTTCTAGGGTTATTTTTCTTATCCAGGCTCATTTTGATATTTCAGAGTTGTCCTCACTGTCAACCTCTTTTACCTCAGTGTTCATGGTCATTAATTCTTATGCATTCCACTTTGTATCAATTATTTCTTTTGTATCATTTATCTTATTGTCCAGTAACAAAAATAGATATCACTCCAGGTGTTCTAACAGAGGGGATATAAATGCAGGAAATTGGTTTAACTAGGTAATAGAAGACCTGAGAAGAAAAACTGTGGGCATTTAGCAAAAGCAGAAAGGCACTTTAACTCCCAGGGCTAAAACAACAATGGGACAAACCTGGTTTCTTCTCCTTCTCGCTTGCTCTGATCTTCCTTTAGGGCTTCTTGGTTAAAACTGTGTAAAATCTAGTCAGCATTGGGGACTAGGGAAGGTAATGGGTTTCTTGTAATACAAACAGAACAGACGAAAGGCCAGTTTCTCAAGTCCCATCTGTCTCTATGTGTATGTGGGGGGAGGGGGAGGTGTGGGTGTGGGTATATTTGCGTGTGTATCTGTCTCTCTCTTCTGTGGTTTTTAAAAAGAGCATCACCTCATATTTAGATTATTTATAAGATTTATAGATTATTTGTAAGCCTTCCTGGTATTGTCTTTTTTACTACTCCAGTACCTGCTTCAGAGGTGGCTTACTGTTAAACAAATCCATTAGTGCTACTCTGGCTTAAAAATCTAGATTTTTTCCCCCATTTTCCATAGAGAAAGTGTAAATTTCTACAACATCACCTACTAGATCCTTCATTCTCAGAATGCAAGTTATTGTTGCTCAGACATGGTTTAATATTACTCATGGTGCAATCTAAAAACTCTTCTCTTGTATCTGCTATCATTTCTATGCAGTAGACAACCAGAGTTTTACACCAGGCCTTTTCACGCTCCTTAATCTCCCTGGGAAACACTGTTAACAAAGGAGTCAAGAGCTATGTTTGGTTTGGCAGTTCAAATCCACCAGTGGCTCCTTGGAAATTTTGTGACACATGTCTACTCTGCCTTATAGGGTCACTATGAGTTGAAATTGACTTGACAGCAATGGGTTTTGATTCAATTTAATTTCCCTGGAAAAGTACATTTTTCTTTCAAGAAATGTCACTTTACAATTTACCCCTGAGGCCTCCAGAGTTAGTTGCGCCATCCCCCTTTGTTCCTTTTTGTATTATTTCCTAAGTCTATGCTAGCACTTTTTCTGGAGCATCAAACTGTCCATTTTCTGGCCTGTTTTATTCTGTTTCCTTGATGCATACCCCTCCTATGTACATTGAACAGAACTTTGTGAGTCTCCATAACTGACCGATACTGGGTAGATTCACTATATCAGGATTTGCCTTACTGAAGTCCTTCATGTGGATTCCAGCCAGTATCCAGAGACACCTCCTGTGAGAGCAACGGTGGCCTTTCTGTTTTGTCAGACTGCACAGATAGCAGATTAATTCATTTTACCAAATCTTCCAGGATAGAGATCCAATGAGAAAATTACTTTATGTCCATTATTTCAGATCATAGTTCTATTTATTGATTTATTTATTTATGCATGTTTTTAATTTTTTTTTCAGACTCATAAATTTTCAATACACCCCTGGCCATGGAATCATGTTCACTGCACACTACATATTCTAAGCCCTTGGCTTATAGATCGAAAATATTTATGGCATGATATTTTTCAAGGAGCAAAAAATTTCTTTGATATGGTAAATACAGTTGAAAATCAGTTCCACCTTTTGGGTTTGCATCATTTTGCCAGGGTTGTCTAAAATAAGCATTTTCATGTTACTAGGCTATCTGACAGCAAACAATTCTTTTCAAAAGAGGAATTGTTCAAATACTGTGCCTAGGCTGGATGTAAGCCCCAAAGCTTCCAGCACAATTCTATGTAAACTTTTCAATGATTTTAAGCTTTGAATAATCTCAGTAGGTCCACGTGTCTCCTTGTGCCTTTAAAGCGTATGTTGAAGAGGTCATTTTAAAGGAAGTTAAAAACTGGATTGATTTTCAAAGAATAACTTATACAAGTATTTTAATAAATGCATGCATGAAAATCAGGAACACACAGGGGAAATCTTGACTTTGGACTAAAGTTTGAAGGTATTTCCCATCTTGTTCTACTCCTGGCCCACGACCATAGGAGTATAATACCATGTGTTAAATACAATCATGGAGATGCAATCAACTTGTCTAGGTGAGGTAGACAGAGTTGGGGAGAAGAAAGAGGAGAAGGTATGACAAATGAGACAACAATTGAACATTGGCAGCAGTGTTCCATTTTTCAAATATATACTTAGATTATGAAGACTTTGAATGAAATTATTAACACTAGTCATTAAAACCTGTTTCCACATTACAATATAGTTATTTGCATTTGTAAACACTAAGCTGCTAACAAAAATACTGACAGTTTGAAACTACCTAAAGTTGTCTCAGACAAACAGGCCTGACAATCTGCTTGCAAAAGATCACAGCCATGAAAACCCTATTGAACAGAGTTCTACTCTGCAACACATGAGGTCACTATGAGCCCAAATCAGTTTGACAGCAACTGGTGTGTGGCTTATAGTTTCAATAACTTGGCAGGGGCATAAACTAGATGTTACTCTTTTTTTTTTTTTCCACCAGGAGTCTTGCACAGTACCTGCTATAAAGTTACATTCAAAAAAAGTTTGTGTAGGGGCTCGACCCAAGATGGTGGACTAGACACACATCTCCTCAATTCCCTATGAAAACTAAGGCCTGAATTGATAATTTAATGGAGCACTCTGTACACCCAGGGAGCCCTAGGACACACCATAAGGTTGTTAGATTGGACTACGTGCCACTAAACCGGAAACTACCTCTCTATGACTAGGCAGAATACATTGAGCCCTGATCCTGCTGACTCACCACATGGGCAGATTGCAGGTACTGATGCATTTTTCTTTGTTTTTTTGTTATCCAGGAGGCAGAGCATGACATGAGGTGGCAAATATGCTGGACTGCAGTGCTGAAGTAAGCAGAGTGTAGCACAGCAAAAGCAGTGTGTGGAATAGACACCTTTGAGAGCATGGCTCCTGATGCAGAGCACCACTGCCCCCCTCTTCTTTTCTGACCTCTGTCATAGATTTTTCTGTTTAGCAATAGGAAGGGAAGCTCAGTCAGGACACCATCTTGGTCAGCCAGGAGGTAGTATCATCCAACCAGGGGCCTCAGCATGGGATAATTCCCAAGCTAAGAAGCAATGCCAGTCCATAAAGTGCTTTTCCAGCAGAAAGGCTGTGTTTAGCACAGTGCTACCTTACAGGTAGGACCCAGCTAGGATGGCAGCAAGGCCATAACCCCTCCATATTTTAAACTGTGCCATAGGATCTGGGGACAGTTAAGGTGCTGCTTCCATTGTCAGCTGGACAGCAGGGCCTGCTGCAACTGACAGCCTGACTGACTTTGGCAGCTGTTTGCTAGCTCCTAAATTTTTTTTTTTTAAAAACTGCCTGGATAAATAATTGATGAGTGACCCAGTGGCATATCTTCCAGCCTTTACTGAGCCACATCACAAGGTTAGTTGACAACCCCCAGTGACTCCATAAGTAGGGCACAATCTTTGCCAAATAGGAGGCAGAACCTGCCACCCCAGAGAGCCCACTGGGATGAGTCACTAGAGTACACAGAGGCAGCTGCTGACCAACACCTTTCTCAGAACTACACCTCAGCTCCTGTTGAGGTAACAGCAGAGAAACTAAACAACCTGTAGATGGGCTGAAAGCAACAACCACCTGTAACCATTTAAAGAAAGACCCCACTATGGCCCCAGAAAACTCCCCAAATAAAAAATAAAAAAAACTTCCCAAACGAAGAAGCCTTTCTGAAACTGTCGGAGGTTGAATACAAAGGAATTATATATAGTACTCTCCTAGAGATTAAACAAACTGCACCAGAGCAAAATGAAAAATTAAGCAAGCTATTTGAAATGATGGAACATCAATGATCTGAAATTCAACAGATCAATAACAAAATTACAGAATTAGACAACTCAATCCAAAGCCAAAAGAACAGAGGAAAGAGAAGTCAGACTTGGTGACCTTGAAGATAGAGCAACTGACACCAGCATTTATGAGGAGAAATCAGAGAAAAGAAATAAGCAAAATGAAGCATTAAGAAACATGTGCGACTCAATTAAGAGGAATAATCTACAATTAAATGGAGTTCCTCAACAGGCAAAGATAGCTGAAAACACAGAGTATTGTTATAGAGTTGTTAACAGAAAGCTTCCCTGAAATTATGAAAGAAGAAAATAGATATCCAAGACGTGTATTGAATGCTGCAAAAGCTAGACCCTAAAAGAAAAACACCAAAACATAATGTAATCAAGCTTAATAAAATGAAGCATAAACAGATTTTCTTAAAGACAATGATGCTCAAAGCACAACTAGCATTCAGAGGGAACCCTGTAGGCTTTTGTCTGACTTCTTGGCAGAAGCAATGTTGACAAAGAGGCAGTGGGATGACACAGTCAAAGCCTTAGTGGGAAAAAATTTCCAATGAAGAATTATATATGCTGCAAAACTGCCTCTCAAACATGAAGACGAAATTAGGGCATTCACAGACGAACAGAAGCTTAAAGACTTTGTAAAAACCTAACCAAAACTACATGAAATACTAAAGGAAGTTCTTTGCTTAGAAAAATAAAACTGTTAAGTGTATATTTAAGGAGGCAATGTAGGACACAGCATCATGAAACAACCTACCCAGTTAGGTAAGTCACAAACCTCAAAGTTATAATGTTAAAAGAAGGGAACCAGTGATCATATCATGGAAACTATTACACCATCACAGTAAAAAGAGGGATATACTACAGTAGTTATAATCCTATCAGATGGAGAAGAAGTTAAAAAGATTTCCAGAAGTTAAAATTGGGTTTAAACTTTGAATATTCAGGGGGGTCATAAGGATAGCCACAAAGTACAACAACAATGCTACATATCAAAACAAGAAATGTAAGACAGGAGTCTCGACAAACAAAACCAACACTGAAAAAGATGAAAAGTCAACTCACGTAGAAGAATGACCCAGAACGGGATACTAAGAATGACACAGAAAACACCAACACAAAAATAAGTACATCAAAATGAGAGCACTAAACACATACCTATCAATAATTACACTTAATGTAAATGCACAGAATGCTCTAATAAAGAGACAGAAAATGATATCCAGGATGAAAAGACACAAACTGTCTATATGTTGCTTACAAGATACACACTTTAGACTCAAAGATATGAACAAACTGAAAATTAAAGGATGGAATAATGTATACCAAACTAACGATACACAAAAAGAGCAGGTGTGTCAATCTCAGATAAAATAGATTTTAACATAAAATCCACCATCATAGACAAGGATGGTCACTATTTATTGCTGAAAGGTTCAGTACAGAAGCAGGACTACAACATCCCATATTTATACACCCAATACCAGAGCATCTAAATACATGGAACAAACACTGACAACATTGAAAAATGAGCTAGATCACTCCACAATAATAGTAGGAGACTTCAACACTCACTTTCAGTAACGGACAGATCATCCAGAAAAACGCTCAATAAAGACATGGACGATCTTATTGCCACAATTAACCAACTAGACCTCATCGACATGTGCAGAACTTTTTAACCATCAGCAGATAAATACATCTTCTCCAACATGGAATATTTTATAGAATAGACCATGTGTTAGGACATAAAACAAGTCTCAATAAAATCCAAACTATTAAATTATTGAAAAGCATCTTCTCAGACCATAAAGTCATAAAAGTCAAAATCAGTAGCAGAAAAAAAAAAAAAAGATAGAAATTGGAACTCATGGAAACTGAACAACACCTTGTCAAAAAGCCGTGGGTTATAGAAGAAATCAAGGACAAAATAAATAAATATATGGAATCAAATGAGAATGAAAACACATCCTACCAGAACCAATGGGATACAGCCAAAGCAGTGCTCAGAGGTCAGTTTATCACTATAAATGCACCCATCCAGAAAGAAGAAAGGACCCAAACCAAAGAATTAATCCAACAGTTTGAACAAGTAGAAAGAGAGCAGCAGAGGAACCCCTCAGGTACCAGAAAAAAAAGCAGATAATAAAGATTGGAACAGAACTAAATGACTTAGAGAATAGAAAAACAATTGAAAAAATTAACAAAACCTAAAGCAAGTTTTTTGAAAAGAGCATTAAAATGGATAAACCGTTGGCTAAACTCACCAAAGAAAGGCAGGAGAGGAAACAAATAGCCCAGATAAGACACGAAATGGAGAAGTCACAATAGACCCAACTGACATTAAAAGTATCACAACAGAATACTACAAAAGACTATAACAGATTTGAGAACCTAAGGGAAACAGACAAGTTTCTAGATTCATATCACCTACCAAAATTATCACAAGAAGTACAACAACTTAATAAATATGTCACAAAGCAAGAGATTGAAAAAGTCATCAAAAACATATCAACCAAAACAGCCCTAGGCTAGATGGTTTCACCGCAGAATTCTACCAAACTTTTAGAAAAGGTTTAACTCCAATACTACTGAAACTTTCACAGCATAGAAAGGGATGAAATACTCCCACATTCATTCTATGAAGCCAGCATAACCCTGACACCAAAGCCAGGTAAAGATCTCACAACAAAGGAATACTACAAACCAATTATCACTCATGAACTTAAATGCAAAATCTTCAACAAAATCTTTGCCAATAGAATTCAACAAAATATCAAAAAACTAATTCATTATGACCAAGCTGCATTCGTGCTAGGGATGCAAGGCTGGTACAACATCAGAAAACCAATTAATGTGATCAACCACATAAATAACACAAAAGATAAGAACCACCTGTATTTGCCAATTGATGCAGATAAGGCATTTGATAAAGTCTAACACTCATTCATGCTAAAAAGTCTCAGGAACATAGAAGGGAAATTTCTCAATACAATAAGGGGCATCTACACAAAGCCAACTTCGTACATCATCCTGAATGGAGAAAAACTGAAAAAATTCCCTTTGAGAATGGAAACTAAACAAGGATGCGGACTCTCACCTCTTCTATTGAACATTGTACTAGAAGTTCTGGCTAGAACAATTAGACACGATGAATATGAAATAAAGGGCATCTGCACTGGTAAAGAAGTAAAAAATTCCCTATTTGCTGAAGGCATGATTGTATACACACAGAATCCTAAAGAATCCATAAGTAAACTATTCAAACTAATAAAAGAGTTCAGCAAAGTATTAGGATATAAGATAAACGTAAGTAGATCAGTAATATTCCTTTACACCAACAGAAAGGTCTTCAAAGAAGAAATCACCAAATCAATACAATTTACTATAGCCTGCAAGAAGATAACATACCTAGGAATAAATCTAACTAGAGAAATAAGAGACCTATACAAAGAGAACTACAAGACAAGTTGCTGTTTTATGTTTAATTAGAAATATCATATTATGACATTTAAAGTCAACATATAAGTTTAAATATTTGATATAAATATTTGTTTATTTGGTTACTTTTTTTCCAAGACAACCACATTCAAATATTTTTTTAAATGTGTCACTCAGAATGCAAAGAAGTTTAAATGTATTCTCATGTAATCCATATGAGAGTCCTTTAAGTACTGTTTTTAGCCTCATTTTATAGCTGACACTAACACAATTTCTCCAAATCACTGAGTGTGGACCAAATTCATATTTTTCTAGTTCCAAAACATGGTATGTAAGGTATGCTGAATTCTTCCTTCCAACACAATGCTGTTTTATTTAATTATTTCATTTAAGACCCAACAAACTTGTTCTGAGTATCTAGAGTGTACAGGCACCATGCTAACTGATTTGGGTGCAGAGGTATAAAAGATATGAACTCTGTTAGGGCTGGATACAAAGTTTGTAGGGTCTGAGCCACATGCAATTTGGAGGGCTTTTTTAAGAAACAAATAATGCACAATATAAATCATAATCATTGTTACGGAGAGCCATAAAACATGTGATAAACAGATAGCTCCTAGAGCGATCCAGACGTTTCAGACAAGGAACTGGGTATAAAGACTGAATAGTGCTTTCCTCAATTAAAAAAAAGAAAGCATTGCCATTGACACAGTTCTGACTCATAGTAACCCCATATAGGGTAGGAAAACAGTCTGGCAGAGCAAACCATTTGCCAAGGTTCAGAGATGCAACAGAGAAAGAAAAAAGTGTTAAGAAGAGTATAAATATCACTTTTGGATTGGTTAGCTATGGCAGTAAGGGATATAGAAGGATCTAGGAAGATCCCCAGTTTGTACCTTTCATGTCTATCAGGATGCTAGAGGAGGTGAAAGGAATATACCAGTTTTTGGCTCCTAAGTGTACAGATCTGAAGTGCAACCAGACCAAGAAATCCAATCGGCTGTTGGATACATGATTCCAGAGACCAAGATCCGGAAAACAAAAGCCTGTCTTTGGTAGCATGGAAGCCCTTGCCAGGTTTTGTCTGTGGATCAAGAAGAGTGGAGGAGACAGCCTTGGAAGCAGCATACAGTGAAGGTAAGGAGGCAGAGGAATCTGCAGAATAGACTGGGAGAGAAGCACTTGCCAAAATGTAGAACATTCCATTTCTGAAATATTCTCTGAGTTTGTTAATGTCTCTGAATTACCGCAAATAACATTCCAAATTTTCACCTTCAGGATCTTTACCCTTATTCTATTAAGCACTTCCTCCTTGTAGTAAACATAGTTTGACCCTTTCTTATTTACATTCACTCAGTGGCTCTTAACACTGGTTGCTCATTAGAATCACGCAACCGTTTTTTTTTCTTAAATAAAAAATGAAAGTGTACATACTCTGTGCTTACAATATTGGGTTAAGATAGGAGGAATACACAAGTTGTGTCGAAGTCCATTAATATTGATCTTCTTACTAACGTGTATTGTCACCAATTTCACTCAACCAAATTTCTAACAACTATCTAATCTAAACTCTCGCCCCTCGCCCTCCCGCCCTCCCACCCTCCCCACCCTTGTAGCCATCATAGAGTCTTTTCTGTTATGTATGACTATGCTTTTAAGTTTTTATCTTAGGGGTCTCATATAATAACTGTCCTTCTGTCGCTGACTAGTTTCACTCAACATAATGTCCTCAGTTGAGACCAAATTGAGAGATGTTTCCTGCTATCATCGTTGTTCTTTATCAATGTTTAGTACTCCATTGAGTACATATACCAAAGTTTACACATCCATTCTTCTGTTGTTGGGCATCTGGGTTGATTTCATCTTTTTGCTATCATGGAATATGCTGCAACATTTTTTAATGAGATGGAGAAACAAATTATCAGCTTTATCTGGAAAGGGAAGAAGCCCCAAATAAGTAAAGCACTACTGAAAAAGAACATACTGGAAGGTCTCTCACTACCTGACTTTAAAACCTATCACACTGCCACAATAGTTAAAAAAGCCTGGTACTGGCACAAAAAGAGACATATAGACCAATGGAACAAAGTAGAGGCCCCAGAGACGCCACCAGCCTCCTACGAACAGCTGATGTTTGACAAAGGTCCTAAGATTTTGAACTGGGGTAAGAACAGTCTCTTTAACTAATGGTGCTGGCATAATTGGATATCCATCTGCAAAAAATTGAAACAAGGCCCATATCTCACACCCTATGCAAAAATCAACTCAAATTGGACAAAAGACCTAAATATGAAAGCTAAAATGGTATTAAATCTCATCCAAGATAAAATAAGGTCAACAATGGACGTTTTAATATGTAATATAGACAGACTTCAAAATCTGACAAACAAAACACATCCATAAGAAGAGAAAATAGATAAATGGAAATTAATAAGAATCAAACACTCTGCTCATCCAAAGCCTTCATCAAAAGAATTAAAAGACCACCTACAGAATGGGAAAAAATATTTGGCAACTCTGTGTCAGACCGATGCCTGATCTCCATAATCTATAAGGTTCTACTAAATATCAATAAGAAAAAGACAAATCATCCAATTAAGTGATGGGCAAAGGAAATGGACAGGCACTTTTCTAAGGAGGAGATCGAGACAGCCAAAAATCACATGTGGACATGCTCATGATCATTAATTATTAAAAAAATTCAAATCAAAATGAGAATGAGATACAATCTCACCCCAACAAGATAGGCCATGATCCAAAAAACACAAAATACTAAATGCTGGAGAGGCTGTTGAGAGACTGGAACTCTCCTACACTGTTGGTGGGATTGCAGAATGGTGCAACCTCTTTGGAAAGCAATTTGGTGTTACCTTAAAATAACGGATATAGATATACCATTTGACCCAGTAATTCCTCTGCTTGGAATATATCCTACAGAATTAAGGCCATTCACACCAACTGATACATGCACACAAATGTTCATCACGCAGAGTTTTAAAAAAATAGTAAATAATGAAAATGCTTTCTTTAGATCAGAGATTATGATTCGTTGATTCTCAGTAAGCCTCTAGGGCAAGGATAGTTCTTCAAACCTCCTCAAGGTATTTTAATATGCACTTAGAATTGCAAACAGCTACTCTGTGATCACTCATATCCAGTTCCATGATTTTAAGTCACAGTTGTAAGCTAAGGACTCTGATTCAAGCATCTGTCTTTGATCTTTCGCCTGAGCTCCAGCCGATATCCACTTACTGACTGACATTTTTACTTCTAATAGGTATTTCAAACATGACGCATTCAAAGGAACATTCATAATTTTTCTCATCAAAGCTTTTTCTCCACCAGTGTTTCCCATCCAGGAAATGGCATCAGTATCTCCTGACTCAGACCCCAAACCCAGAAGTCATAGTTAACACTCCTTTGTCCCATTTCTGATTGATCCATCAGCAACTCTGATTGCTTTACTTTCTAAGCATTATCTGAGTTAATCAACTTCTTGCTATCTCCAATACTATTACCCAATTCTCAGCTACTGTCACCTCTTTCCTAGATGGCCATATAACCTGTTGCTGTCAAGTCAATTCTAACCTCATAGTGATCCTATAAGACAGAGTAGAACTGCCCGATTAGGGTTTCCGAAAATCAACTGGCGGATTCAAACTGCTGAACTTTTCGTTAGCAGCCAAGCTCTTTAACTGCTATGCCACCAGGAGTCTAGATGTCTGCAGTAGCTCTTAATGATCTTCTTGAGTTCACTCATATTTCCTTCATTTGTCTACATGACTATTAAAGTGTAGTGGTCCTAGTTACAACTCAGTGGGATCCTAAGGCTCTATAGAATACATTGTGGAAATCACTGGCCAAGCAACAATAGAAGCCAAGATACCAGTAGAAGAGCTAGAAGGGCTTGTCTTCCTCTGCTGGGGATTGGGATCTTCCCAATTCACCTGCGAAGCTAGCTCTTAGCCCAGGTTTAACATTTCTTCAAGGCCGTGTAGTATTGTGGTAACTTCAAGGTTAGCATCTTAGCCTAGGTTGTGACACATTCCAAACTACCAATTCCACTTCTCCAGCTGTGCTTTTAGACCTTGCTCTGATACTCTTTGCATGCTGGCATAGGACTTGAGATTCCTATTCGCTTTGGACTTGCTTAAATTATTGGTCCTTTAGTTGTTTGTCATAGTCACTGCTGCTTTTTTCCTGCCTGGTTTCAGATAATTTCAAGGCTAACCTAACAAAATTATGCAATAGCCTAAGATAAATTATTTAAGAGTCATTTGGAAAGTTATTTACTGCCTTGACCAGTCTACCTCACAGCCTAAGTTCCCACATAAACAAGTTTCTGGAAATAGGGGTGGAGGGAGGAAGGGAAAACTAGTGACTGTTGAAAAACAAGTGTTATCTAGAAAAGGTAACAAGCCAGTCAAGCAAAAATACATGTGCTTCTACTGTAGGAGTCTCTGGCTGGTACAAATAGTTAACGTACTCAACTACCAAACAAGCTAGAGGTTTAAGTCCACTCAGAGGTATCCCAGTAGAAAGAACTGGTGATATACTTCTGAAAAGAATCAGCCATTTAAATCTTAAGGGGCACAGTTCTACTGTAACTCATGCAGCGTTGTCATAAATTGGAATCAACTAGACAGCAACTGACTATACAAATCATATCATTTCCATCCCAGTCAGTAAATGTTCTTCAAGTATTTTCTGATATGTTATTTCCTTTTTCCCTCAAAGATATTCTTTCAAATATCATGGGTAGATAAGTTGCGAAGAATTTTTGATTGAGACATAAAAAATTTATGCCCCCCAGATGAGCAGACTGAATTAAAAACCGAGTTCAAAGCTCTGTTCCAGAAATTGCTTTTTGAGTTCTATCGAAAGATGGCTTTGAAAGCCCCTCAGGAGAATTTGATGCATGAGGTAGGGAGGATTATGAGTATCTGCTACTGTGTAAGTGCCAATAAATCCAGAACCATGCTTATCTTTTTCAATGCTATAACTTGTAGAGCATCAGGGACTTTGTGGATGTTCATTAAATGTTTATGAAAGGAATATATGATCCTGTTTGTTCACAACTAAAACTAGTCTTACTATTCTGTGTGCGACACCTCTCTTAGACCACAAAGTATGTAACTTTTGTGATGCTACCTATCAGTGAGTGGTGAGGGGAAGACTATAGCATACGATGACAACATGTATAGTGAGTGGACTGCTTCAGGTCACATCCTGGTGCCACCACTTCGTCTCTATGTGATCCTAGGCAAGTTACATACCTTCTTCATGATTCATTTTACAAATAAGGATAATGATGGCACTTGCTTTGGAGAGTTCTTGGGAGGATGAGAATTCAGATGAAGTTCTTGGTAAAGCACCCTATATATAGTAAGTTTTCAGTAATATTTTTTAAATTGTTATTATTATCATCATTAGTATTACTGTTATTATTGTAGTAGTAACACCCTGGAGGTGTAGTGGTTCAAGTGATCGACTGATAATCTTTTGGTCAGTGGTTCGAAACCACCAGCAGCTCCACTAGAGAAAGAAGTGGCAGTCTGTTTCTGGAGAGATTTACAACTTTGGAAACCCTATGAAGTTGTTATGAGTCAGAATTGACTCACTGGCAGTGGGTTTGATTTTTGGGGTTTTGAATTAGTAATAGTATTTTTAATGCTTTCATTGTTGTGTAAGTGAATGTTTCTTTGACCGGGCCACTTATAAAGATTCATATAATTGCTTCTGGAGAAAATAATTTGTTGAGTGCATAACTTATATCTCAGTTGACACCATGTACTCCCCTTTCCGTCTATGATCCACACTCATAACTTCAAATCTTGGCTACTTCCTTAGATTTGGATGTGTATCTAGGGTCAACAAAGAAGTAAGATTAGCTACTCTGCTCGTTTTTCACACCTTCACTGCTACTTCAGTGATTTTCTTTTTCCTTATAAGGTGACTGTCTTGGTCATTTAGTGCTGCTATAACAGAAATACCACAGGCGGATGACTTTAACAAAGAGAGCGTCTCTTGTTTTCTTTCACAGTCCAGCAGGCTTGAAGTCCGTATTCAGAGTGCTGCCTCCAAGGAAAGGCTGTCTCCCTGTGTCTGGAGGAAGGTCTTTGTGCATTGGTCTTTACATTGTCTGGGCCATCTCAGAGCAGGACACACTGCTCCTGGGACTGCTTTCTTGGTGGTATGAGGTCCCCAACTCTCTGCTTTCTTCTGTCTTTTACATTTCAAAGAGACTGTCTTAAGCCACTACCTAATCTTTTGAATTCCATTAGTACAACTGCCACTAATCCATCACATTTCATCATAGTGATAGAATTTACAGAGAAAAATCGGATCAAATGACAAAATGGTAGACAATCACCAAACCAAACCAAACGCGCTGCTGTCAAATCTATTTGACTCATAGCCACCCTGTAGGGCAGAGTAGAACTGCTCCATAGAGTTTGCAATGAATACCTGGTGGATTCGAACTGCTGACCTTTAGGTTAACAGATGTAGCACCTTAACTACTATGCTATCAAGGTTTCCAGTAGAGAATCATACTGTAACGGAAATCATGCCCTAACCAAGTTGATGCACACATTGTAGGGGGAATACACTTCACCCCAGGACAGTGACATTAGCTAAACTTGGTGGGTGTGAGAAAAAATGCTCTTAGTGTTTACAATGAATCAGCACCCCCACCGATTTCCCATTACTTGGTGCCTCAGCGCAAGTGGAGCTTAGACTCTTGGTGGTAACAAGGACTCATGATTTCTAGGGAGAGAAGTCTTAACCAGGTGTCCTGGACAACTTCCAAGTTTGACTCAATGAATTTCACCTCCTGAAAGTCTCCCCCAGAGTTTCAATTGGATATGGTATTCCTCTCGGCTTCCTGTCCAGGACTAGGGTCCATGGAATTGTGATGCGGCTGCAGAACAGCTGCTGCATTCCACCACTGAGGTGCTGTGCATGAATTCCAGTGGTGGATGAAACAAGAGGCTTATGCACAGATTGGACAAGGTATCAGTTTGCAAAATATTTGGAGACCCTCTGGGATGAAGGGTTCTGGGCAGAGCAAAGATGCTGTAGTGGTGATGTACATTGATTCATTGTTATCTCCAGGAATGTCATGGGCCTTAACAGTGTGGACCAGAGCCTATGTGTTGACTAGTTCTGCCAGCTTGAGGATTTGTGTGAGAGGAATACAGGCATGGTGTTCACAGCAGGATGCTGTGATTGACGGGACTGGGGAGTGGGAAATACCAGGGGTGAATTTCAGCTGCTGGGTTAGACCAGATGGGAGAGGCCTCCCACGTGTGCTGGATTGAGAATAGGGGCTTCTAGGATATCTAGCCCATTGAATTACCTTGTGTTTCAGAATTTACACTTTTTGGTGGAATGTTAATGGCCCATAACCAGGAGGAATGTGATAACACTATAATAACAACAATGAAACTCTACACACTGACAGTGAAATTAAGACACTTGCCTAGTATGAGCCTCCTATGACTGCCTGTAGGAAAGATAAAGAAAAGAGCAAAATATTTGAGATATCTCACTTTAGGGCAACAACTAGGGCTCTACTTATCCAAAAATACCTGAAAATTTCAGCTTCAAGTCATTGCATTAATAAAATGAATTTGTTCTGTACCTTCTGGGAAATCTCAGACCTTGAAACTCTAGGGCAGAAACTACCCTCCCCCACTATTTCACACATCTAGCCTAGGATTTCAGGATTAAGGCCCCAGTGGTTATGCAAGAAATGATTTGGCAATTACTTGTCATCCATTCGACCACGGAGACTGGGTTTGAGAAACTGGATCTAAATTGTTCCAACACAGTCAATGACTTGAACTTGAACCACAAATATATGAAAACTTCTGGAACTATATATATTTTTTCTCTTCTTTCAGCATCCTTTTCTTTTCCCCATAGCACCCCCTGCTTCCTTTGTTTTCTGAACATGCTCTAACTTTTTTTTTCTTCTATGCACTTTCTTTCACCCTAATTCTACTATGGTGGAAGCTGAAACCAGTGATTCTAGAAGATAACAAACTAGAAAAGGCTCTGTTCTCTGTTCTTAAATCAAACTACAGATGCTAAAAGGAAGATAAATTTTACAAACTAACATGAAAATTATGAATTCCTGGGAATGTTATCCTGAGTGCAGAGGCTTGGGGAAAAGGTGTCAAAGCAGAGGTGCAGAGGGGTAGAATCTACTCTTGCCTCTCTCTTGAGAAATGGTTGTAGTGAAGGTCAGCCCCATCCCCTTTAAATCAATTAGTTCTGAGTTAGCAAAGAAACTCAGGACAATGCCAAAGTCCTGTTGGTGAAAGAGGCCATTGAAAGTCAGTACTGATTCCTTTACTCCCATTCTCTCCTAACCCCGTAGGACTTGTGGTTAACATCCTAGGACACAATTACTTTTCAACACTGCTTCTTGTGCCAGCTTCCAAAAGCCCAGCCACACATCTCTTCCCTAAAATTTTATTTTTTTCTTTTTGAATTTATACGAACATTTATTTTTTACATATTTTTTCTTCTTTTGAGAAAATGATTTCTCGTACAACTTTGAAAAAAAGGAAATCTCTTAAACAGTTCTACAAAACCCTGCTTGTTCTTACCTAATAAACTGTTTTTTACCTTTTAAAAAAGGTTTTCTCTTGGCTTGGCTTTTGTTTTAATTGTACTTTAAATGAAGGTTTACAGAACAAACTAGCTTCTCAACAAACAGTAAGCCAGCCAAGCCAAGTGCCGTCAACAGTAAATACACACTTTTGTGACATTGGTTAACACCCCCACGACACGTCAGCATTCTCTCTTCTTGACTTTGGGCTCCCCGTTACCAGCTTTCCTGTCCTCTAGTCCTTGTACCTTGGCTGGCATGCCCTTTTAGACTTGTTTTGCTTCATGAGGCGTCATTACTGAGCTAAAAGTGTCTCCGGGGCCCATACTCTCAGGGTTTCTCCAGTCTCTGTTAAGCCAGTTAAGTCTGGTCCTTTTTTGAGAGTTAATATTTTGTTCTGCATTTTTCTCCAGCTCTGTCTGGAACCCTCTACTGTGATCCCCGTCAGAGCAGTTGGTGGTAGTATCTGGGTGCCATTTAGTTTTACTGGACTCAGTTCTATGGAGGCTGTGGTAGTTGCAGGTCACTAGTCCTTCGGACTAATCTTTCCTTTGTGTGTGGTTTTCTTCATTCTTCCTTGCTCCGTGGGTGAGACCAGCAGGATATCTTAGACTGCTGCCCACAAGCTTTTATGACCTCAGGTGATACTTGTTAAAGTAGAACATAGGACATTTTCTTTATAAACTACGTTGTGTCAGTTAAGCTAGTTTCCCAAGATCATGGCCCCTACAGTCCCTGGCCCCCAAATTAAGTCTCTCAGAGAGTTTGGATGCATCTATGGAGCTTCCACGACCTTGCCTTGTACAAGCCGTGCTGGCTTCTTCAGTATTGCATACTGTCTTACACGTAATCAGAGTTCTCACTTATCTATTGTCTATTTAGTGTGTTTTCATCCTCACCCCTCTCATCTCTGGTAACCATTCAAAGATTATTTCTTTTTGTGTAAAAACCTTTCATGAATTCTTATAGTAGTGGTGTCATATACTATTTACTTTTTTTATTGACTTTTTTCATTCAGCATAATGGCCTCCAGATTCATTCATGCTTTTAAAAGATGCTTCCCAGATTCATCATTGTTCTTTATAATTGCTTAGTACTCCATTCTGTGTATGTATCATGGTTTGTTTAGCAATGCTTCTGTTGATGGTCATTGAAATTGTTTCCATTTTTTGGTTATTGAGAATAATGCTGCAAAAAACTTGAGTGCATATGTCCATTCGTGTGATGGCTTTTACTTCTCTAGGATATTCCTGGAAGTCGAATTGCTGGATCATATGATATTTCTATTTCTTACTTTCTAAGGAAGTGCCATATCATTTTCCAGAATGGTTGTACCATTTTGCATTGCCACTAGCAATTCGTACGAATTCCATTCTCCTTGTAGTTTCTCAAACATTTGTTAATTTCTGTTTTTCTTTTTTTTTTAAAAAAAAAAAAATATGTGCTGTTCACACTGGGGGTGAGATGGAATCTCCTTGTGTTTTTGATTTGCAGTTCTCCAATGGCTAGTGCGTAGGAATTGACTTGATGGCAGTGGGTTTTGTTTTGGAATGGCTAGAGATTAGAGCCTTTCCTTAAGTGTCTGTTAGCTGCTTGAATATCCTCTTTTGCGAATGGTTCATTTCTTTTGTTCATTTTTTTAAAATTATGTTTTGTCATTTTACTGCAGAGGTATTGCATTTTTCTGTAAATTTTAGAGGTTAGGCCTTTGTCAGATTTGTTGTAACCAATTTTTCTTTTTTCCCAGTCTGTAAGTTCTTTTACTCTTTTGAAGAAGTCTTGTGATGAACATAAGTGTTTAAGTTTTAAAAGATCTTACTTATCTAGCTTAGCTTGAGTTTGTATATTGTCAATTACAGTTTGTACCTTGCTAGTGCTATGTCTTAGGGCCTTTAGGGTTGATCTTATTTTTCCTTCTATGATCTTTATAGTTCAGGGGTTTATAATTCTATCTTTGATCCATTTCAAATTAGTCTGTATGTATGGCTTGAAGACTGGGTCTTATTTCATGTTTTTCACAGATGGTCATCCAGTTTTGTCAGCACCCTTCCTTAAGCATACCATCTTTTTCAGTTTGATGGAATTTGGGCACTTGTTGAAGGTCAAGTGACCAAAGCTGAATGGATTTATATCTGAGTTCTCAATTCTGTTCCACTGGTGAATGTATCTATCATTATACCAGGCTGTTTCGATAACCAAATCTGTGTAGTAGGTTCTGAGGTCAGGTAGTGCAAGTCCTCCTACTTTATTCTTTTTCAGTAGTGCTTTGCTTATCCAGGGCCTCTTCCCTTTTCGTATAAACTTGATTAGTTTTTCCAACTCTTTAAAGAATGTTGTTGGTGCTTGGATTGGAACTACACTGTACTTGTGAATTGCTTTGGGTAGAGTTGATGTTTTCACAGTATTGATTTTATCTATTCATGAGCATGGCATGTTTTACCACTTATGTAGATCTCTTTTGGTTTCTTGTAGTAGTGTTTTGAGGCTTTCCTTATATAGCTTTTTTATGTCCTTGGATAGATTTATTCCTAATTTTACTTTTTTAGGGGATATTATGAAGTTCTATGGCTGAAAGGTTAGCTGTTCAAATCCAGCAGGAGCTCCTTGGAAACTCTATAGGCAGTTCTATTCTGTCTGTAGTGTCGCTATGAGCCAAAGTTGATGCTACAGCAGTGGATTTGGGTTACAGGTGGTATTATTCTCCTGATTTCCTTTTCCTCATTCCCTTTTTTTGGTATATACGAATCCAGCTGTTTTGTATGTTTCTCTTGTATCCTGAGACTCTGCTGAATTTATTAGTCCTAGTAGGTTTTTGACAGAGTCTTTTGGGTTTTATATGTAACATCATATCGTATCATCTGCAAATAGGTACAGTTTTACTTCTGCTTTCCCAACTTTGATGCGCTTTATTTATTTTTCCTGTCTTATTGCTCTAGATAGGACTTCCATTACCATGACAAATACAAGGGGTGACAAAGGGTGTTTTGGTCGTCTAATGCTGTTATAACAGAAATGACAATAGTGGATGGCTTTAAAAAGAGAATTTTTTTTTCTGTCACAGTCCAGTAGGCTAACAATCCATATTCAGTGTGTGAGCTCCAGGGGAAGTCTTTCTTTACTGGCACTGGAGGAAGGTAACAATCTTCCCCTGGACCAAAAGCTTCCAAAGCACAGGGACCCCAGTCCTTTCCAAGGGACACAGTCAACTTCCACCACAACTTCTTGTTGGAATGAGGTCCCCAAATCTCTCTGCTAGCTTCCTTATTTTATATTTCAAAATATTGCCTTGTGGCACAAAACAATCTTACACAGTGAGTCTTCTCCTACCAGTACAACTGCCACTCATCTATCCTTGTTAACATCATAGAGACAGGTTTTACAAAATGTAGGAACAAAACACAATACCAGAAATCATGGTCTAGCTAGATTGCTACACAGATTTTGGGGGAACAGAATGCAATCCATGACAAAGGCATCCCTGTCTTGTTCCTAAACTCAAGGGAAATGTTTTCAGCCTTTCTTCATTAAGTATGCTATTGGCAGTTGGTTTTGTATAGATGACCATTATTAGTTGAAGTGTTTCCCTTCTGAATCTGTTTTATTGAGGGTTTTTTTTTTCTTTTCTTTTTTTTTTTAATCAGGAGTAGGTGTTGGACCTTGTCGAATACCTACACTGCTTCAATTGAGATGATCATGTGAGTCTTTTATTTATGTAGTGAATTATGTCAACTGATTTTGTAATGTTGAACCACCTTTTCATAGCTGGTACAAATCCCACTTGGTCACAGGTTTTGGTATGTTCCTCAGTTCTGTTGGCCAGAATTTTGTTGACAACTTTTGCATTTATGCTCACGAGAGATATTGGTCAGTAACTTTGTTTGTGGTGTCTGCCTCATTTTGATGTCAGGCCTTTTTTATGTTCTGAAATAGTTTGAGCAGTATTCTTGTAAGCTGTTTTCTGAATGTTTGGCAGCATTGTACAGTGAAGACCTCAGGGCCAGTGCTTTTTTGTTGTCTCTTCAATCTGTTCTCTTGTTGTGAGTCTCTTCTGATTTTCAACATCATTTGTGTTAGTTAGGGCAGTTTTTAGAAATTTGTACATTTCTTCTAGGTTTTCTAATTTGTAGGAGCATAGTTTTTCATAGTGCTCTACTATAATCCTTCTTATTTCAGTTGGGTCTGTTGTAATATTTCTCATTTCATTTCTTCTTTGGGTTATTTCTGTCCTCTTCTGTTTTTCTTCTGCTGATTTGACCAATGGTTTGTCAATTTTGGTGATCTGTTCAAAGAACAGACTTTTGGTTTTGCTGATTCTTTCTATTGTTTTTCTATTCTCTATTTCATTTATATTTGCTCTGATCTTTATTTTTTTCTATTCTCTGGTGGCTATGTGCTTCTATTGCTGTTCTCTTTCAATTTGCTCGAGTTGTGTAGCTATTATTGTTTTTATTTTATCCCTTTCTTCTTTTTTGATATGTTCATCTTTGGCATAACTCGACCTCTGAGCAGTGCCTCTCCTGTGTTCAAAGGTTTTGATATGAGGTCTTTTGATTTCTGTTTGATTCTAGGAATTTTTTGACTCTTTCTTTGATTTCTTCTATTACTCAGTGGTTTTTAAGCATGATGTTATTCAGTTTCCATATACCTGACTTTTTTTCTAGCTCTTTCTGCTGTTAATTTCTACTTTAATGGCGTTGTGCTCATGGAAGATATTTTGTGTTATCTTAATGTTTTGGATTTTGTTAAGGGTAGCTCTGTGGTCCAAGATGTTCTGAAGAACATTCCATGTGTATTGGAAAAGAATGTATACTTTGCAGCTGTTGGATGGAGTGTCCTGTACATGTCTATGAGGTGACTGTGGCCTGTAGATCTTTTGTGTCTTTGTTGAGTTTCTTTCTAGATGTTCTGTCCTTCAGAGAATGGTATGTTGAAGTCTCATACTATTACCATGAAACTGTCAGTTTCTTAGTGCTGTTGGAGTTTGTTTTATGTATTTTGGAGCCTGTCATCTGGTACGAAGGTGTTTATTATAACTACGTCTTCATGATGGACTGTCCCTTTAATCATTATGTAATGCATTTCTTTGTCTTTTATGGTATATTTGTTTTATAGTCTATTTTATCTGAGATTAGTTTTGTCATTCTTGTTCTTTGTTTGCTATCTATTTGTATGATATATGTTTTTCCATTCTTTGGTTTTTAATACATTTGCATCTTTTTTTCTAATATGTGTCTCTCTCTCTTTTTTTTTATGATTGAATGAAAATGTACATTCCCATATAAATTCACATGCTCACCTGTATGCAGCACCAACTGCTCTACCTGCCGGGTGACAGCACACCCTTAGTCTTTGCTCCATATATGTCCTATCCTCCCAACAGTCCCCTGTCCCCTCCTCTCTACCCACTTCCCTTCCTTCAGCAAGAGGTCAGCAGGATGACATCGTATAGATGCATAGAACCATAAAGTTTCCACAAGATATGGTCACTCTGTGTTGCAAAGTTCAATCCATTGCTGTCCAAAAAGTTGACCTTCATTATGATTTATGGACAGGGACACCATCAGGGTCAGGGGTCATGCTCCCAGGAGAAGTCCGAAGCCCCTGGACCATCAATTGAGGTCTTTTATTGGAGATTTCAGGGTGCACCCCTATTTGTTCTTGTGTTGCCAATGAGACTCAATTTTGTGAGCTTCATCGTGGTTATCACTGGTGGTGGCTGGGCACCATCCAGTTCTTCTGGTCACTAGTTTATGTAGTCACCCACTCAAGCAGATCTCTGTCTTCTGGGTTCTCTTTCCACCATGTCACTCTTGTCCTTGGTGATCATCCATTCCTATTGAGTTGGGACCTTTTAAGATCTCAGATGCCACTCACTGATGTGGGGTGCAGAGAGTCCTCATTAGCAAAATGCTATGTGTGACAATTGGCCTCGATTTTGCCTGAGAGCATGGTTCCCAGCCCCCCACCCCAGCTACTCTATCCTTGCAATATTGGGTTAAGATGGGAGGAGTACTCAAATTGTGTTGAAGTCCAGCTATTATTGATCTTCTTTCTGTGTGCAGTCACAGAATTCACCCAACCAAATTTCTATCAGCTATCTAATCTAGACCCTCCCTTTGCCCTCCCTCACTCTCCACCCTTGCAGCTGTCAAAGAGTCTTTTCTTCTATGCATGAGTCTGTTTTTTTAAGTTCTTGTAGTCTCATACAATATTTGTCTTATACAATATTTGTCCTTTTGCCACTGACTACTTTCACTCAGCATAATGTCCTCCAGTTGAAACCAGGCTAAGAAATATTCCCTGCAATCATCGTTGTTCTTTATCACTGCATACTGTTGCACTGAGTATATATACCATGGTTTACATATCCATTCCTCTGTTGTTGGGTATCTGGGTTGATTCCATCTTTTTGCTATTGTGACTGTGCTGCAATGAACATTCTTGTGCATGAATTAGTTGATGTGAATGGCCTTGATTCTGTAGGACGTATCCCAAGCAGTGGAATTACTGGGTCAAATGGTATATCTAGATCCATTTTTTTAAGGAAGTGCCAGATGGCTTTCCAAAGAGATTGCACCGTTTTCCAATCCCACCAGCAGTGTAGGAGAGTTCCAATCTCATCACAGCCTCTCCAGCATTTGTTGTTTTGTGTTTTTTGGATCATGGCCAACTTTGTTGGGGTGAGATGGTATCACATTGTCATTTTCATTTGAATTTCTTTAATAGCTAAAGATCGTGAACATGTCCGCATGTGTTTTTTGGCTGCCTGGATCTCCTCTTTAGTGAAGTATCTGTCCATCTCCTTTGCCCATCGCTTAATTGGATGATTTGCACTTCTCTTATTGATATTTTGTACCCTATGGAATATGGAGATCAGGCATCAGTCTGACACATAGTTGTCAAATATTTTTTCCCATTATGTAGGTGGTATTTTAATTCTGTTAGTAGAGTCTTTCGATGAGGAAAAGTGTTTGATTCTTAGTAGTTCCCATTTATCTATTTCCCCCGCTGATGACTGGTTTATTTGACAGATGTTGAAGTCTATGTTGTGTACTAAAATTCCGTTGTTGTTCCTATTTTTTCTTGGATGAGCTTTATCGTTTCAGATTTGATATTTAGGTCCTTTATCCAGTCTGAGTTGGTTTTTCTGTAAGGTGTAAGATATGGGTCTTGTTTCAATTTAGTGCAGAAGGATATCCAATTTTGCCAGCACCATCTGTTGAAGAGATTGTTTTCACTCCAGTTTAATGTCTTGGGGCCTTTGTCAAATATCACCTGTTCATAGGCAGATGATGTCATCTCTGGGGTATCCATTTTGTTCCATTGATCTATCTGTCTGTTTTTCCACCAGTACCAGGCTGTTTTGACTACTGTGGCAGTGTAATGTGTTCTAAAGTTGGGTAATGAGAGGCCTCCCAGTGTGCTCTTTTTCTTAGTAACACTTTACTTATCTGGGACTTCTTCCCTTTCCAGACAAAGTTGGTAATTTGTTTCTCCATCTCATTAAAAAATGTCACTGGAACTTGTATTGGGATTGCATTATGTAAGTAGATTGCTTTGGGTAAAATAGACATTTTCACAATGTTGAGTCTTCCTATCCACGAGCAGGGTAGGTTTCTCCATTTATGTAAGTCTCTCTTAGTTTCTTGTACTAAGGACTTGTAGTTCTCTTTGTAAAGGTCTGTTATTTCTCTGGTTAGATTTATTGCTAGGTACTGTATCTTCTTAGGGGCTATACTAAATGGTATTATTGACTTGGTGATTTCTCCATTAATGATCTCATTGTTGGTATAAAGGAATTCTACTGATTTACTTTTGTTTATCTTATATCCTGAGACATTGCTGAACTCTTCTATCAGTTTGAGTAGTTTTCTTATGGATTCTTTAGGAGTCTCTACATATACAATCATATCATCTGCAAACAGGGAGATTTTTAGTTCTTCTTTGTCTATACAGATGCCCTTTATTCCCTGGTCTTGTCTAATTGATCTGGCTAGAACTTCCAATACAACGTTGAATAGGAGAGGTGAGAGTGGGCATCCTTGTCTAGTTCCTGTTCTCAAGGGAAACTGTTTCAGTCTCTCTCCATTCAGGATGACGTAGGCAGTTGGCTTTGTACAAATGGCCATTATTGCATTGAGGAATTTGCCTTTTATTCCTATTTTGCTGAAAGTTTTTAGCATGAATGACTGTTGGACTTCATCAAATGCCTGCATCAATAGACAAGATCAGGTGATTCTTGTGTTTTGTGATATTTATGTGGTTGATAACATCAATTGTTTCTCTGATGTTGAACCAGCCTTGCATCCCTGGTATGAATGCAACTTGGTCATGAGGGATTATTTTTTTGGATATGTTGTTGTACTCTATTGGCAAGAATTTTTTTGAAGATTTTTGCATCTAGGTTCATGAGTGATACTGGTCTGTAGTTCTCCTTTTTGGTTGGGTCTTTCCCTGGTTTTTGTACCAGGGTTATGCTGCCTTCACAGAATGAATTTGGGAGTGTCCATCCCTTTCTATAGTGTGAAATAGTCTCAGTAGTATTGGAGATAACTCTTCCCTTAAAGCTTGGTAGAATTCTGCGGTAAAGCCATCTGGGCCTGGGCTTTTTTTCATTGTTAGTTTTTGGATGACTTTTTCAATCTCTTCCTTTTTTATGGGTTTATTAAGTTGTTCTGTTTCACCTTGTGATAATTTCCATAGGTGATACGAATCAAGGAATTTCTCCATTTCCTCTAGGTTTTCAAATTTATTAGCCAATCCGACCGTTATTTCTGTTGAACCTGTTATGACAACTCCCCTCTCATTTCTTATTTGGGTTAATTGGTTTCCTTTCCTGTTTTTCTTTAGTAAGTTTAGCCAGTGGTTTGTCAATTTTGTTGATCTTTTCAAAAAACAAGCTTTTGGTCTTTTCAATTTTTTTCAGTTGTTCCTCTATTCTCTAATTTGTTTAGTTTTGCTCTAATCTTTATGATCTGTTTTTTTCTGATGACTGAGGGGTTCCTCTGTTCTCTCTCTGCTTGTTCAAGCTGTAAGTTTAGTTCTTTGATTTGGTTTCTTTCTTCGTTTGAGATGTGTGCATTTATGGAGATAAATCGACCTCTGAGCACTGCTTTGGCTGCATCCCAAAGGTTCTGGTAGGAAGTGTTTTCATTCTCATTGGAATCCATAAATTTCTTTATTTCATCCTTGATTTTTTCTATCACCCATGTGTTTTTTAGTAAGATGTTGTTCATTTTCTATGAGTCCCACTTTCTATGTTTTTTCTGCTATTGATTTCAAGTTTTATGGCTTTATGATATGAAAAGATGCTTTGCATTTATTCAATGTTATGGATTTTGTTTGAGAATTGCTTTATGTCCTAACACATGTTCTATTCTGGAGAACATTCCATGTGCGCTGGAGAAGAAGGTATAGTTGTCCAATGATGGATAAACAGTTCTGTTTATGTTGATGAGGTCTAGTTGGTTAATTACAACAATAAGGACTTCTGTGTCTTTATTCAGCTTTTTTCTAGATGATCTGTCCAATATTGAGAGTGGAGTGCTGAAGTCTCCCACTATTACTGTGGAGCGATTTATCTAATTTTTTAGTGTAGTCAGTGTTTCTTCGATGTATTTGGGTTGTCTAATATTAGGTGCATAAAATATTTAATATTGTTAAGTCCTGCCTGTTTATTGAAACTTTCAGCAATAGTGTCCATCCTTGTCCATGATATGGTGGATTTTACATTAAAATCGATTTTATCTGAGATTAGAATTGCCACACCTGCTCTTCTTTGTTCATTGTTCACTTGATATATATTCTTCCATCCTTTAATTTTCAGTTTGTTCTTATCTTTAAGTCTAAGTTGTGTTTCTTGTAGGTAACATATGGATGGGTCATGTCTTTTAATTCAAGATATTACTCTGTGTCTCTTTACTGGAACTTCTGTCCATACACATTCAATGTAATTGATAGGCATGTGTTCAGTGCTGCCATTTTAATATGTTATTTTTGTGTTGATGTTTTCTCTGTTGTTATTATTAATCTGTTTTGAGACACTCTTTTTTTCCGAGTTGATTTTTCACTTTTTCAGGGTTGGTTTTGTGGTTGTTGAGACTCCTGTAATATGTTTCTTGATTTTATATGTTGCATCTTTATTGTGCCTTACATTTGTCCCTATGACCCCCCTTAATAACCAGCATATAATCTCGATTTCAATTACTACCATTCTTACCAACTTCCTTTCCATCTGGAAGAACTATAACAACTGTAATACTCCCTCTTTTAAATAAGATGGCATCATAGTTTTCATTATTTGATCACTGGATTATTTCTTTCAGTATTACAGCTTTGATTGAGTTTGGAGCCTTCCCTAACTGAGTATGATTCTAGGTGCTGTGTCCTGTATTTGCTTCAAAAATACAGAGTTAGTGGTTTTGTTCTTCTAAGCCAAGAGATTCTTTCACTATTTCTTGTAGCTTTGGTTTGGCTTTTACAAAGTCTTTGAGTTTCTATTTATCTGTGAAACTCTTAATTTCATTTTCATATTTGAAAGATAATTTTGCAAGGTATATAATCCTTGGTTGGAAGCTCTCCATGACTGAAGAGTCATGCCACTGTCTCCATGCCAGCATTGTTTATGCTCAAAAATCCTATGAAAGCTTACAGTTATTCTCTCTGAATGTAAGCTTTGCGTTTAGTCTTGCTGGTTTTAAGAATTTCAGCTTGAGGTCAGCGGGATGATATCCTATAGATGCATAGAACCATAAAGTGCATCCAAGAGAGTGGGAGAAAGAAGACTGTTGGGAGGATAAGACATGTATGGAGCAGAGAGGAATAGTGTGCTGTCACTGGGAAGGCAGAGCAGTGGAAGTTGCATATAGGTGGGCATGTAAATTTAGACGGGAATGTACATTTTCACTCAGTCTTAATAAAAAATTAACTAAAAAAGAGTTTCAGCTTATGTTTCATTTTGTTAAGCTTGATTATAATATGTATTGTAGTCTTTCTTTTCAGATCTATATTGAGTGCCTTTCGATTTGTATCCTGGATATGTATATTCTCTTCTTTCACAATTTCTGGGAAGGTTTCTGTCAGCAGCTCAGCAACAATACTCTCTGTGTTCTCAGGTATCTCGCCCTCTCCAGGAACTGCAATTAATTGTAGATTGTTGCACTTGGTAGAGTCCCACATGCTTCTTAATGCTTCTTTATTGTTCTTGTTTGTTTTTTCTGATTTCTTCTCATAGATACTGGAGTAGGTAACTCTGTCTTCCAAATCACAGTCTATTGTCCATTTGTTCCATTCTGTTTTCTTCACTTTGAAATGAATTTTCCATGTCTCTAATTTTCTTAATCTGCTGGATTTCAGAGTACTGGTGTTCCATCAGATCAAACAGCTTGCTTAATTTTTCATTTTGCTCTGCTTCATTTTGTATAAGGTCAAGGAGGGTTCTTTATATAATCCTTTTGTATTTACTTTCTGATATTTTCAGAAAAGCTTCTTCGTCTGGGAAGTTTTGTTGTGCTTTCTTTTGGGGGCCTTCTTAAGCCATGGGGGATTTATTTGTTATGCTTTTATCCAGAGTTTGTTGCTTTGGGGGCATCATGTGAGTGAACAGAAGCTGAGAGAGATATTGTGAGGATGGACTGCAGTTGTTTCTCTAGGCTGTCTTAAAATTAAAGGTAAAAGGTATCTGACAACTTCCAAAGTCAGTCAGGTGTTCAGGTGTACAGGTCCCTCTTCCCAGCTGGCCAGGTAAGCAGCTCAATATCAAACGCTAGATGTTACAAACTAGCTCAAAATGCAGAAAGGCTACTGCCCTGCTGGGTACTGCTTTTGAGTCCCAGCTGTAGGCAACACTGTGTAGAATACTGCTTTTCTGCCAGAAAAGCGCTCTCCTCCAGGCAAGCATAGCCCCCCAGCCCAGGATTTAGGTCCACCTGAGGCCTCCATATGGGTATATCTGCCTTCCAGTGGAACAAGATGGTGTCCCACATAAGCTCACTGCGTATCTGGATACCAGCTACTCTATGGTGGAGGTGGAAAGAGAGGCCAGACATGCTGAGATGCTCAGAGTCCACAGCCCCTGTTGCCAGACCGCAGACGTAGGTGACCCTGTGTAAAATACTGCTTTTCTGCCAGAAAAGCACTCTCACCCGGGCATGTGCTGCCTCCCAGCCTAGGAACTAAGTCTGGCTGGGGCCCCCATATGGGTATATCTGCCTCCCAATGGATCAACATGTCATTCTGCACCATCTTGTCACCTGTCTCAGAACCAGCTACTCTATGGTGGAGGCACAAAGAGAGGCCACAGTTGCCGGGATGCACAGAGTCCAAAGCTAGGGTCTCAAAATATGGCATTTTGGCCTTCTGATCCCACCAGAAGTGCGTCTGAGATTAGCTGCTAGTCAAGTCCCAGCACCACCTGCCAGCTAAGACAGAGGAAAAAAAGTTGAAATGGTGAGTTGCCATCGGTCTGTGCAAGCCAGCATGTGCCAGGAGTAGGGTCAGCGAAAGAGAGGAAGTTTTATGTTCAGTGGTATGAAGTCCAAATTAACAGCCCTATGTGGCATCCTAGGGCTCACTAGGTGTCCATAAGGCTCTGTGTAAGTATCATTTCAGGTCTTGGTTTTCAGAGGGACTTAGGGAGATGTGTTTTTAGTCCACCATCTTGACTCTTCCCCCATAAGTTCTTTTTTAAGTCCTTGTATTAGTGGTCTTATATAATATTTGTCCCTTTGCAGATTACTGATTTCACTCAGCATAATGTCTTCAAGTTGATTCTAGGTTATGAGATGTTTTCTAAAATCTTTATTGTTGCGTAGTGTTCCATTGTGTACACTTACCATAGTTTTGTTTATTCATTCATCTGTTGATGGGCTCCTAGGTTGATTTCATCTTTTTGGTCTTGTGGATTGTGCTGCAATAAACATTTTTAAGCATGTATCTGTTCATGTGACAGCCCTTATTTCTGTAGGATATTTACCAACCAGTGGAATTGCTGGATCATATGGTATTTCTGCTTCTGACTTTTTAAGGAAGGGCCAAATTGCTTTCCAAAGAGGTGTACCATGTTGCATTCCCATCAGCAGTGTAGGGGAGTTTCAATCTGTCCACAGCCTCTCCAGCATTAGTTGTTTTTTTTTTTTTTTGTTTTTTTTTTTTGATTACTGCCGACTTCATTTTGGTGAAATTATATCTCATTGTTATTTTGATTTCCATTTCTCTAATAGCTGAAGTTCGTGAGCATTTCTTATGTGTCTTTTGGCTGCCTGAAGGTCTTCTTTGGTAAAGTGTCCATCGATGTCCTTTGCCCACTGTTTAATTGGGTTACTTGTCTTTTTCTTATTGATATTTTGCAGTATCTCGTAGATCTTGTAGACTGTGGAAATTAGACATACATCTGATACATATATGCCAAATATTTTTTTCCCATTCTGTTGGCAGTCTTTTAATTCTCTTGATAAAGTCTTTGCATGAGTGTGTTTGATTTTTAGTAGTTCCCATTTATCTATTTTCTCACTGTTGTTCATGCATTGTTGGTACGATTTTGTAGTCTAAGCTGTTTACTAGAATTTCCAAATGTCTCTATTTTTTCTTCCATAATGTTTATCATTTTAGGTTTGATATTTAGGTCTTTGATCCATTTTGATGTAGTTTTTGTGTAACATGTGAGATATGGGTCTTATTTTAGTTTTTTGCAGATGATATCCAATTTTGCCAACATCATTTGTTAAAGAAACTGTTTTTACCCCAGTTTACAACCTTTGGGTCTTTGTCAAATATCAACTGTTCATAGCAGGATAATGATATTTCTGGATCCTCTATTCTGTTCCATTGGCCTATAGATTTGTTTTTATACCAGTACAAGACTGTTTTGACTACCACGGCAGTGTACTATGTTCTAAGGCCAGGTAGTGTGAGGCCTCCCACTGTGTTCCTATTCTTCAGTAATGTCTTACTTATCTGGGGTTTCTCCCCTTTCAAACAAAGTTGGTGTTTTGTTTCTCCATCTCATTGAAAAATAACATTGGAATATGTATTGAGATTGCATTGTATATTTAAATTGCTTTGGATAGATTAGGCATTTTCACAATGTTACGTCTTCCTATCCATGAGCAGGGTAGATTTTTCTACCTACACAAACCTCTTTTGGTTTCTTGTAATTATCTCTCTATAAGTTTCTTACATTTCTGGTTAGCTTTATTCCTAGATATTTTATCTTCTTGGGAGCTATTGTAAATGGTATTGATTTGGTGATTTTCTTTTTTATGATCTCTTTGTTGGTGTAAAGGAAACTTACTAATTTATTTATGTTTATCTTATATCCTAATACTTTGCTGAACTCTTCTATTAGTTCAAGTAGTATATTTATGGATTCTTTATGGTTTTCTGTGTATACAATCAGGTCATCTGCAAATGACGATATTTGTACTTCTTTTCCAGTGTAGATACCCTTTATTTCTTTGTTTTGTCTGATTGCCCTGGCTAGAACCTCTAGCACAGTGTTGAATAGAAGTGGTGACAGTGGTCATCCTTGTCTAGTTCCTGTTCTCAGGTAGAATTTTCTGTCTCTCTCCATTCAGGATGATCAGGTTGGTTGGTTTTGAGTAGATTTCTCTTACTGTGTTGAGGGATTTCTCTCCTATTCCCTTTTTGCAAAGACTTTTAAATATCAGTGGGTGTTGAACTTTGTCAGACACCTTTTCTACATCAATTGACAGAATCAAGTGATTCTTATACTTTGTCTTATTTATGTGGTTCATCTCATTAATTGTTTTTTTCTGGTGCTGAACCAACTCTATATCCTTGGTATGAATCCTCCTTGGTCATGATGAATTATTTTTTTGATACGTTGTTGAATTCTATTGTCAAGAATTTTGTTGGAGACTTTTACATACAGGTTCATGAGTGATACTGGTCTGTAATTTTCTTTTTTTGTGAGGTCTTTACCTGGCTTTGGTATCAGGGTTATGTTGGCTTCACAGACAGAATTTGAGAATGTTCCATCCTTTTCTACATTGTGGAATAGCTTCAGTAGTAATGGAGTTAATTCCTCTCTAAAAATTTGGTAGAATTCTTCAGTGAATTCGTTTCTGTCAGGACATCTGTTTGTTTGGTAGGTTTCTTTGGTATTAATTTTTCAATTTATTATTTTGTGATGGGTTTATTAAGTTCTCTTTGTGATAATTTTGGTAGCTGATGTGAATCTAGAAATGTGTCTGTTTTCTCCAGGTTTTCAAATCTATTAGAGTACAGACAATATTTTAAATTTTGGTTGAGTCTGTCATGACGTTTCCCATCTCATTTCTGATTCAGATTATTTTTTTTCCTCTCCAATGTTTCTTTTGTGAGTTTAGCCATTGGTTTATCAATTTTGTTGATCTTTAAAATAAAAAAAAAAAAACTTTTTGGTTCTGTTAATTCTCTCAGTTGTTTTTCTATTCTTTAATTCATTTAGTTCTGCTCTAATTTTTATTATCTGTTTTCTTCTGGTGCCCAAGTGGTTCTTCTGTTGTTCTCTTTCTACTTGTTCATGTTGTAGTTTTAATTTTTTGGTTTGGACCCTTTCTTCTTTCTGGATATATGCATTTATAGAGATAAATTGACCTCTGCACACTGCATTTACTGTATCCCATAGGTTCTGGTAGGATGTGTTTTCATTCTCATTTGATTCCAAGAATTCTTTATTTCATCCTTGATTTATTTTACAAGCCACGAATTTTTGAGCAAGGTGTTGTTCAGTTTTCATGAGTTCTAATTTCTACCCATGTTTTTTTCTGCTATTGATATCAATTTTTATGGCTTTATGGTCTGAGAAGTTGCTTTGCTGTAATTCAATGGTTTGGATTTTGTTGAGACTTGCTTTATGACCTAATATGTGGTCTATTCTGGAGAAGATTCCATGTGCATTGGAAAAGAAGGTGTACTTGTCTGATGGGGGCAAAATTTCCATATATGTGTATGAGGTTGAGTTGTTTGATTGTCACAGTAAGATCTTTTGTATCTTTATTGAGCTTTTTAAATGATCTGTCCATTACTGTAAGTGGTGTGTAGAACTCTCTAATAGTTATTGTGAAGCCATCTGTTTCATATTTCAGTGTTGCCAGTTTGTTCAATATATTTCGCCAAGTGCCACTTTAAGCAGAAAATAGTGACCATCTTTGTCCGTGATGTTGGATTTTTCTTTGAAATCAACTTTGTATTAGACAAATATTACCACTCCTGGTCTTGTTTGCATGTTGTGAGCTTGGTATATATTTTTCCATCCTTTGATTTTCAACTTGTTCATATCTTTGAGTCTAAGGTGGGTTTCTTTTAAGCAACATATCAATGGATCATGCTTTTTGATCCAACCTGTTACTTTCTGTCTCTTTACTGGAGTATTCAGTCCATTTACAGTCAGTGTAATTATTAATAAGTAAGTGTTTAGTGTTGTCATTTTTGTGCCTTAATTTTTGTGTTGTTGACATTTTCTTTGTTCCACTTAATATTCTGTTCTGAGTCATTTTTCTTTATGGGTTTACTTTTCATCTTTTTCAATGTTGGTTTTGTATCTGTTGAGAATTCCATATTGGATTTCTTGTTTTGATGTGTAGTGTTGTTAGTTTGCTTTGCAGCTACCTCTTTATTCCCCCTAATGTTCTAGGTTTAAAACAGTCTTTAACTTCTTTATATCTTCTTAACGTCATCTCCATCTGAAAGGACTCTCAGTACTATAATATATCCCTCTTTATAGTGTAATGTTGCCATAGTTTACAAGTTGAACGCCCTGTCTCCCTACTTTTAATATTTTATCTTTGAGCCTTATGACTTTCCAAACTAACTACGATTCTGGATGCTGTCTCCTGCATTGGATCCTTGGGTGTACATCTAGTGTTATTGATTTTCTAATCAATGAACTTTCTTCAATATTTCTTGTAACTTTGGTTTGGTTTTTGCAGATTGTCTAAGTGTCTGTCTGAGAACATCCTAATTTCACTGTCATATTTCAAATACAAATTTGCAAAATACATCATTCTTGATTGGAAGTTTTTTCTTTCAAGTCTTTGTATGTGTCATCCTGTTGTCTTCTTGCCAGCAAGGTTTTAGCTGAAAAGTCAGAGGATATTCTACAAGGTTTTCCTTTCTTTGTTAGCTTGTTTTTCAACCTAGCTACTTTTAAGTGTTTCTCGTTATCTTTCATTTTGTTAAGCACGATTGTAATATGCCATAGTGTCTTTCTTTTGGGGTCTACCTTTCGTGGAGTTCAACTAGCTCCTTGACTAGCTGTCTTCTTTCTTGATGTCAGGGAAGTTTACTGTCAGCAATTCTTTAACAATTGTCTCTGTATTTCTGCTTTCCCTCCCTGTTCTGAAACTCTAATTACACGTAAATTCGTCCTCTTGATAGAGTCTCACATGATTCTTAGTGATTCTTCATTTTTCTTGATTCTTTTGTCTGATTTCTCCTCAAAAATGCTGTGTCAGCTGCTTTATCTTCAGTCTCACTAATTATGTGTTCCATTTCCTCAGTTTTGCTCTTGGTTTTCCATTGAATTATTTAACGCTGTAATTTTATTGTTGATCTACTGAATTTCGACGGCACTTGGCTGGCTACTGAATTTGAGATCATTGATGTTCTAGCAGTTCATATAGCTTGCTTAATTTTTCATTGTATTCTGCTATACTTTTCTTAATCTCCATCCTAAGATCTAGAAGAGCTCTACACATATTTCTTTTGTATTCTACCTCTGACAACTTCAGGAAGACTTCTTCATCTGGGAAAGTTTTTTGATTTTTTGTTTTGGGAGTTTTCCAGAGCCACACTGTTCTGCTTCTTTAAATGGTTAGATATTGATTGTTATCTTCACACCATTACAAAGCTGTTCAGCCTCTCCAGTGTTGCACCAACAGAAGCTATGGGATAGTCTAAGAAGGGAGTGAATAAGGTCACTGCTAGACTTGTCTGCCAGCCACTGCTGGATTCTCTAGGTTCAGCGGTCTTAAATACAGCTTCTCTGGTGAGAGAGATGCTGTCCAACCCAGTAGTGCTGCTCAGGTTGGTGGCTGGCCCCACCTTGACCTTCGGGGGTGGCAGGCCCGGCCTCTTGGCTGACTAACATGGCAACTTAGTTGCACTGACTCTCCAGAGTCATGCCAGCAAATGCTATGAAGTAGTTCAGAGAGGGGAGGAGGAAAGGTACCATCACACTTGGATGTAAGCCACTGCTGCATTCTCTGGGTGGAATTATTTAAAAAACTGCTTTTCTGCTGAGAGAGGTGTTGTCCAGTAGCAGCTGGTAGCAGCCAAACAAAATTGCATCTCACAACATTTCACCTAATCTTAGGTCTCCTGTAATGTCCATTCTGCTCTGTTCAATTATTTTTCTAGGCCTTAGTTTTCAGAGGGAATCAAGAGGACATGCGGCTAGCCCACCATCTTCCAGAAATCCTCTGTCATTATTTTAATGTGAATGTTCCCCACTTATAAAAAGAAAGTTGACCCTTTAACAGCACAGGATTTAATGATTTCTTTTTCTGTTTTTAAATTGTGTTTTAGGTTAATGTCTTAGTCATCTAGTACTGCCATAACAGAGATACCATAAGTGGATGACTTTAAAAAAAGAAATTCTATTCTGTCACAGTCCAGTAGGCTAAAAGTCCAAATTCAGGGCATTAGTTTCAGGAGAAGTCTTCCTCTGTTGGCTCTGGCAGAAGGCCCTTGTCAATCTTCTCCTGGGCTGGGATCTTCTGAAGTGCGGGGACCCTGGGTCATTTTCAGAGGACATACACTGCTCCTGGTACTGCTTCTTGGTGATATGAGGTCCCAGACTCTGCACTTGCCTCCCTTTTCTTTACATCCTGAGAGTTTGCCTCCGGGAACAATATGGTCTTGTACCCTGAGTTGTTCCACCAACACCACTACTGCCCATCCTGCCTCACTAACATCATAGAGGTACGGTTTACAGCATATAGAAACATCACACAATATCAGGAATTACAGCCTAGTTAAATTGTTAACACATATATAGGGGGGAACACGTTTCAATCTATGACATAAAATTCTACAGAACAAATCAGTTTCTCATCCAAAAATTTATGCACACACTGTTTTGTGACATTAGTTACAATCACTGTAATGTTTCAACACTCTTGCCTTCCATACCCCAATTTCCCATCTCCATCCATCCATTTTTCCTTTCTGTTACTGCCTTTTTGTCCTTGTTTTGGAGCAGGTATCATCTTTTTGTTCTCATATACATGATTGAGCTAAGAAGCATGTTTTCCATGTTTGTTATTGTTTGTGTTATAGGCTGACTTAATTTGAAGGATAGACTTCTGGAGTGATTCAATTCTGAGGTAAATGAATGTCTGGGGCTATAATCTTGGGATTCATTCAGTCTCTGTCACATCAATTAATCTTGTCTTTTTGTATATGTGTGTGAGTTTGGATTTTGTTCTACATTTTCCTCCAGCTTTGGGATACTGTATTGTGATCCTTGTCAGAGCACTTACTCATGGCAGCCAGGCACCATATAGTCATGCTGGGCTCAAAGAAGCTGTGGCACTTGTGGTCCATTAGTGCTTTGCACTCTTAACTACCTCATGTCTTTGTTTTCTTCATTCTCCTTTGTTTCAGACTGGATGAGACCAGTAGATACATCTTAGGTAATCACTTGCAAGCATTTAAGACCCCAGATATTACTCACCAGAGTTGGATGTAAAACATTTTTTTATGAACCTTGCTATGTCTTGTTATGTTAATTGATGTAGATGACTCCTGAAACCATGGTCCTCCACCCTTGGTCCAGTAACTCAGTCCGTTAGGGTGTTTAGGAGTGCCTATGAAGCTTCTGTGACTTTGTCTTGGTCAAGTTGTGTTGACTTCCCTGATATTGTAGGCTGTCTTTCACTTCACCAAAGCTAACACTTAGATAGTATCTAGTTAATGATTTCTTCTCCCCAGGCCTCCTCTCTATTGTAACCATCAAAGATTGTTTCTGTGTAGATGTTTTCTTGTGGTCTCATACAGTGTTTATCTTTTTGTGATTGACTTATTTCACTCAGCATAATGCCCTCAAAATTCATGCGTGTTATGGTTTGTTTCAAAAATTCATCATTTTCTTCATCATTGTGTAGTATTCCTTTGTGGGTATGCACCAGAATTTGTTTATCCATTTGTCTATTGATGAGCGCTTAGATTGTTTCCGTTTTTTGCTATTGTGAATAATACTGCAGTGAACATAGGTATGCATACATCTATTCCTGTGACAGTATTATTTCTCTAGGATATGTTTCTAGGAGTGATATTGCTGGATCATATGGCATTTCTACTTCATACATTTTAAGAAAGTGCCATATTAATTTCCATAGTGGTTATGCCATTTTACATTCCCAGTAGCACTGCATAAGAGTTCCAATCTCCCCAATAACCTCTCTAAGACTTGTCATTTTTCTTTTTTTGATTAGTGCCGGTAACATCAGGGTGAAACAGTATCTTGCAATTTTTATTTGAATTTCTCTGATGGCTAACGATTAGAAATTTCCTTATGTGTCTATTCACTGACTAGTCTTCTGTGTTGAAGTGTCTGTTCATGTCCTTTGCCCATTTTAATTGAATCATTTATCTTTTTGTTGTTTAAGTGTTCTATATCCTGTAGATTTCAGAAATTAAGCCCTTGTTGGATAAGTTGTAACCAATTTTTTTTTCTTTTTCTGTAGATTCTCTTTGTATTCTTTTGATGAAGTCTTTTGCTTGAACATACACACTTATTTTTTAAGAGCTCCCGTTTACCTAGTTTATCTTTTGGTGCTTATGCATTGTTAGTTATAATTTGTATTCTATTTATTCTATTTAGGGTCCCTAACATTGTCCTTACCTTCCATGTTCTTTATAGTTTTAAGTATTATATTTAGGTTTTTGATCCATTTTGAATTAGTTTTTGCATATGGTATGAGGCATGGGTCGTGTTTCAATTTATTAGAGGTAAACATACAGTTTTGCCAGTATCATCTGTTAAAGAGACTGTCTTTTCCCTATTTAATGGATTTTGGTTCTCTGTTTAATTTTGTTTTGAAAATATTACTGTAAAGTGCATCATGGCTCCAAAATTCAGCAAAATCATTGCAGCAAGAGGCAAAGGAGAAGTTTCAGTTTGGAAGGGAAACAAAAGGTTATTAAGCAACACAAAAGTAAAAAATCAGTGAATGTTACTGCTGTCAGTTTAGGTATGTATACACAATGCCCAAATCATATACCGTCATAACATTGTATCATACTGGAAATATTGTAGACATTAGCACATTACAGTGTGTATGTATGTATGTGTGTGTGTGTACACAGTGCATGTGTGTAAATATATACATACACACATATGTACATATACACAAGTTGTGTATATTGTTGTTGTATACCATTTAGGCAATTCCTCCCTATAGTGGTCCTATGGAAACCTTGGTGGTAGAGTGGTTAAGTGCTATGTCTGCTAATGAAAAGGTCAGTGTTAGAATCTGCCAGGTGCTCCTTGGAAACTCTGTGGGGCAGTTCTGTTCTGACCTATAAGGTCATTATGAGTCAGAACCGCCCCATAGGATTTCCAAGGTTGTGATCTCTACAGATGCAGAAAGTCACCTCTTTCTCCCACACTTTCAGTTACCATAAGTGTAATAGAATAAATCTCTGCTCAATCCTGTATTGTCCTCACAGTCATTGATACGTGTGAGCTCATTGTTGCAGTCACTGTGTCAATCCATCTCACTGGGAGTCTTCTTTTTTTTTTTGCTGACCATCTGCTTTAACCAATCATTATGTCTTTGCTCCAGGGACTAGTCCTTTCTGATCACATATTCACAGTACATGAGGCAAAATTTTGCCATCCTCACTTCTAAGGAGCATTCTGGCTGTAATTCTTCCCAAACAGACTTGTTTGCTCTTTTAGCAGTGCATGGTATATTCAGTATTCTCCAACAATATAATTCAGATGCATCAACTCTTCTTCACTTTCCTTATTCATTGTCTAGATTTTGTATGTGTATGAGGTGACTGAAAATACTACGGCTTAGGTCAGATGGACCTTCATGTTCAAAGTGACATACATGACTGTATGCTGAGCAAATAATTTACGAGGCTGGATTACAAGAAGAACATGGCATAAAGATTCAAGGAAGGCTAATTAATAACCTACAATATGCAGATTACACTACCTTACTTGCTGAAAGTGAACTTGAAGCACTTACTGATAAAGTCCAAAGATGACAGCCTTCAGTAAGGATTACACCTAAACATACAGAAAACAAAAATCCTCACAACTAGACCAATAAACAACATCATGATAAATGAAGAAAATATTGAAGTTATCAAGAATTTCATTTTACTCAGATCTACAATCAACACCCATGAAAGCAGCAGTCAAGAAATCAATGTATTGCATTGGGAAAGTATGTTGCAAAAGACCTCTATAAAATATTAAAATGAATATATAAATTCAAATATATATATGCTCACTTTAACACTGTATCTGTGTATATATACAACTTTGCTGTATATAGTACACATATTGTAAGCCAAGTAATGTATGTATATTTATATACTGTCATTGTATATAATAAGGAGCCCTTGCTGTGCAGTTTTTAAGAGCTCAGCTACTAGCAAAAAGGTCGGCAGTTCCAGTTCACCAGCCTCTCCTTGAATACATTATAGAGCAGATCTATTCTGTCCCATAGGGTCACTATGAGTTAAATTGGCTTGATGGTTATGGGGGTACACACACACACACACACACACACACACACACACACACACACACACACACATATCTCCCCAAAACAATAAAAACAAAAAACCTTGGCCATTGAGTTGATTCTCACTCACAGTAACCCTATAGGATCCTGCTCCATTGTGCTTCCATGAAATAGTTAGTGGATTGGAAGTACCAACTTTTTCGGTTAACAACCAAGATCTTAACTTCTGAGCCATCAGAGCTCCATATCTATATCTATATAGATATAGATATATACTGTGTGTCTGTATACATGTGTATGTGTGTCTGTACATATATATTACATAGGTATATATATATAAAAATTTGATATAATAATTTTATTTCTCTGCCTTTATCCTAAAAAAGTAAGGGAAAAGAGATGCATGCAAAATGATTTTCATTGCAGCATTGTATACAAGGAAAAAAGTTAATAAATTGTCTAACAATAGCAGACTTGAATGTGAGTTATATTACATACATATTTCATACAATGAAATATTATGCCACTACTAAAAATTATGATGTAGAATTATTCTGACATTATGCATAAAGAAAAATCATTTTATATGGAAAATAAATTTCTTCCTCAAGAAGTCTTCTCTGATTCTTTATATTAGATAAAATTCATTGCAATGTGACTTCCATATTGGACCCTGTAGTCGTGATACAATTTCCTCTTGAAAATCCTTATTTAACAAGTAACTCTACCTAGACTGTAAGCCCAAGAAGCTACGGACTAAGTTTGATTATACCTGCATTTCAGTTCTTGAAACTGAGCATATTAGATTCAATTAAATCAATCTGACTTTAACAGCATATTTTCATTTATTTAACAGCATGCATTTCTATATGTAGACAGAGAGATGCTCGGAGAGATGCTAACTGAAATGTAAGGAAAGGTAGAGCTGGGTGGTAAGTTTGGGTCATTCTGTTTTCTTCTTTATGTTCTTCTATAGTGTATGAATCTCAAAAATGGTTATTATCCATTTCCACAAAACAAAATATCATATTCTGTTTTGATGTTATAGATAATTATGCTTTTCTCGTAATAAAATACATTCAGTATGATGTAAAACACTGTCCTTTCTTTCTCTCCCACACATGTTGCTACTTGATATCGAACCAAAGTAATGACACCAGGAAACAGTAAGTCCTGCTAACTCCCTCCTCTTCCTTCTTGCCACAGCCAGCTTGGCTTATGTGATTCTCTCAGTTGGCTAGTGAGCCAAAAATGGAGTGGGCAGACCACCAGGTGTTCTGTATTGCAACTAGGCTGCCTTAAGATGCCACTAAAAACCCAGCTCAGAGGCTCTGCCTTTTTCTTACATCTATTCTATATTCACTGCAAAAGGAGAACTTAAGTAGCTGTATCAGTCAGGACAGTCTAGACTACGATGCAATAACAATTCCCAAAACAAACATTTATTTCTTTTTCTCACTATACATTTCTTATGCATTGGTTAGGGCTCTTCTTTGCATTATCCTCACTGTAGAACACGAATGAGGATGCCACTTCTATCTGGAGAGAAGAAAGCAGAGAAGTTGCATAAAGGGCCCCCAATTTAAAATATCGAGCCCAGAGGTAGCCTCATTCTACTAAAATTACTTGCCAAGAAACCAGAAATATTTGGTTAACAGCCATGATAGCTATTGCAGTGGCAGTCACATTCATCATGCATTCATTAAAATAATTTTCTAAATGCTTACTATGTGGTTCAAGGCTATCCTATCCTCTAAAAATGTGGGGCTTGATAGGGCCACAGTCTTCAATAATACTTATTCACATGTGGAGTCCCTAGGTGATGCAAATGGTTCATGCACTTAGCTGCTAACTAAGAGGTTGGAGGTCTGAGTCCAGAAGAAAAGCCCCAGAAGAAAAGCCTAGTGATCCATTTCCAAAAAATATCAGCCACTAAAAACCCTTTGGAGCACAATTCTTATCTGACACACATGGGGGCTCCATGAGTCAAGATGAACTTAATGGCAACTTGTTTGGTTTAAGCTTGTTGCATTGCATGTGATCAAAGAACTTCATACATCTTTTTAAAGTATTTGAGAACACTGGAATTTTGTAAACAGAGTTTAAAAAGAAACTTTAAAACAAGTCTCACTAAAGTATTATTAAAAAGCAAAAACAAAATTTCTGCCTTGTTTTTTCTTTAAGGTGTACCTGCCAAATGAACAGACCAAGGTGTCAGGCAAGGGATCAGAGTCATAATTACCATACTGAATGTAGAAAGCAACAAAATGCCAAGTGCCAACAAGCCCATTTCAGGCACATGCATGTACTGGACAAAAACTATGAAGTACTTTGTAGTACTGCTACACTCAATCTTGACCTGGGGTCCAGCCTGAACATCCTTTGTACATCTAGCCTGTGAAACAGAAAAGGCAAGAACCACATAGTAACTGGAATCTGAAGAACAAAAGTTGAAAGATGAATCACCCACTTTATAGCAGGCTCCAGATCAGGCTACATGATAATCTTGGGTATACCACGCCATGATCTTTGCCTTGGGCTAGAGGTCCATTTGCAAAAATAAAGCAGCTATATTTTCAGCCAGTGGAAATTCCGTTGCCCAAAGGGAAACTTCTGCTGGGACAATGATTAAATCCCGGAATGTGTGTTGGTACAAGCTTTCTGCTAGAATTATGGTGGGTAGGAGGCTTAGGTAGCACTATCTGTGGTAAGAAGTTTGTGAATTCGTCAAGAGAATGTAATGAGATATGTTGAATCAATTTGTGGTTGTTTACGCAGTTGATTATGTGGTCAATTAAACCTAACATTTTTGCATCCCATGAGAGATGGTGGTGGATGCTGTGTGGCACAGGAATGGGAGCTAGATCCCAGCTTTTCACCTAAACACACTCAGTACATAATACTGATCCATTTTTACCACTAAGAGCTTTGCATCTAAATTCACAAATGATTTCATAGCTTCGTGACTTGATGAGTATGAACAACTGTCATATCTTAAGGACAGAATGTTCTTCTCTTTCAAGCCACAGGAGAATGAACTGTGGATGGCTGCTCTATGCCTCTTAATGGGGACCGTAGGCCCCATAATTAGTATTCTGGACCACTATCACCCACATTTTCTTATGCCAAATTGAATAAAGGTCTCCTAATTTTTCTTCATTAAAACATAAACTGCCCCAGAAAAACTTGAAATTGTTGTTAAATGAAAACCAGTTAAAAAGTTGAGGCCAAAAATTGTTGGCAATCATCATGCTGAATTATGCAGTCTGCATGTTGCAGGCAGCCTGTGGGTCCTGAGGCTGTCACAAATAACTGAGTAACTGGGCATGTGACTCCTTCTCCCCGCAGGAAGAGATTCTGCCCAGTGGTCTGGGCCCTGAGCCACGGCTGAACCTTACTGCTGCTACCAAGGAAAGCTGTTTCACCCGGAGATGAAACTGCTGTGATGTTGAGAATAAACCTTTACTAAATCAGTTTTTCAAAGCATGAATAGCCAGGTTCTTTGCAAGTCCATAAACTATATTTAATACCTCAGAACTCACAAAAGTGAGGGTTGCTCTTAGCACATCTCTTCTATCAGGGTGCTCCTCCTCCCCTTCTTGTCCCTCCCAGGTATCCCAAATTTATCTGTTGTCGTGGCTTCTCAGGCTCCTTTTCAGGTAATAATCTACTCCCTTCCATTTCTTCTTCCACTTCTATGCACCCAGGTTTTTGTCTCTAAGTGACCTGCCTGTAGTGAGCTAGATCTTCATTATATATCAGGTGTTATTTAGAGCTGGGAGTACAAAGCGAGTAACCATTTGCACAAATGATATATTTACATATAAACAAAGTTATTTAATGTAACTACTTACTTAGAGATCCCAATCCTAGGCATGCATACTGAAGATCTGAGAGCAGGGATGCAAACAGAAACCTGCACACCAATGTTTATTGAAATATTTTTCACAATAGCCAAAAGGTGAAAACAAGCTAAATGTGAATGGATAAACAAAAATCTGGTACATACACAGTGGAACATTTCTTGGCCATAAGGAGAAATAAAGTCCTGATGCATGCTGCTATATGGATGAACCTTGAAAATATCATGCTAAACGAAATAAGTCAGTCAGAGAAGGACAAATATCACATCATCTTATTTTTTTTTAAGTTATTTAACATTTTAACCAGAAAGAGCGACTTAACAGTAAAAATTATGGGCAAAGGGGTATGGTGACTTTTTGGCTTGAGACAGCAGTGGGCTAGAGGGTCTTCCAATCAAATAAAAAAGGTGACTACTTCTCTTGACTTTAAGGTTGACATCATACACATTTGCTGCTGATTAAACAGAATGCTGCTGTTGTTCTTAGGCACTCTGTTCCCTATCATGAGCATTCTAGCTCTTGTTCTATTTAGGTTTCATGTGTCCTGCTATACAGTGTCTCAGAATAGTGTCTTTCCTCACGTTGACTACAGTGAAAGAGACTTTACAGTGTTACATTGTTTAACAAAGAAGTTAGGAATATCCTGAACCAATAAGATCCAGGCGATGGCCTGTCATATTACTTTGTTCTCCTGTCAACAAGCTGTACTCCTTGGTCTGTACAACGTCAGGTGCAAGGCACCTGAGAAAACCCTGGTGATAAAGTGTTAAGTGCTAAGGCTGCTAACTAAATGACTGAAAGTTCAAATCCACCAGCTACTCTTTTGAAACTCTATGAGAAAGTTCTACTCTGTCCTCTAGGGTCACTATGAGTTGGAATCTACTCAGCGGCAACAGGTTTGACATTTTGTTTAATGCAGCTGAATCTGGAATACCTTGTGTTGATATTATCCAGTAAAGATATATATATAGGTCAGTCTCTATTATACTTGGAGGATTCCTTTTCCTACTTACTTGCTTTAAAATGATTTGAGATGTAATGTTTAGTCTTGGGACAAATTTAATATGAGGATCAAAAGTAACAGGCAGCCATGTAAAAAAAACCTCATTGCTGTTGACTTCATTACAACTCATAGCAACACTATGTCACAGAACAGAGTAGAATTGCCTCATAGGGTTTCCAAGGAGCAGTTGGTAGATTGAAACTGCCAATCTTTCTGTTAGCAGGAGGGTTCTTAATCCCTGTGGGACCAGGGCTCCAGCAATACAAATGAACTTTAAAATTTATTGGAGGTAAAATTGCAAGGTATTATATATAATATTTATATATATTATATACACATAATATATATATTTATTGTATATAAAATGATTTCAACAAGGTAAAAAATTACATGCATGAATTAAAAATTCCTAAAGATTAGCTTTGATTATTACAGAATAGTGAGAATATAGGTGAGTTGGGTCTTCTTAATATTAATCTCTATTTCCATGTTCCAGAATACATTTATGTTAAGGAAGAAAAGAAATGATGCTTAAGAATAATAAGCACTAATTCTGGTGTTATTAAAGCTGTATTAGTTCTGGCTTCACTAAAATGGGCTTTAAATATGAAATAATTTGATTCTAATCAGGCTAATAGTGAGAATCAAGTGAGTCAACGGGTGCCAAAACCAAAATCTGTTGCTGTTGAGTTAATCCTGACTCATAACAACCCTATGGGAAAGAGTAGAACTGCCCCAGAGGTTTTCCAAGGAGTGGCTGGTACGCTCAAACTGTTGACTTTTTCCTTAGCAGCTGAGCTCTTATCCACTGTGCCAACAGGGTTCTATGAGTGCAAAAGTACTATAAAAATATAAAAGAATCCTAGCAGATTCCCAAGCCAGTGGTGACTCCTGTGCTTACCCAACTCCCAGTACCCGGGGCACATAGTAATTATTGGCTCTCAGAGAAAAACAGGAGTCTTGTTACTAGAATTAGACTGTAAGGCCAGAGCAGGAAAAACAAGGTTTATTTGAGGCTGCATGTCTTGAGCTTCCTTTCTCTCTGCCCTTGACAGTGTTGGGCTAAGAGCCTGAAGCCAGGCCGAGCCTGGAAGAATGAGTTCCCAGTTACTAGATGACAAAGGCAACAGCAAATCATTACAGGTTTTTTTTGTTTTGTTTTGCTTTTTTAATGGGGTATTGGGGGCAGATGTAATAAAATACTTTTTAGCTTACAAGCAGTCAACTTCAATAGCTATGTTTCAGGAAATGGACCTACCTTTAGTTTGTGTAATAATGAGGCAGGCTGTGACAAATGTACCTTGCCTGCTTAGACAGTAGAATTCCCGTGGCAAGAGCCAGCATGAGAAGCAGGTGTACAAATTATCCAGGGATCATGCTAAGCAGAGGATCCACCTGGCAATCTTTGTCATCCAGAAAAATAAATATACTGTTAAGAGAGAGTATGGAGTGGTAGGGTCAAGGGAAGAAAAACAAGCTGTAGAGCTATAACTTACGAGGCAGATCACCTAACAGCCTAGGTTCAGAAGCAATGCAATGACAGGCTGTGAAAACAATGGCTTCCTCTGCAGACCATGGCAAGTCTTCAGCTAGATACACTAAGGAAAGTAAGCTGATTCATTAACGGTTTATCTTGCTCCCCTATTAGCCACTGCAATATCAAATTCAAAGTACGTGGAGGAAGGGCAGTATATTTCCTTAGACTCCTTAGTATTCAAAAACAACAACAACCAGCAAGCAAGTTGTTTAAATTATTCCAAGAAAAGATTTCCTTATAAAAGCTTCAGCAGAGAACTAGAGGGAAGACAAAACCAGGAACCATAGTAGAGCAACCTACAGGGGGAACATCAAAATTTTGTGAGGACAAAGACTATTCCATCTTATTCATCACTGCCGATAGTGTCTAAACTAGGGTCCATTACCTAAAAGCTAAATGACTAAATCAGAGTTTTCAGAAAACCCTATGGAGCGGTTCTACTTGTAACATAAACAAAGAGTTGTTGTTACATGTTGTCCAGTCAGTGCTGACTCATAATAACACAATGTACAACAGAATGAAACACTGCCTGGTTGTGCACCATTCTCACATTGAACCCACTGCTGCCTCCACTGTGTCAATTCATCTTGTGGAGCATCTTACTCTTTTTTACTGATGCTCTGCTTTACCAACCATGTCCTTCTCCAGGAACTGATTACCATCTAGTAACATGCCCCAAACATGTAAGACATAGTCTCCTCATCCTTGTTTCTAAAAAGCATTCTGATTGTACTTCTTCCAAGACAGATTTGAGTATGAATTTTTCTTTTGTCTGTATAGGACACAACTAATACCACTTTGAGGGCTTGAACAATATGTGATCCACAGATATGATGTTCCACACACCATAACATCTGATCAGGAAACCCACTTTGCAGTGAAGGAGGCATGAGTGTGGCCCGTGACCACAGGTTCCACTGGTCCTTTTATATGTTTCATCTCCTAGAAACTGTCAGCATCATTGATCAGTGTAATGGCCTGTTGAATGTGTTGCTAACAGGACAGATTAGATGTTTATGTACTGAAACCATGGAGTACTATCTTTCAGGACACAGAATATACACTGAATAAGATTTTTTATATGGTACTATGTCCCCATTAAGGATCCGTGGCAGTGCAGTGGTTAAGCACTGGGCTGCTAACTGAAAGACTGGTGGTTTGAACCCACCAGCCAATCTTCAGGAGAAAGATGTAACAATCTGCTTCTGCACAAATTACAGCCGTGGAAATTCCACAGGACAATTCTACTTTGTCCTGTAGGGTTGCTACGAATAGGAATCAACTTGATAGCAGTGAGTTTCGTACGTGCCCATCAGGAAGTATCCACGTTTCCAGAAACCAAGGGACCCCCATTACCATCATTCTTCATAAGCTACTAAGGGACTTAATGCTTCCTATTCTTATAACTCTGGGTTCTTCAGGGTTAATTTTTATGGTTTTCTGTGAAAATGAAGACAACAGGTTCTACTGGGCACTTTGGATTTCCTGTATATAGGGACTATAGTTGTTAGGTGTCACCAATTTTACTCTGACTCATAACAACCTAATTATGTACAACAGAAAGAAACATTGCCTCATCTTGCACCACGCCCACAATCATTGTCGTTCTTGATCTCATTATTACAGCCACCGTGTTAAACCATTTCATTGAGGGTCTTCCTCTTTTTCACTGACCTCTACTTTACCAAACATGATGTCCCTCTCCATGAGTTGATCCCTCCTGACAAGTCAAAAGTAAGATGTAGTCTCACCATCCGGTTGTACCTCTTTCAAGATGGATCTAGTCATCCTTCTTCAACACCACAATTCAAAGGGCATCGGTTCTTCCGAGTCATCATCTGGCTTTCACATGCATGTGATACTATTGAAAATACCATGGCCTGGGTCAGGTTCACATTAGTCTTCAAGGCGACATCTTTTCTTCTCAACACTTAAGTCTTTTGCACAGATTTGCATGATCTGCTAGTCCAGGGACTAGGGGGCAAAATGAAAAGTTACTGTCTTGTAAAGAGTAACTGACCCTAACCATTAGGAGGAAGTAGAGTTTTTGTTGTACAATGGACAGGACAGAATATGTGTGAAGCTCAAGTAAGCCACTTAGGTGTCTTTTGGTATTCCCAAGCCCACTGTTAACTGTAAATGGAAAAGTGCAACAACCGAGTCTAAGAAGGATATGTTTCCTAGGACTCACACCTCTGGAGAATGAAGGTTTGTGTCACACCACCAAATAAGGAGAGGTGGAAACTGAGAGTAAGGGAAATTTGGATGGATAGTGGAAGAGGAAGAAAATGAGTACCAGCTATGACTTCAAGACCAACTGAAACGTGGAGGGATATACTTTGTTTGCTAACCTCCCTCTTCTAAGCTTTTCTCAGAGCCCTGGAGGAGTCATTGCTCCCCGTATGTATGTAGAGAAGTAAATTCACATGGCACGAAGGGTGGGTTGTACCAAACATGTAGATGACATTCTAAGATTCTCCTTCAAGAAAGACCCTACTATTGCTGTTGAGTTGATTCCGACTCATAGCAACATGTAAGTCAGAGGAGAACTGCCCCATAGAGTTTCCAAGGAGTGCCTGGTAGATTTGAACTGTCATCCTTTTCATTACCAGCCTTAACACTTAACCACTACACCACCAAGACTTCTCTAGTGGTCAGTACTTGGAGACTTTTGTCAAGTTCACATTGTGCCCAATCCTGTCTCCTCCTGTTTTCTTTCATGAGTTTTGCTCTCCAATAAATATTCTGATTTTGATGGACTATTATTTCCCCAGAAGTAGATGGCCAGTTACTTCCTCCTACTTTGTATTATACTGGAAGCTCCACTGAAGCCTGTCTGCCACAGGCAACCTTACTGGTATTTGAAATGCTGATGTCATAGCTTTCAGCTTCACACAAGCCACCATACTGTGACAAATTGACAGAAAGTGATGACAGACAAAGCCTATGGAAGCAGCAGTCTAAAAAATCAAACAACATATTGCACTGGGCAGTTTGCGGCAAATAACCTCTTTAAAGTGTTGAAAAGCAAGGATATCATTTTGAGCACTAAGGGGAGCCTGACCCAAGCCCTGGTGTCTTCTATGGCCTTATTTGAATACAAAAGCTGGACAGTTAATAAGCAAATCCAAAGAAGATTGATGCCTTTGAATTATGATTTGGCAAAAAATATTGATCATACTATGGACTTTTGGAAGAATGAACAAATATGCCTTCAAAAAAGCAAAGCCAGAATGTTCCTTAGAGGCAAGGATGACGAGACTTTGTCTCACTCACTTTGGATATGTTTTCAGGAGAGATCAGTTGCCCGGTGAAGAACACTGTCTTGGTCATTTAGTGCCACTGTAACAGAAACACCACAACTGGATGGCTCTAACAAAGAGAAATTTATTCTCTCACAGTCCAGTAGGCTACAAGTCCAAATTGAAAGCATCAACTCCAGGGGAAGACTTTTTCTTTCTGTGATACATCAGTCTTTCCTTGATCTGAGAATATCTCAGTACAGGAAACTCAGGGCCAATGGATGTGCTCTGCTCCTGGCACTACTTTCGTGGTAGTATGAGATCCTCATGTTTTTCCACTCATCTCTCTATGTTATATTTGAAAAGAAATTCTCTTAAGACGCTAGACCTCATCAGTATAAGTGCTACTAACTCATTAAATCATAGTGATAGAATTTGCAACACATAAAAAAATTCCATAAGATACAAAATTGTGGCAAGTATTCAATACTGGGAATTAGGAGCAACCCAAATTGATACATGCATTTTGGGGAGACGTATAATACAATCCATGACAGACATCATTCTTGGCAGAAGATCGCAAAAGAGAGGAAGACACTCAGTGAGATTAACTGATGCCTGTTTGCAACTGTGGGCACAAACATATCAGTGATTGGATGGCATAGGATTGGACAGCACCTTTTCTGTTGTACATAAGATTGCTATGAGTCAGGACTGACGCCAAAGCACCTAAAAAACAACAGCAATAACAAATAACACTGTGTACTCCTAACCCTATTTCAATGTTTATTTCCCAGAGAGTTCAACAGACAAGAAGGTAAATGGGCTTGCTTCCAATGTCTGATTTCATGCTTATGCATCCATTAGACATCTGTAGACCAACCATTTTTACTTCTCCACTATTCTTGTGACTAGGTTTGTAAGGCAAGCATACAATCTACAATCCATTTTGTAGACCCAGCTCCACGCCAAGAAAAGACCAAAGTGTAACTTGAAGAAATTGCAGGAAGCCGCTTGGTCTTGAAGTCCTGTTTTAGTTTTTCAAGTTAGGGTTATATAATATGAGAGTTATTAGTCACTTACTACTATTCACAGAGCTGATGCTTTGAAACTCATTCATTTTAAATCAATTATAATTTGATTATAAGGGACTATGGAATAAGTAATTGACATTCCAAAAGTCCAATGATGGGATTCAACGAAATACCTTTTACACTTTTTCCATGGCATACTTTGGCTTAGGGTTTTTAGATTATCTTAGGGTGAACTTGGTATTGTAAGTTCTTTTAGTATTTGATTTCCTAATGAGACATGTCTCATTGGCACAGTTTCATGCTTCATCCTGGGATTCCTTAGTGTTCTTGCTCTCTCTGTACCCATTTTGCTCTTTCTCAGCTGGCAAAGGAAACACTAGTGGGATAAAGCATTAGCATGTACTATTTTTGAGTTATATTTTCTGTCAAAAATTTAAAAAAAAAAAACCTCTAATTCTCATGCTTGTTTTCTCTTGAGCAAAATAGTTTGTCCTCTTTGTATCACTTTCCAGTTAATATAGAAACTTTTCCCTAAGGCATTCATACATCGCTCATTCAGTATTAAATAGTTCGAATATGCTTAAACTTTTAGCATAGATTTTAAATAATTTCATGACCATATGGAACCTTGTGAAGGGGTATTCAAAAGTCCAAATAGACAGTACTCATTAGTTTACCCTTCCTCAAAGACCTCAATTACCAAGGCGAATGAGTCATCAAATGCAAAACCTCATTTCTGTTTCCTTTATGTTCTCTCTCAATATCACCATATTCCCTTTAGCCCTTCTGAAACATATGGTGTGTGGATGTGCGTGTGTATGTATGTGTGTGTGAAGATCTTTGCTTTTGTACTCCAACCATCCGAGGACCTTCTGTTTGGATATTTTTTCAGTATTAAAATAAATTACATCAGTGTCCAAAAAGTAAAAAACATACACTGAAGCTTGGGGTGGAAAATTCCACTGCAGAATATGCAGAAGTAAAGTGTAAAGTTGAGCAAATTTTAATAAGTCTGATATCTCTAGGATTTGTTACCTCAATGTGTCAAATACATGCCTCTTTTTATTTTATTTTATTTTATTATGATTGAATGAAAATGTACATTCCCATATATAATTCGCATGCTCAGCTATATGCAGCTCCTACTGCCCTCCCTGTCCAGTGACAGCACACCCTTCCTCTCTGCTCCATACATTTTCTATCCTCTCAACAGTTCTTAACCCCTCCTCTCCACCCACTCCCCCTCCTCCAGCAAGAGATCACCAGGATGTCATCTTACGGATGCATAGAACCATAAAGTTCCTACAAGATACGGTCACTCTGCATGCATCACCAAGTCCAATCCATTGCTGTCTGAAAAGTTGAGCTTCATTATGATTTATGGACAGGGGCAGCATCAGGGCCAGAGGCCATGCTCCCAGGGGAACTTCGAGGCCTCTGGACCACCACTTGTGGTCTTTTATTGGAGATCTCAGGGTGCACCCCTATTTCTGTTTTATTTTTTACGTAAAAAATAAAAGCCTAATGAAGGGAAACTTGTGTAAAAAAACTATGTACTATAATCTTTTTTTGTTTTGACTTTTAATAATTTATGGTACCACATTACTGTTGATTGACTAGCAGAAGTGAAATATAAACCTTTTGGTTGATTCAAGTTTAGTTCTCTATTAAACTATAACAACATAGAACAGTGCACTATAACATATGAACATAAATACACAGAAACACGTATACAGGGAAGGATATACTTCAAAGAATTTTCACAAAGTGAACATACTGCAGAAAATTTCCTCATACATTATTCTAGTCACTGGTCTTCTCAAGAGTGATCACTAACATAATTTCTAACATCATAGAATGATTTTGCCTCTTTCAAAATTTTACATTGGTTTTGTCTTTTAAAATTTTTAAATGGCACTTTATATATGTATATACATATATATTCCTGTTTATTTTTCTTGGTTCAGCATTATGTTTGTGACCTCTTCTCTCCTGCTGCATGCAGTATACAGCTTGTTTAGATTGCTGTTTGTGATGATAATGATGGCATATTAAAATTATATTTATTTCCAAATTTTGGTTTTTACATTCTTGCACATGTCTTTTGGTACACATAAGAACACAATGTCAGAGCCCTGGTTGCACAGTGGTTAGCTGTTCAGCTGATAATCAAACGGCTGGCAGTTTGAATACACCAGCTGCTCCGTAGAAACCCTGTAGGGAAGTTCTACACTGTCCTGTAGGGTTGCTGTGAGTTGGAATCTGCTCAACAGCAATGGAATATGGATATAATGTTGGGTATATATCTACAAACAGAACAGTATAATTTGGCATGCATCTAAATTTTAATCGATAATAAGAATCAGTTTTCCTGAGTAGTTGTACCAATTTATATTCTTATAATCAATAAGAAAGACTTTCAGTTGTTGCAGATATTAGTATTTTAGCCATTCTGGTAGAGGTATTACATTATGGTTTTAACATGCATTTCAGACTTATCTAAACTGATAAGAATGTTTACTGCTAATTGAAATTTCTTCTTTTGTGAAACATTCATTCATTTAATCAAAAAATAAATGGATTGTGTGTGCAGCCATTCAAAACCTTGTCAATGAATGTTCATATCATTCATCCTAACATTTAAAAGATGGAAACAACCTAAATGTTCATCAGTGGGTAAATGGATAAAAAAGATATGGTATGTTCATATGGTGGAATAGTTTTCTGATACAAAAAGAATGAAATACTAATACATATTACAACTTGAAAATGTTATATTAAGTGAAAGAAACAAGTAAAAAAAAATCCACATATTATATGATTCTATTTCATTCGAAGTCCAGAATAGCAAAATCTATAGAGACAGATTGTAAAGTAGTGGTGTTTCAAGTCTACAGAGAGGATGTGAAAGATGGTGGTGATGAGGAGGGAGTGGGGTGACAGCTAAATAAACTAAAATAAAGAGGGTCATAACAGAAGACTATGGAAAATTGTACTCCAACAAATTTGAAAACTTGGAAGAAAAGGACAACTTTCTACAAACATTCTGTCTGCTTAAACTAACAAAAACTGAGGGTAGAAATTTTAAACAGGTCCATAACAAAAGAAGACATTGAAGGGGTCGTAAAACTGCCAACCAAAAGAAGTCCTAGACGAAATGACATCACTGGAGAATTCTACCAAACTCTGAGAGAAGAGCTGACATCAATCTACTCAAACTACTCCAGAACACTGAAAAAGAAAGGTACTTCTAAATTGTCAGTATGAAGCCAGAATCATTTCAATACCAAAGTCAGGCAAAGACATTACTAAAAATAGATAATTGCAAACCATTATCTCTCATGAATACAGGTGCAAAAATCCTGAACAAAATCTAGCCAATAGAATTCACCAGCATATCAAAAAAATAATACATCTCATCTAAGTGGGATTAATACCATACATGCAAGGATGGTCCAGCATCAGAAAATCAATCAATGTAATCCACAACATGAATAAAAGGATCACATGATCAACTCAATTGACATAGAAAAAGCATTTGATAAAGTCCAACACTCATTTCTGATAAAAACATTCATCAAAATAGGAATAAAACAAACCGAAAACCAAACCCAATGCCCTCAATTCTATGCTAACTTATAGCGACCCTGTAGAACACTGCCCTATAGAATTTCTAAGGACTGCCTGGTAGATGTGAACTGCTGACCTTTTGATTAGCAGTTGTAGCACTTAATCACCGCATCACCAGGATTTCTAATAAATAGAAGGGAAATTTCTCAAAATAATAAAGGGCTTCTATACAAAACAAGGTGCCCTCATGCACAGCGGTTACACATTTGGCTGCTAACCAAAAGGCTAACAATTCATATCTGCTATACACTCTTTGGAAACTCTATGGAGTAGCCTTATTCTGTACTATAAGATTGCCATGAGTTGGAACTAGCTCAACGGCAGCAGTTTGGGATTTCTGGTGTACGAAACAAGCAGCCAACATTATCCTCAACGGATAGAATCTGCAAGCATCCTCGTTGAAAACTGAAACCACACAAGGATGCCTGTCATGGGCTGAATTGTGTCCCCCCAAAATATGTGTAGCCGTGTGTCTGGGCCATGATTCCCAATATTTTGTGATTGTCCTCCATTTTGTAATTTTCCTGTGCTGTATGTTGAAGGATCAGGGTGGGAGTGTAAATCCATTCACAGGATTAACTCCCTGCTCCACTTTAAAGGGAGTTGCCTTGGAGTATGGCTTGCCCCACCCTTAATCCTTTCATCCTACAAGAGATAAGCAACTAGACAATAGGGAACCTCACATCATCAAGAAAGCAGCACCGGGAGAAGAGTGCGTCCTTCAGACCTGAGGTTCCTGGAGCAAGATGCTCCCTGGACAAAGACTGATGCAATACTGGGCTTTCCTCCAGAGCCGACAAAGGGGAGAAACTTTCCCTGGAACAGACTTCCTGAATTTGGACTTGTTGCCTACCAGACTGTGTAAGAATAAACCTTCCTTTGTTAAAGCCATCCACTCATAGTATTTCTGTTAGAGCAGCACTAGCTGACTAAAACAATGCACTTTATCACTGCTCCTATTCAACATTGTATTGGAAATTCTAGTGAAAGTAATAATGCAAGAAAAGAAAATAACAGTTATCTAAACTGGTAAGGAAGAAGCAAAACTATTCCTTTCTGCAGTTGATATGATCCTATACATAGAAACGCCTGAAGATTTCACAAAAACTAATACAAGGATTCAGCTAAGTAGCAGGAAGCAAGAACAACGTACAAAAAATCATCCAGATTCTCCTACATTAACAAAGAGAACTTTGAAAAGTAAATCAGAAAAACATTACTATTTAAAATAGCCCCTGAAAGCTGAAGTACTTAGGAATACATCTAATCAAGGACATAAATGACTGATACAAAGAAACTACAGGATACTACTGCAGGAAAACAAGAGACATATATAAATTAAAAAAAATAAAATTATCATGCTATTGGTTAGGAAGATTTAACGCTGTGAAAATGTCTAACGGCCTCAAGGGATACATAGTTATAATGAGATCCTGATGCAAATACCAATAGCATTGTTCAAAGAGATAGAAAAACCAATACTTTATACAAATCTGTTGGTATCTGAATACTGGTGGCATAGCTTCCAGAATCACAGCAACGCACAAGCCCCCACAGTATGACAGAATGACAGACAAGTTGGAGTGTCAGCTGAGCTTCCAGACTAAGACAGACCACAAAGAAGGACCCGGCAGTCTAATTCTGAAAAGAATTATCCAGTGAAAACGTTATGAATAGCAGTGGAACATTGTCAGAGATAATGCCAGAAAATGAGCGCCCAGGTTGGAAGACAATCAAAAGATGCCTGGAAAGGAATTTCCTCCTCAAAGTAGAGTTGACCCCAATGACATGGATGGAGTCAGGCCTTTGGAATCTTTATTTGGTGATGTGGCCTGACTCCAAATGAGAAGAAACAGCTGCGAACATCCATTAATAACTGGAATGTGGAGTGTATGAAGTATGAAGCTAGGAAAATTGGAAATGATGAAAAATGAGATGCATAAACATCCATATCCTAGGCATTAGTGAGATGAAATGAACTGATATTGGCCATTGTGAATTGCACAGTTATATGGTTTACTATGCAAAGAGTGAAAACTTGAAGAGTAATGGTGTTGCATTCATCATCAAAAAGAACATTTCAAGGTCTATCCAGAAGTACAAAGCTATCTGTGATAGAATAATTAACTCTATGCCTACCTACCTAAAAACCTAGTGCCACTGAGTCAATTCTGACTCATTGCTACCCCATAGGACGGGACCAGTTAATATAAATATTATTCAAATGTACACACCAACCACTAAGGCCGAAGATGGAGAAGTTGGAGATTTTTACTAGCATCGGCAGTCTGAAACTGATGAAACTTGCAATCAGGATGAATTGATAATTACTGATGACTGGAATGCAAATGCTGGAAACAAAGAAGACAGATTGGCAGCTCAAAAGTATGGTGTTGGTGATAGAAATGATGCCAGAGATCTTATGACAGAATTTTGCAAGACTAGTGAATTCTTCATTGCAAATACTTTTTTTTTTTTTTTACCACCTCATATGGTGATGATACACATGGACCTCACCAGATAAAGTACACAGAGATCAAATCAACTATATTTGAGGAAAGTGATGATGGAAAAGCTCGATGTTATCAGTCAGAACAAGACTAGGTGCTGACTGTGGCAAAGACCATTGATTGCTCATATGCAAATTCAAACTGAAACTGAAGAAAATTAGAACAAGTCCATGAGAGCCAAAGTACGATCTTCAGTATATCCTACCAGAGTTTAGAGACCATCTCAGAAACAGACTTGATGTGTTAAACACTAATGACCAAAGACAGATAAGTGTGTAGTGACACCAAAGACATCATACATAAAGGAACTGAGAGGTCATTAGAAAGACAGAAAGGAAAGAAACAGAGAAAGTGGTGTCAGAAGAGACTCAGAAGCTCACTCAAGTAGCTAAAGCAAAAGCAAGAAATGAAGAAGTAAAAGAACTGAACAGAAAATTTCAGAGGGCAGCTCAAGAAGACAAAGTAAAGTATTATAATGACAAGTGCAACAGAGCTGGAGATAGAAAATCGAAAAGGAAGAACATGCTCTGCATTTCTCAAGCTGAAAGAAGTGAAGGAAAAACTCAAGCCTTGAGTTGCAATAGTGAGGGATTCTACAGGGAAAACATTAAATGACTCAGGAAGCATCAAAAATAAGACGGAAGGAATGCAGAGTCATTATTCCAAAAAGAACAAGTCAACATTCAGCTATTTCAAGAAGTAGAATATGATTAGGAACTGATGCACCTGAAGGGGGAAATCAAAATTGTATTGAAGGCATTGGTGAAAAACAAGGCTGGGGGGGCGGAGTCAAGATGGCAGACTAAGCCTACGTCTCCTTATATCCCTCTGGAAACCAAGACCTGAATTGACAATCAAACAGAGCCTTCTGAGCACCTAATCAGCCTCAGGACACGGCACAGAGCTGTTAACTGGGACTTCATGCCATTCAGAGAAGAACCTCTTTCACTGACTCCCACTCCTGGCTAGCCCTGGCTCTCACGGACGGAAGGTAAATGCACCATTGTGACTTTTTTTTTTCCTCTGTCTCAGCTGGTGGGCAGAGCTGGGTCTTGCCTGGTGGCTGGACTCAGACACGCTGCTGGGGGGATAGGCAGGCGAAATTCCCATATTCTGAGAGCCAGTCTCGGGACTCTGTTAATCTAGCCACTTTGAGCCTTCCATTTTGTAGCTGCCTCAGCAAGGTTTGTGCAGAGTTTCGCGGTCAGTGTGCGGTATGCCATGTTGGTACCGAGATTTTAGCAGGACCTCGTTCTTAGCCTGGGAGCCAGCACCTGCAAATGGGACAGCGCTTCTCCGACAGAAAAGTAGTGATTTTGCACAGTGCTGCCTCCATTGGGGGCCCTGCAACAGAAGCAGAGGAATCACTACCTCTTGGCACCTTTAGCCCCTCTGTCAGCTGCCTGTGTGGAGGACGCCATCTTGGATATGGTGGCCGCAGCTGGACCTAATTCTTAGCTTGGGAGCCAGAGCCTGTCCACAGGAGAGTGCTTTTCTATCACAAAACCAGTACTCGACGCAGTGTTGGCTAAGGCTAGGCCCTGTCAGCAGAGGCCAACAGGGCAATAGCATTGCTGTATTCTGAACTAGTTTGTTATCATCTGGGGATGGATATAGTGGCGCTTACTTTGTCAGATGAGAAGAGGGACCTCTATACCTGAAAACCTAACTGACTTGTGAACTGGTCAGATACCATTTGCTTTACATTTGAAGACAGCCTAGAGAAAAATTTGCAATCCATTCTCACAGGACCTCTTCCAGTCTCTATAAACTCACATGGGACCCAAAAAGCAACAGACAATTGTGGCATACAAGCAATCACTCATGGCTACAGAAGGCTCCCAAACAAAGCAAACAAGGAGTTTTCCAGATGAAGAAACTTTTATGAAACCATCAGGAAGTGAATACAAATTGATTATGTACAGAGCCCTTCTAGACCTTATACAAAATGCAGCAGAACAAAATGAAAAATTAAGCAAGTTGTTCGACCTGATGGAACACCAGTACTCTGAAATCCAACAGATCAAGAAGAAAATCAAAGACATAGAAACTTCCATGCAAAGCCAAGAAAACAGAATGGAACAAATGGAAAAAAGAATTTCTGACTTGGAAGACAGAGCTACTGATGCCAGTGTCTATGAGCAGAAATCAGAAAAAAGAAACGAGGAAAATGAAGAAACATTAAGAAGCATGTGGGACTCTATTAAGAGGAACAACCTTCGATTAATTGGAGTTTCTGAACAGGGTGAGAAATCTGAGAAAACAGAGAGTATTGTTGCTGAGCTGCTGAAAGAAAACTTCCCAGAAATCATGAAGGAAGAGAATATAGACATCTCAGATGCATATCGTACACCACCCAATATAGGTCTCAAAAGAAAGACTCCAAGACATATTATAATCAAGCTTAACAAAATGAAACATAAGCAGCAACTCTTAAAGGCAGCAAGACTCAAGGCAAAGCTAACTTTCAGAGGGAAACCCTGTAGGCTCTCGTCAGATTTCTCAGCAGAAACCATGCTGGCAAGGAGACAGTGGCACGACACATTCAAAGTCTTGAAGGAGAAGAACTCCAACCAAGAATTATATATTCTGCAAAACTATCTTTCAAATACGAAAATGAAATTAAGACATTCCCAGATAAACAGAAACTCAGAGACTTTGTAAAAACCAAACCCAAACTACAAGAAATACTGAAAGAAGTTCTTGGCTTTGGCTTAGAAGAACAAAACCACTAACTTTGTATTTTAGAACGACACACTACTCAACACTCTACTCATTTAGGGAAGGCTCCAAAGTAAATCACAGCTTTGATATGGAAAGAAGCAATCCAGTGATTATCATGAAAACTATGGTGTCATCATAATAAAAAGAGGGATGTACTACAGTCATTATAGTCCTTCCAGATGGACAGGAAGATGACAAGACTGGTAGTAATTAAAATTGGATTTATATATAGTTTATTAAGGGGGTTCATAGGGGCAGCTGTAAAGCACAACAAAGATATATCATACCATTTCAAGAAATCTAACACACGAGTCTCAACAACTATAAAACCAGCTCTGAAAAAGGTGAAAAATCAACTCACAAAAAAGAGTGTGCCAGAACAGACTAATAAGAACAACAGAGAAAACATCAACATAAAAATAAACATACCACAATGCCAGCAGTGAACACATACCTATCAATAATTACATTGAATGTGAATGGTCTGAATGCTCCAGTAAAGAGACATCGAGTGTCATCTTGGATCAAAAGACACGACCCATTCATATGTTGTCTACAAGAAACTCACTTGAGACCTAAAGACAGGAACAAACTGAAAATTAAAGGATGGAAGAATGTATATCAAGCTAACAATGAACAAAGAAGAGCAGGGGTGGCAATTCTAATCTCAGACAAAATCAATTTTAATGTCAAATCCACCATCGTGGACAAAGATGGACACTATTGCTGAAAGGTTCAGTACACAAGCAAGACTTAACTATATTAAGTATTTATGCACCTAATGTCAGAGCACCTAAATATGTCGAAGAAACACTGACTACACTCAAAGGAGAGTTAGATGACTCCACAATAATAGTGGGAGAATTTAACACTCCACTCTCATTACTAGACAGATCATCTAGAAAAAAGCTCAGTAAAGATACAGAAGACCTCATTGATACAATTAACCAACTAAACCTCATTGATATATACAGAACTTTCCACCCATCAGCAGACAACTACACCTTCTTCTCCAGTGCACATGGAACATTCTCCAGAATTGACCACGTGATAGGCCATAATGCAATGCTCAACAAAATCCATACCACTGAATTCCTGCAAGGCGTCTTCTCAGATCATAAAGCCAACAAAGTTGAAATCAATAGCAGAAAAAACATAGATAGAAAGTGGAACTCTTGGAAACTGAACAACATCTTGTTCAAAAAAACATGGGTTATAGAGGAAATCAAGGATGAATTAAAAAAATTCATGGATTCCAATGAGAACGAAAACACTTCCCACCAGAACCTACGGGATACAGCCAAAGCAGTGCTCAGAGGTCTGTTTATCTCCATAAATACACACATGTGGAAGGAAGAAAGAAACTAAATCAAGGAACTAACTCTACAGCTTGAAGAAGTAGAAAGAAAACAACAGAGGAACCCCTCGGGCACCAGAAGAAATGAGATCATAAAGATTAGAGTAGAGCTAAATGAATTAGAGAATAGAAAAACAATTGAAAAATTGAAAAGACCCAAAGCTGGTTTTTTGAAAAGATGAACAAAATTGATAAACCACTGGCTAAACTTACTAAAGAAAAGCTGGAAAGGAAACAAATAACCCAAATTAGAAATGAGAGGGGAGTTGTCACCACAGATGCAACAGAAATCAAAAATATCATAACAGAATACTATGTTAGACTGTACTACAACAAATTTGAAAACCAAGGCGAAATCAAGCAATTCCTTGACTCATACCACCTACCCAAATTATCACAATGTGAAGCAGAGCAACTTAATAAAGCCATCACAAAGGAAGAAATTGAAACGGTCATCAAAACACTGCCAACCATAAAAAGTCCAGGCCCAGATGGCTTCACTGCAGAATTCTACCAAGCACTTAAAGAAGAGTTATCCCCAATACTACTGAGACTATTTCACAGTATAGAAAGGAATGGAGTACTCCCAAACTCATTCTATGAAGCCAGCATAACCCTGATACCTAAGCCAGGGAAAGATCCAATAAAGACAGAGAACTACAGACCGATATCACTCAGGAACCTAGATGCAAAAATCTTCAACAAAATTCTTGCCAACAGAATACAACAACATATCAAGAAATTAATCCATCATGACCAAGTGGGATTCATACCAGGGACACAAGGCTGGTTCAACATCAGGAAAACAATTAATGTGATTAACCACATAAATAACACAAAAGACAAGGATCACCTGATTCTGTCTATTGATGTAGAAAAGGCATTTGATAAAGTCCAACACCCATTCATGCTAAAAACTCTTAGCAAAATGGGCAAATATGGCAAATTCCTCAACACAATAAGGGCCATTTATACAAAGCCAATTGCCCACATCATCCTGAATGGAGAGAGACTGAAAGACTTTCCCTTGAGATCAGGAACTAGACAAGGATGCCCACTCTCACCTCTCCTATTCAACATTGTACTAGAAGTTGTAGCCAGAGCAATTAGACAAGACCAAGAAATAAAGGGCATCTGCATTGGCAAAAAGGAAGTTAAAATCTCCCTATTTGCAGATGATATGATTGTATATGCAAAGAACTCCAAGGAATCTATAAGTAAGCTACTCAAACTGATAGAAGAGTTCAGCAAAGTCTCAGGATACAAGATAAACATAAGTAAATCAGTAGGATTCCTTTATACCACCAAGACTGTTAAGGAGGAAATTATCAAATCAATACCATTTACGATAGCCCCTAAGAAGATAAAGTACCTAGGAATTAATCTAACCAGAGAAACAACAGACCGTTACAAAGAGAACTAAAAGCCCTTACTACAAGAAACTAAGAGAGACTTAGATAAATGGAAAAACCTACCCTGCTCATGGATAGGAAAACTTAACATTGTGAAAATGTCTATTTTACCCAAAGCAATTTATTTATATAATGCAATCCCAATACAAGTTCCAGCATCATTTTTTAATGAGATGGAGAAACAAATCACCAATTTTGTTTGGAAAGGGAAGAATCCCCGGATAAGGAAGGTACTACTAAAGAAGAAGAACACACTGGGAGGCCTCTCATTACCCGACCTTAGAACATAGTACACTGCCACAGTGGTCAAAACAGCCTGGTACTGATACAAGAAAAGACAGATGGATCAATGGAACAGAATTGAGACCCCAGAGATGATACCATCTGCCTATGAACAGTTGATATTCGACAAAGGCCCTAAGACATTAAACTGGGGTAAAAACAGTCTCTTCAACAAATGGTGCTGACAATACTGGATATCCATCTGTAATAAACTGAATCAAGATCCATATCTTACACCTTAACAAAAACCAACTCCAACTGGATAAAAGACCTAAATATCAAACCTAAAACGATAAAGCTCATCCAAGAAAAGGTAGGAACAACAATGGAAGTTTTAATACACAATGAGGACAGACTCCAAAATCTGTCAAAGAAACCTCAATCAATAGAAGAGAAAATAGATAAATGGGAACTATTAAGAATCAAACACTTTTGCTCATCCAAAGACTTTGTTAATAGAATTAAAAGAACACCCACAGAATGGGAAAAAATATTTGGCAACTCTATCTCAGACCGACGCCTGATCTCCATAATCTATAAGATACTACAAAATATCAATAAGAAGAGGATAAACCATCCAATTAAGTGATGGGCAAAGGAGATGGACAGACACTTCACTACAGAGGAGATCCAGGCAGCCAAAAAACACAGGTGGACATGTTCACGATCTTTAGTTATTAAAGAAATTCAAATCAAGACAACAATGAGATAACATCTCACCCCAACAAGATTGGCCATGATCCAAAAACACAAAACAACAAATGCTAGAGAGGCTGTGGAGAAAGTGGAACCCTCCTACACTGTTGGTGGGGTTGCAAAATGGTCCAGCCTCTTTGGAAGGCAATCTGGCACTTCCTTAAATAAATGGATATCAATATACCATTTGACCCAGTAATTCCACTACTCGGAATATATCCTACAGAATCCTTCACATCAACGGACACATGCACAAGAATGTTTACCGCAGCACAGTCCACGATAGCAAAAAGATGGAATGAACCCAGATGCCCAACAATAGAAGAATGGATAGGTAAACCATGGTACATATACTCAATGGAGCACTACACAATGATAAAGAATAACGATGATTCCAGGAAACATCTCCTTACCTGGTTTCAACTGAAAGACATTATGTTGAGTGAAAGTAGTCAGTGACAAAGGGACAAATACTCTATGAGACCTCCAAGATAAGATCCCCAAAACAGACTTGTGTATAGAAGAAAAGACTCTTTGACAGCTGCAAGGGAGGGGAGGGAGGGAGGGTGAGGGGGGAAGGGTTTAGTTTAGATAGTTACTAGAAATCTAGTTGGGAGAAAGCGGTGATAACACACATTAGAAACAAGAACAACATTAAGTGGACTTCAGCGTAACTTGAGTACTCCTTCCATCTTAACTCAATACTGCAAGGATAAAGTAGCTGGGCCGGGGGGTGGGGGACCATGCTGTTAGGCGAATTCCAGGCCAACTGGCACAACTAGCATTTTGCTAAGAGAGGTCTCTGCACCCCACATTGGTGAGTCGCGTCTGGGGTCTTAAAAACTGCCAAGCTGCCATCCGAGAGCACAGCAAATGGTCCCAACTCAGCAGGAACGGAAGCTCACCAAGGACCAAAATGACATGCGGTAAAGACAACCGAGAAGACAGAGAGACCCACAAGAATGGGTGCCTACATCGACTTGGGACCGAAAGAACCGGATGGTGCCCGGCCACCACCGGTGATAGCCACGATGGAGCTCACAGAGAGGAGTCTCACTGGCAACACAAGAATAAAAAGGGGTGCATCCTGAGATCTCCAGTAAAAGACCTCAATTGATGGTCCAGCCATTTTGGGGTTCCTCTGATAGCATGGCCCCCGGCCCTGATGCTGCCCTTTCCCATAAATTATAACAAAGGTACACTCTTTGGACAGGAATGGATTGGACTTGGCAATGCAGAGTGACCACATATTGGAAGCACTTTATGGTTCTATACATCTACAGGATATCATCTTGCTGACCTCTGGCTGGAGGAGGGGGAGTGGGTGGAGAGGAGGGGAAAGGAGGCTGTTAGGAGGATGAGACATGTATGGAGCAGAGAGGAATAATGTGCAGTCACTGGACAAGGAGAGCAGTGGAAGCTGCATATAGGTGGGCATGTAAATTTATACGTGAATGTACATTTTCACTTAGTTATGTTAAATAAAAATAAAAAATAAACAAATAAAATAGAAAAAAAATAGTAGACCAAAAAAAAAAAAAAAAAGAAAAAACAAGGCTCGGGAATTGATGGATTACCAATTGAGGTATTTCAACAAATGGATGCAGTGCTGGAAGTGCTCACTCATCTATTTCAACAAATTTGGAAGACCAACTGAAAGAGATCCATATTTATGCCTATTCCCAAGAAAGGTGATCCAACCAAATGCAGAAATTATCAAACACTATCACTGATATCACACACAAGTAAAATTTTGCTAAAGATCACACACAAGTGAATGCAGCAGTACATTGACAGGGAACTGCAAACAATTCAATCCAGATTCAGAAGAGGACACGATCATGCCAAATGGATCTTGGCTGAAAGCACAGAACACAAGAAAGCTGTTTATCTATGTTTTATTGACTGCAAAGGTATTTGACTCTGTGGATCATAACGAATTATGGTTAACAATGCCGAGAATGAGAATGAGAATTCCAGAACACTTAATTGTGCTCACAAGGAATCTGCACATGGATAAAGTGGCAGTCTTTTGAAAAGAACAAGAGAACCCAACATGATTTAAGGTCAGGAAACTGTGTGTCAGAGTTGTGTCTTTTCATTACACCTAATCAATCTGTATACCTAGCAAATAAGCCAAGAAGCTGGAGTATAAGAAGAACAAGGCATCAGGATTGGAGTAAGACTCATTAACAACATGTGTTATGCAGGTAACACAACCTGAATATTAAACACTTAACACTAAACAAAAGTCTTCTCCAAGAGAGCAAAAAGAGAAGCAACAGACTGGGAAAACACATCTGACTATGACATATATTACAGAAGTTTAATCCGTAAAATTCACAGAAAACTTCACTACTTCACTGAACATAGAAAAAATACAAACAACCCAGTTAAGAAATGAGCAAAACATATGAACAGACACTTTGTCAAAGAAGAAATTCAGGCTGCGGAAAAACATATAAAGAGGTGCTCACGTTTATTAGCTGTTACAGACATTGAAACAAAGTGATGATGAGACACCATCACACCACATTATTAGCGCTAATGTAAAAAAAGATGGAAGATAAATGTCTGTGAGGTTGTAGGGAGACTGAAGCTCTTATACACTGCTCGTATAAATGTAAAATGGTACAAACACTAAAGAAAACTGTATGGTGCTTCCTTAAAAAGATAGAAATAGAAATACCATATGCTCCAGCAATCCCTTTCCTAGGTATATACCCTAGAGAAATGAGACCCATGGCATTAAAAGACATTTGCACACTTGTGTTCACTGCAGCACTATATACAATAGCAGAAAGGTGGAAAAAATCTAAGTGCCTGCCAACAGATGAATGGATAAACGAACTGTGGTATATACACACAATGAAATGCTATGGGACAATAAAGAGTAATGATGACTCTGTGAAGCATCTGTCTCACAACATGAGTGGATTTGGAGGACATTATGCTCAGTGAAATAAGTCAGTCACAAAAGTACAAATATTGTACAAAATGACAACTATAAAGTAACAACAAAAGGGTTGTTGTTAGGTGCTGTCGAGTCAGTTCTGGCTCATAGTGACCCTATGTACAAGAGAATGAAGCACTCTGTGGTCCTGTGCCATTCTCATGATTATTGTTATTCCTGAGCACATTGTTGCTGCGATTGTGTCATTCCTTCTCACTGAGGATCTTTCCCTTTTTCACTGACCCTCTACCAAGCATGAAGTCTTTCTCCAGGAACTGATCCCTCCTGATAACATGTCCAAGAATAGCAAGAGTAGCATAATCTTGCCATTCTTGCTTCTAAGGAATATTCTGTTTGTACTTCTAAACAAAAAGTTTACACACACAGATATTTGCTAGTTACTGTGGATAGGAGTAGAGGGAGAGAAAATTGCCCAATAGATACTGTTGTTTTTTTTGTTAGTTGCCATCAAGTCGTCTCTGACTCATAGCAACACTATGCACAGCTACTGTTGTTTTTTTGTTAGGTGCCATCAAGTCGTCTCTGACTCATAGCAACACTATGCACAGCTACTGTTGTTTTTTTGTTAGGTGCCATCAAGTCGTCTCTGACTCATAGCAACACTATGCACAGCAGAACAAAACACTGCCTGGTTATGCACCATGTTCACGATATCGTTTTTATGCTTAAGCACATTTTTGCGGCCACTGTGTCAATCCATCTTGCCAAGGGTCTTCCTCTTTTTCGCTGACTCTCCACTCCACCAAGCATGATATCCTTCTCCAGGGACTGATCCTTTCTGACAACATGTACAAAGTGTGTAAGTTGCAGTCTTACCATCTTTGCTTCCAAGTAGCACTCTGGTTGTACTTCTTCTAGAACAGATCTGTTTGTTGTTTTGGCAGTCTATGGCACATTCAACATTCTTCTCCATCACCACAATGTGTTCTTCCCTTCTGGTTTTCCATTCCCAGCTCTTTGCACATGTTATTACAACACTTTCTTTTGTCTTCCTGAGCTGCTGTTTGAAATCTTTTGGTTAGGTCTTTTACTTCACCCTTCCTGCTTTTTGCTTTAGCTGACTGATGTTCAGGAGCAAGCTTCAGAGTCTCTTCTGACATACAGTTTGGTCTTTTCTTTCCTTTCTGTCTTTTTAATCACCTCTTGCTCTCTTCATGGATGATGTCTTTGATGTCCTTCCACAATTCACCTGCTCTTCAGTCATTAGTAGTCAACATATCAAATCTGTTCTTGAGATGGTCTTCAAACTCAGGAGGGATCTACTCAAGGTCATCCTTTTTTTCTCATGGGCTTGTTCTAATTTTCTTCAGTTTCATTTTGAATTTGCATATGATAAATTGATGATCTATGCTGCAGTCAGCACCTGGTCTTGTTCTGACTGCTGACATAGAGCTTTTCTATTGTCTTTTTCCAGAAAGGTAGTCAATTTGATTTCTGTGTATTCCATCTTGTGAGGTCCATGTGTACAGTTGCTATTTGTGTTGGTTAAAAAAGGTATTTGAAATTAAGTCCTTAGTCTTGTAAAATTCTATCATGTGATCTCTGACAATACTTCTGTCACCAAGTTGTATTTTCCAACTACCAATCCTTTTTCTTTGTTTCCATCTTTTGCATTCTAGTCACTAGTAGTTATTAATGCATTCTGATTGCGTGTTCTGTCAATTTCAGACTGCTGGTAAAAATCCTCGATCCCTTCATCTTTGGCCTTAGTGGTTGGTGCATAAATTTGAATGATAGTCTTATTAGTTGGCCTTCCTTGTAGGTGTACGGATATTATCCTATCACTGATAGCTTTGTATTTCAGGACAGATCTTCAAATGTTCTTTTTGATGACGAATGTAACACTGTTCTTCAAGTTTTTGTTCTCAGCATAGCAGACCACATGATTCTTGGATTCAAAATGGCCAATATTGGTCCATTTCAGCTCACTAATGCCTAAGATACTGATGTTTATGTGTTTCATTTCATTTTTGATGATTTCCAATTTTCTTAGATTCATAGTTCATGCATTCTATGTTCCAAACATTGATGGATGTTTGTAGCTGTTTCTTGTCATTTTGAGTCATGCCACATCAGTGAAAGAAGAACCTGAAGGCTTTACTCCATCCACATCATTAAAGCCAACTCTATTTTGAGGAGGCAGCACTTCCCCAGTCGTCTTCTGAGTGACTTCAAACTGGTGGTGGTGGGGCTCATTTTGAGGCACTATATCTGACAGTATTCTGCTGCTATTCATGAGGTCTTACTTAGCCAGTTCTTTTCAGAGGTAGACTACCGGTTCCTTCTTCCTACTGTCTTAGTCTGGAAGTTCAGCTGAAATGTGTCTACCACGTGTGACCCTAAACCCAGTGCTGCTGAGTCAGATCTGACCCATGGCGACCCTAGACATACCAGTGGCATAGCCTCCAGCATCACAGAGATAAGCAAGTCTCCACTGACAGACAAGTGGGGACCACTCACTCTGTCTTTATTCTCCTTATCTGATGCTATTATCCTTCTTACCTGATGTTGTTATCCCACTTATCTGATGCTGTTATCTGCCTTACCTGATGCTATTACCCTCCTTACCTGACACTATTCTCTTTCTTACCTGACGCTGTTACATCCCTTATCTGATACTGTTATCCTCCTTTACCGATGCTGTTACCCCCACTTACCTAACACTGTTGTCCACCTTACCTGGTGCTGTTACCCTCCTTACCCAATGCTGTTACTCTTGTTACCTGATGCTGTTATCCTCCTTACATGATGCTGTTACACTGCTTTCTTGATGCTGTTATCTGCCTTACCTGATGCTCTTATCTACTCTACCTGATCTTGTTATCTGCCTTACCTGGTGTGGTTACTCTCCTTGCCCATTGCCCATGTTAATATTGGCAAAGGTTGAGAAACACAATACATAAGATGAGAGAAGTTTCAGCATAACAGGACCAAGACAAGAGAGGGCACTGAGAGGAACAGATTAATAAAGGGTAGCTGTTGTGACTACTATAGCAGAGACAATCCTGCAACAATAGTGTTACAAAAGACTATTTTATGAATGGATACATGGATAGAAATGCCAAGACATGTGGAAGAGTACAAGGGAACATACCTACTGGCAGATACAGGTTGGTGACAGATATTTCTAAATCTATGATCCAAGCATTCCTTGCATATTAATATATTTACATCTATATCTATAAAAATCACTGCCATCAAGTCAGGTCCAACTCATAGCAAGTCTAGAGCTTTGAGTAGAACTGCTCTGTAGAGTTTCCAAGAAACACCTGGCAGATTTGAACTGCTCACTTTAACCGACTATGCCACCAGGGTTTCCAATATAGAGAACAGAACACACAAATTGTAAAACAAACCCACTGCCATTGGGTGCATTCTGGTTCATAGGGACCCTACAGGACAGAGTAGAACTGCCCCATAGAGTTTCCAAGGAACATCTTGTAGATTTGAACTGTCAACTTTTTGATTAACAGCCATAGTGCTTAATCACTGTACTACCTCAGTTTCCACACAAGTAGTGCAGTTAGGGAAACTTTAGGTCTAACCAAACACCTCACAGGATGAAGTTCCTAGGGATGAAGGCAAAGGATCATACACTAGAGGTCTTCTACATCAGTTAGAACAGCACAGTTTGTAAAGGCAATGTTCCACATCCTACTTTGATTAGTAACATCTGAGATCCTTGAAGCTAGTGAGTAGCCATCTAAGATACAACTATTGGTCCTTTCCAGCCTGCAGAAGAGAAGACTGTGGGGGAAAAACACTCAAGGGACAATGTGTCCAAAATCACTCAAGGGAACAGCTAATGGTTTAACAGACCACATGAACCATAGCCTACATGACTCTGAAATCAGAAAAACTACATGGTGCCCACCTACCGCTATCTACTGCTCTAACTGGGATGACAGCAGAGAGTTCTTGACAAAGTGGAGAAAAATACAGCACAAAAAATTAAATTCACAGAAAAGACCAGACTTACTTTTTCTGACAAAGACTAGAGAAATCCCTGAGACTATGGCCCTAAAACATTCTTCTGACCTGGAACTGAAGCCATTCCCAGAGACTACCTTCCAGCCAAATAATAGACAAATCTATAAAATAAAAAATGACACCGAAGAGAAACATGCTTTTTGGAACAGTCAATTCATACAAGATCAAAAGGGAAAAATTTGTCCAAAACCAAAGATAAGAATGCAGGAAGGGGTAGAAATGCAGGATGAAAGGAGTCCAGGGTGGAAATAGTGACAGTGCTAACACTGCGGCAATGAAGCCAAGGTCAGAAAACACTTTACATACAAACTATCGAATGGGAATCTAATTTGCTCTGTAAATGTTCACCTACGGCACAATAAAAAATAAAAAAACAAAGAAAGCAGAGAAGACAACTGAGTGCAAAATTGCAAACTATTATGTGCAAAGTGGTGTTGCACGAATTGTGAGGGTGAATAAGCACTCAGTGCTAGGATGTCAGAGCTAGAGATGAAACATGAGTTCCTAGCTTTTTATAGATAGGAAGAATGAGACCCAGAAGAAAGAAAGAGACTTACAAAAATGTAATTTTCTTTTTTTATTCAGTAATTGACATGTTACTTACTAAAGTAGGATATAAACCTCATTTAAAATAAAAAATGAATGATATTCTTCTGTTCCTACATCAAATGTGTATTTTTCCTGATAGTTTTAAGAAGCTATAGGAAGGTACAAAACCAGTGATAACTCACTTCTTACATCCTGTTTTGGCCCAATATATAACCTGTGAACTTTCCCAGTGAGTGCACTAATCTTTATATTATCAACATTCTGTGGTATGACAGGCCAGGTAATGGCCTCCAAGGATGCCCACATCCTAACCCCTGAAACCTGTGAGCATGTTAGTTTACACACCAAAAGGGAATTAAGGGTACAGATGGAATTAAGGTTGTTCATCAGTGACCTTGACGTCAGGAGGTGATCCTAGATTATCTAGGCAGACCCAGTGTAATCCTACGAGTCCTTAGAAGTGAAAGACGGAGGCAGGAGAGAGAGAACCAAACAAAGGCAACATGAGAAAGATTTAGCCTGGCAACACTAGCTTTAAAGATGGAAGAATGCATACAAGAGCTAAGCAATGTGAACAGCTCCTGTTATTGTTGGTGCAGTCAAGTTGGTTCTGACTCGTAGTGACTCTATATATGACAGAATGAAACATGGCCTGGTCCTGCACCATGCCGCCAGTTGTTTTTATGCTTAAGACTATTGTTGCAGCCACTGTGTCAGTCCATCTTGTTGAGAGTCTTCATCTTTTTCACTGACTCTCCGCTTTACCAAGCATGATGTCCTTGTCCAAGGATAGGTTGCCCCCTGACAACATGTCCAAAGTATGTAAGACATAGTCTCACTGTCCTTGCTTCTAAGGAACACTCTGGTTGTACTTCTTCCAGGACAGATTTGTTGTTGTTGTTTTTGGGCAGTCCATGGTACATTCAGTATTCTTCTTCAGCACCAGAACTGAAAGGGATTGGTTCTTCCTTCATCTTTCTTATTTATTGTCCAGCTTTCACATGCATATAATGAAACTGAAAATACCATGGTTTTGGTCAGGTATACCTTATTCTTCAAGGTGATATCTTTAATTTTCAACACTTTGAGGAAGTTTTTAGCAGCACATTTTTGCAATGCAATGTATCTTTTGATTTCTTAACTGCTATTTCCATGGGTGTTGACTGTGGAACCAGATAAAATGAAATCTTTGACAATCTCAATCTTCTCATTTATTATGATTTTGCATGCTGATCCAGTTATGAAGAGTTCTGTTTTCTTGATGTTGAGGTACAATCCATACTGAAGGCTGTGGTCTTTGATCTTCATCGGTATTTCAATCCACTTCACTTTTAGCAAGGAAAGCTTTGTCATCTGCATAATGCAGGTTGTTAAGAATGTTCATCCAGGCCTAATGCTCTGTTCTTCATATAGTGCAGCTCCTCAGATTATTTTCTTGGCATAAAGATTGAATTGGTATTGAAAGGATACAACTCTGACGCATGCCTTTTCTGCCTTTAAACCATGCAGCACCCCTTGTTCTGTTCAAATTACTTCCTTTTGACCCATGTACAGATTCTTCATGAGCACAATTAAGTGTTCTGGAATTCCCTTTCTCTGTAATATTATCCATATTGTGTCATGATCTTCACAGACAAATGCCTTTGCACAGTCAATAAAATGTAGGTAAATATCTTTCTGATAGTCTATGCTTTTAGCCAAGGTCCATCTGACATCAGCAATGATAACCCTGTTTCCATGTCCTCTTCTAAATCTGGCTTGAATTTCTCACAATCCCCTGTCAGTATACTCATAGAGTCAATTTTGAATGATCTTTAACAAAATTTTACTTCCATGTGATATTAATGATATTGTTTGATATGTTTCATATTCAGTTGGATCACTTTTCTTGGGAGCAGGCATAAATATGGACATCTTCCAGTCAGTTAGCCAGGTAGCTACCTTCCAAATTTGTTGGCATAGCTGAGTGAACTGTTCCAGCATGGCATCTGTTTGTTGAAATACCTCAAGTGATATTCTGTCCATTCCTGGAGCCGTGTTTTTCACCAATGCCTTCAGTGAAGCTTCAGTTTCTTCCTTCCGTACCATTGGTTCCTGATCACATGCTACCTTGTGAACTAGCTGAATACTGACCAATTCGTTTTGGTATAATCCCTCTGTATTCCTTCCATCTTTTTTTGATGCTTCCTGAGTCATTTAATGTTTTCCCTGTAGAATCCTTCACTACTGCAATCAAGGATTGATTTTTTTTCTTCAGTTCGGTCAGCTTGAGAAACACAGACCGTGTTCTTCCCTTTTGACTTTCTAAACTCCAGTTCTCTACACATCATTACAATACTTAATCTTCTCTAGCTGCCCTTTGAAATCTTTACAATTCTTTTACTCATTAGTTCTTCCTTTTGATTTAGCTACTAGACATTCCAGAGCAAATTTCAAAGTCTCTTCTGACATCCAGTTTGATCTGTTTTTTGTTTTTTATTTTCTGTATTTTTAATGACCTGTTGCTTTCTTTATGTATGATGTCTTGATGTCATTCCACAGCTCATCTGATCTTTGGTTGTTAGCATTCAATGCATCAAATCTATTCTGGAGATGGTCTTTAAACTCATGTGGGATATACTTAAGTTTGGTAGGAACCAGCAAGGCAAGGAAACAGGATCTCCCCTAGAGCCTACAGTAGGCATATAGTCTTGCTGGAAACTTGACATCAACACAGTGGAACTGATTTGGGACTTCTGACATCCAGAACTGTATGATAATAAATCTATGCTGTTTTAAGACAAAAAATAAGGGAGGGAGATATTTAAAAAAATGAAAATAAAATATGACTACATAGTATAGTCACTGTTGTTTTGTTCCTAATTGCCCTTGAGTAGTCTTCAACTCACAGTGAGTTTATATATAACAGAACAAAATATTGCCTAGTCCTGCCTGCACCATCTTCATGTACATTGGTGTGTTTGAGCCCTTTAATGCAACTATTCTGTCAATCCATCACTTACGGTTTCCCGCATTTTCATTAGCCTTCTACCAGACATGATGTTCTTTTCTAGCCTTTGATCATTGCTGCTGATGTGTTCAAATTAATCAAGTTCAAGTCTCACTATTTTGGTTTCTAGGAAACATTCTGGTTATATTTCTTTTAAGACTGGTTTATTTTTTTTGTGTGTATTTCAGCAAACATTCTTTCCAAATGCTACAGTCAGTCTAAATGCATCAATTCCTCTATCTTCTATTGTCGTCATCCAGCTTTTAGTTGAATATGAGGCTAGTGAAAAGATCATGACTCAGGTCAGGTACACCTCAGTTATCAAAATGTCATCTTTGATTTTTAAAACTTTCAAGAAGTGTTTTGCAACATATTTGTCCAGTGCAATATGTCAGTTGATTTCAGGACTGTTATTTCCTTGGGCATTGATTGATAATCTAACTAGAATGAAATCTTGGACAACTTCAGTTTCTTCTCTCTTTATCATGATGTTTACTGGTCTAATTGTGAGGACTTTTTGTTTTCCACACATTCAGGTGTAATTGATACTGAAGGCTGCAGTCTTGGGCTTCTATCACTAAATGTTTCAAGTCATCTTTTCACAAGCAAGGCTGTGTCATCGTCACCTTTCATACCGTTAATGAGTCTTCTTTCAATCCCAATGTCACATTTTTCTTCACTAGAATGGCTACAGTGAAAAAGACTTAAAACACCAGAGTGTCATGGAATGATGAGAACATTTACACACTGCTGAAGGTAACAAAGCAATACTGCAATCATTTTGGCAGTTTCTTATATAACTAAACATCCACCTACCCTATGTCCTAGCAATTCCATTTCTGAATATTTATTTAAAGGAAACAAAAACATATGCTCACAAAAAAAATCCTTGTACAAGTATATTATAACACCTTTTTTCACAATAGCCAACTGGAACCAACCCAAATGTCCTTCAGTAGAAGAATATATAAACAAACTGTGGTATATTCATTCATTGGAGTATTACTCAGCAGTAAAAGCACAAGGAACTAGTTTACACAGTAAAACAACTGTATCTCAAAACCGTTATACTGAAAGAAAGAAGTCAAAGAGCACATATAGTATGATTTTAATTTGTATGAAACTGTAGAAAAGACTAAACCAAAAAATGATGAAAGAAATTAGAAGAGCAGTTGCTCCTGGCAAGGCAAAATTGACAGGGTAGGGTAGAAAAGAACTTTCTATATTTATTGAAATATTGTGTCTTTTGATAGCAGACTAGGTTACAAGGGTATATGCATTTGTCAACACCTAAACTCGTGATTTAAAATATGTGCATTTCACTGGTATTAATTAGATTTTTAAGAAAGTGAAAAACAAAACAAAAACAAAAGCACACCATCATTTGGTTGCAGGTTTTATGCTTTTTCCTTTTATTAATTTTAGTACTTTTCTACATTTTTGAGGTTATGATTTCTGAAACCAAGATCAAATCTGTTTCTGTTGAATCAGTTCTGACTGATAGTGTCCATATGTAGGGCAGAATAGAATTGCCCAATAGGGTTTCCCTGTAGTGGCTAATGAATTAAAACTACAAGTAGACCTTAAAAAATTGTCTCTCTTGTAGTTGAAATTGTCTTCTTCAGATCTGTTTTATAAAGAAAATACAGTTACATAGTTTTTTTAACTTCAATCTGATTATCATCTTTTAAAGGGGAGCTTTTGGTCTTCTTGTACGTGATGTAATTACCAATATATTTGGGTTTCAATCTACTACTTCCCCATTTGCTTTCTGCTAATTTCATCTCTTCTGTGTTCATTTTTGTCTTGTCTTTTGTAAGACAATTTTTATTCTTATATTTTCTCCTCTATGATATCACTAATAAAAATTCTAATTGCTGCCCTTTTTCATTTATTTTTTAATTATCTCCTTTGTGTAATGAATCATTTCAAGCATATAAATGGTAGGTAAAGCCACCTAGCTCTTTCTAAATTCTTAATATTTTGTTGTATATTCACTTTAAATCTTTATTTGTAACTTTTTAAATGTACACATAGTGAAACCCCCAATGTTAACTCTCTTAAGTATTGATTTCTGGGATCTAGTTGACATGAAAAAAAAATATGGGAATGAAAAATCCTAAAAGAAGGATCACTCTAACAAATAATAATCATTTCAAGTGTCAAACATTTTCCAGAAGAGATCATTTTTTCTTTCTTTTCATTAATGATGAGCAATGCTTTTTTTTTTTTTTTTTTTTTTTTTTTTTTACAAATTATGGGAGCTATTTCTCCCTATGAATATGTTATATTTAGACCATATTTCCCTAGCCCTGGCAGCACAGTAGTTAAAAGCTCAGCTGCTAATCAAAAGGTCAACAGTTCAAATTCATCGGCTACCCTTAGAAACCCTACGAAGGAGTTCTACTCTGTCCTATAGAGCTGTTATGAGTTGCAATCGACTGGACAGCAACTGGTTGGTTAAGGAAAGCAACAAAAAATTGCTGTTTAAGTTTCAGTCGTAGAAGACTATAACCCTAGTGTTGGGTACTTTTCATGTCCTGCTTTCATCTTGTTATGGAGTCTATCCTGCTTCAATTGTTTCCAACTCCATAGAGATCAAGAGATGCAACTACTTTGCTATCAAATAGACCACTTCAAAAAAGAACAGAGATTGTATCATAAACAGTACAAAACATGGTTCTTCTATACAGAAATTTACAATTTCCAAAGCCCCCTTATCTGTTGCCTTGGTCATCCACTGCTGCTATAATGGAAATACAATAAGTGAACAAAGAGAAATTTATTTTCTCACAGTCTAGTAGGCTACAAGTCCAAATTCATGGCATCAGCTCTAGAGAAATACTTTCTCTATAAACTCTGGAGAGAGAGGTACTTATAATTAACTTTCCCTTGGTCTGGGAGCATGTCAGCAAAAACATCTGAGGTCCAAAGGACGTGCTCCACTCCCAGCACTGCTTTTTTGCTGGTATGGGATCCACAGCTCCCTGCCTACTTCCCTTTCCTTTTATTCCCTAGAGAGATGAAAGTTGCTACAGGCCACATCTGTGGAAATTCCTTTCACATTGCATCAGAGATATTTCTTTGGTAAGGGTGCTAAAGTCCCACCTTAATCTTCTTCAACATAGTCCGATCTTGCCCCATTAAAGACAGGCACAGAGGAGGACTTATAACCCATGGGACAATCAAAATTACAAAATAGAGCACAACTACACAACAATGGGAATAATGGCCCTGCCAAATTGCTACACACATTCTTGGGGGAACAATAATTCAATCTATAACATCTATATAATCTTATTGAAAAACTGAAGAAAATCACATGAGATAGACTGGATGGATGTTATTCTTGCCATTTTAAAGGTGAGGAACCTGAGTTTCCTACAATTTCTTCCTAAGAGCACAAGGTCACTAAAGAGAGAAATTGTATCTAACAGAAAATTCCTTTAAGTTCTTTTTACTGCCTAAGTTTTGAAAACCGGACTTTGAAGAAGTGGACAATGTGTGTCTTTCATGTTGTCAGAATAAAGCTATCTACAAACCTCTCCAATATCAGAGGCCTGACACCCTTCTAATGCCCTCATATAACTGACATCTATTGCCACCACTGAAGCACTTCTGTATGCTTATTCTTTTTAGTATCAGCATTTCATACTACATACCTGTTTGATATTCATCAGTGCTTACCATCCCAGTTTCCCATTCCCTTGGGTTTCTTTCACTAAAAGATAGAAACTAACTTAATAGACCTATTCAGTTAATTTGTAGTTGTGTGTGTTTCTGTTACCACTTGTGTCCAAAGCAGTAGAGACATCACTAATGAAATCTGTAACCATGATGCTAAATACTTCAGTGTTCAAATAACAGATAAACACAAACATTGGGAGACTAAAACCAAACCAAACTCATTGCCATCAAGTCGCCTCTGACACTATATGTTATAGAGTGAAACTGTTCCAGAGGATTTTCTTAGCTACAATCTTTATAGGAGCTGATCACAAGGTGTTCCTTACATATCACATCCGGGCAAGTTCAAATGATCAACCTTTAGGTGGTTTGCACCATCCGGGGACCTATTGGGTGACATATCCATTATAAAGACTGGTCAGAAACATAGATTAATTATATACTCAGTAAACTTGGAGCCCCAAGGAAATGCAAAGCAAATTTATCCTTCCACATATCTTGTATGATTCCCTATACTCTAAGCTATTTGGAAAGCTCAGTGCAGGCTGAATGGAGTCTATTCGGTGATGCTGACCTCTCATTCTTTTAAAATCCCTTGAGACCCCAAGAGAACAGCCTCATTGCCATACTGGGAAAGATATTATATCTTATTGTTTTTCCAGCCCCTAGTTCTACAGGTGATAAAAGATCCCTAGTTACTTCCATAAAAAATCAAGGCTCTGTCTCCCTTTGTGCTTCAAAACCCCATGTCTCTGGAGGTATCACTTATATCCCTGATTAAAAAAAAAAATCTGCCCAAGGGAAAAAAAAATCACAAAAGTGTAAATGAGTCTGGCCAGGAGCAGAAATATTTTCTGACCAAGAATAAATTAGAAAACCAAGACTATGAACTCTATCTAATGAATGAATACAATTTCTTCTTTGACAACTAGCTCTCAATCAGCTATTCTTCAGTGTTAAATGTTCCGTTTCATACTGTGACTATAAACTAGAGGCAACCTGGTGTTTCTCCTCCCAAAACTTTTCTTATACCCCAGCCTCAACATTTGCCCTGTTTTTGGTCCCACCCTCTTTCCCTTCTCTTCCATTCTTCTGACTGAATTTCCTTTGGTAGGCTGTTTTCTATCAAGTCAGATTTTGCTAAGTGCCCAAGAGACTGATGTAACTCTGACCAGTGTTGATGGATTGAATAAAGTCACTAATCATTAAGTGAAAGTTATACCAGACAAAAGAGGAAGGGAGCTGAGATGGGGCAGGGGCCCTTGAGGATGGGCTAGTTTTCTGACTCTTGAACTTGGCAGATTTCTGACAAAAACAGCTAGATGTAAGACATGGGTGCTGATTGAATACATTAATTGCTGTCATCAAGATTTTAGATGCATGTGAAAGATCTGGCATGTACAATTACTGGAGAATTTTTTTCTTAGGAAGAAAAGGTAAGCACTAATGAGAATGCTGTGTGAAAGTCAGATCTCAAGCTGGTACAAGATACCACGAGATGATAACACCCATTGAATCTTAACTCCTCTACCTGTATCACAAAACCCGACTCATTCATTATCCTGTCTTGGGGGAAAGCACAGTAAGTGTGTGTCATGGTTTGAATTGTGTCCCCCCAAAAATGTGTGCAGCCACGTGGCTGGGATATGGTTCCCAGTATCTTGGGACTGTCCTCCATTGTGTGGTTTTGCTAACCTGTATGTTAAAGGATTAGGGTGGGGCTGTGAATTCCTGCTATGGGGGAAGTTTCCCTGGAGTATGGCTTGCCCCACCCTTAATGCTTTTAGCTTGCAAGGAATAAAAGGAAAAAGAACCAAGGACAATTTGAGAACCTCGCTACCATCAAGCAAGCAGCACCGGGAGCAGAGCACGTCCTTCAGACCAGAGGTTCTTGTGTGAGGACGCTCCCTGGACAATGACTGATGCAATACCGGACTTTCCTCCACAGCCGTCAAGGGGAAAGTCTTTCCCTGGAGCGGACACCCTGAATATGGACTTGCAACCTACCGGACTGTGTAAGAATAAATCTTTCTTTGTTAAAGCCATCCACTCTGTGGTATTTCTGTTAGAGCAGCCCTAGCTGACTAAAACAGAATTGGTACCAGGAGTGGGGTGCTGCTCTAGCAAATACCTAAAATGTGGAAGCCGCTTTGAAACTGCGAATGGATAGAAGATTCAGAAGGAACGAAGAAGGCGCAGATGGTGAGAAACAACGGAGGACTGGCAGCAGCAGCAGCGGCAGCAGCAGAACCAGAGGCAGCGCTGGAGCCGACCCGTGGAGCGAGAGAGGTCAGTGCCTGCGCAGAGTTTTCCTCGCGGATGGGGTGCCTCTGGGCACTTGAATTGGTGAGCTGGCCTTGCTGACCCACGGAGTGAGAGAGTTGAGTGCCTTTGGGCAGGACGCTTTCCAGCAAGAGTGGGGTGCCTCCGGGCACTTAAACCAGTGGAGCTACAGAGCTTTGGAACACTTGCCCGGCAGGGCAGATGTGGGCCTGAGGCCCAGGCCACGCGGCCATAGGAAGCTGAAGCTGAAGAGGCAGATAGCGTGAGAAGCTTAGCTGCCTCAGTCTCAAGAGGTATGGCCATGACCTCAGGGGTTTGAAAGGGTGGAACCATGGCGTGCTGTGTTCATAAGGGTGGAATTGCCACTCAGTGGGGCTTAGGGTGCTCCTAAAGCCGATGGGACAGAGTTTCTGTCCAAGTGGGCCTTGAAGGCAAAGTTGTAGCACGGGGCTGGAGGTCTCCACTCAGAAACCTGAGAGTGTGGCCGATACCTAGAGTCTGGAGAGCATTGCTGTTGTGTAGAATGTCTCAGAAAATGTAAGAGTATTTCCAAAGCTTTGAGGGCTAATGTAATGTGTTCTGTTGACTTGCCTGTTGCCTGTTAATGCCTTCTAAGTTTCACAGATGTAGAAGAGTTTTTGTATTTTGGACTTGGAGCTGATTTAAGACTTCTGTTATATGGATGGACATAATTTTGCTATGGTGAGACGAATGTGTTAAATGTTTTTGTGATGTGATTTTTGGGTTGTCAAAGGGTGGGATGTCATGGTTTGAATTGTGTCCCCCCCCAAAATGTGTGCAGCCACGTGGCTGGGATATGGTTCCCAGTATCTTGGGACTGTCCTTCATTGTGTGGTTTTGCTAACCTGTATGTTAAAGGATTAGGGTGGGGCTGTGAATTCCTGCTATGGGGGAAGTTTCCCTGGAGTATGGCTTGCCCCACCCTTAATGCTTTTAGCTTGCAAGGAATAAAAGGAAAAAGAACCAAGGACAATTTGAGAACCTCGCTACCATCAAGCAAGCAGCACCGGGAGCAGAGCACGTCCTTCAGACCAGAGGTTCTTGTGTGAGGACGCTCCCTGGACAATGACTGATGCAATACCGGACTTTCCTCCAGAGCCGTCAAGGGGAAAGTCTTTCCCTGGAGTGGACACCCTGAATATGGACTTGCAACCTACCGGACTGTGTAAGAATAAATCTTTCTTTGTTAAAGCCATCCACTCTGTGGTATTTCTGTTAGAGCAGCCCTAGCTGACTAAAACAGTGTGTATGCTTCCTTACCCAATTAGTGTCTGTCTAACCCGCTAAGGATTACACCTTTTAGTATCATGTAACATTAACAATAATTTAAAAATTCAATGCCTTGTAGTTTCACAAAATTTTAAACTGTGCACATTTTAAAATCATGACTCTCCACCCATTCTGAGTTAAAGATTAAATACTGTTAGATTTTCTACAGAGATTTAGGCAGATTATCCTAACTTTTTAAAAAGCATATACAGAACAAAAAAACTGAGCTATCGAGTTGATTCCCACTCATAGCCACCGTATAGGTCGGAGTAGAATTGCCCCAAAGAGTTTCCAAGGAGCACCTGGCAGATTTGAATCACTGATCTTTTGGTTAGCAATTGTAGCACTTAACCACTATGCCACCAGGGATTCCTTAAAAAACACATATATTGTGTATATATATATGTATATAAATATACATATGTAATAAATATATAACATATAATATAGTGTATAATATATAATATATTATACATAAATATATATTATGTATAATATGTAAATCTATTCGACGGCACTTGGCTTGGCTATATTAAAAATATATATATTTTAACACATCATATAGTAGTCCATAAAGCAGGATTCAATAATCACTAAGAACCAGCAGCATATAGATTTCATTCTCTGACTACCATTCAAATAAGCTAGAAATTAATGACAAAGAATAAAACATATAAATGAGAAAATTTATCATAAAAGAATTTAGAAAGCGTATAGAGCTATAGGATAATGACAATGCTGCATAAGAAAACTTTTGGAATACAGCTAAGGTAGTACTTAAAGAGAAATTAATATGTTTTATGTGAATGCTTATATCAGAAGAAAATGTAAAAGACTGAAAAGTAATGTTCTAACATAAAACTTAAGAAGTCAAAAAGACAATTAAAAGAATGAAACTAGCAATAGTAGAAAATAACAGTTGATAAAGAATGTAAGTAAACAGAACAGAAAACAGACCATCAAGAAAGTACATAAAACCAAAAGTTGACTTTTTAAAAAGATTGACAAGATAGAAATCTCTGATGTAATTAATCAAGAAAGATGAAAGAAAACACAAATAACCAAACACATACTTAGGAAGAAAAAAATATTTTGTGTTTTGTGCTGTGCACCCGCACGGTTTATTGCAAATTCGGAAGCAGGTTATAAGGAGAGAAAATCATAGTCAGGGGCAGAATCAAGATGGCAGACTAGACGCACATCTCCTCATTTCCCTCTGAAAACTGAGGCCTGGATTGATAACTGAATGGAGCTTTCTGGACACCCAGTGAGACCTAAGACATGGCATAGGACTGTCAGTTTGGACTGGATGCCACTAAACGGGAAACTTTCTATCTCTTGATGAGCCCCACTCTTGCTGAATGGCCAGTTCATGTGGACATAAGGTACTGGTGTTTTAAACTTTTTCCTTTTTATTGGCCAGTGGGTGGGGAATCAGCATGAGCTTCCAGCTACACTGAGCCACAGTGCTGAAGTGAAGAGCATGTGCTGCAGTGGGCAGTGTGTGGAATAGCCATGTTTTGAGAGCCCAGTAGTGGACTGAGGACACCATAGCCCCTCCACCCCCTTTTTTGGGAGCTCCACCATAGATTCAGTTGTTTCACAGTGGGAGGGGTAGCTTGACTGGGACACCATCTTGTTTGGCTAGAAGGTGGAGTTACTCAACCAGAGGCCTCAGTAGGGGCTGATTCTCAGGCTGGGAGGCAGTGCCAGTCCCCAGAGTGCTTTTCCAGCAGAAAGCCTATGTTTAGCACACTGTTGCCTAACACCCAGTGGGAGAAGGCAGTAGCACAGTAGCCCCTCCCTACTTGAACAACATCATAGTGTCTGGTGATGGCAGAATAGGTGCCTCCATTGTCACCTGGAAGGAGGTGCTAGCCACACCTGACAGCCTGACTGATTTTGGAAGCTGTCAGATGGCTTTTAGCTTTTTAAAATAAGACTGCCTGGAGAAAAAACTGCTGTGCTGCTGTGCAGCCTGATGGCATCACTGCCAGCCTTTATTGACCCATAGTATACAGTTGGTTGATGGCCTCCCAGTGACTCCATAAGTAGAAAGGTGTCTTTGCCAGATGGGAGGTGGAGCATGCCACCCCAGAGGGTCCATGGGGCTAGTCACACGAGTAGACAGAAATGGCTAGCGATCAGCTCCCTTCTCAGAACTATGCCTCAGCTCCTGTTGAGGCAACTCCAGAGAAACTAAACAGCCTCTAGATATCCTGAAAGCAACAGATCATTGCCAAGCATTTAAAGAAACAGCTGACCAAGGCTCCAGAAAACTCCCAAAATAATCAAAAAACTTCCCAGATGAAGAAGCCATTCAGAAGCAATCAGAGACTGAGTACCAAAGAATTATAGAGAACCCTCTTAGAGATTAAACACAGTGAAGCAGAGCAAAATGAAAAAATAAGTAGTTCAAACTAATGAAACATCAAAGTTCTGAAATCCAACAGATCAATAATGAAATTACAGAATTAGACATTTCAATTCAAAGCCAAAAGAGCAGAACTGATGAATCATAAATCAGACTTAGTGACCTTGAAGACAGAGCAACTGACACCAGCACTTATGAGGAAAATCAGAGAAAAGAAATAAGAAAAATGAAGAAGCATTAAGAAACACATGGGACTCTATCAAGAGGAATAATCTATGATTAATTGGAGGTGAGGTGGAGTCAAGATGGTGAACTAAACACACATCTCCCTAAATCCCTCTGGAAACCAAGACCTGAATTGATAATTAAACAGAGCCTTCTGGATACCTAGTGAGCCCTAGGACACAGTATAGGACTGTTAATTTGGACTTCGTACCACGAAGTGGGAAGCTTCCTCTCTTTTGCTGACCCCGCTCTTGTAAGCACTGGCTTTAATGGACCTAGAGTAACTCGCCATTTTAACTTTTTTTCCTCTTTCTTGACCAGCAGGCAGAGCTGGGTCTTGACTGCCAGCTACTCTCAGAAGCACTGCTGGTGGGATCGGTGGGCAAGATTGCCATATTTTGAGAGTCAAGCTTTGGACTCTGCCTCTTGGCACATTTGGCCTTTCTTTCTGCCTCTGCCATTGACTAGCCTGTGCTGGGGCAGGTGGAGAGCTTGCGCAGGATGCCATCTTGTTTCACTGGAAGGTGGATATACCCAGACGGAGGCCTCAGTGGGATCTAATTCCTAGGCTGGGAGGCAGCGCCTGCCCGGAGGAGAGGGTTTTTCTGGCAGTAAAGCAGTATTCTACACAGTGTCACCTACAGCTGGGGCCTGACAGCAGATGCCAGCCGGGCAGTAACCTTTCTGTATTTTGAACTAGTTTATAATATCTGGGGTTTGATACAGAGGTGCTTACTTTACCATCTGGGAAGAAGTACCTGTATACCTGAAAACCTGACTGACTTTGGAAGTTGTCAGACACTTTTTACCTTTCATTTTAAGATAGCCAAGAGAAACAACTTTGTACATCCTGACAGCATCTCTCCCCACCTTTATTGACTCACATGATGCTCAAAAAGCAACAAATTTTGGATAAAAAATGTAACCAAGAAACCACCTATGGCTTCAGAAGGCCCCAAAAGAAACAACCAAAGAACTTCCCAGACAAAGAAACCTTTCTGGAACTATCAGAAGGTGAATACAAAAGGATTATATACAGAGCCCTCCTAGACCTTATACAAAATGCAGCAGAGCAAAAGGAATAATTAAGTAAACTGTTTGATCTGATGGAACATCAATACTCTGAAATCCAACAGATCAAGAACAAAATCAAAGACATAGAAACTTCCATTCAAAGCCAAGAAAACAGAATGGAACAAATGGAAAAGAAACTTTGTGACGTGGAAGACAGAGCTACCGACTCCAGCATCTATGGGAAGAAATCAGAAAAAAGAAACAAGAAAATTGAAGAAGCATTAAGAAGCATGTCAGACTCTATTAAGAGGAGCAATCTACAATTTGCTGGAGTTCCTGAACAGGGCAAGACACTTGAGTACACAGAGAGTATCATTGCTGAGCTGCTGACAGAAAACTTCCCAGAAATTATGAAAAAAGAGACTATAGATGTCCAAGATGCATATCAAATGCCACTGAAGATAAATCTCAAAAAAAGACTTCAAGACATATTATAATTAAGCTTAAAAAAGTGAAACATAAGCAGAAACTCTTAAACACAGCAAGACTCAAAGCAAAGCTAACATTCAGAGGGAAACTCTGTAGACTTTCGTTGGTTTTATCAGCAGAAAATGCTGGCATGGAAACAGTGGCATGACATATTCAAAGCCTTGAAGGAGAAGAATTTCCAACCAAGAATTATATATCCTACAAAACTATCTTTCAAATACGAAGATGAAATTAAGACATTCTCAGATAAATAGAAACTGGGAGACTTTGTAAAAAACCAAATGAAAGCTATAAGAAATACTGAAAGAATCTCTTGGCTTAGAAGAACAAAACCACTAACTTTGTATTTTAGAAGCAAATACAGGACACATCACCCAGAAACCTAATGTGTTAGGGAAGGCTCCAAACTTAATCAAAGCTACAATAGTGAAAGAAATGATCCAGTGATCATATCATGAAAACTATGATGTCATCATATTAAAAAGAAGGATGTACTACAGTCATTATAGTCTTTATAGATGGAGGGTAAGTTAATATGACTAGTAATAATTAAAATTGGGTTTATACAGAGTTTATTAAATGGGATCACAGGGTCAGCCATAAAGCACAGTAAAGAAGCAACATACCGTATCAAGAAATGCAATACAGGAGTCTCAACAACCACAAAACCAACCCTGAAAAAGGTGAAAAATCAACACACAAAGAAGAATGTCCCAGATCAGATTAATAAGAACAACAGAGAAAACTTCAACGGAAAAACAAACATAGCACAATGACAGCAGTGAACACAGAACTATCAGTAATTACACTGAATGTGAATTTGCTGAAAGCTCCAGTAAAGAGACATTGAGTGACATCTTGGATCAAAAGACATGACCCATCCACATGTTGCCTACGAGAAACTCACCTTAGACTTAAAGATAGGAACAAACTGAAGGTTAAAGGATGGAAGAATATATATCAAGTTAACAATGAACAAAGAAGAGAAGGTGTGGAAATTCTAATCTCAGATAAAGTCAACTTTAATGTAAAATCCACCATCGTGGGCAAGGATGGACACTATTTATTGTTGAAAGATTCCATATACAAGTAGGACTTAACAATATTAAATATTTATGCATCTAATATTAGAGCACCTAAAGGCATTGAAGAAATACTGACTTCACTAAAAAATGAGACGGATCACTCCACAGTAGCAATGGGATACTTCAACACACCACTGTCAATATTGGGCAGATCGTCTAGAAAAAAGCTCAGTAAAGATACAGAAGATCTTATTGCCACAGTTAACCAACTAGACCTCATTGACACATACAGAGCTTTCTATCCATCAGTGGACAACTACACTGTCTTCTCCAGTGTACATGGAACATTCTCCAGAATAGACCTTGTGCTAGTCATAAAGCAATTCTCAACAGAGTGCATAACATTGAATTAATGCAAAGCATCTTCTTAAATCATAAATCCATAAAAGTAAACTAATTGGAGTTTCTGAACAGGGAGGGATAGCTGAAAACACAGAGAGTATTGTTGTTGAGTTGCTGACAGAAAACTTCCCTCAAATTATCAAACAAGAGAACACAGATATCCAAGACATATATTGAATGCCACAAAAAATACACCCTAAAAGAAAGACACCAAGACATATTAACAATCAAGCTTAATAAAATGAAACATAAGCAGAAACTCTTAGAGGCAGCAAGACTCAAAGCAAAGCTAACATTCAGAGGGAAGCTCTGTAGGCTTTCATCCGACTTCTTGGCAGAAACGATGTCTGCAGGGAGGCAGTGGGACGACACATTCAAGGCCTTGAAGGAGAAAAACTTCCAGCCAAGAATTATATATGCTGCAAAACTGTCTCTCAAATACAAAGATGAATATAAGGCATTCAAAATAAACAGACACTTGGAGACTGTGTGAAAACCAAATCCAAACTACAAGAAATACTGAAAGAAGCTTTTTGCTTAGAGAAACAATACCATTAAGTATATAATTAAGGAGGAAATGAAAGATACAAAATCCAGAAACCTATTCATTTAGGGAAGACACAAAACTCAATCAAAACTGTAATATTTATTAAAATCAGGGAATTGGTGTTCATATAATGAAAACTAAGATACCATCATATTAAAAAGAGGGCTATACTACAGACAGAGGAACTTAATAACATATGTAGAACTTAAAACTGGGTTTAAATTTAAAATACTAAGGGGAATAACAGGGTAGCAACAAAGTAAAATAACAATACAACATATCAAAACAAGAACGTAAAACAGGAGTCTTGACAGACACAAAAACAACATTAAAGAAGATAAAAAGTCAACCCATAAAGAAGAATGACCCTAAACAGAATATTAAGAGCAACAGAGAAAAAAACAGAAAAATAAATACATCACAGTGACATCACTAAAGACACAGCAATCAATGATTACACTGAATGTGAATGGACTGAACACTTCAATAAAGAGACAGTGAGTGACATCTTGGATCAAAAGCAATAACCCATCTATATGTTGCCTTTCAGAGACACACCTTAGAATTAAAGATACGACAAACTGAAAATTAAAGGATGGAATAATATATACCAAGCTAACAATATACAAAGAAGAGCAGGTTGGCAATACTAATCTCAGATAAAATAGATATAAATGTAAAATCCACCATTGTGTACAAGGACCGTCACTGTTTATTGCTGAAGGGTTCAATACACAAGGACTTAACAATATTAAATATTTATGGACCCAATAGTGCCAGCCAGCCAGCCAAGTGCCGTCGAGTCGGATCAGTAGAGCACCTAAATACACAGAACAAATACTGACTACATTGAAAAGTGCGATTGATGACTCCACAATAATAGTACGAGACTTCAACCCTCCATTTTCAGTGCTGGAGAGACGCTCAAGAAAAAATGCTCAGTAAAGACTCAGAAGATCTTATTGCCACAATTAAACAATTAGATCTCATCGACATACACAGAACTTCTTATCCATCAACAGATAACTAGACCTTCTTGTCCTGTGCATAAGGAACATTTTCCAGAATACACACTGTGTTAAGCAAATCTCAACTAAATTCAAACTGAATTATTTCAAAGCATCTTCTCAAACCATAAGGCCAACAAGTCGAAATCAACAGCAGAAAACATATACAAAGAAAGTAGAACTCATGGAAACTGAACAACACTGTGTTCAAAAAAGCCTTGGGTTATAGAAGAAATCAAGGATGAAATAAATGTACGGAGTCAAATGAGAATGAAAGCACATACCAGAAGCAATGAGATACAGTCAGGGCAGTGCTAAGAGGCCAGTTTGTCTGTATAAATGCACACATCTGGAAGGAAGAAAAGATCCAAACCAAAGAATCAACCCTACAGCTTGAACAAGTAGAAACGAGCAACAGAGGAATCACTCAGAACTGTCTTCACCAGAAGAAGACAGTTCATAAAGATTAGGGCAGAATTAATGAATTAGAGAATGAAAGAACAATTAAAAAAGTTGATAAAAGCAAAAGCTTGTTTTTTGAAAACATCAACAAAAGTGACAAACCATTGGCTAAACTTACTAAAGAAAAGCAGGAGAGGAAACAAATAACCTGAATAAGATATGAGTTGGGAGATGTCACAAGAAATCCAACACAAATCAAAAGTATCATAACAGAATACTAAGAAAGACTGTACTCTAACAGATTTGAAAATCTAGAGGAAATGGACAAATTCCTACACTCATATCACCTAAAACAATTACCACAAGGAGAAGTAGAACAACATAATAAACCCATCACAAAGAAAGAGATTGAAGAAGTCATCCAAAAACTAACCACCAAAAAAGTCCTGGCCCAGATGGTTTCACCAGAGAATTCTACCAAGCTTTTAGAGAAGAGTTAACTCCAATACTCATGAGACTATTTCACAGCATAGAAAAGGATGGAATACTCCCAAATTCATTCTATAAAGCCAGCGAAGCCCTGATACCAAAGCAAGGGAAAGATCCCACAAAAAAGGAAAATTACAGACTAATATCACTCTTGAACCTAGATGCAAAAATCATCAACAAAATCCTTCCTGATAGAATTCAACAACATATCAAAAAAATAATTTATCATGACCAAGTTGGATTCATACCAAGGTTGCAAGATAGGTCCAACATAAGAAACACAATTACTGTGATAAACGACATAAATAATAGAAAAGATAGGAATCACCTGATCTTATCAATTTATGCAGAAAAGGCATTTGACAAAGTCCAACATCCATTCATGCTAAAGCTCTCAGCAAAATAGGAATAGAAGACAAATTCTTCAATGCAGTAAGGGCCATCTACACAAAGCCAACCACCTGCATCATCCTGAATGAAGAGAGACTGAAAGAATTCCCCTTGAGAACGGGAACTAGGCAAGGATGCCCACTCTCACCTCTCCTATTCAACATTGTACTAGAAGTTCTGGCCAGAGCAATTAGACAAGACAAAGAAATTAGGGTCATCCGCAATGGCAAAGAAGAATTAAAAATCACCTATTTGCAGATGATATCATTGTATACACAGCAAATCCTAAAGAATCTGTAAGTAAACTACTGAAACTAATAGAATAGTTCAGCAAAATATCGTGGTATAAGATACACCTAAGTAAATCAGTAGGATTCCTTTATACCAACAAAGAGATCATTAAGGAAGAAATCACTAGATCAGTACCATTTAGTATAGCCCACAAGAAGATCAAATTCCTAGGAATCAATCTAACTAGAGAAATAAGAGACCTATTCAAAGAGAATTACAAGTCCTTACTATAAGACCTTTCTACAAGAAACTAAGAGAGACTTATATAAATAGAGAAACCTACCCTGCTCGTGGATAGGAAGACTTAACATTGTGAAAATGGCTGTTTTACACAAAGTGATCTAAATATACAATGCAATCCCAATACAAATTTCAGTGACTTTTTTTTTAATGAGATGGAGAAACAAATCACCAAATTTAGAAGAGGAAGAAACCCCGGACAAGCAAAGCACTGCTGAAGAAGACAAACACACTAAGAGGCTTCTCACTGCCTAAGTTTAGAACCTATTATACTGCCACAGTAGTCAAAACAGCCTAGTACTGATACAAAAAGAGACATATAGACCAGTGGAATAGAGTTGAGACCTTAGAGATGCCACCATCCGCTTATGAAAAGCTGATATTTGACAAAGCTCCCAAGATTGTAAAGTGGGTTGAAAACAGTCTGTTTAACAAATGATGCTGGCAAAATTGAATATCCATCTGCAAAAAAATTGAAACAAGACACGTATCTCACAACTTACACTAAAACCAACTCTAGTTGGATAAAAGACCTAAATATCAAACCTAAAATGATAAAGATCACCCAAGAAGATATAAGATCAACAATGGAAGTTTTAATACACAATGTAGGCAGACTTCAGAATCTAACAAACAAAACACAATCAACAGAAGAGAAAATAGATAAATGGGAGCTACTAAGAATCAAACACCTTTGCTCATCCAAAGATTGCCAAAACAACTAAAAGACCACCTACAAAATGAGAAAAAATATTGGTCAACTATATGTCAGACCGATGTCTGATCTCTATGATACACAAAGTAGATTGCTTGTTGCTGTGATTTGGGAAGCTATGTCACTGGTATTTAGGTACCAGTAGGGTAAACCATGTTAGAAAGTTTCAGCTGAGCTTCCAGACTAGGATAGATTAGGAAGAAGGACCCCCCAGTCTACTTTTGAAGGTAATTAGTCAGGGAAAAGCTTATAACCAGCAGCCAGGCATTGCTAGACATTATGCCATAAAGTGAGCCTCCTAGGATGGAAGGCACTTGGAAGACAACTGGGGAACAGCTGTCTCCTCAAAGTAGAGTTGACCTTAATAACAGAGATGGAGTAAAGCCTCCTGGATCTTCATTCACTGATGTGGCACAACTCAAAATGAGAAGAAACAGCTGCAATCATGCATTAATAATTGGGACATGGAATGTATGAAGTATGACTCTAGGAAAACTGGAAATCATCAAAAATGAAACAGAATGCATAAACATTGACATTCTAGGCATTAGTGAGCTGATATGGACCGGTTCGGCCATTTTGAATCCAACAATTATATAATCTACTCTGCTGGAAAAGGAAACTTCAAGAGGAATGGTTTTGTTCATTGAGTATTAAGAAGAAAATTTCAAGCTCTCTCCTGAATTACAATGCTGTCAGTGCTGGATATTATCCCTACACCTACAAGGACGGCCAAATTATTCAAATTTACACATCAGCCACTAAGGCCAAAGATGAAGAGGTTGAACACTTTTACCAACTTCTGCAGTCTGAAATTGATGGAACATGCAATCAGGATGCATTGATACTTATTGGCTACTGGAATGCAAAAGTTGGAAACAAGAAGGATTGGTAGTTGGAAAATATGGCCTTGGTGATAGAAATAATGAGATCACATGATAGAATTTTACAAGACTAACAACTTTTTCACTGCCAATACCTTTTTTAACCAACACAAACGGTGACTGCACACATGGACCTCACCAGATAGAATACACAGAAACCAAATTGACTACGTCTGTCAAAAAAGACAATGGAAAACTCTGTATCAACAGTCAGAGCAAGATCAGGTGATGACTGTGGCACAGATCATCAATCACGCATATGAAAATTCAAATGGAAACTGAAGAAAATTAGAACAAGTCCACAAGAGCCAGAGTACGACCTTGATTATATCCTGAGCTTAAAGACCACCTCAGGAACAAATTCTATGTGTTTATCACTAATGACCAAAGACCAGATGAACTGTGGAATGACATCAAAGACATCACCCATGAAGAAAGCAAGAGGTGATTAAAAAGACAGGACAGAAAGAAAAGACCAAACTGGAAGTCAGAAGAGACTCTGAAACTTGCTCTTGAATGTAGAGCAGCTAAAACAAAAGGAAGGAACGGTGAAGTAAAACACCTAAACAGATGATTTCAAGAAGCAGCTCAATAAGCCAAAAGAAAGTATTACAATGGCATGTGCAAAGAGCTGGAAATGGAAAACCAGAAGGGAAGAATACGTTATGCATTTCTCAAACTGAAAGAACTGAAGAAAAAATCAAACCTCGAGTTGCAATAGCATAGTATTCTACAGTGAAACTATTAAACAACTTGGGGCGCATCAAAAGAAGATGGAAAATATACACAGAGTCATTATGTCAGAAAGAACTAGTTGATGTTCAGCAATTTGGAGAGGTAGCATATGATCAGGAACAGATGATACTGAAGGAAGAAGTCAAAGCTGCATTGAAGGCATTGGAAAAAACAAGGCTCCAGGAATTGATAGAATATCAATTGAGATACTTCAACAAAAAGATGTAGTACTGGAAGTGCTCACTCATCTATGCCAGGAAATTTGGAGGACAGATACCCAGCCAACTGGCTGGAAGATGATCCAACTGAATGTGGAAATTACCAAACAATATCATTGATATCACACACAAGTAAAATTTTGCTCAAGATCATTCAAAAGTGACTGCAATAGTACATTGACAAGGAATTACCAGAAATTCACGGTGGATTCAGAAGAGGACATGGAACCAAAGATATCATCTCTTATGTCAAATGGATCTTGCCTGAAAGCAAAGAATAGCAGAAAGATGTTTACTTGTGTTTTACTGACATGCAAAAGCATTCAACTGTGTGGATCATACCAAATCATGGCTAATGTGGCAGAGATGGGAATTCCAGAGCACCTAAATGTGCTCGTGAGGAATCTGTATATGGATTACAAGGCAGTCATGCAAACAGAACAAGGGGATATCGCATGGTTTAAAGTCAGGAAAGGTGTGCATCAGGGTTGTATCCATTCATCATACCTTTTTAATCTGTATGCCAAGCAAATAACTCAAGAAACTGGATTACATGAAGAAGAGCGAGGCATCAGGATTGGAGGATGACTCACTGACAGCCTGTATTATGCAGACAACACCACCTTACTTGCTGGAAATGAAGAATATTTGAGACATTTAATGATGAATATCAATGACCACAACCTTTAGTATAAACTGCACCTCAACATCAGGAAAACAAAAATCTTCACAACTGGACCAGTAAGCAATATTGTCATAAATGGAGAAAAGATTGAGGTTGTCAAAGATTTCATTTTACTTGGGTCCACAATCAACACCCAGGGAAGCAGCAGTCAAGAAATCAAAAGACGCATTGCATTTGGAAAATCTGCTGTAAAGGACCTCTTTAAAGTATTCAAAAGTAAAGGTGCCATCTTGAAGGCTAAAATGTGTCTGACCCCAACCACGGTGTTCTCAATTGCATCACATGCATGCAAAAGCTGGACCATGAACAAAGAAGAAGAAGTGATGCCTTTGAATTGTGGTGTTGGAGAAGAACGTTGATTGTACCATGGACTGCCAAAAGAACAGACAGATCTGCTCTGGAAGAAGTACAGCCAGAGTGCTTGTTGGAAGCCAAGATGGCAAGACTGCATCTTACAAACTTTGGACATGTTGTCGGAAGAGATCAATCCCTGGAGCAGGACATCATGTTTTATAGTCTTGGGTCAGTGAAAAAGAAGACCTCAATTAGATAGATGGACACAGTGGCTGCCACAATGGACTTAAGCATAAAAACAATTGTGGACCTGGCCCAAGACCAGGCAGTGTTTTCTCTTGTTGTTCATAGGGTCACTATGCATCGGAACTGACTCGATGGCACCTAACAAAAATAACACCCATCAGACCGATGTCTGATCTCCATAATCTGTAAGGTACTGCAAAATATCAACAAAAAAAGAATAAGTAGCCCAATTAAGCATTGAGCAAAGGAGATGGACAGACACTTCTCTAAACAGAATATCCAGGCAGCCAAAAGACACATACAGAAATGCTCATTACCATCAGCTATTAAAGAAATCCAAATTAAGAAGATGAGATGCCAGCTCCAACAAGGTTGGCCATGATCCTAAAAACACAAAGCAACGAATGCTGGAGAGGCTGTGGAGACACTGGAGCTCTTCTACACTGCTGATGGGATTGCAAAATGTTACAACTTCTTTGGAAAGCAATCTGACACTTCCTTTAAAAGCTGGAAATACATATGCCATTTGACCCAGTAAACCCATTGCTTGGAATATATCCTACAGAAGCAAGCTCAGTCGCATGAACAGATGCATGCACACAAATGTTTATTGCAGCATAGTGTCCGCAATAGCAAAACGATGGAATCAACCCAGATGCCCAACACCAGATGAATGGATAAACAAACTATGGTATATACACTCAGTGGAACACTATGTAATAATAAAGACCAATGATGAGTTTAGGAAGCATCTCTTAACCTGGTTTCAAAGGGAAGGCATTATGTGGAGTGAAATCAGTCATAGGCACACTTAAAAACAGACTCATGTACAGAAGAAAAGGCTCTTTGATGGCTGCAAGGCAGGGGAGGTAGGGAGGAAGAGTTCTGGTTATAGATTAGATATTAGATATTAGAATTTTGGTTTGGTGAAAGCAGTGACAGCACACATTAGAGAGATCAACTTGCCCATAGATCATAACGAAGGTCCACTCTTCGGACAGCAATGGATTGGACTTGGCGACGCAGAGTGACTATATATTGGGTGCACTTTATGGTTCTATGAATCTACAGGTTATCATCCTGATGACCTCTGGCTGGAGGAAGGGGAGTGGGTGGAGAGGAGGGGAAAGGAGACTGTTGGGAGGATAAGACATGTATGGAGCAGATAGGAATAGTGCGCTGTTGCTTGGCAGTGAGAGCAGTGGACACTGCATACAGGTGGGCATGCAAATTTGTATGGGAATGTACATTTTCACTCAGTCATGATAATAAAAAAAAGAAATATTCGAAAAAAAGATCAACTTAACCAGAATCCAACTTAAACTGAAAACTCTTCTAATCTTAACCCAATATTGCAAGGACAGAGTAGCAGGGGTAGTGGCCTGGGGACCATGCTATCAGTGGACTTTGAGGCCAATTGGCATAACTAGCCTATTGTTAAGAGAGTCTTATGCACTCCATGTTGATGAGTGGTGTCTGGGGTCTTAAAAGCTAGCAAGCTGCCATCTGAGGTATACCAAATGGTCCCAACTCAGATGGAATAGATGATCACGAAAAACAACAAAGACTTGAGGGAAAAAGAGCCCAGAAGACAAAAGGACCCATGTGAATAGGCAACTGTATGAACATGTGACCAAAAGAACCAGATGGTGCTCAGCCACCACCAATGACAGCCATGACAGTGCATACGAGGTTGAGTCCCAGTAGCAACATGAGAAAAAGAGGGGTGCATCTCAAGAATTCCACTAAAAGACTGCAACTGATGGTCCAAAGACCTGAAAGTTCCCCTTGGAGCATGGCCCTTAGACCTGCTGCTGCTGCTGCTGCCGATCAGAAGTCATTACTGAGGTCAACTCTTTTGACAGGAAACAAGGTGACCATATCGTGCATGCATTTTATGGTTCCATGCATTTATAGGATACTGGCCTACTGGTCTCTGACTAGAAGAGAGAGGAGAGGGTAGAGAAGAGGGGACAGGAGGTTGTTAAGTGGACATGACATGTATAGAATGGAAAGAAGCAGTGTGCTGACACTGGGCAAAAGGAGCTGCAGTTAGGTGGGCATGTAAATTTAACTTGGGTTGTATTCCTTCACTTAATCACAATTTTTTCTTTTTTTTGGACACAGCAGGAACTAAATAAGTAATTAAAGTTTAATTGTAAGATTTTGGGGGGTGAAGATTTAATTTAGAGTACTCTTCATTCAACAGCCAATTTGTTGTCATTGTTATTAGGTGAAATCAAGTCAGTTCTAACTCATAGTACCTCATTATGTCCTACAGAATTAAACGCTGCTTAGTCCTGTACCATGTTCACAATCATTGTTATTCTTGTGAGTTCATTGTTGCAGCCACACTGTCGATTCACCTCTTTGAGGGTCTTCCCTGCCCTGTATCAAGCATAATGTTCTCCTCTAGGGACTGATCCCTACTAATATGTTCAAAGTATGTGAGACATGGCTTCACCATCCTTACTTCTGAGGAGCATTCTGGTTGTACTTCTTCCATCACAGATTTGTTCTTTTTTTTTTTTTTTTTTGACAGTCCATGGTATATTCAATATTCTTCTTTAATACCACAATTCAGAAATGTCAGTTCTTCTCCAGTCTTCTCTATTCATTGTCCTGGTTTTGCATGCATATGAGGCTGTAGGAGACACCATGAGCTGGGCCAAGCTTACCTTAGTCTTTAAGGTGACATCTTTGCTTTTCAACACTTCAAAGAGGTCTTTTGCAGCAGATTTGTACAGGGCAGTGTTGTGGATCCAAGTAAAATGAAATTCTGAAAACTTCAAATTTTTCTCCATTTATCATGATGTTGCTTATTGGTCTCGTTGTTGGGAATTTTGTTTTCTTTAGTTTGAGGTACAGTATGCACCAAAGGCTGTGGCCTTTGATCACCATCAGTAAGTGCATCAAATCCTTTTCACTTTCAGCAAGGTTGTGTCATCTGAATAACACGGGTTGCTAATAAGCCTTTCTCCATTTCTCATGTCCTATTGTTCTTTGCATTGTCCAGCTTCTCAGATTATCTGCTCAGTTTATTAGTCTCATTAATGTTATTATTAGTCTCATTAAATTTTTACTTTCTACTAAGTGTTTTGTATATTCACTGAGGTTTCTCCACACTAGTTTATTTGCCCTAAGAAAGTCCTAGAATCATTAGTCTCACAGCTTCATGGCACTTTATCTTCCTTTAGAAGTTGTTCTTATCTGATCTTGTACTATTTAAATGTATTCAAGCTAAATATGCAAGGGGATTTTTACCAAGATTTTTAGAATTTTTCTCTGTGTAGATACCTCTTCTTGAATATTTTATCCCTAATTATAGCTATGAGTTGGAATCAACTCAATGGTACTGAGTTTTTTTGTTTGCTTTTGTTTTATTTTGTTTGGAGTTATAGCTTCCTGACATTTTTATGTTTTTTATAATATTCTCTTTGGGGTCATTCTTGTCTATGAGTTGACTTTTCATCTTTTTCAGTGTTGGTTTTGTGTTTGTTGAGACTCCTGTATTATGCTTCTTGTTTTGATATGTTGCTTTGTTGCTTTGCTTTGTGACTACCCCTATGGTCTCCCTTACTATTTTAAGTTTGTACCAGATTTCATCTTCTTCATATCTTTCTAATTTCCAAACTATGTGGAAGTGTTATAACTGTTGTAATATATCCCTCTTTTTAGTGCAATGATGTCATAGTTTTTGTGTTATGACCACTGGTTCCTTTCTTTAATAATATAGTTTTAATTGAGTTTTTTGACTTCCCTAAATGAGTAGGATTCTGGATGCTGTCTCCTGCATTGCCTCCTTAAGTATACACTTAATGCTTCTGTTTTACTAAGCAAAGAGCTTCTTTCAGTATTTCTAATAGTTTTGGTTTGTTTTTTACAAAATGTCTAAGCTTCTGTTTGTCTGCAAATGTCTGAATTTCACTATTATATTTGAGAGACAATTTTGCAAGATATATAATTCTTGGTTGACAGTTTTTCTCTTTCAGGGCTTTGAATGTGTCATTCTACTTTTTTCTTGCCAGCATCGTTTCTGCCAAGAAATCAGACAAAATGCTGAAGGGTTTCCATCTGAACATTAGCATTACTTTGAGCCTTGCTGCCTTTAAGACCCTCTGTTTATGTTTCATTTTATTATGCTTGATTATAATACTTCTTAGTGTCTTTCTTTTGGGGTCTAGTTTTTGTGGCATTTGATATGTTTCTTGGATATCTATGTTCTCTTCTTTCATAATTTCAGAGACGTTTTCTGCCAGAAACTCTACAAAAATTTTCTCTATATTTTCATCTATCCCTTCCTGTTCAAGAACTCTGGTTATTCACAGATTATTGCTCTTAATAGAGTCCCATATGCTTCTGCAATGCTTCTTCATTTTTCTTATTTTTTTTCTCTGATTTCTCCTCATAGACACTGGAGTCAGTTGCTTTATCCTCAAGGTCACTAAATCTAACTTCTATTTCAATTCTGGTCTTTTGGCTTTGGATTTAATTGTCTAATTCTGTAATTTGTTATTGATCTGCGGGATTTCAGATAATTCTCTGTTCAAATAGCTTACTTAATTTTTCATGTTGTTCTGCTGTTTTGTTTAATCTCTAGGATGGCTCTATATATAATTATTCTGTACCCAACCTCTGATAGTTTCAGAAAGTTTTCTTTATACGGGAAGTTTGATTGTTTTTTTGAGAATTTTTGAGCCATAGTAGACTGCTTATTTAACTGATTAGCAATCGACTGTTGTTTGCATGCCATCTAGAAGCTGTTCAATTTCTCTGGTGTTACCTCAACAGTAGCTAAGGCATAATTCTAAGAGAGGAGTTGGTCATCAGCCATTTTTGTATACTCTAGTAACTGTCCCCAGGTGAGATCTGTGGGGTGGCAGGCTTTGCCTCTTGCCTGGCAAATATGGTGCCCTATTTATGGAGGCACTGAGAGGCTATTAGCAGACCTTATGATGCTGGTCAGTGAAGGGTGGAGGAGATGCCTTCTGGTCCTCTGCAGTCATTTTTCTAGCTAGTCTTATTTTAAAAGGGTACTTTACTGCTGAGCGGGGAGCTGTCCACCAGCTGCTGAAACAGTCAGGCTCTCAAGTGTGGCAGGCTCCACCTTCCAGCTGATAACGAAAGTGCCTCATAGACTGTCCCCAGATGCTATGGTGCAGTTCAAAGTAGGGAGGGGTTAGGGGCTTCCTGATATCCTCTGCCATACCCCACACATAAATCTAGACATGAATCATCTCAAACACAGCTTTTATGCTGAAGAAGCATTTGCTAGACTGGCTGCTGCTCCACTTGAGAATCAACTGCAGCTAAGGCCCTTGGCTGGGTGACTCCACCACCCAGCTGACCAAGAAGGCATCCTGGTGGAGCTGTCCTACTGCTATGAAACAGCAGAATCTGTGGTGAAGCTCAGAAGAGAGAGGGTTGAGGGGCAGTGATGCCCTCAGTCAGCAGCTGGGCTCTCAATATGTGGCTATACCATGCACAGTCTCTCTGCTGCACTTTATGCTGTTTACTTAAGCACTGCAGTTTGATGTATTTGCTGCCTCGTGTCCAGTCCCACCTCCCAGATGACAAACAAAGTGTCAGTACCTGCAGTTCTCCAAAAGGGTGAGTTAGCATAAGTGGGACTCAGTGGCCACTGGCTCATCTTTGAGAGAGATAGTTTAGCCTGTTACTGGTGCCTAGTTAAACCTGACAACCCTATGCCAGAACCTGGGGGTCCCTAGATGTCCATGCTGCTCCATTCAGTTATCATTGTAGGCCTTAGTTCTCAGACGGAATTGAAGAGACATGTATCTAGTCTGCAATCTTGGCCCCACCCTTTCCTGGCATTTTTAAACTCTGTTCTCTGTCTCTTCAACTCAAAGAGATTGTTGGACTCTGTTTAGGTGCCATGTTCCTGCACCCAAATCTAGGAATTATATTCAGGCAAAAAGCCTTTGTGAAGATAGGATTCACCTCACTTGTTTTCCTATTGTTAGGGATCACAGTCCTAGTATCAAAAGCCTAGAATTAGGTTTCTATATTTGTCTGGAAACCGTAGTGGTGTAGTGATTAAGTACTGCTAACAAAAAGCTTTACAGTTCAAATCTGATGAACACTCCTTGGAAACTATATGGGACAGTTCTACTCTGTCTATAGAGTTGGAACTGACTTGATGGAATTGGGTTTAGTTTTTTTTTTTGTATTTTGTTCAGTTTTCTGTTTACAGTGAGATGGTGTGATTGTTAAGGTTGTGTGGCAACTTGATGGGAAATGATTCTCAGTGGTTTGGTAGCTATGTAATGATGTAATCACATCCATGATGAGATCTTGTATAATATAATTCCCTCCATGATGATATAATATAATGTATAATATAATTGTATAATATAATTCCCTCCATCTGCTCATAGCAGATCGGTCAGTTAAAAGGATGTTTCTGTGGTATATGGCCTACATTCAATATAGTAGACTTTCTGGTGAAGCTATTCGTTTTTGCTTTCTCTGGATTCTATACCTGGCTCCTCATCTAGCCTCCTGTTCTGGGGACTTGAGCTAGCAACTTACCTCCCAGTAATGGGATTCTTCAGCCTTCACAGCCTGTGATCTAGAAGTCTGCTGTCTGACATGCCAATCTTCAGTTCTGTCTCTGAAGCTATGTTAGTCAGGAGAAACCTCCACCCTGACTCACGGACTTGTAACTTTCCAGCCTCAACAACTATGTAAGCTATGTCCTTGATATAAATATTTCTCTGTCTTTATGGTATTGGCCAAGAATATTGAATATTGAATATAACATGGACTTCCAGAAGAGTGAACAGATCTGTCTTGGAAGAACTACAATCAAAAAGCTCCTTAGAAGGGAACATGATGATACTTTATCTCACCTACTTTGTACATGTTATCAGGAGAGACCATTCCCTGAAGAGGAATATCATGCTTGCTAAAGTAGAGGATTAGTGAAAAAGTGGAAAGTTTTAATGAGGTGGATTGATATAGTGATCTGCAATAATGAGTTCAACCATAACAATTATTAATCAGTAATTGTGTATTTCTCTGTCCAAACTCTAGATTCAGATATCTTTTTCCTCAATAGGTTTTTTTCTATTCTAGATGTTAATTAAATTAGTGATAGATCACTTTCATTTTGATTTTAGATACTGTTTTTCTCTTCATTTTGAGTCAACTTTTGTACCTGAAGTGTGGTCCTTCTGTTGTTTCAATGGAAATGCCAAGATCCTGTTCAAATTTGGTTGACTCGAAAGCTAATCCCTCAGTCTCTCCTGAAATAAAAAGTGGTGGAAATCTCTATATCTTTTTGTCTTGCAGCTCCTGTTTGCTCCAGAACACCTTCAACTCCTGCTCTGAACATGCACAGTTCAAGGGTCAGCCAAGGATTTAAGCAGAGTTTAATGCAGATTTGGGGGTTCTGCATGGCACTATCATTTTTCAGATTTCACCTCTGTTCTCTATCTCTTCATCTCACTAAGACCATGACTTTTGACTTGAGATCTTTCTCCTTAACGGCACACAGATGTGAGATCACTCTTACAAGAGAAGTGCTATACATGTGACTCTCAGGCAGTGTGATCTCCTTCTACTGAGGGTCAAATTTCCTTCATTGTTAGACTGCCTATGTACATTCTCAAGTGCTTTGTAACAGTTGATACCTACACTTTGTGCAGAATTTATCATTGTGATTGGCAGGAAATTTCACTTGACACGAGATATACCAGCGTTACTCTAATCTGAAACCTGTTCTTTTTCTTTGACACTCTTAGAAAATGGTATTCTTTCAATGGATTTTTAAAAAAATTCAGTAAATAAAGTAGCAATTTTATTGCAGCATGCTTTTCACTGAAATTACTTTAGATATTATTCCAAATTTTTATGTCTTTGTTGAAAGTCTATTGTCTTTAATTCTACCTCATGTGTGAAATCTACTCAGATTGTTAAAAAAGCTATACAATGGGGATTGGTGTTTTATAGATGTAATCGTTTTCAACCCTTACAGTAGTCTATAAGGGAGACAGTATCTCAGTCTTCATTTTATAGCTGAAGGCAGCTTATAGAGAAGAAATAACTTGTCCTGTGTTACATAGCTAGAAACTATGGAATGTGGAACTTGAATCAAGTATTCTGTATATATACTCTTGGGTACTATGATATTGCCTCTTGGTATAACTCTCCAGCAGAGATAATCTCTTTAGCACTCTGAATGCTTTTTTTCCATTAATTATATCTTGCTTCATTATCGAAGTGTGTTTCTGTTTCTGCATCAGTCTTGAAGTCAGAGGCTGTATCTTATTTATGACCTTCTATAAGAAATAGTAAAACATACTTGAGTTCAAATTTCAATCTCTCATATACGGGAAAACACATGATCACTCGAATTTTATATGTGGTTGTTGTAAACATTAAATAAGATGATGTACAGGACTAATAGTAAGCATCAAAAAGCAGTAGCTAGCATTATTCATTTTTCTTGGTGTGTTTAACTCATTGCTGGGTAGTGTTTTCTCATGTAACATCTTATATAATCATCACTGCCATTAAGTCATTAATATCACTATTTTCCATAAGAGAAAACTGATGTTTGACAGGGGCACTGAACTTTGAATAACTGTTTCTGATTGAGTAACTCTCAGTGTGGCATTTAAATGCCTCTCCAGACACACAGATTCCTGCTCTAATGAGTAGCCCTCATCCCACCTTACCTTTTACATGAGGGCAAGGTGAAAGGTTGAGTAGCAGCTCTCAAATCAATCTGAAAGCGAAAGCAGTTGACCCTTTGCTAGCATTCTCTGGTCTAATTGACTTCCCGCAGTGAGACCTTTATTTTGAAACAGGCAGGGCTCCAGAGTTGCCGCTGACTAAAAGGACAAAAATAATGTCATTAACTCTGTTTTGCTTGGGATAAAGTATCTTGAACTCATAACAAACATCCTCTTGTTGGCAAATGGAGAAACATAATTAAGATGACTTTTCCACCACTTTTAATGAGCTTTCAACTTCCTCTCTACCAGGCTCTCTCCTTTTTTTAATGAGATACAAATTTCCTCCTGCCCAGGACTCATAGATACTTTAAGCAAGAAAACAGACAGCTTTGATATTCATCTTAGTGTGAAGTTTGGTATTAATTTTTTCATCTGAAACTTGTGCCACATTCTTTCCATGCTGAATAGCATATTAATCTCTAAAATTTAACAAAGTGTCTCAACTAAAAAAAAAGACAGAAAAATAAATGAAAGAGAAGGAGGTTGAGGAAGGGAAAAAAGGTTTCTACTCAGAACAGTATGGAAATGTTGTATTTTCTTCTTGCTGCCTTCAATTTCAGCATTCTCTGGAAATTCAGGCCTACCATGAAGATTTTCTTGGTTTTGCACAATCCCTCCAATTAGGATACAAGTGTAATCCAGTCTGCCTGTTGATAAGTCTGGTGGGGGCTGCCTGGTGCAAATAGACTCCGCACTGTGGAGCCAGAAACAGCAGGCAACTCCTGGAAGATATGCAGATGATGAAGGGCAGAGAAAGATCTTTCTTTCTCAAGGCTGCAGAACCAGTCCAGCGCAGCCCAGCCTGCTGCCTGCCATCTGGAGAGAAGCAGGTGTGGCAGGTTTTCCAGCAAACTACTTATTTATGAAAAATTATTCTTTTTAACTTTAATAGCTCTTTAGAAACTTCAGAAGTCCTGGAGCTGAGTACTAACATTATTTATATTTGAACAATGCAAAATGCTGCACCTTGTTTTCTGCACTTTGTCCTTCTATACCAAAGAAACTGAGTCAGTGGGTTATGCAACTGAATAAATGCACCTACCAAGAGGCATCTCAGAAGAAAGTTCTAATGATCTGCTTTGGAAAGGCCACAGCTATAAAAACCCTGTGGAGAATTTCTACTCTGCACATGTGAGGCCTCCATGAGTTGGAATTGACTTGATGCACTCATTTGTTTCTTTTTTATCAAAGACACTATTTTTGTACTGGTAGTTGGAAATCACGTGATCCAGTTAAGACAGGTAAATTGTTTCTCGGCAGTAGTACAGCCAGAATGCTCCTTAGAGAAGAAGATCCAACATGGTGCTATAGAAAGAAGCACCACACCATCCCTCCACAGCAAAGACCTCATAAAATAAAACAGACAAAAATCAATCCTAGAACCTTAAGCCACAAATAGAGAGATAAAGAACTCAACCAAGCACCAAATGAAATAAGAAACTGACAGAGAACAGAGATTGAAAGATAAGAAATATGGTAAAGCAGCTTCATGGAGCTCCCAGCAGGAGACAGAACATGTGGTAACCCAGTGATATAGGCTTTCCCACTTCCATTCTTTTTACATGGTCCTCCAGCTAGGAAGATGCTCATTCTGTGCTACTTGGGTGCTCCCCACCACATCAGCCAGCACTCCAGTGTCTTTTTTTTGCTGCCATTGTTGCTTTTTTCAGCTTCTTTTGATTTCTTTTCTCTCTCTCGCTTCTTTCCCTTCCTTTCTTTAGAACACCTGGCTCTGTTTGCCATGTCTGCTTCTTCTTCACAGGCTGTAAAGCACCACTCAGCTGGGGAACTACTTTTCTAGTCTTCACTGCCATGACAGTGGGAACTCTAGGGACATTTTTTTTTTCCTTCATTTCTGTTTCTTATCTCTCTCTACTTTCATTCTTTTCCTGTTTCCTGGATATCTGATGCTGTATGCAATCTTGGTTTCTTCTTGATGGGCTGTGCAGTGCCATTCAACTGGGGACCTGCTTATGGTGGGCTCCTTGGGGGCATTTTTTTCTTTAATTACTTTCTTCTTTTTTCCCCTCATGCTCTTGTCTCTTTCTACCTTTCTTCCTTACCCGTCTCTTGAACACCTGGTACTGTGTACCATCTCTGCTTCTTCTTGACTCCCTGTGAGCTGCTCAGTTCAGGGCCCACTGCCAGTGGGCTCTTTTGTGGCATTTGTTTTTTCTATCTTTCTTCTTTGTCTTTTTTTTTAAAAACTCTCTACCTCCCTTGCTTACAACCATCTAGCATCTTTTTTTTCTTTTTAATTTTTTTCTTGGTTTCTTGTTTCTCTTTACATTCCTTCTATTCCTTTTTCTTGCCACCTAGTTACATATGCCTTTCTCTTGTTTCTTTTTTCCTAGTTTCTTATGTCTGTCTCTTCTGTGCTTTCTTTTCTTCCTTCAGTCCATTTAGTCACATGTACCATATCTATCCCTTTTTGATAGGCTATGCCTCACCACCTGAATAGAAATCCACCCGCATATGGCTTCCCCAGGTTTGCACCACTCCAACAGCACACTCCCACAGTACTTTCTTTCTTGGCTCCTATTTCTCTCTTTTCTTTTCTTTTACATCTACTTAGCTCCACACATTACAACCTCCCTCCTCCACGCTCCCTATCTGCATTATGCATTGAATATTGCACCTCCAAAGCAAGATAGGCACGGTCTATCAAAATCTGGCCTGAACTGACTCCCAGCTCCAGTTTATGCCACAAATAAGCCATACCAGCCTCTCCTCTTCTGCCCTGCTGCACCATATCTGAGCAAATGGCCTTTCTCATTGGACAAGGTGGAGAAGTATTGTGCCCATATATGAGTATACAGCAAAGAATGCAGAGCATTCCAGCTCAGACATAACCACATAAAACATAAAAACAGGATGGAAGTAATTTATAACCAATGAACAAATAAAATGACTACTTGTAGATACTCAAGGCCAGGAGTATTAATACATGATTCAGGCAGACTCAGCAATGGAGGCACAGTAGGTACAGTTATGCTAGTTTTATTGGAGTAATGGTGGCAGGCAAATACAGTATTCGCTAGCCACGTCACTTGTGGCACAGTGACCTTATATACAGTTTTATACAAAGGTGGCTGGCAGCCAAATACACGAACTCTCAAGGCCAGGTAGGTTATATTACAGGGTATGTTATACTGGTGAATCACTCTTATCAGGAAGGTCTATGCCTGGCTGGAAGGCCTGAGCAAGACAATCTTCAGTGCTATCTCTGCCAGCCAAGACAGCAGACAATATCAAAATATATTTTTAAAAATATCAGGAGAGGATGATTCCAATAGGTATACAAAATAAGCACTAGATAACTTACCAGCAGAGAAAAGGGCACTGGAACTAAACTATAGAGAATTTGTATCTCACTATACAGAGCTATTCAAGGAAAAAGCAGACAAAAATGAGGAAAAATAGACAAAATCATGGAAAAGATAGATGAAACAATGGAAGATTTCATGAAAATCATACAAGAACAAAATATAAAAATACATCCACAGCTATAAATCATGCTAAAAGAACACATAGAAACCCAAAAGATAAATGACAAGGTTTCAAAAATGGACAGTGTCCTAGAAAGTCTGAGGAGTAGATTTGAAATAATAAAAGACAGGAGCAGCAAGACTGAGAACAAATCTTTTGATACCACTTTATCTGAAAAAAAAGTCAGAGAAAAGAATGAAGAAAAATAAAGAAATCTAGAAAATAAAGTGGGATACTATCAAAAGCAAACATTTGAGAGTGATGGAAGTTCCAAAGGGAGAAAAAGAAAAAAAAACAGAGAGGATCATTGAAGAATTGTTAACAGAAAACTTCCCTGACATCATGAAAAATTAAAAGTTGACAATCTAAGAAGCTCAATATCTTAATCATATAGTGCTGCCCTAACCCACCACAAGTGGATGACTTTAAAAGAAAAAAATTATTTTGTCACAGTCTAGTAGGCTAAAATTCCATGTGTCAGCTCCAGGGATGTCTTTCTCTGCTGCCTCTGGAGGAAGGCACTTGTCATCAATCTTTTCCTAGACTGGAAGCTGCTGTGGTACAATGCCCCTAATCCTTTCCAAAGGATGTACTTTGCTGCTGCCACTGCTTTCTTGGTGATATGAGGTCTCCAACTCTCCATTTGCCTTCCTTTCTTTTATATCCCAAGAGCCTGTAACAAGGCACAATACAATGTCACACACTGAGTCCTGCACCACCAATACAACTGCTGCCCATTCTTCCTCATTAACATCATAAAGGCAGGATTTACAACACAAAGGAATGTTATGCAGTATTGGTAATTATGGCCCAGACAAATTGCTATACGTTTTGGGGGAGGCACAATTGAATCCATGACATTCTATCCTTTGGCACCCCCAAAATCACACCCTTCCAACATGCAAAATGTAATTACTTTGTCATAGCAGACGTCTTAAAATTTCAGTCCAAAATACAAATATTCCTCTTCAACTGTGAAATCTAGAAAACAAATTACCTGCTTCCAAAATACAGTGGCCTAACAGGCTAGTACGAATTAGACACTTCTATAACAAATGGGAAAAAGGAGGCAAAACAGATAACAAGCAAGTCAGAAGAACACATCATATCAGCCCTCAAAGCTTTGAAAATAATCTTCCATTTTCTGAGACACTTTACACAACAGTCATGCCCTCCAGACTCTAGGTATTGGCCACACTCTCCAAATTCTAAGTGGAAACTCCTATCCCCTGTGCTATAGCTCCATCTTCCAGGTGCACAGGGATAAGTAACTCTGCCCCCTCAGCCTCAGGTACACCATTTTCCTAGTCCATCTGAGTGGCAACTCCACCCTTAGAAATATTAAGGGCTATGGCTCCACCCTTAGGAACCCGTGAGGTCATGTCCACTACCTTTTGATACTGAGGTAGCTCAGTTACTACTGCTCCTTGTCTCTTCAGCTTCTACATCCTGTGGCCTCATGCTCAGGGCCTCATGTCTGCATCTGTCCTGCTGGAGCCAGTATTCTAAAGCTCTGTAACTCCATTGGTTTAAATGCCCAGAGTCACTCCACCAAGAAGCTTCCTGCACATAGGCATGCCATTCTTGCATTCCATAGGTTGGCTCCAGCACTGTCTGATACTTGTCCAGTTCTGTTGCTGCCTGTCTGCTGCTGCTGTAGGTCCTCTGCTGCTTGTTTTTCACCACCTGTACCTTCCTTGGTGTTAACATTTCTCCTTGGTTCCTTTTGAATCTTCTATCCATTCACAGTTTCAAAACGGCCTCCACATTTTAGGTGTCTGTTAGAGCAGCACCCCACTCTCTTGGTACCAAGGTCTGTCTTAGTCATCTAGGGCTAATTAAAAAAAAACATCACAAGTGGATGGCTTTAAAGGAGAAATTTAATTTTGTCACAGTCCAGGAGGCTAAAAGTCCAAATTCAGGGTGTCAGTTCTAGAGTAAGGTACTTTTCATCAATTTCCCCTGGAGTGGAAGCTAGTGAGGCACAGGGACCCCAGTCCTTTCCAAAGGAGGTGCTCTGCTCCCGGAAATGTTTTCGTGGTGATTGGAGGTCCACAAATCTCCATTTGCCTCCCTTTGCTCTACATTTTAAGAGGCTGCCCCAAAGCACAGTACAATCCCATATGTTGAGTCCTGCCGCAACAACACAACTGCTGCCCACCCTCCCTCACTGACATCATAGAAGCAGGGTTTACAACATAAAAGAACATCTCACAATACTGGGAATCATGGCCCTGCCAAACTGATACACAGTTTTGAGGGGACACAATTCAATCTACAACACTCAACAAACCCCGTTGGACAAGACCCTAAAAGAAAAACACCAAGGCATATCATAATAACACTTGTTAAAACCAAAGCAAAGAAAGAATCCTGAGAGCAACTTCCAAACAACTAAAAGTTATATACAGAGGGAAAACACTAAGACTGAACACTGAAAACTTGGTAGAAACTATGGAGGCAAGAAATTTCAAAAATAATAATACATCCTGCAAAACTCTCCATATACAATGGAGAAATTAGAATATTTTTAGATACACAAAAATCAACAGAACACATAAAAAACAAACTGAACCTAAAAGATTATTAAAGGGAGTCCTTCAGTTTGAGAACAAGTATAAGATGACAGTCTGAAACTACATGCAAGACCACATCAGCCAGATACCAACGTGCATAATCAACAGTCAAATATTAATCAAAATTAAAAGATTCACAATAGAAAACCAGAGAGGTTAATTTCAAATGACAACATCAGAACAATAAGAGTGAATAAACCGTATAGTTATAAAACTTCCAAACAGAAAGCCAAGGTGATATCACGTGATACAGACAAATTAAAACATAGCAAAATAAGGGTAAATTTACAGGACACCACAAGGGATGGGCCAAGAAGACAGAGTAGTCAGTCACTTCCCTCTAACAATAAAGGGTCAGAAGAACAAATGAATTAATTACATATGACATTCTAAGAACCCTAAACATTAAAGGCAAAGCTGAGAAATTGAGCAGAGCAACAGGAAATGGATAGTAGGTCCAGAAGTACCTGAGACTGGCCAGACCTAACCCATAGAGAATTGGATGCAGCCAACATGGTGAGCAGAATAGTAGCCTTCAAAGGATGTCCTCTCAGTGGCAGACACTGAGCCTTGGAGAGTTCTACCATGTCTCCAGAATCAGTGAAAAATGACATTGAATTGTCAAAAGCTAAGTAGCTTGCATTTAACCCACCATCTACAAATCTAAAACTTTCCTTCAAGATAAAGCTGTTTCCCTTTTTCCAGAGCTTCCGTACCCATTCTGTGTACTGTGCTAGGCTCTAGAGACTGACCCATTCCAAGGATGGAACAGGGACTCCTTGTGCTCACCCTGAGTCATTCTCCTAGAGTTGAGAGAGACCAATTTAACAAACAGGGAAAAGTAAAAACAAACTACCAACACCTCTGAGCTAGGAATTTAGAGAAGAAATAGTTCCTTCACCTAGGCTTAAGCATAAGGTGAAATACTGTCCTCATAGATACTCAGTAACAATTGTCAGTCCCCTGTCTTTCCTAGCATGTGAAGCCAGATACCTGTGCCTACATCAACTACCCTTCCTTATCTAGGACTGCAGCAGAGAGCCTGCACTGTATACTTGGTGACTGACTCCCTAGATATGTGAACTGAATACATACAAGAAAAGTAAACATATTCCTGAGCTTACAAGCCTAGTAACAACACTAATCACTTGTCTTAATATGTTAACATACTCTAACAGTATGTTAGAGCTTCTAAAGAGCCAACAACTAAACTAGCACACACAACCAGCCTATTTGGATATTTCAAAACAAAACAAGAAGCTAGAACACAGTGCCAAGCCACAGTAAGCAAACATAAAATAAGAAGATACAACAAATTACAGATGGCTTGGAGACAACAATCAATACCAAATCACTTAAAGAGATAGACCAAGATGGCTTCAGAAAGCTCCGAAAACAAAGAATCAAGAAATTTTCCAGGGGGTCGAGTCAAGACGGCAGACTAAGTACACGTCTCCCTTAATCCCTCAGGAAACCAAGAACTGAATTTATAATTAAATGGAGCCTTCTGGTCACCCAGTGAGCCCTAGGACACGGTATAGGACTATTAAGTTGGGCTTCATAACACTGAGCAAAAAACTTCCTCTCTTTAGCTGACTCCCACTCCTGGCCAATCTTGGCCTTTATGGACCGAAGGTAACTCACCGTCTCTGCTTTTTTTCTGTCCTGGCTGGCCGACAGAGCTGGGTCTTGGCTAGTGGCTAGTCTTACACATGCTGCTGGTGGGATTGGCAGGTGAAATTGCCATATTTTGAGAGTCTGGCTTAGGACTCTGTGCATTTTTGGCACCTTTGGCCTCTCTTTCCATCTCTGACATAGTGTATTTTGTATGCAGGCAGTGGGCAGCAAGCTTGCGTGGGATGCTATCTTGGATATGGAGGCATGAGTGAGACTGAATTCCTAGGCTCGGATTCAGCGTTTGCCTGCAGGAGAGTGCTTTGCTGGCAGAAAACCAGTATTTTACACAGTGTCACCTATGGTTGGGGCCTGTCAGCAGAGGCCAACAGGGCAGTAGCCTCACTGCATTTTGAACTAGTTCATAACATCTCAGGATGGATAAGGAGGTGTTTACTTTGCCAGCTGGGACGAGGGCCCTGTACACCTGAAAACCTGACTGACCTGGGGAGTGGTCAGATACCGTCTACCTGTCATTTAAAGATAGCTTAGAGAAACAACTGTGGTCCGTCCTCACAGCATCTCTCTCAGCCTTTATCTATCCACATGAAGCCCCCAAAGCAACAGACTAGGGAGAAAACAGTGACCGGAAAATCACCCATGGCTTCAGAAGACACCAAATGAAACAACCAAACAGCTTTCTGGACAAAGAAACTTTTCTGAAATTATCAGAAAATGAATACAAAAGGATTATATGTAGAGCCTTCCTAGACCTTATATAAAATGCAGCAGAGCACAATGAAAAATTAAGCAAGCTGTTCGACCAGGTGCAACACCAGTGCTCTGAAATCCAACAGATCAAGAACAAAATCAAAGACATAGAAACTTCCATTCAAAGCCTAGGAAACAGAATGGAACAAATGGAAAAGAGACTTTCTGACTTGGAAGACAGAGCTACTGACTCCTGTATCTAAGAGGATAAATCAGAAAAAAGAAACAAGAAAAATGAAGAAGCATTAAGAAGCATGTGGGACTCTATTAAGAGGAACAACTTATGATTAACTAGAGTCCCTGAACAGGGTCAGAAACCTCAGTACACAGAGAGTATTGTTGCTGAGCTGCTAGCAGAAAACTTTTCAGAATCATGAAGGAAGAGAATATAGATATCCAAGATGCATATCGAATGCCACTCAATACAGATCTCGAAAGACTCCAAGACATATTATAATCAAGCTTAAAAAAATGAAACACAAGCAGGAACTCTTAAAGGCAGCAAGACTCAAAGTAAAGCTAACATTCAGAGGGAAACTGTGTAGGATTTTGTCAGATTTCTCAGCAGAAACAATGCTGGCACAGAGACAGTGGCATGACATACTAAAAGCCTTGAAGGAGAAGAACTTTCAACCAATAATTATATATCCTGCAAAACTATTTTTCAAATATCAAAATGAAATTAAGACATTCAAAGATACACAGAAACACAGAGACTTTGTAAAAACAAAACCAGAGCTACAAGAAATACTGAAAGAATCTCTTAGCTTTGGCATAGAAGAACAAAAACACTAACTTTATGTTTTAAAAGGGCTAATCATCCAGAATTCTACTCAGGGGAGGCTACAAACACACAAAGCTAAAACAGTAAAAGAAATAATCCAGTGATCATATCATGAAAACTGTGATGTCATCATACTAAACAGAGGGATGTACTACAGTTGTTATTATCCTTCTAGATGGAAAGGAAGTTGACAAGACTTGTAGTAATTGAAATTAGGTTTATACATAGTTTATTAAGCAGGATCATAAGGACAACTGTAAAGCACAATAAAGAAGCAACATATCATATCAAGAAATGCAATACAGGAGTCTCAACAACCACAAAACCAACCCTGAAAAAGGTGAAAAATCAACATACAAAGAAGAATGTCTCAGAACAGATTAATAAGAACAACAGAGAAAATATCAACACAAAAATAAACATATTACAATGGCAGCACTGAATACATACTTATTAATAATTACATCGAATGTGAATGGACTGAATGCTCCAGTAAAGAGATATCTAGTGACGTCTTGGATCAAAAGACATGACCCATCCATATGTTGCCTACAAGAAACGCCTTAGACTTAAAGATAGGAACAAACTGGAAATTAAAGGATGGAAGAATATATATCGACCTAACAACACATAAAGAAGAGCAGGTGTGGAATTTCTAATCTCAGATAAAATAAATTTTAATGTAAATCCACCATCATGGGCAAGGATGGGCACTATTAATTTCTGAAAGATTCAATATGGAAGCAGGATTTAATAATATTAAATATTTATGCACCTAATATTATAGCACCTCAATACACCAAATGAACACTGGCTACACTAAAAAATGAGACAGATCACTCCATAATAGTAATAGGAGACTTCAACACCCCACTCTCAATACTGGACAGATCATCTAGAAAAAAGCCACAATTAACCAACTAGACCTCATCGACATATACAGACTTTTCTAACCATCAGCAAACAGCTTCATCTTCTTCTCCAGTGCATATGGAACATTCTCCAGAAGAGACCATGTGTTAAGACATAAAGCAATTCTCAACAAAGTGCATACCCCTGAATTAATGCAAAGCATCTTCTCAGATCATAAAGCCATAAAAGTCAAAATCAATAGCAGAAAAAACATAGACAGAAAGTGGAACTCAGAAACTGAACAACATCTTGCTCAAAAAACCATGGGTTATAGGGGAAATCAAGGATGAAGTAAAGAAATTTATGGATTCCAGTGAGAATGAAAACACTTCCTACCAGAACCTATGGGATGCAGACTAAGCTGTGCTCAGAGGTCACATCTGGAAGGAAGAAAGAAACCAAATCAAAGAACTAACTCTACGGCTTGAACAAGTAGAGAGAGAAAAACAGAGGAAACCCTCAGGCACTGGAAGAAAACAGATCATAAAGATTATAGCAGAATTAAACAAACTAGAGAATAAAAGAACAAATGAAAAGACCAAAAGCTTTTGAAAAGATAAACAAAATTGACAAACCACTGGCTAAACTTACTAAAGAAAAACATGAAAGGAAACTAACAACCCAGATAAGAAATGAGAGGGGGAATTGTTACAACACATCCAACAGAAATAAAAAATATCATAACAGAATACTATGACAGACTGTACTCTAACAATTTTGAAAACCTGGAGGAAATGGACAAATTCCTTCATTCATATCAGCTACCAAAATTGTCACAAGGTGAAACAGAACCACTTAGCAAATCCATCACAAAGGAAGAGATTTAAAAAGTCATCGAAAAACTGCTATCCAATAAAAACCCAGGCCCAGATGGCTTCACTGCAGAATTCTATCAAGCTTTTTGAGAAGAGTTATCTCCAACACTACAGAGACTATTTCACAGTATAGAAAGGGATAAAATACTCCCAAATTCATTCTATGAAGCCAGCATAATCCTGATACCAAAGCCAGGGAAAGACCCAAACAAAAAGGAGAACTGCAGACCAATATCACTCATGAATCTAGATGCAAAATCTTTAACAAAAATCTTGCCAATAGAATACAACAACATATCCAAAAAATAATCCATGATGACCAAGTGGAATTCATACCAGGGATGCAAGGCTGGTTTAACATCAGAAAAAAATTGTGATCAACCACATAAATACCACAAAAGACAAGAATCGCCTGATTTTGTCTAATGATGCAGAAAAGGCATTTGATAAAGTTCAACACCCATTCGTGCAAAAAACTCTCAGCAAAATAGGAATAGATGGCAAATTCCTCAGTGCAATAAGGGCCATTTATAGGACTCAACGGCACTTGGCTTTTTGGCATATAAAGACAACTGCCTGCATCATTCTGAATGGAGAGAGACAGAAGCAGTTTCCCTTGAGAACAGGAACTAGACAAGGATGCCCACTCTCACCTCTCCTATTCAACATTGTACTAGAATTTCTAGCAAGAACAATTAGACAAGACCAAGAAATAAAGGACATCTGCATCAGCAAAGAAGAAGCTAAAATCTCCCTATTTGCAGATGATACAACTGTATAAGCAGAGAATCCCAAAGAATCCACAAGCAAACTACTCAAACTGATAGGAGAGTTCAGCAAAGTCTCAGGATACAAAATGAACACAAGTAAATCAGTAAGATTCCTTTATCCCAACTATGAGATTATTAAGGAAGAAATCAAGCCAATACCATTTACTATAGCCCCTAAGAAGATAAGGTATCTAGGAATAAATCTAACCAGAGCAATAACAGATCTTTACAAAGAGAACTACAAGTCCTCACTACAAGAAACTAAGGGAGACTTACATAAATGGAGAAACATACCCTGTTCATAACATACCCTGTTCATAGGAACACTTAAAATTGTGAATATATCTTTTACCCAAAAGCAATCTACTTATATAATGCAATCCCAATACAAGTTCCCATGACATTTTTTAATGAGATGAAGAAACAAATTACCAACTTCGCCTGGAAAGAGAAGAAGCCATGGATAAGTAAAGCATTACTAAAGAAGAAGAACACACCGGGAGGCCTCTCAATACCCAACTTTAGAACCTATTATACTGCCACAGTAGTCAAAACAGCCTAGTACTGGTATAAAAAGGGACAGATAGATCAATGGAACAGAATAGAGACCCCAGAAATAACACAATTTTCCTATGAACAGTTGATATTAGACAGAGGCTCTAAGGGGAAAAAACAATCTCCTCAACAAATGGTGCTGGCAAAATTGGATATCCATCTGCACTAAATTATAACAAGACCCATATCTTGCACGTTATACAAAAACCAACTCAAACTGGATAAAAGACCTAAATATCAAATCTAAAATGAGAAAGCTAATCCAAGAAAAAGTAGGAATAACAGTAGAAGCTTTAATACACAACATAGAAAGACTTCAAAATCTGTCAAACAAACCACAATCAACAGAAGAGAAAATAGATAAATGGGAACTACTGAGAATCAAACACTTTTGCTCATCCAAAGACTTTATTAATAGAATTAAAAGGACACCCACAGAATGAGAAAAAATATTTGGCAACTACATGTCAGACTGATGTCTGATCTCAGTAATCTATAAGGTACTACAAAATATCAATAAGAAGAAGATAAATCATCCAGTTAAGTGATAAGCAAAGGAGATGGACAGACACATCTCTAAAGAGGAGATCCAGGCAGCCAAAAGACACATGCGGACATGCTCACAATCATTAGCTATTAAAAAAATTCAAATCAAAACTACAATGAGATACCATCTCACCCCAACAAGGTTGGCCATGATCCAAAAAATGCAACACAATAAATGCTGGAAATGCTGTTGAGAAATTGGAACTCTCCTACAATGTTGGGATTGCAAAATGGTGCAACCTCTTTGGAAAGCAATCTGACACTCCTTTAAAAAACTGGATCTAAATACACCATTTGACACAGTAATTCCACTGCTTCAGATACATCCTACAGAATCAAGGCCATTCACACCTATACATACATGCACAAGAATGTTCATCACAGCACAGTCTACAGTAGGAAAAATGGAATCAACCCAGATGCCCAACAACAGAGAAATGGACAGGTAAACTATAGTATATGTACTTAATGGAACACTGTGCAATGATAAAGAACAACGATGATTTCAGGAAACGTCTTATAACCTGGTTTAAACTGGAGGATATTATGTTGAGTGAAACTAGCCAGGGAGACAAGGACAAATATTGTATGTGACCCTTACGATAAGAAATTAAAATCAGTCATGCATAGAAGAAAAGACTCTTTGATGGCTGCAAGCATAGGAAGAGAGGGAGGGAGGGCAAGGGAGGAGGATTTAGATTAGATAGTTGTTACAAATTTGGTTGGGTGAAATCTATGACAGCACACATTAGAAAGAAGATCGATATTAACTAGATTTCAACACAACTGGAGTACTCCTCCCATGTTAACCCAACATTGCAAGGACAGAGTAACTGGGGCAGGGGGCAGGGGACCATGTTTTCTCAGGCAAAATCGAGGGCAATTGGCACCATTAGGTTTTTAATAACGAGGACTCTCTGCACCTGACATTCATGAGTGGTATCTGGGGTCTTAAAAGCTGCCAAGCTGCCATCTGAGGGTACAGCAAATTGTCCCAGCACAGAAAGAACAGATGAGCACCGAGGTCCAAAATGACATGGGGGAAAGAGAACACAGAAGACAGAGAGACCTACGTGAGTGGGTGTCTATGTTGACTCATGACTGGAAGAACTGTATGGCGCCCGACCATCACCAGTGATAGCTGTGATGAAGCTCACAAAATTCAGTCTCATCGGCAACACAAGAATAAATAGGGGTGCACCACGAGATCTCCAATAAAAGACTGTAATTGATGGTTCAAGGGCTTCAGGTTTCCTCTGGGAGCATGGTTCCTGGCCCTGATGCCTCCTCATTACAAAGGTCAACTCTTTGGACAGCAATGGATTGGACTTGGCAACACAGAGAGACCGTATCTTGTGGACAATTTATGGTTCTATGCATCTATAAGATATCATCCTGCTGAGCTCTTACTGGACAAAGGGGAGTGGGTAGAGAGGAGGGGATAGGAGACTGCTGGGAGGATAGGACATGTGTGGAGCAGTGAGGAAGAGTGTGCTGTCACCAGGCAGGGGGAGCAATGGAAGCTGCATATAGGTGAGCATGCAAATTTATATGGGAATGTAAAATTTCCATCATAATTATGAAAAAAAGAAATTCTCCAGAAGAAGAGACCTTCCTGGAGTTATCAGAGGTAGAACACAAAAGATAAATATTTAGAACTCTTGAAGAGATCAGGAAGGACATAAAGCAAATTGCAGCAACATACGATGATAAATTGAATAGGTGACAAGATAGCATACAGAGATAGGAAGTAGAAATTCAGAAGATTGTTAAGAAAATTGCAGAATAGAAAGTCAACAGAGAGCAACTGAGGCAACAGAATGCCAAATTATTGACAATGAAGATAAAGAGCATAACATCAACAAATACGAGGAAAGGTCAGACAAAATGATTCAAAAAAGTGGAGAAACACTAAGAGTTATGAGGAACTCTATCAAGAAGGACTACTGCATAAGCGACTGCTGTACCAAAGAGGGGTGATAATAGAATACACCAGAAAGAATTGTTGAAAGTTTGTTGACAGAAAATGTCCCTGATATTTTGAAAAATGAGAAGTTGCCTACCAAAGACACTCAGTGAACTCCTCACTAGATGGATCCCAAAGAAAGACACCAAAGCATATTATAAACAAACTTGCCAAAACTAAAGATTGGCAGACAATTTTAAAAGAGACTAGGGATAAATAAAAAACAATCTGCGAACTGATTCAACAAGATAAATCTCAGACCACTCAGCAGAAACCAGGCAGGTGAGAAGGCAATGGAATGACATATGCAAAACCTTAAAGGAAAAAATTGCTTGTCAAGAATTATACATCCATACACAAGTCTGTTTTTGAGACCTTATTGTAGAGGTTTAATACATCTATAGGATATCATCCTGCTGACCTCTGACTGGAGGAAGGAGAGTGAGTGGAGAGGAAGGGAGAGAAGACCGTTAGGATGATGGGACGTGTATGGAGCAGAGGGGAATGGTGTGCTGTCACCGGACAGGGAGAACAATAGAAGCTGCATATAGGTGGACATGTAAATTTATGCAGGAATGTACATTTTCACTCAGTCATATTAAATAAAAAAAAGAATTATACATCCAGTAAAATTGTCTCTTGGATAAGATGGTGAAATTAAGACATTGCCAGATAAACAGAAATTTAGGGAATTTGCACTAAAACCAAAATTACATGAAATACTAACAGGAGTCTTTCAGTTAGAAAGTCAATAATAACAGACAACAACCCAATACTATAAGGCAAAGCCGAACAACTGGAAATCAACCAGATAGGGAAAGTATGAAAATAAAACAAAGGCAAAACACCGAACACAGGGAAAAGATGTCATTATGTAAAAAATGAGAGAATTATAACAAAAAAGAGGGAAATAAAAAAGTGTAGCTATAAAACTTTCATATGAGATCAAGGCAAGAAGATACAAAGAAATAAAATATTGGTTTAAATTTAGAAAATCAGGGATAAATATTAAGGTAACCACAAAAGAAATTAACAATGCTATACATGAAAATTGGAAACCTTGGTGGCGTAGTGGTTAAGTTCTACATCTGCTAGCCAAAAGGTCCACAGTTCAAATCTGCCAGGTGCTCCTTGGACACTCTGTGGGACAGTTCTGCTGTGACCTATAGGGCTGCCATGGGTCAGAATCGATTTCATGGCAGTGGGCTTGGTTTTGGGGTTATACATCAAAATAAAAAACAAGAAAAATACTGAGTCTCAGCAAGTGCAAAACCAACAACAATGAAAAAGATGAAAAGAAAACACAAAGAAAAATGACTCAGAACAGAAAATTAAGTGGAACAAAGAAATTGTCTACAATACAAAAAAAGGCACCAAAATGACAGCACTAAACTCATACTTATCAATAATTATGCTGAATGTAAATAGATTAAATGTAATAATAAACATACAGAGTGGCATACTGGAAAGAACAAACAAGATCCATCCATATGCTGCCTAGAGAAGACACATCTTAGACTTAAAGAACAAAGAAACTAAAAGTCAAATGATGGAAAAAACACATATCAAGCAAACAATATTTGCAGAGGCCTGTCACCCACAAAGGCCATTGTGAACAAAGTTACAAGCCTATGTGACAGCGGGTGGAGGCATTTCACCCGTGACATATTTCTGGCTATACTGTCCTTGATAATATTTTGCAAAAATATCTCGTTATCTCCCGGCGTAAGGATTTAGGAAGATGCCTTCTGAGAACGCTCAGCTTGGAGGATGCCGAAGCCGACCCAGCTCCGCTGGCTTCCCTCAACTGCACATCCCCCTCCTCCTGCACCTCCTGACCTTGAAGCACAGAGCTAGTTGAGCTCAAGTTTGGGCCATTACCTAGAAGGCCCTAATGATTAATATGTAAAGAGACCGCTTGTCTCAGGTCATTATCCAGAAGGCCCTAATAATTAACATGAAAAAAAGACCAGGAGGTATTGGTTTTTTGTTAGCCAATAGCTTGTGTGGTCAGCGGGCAGGGTGAAAATCAGTCACCTCAACTATAAAAAATAAAGGAAGACAGATGTTAGTGGGTTGCCATTCTTCAAACTCCTGTCTGTCTCTGTCTCAATTCTTTCTCCGCCAATGCCGCTTCCCTCCCTTCCTGGGCCCGATAAAGCTGTCGGGGCTGGCTCCCGGCAAATATTCAAAAAGCAGCAGGAGTGGCAGCATTAACTTCTGATTAAAACAGACCTTAAAGCAAAATCTACTACACAGGATAAGAAAAAACTGTATATAATGATTAAAGAGTGGATACTAAAGGAAGACATAACCACACTAAATACATGTGCTCCCAGTGGTAGGGCTTCAAAAGACATAAAACAAACTTTAACTGCATTGGAAACAGAAGTAGAAAGCCCTACAATAGTAGTAGGAGACTTGAATATACCACTTTTGGTGAAGGACAGAAAATCCAGAAAGAGGTTCAGAATAAGACATGAAAGATATAAATGTCACAATTAGCCAACTTGATCTCATAGACATACACAGAACACTCCACTCAGCAGCAGTCAAGTATACTTTCTTTTCCAATGCACATGGAACATTTTCCAGAATAGACCACATATTAAGCCATACAGTAAGCCTTAACAAAACCTAAAGCCTCAAAATATTGTAAAGCACCTTTTCTGACTATAAAGCTGCAAAACAAGAAGTCAGTAACAGAGGAAGCAAGGAAAAACAGAAAAACAAAAACATGTGGAAACTGAGCAATATCTTGCTCATAAACCTGCTGGGCTATATGAGATCAAGGAAGGAAGAAAAACATTCGCAAAAACAAATGAAATGCAAGAACAACCTATCAGAACCTTTGGGACCCAGCAAAAGCAGGGCTCAGAGGTCAATTTATTTCAAGAATGCACATAACCAAAAAGAACAAAGGGACCAGATCAAGACAAGTAGAAAGACAGCACCAGAAGAAACACTTAGGCACCAGAAGAAAAAAAAAGATAACAATTAGAGCAGAACTAAACGAATTAGTAAGTAGAAAAATGATTGAAAGAGTTAACAAGACCAAAAGCTGTTTATCTGGAAAGATGAGCAAAATCAGTAAACCACTGACCAAACCGACAAAATAAAAACAGAGAGAAAGCAAATGACACAAATAAGAAATGAGATGGGCATTATCACAGCAGACCCAACTGAAATTAAAAAATCATAACAGAATACTATGAAAATCATAACAGAATACTATGGAAAATTATACAAGTTTCTAGGAACACACTACCAACCTCAACTAACACTGAGGTAGTAAAACTAAACAAACCTATAATAAAAGAAGAGCTTGAAAAAGTAGTTAAAAATTCCCAACAACAACAAAAGACCCTAAGTTTGAAGGCTTCACTGGAGAACACTACCAAATATTTAGAGAACAGTTAACACCACCATTACTAGAAGTATTTCAAAACATAGAAAAGGCTGGAATACTGCCAAATTCATTATATGAATCCAGCATAATGGTGAGACCAAAATCAGGTAATGATACTACAAAAAAGGAAAATTACAGTACAATATCTCTCATGACATTAGATGCAAAAAATCAACAAAATTCTAGCCTAAAGACTTCAACAATGTGTCAAAGCAATTATTCACCTGATTAAGTGGGATTAAGTGGGATTAAGACTTGCAGGGGCGGTTCTGCTTCAGAAAAAACAATCAGTGTAACCAGCCACATAAATAAAACAGAAGAAAAGAAACACTTTATCAACTGATGCAGAAAAGGCATTTGACAAAATCCAAACCCATTCAGGTTAAAAATTCTCAGCAAAATGGGAATAGAAGGGAAATTCCTCGACATAATAGACGGCATTTATACAAAGCCAACAGCCAATATCATCCTAAATGGAGAGAGTCTCAAATCATCCCCCTAGAGAATGTGAATGAGAAAAAGTTGCTGTTTGTCACCACTTTTATTCAACATTGTGCTGGAGGTTCTAGCCAAACCAATCAGGCAAGAATAAGAAACACAAGGCATCCAAATCGATAAGAAGTCAAAATATCTCTCTTTGTAGATGATATGATCTTACAAAGAGAAAAACCTTTAAAAAAATCCACAAAAACAAAAAATAAACTCCTGAAACTTATGGAACAGTTCAGCAAAATATAACAATAGAAAATAAGTTGATTCCTTTACGCCAACAAAGAGAATGGCAAAGAGGAATTGCAGAATCAACACGATTTACAATAGCCTCCAAGAAGATAAAACACCTAGGAATAAATCTATCCAGAAATGTAAAAGACCTATAAAAATAAAACTACAAGACTCTAGTACAAGAAACCAAGAGACCCAAATAAATGGAGAAACCTACCTTGTTCATAAATTGGAAGACTCAACATCATGTCCTCCCCAAATGACCTGCAGATACAATGTAATTCCAATGCAAATTCCAATGGTATTTTTGATGAAATGGAGAAACAAATCACCAATCTCATACAGAGAGAGAAGAAACTCCAGGTAAGTAAAGCATTAAAGAAGAAGAACAAAATGGGGGGGCCTCACACTACCTGACTTTAGAAACTATTACACTGCCACGGTAGTCAAAACAGCCTGGCACTGGTACAAATACAGACATATAGACCAACAGAACAGAACTGAGAATCCAAAATAAAATTATCGACCTTTGACAAAGCCCTAAAGTTCATTAACTTGGGAAAATATAGTGTCTTTAACAAATGGTGGTGGCTTAACTGGATATCTATCTGCAAAAAAATGAAATAAGATCCATATTTTACAACATGTAAAAAACTAACCCAAAATGTACTAAAGGCCTAAATGGAAATTTTAAATGATAAAGGTAATGAAAGAAAAAATAGGGGAAACACTGTGAGCCCTAACCCACAGCATAAACAGAATACAAAACTTTACTAACAATGCAAAGACACCAGAAGGAAAATAGATAACTGGAAAATCCAAAAAATCAAACACTTAAGCACATCCAAAGACTTTGCCACAGAGTAAAAAGACAACCTGTAGATGAAGGAAAAAAGAAAAAACAAACTGTTTTTTATTTTTAGAACAAATCTAGTCAGCATCTAACTTCTCTAATCTAGAAGATACTGCAAAATCACAATAATGAAAGGAGAAGTAACCCTACTAAAAAATAGGCAAAACATGGTGGTCAAAGCAGCCTGGTTTCAGAACAAAAACAGACCTATAGATCAATGGAACAGAATAGAGAATCCAGAAATATCCTCCTCCTCCTATGAACAGCTGATGTTTATAAAAAGGCCCAAAGGTTGTAAACTGGGGTAAAAACAGTACATATACACAACGGAACACTACACAACGGTAAAGAACAGTGAAGATTTTAGGAAGCATCTCTTAATTTGGTATCAACTAGAAGACATTAAGCTGAGTAAAATCAGTCAGCTACAAAAGGACAAATATTGTATGAGACCACTATTACAAGGACTTAACAAAGGATTCATGAACAGAAGAAAAGACTCTGATGGCTACAAGGGTAGAGAGGGAGTGAGAAGGTTGTTCATTAATTAGATAGTTGATAGGAATTCAGTTAGGTCAAGGGTGTGACAGCACTCACTAGAAGATATGTCAGCATAACTGGACTATACCAAAAACTAAAATGTTTTCTAAATTCAACCCAGCATCTCAAAGGATAGAGTAGCGGGGACAGGGATCTGTGGACCGTGTTTTCAGGGAACATCGCCATCAACTGGAATAACTAGTATTTTGCTACAAGAGTCTTCTGCACTCCATATTGATGAGTGGCATCTGAGGTCTTAAAAGCCAGCAAGCTGCCATCTGAGGAATATCAATTTGTCCCAATCTACCTGGAACAGATGACGAACAACAACATCAAAGACATGAGATGAAATGAGCCCAGGTGACAGAAGGACCCATGTGATTGGGAAACTGTATCAGCATGAGACCAAAAGAACAAGATGGTGCCTGGCTGCCACCAAAGATAGCCTTGATAGGGGACGCATTGCAGAATCCCTGATGTAGCACAAGAAGAGATGAGAAGACTAAGAACTCTATTAAATGACCAGAATTGATGGTCCAACAACGTTGAGGGTCCCCTGGGAAAAGAATCCCTAGACTTACTGCTGGCTTAGACTAAAGGTCAACACTTTAGACAAAGAATGGACTGGACTCAGGGACAGAGAGTGAGGATGTGGTATGCATACTTTATAGTTTTATACACTTATAGGAGGCTGCCCTACTGGTTTCTTTCCAGAAAGGAGAGGAGAGTTTGGAGAGGAGACAAGTGTTCATTAGGAGGATTCCAGGAGTAAAGAGTGAAAAAGGAGGAGTGTGCTGTCACAAGATGAGGAGAGCAGATAGTGTTGCAGAGAAGCAGGCATGCAAAAGTGACTTGGATTTTATATTTTCACTTAATCATAATAAAAAACCATATATTTAAAGCAAAAGTAAAAAAAAAAATAATAGAGAATATGAAGAAGTACATCACCAAAAAAGACATGCAGGTGGCTAACAGATATATAAGGAAATGCTTACAAACACTATCCTCTAGGGAAATAGTGCTTCCTTAAAAATCTAGAAATAAAAATACCACATGAGCCATCAATCCTACTCTTAGAGATATATGCCAGAGAAATAAGAGCTGTTACACAGACACAGGCACACTCGTGTTCATTGCGGCATTACTCACAATAGCAAAAAGATCACAACAACCTAAGTGCCCATCAACAGATGAATGGACAAACTGTAATATATACACACAACAAAAGACTATGCAACAATAAAGACCAATGAGGAATCCGTGAAGTATCTCTCAATATGTATGAACCTGGAGGACATTATGCTGAGTGAAAGAAGTCAATCACGAAAGAATAAATATTGTGTGAGACCACCATTGTAAAAACTCATGAAGAAGTTTACACACAAAAAGAAATAATGTTGGATGATTGTAAGGGAAGACGGATGAGGAGGGAAAAAATCTAAGTAGACAATACATAAGTGGTAGCTCAGGTGAAGGGTAAGACAGTACATACTAGTGGGAAAGTCAGTACAACTGGACCAAAGCAAGATCGTGGAAGCTCCATAAACACATCCAAACTTCATGAGGGACTGAATTACTGGGCTTAGGACCGAGGTCTGTGGTCTCGGGAAACATGTAGCTCAATTGACATAATATAGCTTATAAAGCACATGTTCTATGTTCCATTTTGGTGACTGGCGTCTGAAAAGCTTGTGAGTGGCCATCTGAAATACTCCACTGGTTTCATCCTTTCTGGATCAAGGGAAAATGAAGAAAATCAAAGACACAGGAGACAGATTAGTCCAAACAATAAAGGACCACAGCCACCACTGTCACCAACACACTTAGTCCAGCACAGCTAGATAATACCTGGCTACCACTCTGACAGGCATCCCAGAAAGAGCTGGAGCAAAAGGTAGAGAAAGACAGAGAGATGAAAGAAAGAGAGAGAGAGATGGAGGAAGGGAGGAAGGGAACAAATTAGAGAGAGAGAAAGAGGGCCAGGGGAGAAAGGGAAAGGGGAGGTAGGGAGAGATAGAGAGAGAGAAAGAAAGGAAAGATCAGAGTTACTGATTTGACAGTGACTGAGGAAACCCTGAGAGGAGAACCCCCAGATGCCCTTTTAACTAAGTATGGAAGTTACCCCTGAGGTTCACCCTTCAGTCAAATATTAGACTGGCGCATGAAACAAAATGAGACCAAATGGACACACTAGCCCAGGGGCAAGGGAGAGAAGGCAGAAGGGGAAAAGAAAGCCGGTAATGGGTAATGAAAAGTAGAGAATTGGAAAGCACTGACATGTTGTGAAGCTGCCAACCATTGTGTTAATTGTTTAATGCAAAAAGAATTTGCTCGGTAAAGACTTTTAAGTAAGGCAAAATGAAAGAAATTAATAAAAAGCAAGAAATCAAATGGCATTGAATTGTGCAGATCTGCTGCAAAAGACCTCTTTAAAGTGTTAAAAAGCAAAGACGTCACTTTGAGGACAAAGGTGTGCCTGACCAAAGCCATGGTATTTTTCAGTTGTCTCACGTGCATGCAAAGCAGGACAATGAATAATAAAAGACCAAGTGAGAATTCATACCTTTGAATTATGGTATTGGTGAAGTACAGTGAATATAAAGTGGACTTCTAGAAGAAGTAACAAATCTGCTCTAGAAAAAGTACAGGGAGAATGTTTCTTGGAAGTAAAGATGGCAACACTTTTCTCAAGTACTTAGACATGTTATCAGGAGGAACCAGTTCTGAGAGAAGAACATTATACTTTGTAAAGTAGAAGGTCAGCTGAAAGGAAGACTCTAAATGAGGTGGATTGGCTTAGTGGCTTTAACAATGATCTCAAACATAGCAACGATTGTGAGGATGGCACAGGACTGGACAGTGTTTCATTCTGTTATATGTAGGGCTTCTATGAGTTGGAACTAACTCAGTGGCACCTGAAACAAAGTTTAGACTGAGTTCAGGGAATGCATGCTGTTAAATTGACATCAACAGACTGAGTTATATGGTGGAGACAAACAACACCAAAACCTCAGTGACTTACAACATGAGTTTTATTTCTTGCTCAAGCTATATCCATCTCAGGTCAGAGATTGCTCTGTTCTATCTCATCTTTTCTCCAGAACTTAGGCTGAAGAAACAACACATTTCTGAGCTATACCTAGGCTTGTAGCAGACAAAAAAAAGAAGAAAAATATTAAGCTTTTTGCCTTAGAAGTGGCGCGCATCACTTCTGCTCATATTTCATTGGTCTGAACAAACATTACAAAATCTGACATAAATAGAACAAGGATGTATCATTCTCTTAATTGAGGAACACTAAATATTGAACCATAACAATCCAACAAAGCAATGAGGCTGAAAACAAGACAATGATGTGGTTCCTTCCTCCATTAACTTATAATCAGATAAAGACAATAAATCACACTCCCTGTTCTTCTACTTACAATTAAAACTTTGGTACTTTTTGTAGTTGTTTTGGCAGCACATATACTAAAATTGGCATGACACAGAGAAGATTAGCACAGCCCCTATGCAAGGATGACATGCAAATTAGTGAAGCAGTCCATATCTTTTACTCAGTGGAACACTATGCAATGACAAACAACAATGATGATTTTAGGAAGCATCTCCTGATCCAATTTTAACTAGAAGACATTATGCTGAGTGAAATCAGTTAGCTGCGAAAGAACAAGTATTATATGAGACTTCTGCTATAAGGACTGAAAAATAATTGTGTAAAGAAGAAAAGACTCTTTGACAGCTACAAGTGTAGGGAAGGATGGAGGGTGTTATTTGTAGATTAGACAGTAGATAGGAATTTGGTTAGGTGAAAGAAGTGACAGCACAGCAGTAGAGAACCGAACAATGTAGCTGGACTGCAGCATAAATTGAAAGATTTTCTAAACTCAACCCAATATTTCAAAGGGTAAAGTAGCATGGACGGGGATCTGGGGACCATGTTTTAATCAAAGTCATCAAGTCAGTTGACATAGCTAGTCTTTTACTGAGAGAGTCTTCTGCACCCCATACTGGTGAGTGGCATCTGGGGTCTTAAAAACTAGCAAACTGCCATCTGAGGTCAAACAAACAGTCCCAACCCACCTGGAAAAGACAATGACTGAGAACAACAAAGACATGAGGAAAAATGAGCCCAGGAGACAGAAGGACCCACATGAATGGGAGACTGTAGCAACATGAAACCAGAAGAACTATATCATGCCTGGTCATCACCAAAGGCAGCTGTGAAGGGGAATACAATGTAGAGTTCCTGAGGCAGCCTGAGAAAAAGAAGTGTGCAGTTCAATAACTCTACTAAAAGACCAGAACTGATGGTCCAACAGCCTAGAGGGTCCTCTGGGAACATGACCCTAGATCTGTTGCTGGTGCTGACTAGAAACCAGTACCGAGGTCAATTCTTCAGACACGAATGGACTGGACTCAGGGACACAGTGGGAGCATATGGTGTGTGTACTTCATTGTTTTATGTATTTATAGGAGGCTGTCTTACTGGTTTCTCTCTAGATGGGAGAGAAGAGGGTGGCGAGGAAGAGACAAGTGCTCGTTAAGAGAATACAAGAGCTTACTATAAGAAACTGAGAGATACATAAATGGAGTAATCTACCCTGCTCATGGATAGGAAGATTCAACATTGTGAATACATTTTGCCCAAAGCAATCTACTTATTTAAAGCAATCCCAATACAAATTCCAGTGACATATTTTAATGAGATGGAGAAACAAATCATCATCTTTGTTTGGAAAGGGAAGAAACCTCTGATAAATAAAGCACTAATGGAGAAGCAGAACACACTGGGAGGCCTCTCACTACCTGACTTTAGAACCTATTACATTGTCACAGTTGTCAAACAGCCTGGTACTGACACAAAGAGAGACATATAGACCAATGGAACAGAGTAGATACCCCAGAGATGCCACCCTCCTGTGAATAGCTGACATTTGACAAAGGCCCTAAGATTTTAAACTGGGGTAAAAACAGTCTCTTTAACAAATGATGCTGGCAAAATTGGATATCCATCTGCAATAAATCAAAACAGGACCCATATCTCCCACCTTATATAAAAATCAACTCAAATTGAATAAAAGACCTGAATATAAAATCTAAAACGATAAAGATCATCCAAGATAAAATAAGATCCACAGTGGAAGTTTTAATACACAATGTAGACAGACTTCAAAGTCTGACAAACAAAGCACATTCAACAGAAAATAGATAAATGAGAATTACTGAGAATCGAACACTTTTGCTCATCCAAAGACTTCATCAGAAGAATTAAAAGACCACCAACAGAATGGGAAAAAATATTTGGCAACTCTATGTCAGACCAACAACTGATCTCCATACTCTACAAGGTATTACAAAATATCAACAAGAAAAGGATAAATAACCCAATTAAATGATGGGCAAAGGAGATGGACAGACACTTCTCTAAAGAGGATATCCAGGCAGCCAAAAGACACATGCAGAACTGTTCTTGATCATTAGCTATTAAAGAAATTCAAATCAGAACTACAATGAGATATCATCTCACCCCAACAAGGTTGGCCATGATCCAAAACACACAAAACAACCAATGCTGAAGAGGCTGTGGAGAAATTGGAACTCTCCTACACTGCTGCTAGGATTGCAAAATAGTACAACCTCTTTGGAAAACAGTCTGGTGCTTCCTTAAAAAGCTGAGATAGATATATCATTTGATCACTTAATTCCACTGCTTGGAATTTATCCTTCAGAAACAAAGGTTGTCACACATACAGACATATGTACATGAATGTTTGTTGCAGCACAGTCCACAACAGCAAATGGTTGGAATCAATCACAGTGTCCATCAACAGATGAATGCATAAGCAAACTACAGTACATAAACTCAATGGAACACTATGCTATGATAAAAAACAATTACAATTTTAGAAGACGTCTCATAACATGGTCTCATTTGGAAGAGATCGTGCTAAGTGAAATCAGTGTCAAAAGGACAAATTTTGTATGAGACTTCTGTTATAAGGACTTAACAAGGGAATTATGTATAGAAGAAAATGACTGTGTTGGCTACATGGATGAGTGGGGCCTGAGGGTTTATCATAGATGAGATAACTGATAGATGTTAGAAATTTTATTCTTTTATTGTAACTAATAGAAAAGTTAAAGAAAAGAGGATACTAGAAGTATACAGTGAGAAGGAGGAATGCCATCACTGGGTGAGGAGAGCAGATGGAGCTGGAGACAGGTGGGCATGCAAAATTGATTTGGATTCTATACTTTGACTTAATCACAATAAAAGAAAAACAATATTTTTGATCTGAACACCAAGGGTAGAAGCAAAGAACAGATGCCATTTTAACAGAAATCATTTTTGTTGTAATCCACCATTGACCTCAGAATCATGCCTCCCACGCTCCCATAACGTACAAAGATAGATGCAGGTGTCTTCCTTAGAGCATTTGGCTGACAGATATGGGGAGCGGGACCTGAAATGTGTTTGAAGATGTAGCTGGATCCATTTATAGAGCTATCCCTATCAAACACAGCTATGTGATCTGAAGAGTAGGAATGATAATAGATGACAGACTCCTGAGAGGACCATCCCAGACTCTACCCCTGAGGTTACTGAAGAAACTGGGTTCTCCATAATGCAGAGTACACTAGGATCTGAGGGACTTGGGAGAAGTTAGGCCTTGCAAGTGGTCATTACAAAAGCTTTGACATCAAGAATCATGAAGTAATTAACGCCAAACCCCTTTTGAACATGAGTAGAATGAATGAGATAATAATTACTTTTTGAATTTGACTAAAATTTTCCATTGGACAAAGGTATTAAAATGTTTTGCGAAGTCTTAACAAGCCTGCGCAGTAATTCTGTTTTAGTTAGCTAGTGCTGCTCTAACAACAGCTGTCTGGAGACAGTCTGTAAGTCAGACAGTGGCTTTTGCCAACAAGAGGGTACTCCCCCGTTCTGTTGTAACAGAACTGATCAGTATTCCGTCCTCTAGGGAGTACCTTTGGAATGTAGATCACGGGGAAGATATGCATAGCTCAGCACACAGAATTCCTAGTCAGTCTGAGTAGATGAATTGAGCTACTATTGTCCTAACTAAACACATCAGGCTCTATTCCAGAGTTGCAGAAACAACCAGGTGTCTAGGCTAAAGGGTGCTGAGTGAATCAGTTAGAATTCATTTCTTCTTGGATTGCAAGCACAGGAAAGGTCTGTCACTGCTGGTCACTGCGAAAGGAAAATAAAGATGAGGTTTAAGAAAGAAAAAGGGGGCAATACAGCACAAAGTCCATCTTTAAATTCCTCTGGAAGGGTGGTGGTGAATGAAGAGATGAGGAGGGGGAGAAATTACAAAAACAAATGTGTGCCCAAGATCCATCTGGAAGCCAGATACTCAGTGTGTGGGCACAAAACTCACTGCTATTCCAGGTACTGTCTGTGGCGGCACTGTGGTTCTGCTGGCCCCTAGAGTTCACCCAACAACGAACAAGTCCTCCTCTGCAACTCCCTCAGGATACACTGCTCAGTGGCTGAAAAAAAAAAAAAAGTTCTCTGAAAAGCAACTAATATTATTTTTTCCCTCTTGCAGTCTTATTAAAAAGATTATATAGGTCATATAATTATGGGATACTGGGGCTAGAAGGGATTTTAGAGAGTAGCAGTTTAAGAGAAATCAGAGAGATCTAGATTACAATTCTGACTGTTACTTTAAGGCTGAATAAACAAGTTTTTAAAATTGTTCTAAAACTTAGTTTCCCTAACTTGTGCAATGGTGATGAAAGCAATATAACCCTTATGCTGTAACCATTTGCTCATTTACTTACTCATCCACTGATTTGTTCATTTAGCAAATATTTGTATAATGTTACTGCATATCAGACATCACACATGAAAAAAGCAAGAGTTCATTAAAATGACAAGAAAGAAAGAAAAGACTAAATTGAATGTCAGAAGGGACTCTGGAACATGATCTTGAACATCGAGTCACTGAAGCATAAGGAAGAAATGATGAGGCAAAATAACTAAACAGAAGATTTTAAAGTTGGCTCAAGAAGTCATGTAAAGTACTATAACAGCTTGTGAAAAGAGCTGGAAATAGAAAACTGAAAAGGTAGAACACACTCTGCATTTATCAAGCTGTAAGAACTGAAGAAAAAAATTCAAGCTTTGAGTTATAATAGTGAAAAATTCTACAGGGAAAATATTAAACAATTCAGGAAGCATCAAAAGAAGATGGAAGGGATACACAAAGTCATTATGCCAAAGGGAATTGGTTAAAGTTTCAAAAGGCAGCATATGAACAGGAACCAATGGTAGTGAAAGAAGTCAAAGCTTCATTGAAAGCATTGGTGAAAAGCAAGACTCCATAAACTGATGAAATATCAACTGAGATGTATCAACAAATGCATGCAGTGCAGAAGTGCTCACTCACTCATCTATACCAAGAAATTTGGATGACAGCTACCTGGTCCCCAACAGACTGGAAGATATCCTTATTTATGCCTATGCTCAAGAAAGATGATCTAACTAAATGCATAAATTGTTGAATAATATCATTAATATCACATGCAAGTAAAATTTTGCTAAAGATCGTTCAGAAAGAACTGTAGCGTTATATAACATAGAACTGTCATAAATTCAACTCATTCAGGAGAGGGTGTGGAACCATGGATATCATTACAGATGTCAGATGGATGTTGGCTGACAGCACAGAATACCAGAAAGATGTTTGCTTGAATTTTATTGACTGCGCAAAGGCATTCTACTGTGTGGATCATAATGAATTATAATTGTGTTATAATTATGAATTATAACGTGGAGAATGGGAATTCTGGTACACTTTATTGTGCTCATGGGGAATCTGTACATGGACTAAGGAGCAGTTATTTTAACAGAATGAGGAAATACTGCATGGTTTAAAGTCAGGAAAGGTGTGTGTCAGGGTTGCATCCTTTCACTATACTTTTTCAATCTGTTTGTTTGCTGAGCAAATAATCCGAGAAGCTGGACTACATGAAGAAGAAGAGGGCATTAGAACCAGAGGAAAACTGATTAACAACTTGTGTTATACAGATGACACAACCTTGCTTACTGAAAGTGAGGAGGATTTGAAACACTGATGAAGATCAAAGATGCCAGCCTACATTGTGGGTTGCACCTCAAAAACATCAAGAAAACAAATATCATCACAATTGGACCAGTAAGCAATATCATGATAAATGGAAAAAAGACTGAGGTTTTCAAGGGTTTTCATTTTACTTGGTTCCACAGTCAGCACCCATGGAAGCAGCAGTCAAGACATCAAAAGACACATTGCATTGGGAAAATCTGCTGCAAAGGACCTCTTTAAAGTGTTAAAAAGCAAAGATGTCTCCTTGAAGACTAAGGTGTACCTGATCCAAGCCACAGTATTTTCAATCACCTGATATGCATGTGAATGCCAGACAATGAATAAGAAAGACAGAAGATGAATTGATGCCTTTGAGTTATGTTGTTGGAGAATACTGAGTATGTTATGGGTTGCCAAATGAGCAAATAGATCTGTCCTGGAAGAGGTGCAACCAGCAAGGATGACAAGACGGCATCTTATATACTTGGACATGTTGTCAGGAGGAATCCAGCCCTGGAGAAGGAAATCATGCTTGGTAAGCTGGAGGGATGTGAAAAACAGGAAGATCTTCAAGAAGATGGATTGACAAAGCGGCTGCAACTGCAGGCTTAAGTTTGATTGTGGGCATGGTTTAGGACTGCGCAGGTTTTCATTCTGTTGTGCACAGGGTTGCTATGAGCTGGAAATGACAGGATGGCACATTACAACAACAAGACATACAAGACACCATACTGAAAGATAGGCGTGTATTCGATAGCCAAGTGAACATGGTCCTTGGCTTCAGGTAGTTGACTGTTTCTTTGATGTGGAGGAAAAGCATTAGTAATTACACAAACAAATGTAAGTGTGAGAAGTAATATGAAGTAAAAAGTGTCTATGAAGCAATAACGTTTGGGTTAAGATATGGTGGGATAAGTAGGAATGAGACGAGTGACGAGAAAGAGTGTGCCAATGGAGCAGGGTGACATTTCAGGCAGAGGGAACAATTATCTGATGGTACTGAGGAATAACTGAGTTTTTGGGAAGCAAAGAATACCTTCCAAAACAATCAGCCATTGAAAACCCTATAAAGCATAGTTCTACACTGACACACATGATGTCGCCCTAAGTTGGAATCAAACCATTGGTAAGTGATATGAAGAAGATAACCAAAGTGAGAACCATGCTTCCAGGTAAGACTGAGAAATGGGACAAATCATGCATTGTGTTGTGGCCACTTCAAGGACATTTTAGTCTATCTGAAGTGAAATGGGAAGCCAAAGAAGAGAGTGACTGTTAAATAGATGATGTGCACATAACAGTAATTTCTTTACAGGTGTTTAACAAAGTTCATGTAAAAAAGTATCTAGTAGCCTAACCCATTCATTTTTAAGCTAAGTACTCATAAAATCTATGGCCTAATTTCAGAGTGGCCAAAGAGATTAAGAATGTGATAATGCTGAGTTCTAAACGAAGCCATTTACTTAGGATGATTATTAAATAAGAAATCTACAAGAGTTTAAATAATTGATATTGTTTGAGAAAAGATAATCTGTTTGATCTTCAGTCTAGAAACCCTTTCACTGAATGACCTAAGTATATGGAAAAATACAGTCCTTGCAGAGAACTTTGTCTTGAAAGTAGGCCACCAGATAAAATACAGGACATCCAGTTAAACTTAAATATCTCAAAACAACTTTTTTGTTATAAGTGTTTCCCAAATATTTCATAGAAAAAAATATACTAAAAATATATGTTGTTTACTTGACATTCAAATTTATCTAGCAAACCTATGGTTGTAGGGAACAATTAAAAAAAGTCGGTGAGTTGATTCTAATTTATAGCAATCTTTCAGGACAGAGTAAAACTACCCTGAAGAATTTTCAAGGCTATAAATTTGTGCAGAAGTAGACTGCCACATCTTTCTCCCCCAGGGTAGCTACTGGGTTCCAGTGTCTGATTTATCAGTTAGTAGCTAAGCGCTGAATCACTGCACTACCAGGGCTTCTGGGCATACAAAAATTACTGTTGTTAGGTGTCAAGTCAGTTGTGATTCACATGAATATTGCACATAAGAGAATGAAACGTTGCCCAGCCCTGCACTATCCCCACAATATTTATGCTTAAGCCTGTTGTTACAGTCACTGCTTCAGTCCACCTCATTGAGGATCTTCCTCTTTTTTCACCATGAGTCGAATCTGACTTGACGGCACTTGCCTGGCTTGGCATCTTTTTTAGCTGACTGTAAGTTTTACTAAGCGTGGTGTCTTTCTCCAAGGACTGATCTTGCTTGACAATATGTCCAAAGTACACAAGATGTAGTTTCATAATACTTTCTTCTAAGGAGCATTCTGGTTGTACTTTTTCATGACAAATTTGTTTGTTCTTTTGGCTGTCAATGGTATATTCAATATTCTTCTCCAGCACCACGCTGCAACTCAAAGGCATCAATTTCCTTTGGTCTTCTTTATTCATCACCCAGCTTTCACATGAGTAGAAGATGATGAAAAACAGCATGGCTTCGGTTAGATGAACCTTAGTCTTTAAGGTGACATATTTGCTTTTTAAAACTTTAAATATGTCTTTAGTAGCAGATTTGCCCAGTGCAGTGTGTCCTTTGGTGCCTTGACTGGTGCTTCCATGTGCGTTGATTATGGAACCAAGTAAAATTAAATCTTTGACAAACACAATCTTTCCCATCTATTATGATGTTTCTTATTGGTTCAGGTATGAGGATTCTTTATATTGAGGTGTAATCCATACTAAAGGCTGTGGTCTTTGATCTTCATCAGTAAGTGCTTCAAGCACTCTGCTTTCAGCAAGGAAGATTGTGTCATTTGTATAATGTAGGTTGTTAATGAGTCTTCTTCCAATCCTGATACCCCATTCTTCTTCATATAGTCTAGGTTGTAGGCTTACTTGCTGAGCACACAGATTGAGAAGGTATGGTGAAATAATACAACTGTGATGCACACCTTTTCTAACTTTAAACCACACGGCATCCACTTGTTCTGTTCAAATGACTGTCTCTTGATCTGCATACCAGTTCTTCGTGAGCACAGTGACGTGTTCTGGAATTCCCATTCTTGCCAATGTTATCCACAGTTAGTCATGATCCACACAGTCAAATACCTTTGTTTAGTCAATGAAACACAGGTAAAAATCTTTATGATATTCTCTGCTCTCAGCCAGAATTCATCTGGCATCAGCAATGATAACTCTGGTTCTACGTACTCTTCTGAACTTACTTTCAATTTCTGGCAGTTCCCTGTGGAAATGCTGGTGCTTTTGAATGATCTTCAGCCAAATTTTACTTGCCTGTGATACAATAGTCACATATTAATAATAATATTATTTGTTAGTTTTCACTTTTAGAATTGCTTTGTACAAAAAAGCCATGCATTTAACATTTACAGGTTGTAATATAAAGTTCAATGACTTTGCAACATAAAAGTAAATGTACAGGAGAAAGAAGATTGGAAATTGAGGGAAGTACGGGAAGTTAAATAAATGACAAGGTCATCAATATCTTTATCATAAGTAAGGAGGGTTGAGATATATCCATAAGTGTAGGTGGATATTACATGATCAAAACACTTAATTGTGCTCATTTGGACCCTGTATGTAGACCAAGTGACAGTCATTTGAAAGAACAAGGGGATATTGCATGAATTAAAATCAGGAAAGGGGGCCATCAGGGTCGTATCCTTTTATCATATTTATTCAAACTTAATGCTGAGCATAAAAAGGATTGCAGGCATGGCACAGGACCTGGCAGCATTTCATTCTGTTGTTCATGGGGTTACTATGAGTCAGAACTGATTCGACAGAACTGAACAACAATAACAATTTTGAGCAAATAATCTGAGAAGCTGAATTATACGAAGAAGAATATGGTATTAGGATGGGAGGTCTCATTAACAACCTGCAATATGTAAATGATACAACCTTGCTTGCTGAAAGTGAAGGGGACTTGTACTTACTAATAAAGATCAAAGACTACAACCTTCAGTATGAATTATACCTCAACATAAAACAAAAGTTCTCAGAACTGGGCTAATGACTAATGGGTATAATATTAATGTTATCACTTGGATTTACAATCAACACCCATGGAGTCAGCAGTTCAGAAATCAAATGACATACTGCATTACACAAATCTGCTGCAAAAGATCACTTTAAAGTATTAAAAAAGCAACACTGTCACTCTGAGGACTAAGGTACCCTTGACCCAATTTCCTCATGAATGTAAAATCTGGACAACGTACAAGGACAACCAAAGACAAACTGATGCATTTAAATTAAAGTGTTTGCAAAGAGTGTTGACTATACTGTGAAGTGACTTCATCTCATGTACTTTGGATGCATTATCAAGAAGCTAGTCACTGGAGAAAGACATCATGCTTTTGTAGAACCAAAAAAAAAAAAAAAAATCAAGCTTGTTTCTGTTGAGTCACTTTCGACTCAAAGCAACTGTACAGGTAAAGGATCAGTGAAAGAGAATAAGATTCTCAATATGATAGATTGACTCAGTGGTTGCAACAGTGGTCTCCAAAGTAGCAATGACTGTAAGGATAGCAAAGGACTTCTCAGTGTTTCATTCTATCATATATAAGATTACTATGAGTTAGAACCAAATTAACAGCACCTAAAAAAGAACAATAGTATAAGATCCATCTCATCCAACAATCTTTTTTCACCAGAAAAATTTTAAGAGTTTGGATTGTAGTATCAAACTTAAGGCATAAGCTCGTTATTGCTTCAAAGTAGCCTTTTCTTCCATTATCTGTTTTTTTTTCCCACATAGCACTTTTAATTTTATTAACTGTTATAAAAAGTAGTTTGTTAAATGTCATCTTTATCTAGTACAGTTGGGACCAACAGTTTGTTAATTAAAAATAAAAAAGAGTTCGTTAAAGAGAGAAATCATGAGAAATGATCCATACTCACTTTATACATTTTATATTAATTTAAAACATATGAATGGGCTTTTATATGTCAGTCTTTGATGTAGGGCCAAGGCTTGTGCTGTGAGCACAAGTATGGTGCCTGAGTATGCATTTCATATCACCATAAAGCAGCATCTCTCATTTCCAGTTATAAAATGTAGTGAGAATTTAAGGATACTTTTAAAGTAACCTGAGTGCAGAAGCCTTCTGAGCTGTTTACAAAAACACCCTCCATCTTTCACACTGTCTTGCTTACTGTGAGTACTTGATAACTTACCTTTAGTGAGTCTTTCCAAATCATTCAACAAAAGATCTGGAAAAAAATAAACACTCCTCTTTTTGCGTTTGTCATTCACTGGTTTTAATAGTATTTCATTACATTAAGCAATTATAAAACTAGTGATGCTAGAGTATTCTGGGTCTGCTGTTAGAGTATCATAGAAATGGTATGGAAAATCTCCTTCATATTTTTATCCCAAAGGTAAATTAAAAAATCTTAAACCCAGGGAGGCAGAGCCAAGATGGCAGACTAGACACAAATCTCCTTAGTTCCTTCTGAAAACTAAGGCCTGGACTGATATTTGAATAGAGCACTCTAGACACCCAGTGAGCCCTGGGACACAACACAGGGTTGTCAGAATGGACTATGTAACACTAAACAGGAAACTTCCTCTCTTTCACTGAGTATCACTCCTGCTGACTCACCACTTGCACAGACTGCAAGTATTGGCACTTTTAATTTTTTTTCTTTTTATTGTCCTTTGGGCAGGTGATGGACAAGAGCCATCAGACATGCTGAGCGGCAGTGCTGAACTAAACAGAATGTGGTGCAGCAGAGAGACACTGTGTGTGATAGCCAAGTTTGGAGAGCACAGAGGTGGGGTGAGGGCACCACAGCCATTCCACCCTCTCTTGTTGGAGCTCTGTTACAGATTCTGCTGCTGCGTGGTGGGAGGGACGATTTGACTGGGATGCCAGCTTGGTCAGCTGGGAGGTGGATTCACTTAACTGGAGATCTCAGCAAGGGCTAATTCCCAGGCTGGGAGGCAGTGCTAGTCTGGGGAGTACATTTCCAGCAGAAAGGCTGTATTTAATACAGTGTGTTAAACACAGTGTTGCCTTATGGGTAGGGCCCAGCTGAGGATGGCAGCAGGGCCATAGCCTCTCCCTATGATAAATTATGCCATAGAATCCGGGAACAGCCAAAGAGGTGCTTCTGTTGTCACCTGGAATGTGGGGCTTGCTGTTCTGATGGCCTGACTGTCTAATAGCTTCTGGCTTTTTAAGATAACACTCTCTAAATAAATAATTGCCAAGCAGCCCAATGGCATTTCATCCAGTCTTTACCGATCCACATCATAGGGTCAGTTGAAGGCCCAAGTAGGCCAGTGTCTTTACCAGCCAAGAGGCAGAGTCTGCCACCCCAGAGAGTCCACTGGGGCCAATCTCTGGAGTACACAGAGGCGGCTGGTAACCAATTCCCTTCTCAAAACTACACCTCAGCTCCTGTCGAGGGAACACCAGGGAAACTAAACAGAAAATAGATGGCCCAACAGCGATGGATCATCAGTAAGCATTTAAAGAAAGAGTCTACTATGGCTCAAGAAAAGTCTCAAAATAAAGAATCAAAAAACTTCCCAGATAAAGAAGACTTTCCAAAACTACTGGAGGTCAAGAACAAAAGAATTATATAGAAAGCCCTCAAGATTAAACAAAATGTAGCAGAGAAAAATGAAAAATTAAGCAAGCTATCTGAACTGATGGAACATCAATGCTCTGAAATCCAACAGATCAATGGCAAAATTACAGAATTACACAATTCACTCCAAAGTCAATAGAGCAAAATTGAGGAAATGGAACTCAGACTGAGTGAGCTTGAGGACAGAGCAAATGATACCAGCATTTCTGAGAAATCAGAAAAAAGAAGTAAGAAAAATGAAAAAGCGTGTCATGTGTTGAATTGTGTCCCCACCCCAAAATAGGTGTAGCCATGTGGCTGGGCCATGATTCCCTGTATTCTACGATTGTCCTCCGTTTTGTGATTTTGCTATGCTAAAGAATGTATGTTAAAGAATTAGGGTTGGACTGTAAATCCCTTCAGAAGACCACCTCGCTGCTCCACTGTAAAGGGAGTTTCCCTGGAGTGTGGCTTGCCCCACTCTTAATTCTTTCATCCTGCAAGAAATAAAAGGAAAGGGAAGCAGGCATAGAACTGGGAACCTCATATCACCAAGAAAGCAGCAATGGGAGAAGAGCAAGTCCTTCAGACCTGAGGTTCCTGTGGCAAGATGCTCCCTGGACAAAAACTGATACAATACTGGACTTTCCTCCAGAGCCAGAAAGCTTTACCCTGGAGCAAACATCCTGAATTTTGGACTTGTAGCCTATTGGATTGTGTAAGAATAAATTTTTCTTTGTTAAAGCCACTCACTCTGTGGTATTCCTGTTATAGCAGCCCTAGCTGACTAAAACAAAACATTAAGAAACAAGTGGGACTCTATCAAGAGGAATAATCTACAACTAATTGGAGTTCATGAGCAGGGAGGGATAGCTGAAAACACAGAGTATTGTTGCTGAGCTGCTGACAAAGGACTTCCCAGAAATTATGAAAGAAGAGAATGTACATATCTGAGAACAGTATCGGATGCCACAAAAACTAGACCAACAAAAGAAAGACACCAAGACATATTATAATCAAGCTTAATAAAATGAAACATAAGCAGAAACTCTTAAAAGCAATGGGACTCAAAGCAAAGCTAACATTCAGAGGGAAACCCTATAACCTTTTGTCTGCTTCTTGGCAGAAGCAGTGTTGGCAAAGAGGCCATGGGATGGCATATTCAAAGCCCTGAAGGAGAAAATCTTTCAACCAAGAATCATGTATCCTGAAAAACTGTCTCTCAAATATAAAGATGAAATTAAGACATTCACAGATAAGTAGAAACTTAGACAATTTGTAAAAATCAAACCCAAACTATAAGAAACATTGAAAGAAGCTCTTTGCTTAGAAAAACAAAGCCATTAGTGTGTATTTAAGGAAGCAATACAAGACACAGAATCCAGAATCCTACTCTGTTAGGGAAGGTACAAAACTCAGTCAAAGCTACAATATTAAAAGAAGGGGACCAGTGATTATATCACAAAAACTGTGACATCATCATACTAAAAGAGGATATGCTACAGTAGTTATAGTCCTTTCAGATACAAAGGAAGTTAAAAAGATATGCAGAAGTTAAAATTGGGTTCAAACTTAAAATAGTAAGGGGGATCATAGGAGTAGATGCAAAGCACAATAACAATGCAACATATCAAAACAAGAAATGTAAGAAAAGAATCTCAAAACCCACAAAACTGTCACTGAAAAAGATGAAAATCAACCTGTAAAGAATGATCCAGAACAAAATATTAACACCAACATGGAAAACACTGACACAAAAATAAATACATTGAAATGACTGCACTAAACACATACCTATCAATAACTACACTGAATGTAAATGGTCTAAACACTCCAATGATGAGACAACTAGTGATATCTTGGATCAAAAGACACAACCTGTCTATATGATGCTTACAAGAGACACATCTTAAACTTAAAGATAGGAATAAACTGAAAATTAAAGGATGGAAGGTAACATTAAAGGTAACAATATACAAAGAAGAGCAGGTGTGGCAATACTAATCTGAGATAAAGTAGATTTTAATGTAAAATCCACCATCATGGAGTAGGATGGTCATTATTTATTGCTGAAAGGTTCAATACACAAGAAGGACTTAACAATATTAAATATTTATGCACCCAATACTAGAGCACATAAATACATCAAAGAAACACTGACTACATTGAAAAGTGAGATAGGTCATTCCTTGATGATAGATGGAGATTCAACTCTCTACTTTCAGCAAAGGACAGATCATCTACAAAGACACAGAAGACTTTATTGCCACAATTAACCAATTAGACTTTCTCAACATATACAGAACTTATTGTCTATCGACAGATAAGTACAGCACATGGAACGTTTTCCAGAGTAGACCATGTGTTAAAAAATAAAGCAAATCTCAACAAAATCCAAACTACTGAATTATTGCTAAGCATTTTCTTGGAACATAAAGCCATAAATGTCAAAATCAATAGCAGAAAAAGCATAGATAGAAATTGGAACTCGTGGAAACTGAACAACACCTTGCTCAAAAAGCCATGGGTTATAGACGAAATCAAGGATGAAATAAAGAAATTTGTGAAATCAAATGAGAATGAAAATACATTCTACTAGAACCTCTGGGGTACAGCCAAGACCGTGTTCAGAAGACAATTTATCACTGTAAATGCACCTGTATGGAAACAAGAAAGGACCCAACCAAAGAATTAACCCTATACCTGAAACAAGTAGAGAGAGAGCAACAGAGGAAACCCTCAGGCACTAGAAGAAAACAGATAATAACCATTAGAGCAGAACTAAATGAATTACAGAATAAAAGAACAAATGAAAAAATTGATAAAACCAAAAGCTGATTTTTTGAAAAGATCAACAAAATTGACAAACCATTGGCTAAACTTACGAAACAAAAACAGGAGAGGAAACAAATAACCTGAATAAGAAATGAGATGGGAGATGTCACAACAGATCCAATCAAAAGTCGTAACAGAATACTAAGAAAGACTGTACTCTAACAGATTTGAAAACCTAGAGGAAATGGACAAATTCCTACACTCATATCACCTACAAAGATTATCACAAGGAGGAGAACAACTTTAAAAACCCATCACAAAGGAAGAGATTCAAAAAGTCTTCCTAAAATTAGCAACCTGAGAAAGTCCTGGCCCAGATTTCTTCATTGGAGAATTCTACCAACCTTTTAGAGAAGAGTTAACTCCAATATTACCGAGACTATTTAACATCATAGAAAGGAGTGGAATACTCCCAAATTCATTCTGTGAAGCCAGCATGACCCTGATACTAAAGTCAGGGAAACACTCCACAAAAAAGGAGAACTATAGACCACTGTCACTCATGAATCTAGATGCAAAAATCTTCCAAAAAATCCTAGCCAATAGAATTCAACAACATGTCAGAAAAATAATTCACCATGACTAAGTGGGATTCATATCGGGGTTGCAAGATAGGTCCAACGTCAGAAAAATAATTAATGCGATCAATGATCTAAACATCACAAAAGATAAGAATCATCTGATTTTGTCAATTGATGCAGAAAAGGCATTTGACAAAGTCCAACACCTATTCATGCTAAAAACTCTCAGCAAATTAGGAATAGAAGGCAAATTCCTCAATGCAATAAAGGGCATCTACGCAAAGCCAATTGCCTACATTATCTTGAACAGAGAGACACGGAACAAACTCTCCTTAAGAATGGGAACTAGACAAGGCTGCTCACTCTCATCACTTCTATTCAACATTGCACCAGAAATTCTGGCCAGAGTAATTAGACAAGGCAAAGAAATAAAGGGCATCCTCAATGGCAAAGAGGAAGTAAAAATCTCCCTATTTGCAAATGATATGATTGTATATGCAGAGAGTCTGAAGGAATCCATTAAGTACTTGAACCAATAGAAGAGTGCAGCGAAGTATCAGGTTATAAAATAAACATAAAGAAATTATTAAGATTCCTTTATAGCCACAAAGAGACCATCAAAGAAGAAATCACCAAATCCATACATATCATTTACCATAGCCCCCAAGAAGATAAAGTACCTAGGAATGAATGTAACTAGAGAACTAAGAGACCTATACAAAGAGAATTACAAGACCTTACTGCAAGAAAGTAAGAGAGACTTGAACAAATGGAGAAACCTACCCTGCTCCTGGATAGGAAGACTTAACATTGTGAAAATGGTGATTTTACCCAAAGCCATACACATACATAACAGAACTCCAATAGAAATTCCAGTGACATTTTTTTTAATGAGATGGAGAAGCAAATCACCAACTTTATTTGAAAGGGAAGAAACTCTGGATAAGCAAAGCACTACTGAAGAACAAGAACACACTGGGAGGCCTCACACTACCTGACCTTAGAACCTATTATACTGCCATAGCAGTCAAAACAGTCTGGTACTGGTACAATAAGAGACATAGAGAACAATGGAACAGAGTTGAGACCCCAGAGATGCCACCATCCTCCTATGAACAGTTGATATTTGACAAAAGCCCTAAGATTGTAAACTGGGGTAAAAAAAAGTCCCTTTAACAAATGGTGCTGACAAAATTGAATATCCATCTGCAAAAAATTGAAACAAGACTCGTATCTCACACCTTACACAAAAACTAACTGAAATTGAATAACAGACCTAAATATCAAATCTGAAACAATAAAGATCATGCAAGAAAAGTTTGAATGCCCACCTATCTGCAGTTGCCCAGTGACAGCACATTCTTCTTTTCCATTCTATACATGTCATGTCCTGCTAACAACCTCCTATCTCTTCCTTTCCACCCTCTCCTCTGCCTTCTGGTAAGATGCCAAGAGGATAGTATCCTGTAGATGCATAGAAACATAAAGTGGACCCACCATATGGTCACCTCATATCTACAAGTCCAATCCATTCTTGTCTGAGGAGTTGACCTCAGTAATGAATCATGATCAGAGGCTGCAGCATGTCTAGGGTCCTTGTTCCCAGGGGAAGTGCCAGACCATCAGGCCATCAGCTACAGTCTTTTAGTGGAGTTTTTGAGGTGAATCCCTCTTTTTTTGTGTGTTGTCACTGGGACACAACACTGTGTCCCCCATCATGGCTGCCATTGGTGGTGGCCAGGCACCATCTGGTTCTTCTGATCACATGCTAATACAATCATCCATACACGTGGATCTTTCTGTCCTTTGGGCTCTTATTCTCTTAAGTCTTTGTTGTCCTTGGTGATTACCTGACTCAGCTGAGATGGGATCATTTGGTACACCTCAGATGGCAGCTTACTAGCTTCTAAGACTCCAGATGCCACTCACCAATGGTGCAGAAGTCTGTCTTAGCAATAGGCTAGTTATGCCAACTGGCCTCAATGTTCCCTGAGAACATAGTCCCTGGACCCCTGCCCCTGCTACTCTATCCTTGCAATATTAGGCTGGGAATAGAAGTTTTCAATTTATGTTGAAGTGTATTTAAGATGATCTTCCTTCTGGTGTGTGCTGTCACTGCTTTCATCCAACCAAATTTCTATCAACTATCTAATCTATGTACATCCGTCTCCCTTCCTCCCCTCCCTTGTAGCCGTCAGAAAGTCTTTTCTTTTGTACATGAGTCTGTTTTTAAATCCTTGTAGTAAGGGTCTCATAGAATATTTGTCATTGCGCCACTGACTGATTTCACTCAACATAACATCTTCCAGTTGTATCCAGGTTATGAGATGCTTCCTGAAATCATCACTGTTGTTTATCATTACATAGTGTTTCATTTAGTATATTTACCATTGTTTGCTTATCCATTTGTCTGTTGTTGGGCATCTGATTTGATTCTGTCTTTTTACAATTGCAGACTGTGCTGTAGTAAACATCTGTGCATGTATCTGTTCATATGACTGCCGTTGATTCTGTAGGATATATTTGGAGCAGTGGGATTACTGGATCAAATGCTATATCTATTGCCAGCTTTTTAAGGTAGAGTCAGATTGCTTTCTAAAGAGGTTGTACCATTTTGCAATCCCACCAGCTGTGTAGGAAATTTCCAATTTCCCTGCAGTCTCTCCAGCATTTGTTGCTTTTTGTTTTTTGGATCATGGCCAACTTTGTTGCAGTGAGATGGTATCTCATTGCAGTGTTGATTTGGCTTTCTTTAATAGCTAATGATCATGAGCATTTATTCATGCTTTTGGCTGCCTGTATGTCTACTTTAATGAAGTGTCTGCCCATTTCCTTTGCCCATTGCTTAATTGGGTTATTAACCTCTTTCTTGTTGGTATTTTGCAGTGCCTTGTAGACTATGGAGATCAGACATCGATCTGATACATAGTTGCTAAATATTTTTTCCCCTTCTGTGGGTGGTCTTTTAGTTCTTTTCATAAAGTCTTTGGATGAGCCAAAGTGTTTGATTCTTAGTAGTTTCCATTTATCTATTTTCTCTTCTGTTGATCTAGCTTTGTCAGATTTTGAAGTCTGTCTAAATTGTGTGTTAAACTTTTCATTCTTGATCCTAATTTTTCTTGCATAATCTTTGTCTTTTTAGGTTTGGTATTTAGGTCTTTTATCCAATTTGAGTTGCTTTTTGTGTAAGGTGTGAGATATGGGTCTTGTTTCATTTTTTTGCAGATGGATAACCAATTTTGCCGAAACCATCTTTTAAAGAGACTTTTTATCCCAGGTTAGAGTCTTAGGGCCTTTGTCAAATATCAACTATACATAAGATGATGGTGGCATCTCTAGTGTCTGAGCTCTGTTCCGTTCGTCTATATGTCTCTTTTTGTACAAGGACCAGGCTGTTTTGACTATAGTGGCAGTGTAATTTGTTCTAAAATCAGGTAGTAAGAGGCCTCCCACCTTGTTCTTCTGCAGTAGTGCTTTACCTATCTGGGGTTTCTTCCCTTTCTGAACAAAGTTGGTGATTTGTTTCTCCATCTCATTAAAAAACGTCACTGGAATTTTTATAGAGACTGCATTGTAGATATATACGGCTTTGGGTAAGCAGTCATTTTCACAAGTTAAGCCTTCCTATCCAGGAGGAGGGTAGGTTTCTCCACTTGTTTAAGTCTCTCTTAGTTTCTTGCAGTAAAGCCTTGTAGTTCTCTTTGTATAGGTCTCATTTCTCTAGTTAGATTTATTCCTATATACTTTATCTTCTTGGGGGCTATGGTAAATGATATGTATGGATTTGGTGATTTCTTCTTTGATGATCTCTTTGTGGTTATAAAGCAATCTTAATGATTTCATTATGTTTATTTTACAACCTGATACTTTGCTGCAGTCTTCTATCAGTTCAAGTACTTTACTTATGGCTTCCTTCAGATTCTCTGCATATGCAATCATATCATCTGTAAATAGGGAGATTGTTACCTCATCTTTGCTGATGAAGATGCCCTTTATTTCTTCATCTTGTCTAATTGCTCTAACCAGAACTTCTAGCACAATGTTGAAAGAAGTGGTCAGAGTGGTCATCCTTGTGTAGTTCCAGTTTTCAAGGGGAATTCTCTCCGTTCAGGATGATGTAGGTGGTTAGCTTTCCATAGATGGCCCTTATTGCATTGAGGAACTTGCCTTCTATTCCTCATTCGCTGAAGATTTTTAGCATGAACGGGGGTTGGACTTTGTCAAATGCCTTTCTGCATCAATTGACCAAATCAGGTGATTCTTGTCTTTTGTGTTACATGATTGATCACATTAATTGTTTGTCTGATGTTCCATTGCAGGTATGAATCCATCTTGGTCATGATGAATTATTTTTTTGATATGTTGTTGAACTCTATTGGCTAGGATTTTGTTAAAGTTTTTTCCATTTAGATTCATGAGTGATATTGGTTGTAGTTTTTCTTTTTTTGTGAGATCTTTCCCTGACTTTGTCATCAGGGTTATGCTGGCTTCATAGAATGAATTTGGGAGTATTCTATCACTTTCTTTGCTGTGAAATAGTCTTAATAGTATTGGAGTTAACTCTTCTCTAAAAGTTTGGTAGAATACTCCAGTAAAGCCATCTGGGTCAGGGCTTTTTTTGGTTGGTAGCTTTTGGATGACTTTTTGAATCTTTTCCTTTGTGATGGCTGTACAAATTTGCTCTAATTCACCTTGTGGTAGTTTTTGTAGGTGATGTGAGTGTAGGAATTTCTCCATTTCCTCTACGTTTCAAATCTGTTAGAGTACAATCTTTCGTAGTATTCTGTTATGATACTTTTTATTGGATCTGTTGTGACATCTCCCATCTCATTTCTTTTTCAGCTTGTGTACTGAACCTTCAGCATTAAACTGTGGCTGTCCTTGTCCATGATGGTGGATTTTACATTAAAATCAATTTTATCTGAGATTAGAATTGCCACATCTGCTCTTCCTTGTTCATTGTTAGCTTGGTATATATTGCTCCATCCTTTAATTTTTAGTTTGTTCATATCTTTAAATCTGATGTGTTTTTCTTGTAAGCAACATTTAGATGAGTCGTGTTTTTTGATCCAAGATATCACTTATTGTCTGTCTACTGGAGATTTCAGACAGTTTAAATTCAGTGTAATTATCAACAGGTATGTGTTTACTGCTGTTATTTTGATGTGATTATTTTTGTTTTGGAGTTTTCTCTCTTGCTCTTAATAGTCTATTCTGGGACAGTTTTCTTTACATATTGAATTTTCATGTTTTTCAGTATTGGTTTTGTGTTTGTTAAGATCCCTGAATTGCATTTCTTGTTTTGATGTGTGGCATTGTTACTGTGCTTTGTGGCTACCTGTTTAATCCACCTTAATAATCTGAGTTTAAACCCAGTTTTAGCTTCTACAAATCTTATTAACTTCATCACCATTGGGAAGTAACTACTGTAATAGATCCCTCTTTTTATTGTGATGGTATTATACTTTTCATGGTAAGTTCACTGGTTCCCTTCTTTTAATTTTGTAGCTCTGATTGAATTTTGTGCCTTTCCTGAGTATATTTCTGTGTGTTGTGCCCTGCTTTGTCTCCTTAAATATATAGTTAAGGGTTTTGTTTTTCTAAGCTGAAAGCTTCTTTCAGTATTTCTTGTAGTTTTTGGCAAAGTCTCTGATCTTCTATTTATCTGCAAATGTCTTAATTTTATCTTTATATTTGAAAGACAGTTTTGCAGGATATGCAATTCTTGGTTGGAAGTTTTTCTCCTTCAAGCTTTAAGTGGTAGCCCCACTGCCTTCATTCCAACATCATTTCTGCTGAGAAGTCAGATGATAGCCCACAGTGCTTTCCTTTGAATGTTAGCTTTGTTTTGAGTCTTGCTGCCTTTAAGAGTTTCTGCTTCTGTTTTGTTTTAGGTTTTACTGTAATATACTTTGGTGTTTTTCTTTTAGGGTCAAATTTCTGTGGCATTCAATACAAGTCTTGGATATCTATGTTCTCTTTTTTCGTAATTTCAGGGAAGTTTTCTGTCAGCAACTCAACAACAATACTCTGTAAGTTTTCAGCTATGCCTCCTTGTTCAGGGTATTCCACTTAATCATAGATTATTCCTTTGGATAGATTTCCACATTTCTTAGTGCTTCTTCATTTTTCTTATTTCTTCTTTCTGACCTTTCTTCATAAATGCCACTGTAAGTAGCTTTACCTTGAAGATCACTAATTCTAATTTCCAATCTGCCCATTCTCATAATTTGGCTTTGATTGAATTGTCTAATTCTGAAATTTTGTTGTTGGTCTGTTGGATTTCAGAATGTTGATGTTTCATCAGTTCAAATAGTTTGCTTAATTTTTCATTTTGTTCTGCTGTGTTTATTTTAATCTCTAGGAGAGTTCTACATACAAGTCTTCTATACATGACCTCTGATAGTTTCACAAAGGCTTCTTCATCTGGGAAGTTTTCTGAGTATATATTTTGGGAGTTTTATGGATCCACATTAGGATATTTTTTAAAATGCTGGACCATGGTCTATTACTTATGAGATATCTAGAAGCTGTTTAGTTTCTCTGGTGTTGCCTTAACAGCAGCTGAGTTGTGGTTCTGAGAAGGAAGCTGATCACCAGTCACCTCACTGTTTTCTTGTGACTGGGCACAGTGGATTCTCTGAGGTGGCAGTCTCTGCTTCCTGGCTGACAAAGATATCACCCTTTCTATGGAGACACTGGGGGTGCATCAGCTGACCCTATGATGTGGACCACTGAAGGCTAGAAGAGATGTGGTTAGGTTTCACAGCAGTTATTTCTCCAGGCAGTCTTGTTTTAAGAGCAAAAGCTACCTGTCAGTTAACTAAAGCCAGCGAGGCCACGAGATGTGTCAGTCAGGCTCCTCCTTCTGGCTGCAAAGGGGGTTCGTCCCAAGCTGCCACCAGGTGTGGCAGACCCCTCCTTCCAGCTGGCATGGTCAGCTGCTCCCTGACTGTCCAGAGATTCCATAGTGCAGATCACAACAGGGACAGTCCACAGCACTGAAAACACAGCCTGGGCACCACCTGCAAAGCAATACTGTGCTAAACATAGCCCCTCCACTGAGAAAGCATTCCCTGGGCTGGCACTGTCTCCCAGCCTGAGAATTAGCCCCCAGTGAGTCCTCTGATTGGATAACTCTGCTTTCAAGGTGAGAAAGCTAGTGTCTCGGTCAAGCTACCCCTCCTACAAAGAGAGACAATTCTATGGCAGAATTCAAAAAAAGGAGCGGGGTTGTGGTGTCCTCACCACCTGGCTCTCAAAATTTGGGTATCCTACCCAGTATCTCTGCTGCAAGACATGCAGTTCACTTCAGGATTGCATTTCAGAGTGGTCCCGGCACATGCCCCTCCCACACCTTCCAGCCAACAACAACAACAAAAAAGAATAGTTAAAAGCATCAAGTACCTTCAAGTCGTGGGAGGTATCCACATAGCCAGAGTAAGATTCAACAGTATAGAGGAAGTTTCCCACTTAGTGATATACATTCCAGAGAGACAGTCCTGTGCAGTGTCCTAGGGGGTCACTTAGTGTCCAGAAAGCTCCATTCAATTATCATTCCAAGTCTTAGTTTTCAGAGGAAATTAAGGAGGCATGTGTCTACTCTGCCATGTTAACTGTGCCCCTTGGAAGTTTTAATCCACAGCTTGGACAGACTTAAAAATCTGACAAACAAAGCAAAATTGACAGAAGAAAAATAGATAAATGGGAACTACTAAGAATCAAACACTTTTGCTCAACCAAAGGCTTTGTCAAAAGAATCAAAAGACCACCTATAGAATGGGAAAAAATATTCGGAAACCATATGTCACATTGATGTCTGATGTCCGTGATCTACAAGGTGCTGCAAATTACCAGCAAGAAAAAATAACCCAATTAAACAATGGGGAAAGGAGATGGACAGAAATTTCACTAAAGAGGACATCCAGGCAGCCAAAGACACAGGAAAAAATGCTCACAATCATTAGCTATTAAAGAAATTCAATCAAAACTACAGTGAGATACCATCTCACCCCCAAAAGATTGGCCATGATCCAAAAAACAAAATAACAAATGCTGGAGAGGCTGTGGAGGAATTGGAAATTTCCTAAACTGCTGGTGGGATTGTAAAATGGTACACCTTCTTTGGAAAGCAATCTGGTGCTTCCTCAAAAAGCTAGAAATAGATATACCATTTGATCTAGTAACCCCACTGCTCCCAATATATCCTACAGAATCAAGAACAGTCACATGCACGTGAATGTTTATTGCCGCACAGTCCACAAATGTAAAAAGATGGAATCAACTCAGATGCCCAACAACAGATGAATGGATAAACAAACCATGGTACATATACTCAATAGAACACTATGCAATGATAAAGAGTAACGATGATTTCAGGAAACATCTCATAACCTTTCAGTTGGAAGATATTCTGTTCAATGAAATCAGTCAGTGGCACAAGGACAAATATTGTATGAGACCCCTGCTATAAGGACTTAAAAACAGACTCATGTACCAAAGAAAAGACTCTTTGATGGCTACAAGGGAGGGGAGGGAGAAAGAGGCTGGTCATAGATTAGTTGATAGAAATTTGGTTGGGTAAAAGCAGTGACAGCAGACAGTAGAAAGAAGGTCAGCTAAAGTGAACTTCAACATAAACTGAAAACTCTTCTCATCCTAACTCAATATTGCGAAGATAAACTAGCAGGGGCAGGGGTTTGGGGACCATGTTCTCAATGGACCCAGAGGCCAACTGGTTTAACTAGCCTATTGCTAAAAAAGTCTTCTTCACCCCATATTGGTGAGTGGCATCTGAGGTCTTAAAAGCTAGCAAGCCGACATCTGAGGTACACCAAATAGTCCCAACTCAGCCAGGACAAATGATCACCAAGGACAACAAAGACACAAGGGGGAAAGAGCCCAGAAGACAGAAGTGCACATGTGAGGGGGTGAGCATATGAACATGTGACCAGAAGAATCAGATGGTGCCTGGCCACCACCAAACAAGCCATGATGGAGCACACAGTGTTGAGTCCCAGTGGCAATACAAGAAAAACAGGGGTGCACCTCAAGAACTCCACTGAAAGACTGCATTTCGTGGCCCAAAGGCCTGGGATTTCCCCTAGGAGCATGGCCCTAGACCTGACGCTGCCCTTGGCCAGAAATCATTACTGGGATCAACTCTTCAGACAGGAATGGATTGGACTTGGGGACAAATTGTGACCATATGGTGTGTGTACTTTATGGTTCTATGCATCTATAGAATGTTGTCCTGCTGGCCTCCTACTAGAAGGGAGAGGAGAGTGTAGAGAGGAAGGGACAGGAGATTGTCAAGAGGATACAACATGTATAGAACAAAAAAGAGGAATGTGCTGTCACCAGGTAAGGAGTGCAGAAGGAGCTGCAGATAGGTGGACATGCAAATTTAATTTGATTGTATACATTCACTGAATAAAAAAACAAAAAAACATACAAAAAAACTTTAAATCTTTTGTCAGAGAGTCAGTTACAACTCACGGTGACCTTATAGCACAGAGCAGAATTGCCCCATAGGGTTTCTAAGGAGCAGCTGGTAGATTTGAACTGCTGACTTTTTGAAGGGAAGCCAGGCTCTTAATCACTGTCCCACCAAGGCCCCAAAGGTAAGGGTATTAAATAAGAAACTAAAAACAATTTTTGCAATTAGAACTTGTTAGATTCCACCAGGAGTCAGAAAAATAATTTCTGAATGCTTATTTTACCTGAAGTTTGCAACATGATGTGTATACTGATAACTTGTTTCCCTAAAATATCAAATTTCTGATTCTACTAAAATTGAGATACCTCCATCTTAGAATATTATATTTCTCTTGGTGCTTGATTATTTCTTCTTCATCTCCCTAAGGTTGAGCATTGAGGAAGGGGGCAATCTGTTTAAGAGCCTGAGAAGTTTCCTAGAAAGATAAATGGCAGATTATGCTGAGGCCAAATTCTCAGATAACTTAATCTATTGTCAGTCCCTGGAAGAAACTTATTTTTATAATCACATAACCTCACTTCGTAGGCTATATCCAGCCAGAATGTTACAACAAAGACATAACCACATGAAGAAAAGCTATTTCTGTTTAGTTTTCCTTCACAGAATTGCAGGAATCCTTCCTTTCTTATTCAAACTCAATCCAGAAAGTCTATGCCTTGACACATAAAAGTCTATTATTAATATGTATTTCTTTATTATTATTTCTTGTATTAAATTCAGTCTCACAGAACAGGTTATAACCTTCCCATTTGCTTATCCGTAAGTATAAAATTTTCCATTAATTTCTAGAATTAAAGGTAAAAATAGGGCCTTTTATTTTCCTTATGACTAATATTCAGGAAAGCCAAATTTTCCCAAGTAAGTTTTTTTTTAAGCTTCTTATATGGCTTTTATCTTTCTAAATGTTCTTTTATACGTAAAAAAGAGATTTAGTGTTGGAATGATGGATTTTGCTTTTTGTTAAAAAAGACAGAACCCTCAGTATGGGTCTGGCCATTTTCTGCCCCAAAACACAAGTGGAAAGATCAGTCATGTTAAAGGCCTAAACAACCTGACAAGATTGCTCTAAAGGCAACAGCAAATAAAGGTGATTCCCGACAGGGGACTTGGAGAAAGACGGCTGGGTTTAGTCCACCCTTAATGAACAGGGCGTTCCTCCTACTGGTAATACTGCCTACATGGAGGAGCAGACCAGGACAGACCAAGACACTCCTCAGGAGAGCATGTTTCCTAGGCTAAAATAAATGGATCTTGGTACAGGCTTAAAGGGCTCCAAGTTTGTTGAAATCCTACTCTTCCTTGAAAACCTGGATGAAAGGATATCTTATTTCTTGATTCAACAAGTAAGAATTGATTTTCATCTCCCTAATCATGGAGCAGTTCTATTCTGTTCTACAGAGTTGCTACGAGTTGGAATCGACTTGATGGCAGGCACTGGGTTTGTTTGAATAACCAATAAGCCAGTGCCATTGAATCAATTGCAACCCATTGCAATCCTATAGGACAGAGTAGAACTGCTTCATAGAGTTTCCAAGGAGCACCTGGCAAATTCAAACTGCCAATCTTTTGGTTAGCAGTCCCAGCACTTAAACATTGTGCCACCAGGGTTTCCTCCTCTCCCTAAGATTGCATTTTGTTTTTATTTACTTTACTTTACTTCACTTATAGAGTACTTTAAGTTGTTGTTTTCTTTTTTTTTTTTTTTTGGACAATCTTATCGCTCCACTAGATCATAAGAAATTTGAGGCAAGGGTTCTGCCTTATATGGCATTGAAATTCTAAGTCACCCTGCTAGGAACAAGATACCAGGTAATGTAAACAGATTCATTCTCGAGATCACAGTCTAATGGGGGAAACAACACATAAATTAATGTTTGTGATACACTGGTTATAGTGAAAGAAGATACAAGGAAATCTGGAAACAGGCAGAAGGAAAGAAATTCATTTTCCCGAAGATTTAGGAAAGCACTTAGAAGATATTACACGTGCATACGTCTACTGTTCTGCTTCTGTTTCTCTGTCTTTCTCATAGACACACCATACTTCAGTTAAGTAAATTGCTTGAAATTCCATTCCCAAAACTCACCTGTATTTGCACATGTATTTGAAGTCTAGAGTCTGTGGCTGACACGTTTTTGAGATATCTGCAGAGACTTCTGCCGCTCTTCTCTGAAAAGAAGTTATAGCTCACTGAGAAGTTCTTAAGGCCGTATTTAAAACTCTCTCATCCTATCCCCTTGAAATAGCTGTTTGGCCTAGACATGGAATTTTCCTAAAACTGGGTCAATCCAATACTGAATGTTGAATATTATGGTGTCTTCTACCCATCATATATGCCATCATTTTATGCAAGAACAACAAGTGTAAGTTCTTTAAGCTTATACTGAATTTTAGAAAAATTTACTGGCAAAAGTCCTTATTATATGTTAGTGGCTTTTAGGCAGTTAAGGAATGATGAAGAAGATACAGTCCTTTCCAAGTGGGATAAGTATATAGAGAAATAATTACAATACAAGAACTGGTGCTAACATAGGAAAGTGAAATGGCCAACGTGAGCAGACAGTAAGCGGAGCTCTGTTTGCATTACCACCCTCTGCCTTCATACGGCTCTGAATTGTTTAATTCTTCAAGGACACAATGTCAAACAATCAAAAAGTTTTAAACAAAGATTTGAGTGTTCTTCCCTCTACCACGGTCTCATCAAAAAACACAAATAAATAAATAGCCGGTCTCTGTAAAGTTGATTCTAACTTATGGCCATCATGTAGTACAGAGTGGAACTACCCTTAGGGTTTCCAAGGAGCACCTGAGGAGTCAGCCTCTTGTTTAGCAGCTGTAGCAATTAGCAACTACGCCACCAGGGTTTCCTTGTATATGTATGATGAGACTTTAATTTAGATTCCACAGGAAAGATTACCTCTCTTTGTAGACTCCTTTTTAATTTTGGGTTACTGAGTTCTTGTTCTCGTTGGTTGTCATTGAGTCAATTCCTGCTCATTGTGACTTTCTGTGTGCAGAGTAGAACTGTACTTCATAGTGTTTTCAAGACTGTGATCTTTTGGAAGCAGATTGCCAAGACTGTTTTCTGAGGCACTTCTGGGTGGTTTTGAACCGCCAACCTTTTGATAGTTTATTATTTCTGTTTGAAATCCATGACCTTGTGAGCTAGCTGGCATCTAGGGCCAATTTTTGACGTGAAAACTCTTGAAAGGAGTGGTGTCATCCCTTGAGGGATCCCAAATTAGGATGCTCAGGGATAACAGAAAGTGCTTTCTGGTCTCTGTTTCTCCATTTGCCCTGTTTGGCTGGAATATGAGCCTTACTGAGGCAGCTGGGATATGTGTGTTAGCAGCTAACAGGGGCAAAAGCTGGCACTGAAATAAACTACTTCCAGAGAGGAGATTCTGTTTCCACCATTACCACTTTCTTAGGACTTGTTCAGCACCCCAGCTCCAGGAAGATTTACGAGCTGTTTAAATATTCATGTGTGCATACTGCTCATCACTGGAAACTCAATGGTGAGAACTAGATGGGTAGCAGTCAGGGAGCTCTATGTTACAGGCCCATGGACAGTGGACGCTCTGCAATTTTATCAGCACCTGCTTGCAGAGTCCCCTTAGTCACATGCCACAGGTTTCTTTCTGGACTTCTCTTGAATTTGTCAAAATTGAACAAGAATGAATAGCTTCATCAATAAAACAACCATGCAAAGAACTTCTTGTCTTGGAGAACAACAGATTGCAGAGCTAGAAAATAACTGTGTAACTGCATTAGAACTCACATTGTCAAGTACTTTGTCGTTTACAAGGCCCTTCTTCATACATTATCACCTAGATCATTCATTTACCCAACCATGCATGTGCCAGGAACAAAAACTTGCCCTGGTACTTTATAAATAAAGAATATTGCTTAATTTTTGTGCACTTCTGTTTAATTTTGTACAATGTATTTAATTAACATCTTTGTAACTAGGAATTGACTCAACAACAATGAGTTTTCAAGCTTTGAAAAGTATATGAGAAGCATGTGTGGGAAACATCAAAATCATTAAGTTGAGCTTTCGAGATAGTATCCAGGTTGGTAATCACACTAACAGAAACAAGGTACAGCCTTCTTGTTTGCCAAACAAATACTCTAGGCTAAGGAAGGAGGAACCCCAAAGATATTAGTAGTCTTTATTCAAGGAAAACACTTATTCTGACTGTAAGTTCCCAAGAAAGAAATCAGATTTGTACACCAAACTATATTTTTAAAGAACAGTTCCATGGAACGAATTCCAATTCATGGCAACCCCATGTGTGGCAGAATACAACTGTACTCCATAGAGTTGACTTTTTGGAAGTAGAACATGAGCCGTTTCTCCTGAGGCAGGCACTTCAAACTTCCAGCTTTTTGATTAGAGCTGAACATGTTAAACTGTTTCCAACACCTAGGAATCCCACACAAACTATACAAGGGCCAGGATGGGGTGGGGAAATGGAGAGAACCCAATAAGGGACTCCAGATCCAAGGCTCCAAACTAGAACAGAGCCTGATATGACGGTGTGGTGGCACCTTTTTTGAATTCTGATTAAGAAGCATCAAAAGGAGGGGGGAGGAAGAGACACCCATTGCCATTGAGTCAATGTCAATCCTAGGGTTACTACAAGTCAGAATTGACTCAGTAGCAACAGGATTAAGAAGCACAGTCCCTATTTTTGCCTTAATGCTGCTATAAACTAGCATAACTTTACATTTTTTTCCTTTTCCCAGCTGTACAATTGTTACTTGCTGTCACCAAGCCAGTACCCAAATCAGGGTGACTCCATGTAGCACAGAATAAAATACTGCCCCAGTGCTATTCGGTCCTGCGCCATCACCATGATGGGTTGGGATCAGATCATTCTAATCCATTTGTTATTACCACTATGTTATTCCATTCTTGGGATATTTGAATTTGAGTAAGACATAAAAAATCACATAAACAGAAATTTTGTATTAAAATTCCAAACATTCAGGGGCTACAGAAAAAAGCTAGGTAGGGGTAGAGGAACTGCTGGAAGCTTCAAATCACCTCTTTCCATCCCCTAGACCATCTAGGGCCACGTTTGTTCCTGGTCTCAATTTTTGTGCTCAGAGATTTTAGTATTATTATGACATATTAGGATAAGTTTCAGTTTTAGTTTAGCTCGGAATAGAGTTTTCTCTCTCCTTAATTGTCTCTTGCATTTTGAGCAGTGCTAAAAAGTCCAGCCTCCTTAATTATCGTCTACTGCTTGTCATTCAAGTCTCACCCATGGCCATACCCTCTGAAATCCTCACTTCCTAAGCTTAGCCACAAGTACGGCCACAAGCCACAGTGCTTAGTGCGTCGCAGCACTGAAATGCCCTGCCTTGCATTCTCTGGGCCTGCATGCGTGTTTGTTTACTCTACTTTGAAACCTCTTCTAGCTCCTCTCGTCCAGTGATAGCTGCTGGTCTTCTAAGATTCAGTCCAAATTCTGTAGTTTTTCTTGCCTGTCCATGCTCGGTAACTGGCCCCTTCTCTCTATCCTCAGTCTCGCCATATCATTTTCTCTCTCTGAATTTTTATTAAGATCAGCTTCACATGATATTATATTATTGTATTATCTTTTCTGAGTTAGTGTCTCCCACTAGCCTCTAACATTTGAAGGTGTTATTCAGAGTTATATAATCTATTCTAGCCATGGTTTGATAAGGTGATCCATAAATATTGTATTGAATAAATTTAAAAATCTTATAGTTAAATTCTCTAGAAATGGAGGTGAACTAGGGATGAGGATTTACTTTTTTGCCTTTGTGATTGTTCACTGTCACATTAAAGAAGGGGCAAAAAACAAACACTAAACCTGTTGTCATCAAGTCCATACTGACTCATAGTAACACTATAGGACACAGCAGAACTGCCTGTAGAGTTTCCAAGGAGTGCTTGGTGGATACAAACTGCCAACCTTTTTTTCAGCATCAATAGCTCTTAACCACTATTCCATGAAGGTTTCCAAAGAAGAAGGAGGAGGAGGAGAATTGAAGGAATAGAAAGAGAAGGAGGGTGCAAAAAATAGCATTTCTCTTAGACAATCATTACTTTGGAGAACAGGTAGCACAAGAGAGTTTGGAAAGGATTTTTAAGGCCTAGAATGAACAATTTTCTGTGACAACATGAATGCCACCGACGGGTACCTCTACGACACGTCTGGAGCCCTGGTAGTAAAGTGGTTAAGAGCACAGGCTGCTAACCAAAAGGTCAGCAATTTGAATACATCAGCCATTACCTGGAAAAGGAACAGTTCTCCTGCATCTTATACAGTTGCCATGAGTTGGAATCGACTGGACAGCACACAACAATAATAAACAAATGATGTCTCAAAATATCGGGGAGTTGTCTTATCATGACAATTTCTGTTCCTCAGAGCTAAAAGAGAATCATATATTTTGAGGCAAAATCATCTCTCCTGTTTAGTATTTCAATCTCCAAAGGTTATTTGTTTAAAGACTTTGATTTTCGCGTATGTGAGAGAAAGAAATGAGAAGGAACATACAATTTTTGCATGCTTCTGCATGCACAGATTTTTTTGTGGCCTCATTTGCAAATCTCTTTGTATATATTTGACTGCATATTGTTTCCATGTGTTTATGTGGGTGTGTGTGTTTATTTATGAGTGAGACAAGTGGATAAAAATGTGGTTTTCCTGTGTGCAAGTAATTCAGTAGAGTAATGAGTCTGTGTGAATATAGTCAGCTAGCTGTGTACTGTGCGCATATGTGGGATACAACAAATTTTGAATTCGTACATACACAGGCTTCTATAGTTGTATTTAAATTGATTGTATAGTAACTGTCTCAGTAAGAATTTAAAAATCAGCAACCCTTTAGAAATAACAGGTATTTAACCTACACAACAAATAAATAAACCCATTGCCATTGAGTTGATTACAATTCATAGTGACCCTATAGGATGGAGTAGAACTGCCACATAGGATTTCCAAGGCTGGAAGCTGACTACTGTATCTTTCTTCCAAGGAGCAGCTGGAGGGTTCAGATCATTGATTTTCTGGTTAGCAGCCCAGAACTTAACTGCTGCACCCCACAATAACATAGATATTTTCAGTTTTGTCTTTCAAATAGTAAATTTTGCAGAAACATGTCATGAAACAGAGTGAAAGTTGGACAAGTGGCAAAAGAAGATTTTTTCCTATTGCTTCTCGTCACCTTGAGATGTGTTTGGGTAGGATGGGCTATAGGAGCTAATATCTATCGTCCTAGACCATTAACAATGACCCCAGCCCACCTCTTTTCTTAACTTTGTAGTTCTAAAATAACTCAGTGACAGAGAAGGACTAAAGCCAACAACCATTTAGGACACAAGGCTAATATGATATGTGTCAATGCCTAAACTATAGAGAGTGGTGGCATGGTTGAAAGGCTCTTGGCTTTCAAGTCATTTGGACCTGCATCTGCATTACAACTCAGCCCCTTCCAGTGGTGTAGTTTTGAGCATGTTACCCTAACTCTTCATATTTCAGTTTCCACATCTGTTGGATGAGGTTAATAGTGTTTACCTCAGCATTGGTGTGATTGTGAGAATCAAGTAAACTCATGTAAGTACAATACCTAGTACTGAGTCTGGCAAAGAAGTAGTAGGTCATCAAATAGCAAGGTCCTCATAAGAACGAGTGGTCAAAATAGAAAGTGATGAATCTCATAATATGACTATATATTCATTTATAATATAAATAACTATAAAAATATAAAATGTTGAAAGTCTCCTTTATTTCTCCTGGAGCTCTCTTACAGAAGAAGACAAGTGAGGCCAGGGGGTGATCAAAATACATACAGCTAGGCTGGCTGAGCACAACAGTTTCAAAAGACAGCATCTCAATGAACAATAAAGAGTGGAAGAGAGTGCTTTAGGAAGATAGAGATCTCCTACCCAAAGCTTCCCAGAACTCAGCTTTCTGCCTCCTCCACACCTTCTCTTTGACTCTGCCCATCAGGAATCAGAGCAGAAAGAATCTGTGCTCTCTCCAGCTCTCAGAACCCACCCAAGAAAATGGTTTTGAGTGTAGGTACTACACTGTGAATAGGCTGTCAATGGTTCTGGTGGTTCTTACCAGAGTAGGGTTTATGTGATGGGAACAAAAGAAAAATGCCCTAAGGAATAACTAGGAATGTGTGGGAGCTTCCTGAGTGGGATTCGGCTAATATCCTCGTGCTCCTTCTACACTGTTTTCTGCAAAACAGAGCCAGTAAGAGCTCAGCATGGGGGACTAAGACCAGTCTCATATTTAATCAATTGTCTCACTAATTACTTAGAGGGGAATGAAGACTTAATTTCCCACTCATTCAATTATACTTATTTCATCAAAATAGATTGTCTATTTTTAAGCTATTTGGGGCCAAAAAAATTCCATGAGATTTTTTTTTCTCCACAAGCGTTTTAAGCCATGTTTCTTAAAAACAAGAATTCATGTTTAACTTAGGGTAAGCCCAATCCCTGTGGACAAGTTTTAGGAGTGACTAAGTTTTGAATTTCTGTTGACACAGTGATATATCTGTTAACCAAAAGTTGGCGATTCAAATCCACCATCCATTCCTTGGAAACCCTGAGGCAGTCCTACCCTTTTCCCTACGTTTGACATGTGTCTGAATCAACCTGACAGGAACAAGTTTTTTAGCTTAAGTTTTTGATACCTGAAAATGCTAAATTCATTCAAGTTGTGTGGAAACCAATCCTTGGAACTTCTGAGAAAACTCTCTTAGACCACCAGGAAAGAGGCCAGTTTGCTCCACAGTTACACACTTTGCAAAACTCACTCCCCTAGTTAGTTTGACTCTTGTGAATGGCAAGTTGTAAATGAGATGCCCTCTGACCACGATGTTGCGTTCTTCTTCATATAGTGCAGCTTCTCAGATTATTTGCTTAAAATACAGACTGAATAGGTATGGTGAAAGGATACACCCTGATGCACACTTTGCTGATTTTAAACCATACAGTATTCCCTTTGTTTGTCATACAACTGCCTCTTAGTTCATGTACAGATCCTATCTGAGCACAATTAAGTGTTCTGGAATACCTTTTTTTTTTTTTTTAAATGTCATTCACAGTTTACTATACTTACACAGTTAAATGTCTCCATGTAGTGAAGAAAACACAGGTAAACAGAAAAGTTTTTAAGAAAATTTCCCCCTACATATAGTGTAAGATCTCCTGGGAGGGACAAATGGCTTGTGCTTGGTTATCAATCTAGAGGTTTGTGATTCGAACCCACCGCATGGTATAACACACACGCACAAAAATTCCTAAAAAATCATAGCAAAGAAAATCCTATGGAGCACAATTCTACTCTGTAACTGTTTTAGTCAGCTGGGGCTGCTCTGACAGAAATACCACAGAGTGGATGGCTTTAACAAAGCAAGGTTTATTCTCACACAGTCCAGTAGGCTACAAGTCCGCATTCTGAATGTCCGCTCCAGGGGAAGGTTTTCCCCCTTGTCAGCTCTGGAGGAAAGTCCAGTATTGCATCAGTTTTTGTCCAGGAAGCATCTTGGTGCAGGAACCTGAGGTCTGAAGGATGCACCCTTCTCCTGGTGCTGCTTGCTTGATGGTGTGAGGTTTCCATTTCTCAGCCTGCTTCTCTTTCCTTTTATCTCTTGCAGGATGAAAGGATTAAAGGTGGGAAAACTCCCTTTACAGTGGAGCAGGGAGGTAATCCTATGAAGGGATTTACAGTCCCACCCTAATCCTTAACATACAGCATGGGAAAACCATAAAATGGAGGACAGTCACAAGATACTGGGAATCATGGCCCAGCCATGTGGGTACACCATTTTGGGGGGGACACCATGACAGTAACACATGGGGTCACCATGAGGCAAAACTGATTGATAGCAATAGGTTTGGTCTTGCATTTGCTGTATAGTGATGCATTCAGAAACAGCTCTGATTTCTTGTTGTTGCCTAGCTACTGTGTGGGCTTGGCAAATCTTTAACAGCCATACATTTTAACTCCTTCAGTCAGTCAAATTGTAGAAATCTCAGTTTTTCAATGCTGTGCTACCTAAGATGCTTTTTAGTTTGAAAATATAATGGTTCTGTGATTCTACAGTCAATACTCAGGAAACACTTTACATGGGCACTGTTGCAGGTTAAAATTATGCACTGGAACTTGTTAGCTATCTGAACTTGGGAAAATTGTTAAAATTCTAAGACTCATTTTTATCATGTGTAATTATGAGATAATATTTATCACTAGGGTCTTCCACAGTACCTAGTTCAAAGTAATTACTCTATATAGGTATCTTTGTTTCTTTATATTTGCCTTCCTCCAATGCTCCTTTTTTCTCTTCCCTCACCAACTTAAGTTTCTTCTTTGTCATCCTTCCATCAGGTCTTTGCACTTCCCTATTACTATGAAGGTACTAGCAGTTTTACTGTTATAGACTGTTGTCAGACAATTTCTTCTCAAAAGACTCACCTGTGTGATTTCATCTATCACATCTACTACAGTTTTTAGAGAAATAAATCATTATTTCTGGATGATGCTCTTCACTTTGCCTTACCAAGTTCTCCAAGATGAGGGTTCTTGAAGAACCTTTCTTTTTTCTGTTTTAACTAGTGTTAACAGTTGAGTGACACTAGTCACCACTATCCATTTATCCATTTGTTAAAAAAAAAAATTCACCCCATGTAGAAACTCGGTACCCTTTGAGCAATAACTCCCTGTTTCCTCCTTCCACCATCCCTTGGTAACCACTGATGAGCTCTTTCCTCTTATGTATTTCCTGTTCTAGATAATTCATGTCAGTGATATCATACAATATTTCTCCTTTTTATGTCCAACTTCTACTCAGCACAGTGATTCCCATGTTCATCCATGTTGTAGCATGTATCAGAGCTTCACTTCTCTTTGTGGCTAAGTTATACCCCTTTTTTGTGTATGTATCACATTTTGTTTATTCGTTTATCTATAGACAGATATTTTGATTGCTTCATCTTTTGGCTCATTGTAAATAACACTACTAAGAACACTGATGTACAGACAGCTTTTTGAGTCCCTGCTTTCAGGTCCTTGGCTATATATATACCTAGGAGTGGAACCTTGGGTTGTGTGATAATTTTGACTACTATTGAACTCACCAAGAGGTGCTTTGAAAGAAAGTCCCGGTGATCTACTTCCAAAAGGTCACAGCCTTGAAAAGCGTATGGGGCAGCATTCTACTATATGTACATGGGGTTGCCATGCATCACAACTGACTTGATGGCAACTGACAACATCAACACAGTAATTGCATTTTTAATTTTTTGAGAAGCACTAAGCTGTTTTCCACAGCAGCTGCACCATTTTACTGTGCAACCAGCAATGAATGAGAGTTCCAAATTTTTACATTCTTGACAGTATTTGTGCTTTAGTCAGCTAGGGCTGCTCTAACAGAAATACCGCAGAGTGGATGGCTTTAACAAAGGAGTTTTATTCTTCCACAGTCTGGTAGGCTACGAGTCCAAATTCAGGATGTCCGCTCCAGGGGAAGGTTTTCCTCTTTGTTGCGTCTGGAGGAAAGTCCAGTATGGCATCAGTCTTCATCCAGGGATTGTCTTGGCGCAGGAACCTCAGATCTGAAGGACGCGTTCTTCTTCCAGTGCTGCTTTCTTGGTGATAGGAGGTTCCCAATTGTCTGCCTGCTTCTCTTTCCTTTTATCTCTTGCAGGATGAAAGGATTAAGGGTGGGGCAAGTCATACTCCAGGGAAACTCCCTTTGCAGTAGAGCAGGGAGGTGATCTTATAAAGGGATTTACAGTCCCACCCTAATCCTTTAACATACAGCATGGGAAAACCACAAAATGAAGGACAGTCACAAGATACTGGGAGTCATGGCCCAGCCACCTGGCTACACATATTTTTGGGGGGATACAATTCAATCCATGACAATTTGTTACTTTCTTTTTTTTTTGTTCTAATAGTAAACTTTCTACTGCATGTGAAGTGGTATCTTATCATGTAATTTCATTTGTGCTTTGAATGTTTTTGACAATCATTTACTCTTACAGACAGCTAAATTCTAAAAAAGAGTTTACCTTTTATCCTTCAAGGTCCACCTCGTAGCGTATTATTGAATAGCTTGACATGTAAACAAGGGTTCTTTGTGCCAGTTAGATTCTGTATTATTCTTTGAAAGAATTGGTATTCCCTGAGGGTAAAGCTGGACAAAAGTCCTTATAAATTGCTAAATTTAACACTGCTATTGAATTGAAATCCCTGGAAAATCAGAAAATTCAGAATCAGACATGAGACCAGTGAACTACACTCTGATAGGCTACTATCAAATATACTCTGATTAATTGTTTAAGACAACTACAGCAGATGAAGCCATTTTATTAAAGAAAACAATTTACTTTATAGACTTGGCCAGAAAAAGAAAAAAGATAGTGAGTTTTTGATGTTAAGACTTTTAAGTTATTTGTTATAGTAACATCCTCAATATAATTGTATTGATGATTATTCAACATACTAACCAAGGCCTTTAAAAAACTCTTAAAAATCATTAAAGTAATGGCTATAAAAATTAGAACAGCGACAACAACAAATTGGTAATAATCGTGAGTTTTATGTTTGGTGAATGTGCTTCTAACATACTACAGGCAAAAGTAGGCAGGGTCTATTTGATTTACCCTTCATCCCTTTTCCAACACACACTTTCAAGTTGGGAAAATATGAAAATCGAAGGCAGATGATGTAATCAGAGAAAGCAAACCTACTACCACTGAGTTCATTCTGAATCATGTCAACCCCGTATGTTATAGAGCAATTTCATTAGGCTTTTTTCTTTTTTTCTGTAATCTTTAGACTTAACTACTTAACCATTGCACCCAGGCCTTCAGTCATTACGGAAGCAGATATAATTCTTTTTAATTATGTCTGGGGTCATAGTGCAGTTGACTATGGTGTTTGTTCTGTTAATTCTGACTTATTTTCCCCAATAGTCCTGTAGGCTAATTGGGACACTCCAGTGCCTTCCTTAGAAACCCTGGTGGCACAGTAGTTAAAAGCTACAGCTGTTAACCAAAAGGGCAGCAGTTCCAGTCTAACAGGCATTCCTTAGAAACTCTATGGCACAATTCTACTCTATCATGTAAGGTTGCTATGAGTTGGAATTGACTCAGTAGCAGTGAGTTTGGTTTTTAGTGCCTTTAACTCTTTTAATTAGATCATACTAGAAAGACTTCAACTCTTATCCACTGTTTTTATCTATTTGCCTTTGTTTTCTGCTTCCACCATACATTTCCTCTTTTTGCTTCCCAAGCTCTAATGTAGGAAAGGAATAGATGCTCTCTCATTGACCCATGCTGGTGCAAAAAATCAGAGAGAATAAAAGGCAGTGAGTGAAGTAATCAGGCTGGGCCAAAGATCACTTGATGTCTAGCAGAAGCAGAAGTGCTAGAGGATCAGACTTGAGAAAGACTCCTATGCTAATATCCACGAGGCAATTTAACACACTTTACCCATGTTAATGACAGTTGTAGTCAGGAAAGACTGTTCTGCTCTTAGCCCACTCTCCTTCTTCCTCATGTGTTCTCACAAATACATGTGATGCTTCTGATAAGTACGCGTGTTATTCCATTCCCTGCATTTTCTTGACCTTCTTTCATAGTCTTCACCTAAGTTTTCACCTACTTTTTTCCAAACAAACACTTTACTTAGGGATCCCCCTTCATTTAGTCAGAGTCCCTGAGTAATGCAAATGGTTGATGCACTTGGCTGCTAATGGTGAGGTCAATGAATCTTGTCCACTCAGAGACATCTCAAGAAAGAGGTCTGGTGACCTCCTTCTGAAGGTTAGCCATTGAAAACTGAGTAGAGTACAGTTCTGATCAGACACGTACAGAGTTTTTGTAAGTCAGAGTCAACACAGATGACAATTGTTTTGTTTTTATTATCACATGTTCAGTTCAGCAAAATGAAGGAGAAAGAGTTGTAAAAATAACTTCTTGCTTTTTAGTTTTAAAGAGTTAATAAATTATTTAAAGTACTACATGCTAGCTTGTGTGTATGCACACCTTTGTATGCAAACATGTCCATTTATGCAAAAGGATGTTTAAATGGCTTCTGTGCTTGTTTCTCATTCATTGCTGCTGAGTTCATTCCAACTCATAGTGACACTATAGATCAGAGTAGAACTGTCCCATAGGGTTTCCAAGGAGCAACTGATGGATTCAAACTGTCAACCTTTTGGTCAGCAGCTGAGCTTTTATTTCTATGCCCTATTTAATTGAGATGCCAATATTGAACATACTTGTGATATGTATTTGTAAACTTTTTGATGTACATATTTACACATAGCATGTGTCTGTGCGTATCAACTCAGTACTTGACATTAGTTGGAAAATTCATAGACAGTGGAATCTCAGAGTTGAAAGAGTCCTTGAAAATGATCTTTTTAAATCGCTCTTCTGATTCTTGAACCCTCTGTACATCTTTCTTATCCAAAGGTCTACCAGTCAGAACTTGAATCCATCAATCATCAGGAAACTCCTGACCTCTCTAAGTTGTCTCTTGCATGCCTGATTGTATTACTTCACTTGGGCTACGTGCCCCACATATGGCCATGTCTCATTGCTGCCTGTACCTCTGCAGGTGGCCTCTCTGTGACATGCGCAGTTGGTGGCAGGTCAAGATTCTGTCTCTGAGAATCTGAGCTCTGCAAACAGGTTGCATACAGGGCAGCCATTCACTCTCATGCAGAGATTCCTTTTGGAGGATGTGTGCCCAGTGTGCAGAGCTGTGGCTCTGAAGACCACAAGTGTCTACAAATTCCTCTTGGCTCTACAGGAGACTCTCTTAACTGCACACTTGGAGCAGTTCTCTGCTCACCTGCAGCAGCACTCTGTCAACAAGCAAAGAACTTTACAGCAGAAACCCAGGGCACAGCCAGACTTTTGAAACCCCTCCCTGGGCCTTGGGGTAAATCCACACTCGCAGACAGGCTGGTTGCCAGGCATTAAGTAAAATGCTCACACTCATTTCTGACAACAGTGCTCAGGTTGAATTTCACCAATTGCTATTTTGGGTCAGGAGCTACGGCAGAAATGTCTCCAGATTCCTGGCGGCTGCAGGGCCTCTGCAAAGCCACCTTTCAGCAGACCATCAGAGTGAGAATTAGAGAGTCCATCTGCTCTATTTGCTGTACTTTCAAGGACTCAGCTGTATCAGTACTTTGACAAGTTTCAGCCCCAAGAGACAAGTGGAGAGACCTGGAAAGGGGCTTTGGAGGAGAAGTGAGAAGGAGACCTTAGGAGAGGCCACTCTAGGAGTCTCCCTGCTCAAGTTGACTCATTCTTTGATATGTGGAAGCAACAGCAAGGGGTGGCTTCCAAGGGCCTGTCTGTGATGATGGATGAGTTTGGCTCCACAACCAGGGAAACAGATAGAAGTCAGCAGAATGCAGATGTTGCAAGGCAGCCAAATTAATCTTTAATAGGAATGTACAAGCCAGGCCCTCATTAGAATATCTAATGACCTAAATTCACTGCAAAGTGAAAGTTAACCTTATGGGATGGGACTTGGCTTAAAATCTTGCTAAAGTTGAGGCAGTAACTGATTCACATGTGTAAGGCTTTCTTAAAAATCAATCAACCATGGTGGAAGATTTCACAGCCAAGGAGAGCACAGTTTGAAATGTGGGCTTTCTGCAGACTTTCTTCTGAACCATTGGAAGGCTAGAAAAATTCCCCAGTGGACACTGTAGCTTTATCTGAACAAGCTTAAGCAGGGACATCTATGTGAACCACAGGACGAAGCAAAAATCTAACCCTGTGCGAGTCCTTGGAGTGAGAAGTATCCTTTTCTGTAGAAATATCTCCAAAGAAGTATATGTTTTGTGGATCAAGAAACTGATTAATATATGGAAAAATGTTACAGTGAATATGCCTCCTGGTGGGGTAGAGTTCTGTGCTTTTAGAAAAAGTTTAAAACTCAGCCTATTTTTTTCCATGAAGAAAGACACTCATGTGATAACTGACCTAGATAAAAGTGGCTACTTGGCTGTGTAAAAGATATGCAAACAGTTGTTGAAATCAGAGATCAAACACAGCTTGGGTAGTTTATATCATCCCTGAGTCAGAAAAGAGGTGGTATCTTACCTCTAATATATTTCTAGAATTATGAAAATTTCAGGGAATTTATTTCTGACCTTAAGGAAGCCATGGAAAAGTGGAGGGCAAGGTGAATCAAATTGCAGTGTCAGCAGAATTCTTGAATAAAAAAGAAACAGGAACTCAGGGAAGCAATCAACACCATAAATCAGATTTTAAAGCACAGGAACAAAAAAAAATAACATAAACTACATGAGATACCTGGCAAAGCCAACAGAAATAAGATTGCACACCTGATGCAGAAAAACCTAGATAACAGTCACATCTAGTGGGTCTTCAGAGATCATTCATAAAAAGCCATTTGCAGAGTAATACAAAATACATAAGGTTTGGAGAGAGATTCCTGGTTTGGAATTTTTGTGATCCTCTAATAGTTTTCTGTGAAATAAAGATAATGATACCTGTCTCACAAAGCTGTTGGCAAGATTTTAGGTATAATTTTTTTTTAAGATACTTGACAAGATCACATAAATGATGAATACATAATACTAATAATAGTACATAGTACTAATGATTGCTTCTATACCCCATTATTATGGATAAATGTTTAGTTTTTGAGGAGTTTTCTAAGTGATTCTCAGGGCTTGCATGGTAATCCAAACATTTTATCTATCTCTCAGAAGTAATGGGAGGCACTAGAAAATTCCACACTAGAAAATTTGGTAGAGAATTTGGCTGATGTATTCTGGAAGACGATTTCTTCCTGTCCAACGAAGCCATTGCTTGAACCTCCAAAAGGAAAGTTAAAACTAGTACTCTTAAAAATAGCAGTGACATTTAGGTGACTGTTGGAGCATAGGAGAAGGAGGAAATACAGTAAATAAGAAAAATTCCAGCTCCTTTATGAAAAAAAATGAGCTATGGGCCATTGAGAGCCACCTTAAAAAACAAACAAACAAACAAAAAAACACTCTTTTTACTTAGCCACCTAAGCGAAAGAAAGTGTTAAAAACTTTGTAGTTACCTACCAGGGTATGGGATTATGAAGATATAGGTCCTAAGAATGCTGTGGATATTTAAGAATGACTGTGAGATAAGATTACAAATGGGATTTCTGAGAACTCTTAACTGTTTTATTGTTTCAGGTACTTTGCTACTATTTAGAATACAAAATATTGCATATGGCCCAAGTATTTGTACTTCTAAAGCATATAGCCTGGGGCCATGCTGTTGAATATGGTGGCCACTATCACATGTGGTTATTTGAATTTAAATGTAAATTAATTAAAATAAAATAAATGCAATTCCATGAATTCACATAAAAATAGTCTCTTCAACAAATGATGTTGGCAAAACTAGATATTTATCTGTAAAAAAATGAATCAAGACCATATTTTATACCACATACAGAAACTGACTCAAAATACATCAAAGACCTAAATACAAAATGTGAATATAAAGATTATGGAGGAAAAATTAGGAACAATATTGAGAACCCTAATATATGGCATAGACTACAAAATATTATTAAAGATACACAAATACCAGAAGAGAAAAATAGAACATCTTTATCTTTATCTTAAAAGTTGAACACTTATGCTCATCCAAAAACCTAACCAAAAGAGTAAAATGGCTACCTACAGACTAGGGGAATAAAAAACTTGACAATCACAAATCTGATCAATGTCTAATCACCATAATCTATAAGGTACTGCAAAATTTCAACAAGAAAAGGACAAATAACCCAATTAAAAGACGGGCAAAGGAACAGAAGAAAATATACTTTGATGGTTACAAGGGTGGGGAGGGAGGGAGATGGTAATTCATAGATTAGATGGTTGATAGGAATTTGGTTAGATGAAGGGAGTGACAGCACACCGTAGAAGGTAGGTCAGCATAACTGGACTACACCATAAAGTAAAAGGTTTTCTAAATTCAACTCAACATTTCAAAATATGGAGCAGCAGGGATGGGTATTTGGGGACCATGTTTTCAGGGGACATCAAGGTTAATTGGTATAACTCGTTTTTTGCTAAGAGAGGCTTCTGCCTTCCATATTGGTAGGTGGTGTCTGAGGTCTTAAAAGCCAGCAAGCTGCCATCTGAGGAACATCAATTGGTCCCAACTCACCTGGAACAGATGACAACGGAGAATATCAAAGACAAGAGACAGAAAGGAGCACAAGGGATAGAAGGACCCATATGATTGTGAAACTACATCAACAGGAGAACAGAAAAACTAGATGGTGCCTGGCCACCATCAAAGACAGCCTTGACAGGGAACACAATGTAGAGTCCCTGATGTAACACAAGAAAAAGGGATGTGCAGATCAAGAACTCCATTAAAAGACCAGACTTGATGGTCCACAACTTGGAGGGTCCCTCAAGAAAATGGCCCCTAGACTTGCTGCTAGTCCAGAGCTGAAATCAGTATTGAAGCCATCAGTTCAGACAAAGAATAGACTAGACTTAGGAACACAGACTGATGGCTTAATATATATATATATGTGTATATACATATATATACACACATATATATATGAAGTTTTCCTACTGGGTTCTTTTTAGAGGATAGAGGAGAAGGTGTAGAATAGAAGTTAAGTATTAGCTGAGTGGATACTGAAAGAGTATCAGACTGTGCTGTCCCAGGATGAGGAGAGCAGACAGAATTGCAAAGAGATGGGTACTTGGGGTTTTATATGGAAAACTGACTTGGATTCTAAACTTTCACTTAATCACAATAAAAAAAAAATTAAGTGGACAAAGGGTATGAACGGGCACTTCATGAAAGAAAACACCCAGTTAGCTAAAAGCCACATGAGGAAATGCTCACAATCATGAGCAATTAGAGAAATCCAAATCAAAAGTACAGTGTGATAGATCTCACCACAACAAGGCTAGCATTAATCCATAAATCACAAAACAATAGGTACTGGAGAAGTTGTAGAGAAACTAGAACTCTTCTGGTGGGAATGTGAAATGGTAAATCACTTTGGTAATCAATCTGGTACTTTTTTTCAAAGCTAGAAACAAAAATTCCATATGATCCAGCAACCCCACTGCTTGGAATATATCCTGCAGAAATAAGGGCTGTCACACAAATAGATACTTGCCTAGGAATGTTTATTGCAGCATCATCCACAATAGCAAAAAGATAGAATCATCCTAAGTGCCCATCAACAGACGAATGCATAAACAAACTACAGTATATTCACACAATGGAATAGTATGTGATGATAAAGAACAGTGATGATCCTGGGAAACACATGATAACATGGAATCATCTGATAGACATGCTGAATGAAATTAGTTGCAAAGGACAAATATTGTAGGAGACCACTACTATAAGGACTCAAGAAAAGATTTAAGCACAGAATAAAATAACCTTTGATGGTTACAAGGGAGTGGAGGGAGAGACATGGGTGTTCATAGATCAGATAGTAGATAGAATTTGGACAAAGTGAAGAAAGTGACAGCACACAGCAGAAAGGAAATTAACACTGATAGACTTCACAAAAAGCTGAGAGGTTTCCTGAACGTAACCCAACATTCTGAAGGTCTGAATAGCAAGACAGCAGGCTATGGGCTATATCATCAGTTGACATCTAGGTCATCAATTGGCATAATGCAATTTATTTTTAAGACAATTTTCTGCATCCCATTTTGGTGAGTGGCATCTGGAGTCTTAAAAGTTATCAAGTTGCCGTATAAGTACTGATAGTTGGTCCCATTGTACGTGAAGCAGAGAACAAAGGACAATAAAGTCATGAGCAAAACACGAGCCGGAAGACAGAATGGCCCAGATAATTGGAAGACTACATCCACATGAGACCAGAAGAAGCAGATGGTACCTGGCTACCACCAATGACTGCCATGACAGGGAATACAACACAGAGTCACTGATATAGTTGGAGAAAAATGGGAGTTGTCTCAGTCAGCTAGTGCTGCTTTAATATCACAAGTGGATGATTTTAAAAAGAGATGTTTTATTGTGTCACAGTCCAGTAGTCTAAAAGTTCAAATTTGGGGTGTCAGCTGCAAGAGAAGTCTTCCTTTGCTGGATCTGGAGGAAGGTTCTTGTCATCAATCTTTCCCTGGACTGGAAGATTTGGAGGTGCAGGAGACTAGTCCTTCGCAAAGGACGTGCTTAGCTTGCAGCACAGCTGCTTTGTGGTACGAGGTCCAGAAATCTCTCTGCTTCATTCCTTTATATTGCAAGAGACTGCCTAGAGGCACAAAACAATCTTACACATTGAGTCCTGCTCTGCTAACACAACTGCCACCCATCCTCCCTCATTAACATCATAGAGGCAGGACTTACAAAATGAAGAAACGTCACACAATACCAAGAATCACAGCCCACCCAAACCACCACATGGACTTTTAGGGGAACACAATTCTATCTATGACATTCCACCTTTTGTTCCCTAAAACTCACATTCATGCAACATGTCAAATATGTTCACCTCATCATAGCAAAAGCCTCAAGTTCAAGTCCAAAATCTAGAAATTCTTCTTCAGCTGTGAAATCTAGAACACAAGTTATCTGCTTCCAAAATACAATGGCACAGCAGGCAGGTACAAGTTAGACATTTCCATTACAAACGGGAGAAGGAAAGCAAAATAGTCAACAAGGAAGTCAGCAAAACACATAACAGTAGCCCCCAAAGCTTTGAAAATATTTTCCATTCTCTGGGTACATTTGACATGATGGGCCTGCCCTCCACGCTCTAGGTGTCAGCAACATTGTCCAGATTCCAAGTGGAAGGCCCTTGGCCCTGTGCTACAGCTCTGCCTTCCCTGGGACAGTAACTCTGGTCCCTCAACTTTAGGGTTTCCAAGGCTGTAAATCTGTATAGAAAGCAAACTGCCACATCTATCTTCTGCAGAGTGGCTGGTGGTTTGAACCACCAACTCTTCAATTAGAAACCAAGTGCTTAACTGCTGTACCACAGGGTGCCAAAGAAATATTAGGCTATGATAAAAGAATAGCTATAAGATGTAAAAGCAGTGGGCTGAGGGAGACTTCTTAAGGAAGAATGAACTTCAAGTTTGAGGGTAAACACTCTTCAAGGTGGGATGTAGATCTTACCAGGAAAAGTATGGTTGCAACCCACTGAATACTAGAGAGGTTTTTTGTGTTGCCTAGTCCAGTACTCGATGGCACTTGGCTTGGCAGTCCAGTACTGGAATTATTGGATATTTTTATACAAACAAATGAACCTAGACCCTTACCTTGTTTCATATACAAAATATTCAACTCAAAATGGGTCACTGACCTAAATATACGAGCTAAAACTATACTGCTGACAGGACTAGGTAAAGACTTCTTAGTTTATAAAGGAGCATATTTTACCTGTGTTTTAGTGACTCTGCAAAGGCATTCACTTATGTGGATTATAACAAACCATGGATAACAATGTGAAAAATGGGAATTCTAGAAATTTAATTGTGCTCAGGAGGAAACCATACTTAGACAGAGGCAGTTGTTGAGTTAAAGCAAGGTGACACTGCATGGCTTAAAAAGTTAGGAAAGATGTGTCAGGGTGTATCCTCTCATGATACTTGCTCAGCTTGTATGCTAAACAAACAGTGCAAGAAGGGGAACTCTATTAAGAACACAGCATGAGGATTGAAGGAAGACTTATTAACAACTTGCAATATGATGACATAATCTTACTGAAAAAGAAGAGGACTTAAAGCACTTGGTTTTAAAGCACTTACTGATAAAGATCAAAGATCATAGTTTCTAGTATGGAGTACATCTAAACATAAAGAAGACAAAAATCTTCACAACTGGACCAATAAGCAACATCATGATAAACAGAAAATTTTGAAATTCTAAAGAATTTCATTTTGCTTGGATTTACAGTCAATGGCTATGGGAGCAGCAGTCAAGAAATCAAAAGATGCATTACACTGGGTAAATCTGTTGCAAGAGATCTCTACCAAGCATTAAAAAGCAAAGATGTCACTTTAAGGACCAAAATGTGCCTGGCCTAAGCCAGGATGTTTTCAGTCACCTCATATGCACGTGAAAGCTGAACAATGAATAAAGAAGACTGGAAAGAACTGATGTCTTTGAATTATGGTGGTGGCAAAGAATACTGACTGACTTAGACTGCTAGAAAAACTGAACAAATTTGCTTGGAAAAGTGTACAACCATGATGCTCCTTAAAAGAGAAAGGCAAGACTTTGTCTCACAAAAGAAGACTGCCAATTAACTTCACAAAGTCATCCTAGAAAAAGTGCTGTATACCTCATTGCTGAATATCATCAGAGTCACTCTGGAGGTACTCTCCTTGGGAAGCTATGCACTGAGGCTAGTGGTTAGGTCACCCTTGAAAGCAATTTAAATACTGTTAACAAACTCTATAAGGCCATCAGAGATGTCCTTGTGTTACCTTGATATCCTGAATGTCATCAAAATGTGTTCATTTCAATATTTCCTACGTCTTCAGGTAAAGAAAACAAAATAATTGGGTATCAGATCAAATGAGTAGGGAGATGTTCCAATACAGTCGTTCACTAGCTAGAAACTCCCTCAAAAACAACTACACAATCAAGTTCGCAAACTTGTCTCTGTGCCACCGTGCACAATGACCATTCCAGAAAGAGTTCCTAAACTGCTTTGAAGGGTGGACTAGACTCTGGCATCACTGCGTAGCTTTCCAAGAAGAGTACTTCTAAGGTGATCATAGTGATACTCAGTGATATGTAGCACTTAGAACAATCGGGCTGGTGGATTTAAATATCAGACCTTATACTTTAGATAACATTTTCTGGAAGGAACATTCTCTAGAGAAAAACATTATACTTGTTAGAGAGAGGGCTGGTTCCAAAGAGGAAGACCTTTATCCAAATGGTTTGACACATGGCCGCAGCAGTGGGATCAAGCACGATCACAATTACAAGGACGCCACAGGAGCAGGCAGTGTTTCATTCTATTGTACGCAGGGTTGCTATGAATCAGGATTGACTCAATGGCACCTAACAAGTAACAAGCATATAAAGAACACTGACGTAAGAGAAAAAAAAAGATAAATTGGATTTCACGAGAGCTGGAAATGTTTGCTTTACAATAAACATTGTTAACAAAATGAAATCAAACCATAGAAAGAAGAAAAACATTTGAAAAACGTACTACTGATAATTGAATTTTATCCAAAACATAAAAGGAATTCTCACAGCTCCACAATAAGAAGACAAACAACTCAGTGAAACAGCAGGCAAGAAATTTGTATACATCTACCAAAATAGACATATAAGTAAGAAATAAGTACACATAAAGATAATCATCATCGCTGATCATTAGGGAAGTACAAATTTAAAAGCATGATGTGATACTCCACACCTGGCACCATAGCTACCATTAATAAGACAGGCAGTACCAAATGATAGTGAGGGTGTGGTGGAGCAGCTTGAACTCTGACATAAATTTCTGGTGGGATTATAGAGCACTGCATTCACTTTGGAAAACAAATTGATTTTTTTCTCCTATAAATTAAAGCATTTAATTAATATATGTCCCATAATTCTCATTTACCTGAGAGAAAATAAAATGTTCAGTAAAAGACTTGTACTCATGTGATAATCACATCTTTATTCACACCATTAAAACTTTGAAACAACCTAATGGTCTATCAACTAGTTAAGAAATAAGCAAATTGTAATATGGGCATAGAATGGAATACCAAGAAATACACTATTGATACAAAAAACATGTGGGTGAATCTCAAGAATGTACGAAACAGATACAAAAGATTAACTTCTGTATGATTTCATGTATGTGAATTTTTAGAAAAAGCAAAAATATAGTAACATATGACAAATCAGTGGCTGCTGGAACCCAGAGTTGGTGAGTAGGAGACAGAGTGTGAAGGAGCATGACAACTCCCTGGGGTGATGAAAGTGTTTTGTATCATGATTATTGTGATGGTTACACGACCACATTCATTTGTCAAAACTCATCAAAAAGTACACTTCAAACTGTTGAATTTTATTTTATGCTAATTATGCTTCAATAAAGGAGCCTGGCAACAAAGTGGTTCAGTACTAGGCAGCTAACTGAAAAGTCAACAATTCAAATCTTCCAGCTGTCTGTGAGACAAAGAGATAGTAGTCTGCTACTGTAAAGATTTACAGCATTAGAAACCTAATGAAACTGTACTGCTCTGTCTTATTGGGCTGCTATAATTCAGAATCAACTCAACAGAAATTGGTATACTTCAAAAAAGCTGTTTTTAAAAAAAAATAAGAAAGAAAGAAACCTCTGCAACACTCAAGATTTGGGCATTTTGTAGTATGAAAATTGTACTTTAAATTGAAAAAAAAAAAGAAAGACAAAAATGTATTGTTATAATTATTATAGTGACAACACAGGTAACTGCCAAACATAGAATAATTATGGAAAAATATGTTTAATACATTTATAGAAATGTACAGAGTGGAAAAGTAGTCTGATTTTTAAGTCTGTGCTTATGTTACCTTGGCTGATAAGGTAATTGTGGAGCTTGATTCCATTCCCACATTGAGGGAAGAAACAGGATCCTTAGAAACTTTACTTTGTTGTCCCCTGAAACAGTTATGTCTACGTCCCTGAATTCACAGCTTGGCCTCTGCAGATGACAGAAGGAAGCCTCCAAATGCAAGTCATTAGTAAACAAGAGACGTACCTAACTTATGAAATTAACTAAGAAATCCTCTGGTGAGAAGCAGGAATGACAGGGTCATTGGGGCAGATGCATTAGGAGAAAGAAAATTTTGTTTTATTAAAACGAAATGTTCACTCTTAGTGTCTAAGTCCCTGGAAATGCTAAACATTACAAAGAATTCCCCTACTCAAGTCCAGCTGGCCTACTAGTCAGCCAGCCCTCTACGTTGCAAAGTATGAGAAAAAAAATTCCAGCAATTACTTTGCAGCAAATTTTAGTGCATACGTTGTTTATGCTTTAGTCAAATTTAAAGCCTTAAATCTGTTGCAGACACCGGAACCTAACTTTCCCTCAGAATCTGTGCTTCCTCTGATCAGAATTAGGGCTTAAACATCTTTGGGGTTTGGACTTCTGTCCAGTACTCACAGGAAACCCCTAAATACTTACCCTGATGGGAAAGGCTCCAAGAAAATGAGACCTGGTATAATGCTTAAAGATGATACCTCCAGGGGTATAGCAGAAACAATCAATAATAAACACTAAAGTTCAGTCTCTTGGGGATATTTGTATTTGATCTTGATAGGAGCACTGCATGACTATTCTGATTTTTCTAAGAAAAATGTGGGGAAAGGTTAAGCCTTGTTTTACAGTTAGGTAAATAATTTCTCAGTAACCCACTCAATTATTTTTTCTTTCATTCAACTAATATTACTTAAATACTTTGTATGCAAACACGCACACTGTTGAAGAAACGTTAAAAAAATATGACAATTTCCCTGTTCTCAAAAAGCTAAAAATCTTCGTAGTAAAATAGGAATTGCATTCACAAGAAATTAGACATCCCCAAATGGTAATAATAGTAATAATAATAATGGCAACCATCAAATTAGTGCCACTGTGCTCAGTAATATTTATTTATAATATTTATTATATGATAATATTTACTATGAGAGTATATAGGATCTGAAGTTTCCTGGGTTTAAATTCTGGCCATTCTGCTGAATATAAAACCATGCATGACATAAAGTAAGTTCTATTTAAGTATTTGTTATTAGTCTCTTTTACTCTTCAGGTATCTGTAATTCTCACAACAATCCTATTTAAAAAAATAAAAACCCACTTTTGTTGAGTCAAATCTGACTCATAGCAACTCTATAGGATGGAGTACAAGTGCCCCATAGATTTTTCTAAGGAGCATCTGGCAGATTCAAACTGCTGACTTTTTGGTAAGCAGATGTAGCACTTAACCACTACACCACCAGTGTTTCCATAAAAGCAATTTTAATCTCTCTTTTACAAATGAAGAACCTGAGGTTCATAGAGCTACTGGATGATAGAAAGATGATTTTTTTAACTGTGAACTGCAGTAATCAGAGAAACACAGTAAATGGTGTAGGATTTTATACAAGTTTTGACAGATGAAGTAGGATTTTCAGCACATAGGGATAATAAATAAGGGTGTTTGAAGACACAGTATAAGCCAGGAGAAAGAAGGAGGGTTAAGTCTGAAGAATGAGTAAATAAGGTAAGCTTGAGATAAGTGTTTCCACAAGGTAGGAGCATTTGTAGTAAAGATAAGGTAGGGAAAGTAAAAGAAATTTAATTTATTGAAGATTTTGAATACCCAGATCAAGGAGTTTATATTGTGTTCTATTAAAAAGCAGCAAGTCATTGAATTGCAATAACTGGAATGACTTAAAATATTATCTAGTCATTTCCTCTCCTCTTCATTACCATAAGTTTCATTCATTAGAGTAAGCATTTTTCACTTCTGGCTTTAACCACCAGAGGGGGGCTTCTCATCCCCAGCTGAGTATTTGTAACAAAGAATAAAGAAACTCAGTGTTTAATGCCTCTTGGTATCTCTTCCATAATTCAATAGCACAGAACTAATGAGTCTTTAAGTCAGGCCCCTCAGATTCAAGAGACCTAGTTTGGGACCTTCCTCTTTAGTAAAGATTAAAGGATAAATGAGAACAGGTTTGGAAGGAAGAGAATAATGGAAAAGGTATACTAAGATGACATGGAGACACACCAGGAATCACTTGAAATGTCTCACACAATAAGAAAATTAAATGAGTGTGTAGCTTTTCTGGGTAAGATGAATACTATGCATTTAAATTTAGGTCCAAATATTGTTTATAAAATAAAAAAAACTGAAGAAGGCTTATCAAGTTTTAAGACCCTAGCACCATTAATGAAGCGGGTTCTAGTTCGAGTTTGTAACCTAGACCAAGATGTTCTCTGGATTAAATTACAGAAGACAGAAAGTAGCTCTAAAATGAAGAAAGCAAGGGAAGAAGACAAATATACACTCTAAATGAGAGACATAAGTTGTTATGGCCAACTATCTCCTAATGGGAAAATTTTCTCAGAAATTGCCACTATAAATTCTGAGTTTTTTTTTTTTTTTTTAAATCTACTTGAAGGAACTAAAAAGGGACCAAAACATGGAATGCCTGGAGGATATGTTACACTTGGAAGAAGAAGATGGCACAGGGTGTTTAGTATTTTTACAACTTTTGTGAAGACAAATCCCAAGCTGTGCCACCCAGGGCAGCCAAAACTCTGACAGAAAATCTTCAGCCATGTTGGTTTATATAGTGAGAGGAGAAAATCTGGAGTAATCACAACTGATGGAAAGTAGGTGGTCGGGAAGTTTTGGAAGGGAGCTACCCAAAGAGGAAATATCATTAATTCTGTGGATAACCTCTATCCAAATATCTGCTGACTGCTTAACTGTGTATATGAGGGGAACTTCCAAGCAACCGGCTAAGGCTAAAGGAACTAACCTGATACTAGTTTAGCTGCCGCCTATCACAGGAAAACAAAGTTTTCATTTTGAGTCCAGTCAAATTAATTGTCTGCTAAACCACACCCACCTACCCACCCACCCATCCCCTTGCACGTGCACACACACACACACACACACACACATCATTTGTCTGAGGTATTTAAAAGTATCTAGATGGACTACAACATGTATGATCCACAATGTCTATGAAATAATCCAAAATTGTTTGATATAAAAAGAAACAAGAATACCTGACTAATTTTCAGAGGGAAAGACACTCAGTAAAGACCAACATCAACAGAATGTTGGGATTAGTACCAAGGACTTTAAACCAACTAACAGAACTATCCTTAAGAATTTAACAACACAAATACTGAAAAAAAAACTATAAGTATGGCCCCAGGACATCCTTTTAATGCAGTACTGGTCACTTCAGAAGCTTACCCTGCAGCCTCTGATTAGGCAGATTGACAAAACAAAAGGAGACTTAAGGAGCACAACTGCCCAGAGGCAAGGATGAGAAGAAAGGAAGTGACAGGAAAGCTGGTCGTAGGGAATCTAAGTTTGAGAAGGGGAGAGTGCTGAACTTTGTAGAGTTGACAAACCAATGTCATGAAACAATGTATATTAATTTTTCAATGAGAAGCTAATTTGCTCTGTAAACCTTCATCTATGAGGAATATAAATGAAAATATTTTCATAATCAATGAAATTGTAGAAAATCTTAGCAGAGAAAGGAGCCAAATGAAAAATTTTAGAACTGAAAAATAAGGTATCTGAAATATGAACAGTTTGCTAGATAGGCTTAAAAGGGGGTCAGTAAACTTGAACATAAATTATACAGTCTGAAGAACAGAGAGAAAATATTTAGAAAAAAAGGCTCTTAGGGCCTGTTAGGGTCCGAATTTCAAGATGTGACACAGTTTCTCTTTAAAGGTTAAGTTTTATTAAAAATGTGCCCAATAGTAAAAAGGCTGGTGCACCAGAGATGTACTACAAACTACGCAGAGCAGGAGATGACCCCAAGCTTTTCTAGCACACAGTATTTAAGCCGTGAGATCACAAAGCAGGGAGTGGGAGCTGACCTTTACATTGATTGGTTGAGGTCACCTGGAATTCCTGTTGGTTGTAAAATGTGATTGTTAGCAAACATTTTAGTAGATTGCGGTCAAGGTCTAGGGGTCATTTGCAAGGCTGTCTCCAGGCTTTGTCTTGTGACATACAGATGTTTGCAAGACAAAGGTGAGATTACTCTATGGTATTTCCTGCTATTGTTTCCTGGGGCTTTCTACTTTAATACCTTGAATTTTTACTGCATCCTTCCTCAAAATGGAGTCTGAGGCTCAAAATGGAGTCACTTATGCCTCATTTCAACAGGGCCCTGTGAAATTGTAACAAAAAGTGTTATGTATTTTGAACTCCAGATGGAGAATACAGAGACAATTGGGGAGAAAAACAAATTTGTGAAGAAATATAGATGCAAATTCAATCAACAGTTCCACTATTATTCATTGACTGCAGCATGCCTAGGTTACAGCATTAGGAGTAGCTCATCCTGGGTAGAGCCAATCAGTAGAACATTTTTAAAGATAATTTGTAAGCAAAATAAAACTGACTCAAACTTCATCTGCTTTTTATTATCATCATGTGTTGGCAATTTTAACGACTGTTAATGATAAAACATTTCTTCTCCAAAAATATCTTGTTCATCTATGTTCTAACATGTTTTTGGTCATTTTAAATAACACACATGTAAGCCTTAGATTAGCACATTCTTTTAAATTATGCTTTAATAAACATAGTGTTCTATAAACAAGTTAATTTTGGAGTATTTTCAGACATGTGCTTGGCCCCTGACACATGCACACCCAGGTATGTGTATTCATTGCAGGAATAAATTTATAAGGTTTGGAATCATTAGACAGTACTTTGTATATGATTTCTGTCTATAGCCCTTGTGGTGATATACATTCCCATATGTAAGTAAAGACTTGAAATAAGCAATGATAACACAGCGATTATAAAGATGAAGAAAAAGAACTTGAGCTATCTTAATTTTGTTATTCTATATGACATGAAGTTATGATTTTTGTTTAGAATTAAACAGTGAAACAGATGCAAACTATGTGGAGTAATATTTTTCTTCGTTGCTGTTGTTAGGTGTCATCTGGTCAGTCTCGACTCCTAGCAACCGTATGTGTTTCAGAAAGAAACATTTGGTCCTACACTGTGCTCAAAATCATTGTTATGTTTGAGCCCATTGTTGCAGCCACTGTGTCGGTTCATCTCCATGAGTCTTTCTCTTTTCACTGACCCTCTGCTTTACCAAGTATAATGTCCTTCTCCAGGGACAATGCCTCCTGATAACATGCCCAGACTATGTCAGACATAGTCTTGTCATCTTTGCTTCTAAAGAGCACTCTAGTTGTACTTCTTCCAAGACACATCAGTTTGTTCTCTTGGCAGTCCATTTTCAATATTTTTGGCCAACATCACAATTCAAAGTTATCAGTTTTTTTCTTTGATCTTTCTTGTTTACTGTCCAGCTTTTGCATGCATACAATAAGAACGAAATTACCCTGGCTAGCATCAGGCACACCTTAGTCTTCAAGGTGACGTCTTTGCTTTTCAACATTCTAAGAGATCTTTTGCAGCAGATTTGCCTAACGAACCACGCCTTTTGATTTCTTGATTGCTGTTTCCAGGGGTGGTTGATTGTGAATCTTAGCAAAATGGAACATTGAGAACTTCGATCTTTTCTCCATTTGTAATTTTTCTTTGAAAAGTATAAATTTTAGTTCGTATGTAAATTTTTCTTTTTACTTAGCTCAGAAAATATATTTAAGCTAAAAAATTGTTTTCCTGTAAATAGCTATTTGTTCTTTAAACTGAAGGACAAATCAAAAAAATAAATCATGACTATAGTGGTACAGTTTAGTCGTGTGTAAGTTGAAGATCCGACTTGATGGCACTTGGCTTGGCAAGTTGAACTGAGGCACAGGGAGAAGTCTATGCCTGAATCACAAATTTTAGACTCGCCAGCCTCTACAACCAGGTGAGCCATTTCCTTTACACGGTTAGTTTGTGAGATGTTGCAGTGATTTAGGGAACCCAAAGACAGAAGGGAGAGTAATGAAGGAAGAGGTAGCTGTTGATATGAGAGATGATGGAGTGGTACAGCAGCTTGGAAAAGTCAGACTTTTGGACTTCTTTAACCTCCACCTCACAGGAATCAGTTTTGTGCTGATCCTGGTAAAATAAATTATTCGTTGAGTTGACATCAGAGCTATTGAACAATAACTACACATTTTTGTTCTACAGGGACTTGGAAGAATTGCAGTCAATTGCAATGTTGTAAAACTAGCAACTGTTTAAAAATTTTTCTGAATTAAAAAAAAATGGAGTGGAAAAAAACCTATACCAACATTAAAGCACAACAACCCAGTGAAGCCCAACAGAGACCGTGTTTAAAATGCAAAAGAGGGGCAACTAAAGCATTGTCTGAATCTATTTTAATATACGCTGCCTTCAATAATTGCATAGAGTTTGTGAAAGTTGTAGAGAGTGCAAGTTGGCACATTCAAAGCATGAATACTGAAAACAACACAAGATTCAGATGACACAGGGATGAACGAAATACAACAATGAACCATCATCTATAAACATTGACAACAAGTGAGAGAAAGGAAACGTTAGCAAGCATTAACAGTAATAGGATGAAAAATAATGCCAAAGAAAGTGGCATTAGTAAAGTGAAGACTTAGTGAAGAAGAGACAGTGAATGATATTTTAATCTATTTTTTTTCTTTTTTTTCACTTTTTTTTTTATTTAATATGACTGAGTGAAAATGTACATTCCCATACAAATTTACATGCACACTTATATGCAGCTTCCACCGCTCTCCCTGTCCGGTAAAGCACATTATTCTTCTCTGCTCCATACATGTCTCATCCTCCCAACAGTCTCCTTTCTCCTCCTCTCCACCCACTCTCCTTCCTCCAGCAAAGTGCATCCAATGTATGGTCATTCTGCATTGCCAAGTCCAATCCATTCGTGTTCAAAGAGTGGACCTTTGTTGTGATTTATGGACAAGGGTGGCATCAGGACCAGGGACCATGCTCTCAGGGGAACCCCAAAACCAGTGGACCATCAATTGAGGTCTTTTAGTGGAGGTCTCAGGATGCACCCCTTTTTATTCTTGTGTTGCCAGTGAGACTCAACTCTGTGATCTCCATCACAGCTATTACTGGTGGTAGCCAGGCACCATCCAGTTCTTCCAGTCCCAGGTCGATGTAGGCACCCACTCATGTGGGTCTCTCTATCTTCTGGGTTGTCTTTACCCCATGTCATTTTGGTCCTCGGTGAGCATTTGTTCCTGCTGAGTTGGGACCATTTGCTGTGTCCTCGGATGGCAGCTTGGCAGCTTTTAAGACACCAGACACCACTCACCAATGTGGGGTGCAGAAAACCCTCTTAGCAAAACGCTAGTTGTGCTGATTGGCCTCGATTTTGCCTAAGAGCATGGTCCCCTGCCCCCTGCCCCAGCTACTCTATCCTTGCAATATTGAGTTAAGATGGAAGGAGTACTCAGTTTATGCTGAAGTCCATTTAATGTTGTTCTTGCTTCTAATGCGTGCTAGCACCGATTTCTCCCAACCAGATTTCTAGCAACTATCTAATCTAAACCCTCCCCCTGCCTCGCCCTCTCTCCCTCCCCTCCCTTGCAGCTGTCAAAGAGTCTTTTCTTCCATACACAAGTCTGTTTTTGAAATCTTATCATAGAGGTCTCATACAATATTTGTCCTTTTGTCGCTGACTACTTTCGTTCAGCATAAAGTCTTCCAGTTGAAACCAGGTTAGGAGATGTTTCCTGGAATCATCGTTAGTCCTTATCATTGCATAGTGCTCCATTGAATATATTTACCATAGTTTACCTATCAATTCTTCTGTTGTTGGGCACCTGGGTTGATTCCATCTTTTTGCTATCATGGACTGTGCTACGATAAACATTCTTGTGCATGTGTCCGTTGGTGTGAAAGGCCTTGATTCTGCAGGATATATTCCAAGCAGTGGAATTACTGGGTCAAATGGTATATCAATATCCAGCTTTTTAAGGAAGCGCCAGATTGCTTTCCAAAGAGGCTGGACCATTTTGCAACCCTACCAACAGTGTAGGAGGGTTCCACTTTCTCCACAGCCTCTCCAACATTTGATGTTTTGTGTTTTTGGGGTCATAGCCAATCTTGTTGGAGTGAGATGGTATCTCATTGTAGTTTTGATTTGAATTTCATTAATAGCTACCTATCGTGAGCATGACTGCACGTGATTTTTGGCTGCCTGGGTCTCCTCTTTAGTGAAGTGTCTGTCCATCTCCTTTGCCCATCGCTTGATTGGATGATTTATCTTCTTCTTATTGATATTTTGTAGTATCTTATAGATTATGGAGATCAGGCATCGGTCTGACATAGAGTTGCCAAATATTTTTTCCCATTCTGTGGGTGTTCTTTTAATTCTATTAATAAAGTCTTTGGATGAGCAAAAGTGTTTGATTCTTGATGGTTTCCATTTATCTATTTTCTCTCCTGTTGGTTGTGGTTTGTTTGACAGATTTTGGAGTCTGTCCACATTGTGTATTAAAACTTCCATTGTTGTACTTACCTTTTCTTGGATGAGCTTTAACGTTTTAGGTTTGATATTTAGGTCTTTTATCCAGTTTGAGTTGGTTTTTGTATAAGGTGTAAGATATGGATCTTGATTCAGTTTATTGCAGATGGATATCCAATTTTGCCAGCACCCTTTGTTGAAGAGATTGTTTTTACCTCAGTTTAATGTCTTAGGGTCTTTTTCAAATACCAATTGTTCATAGGCAGATGGTGTCATCTCTGGGGTCTCGATTCTGTTCCATTGATTGATCTGTTGGTTCTTGTACCAGTACCAGGCTGTTTTGACTACTGTAGTAGGTTCTGAAGTCGGGTAATGAGAGGCCTCCCAGTGTGTTCTTCTTCTTTAGTAGTACTTTACTTATCCGGGGCTTCCTCCCTTTCTAAACAATTTGGTGATTTGTTTTTCCATCTCATTAAAAAATGACGCTGCAACTTGTATTGGGATTGCATTATATAAGTAGATTGCTTTGGGTAAAAAGCAGACATTTTCACAATGTTAAGTCTTCCTTTCCACGAGCAGGGTAGCTTTTCCTATTTATCTAAGTTTCTCTTAGTTTCTTGTAGTAAGGGCTTGTAGTTCTCTCTGTAAACGTCTGTTATTTCTCTGGTTAGATTAATTCCTAGGTACTTTATCTTCTTAGGGGCTATCGTAAATGGTATTGATTTGATAATTTCCTCCTTAACAGTCTCATTGTTGGTATAAAGGAATCTTACTGATTTACTTATGTTTACCTTGTATCCTGAGACTTTGCTGAACTCTTGTATCACTTTGAGTAGTTTACTTATAGGTTCCTTGGGATTCTCTGCATACACAATTATATCATTTGCATACAGGGAGATTTTAACTTCTTCTTTGCCGATGCAGATGCCCTTTATTTCTTGGTCTTGTCTAATTGCACTGGCTAGAACTTCTAGTACAATGTTGAATAGGAGAGGTGAGAGTAGGCATCCTTGTCTAGTTCCTGATCTCGACAGAAGGTCTTCCAGTCTCTCTCCATTCAGGATGACGTGAGCAAGTGGCTTTGTATAAATGGCCCTTATTGTGTTGAGGAATTTGCCGTCTATGCCTATTTTGCTAAGAGTTTGTAGCATGCATGGGTGTTGGACTTTATCAAATGCCTTTTCGGCATCAATGGACAAAATCAGGTGATTCTTGTCTTTTGTGTTATTTATGTGGTTAATCACATTCATTGTTTTTCTGATGTTGAGCCAGCCTTGCATCCCTGGTATGAATCCCACTCGGTCATGATGGATTATTTTCTCGATATGTTGTTGTATTCTATTGGCAAAAATTTTGTTGAAGATTTTTGCCTCTAGATTCATGAGTGTTATCCGTCTGTAGTACTCCTTCTTTGTTGGTTCTTTCCCTGGCTTTGGTATCAGGGTTATGCTGGCTTCATAGAATGAGTTTGGGAGTACTCCATCCTTTTCTATACTGTGAAATAGTCTCAGTAGTATTGGAGATAACTCTTCTCTAAATGCTTGGTAGAATTCTGCAGTGAAGCCATCTGGGCCCGGGCTTTTATTTGTTGGCAGTATTTTGATGACGTTTTCAATCTTTTCCTTTGTGACGGATTTATTAAGTTGTTCTGCTTCATGTTGTGATAATTTGGGTAGGTGGTATGAGTCAAGGAATTTGTCCATTTCCTCTAGGTTTTCAAATTTGTTAGAGTACAGACTTTCATAGTATTCTGTTATGATATTTTTGATTTCTGTTGGATCTGTGGTGACAACTCCCCTCTCATTTCGAATTTGGGTTATTTGTTTCATTTCCTGCTTTTCTTTAGTAAATTTAGTCAGTGGTTTGTCAATTTTGTTGATGTTTTCAAAAAACCAGCTTTTGGTCTTTTCAAGTTTTTCAATTGTTTTTCTATTTTCTAATTCATTTAGCTCTGCTCTAATCTTTATGATCTTGTTTCTTCTGGTGACTGAGGGGTTCCTCTGTTGTTCTCTCTCTACTTGTTCAGTCTGTATGGTTAGTTCCTTGATTTGGTTTCTTTCTTTCTTCCACATGTGTGCATTTATGGAAATAAACAGACCTCTGAGCACTGCTTTGGCTGTATCCCATAGGTTCTGGTAGGAAGTGTTTTCATTCTCATTGGAATCCATGAATTTCTTTATTTCATCCTTTATTTCTTCTATAACCTATGTTTTTTTGAGCAAGATGTTGTTCAGTTTCCAAGAGTTCCACTTTCTATCCATGGTTTTTCTGCTATTGATTTCAATTTTTATGGCTTTTTAATCTGAGAAGATGCTTTGCAATAATTCAATGGTATGGATTTTGTTGAGCATTGCATTATGTCCTAACACATGGTCAATTCTGGAGAATGTCCCATGTGCACTGGAGAAGAAGGCATAGTTGTCTGCTGATAGGTGGAAAGTTCTGTATATATCAATGAGGTTTAGTTGGTTAATTGTGACAATGAGGTCTTCTGTATCTTTACTGAGCTGTTTTCTAGATGATCTGTCCAGTGCTGAGATTGGAGTGTTGAAGTCTCCCACTATTGTTGTGGAGTCATCTAACTCTGTTTTGAGTGTAGTCAGTGTTTCTTTGACGTATTTAGGTGCTCTGATATTAGGTGCATAAATATTTAATATAGTTAAGTCTTGCTTGTGTACTGAACCTTTCAGCAATAAATAGTGTCCATCTTTGTCCACGATGGTGGATTTGACATTAAAATTGATTTTGTCTGAGATTAGAATTGCCACCCCTGCTCTTCTTTGTTCATTGTTAGCTTGATGTATGTTCTTCCATCCTTTAATTTTCAGTTTGTTCCTATCTTTAGGCCTCAAGTAAGTTTCTTGTAGACAACATATGGATAGGTCATGTCTTTTGATCCAAGATGTCACTCGATGTCTCTTTACTGGAGCATTCAGTCCATTCACATTCAATGTAATTATTGATAGGTATGTGTTCATTGCTGGCATTGTGGTATGTTTATTTTTATATTGATGTTTTCTCTGTTGTTCTTATTAGTCTGTTCTGGGACATTCTTTTTTGTGAGTTGATTTTTCACCTTTTTCAGTGCTGGTTTTGTAGTTGTTGAGACTCCTGTGTTACATTTCTTGAAATGGTATGATACATCCTTGTTGTGCTTTACAGCTGCCTCTATGGTCCCCCTTAACAAACTATATATAAACAGAATTTTAATTACTACAAGTCTTGTCATCTTCCTCTCCATCTGGAAGGACTATAACAACTGTAGTACATCCCTCTTTTTAATATGATGGCACAATAGTTTTCATGATCATCACTGGATTGCTTCTTTCTGTATTAAAGCTGTGATTGACTTTGGAGCCTTCCCTAACTGAGTAGAGTTTTGAGTAGTGTGTTGTTCTAAAATACAAAATTAGTGGTTTTGTTCTTCTAAGCCACAGCCAAGAACTTCTTTCAGTATTTCTTGTAGTTTTGGTTTGGTTTTTACAAAGTCTCTGAGTTTCTGTTTATCTGGGAATGTCTTAATTTCATTTTTGTATTTGAAAAATTATTTTCCAGGATATATAATTCTTGGTTGGAAGTTCTTCTCCTTCAAGGCTTTGAATGTGTCATGCCACTGTCTCCTTGCCATCACGGTTTCTGCTGAGAAATCTGAAGAGAGCCTACAGGGTTTCCCCCTGAAAGTTAGCTTTGCTTTGAGTCTTGCTGCCTTTAAGAGTTGTTGCTTATGTTTTATTTTGTTAAGCTTGATTATAATATGTCTTGTGGTCTTTCTTTAGAGATCTATATTGGCTGGCGTACCATATGCATCTGAGTTGTCTATATTCTCTTCCTTCATGATTTCTTGGAAGTTTTCTGTCAGCTCAGCAATGATACTCTCTGTGTTCTCAGATGTCTCACCCTGTTCAGGGACTCCAGTTAATCAAAGGTTGTTCCTCTTAATAGAGTCTCACATGTTTCTTATTGCTTTGTCACTTTTCTTATTTCTTTTTCTGATTTATGCTCATAGATGCTGGCATCAGTAGCTCTATCTTCCAAGTCAGAAGTCCTTTTTTCCATTTGTTCCATTGTTGTTTTCTTGGCTTTGCATGGAAGTTTCTATGTCTTTGATTTTGTTCTTGATCTGTTGGATTTCAGAGTACTGGTGTTTCATCAGATAAAACAGCTTGCTTACTTTTTCATTTTGTTCTGCTACATTTTGTATAAGGTCTAGAAGGGCTCTGTATATAATCATTTTGTATTCACTTTCTGATGCTTTCATAAAAGTTTCTTCATCTGGAAAACTCCTTGGTTGCTTTGTTTGGGAGCCTTCTGAAACCATGGGTGATCTTTTGTATGCCACAATTGTCTGTTGCTTTTTGGGTCCCGTGTGAGTAAGTCAGGGTTGGAAGAGATACTGTGAGGATGGACTGCAGATGTTTCTCTAGGCTGTCTTAAAATGTAAAGTAAAAGGTATCTGACCACTTCCCAAGTCAGTCAGGCTTTCAGGTGTAGAGGTCCCTCTTCTCAACTGGCAAAGTAAGCACCACTATATCCAGCTCCAGGTAATACAAACTAGTTCAGAATACAGCAATGATACTGCCCTGTTGACTTCTGCTGACAGAGCCCAGCCTTAGGTGACACTGTGTAAAGTACTGCTTTTCTGGTAGAAAAGCATTCCCCCATGGGCAGATTCTGGCTTCCAAGCCAAGAATTAGGTCCAGCTGTGGCCACTGTATCCAAGATGGCGTCCTCCTTACAGGCAGCAGATAGAGGTGCTAAAGGCACTGAGAGATAGTGACTCCTCTTCTTCTGTTGCAGGGCCCCCAACGTAGGTGGCACTGTGTAAATTACTGCTTTTCTGTTGGAGAAGCACTGTCCTGTTTGCAGGCGCTGGCTCCCAGGCTAAGAATTAAATCCTGCTAAAATCTCCGTACCCAGCATGGCATCCTGCACACTGACTGCGAAATTCCATACAAACACCACTGTGACAGAGGTAAAATGACAGTCCCAAAGCGGCTAGATTAACAGATTCTTAACTCTGGCTCTCAAAATATGGGAATTTTGCCTGCCTGTCCCCCCAGCAGTGTGTCTGAGTCTAGCAGCTAGGCAACACCCAGCTCCACCCGTTGGCCAAGACAGAGGAAAAAAAAGTCAAAATGGTGAGTTTACCTTCAGTCTGTGAGAGCCAGGGCTAACCAGAAGCGGGAGTCAGCGAAAGAGAGGTTTTTTGCTCCGTGATATGAAGTCCAAATTCACAGCCCTTTGCCGTGTCCTGGGGGTGATTAGGTCATCAGAAGGCTCCATTTGATTGTCAGTTCAGGTCTTGGTTTCCAGAGGCATATAAGGAGACGTGTGCTTAGTCCATCATCTTGACTCCGCCCCCCTTAATCTATTTTGATATTGCTGCTCATCCAATTCCATTTCCAGATGACTTGAGTTAATCTGGCTAAGATGGGAAGTGAATCTTTTCAGAATAAACATGGACTGCTCTCAATAGCTCAAAGAAAAGCAGAAATGAGCAAAGGAAGTAGTTGACCCTTGACAATTCCATGATTTTATGAATCTTTACCAAAAAAAAAAAAGCAGGTTTTATTTTTTTAATAGAAACAGTTGTTTTATTTTGCCTTTAGATGGTTTTCAAATACTGGCACACATAAAACAAACATCCAAATTTACAACTGACTTTAAATTTGGTATAAACTAAATCCTAAGAGCTGTGAAATATCTGAACAATAGCTCTCCTTCTCTTCTATTACTATTCATCTCATTTTATAAGTATTACTGAAAATGATCAAGCAACAGAAGACAAACTAGATAAAAGGGACCTCGTCAAGATAAAAACACTTTTGTCTGTCAAAAGGCTTTATCAACAAAAGGAAGAAACAACTTAAACATTGAGAGAAAATATTTGTAAACCCTATGTCATATGTACAAATAGGGCTTAAAATCTAAAATGTGTAAAGAACTCTTACAATTCAACAACAAAAAGAGAAACCACCCAATCAAAAAAATAGGTGAATAGACAATTCACATATATATATACATATATATACACACACATATATATACATGCACATACATATGGAGAGAGAGAGAGACAGTGAGAGAGACAGACAGAGAGAAAGAGAAACCCTGGTAGCATAATGGTAAAGTGTGACATCTGCTAACCTAAAGGTCAGCAGTTTGAATCTACCAGGCACTCCTTGGAAACTTTATGGTAGCAGTTTTATTATGTCCTGTAGGGTTGCTATGGTCAGAATCAACTCAATGGCAGTGGGTTTGGATTTGGGTTTATAGACGTCTGACAAGTCTTTGAACTGAGCTGTTCTGAGTGCTACATATATCACTGCTGAGCATCACTACAGTCACCTTTGAAATACTCCCCTTGGAAGCTATGCACCAATACCACCGCCTAGTCCACATTTCAAAGCAATTTTAGAACTCCTTCTGGAATGGTCATTGCCCATAGTGGTTCAGTGGCAAGTTTGTGAACTTGATTGTATTGTTGTCTGTGAGGGAGTTTTTAGTCAGTAAATAGATAACTACATTGGAACACCCTCTCTACTCACCTGATCTGGCCCACAGTGACCTTTTTCTTTACCCAAAGATAAAGGAAATATCAAAAAGAAGACATTTTGATAACATTCAGGACATCAAGGGTAATACAACAGTTCTGATGGCGATTCCAGAAAAAGAATCCAAAACCACTTTGAAGGATGGACTAACCACTGGCATTGGTGTATAGTTCCCAAAGGGAGTACTTCGAAGATGACTGTAGTGATATTCAGCAATGAGGTATGTAATACTTTTTCTAGGATGAGTTTGTGGACTTTACTGCCAGTGCTTGTAGATATTCAAATAGCCAACAAGCACTCAGACAGATATTCAACATCACTGGTGATTAGAATGATGCAAATCAAAACCACAATGAGATATCATTTCACTCCCATTATGATGGTTATGGTTTATAAAACAGAAAAGAGGTGCTGATCAGGATGTGGAGAACTTGAATTCTTACCCACTGCTGGCAGGAATGTAAAATGGTGCAGTCACCGTAGAAAAAATTTGCCAGTTTCTTAAAATGCTAAGTACAGAATTATCGTATCATCCAGCAGTTCCTCTCCTAAGTATACACTCACCAAAATTTAAAGCAGGACCACAAAGAGATACTTGTACATAAACATTCATTAAAGCACTAGACACAATAGCCAAAAGGTGGAAACAGAGTCCACCATAAAAAAAATGTGGTACATACTACATGCAATGAAATTTTAATCAGCCATTAGGAGAAATGAAATCCTGATAAGTGCTACAACACAGATGAAACTTAAAAGCATTATGCTAAGTGAACCAAGTTGCAAAAGGACATACATCATGTAATCCCAATTATATAAAATGCCTAGATAAGCAAACACATACAGACCAAAGATTACTAGTGATTACCAGGAGTGAGTGGCAGAGAATGAGAAATGAAGACACAATGCTTACAGAACACTGAGCTTCTGTTAACCTTGATGGAAAAATTCAGGAATGGTGAACAGCATGGTGAACACAACGCCACTGAACTGCACGTGTGAAGAGACTGCAGAAATGTCGAAAGTTCTGTTATCTATATACTTACTGTAATAAATAAGTAAATAAATACTTCTAAATAACACAGAAACATCAACCATAAATCAAAATATTGATGAGTTTATATTAACAGTTTCTGATAACCAAAAGACTAAGAGAATGAAGATACATGAAACACATATAACTAACAAAGGAGCAGTTCTATAATTCAGTATATAATTCAGTATGTGTATCTAATACTTACATTTTTCAGTGATAAGAAAAGGCAGCGATTTCAGTGTAAAACTTGCCAAGAAACTTGAAAAACTATTTTGCAAAAAGGATATCCAAATGTCCAGTAAACATATGAAAAGGTGCTCGTATATATTAATAATTAGATAATTATAATTAACACCATGAGATAGCCACTATTGCTTGATCATAATGGAGAAAAGAGAAAAGTTCATCTAAAAGAGACTAAAAATGCCATTTGTTGGTATGAGTGTGGAACAACCAGAACCTTCATACACTGTGAGTGAAATTGTAAACTTGTATAATCTCTTCAGAAAATTTTTTGACAGTATCTACTAAAGCTGTAAGTACCCGTGTTAGTCATCTAGTGCTGCTATAAAAAAAAACACCACAAGTAGATACCTGTAACAAAGAGAAATTTATTCTCTCACAGTCTAATAGGCTAGAAGTCCAAATTCAGGGCATCAGCTCCACGGTTAGGCTTTCCCACTCTGTCTACTCCGGAGGAAAGTCCTTGTCATCAACCTTTCTTTGGACTAGGAGCTGATCTGCACAGGAACCTTGGGTCCAAAGGATACTCCCTGCTCTTAGTGTTGCTCTCTTGTTGGTATGAGGTCCCAGTTCTCTCTGCTCCCTTAGCTCTTCTGTTTTTCAAAAGAGATTGGCTTAAACTGTAGATTAATCTTGTAGAATGAGTTTACACGACTACCACTAATCCCATCTGATTAACCCCATGTAGATATGATTTACGAGACATAGGAAAATCACATTAACAAAATGGTGTGCAATCATACCATGCTGGGAGTCATGACCTAGACAAGGTTAGAATTATTTTTAGAGGACATAACTCAATCTGTGGCATTACCCATAGTTTACCACCCAGCAATTCTACTCCTAGGTATATACCCAATGGAACTCTGGCACATATATTACAAGAGACGTGTATAAGAATGTTCATGCCAAGCCAAGCCAAGTGCCGTTGAGTCGGATCGACTAGAAAAAATACATGTGTTCAACAATAGTAGAGTGCGTAAATAATTTGTGGTATAACTTATACTACAACGTATTTCATAAAGTTTGCATATCAATGAATATAAACGAACTTCTGTTAAATGTTGCAACATGGATATGCATATCAAACATAATATTGAGTGAAATAAGCCAGACTCTTAAGATTATGATTTTTTAATTTCATTTACATGGACTTTGAAATCAGGTAAAACCAAACTATGGGATTAGAAGTGAGAACAGTAGCTTTGCTTGGTACAGGAAGTAGAGGGAAATAATTGAGAGAAGACACAGCAGGGGAAATCTGGAGGTATTGGCAAATCTATTTTTTCAGGGGTGAGCTATCCAGTAGGCAGCATAAGTACAGTGAGTGCATTTCTTGATATCAGATCATCTATAGTAAACAATTTCACCTTTTCCTCATACTAAAGATTCTGCTTCCATGTACGGTTAGTATCTGTCTGTCTCTCAATCCCACAGCACTTTCCTATAAAACCAAAGCTGCTTTTCAAATCCACAATCCCTGACAAAGGTGGATGACCCATTAAGCAAGGTAAGCTTGGGCATACTTACTAATCTATAGTGACCAACTTCACATACGTTTCACTAGTTCAAAGATGTGGTGAAACCCACGTGAAATTGTTCACAGGTAGTACACACCGTCCTTAACTTGCTTATTAGGTAATATGTGTTTTTCTCTATGTTAGCATACTTTGCTATGGGGGACAGGAGGAACATTTTTTTAAACATCTAGATAAATTATGAAAAAATTAGTGAGGTAAAACTTTCAAATATTAGAATCAACACAGTAGCATTCTTTATGACTTTAAGATAGGGAAAGATGTATTGTACAATAGTCAAAATACATAAAGGAAAATGACAAATTTTACCTCACATTTAAAATTATTTTTGATTAAAAGATGTTATAAAATAAAGTGACAAGATCAGCTATACACTCAACACAGATATTTCTAACATATAACTGAGAAAGGATCAACATTCAGAACATAGAAACAAGAAAATATATAACCATCCAGTACAAAAGTAGATAAAAGACATGAGCAAGTGATTTAAAAAAATACATATGAATGGCCAATAATCCTATCTGAAGATATTCAGCTTTACTAATAATCTGGGAAAAGTAAATTAAAAATACCAAATTTACCAAAACTATAAAATCTGGCTATTTCAGTTCCTGGTGTGGATACGGAGACATAGGTGCTTACAGGCCGTCAATGGAGTTATAGCTTGTACTTATCCTGTCCTGTTAGAGTACTCAAAGGAAGTATGTTAATTTTACTTGGTAGCTCAAGAAACTGGGTTTAGAGAGATTAAAGCAAATTGTCTCAGGACAAACAATAAAGGTGAAACACTCTGGGTTTGCCTTTATACCCTACTAACTTTCTCACAAACCAGTGATTAAGTACTCAGCTGTAAACCGGAAGATTGTAGGTTGGCACTCACTACCTGTTCCATGGAACTCTGTTTTTGTAAAGATTACAGCCTTAAAAGCCTCATGGAACAGTTCTACACTGACCTACAGGGTCATTGAGTCTGAATTAACTCAAGGGCAATGAGTTAACCAGAACTTTCGTATCTTCCATGCAGGAGACCTGAGTTCAATTCCTGGCCCGTGCCGCCACTCATCTGTCAGCGGAGGACAGTGTGTTACTACGATACGGAACAAGTGTCAGTAGAAATTCTAGACTAAGACTAAGAAGAAAAGCCCGGCAATCTGAATTTGAAAATCAGCCAGAGAAAACCTTATGCTTCACAGCAATCCAATCACAACTAATCACGGGATGGCACAGGACTGGGAAGCAATTTATTCTGTTGTACATGGGGTCACCCTGAGTTGGTGGCTGACTAGAAGGTAGTCAACAGCATCTTTCATCAGTACATCTGTGCAGTGAACTGTCAGCAGCAGGTAAAATCACCAATACCAAGGCTCAGAAGCAGTCAGCCTGCCTCATTCCTTCTTAGGAAGCCACCTTTCAGCCATCAAGGAGGTGTGACATACTGGGTACAGAGGAGGTTAAGTATTCATTTCCAATGACTTCTGCTTATTAGTGGTTGCTGTCGCTGAGCAGCCTTTTGACTCAAGCCCTCAGCTCTCCCGAAGGCCGAGGTACAGGACTACAGAGTATCTAGATACTTAAAGGTACGGTTGCAGAGAAGAAACTCTGCTGATCTAAGGAACAGCTTGTGAGAGCAGGATATAGGTGAGAACTGCAAAGCAGGAGCATGTGAATGATAGCTTCATCAGCATAACACTCCCTCAGGATATACCACCTATAGAGGGCTTCTTTCCTGGCTATTTCCCTACCAGCTGTAAAACTTATTAAGGGTATTTGCTTAGAGTGTCTTGGGGACTCTTCATTCCTAGCCATCCCCACCCCCTTATCTTAATTCATTCTCTGTCCTCATTTTTTCCCCTTATTTTTGTTTTCTGCTCTCCAATAAACAGAGCAAATTGGTGCCTGGATTTGCTCAAGTATCAAGGCATAGATAAGTTCTTGTGAACTCCCAGCCCTATAGATGAACACAGAGTTATTTTCAGTGCAGGCTATAGCCTTTTGAGGTGATCTGAGCCTAATAAGAGGAATGTCATTTTCTCCATCTGGTTTAAAAAAATTCTCTATAGCTTGAACGAATTTGAGAAGCAGCTGACTCGTTAGGACGTTTACCAAACAAAGTGGAAAAGTTGTCAAAGGAGTTTTTCTTTGGATTACACACTCCGAAGGTTTAAGTTTGAAGGACTTAATAACTTTTTGGTGACTCTATTATTTTCTCCTTTGAGGGCTTTTCTTTGATATCACACGTTTTCATTAATGGAAGTACTCTGAGTCAGCCACCAAGCCAAGCGCTGTCAAGTTGAGTCAAGAGATGTGTTTAAATTTTCAGTTGATGGTACAGATTTTGAGAAATAGTATCTGAGACTACATGGTTACCATTGAATGTTTTGCTTTCTCAAGCCTGCTGATGGATGAGTGACATTCCATCCCATAAATCTTGGTTGCTGAAAATAAGACATGGCACCTTTCAATAGGTTACACGGGGAACCTCTGGTTTTCCAGATATGATACACACACGTACACAGACCCAAAACCAAGTTCACCAGGGACCTCAAGCTATCACATGAAACAAACTCAATGCTGTCGAGTCAATTCTAACTCATAGCGACTCTGTAGATAGAGTTTCCCTATGGAGTTTCCAAGGAGCATCTGGTAGATTTGAACTGCCAGCATTTTAGTTAGCAGTCATAGCACTTAACTACTATACCACAAAGGTTTCTGTATACCAAACCAAACTCACTGCCATCAACTCGATTACTACTCACAGGGACCCTATAGGTCAGAGTAGAACTGCACTGTAGTGTTTCCAAGGAATTCCTGGTGGATTCAAACTGTCAACCTTTTGGTTGCTAGCTAGAGCACTCAACTACTATACCACCAGAGTTTGCTTACAAGGCATACCCAAACCCCAAAATCCAACCCTGTTGTCATCAAGCGGATTCTAACTCATAGTGACCCCACAGAACAGAGTTGAACTGCCTCATAGAGTTTCCAAGAAGTGTCTGGCTGATTCAAAGGGTTTCCAAGGCTTATCTAGGGGCACAAAGCCCCAAAGAGACAAATTTTTTACCCAGTCACATTTCACGTTTGCACTACCTTACTAGCAAGCCTTGTACTCCAGGTGTTCTACTTTAACTAATGTTTCTTTCACTTTTCACACCTTGCATGATTATACAAGACCCACTGAAGAGTAGCACACTCCAGAGGCATAAAGACATTTAGAATAATGTATATCCATAGGTCATCAAAGAGTTTAGGAGAAAACAGTGAGTGAATGGAAATCATTGAAGGGGCTGAGATCTTAAATACTGGTTTCACAGCTTGGGTATTAGTCGGCATATATACTGACTAATATATACTGAGAATCCTTAGATAGCCCCTCACTCATTGTCATTGCTGTTGTTAGGTGCTGTCAAGTTGGTTCGACTCATAGCAACCCTAGGTACAACAGAACAAAGCATGCCTGGTCCTGTGCCACCCTCACAATTGTTGCTACTCTTGAGCTCACTACTGCAGCCACTGTGTCAATCTGTCTTATTGAAGGCCTTCATCTTTTTCACTGACCCTTGACTTTACCATGCATTATGTCCTTTTCCATGGTCAGATCCCTCCTGATAACATGTACAGAGCATGCATCCTTGCTTCTAAGTAGCAAGGTTATATTTAACTTAAAAGTGGCTCTAAAATCTCTATTTGTGTCTGGATGGTACAAACAGTTAGCATATTAGATTGGCTAATATACACCAGAGGAGCCTTGGAAAGGTGGCCTGGTGATCTACTTTGAAAAACTCAGCCACTGAAAGCCGTATGGAGCATAGTTCTATGCTGACATACACAGGGTCACCATGAGTTGGGATTGATTGAACAGCAGCTGTCTTAATGCTTAGAATTTTCAGGATCCCACTGTTCAAATGCATTTGGTTCTAAGAGAGTCATGTTAACTACTATTTTTTGAGCATTTTGTAATTAAAGAAACAAATTTCATTCATTGCCTCATTTGTGTATCACAAAAATCTTGCTGCCTTCTCATAAGAGGAGCAAAAAGCTTTGAGTAGTATGCTCTTTCAGCTCTTAAATATAGGAGCTAAAATTTGAGCCTGACATTTTTGTCTTAACGTGGTAATTATTGCTTAGTCTGGATGCTAACTGTTAATCATTAACATCTTAGCATAATTTCATTTATCATGTACGCACTACAGAGTTGGCCTCCTGAACAACGGCCTCAGATGGCATAGCAGCTCTTTGCTCAGATGGCATAGCAGCTCTTTGCCACCCATTCAGGGAAGCTTTTTTTTTTCCCTCTCAGCTTTGATATGCAGATCATGTGGAAAAGAATTAATCTGGGTGAGCAGGAGTTCCTTGTCAGAAGCTCAGGTTTCTGGCCTCTATCCCAGGACTATTGACTCAGTTTCTCAAAGACACAACCCAAGAACCTACCTTTAAAAAAAAAAATCCAGTTGAATCTATGTGCTCTAGGCTTTGAGAAGCAACCACTGGCAGCTCAATGGTGGAATTCTCATCTTCCATACAGAAGACCCCATTGGATTCCTGGCCAATAAAGCTCAATCATAGCCACTATCCATTTGTGATACTGAACACATTTCCACAAAACGTCCAGACTCAGACTAGAAAGAGTGACCTTGAGATAAATCTAATTCTGAAAACCAGCCTATGAAAATCCTGTGGAACATAATGGTTCAATCCCATGGAGCAGGAGGCTGCCATGCCTGACTCAACAGCAGCTAACAACAACAGGCTTTGTGAAGTGGTATTTTAACAGACACAGTGGACACAGTGCCCTTCCTAGAGCCATTGCCACTCACTTTTTCTGCTGAATTTCTGGAGCTTTGACTGCTTGGGTGGACTGGGTCACAGTCAATACACATCCCTGAAGATTCCTTGTTGGACTTTTCTCTCTTAGCCAAAAATGCCTCCACTATCCCACCCAACAATGCAGGATGTTTTCCAGACTGGCCCACAGGAAAAGCCAATCATTGTTCTCATTCTGACTAATTGGAGACAGTCTGGCCAAAAAAACGCCTCCCTTTATGCCTTTCTTCTTCTACAGAGCTTGGGCAGGGCTGCAGTGAGGCTGCTGGAGGGTGTCAGGGTGGGATGCAGGGGAGAATTAATTGCAGTTACAATGCCTCCTGTCAGTAAGTCCTGAGAGGAATGCTGAGCTGAACAATGGAAAATATTTGTGTTGTCCTTGGGAACACTTTTATATTTGTCTTAAGTCAGGCAGTTGAGTATCAAATGAGATTCTTTTGTCTGTATTGTCCCATAATTTTCTGGAATTTCCTGTGGTCTATGTACTAATGACAATTTGCTTACAACCTAGCGGTGGGCTGTCCTCAATTTGTTTCAGCTGGTCTGGAGATTTTTTGAGTAACCTACATGAACTGCAGTTAAGAAAGACTCTTGATTTCTTTCTGCTTGTTTAGAGAAGGGAGGAGAGTAAATCACTCTCTCCAATAGACAGCAAACCAAAAAACCAAACCCATGGCCATAGGTTGATTCTGGTTCCTAGTGACCCTACGGAATGGGGTTGAACAGCCCCACAGAGTTTCCAGAGAGATGGTGGATTCAAATTGCTGATCTTTTGGTTAGTAGCTAAGCGCTTAACTACCGTGTCACCAGGGCTCCAATAAACAACAAAACCAAATCCATTGCTGTGGAGTTAATTCTGACTCATAGTGACTCTATAGAACAGAGTAGAACTGCTCCATCGAGTTTCCAGGAAGCACCTGGTGGATTCAAACTGCCGACCTTTTGGTTAGCAGCCGTAGCACTTAACCACTACAGCACCAGGGTTTCTTATAAATAGCAAGAAGCCCCGTTTTTTTTAACCACTACTACAGTGTCTTTTTGTGGTGGTACAATATGCCTTTGCAGCTTTTCTCCAAATTATAGTCATACTTGTAGTAGTTGTTGTTAGGTGTTGTCAAGTAGGTATACTCACAGTAGTAGCAGTAGTAAAAAAACAAACAAACAAACAAACAAAAAAACAACCACACAAAACAAAAAAACCAAACCCACTGCCTGGAGTTGACTCTGACTCATGCAACCCTAAAGGACAGAATAGAACTGTTCCATGGGGTTTCTGAGAAGTGGCTGGTGAATTGGAATTGCCAATCCTTTGGTTAGCATCCTGAGCTATCAGCTCTTTTGCCATTGGGTCTCCGTAGTGGTCATAAAAATACTTATTGAGCATTCATTTCATTCTAGTCTCTGTACTAAATGCTTTGTGTCTTGCCCTCCCTCCCCCCTTCCCCACTTAACAGGCCCAGGCTTATAAACTGCGGCCAAATTAGGTACTATTTTAATTCCTGCTCTACAGGTGAGAGAACAGAGTCTTTGAAAATTGAGGCAGACAACTTTATGGTCAAATAGGTAAGCAATAGAGTGGCAATTCATGCCAGGGAGCTCTATCCCCAAAGCCACACTTCTTTCTACTGCAGCCTGTGTCCCTCCCTGTCATGTCTCTCCTATAACACAATGTAGGAGTTCCACGTGGTACAAATTGTTAACCACTTGACTACCAGCCCAAAGACTGGCAATGTGAACCCACCCAGAGGTACCTTAAGAAAGACCAATTAAATATCAGAGATCAACAAACGCTAAAGGGACTTAATAAGAGAGTCAGAAGTTGATTTTCTTCTGAAAAAGGCAGGAAGTAGATGGAGGCTGCTGGACAACATGGCTTGATATGTTTCTTAATCTTTCTTCCACTTTTATGTGTACCTGATGCTCTTGCATTGCTAAGGGGTAGAAGTAAGACATCACTTCTAGAAGCTAATAAAGAATTACTTGCAAGGCAAAAGTGGGTTCTACTTGAAACAGGAGAAATTTGGAGAATAAATTCCACCCCCACATTATGTTCTGGTGGGTGGGACAAGTGTTAATTAATGACAAATTAAATGTTAGGATTGTTTATAACCCGTTGCATGATGGTGAGTAATACTTTATTTTGGCCATATGGACTTCCAGTCAGAGAATTACTACTTTTCATAACTAAAACCATGAAGGTTCTCACTAAACCTCACCACATCTAAGCATTTTACAGAAGTGGTTGAGTATTATAGGTGGCAAAAAGGAAGGAGATAACTTATCCACAAGTACTTACAGACAACATTCATGGCTTCAATACATCTGGATATTTACAAAGCATTAAGTCAGTTACAGATTTGGTAATCATGCCACCAAATGTCTAGCCATTTAAAAACATCTGGATTATTGAATGTTCACCCAGATATTCAGTCTTGAGTAGATGCTTGGCAACTGCAAAATATAATTTTCTACTTGGTTGGTCCACATTTCACAGAATTTTTAACAAACTATGTTGAATAGCTGTTTTGTATCTGTGCCATTGGCCTCAGGATGCCATTGGATTCAGAATGACTAAGAATCAACTTGGAAAAACAGCTCATAAATCAGTGTTCTACCTAGTTCACCTTTCTCAACAGTAATATATTGTTTCCTTTTTTTAGTTTATATGGTAGTGATGAGTAATCAAACTCTTTGTAGGGATTTAGAGGAGAAAACAGTGTGTGGTAGTATTTTAGACCCTGTGATTGGGATGAAATGACCTGAGAAGCTCAAGCCCTGGCTGTACCTCTTATTAACTGCTGTCTAGTCATTTCTGATGATAAGAACGGGGTGGTGGCATAGTCTGAACTGCTGTACATTCACAAGAGGGAGGGAGAATCAAGATCAACAGGCCAAGACTGATTCTTATGAGGTGGAGGTCAGACATGCCCTCTCTCTCTGCCATCTTGACCAGTTCTGAAACTAATCATCCCTCTACTTCTCTGCTGGGTTTGCTGATTCATTGCAATGGCTACATAGAACTCACAGATAATATTCATGATTATGGAATTTGTTAGGGAAGTAACAGTTATACTTTAGACTCAGGAATGCTCAGCAAATAGTTCTCCCATGAGGACAGCCTCTTACTATCTGTGCTTGCAGGCAAGCCTCTCTCTGGCCCTCAGTCTCTGCCCAAAGGTACTCAGCTTTCTCTCTCCATGGGGCCAGAAGCCCAGCATGCTATCTCCTGCTGCCAGATCTCTCCTGCTTGGTTCTGCTGCCTTCATGTTACAGCTCTTCCTCTGTCTCCTGGTTCCAGAAACTTCTCAGTACAAAGATTCCAGGTCCAAAAGATATATTGGCTGATAACTATTCTTCCTGGGTGATGCTGGGATCCTGTCTCTTTCTCACTTCTGGGGTGGCTCATTTCAAGCCCAACAGGATGGAAAAACTGACCAGTCTGCTTGGTGGGCCACAATAACCTTATCACATAGTCCAATGCAATTACCTGGGTGGGAGTCACAAGACCATGAGGAGAAACGCTGCACAAATGCGGTCCATTGCATATACCAACTCACAGAGACCCCACAGGTACAGAGCAGAACTGCTATATAGGGTTTTCAAGGTTCTGATCTTTTGAGTGCAGATTACATTGCCTGTCTGCCAAGTAGAAGGTCTATAGTTTCCAACTGCCAGTCTTTGGCTAGCAGTTGAGCCTCTTACCAACCATATAACTTTGAGCAACATCTCAGTAATAGTTTGTCTTCTGTGAACTAAACATAATAATAATAAATTATCTCCTACTTCGGTGTTTGTGATTTTGGCCAGTGCAATTGTTCCGTTGGAATTATTTGCTGTATTAGAATGAAGCAGAAACTAAATAGTATCTGTACCTTCCAAAAGACCTTATCTCTGTCTCTAATGCTACCTATCACTTTAATTTCTTCAGTTTTTATATTTATCAACATGCATGCCTTAAAAAATCAAATAAAATTGCAAGACATGCAAGAGAAAGCAGGTTCTTTGGCCTCCTAAAGCCTAGTACTACTTCCACCGCTAACCGCTTTCAACTCTTGATCTGCTTCTCATGTTTGCCTTCAGATTTCTAATTGTTACTGTTATACTGCCATTTCTTGGTTTTTCAGTTTTAAATGTCTTCTACTGATTTTTCACAATGGAAAATGAGGACTTACCTCTCTTACATCTTCCTCCCCAACATATATACATTTGTCTTCCCAATCTCCTGATACAGCTCATTATGTTGTTTTGATTCATGAAATATTACTTACAAGTAAGCTAAGAAGAAGCTGACGATTTTATTTCCTTTCTTAGACCACTTTTATTGTCCCCGAAGCTAATGGTTGCTGTATTTTTAATAGCATAGCTTAATATTCAAGTTACTCATTCTATTTCATTTCCTAATAATTTTTTTGAACTGCCTTTGACCCTTAGGACAGCCTTCTTTTACATAGTACAAATCATGCCTGCTCTTGTTAGTAGATGGGGAAATAGCAATAATAACCACTACAAGAGATGAATAATCTGTGCTGTATTCATTTGACACTAAACACAGTTTTCAAATCTTAGCCCTTATTTTTTTGGCTACCATGTTTGTTTTATGTTGTTAGGTGTTGTCAAGTCTGTTCTGACTCAGAGCAACTCTAGGTACAATAGAACAGAAGTTTTATGGTTTCCACCTAAACTTTGGCATTCATTTCCAAAACCTGGAACTTTCTGAGTGTTGAGTGGAATTTTCTGCATTCACGGCTTTCAGGACTAAAACTGGAACAGTACTGGGCAAACAATGGTAGGCGTGGTGGTTACAGAGCTGCTATTGCTAACCAAAATGTTAATTCAAATCCACCAGCCTCTACTTGGAAACTCTACGTGGCAGTTTTACTCTGTCCTATAGGATTTCTGTGATTCAGAACCAAATAATGGGAATGGGTTTCTGGTTTATCACAGGAAATCCTGGTGGCGTGGTGGTTCAACACTCAGCTATTAATTGAAACTTCAGTAGCTCTAACCACTAGCTTCTCCGCTGGAGAAAAATGTGGCAGTCTGCTTCTATAAAGTTTTGTAGTCTTGGATTCTTTATGGGGCAACTCTACTCTCTCTTGAAGGGTAGCTGTGAGTCAGAATCACCTTGAGGGCAATGGGTTTTGTCATACTATAAATTTCCAGTTTCAGAGAGTTGCTTCTGATAGCATACTGTTCTTCTTACACAGGTGTGTTACCAACTCTTGTCACTTTTGTCCTTGTGTCAGTTAACAATTTTTGTGTATGAGTGTGTTTTGGTTTACTTTTCTCTTTGGGATGCTTCTCTCATTTCTGTGTTCTCGTGTGTGTATTGTGCTTATTCATTTGATCTTGTCTTTATCTTTCGTATTAGGTACTCTCCCCAAACATTTTTCCGTATTTATAAATTTTAGTTCATAAATTTATAATTTATTTATACTTTATAATTTATTCAAGGCAAGAATCATATCTGATTACCTTTTTATGTCCACCAGAGAGTTCTACAGTATTAGTTATTGACTTAGCTCTCACTAATTAAATTAGATAATAAAAAATGGTATTGAAAGGAATTGACCAGCTCACTAAATTGAGTAACCAAGCTGGAAAACTGTAGGAAGCATAGCCCTGGATAGCAAAACTGATGTTCAATAGTTTCTAGGCACAGCAAGAACTAGGTAGAGTCAGCTTGAACTGTTTTTCAGTTATTTTATCACTGTACAAACTTCACACTGCAAGAAGAGAATGTTTGATAGATCTTATTTGAACAATGTGTCTATCCTTTGGCCAAGAAAAGACAGGGCTTCTTGACTGATAGTCTCTTCAGATTCTACCTATTGGGAGAGGATGATTTCCCCAAAGGGAAGGGAAATCAGAGGCTGTTTCCACAGAAGATGGAATAGCTCCTGAGCAGCACTTAGTAAGTAGTTTGTGTATGAATAAATAAATAAGCAAATAGTTCCTCTTATCTGGAAGTAAGGGATTTGGAAGCAGGTTAAGAGGTGACTAAGACTTACAGTCTACCAACCCTCTTTCTACTTCTTGTCTTCAGATGGGAAATAACAAAAATAAATTGTATGACTCTTTTCCCTACAAAGTTCCTCTTCTTTGAACTTTGCAGGGAGCTAATTCTTCTCCTTACCCTAATTCCCAACAGTATTCCTTATGATCTCAATCTTGCTGATGATTTTAACATGGTAACTTTTTTTCCCTTCAATGGTCCTATGCTACATTTTAAATCAAAATTGCAGCTGCCAGTGGAGTTATATCTTTCTTAGATGCTTAGTTTGTGGAAGCTTTATTATAATATGAAAATTATAATTGAGATGGTTCTACCCTGGCCTCTAGGGCCACCAAGAGTCAGATCCGACTCGACAGCACTTGGCTTGGCTTGGCTGAGGGCAGAGTCAAGATGAAAGACTAGACATACATTTCGTTAATTCTCTATGAAAACTAGAGCCTGGACTGAGAATTGAATGGAGCTTTCTGGACACCCAACGAGTCACAGGACATGGCACAGGGCTGTCGGTATGGACTACATGCTACTGAATGGGAAACTGTTTGTGTTTGGCTGAGCCCTGCTTTGGTTGAATTGGCCAGTTACTACAGACTGAAGGTAACTGGAGTTTTTAACTTTGTTTCTTTTTATTGGCCAGCAAGTGGAGGAGTGGCTTGAACAGCAGCTACATAGACCCCTGCAGTGCTAAAGTGATCAGTGGGTGGAATAGCCACATTTTGAGAGCCCACCTCCAGACTCAGTGCACCACAGTCCTTCCACCCTTTCTTTTCAGACCTGGGCAGTAGTTTCAGCTGTTTTGTAGAAGCAGGACAGTTTGACCATGATGTCATCTTGTTTGACTGGGAGAAGAAAATGCCCAACTGGAAGCCTCAGGAGGGGCTAATTCCCAGATTGGAACGCAGTCCCAGTCTGGGGAGCACTTTCTGAGCAGAAAAGCTGTGTTTAGCACAGTGTAGCCTTATTGGAGGGACCTGGGTGGAGATGACAGCAGACAAGTAGCCTGACCTACTATGAACTATATTACAGCATCTGGCAACAGCTGAAGAGGCCCCTCCATTGTCAGCCAGAAGGAGGAGCTTGCCACAGTTGACAGCCTGACTGATTTTGGAAGAGATCAGATAGCTTTTACCTTCTTAAAATAAGACTAACTAGAAAAATAACTGCAGTGCAACCTGATGGCATCTCTTCTAGCCTTTACTGACCAATATTATAGGGTCAGCTCACAGCTCCCTAGTGACTCCACAAGTAGGGCCATGTCTTTGTGAGCTAGGAGGCAGAGCCTCCACTGGGCCTGTCACTGGAGTTCATAGAGATGGCTGGTGATCAACTTCCTTCTCAGAATGGGACCTCAGGTCCTGTTAAAGGCAACTCAGAGAAAACGAACTGCCTCTAGATGTCCAGAAAGCAACAGATTCTAATGAAACATTAAAAAAAAATTCATCCATAGCTTCAGAAAACTCCCAAAATAAAGAATCAAAGAACTTCCCAGATGAAGAAGCCTTTCTGAAACTATTGGAGGTTGAGTACGAAAGAAAAGAATTATATAGAGAGCTCTCCTAGACATTATACAAAATGCAGCAGAGCAAAATGAAAAATTAATCAAGCTGTTTCATCTGATGGAATATCAGCATTCTGAAATCCAGTCGATCAATTACAAAATTACAGAATTAGACAATTCAATTCAAAGCCTAAAGAGAACTGAACAACTGAAAACTAGACTTTCTGACTTGGAAGGCAGAGCTACTGACACCAGCAGTTATGAGGGGAAATCAGAGAAAAGAAACAAGAAAAATGAAGAAGCATTAAGAAAACATGTGGGACTCTATTAAGAGGAAGAATCTATGATTAATTGGAGTTCCTGAACAGGGAGGGATAGCAGAAAACACAGAGAGTATTGCTGCTGAGTTGCTGACAGAAAACTTCCCTGAAATTACAAAAGAAGAGAATGTAGATATCCAAGATGTGTATCAAATGCCACATAAAATTGACTTCAACACAAAAATAAATACATCAAAATGACAGCACTAACTCCATACCTATCAATAATTACACTGAATGTAAATGGACTGAATGCTCCAGTAAAGAGACATCAAGTGACATCTTGGATCAAAAAACATGACCTATTCATATGTTGTCTACAAAAAACTCACCTTAGACTTAAAGATATGAACAAACTGAAAACTAAAGGATGGAATAATATATACCAAGCTAACGATATACAAGGAAGAGCAGATGTGGCAATACTAATGTCAGATAAAATAAATTTTAGTGTAAAATACACCGTTGTGGACAAGGATGGAAACTATTTACTGATGAAATGTTCCATATACAAGCGGGACTTAACATTATGCAATATTCATGCATCCAACACTAGAGCATCTAAATACATCAAAGAAACACTGACTACATTGAAAAATGAGATAGATCACTCCACAGTAATAGTGGGAGACTGCAACATTCCACTTTCAGTATTGGACAGATCTTCTAGAAAAAAACCTGAGTAAAGACACAAAGATCTTATTGCCCTAATTAACCAATTAGACCTCAATGACATATACAGTGCTTTTTATCCATCAATAGGTACGGACACTTTCTTCTCCAGTGCACCTGGAACATTTCCCAGAATAGATGATGTTTTAGCACATAAAGCAAATCTCAACAAAATCCAAGCCATTGAATTATTGCAAAGCATCTTCTCAGACCATAAAGCCATAGAAGTTGAAATCAAATAGCAGAAAAAACATAGCTATAATTGAAATGGCTACAATAATAGATTGACATATGTAGTACTTAACAGAAATTAGGTTAGCCATCCAGTTGATAATCCCAGTCCTTGAGAAACAAGGTAAACACGTCAAATGGAAGGTAAGTGGAAGCCCTTTTCAAGCTATAAAGAATAGTATTACAGTGAGTAAATATTCAAACTAGTGAATTCTGAGGTACTGTAAGTAAATTGCAGAAATCTGGACTTCAAAGTTTAACATATCCTTTATGTTGTGCTTGGAGTATCATCAGCATTTTTCCCCTTTTAGCTTTGTGTTCTGTTTCTTCATTCCAGATACAACTCTTTGATGGCAGGGCTATAAGCCTACCCTTTGTCCATTATTGTGTGGTTCACAGGTAGAAAAGAAACCCTGATGGTATAGTGGTTAAGAGCTATATCTGCTAACCAAAGATCAGCAGCATGAATTCACTAGGTGCTCCTTGGGAACTCCATGGGGCAGTTGTTTGTGCTATACAGTCACTATGAGGCAGAATCGACCTCCACAGCAACAGATTTGGTTTCAGTGGGTTTAGGGTAAACCAAACCAAACCCACTTCACTGAGTCGACTCTGACTCACAGTGACCCTATAGACAGAGTAGAATTGCCCCATAGCATTTCCAAGGAGCACCTGATGGATTTGAGCCACCAACTTTTGGTTAGCGGCCGTAGCACTTAACCACTATGTCACCAGGTTTTCCCAGGTTTATAGGTAGAGGTGAGTTTTCAGCAAAGATTATGGAAATTGAGAGGACCCACTCTGATCTAGTGCTACTGTGTTGTGCATTTCAGAAAATGGAGTGTGAATTTCCTAAAACCTTGTTAATGTATGGCAAGATACAAATGTCACTTAATCTCTCTGTCACCTTGTTTTAATTCCTAGCAATGTAATTTTCATACCTGTCTTTTTGTTCATATATATTTAGAGAACTTCTTTGTAGGAGTTTCAATTTCCCAAACCCTGTTTTGATGTTTCTGGCTTACAGTCAGCCTACAATTTTGGCAAGATTGCCTACTCTCCTTGGAGGCCTGAGATTCTCCCTTCGGTTCATTTCTGACTGGGTAAAGAGAGTGTGGGCTATTTTATTTGGCCCATCTCAAGTCCAAGAACACAGCTCCAGGCCAGATAATATCATGTTAGACAGTGCACAGGCCATCCCCCTTACAGACTAGTGTCGGATATGCTGGTTCCAAAAATGTGTTCTGAAGTAGACAAATAGATAATTGAGTGGTAAATAGTAGCAGAAACCCAAAGATAAGACAAAAATAGGAAACATGGTCTGCTGGGGGTTGGCAGGAAGGTATGTTTCAGAGGGCAGGAATTGCTATATAAGGAAATATTGCCAAGACACAGAGATCCCTGTGATTAATCAGGTAAGGCCAGGTCTGGTGATTTCAAGAACATGGGATACAGATTATAAACCTTTTTTTCTTTCGTTTTCAGAAAATTACTGGGGAAAAGGCCACAGAAGTCCTTAAGCAGGGTGGCGAGCAGAAGTGGAGAAACCAACTGACGCTCGACTCCGGGTTCATAGAGTTTAAATTCTTTACAGGGAGGTTCCCGCCCCCACTTTGAAATGTACTACAACGTAGATTATACAAGTAGCAACGAACACTGAGTTAAGAGACTTGGGGTTTCATTTGGTTCTACTACTGATTCTACCTGTGTATCATCTGTAGATTTGAGAGCACATCAAAGGAGAGCCATAGTCTATTGGAAATCCTGGTGGTATAGTGGTTACGTGCTACTTCTGCCAACCTTTTAGTTGGCAGGAGCTCTTTGGAAACTCTTTATTGCAGTTCTACTCTGTCCTGTAGTGTCACTATGTATAAGTCAGACTCAGTAGTCTATTATTTCCCTCAAAATGCAATGAGAGAATATTTTTGTATGTAAGAATGGGTATGATAGTGTTTTATTTCCATAATTTCACTCAAGGGCTCAAAAATTCCATCTTACTTTTTGATTAGCATCAGCCTACTTAGCCCAACACTGAGAATAGTGGCAGATTATAGTTTTCAAGTAATTAAGTGAAAAGAAATGTTTAAGTGAAGGAGATTTCATGTGAACACCCCTTCCAGGGTCCCTGTAAATGATTTTGATAGATTTCTACTCTAATTACTTGTCCACCCCTCATCCCTTTTTCTTTTAGGATCTTTGACTATCTTCAGGACAGTTATATGCACTGGGGAGAAGGAAGCAGGTTATTTATTTATTTATTTTCCTTTTCAAAATGCAGAGTTAACTACTTTTTTCAAACTAGCAAATGAGTCTTGATGCAAGCTTTCTTAATCAGAAAAGAATGTTGGAAGAGAGGAAGAAAATGGTCAATCTGTGTTTATTCAGGAAAGGCAAGGGCTTAATCTACTAGAGAAATGTGGCTTTTCTAGGGAGTTACACCATTTATATTCTGTAGAAGCCAAGTTCTTAGACTGAAATGAACACTTTCAGCCAGGTGGGGAATATTAGTTTATTCAACACAAAATTAGACAAATATAGGTGAATAAATAAAAGAAATACATAGACAAAAAAAAAAAGCAAAGGTGATATTTTAGGGTCTAAAGTTTTTAAAATATTTTATTGTCCTTTAAGTAAAAGCTTACAATTTAAGTCAATTTTTCCATGTGAATCCCTGTGTACACATAACTACTACGCTACTCTAGCTGCTCTTACTGCTCCGTGACAGCACACTCTTCCTTCCATCCTATACTTTCTGTATGCATTCAACCAACTCCTGTTTCTTCCTCTCCACCCTTCCATCCAACGTCCGGACAGTAGCTGCTCTGACACCCTCATGTATATATTTAAGTGAAGAAGTACACTCTTTGCCAGCAGCACTCTAGTTCTTATAGTCCATTCCAAACTCTGAAGAATTGGTTTTGGTACTGGTTTCAGCTCAGAGCTAACAGAGAATCTGGGGCCATGTCATCAAGGGAACCTCCAGGCTGTTGGACAGCCAAGTCTAGACTTATAATAGAACTCTAGTTCTAGTTCTGTAACTCCACTTTTCTCTTGCTATGTCAGGGACTCTATATTGTACTGTCTCTCAAGCCAGTCATTGGTAGTTTTCCTGGTCTCCTGCTGATGTAGTCTCTAGATCGTATGTCCCCTCTGTCTCCTAGGCTCTTATTTTCCTCATGTCTTTGATTTCCTTCTTTTTCCCCTGCTCCAACAGAAGGACCAATTAATGATACATGTATGAGAGTGTGCTAGCTTTTAAGACATCAGACACCACTCACAAAAATGGGATGCAGAACATTTAAAAAAAAAAGTTAGAGAACCTGACCTGGATGTCCCCTGTAGCCATGGTCTCCAGATCCATGACCCTGCTACTCTGTCTTTCAAAAAGTTCAGTTGTATTTGGAAACCTCTTAGCTTTTATTATAGTCTAGGAATGTTAGTCTCCAACCTATTGTGTGCTGTCACTCCTTTCACTTAATCTAATCCTATCTACTACCTAATCTGTGAATACGCTTTCCCTCTTTCTCCTCCCTTGTAACCATTGAATATTGTTTTCTTCTGTGCTTAAACATTTCTCCTGTGTCCTTATAATAGTGGTCTCATACAATATTTGTCCTTTTGGAACTAACTTCACTTGGCATAATGTCTTCCAGATGACTCCCTGCTATCAGATGTCTCCTAGGATCATCATTGTTCTACATTATTGTATGAATATACAATAGTTTTATGCCTATCCATTCATCTGTTGAAGGGTATCTAGGTTGATTCCATATTTTTGCTCTTGTGGACAGTGCTGTGGTAAAAATTGGGGTGCATATTTCTACTCATGTGACAGCCCTTGTAGATATATTCGCAGAAGTAAGGTTGATGGATCTCATGGTATTTCTATTTCTAGGTTTTTAGGAAAGCACCAAATCTACTTCCAAAGTGGTTGTACTATCTTACATTTCCACCAGCAGTGTAGAAGAGTTCCAGTCTCTCCACAACCTGTCCAAAATTTATTATTTTGTGTTTTTTGGATTAATGACGGCCTTGCTGGGGAAAGACAGTATTTCATTGTGGTTTTGATTTGGATTTCTCTAATGGCTAATGATGGTGATCAATTCCTTGTGTTAGCTGTCTGGATATCTTCTTTTGAAGTGTCTGTTCACATCCTACGCCTGTTTTTTAAACTGGGTTGTCTTTTTCCTGTTGAGGTTTTGCAGTATAGTGTAGATTATGGGGATTAGATGTTGATTAGATTCATGGTTGCCAAAACTTTTTTCCAAGTCTATACATACTCTTTTTATTCTTTTGGTGAAGTCTTAGGATGAACACAAGTGTTTGATTTCTAGGAGTTTCCAGCTATCTATCTTCTCTTCTGGTGTTTGTGCCTTGTTAGTATTATTTTGCAGTCTGTTTTATGTTGTTCCTTAGGGCTCCCAACATTGTTTCTATTTTTTTCATGCTTTTTATTGTTCTACATTATATATTCAGTCCTTTGACACATTTTGAGCTAGTTTTTGTGCATGGTTTCATTTTCTTTGCAGATAGGTATCAAGTTTTGCCAGTATCGTTTGTTGACAAGACTTCCTTTTCCCCATTTCATGGACTTTGAGGCTTTGTCAAATATAAGCTGCTCATAGGTGGATGATGTTATATCTGGAGTCAATTCTGTTTCATTGATCTACGTTTTAGCCTGTTTTCACTACCATGTTAGTGTAATAGTTTCTAAGTTTAGGTAATGTGAGGCCTCCTACTTTGTTCTTCAGTAATGCTTATCCACACCTTCTTCTCTTTCCATTTATATTGGGTTTCCCTTGTATTTATAGATCACTTTCAATAGAAAAGATATTTTCACGATGTTAAGTCTTCCTATCCATGAACAATGTAGGTTTATCCAGTTATGCAGGTCTTTTTTGATTTCTTGGAGTAGAGTCTTGTAATTTTCTTTGTACAGGTCATTTAACATTTCTGGTTAGATTCATTCCTAAGTATTGTATCTTTTTAAGGAGTTATTTTAAATGGTATTAATTTGGTGATTTCCTCTTTGATGGTCTATGCTGGTGTAAAAAAGTCTTGATCCTTTGCTGAACTCTTCTACTAGTTTCAGTAGGACTATTTTTTTTTTTTTTTTATTCTTTAGGGTTTCCTGTGTACGAGATCATATCATCTACAAATAGAAATTCTTTTACTTCTTCCTTACCAACGTGGTTAATGTTTATTTCTTTATCTTGTCTAATGGCTCTGGCTAGAACTTCCAGTACAATGTTGAATAAAAGTGATGACAACAGGCATATTTGTCTAGTTCTCGTTCTCAAGGGAAATGTTTTCAGACTCTGTTCATTTAGGATGATATTGGTTCATGGCTTTTCATAGATGCCTCTTAATTTGTTGAGGAATTTACCTTCTATTCCTACTCTGCTGAGCATTTTTAACATGAATCTCTGTTGGACTTTGTCAAATGCTTTTTCTGCATCAGTAGATAAAATGAAGCAATTCTTATCTTTTGTTTCTATGTCTATGAAGTTAGATTGGTTGGTTGTGGCATTTAGATCTTCCTCATCTTTACTGAGCTTCTTTCTGGATGTTCTGTCTATCACCAAAAGTAGTGCTTTAAAGTCTTCTTTTATTATTGTGGAGTCATCTATCTCACTTTTCAATGCTGCTAAGAGTTCATTTGACAAACTAAGAAGCTCAATCATTGGTTGTTTAAGTGTTTAAGATGGTTATATCCTCGTGTTCTATTTAAACTTTAATCAGCATATAATGCCCTTCATTGTACACTGTGGTGGATTTTACTTTAAACTTTATTTTATCTGAAATGCATATTTCCACTCCTGCTCTCTTCTGAATGTTATTAACTTGATGCATATTTTTCCATCCTTTTTTTTTTAGGTTCTTTATAGTTTTTTTTTTTTTTAATTTTTTATTGTGATTGGCTTGGCTAAGTGAAAGTTTACAATCTAAGTTAATTTTGCATATCCTCCTCTCTGTAACTCTATCTGCTATCCTCACCCTACGAGAGCGCTCTCTTCTTTTTCAATCTTTACTTCCGGTATCCACTCAACCAGCACTCATTTCCTCCTCTTCATCACCCTTTCCTCTCCCCTCCAAAAGAAATCAGCAGGACAGCTTCGTATATATATATAAATTACCCTAAAGTACAAACACCACACGCACTACTCTATGTCCTTGAGTTCAGTCCATTCTTTTTCTGAAGTGTTGGCTTCAGTACTGGTTTCAGGTCTGGACTATCAGCAGCAAGTCTAGGATCCATGCTCTCAGGGGATGCTCCAGGCTGACAGACCATTAATTCTGATCTTTTTACTGGAGTTCTTGATAGTGGTCCCACTTCTCGCCCAGGTAGAGCACCAGGGTTTGTTGCCTGGTGCAGTGCATAGAAGGGAGGGGTGTCAGTGAGGAAAGGGAGAAAGGGTTGACCTGTAGGAAAGATTTAAATCTCCACAAGTTCTCAAGCACTCAGCTGATGACAATCAAATGAAAGCCTTCTGCAGTTCTGTAGGTGTGACTGTTCAAAGCTCACCTTCCCCACTGAGAAAGACCCTTTGAGAACGATGCTTTCTGCTTCCCACACTATTGCTTGGTTTGTCTTACTGCTGCTGAACCACTGTGCTGCCTCACTGCTTGAAGTCCCTGCAGTAGCAGACCCCTCTGCAGGCTGCATGTTTGCACTGGACCAAATTCTGGGTGAACCCATTGCTTCTGGATCTGCTCTCACTTCCCTGTCACCCAGTCTAATCTTCATCTTTCCCCTAGATATTCAGGGCCCCTAAACTTCCTACATATTCCACTGAGTTGCTTTTTTGATACTTTGTTGTTAGAAGAATCACAGGATGTATGTATATGGCTATTCCACAATCTTAGCCCTGCTTCTCAATTCTAAAGTCTTGGGAAGGAGCCCTGGTGGTAGAATGGTTATACTTTCAGCCATTAACCAAAAGATCAGCAGTTTGAGCCTACTAGCAGCTCCTTGATAGAAAGATGAGGCAATCTGCTTCCTTGAACCTTACAGCCTTGGAAACCCTGTGAGACAGTTCTACTCTGTTGCAGAGTCTCTATGAGTCAGAATTGACTCCAGGGAACACAACGATAAAGAATTAACGGGAAAAAAGCAACAGACTAGTATGGAACATGGATGATACCTGAAACTACATTTGTATCATTTAGTTGGTATGAAACAAGTCAATATCTTAGTTTTCCTCAACCAAAAAGGTAAATGCATGGTCTCTTCCTGTCATCAGGTGCTGGGCTGTGTCTACAGAAGTTGCAAATATGTGTTGTCTACCTCCTATGTAGGAGCTCTGTGGTGCAGTGTTCAATAAGTCAGTAGTTCAAACTCACAGGTTGCTTCACATGGGAGAAAGATTTAGCAGCATGCTTCCCTAAAGATTTACTGCCTTAGAAACCCTGTCTACTATGTGCCTTGTAAGATGTTTACAAACATCTGACTTTTTCAGGTGTTTGGCATGGTATAGAGGCTTTCATTTCCATTCTTTTTATTTCTTTTTAATTTTTTTATGTTGCCATTTCCTTGGAATATGTTGTAAAATTCTTTTATACTCCTTGCCAGGGCCATCTGGATATATTGAGAAAGAAGGGGAACCAGCAAGAAGAGTACGTTCTGTTCTGAAATCTCTGCTGTTAAAGTCACACGAACACTAGGTTTCTGAAGGATACTTACTGGAAATGAGCAATGGATTGTATAATTCTGGAGTCCAGATTTCTGAATTTCTTGGAGGCTGAAACGACCCACTCAAGATACATATATTCTGGAAATAATCATTGAACCTTGAGTCTTGAAAATACCAGTCACCCAAAATTCATCTTTAAGTCAAACAGTAGCCTGCCTTAAATAATAAACCAGTTGTTTGCCTTGAGCATTATGCTATCTTAAAGAGTTATCTATGTGTAACAAGTTTTAGGAGTCCTGGTGATCCAGTTGTTAAGCCCTTGGCTACTAACCAAGAGATCAGACAATTGAAATCCACTACCTGCTCCTTGGAAACCCTATGGGACAGATTTACACTGTCCTATAAGATTGTTATCAGTTGGAATTGACTTGACAGCAACAGGTTTTGGGGAGGTGGGGGCATTTTTTGAAAAGTTGGTTTTTGGGGTTGCTTTTTGTTTTGTCTTTGTTGTAGTCAGTTTCAACAGAAACTACAAAGGCCATACTACAAGCTGGATTTTAAGATAAATTATTATTTAAGTGTTGTCTGCTCCAGTCCATCAGCTGTTCCTTGGAAACATTATGGGTCAGTTCTTCTCTGTCCTCTAGGATCACTATGAGTCAGAACCAATTGGAAGGAACCTAACAACAACAACAACATTCCAGTCCTTTTGCCATGGTGGTGTATAATTACTAGCAATAAGATGGAATATAAAAACCCCTGAAGGATTTTCTTCTTTGGAACATTTTTGAACTAATGGTTAGAAATATTGCTACGATTTGCAAATAGTATATTAAAGAAACTTCAATCAGTATCTGATAATGACTTTATGTGAGTTTTATTCTAACAGACTTGATCCATCTGTTGGATCTTTTTTTCATCGAAGAAGCATTTACTAGACCACTACTACATGCATCACTTTCTAACTGAAGATGTTCTACAGACCTTTTCAAAATCTTATCATTCAATCTTTGGTTCAAATATCAATTATTATAGTCCTTTACTTCGTGTTCTCTGTAAAAAATTGTTATTGTACTTCAAGCATACTATTTTTTTTTTACTGTAAGTATCACATAGTAAAATGTACATTTTTTGAGAGGAGCTTTTAAATTTTGTGACATTTATAGATTGATACTTGTAACCACTGCCACAATCATGATACGTAACAGTGCCTTTACACTTAAAAGTTCCCTTGTGCTACCCCTTAGGAATTATACCCACTCCTAGCTCCTGATAACCATTGATTTGTTCTCCGTATCAATAGTTTTGTCTTTTTTGAGAGTGCCATACAAATGGAATCATATTGTATGATTTTGAAACTGGCTTCTTTCATTAAGTGTAATGCCTTGGAGATTCAACCAAATTATTTTGAATATCAGTGATTCATTCTATTTTATTATTGACTAATGTTTTATTATACGTATGTAACAAAATTTGTTTACCTGTCCACCTGGTGAAAGACATTTGGGTTGTTATTTGGTTATTATAAATAGAAATTTTACAAACAATCTTATTTAGGCTTTTGTGTGAACATACTTTTAATTTGTTCGAAGGCACTTGGCTTGGCAGGAGAAGTACCTGAGAGTGGTAACTTTATAAGAAACTACCAAACTGTTTCCCAGAGTAGCTTTACCATTTTGCATTCCTATCAACAATGTGTGGGAGTTCCAGTTGTTCTACATCCTTGGGAACACTTAGTATTATCAATTTTTTTTTTTTTAACCATTCTAATGAGTGGATGAAAATTCTAGTAGCTTAGTGGGTTAAGTGCTACGTCTGCTAACTGAAAGGTCTGAAGCTTAAATCTGCCAGGTGGTCGTTGGAACTCTATGTGACAGTTCTACTCTTACCTCTAGGGTTGCTATGAGTCAAACTCGACTTGACGGCAGTGGGTAGTGGTGGTGGAATGCGTGCATGGTGGTAGGTATTTCATCATGAAGTTAACTTATCTTTCCCTAAGGCAGTTCAGCTGTGTCGTATGGAATCATTATAAGGTGAAAATCAACTCAATAGCAACTAATAGCAGCAAATGATTGATAATTTTAAATATCTTTTTATGTATGTACTTATTGCCATTCATGCATCCTTTTTGTTAAGTGTCTGTTAAGTGTCTTATGTGTTTTTGTTGAGTTGTCTTCTTGCTTTTGAGTGTTAAGTTTCTTTTAAATATGTCTTCAGCATGAAATTACTTCAACTCTTACGATATTCCAGTGACACTAATGTTACTGGTATTGTTCCACAGTTCTCTGAGGATCTTCTCCCCCCCCCCCCTTTTTCCTCAGTCCTTTTTCTCTTTGTTTTTCACTTTGGATAATTTCTGTTGATTTATCTTCCACTTTGTTGACTCTTTGTTATCTCTGTTTTGGCATTGAATCTATTCAGTGAGCCTTTTTTAATTAAAAAAATGGTTATTATATTCTTTAGTTCTAAAATTTCTGTAGCCTCTTCTTTACATCTTCTATTTCTTTGCTATAGCTTCCTACTATTCCATTGGTTTCAAGAGTGTTCAAAACTGCTTGCTTAAGCATTTTTATAATAGTTTCTTTGAAAATCTTTGTCAAATAATTCTAACACATGTGCCATCTTGGACCACTAGTGGCATAGTAGTTAAGAGTTCAGCAGTTGTGCACCATCCACTCCTTGGAAAACCTATGGGGTAGTTCTACCCTGTTCCATAGGGTTTCTATGAGTCAGAATCAACTCAACAACAACAATTATTTTTTTAAAACAGGTATGACATTTATTGTCTTTTCCCATGCAATCTGAGATTTTTCCTAGTTCTTATGTCAAGTATTTTGCATTTTTATCCTGGATATTTTCAGCATTATGTTATGAAATTCTACACTTAATCATTTAAGTAGTATGAAAAATATTCATATTTTTGCTTTTACAGACAATCGATCCCATAATTTCCAGCTAATCTTCTATGGTCTGTGATTCCAAATTCATTTCAGTCTTTAAAGCCTTCACAGAGCCATTTAGATATATCCTGTATTTGTGCTTGTATCTGTGGCCAGTCTGGGACCGGGGATGTGGTCTATCCTTTGGTTCAGTTCTTAAAGTATCTGATATGTTGAGTGCAATCATATCCATGGATACCAGGGAGTGAGCTCAAGACTTCAAAAATAACTTCATGGAGTAGCTTTCCTGATTTTCGATTTACACAGTCTTCTTTTTACTTTCCAGGTCACTGGATCTCTTCTTTCTGGCACCCTCATTGGAAAGTCAGGGCTATATTTTTACCTTTCTGCCATAAACTTTTATAACTGCATCTATATCAGGGGGCAAACATAAAAAGGTCTGACAAAAAACACATAGCAGGTATCAACCCTATCCTCTTGAAACCACAATTTCAGTAAACAGATAGGACCGTTCCCCTCCAGAGTTTTGGTTTCTGCGGGCTTCTGTTACCTGCCACTGCCACTCCCACCATGAAATTCTCTGGAGACTGGACAGTAAGAGAACGGAAAGCGAAAGGAAAAAAGCAGGGGAGGAGGTTCAGCATTATCTGAGCAGTAAGTTCTGTTCCGTCACTCCAGAATGCTTTCTCTGGAGTTTTCTCTGTCTGCACTAGTTGCCTGTTCTGGGTTTCTAGTGCATTACATTTAGTCTGGGGAATACTAGAGGAAAAAGAATGGTAAACTCACTGCTTTTTCAGTAGTACTAGGTAACTGTATCTTCTTTCCAAATCATCTTGCTACCGTTTATAGTTCACGGTCTTCAAATGGATGCTCTATGTATTCTGTCTAGGTTTTATAGCTCTATTCAGTAGTAGAGATAGAGTGTGCTTCCTCCACTCTATTCTTTTCTGAAAACTGTATCATCCTATTTTGTCTTCCTCATTACTGTTATTAATGGGAGCCCCCGGAGCCAAAATTCTGTGGGAGAGGAATATTCTTTATTCAGTCAAGCTGTGGTCCCAAAAGGTTAGGTCCGATACCTGCTGTATGTTTTTAATTTCTGTCCTTATTATTCTGTTTACTTATTTATTGTGCTTATTTATTTTCTGCCATTTTTCTCATTAGAATGTAAGCTCTGTGCGGGTGATGACCTTGTCTAGAGTTGACTCAATAAGAGTGTATGTCTTTTCAATATTGTATTCTCACAACCTACAACGGTGCCTCGGCACACAGTTTTAAGTTAATACATTTTTTTTTTTTAGTGATTGAATAAATGAAATCAGTCTACAAGTTGGGTCTAAAAGCATGGGGTATGATTTTTAACAGCCGTAAGAAGAGAAGGAGGAGTATTCAGTCATTTAAGCAGCATATAAGCAGTGAAAAAGACAAACGAATTATTTTGAAGAATAGTGATACCCAGATAAATAGGAGCAGATGACTCATTTAGCAGAGGTAGTGGTAATATTCAATGAGATTAGAAGAAAAAAATGATTCTAACTCACACAGAGACGTAAACAGGCAGAGCAGTTTAGATCTCATTCAGTGGGCAGTGGGAAAGTGCTACAGGCTTTTAAACAGGAAATGATAAAATCGAGGCTGCAATTCAGAATGACTGCTATGGTGGGAGAGATAAGATACTAAAGCAGAAAGACTATGATTATATAGGAACCTGAATTAAAGGTATAGTGGAAATCAAGAGGAAAGTATTTACATGTAAACAAAGCCCTCACTAGCTGATCAACTGACAGAGCCAAAGAAGAGAATGCAATTAAAAAAAAAATGGTGGTGCCCTTGTCAAGAGACAAAGGCGTATTTCCCTAGAGCATATAGGAAGAGATTTTCAGCAATGTTTCCCTCTCAGAAATAAAACTCCATTCTTAGTCTTTTTGAGGTGGACTGTGACTCAACACTCCTCCCCCTCTACTTCTGTTCCTTGGTTCCTCAAGCACTATTGTTCTAGGGGTGCTGACCTCTCCTGAGTTGCCTGGCATTCAGGCAAGTTCTTAGCTGTCAAATTTCTATCCAGGTGGCCTCCATAAATATCTCAACAGAATTTATTTTCTTTCATTTTCTTTGGCCTTGCTTGAGAATTTGCTGATTGGGAGCCTGTTTGGAAGCCAGCATGCCCAAAGATGGATAGCCACATCTGCTAGCCATTTGGATTAATTATTACACCTGTGTCATAAAACCTGCATTAATAAAGAGGTGGCAAGGAGACTCAGGCCACTGCCTAGACAGGACCTTCACCCCTTTGCAACTTTCCATTGCGTCAATGGCATACCACCATCCTACTCCACAAGTGTGCCACTTTAGAGCATTTCAAGTTTTGTCCTTCAACATCCCCATGACTAGGGTATCTCTAAGTCTTAACCAATTCCTTATCTGAAACCCCTTCTAGAATCCTCCTTGTCTACTTTCTAGTCTGTATTTTAATCTGATCTCTAATCACACGAAACCTAGAATACTACAAAAATCATCTCTTTTCAGCTGCTCATCTGTTTCTGACTGGCTTTTATACTGTATAGAAGAATCTTCCTTCTCAAATATTGTCATGAAATTACCCTCCAATGCCTTGAATAGTAAACATAAATCTCATCTTTTATCTACTGATAGGCTTCAAAAAATATATATGATCTTCTGTTAATGTTTTCCAAATCAAATAAAAATGCTTCATCTTGCACTTTAAAGCTATCTACCAACATCCCTCAGTACTGCTGCCTTAATTTATGGTTGACCTGTCATCTATAATTGCTTACTTTCCCATGTACACAAGCCTTTGATTCGTGGCTCTGGGCTGCCTCATACCTTAACTACATGTAATACTCCTAAACACATTATCATTTTCTCTCCACTAAGTCCTTTAAAAGTAGCTCCCTGAAGTCATCCCAGACACAACCTTCACAGCACCGTCCACCCGACCACCACCACTCTACATGGGATATACATAAATGAGTGATTTGTAGCCTTATAGAAGCTGCTGAGAATCCAGCACATAAAGCCCATAATAGATATTCAAAATGATAAAGGGAAATACCCTTTTACTTTTAATTCATGCTAATGATGATGAAAATAGACCAGCCTTTGGTATGTGTAGAATTGTGGCAGAGTTTCTTTCACGTCGTAATCATTTGACAAAGTTGGGGAAGTGGTAGAGAAAACAGAAAATGTCCTCGGCAGTTAGATTTGGAAAATCAACTTTGTCAATAAATGAAGTGACAGGTATTGCAACCTCTCATATCCCTCACACAAAATAATAATAATGTATTATTAAGAAATAAGAGCTGTTGAAGGAATAGAGGAACAGAAAAGCTATCAATCTGCCAATATCATTCCTCTTAATTCATTACCTCTCCCAATGTAATTAAATTCTTAAATTGCAACCATTAATATACAGTTATAAAAAATGAAAATGAAACTCATTTTCTTTGGCAGTTAGGTGTTAAGAAAAAGCAAACTCTCACTGTTGAGTCACCCATTCTGACTAACAGAAACCCTATAGGATAAAGTAGAGCTGCCCAATATTTTCTAAGTAGCAGCTGCTGAGCATTCAAACTACCAGTCTCTTTGGTTAGTAGACATAGCTATTTACCACAGCATAGGTTGATAACTTAAAAGTATTATAGGGAATGCTATTTTGGGAACACTCCTTTTTCTTTCTTTTAAATAGAATGAATTACCTAGATAAAATAGACTTACATCTCTTGACATTCTTATGCGTAGTGGAAGTGGAATCTTTTACATTAGAAGATCAATTTTCTTTTGTGCTGAGAAGTTACATTTTATTCCCTCTTCACCTCATGCAATTTACTCTTTTTTCTTTCTCATCTCTCTCCTCTTCTTCTTTCCAATTCTTCATCATAGTTGTCCCTTTCCTTTTAGAAACATATTGCTATTAAATGTAAAGGGAAAGAAAAATCATTAATCACTCCACAGGATACAGAGCTTAGATGCCTGGAGTTGCTGGAGGAGGTCTGTTTAGCATCAGTCGATTTTTCATTTCCTTTCAGTGGGGACAGTGGGCTTCTCTGTGTCCCTGGGGCTAGGCAGCATGAATGCAGGTATTGAGTGTTCAAGAGGAGCTGATTAGTCCAAGTGCTGCAGATACAATAGCATTTGAATTAATCTAGTACCTAGGCTGAAGTTCTTCAACCCTTCTTTTCTTTTGCATTTTCTAGACTTGATACTGGTCACTATTAATTCTGGAGTACTGAAAAAGGATTCCTTCCCTCATCAATCTAATTGCTCATTTGAAATCTGCCTTTGTGAATTCTGAAAATTACTCTCTAGTTCTCAGAGTTCTCCCACTTCCAGGGGAAGACTTAGTGTTACATAAAGATCTAATCACTAACAGATTCTTTTTTTTTTTCAATAGAATTTGACAGCTATTGGGTTATCTAGGATGCAGAGAAAGTCTTGTGAGAGACTGATGCTTTATTAAGAAAGAAATGTAAAAAAATAACTAGCCAATTTTGGAATTTTAGGCATGAGGGCTGTAAGGGACACCAGCAGCATTTAATCAATGCGCCTTTATCCTACATATCAGATGTAGGAACTAAATGCAATAAAGTTAAGCATTTAACAAACCCAGATGAGGCACAATGGAGAAAAGAAGTAACAAACTTGGGGAAAAAAAAAGGAATATGAAGAAATAACCCAGAATATGGCAGAGAGAGATATTGGTGGGAAATATGAACTACAGACTATGGAAAAAAAAAAGGCAAAATGAAAATATCAAATACATATCTAACTGACTTTCTATAGGGAAAGATTTACGGAGAACGAGGGAGAGGAAATATTCATATGTATAATGATTTTCCAGAAATTAACAAATACATGGGTTCTCAGATTGAAGAATTACATGCATCAGAGGAAAAAAAAACCTTGACATCTAGGTATGTTATACCTATTGAGAAAGTACTGAAATTCTACTTTAGTAGACTACTGAACACTGGGAAGAAAAAGTTAAGAAACCGTAAGAGTGAAGAGATAGTGGCTATTAAGTAATAACAGACTAAAAGACACCTTAATATTGAAAAAACAAGGGAATGATCTTCTCAAAATAAGAAAAAGGGATGACATAAAACTTTTTTTTCAAAATGCAAAAGGAAAATGATTTTCAGTGCAGAAATCAGTAAGTAGATATATAGCATCCAGGAATGGTGATGAAATGAATATATTTATAGCTCATTTTTGCTCACTGGGAGACCCTGGTGCCAGTTATTAACTACTATGTTAACCACTACAAGAAGGTCAGCAGTTCAAATTTGCCAGGCACTCCTTGGAAACCCTGTGTAGCAGTTCTACTCTGTCCTATAGGGTAGCCATGAATCAAAATCAACTCAGTGGCAGTGGGTTTCTGTTTGAGTTTATTGCTCACTGAATGGACTATTTAAAAATCTGTATGAGCAAGACTGAAATCTAACCAAAAGGAAGAAATCAAATAGTGGAAGCAATGGTAAGTAAGAAATTGCTAAACTGAGCATTGACAAGATCAAGAATCAACACTCATGAATAATAATTGCTAGTGTTGTTCAACTTGACTTGATGGCAGTGAGTTTTAATGTTGTTCAGAATTAATTAAACAAACTTTTTAAATTCAAGAGTGCATGTTAAAAATTTAAAGCTAACCGTTAGTGAACACAGACTATATATTTTCTGATCCAGCAGATCAAATCAATAAAAGGCAGAGAAGGAGAAAAATTAAAAGCAGCAAAGAAAAAGCATAAATGAAGAGAAAACCTACACCAAATAATATGCTTCAAAATACAACCAAATAGCCTTCTGCTTGAGTGCAGAATGCAGCTGATATTGTCAGGCCAATGCAGTACTACAACAACTAGAAAAGATTAGTTATAAGATCATAATCAAACACAGAAATCTGAAACATGAATGGAGCAAGAAGTAGCTGAACTAAATTCCAGAGAGAAAAATTCTTTTTCTTAATGAGGTGACTATTACTTGTAATTTTCTTCTCTAGGAACATGTAGGGTTTGACAGTTAAATTTGCAAACCTAATTTCACTGTGGTCACCTTCAAAGTACTTCCCTTGGGAAGCTATGCACCAATGACAGTGCCTAGTTCACCCTTCATAGAAATTTTGGGACTCTTTCTTGAATGGCCATTGCACAGCAGCAAGGTGGCAGGTTTGCAAACTTAATTGTATAATTGTCTGTGAGGTAGTTTTTAGCCAGTAAACAAATAACAAAAAAATAATTGTATTAGAACACTCTCACTACTCACTAGATCTGGCCCTCGGTGACTTTTTTTCTTCACCCTAAGATAAAGGAAATATTGAAAGGAAGACATTTTGATGACATATTCAGGACATTAAGGGTAACACGATGACAGCTCTGATAGCCATTTCGTCAAAAGAGTTCCAAAACTGCTTTGAGAAGTAGGCTATGAGCTGTTATCAGTGTACAGCTTCCCAAAGGGAGTACTTTGAAGATGACTATAGTGATATTCTGCAACAAGGTATATAGCATCTTTTCTAGTATGAGTTCACACAGTTGTTAGACCTCATATTGAAGATTCCAGATGAAGATTAGAATTCTGACTTAGTCTAGGAAAAGAAAAATCTGCTGAGCACAAAAGAAAGCAGTGGATCTTTAGGTCATACTTTAAAGGATTAAATACAGCCACCTTCTCCCACAGAACACTTTTTGAGTTCTTGGGTAGCCCAGGAGGCTAAGAAGCTGAGTTGCAAACTATTAAAAGAGAGAGTGAAATTTCAATCATCTTGGAGGATTTGGACAAAGTCCATTGTAGAACGAGACTCAATCAAGATAATTGCCAGATCTTGAAAGTACAAGAGAAAAAGAGGCTAAATAAATAATTTCAAAAATACTTCAAGACAAACCTGAATCTTCTATTGTATTGCAGGGCAGAAATCAACAACACTATCAATCAAAAGTCCAGGAAGACCACAAAGCAGAAACAAGAATAAAGTAGAGATGAAACGATCTTACTAAAACTATAAACTACTAACAGAATTAAGGTTATCATACAATCACCTTATCTGCCTAACAAAAGGAATTCTGTCTGCTGGAAAAGCATCATCATCTATAATCTCTAATCTTTTACACAGGCGTACAACAAAAAAATTATATTATAAAGAGACATGAACATATGAACAAAATATGAGCAAAATCAAAGACAATGAGAGCATATCTGATGGTGTTCCAGATATTGGAGTTAGCAAAGAAGGACTCTAAAAGCACTTATATTTTTGAAAGAAAATGAAAAGGAGTGCAAAATGGGTGAGAAAATGGAAATCTTCAACAAAGAACTGAGATTTAAGAAGAATCAAATGGATACTGTAAAACTAAAAAATTTACTTCAAATTTAGAAACTCATTCGTGAGTTTAATTGTATGCTGAAGGCACTAGAAGAGAGGATTTATTGAATTCTAAGAATGACTAGTAGAAACTATGGAAATTGAAATACAGAGAGGCAAATGAAAAGACAAGAACATAAGAGATACATGAAAGAGTAAAATAATCTATTATGTGTAATTAGGGTCACAAGATAAGAAGATAGAGAAATAGAAAGAGGGAGAGGTAGGAGAGAAGTAATGTTCAAAGAAATAATAGTTCAGAGCATGCAAGACCCGATGAAGGACATCAATCCACAGATTCAAGAATCTATATGAACCTCAAAGAGAATAGATACAAATAAAAAGCATTCTAGACACATCAGCATCAAAGTGCTGAAAACCAAAGACGAAGAAAAAGTATTAAAAGCCTCCAGGGATTTCAAGTGGGATGATAGGGGACACATTTATGTTCAAAAGATTAAAGGTAAAATGAGCGAACAATTTTTTTCAGTAGAAATTATGGAAGTCCAAAGCAAATCTAAATAAACTTTACAGAAGTGAAAGCATACTGCCACTGTGGAATTAAACTAGAACTCATTAAAAGAAATATAACTAGAAAATCTCTAAATTTTTGTGAATTAAGCAATACATTTCTAAATAATACATTCATAGATTTAAGAAAAAAATCAAAATTGAAATTAGAATATGCATTGAGCTAAACATTAATGAAAATAAGATGTCAAAACTTGTCAATTATAGCTATAGTGTATTTAGAATTAAACTTAGAGCTTTATACATGTGCATCAGAAAGACATAAAGGTTAAAAAACTATTATTTAAGCTTTCAACTCAGGAAATTAGAAAACATAAAGAAAGTCGACACTAAAAATGTAGGAAGAAAGAAATAATAAGAGCCAAAATCAATGAAATAGAATGCCAGCCAAGCCAAGTGCCGTCGAGTCAGAGGCAACTCATGGTGACCCTGGAGGCCAGAGCAGAACTGCCCTCTAGAGTATTCAACGAGCGCCTGGTGGATTTTAAACTGCTGATCTTGTGGTTAGCAGTGGTAGCACTTAACTCACTACACTGCCAGGGTTTCCTGAAATAGAACACAGATACACAATTAAGAAATCAGTGATGTTTAAAATTGCTTTTATAAAAAAAATTTTAAAAAATGAAAAAACCTTCATGAAGACTCATTAATGAAAAATTTTTAAAAATTGATTTCAAATGACTCATACCAGGAATGACTATTGAACTACTCCAAACACTTAAGAAAGATGAATTTACATAAGCTTTTTCAGAAAATGGTTCAGTATCAAAATGTGACAAAGGCATTAGAAAAAAAAATGAAATATCAACATAGCTCTTAAATACAGATACAGAAAGCCACATCAAAACACAATATCAACAAAAAAATAATAAGCATAACAATTAAAATGTTTCTGATCTGCCTTTTTTTTTTTAATTATGACTGAGTGAAAATGTACATTCCTGTATAAAATTACATGCCCACCTATATGCAACTTCCATTGCTCTCCCTGCCTGGTGACAGCACACTATTCCTTTCTGCTCCATACATGTCTCAGCAGATCAGGAGCAGAGAAGAAAGCACAAATGGAGAGAAAAATACAAGCCACATGAAGATTTCCAAGGACTCAAGGAACACAACTGAAAAGAGACAAGGATCTTCCCCTAGAGCTGACAGACAGAAAAAGCCTTCCTGTAGCTGGCATCCTGAATTCAGACGTCTAGCCTCCTAAACTGTGAGAAAATAAATTTCTGTTTGTTCAAGGAAAAAAAAAAAGAGGTTTCAACAAACAGAGGCAGCACTGAAAGTGCTCTCTCTATGCCAATAAATTTAGAAGACAGCTACCCGGCCAATCAGAGATCTATATGTTTGCCTATTCCCAAGAAAGGTGATCCAAATTGTAAGTGTAAATTACTGAACAATCTCATTAATATCGTATGCAAATAAAATTTTGCTAAACATGATTCAAAAGTGGCTGCAGCAGTAGACTGACAGGGAAATGCCAGAAATTCAGGCAGAATTCAGAAGATAACATGGAACTACGGGTATCACATTTCAGAAGGATCTTGGCTGAAAGCACAGAATATCAGAAAGAAAGATGTTTACTTGTGTTTTACTATGAAAAGGCATTTGTCTGTGTGAATTATAACAAGTTATGGATAACAGTGCCAAGAATAGGAATTCCTGAAAACTTTATCATACTTATCAGAATCTGTACATATATCAAGAGGCAGGTGTGCGAGTAGATCAAGCGGGTGCTACATGGTTTAAAAAGTCAGGAAGGGTGTGTACCAGGATTGTATCATTTCACCATACCTATTCAGTCTGTAAGCAGAGCAAATAATCTGAGAAGCTGGTCTTTAGGAAGTAGAACAGAGCATTAAGATTGGAGAAATACTCACTAACAACCCACATTATGTAAATAACACAACCTTGCTTGCTGAAAGTGAAGAGGATTTGAACACTTACCGATAAAGACCAAAGACCACAACCTTCAGTATAGGTTACACTTTGACATCAAGAAAACAAAAATCCTCACAAATGGACCAATAAGCAACATCATGATAGACAGATAAAAGACAGGTTGTCAAGGATTTCATTTTACTGGGATCCACAATCAACACCATGGAAGCAGCTATGAAGAAATCAAAGAATGCTTTGCATAGGGCAAATCTGCTGCAAAAGGCATCCTTAAAGTGTTGAGAAGCAAAGATGTCATCTGGAAGACTAAGGTGCACCTGACCCCAGCCATGATATTTTCAGTTGCATCATACACATGGGAAAGTTGGGCAATGGATAAGGAAGACCCAAGAAGAACTGAATTGTGGTGTTGGAGAAGAATATATCACAGACTGGCAAAGAACAAACAGATCTGTCTTGGAAGTAGTACAGCCACAGTGCTCCTTAGAAGCAAGGATGGTGAGACATCTTACATACTTTGGACATGTTGTATGGAGAGATTAGTCCTTGGAAAAGGGCATCATGCCTGGTAAAACGGAAAGTCAGTGAAAAGGAGAAAGACACCAAAAGATGGATTGGCACAGTGGCTGCAATAGTGTTTTCAAGCATAATAATGATTGTGGGCATGGTGCAGGACCCAGTAACATTTTGTTCTGTTATATATAGGGTCACCATTATAGTCAAAACTGACTTGATGGCACCTAACAACAACAAAGATCAATTTGAAAATGAATTATAAAGTGTCATATACTGTAAGATCAAAAGTAAAAAAATTCTAGGTATAAAACTAACAATATATTGCTGAGAGAAAATAAAGAATACTTAAATAATTGGAGAGATAGCCCAGGTTCATAGAAGCCTCAGTGTTACTGAGATATCAATTCTCATGAAATTGTTCTATAACCAAAAGCTAATTACTTGAAAATATTGAAAAACTGATAACCCATTAGTAGGATTAACCTACTGCTGTCATGTCTGGTCTCACAGTGACCCTAGAGGTCAGAGTGGAACTGCCCTATAGTTTCCAAGGAGTGCCTGGTGGATTTGAACTGCTGACCTTTTGGTTAGCAAATGTAGCACTTAACCAGTTAAGTGTAACCGCTTAACCACTATGCCACCAGGGTTTCCCAACTAGTGGGATTAATCAAGAAAAATACATTGAAATATATTTGTAGTCACAGAAGATACAATTGCTTAAATTCATTCAAGAGACAGATATTTTCAAATAGTATTAAAAACAACCATATATTGATACATATAATGACACAAAAGTATTGAAAATAAAATCACTTTAAGGAAACAGCCAAAATTAAGATAGAGCAATAATATTAACATCATGCAGAAAGCCATATTAAAAATAAAGAAGGTTATTAATTCATAAAAAATATATTCACCAGGAAGACAATAATAATTTTCCAACCTGTTGAATTTAACACTAGATGTTCCAAATACATAAAGAAAATGTGACAGAAATACAAGGAAAAATTAGACAAATCTATCTTAATTTTAGAGTTTTTAAGAAGTAAACTTCAGAAACCGAAAGATCCCAAAGGTGAAAAATGAATAATTCTGTAGACTTAATGAGGGGTCTTGGAAGCAAAGTGACTAAGCACTCAGCTGCTAACCAGAAGATTGGCTTTTTGAATCCACCAGTCAGTCTTGAGAATAAAAACGTGACATTTTGCTTTTGTAAAGATTTATAGCTGTAGAAGCCCTATGGAGCAGTTCTACTCTGTCTTACAGGGTCAATATGAGTTGGATAGGGTGGATAATGAAGATATGGGGTTTTTACAGATTTTATAACATAGCACACCTAATCCAACAGACAATATGAACCCTGGGCTCATCAACTACAGAATATATGTTTTTAAAGCATACATAGGTTACTTATCGTCTCAGTCATCTAGTGCTGCTGTAACAGAAATACCACAACTGGACAGTTTTAACAAAGAAAAGTTTATCTTCTCGCATTCCAGTAAGTTAGAAGTGTGAATTCAAGGTGCCAGCTCCAGGAAGACACACACTCGCTCTCTAAGTCTTTGCATTTCATGTGTCTGTCTTTGGTCTCAGAGCATCTGAGCACAAGAATCTCAGATCTAAATGATGAGCTGTGCTCCCGGCACTGTTGCCTTGATAGTACAAAGCCCACAACTCTCTGCTTGCTTTCCTTTAATCTTTTGTAGGATAAAACAATAAAAGGTATACAAGCCATAACCCACGGAAATATCCTTAATGTTTGATCACGGAGGTAAGCTTAGTAAGGGTATTATGATCCCACCATAATTCTTTTCCTCTTTTTTTTTTTATTTATCATTGAATAAAAATGTACATTCCCACATAAATTTGCATGCTGACCTATATGTAGCTTCCACTGCTCTCCCTGCACGGTGACAGCACACTCTTCCTCTCTGCTCCATACATGTCTTGTCTTCCTAACAGTCTCCTATCTTCTCCTCTCCACCCGTTCCCCTTCCTCTGGTATGAGGTCAACAGAACAACCTCCTGTAGACACCTAGAACCATAAAGTGTCCACACAATATGGTCCCTCGGTGTTAACAAGTCGAATCCATTGCTGTCCAAAAAGTTGACTTTCATTATGATTTATGGACAGTGGCAGCATCAGAGCCAGGGGCCATGCTCCCAGGGAAACCCCGAAGTCCCCAGACCTCAACTGTGGTCTTTTAGGGAGATCTCAGGGTGCACCCCTTTTTATTCTTGTGTTGCCAGTGAGACTCAACTTTGTCAGCTCCATCGTGGCTATCACTGGTAGTGGCCAGGCAACATCTGGTTCTTCCAGCCACAAGTCGATGTAGACATCCACTCATGTGGATCTGTCTACTGGATTCTCTTTCCCCCATGTCATTATGGACCTTGGTGATCATCTGTTCCTTCTAAGTTGGGACCATTTGCTGTACCCTCAGATGGTAGCTTGGCAACTTTTAAGATCCCAGACGCCACTCACCAATATGGGGTGCGGAGAGTCCTTATTAGCAAAGCATTAGTTGTGCCAATTGGCCTCGATTTCCCCTGAGAGCACAGTCCCCGGCCCCCTGCCCCAGCTACTCTGTCCTTGCAACATTGGGTTAAGATGGGAGGAGTACACAAGTTGTGTTGAAGTCCCATTACTGTTGATCTTTTTACTAATGTGTGCTGTCACCAATTTCACCCAACCAAATTTCTAACAACTATCTAATCTAAACCCTCGCCCTTCGCCGCCCCACCCACCCCACTCTTGCAGCTGTCAAAGAGTTTTTTCTTCTACACATGAGTCTGTTTTTAAGTTCTAATCGTAGGGGTCTCATACAATATTTGTCCTTTTGTCGCTAACTACTTTCGCTCAACATAATGTCCTCTAGTTGAAACCAGGTTAAGAGATGTTTCCTGCTATCATCATTGTTCTTTATCATTACATAGTGTTCTATTGAGTATATATACCATAGTTTATCTATCCATTCCTCTGTTGTTGGGCATCTGGGTTGATTCCATCTTTTTGCTATTGTGAACTGTGTTGTGATGAACATTCGTGTGCATGTATCAGTTGGTATGAATGGCCTTGATTCTACAGGATGTATTCCAAGCAGTGGAATTACTGGGTCAAATGATATCTATCTCTATCTCTATCTCTATCTCTATCTCTATCTCTATCTCTATCTCTATCTCTATCTCTATCTCTATCTCTATCTCTATCTCTATCTCTATCTCTATCTCTATCTCTATCTCTATCTCTATCTCTATCTCTATCTCTATCTCTATCTCTATCTCTATCTCTATCTCTATCTCTATCTCTATCTCTATCTCTATCTCTATCTCTATCTCTATCTCTATCTAATCTATATCTATATCTATATATATGTATCTTTTTAAGGGAGCCCCAGATTGTTTTCCAAAGACATTGCACCATTTTGCATTCCCACCAACAGTGTAGGAGAATTCCAATCTCTCCATAGCCTCTTCAGCATTTGGTGTTTTGTGTTTTTTGGATCATGGCCAACTTTTGGGGGGGTGAGATGGTATCTCATTGTCATTTTGATTTGAGTTCCTTCAGTAGCTAATGATTGTGAGCATGTCCGCATGTGTTTTTTGGCTGCCTGGATCTCCTCTTTAGAGGGGTGTCTGTCCATCTTCTTTGTCCATCACTTAACTGGATGATTTATCTTTTTCTTATTGATATTTGTAGTACCTTATAGATTATGGAGATCAGGCATTGCTCTGACATCGAATTGCCAAATATTTTTTCCCATTCTGTAGGTGGCCTCACCATAATTCTTTTTAACATAATGCAATCTTGCCCCACTAACCACACGCAGAGATTAAGATTTACAACATAAGAAAATCACGAAATGGAGGATAATCACACAGTAGTGGGAAGCACGGCTCAGTCAAACTACTGCACACATTTTTGGGAGGACACAATCCACGCCATGATACTTACAAAATTGTATTCTAAACCTAAAAGAAAATTTCCATAAATGTCATACAATGAATACCATACATGTTGTCAAGTGTCTCCCTCTTTTTCACTCACCCTCTAACATGCTGGAAGAGTATTTAAGAGCTATGGCTGCTAACTACAATGTTGACAATTCAAGTCCACCACGTGCTCCTTGGAAACTCTACAGAGAAGTTCTACTCTGTTCTATAGGGTTGCTATGAGTTGGAATCAACTCAGTAGGAGTGGGCTCGGTTTTTTATTTGTTTTTAATGCATATTCATGTTTGCATATATGATATGTATATAAGTAAGTGTAGGGTCTCTGTGAGTCAGAATCTACTGGATGGCAGTAGGTTTGGTTTTGGTTTAACTGTGTATGCATATGTCTATACAAACTTGTGTCAATAATTTTTTTTATTATGACTGAATGAAAATGTACATTCCCATATAAATTTGCATGCTCACCTATATGCAGCTCCCACTGTGCTCCCTGCCCGGTGACAGCACACTCTTTCTCTCTGCTCCATACATGTCTCATCCTCCCAACAGTCTCCTACCCCCTTCTCTCCAGCCACTCCCCTTCCTCCAGTAAGAGGTCAGCAGGGTAATATCCTATAGATGTATAGAACCATAAAGTCCCCCCAAATATGGTCATTTTGTGTCATCAAGTCTAATCTATTGCTGTCCGAAGTGTTGAACTTCACTGTGATTTATGTACAGGGGCAGCATCAGGGCCAGGGGCCATCCTCCCAGGGGAAACCCGAAGCCCCTGGAACATCAATTGTGGTCTTTTAGTGGAGACCTCAGGGTGCACCCCTTTTTATTCTTGTGTTGACAGTGAGGCTCAACTTTGTGAGCTCCATCACAGCTATCACTGGTGATGGCCAGGCATCATCTGGTTATTGTGGCCCCAAGACAATGTAGACCCTCACTCACATGGGTCTTCTGGGTTCTCTTTCCCCCATGTCCTTATGGACCTTGGTGATCAATGGTTCCTGCTGAGTTGGGACCATTTGCTTTATCCTCAGATGGCAGCTTGGCAGCTTTTAAGACCCCAGATGCCACTCACCAATGTGGGGTGCAGAGAGACCTCATTAGCAAAACGGTAGCCTTGATGTCCCCTGAGAGCATGGTCCCTGGTCCCTGGCCCCAGCTGCTCTGTCCTTGCAATACTGGGTTAAGATGGGAGGAGTACTCAAGTTGTGCTGAAGTCCACTTAATACTGATATTCTTACTAATGTGTGCTGTCACCAATTTCACCCAACCAAATTTCTAACAACTATCTAATCTAAACCCTCCTTCCCTCACCCTCCCACCCTTGCAGCCATCAAAGAGTCTTTTCTTCTATGAGTAAGTCTGATTTTAAGCTCTCATCATAGGGACCTCATACAATATTTGTCCTTTTGTCACTGACTACTTTCACTCAACATAATGTCTTCCAGTTGAAACAAGGTTGTGAGATGTTTCCTGAAATCATCGTTGTTCTTTATCATTGCAAAGTATTCCATTTAATACATATACCATATTTTACCTATCAGTTCCTCTGTTGTTGGGCATCTGGATACGTTCCGTCTTTTTACTATTGTGAACTGTGCTGCAAAAAACATTTGTGTGCGCATATCAGTTGATGCAAATGGCCTTGATTCTGTAGGATATATTGCAAGCAGTGAAATTACTGGATCAAATGGTCCTTTCCTGTTTGTCTTTAGTAAGTTTAGCCAGGGTTTGTCAATTTTGTTGATCTTTTCAAAAAACTAGCTTTGGTCTTTTTGATTTTTTCAGTTGTTCTTCTATTCTTTAATTCATTTAGTTCTGCTCTAATCTTTATGACCTGTTTTCTTCTGCTGCCTGAGTGGTTCCTCTGTTGTTCTTTCTCTACTTGTTCTTGAGTTAGTTCTTTGACTTGGCTTCTTTCTTTCTTCCTTCCTTCCTTCCTTCCAGATGTGTGCATTTATGGAGACCTGCTGACCTCTGAGCACTGCTTGGGCTGTATCCCATAGGTTCTGGTAGGAAGTATTTTCATTCTCATTAGAATCCATAAATTTCTAGATTTCATCCTTGATTTCTTCTATAACCCATGGTTTTCTGAGCAAGATGTTATTCAGTTTCCATGATTTCCACTTTCTATCTATGTTTTTTCTTCTATTGATTTTGACTTTTATGACTTTATGATCTGAGAAGATGCTTTGCATTAATTCAATGGTATGGATTTTGTTAAGAATTGGTTTATGTCCTAACACATGGTCTATTCTGGAGAATGTTCCATGTGCACTGGAGAAGAAGGTGTAGTTGTCTACTGATAGACAGAAAATTCTGTATATATTGATGAGGTCTAGTTCATTAATTGTGGCAATAAGATCTCCTGTGTCTTTACTGAGCTTTTTTCTAGACAATCTGTCCAATATTGAGAATGGAGTGCTGAAGTCTCCTACTATTACTGTAGAGTAATCTATCTCCTTTCTGAGTAGGCTGAGTGTTTGATGTATTTAGGTGCTCTAATATTAGACACATAAATATTTGATTTTGTTAAGTCCTGCTTGCATATTGAAACTTTCAGCAATAAGTAATGTCCATCCTTTTCCACGATGGTGGATTTTACATTAAAATTGATTTTATCTGAGGTCAGAATTACCACCTCTGCTTTTCTTTGTTCATTGTTAGCTTGATACATATTCTTCTATCCTTTAATTTTCAGCTTGTTCCTATCTTTAAATCCAAGGTGAGTTTCTTGTAGGCAACATATGGATGGATCATGTCTTTTGATCCAAGATGTCACTTGATGCATCTTTACTGGAGCATTCAGTCCATTCACGTTCAATGTAATTATTGATAGGTATGTGTTCAGTGCTGCCATTGTGATGTTTGTTTTTGCATTGATGTTTTCTCTGTTGTGCTTATTAATCTGTTCTGAGACATTCTTCTTTGTAAGTTGAATTTTCACCTGCTTCAGAGTTGGTTTTCTGGTTGTTGAGATTCATGCATTGCATTTCTTGATATGGTATGTTGCTTCTTTACTGTGCTTTATGGCTGCCCCTGTGATCCTACTTAATAAACTCTGTATAAACCCAGATTTAATTACTACCAGTTTTCTCAACTTCCTTTCCATCTGGAAGGACTATAACAACTATAGTACATCCCTCTTTTTAATATGATGACATCATAGTTTTCATGATATGATCATTGAATTATTTTTTTCACTGTCCTAGCTTTGATTGAGTTGAGAGCCTTCCCTAACTGAGTCGGATTCTGGATGGTGTGTCCTTCTAAAGTATAAAGTTTTGTTCTTCTAAGCCAAAGCCAAGAGATTCTATCAGAATTTCTTGTAACTTTGGTTTGCTTTTTTTACAAAGTCCCTGAGTTTCTGTTTATCTGTGAATGTCTTAATTTCATTTTCATATTTGAGAGAGAGTTTTGCAGGGTATATAATTCTTAGTTGGAAGTTCTTTTCCTTCAAGGCTCTGAATGTGTCATGCCACTGTCTCCATGCCAGCATCATTTATGCTGAGAAATTCGATGAAAGCCTACAGGGTTTCTCTCTGAATGTTAACTTTGCTTTGAGTCTAGCTGCCTTTAAGAATTTCTGCTTATGTTTCATTTTGTTAAGCTTAATTATAACATGTCTTGGAGCCCCTCTTTTGAGATCTATATTGAGTGGTATTCGATATGCATCTTGGATATCTATATTCTCTTCCTTCATGGTTTCTGGAAAGTTCTCTGTCAGCAGCTCAGTAACAATACTTTGTGTTCTCAGGTGTCTCACCCTGTTCAGGGACTCCAATTAATTGTAGGTTGTTCCTCTTAATAGAGACCCCCATGCTTCTTAATGCTTCTGCATTTTTCTTGTTTCTTTTTTCTGATTTCTCCTCATAGATGCTGGAGTCAGTAGCTCTGTCTTACAAGTCAGAAAGTCTCTTTTCCATTTGTGCTATTCTGTTTTCTTGGCTTTGAATTGAAGTTTCTATGTCTTTGATTTGGCTCTTGATCTATTGGATTTCAGAGTACTGGTGTTCCATCTGATCAAACAGTTTGCTTAATTTTTCTTTTTGCTCTACTGCATTTTGTGTAAGATCTAGGAGGGCTCTATATGTAATGCCTTTGTAGTCACCTTCCAATAATTTCAGAAAAGTTTCTTCATCTGGAAAGTTCTTTGGTGTTTCACTCGGGGGCCTTCTGAAGCCATGAATGATTTTCTGGTTATCATTTTCTCTGCAGTCTGTTGCTTTCTGGGCTTCATGTGAGTCAATAAAGTCTGGGAGAGATGCTGTGAGGATGGACCACAGTTGTTCCTCTAAGTCTTCTTAAAATGAAAGGTAAGAAGTATCTGACCACTTCCTAGGTCAGTCAGGTTTTCAGGTATACAGGGCCCTCTTCCCAACTGGTAAAGTAAGCACCTGTATATCCAATCCCAGATGTTATGAATTAGTTCAAAATGCAGCAAAGCTACTGCCCTATTGGCCTCTGCTGACAGGCCTCAGCCATAGGTGGCTCTGTGGAAAATACTGCTTTTCTGCCAGTAAAGCATTCTTGTGTGGACAAGTGCTGCCTCTGAGCCTAGGAACTTGGTCTTGCTGTAGCCTCCATATTCAAGATGGCATCCTGTACAAGCTCGCTGCCTGGCACGTCTGTACAACTATAGTATGGCAGAGGTGGAAAAAGAAGCCAAAGGTGAAGATGCACAGAGTCCACATCACTGTTGCCGGGCCCCAACCATAGGCGGTACTGTGTAAACTACTCTTTTCTCTCTGGCAGGTAAGTACTGACTCTCAAGCTAAGAATTAGGTCCAGCTGAGGCCTATGCATCCGAGAAGGCGTCCCACACAAGCTCGCTGCCCAGCACCTCCGTACAAACTGCACCATGGCAGAGGAGGAAGGAGAGGCCAAAGGTGGCAAGATGCACAGAATTCTAAGCCAGGCTCTCAAAATAAGGAAATTTCACCTTCCAACCCCACCAGTGGTGTGTCTGAGACTAGCCACTAGTCAAGACCTAGCTCTCTCAGCCAGCCAACAGAGAGGAAAAAAAAGTCAACATGGTGACTTACCTTCAGTCTGTGAAAGCCAGGACTGTCCAGGGGCAGGAGTCAGCTAAAGAGAGGTTTTCCGTTCAGTGGTTTGAAGTCCAAATTATCAGCCCTATGCTGTGTCTGTCCTACGATTCACTAGGTGTCCAGAAGCCTCCATTTAATTATCAGTTCAGGTCTTGGCTTCCAAAGGGATTTGGAGAGACAGCTTGGTTCCACCATCTTGATTCCATCCCAATATTTTTTTTTAAATCTGAGGTTAAAATGTCATAAGGATTAAAATTAAATTTGAGATTTTTTACATTATTAAAATTATTTTATCATTTTAAAAATATTCTTATTTTTAAACTGTTGGTGGTCCCCTTTCATCTTTGGTGCTTTGGAAAATGTTTTCTATGAGAAGAAGGTTGGCCTGGATAAGATTTAAGGTATTTTTGAATTTCATTATTCCATAAATATAGAAGCTCCTTCTTAAGTTGAAGATGAATCACCTTTGCTTTGTGGACATTCAAAAGTTTGATGCTGAGCAATTCAGTGCACTAAAACAAAGAACTAAATATATCGGTTTGGGATAAGTCTTAAGCTTGGAAAAATACTTGCTTAACAGTTGTCCATTACTCAGGCACAACAACAGCAGAATTCTGTGTTTGGCTGGATCAGAGAACACTTCTTGGTGTCTGGTCTGATATGACCAATTGATAAAAGAACAGGGAAGATTTTTACTGGAGTGAAAGTTCCATATTGTGATCCATCTGTTTGAGATGAAAATTTTATGTGTAAGAAGCTGACAGGTGGTGTCATAAGTCTGCTTATAGATTATGGATCTGGAGATGGCTGTGTGATGAGCAAGAATATGACTATTTTAGAGTCTGGTGATATGGTAGATGAGATCACATTTTTTAATAAGATACTCAACAGTTGTACTTTGTACTTTTTCTTCTTTCCTTCTTCTTTATTGAGTTATTGCTTTTGAGGGAATTTGGAAATGACTGAGGCCCTCTGAACACAAAGAATACTCTGGCCTAGTTATAGACTGGAAAAAAATGTGTCTAGGATACTTCTTCCCCGGGACTACAGCATTCCTGGGTGATTAAGCACTGGTGAAAACCTGACTCCAGGTGCACTTTAAGACATGAATGCAGTCCTGGTGAAGGACTTAGTTAGGGTCAGCCCTGCAGATCCCTGTCTTCTTAGTACCCTAGACTGTACCTAAAGCTTAGTACCCTAAGCTCAATGCATTAAAAGTCCCAAAATTGGGTTGCTGAAGGTAAATTCCTACCTAATTCACAATTACATCACCTTTATATGGATCCAGTACTCAGTGTCTTCATAATATAAAGCAAATGATGCTTTTCCTCATTATCATCTTTATAATTTCTTTCAAAACAAAACGAAAGCACAGGAGACACTGCTATGGAGTTTTCCCACAGTGTGTAGTAAAATGAAGAACATAAGAGGACTCAGAGTCAGATGTTGGATTGAATCCTGTTCATAAAATTTATAAGTTTCAAGGACAAGTTTCTTAACCTCTTTGAACAGATTTCTTCACCTAAAAATATGAATAAATGTGATAACATTTATAATTGTTCCATGCATCATCTTACCCACTGCAACTATATCATTGTTCTGTGAGCCAGTGTCCTCTGGTCTTCACTAATTTGAACTTTTTTCTGTCTGCTTTTCTAAGCCTTTGTGCATAAATTTTGGTCCCAACAGAGAAATGGCTCCCTGGAAATGGGTCATATATTCCTTTTTTCTGATTTCCTATGTCCTCCATCATATATAGGTCATATTTGATCTGCATTGAACATTCAATACATGCAAAGACTGACAAGTTTGTGACCTCATCCTAGAAAAAGTGCTACATACCTCATTGCTGAATGTCACTGCAGTGACTTTTGAAGTACTCCCCTTGGGAAGCTATGCACTGACACCAGCACCTAGTCTACCCTTCAAAGCCATTTTGGAACTATTTTTCTGGAATGACCATCAGAGGTCTCACCATATTGCCTTTGATATCCTGAATGTCTTCAAAATGTCTTCCTTTCAGCATTTCCTTTATTTTCAGGTAAAGAGAAAAGTTACTGGGGGCCAGATCAAGTAAGTAAGGAAGTATACCAATATAGTTATTTATTTACTGACTAAAAACTCCTTCACAGACAGCTGTACAATGAAGTTCATGAACTTGCCACCTTGTACAATGGCCATTCCAGAAAGAGTTCCAAAATTGCTTTGAAGGGTGGACTAGACACTGACATCAGTATATAGCTTCCCAATAAGAATATTTTGAAGCTAACCATAGTGACATTCATCAGTGAGTTATGTAGCACTTAGAACAATTAAGTTTGCAGACTTAATTGTCAGACCTGGTACAATCCTTTGACAGATGGAAGATTCTAACATCAATCAGGGCCTCCACTGATTCCTAAGAAATTGCTCAGGATCACAATATTCAGTGCATCCCATTTTCTGTGACTTGACTGTTTTTTCCTATATGAGCTATCCATACCTGGTTGAGCAAGGTACATCTTAATTTTGCTATCTTTTTAAAAGAAAATGTTTAAGAGTCATGAAATACAAAAAGAGTGGTGGAAAATTACAGAAAGAAAGAGGCAAATCAACTCTGAAAAACATCTACCAAACTGGGCATAGAAAGTTTCAGAAATGTGAGATGTACATTCTACTTCAACACAAAGTAACTCCAGCATGGGATATCATTTTTCAATGGGAAACACACTTGATAACAAGTGTGTTTGGAAGCTGTCTTTCTGAAGTTGTGTTTCTGAAGTTGTCTTTGGAACATTTGGATTCTAGTCCTATTTTATCACTTAGCAATTGTTAAACTTTAAGTAGCCTGATTCATTTTTTTAACTTTAGTTTTTTATCTATAAAATAATTAGCAGCAGCATAACAATAAATTGTAATATAATTGTTGATAGAGTTCAGATTGTCAATCACCATTTCAGCACTAATTACATATTAAAGCAGGCAGGTACATAATTAAGGAGTCCCTGGTACCCTATGGGTAACCTTGGTGGTGTAATGGTTAGGTGCTGCGTCTGTTAACCCAAAATTTGGCTGTTCGAATCCACCAGGCACTTCTCAGAAATCCTATGGGGGCAGTTCTACTCTGTCCTATAGGGTCGCTATGAGTTGGCATCGACTCAACAGCACTGTGTTTGGTTTGGTGTGGGGGACCATAGTGGCACAATGCCTTTGACTGCTAACTAAGAGATCAGCACTGCTAGTCCACCAGTGGCTCCTTGGAAATTCTATGGGAGCAGTTCTACCCTGCCCTAACTTATCTCAAAACCAAACCCAGTGCTATCGAGTTGATTCTGAATCATAGCAACCCTTTAGGACAGAGTAGAACTGCCCCATAAAGCTTCTGAGGGGTCCCTGATGAATTTGAACTGCTGACCTTTGGGTTAGCAGATGTAGCACTTAACTAATAGGGTCTTTTTACTAGAATTCAAGTTCTGTATCCCACATTCTCTGGCTCCATCAGGAGCTGTTTGGTGAGTTTTAAGTCCTCAGACACTACTCACCAAAGTGGGATGCAAAATATTTGCATAAAAAAATTGTTATGCCAGTTAACTTAGACATTCCCTGAAGTCATAGTCTCTAGACCCCTGACCCTGATACTCTGTCCCTGAAAATGTTTAGTTTTATTTAGAATACTTCTAAGCTTTGGGTTTAGACTACTTCTGCTGACTCCTTCACTACTGGTTGTTGTCTCTCCTTTTGCCTAAAACAGTTCTTGTCTATTACCTAAGTAGTCAATATCCTTCTCCTTGCTACTCCTACTTGTAACCAACAAAGAGTACTTTCTTCTGTGTTTACATCAATCGTGAATCCTTATAATAGCAGTCTCATAGAGTACATGTGCTTTACCAGTTGACTAATTTCACTCAGTGTAATGCCTTCCAGACTCTTCTATTTTGTCAGTTGTTTCCCCAATTCATCATTGTATAATAGTCCATTGGTAAATATATCATAGTTTGTATATTCATTCTTCCATTAATGGGGACCTAGGTTGATTCCATCTTTTTGCTATAGTGAACAGTGCTATGATGAACACTTACGTATATGTATCTATTTGTGTGGCAGCTTCTACTACTTTAGCATATATCCAAGAAGTGGGATTGCTGGCTCATAAGGTATTTCTATTTCTAGCATTTTAAGAGAGTGCCTCATCAATTTCCAAAGTAGTCATACCATTTCACACTCCCACCAAAAGTATATTAGTGTTCCAGTGTCTCCACAGCCTTCTCAACATTTATTAATGTCTGTTTTTTGGAGTAGTGCCAGCCTTGTTGGCATTATTTCATAAAGGAGAAGGTGGTATCTCATTACAGTTTAATTTGTGTTTCTCTAATGGCTAAAGATGATTGAGAATTTTCTCATGTATCTGCCCCTGAATGTCTTCTTTGGTAAAATATTTTTTCATATCCTTCACCCATTTTTTAATTGGATTATCATTTGTTGTTGAGACTTTGTGTTATCTTGTTGATTACAAAGATTAGATGCTGATCAAATTTGTGAATCCAAAAATTTTCTCCTGGTCTGTAAAGATTATCTATCTACTCTTTTGGTGAGGTCTTGGACAGGCATAAATATTCAACTTTTTGGAGTTTCCAGTTATCTTTTTTCTGATGTTTCTACATTGTTATTAATGTTTATACTCTGTTTATGCCTTGCATTATGGCTTCCAGAATTGTCCCTAGGTTTTTTCCATGACCGTTATCATTTTGGCTTTTATTTTGGTCCATTTTCAGTTAGATTGTGTGCATGGTGTGAGGTATGAGTCTTGTTTCATTTTGGGGGGATGGATGTCCAGTTAGGCCAACACCATTTGTTAAAAGACTATCTTTTACCCAGTTTACTAACTTATGGCCTTCATCAAATATCACCTGATCATAAGTGGATGATTTTATGTCTGGATTCTCAATTTTGTTCCATTGGCTTACGTATTTATTTTTGTACCGGCACCAAGCTGTTTTTACTGTGGCAACGTAATAGGATTTTACTGTGGCAACGTAATAGGTTCTAAAGCCAGACAGTGTGAGGATTCTCACCTTTTTCTTTTTCTTTAGTAATGCTTTGTTTATCCAGGACTTCTACCCTTTCCATATGACACTGATACTTTGTTTCTCCATCTCATTAAAAAATGCCGTTGGAAGAAGATTGGTTTAAATGGACTTCAACATAGCCTGAAAAGTTTTCCAGTCTTTACCCAATATTGCAAGGATAGAGTAGGAGTAAGACTCTGGCGACCATGCTCTCAGGGGACATCAATTATGCTAATTGTTTTAACTAGCCTATTGCTAAGAGAGTCTTCTGCACCCCTTAGAAGTGAGTGGCATTTAGGGCCTTAAAAGCTAGCAAGCTGCCATCTGAATTACCCCAAATGGTCCTAACTCATCTGGAACAGATGATGACCAAGGATGACAACGACATGGGGAAAAAGGTCCCAGAAGACAGAAAGATCCATGTGGATGGGTGACTATATCAACATGTGACCAAAAGAACCAGATGGGGCCCAACCACCACCAAAGACAGCTGTGATGGGGCTCACAATGTTGGGTCCCTGTGGTAGCATAAGAAGAAAGGGGTGCACCCTAAGAACTGGACCTGATGCTGCCCTTGATCATAAATCATTACTGAGGTGAACTCTTCAAACAGAAATGGAATGGACTCGAGGACACAGAGTGACCATATTGTGTGTGCACTTTATGATTCTATGCATCTATAGGATGTCATTCTACTGGCCTCTTAATAGAGGGGAGTGGGGGACGTGGAAAAGAAGGGTCAGGAGATGGTTAAGAGGATATGACATGTATGGAACAGAAAGGAGGACTGTGGTGTCACTGGGCAAGATGAGCAGAGGGAACTGCAGATAGGCAGGTATGCAAATTTGAATTGTATTGTAAATTGTCACTCAATTACAATAAAAAAAAGCCATTAGAATTTGGATTGGGATTACCTTTCAATCTCTTGTTATGGATTTATTTAGTTGCTTTACCTCTGTTAGTTTAAGTAGGTAGTGTGTTTCTAGAAATTTGGCCATTTCCTTTAGCTTTTTTCCCTTCCTTTTTTTTTATTGTAATTAAGTGAAAGTATATGATCTAAAGTAATTTTGCATGCCCAGCTATCTGCAGCTTCTGCTGCTCTTCCTTGCCTTATCATTCAATACCTGTGGTATCCTCTTAACCAGCTCCTGTCCCCTTCTCTCTACCTTCTTCTCTCCCATCTAGAAAGACACCAGTAGTACGCCAAGCCAAGTGCCGTCGAGTCGGATCCTATAAATGCATAGAACCATAAAGTACACACACCTTATGGTCACACTGTGTCCCTGAGTCCAGTCCATTTTTGTCTGAAGAGTTGACCTCAGGAGTGTTTTCTCATCAGGGGCAGCAGCAGGACAAGAGACCATGCTCCCAGAGGATCCCCCAGGCAGCTGGACCATCAGTTGCGGTCTTTTAGTAGAGTTATTGATCTGCACCCTTCTTTTTCTCATGCTGTCATAGAGACTCTACATTGTGTGCCCCATCCTGGTTGTCTTTTGTGGTGGCCAGGCCCCAACTGGTTCTTCTGGTTGTGTACTGATACAGCTTTCCATTCACATGGGTCCTTCTGTCTCCTGAGCTTGTTTGTCCTCGTGTCTTTGTTGTTCTCAGTGATCTTCTGTTTCAGATGAATTGGGACAATTTAGTATAACTCAGATGGCAGCTTGCTAGCTTTTAAGACCCCAGATGCCACTCACCAATATGGGATGCAGAAGACTTTTCTAGCTGTAGGCTAGCTTTGACAATTGTCCTCAATGTTCCCCAAGGGCATGGCTCCCAGAGCCTTGATCCTGCTACTCTTTCCTTGCAATATTGGATTGAGATCAGAAGAGTTTTCAAGTATATGGTGAAGTCCAATTAAGTTGATCGACTTTCTACTGTGTGCTGTCACTGATTTAACCTAACCAAATTTCTATCAACTATCTAATCTATGACTAACTCTTTTCCTCCCTTCCCATCTTTGTAGCCATCAAAGGGTCTATTCTTCTGTACATAAGTCTATTTTTATGTCCTTGTAGTAAAGGTCTCATACAATATTTGTCCTTTTGCTGCTGACTGATTTCACTCAGCATAATATCTTCCAATTGAAACCAGGTTATGAGATGCTTCCTAAAATAATTGTTCTTTATCATTGTGTAGTGTTCACTGAGTATATGTACCACAGTTCGTTTATCCATTCAACTGTTGATGGGCGTCTGAGTTGATCCCATGTTTTTGCTATTGTGGACTGTGCTGCAATGAACATCCATGTGCATGTATCTGTTCATGTGACAGCCTTTGTTTCCAAAGGACATATTCTGAGCAGTGAGATTACTGGATCAAATGGTATATCTATTTCCAGCTTTTTAAGGAAGTGCCAGGTTGCTCCCCAAAGAGGTTGTACAATTTTGTGATCCCATAAGCAGTATATGAAAGTTGCAGTCTCTGCACAGCCTCCCCAGCATTTGTAGTCTTGTGTTTTTTGCATCATTACCACCCTTGCTGTGGAGAGATGGTATCTCATAGATTTTATTTGGATTTCTCCAATAGCTAATGATCATGAGCATTACCTTGTGTGTCTTTTGGCTGCCTGGATGTCCTCTTTGGTGAAGTGTCTGTTTATCTTCTTTGCCCATTGCTTAATTAGGCTATTTATCCTATTGTTGATATTTTGTAGTATCTTGTAGATTATGGAGATTAGATGTCGGTCAGACATGTAGTTGCCAAATATTTCTTCCAATTCTGTAGGTGGTTTTGTAAGTTTTTGGTAAAGTCTTTGGATGAGCAAAAGTGTTTAATTCTTAGTAGTTCCCATTTATCTATTTTCTCTTCTGTTGATTTTGAGGTCTGTCTAAGCTGTGTATTAGAATCTTCATTGTTGATACTATTTTTCTTGCATGATCTTTATAATTTTACATTTATATTTGGGTCTTTGATCAATTTTGAGTTAGTTTTCATGTGAAGTGTGAGATATGGGTCTTGTTTCAGTTTTTTTGGAGGTGGATAGCCAATTCACCAACACCATCTGTTTTTACCCCAGTTTACAGTCTTGGGCCTTTGTTGAATATCAACCCTTCGTAGAAGGATGGTGGCATCTCTGGGGTCTCAACTCTGTTCCATTGGTCTATATGGCCCTTTTTGTACAAGAATCAGACTGTGTTGCCTACTGTGGCAGTGTAATAGATTCTAAGGTAGGATAGTGTGAGGCCTTCCACTGTGTTCTTCTTCTCCAGTAGTACTTTGCTTATCCAGGGTTTCTTCCCTTTCCAAACACAGTTGGTGATTTGTTTCTCCATCTCATTAAAAACAATGTCACTGGAACTTGTATTGGGATTGCATTGTATTTTTAGATCACTGTGGGTAAAATAGACATTTTCACCATGTTAGGTCTTCCTACCCATGAGGAGGGTAGCTTTCTCCATTTCTGTAAGTTTCTCTTGGTTTCCTGTAGCAAAGTCTTGTATTTCTGTTTGTATAGGTCTCTTGTTTCTTTAGTTAGATTTATTCCTAAGTATTTTATCTTTCAGGGAATTATAGTAAACAGTATTGATTTGGTGATTTCTTCTTTGCTGATCTCTTCATTGATATAAAGGAATCCTGTTGACTTACTTAAGTTTATGTCATATCCTGATACTTGTGGAACTCTTCTATTAGTTCCAGTAGTTTACTTATAGATTCTTTAGTATTCTCTGTATATGCAATCATATCATCTGCAAATAGGGATATTTTTACTACTTCTTGGCCTATGCAAAAGTGCTTTATTTCTTTGTCTTTTCTAATTGCTCTGGCTAGAAACTCTAGTATAATGTTGAATGCAAGTGGTGAGAGTGGGCATTCCTGTCAAATTCCCAGTTTTAAAGAGAATTCTTTCAGTCTCTCTCCATTCAGGATGATGTAGGTGTTTGGCTTTGCAAAGATGTCCCTTATCATGTTGAGGAATTTCCCTTCTGTTCCTATCCTGCTGAGAGTTTTTAGCATGAATGAGTGTTGAACTTTGTAAAATGCCTTTTCTGCATCAACTGACAAAATAAGGTAATTCTTATCCTTTGTGCTTGTTATGTGGTTGATCACATTAGATGTTTCTCTGATGCTGAAGCAGTCTTGCATTCCTGGTATGAATCCCACTTGGTAGTGATTAATTATTTTTTTGATATGTTGTTGAATTCTACTGGCCAGGATTTTGTTGAAGATTTTTGCATCTAGGTTCATGAGTGGTCAAGCCAAGCAAACAAGTCAAGTGCTGTCAAGTCATGAGTGGTACTGGTCTGTATTTTTTTTTTTAGTGGGATCTTTCCCTGGCTTTGGTATCAGGGATATACTGGCTTCGTAGAATGAGCCTGGGACTATTCCATCCCCTTCTAAGCTGTGAAACAGCTTCGGTAGTATTAGAATTAACTCTTCTCTGAAGGTTTGGTAGAATTCTCCGATGAAGCCATCTAAGCCAGGACTGTATTTGGTCGGTACTTTTGATTATGTTTTAAATCTCTTCCTTTGTGGTGTGTTTATTAAGTTGTTACATTTCTCCTTTTGATTATTTTAGTAGGGGATATTCGTATAGGAATTTGTCAATTTCCTCTAGGTTCTTGAATCTATTAGATTCGAGATTCTACTACTCTGTTACAATATTTTTAACTTTAGTTTAGTCTGTTGTGATGTCTCCCATCTCATTGCTTTTTCAAGTTATTTGTTTCCTCTTCTGTTTAACTTTTGTGAATTTAGCCAGTGATTTCTCAATTTTGTTGATCTTTTCAAAGAGCCAGCTTTTGGCTTTGCTTACTTTTTCAATTGTTCTATTCACTGATTCATTTAGTTCTGCTCTAATCAGATCTAACTCGACAACACTTGGCTTTGCCTGGCTAATCTTTATTATCTGTTTCTTCTGGAGCCTGAGAGGTTCATCTGTTGCTCTCTTTCTACTTGTTCAAGCTGTAGGGTTAATTCTTTGGTTTGGGCCCTTTGTTCATTCCAGATGTGTCCATTTATGGGGATAGATTGACCTCTGTGCACTGCTTGTGCTGTATCCCATAGGTCCTGGTATGATGTGTTTTCATTTCTCATTGGATTTCATAAATTTATTTATTTGATCTTTGATTTCTTCTATACCCCATGGAATTCTGAGCAAGATGTCATTCAGTTTCCATACCTTCCAATTTCTACCTATGTTTTTTCTGCTGTTGATTTCAACATTTATGCTTTGTGGTCTGAGAAGACGTGTTTCAATAATTCAGTGGCTTGGATTTTTTTGAGACTTGGTTTATGTCCTAAAACATGGTCTATTTTGGAAAGTGTTACATGTGCAATGGAGTACTTATCTATTGATGGGTAAAAAGTTTTGTAGTTGATTAACTACTGCAATAAAATCTTCTGCATCTTTACTGAGGTGTTTTTCTGGGTGATCTGTCCATTACTGAAAGTGGAATGTTGAAGTCTCCAACTATTTTTGTGGAGTGATCTGTCTCATTTTTCACTGTTGTCAGTGTTTGTTCAATGTACTTAGATGCTCTGCTATTGGGTACATAAATATTTAATATTGTTATATCTTGCTTATGTACCAAACCTTTCAACAATAAATGGTGACCATCCTTGTCCACGATGGCGGATTTTCCATTAAAGTCTATTTTATCTGAAATTATTATTGTTACTACTGCTCTACTTTGTATGTTGTTATTTTGGTGTATAATTTTCCATCCTTTTATTTTGAGTTTGTTCATATCTTTGAGTTCAAGGTATGTTTCTTGAAAGCAACATATAGACAGATGATGTCTTTTCTTCCAGGATGTCACTCTCTATCTCTTTATTGGAGCACTAAGTCTGTTCACATTCAGTGTAATTATTGACAGATATGTGTTTAGTGCTCTCATTTTGATGCCCTTATTTTCATTGTTGATGTTTTGTGTGTTCCTCTTAATCCTCTATTCTGTGTCATTCTTCTTTATGGGTTGATTTTTCATTTTTTTCAGTGTTGGTTTTATATTTATTGAGACTCCTGTGTGATGTTTCTTGTTTTGATATGTTACATTGTTTTTTTGCTTTGCAGCAACCCTTGTGATCCCCCTTCCTATTCTAAGTTTAAACCAGACTGTAGCTTCTGCATATGTTTTTAATTGCCTCTTCATCTGAAAGGTTTACACCTAGTGTAACATATCCCTCTTTTAGTATGATGATGTCATGGTTGTCATGCTAAGATCACTGGTTCCCTTCTTTTAATATTATGGCTTTGTTTGAGCTTCTTGACTTCACTAACTGAGTAGGATTCTGGATGCTGTCTCCTGTATTGCCTTCTTACTTGGTGCTTTTGTTTTTCTAAACAAAGACCTTCTTTTGGTATTTCTTTTGGTTTGGTTTGGTTTGGTTTGTCTGTGAATGTCTTAATTTCATCTTCATATTTGACAGACAGTTTTTCAGGATATATAATTCTTCATTGGAGGTTTTCTCTTCCAGGCTTTGGATGTGTCATCCCACTGCTTTCTTGCCACCGTTGTTTCTGCCAAGAAATCAGACAAAATCCAACAGGGCTTCTCTGTGTACATTAGCTTTGCTTTTAGCCTTGCTGCCTTTAAGAGCCTCTCTTTATGTTTCATTTTGTTAAGCTTGATTACAGTATGTCTTTGTGCCTAGTTTTTGTGGTGTTCAATACTCATCTTGGATATCTATGTTCTTTTCTTTCATAATTTCAAGGAAGTTTTCTGTCAGCAACTCGACGACAACACTGTATTTTCAGCTATCCCCCTCTGTTCAGGAACTACAGTTATTCATAAATTATTCCTCTTAATAGAGTTCCACATGTTTCTTAATGCTTCTTCATTTTCTTATTACTTTACTCTGATTTCTCACCATGAATGCTGGGGTCAGTTGCTCTATCCTCAAGCTCATTCACTTAGGTTACTATCTCCTCAGTTCTACTCTTTTAGCTTTCAATTGAATTGTCTAATTCTGTAATTTTATGATTAATTTGTTGAATTTTAGATCATTGATATTCCACCAGTTCACATAGCTTACTTAATTTTTCATTTTATTCTGCTGCATTTTGTTTAATCTCTAGGAGGGCTCTCTACATAATTCTTTTGTACTTGACCTCCAATAGCTTCACAAAGTCTTCATCTTTGGGAGTTTTCTGGAGTCATGGTGGGATGCTTCTTTAAATGATTAGCTATTGATTCTTGTGTTCATGCCATCTAGAAGCTGTTCAGTTTCTCTAGTGTTACCTCAACAGGAGCTGAGGTTTGGTTCTAGGAGGTGAGTAATGGCACTCCTAGTTTGGGTCACCAGCCACCTCTGCATACTCTAGTGACTGGCCCTAAGTGGACTCTCTGGAGTGGCAGGCTCTGTCTCCTGGCTGGCAAATACAGTGCCCTACTTATGGAGTTATGGAGTCACTGGCAGGCTGTCCACTGACATTGTGATGTTGATCAGTGAAGGGTTGTGGAGATGCTGCCACCCACTCAACAGTCAGTTCTCCCGGTGGTCTTATTTTAAAAAGATGCTTTACTGTTGAGTGAAGAGCTGTCTACAACTGCTGAAATTAGTCAGGCCCTCAGGTGTGGGAGGCCCTGCCTCCCGGCTAAAAATGAAAACACCTCATAGGCCTTCCTCAGATGCTGCAGTCCTCCCAAATGAAGTGTCAGTAGAAGCAATACTCAGCATGCTGCTGCCTTGTCTTTGAGAGAGGTAGTTTCCCCCTTACTGGCACCTGAGCCCAATCTGACAACCCTATGCCAGATCCTAGGGCTCCCTGGATGTCCACACTGCTTCATTCAATTATCATTCCAGGCCTTAGTTCTCAGAGGGAATCCAGGAGATGTGTGTCTAGTCTGCCATCTTGGCCCCACCCCCTGCTTTAGATTTTCAAATTGGTTATAGTACAGTTTTTCATAGTACACTATAATGGCTTAATTTCTGTTATCTCTGTTGCAATGTCAACCTTCTCACTTCTTATTCAGGTTGTTTACTTTCTCTCCTAGTTTTGTTTTCTCAGTTTGGCCACTAGTTTTAGAATTTTGTTGATCTTTTCAAAGAACCAGCTTTTGGTCATTTGATCCTTTTTCTGTTCTCTGATTCCTGTAGTTCTGCTTTAATTTCAATTATTTGCTTTCTTTTGGTGCCCAAGTCTTCTTTTGCCACTCTCTTTCTGCTTGTTTGACCTGTAAGGTTAATGGTTTGATTTGGGCCTTTTCTTCTTTTTGGATGTGTTTACTGTTGAAATAAATTGACCTCTTAGTAATGCTTTTGCTGTGTCCCTAAGGTTCTGGTAGGTTGTGCTTTCATTCTCATTTGTTTCTGTAAATGTCTTTATTTAGTCTTTGATTTCTTATATAACCTAGTAGTTTTGAGCCAGATGTTCTTCCATTTCCATGTGTTTGATTTTTTTCCCCTTGGTTTTTCTTCTGCTGATTTTTTACTTTTGTGACTTCATGGTCTGAAAAGATGCCTTGCAATATTTCAGTGCTTTGGATTTTGTTAAGGCTGGCTTTATGGCCTAGTATGTGGTCTACTCTGGAGAATGTTCTGTGTGTGTTGGAAAAGAAAGTATGATTGGTGGCTGTTGTGGAGTGTTCTGTATATGTCTATGAGGTCAATTCAGTTGATTGTGACATTTAGATCTTCCTTGTCTTTATTGGGAAACCCTGGTGGTGTAGTGGGTTAAGTGCTAAATTTGCTAACCAAAAGATCAGCAGTTCAAATCCTCCACGCACTCCTTGGAAACTCTATAGGGCAGTTCTACTCTGACCTATAGGGTCACTATGAGTCAGAACTGACTATATGGTAGTGGTGGGTTGTCTTTATTGAGCTTCTTTCTGGATATATTGTCTTTCAGTGATGGTTGTGAAGTCCCCTGATACTATCGTACAGCTGTCTATTTCACTTTTCAGAGCTGATAGAGTTCATCTGATGCATTCAGGAGCCTTATTATTGGATGCATAAGTATTTACGTATTGACCCTTTAATTATTATATAGTGTTCTTCCTTGTCCACTGTGGTAGATTTCACATTAAAATCTATTTTATGAGAAATTAATGTTGCCTATCTTGCTCTTCTTTGAATGTTGTTTGCTTAGTATATATTTTTCCATCTTTTCAGTTTTAGTTTGTTTGCATCTTTATGCCTAAGGTGGTGTCTCTTGTAGGCAGCATATTGTCAGACTGTTTTTTCATTCATTCTGACACTCTCTATTTCTTTATTGTACATCTAATTCATTTACCTTCAGCATGATTATTGATAGGTATGAATTTAGTGCTGTCTTTTTATGTGTGTGTTATTGAAAGTTTCTTCATTACACTTAATTTTCTATGCTGTGTCGTTTTTCTTTATGGGATTTTATTTTCATCTTTCTCACTGCTGTTTGTTTAATATTTGTTGATTATGTTTCTTATTTTTATGATTATGTTTCTTATTTTAATGTGTTTGATTGTTAAAATCCTTTGTGGTTATCTTCATATTTACACTTGTTTTTTAAAGTTTTAAACAGTTTATAATTTAGTCACTTCAGCTTGACTTCCTCTCCATGTGAAACATCTATGGATACGTTATTTGTCTTTTTGAAATAATGTCATCTTTTACATATTGAAATCTCTATTTCTACATTTTTACTGTTTTAGCTTTCTTTTATTTTTGTGGTTCCTATTGGGTTGCACTGTCCTGCACTGTAGCCTTGAGCTTTTATCTGATGACATTGATTTTCTAATCAAAGAACTTCCTTTAGTATTTCTTGTAATTTTGGTTTGGTTTTTGCAAATTCTCTAAACTTCTGTTTGTCCAGAACTGTCCTCATTTCACAGTCTTTAGATAACTTTGCAGGATAATATAGTTCTTGGCTGTCATTTTTTGTTTCTGTTTTCTTTTTTCCTTAAAGGCTTTGTATATGTCATCCCATTGCCTTCTTGTCTGAATGGTTTCTGATGGGTAGTCTGAACTTAGTTTTATTGACTGTCCTTTGTAGATTATTTTTTGTTAATCTTTAACTGCCTTTAAAAGCCTCTCTTTTTCTCCAGTTGGGTAAGTTTAATTATAATATGTGTCGGTGTCTTTCCTTTGGGATCTATCTTGTGTGAAGTTCAATGAGTATCTTGAATAGATATCATCTCATCCTGCCTGATAGCAGGGAAATTTTCTGTCTACAGATCTTAAACGATTCTCTCTATATTTTCTGTTATCCCTACCTGTTCTGGTTTTACAATCCCTCATAAATTATTCTGCTTGAGACAGTTTCATAAAACTTGATGTTTCTTCACTTTTTAAGATTCTTTCATCTGCTTTTTCCCCAAATATGTTGATGTCAATTGCTTTATCTACAGTCCCATTAATTCTGCATTCTATTGCTTCAGTTATGTTCCTTTGACTTTCTATTGAGCTGTCTAATTCTGTAATTTTATTATTAATTTGCTAAATCTCAGATCATTGTTGCTCAAGAATTTTTGGAAGTTTGTTTAATGTCATTATGCTCCGATGTGCTTTGCCTGACTTCCTTCTTTCACGGTACCAGCCGTCACAGAATGAACAATACAGAGGGGAGGGCGTGGGAGCTGAATAAGAGCCGAAACAATCACATCAGGAGGGACCCAGTCAAGCTGAGACACAGAGCTTTATTTTTCACTTGCTTATATATGCTGCACTTCCTCCTTGACCTCCCTCTGACCTAACCTCTTATCCCACTTGTACTTCTTGTCCTAGCTATGCCTGGGAACATGCTCTCTCCTTGTTTCTTAGTTTCTCAGTGGTAGTTTACTGACCGTTCGCTGACCCAGCCACCACCTACTTCTTGGTCACTGGCATCCTGGGAAGCACTGGCATCCTGGCTTCCCACACTTCTTGATCTCTTGAAGAGTTCTAAATATTAATCTTTTGTATTCTACCTCCAATAATTCTCAGAGTTTCTCTGCATTTGATTTTTTTTTTTTTTTTTATTCTTTGCTTTGGAAGCTTTCTGAAACCGTTAGGATTCTCATGGATTGAATTGTGTTCCCCCCAAAATGTGTGTAGCCATATGGCTGGAACATCATTACCAATATTTTGTGACTGTCCTCCATTTTGTGAATTTCCTGTGCTGTATGTTGAAGAATTAGAGTGGGACTGTAAATCCTTTCCTAGGACCACCTTGCTGCTCCACTGTAAAGGGAATTTCCCTGGAGTGTGGCTTGCATCACCCTTTAACCTTTCATCCTACAAGAGATAAAAAGAAAAGGAAGCAAGCAGAGGTTTGGGAACCTCACACCATCAAGGAAGCAACATCTGGAGAAGAGCACATCCTTCAGACCTGAGGTTACTGCCCCAAGATACTCCCTGGACAGAGACTGATGCCACACGAAGACTTTACTCCAGAATTGACAAGAGGGAAAGCCTTCCCCTGGAGCAGACATTCTGAATTTGGACTTGTAGCTTACCAGACTGTGTAAGAATCCTTTGTCAAAGCCTTAACTCATGGTATTTCTGTTCTAGCAGCACCAGTTGACTAAAACAGTGGCCTTTTTCTTTACATGATTTAGTATTGACTGTTGTCTCCGAGCCATCAGAAAGTTGTATTTATTTATGTTTGCCTACTGTGTTCTAACCTATGTTTTTGTTTTGTTTTGAAATGCCCAAATAAGTTGTCTGTGTGACCTACTTTGATTATTGGTGCCTTAGAGATTCTAACATCCTGTCACAGGGTGGTTAGAGCTGTTACTAGGCCTGTGAGCCCAGAAATCTGTTTAGTCTTCTCTACACATTCAGTTCAGGTGCCAAGTGTGTGGTGCAGCCTCTTCCGTACAGTCCTAGATGGACAGAGTGTATTGGTGTAGGCATAGGTAGCTGACTGCACACACTGGAAAAAGTAGAGGGCTGACAGCCATCACCTCCATTTGTCTGTGCCTATGCAAAGGATGTACTTTTGCCCTGAGTTCCTGCCTTAGGGGATCCAGCAGATTTCTTTTCCTGTTTGTTAAATTGTTCCCTCTTCAAGGCTGGGAGAATAGCTCAGATCATGCATAATAGTTGTACCTTCAGCCCTAGTGAGGATCAGAATTTGGAACCTAGTACATTGTATAGAAAGAAGGGAAAAGCACTGGGAAAAGGAAGAGAAGATTTTCCCAAAGAAAAATTTTAGATCCCACGTGCCATATGTCATGGATTGAATTGTGTCCCCCCAAAATGTGTGTAGCCATGTGGCTGGGCCATGATTCCCAGTATCTTGTGACTGTCCTCCATTTTGTGGTTTTCTTATGCTGTATCTTAAATGATTAGAGTGGGGCTGTAAATCTCTTCATAGGATCACCTCCCTACTTCAGTGTAAAGGGAGTTTCCTTGTAATATGGCTTGCCCCACTGATAATCCTTTCATCCTATAAGAGATAAAAGGAAAAAGACGCAGGCAGAGAATGGAGAACTCACATCATCAAGAAAACAGTACTGGGAGAAAAGCGTGTCCTTCAGACCTGAGATTCCTGCATCAAGATGCTCCCTGGGCAAAGAATGATGCAATACTGGACTTTCCTCCAGAGTCGACTATGGGCAAAGCCTTCCCCTGGAGTGGACCTCCTGAGTTGGACTTGTAGCCTACCGGGCTGTATAGGAAGACCTTCCTTTGTTAAAGCCATCCACTCTGTGGTATTTCTGTTATAATAGTGCTAGCTGACTAACACATCATAGGTTCTACAAAAGCCACTTAAGCTTTTGATGATGCAGTCCTGCTTTTTTGCTGATTCTTTTCGATTAGTTAGATTAGTTTCACAAACTGAGAAAGACAGTCTCCAAATGTTGCCACTTTGTTCACCAAGGTGGCAGTTGAGGATCATCCTGGGGTGCAGATTCCTGCCTGATTGGTCTGGCCAGCTTTAGGCCCTTCTGGACCTACTCTCCCTTTCCTGTTCTTCATTCTTATTCCTCAACTTTCCATTTGTTCAGGGCTGCTAGAATGTCATATCCGATTCATTCATTTGTTTTTCTGGATCTTTGCTGTTTGGGGGGGCTTGTTAGAGGGATCACAGGAGTCATCTGACGGCTGTACCATTTTACCCCCACCTCCACAAACTCAGTCTTTTTTCCATTTATCGTGATGTTGTTTATTGGTCTAGTTGTGAGGATTTTTGTTTTCTATATGTTGGCATGCAATCCATACTGATGGCTGTGGTCTGTCATTTTCATCGGTAAGTGTTTCTAGTCCTCTTCACTTTCAGCAAGGTGTCTTGTGACATTTACATAATGCAGATTTTTAATGAGTTTTCCTCCAATCCAGATGCCTGTTCTTCTTCAAATAGTCCAACTATTCAGATGATTTTCTCAGCAAACAGACTGAATAGACATGGTGAAAAGATCCAACAATGACATATAACTTTCCTGACTTCATACCATGTGGTATGCCCTTGTTCTGTCCTAACAACTGCCTCTTGATTCATGTACAGATTCCTCATAAGCATGATTAAGTGCTCTGGAATTCCCATTCTTGGCAGTATTATTTATAATTTACTATATTTCACACAGTCAAATGCCTTTGAATAGTCAATAAAACGGAGGTCAACATCTTTTTGTTATTCTCTGCTTTCAGCCAGGATCCATCTGACATCAGAATGATATCTGTAGTTCCATGAACTCTTCTGAGTCTGGCCTGAATTTCTGGCAGCTCCCTGTCAAAGTATTGCTGCAGTCACTTTTGAATAATCTTCAGAAAAATTTTACCCGTGAGTAATGTGAATGACATTATTTGATAATTGTGACATTTGGTTGGATCATCTTTTTTGGCACTAGGCATCAATGTGGAACTCTTCTGGTCATTTGTTGGCATAGACAAGTGAGCCTTTCCAGTGCTGTGCCTATTGAAACAACTTAATTGATATTCTGTCAATTCCTGAAGTCTTGTTTTTGGTCAATGCCTTCAATGCAATTTGGGCTTCTTCCTTCAGTACCATTAATTTCTGATTGTATGCTACCCTTCAAACTTCTTTTGATGCTTCTTGAGTGATTTAATATTTTACCCACAGAATTCTTCACAATTTCAACTTGAAGCTTGAATTTTTTCTTGAGTTCTTTCAGCTTTAGAAATGGTGAGTGTGTTCATCTCTTTTGATTTTCTATCTGCAACTCCTTACACGAGCCATTATAATACTTTATATATACATATATTACATATGTATATGAAGAGAGAGTGAGAGAGATTTATCTCAAGGAAATGGCTCACACAGTTGTAGAAGCTGGCAAATCCAAAGTCCATGGGTCCAGTGTCAGAATGAGTTATTAGCCTTACTCATAAGATGCAGAGGTCGATGAATCTCAATAGCCACAAGCAACACAGGCCTTTGACTCAAGTCCCAAAGGTCAGATGATGATGAGCCAGATACAGGATTCAGTGAGCAAAAGCCAGCAAGATTTCCCTGAACACCCACATATATTAGATGCAAGCCACACCCTAGAAGAAACTTCCCTTACAACTGATTGGGTGATCACATCAGATTACATCATGGAAGTGACCACAGTATAGCAAAGAATGGAGGATAACTACATTATTACACCTCTATATTACATCATGCTAGCTAACAAATTACATCATTACAAAACTATGAAAGCATATCATTACAAAAATGAGAAACTACTGAGAGTCATGTTCCAGTCCAGTTTACATACAACCTTAGCATCATAATCTTCCTTTTGTCAAAAGTTGCACCCATACACATCCACCTATACCATATACAATCCCTAAAAACAGTTATGAAGTCATACTTTTACTTAACATGGTATAACTAACATATGTAGAAATGAAAATGTACTAGTCTAGTTTACATCTTATGTTTCATAGGTAAAAAAAAAAATTTTAATGCAGAAATACAAGGAAAAAACACACCCATTGACTACAGTCCTTGTTTCTGAAGTTGGTCACACAGCTGTATTTTTTTTACAGCTACTTTATTCCACCACACATTCCACACTCCCTTGACCCTCAGCAAGTACCTCAGTTGGTCCTGTTTCTTTGACTAGTAGAGTGACCCAAAACTTCATTCCTGAAGAGTCTGGGCCATTAGCAGTCATGTCCAAATTAGATAACTGTAGTTTTCCATTGACTTTAATCACAGATCATGGTAGTACTAAAGTGCTTCCCAAGGAATGCCCTACATTCAAGATGTACTCTTCTTTAGTTCTATTATGTAATATTTTCCAATTTCCTCTTGACAATCAGGATCAAACACACTAGCTAATATAGTAATTTCCTTCTTTATTTATTTATGCAGAGGGATGAGGACCCCAAGGTGACTACATGGCATTCTTAATTTCCAGTTCAGTGGAATCATTGTTGTGTCTCCAGGTGAGAGCAGTCTCCCTTTGTAATTATGACCCCTAGACCTGCAGAACATAGAATCATGGGGAAAGGAAGAAAAATTTTGCCAGTCGGACATACGGAGTAAGAGGAGTGATACCACTCTCTTTTTCACCCCTTGATGCCTGCACTCATGAATCCTGGCTATAGGAGAAACAGCATTATATATTGGAAGCTGGTGTAGAACATATACAACTTTCGGGAGAACACTGCCTCAACCCTGTAAGGTATTGCCACCTATCTGGCACTACAATTGTGTCTTCCATTGTTCTATCAAGCCGGCTGCTTCAGGATGATGGGGAATACGGTGATAACCAGTGAATTCCATGAACCTGGGCCTATGACCCCACTTCATTTGCTGTGAAGAGAATGTTTTTATCTGAGGTCATAGTTTATGGATTACCACAATGGCAGATAAATTATGCTCTAAGTCCATGGACTGTGATTTTGGCAGAAGCATTATGTGCAGGGAAGGCAAATCCATATGCAGACTAAGTATCTATTCCACTAAGAACAAAATGCTGCCCTTTCCATGATGACAGTGGTCAATCTGCCTCTAGGTTGCTGGTTGATCACCTTGAGAAATAGTGCCATACTTGGGACTCAATGTTGGTCTATACTGCCAGCCAAGAGCAAATCAGGAAAAAAGACTAAACTCCACCACTGACACCCAAAGCCAGCATTCTCATTAAACTACTTCCTGATATAAACGTATCTTTCCCCCCCACCCCACAACAAAAATAATTTATAATTTTACGCATGTACACACGCATACATACATACAACCTTATGTATATCGTGCATAACTGATTTATCCCATGCATACAAGCAAGCACATAAAGTCAATGTATAAAAGACCCTAAAACATAAACCACACACAAACCCACACAACATGTCTAATCAAAACAAAACCAAATGAATTAAACACAGGACACAAGTGAGAAAATTCTAGCCAACACGCATATCACCTCCAACAGAAAATTTATTAATTTGGGCACTCAGCGGTGACTGAAGCTAAGATGGCCTTAGTAAGTGGAAGCCCATGTTGCTGAACCCATGCATAACCTTCATTCCTGGCCCCATGGCCACTTTGTTCATGAGTGCAATAGGCAATGACAGGAGTGCCTGGGGAAAGAGTTTGACTGGTTTCAACAGAACGTGTCATTCTATCCACTTAATTGTTAAAGTCCTTCTCACTGAGGTCATTCTCTGGCGAACATTGACAAGAGACACAAATATCTTGACCCATTCCGAAAGGTCTAACCACTTATCACTTCTTCATAAATCCTTGTTGCCAGTTTTCTAATCCTGATTCTTCTGAGTTCCTGATCATTCAGCCAATTTACCACAGATCATGAATCAGCATACAGTCACACCTGTTGCCATTTCTCCTTTCAAGCAAAATTAACAAACAGAAGGCAATGCTTGAATTCCTGCACATTGTCAGGATTTCCCTTCACCACTGTCGTTCGTGGAGTGTCTTAGTTACCCAGTGCAGCTAAATTAGCAATATCACAAGTGTATGCCTTTAACATAAAGAACCTTACTCTCTCACAGTCCAGTAGGCTATAAATCTAAATTCAAGGCAATGTCAGCACTGTTACTACAAGAGAGAAGGCTGTTTTTCCCAAAGAACAAATGGCAACTTTGAGGTCATTTGTGTGGTGTTTCAGCTGTGGCTCTGAAGCCCTGAGCTTGTCTTTCTTTTATTTTTTTAATAACTTTTTTATTTTTTATTAATTACAATAAAAGAGTAAAATTTCTTACATCTATCAATTATATCACCTATGATAAACACTCAGCCCCCCCCAACCCATGTAGCTAACACAGTTATTTTCTTGCATGGATAATTCTCTTGTTAAGTCCTTATAACAGGGATCTCATACAAAATTTGTCTTTTTGACACTGATTGATTTCACTCAGCATGATCTCTTCCAAATGAGACCATGTTATGAGGTGTTTTTTTAAATTGTCATTGTTTTTTATTATAGCATAGTGCTCCATTGAGTATATGTACCATAGTTTGCTTATCCATTCATCTGTTGATGGGCATTGAGGTTGATTCCATCTTTTTGCTATCGTGGACTGTGCTGCAACAAACATTCGTGTAAATGTGTCTGTTCTTGTGACAACATTTGTTTCTGAAGGATAAATTCAGGGCAGTGAAATTACAGGGTCAAACGGTATATGTATCTCTAGCTTTTTAAGGAAGAGCAAGACTGTTTTCCAAAGAGGTTGTACCATTTTGCAATCTCACCAGCAGTGTAGGAGAGTTCCAATCTCTCCACAGCCTCTCTAGCATTTGTTGTTTTGTGTTTTTTAGATCATGGCCAACCTTGTTGGGGTGAGATGGTATCTCATTGTAGTTTTGATTTGAATTTCTTCAGTAGCTAATGATTGAGAGCAATTCTGCATGTGTCTTTCAGCTGCCTGGATATCCTCTTTAGAGACATGTCTGTCCATCTCCTTTGCCCATCGTTTAGTTGGAATATTCATCCTTTTCTTGTTGATATTTTGTAATATAGATTATGGAGATCAGTTGTTGGTCTGACATAGAGTTGCCAAATATTTTTCTCCCATTCTGTAGGTGGTCTTTTAATTCTTTTGATGAAGTCTTTGGATGAGCAAAGTGTTTGATTCTTAGCAATTTCCATTTATCTATTTTCTCTTCTGTTGAAGGTGCTTTGTTTGTCCGATGTTGAAGTCTGTCTACATTGTGTATTAAAACTTCTGTTGTTGATCCTGTTTTATCTCGGGTGAGCTTTATTGTTTTACATTTTATGCTTAGGTCTTTTATCCAGTTTGAGTTGGTTTTTGTATAAGATGTGAGATATGGGTCTTGTTTCAATTTTTTGCAGATGGATATCCAATTTTGCCGGCACCATTTGTTAAAGAGACGGTTCTTACCCAAGTTTAAGATCTTGGGGCCTTTGTCAAATATCAACTGTTCATAGGAGGATGGTGGCAACTCTGCGGTCTCTTCTGTGTTCCATTGTTCTATATGTCTCTTTTTGTACCAGTACCAAGCTGTTTTGACAACTGTGACAATGTAATAGGTTCTAAAGTCAGATAGTGAGAGGCCTCCCAGTGTGTTCTTCTTCAGTAGTGCTTTACTTATCCGAAGTTTCTTCCCTTTGCAAACAAAGTTCATGATTTGTTTCTCCATCTGATTAAAAAATGTCACTGGAATTTGTATTGGGATTGCATTATATAAGTAGATTGCTTTGGGCAAAGTAGACATTTTCGCAATGTTGAGTCTTTCTATCCATGAGCAGGGTAGGTTATTCCATTTATGTAAGTCTCTATTAGTTTTTTGTAGTAAGGTCTTGTAGTTCTCTTTGTAAAGATCTCTTATTTCTCTGGTTAGATTTATTCCTAGGCATTTTATCTTTTTGGAGGCTATAGTAAATGGAATTGATTTGGTGATTCCTTCTTTAATAATCTCATTGGTGGTATAAAGGAATCCTATTACTGACTTACTTATGTTTGTCTTGTATCCCGATACTTTGGTGAACTCTTCCATTAGTCCCAATAGTTTACTTATGGATTATTTTGGATTCTCTGTATAAACAATCATATCATCTCCAAAGATGGAGATTTTTACTTCTTCACTGCCAATATGGATGTCTTTTATTTCTTTGTGTTGTCTAATTGTTCTGGCTAGAATTTCTAGCACAACGTTGAACAGAAATGGTGAGAGCAGGCATCCTTGTCTAGTTCCTGGTCTCAAGGGAAATTCAGTCTTTCACCATTCAGGATGATGAAGGCGTAGATGCTACCAATTGCATTGAGGAATTTCCCTTTCATTTCTACTTTTTCTGAGAGTTTTAAGCCTTTTCTGCATCAATTGAGAAAAAAAGGGTGATTCTTTTGTGTTATTAATGTAGTTGATTACATTAATTGTCTTTCTGATGTTGAACCAGCCTTGCATTCCTGGAATGAAATCAACTTGATCATGATGAATGATTTTTTTATATGCTGCTGAATTCTATTGGCTAGAATTTTGTTGAAGATTTTTGCATCTAGGTTCATGAGTGATATTGGTCTGTAATTTTCTTTTTTTGTGGGCTCTTTCCCTAGCTTTGGTATCAGGTTTGTGCTGGCTTCATAGAATGAATTTGGGAGTATTCCATCCCTTTCTATGGTGTGAAATACCCTCAGTAGTATTGGAGTTAACTCTTCACTAAAAGATTGATAGAATTCTCCAGTGAAATCATCTGGGCCAGGACTTTTTTTTGGTTGGCAGATTTTTGATGTTTCTCAGTCCCTTCTTTTGTGATAGCTTTCTTAGGATGATCTACTTCTCCTTGTGATAATCTTGGTGAGTCATATGAATCTAGAAATTTGCCCATTCCCCCTAGGTTTTAAAACCTGTTAGAGTACAGCTTTTTGTAGTATTCTGTTATGATATTTTTTATTTCAGCTTGGTCTATTGTAACATCTCCCATCTCATTTCTTAATCGGGTTATTTGTATCTTCTGCTGTTTTTCTTTTGTAAGTATAGCCAGTGCTTTATCAGTTTTGTAGATCTTTTCAAAGAACCAGCTTTTGGTTTTGTTAATTTTTTCAGTTGTTTTTCTATTCTCTAATTCATTTAGTTTTGCTCTAAGCCTTATAATCTGTTTTCTTCTGGTGACTGAGGGGTTCTGCTATTGCTCTCTTCCTACTTGTTCAAGCCTAAGGTTAGTTATTTAATTTAGGCCCTTTCTTCTTTCTGGACGTGTGGAGTTATAGAGATAAACTGACCTTTGAGCACTGCTTTTGTTGTATCCCATAAATTTTGGTAGGATGTATTTTCATTCTCATTTGAATCCATAAATGTCTCTATTTTGTCCTTAACTTCTTCTATAACCCAAGGCATTTTGAGCAAAATGTTGTTCAGTTTCCATAAATTTGAATTTCTACCTATGAACTTTCTGTTATTGATTTCAACTTTTATAGCTCTATGGTCTGGGAAGATACTTTGCAGTAAATCAATTGTTTGGATTTTATAGAGAATTGCCTTATGACCTAACATATGGTCTATTTTGGAGAATGTTCCACATGCACTGAAGAAGAAGGTGTACTTATCTGCTTAGGGATGAAAAGATCTGTATATGTCGATAAGCTCAGGTTTGTTGATTGTTGCCATAAGATCATCTTTGCATCTTTACTGAGCTTTTTTCTCGTTGATCTATCCATAACTAAAAGGGGAGTGTTGAAGTCTCCAATTATTACTGTGGAATGATCTATCTCATTTTTCAATGTTGTCAGTATTTGTTCAATGTATTTAGGTGCTCTGGTATTGGGTGCACAAATACTTAATGTTGTTAAGTCATGCTTGAGTATTGAAACTTTGAGCAATAAATAGTGACCATGCTTCTCCACAGTGGTGGATTTTACATTCAAATCTATTTTACCTGAGATTAGTATTGCCACACCTGCTCTTCTTTGTGTATTGTTAGCTTGATATATATTATTCCAACCTTTAGGTTTCAGTTTGTTCATATCTTTAAGTCTAAGGTGTGTGTCTTGTAAGCAACATATATCGTGTCTTTTGATCCAGGATGTCACTTGCTGTCTTTTTAATGGAGTGTTCAGTCCATTTACACTCAATATAATTATTGATAGGTACGTGCTTAGTGCCATGATTTTGATGTAATTATTTTTATGTTTATGTTTTCTATATTGCTCATCATGTTCTGTTCTGTCCTGGGGCACCCTTCTTTATGGGTTGTTATTTCAGTGCTGGTTGTGTGTTCATTGAGGCTTCTGTATTGCATTTCTTATTTTGATACAAAGCATTTTTAATCTGTTTTATGGCTACATGTATTATCCCCCCTTAACATGCTAAGATTAAACCCAATTTTAACTACTTCATAACTCTAAAACTTCTTCTGCATCTAAAACAACTATAACTACTGCAGTTCATCCCTCTTTTAATAAGATGGTATTATAGTTGCCATGATATGATCACAGATTCCCTTATTATAATACTGTAGCTTTGATGAAGTTTTGTGACTTCCTTAACTGATTAGAATTTCGGGTGAAGTGTCCTGAATTGTCACCTAAAATATACATTTAGGGAAGAGCTTCTTTCAATATTTCACATAATTTTGGTTTAGTTTTTATGAAGTCTCTAAATTTCTCTTTATCTTCAAAGTCTTAATTTCACCATTATATTTGATAGATAATTTTGCAGGATAAATAATTCAAGGATGGCAGTTTTTCTCATTCAGTGCTTTGAATGTGTCTGCCCACTGTTTTCTAGACAGCATTGTTTCTGCAGAAAAGTTGGATGAAGCCTACAGAATTTCCCTCAGAGTGTTAGTTTTGCTTTGAGCCTTGCTGCCTTCAGAAGCATCTGTTATATTTTAGGTTATTAAGCTCGATTATAACATGCATTGGCATCTTTCTTTTTGGATCTAGCTTTTTCAGTGTCCAATAAACATCTTAGATATCTATGTTGTCTTTGCTCATAATGTCAGGAAAGTTTTCTGTCAGCATCTCTACAGCAATACTCTCTATACTGTCATTAATCTCCCCTTGTTAAGAAACTCCAATTAAATGTAAATTATTCCTCTTAATGGAATCCCACATGTTTCTTAATGCTTCTTCATTTTTCATATTTATTTTCTCTGACTTTACCTCATAAATACTGATGTCAATTACTCTGTCTTCTAGGTCACTGAGTCTAACTTCCATCTGTTGAATCTCACTCTTTTGGCTTTGGGCAGAATTATCTAATTCTGTGATTTTGTTATTGACCTGATGTATTTCAGATCGTTGATATCTGACCAGTTCAAATAGCCTACCAAATTTTTCATTTTGTTCTACTTCATATTGTTTTATCTCTAGGAGGGTTCTGTACATAAATCTTTTGTATTCAACCTGTGATAGATTCAAAAAGGCTTCTTCATCTGGGAAATCTTTTGAATTTGAATCTTTATTCAGGGAATTATCTGGAGCATTTGAAGTCTGTGTCTTTAAATGATTAATTATTTTCTGCAGCCTGCGAGCCATCTAGACACTGTTTGATTTCTCTGGTACTGGATCTAAGAGGATTGTGGGTCACCAGCTGTCTCTAATACTCTATCCATTTGCCCAAGGTGGACTCTTGAGGGTGGAAGACTCTGTTTATTGAACCATTAAAAGATGGTGGAGTAGACACACATGTCTCCTCATTTCCCTCTGAGAACTAAGGCCTGGAAGATATTTGTGTGGAGCACTGAACATTTGGGGAGCCCTAGGATCTAGCATATTTGACTAGGCACCAGTATCAGTCTAATCTTCCCCTCTGAAAAACAATCCAGTGGCCATCTGACCTCTGCTTCTGCTATTTCATGGTATCAGAGAACTGCAGCTTCAACCAACAGCAGATAACATACTTTCATTATCAGCCTGAGATTATGAGCGAAGAAAACATAGGTATCCAAGATGTTTATTGAACACTGCAAAAGCTAGATCCAAAAAGAAAGATGCCAATGCATATTATAATCAAACTTAATAAGCTAAAATGTAACAGATGCTTCTGAAGGCAGCATGGCTCAAAGCAAAACTAACACTCCTAGGGAAATCCTGTAGGCTTTCATCCGACTTTTCTGCAGAAACAATGCTAGCTAGAAAACAGTGTGCAGATACATTCAAAACCCTGAATGAGAAAAACTGCCACCCTAGAATTATTTATCCTGCAAAATTATCTATCAAACATAATGGTGAAATTAAGACTGCTACTCCTGATTGCCTGTTCAGCATGTTGGTCAGCTCCCAGCTCCTAGCTTCCAGTTCAGCACCTGGACAGCTCCCTGCATAGAAGTGTAGTTTATGTTTACAGCTGAGAGACCTAAGTATTTGTCTGGAGTTCTGTCTGTTGACAGGGCTGGCTTCTTTTCCTCCCACTCTTCTCTGACCCATATTGTAGGGTTGGCTGACAGTCTCCAGGTTCTCCATAAGCAAGGCAGCCTTTTTGTCTCTTTCTCTTACTACTTTGTCTAATGAAAGAAGGCCCAACCAATCAGCTTCCTCACACTTCTCATTCTGCCAATATTATGGAAAAGTATCAAAATGCAATCACCCACACCTCACCTCTCACCAATACCTGATCTATTGGAGGTGATATTTTGTATATTTGTGTTGCAACCTCTCATGGGTTAAACTGTGTCACTCAAAAAAAAGGTGTGCAGCAATTTGGCTAGGCCATGATTCCATGCATTGCGTGATATTCCTATATGCTGTAACCCTGCCTTTATGATGTCAGTGAGGGAGGAATGGGTGGAAGTTGTGTTGGTGGGGCAGAACTCAATGTATAAGATCACATTGTGCCTTGAGGCAATCTCTTGGGATATAGAGGAAAGGGAATTGAGCAGAGAATTGGGGACTTCCTACCACCAAGAAACAGTGCCAAGAGCAGAGAGCATCCCTTGGACTGGACCTAGAGTCCCTGTGCCTCACAAGCTCCCAGTCCAGGTGAAGACTCATGACTAGAACCTTCCTGAAAAGCCAACAGAGAAAGCCTTTACCTGGAGCTGACACCCTGGATTTGGACGTTTAGCACACTTTTCTGTGAGAAAATAAATTTATCTTTCTTAAAGCTGTCCACTGTGGTATCCCTGTTATAACAAAACTGGGTGACTAAGACACCACTTCATACTTTAGATTAGTTGTGATTTCTTGACCACTGGAAGCAGAGTCAGCAACATCTTAGGACTAACTAGACTTGAGAATCAATTTTGTTTTTCTAATATCATTTTCAATACCAAATGCCTTAGACTGGTTTCTAGAGAAGCAAAACTGGTAAAGTATAGATGGGCAAAGAGAGAGAGTAAAAGAGAGAGAACGAGGATAGATAGGAATGTCCATATATTTTGGATTATTCATGTAGGCCAACATTCCCATGTCCACTCTCCTGAGCTTCATTTTCCTCATCTATTAAGTAGTGAATCCACCTCATGAGGCTGTTGTAAAAATTAGATGGAATTGTACATAAAATGTCTTAGTACCATGCCTAGCATACAGGGGGCTCATAAATCTTTAGATTTAATATTTGGTCTAACATTCTGTCTACTACATGATGGTTGTTTTTTTGTTGTTGTTTTGTGCTGCATTTGGTGATTATTTGTCTTTCCTGTGTATTTTATCTTTTTCTTAAATTTGTAAGGAGGAATTGAAAATCGAAAAGCATCCTGTTACACTACTGTTCCATCTTCCCCATATCTCTCATGGTCCACACATTCTTAGTCTTTGACTGAACTCCATTACAAAACTGCCAAGTCACCTCTGTCTCAGAAAACGAAAATGTGACCAGGGTCCTTGGAGTCTATGGCGTGGCAGCAGGTTATTGTACATAGCTTTCTTATTCAAATGATCTCTGTACTGCAATTCTTTAGAAGCAAGATATTTCTTAAAAAATATCCCAGACTCATAAAATTGTCAGAGCTGAAAGAGAACTTAATAAGTGTATAGAACTGCCCTCTCCAACATGTGTTATCTGCATGTGGTTATTTAAATTTAAATTAATTCAAACTATATAATTTTAAAAATTCAGTTCCTTAGTCTTGCAGCCATAGTTTAAGTGCTAAATGCGTTAGCTCACACGTGGCTAACAGCTACTGTATTGGACAGTGATGATTATAGAAAAAATACATAATTAGAAGGAGTTCTAAAAGTATTTGTACAGACTATGCTGCTTGAATGAATGAATGAATGAATGAATAGAATGCAGTATTAACCAGAGTGTGTGGACTGACACCACTATGGTAAGCACAAATCAAATCTTATTCAGTGAGGAGAGTGTCCTTTGAGATGCAACATGATTAAGACCACATGAACTTGAAAAGGGAAAAAAAACTTACAGGCCTTGAAGTACAACATAGTGATCAACAAGAAATAATTCATCAACAGAAAAACAACTACCAAAAGGCCAGCCAAGCCAAGTGCCGTCGACTTGGATCCAACTCATGGTGACCAAAAGGCAGGGAGCTTCAAACTCCTCAAAGCTTCAGTTGATTCCTGCCCACAATGAGGGTATGACATTAGCTGTTACCTATAGTCTCTCAAAACTTCAGAATTTTGTAATTTTAATCTCCAAGGAGCACCTTCAGTGGAAGACAAAAACAGGTGAGAAATAGCGGAGCTAGAAAATTAAAGTGTAAGCAAGCATAGAAATTTATCTTTGGGTGTTTGCATGGGGCAGGACAGGGGTTGTTTCTGTTAGGGACGTTCAGAGGGAATCCTGGAAGAGCTCAGTAAGCACTTTGGTGTGCATACACGCATTGAGGATAGCATATTCCCTTTTATGGTAGTTATAATCTATTTTTCTCTCTTGGAGAGAATGAGATGTGGAAAGATAGAAGTCATACTAACTCCCTGTTCATGCCAATCCAGATGGTATTCAGTTGTATGTCAGCCAGCCCAGCACTCCTCTGCTTTTATAAGGGACCCTTACTGTAACAGAATTGCCCTTTCCCCTTAACAGGGAGCGTAGTCTAGGTCTTCATTCCAGGGATTCTCTCAGAAAAAAAGGAGTTCATCATTGTGAATAACCTGTGAACGTAAATAGGAATCAATTTAGGGGCAACAGATTTTTTTTTTTTTTTTTTTGTATTGCACTTAATTCTTCATCTCTACAATAGAAAAATATGCCAGACAACCCAACTAAATTCACTGTCTCTGGTGTTAAATCCAAAACTGTAAAAAGTCTGAGATATTTCCTTATTTATAAGCTAACAAGTCAGCCTGCCATAATTATGCACCCACACCATGCCTCACGCACACACTTAACACACACAAACACTAAGAGAACACAAGAGTTCTGACCTCTGAATCCGGGAATAGACTTCTTATTTAATCACAGAGCATCTTGCATCAGTTTCCCAGGCCTCAAATACCCAGAGAGGGGTGTGGTAAGAACTAAATGTATCTTAAATGCAGTGGAGTTTGCACCATAGAGGAAAAACTCTTAAAATTACGGAACACAAGAGTTTACACAGGAGCTTTTGGCACATGTGACCCATCTCTCCAGAGAGAAACAGAGCCAGATCTTTACTCCGAAATATAAACAAATATCCTCCAAGGAAAGAAGAGGAAGGACTCTAGTCTCTAATTTTCCTTCACACCCTATAATGCACACAAATGACCCAGGGAAGAGGTGACTTTAAATCTCTCCAGAGTAATATACAGTCTTTAACTTTCAAAGTATGTTTGCAATTCAATCATCCTTTAACCTAGGTTGCCAGCAAGTTTTGCTCAGACAGCCCTGATCAAGCAGAGTCATAAAAATATTCATGGGAAGTGGTTTTCTTTACTTCACGATTTGGAAAACTTACTGATGAAGACGAAAGGCTGCAGCCTTGGATATGGCTTACATCTCAACATAAAGAAAACAAAAAAACCTTGAAACTGCACCAATAAACAGCATTATGATACTGGAGAAAATAATGAATTTGGTGATGATTTCATTTTACTGGGATCTATCATGGACATCCATGGAAGTACCTAACAATCAAGAAATAAAATTACGTATCCACTGGGAAAATCTTCTGCAAAAGACCTCTTAAAAGCGATTGCATAAGTATACACACATTATATATACATGCTCTAAATACAGTGAAATTCTATGTATATGTACTTATACACACTGGTTATATATATGTGTATATATATATATATCTCATACATACATACATATAACTTTTAAGAAGTCTTTTGCAGCAGATTTGCCTGATACACATGTCATTTAATTTCTTCACTGATACTTCTGTGGGCATTGATTGTACAAAATTAATATCCTCTTTCTTTCTTCATGTATGATGATCATTCTACAACTCATCTAGTCCCTAGTCATTAGTGTTCAGTACATCAAATCTATTCTTGAGATGGCTTCTAAATTCAGTTGGGATATACTCAAGGTTACTTTCTGGCTCTCTTGCACTTGTTCTAGTTTTCTTTAGTTTCAACTTGAACTTGTATATGAGCAATTGATAATAGCCCCTGGCCTTATTTCGACTGAAAATATTGAGCTTCTTCACTGTCTATTTCCACAGACGTTGACTTGATTTCTGTGTATTCCCTCTGGTGACGTCCACATGAACAGTCACCATTTATGTTGGTGAAAATGCATATTTCTAGAGAAGAAATTGTAGATCTTACAAAATTCTTCTGTGTGATCTCCAGTGTACTATCACCAAAGCCATATTTTCCAACTACTGACCCCTCTTTGTTTCCAGCTTTCAAATTCCTATCACTAGTAATTGGCAATGGTCTTGAGTGCATGGTTGATCAATTTCAGATCATAGAGTTTAGCAAAAATCTTCAGTCTCTTTATCTTTGGCCTTGGTGATTGGTGTGTAAATTTGAGTAATACTCATATTAAGTGGTCTTTCTTGTAGGTGTTTGGATGTTATTCTGTCAATGACATTGTTGTACTTCTGGATAGATTTTGAAATGTTGTTTTTGAAAATGAATGCAAAACTATTGCTCTTCAATTTATCATTACCCAGATTGTAGGCCATATCATTGTCTGATTCAAAATGACAAATATTAGCCAATTTTAGCTCACTAGTGCCTAGGATATCACTCTTTACACATTCCACTTCATTTTTGATGGTTTCTAATTTTATTGGATTCTTATTTTGTGCATTTAGTTTGCAGTTATTCTCATTTCACATCATGTCACATCAGCTAAAGGAGATCCCGAAACTTTACTCCATACATGTCACCAAGGTCAACTTTCCTTTGAGGCATCTTTTCCCCAGTTGTATTTTGAGTATCTTCCATCCTGATTCGCTCATCTTCTGATATTATTTCAGACATCGTTCCATTGCTATTTGTAAGATTTTCATTGGCTAATTGTTTTAGTAGTAGCTGGCCAGCTTCTTCTTCCTAACCTTCGTTAGTCTGGAAGCTCCACTGAACCTTGCTCACCACAGGTGGTCCAGCATCTCAGCAACGTATAACCTACCGTGATACACCAAATTGACAGACAAGTGGAGGATATATACATATACTTATGCATATATGTGGTACATAAATGCATGCCCTTTGTATATAACAATTATTAATAAATATGTTATTCTTCCAGAAATTTTCTTTCCCATCACCTATATTATGTATATTCCCAAAATACAAATGGAATCATTCTATATTTTTCTACAGCTTGATTTTTGTAACAAGATATTAGAATCCAGAAATCTTTCTAAGCCAGGACATTTGTTCTATCCTCATCTTTTAATTAGTACATAGAATATACAATGCTTTATTTACTTGTTTTTTTATTGATGGGCGTTTACACCCCTTCCAATTTGTCAATATATAAACAACACTGTAAGGAACTTTTTGTACAATACGTGTTGCTTAACATCCATTGCCAACACCATATTATATGCAGAGAGATGTGCAGGATAGTTGGGCCCAGGACCCACCTCCTCACTACTGCTGGAGGAACTTCAAAAAACTTCAGCTCTGCTGGTATATTCCTGCATGGTCACCACCTGGTCTCTGAGTGCTGAGCCCAGTCCCTGGCTGCAAGGGTGGTCATGCACTTTCTGTCAAGCCTGCTGTCTCCCAGTCCAGGCTTTCTTCTCTTCCTTATGCCTGCCTTCCAAGTATTTCCTAACAACTTTAAACTCTTCCAGCCCAGCCCACCCTAGCCTGGACTACTGGACATCTGCCATCTAGGGAGAAGCCTCAGCTTCCAGCTGAGTTCTGGCTAAATCATGCAGGGCAGCCAGGCAGAGTAGAGTAGTGGCCTCAGTGAAGCATCCTCGTAGGCCGCTCAGAGTACAACTGTGCAGTCCCCACCAGAGGCAAGTGTAGTGTGACAGGCAGTCACAAACGTGCACTGAAATCCCCTCTACCCCTGAGATCCCAAGGCCGGTACTGGATGAGGACTCAGAGACATAGTGAGAAATAGAACTAGTCTCCTCACTTAGCAAAGCATGCTGCTATGTGTGGCTCTCCAATTGGGATAATCTCAAGATGTTACGGAGGTATCATGGAGTTTGACTCTGCATGTAATGGATGTTAAGTGACCATACCACCTGTAGATATATCCTTGTGTGTGAATATGTATATGTATATATATATATATATATATATACATGTGTGAGTATTTTCTGTTGGGACAAATTTACAATGGCGGTATTACTAGGTTCGCAGATAAACACTTTTAACATTTCAGTAGATTCTGCTAACTTGGTAAGAGGTAGAGTGGTCACACATGATGTATTCACTATACTTCATTATATCGCTCTTTAATTTTATCAACTTGATTGTAGTTATGCCTTATATACCCCTTTAGGACAAAGACAATATGCCTATGCCCTTGAAAATATTTAATGTTATTTTCATGAAGATCCTGGTTCCCAGGGGTCATTCATTTAACTTCCTGTGTTGGTCCAGCTCCCAGGACATGTGTGCAGACAGATGAGGGACTTCCAGCTGCCACCTGCTCTTTCCCTTATTGAGTGCCTTGGACACATCTACTCTGAAAGCCTCTAAGTTGCAATGGCATGTTTGTGGGCTGGAGACTCTTTTGACTTACAGTTCTGCCTTGTTTCATTTTTCTTTGTCTCCAACAATTGTTAGACACCAGTAATTTCCCAAATATTGAATTTAGCTCAAGGGAAGAAAAGGATAACATAGATCATTTCCAGGTATATCAAAAGATTAAAGAACTAAGAACAAGAATATTTAAGATATAACCATGAAATTTTAATTTTCTGAGCAACATTAAACACCAATTTATTGCTTGTTTGTTCCCCAAACCTCTTACGTTCTCTTGCATTTCACAACTGAAGAAACTAAGACTTGGTGTTTTGGTGATTATTACCAACAGATCAACATTAATCCATCCCCAAATCCTGTTATTTGTGGCTGTATCTTAGCATCCGTACTTACATGTAAGTGTTGCCATTAAGCATGGATCCATGCCACCTGCCACAAAGCCAACACTGAGACAAGGGTAGGGTGAGTGATCAAGGACTTATTGTGAATTGATATACAACACACTGAAGGAATCAAATCCTGCAAAGATTGCATGATTTCTTCAGTAGGACAAACATGACTGGCTGCATGAAAACATTTAGGTATGAGCTGTAGTAATCATGGAGGAATGTGGGTAATTTGTGGAAGGGGGTCTAGAGATGGACATCTGGGGCCCGGAAGGGATCTCGAGATGGATGTCGACAGCCCTTCGGGGTCTGTCTGGAGTTCTTATAGCTGTCCTCTGATAGTGGTAATCTGGACATGGGGTTAGTGACTAGCCTCTCCATCTGTTTGGTGATCCAGACAGAAGTTGAAACAAACCAGCTGCAAAGATTTTGTCAATCCTTTGCCTGCTGCATCACCTCCCCTCCCTCAGAGTTTTGGTGGGTTGTAAGTTAATGTGTAATCTCCCTGGGGCTGGGTAGTGCAAAGAAGCTAGGGCTTTAAGAATAACAGGTATACATGTCAAAAACAGAGTAAGTTCTGTTGAGTTCTTTACACCACCTACTCTGTAAGTACATGCTAGGCAGAAACTATTCATCTTACACACTTTTGAATTCTTCTTCGTGCTGGACACAATGCCTAGCACATACTCAGGTTTCAGTTAAGTATTTGTTGCCAAGCCAAGTGCCGTCGAGTCGGTTGTTAAATAAATAAAAAAAAAACCTGCTAGTGTGGACACATGTGATACACCCTAACTATCTTTCTTATTTGGTTTGAGATGTTTTAGATATATATTACCTAGTTTTCCAAAATCCACTTGGATACCTGGTAGAGCCAATGATTTCCTAGGTCATCTACTTAGTTTTGCTTCCTGTGACGAAATAAAAAATAGTAAAACAAATATTTCTACCTCATTCCCTTAGACAAACATTCATCTGTGGTATCTAAATTGCCCTTTCTTTTCTCCAATTCTGACTAATTTTTATACATCTTATTGCAGTTGCAAATATGCAAGAGAAAAATATTGTTGTTTTGCTTTTGATAAACATGTTCGTTATTCTGATCAGCCACCTAAACACCTGGAGGAATAATGTGAACCACCCAGAAGAACACAGTTTGAAAACCTACCAGCAGCTTGTGGTAATGGAAGATCAGCGACTGACACTATAGACCTGAGTTATCACTCCATTTCTGCTATTATCTGAGTATGACATTGAACAGATCACTTAAACTCCCTGTGTGTTTTTTTTCCTTGTTGACAATATCATGAGGCTAAAAAGAAATATTTTAAAAAATTTTCATTTAAACTATATGAAGTTTAAGAGTAATATAAATCATTCTTGCAGTGTCTTGCAAATTAAACAAAATCTTACAGGTCCTTGTGACCACCCACATTGCCATCTGCAAAAGAAAGAAGTTCTTCATTTTGTTTTATTTTGCTGCTGCATTCCTTGGTGAAGAAGACAACTTGTCTGGTTATTAGAGCCACAATGAAACAACAATAGTAGCAGCAATCTCCATGTGGCAATTAACTATCCACACCTGTCTCATACCTCTAGTGACATATAGTCAAAACTTCTCCCATTAAAAATCCATGTGTTTTGTTCTCTTCTGCTTTATATTATATGCCAAATACATGGGACAGCAGAACTGAGTGCTGAAGTAAACAATTTGGTGAAGCAAGGCTTTTAGAATGAAGCTCCCCTTCACCAGATATGAGGGCTACATGCTTAGAATCTTTCATGAATTCTCCCGACGTAACTTTTTTCGTTGATCCAAAACTACAGTGATCCGGATGATGCAGAACCAGGCAGAATTTCATTTTGTTGTACTTGGAGCTGCAATTAGTCAGTGAGCAACTCAACAGCAGTTAACAACAACAATAAATTATTTTTGTGGGCTATTGTTGCATGACTTTTTTCCTTATCTTCATCTTTCCTAAGAATATCAAATGTCTTATCTGTCTGGACTCCAAATAATGGAAAACCAACTCAAACCAAATTAAGCAAAAGAGGAAATTGGAAAGTTCAGGTATAAAACTGCTACCTAAATGATGTGCTGGGAGGGGAAGTCATGGCTGCCTATAGCAAGCTTACATTATCTCAGCTAAACAATCCTGGAGGAGAAAGATATCTTCTTCCAAATACCCACATGTGAAATCCCAGTGGAGGATTCTCCTAGGTTTGGTGTGGTCTTGGGTGCCTACTTAAGTTACTGTGGTCAAGGACATAGAAAACTGTGACTGTTGATTCCCCCAGAATCACGGTAAATGTTGTAGGAAACATCATTTAAAGAAGTTGAAAGGTATACTATGTAACTACAGTAACAATAACAACAACAGCAAGAAAGGGAAAATAGTAAAATAAAAATATGAAAAAAAAAGTCTGCCTCACCAATGAATATACTTACTCCAAAATTATCTTAAGGAATTTAGAGAAATTATGTAGCAAGTATCCCTAGCATTAAGTGGATATACTTATATATGGACAGCAAAATAAATTTTCGAGTTATTTTAGGAGATGCACCCATTCGTCTTACTTAAAATTTGCCTAACACTTGGCTAAGCTGGTGTGAAAAGCTTTGAGATACCCTTAATTCTTTGCTCGGGTTCCTTGCATTTTCCATGATCTCCCTGAATGCACTGAATCACAGAGACTTTCTTCCCCATTTGTCTGTACTGTCACCCCTCTTCTCCAGTAATGCTAATTCCGTCTCCTTGGAGCATTAACCATCTTCTTTTAACTTTCCACCAATCAGCAATAGTTATTGACTGTATAATCTATTTTCCACTTAAAATATTCAAGTTAGAAGAGCAGAAAAGTCAAAAAATCTCATTCTGATATTCCTGAGGAAAGGGACTTAGCCACCTTACTGACAGTTCTAATCTCACTCTCCGTTTTTCCATCACATTTCTTCTCAAAACCAATGACACCACATGTTTCCTGTGTCCTCATAGACTAACAAAAGAATTTTCCAACTGAGCTGCCCTCTAGAAAGCAACTACGGAGTTTTGATCAAGTGTGCAATTCAAGGTCCTGGAGCTGACCTACAGGCAATCTTTCTAGAGGATTGGACTAGGATGTTACATTGACAAATATGATGTGCAAAGTCAAGAAACACAAGGCTAACGTCTATATGATACAATTAGGTGTCTCACAAAATGATTAAAATAAGTGTTATCACCAAATGCTGAACTGAATAATGGCGAATTGGCAAATGTATTATATAATTTTATGGCACTAAATTTTAAGAAATTACGCATCTCAATTTTTTCATTTTGGAAAATGGACAGCATTTTACTAAGTAGCTTGTGTGCAAGATGGCCTTAATGATTTCCACATTCTGCTGTTTATAGCCTTGTGCAATTCCTTTCACACTGTATTAAGATTCGTCTGCGTGACCAATAGAGTGTGGCAGAAGTGATGGGATGTCACTTCTAAGATTAAGTGTTAAAGACTCAGTGGCTCCCATTTCAGTCAGTCTCCTGCTCTCTCTCTTTCTCCTACTATCACTCTCATTCTCGCTCTTGATCTCTCACTTGGGTCACTTGTGAAGAGGCCCACAGAGTGAAGAGCTGAAGGGCCCTGCCAACAGTCACATGCTTGAACTTAGAAACATTTCCCCAGCCAGCTCCCATCAAGTTTTCAGAGAGTACAGCCCTGGCTGACACCCTGATGGAAACCTTATGAGAGACCCTGAGCCAAAATCCCCAGCTGAGCTCCAACTAAGACTGCTGACCCTGAGAATCCATGTGGGATGATAAATGTTTATGGTTTCTTGTTGCTGATATTTGGCATAATCTGTTAGATAACAGTAGATAATTAATATAATTAGATTGTATTTTGTGCATTTTATTGAAGGGTAAGATAGTAGCAGCACAGGCATTCCTAGTGTTGTAGAAATATTATGTCCTAGGCTAGAATTCAGAAAATATATTCTGGCTATGAGTCTTTCCAATGTCTCTTTCATTGTAACTTTAAGATCAAATCTTCACCTCAGATTCCTGGAGGGGAGATCACGGTGAAGAGACAAAGCTGGGTAACAGCTCCATAGATGTTTCTGTGTCGAGGGCGTCCTGACACGGAATTACCTTCTTCAGAGAAAAGCATTTCTGAAAAAAGTGTGCATGGAACTTTGTCAAGTTTCTCCAGGCTTCAGTCCTCCACCTCATATTTCCCATCCTCAAGAAGGTCTTGTACTTCAAGAATCTCACCTTTAAAATTTTCAACCCTTATCCTGAACAAGAACATACCAGGCTTTTATAGACACTTTTCCCTCTACCTGCACTGTACACTTTTCCTTTGATCACCCTTTTATCCATCTAGCAAAATTCAATCCATTTACTCTTTAACCTGTGAAACCTTCCCAACATCTTTGGGAAAAACACCCTTCACAGTGCCTCCACAGGACTTTATACCAATAATGTTGCACTTATCACAGAATATGACCTTGTTGTTAAGGTGGCATCAGCAATTTAGACTCACACCTTGTGAGAATGACCTGGTAACCTGCTTCCATTAAAATTTATTTAAAAAACAAAAGTTGCCAGAGCACCTAGTAGATTTGCACTGTTGACCTTTTGATTAGTAGCTGAACTGTTAATCACTACACTACCAGGGTTTACAATTAAGATTAGAGCCAAGAAAACCTTATGGAGTAGTTTTGCTCTTAACACGAGGGATTACTATGAGTCAATCTGCTTGAAGACAACGGATTTTTCTTTATTCTTTTTGGATATGAAGTCTGACAATTAAGTTTGCAAGCTTGCCACCATGCACTTACATTGGCAGCACTGTACAAACAGCTTGGTAAGTTTTAATACCCTTGGCTTATCAGTGTCTCACAGCTGTGTTCATGTCAATGTATGGTGGTGTCTTTCTGAGTGGCATGTTGAGCATTTTTGTGTGCCACTTTGAGAATGTCAGAGCTTGAATTAGAGCAATGAGGAAACATTAAATTTCTTGTTAAATTTGGCAAGAAAATCAACAACCAAACCTAGTTCTGTCAGTTTGAAGCTGACTCCAAATCAGGGACATGTGAATCAAGTTTATGGGGATAATGCCATGAAGAAAATGGCAGTGTTCAAGTGGATTAAATGTTTTTCTGAGGGGAGAAAAAGCATCACTGAAAAAGAGAAGTCAGGGCAGTCAGTAAAGAATAGAACTGATGGAAACATCACAAAAATTGGTCAAATGGTGTGTCAAAATCCTCAGCTGACTGTGAGAAATACAGCAGACCAAATAAACATTAATAGAGAAACAGGAAAATCTTCACCGAAAATCTTGGCATGACAAAGATGCGCAAAAATGGTCTCAAAGGAGCTCCCCAATGAAAAAAGCAAAGGACAGTCAAAGTTTGCCAAGACCTTTTGTAGAGGTAATATGATGCTCTGGACTGTGCTGTCACTGGTAATGAAACATGGGTGTACCAATATGACCCTGAAACAAAGCGTCAAGTTGCGCAATGGAAGTCAGCCAACTCTCCACAACCAAAAATGTTTCATCCAAATGTTGCTAACTTTTTTTGATACCAGAGGGACTGTTCAGTTAACCAAGGATTGGACAGTTTAACCAAGTTTACTACTTGGAAGTGTTAAAAAGGCTGCATGAAAAAGTTAGACTAAAATGACAAGAACTTTCCACCAACAACTCATGTTGCTTGCATCACTACAATGCACCAGCTCATATAGCACTGTCTCTAAGGGAGTTTTAAGCTAATAAACAATAACTGTACTGGAACACCTCCCAATGACTTTTTTCTTTACCTGAAGATACAGGAAATATTGAAAGGAAAAATGTTTTGATGGCATTCAGGACATCAAGGGTAACACAATGACAGCACAATGGGCATTTCAGTAAAAGAGTTACACAGTTGCTTTGAAGGGTGAACTAGGCACTGACATAGCTGCATGTTTTCCCAAGGGGAGTACTTCAAAGGTGACTATAGTGATATCCAGCAATGAGGTATGCAGCACTTTTTCTAGGATGATTTCATGAACATAATTGTGAGACCTCGTATCTATTCATATGATGGCTCTTGTTTCTCTAGGATATTTTCCAAGGAGTGGGATTGCTGGATCATATGGTACTTTTATTTCTAGATTTTTAAGGAAGTACCAAATCAGTTTCCAAAGTAGTTGTATCATTTTTCATACCCATCAGGAGCATAAGTATTCTAGTATCTTCACAACTTCTCTAACATTTATTATTTTGTGTTTTTTGGATTAACACCAGCCTTGTTGGGGCGACATGATTTCTCTTTGTAGTTTGATTTGGATTTTTCTAATGTCTAATGATCATCAGTATTTCCTCATGACTTGATAGCTGTCTAATGTCTTCTTCGATGAATTGCCTGTTAATATCCTTTGCCCATTTTTTAATCAGGTTATATCTTTTTATTGTTGAGGTGTGTTGCAGCATCTTATAGATTTTGGAGATCAGACGCTGATCAAATTTGTCATAGCCAATTTTTTTTTTTTGGCAGTCTTTTTATTCTTTCAGTGAAGTCTTTGGATGAGCCTAAGTGTTTGATTTTTAGGAATTCCCCTTTATCTCTTTTTTCTTCCAGTGCTTATGCTTTGTTACGAATGTTTGTGTTCTTGTTTATGCTGTGTATTGGAGCTCCCAGCATTGTCCCTACTTTTTTTCCACTATCTTTACCATTTGAGATTTTATATTTAGGTCTTCGGCCCATTTTAACTTAGTTTTTGTGCATGGTGAGAGAAATGGGACTTTCTTCTTTGTTTGCAGATGAATATCTGGTTATGTCAACACCATTGGTTAAAGAGGTTGTCTTTTCCCCAATTTATACTTTGGGCCTTTGTCAAATATCAGCTGCTCATAGGTGTATGATTTTATGCCTGGATTCTCAATTCTGTTTCATTGATCTATGTATCTTTTTTTTGTACCAGTACCAGACTGTTTTGGATACCTTGATGATATAATGGGTTCTAAAATCAGAAAGCATGAGGCCTCCCACTTTATTCTTCTTCTTCAGTAATACTTTAGTTATCCCAAATCTCTTCCAATCTATACAAAGTTGGTGACATGTTTCTCCATCTCATTAAAAAATGCCACTGGAATTTGGATTAGTGTTGCATTGTATCTATGGATTGCGTTGTATCTATAGATTGCTTTGGGTAGAATAGACATTTTCACATTGTTGAGTCTTCATGTCCATGAGCATGGCATGTTTCTCCACTTATGTTGGTCTCCTTTGGTTTCTTGTGGTACTATCTTGTAGTTTCCTTTATATAGGTCTTTTATATCTCTGGTAGATTTATTCCTAAGCATTTATCTTCTTGGAGATTATTGTAAATGATTATGACTTCCTGGTGTCCTTTTAAACATTCTTTTTGTTGATGTATAGAAGTATTTTTTATTTTTGTATGTGTATCCTGCATCCTTATACTTTGTTGAAATATTCTGTTAGTTCCAGTAGTTTTTTGTTTGTTTTGTGGATTCTTTATGGTTTTCTGAACATGATGTCATGCTATCTGCATATAGAGATATTTTTACTACTTCTTACCAATTTCACAGGTTCTTTGAAGGGTGAACTAGGAGGTGACACCACTGCATAGCTTCCAAAGGAGAGTACTTCAAAGGTGACCATAGTGATATCCAGCAATGGGATACGTAGCATTTTTCTAGAATGATTTTGTAAACATAATTGTCAGATCTCTTATCTATTCATGTCATGACTCTTACTTCTCTAGGATATTTTCCAAGGAGCTGGATTGCTGGATCATATGGTACTTTTGTCTCTTAATTTCTGTTTCTACCTGAATTATTCTGGCTAAGACCTCTATCAAAATACTGAATAAAAGTGGTGGCAACCGGCACCTTTTTTTGGTTCCTGTTCTCAAGGGGAATACTTTTAGACTGTTTCCATGTACGAGGACTTTGTCTCTCAGCTTTGCGTAAATGCTGTTTAATGTGTTGAGATATTCCCCTTCTATTTCTATTTTGCTGAGAGTTCTTACTATGAATGACTGTTGGACTTGGTCAGATTCCTTTTGTGCATCAACTAAAATGTGATGGATTACATTGATTGTTTTCCTAGTGTTGAACAATATTTGCATGACTAGTATGAATCATACTTAGACATGTTGTTGTTGTTCAGTCTTGTGCAGGTTGTTCCAACTCATAGTGATCCTATGTACAAGAAAACACTGCTTGGTCTTGAGCCATGTCCACAATCTTTTTATGCTGAAGCCCACAGAACTTAGACATGATGATCTATTTTTTTGGTATGCTATTGAATTCTGCTAGTTGGAATTATGTTGATGATTTTTCTTTTCTGGCATCTAAGTTCATGAGCAATATTGATCTGTAATGTTCCTTCATTGTAGGATCTTTACCTGGCTTTGGAAACCATTATAGTACAGTGGTTAAGTACTATAACTGCTAACTAAAATTTCCTTGTGGATTCAGCAGTTTGAATCTACCAGGCACTCATTGAAAATTTTATGGTGCAGTTTTGCTCTGTTTTATAGCATTGATGTGAATCAGAATCAACTTGATAGCAGTGGGTTTTTGTTTTGGTTACCTGGTTTTTGTATCAGAGTTATACTGGCTTCATAGAATGAGTTTGGGAGTATTCACTGTTTCCCTATGCTCTGAAATACCTTTAACAATAGTGTTAACTCTTCTCTGAAAGTCTGGTAGAATTCTCCAGTGAAGGCATCAGTGCCAGGGCTTTGCTGTTGTTTTTGTTAAGAGATTCTTAATTACCTCTTTGATCTCTTTTTTTGTTATATGTTTATTTAGTTGTTCTATCTCTGTGTTCATTTAGGTAGGTAGTGTGTTTCCAGAAATTTTTCCATTTTCTGTGTTTTCAAATTTGCTATAGTTTTTTTCATAGTACTCTGCTATGATTTTTTTTTAAATTTCAGTTGGATTTGTTGTGATGTTATCCATCTTATTTTTTATTTAGATTATTTGCTTCTTCTGCTTTTCTTTTGTCAGTTTGGCCAATAGTTTATCAATTTTGTTGATGTTGTCAAAGAACCAGATATTGGTCTTATTAACTCTTTCAATTGTTTTTCTATTCTCTATTTCTTTTACTTCTTCTCTAATGTTTATTTTTGCTTTCTTCTGGTGCCTGAGTGCTTTTTTTGCTGCTCTCTTTCTATCAGTTCAAGTTGTAGGGTTCATGTTTTGGTTTGGGCCCTATTTTAGTTACCTAGTCCTGCTTTAACAGAAATACCACAAGTAGACGGCTTTAAAAAGATAAATTTTATTTGTCACAGACCAGTAAGCTGAAAGTCCAAATTTAGGGTGTCAGCTCAAGGGGAATGCTTCCTCTGATGGCACTGGAGGAAGGCCCTTGTCGTCAATCTTCCCTTGGACTGGAAGCTTCTGAAGCCAAGGATCCCAGTCCTTTTCAAAGTATGTTCTCAGCTCCCAGCACTGTTTTCTTTCTTGATGGTATGAGGTCTCCAGTTGTCTCTGCTAGCTTCTCTCCTTTATTTCTCAAGATATTGCCTCAAGGCAAAAAAGAAAATTATACATTGAATCCTTCCTGCCAATATAACTGCCTCCCATCAACCCACAATAACATCATAGAGGCAGGAATTCTGAGGTGGAGGAACATCACATAATACCAAGAACCATAGCCAGCCAAATTGCTACACAGATTTTTTTGAGGCACACCATTCAGTCTATTTCATTCCATCTTTTGTTCTCTAAAACAAAAATCACATCTTTGGAACATGTACAACATTTTCAGCCCATCATAGCAAAAGTCCAAGTCCAAAAGCCAGAAATTTCTCTTCAACTGTAAAATCCAGAATACAATTTATCTGCTTCTAAATACAGTGGCAGAAGAGGCAGGTAAAAGTTAGACATTTCTGTTATCAATGGAGAGATAAGACAAAATAGGCAACAAGTAAGTCAGCAAAACACATTACAGTAGCCCTCAAAGCTTTGAAAATAATCTTATAATCCCTGAGACATTTTACATAACGGCCCTCTGCTACAGAGTTTAGATATCTGTAACCCTCTCTAGAGTCTGACTGCAAACCCCCCAGCCTTGTCTTGCAGCAATACATTCCAAGCCCACTGGGAATGCAACTGTTGCTCCATTGGCTTCAGGCACACAATTTTCCAAGTCTACATGAGTGGCAACTCCACACTTGGAAATATCAGGGGCCATGTTTCCACAATTTCACATCTCTAAGTCATGGCCATACATCTGAGACAGGCAGCTCAGCTTTGCATACTCTCCATCTCTTCTGCTTCTGCTTCCTGTGGCTTTATGGCCTAGGCCTCAGGCCTGCATCTGCCCTGTAATGGCAAATCTTCCAAAGCTCTGTAGCTCCACTGATTTAAGTGCAGGGAGGGACCCTACTCTGCCAGGAAGCCTCCTGCACACTGGCACTCAGCTTTCTCGCTCTGTAGGTTAGCAAGCCTAGCTCCACTAACTTAAGTGCCCAGAGGCACCTTACTCCACCAGTAAATCTCTGTGCACAGGCATTCAGCTCTCTTGCTCTAAGGGTTGACTCCAGTGCTGTCTCACATTGGTCTGGTTTTGCTATTATTGCTGCTACTGGTGCTCTGCTGTTTCTCACCATTTGCACATTCTTCAGCATTAAGAGTTCTCCTCAGTTCCTACTGAATCTTCTATCCATTCACTATTTTAAAACCCATTCCACATTTTAGGTATTTGTTAGAGCAGCATCCTACTCCCTTGCTTCCAAAATGTCTTAGGCTGGGTTCTCTAGGAAAGCAAAATTGGTAACACATATGATATGTATATAGGACAATTTATATGAATGAAACAGCTCACACAATTGTGGAAACTGAACTGGCCCAAAGCCTGGATCAGAGTACAAGCCTCATGCAACTGCAGAAGATGGTGAACCCAAGGTCAGCAGGCCAGAGATTAGAGTTCCAGATCATAGGCTGTATAGTTCAGTGAATTCAAAGATGATGAGTGAGACTGTGAGGTTTCTGCTGATTCAAAGAACTGCAGGGGGTGGCAAACCCAGGATAGGAAGGTCAGGGAACAAGACTCTTACTTGCAGGCTGTGATGGTTGAAGAATCTCAAGAGCTGCTGGTTCAAGTTCCAGGAACCAGACATAAGAAAGCAAGAGAGCGGAAGCTGCTGGCAACATGAGCAGATGGAAGTAGGCTGCAGTGGGAGGTGGAGAGGTGAAGACTGAGGGTGGGCAGTGAACCATCACAGGCCCCACCCCTTCCAATTCATATAACTGCCAAAACATTAGTCCAGCCAAGTTGACACATAGTCTTAACCATCATATGTTTCCAAGTTTTGAATTAGGACCGAGGACTCACACAGCTGTAGAAGCTGGCAAATCCAAGGCTGGCAGGTTGGATAGTAGAGTTCCTGCTCACAGGGTGTGAAGGTTGACAATCTCAAGATGGCAGGAAGATTTTAAGGTGTCTCCTGATTCATATAGCAGCAGGGGATGTGAACTTGAGACTGGCAGGTCAGGGAACATGACTCTCGTAGGCTTTGAAGATTGATAAATTCCAAGATAGACATGTCAGCTGATAGCTCAAGTCCCAAGACAGAGGATGGGGGAGAGGAAATCACTGGATCTGCAACAAGTCAACGATCTTTGCAAAGTGAACAGGAAGGAACTAGGTAGTGGAAGACAGAGAAATAAAGGCTGATGGGGCAATGAGCCATCCCAGGCCTGGCCCCTGCTGATGCCAATCAGCAGATTCCTTCATGTGGTTGATCCTAACATTATACAAATGTCAAAACCGCAAGAATCACGGCCCAGCCAAGATGACACACAATCTTAACCATTGCATACATGGAGACTGAATAACACCTTGCTCAAAAACTGTTAAGTTACAAAAGAAATTAAGGACAGAATAAAGAAATTCACAGAATCAAATGAGAATGAAAACACATCCTACCAGAATCTTTGGGACATAGGAAAAGCAGTGCTCAGAAGTCAATTTATAGCAACAAATGCCCATATCCAGAAAGAACAAAAGGGCTTGACATACACTGAACTGTGTTCCCAGGAAAAATTTGTGTAGCAATTTGGCTAGACCATAATTACTGGTATTGTATGATGTTCTTCCATGTTGAAATTCCAGCCTCTATGATGTTAATGAGGGAGAATGGATAGTAGTTGTTTTGCTGAGGTGGCACCCAACTAGTGACTTTATTGTGCCTTGAGGCTATCTTTTGAGATATAAGGGAAAGAGAAGTAAGCGGAGAGTTGGGGTCCTTATATCACCAAGAAAGAAAGCAGTGCTGGGAGCTGGAAAAGACTGGGATTCCTTCACCTCACATGCTTCCAGTCCAGTGAAAGATTGATGACAAGGATCTTCCTACAGTGCCAGTAGAGGAAGCTTTCCCCTGGAGCTGACACCCTGAATTTGAACTTTTAGCTTTCTGGACTGTGACAAATGAAATTCATCATTTTAAAGACACCCGCTTGTGGTATTTCTGTTAAAGCAGCACTAGGTAACTAAAACAGAGTATTTCAGCCTCTGCAATTGCATGAGCTGTTTTCTTGACATAAGTCTCTCTCTATGTATTTATATGTTCTACTGGTTTTGCTTCTCTAGATAGAACCCAGCCTGAGACAATGTATTTGATATTTTCCCTTGTATTTTCCATTATTGAATTTTACTTTTATGGCTTTATGGTCAGAAAAGAGCCTTTGTAAGATTTTGATGCTTTGGATTCTATTAAAGTTTATGCTATAGCCTAATATGTGGCCTATTCTGGAGAATGTTCTGTGTGTGTTGGAAAAGAAAATATACTTAGTTGCAGTTGGGTGGAGTGTTTTCTATACGTCTATGACATCACTTTGTTGATTGTGGCATTTAGATCTCCCATGCTGACAAGGATTAAATTGTGTTCCCCCTCAAAAATGTATATAGCAGTTAGGCTAGGCCATGATTCCCGGTATTGTGTAATGTTCTGGAGTGTTGTAAATCCTGCCTCTATGATATTAAGAAAGGCAATGGGTAGCATTTGTGTTGGTGGGTCAGGACTCAATGAATAAGATTGTATTGTGCCTTGAGGTTATCTTTTGGAATATAAATAAAAGGGAAGCAAACAGAGAGTTGGGAACCTCATACCATCAAGGAAGAAGCAGTGCTATGCCTGGAGCAGATAGCTTCCTTTAGACCCAGATTCACTGCACCTCAGAAACTCCAAGTCCAGGGGAAGATTGACGACAAGGACCCTTCTCTAGAGCTAACAGAGAAAGACTTTCACTGGTGCTGATGCCCTGAATTTAGACTTGTAGCCTACTGGACTGTGACAGAATAAAATTTCTCTTTTTAAAGCTATCCACCTGTGGTATTTCTACTATAGCAACACTAGATGACAAAGACACACGTTTTTATTGAGCTTCTTTCTAGATGTTCTGTCCTTAACCAAAACTATTGTGCTGAAGTCTCCTACTATTATTGTGGAGCTGTCTGTCTCTCTTTTCAGTGCTATTAGAGTGTGTTTGCTGTATTTTGAAACCCTTGTTGTTGGGTTGAATGGAAGTCCTGAAGTGTAGTGTTTAGGTGCTACATCTGCTAACCAGTTCAAATAGTGGTTCAAATCCATCAGGTGCTCCTTAGAAACTCTATGGAGCAATTCTACTGTGCCCCTATAGGGTCACTATAAGATGGAACTGACTTGATGGCAGTGGGTTTTCATTTGTTTGTTAACTGTTGGGTGCATAAATATTTAACATGGTTATGGGTTATGTCCTCCTGGTGTATTGACCCTTTAATCACTATATAGGGTCCTTCCTTTGTAATGCATTTTGAAGCATATTTTGTCAGAAATTAATATTGTCACTCCTGCTCTGTTTTTCGTTGTTGTTTGCTTCAAAATATTTTTGAATTTCAGTTTGTGTCTTTAAGTCTAAGATATGTCTCTTGTAAGCAGTGTGTAAATGGATCATGTATTTTTATCCATTCTACCACTGTTTGTCTCTTTACTGGTACATTTAGTTCATTTATATCAGGGTAATTATTGATAGATAAGGGTTTACTGCTGTGTTATTGTCAATTTCTTTTTTTTTATTGTTATTTTTTGTGTTATTGTCAATTTCTTTGTTTAACTTAAATTTTTATACAGAATCATTTTTCTTTAATATTTTCTTTTTGTCTCTTTCACTGTTTTTGATTTTGTGTTTGCTGAGGATTTATGTTTTCTGTTTTTTATTTTGATATTTCAGATTGTTATTTTCCTTTGTGGTTATGTTAATACTTACCTCTATTTTTCTAAATTTAACACCAATCTTTTACTTCTTTATATCACCTTGACTTCCTCTCCGTATGAAAGATCTATGACTATCATTTTCATTCCTTCTTTTTATTTAAATGTCATCTTCTTTTACTCAATGATGTCTCTGTTTCCCTATTTTCAGTGTTTTACCTTTGTCTTATTATCATGGTTTCCTCATTGTTTTGATAATTGGTTGTTCTGTCCTGTGATCTAGCCTTGGGTTGTTATCTGATGTTATTGATTTTCTAACGAAAGAACTTTCTTTAGTATTTCTTGTAATTTTGGTTTGTTTTTTGAAAATTCCCTAAACTTTTCCTTATCTGGGAATGTCCCATTTTGCCATCATACATAAGTAATAGTTTCACTGGATATATAATTCTTGGCTAGCTGATTTAGTGCCACTTTCCCTTATTCTAGAGGTGTGAACAAACTTTCAGCTGTTCAGTCTCTTGTGATATGGAAAATGTGTCCACAGTGCTACTGCTTGTCTCATCATCCTCACCCCAGTAGCCTCTAAGGTACCTGTTCCCACTGGGTCAGGTCTGGCAACTCCTTGCTACTTCTGAACCATCTCTCCCTCCCTCTGCCACTCAGTCTAACCCCCTAACTTTGCCATGATGTTCAAGGCTCCTAGATTGTCACAGACAATCAGCCACTTGTTTTTTTTCAGGTGTCCGTTGTAAGAGAGACTACAGGAAGCATCTGGTTAATCTGTGACCTTAGCTCTGACTTCTCATCTTCTAATCTTCACAAAATTCCTTGATTGGTGGATATTATTATCCCAAATGAGGGAACTTAAGACTAAGTGGCTTGTCTAAATGCATATATAATATACTGAAGCTGGTATTTATTAGATCCTGGGTCTGTATAATTCTAAGTCTAATACTTGTTTTCATGTACCACACTAATAATGGTGCTATTTATTGTATGTCCACTGAAAGTCTCCTAGGAGTTTTTAATATATTTTTATTGTATTTTTCATAACTGTAAAATGGACAGTAAAACCAGAGTAAAATGTACTGGAGTACTTTTTTTTTTATTTTTACTGTAATGATGGGAAAACTGAGTTTCACAGAATAATTTTTTAAGACCATCAAGCCAGCTGGGATTTGAACCAAGTCTGCCATATATATTCTTAGAAATGTGTTCTAAATTACAGTTAAACACATGCAACTCTTTTTGTCATTAATTTTAGTTATTTTCCTTCATTTTACACAGAGATGGGTGTGCAACATGGATAAATTGCAGGTGCCGTACTGGAGATAGGAACCTAATGCATGATAGCTACAGAGGAAGGGAGAAGAGAGTGGCTTTTTTACCTATTACAGTGCCAGAGAATACTTTGTGAAGGAGGTGGCATTTTGACTGTGTCTTGTTAGATGAGTTTTACCAGACTGATGGAATAGAAGAAACAGCCTGAAAGAAAGCAGGGAGGCTAGAAAGCATGTGTTGTGGTTGGTGGATGGCATACAGACTAGAGCAGCATTATGAAATGGGTAGCTGAAGATGGAAAGTTGGGTCCTAATTGCAGAACCTTCACTGAGCATCACACCAAGCCATGTGAGCATAAATCTATGGCACTAGGAAGCCTCTGAAGTTTTTTGAGAAGGGGAGTTACATGAACCAACTTGTGTATTGGAAAAGAAGGCTTATAGCAATGTGTAGAGTAAATTGAATTGGAAGGAGACTAGAGTCAGGAAGATGAGTTATGCTATTGTGGTAGTTTATACAAGAGGTTATGAGAGCCAGAATTAAAGTGAGGAGCAATGGGATGACTCTGAGAGGCACATAGAAGATATCATTAATGGGATGTTGTCCACTCTAATGGAAAAAGAAACTCAGCACACATAATGTATTGATGCATATCAGTTATAATATTTTAATTCAACAGATCTTTACACAGTGCCTAATAGACGCCCAGTGTTGTATTAAACATTGAAAGGAATATTAAGACAAATATTAAATTGTGTCTATGAAAATATTTGTTGAACACTTATTATTTGCTAGGTGTTATTCTAAGCCTTTTATGTGTATTGCATAGACTAATCCTCACAACAATCCTATTATTTTCTCTACTTTACATATGAGATACCAAAGCTCAGAAAGGCAAAATAATTTGCTCAAGGTAACAGAGGCACAGAGTGACAAACCACATATTGCCTTCTTAGTATCCAGCACGATACATAAAAGCCACAACATCACAGCAGACGAAGATAGTATTCTCTGACCTGGACTGTTACAGTATCCTCTTAGCTGGGGTCTTAGTTTCTTAATGCTGCTATAACAGAATTACTACAAATGAGTGGCTTTAATGAGTAGATATCTGTTTTCTTACAGTTTAGGAGCGTAAAAGTCCAAATTCAAGTCACCGTCTCTAGGGAATGGCTTTCTATGTTGGCTCTGGGGACGATCCTTGACTTTTTTCAGCTTCATTTGTATATTGTTGATTTCTACGTGGACTGGCATCACTTTCTCCCATCTGTACAATTTTCTGTACCAAATCTGCTCTTTTGTATTTCAAAAGTCATTGGCTTAAGACACATCCTACATCAATATAGCCTTGTTAATGTCACAAAGAAACCCTGTTTCCAAATTAGGTCACATCCACAGATACGGGGGTTAGAATTTGCAACACATATTTTGGGAGAACACTAATTCATAACAACTTGTCCTGCTCTTATCACCACCCCATACAGCCTCTTCTTTACTTATAACTCAGAATAATATTTTTAAAAACATAAACATAAGTCATTCTCCTGCCTAAAACTTTTTCATGGTTTCCCCATTGCACTGAAGGGTACAACTGAAAGTCATTTCCTGTAGCTACCAGAACCTCTGTAATTGCCTTTGGCCACTACTCCTCCCCATCTGTACAACTCTCTCTACTGGGTCAGTGTAAGTTCAACAACACCCACTTTCGTGGAGGTCCTGGATGGAACCTAGCAACAACAACTAGAATGTTCTAAGTAATTTTTCCATTGCAGGGTCTTTGCAAATGCTATCCCCTCTATCTAGATTCATTCCTGCATTTGTTACATGGCTAATTTTTTTATGTATATATTTGTATATATGTGTTTGCTTGTTTATTGTCTGTAGCAACACCTGTGACTGTACTAGAGATTGAGGCAAAAGGAAAAATTATTAATACTGGTCTTACTTCTGCTCAATGTGTTGACATTTTTTTCATCATAGATTTTTCTTTGTATTAACTTTGATTTTTTCTGTTGTTGTTGTGGTTAGGTACTGTTGAGTCAGTTCCGACTCATAGCAACCTTATGAACAAAACACTGTTCAGTCTTGCATTATATCCATAATCTTTTTTATGCTTAAGCCCATTGTTGTGACCACTGTGTCAATCCATCTTGTGGAGGTTCTTCCTCTTTTTTGCTGACCCTTCACTCTACCAAGCATGATGTCCTTCTCCAAGAACTGATACTTCCTGATAACATGTCCAAAGTATGCAAGATGCAGTCTCACCATCTTTGCTTCCAAGGAGTACTCTGGTTGTACATCTTCCAGAACAGATCTGTTTGTTTTTTGGCAGTCTATGGTACATTCGACGCTCTTCTCCAACACCACAATTCAAAGACATCAATTCTTCTGTCTTCTTTCGTCACTGTCCAGCTTTCACATGCATATAATGTGATTGAAAATATCATAGCTTAGGTTAGATGCACTTTAGTTTTCACAGTGACATCTTCACTTTTCAATACTTTAAAGATGCTCTTGGCAGCAAATTTTCCCAGTGCAGCGTGTCTTTTATTTTCTTGACTGCTGCTTCCATAAGGGTTGACTGTAGACCCAGGTAAAAAGAAATGCTTGACAACCTCAATCCTTTCTCCATTTATGATGATGTTGCTTACTGATCCAGTTATTAGGATTTTTGTTTCCTTGATGTTGAGGTACAATCCATACTGAAGACTGTGGTCCTTGATCTTTACCAGTGTTTCGTATCTTCCATTCTAGCAAGCAGGGTGGTGTTGTCTGCATAATGCAGTTGTTAACAAGTCATCCTCCAATCCTGATGCCTCATTCTTCTTTGTAGAATTCACCTTCCTGGATTATTTTTTTGGCATATAGACTGAAAAGGTATGGTGAAAGGGTATATCACTTATGCACACCTTTCCTGACTTTAAACTAGGCAGTGTCCATTTGTTCTGTTTGCATAACTGCCTCTTGATCCATATACAGATTCCTTCAGAACACAATTAGGTGTTCTGAATTCCCATTCTCTGTAATGGTAGCCATAATTTACTATGATCCACATAGCTGATTACCTTTGTATGGTCAATGAGACACAGATAAACATCTTTCTGGTATTTTCTGCTTTCAGCCAAGGTCCTTCTGGCATCAGCAATGGTATCCCTGGTTCCACATCCTCTTCCCAATCCAGCTTGAATTTCTGGCAGTTCCTTGTCAATATACTCTTGCAGTTGCTTTTGAGTGATCTTGAACAAAGTTTTACTTGCATGTGATATTAAAGATATTGTTCAGTAACTTCTGCATTCAACTGGATCACCTTTCTTTGGAATGGGCATAAATATGGATCTTTTCCAGTCAGTTGGCCAGGTAGCTGTCCTCTAAATTTCTTGGCACAGAAGAGTACTTCTGGTGCTGCATCTGTTTATTGAAATATCTCAATTGATATTCCATCAGTTTCTGGAGCCTTCTTTTTTGTCAGTACCTTCAGTGCAGCTTTGATTTCTTCCTTAAGTACCATTGGTTCCTGATCATATGCTACCTCTTCAAATGGCTGAATATCGACAGTTCTTTCTGGTATAATGACTCCGTGTATTCCTTCTATTTTCTTTTGATGCTCCTGAGTCATTTAATAGTTTCCCTCTAGAATCCTTCGTTATTACAACTCAAGGCTTGACTTGTTTCTTCAGTTCTTTCAGCTTGAGAAATGCAGAACCTGTTCTTCCCTTCTGGTTTTCCCTTTCCAGCTCTTCGCACATGTCATTATAATACTTGAGCGTGTCTTTCAAGCTGCTCTTTGAAATCTTTTGTTTAGGTTGTTTACTTCACCATTTCTTCCTTTTGCTTTAGCTGCTCAACATTGGAGACCAAGTTTCAGAGTCCTTTCTGTGATACAGTTTGGTCTTTTCTCTCTTTACTGTCTTTTTAATGACCCCTTGCTCTCTTCATGGCTGATGTCTTTGATGTCATTTCACAGTTGGTCTGGTCGTTGGTCATTAGTGATCAACATATCAAATCTGTTCTTGATATGGTCTTTAAGGTCAGGAGGGATATTATCAAGGTCGCACTTTGGCTCCCTTGGACTTGCTCTAATATTCTTCAGTTTCACTTTGAATTTGCATATTTGTAATTGATGATCTGTGCTATAGCCAGCATTTGTTCTTGTTCTGACTACTGATATAGAGCTTTTCCATCATCTTTTTCCAAAGTTGGAGTTGGTTTTGTTCCTGTGTATTCCACCTAGTAAGGTCCATGAGTACAGTTGCCATTTGTGTTGGTTAAAAAAGGTATTTATGAGGAGTAGAGTCAAGATGGCAGACTAAACACACATTTCTCTAAATTCCTCTGGAAACCAAGACCTGAACTGATAATTAAACGGAGTGGTCTGGACACCTAATGAGTCCTACGACATGGCATAGGGCTGTTAATTTGGACCTCATACTGCTGAACAGAAAACTTTCTCTCTTTTACTGACCCCTACTCTTGGTGAGTGCGGGCTTTCATAGACCAAAGGTAACTCACCATTTTAACTTTTTTTTCTCTGTCTTTTCTGGCAGGTAGAGTTGGGACTTGAACAGTAGCTAATCTCAGATGCACTGCTGGTGGGATAGGCAGGCAAACTTGCCATGTCTTGAGATCACAGCTTTGGACTCTGTGCATCTGAGCACCTTTGGCCTCTCTTTCAGCCTCCAGCATAGAGTAGCCTGTACCAAAGCAGGCAGGCAGCTTGTGCGGGATGCCATCTTGTTCTAAGGGGAGGTGGAAGTACCCATATGGAGGCCTCAGGTGGATCTAATTACTAGGCTGAGAGGCAGTGCCTGCCCAGAGGAGAGCAACTTTCCAGCACAAAAGCAGTATTCTACACCTATGGCTGGGGCCCAACAGCAGATGCTGGCAGGGCAGTAGCCTTGCTCCATTTTAAACTAGTTTATAACATCTGGGGTTGGATATAGAGGTGCTTACTTTGCCAGCTGAGAAGAGGGGACCTACACACCTGAAAACCTAACTGACTTTGGAGATTGACAGATGCCTTTTACCTTTCATTTTAAGATGGCCTAGAGAAACAACTGTGGTCCATCCTCACTGCATCTCTCCCAGCCTCTGTTGACTCACATGATGCCCCAAAAGCAACAAACTCTGGATAAAAGCATAACAAAGAAATCACCCATGGCTTCAAAAGGCCCCCAAAGCAAAGCACCAAAGAACTTCCCAGATGAAGAAATCTTTCTGAAACTATCGTCAACAAATGGGATTCATAGTAGGGATGGAAGACTGGTTCAACATCAGAAAAACAATTAATGTGATCAACCACATAAATAACACAAAAGACAAGAATCACCTGATTTTGTCTATTGATGCACAAAAGGCATTTGATAAAGTCCAACACCCATTCATGTTAAAAACTCTCAGCAAAACAGGAATAGATGGCCAATTCCTCAATGCAATAAGGGCTGTTTATATAAAGCCAACTGCCTACATCACCCTGAATGGAGAAAAAATGAAACAGTTTCCCTTGAGAATAGGAACTAGAAGTTCTAGCCAGAGCAATTAGACAACACCGAGAAATAAAGTGCATCTGCATGGGCAAAGAAGAAGCAAAAGTCTCCCTATTTGCAGATGACATGATTGTGTATGCAGAGAATCCTAAAGAATCCATGAGGAAATTACTGAAACTGATAGAAGAGTTCAGCAAAGTCTCATGATACAAGATAAACATAAGTAAATAGTAGGATTCCTTTATACCTACAATGAGATTAACAAAGAAATCATCAAATCAATATCATTTACTATAGTCCCTAAAAAGATACAGTACCTAGGAATAAATCTGACCGGAGAAATAACAGACCTTTGCAAAGAGAACTACAAGTTCTTATTATAAGAAACTAAGAAAGACTTACATAAATGGGGAAACCTACCCTGCTCATGGGTAGGAAGACTTAACATTGTGAAAATGTCTGTTTTACCCAAAGCAATCTACTTATATAATGCAATCCCAATACAAATTCCAGTGACATTTTTTAATGAGATGGAGAGACAAATTACCAATTTTATTTGGAAAGGGAAGAAGCCCTGGATAAGTAAAGCACTAGTGAAGACGAACACACTGGGAGGCCTCTCGGTACCCAACTTTAGAACCTGTTACACTGCCACAGTAGTCAAAACAGACTGGTAATGGTACGAGAAGAGACACATAGATCAATGGAACAGAACTGAGACTCCAGAGATGACACCGTCTTCCTATGAACAGTTGATATTAGACAAAGGCCCTAAGACATTAAACTGGGGTACAAACAATGTCTTCAACAAATGGTGCTGGCAAAATTGGATATCCATTGCAATAAACTGAAACAAGACACATACCTTATACCTTATACAAAAACCAACTCAAACTGGATAAGAGACCTAATTATCAAATCTAAAATGATAAAGCTCATCCAAGAAAAAGTATAAACAACAACAGAAGTTTTTATACACAGCATAGACAGACTTCAAAATCTGTCAAACCACAAAAGACAGAAGAGAAAATAGATAAATGAGAACTACCAAGAATCAAACACTTTAGCTCATCCAAAGACTTTATTAATTGAATTAAAAAGCCACCTACAGAATGGGAAAAAAAATATTTGGCAACTATATGTCAGACTGATGCCTGATCTCCATAATCTATAAGGTACTACAAAATTTAAATCAGTAAAAGATAAATAATACAATTAAATGTTGGGCAAAGGAGATGGACAGACACTTCTCTAAAAGAGGAGATCCAGGCAGCCAAGAAACACACGCAGACATGCTCGCAATCATTAGCTATTATAGAAATTGAAATCAAAACTACAAAGAGACACCATCTCACCCCAACAAGTTTGGCCATGATCCAGAAAATGTAAACCAAGAAATGCCAGGGTGGCTGTGGAGAAATTGGAACTCTCCTACACTGTTGGTGGGATTGAAAAATGATGCAATCTCTTTGAAATCAATCTCGTGTTTTCTTAAAAAGCTGGATATAGATATACCATTTGAGCCAGTAATTCCACTCCTTGGAATATATCCTACAGAATCAAGGCCATTCATACCAACTGATACATGTTTATTGCAGCACAGTGCACAATAGCAAAAAGATGGAATCAACCAAGATGCCCAACAACAACAGAGGAATTGATAGGTAACCTATGGTGTATATACTCAGTGGAACATTATGCAATGATAAAGAACAATGACAATTTTAGGAAACATCTCACAACTTGGTTTCAAATGGAGAACATGCTGAGTGAAAGTAGTCAGTGACAAAAGGACAAACATTGTATGAGATCTCTACTTTAAGAACTTAAAAACAGACTCATGCATAGAAGAAAAGACTCTTTGATGGCTGCAAGGGTGGGAAGGGAGGGGGGAGAGGGGGGATGGTTTAGATTAGATAGTTGATAGAAATCTGTGACAGCACACATTACAAAGAAGATCAATGTTAACTGGACTTCAGCATAACAAGATTACTCCTCCCGTCTTAATCCAACATTACAAGGACAGAATAGCTGGGGCACTGGGGACTATGCTCTCAGGAGAAATCAAGGCCAATCGGCAGAACTAGAATTTTGCTAAGAGAGCCTTCTCTACCCCATATTGGCGAGTGGCATCTGGGGTCTTAAAAGCTGCCAAGCTGCCATCTGAGGGTACAGCAAATGGCCCAACTAAGCAGGAATGGATGATCACCAAGGACCAAAATGACAAGGGGGAAAGAGAACCCAGAAGACAGAGAGACTCACGTGAGTGGGTGACTACACTGACATGTGACCAGAAGAACTAGTTGGTGCCCGGCCACACCAGAGATAGCCGTGATGGAGCTCACAAAGTTCAGTCTCACTGGCAACACAAGAATAAAAGGGGATGCACCCTGAGATCTCCACTAAAAGATCTTGTCATGGTTTGAATTGTGTCCCCCAAAAAACATGTGGAGTCATGTGGCTGGGCCATGATTCCCAGTATCTTGTGACTGTCCTCCATTCTGTGGTTTTCCTATGTTATATGTTAAAGGATTAAGGTGGGACTGTAAATCCCTTTGTAAGATCACCTCCTGGCTCCACTGTAAGGGGAGTTCCCCTGGAGTATAGCTTGCCCCACCCTTAATCCTTCCAGAGATCCTGCAAGAGAAAGGGAAAGGGAAGCAGGCAGAGAATTGGGAACCTCTTACCATCAACCAAGCAGCATGAGAAGACTGCGTCCTTCAGACCAGAGGTTCCTGCGCCAAGATGCTCCCTGGACAAAGACTGATACAATACTAGACCTTCCTCCAGAGCTGACAAAAGGGAAAGCCTTCCCCTGAAGTGGACATCCTGGGTTTGGACTTGTAGCCTACCGAGCTGTGTAAGAATAAACCTTCCTTTGTATTCGGTGGTATTTCTGTTAGAGTAGCACTAGCCAACTAAAACAGACTGCAAATGATGGTCCAGGGGCCTCGGAGATCCCCTAGGAGCATGGCCCCTGGCCCTGATGCTGTCCCTGTCCATAAATCATAATGGAAGCCAACTCTCAGACAGGAATGATTGGACTTGGAGACACAGAGTGACCATATCATGTGTGCATTTTATGGTTCTACCCATTTATAGGATGTCATCCTGCTGACCACTTACTGGAGGTGGGTGAGTGAGTGGAGAGGAAGGTATAGGAGATTGCTGGGAGGATAAGACACGTGTGGAGCAGAGAGGAGGAGTGTGCTGTCACTGGGCAGGGACAGCAGTGTGAGCTGCATATAGGTGGGCATGCAAATTTATATGGGAATATACATTTTCATTCAATCATCATCATAACAATATAAAAGAGGTATTTATGATGAAGAAGTCATCAGTCTTGCAAAATTCTATCAAGGAATCTCTGGCATTATTTGTATTACCAAGGCCATATTTTCCAACTACTGATCCTTCTTTGTTTCCAGCTGTTACATTCCAGCAGCCTGTAATTATCAATGCATCCTGATTGCATATTTGATCAGTTTCAGACTTCAGAAGCTTGTAAAAATCTTCAGTCTCTTCCTCTTTGGTCTTAGTGGGTAACACATAAATTTGAATAATAGTCACATTAACTGGCCTCCCTTGTAGGTGTATGGGTACTATCCTATCACTGACAGCACTGTACCTCAGGACATATCTTGAAATGTTCTTTTGGATGATGAATGCATCACTGTTCCTTTTCAAGTTTTTGTTTCCATCACAGTAGACCATATGATTATTAGATTCAAAATGGCCCAAACTGGTCCATTTCCACTTACTAATGCCTAAGATATTGATGTTTATGCATTCCATTTCATTTTTGGTAATCTCCTATTTTCCGAGATTGATACTTCATACACTGCATGCCCCAATTATTAATGGATGTTTGTAGCTGTTTCTTTTCATTTGGAGTCGTGTCACATCAGTGAACAAAGATCCCAAAGATCCCAAAAGCCTTACTCCATCCACATCATTAAAGTTGACTCCACTTTGAGGATGCAACTCTTTCATAGTCATCTTCCAAGTGCCTTCCAACCTGGGGGCTCACTTTATGGCACCATATCTGACAATGTTCAGCTGCTATTCATATGGTTTTCTCTGACTAATTCTTTTCAGAAGCAGACTGCCAAATCCTTCTTCCTTATCTTGATTACTAATTTTTTGGCAGCCCTTAAATTCTGCACCAGAGGCTACTGCCTCATTTGCTTCATTGTAGTCCCAGCCTTGGTTGTTTGTCTCTCACCAAGCTGCAAGCTTCAAAGGGGCAGAGACCCTGTCCGTTTTGCTTGCTACTGTATCCACTGCCTGCAGCAGAGTGATTGACACAGGAAAAGCAACAAATGAAACTCACTGAATAGTACAACGAAATGTTAGAAATTTTGCCAGGAAAGTCAAACGCATTATTTCATTTTATCATCATAACAGCTCTGTGATTTGGGTATTCTTTCTTGTTTATACATGAATAAATTTAAAACTTAAAGATATTAAATAACCTAACCACAGCAGATACACAGCTAATTAGTGCACAGCAAAGCTGAGACTTGAATCTAAGCCTCTGAGTTTAGGTTCAGGGTTTTCTCAGTTCACCAGATTCTGCTCCAATGTATGTTCAAGCAAAGGCTGAACAGTTATCAGCATTGTTGCAGAAGGAGGTCCTGGATTACATGGGAAGTGGAACTAATTGTCTTCAAGTATTTAATTTTCTGTAATTCCTTTGGAAGTAAATAGAATTTGGTTAGCTCAGTGTATTCATCTGCAAAGTAGGAATAGTAGTATGCCATGGCTGAGTTGTTGTGAGGGTTAAATATATGATATATTTAAATTACCTAACACAGTGTTTACTGTATCACAGGTACTAAATGTTAGCTATTAATGTTAATAATAATAATAGCAATAAAAACTTAGATGAAAGTGAGAACCCTGGCTCTTAGAGCAAGAAATATTTGCTCTTTTCCTCTGCTTGCAAGGAAAGTACCAATAGTTGATGGAAGGAAGAGAATTAGATCCAGTATATTACAGTGATGGCAGTGGTGGTTCAGTGGCAGAATCTTGCCTTCTGTGCAGGACACTTGAGTTTGATTCCTGGCCAGTGTACCTCATGCGCCACTGTCACTGTATGTCAGTAGAAGCTTACATGTTGCTGTGATCTTGAACAGTGTCATGGTTTGAATTACATTTCCCAAAATTATCTGTCAACTTGGCTAGGTCACGATTCCCAGTAATGTGTGATTGTCCTTTGTTAGATCATTTAATGAGGTTTTTCTGTGTGTTGTAAATCCTATCACAATGATGTTAATGAGATGGATTAGTGGCAGTTATATTGATGAGATCTACAAAATTAGATAGTGTCTTAAGCCAATCCTCTTTGAGATACAAAAGGAATGAGCAGAGAGACAGGAACACCTCACACCACCAAGAAAGCAGAGCCAGGAATAGAGTGTGCCCTTTGGACTAGAGTTATTGTGAGGAGACCAGGGTATATTGCAAAAAGAAGCTTCTAGTGAAGGGGAAGAAAATTGATGACAAGGGCTTTCCTCAGAGGCAACACAGAGAGAAAGGTCCTCTGGAGTCAACACCCTAAATTTGGACTTGTAACTTACTAAAATGAGAAAATAAATTTCATTTTTTGAAAGCCATCCACTTTTGGTATTTCTGTTATATCAGCAATAGATGACCAAGGAAAATTGGTTTCAGTGTACCCTCTAGATTAAGACAAGGAAAAATGTTCTAGCAATGTGCTTCTAAAAATTAGCCAATAAAAACTCTGTGGATCACAATAATGTGAGTTAGGGGCTGACTTGAAAACCACTAATAAAAAAATTCTGTACTTTCATTACCGGTAAGAAGGAAGCGAGGCACTCAACTGACTTTTAAAGTTGAGTGTCTTAAGGATCTGAAAGACTTGATCAAATAAGAGTGAAATAGAACCAGAAATAAGATCTCCTTATTTCCACTTAGCACTCCTACCTCCTCATTATTTTAATTGTGAAGTTAATTTTCAGTAGCCACCAGCTAAGCCATCTTTTCTGATTTTTCTCTTCTACTCAGATAGATGGCTTGGTGTTTGAAAGGGCCAGGGAAAAGGATACATCTTACAGAGAAGTGCTCTCTGGTAAAAGCAGCACAATCTGTAAAAAATGCCTACACGGAGAGAGAGAAAAGAAGGATGTTTCATCTCCTGATGGTAAAGTCAGAATGAGTGTTTCATGGGAGAAAGTATGGATTCCATTTGCTGAGGTTGCATGGGGGAGCCTCCTGGGTCCTCTCCTTTATCTTTTCTTGTGCCAAAATCTGAGTCCAAGAAGACTAAGCCAGGCCAGTCATAGAATTATGTCCAATTCAATGTATACCCCTGGGGTCAATTTCATAACCTCTACCCGATGTGGGTCTCCTAACAGGTACCCAATAAACACATGTTGAGTGAATGATAAAAACCTAGGTGTAAGAAAAGCTGTGTTTAATGGACAACTTTAGACACATCCTCACAAATTTACAGGCTTCTGGCACAAGGCATCTTCCTTTAGACATATTCTTCTGTGGATTCCCTTTCATGTTGTTTCTTTCATTTTGTCAGTCCAATTATTACTCCCTCTTCTATCTGTACATTCACATACCGTTGAGATTAAAAAATGTCAAAGTGTAATAGATATCCTCTATACTTTTACTAGAAGAAGATTTCATACTGACAATGCAATACACCCAGGCAAATTTTGATATCCCATGTTAATTCATTTGTTACAAAAATATAAGCAAACCCTGACGGAGCTTCATTCATTATCTGGACAACTGTATATTATGCACCATTTTAGTGATTGGTAAAGCATGATTGGCTTCTTAACCCTGGTGGAGAACGTAGAGAGTAAATTTTGAGACAAGAAAGCAAAAAGAGGGCAGATGAGATGAGAATATATATTGGTGAAGGTTATCAAGATAGGTCAAGGGTAGATAGGGCTGCAGGGGCATAGAATCAGGGTAGGAGAGGTAGGGTACTTATCCAACTGTTTTCCTTGTTCATCAAGTAGTGAAAAAACTATCCTTTCAAAAAAATGTTCTAAGTTGAATGTGCTCATGAAGAAACTATGCAAAGTATTTTAAGGAATTCACGACTGCTCCTAAATGTATAAAATACATCCACCTTATTGAGTAAATCTTACACTTACATTGGTATAAGAATGCTAAATGAAAATACAAATATTATCTAGCTATTAAAAGAGTAATAGTTGAATGAGATTTATTCAAGGGCTGCAAAGATGATTCTAGTACTAAGCCTAGTATCATCTATCATATCAACAGATCCAGTGAGAAAAATTGTAATAAAATAATAGTTAATATTTCTCTAATATTAACTAAGTACCAGAAATTATTCTAAGCACTTCACATACATTAACTCATTTACTCAGCACAACCCCCATGCATAAGAATCATTATTATTTACACTTCATAGGTTAAAAAATAATTACAGAAATTCATTAAGGAACTTGCCTAGGATTATAGTCCTAGTAAGTGATCAAAGATTTCATTCTAGTTGGATCAACAATCAATGCGCAATAAGCAGCAGTCAAGAAATCAAGAGAGATAGTTCTTTGGGAAAAGTTGCTACAAAAGACTTCCTTAAAGTGTTAAAAAGCAAAGACATCACTTTGACAGCCAAGGTACACCTGCCATAAGCCACTGTCTTTTAAATCAACTCAGAAGCATGCAAAAGCTTGACAGTGAAAAAACAATTCACACATTTAAACTGTAGTGTTGTTGAATAATATTAATATACCAAGGATTGCCTCAAGAATAAACAAATCAGCTTTGGAGGAATTACAGCCAGAATGATCCTTAGAGGCAAGGATGGCAAGACTTTACCTAGCTTGCTTTGGACAAATGATCAGAAAAGACAAACTGCAGAAACATTTGCCATGTTTGGTAAGGGAGAGGTCTGTGAAAATGAAGGAAATCTTCCATGAGGTAGATTGACACAATAGCTACAACAATGGGTTCAAATATAGCAATGATTGTGAGGATGGTGCAGGACTGGGCAATGCTTCATTCTGTCATACACAAGGTCACCATGAATGGAATTCAACTCAGTAACAACTAACAACAACAAGTGACATAGAGGCACTTCCTGGAACTCAGGCTACCTGGCTTCAAGCTCCATCTACCAAAACATGCTATGATCTACTGCCACTCTGTCATCATCTCAGAAGCTAAAAGACCATTTGACACAATTCAACATCCATTTTTGATTTTTAAACTGTATTCATAAAATAGAATGATTAATATTTTCTTCCTGTTCTAAAAGAAATTCATGCTTAATGGGAAAAGCGTTAGAATGCTCCAACTAATGTCAAGAACCAAAGTCAAGAACAAAGGAAGGATGCCTATTATCACCAGTATCATTTAACATTATCTGAAAGTACTAGCAAACCCATAAGACAATAAAAAGGAATTTGAGATATAACAATTAGAAAGTAAGGAGAAATTACCATAATATGAAGATAATATGATTATTTGCTTGGAGCACACAAGACATCAATTTTTTAAGTGTCATACAAGAAGATAATTTGGTAAAGTGGCAGAGATCCTCTGAACAATCAATTTCCAATCACAAAAAAATTAAACTGCTGACCTTTTGGTTAGTAGCCACTTAACCACTGTCCCTTCAGGGCTCTGGATAAATGATACAGTATATAAAAACATGAAGCATATTAAATCAGTGAGAGAAGACAGACTACACTGTGAATGTATTTTGAGTACTGGGTAGTCACCCAGAAATAATTTAGAACCATATCTTTTATTTCTACCATGGTTAATTCAAAATAAGTTAAATCCTTAAGTTTGTAATTGAGATAAATCATAGCTTCACCAGAAGCCATGGGAAATAAAAGCTCTATTACTGAGACACTGATAAAGTAAATTATACTATCATTAGCTGTCAGGTTGCTTTTGACCCATGACATTCACATGTGTGTCAGAGTAGTACAGCTGCTCTTCATTGAGCTTTCAATGGCTGATGTTTTGGAAGTACACTGCCAGACTTTTCTTCTGAGATATCTTTGGGTGGACTCCAACTGCCAACATTTGGTTAGAATCCAAGAGTGCTAACCATTGGCACCAGCAGGAACATCTAAATCAATTACAAAAAATATGAAAAAATAGAATTATTTTTCAGGAGAAGAAAAAGGAAACAGCAGGGCAGGGCTAAGATGGCAGAGTAGCCACCTGTATTTTCTGATCCTTGTAACACCAAAGTACCAGAAAAAAAAAAAAAAAAAAAACAGAATGGATTATATAGGACATTCTTGGAGCCCTTAACACCTGACAGAAGTTGAGAAATCAGACTGGGTGACAGGGAGGGGAGTGCAGGTCTAGTAGAAACTATTCTGACCAGAATTGAATCTGAACCTTGCAGAGGGACCCACTTCAGCCAGCCAAGAAGAGCCATGGCATGAGGGTGGGCTCCTGAGGAGAGCAGCAGCACCATGAGAGGAATGCATCTTTCTCAGTGGGAAAGCTAAGCTTGGACATTGGCACCTGCAGAACTGTAGAGGACTTTCACCTGAGCATTTGAAGCTAAGTTTTTTGCAAACTACTGTGGATTCAAAATCTTTCTTACATACTGATTTCTCTCCCTTTCCCCAGCACTTCCTCCTCCATTCTCTGCCTTACACTAGGTGCTAAACCTGGGCCAGAAGTCAGACATCTTACACATGTGCCCTGAGCCATTCTCTCAGATTTAATGAGAGAAATAAAGGGAGGAGAACAAAGTTTTGACAGCTTCCATGAGTAGGTAACACTCACTACCTTTCTCAGCCTGCTCACAGCTCTAAGCATCCAGAGACAGACAACTGGAATTTTTAAGGATCCAAAAAATCAAACTAGCTCAAACAAACAGACTATTTGCACACTCAAAGACTAAATTAAAGTATATATATAGGTATGTTAGAACAAAATTATGACACAAATAAATTATGACTTTCTGATGGCTCAGAGACAACAATCAACTTCTAAACATTTAAAGAAGCAGGCAACCATGGCCTCAGAAACCACTCAAAACAAAGAAAAAAAATTCCACACACAAAAAAAGACTTCCTGCAAGTATCAGAAGTGGAATATGAATGAGTAAAGTTTAGCACTTTCCAAGATACTAGTAAGGAGATTAGGCAAAGTGCATCAGAGCACAATGAAAAACTAAACAGGTTGCAAGAAACACTTGAGCAACAATGATCTGAAGTTCAGAAGATTAACGATAAAATTACAGAATCAGACAATTCAATAGAAAGTCAAAGGAATAGGACTGAGATAATAGAATGCAGAATTAACAAGACTGAAGATAAAGCAACTGTCACCAGCAAACGTGAGGCAAAATCAGATAAAAGATTTTTTTTTAAAAATGAAGAGTCACTAAGAGTTACGTGGGACTCTAACAAAGAGAAATAATTTATGGATGCTAAGAGTACCAAGGTAGGAGAGGGTATGAAAAATATACAGAGAACTGTTGAACATATCTCATCAGAAAACTTCCCTGATATCATGAAAGACAAGAAGATGCCTATCCGAGATGCTTCTCAAACTCCATACAAGGTAAATCTCAAAAGAAAGACACCAAGACACATAATCAAAGTTACCAAAACTAAAGATAAAAAGATGTCTTTAAAGGCAGCTAGAGTTAAACAAAAAATAACCTACAAAGGAAAGCAACTAAGAGTGAGCTCAGATTGCTCAGTGGAAACCATGCTGGTAAGAAGGAAATGGGATGACATATACAAAGACTTGAAGGTAAAAACTGCCAACCGAGAATTATATATCCTGTAAAATTGTCTCTCAAATATGACAGGGAAATTAGAACTTACCCCAGATATCCAGAAGTCTAGAGAACTTGCAAAACCAAGCCAAAATTACAAGAAACACTAAGGGAACTTCTTCTGTTAGAAAATCATTGACATCAGATATATATACTCAAGTATACAATGCAGGACAGACAATCCACTTATCAACATGGATAGGGAATCCACAAACATAAATCACAGCTAAAACACTAAAAATAGGTGAACAGAGATCTCTGTATGTAAATAATGACATTATAATGAAAACAAGGACTAATTAATGTATTCATAGATCTTTCAGATGGAGAAATAAAGGCAATACAAGGAAATGAAAGACTGGTTTAAACTTACAAAATTGGGGTTAAGTACTAAGGTAACTGCAAAGGAAGTTAACAACCCAGTGCATCAACACAAGAAACAAAATCAAGACATCTCAGCAGATACAAAGCCAACAACTAAGACAAAACTCCAAAGAAAACCCATAAAGGAAAGCAACTCAGTACAGAAATTAAGTTGAACAAAGAAACTGTCAACAACACACTAAAAAAGGCATCAAAATGACAGCACTAAAATCATACTTGTCAATAATTATGTTGAATTTAAATAGATTAAATGCACCAATAAAAAGACAAAGAGTAGCAGAACGGATAAACAAAACAGGATCCATCAATGTGCTGCTTACAAAGGAAATACTTTAGGTTTAATGATACAAACTGAAATTCAAAGGATGGAAAAACATATACCAAGCTAATAACATTCATAAAAGTTAGGAGTGGCAATATTAATCTCAGGTAAAATAGACTTTAAAGTAAAAGCCACCACTGTGGACAAGGAAGATAACTATATATTGTTTAAAGGGTGACTATTAGAAGTACATAACCATTTTAAATGTCTATGCACCAAATGACAGAGCTTCTAAATACATCAAAGGACTGTCACAGCACTGCAAAGTGAGATAGATAGCTCCACCATAATGGCAGGAGACTTTGACACACTACTTTTGGAGATGGACAGAAAAATCCAGAAACAAACTAAATAGAGACATGGAAAATCTAAATGCCGCAATCAACTAGACATATACAGAACTCTCCAACAAACAACAGATAAGTATACTGTCTTATCAATTGCACATGAGACATTCTCCAGAATAGATCACATATTAGACCTTAAAGTAAGTCTTTTTTCTTTCTTTTTCTTTTTTTATTTTATTGTGAATGAGTGCAAGTGTATAATCCAATTTAAATTTGCCTGCCTACCTGCAACTGATACTGCTCTCCTTGCCCAGTGACAGGACACTCCTCCTTTCTGCTCTATGCATGTCATATCCTCAGTCTCCCATCCCCTCCTCTCCGCTCCCTTCTAGTAAGAGAATGGTAGGACAACATCCTATAGATGCACAGAACTAAAAAGCACACGTGCCATATGGTCCACACTGTGACCTTGAGTCCAGTCCATTCCTGTCTGAAGAGTTTTCTGGTCAGGGGAAGCAGGCCTAGGGGCCATGCTCCCAGGGGAACCACAAGGACTCCGGATCATCAGTTGTGGTCTTTTAGTGAAGTTCTTGAGGTGCTTCCCTCTTTTTCTCATGTGTGCCCCATCACAGCTGTCTTTGGTGGTGGCCAGGCACCATCTGGTTCTTCTGGTCACATGTTCATGCAATCACCCATTCACATGGGTCCTACTGTCTCCTGGGCTCTTTTTCCTTTGTGTTTTTGTTGATCTTGGTAAATATCTGTTCCAGATGAGTTGGGGCCATTTGGTGTACCTCAGATGGCAGGTTGCTAGATTTTAAGGCCCCAGACACTACTCATCCACATGGATTATAGAAGACTCTCTTAGCAATAGACTAGTTATGCCAATTGGCCTGGATGTTCCCTGACAGCATGGGCCCCAGATCCTCACTCTGCTACTTTGTCTTTTTGGGTCAAGACTAGAAGAGTTTTCAGTTTATGCTGAAGTCCAGTTAAGTGGATCTTCTTTCTACTGTGTGCTGTCACTACTTCTACCCAACCAAATTTCTGTCCACTATTTAATTTATGACTAACTTTCTCCCTCCCTCCCATCCCTTACAGCTTTCAAAGAGTCTTTTGTTCAGTACATTGTTCTATTTTTAAGTTCTTATACTAGGGGTCTCATTCAGTATTTGTCCTTTTGCCATGGACTGATTTCACTCAACATGATGTCTTTCAATTCAAACCAGGTTATGAGATGCTTCCTAAAATCATCGTTGTTCCTTATCATTGCATAGTGTCCCATTTTGTGTATGTACCATAGCTTGCTTATCCATTCATCTGTTGTTGGGCATCTGGGTTGATTCTATCTTTTTGCTATTGTGGACTCTGCTACAATAACAATTCATGTGCACATATCTGTTTGTGTGACTGCTCTTGATTCTGTAGGATATATTCTGAGCAGCAGGATTATTGGATCATATGATATATGTACTTCCAGCTTTTTAAGGAAGCAGCAGTTTGCTTTCCAAAGAGGTTATACCACTTTGCAATCCTACTAGCACTGTAGGAGAATTCCAATGTCTCCACAGCCTTTTCAGCATTTGTTATTTTGTGTTTTTTGGATCATGGTGAACCTTGTTGGGGTGAGATGGTATCTCATTGTAGTTTTAATTTGAGTTTCTTTAATAGCTAATGATTGTAAGCATTTCCTCATGTGTCTTTTGGCTTCCTGGATGTGCTGTTTGGTAGAGTGTCTGTCCATCTTCTTTGCCCATTGCATAATTGGGTTATTTACCTTTTTTCTTGTTGATGTTTTGCAAAACCTTGTAGATTATGGAGATCAGATGTCAGTCCAACGTATCGTTGCAAAATATTATTTTCCATTCTGTTACTGGTCTTTTTTTTTTCTTTTTTACCTCTTTTCTTATTATTATGACTGAGTGAAAATGTACATTCCCTTATAAATTTACATGCCCACCTATATGCAGTTTCCACTGCTCTCCCTGCCTTTTGACAGCACACTATTCCTCTCTGCTCCATATATGTCTCTTTTAATTCTTTTGATAAAGTGTTTGTATGAGCAAAAGTGTTTAATTCTTAGTTGTTCCCATTTACCTATTTTCTCATCTGTTGATCATGCTTAGTTTGTCAGATTTTGAAATTAGAGTTGTGTATTAAAACTTCCATTTTTGACCCTATTTTTTCTTGCATGGTCTTTATCATTTTAGGTTTGATATTTGGTCTTTGATCCAGTTTGAGTTGGTTTTTATGTAAAGTGTAAAATATGGGTCTTGTTTCAATTTATTGCACATGGATATCCAATTTTACCCGCACCATTTGTTGAAGAGATTGTTTTTCCCTCAGTTCACCATCTTAAGGCCTTTGTCGAATAGCAACTGTTCATAGGACGATAGTGGCAACTCTGGGGTTTCAATTCTGTTCCATTAACATATATGTCTCTTTTTGTACCAGTATTAGGCTGGTTTAACTACTGTGGTAGTGTAATAGGTTCTAAAGTCTGGTAGTGGGAAGCCTCCAAGCATGCTTTTCTTCAGTAGTGCTTTGCTTATTTGGGGTTTCTTCTCTTCCTAAGCAAAGTTGGTGATTTACTTCTCCATCTCATTAAAAAGTATCACTGGAATTTGTATTGGTATTGCACTGTATATGTAGATCACTTTGGGTAAAATAGCTATTTTAACAATGTTAAGTCTTCCTATCCATGAGCAGGGTAGGTTTTTCCACTTATGTAAGTCTCTTTTGTTTTTTTGCAGTAAGGTCTTGTAGTTCTTTTTGTATAGGTCTCTTATTTCTCTAGTTAGATTTATTCCTAGGTATTTCATCTTCTTGGGGGCTATAGTAAATGGTATTGATTTGGTGATTTCTTCTTGAGTGATCTTTTTGTTGGTATAAAGGAATCTTACTGATTTACTTATGTTTATCTTATATCCTCATACTTTGCTAAACTCTTCTATTAGCTTCAGTGGTATACTTACGGATTCTTTAGGATTTTCTGTGTATACAGCCATAGCATCTGCGAATAGTGAGATTTTTACTTCTTCTTTGCTGATGCAGTTGCCCTTTATTTCTCTGTGTTGTCTAATTGTTCTGGCCAGAACTTCTAGTACGGTGTTGAATACAAGTGGTCAGAGTGGGCATCCTTGTCTTATTCCCATTCTAAAGGGGAATTCTTTCAGTCTCTCTCCATTCAGAATGATGTAGGTGGCTGGCTTTGCATAGATGACCCTTATGGCATTGAGGAATTTGCCTTCTATTCCTATTTTGCTGAGAGTCTTTAGCATGTATGGGTGTTGGACTTTGTCAAATGCCTTTTCTGCATCAATTGACAAAATCAGGTGATTCTTATTCTTTGTGCTTCTTATGTAGTTGATCACATTAATTGGTTTTCTGATGTTAGAACAGACTTGTATCCAAGGTATGAATCCAGCTTTGCCATGATGAATTATTTATTTATTTATTTATGATATGTTGTTGAATTCTATTGGCGTGGATTTTGTTGAAGTTTGGTATCTAGGTTCATGAATGATGCTAGTATATAATTTTCCTTTTTTTGTGGGATCTTTCCCTGACTGTGGTATCAGGAATATGCTGGATTCATGAAATGAATTTGGGAGTATTGGAATAGATTCAGTAGCACTGGAGTTAACTCCTCTCTAAAAGTTTGATAATATTCTCCAGTGAAGCCATATGGACCAAGACTTTTATAGTTGGTAGTTTTTTGATGACTGTTTCAACCTCTTCCCCTGTGAGAGTTCATTAAGTTGTTCTACTTCTCCTTGTGATAATTTTGGTAGATGATATGAATCTAGAAATTTGTCCATTTCCTCTAGGTTTTCAAATCTGTCAGACTACAATCTTTCATAGTATTCTGTTCTGATACTTTTGATTTCAGTTGGGTCTGTTGTGACATCTCCCATCTCATTTTTCATTCAGGTTATTTGTTTCCTCTCCTCGTTTCTTTTGTAATTTTAACCATGGTTTATCAATTTTGTTGATCTTTTCAAAAAACCAGCTTTTGGTGTTATTTTTTCAATTGTTCTTCTATTCTCTAATTTATTTAATTCTCGATCTCTGATATTTATTATCTTCTGGTGCCTGAGGGGTTCCTCTGTGGCTCTCTTTCTACTTGTTGAAGCTGTAGGGTTAGTTCATTGGTTTGAGTCCTTTCCTCCTTCCAGATGTGTACATTTATAGAGATAAACTGACCTCTGAGCCCTGCTTTGGCTGTATCCTATAGCTTCTGGTAGAATGTGTTTTCATTCTCATTTGAATCCATAAATTTCTTTATTTCATCCTTGATTCCTTCTATAACCCATAGCTTTCTCAGTAAGATGTTGTTCAGTTTCCATGATTTCCAATTTCTATCTTTTTTTTTCTGTCATTGATTTCAACTTTTATGGTTTTATGGTCCTTGAAGATGTTTTGCAATAATTCAATGGTTTAGATTTTTTTGAGATTTACTTTATGTACTATCACACGATCTATTCTGGACAATGCTGCATGTATATTGGAGAAAGTCTATTTATCTGTTGATGGATAAAAAGTTTTGTGTATGTCAGTGAGGTCTAGTTGGTTACTTGTCACAATAAGCTCTTTTGTGTCTTTACTGAGCTTTGTCTCTGGATGATCTGCCCATTGCTGAAAGCAGAGTGTTGAAGTCTCCCACTACTATTGTGAAGTGATCTATCTCATTTTTCAGTGTAGTCAGTATTTTTTCAAGATATTTAGATTCTCTGGTATTAGGTGCATAAATATTTAATATTGTTAAGTCTTGCATACGTATTGAACCTTTCAGCAATAGTGATCATCCTTGTCCACGATGGTGGAGTTTATCTGAGTTTAGTATTGCCACACTTGGTCTTCTTTGTATGTCATTAGCTTGGTATAGATTATTCCATCCTTTAATTTTCAGTTTTTTCATATCTTTAAGGTGTGTTTCTTATAAGCAACATATAGGCCACCAGGGCTCCTTTTGCTAAAATAGGACTATGGAATGGCAGGAATGCTGGTCTGGGGTTTCTATCCTACCTGTCAACCACCTGATGCAATGTCTAATATAAAATTATTCTACTCCTCGGCACATGAATAAATGACTATATTACAGATTGGATTGAAATTTGAATTAATATTTCCTCTCCCTAAATCAGCAGCTAAGGTGGTACAAACAGTTTGCACTTGACTGCTAACTGAAACGTTGGCAGTGAACTAACCATGCAGAGCCACAGAATAAAGGCCTGACAATCTGTGTCCTTTAAGATTGTAGATAAGAAAACCCCGTGGGGAAGTTCATAACACATGGAGTTGCCATGAGTCAGAATCAACTTGACAGCAAGTAACAACAACATCAGCCTCTAGATCCTTTTACTTCCAAGAGCATATTTTCCTTACCTATTCAATGGTAAGGAAACCCTGGTAGTATAGTGGTTAAGTGTTACACCTGCTAACCGAAAGTTCAGCAGTTCAAATCTGCCAGGCACTCCTTAGAAATACTATGGGGCAGTTCTACTCTGTCCTATAAGGTCACTCTGAGTTGGAATCAACTCGACAGAAATGGAATCCAATAGTAACACATGTTTATGTTAACAAAACCTGAGTATTATACCTGCAGAATGCCTTGAACACAGTCATGTTCGACAATAATCTAAGCCTGAATACCTTGGTAAACTCTACTTTGACCATACTCTACCAACAAATTTCTGGTCATTTTGATCCAACCTTGTGGATAGACCTATGGCATCCTCTCTTCTGTTAACCATAAGTACAGTCACCTTTTAAAAATGTTATTTGGGGACACCGTTTTAGAAAACTCCATGTCCTTGAAGCATTCATCCTTATGTCTTGAACACTAAGTTTAACTTGAGTTGTAGGACATAGTTTATGATGTCTAAATATTACATAAGTTGGTTCTTGGAAAAGGTATGCCTTGTATGGAAGTTTGCCATTTGACGGACACTAATATCATTTTCATACTCCTGGTGTTGTAGTGGTAAAGAGCCATAGCTGCTAATCATAAAGTCAGCAGTTCAAATCTGCCAGACACTCCTAGGAAACCTTATGAAACAGTTCTACTCTGTCTATAGGGTAGCTATGAGTAGTAATCAACTCAACAACAGTGGGTTTGGTTTAGTTTTTAGTAATCCTATAGGACAGAATAGAACTTCCCCGTAAGGTTTCTAAGACTATAAATCTTTATAGAAGCAGATTGCCATATCTTCCTGCCACAGATGACCACTGAGTTTGAACTCTGCCTATTCAGTTAGCAGCCAAGCCCTTTACCATTGCACCACCAGTGTTGCTATGAGCTGGAATTGGTTCAATAGCAATGGGTTTGTTTGTTTGTTTGGTGTTAGTTTTTACATCTTTTTCATTTTTGCTTGCATCTTCCCCAATTTACTCCTATCTTTTCTCTTTCAGATACAACCTTTCTCCTGTTTCTCTTAGGACCCATTTTGAAATCTATCTACAAGCTCTGTTGGGTAAAGATTATCTACCGAACTACCATCCAGCAGGGCAGGAAAGAACATTGCTGTTTTATGCTCCGATCCCTTGAGAGTTCATACTGTTTGAAGCTCAGACCTCTAGGACTTGACTTTTCTTCAGAAGCCTTTGCCCACGGGAGTATGTGCTCTTGACTGCTGCAAGGAGACTGAAAGGAAGACAAAGTGTTATACAAATTCTTTTCTGCTGATCCCATGGGGGAGAAGTGCTATCTTTTTTCTGCAGTCAGAGCTCTTCTCCTTCATCCCACACACATGCACTTCATTGAGCTAAAGCTACAGAACAGTGCAGCCGTGATTTATGAGGGCTGCTTTTTTTTCTTGATCCTGGCTGGCACAGTGCGGGATGCTTTTGCTTTTATGTGTCCACGTCAGGGGGCAACTGGTGACCAGCTGTTGGAAACCGGTTTAAGAAAATAGTAAAAATAAAAGTATCCAATGGCTGTCCTGTCACTCAAGGTTTCTGCTACCTGCCATCAGCCTTGGAATCAACAAGAGAATTTTTTCCATTTGGAATGAGATTTCCCTATGACAACAAGATTTATATTGTGCTGGAATGATTTCTAGGTACCAAGGGGTCTTGCTTGAGATCTAAGTTAATAATTGAGGCTGTTAGAATAATAATTCACATGGTCACCACCACCATTTACCTTTACAGGGTTCCCAAGTACAATATATGTCATGTACTCCCAAACCTGGAGCTCCTTGTAAGTCCAGCTCTCACTGAGGTAGATGTAAACACTGCAAAGAAACTGTCGCAGGGCGGTCAACATCATAACACCAAAAAAAAATACCCACTGTTGTCAAGTCAAGTCCAACTCATAGCAACCCTAGAGGTCAGAGTAGAACTGCCCCATAGAGTTTACAAGGAGAACTTAGCATATTTGAATTGCTAATCTATAGAGCTTATCTCACTATGCTACCACGGTTTCCTGGTCAGCACCATACAGAGCTTCTTATTATGGCAACAAGAGTCGGTGGCAGAAAGGACCAGTTTGTCTTTGGAGAACAGTTTCATCACAGACATGAGGAGTGAAAGATGTATCTTTAATCACTATGATTAGCTGTCAGCTCCAAGTCACAGGACCATCATAAGAATTTTTTGTACTGCATAAAACTCTATGGCATAGCGGTTAAGTGCTATGTCTTTTAACCAAAATGTCAGTAGTTCGAATCTGTCCGGCCCTCCTTTGAAACTCTATAGGGCAGTTCTAGTCTTTCCTATAGGGTAGCTGTGAGTCAGAATCAACTCAAGTGAAGTGGGTATGGTTTTTGCATTATGTTACACAAAGGCAACTTTGTATTGCAGTGGTTAAGCAAAGCCTGCAGCTAACTGAAAAGACTGGCAGTTCTAACCCACCAGGTCCTCTGTAGGAGATGGAGGTGGTCATCTGCTTCCATAAAAATTCCAGAGTTGGACCCTATAGAGCAGTTTTAACTCTGGCTTATAAGGCCTCTATGAGTTGGAATTGACTCATTGGCAATGGCTATAAGTTATACATGTCAGCCATATCAGGGCATTACTTTCTTGTTTATTATTTATTCATTACGTATTTTCAAGAAAGATTTAATGAGTAAGAATTGACTTGTTGAATGACTTGTTTATAATAAAATACACGTAAAACAAAAGTTAGTATTGAAGTATAAGGTAAAGATCACATAGACTGAGGAGAAAATAAACATATCAAAATCTTAGGCCAGTATTTGTGAAACTAAGTTACTCAGTCAATTAGTTCTATTGGGTATAAATAGGTATTTCTTGAAAAATTAGTTCTGTAGTCAAACTATGCAACTCTGAGGTGGGAGGGGAAAAGCAACACAGATTTTTTTTTCATCTTATTTTTTTTTTAATGCAGTATTCCACAGTTCTTTAATTTTCTAAAAAACTATAAATTTCCAGGAGGCGAATACTGTGGCCCACTTTTTTCATGGTGTTCTTCAGGACATAACATTCTTTGAAATACAGAACTATGCCAAAATGCTTTCTGGAATGGAGCCACAATTTAAATTTATAGCTCTTCATGAGTCAAGACCAAAAGGACATTTAGGTGAAAGAATATAGTCTAGATCTTTAGAGAGAATGACGCTTATTCCTGGAAATACATTTTAAAAAGACACTTATCCCATGATCCTTTTATTCAAAGAATATGAAACAACATGTTGGCATATTGCCATGCCAGCCAAGCCAAGTGCCATCGAGTCAGATCTGATATTGCCATGAGTAGTGACTTTACCAAAGTAAACATGTTCTTGTTACGGACATTCCTAATTTTGATGTATAATGCAACATAGAAAACACTGGGTGAAGGTATCAAATTAAACAAATAGAAAGTAGAACTGTCAGATAAAAAGACACCAAGTGAAGTGTGAATATCAGATTTAAAAAAAATATATTTTTAGTATAAATTTGTCCAAATATTGTGTAAAATATATACTACAAAGTCAAAATTCAGATTTTATTGGGTGTCCTGTAGTTTTATTTGTTACATATGGCCATCCTACATTTGCTATCATTGTGTGCCATGAAGTTGATTCTGACCGATAGTAAGCCAGTGTGACAGGGTAGAACTTCCCTGGGTTTTCTAGGCTGCAAACTTTAAGGCAGCAGATCACCCAGTCTTTTCTCCAGTGGAGTCTCTGGTGCATTCCAGCTGCCAGCCTTTCTGTTAATTGCTGAGTACTTAACCACAGCACCACCTTGGATCTTTGGCAATCCTATTAGCTCAGTTTCTAAGTCATGTGTTTGAATCAGCCAGCATGTGATACATAATAATCACTGTGACGGGCATTGCCATGGCTCTCTTTCAGTTGGCCCACTGTGACTGTGGGGTCCACAAGTTGTCTAACCTGTCTTCACCTGCCCTACCATCTTCTAACTCTCAGCAGTTCTAGCTCTTATCTCTCCATTTCCCTGAGAAATAGTCTTGTTGACCCTTTGGAATGCACTCAAGCTGGCATTCAGCCCTTCAGTTCCCTGGAGTTGAAGGTCAGACTTAGGAAGGAACATTTATATGGTTGTCATGGGCCAGCAAGTATTTTACCTCCTAGGCAAGCCCTTCAGTGTTTATCACATTGTCTCTACACTTGTAGTATATTATTAGCCCTTTATGCCTTCTCTGTCACCTGTTGAAATGAGAGCACAAGGTCTCTAGGTCTCTGTAGCCCTTTTCCTTACATTAACTTAAGTCACACCAGATGTGAGCTTTTACTGCTTGGGAAGACTAATTGATTTCACCAGTCACAATACTTCTATTGTTTCTTAAACGTGGGAGCACGCACGCATGCACACACACACACACACAAATAAAGACTGTGGTGGGTTTTCTCCTTCTTTTCCCTCTTTCTTCTTACCATAAGAGCCAGAGATTACTCAAGTAAATTCATCCAGAAAGTGTGGTGAAAAATATACAGATGTTGTATGTCTACTGTTTAAAAAAATGAAAGAAAGATAGAAAGGAGGAGGATAAAGAACTGGAGAGAAGAGGGAAGGAAGCCTCTCAGGGACCAGCCATAACTTTGATGGATGGCTGGTGTGTGCAAGACTTTATTATTTGTTGTGTGAGTGTAGGGAGATGGCAGCCGAGCTGAGCAATACACCTGCTGGGCTCCAAGAAGCCAAAACAGCTGCACACATTGATTTAGAAGCTTGCTACTTGGGGCTCCAGGAATGAATCAAGCGACAGCTCGTAAAAAAAGAGGGTTTTATGATCTCCCCCCACCCCCCATAAGCAAACGGCCACATCATATGTTTTGCTAACACGGTCATAACTCAAAATTAAATCTCAGCCCAAGGTGTCAGCCTGGTGCCATGTCAAGATTGTAATGGCTTGTTTTAGAGGTTGCTAAGGAGATGCTGAAGGAAAGATAGGGGGCAGGTTTTGGAAGGTGGGAATGAGGTACAAGGTGCTCTTTGCCTCAGTGTGGCTTAGACACTTAAAAGTGATTAGCTGTAGTGTTTTGTTTTGCTTTAAAGATGTGAGCTAACAAGCGGTGTTTAGTTGGTGATTTTATGCTAATTACAACCTCTAATCCATATTATTAGCATGCAAAGCACTGTCCTCAAAAGGATCCAGATGCTCAATCCTTACTCCACTAGGGAGCTACTTCTCTCAAATCATGTAAGATGTCTTGAGAACCATTTGCTATGATGGTGAGACTCTTAGAAGGGTCTACCCTTTTCAAGTCCCAAATTGTTGATTGATAGCGTAAAGAGGAATGGAATGAAAGACATTTGGTACATGTTCACTGAATCTGTTTGGTCACTAAGAAGGAAGGAGCTCCTCAAAAGGTCTATCAGATTTCCTGAAGTTACAGCCTGAGTACATGAGGCCAAGTTGCTAGGTCCTCAAAGCGTCAGACAAATGTTCATGTAGTCCTCATTCCAAGGATGATCACAGTCTGTAGGAGATGGAGGCACATCAGCCTTTCTCCAGGCTTGGATAGTATCAATGATTTGATTCATTTGTTACGTAGTTACTGAGTGGTAGGCACCTTGAATAAATAAATGAACAAATGAGTTAATGAGTGAATGAATGAAAAACATTGATATCTACCTCATTGCTGATAGTTTATAATAGCATGATCATGGCCACAGATTAAAGATAATAATAACAATAATTCTGTTCTTTCAAGTCCAAATCACCAAGTCTCTACAGAATGCCAAGTTCAGACCTTTGCATAAGCTCTCTTATTGAAATTTCACTTGCAGACGAGTAACCTAGGGATCCCTGGTGATTCGATAGCTAAGTACTCCATGGATAACCAGTTAGTAGTTTGAACACAATCAGCAGCTTTGAGGGAAGGAGACCTGGGGATCTGCTCCAGTAATAATTAGTCTAGAAAATCTTATGGAGTAGTTAGTTATGTGCTATCACTTAGAGTCACTATGAGTTGAAATCAACTTGAGGACACCTAATAACAAAGCATCACTGTAGAGAGGGTGTGGCAATACATCGCCAGCCTGATCTTTCTCCTGAATCCTTATTCTGCATCTCCAGCTGCTCATGTAAAACAAATCCAAACTCGTTGTTTTCCCGGTGATTCTTACAGCAATCCTATAGCGCAGAGTAGAACTTTTCTTTATGGTGTCAAAGACTGTAACCTTTACAGAAGTAAACTACAACATCTTTCTTCCATGGAGCCACTAGTGGGTTTGATCTTGCAGTTAGCAGCTGAGCCCTTAACCACTGTATCAACAAGTCTCCTTCACCTGCCTACAGTGTATGTTAAAGTTTGTACTATCTTTTGAACTAATTATGCTTCCTCTTCATCCCCATTAATTTCTTTTTTTAGACGCTGATTTCTACTTTTTCACCATGGCACCATGTTAGTCTCAGCCACTAAAGCTCAAAATGTCAGGCATGATTTTGGTTTTCCTTCCTAAGTTCCAAGATTTAAAAAGCTAGCACATACATTCTCTCTTTCTTTCATAATCATTCTTAAGTCTTAATCTCAGTTGTCATTCCCTGAATTCAGTATCATTTTATCTCATGCATGATTTGCAGCCATTGCTTCCCAACTGATCTCTCTTCTGGTAGCCTCCAGGTCCCCACTCCACCCAGCACATAGAGGACACCAATAACCCTGCTGCCAGGATAAATTTCCTCAGTTATAATAGGCATCCAATACATCCAATCACTGTTGCATTTCCTGGAGAATACAATCCAAATATCATTATCTGGCATTTAAGGAACAACCTACTTCCTGCCAATAAGAGATACAAAGATTATCCGTTAACAAAAATCACATTAATAAAAATAATAGTGTGTTATAAAATCAAAATAAGTAAATAAGAAATAAAATTGATTGAATGGATATATATAGCACGGTAATGATCATTTTGCATGCATCTTTTCTTTCTACTCTTAGAATATTCCTATGAAGAAGGTGCTATTATTACCCTTTTCCAGATGATGCAATAGAGGCACAATGAAGCTATACAACCAGGGGAAAGCTGGAATTTGACCTAGGCAGTCTAGATCCTGACCCTACAACCTCTAAGAAACTCTATCACCACCTCTTTCTATCTGCTTGGTCTGTATCCTAAACCCATCTTGTGCTTTGCCCCCTTAGTGTCCTTGCATCCTATTTCTTTTTTCCAGACTACCTCCTCTCCTTAAAATAATCTCAGCCATTTTTATATTATGCTCAACTACCTACTCCCCTACTAAACACATGTGCCCAGTGGGAATTCTCTTTTCCAAAATTGCTGTAGGACTCTATCTCTACTGCTCATTGTTACTTATGTTCTCTCAGATTGTTATTTATGTGTCTTACTCTTCTCTGGATCATCTGGCACAGTGATCTGTATACTCTACCAGTGCTCACTCAATAAATAGCTAATTGGTAGAACTAAGAATGCTAAAATAAACCATACCAGGATCATCTTTCATATCTGATTCTCTATCTACTCCCCTAGTACTAAAACTTTCTGTTTTCTACCACAGTACTTTTTTTTTTTATCATCTTTTAACCCCACTTGACTGTGGTTCAACCCAATTGAAACTCTCTAGACAATTTTCTTTTTATCAAACTCTTAGGAAGCATTGAATACATTAAATTGGGAGGCAATGGTTCCAATAGCAGAGTGTATGACATTAGACTTTGGGGTCATTCCATTAGGCATAGTTTTCTCTAGAGTGGCTTACTTCGGCTGTGTTCCAGGCTCCCAACTTATCTTCAGCCCTTCCCCCAAGTCAACCCCTCTCATCTTGTAATATATTCCCTTGAGTGCCTTCTTCCCTGTGGAAAACAATTAAATAATGAGTACTTTAATAAATGTTAGGGTGCTATCTCTCTCAAAACACTTCTAACAACAACAACAAAATTAACGTGTGTTTAAGAGTATTACAGCCTAAAGGAATACATTTCTAATTGTGCAAAATTTTGGGTTCCATGGGGCAAGACAACTGGAGTTGTGTGTAGCAGGAAGTATATTTCTGCATGTTTGACTCATAACTCCTTTGCCACATGATGTGAACATGAGTACTCAGGCCTTGCTATTGCAAGGACATATACAAATATTAGAAGTGCTAGAATCAAAAAAGGTAGGTAGCACATAACACCTACTAGAATGGCTGTTATCCAGAAATGACAAATAAACAAAACATCAACTATTGGTGAGGATGTGGAAAAACCAGAACATTCATCCATTAACTGGCGGAAATGTAAAATACTGAGTACACTGTAGAAAATACTTTGACAACCTTTCAAAAAGTTAGACCAGAATTACTGTATGATCTGGCAATTCAATTTCTAGATATATAGCCATAAGAATGGAAAGCAGGGACTCAAAAACATTATTGTATACCAATGTTCACCACAGCATTGGTTGTAATAGCCAAAATGTGGAAACAACCCAAATGTCCACCAGCAGATGAAGATAAACAAAATGTGGTATATTAAGTACAATAAAATGTTATTCCACCTTTAAAAGGAATGCTACAAGATGAATGAACCTTAAAAACACTGTGCTAAGTGAAATAAGCCAGACACTAAAGGAAAATACTGTATGGCCCCATTTAAATAAAATATTTACAACTGACAAATGCATAGAGACTGAAAATAGATCACTGGTTATCAGAGGCTGGAGGAAGGAGACGTGGGGAGTTATTGTTTAATTTGTAGGGAGTTTCTGTTTGAGTGATAAACAAGCTTTTGAAACAAATAGTGGTGATTACAACGTGATGACCACAATATGGTGAATTTGATTAATGCCACTGTATTGCACCCTTAAAAATGGTTAAAACAGAAAATTCTATATTGTGTATATTTCGCCACAATTAAAAACAAAAAACAAGAGGTAGTACGGCCAGAAACACTTTGTCTTCTTTGGGAACGCTTCCCCTACAGGTGAGTAGCTTTTTGTAGCAATAGCAAATACTAGAAGTTCTGGTGTTTTAAAAGTTTTCCCAGAATCATATGGATGATGGGTGGGAGAAGATTTATCACAGGGAAGTCAAAGAAGGACTTGGTTTTAGCAGCAGTAGGTAAGGAAGTGTGTTTGTCATATTCCTCATCTTAAAGTATTTAAATGATTTACTGTGATCTGTAGGGCTGCTAACCAAAAGGTCAGCAGTTGGAATCTGCGAGGTGCTCCTTGGAAATTCTGTGGAGCAGTTCTGCTCTGTCCTACAGGATTGTTATGAGTTGGAAATGACTCGACAGCAGTGGATTTTATTTGGCTTTGCAGTAAGAGCCCTAGTGGGTCAGTGGTTAAGAACTATGGCACTAACCAAAAAAGGCCAGCAATTTGAATCTACCAACTGCTCCTTGGAAACTGTATGGGACAGTTCTATTCTGTCTTATCAGGTCGCTGTGAGTTGGAATTGAGTCAGTAACTGCCATGAATTGAACTGTGTCCCCGAAAAAAATGTGAGTACCCATGTGGCTGAGCCCTGATTCCCAGTATTTTATGAATGTCCTCCATTTTGTGATTTTCCTATGCTGTACATCAGAGGATTAGGGTAGGACTATAAATCCCTTCATAAGACCACCCCCTTGCTCCACTGTAAAAGAAGTTTCCCTGGGGTATGGCTTGCACCACCCTTTATACTTTCATACTGAAAGAATTACAAGGATAGGTAAGCAAGCAGAGACTTGGGAATGTCACACTATCAAGAAAGCAGCTCCAGGGGTAGAGTGCATCCCTCAGATCTGAGGTTCCTGTGCCAAGATGCTCCCTGAACAAAGACTGATACCACACAAGAATGTTTCTCCCAAGCTGACAAGGGGGAAAGACTTCCCCTGAAGCAGACATCCAGAATTTGACTTGTAAACCATTTGACTGTTTAAGAATAAACTTTCCTTTGTTAAAGTCATTCACTCTGTGGTATTTCTATTAGAGCAGTACCAGCTGACTAAAACAGTAACAGAGGGTTTTGTTTGGTTTTACCATGACCTGTTGAGTTGGTGATTCCTTATAGGAATGACATGAAAAACCACCATCATTCAAAAAATATATATGGACTTGTTTATAAAAGATTAGAGTAAAAGATGTCTATAAAATTACTGAGGGATTAGATGTAGAATGTGTAAATTTAGTTAAAGATTGGAGAAGAGAAATAGCAATTCTTCTGCTGAGGCTTTTCCTCTTTTTCACTGACCCTCTATTTACTAAGGATGATGTCCTTGTCCAGGGACTGGTTCCCTTTATAACATGCTGAATGTATGTGAGGCATGCTCACTTCTAAGGAGAATCATGGCTATACTTGTTTCATGATTTGTTCATTCTTCTGGCAGTTGGTGGTCTATCCAAGATTCTTCATTAACACCATAATTCAAATACATCAGTTCTTCTTTAGTCTTTATTTATTTGCCAGCTTTTGCATGCAAAGAGGTGATTAAAAATATTATGGTTTGAGTCAGCTGCACCTTAGTCAGTGACATACTTGACTTTTAACACTTTAAAAAGTTCGTTTGCAGTAGACTTGCTAGTGTAATATGTTCCTTGATTTCTTGACTGCTGCTTCCATGGGCACTCATTGTGGATCCATGTAAAACAAAATCCTTGACAACTTATCTTTCCTCCTTTTATCATAATGTTTCTTATAGATCCAGTTGTAAGAATTTTTGGTTTTCTGTGTTGCAGTGTAATCCATGTTGAAGGCTGTAGACTCTGATCTTCATCAGTAAGTACTTCAAGTCTTCTTTGTTTTCAACAAGCAATGTTGTGTCATCAACCCAGGTGCCCATTAACAGACGAATGGATAAACAAACTGTGGCACATATACTCAATGGAACACTATGTAATGATAAAGAACAATGATGATTTTAGGAAGCATCTCATAACCTAGTTTCAACTGGAAGATATTATGCTGAGTGAAATCACTCTGCTGCAAAAGGACAAGTATTGTATGAAACCTCTTCTATAATGACTGAAAACTAGACTTGCATACAGAAGACAAGATTTTTTTATGGCCACAAGGATGGGGAGAGAGGGAGAAGGTTGGGTATAAATTAGACAGTAGACAGGAATTTAGTTACATGAAATCACTGACAGCACACAGTAAAGAACAGATCAGCACAAGTGCACTATACTACAAACTGAGAGGTTTTCTAAATTGAATCCAGTATTTCAAAGGATAGAGTACAGAGACTGAGGTCTAGGGACCATATTTTCAGGGGAAATCAATGCTAATTGGCATAACTAGCTGATTGCCAAGAGAGTCCTCTGTACCTCATATTGGTGAGTAGTGTCTGGAGTCTTAAAAGCTAGCAAGCTGTCATCTGAGGTATACCGAATGGTCCCATCTCATCTGAAACAGATGATGACAGAGAAACACAAAAGACATGAGGAGAAAAGAGCCCAGGAGACAGAAGGACCCATATGAGTGGGAGCCTGTGGCAACATGAGATCAGAAGAACCAGATGGTTCCTGGCTACCACAAAGGCAGCTGTGATGGGGGATACAATGTAGAGTCCCTGAGACAACACAAGAAAAAGAGGTGCAACTCCAGAACTCTACTAAAAGACTAGAACTGATGGTCTGACATCCTGCAGGGTCCTCTGGGAACGTGGTGCCTAGACCTGCTGCTGGCCCTGACCAGAAACCAGTACAGAGGTCAGCTCTTCATACAAGAATGGACTGGACTCAGGGACATGTGACCATATGGTGTGCTTACTTTATGGTTTGATATCCTTTTATAGGAGGCTGTCCTACTGGTTCCTTTCTAGATGGGAGGGTAGAGGGTGAAGAGGAGGGAATAGGTGCTCATTAAGAGGATACAAGAAATAAACAGCGAAAAGGACGAATATGCTGTCACTGGATGAGGAGAGCAGATGGAGCTGCAGATGGAGCATGCAAAATTGATTTAGATTGTATGCTTTCACTTAATCACAATAAAAAACAATTAAATCTTTTGATATACAGCTCTTATCTTGAAAAAGATAATGAATAACTCTGACCACCTAAGATGTCTGCACTAATTGAAGGTATGTGAAAATAAGTAAGAGTGATGTCATTTTTTTCATCTAATGAAAATGGTGGCAAATGCTATGTTATTCTTTTTTTTATTGTGATTGAGTGAAAGTATACAATCCAAGTTAAATTTGCATTTCTGCCTATCTGCAGCTCTTTCTGCTCTCCTACCGAGTGACAACATACTCCTCTTTCAGTTCTATACATGTTATATTCTCTTAACAACTTCCTGTTACCTCTTCTCCACCTCTCCTCTCCCTTCTAGTAAGAGGCGCTTCCTAAAATCATCATTGTTCTTTATCATAGTGTTCCACTCAGTATGTGTACCATAGCTTGTTTATCCATTCATCTGTTGTTGGGCATCTGGGTTGGTTCCATCTTTTTGCTATTGTGGACTGTGCTGCAACAAACATTCATGTGTGTGTCTATTTGTGTGACTGCCCTTGATTCTGTAAGATACATTCCAAGCAGTGAGATTACTGGGTCAAACAGTATGTCTGTTTCTAGCTTTTTAAGGAAGTGCCAGATGGCTTTCCAAAGAAGTTGTACCATATTGCGACCCTGCTAGCACTGTAGGAGAGTTCCAATTTCTCCACAGTCTCTCCAGCATCTGCTGTTTTGTGTTTTTTGGATCATGGCCAACCTTGTTGGGGTGAGATAGTATCTCATCATGGTTTTAATTTGGATTTATTTAATAGTTAATGATCATGAGCGTTTCCTCAGGTGTGTTTTGGCTGCTTGGATGTCCTGTTTAGTGGAGTGTCTTTCTTTCACCTTTGCCCAGTGCTAATTGGCTTGTTTGTCCTTTTCTTATTGATATTTTGCAGTACTTTGTAGATTCTAGAGATCAGACGTCGATCTGACGTAGAGTTGCCAAATATTTTTTCCCATTCTGTGGGTGGTCTTTTAATTCTTTTGATAGTCTTTGGATGAGCATAAGTGTTTGATTCATAGTAGTTTCCATTTGTCTAAATTCTCTTCTGTTGATTGTGCTTTGTCAGATTTTGAAGCTGTCTAAGCTGTGTATTAAAACTTCCATTTTTGATCCCATTTTTTCTTGCATGATGTTTATTGTTTTACGTTTGATCCTTAGGTCTGTTGTCCAATTTGAGCTGGTTTTTGTGTAAGGTGTGAGATATGAGTCTTGTTTCAATATTTTGCAGATGAATATCCAATTTTGCTGCTGCCATTCATTAAAGAGACTGTTTCCACACCAGTTTACAACCTTAGGGTTTTTGTCAAATATCAAATGTTTACAGGAGAATGGTGGCATCTCTGCGGTCTCGCTTCTGTTCCATTGTTCTATATGTCTCTTTTTGTACCAACCAGGCTGTTTTGACTACTTTGACAGTGTTTTGGTCAGCTAGGGCTTCTCTAACAGAAATACCACAGAGTGGATGGCTATAACAAAGGAAGGTTTATTCTTACACAGTCCAGTAGGCTAGAAGTCCATATTCAAGTTGCCCACTCCAGGGAAAGACATTCCCCCTTGTCAGCACTGGAGGAAACTCCAGTATTGCATCAGTCTTTGTCCAGGAAGCATCTTGGTGCAGAAACATCGGGTCTGAAGGACGTGTTCTTCTTCTATTGCTGGTGGTAGGAGGTTCCCGAATCTCTGCTTGCTCCTCTTTCCTTTTATCTCTTGCAGGATGAAAGGATTAAAGGTGGGGCAAGCCATACTCCAGGAAAACTCCCTTTACAGTGAAGCAGGGAGGTGATCTTATAAAGGGATTTACAGCCCCACCCTAATCCTTCAACATACAGCATAGAAAAACCACAAAATGGAGGACAGTCATAAGATACTGGGAGTTGTGGCCCAGCCACATGGCTACATGTATTTTTTTTGGGGGGGGGTCACAAGTCAATCCATGACAGACAGTGTAATAGGTTCTAAGGTTGGGTAGTGAGAGGACTCCCACTGTGTTCTTCTTCTTCAGTAGTGCTTTGCTTATCTGGGGTTTCTTTCCTTTACAAAGTTGGTAATTTGTTTCTCCATCTCATTAAAAAAGTCACTGGCTGTAACTGATGGTCCGATGGCCTGAAAATTCCCCTGGGATCATGGCACCTAGACCGTATGCTGTCCCTGATCACAAATCGTTACTGAGGTAAACTCTTCAGACAGGAATGGATTGGACTCACGGACACAGAGTGACCATATCATGTGCACAATTTATGATTCTGTGCATATATAGGATGTCATCCTACTGGCCTCTTACTAGAGGGATGTGCAGAGAGTGGGAAGGAGGGGACAGGAGATCATTAAGAGGATATGACATGTATAGAGCAGAAAGGAGGAGTGTGCTGTCACTGGGCAAGGAGAGCAGAAGGAGTTGCAGATAGGCAAGCATGCAAATTTAAATTGGATTGTACACTTTCACTCAATCACAATAAAAAAATGTCACTGGAATTTGTATTGGCATTGCATTGCATATGTAGATCGCTTCGGGTAAAGTAGCCATTTTTACAATGTTAAGTCTTCCTATCCATGAGCAGGGCAGGTTTCTCCATTTATCTAAGTCTCTCTTAGTTTCTTGCAGTAAGGTCTTGTAGTTCTTTTTGTATAGATCTCTTATTTCTCTAGTTAGATTTATTCCTAGGTATTTTATCTTCTTGGGGGCTATAGTAAATGGTATTCATCTTGTGATTTCTTATTGAATGATGTTTTTGTTAATGTAAAGTGATCTACTGATTTCCTTATGTTTACATTATATTCTGATACTTTCCTGAACTCTTCTATTAGTTCAAGTAGTTTACTTATGTATTCTTTATGATTCCCTGCATATGCAATCGTATCATCTGCAAATAGTGAGATTTTTACTTCTTTTTTGCTGATGCGGATGCTCTTTATTTCTTTGTCTTGTCCAATTGCTCTAGCTAGGATCTCTAGCATAATGTTGAATAGAAGCAGTGTGAGTGGGCATCTTCGTCTAGTTCCTATTCTCAGGTAGAGTTCTTTCAGTCTGTCTCCATTCAAGGTGATGTAGGTGGTTGAGTTTGCATAGATGGCCCTATTGTGTTGAGGAATTTCCCTTCTGTATTTTGCTGAGAGTTTTTAGCATGAATGGGTGTTGGACTTTGTCAAATGTCTTTTCTCCGTCAATTGACAAATCAAGTGATTCTTGTCTTTAGTATTATTCCTGTGGTTGATCACATTAATTTCTTTTCTGATGTTGAACCAGCCTTGCATCCCTGGCATGAATCCAACTTGGTCATGTTGAGTTATTTTTTTTTGATACGTTGTTGAGTTCTGTTGGCAAGTACTTTGTTGAAGATTTTTGCAACTAAGTTCGTAAGTGATATTGGTCTGTAGCTTTCCTTTTTTTGTGAGGTCTTTCTCTGCATTTGGTATCATGGCTATGCTGGCTTCATGGAATGAATTTGGGAGTATTCCATCCCTTTCTATGCTGTGAGATAGTCTCAGTAGTATTGGAGTTAACTCTTCTCTAAAAGCTTGGTAGAATTCTGCAGTGAAGCCATCTGGGCCAGGGCTCTTCTTGGTTGCTAGTTTTTGGATGACTTTTTCAATCTCTTCTTTTGTGATGGGTTTATTAAGTTGTCCTACTTATTCTTGTGATAATTTTAGTAGGTGATAGGAATCTAGGAATTTGTTCACTTTCTCTAGGTTTTCAAATCTCTTAGAGTATAGTCTTTCATAGTATTCTGTTATGATACCTTTGATTTCAGTTGAGTAAGTTGTGACATCTCCTATCTCATTTCTTATTTGGGTTGTTTGTTTCCTGTCCTGTTTTTATTTAGTAAATTTAGCCAATGGTTTGTCAATTTTGTTGATCTTGTAAGAAATCAAATTTTGGTTTCATTAATTTTTTTCAGTTATTCTTCTATTCTCATTCATTTAGTTTTGCTGTAATCTTCATGATCTTTTTTCTTCTGGTGCCTGAGGGGTTCCTCTGTTGCTCTCTTTCTACTTGTTCAAGTTGGAAGGTTAATTCATTGGTTTGGTTCCTCTCTTCCTTCTGAATGTGTGCCTTTATAGAGATAAACTGACCTCTGAGCACTGCTTTGGCTGTATCCCATAGCTTCTTGTAGGATGTGTTTTCACTCTCATTTGAATTAATAAATTTCTTTATTTCGTTCTTGATTTCTTGGATAACCCATGGTATTTTAAGGAAGGTTTTTTTCAGTTCCTTGACTTTCTATTTCTATCTCTGCGTTTTCTGCTATTGATTTTGACTTTTACTACTTTGTGGTCTGAGAAGATGCTTTGCAATAATTCAATGGTACGGATTTTGCTGAGATGCACTTTATGTCCTAACCAGCCAAGTGCCGACTCATGGCGACCCTAGGGGCCAGGGTAGAACTGACCCACACGTGGTCTATTATGGAAAAATGTTCTGTGTGCACTGGAGAAGAAGGTGTAGTTATCTGTTGATGGATAAAAAGTTCTGTATATATCTATGAGGTTTTATTGGTTAGTTGTCTCAGTAATATCTTGTGTGTCTTTGCTGAGCTTTTTTCTAGTTGATCTGTCCATTACTGAAAGTGGAATGTTGAAGTCTCCAACTATTATTGTGGAGTGATCAATCTCAGTTTTCAATGTAGTCAGTATTCCTTTGATGTATTTAGATGCTCTGGTATTGAGTGCATAAATATTTAATATTTTTAAGTTCTGCTTGTGTATTGAATCTTTCAGCAATAGTGACATCTGATATTTTGTTCTTTAAAACAATGAATAAAAATGTATTTACATGTTTTCACAGCTTTGAAATGTGGATGACAGAGCTTGTTGATAATCCTAAATTCCAGATGAAAGCTCTAACAGAAAATTAGAGATTTGTTTTATAGTGCTATTACTGTCATTGTTTGTATCTGTTTATGTCCTGCTAATTTACCAATGTACCCAACCAACTCTCACCTCTTAAACATCTTTTTAAATAAATTTAATTTTTTCCCTACATGTTTATATATTCTTGAAAATGCCTAAAGATCTCTCTATTATTATCCTAAATTCACTGGACAGTTTAGCTACTGGACTATTGTTCATCTCTGTCAACCTACGTTTGTTATAACTCTTATAATAACATGCTCATAGATGATTATTTCTGTTCACTTCCCACACTTTCTTGAAATTTTCACTTCCAATGATCTTAAGTCCCATTCCATCTCAGTCATGTGAGCACATGCTTTCTATAATCTCTCATTATCAGTAACTGCACACTGCATAACAAAACAAACAACAACAACTTAAAAACACCGTTGTCTTTTAGTCAATTCTGACTCATAGCAACCCTATTGAACAGAACAGAGCTGCCTCATAAGATTTCCAAGGAGCACCTGGTGAATTTGAATTGCTGACATTTTGATTAGCAGCCAAGCTCTTAACTACTGTGCCACAAGGTCACATCTTGTAACATCTCTATTTTAAGTATACTGTTATCCAACCAGTGGCTCTTATCTTTCCAGTTTATTTATTTCAGTACCTTGACTCATATCAATATATTGATTTCACTAACACATATACAAACACATGTACATACACGCACAAAAATCATATTTTCATAATTGTTAGTACCTTACAACCTCACTTTCCTATTTATCTCATTTAGATACTCTGGTTCATTATTATAATCATTCCTTTCTACAACACTGCCTACTCCACACCTACCTTCATGGATGTGAATATGCCTGGAAAAAATGTACATCTAAGTTGATGAGTCTCATTCTAATTTCACAAATAATAGCACCAAAAGAACCCTCATACTTCCTGGGACTCATTCTATTCTTATAGATGTTACTGTTAACATTTTCTCCTCCAAACCTCTGTCATCCCCTACTCCATTTTTACTCTTAAGTAATGACATTCATTCCTATCAGAGAAGCAACTGAAAGAGTTATGTTAAGAGCAAAAGAACATAGAGGTAGCAAACTAGTAGAAGGGAATAATAGAAACTAAAATATACTTAATCCAAAATAGAATGTACATTAAACATGAATAAATTAGATGCTTTAATTGAAACATAAAGATTGTCAGATCAGTAAAAAACTAGAACTCAACTACATGCTGATTATGACACATTTTAAATACAAAGATACAAGAAGACCAAAATTTTAAAAATCTAAGATGATACATGCCTTTCAAACATGAACCCAAAGAAACTTAGTATGTTATTTTTTTTAGGTGTACCATTAACTCAGTTTTGACTCACAGAAACTCTGTGTACAACAAGATGAAACACTGCCCAGACCTGTGCCATCCTTTTACAATTTTTGCTATATTTGAGCCCATTATTGTAGCCAGTGTGTTAATTCATCTCTTTGAGAGCCTTCCTCTTCTCACTGACTGTCTACTTTACCAGGCATGATGTCCTTCTCTCTCCTGTTACTACCTCCAAAGTACATGAGACAGTCTCACCATCTTACTTATAGTAGTATTCCGGTTGCACTTCTTCCAAGACAAATTTGTTTATTCTCCTGGCAGTTAGTGGTATAATCAAAATTCTTCAGCAACACTGTAATTCAATGATATCAGTTTTTCTTTGGCCTTCCTTATTTGTTGTCCAGCTCTCACATGCATATAAAGCAACTGAAAATGCCATGGCTTGGGTCAGATACACCTTTGCACTCAATGTGATGTCTTTGCTTTTTAACACTTTTAAGAGATCTTTTGCAGAGTTGCCCAATGCCATATGTCATTTGATTGCTTCATTGCTGCTTCCATGAGCACTAGCCATGGATCCAAGTTAAATGAAATTCTTTACAATATCAATATTTTCTTAATTTATCATCATGTTTCTTATAGGAATTTCAAAATGTTCAGTTTTAAACAATAAATTATGAAACATACAAAGAAACAATAATATGACTTGTTCTCAGAAGAACTTGAAGAACTTGTTTTTCAGTAAAACTGACTAAGTGTGTTCTGAATTTGGATTTAAAGGACAAAGATTTCAAAGGAATTATAAATATATTTAAAGAATAATTAAAGGATGCTATTGTTTAGATAATTAAAGAAAAATATAATGACAACAGCTAAACACATTAGGAATATCTGTAAAAAAATAAAAATTATTTTTAAAATAACTAAATGGAAATTATAAAGTTAAGTACTATATCAAAATAATAGTTTCAGTAGACAGTCTCAACAACAGATTTGAGGTGCTGAAAGAATCATGAAACTGAAAATAATTACATAAAATAATATAATCAAAATAAATGTAAGTTCTCTGCTTTATGTTCTCACTCTTTAAAAGGAAAAGTTGTATAAAGCCAACACTGCATTGTTGGGTTTATAAGATACATAGATGCAATACATGTGAAAATAATAGCACAAAGCAAGAAAGATTGAATGGAGTATACTGGAGTAAAACTGGAGTATACTTGACTGATAATGAGTCACTATTTACCTGAAATTGACTGAGATTAGTTAAGATGCATACTGTAATCTCAAGAGCAACCTTTAAGGGAATAACTAAAAAAGGTGGGGAAAAGGAAGAAAATTAACAGAGAAAGCAAAACGGTACACTAAAAATATTTGCTTACCACAAAATAAAGCAGTGAAAGAGGAGCAAAATCAAAAAAAAAAAAAAAAAAATCCACTGCCATTGAATCCTGTCTGACTCACAGCAACCCTTCAGGGCAGAGTAGAACTGCCCCTGGAGTTTCCAAGGAGCACCTGATAGATTTGAACTGCTGATCTTTTGGTTAGCAGATGTAAACTTAACCCACTATGCCATCAGGGTTTCCGAAGGAGAAGCAGGGGGACCAAAGAAGGCAGACATAAGACAAACAGAGAACAAATAACAAAAACTGACAGACATAAATCCAAACATAGCAATAACTACACTAAGTGGGCATGGACTGACCACTCCAATCGAAAGCAGAGATGGTCAGACTGAATTAACCAAAAAAAAACAAGATTCAGGTACATAAAATTAACAGGAGATATGCTTTAGGTTTAAGGCACAAGCAACTTGAAAGCAAAAACATGGAAGAATATATATCATGCAAGTAGTAACCATTAGAGACCTAGAGTGGCTACACTAAAATAAGACAAACTAAACATAAAAAGAATAAATCTTACTAAGGACAAAGAAATTTCACAGTGATAAAAGGATCCATAAGTTAGAAAAATGCAACAATTACAAATATGCATTAAATTAACAATACACACCTAACAACTGATACCTAAAATACATGAGGCATAAACTGACAGATTTGGAAGGAGGTACAAACAACTTAACAATTAAAAATGGAAATATCAGCATATCCCACTCAGTAATTCATGGAAAAACTAGAACGAAAATTAGCAAGGATATTGGCAGCATATAAACAAATGGTAACCTAAATGACATTTATAGAACATACCATACAATTACAGCAGTATCCACATTCTTGTCAACCACACATAAAACATTTTACAGGAAGAACCATATGCTGTGACAGAAAAAGAATCTCAATAATTGTGAAGGAATTGAAATCATACCAAGCATGTTGCCTAACCACAAGGAACTTAAATTAATAACCAACAACAAAAAGGAATTTAAGAGACCTCTAGTTATTTGGGAAGAAAAAATATATTTCTATGTAACCCATTGGTCAGTGAAGACATCATAAGACAATTTAGCAAACATTTTGGACTCAATGGAAAAAATATATATATATCTCAAAATGTATAGAATGCAGCTAAAGCAGTGCTTAGGGAGAAATTTATATTTTTAAGCACCATTTTTTTAGGATATCAAATAAATGAGATCCTACCTTTAGAAACTTAAAGACAAAAGGTGAATAAATCCAAAGCAAGTAGAAGGAATGAAACAGTAAATATCAGAGTGGAAATCAATGAAATAGGATACAGTAAAACAAATGAAACCAAAAGTTATTCCAAGGAAAAAATCAACAAAATCGATAAACTTTAAGTTAGACTGACCAAGTTAAAATAGAAGACAAAAACCAGAAATCAACATCACTATCACCCTATCATGGATTGAATTGTGTGCCCCCCAAATAGGTGTAGCCATGTGACCATGATTCCCTCTATTCTATGATTGTCCTCCTTTTTGTGATTTTACTGCGCTGTATGTTAAAGGATTAGGGTAGGACTGTAAATTCCTTCAGAAGATCACCTCCCTGCTCCACTGTAAAGAGAGTTTCCCCAGAGTATGGCTTGCCCCACCCTTAATCCTTTCATCCTGCAAGAGATAAAAGAAAAGAAAAGCAAGCAGAGAAATGGGAACCTCACACCATCAAGAAAGCAGCACCGGGAGAAGAGTGCGTCCTTCAGACCTGAGGTTCCTGCACCAAGACGATCCCTGTACAAAGATTGATGCAATACCAGAGTTTCCTCCAGAGTCGACTATGGGAAAAGACTTCCCCTGGAGTGGACATCCCGAATTTGGACTTGTAGCCTACCGGACTGTGTAAGAATAAGTCTTCCTTTGTTTAAAGCCTTCCACTCTGTGATATTTCTGTTAGAGCAGCACTAGATGACTAAAACGCACCCCTACAGAAATTATGGAATTATAAAAGAATAGCATGAATGATCTTGGGCCAACAAATTAAACATCTTAGATGAAATAAAAAATTCTGAAAAACACACAAATTATAAAAACACCTGAAAAAGAAACAGAAAATCTATTACAAAGCAAGAACGTGAATTGGTAATTGAAAATCTTGCCAATCTAAACCCAGGCCTAGATGGCTTCACTGGTGAATTCTTTCAAATATTTAAAAAAAGAAAAAATGCCAGTCATACATAAACTTTATCAGACGATCACAGAGTTGGGAACATGTGCAAGCTCATGCTATGAGACTAGTATTTCTTATTTTTGAAAGACATTAAAAAGGAAAATCTTTAGGTTGGGAGAAAGATTTACCACATATATATATGATCAAAACTTGAATGGATAACTAAGAAAAGATACAGTTGGCAAATAAGTAAATGACAGGATGTTCAGCATCTTTATTGATTAGGAAAATTTATATTAAAACCATAAAGAAATGCCACTACCTGCTATTTGAATGCTAGTGTTCGGCAGCTTGGATGTGCATAAATTGCTGGTGGAAATACAAAATGGTTCAGCCACTATGGATGACATTTTGGCTGTTTTTTATAAAGTTAAACATTCATTGTCATACAAACCATCAATCTCATTATAATTCCTTAATTTCTGTAGGGATTATAACAATGTCTCTTCTATCATTTGATTACTTAAGAGAAGTAAAGATAAACATCCACATAAAGTCTGTACATAGATGTTTGGAGTAGCTTTATTAACAGTCTCCAAAAATGGCTTCCAATGACCATCAGCTGGTGAATGAATCACAAATTGTGCATCTAACAGAATACTGTTTAGCAATAAAAAGTAATGAATTCATGGTATTTGTAGCAGCATAAAGGTGTCTCAAATACATTAAACTAGGTGAAAGAAGCCATACTGATATGGCTGTACGATTACTTTTATATTACATTCTTACAAAAACAAAACTATAGGGATAGTTAACAGGGAAGGCAGCTGCTAGGAATAAGGACAGGGAAGTGATTACAAAGGGAATGGAGAAACTCTTTGGAATAATGAGAGAAGTCTATTTTGTTATATGTAAATTGTACTTCAGTGCTCTTGACCTAAAAAATAAATTAGGGTTGGGGATAGGATTGAGTAGGGTAATTTGTGAAACAAGATTGGCCATTGATCATTCTGAAAGATAGATGAAAGTATACCATTATTTTTCTTTGTCTACATCTGTAGGTATTTATGTATAAAGATTTACTTTTACTTCTCAGTTATAGTTTAGTCTTAAGGAAGTTAAAAATAAAAGATAATTCCAAAGAACAACACAAGTCAATATTCCATAAAGAATGATGTTAGCCCACAAGTTAGCTAAAGTTAGTGATCGAAAGCAAAGTTCAAGCGTGTTCATCTTCATATGAAAATAATAGTATGCATGGGACAATGATTATACTGTGTCATGAAGTAAGTTTGATAACAAATCCAATTTTATAGAGATTTTAAAAAATGTGATATAACTTTGCTCCCCTGATTAAAACATCTCAATGGCTTCTGATCTCATCCAGGGTAAAAATCCCAGTCTCTACCAGGTCTTGTATAAGCTAGGCCCTAGATAGTTTTCTGATTTTATCTACTAGTATTCACTTATTCTCATAATTCAACACGTTCTGACCTCTTTGTATTCCTCAAACATGCCAAGTATTCTTCTACCTCACCATCCTTATCCTTGCTACACGCACCCTCTGAAACTCTCTTTTTCCAGATAGCCTATCTTTCTTACTCCTTTCAAGTCTTTGTTTCAACATTCGCTTGTTAATGAGGTCCTCCTTGCCCCCCCCCACACACATACATACCTACCAAACACAACCCTTTTTGCAATGGCATTCATCCTGATTTCCTTAACCCATTCAGCCCTCACTCTAATAACTAATATTCTGCCTACAAACCCTTTACCTAGTGTCTTGGTCAGCTAGTACTGCTCTAACAGAAATAACACAAGTGTGTGTCTTTAACAAAGAGAAGTTTATTCTCTCGCTATCCAGTAGGCTAGAAGTCTGAATTCAAGGAGCTGGCTCCAGGAGGTTTTCTCTCTTGTTGTTTCTAGAGGAAGATCTTTGTGATGAGTTCAAGCAGTCAGTCTTTCAAGGAGAACTTGAGTCATTTGTAAACCCTGGTGTTGTAGTGGTTAAGTACTACAGCTGCTAATCAAAAGGTTGGCGGTTCAAATCTGCTAGGTGCTACTTGGAAACTATGGCAGTTCTACAGCGTTCCACAGGATCACTATGAGTCAGAATCAACTCGACAGTGGTGGGTTTGGTTTCAGTCCCTTAAATTTCTTAAAATTTTGGTCAGCCAGTTTTGAACCATGGGGAATTTCAAGTTTGTTACTGGATTACAGGATTCTCATTTTTCAATGAATAAACTTAAATTGACATCAGCTGTATGATTATTAACTATTCTCCACATAACCAAACCAAACCCACTGCCATCAGGTCAGTTACAGGTTAGTGATCCTATAGGACAGAGTAGAATTGCCCTACTGCATTTCTAGGAAATGCCTGGTAAATTCAAACAAGTCTCTTTGATTAGCAGCTGTAGCTTTTAACCACCACACCATATAACTCTGTGCCATGGTGCATTCTTTCAGAACTCTTTATATTACCTTAAACATGATTAGGGACTCCTACCCTCAGAGTATTTTGTTTTCTCTGTGTCCTGGAACAAGAATTACAGTTCGCGTGTTTATTTTTCTGATGATTTTTTTTTTAATCCCCAACGTGACTTTTTATGGGTTGGAGCCATTAATAAGGGTAAAATCAACACGACCTTGCTGTATAAATTCTAATGTGGCCCGTTCTATCAAAAAGGAAACGTTAGAAAGAAAAAAAAACTGAGAAGTTTGGCTTATTCTGTGGCCTGTGAATTTAGAAACTAAGGTTTTGTTGACACAGAAGAGGAAGGGCAGTCCCAAGCCAGGGCCTCCCTGTGAGAAATATCTTGTTGCTTCCTGGGGTCTGGCCTGGCAGCCTCCAAGCTGTTAACACAAGTACTGCTGTTGGTGTCTGCAGGCCCACAGGAGTCTGAGGTAGGGGATGGTTGCAAGGTGACTGGAGTGCAGGGTGGGGCCTGGCCTCTCCTATAAACGTTAACGCAGTTAAATACTCTCCACTGTCTTTCGTACCTCATTACACTTCTGGGAAAAGAAAGTCTCGTCAAAGAGGTGGGAGCGTGGACAGATGCCCACCCCCCACCTCCAGCCTTCTTCCCTGTTACAAGTGGAACTGTGAGGCTGTCCCAGTAACCAGATGAGAAGCAAACAGGCTCACCAGCTAGCTACAGACATAGAAGGAATGTGTTCCCAGGAGAGGGAAACTAGAACTTTTGTTAAGGATTAAGAGTTAGACAAGGTAGCCTCAAGTGGTTACTATCATTTCAACAAAATTAACATTTGCCAAAGCAGAAATACAAAACTACGTTTCATAAAGACAGAGTCTCTCTCTGTGTATATGTATAGTACACTAATTGCATGTATACACATATATGCTGTTATTAATATAGTTCATATTTGCATTTACATTAATAAGTCATCTATAGTAAATAAGCTTGGCAAGTTTAACCTTGAGATTTGTACTTTCAAGCTCTATCAGGTAGTGTGGAGTCGTAGGAAGGTGCTGAAATGGAATGATACACAGGAGTTTGTCTGGTGTGAATCTCCTGGGTAAAGGCAGACGGGAAAAAGCAAACTCAAATTAAAGGCACATGGATTGGGAGAGATAAAAATGCCAGGAGTATGCAGCAACACTGCTATGGTCAGTCTATCATGCACAAAACAAAACACCAAGCTCTGTAATAATGGGAAGCCACCATTCCTAGTATGATACCTGACACCTGGCATGTTCTTAAACAAGTGTTAATTCTGCCTTCTCCCTCTCTTGTACACTAAAAACAAAACCCATTGCAGTCAAGCTAATTTTGACTCATAGCAACCCTATAGGATAGAGTGGACCGTAGGGTTTCCAAGAAGCTGCTGGTGATTTTGAACTGCCGACCTTTTGGTAAACAGTCAAGCTCTTAACTCCTGTACCACTAAGGCTCCCTCTTGCACACTAGCATATATAAATATGCTTCCAAAAATAAATAAACTTAATACATAAAATCTAAATTTATTAAACGTTTTTGAAATGATTTTTATTTACTTTATAAAAGTACCTTTTGTTTTCCTTTGCAAATCCATTAATACACTTTAACTAGAATGCAACTGACAGCTTACATCTGATTTACGTGTATTTCAGGGACTCACCAGTTACTAAAAGTGAGGTAGAACTCTAAATATGTTTTCCAAATGTGAATCTAATTTTGATTAATTGAATCAAGTATTAAATTTCCTTGGAGAATTAGTTATTTGAAGGGGCCTCAAGGTAGCTTCTTTTGGTAAAGAATAACCATTTCAGAATGGTGAAAATTTTCTGAGAAACTTGATGACAGCTTCTCCTGGCTAGAAAAGAATGCTTGTCAGTCTTCCCAACACTAGAGTCCAGGCAAAGTTCAGAAAATAGCTCAGGGAGGGTAAAGGAAACAACAGGTTATGAAGTGTGCATGAGAACACTGTTGGAGTAGCAAACAACAATGACACAGAAGCATAGTTAGTTTGGAAAATTCCTTTGTAATTTTCTCAAGATAGATAAAACAGAAACATTTGAATTCTGTGGTATCTTTTTTTAAACTGTACTTTAGATCAGCGTTTACAGAAAAAATTAATTTCTCATTAAACAGTTAATACACATTGTTCTGTGACATTGGTTGCCTGTAATATCAATTTTCTAAAGATACTGTTGTACTTTTACCATCATACTTCAACAATAACCACTATTTTTTAAATATTTATTGTTATATAAAAGTTAGAATATGTGCCCCATCATTCTTAAACTGCTGTTTTAAGAAAAAATCTTTAATTTGAAAGAACAGATTAGGGGAATGGAGTAGGGTGAGCAGACCACGAAGCAAGTCCATGTGGATTTCTAACCTTGGCTACAAGACGGTTGCAAGGCTTCCAAGCCTAAAATCACGCCTTCTTCTTGTGACTGTTTTTGTTTTGTATTTTTACGTTGGGTTTTCCTTATAAATGTTCTAGCTACATGTTAGAAATTGAACATCAATTTGAAGGCATTACATATGAAGGTAGGATCAAGTAAAGAAATTCAAAACTTTGAAAGAGTGTGGGGATACCCAGAGCAATGTGTAGGTTGAGAAAAAATGAGGGCAAACTCCTGGGAAACGTCAATACGTCAGGAAAGACAAATGAAAAATAAACTGACAAGGAGCAGTCTATAAGGAAGAAAATGAGGAGAGTGTGGCACAATAAGAAATCAGAAAAGACGGAGACAATGGTCAACCAGTTGAACTGCTGTGGATAAGTCTAGTTAGATAAGGTTTAAAAGACGTCCTTTAGATTTAGCAATAATGAGATTGTTGGAGACCACTGACAAGTTAGTTTACATGTGGTAAGAATATAGACTTGGGAATAGTTGACCTGTGTCTCTCAAACATCAACTTTGCCAGAGAGGCTATTGATAAACAGCTAACAACTCTTACATCAAGATTGATTCCATGGGAGAACCTGAAGAGTGGGTAGTCTATTTCCATTTTAGAAAAGAACCGGTGTGCTCTCTAGAGGTATGAAGCATTGAAATGACAAAGATGTTTTATTATCATAAATAGAGAGATAAGCATGTATCCTTGATTTAATGGAAGGTCTCAATTTTCCTGTGAAATTTTCTTGCAAGTAAATTTGATATTCTTCTCAGAAAACAATTCTGTATCTCTGTAAATAATTCCATATGTGAATACCATGATAATCAGAGACTCTTGTAGATAACACTGAGTCCTAGTGTCTTCCAGTACAGTTTCTATTTCATTAGAAACATACAACTTACAGATTATCATGCATGGGAAAAACCAATATCACTGGACTTCCTAAATCTATATTAATTTTATTAGTTCATTGGTGGTTTATTCATTCACTACTCATTTATTCAACAAACAGTTATTACTAGAAATCACTATGTTGTTACTTTGGGTGACAACAGGGATGATAAAGCACATACCAAAACAACCTACCAGATGAAATAATTAATAAAAAAGTTTGTGCAAGATAGAATTAAACGTGGATTTTTCAAAAAATAAGATGAATACAAGAAAATTCCTAGAAAAAACATAAACCAAAGAAAATTTAGATAAAATGGGGGATTGATTCTATGTTTCCACTAAGAGGATGTATTAAGTCACCCTTGGATTTTCCCTCCCTCTTTCACTGTTCTCATATTCAGCATATATTCATGTTTATCAAACCCTTGTGTCATTTCTCTGAATTCATTTTCCAAGCTCTTAAATTCTGTACAGTCTGGGAACATCCAATACGTCAGCCCTCTGTAAATGTAAACACAAATGTATGAATGTTTCTCAAGTGCATGTGCCTTCATGTAACATTTGGTGGCCATGAGGTGAAGGAATAGTGTTAGACCCTATGTTCTGTGACAGTGAACATCAGGCACCATGTTTGAGATCAGAACACTTGATGCTTCTGACACGCAGGCAACAGCAGTTTGCCCCTGGCCTCCCAGTCATGCTGGGAGAATTCCCAGACAGCACCTCCAAAAGTATGCATATCCTATTTCAGCCTGCAAAAGTATGGCCATTAATACAGACAGAGCTGTCAACCAAAAGGTGGTGCGAAACTGTCCGGTGTGGCTTGGGAAGCCAGGAAAGTTGATTAAGTGTTATTTCCTGATCTATAAATCATCAGTTCCTAACTTCTTTGTGTGTTGTCCGTAAAATATTGGCTATGGGCCTTTATTATAAACAGGCATCCCAGTTGTTACTACAAACTTGTAAATAATAATTAACATGCTACAAAGGAAGAGTATCCTGTTGTAAACCATGCAAATAAGGTCACATCTTTAACTGCTTTGGTAGTTAGGGAACATGCTACACGTATGTATGCCTGTATCCCCTAGTTAGTGCTTCATTCAGGCTTCAAATTTCAGGATATTCATTTGTATTAGCTTGCTAATAAATTTACTGTATATTCACAGAAAGAGCCTCCCCATCAGTTTCTGGCTCTCCTGAACACATAGTAATGGTGATGATAAAAAGGGCTTGTAACTGCAGAATACCTTCAAGTTAGACAATGTTTTCACACTCTTTATTTCTTTTGGTACATGTAACAATAAGTGATGTAGGTTTCCTTATCCTTATATAGAAGATAGCAAAAGTAAGATTTAAAGAGAATAGATAACTTTTGCAAGATTATACCACTGATACATGATTGACGTATAATCATATTGCAGAAACCATTTGTTTTCTTACTTTCCTGTGATACCAATGTATATTGAGCACGTTTTATTCTTGAAGGCAGCAGCATCAGCATCCCCTGGGAGCTTTTTTAGAAATGTAGAATCTCGGGTCCCATTCCAGACTGACTGAGTCAGAATCTGTAGTTTTACAAGATCTGTACATGATTACAATTTGAGAAGTAATGGAATGAATTATTTCATTCAGTCATTCATGTTTCAGAACATATTTATTAACACTGGTGAAGTTCTGTTACCGAGTATCTCTAATTTAATAAGTTAGTTTGTAATAGTTGCAAACATCAAATAGTGAGAATTACTAGAACTTTCTGCTAGTTTAATACTTCAGGAAGGTCAAATTAGTCACACCACCATTTGATTGAAAAAAAAAACAAGTATTTTTTCTCCATCTTCTCAATGAATTGACTCTAGGACAATTGGCTACAGGCTGAAAATACCATTTTACTATTAACCTGTTGCTGTTGAGTCGGTTCTCACTCATAGCCACCGCATATGACAGAGCAGAATGCCTCATAGGGTTTCCAAGGAGGAGCTGGTGGATTTGCACTGCAGACCATTTGGTTAGCAGGCAAATTCTTAACACTAAGTTACTGGCACTCTATTTTACTATTAATTTTCCTTTATAGATCTGCCTTTCCTACTATGCAAAGCTGTTGTAGGACAGAAAAGAGGATTTGTATCCTCTAGAACCCAACACTGGATTTACCAAAGAGCAGGTGCTCAAAAAAACTTATGTGAATGACTCAAGGAATAATTGCTTAGGGTTAGAGGATCATTTCAGATATTTTATCTGAGTGTTCTTCCCCCCATTAAGCTCATTTGTTAATTATCTTGTTTTGTTTTCTTTTTTTTATCTGCCTGACTCTGTTTTCTCTTGACTTATTTATTTGGGACACAACAAAAAGGCCTGCTTATTGTTTCTGGCGCTGCTGTTGGTCATTTAGTCAACAATTCCTTTTTCTGGGATTTTGAAAAGGAAAATTAAAAAGAGGTTATTTGCCCAGTTTAATAAAAATAGGTTAAAATATCTATAGGTAAAAATATGTAAATAGGAAGGAGACATTAAAATATAGAGATACACTCCAGAAGCCCACAAAAAAAGAGAATGAGAATCAGAATAATGCAACAAGAAGTCATAACTGATTAAAACCTGGTGTTTATTGTTGCATATCAGTAACAGTGTTCTTCTCAGGCACACTAGATGCTTTTCCTTTTTTCTTTCATTCCTTATTCAACTATCTTACCTACCAATCTGCTCACTTATTTTTCTATTTGAACTCATATAACCAAATCCAGTTTTAGAACAATTTTCTTCTTCTCTTCTTTTACTTCGTATTAACGTAAGAAATTACATTTATTTATTTTATCTTATCATCACTTATAGCACGGCATGTTTTTGCTTCAAATAGATTAAAACTAGATAATAATAAAACATTTTAGACTATCTGGTCATTCGGGATGTCTGAAAGATCACATGAATCAGTGTACGCCACCAATTGACCCCTAATGTATCAACAAGGTAGTCTCAGCTTTGAATCAACTATTCCATGAATGATTTTGTTGTAATATATAGACATGTCCTTAATGTTTCCATGGGAACCTGTGGCTTAGAATAGACAGACCCTGGGAGGTTGACATTCCCTTCCTTAATGGGCCACTTAAGTGGTTTCCACATTAAGAACTATGTAAAAACCCATTTTTCTCAACGCCTGTGAAATTATGAAATCAAGGCTGTGAGATTTATTGCTAACAATTACAAGGCTTCTATTGCCATAGGTGTTATATTGCATTAACAAGGATGCTATACATCTCTAAATAGCTTTTCGTTGATGGCATAATAAAATGTGTTGCAGTCAACAGAAGTTGCTGAATAAAATACGGACTTAGAATTCCATGCGAAAGGCCAGTAAAATATATGAAAAGCACACTCCATTATGAGGTCCAAAATCTGACTTCTGAGTCTGCCACTGACTTCCCATTGGACTTTGAGAAAATTATAAATAGGAAAATCATCTAAATTACCTTGCATACTGTTGATGTCAAGTCAGTTTATTTGCATTCTGTGCCATGCTAAATTCCAAAGGATTTATCAGACTTTTACATTGAAATGAATATATAATAAGACATAAAATAAAAAATATAATAGATACTAAAATAATTTTTAAAAGATTCTTTAATACACTGGGGTTTTAACTGGTTCTAGTATTTGAACATTACCTAAGGCCCTAAGTCTTGGGGAGAACAAAAGCAAAGATATAAAAGCATCAGTTTTATAGTTTTTTTTAAAGTCTCCCATCCAAATTGTTCAACAAACCTGAATACTTTTTTGGTTCAAAGGAATTAGACATGCTTTCAAATGCCAGACAGAGAAAGAACTTGAAGTCTGCCATTTCTAGTTGTCATTGCTTCTGCTGCTCCCTGTGTTGCTTAGGGAATGGTGCATACTTGAGACTCACAAGATTATGGCTGTGTTTAACTCACATACCCAAGATCAGTATTCTTCACAAGGCATGTCAGTTATACTAAGGTGGCTTGGCCCAGGAAAACTTCCAGCTTTAGCCACAAGCATGAGCTTTAAAAGTTATCCCAAAACTCCAACAAACACTGGCATCCTCTTTCTGTCATTCTCAATTCATTTTTGAGACCTTTAATGTCATTTCTTTCCAGTGATTCTCAATCAAGTTATTCCTAACGAAAAAACCTAGCTTCAAAGGGGTCCCTTTTCTTCTCCTTCCAGAAAGATTTGTGATTCTTTGTAAATTTACCCACTTCTTTGCCAAGACTTAATTTACCGATGTCTTTGCCAAGATTTATATATTAAGGAATATTGGCAGAGATGATTTCTTAGGCCCCAAAGAACCACTAAACCATATTCTAGGGCAATAAGTGCCTGATAGACTTGTATTTCATTCCTTTGTACAATAACCATTTATGAGTGTATATAATGTGCCAGACATTGATCCAGGACCACAAGAAACAGCAGAGGGTAAATCTGATCAATTCCCTGCAGTAATGAAATTTAGATTCTAGTAGAAAAGACAAACAATAAAGAAGTGCCAAAAGATTTAATGGCAAACAACAGGAGACAGATACTAAAAGAATAATTAAAGCAGAAGAAATGGATAGATAACGAGACAGGTTATTTTAAGCAAAGTAGTCATAAAATGACAATTTAACATCAGTTGAAGTAAGTGAGCATACCACATGGATTGCAAAGAAGAGAATTACAGGAAAACACCAAGTACAAAAATCCTGAGGTCAGAACATGATTGGCAAATTCAGGGAAGAGCAACCAGCCCAGTGCAGCTGGAGCCAAGTAAGGCAGGGGAAAGAGGGAGGCAATGAGGTCAGATAAGTGGGGAGAAAAAAATGTAGAGGCTTGAAGACCATGCTAAGAACTTTGGACTATAAGTGAAATGAGAAGCATTTGGAAGTTTCTGAGGAGAAAGTTTATATAATTTGACTTAAAAGGAAATAAAAGAAAAAAAAAATTGAATTACATAGACAGTAAACTTCCAGGAGTGATAAAGCAGGTGTCATGAATTGAACTGTATCACCCCAAAACATCCGTCACCTTCGGTAGGCCACGACTCTCAATACTGTGTGACTTGTCACATGATATGATTTTCCTGTGTGTTGTAAATTCTGCCTCTATAGGATCACTGAGTTGAAATGGACTCGATGGCAATGAATTATGAGTTAGGGTGCAATGAGATGGGACTAGTGGCATTATGTTGGCTCAATTCACAAGATTAATCTATAGTTTAATCCAATCTCTTTTTATATATAAAAGAAGTAAGCAGAGAAACAGGAGGACATCGTAGAGCCGAGAGAGCAGCGCCAGAGGAGAGCATGTCCTTTGGACCTGTGAACCCTGTGTTCAGAAGCCCCTTGAGTAGCAGAAAATGGATGACAAGGACATTCTCCAAGGTGACAGAGAGAGATAGCGTTCTCCTGGATTTGATACCTTGAATTTAGACTTCTAGCCTCCTAACCTACAAGAGAATCATTTTCTCTTTGTGACAGCCATCCATCTAAGTCATTTCTAACTACAGCAACACTAGATAGTAGAGACAGTAGAAATAAGAATGAAGATCAGTTGAATTAGTTGAGAAGAAAGAAGATCATGGTTTAGAACGGTCTGGCAGCAACAACAACGGTGAGATTTTCCTGGATTCTATCTATGTTTTGAGGATAGAATCAACAGGATTAAATCTGGGAAGAATAAAAGATGAGCTCAAGGCTTTCAAACTGAAGTATTGGATGAATTTACTAAAGTTGTTTACTGAGGTTAACTTATTTATTTCCATTTGCTAAAAGCGATATGTTAGGAGATGAGCATGTATGGAGGGACAAAACAGAGCTTGGTTATGGGCTACAGCAAAATTAAAATTTCTCTTAGACATATGATTAGAGCTGTCATGTGGACAGTGGGATCAATGAGCATGGAGTTTTGGGGTAAGTTGAAAATATAAATTTAAAATTCTTTAGGGCATTAAAAAAACCCTGAAATTCATTGCTGCCAAATTGATTGTGACTCATAGCAGCAGTGTGGGACAGAGTAGAACTGTCCCATAGAGTTTCCAAGCCGCACCTGCTGCATTCATACTATCAACCTTTCGGTGAGCAGCTGCAGCTCTTAACCACTACACCACTAGATTTCCTATTGAGGCAAAAGTGGTATTAAAATTTTTGAGTTTAGGTAAGATTATCAGAGGACTGAGTATTTATTGAGAAAATAAGAAATTTGAGGTCTAAGCTTTGGAAAACAAGATTTAGTGGTCAGCAAGAAGAGAAAAATCCAGCAAAAGTAATTGCAAAAAGGAACATGTAAGGTAAAGTGATCTACTTTACTTTACCTTACCTTGTCATGGATTGAATTTTGTCACCCAAAAAAATACATGTCATAATTTGGCGGGGACAGGACTCCGTGTGTTTGGTGATTGCCCTCCATTTTGTGATTTATTTTTTTCTCTTTTTTATTACAATTGACTGAAAATGTACATTTCCTTATAAATTTGTATTTGCATGCCCACCTATATGCAGCTCCCACTGCTCTCCCTGCCCGGTGAAAGCTCACTCTTCCTCTCAGCTCTATACATGTCTTTTCCTCTGAGCAATCTCCTAACCCTTCCTCTCCACCACTCCCCCACCTCCAGTAAGAGGTCAGCAGGACAACATCCTATCGATGCAAAGACCCATAAAGTGAACACATGATATGGTCACTCTGTGTCACCAAGTGCAACCCATTCCTGTCCAAAGAATTGACCTCCATTATGATTTACGGACAGGGGCAGCATCAGGGCCAGGGGCATGCAATCTGGGGAATTCCAAGGACCGTGGACCATCAGTTGTAGTCTCTTAGTGGAGATCTCAGGGTGTCCCCTTTTTTATTCTTGTGTTGCCGGTGCAATTCAACTTTGTGAACTCCATCACAGCTATCACTGGTGGTAGCCAGGCACCATCTGGTTCTTCTGGTTCCAAGTTTATGTAGTCATCCGTTCACATGGGTCTCTCTGTCTCCTGGGTTCTCTTTACCCCATGTCGTTTCAGTCCTTGGTGATCATCCATTCCTGCTAAGTTGGGACTGTTTGTTGTACCCTCAGATGTCAGCCTCGCAGCTGTTAAGACCCCAGATGCTACTCACCAATGCAGGGTGCAGAAGGCTCTCTTAGCAAAACACTAGTCATGACAATTGGCCTAGGGTTCACCTGAGAACATGGTCTCTGGCCCCCCACCTCAGCTACTCTGTAATATCTGTTTAAGATGGGAGGAGTAATCATCTTATGTTGAAGTCCAGTTAGTATTGATCTTCTTTCTAATGTGTGCTGTCACAGATTTCACCCAAACAAATTTTTATGAATTATCTAATCTAAACCCTGCCTCCCTTGCCCTCCTTCCTTCCCCAGCCTTGCAGCCATCAAGAGTCTTTTATTTTATGCATGAGTCTGTCTTTATGTTTTTATTGTAGGGGTCTCATATAAGATTTGTCCTTTTGTCGCTGACTACTTTCATTCAACATAAGGTCTTTCAGTTGAAACCAGGTTATGAAATGTTTCCTAAAATCATCCTTGTTCTTTATCATTGCATAGTGTTCCATTGAGTACATATACCATAGTTTACCTATCCGTTACTCTATTATTGTGCTATGGGTTGATTCCATCTTTTTGCTACTGTGGATGTGCTGCGATAAACATTCATGTGCATGTATCAGGTGGTGTGAGCAGCTTTGATTCTGTAGGATATATTCTAAGCAGTGGAATTACTGGGTCAAATGGTATACCTAGATCCAGCTTTCTACGAAAGCACCAGATTGCTGTCCAAAGAGGTTGCACCATTTTGCAATCCCACCAACAGTGCAGGAGAGTACCAATTTCTCCACAGCCTCTCCAGTATTTGTTGTTTTGTGGTTTTAGGATCATGGACAACCCTGTTGTAGTGAAATGGTATCACACTGTAGTTTTGATTTGAATTTCTTTAATAGCTATTGATCGTGAACATGTCCACATGTGTTTCTTGGCTGCCTGGATCTCCTCTTTAGAGAAGTATCTGTCCATCTCCTTTGCCTATCACTTAATTGGATGATTTGTCTTTTTCTTACTGATATTTTGTAGTACCTTATAGATTATGGAAATCAGGCATTGGTCTGACATATAGTTCCCAAATATTCTTTCCCATTCTGTAGGTGGCCTTTTAACTCTTCTGATAAACTCTTTGGATAAGCAAAAGTGTTTGATTCTTAGTAGTTCCCATTTATCTATTTTCTCTTCTGTTGTTTGTGGTTTGTTTGACAGACTTTGAAGCTTGTCTACGTTGTGTATTAAAATTTCCATGGTTGTTCCAGCTTTTTCTTGGATGAGCTTTATCATTTTAGATTTGATATTTAGGTCTTTTATCCAGTTGGAGTTGGTTTTTGTAAAAGGTAAGATATGGGCCTTGTTTCAATTTATTGTAGATGGATATCCAATTTTGCCAGCACCATTTGTTGAAGAGATTGTTTTTACCCCAGTTTAATGTCTTTAGGGCCTTTGTCAAATATCAACTGTTCATAGGAAGGTGGGTCTCAATTCTGTTCCACTGATCTATCTGTCTGTTTTTGTACCAGTACCAGGCTGTTTTGACTACCATGGCAGTGTAATAGGTTCTAAAGTCTGTTAGTGAGAGGCCTCCCAGTGTGTTCTTCTTCAGTAGTGCTTTACTTGTCTGGGGCTTCTTCCCTTTCCAAACAAAGTTGGTGATCTGTTTCTCCATCTCATTAAAAAAAGGTCGCTGGAATTTGTATGGGGATTGCCTTATATAAGTAGATTGCTTTGGATAAAATAGACATTTTCACAATGTTAAGTCTTCCTATCCATAGGCAGGGTAGGTTTCTCCATTTATGTAAGTCTCTCTTAGTTTCTTGTAGTAAGGGCTTTGTAGACCTTTACAAAGAGTTGTAAAGGTCTGTTATTTCTCTGGTTAGATTTATTCCTAGATACATTATCTTCTTAGGGGCTATAGTAAATAGTATTGATTTGATGATTTCTTCATTAACAATCTTGTTGGTATAATGGAATCCTACAGATTTACTTATGTTTATCTTGTATCCTGAGACTTTGCTAACTCTTCTATCAGTCTGAGTAGTTCCCCTATGGATTCTTTAGGATTCTCTGCATATACAATCGTGTCATCTGCAAATAGGGAGATTCTTACTTCTTCTTTGCTGATGCAGATGCCTTTCTTTCTTGGTCTTATCTAACTGCTTTGGCTAGAACTTTTAGTACAGTGTTGAATAGGAGAGGTGAGAGTGGGCATCCTTGTCTAGTTCCTGTTCTCAAGGGAAACTGTTTCATTCTCTCTCCATTCAGAATGACATAGGCAGTTGGCTTTGTATAAATGGCCCTTATTGCATTGAGTAATTGGCTATCTATTCCTATTTTGCTGAGAGTTTTTAGCATGAATGAGTGTTAGACTTTACCAAATGCCTTGTCTGCATCAATAGGCAAGATCATGTGATGCTTGACTTTTATGTTATTTATATGGTTGATCACAGTAATTGTTTTTCTGATGCTGAATCAGCCTTTCATCACTGGTATGAATCCAACTTGGTCACGATGGATTGTTTTTTTGGTATGTTGTTGTATTCTGTTAGCAAGAACCTTGTTGAAGATTTTTGCATCTAGATTCATGAGTGATATTGGTCTGTAGCTCTCCTTTTTGTTGGGTCTTTTGCTGGCTTTGGAACCAGGGTTATTTTGGCTTCTTAGAACGAATTTGGAAGTATTCCATCCCTTTCTATACTGTGAAATAGTCTCAGTAGTATTGAAGACAACTCTTCTCTAAAAGCTTGGTAGAATTCTGCGGTGAAGTCATCTAGGCCTGGGCTTTTTTCATTGGTAGTTTTTGAATGCCTTTTTCAATCTCTTCCTTTGTGATGGGCTTATTAAGTTGTTCTGCTTCACTTTGTGATAATTTAAGTAGGCGATATGAATCAAAGAATTTGTCCATTTCCTCTAGGTTTTCACATTTGTTAGAGTGTAGACTTTCATAGCATTCTGTAATAATTTTTTTATTTCTGTTGGATCTGTCATGAAAATTCACCTCTCATTTCTTATTTGGATTATTGATTTCCTCTCTTGTTTTTCTTTAGTAAGTTTATCCAGTGGTTTGTCAATTTTGTTGATCTTTTCAAAAAACTACCTCTTGGTCTTTTCAATTTTTTCAGTTGTTCTTCTTTTCTCTAATTTGTTTAGTTCTGCTCTAATCTTTATGACTTGTTTTCTGCTGGTGCCTGAAGGGTTCCTCTGTTGTTCTCTCTCTACTTGTTCAAGCTGCAGCATTAGTTCTTTGATTTGGTTTCTTTCTTCCTTCTAAAAGGTGTGTATTTATGGAGATAAACTGAACTCTGAGTGCTGCTTGGGCTGTATCCCATAGATTCTGGTAGGAAGTGTTTTTATTCCCATTGGAATCCATCAATTTCTTTATCTCATCCTTGATTTCTTCTATAACCCATGGCTTTTTGAGCAAGATGTTGTTCAGTTGCTGTGATTTCCACTTTCTATCTATGTTTTTTCTGCTGTTAATTTTGACTTTTTAGCTTTATGGTCTGAGAAGATGCTTTGCATTAATTCAATGGTATGGATTTTGTTGAGAATTGCTTTATGTCCTAACACATGTTCTATTCTGGAGAATGTTCCATGTGCACTGGAGAAGAAGCTATAGCTGTCCACTGATGGATAGAAAGTTCTGTATGTGTCAATGAGGTCTAGTTGGTTAATTGTGGCAATAAGATCTTCTGTGTCTTTACTGAACCTTTTTCTAGACGATCTGTCCACTATTGAGAGTGGAATGTTGAAGTCTCCCACGATTACTGTGGAGTGATCTATCTCAGTTTTGAGTGTACTCAGTGTTTCTTCGATGTATTTAGGTGCTCTCATATTAGGTGCATAAATATTTGATATTGTTAAGTCCTGCTTGTGTATTGAACCCTACAATAGTAGTGTCCATCTTTGTCCATGATGGTGGATTGTACATAAAAATCTGTATTATCTGAGATTAGAATTGCCACACCTGCTCTTCTTTGTGTATTGTTACCTTGATAAATATTCTTCCATCCATTTTCAGTTTCTTCCTATCTTTAAGTCTCAAGTGAGTTTCTGTAGGCAACATATGGGTGGGTCGTTTCTTTTGATCCAAGATTTCACTCAGTGTCTCTTTACTGAAGTGTTCAGTCCATTCACTTTCAATGTAATTATTGATAAGTATGTGTTCACTGCTGCCATTGTGATATGTTTGTTTTTGTATTGATGTTTTTTCTATTGTTCTTATTAATCTGTTGTGGGACATTCTTCTTTGTGAGTTGATGTTTCACCTTTTTCAGGGTTGGTTTTGTGGTTGTTAAGACTCCTGTATTACATTTCTTGATTAGATATGTTGTATCTTTATTGTACTTTATGGCTGCCCCTATGATCCCCCTTAATAAACAATGTGTAAACCCACTTTTAATTACACCAGTCTTATTAACTTTCTCTCCATCTAGAAGGACTATAATGACTGTAGTGTTTCCCTCTTTTCAATATGATGACATCATAGTTTTCATGATATGATCACTGGATTATTTCTTTCACTATTATAGCTTTGAGTGAGTTTGGAGCCTCCCCGAACTGAGTAGCTTTCTCGGTGACGCATCCTGATTTTGCTTCTAAAGCATAAATTTAGTGGTTTTGTTCTACTAAGCCAAGAGATTCTTTATGTATTTCTTGTAGCTTTGGTTTGGTTTTTACAAAGTCTCTGAGTTTCTGTTTATCTGGGAATGTCTTAATTTCATTTTCATATTTGAAAGATAGTTTTGCCGGATATATAATTCTTGGTTGGAAGTTCTCCTCCTTCAAGGCTTTGAATGTGTCATGCCACTGTCTCTGTGCCAGCATTGTTTGTGCTAAGAAAGCCTACAGGGTTCCCCTCTGAGTGTTAGCTTTGCTTTGAGTCTTGCTGCCTTTAAGAGTTCCTGCTTATGTTTCATTTTTTTAAGCTTGATTATAACATATCTTGGAGTCTTTCGTTTGAGATCCATATTGAGTGGCATTCAATGTGTATCTTGGATATCTATATTCTCTTCTTTCATCATTTCTAGGAAGTTTTCTGTCAGCAGCTCAACCACAATACTCTCTGTGTTCTCAGGTGTATCACCGCATTCAGAAATTCTAATTAAATGTAGATTGTTCCTCTTAATAGAGTCCCATGTGCTTCTTACTGCTTCTTCATTTTTTCTTGTTTCTTTTTCTGAGTTCTCCTGATAGATATTGGAGTCAGTAGCTCTGTCTTCCAAGTTAGAAAGTCTATTTTCCATTTGTTCCATTCTGTTCTCTTGGCTTTGAATTGAAGTTTCTATGCCTTTGATTTTATTCTTGATCTGTTGGATTTCAGGCTACTGGTGTTCCATCAGATCAATCAGCTTACTTAACTTTTCACTTTCCTCTGCTGCATTTTGTATAAGGTATATGAGGGCTCTCTATATAATCCTTTTGTATTCACCTTCTGATAGTTTCAGAAAGGTTTCTTTATCTGGGAAACTCTTAGGTGCTTTCTTTTGGGGCCTTCTAAAGCCATGGGTGATTTCTTTGTTAGGCTTTTATCCAGTTTGTTGCTTTTTGGTCATCATGTGAGTCAACAAAGGCAGGGAAAAATGCTGTAAGGATGCACTGCGGTTGCTTCTCTAGCCAAGCCAAGCCAAGTGCCGTTTCTCTAAGCCTTCTTAAAATGAAAGGTAAAAGGTATCTGACAGCTTCCACAGTCAGTCAGGTTTTTGGGTGTACAGGTCCGTCTTCACAGATGGCAAAGTAAGCACCTCTATATCCAACCCCATATGTTATAAAGTAGTTCAGTATACAGAAATGCTGCTGTCCTGCTGGTCTGTACTGCCAGACCTCAGCTATAGGTGACACTGCATGAATACTCCTTTTTTGCCAGAAAAACACTCTCCTCTAGGGAGGTGCTTCTTCCCAGCCTAGGAATTAGGTTGAGCTGAGGCCTCCATATACATATATATCTCTACCTCCTGGTAGAACATGATGGCATCCTGCACAAGCCCTCCACCTGCCTCAGTACAGTAACTCAATGGCGGAGATGGAGAGGCCAGAGGTACCGAAATGCACAGAGTCCAAAGCCGGGCTCTCAAAGTGTGGGATTTCACCTGCTGATCCCATTAGCTGAGCATCTTAGATTAGCTGCTCGTCAAGTCCCAGCTCAGCCTGCCAGCTAACACAAATAAAAAAAAAGTTAAAATGGTGAGTTATCTTCAGTCCATGAAAGCCAGCCCTCAACCAAGAGTGGAGGACAGTGAAAGAGAGGAGTTTTTCCTTTCAGTGGTATGAAGTCCAAATTAACAGTCCTATGCTGTGTCCTTGGCCTCACTAGGTGTCCAGAAGGCCTCATTTAATTATCAATTCAGGTCTTCGTTTCCAGAGGGGCTTAAGGAGAGGTGTGTTTAGTCCACCATCTTGTCTCCCTATTTTGTGATTTCCTGATGCTATAAATCCTAATCTCTGCCTGTGGTTAACAGAGTGGATTATGTTACAGAGGATTAGGGTGGGACTGTAAACCCCTTCACAAGATCACTCTCTGCTCCATTGTAAAGGGAGTATCCCTGGAGCGTGCCTTACACTACCTTTTATCCTTTCATTCTAGGAGAGATAAAAAGAAAGGGAAGAAAGCAGCATTATGGGAACCTCATGCCATCAAGTAAGCAGCACCAGGAGAAAAATGTGTCCTTCAGACCTGAGGTTCCTGTGCCAAGATGTTCCCTCAACAAAGACTGATGCAACACGAGGACTGTCCTCCAGAACCAACAAAGGGGAAAGCCTTCCCCTGAAGCAGATACCTTGAATTTGGATTTGTAGCGTTTTGGACTGTGTAACAACAAACTTTCCTTTGTTAAAGCCATTCACTTTGTGGCATTTCTGTTAGAGAAGCACCAGCTGACTAAAATGTAGTCTACCAATGTACATTAAGAGGCTGAGTAAGATGAGAGATGACTAAGTGACCATTGGCTTTAACGCTAGGGAGTTTATTAATGATCTTGACAAGAACAGCTTTGTTAGAGCAGTAAATAAAATAAAATAAAACAAAAAACAAAAAAAAAAAAAACCCTTTTTTCAGTCCCTGAAGCCTATTGTCTCTATCATGAGCTGGCTTTGAAATTGTATTAGAACTCATTCATTCAGTATTATTTCCTTTTTTGACTGAGTAACTGATATGTTTCAAGGAATATGTTTCTCGCTGGGAATGCAATAAAGTAATGAAGCAGTGGTTCTTATTCATTATGAAGTAGGGAAGATAGACATGTAAAATCATAAATTATAACCCTGCAGACTGAACACATTATCTTTTTGGAAGAGTGAAATGTATACAATAAGCACTCAATCCCTTTTTTTCATGAGTATTTAACCCCTCTGAAAATTGTCAGAGACACAGGAAACACATCAATATATGTTCTTTAACCCCCTCAACTTGTATATAATATTGATTTAAAAGATAAAGTGAGAAATCTAAAATTTTATGTGGTTTTATATATAGTAATCTCGTATTTCTAAAATAGTTTCCTTATTTTACAATTATTGGCTATTGGCCCAGCTCATTCACACAGGACTTGTGTGGAATCATGTGGTTTGTTTTCATTTCTTGGAACAGAAGAGATGGCAATATAAAGGATCAAGATGGGGAAAAATCTACGTTACACCAAAGTCCCTTAAAAGGGCAGAGTGTTTATGTCACTAAACAACACAAGAGCTTAACAAACTAAGCAAAAGGACTTACTTGACTGACCACACCACAACCCCTTCAAATAAACACCATGACAGAATTTATCCGGATATTTTGTGTATGCCAGGGTGTGTGTACACATATGCATGCGTATGTGTGTTTGTGTGGTCATGCAATTTAGCAAGTGCAGCTGTGTTTATTCAACTATGTAACATTCCACATACCTACAGAGCACAAATGTGGCTGGGACTAATTCATGTCTTCATTCTTGGAAAACAGAAAGGTACAAAAATTGTACCATCCATGTAAACCAATTCATATATGTATACATAAATGAACAGAGATGCCTAAAGTAAATTTACAGCTGAAATTACTGCTTTGAAGCCTGAAACTATTGGCATAGTAACTATAGGTATAGCACGTTTTGAAGCATTTCTGAGAATAGTTACAAACATGTTGACAGTAATTAAAAGATCGGATTTATATGACAATGCTAAAGAAATTAGGGTTATACAGTGTTGAAAAGAGGAAATGGAGTTATAACTTACTGCTTTGAGGTATACAAATCATTATACTGCAGAAGATAATAACCCATTTGTTTTTGTAATAGAACAGGAGAGGCACAGAATGTGAACTTTGGCTTGCCAAGCAGGATTGTCAGATACTGAAATTGGTTACAAAAATCGGGGATTCTTGTTTCGGTTCAACAGATAGTTTCAATATGACAACAACAGTGAAGGTATTGAAATTCTCTCCAGGAACTTACACATTTTCTGACAACTGTCTTTTCTGTATCAGCCCTGTGATAAAGTGTGGCAGGCATAAACATTCATGACAGATGTAAAGGTAAGGAGCCAGAGGAGAGGTTAGGTCATGGTAAGACCCCAATAGAGCATTGTAGAGAAATGCAAATGATATCCAAGTGGTTGCAATCAAGTAGAGGACTGATGGCAGAGTTAGAAACCAGAGCATTTTTTATTAGAGTGGGGAAAACAAAAGCCTTTTTTAGTACCTGAAGTATATTGCCTCTATCATGAGCTGGCTTTGAGACTCTATTAGAATTCATTCATCCAGAGTGATTTCCTTTTTTGATTGAGTAATTAATATGTTCCAAGGACTATGCTTCTCACTGAGAATATAATAAATTAATGCTGAAGAACAAAGAAATAATGAAGAAGAGGAAAGAGGAGCTGTCAAAAAATTTTACAGTGAAAGATTAGCTGGTATTTTTTTAAGCTAAATCAGAGACTTCAGTTGCTTGAAAACACAGAACAAATGCGGATAATTTTGCTGAAGTCAATAGGCATATCACAGAAGCAGTGATACGTTTGCTGTGAAGTACATGAAGAAAAAATGATCTTACAGACAATACTCACTAATTTTATGACTAGAAACAGCAAGAAAGGTTGTGTTACTTGCATTGTGACCAGTTTTTAATGAATATTTCCCTAGTCCTGATGCTGTGTTCTTTTTCGTATAGTTTAGCTTCTCCGACTATTTGCTCAGCAAAACGTTCATGAGGGTCATGCTTCCCATGACCGATCTAACAACTAAGACCCAAAAGATCAAATGAATCCAGATATGGCATTGTAGGAGCCCCAAACATAGAAGGGAAAGTTGAGAAATTGGACTGAGCAATGGAGAAGGGAGAAGAGAGCCAGCAGTGCATAAGATTCCACAGACTTGACTTGCCAGGAATCAGCCACACAGCTGCGCGCTGGGCCAAGCATGGAGGCTGATGGGTGCCTCCTCAGCTGGAGAAATTGTCTGGAGAATCCACTTGTACCTCTCAAACTAGTGAGAGACAGCGTCAGATCATCAATGGCTAAGTCTTTGCATGTAACCTGCCACGCAGTTCTGAATCTTTTCTACAAGATGAGTCTATCTCCCTTCTCTTGGCACCATCCCCTCCCCTCACTGCACTAGGCCCAGAACCAGAGTCAGGTGCCATTAGGCTGAAGTAGGACTCCTCAAACCCAGTCTGAGTCACTCTCTCGTTCTCTTCTCTGAACTATACCCATCTCTGGAGTCTCACACCTTTAACTGAGCCAGAAGTAGGACTTTGTGGGCCCACACTGAACCATTCTCCATAACTCAGAAGGGGAACAATTTGACAAATTCAGGCAAAAGAGGGGAAATTCTGCTGAGTCCTCTAAGCCTGAAAATCAGGGTAGAAAATGTTCACCCAGATTGAGATGCACAGGGATACACCATTCTCACAGACTCTCAGGACAGCTGTTAGCCCCCTGTCTTTCTAGCAGCTGCAGTCAGACCGATACCAATCATCCCTGCTCATCTCAAACAGTAAGTGAGAGCCTGTACCACATACTTGGTGACTGATTACCTAGACATTTGGGTTGAATCCAAATAACAAAAGTAACCTGTACATTTCAAAACAAGAAGGTAGAACACAGTAGGCAAACATAAAATAAATAAGTACAATACACTGATGGATGAAAATAGCAGTCCATATGAAAGCACTTAAAGAGACAGATCATGATCTCTTCAGAAAGCTTCAAAAGCAAAGAATCACAATTTCCAGATGAAGAATTATCAAAGGTAGAATACAAAATATTAGTGTTTAAAACTCTTCAAGAGGTGTAGGAGATGAGGCAATATGCAGCAGAATATAAACCAAAGACTGAAGTCTCTGATTTAAACTAGCAGCAAGAAGAGAATGAGTGGCAAGAATTAGAAATTCAGAAAATAAATAATAAAGTTACAAAATTAGACAACTGAATAGAAAGTGCCAGGAGCATAACTGAAGCAATGGAAGATTGAATTAATGATGCTGAAGATGAAGCACATGACATCAATGTATTTGAGGAAAACTCAGATGACATCAATGTATTTGAGGAAAACTCGGATAAAATAACCTTTTTTTTAAAAAAAATATGATTGATGTACATTCACTTACAAATTTGCATGCCCACCTGTACGCAGCTCCCACTGCTCTCCCTGCCTGGTGACAGCACACTCTTCCTCTCTGCTCCATACATGTCTTATCCTCCCAACAAACTCCTATCCCCTCCTCTCCACCCACTCCCCTGCCTCCAAGAGGAGGTCAGCAGGACAACATCCTACAGATGCATAAAACCATAAAGTGTGCATATGATATGGTCACTCTGTGTCACAAAGTCCAATCCATTCCTGTCCGAAGAGTTGACCTCCATTATGATTTATGGACACAGGCAGCACCGGGGCCAGAGGCCATGCTCCCAGCGGAACTCCGAGGCCCCTGGTTCAACAATTGTGGACTTTTAATGGAGATCTCATGGTGCACCCCTCTTTATTTTTGTGTTGCTAGTGATACTCAACTTTGTGAGCTCCATCACGGGTATCACTGGTGGTGGCCAGGCACCACCCTAGTCTTCTGGTCCCAAGTTTATGTAGTCACCCACTGACGTGGGTCTCTCTGTCTTTGGGGTTCTCTTTCCTCCATGTCATTTCAGTCCTTGGTGATCATTCATTCCTACTAAGCTGGGACGATTTGCTATACCCTCAGATGGCTGCTTGGCAGCTTTTAAGACCCTACATGCCACTCACCAATGTGGGGTGCAGAAGGCTCTCTTAGCAAATTGCTAGTTGCACCAATTGGCCCAGGGTTCCCCTGAGAACATGGTTTCTGGTCCTCCACCCAAGCTACTCTGTCTTTGTAATATTGGATTAAGACGGGAGAGGTAATCATCTTATGTTGAAGTCCAGTTAATATTGATCTTATTTCTAATGTGCGCTGTTGTAGATTTCACCCATCCAAATTTCTATCAACTATCTAATATAAACCCTACCGTCCTTCCTCCCCACCTTTGCAGCCATCAAAGAGTCTTTTCTTCTATGCGTGAGTCTGTTTTTAAGTTCTTATTGTAGGGGTCTCATATAATATTTGTCTTTTCATCGCTGGCTACTTTCACTCAACATAATGTCCTCCAATTGAGATGTTTCCTAACATCATTGAAATGTTTCCAAAAAATCATCCTTGTTCTTTATCATCACATAGTGTTCCATTGAGTATATATACCAGAGTTTACCTATCCATTCCTCTGTTGTTGAGCTACGGGTTGATTCCATCTTTTTGCCATTGTGCACTGTGCTGCGATAAACATTCACGTGCACGTATCAGTTGGTGTGAATGGCCTTGATTCCGTAGGATATATTCCAAGCAGTGTAATTACTGGGTCAAATCGTGTATCTAGATTCAGCTTTATAAGAAAGCACCAGACTGCTGTCCAGAGGTTTGCACCATTTTGCGTTCCCACCAACAGTGTAGGATAGTTCCAATTTTTCCACAGCCTCTTCAGCATTTGTTGTTTTGCATTTTCTGGGTCATGGCCAACCTTGCTGGGGTGAAATGGTATCTCATTGTAGTTTTGATTTGAATTTCCTTAATAGCTAATGATCACGAGCATATCTACATGTGTTTTGGGGCTGCCTGCATATCCTCTTTAGAGAAGTGTCTGTCTATCTCCTTGCCCATCACTAAACTGGATTATCTATCTTTTTCTTACTTATATTTTGTAGTACCACATAGACTATGGAGATTAGGCATCAGTCTGACATATAATTGCAAAATACTTTTTCCCATTCTGTAGGTGGCCTTTTAATTCTGTTAATAAAGGTTTTGAATGAGCAAAAGTGTTTGATTCTTAATATTTCCCATTTATTTTCTTTTCTGATGAGTGTGCTAGTTAGTTTGACAGATTTTGAAGTCTATCTACATTCTCTATTAAAACTTCCATTGTTCCTATTCTTTTTGGATGAGTTTTAGCTGTAAGATATGGGTCTTTTTTCAATTTTTTGCAGGTAGATATCCAATTTTGCCAGTACCATTTGTTGAAGAGATTGTTTTTTCCCCCAGTTTAATGTCTTGGGGTCTTTTTTGAATATCAACTGTTCATAGGAAGATGGTGTCATCTCTGGGGCCTCATTTCTGCTCCACTGATCTATCTGTCACTTTTTGTACCAGTACCAGTCTGTTTTGACTACTGTGCAGTATAATAGGTTCTAAAGTCTGAGAGTGAGAAGCCTCCCAGGGTGTTCTTTTTCAGTAGTGCTTTACTTATCCAGGACTTCTTCCCTTTCCAATGTTGGTAATTTGTTTCTCCATCTCATTAAAAAATGTCACTGGAATTTGTATTGGGATTGCCTTATATAAGTAGATTGCTTTGGGTAAAATAGACATTTTCACAATGTTAAGTCCTCCTATTCATGAGCAGGGTAGGTTTCTCCATTTATGTAAGTCTCTCTTAGTTTCTTGTAGTAAGGACTTGTGGTTCTCTTCATAAAGCTCTGTTATTTCTCTGGTTAAATTTATTCCTAGATACTTTATCTTCTTAGGAGCTATAGTAAGAGGTACTGATTTAGTGACTTCTTCAATAACAGTCTGGTTGTTGGTGTAAAGGAATCCTACTGGTATACTCATGTTTATCTTGTATCCTGACACTTTGCTGAACTCTTCTATCAGTTTGTGTAGCTTCCTTATGGATTCTTTAGGATTCTCTGCATATACAATCATGTCATCTGCAAATAGGGAGATTTTTACTTCTTTGCCAGTGCAGATGCACTTTAGTTCTTGGTCTTGTCTAGTTGTTCTGCCTAGAACTTCTAGTACAATGTTGAATAGGAGAGGTGTGAGTGGGCATCCTTGTCTAGTTCCTGTTCTCAAGGGAAATTGTTTCATTCTGTCTCCATTCAGAATGATGTAGGCAGTTGACTTTGTATAAGTGACCCTTACTGCATTGAGAAATTAGCTGTGTTTTCCTACTTTGCTGAGAGTTTCTAGCATGAATCAGTGTTGGACTTTATCAAATGCCTTTTCTGCATCAATAGACAAAATTAGGCGATTCTTTTCTTTTGTGTTATTTATTTGGTTGATCACATTAGTTGTTTTTCTGATGTTGAACCAGCCTTGCATCCCTGGTATGAATTTAGCTTGGTCATGATGGATTATCTTTTTGGTATTTTGTTGTATTCTATTGACAAGAACTTTGTTGAAGATTTTTGCACCTAGATTCATGAGTGATATTGGTCTGTAGTTCTCCTTTTTGGTTGGGTCTTTCACTGGCTTTGGTACCAGGGTTACTTTGGCTTCATAGAATGAATTTGGGAGTATTCCATCCCTTTCTATACTGTGAAATAGTCTCAGTAGTATTGGAGATAATTCTTCTCTAAAAGCTTCGTAGAATTCTGTGGTAAAGCCACCTAGGCCTGGGCTTTTTTTCGTTGGTAGTTTTTGGATGACTTTTTCAGTCTCTTCCTTTGGGATAGGTTTACTAAGCTGTTGTGCTTCACCTTGTGATAATTTTGGTAGGTGATATGAATCAAGAAATTTGTCTATTTCCTCTAGATTTTCAAATTTGTTGGAATACAGTCTTTTGTAGTATTCAGCTATGATATTTTTAATTTCTGTTGGATCTGTTGTGACAATTCCCCTCTCATTTCTTCTTTGGATTATTGATTTCCTTTCCTGTTTTTCTTTAGTAAGTTTATCCAATGGTTTGTCAATTTTGTTGATCTTTTCAAAAAAACCAGCTTTTGGTCTTCTCAATTTTTTCAATTGTTCTTCTTTTCTCTAGTTTGTTTAGTTCTGCTCTAATCTTTATGATCTGTTTTCTGCTGGTGCCTGAGGCATTCCTCTGTTGTTCTCTCTCTACTTGTTCAAGCTGCAGTATTAGTTCTTTGATTTGGTTTCTTTCTTCCTGCCAGATGCATGCATTTATGGAGATAAACTGAACCCTGAACACTGCTTGGGCTGTATTCCATATGTTCTGGTAGGAAGTGTTTTCATTGTCATTACAATCCATCAGTTTCTTTATTTCATCCTTGATTTCTTCTATAACCCATGGCTTTTTGAGCAAGACGTTGTTCAGTTTCCATGATTTCCACTTTCTGTCTATGATTTTTATGCTCTTGATTTTGACTTTCATGGCTGTATGATCTGAGAAGGTGCTTCGCATTAATTCAGTCATATGGATTTTGTTGAGAATTGCTTTATGTCCTAACACATGGTCTATACTGCAGAACATTCCATGTGCGCTGGAGAAGAAGGTGTAGTTGTCCACTGATGGATAGAAAGTTTTGTGTGTGTCAGTGAGGTCTGGTTGGTTAATTGTAGCAATAAGATCTTCTGTGTCTTTACTGAGCTTTTTCCTAGACGATCTGTCCAATACTGAGAGTATAGTGTTGAAGTCTCCCACTATTACTGTGGAGTGATCTATCTCAGTTTTGAGTGTACTCAGTGTTTCTTCGATGTATTTAGGTGTTCTCATATTAGGTGCATAAATATTTGATATTGTTAAGTCCTGCTTGTGTATTGAACCTTACAATAATAGTGTCCATCTTTGTCCATGATGGTGGATTTTTCACTAAAATCTATTTTATCTGAGATTAGAATTGCCACACCCGCTCTTCTTTGTGTATTGTTACTTTGATATATATTTTTCCATCCTTTACTTTTCAGTTTGTTCATATCTTTAAGTTTCTTGTAGGCAACACATGAATGGGGCGTGTCTTTTGATCCAAGATGTCACTCGATGTCTTTTTGATGGAGCTTTCAGTCCATTCACATTCATTGTGATTATTGATAGGTATGTGTTCAATGCTGCCATTATGATAAGTGTTTTCTTTGTGTTAATATTTTCCTTGTGGTTCTTATTAATCTGTTCTGAGACATTCTTTGTGAGTTGATGTTTCACCTTTTTCATGGTTGGTTTTGTGATTGATGAGACTCCTGTATTACGTTTCTTAATTTGATATGTTGCATCTTTATTGTGCTTTGCAGCTGCACCTTAATAAACAATGTACAAATCCAATTTCAGTTACTACCATTCTTATCAACTTTCTCTCCATCTGGAAGGACTATAATGACTGTAGTGTATACCTCTTTTTAATATGATCACATCAAATTTTCATGATATGATCACTGGATCATTTCTTTCAGTATTATAGCTTTGACTGAGTTTGGAGCCTGCACTAACTGACTAGGATTCTGGATGTGTCCTGTATTTCCTTCTGAGATATGAAACTGCTGGTCTTTTTCTTCTAAGCCAAAGCAGGATATATAATTCTTAGTTGGACGTTTTTCTCCTTTAAGGCTTTGAAAGTGTCATGCCCCTGTCTCTGTGGCAGCATGGTTTCTGCTGAGAAATCCGACAAAAGCCTACAGGGATGATATATACAAAGCCTTGAAGAAAAAATATATCCAGAAAAATTGTTTCTCAAATAAAATGGTGAAATTACAACATTTCCATATAAACAAATTTAGAGGATTTATGAAAAAAAAACAAACAAAATTACAAGAAGTATTAAAGGAAGATTTTGATTAGAAAATCAATAACACTAGGTAACAACACAACAAGAACAGAATACAGAACAGCGTGACTGGATATGATCACAACTCCGGGAATCACAAAAACAAATTGTAAGCAAAGCACAGAAAATAGGGAAACAGAAGTATCATAATGTACACATTAATATGAAAAAGGGAATCAAAGGAAAATGTAGTCATAGATCTTTCGTGTGGAGAGGTGTCAAGGAGACACAAAGAAATTAAATACAAGTTTAAATTTAGAAAAATAGGGGTAAATATTAAGTTAACCACAAAGAAAGCTATCAATATTATGCATCAAAATAAAAAAAAGAAAAACATGAATTCTCATCAAGTACAAAACCACCAACATTGAAAAAGAAGAAAACACCTGAAAAAAAAAGTCTCAGCACAGAAAATTAAATGGAACAAAGGAATTGTCTACAACACAAAAAAGACATCAAAATGTTAGCACTAAGCTCATATCTATCAATGATCATGCTGTATGTAATTGAACTAAATGCACCAATAGAGATAGAAAGTAATAGAGTGGGTAAAAAACAACAACATCAACAATAGCAAAAGCTCACATATATACTCCCTACTGGCTACACATCTTAGGCTCAAAGGTGCAAACAAAGCACAACTCAACATTCAAAAAAGAGCAGGAGTGGCAATATTACTCTCTGCTAAAATAGACTTTAAAGTAAAATCCACCACATTGGATAAGGAAGGACATTATATGATTATTAAAGGATCAATACTTCAGGAGGACACAACCACATTAAATGTTTGTACACCCAATGACAGGACTCCAAAATGCATAAAACAAACCCTAACTGCATACAAAACAGAAATAGACTGCTCCAAGATAATTGTAGGAGACTTCAACACACCACTCCTAGTAAAGGAGATAACATCCAGGAAAAAAAGCTCAATAAAAACACAGAAGATCTAAATGCCACAAGCATCAAATTGACCTCATAGACATATACAAAACGTTCCATCCAATAGCAGCCAACTATACTTTTTCCCAAGGCACAGGAAACATTCTCCAGAATTTGTGACAAATTAGGTCACAAACAGTATTAGGCCACACAACAATCCTTATCAAAATTCAAAGTATTTAAATAATACAAATCATCATTTCAGAACACAAAGCCAAAAAAGTAGAAATCAGTAACAGAAAAAAGGAAAAAGAAAAATCAAACACATGGAACTGAACAGTACCTTGCTCAAAAAGACTAGTTTACAGAAGAAAAAAAGGATAGAATAAAAAACCTCATAGACCCAAATGAGAATGAAAGCACATCTTACCAGAATCCATGGGATACACTAAAAGCAATGCACAGAGGTCAATTTATCTCAGTAAATGCACAAATCCAAAAAGAAGAAAGGGCCCAAATCAAAGAATTAACTCTACAACTTGAACAGGTAAAAGGATAAAAATTATCCCCACGATGTTAGAAGAAAGCATGTAATACAAATTAGAGCAGAACTAAAAAAAAAGATGATAGAAAAATGATAAGAGTTAACAAGACCCAAAACAAGCTTTTTGAAAAGATCATGAAAATGATAAACCATGGATTGGCCAAACTAAAAAATAAAAACAGGAGAAGAAGCAAATAACTAGAATAAGAAATGAGGTGAGCAATACCACAGCATATCTCACCGAAGTTAAAGGAATTGTACAGAATACTAAGAAAAAAATCTACTCTAATACATTTGAAAGCTTAGAGAAAATGGACAAATTTATAAAAATACATAACCTACAAAACTAGCACAAACAGAAGTAGAAAAATTAAATGAACCCATCACAAAAGAAGAGATTGAAAAGGTAATTAAAGAACTCCTGATTAAAAATGGGACTGGTCCTAATGGATTCACTGATGAATTCTACCAAATTTTAGGTAAGAGTTAACACCATTGTTACTAAAGGTATTCCAGAGCATAGAAAAGGATGGAATACTCCCAAATTTACTCTAAAAAGCCAGTATAATCCTGACATCATAATCAGATAAAGTAGCACAAAAAAGGAAAATGACAGACCAATGTCTGTGATGAACTTACATGTAAAAATCCTCAACAAAATTCTGGCCAACAGCATTAACAATATAGCAAAAATATAATTCACCATGATCAATTGGGATTTGTACTAGGGATGTAGGGATGGTTCAACATTATAAAAATAATTAATGCAATCAACCACATAAACAAAACTAAAGTCAAGAATCACTTGAGTTTATCAATTGATGCACAAAAAGCATTTGACAAAGTCCAACACTGATTCATGTTAAAAACTGTCTCAAAATAGGAATACAAGGGAAATTTCTCAACATAATAAGGGACATCAATCCAAATCCAACAGCCAACATCATTCTAAATGGAGAGAATTTAAAAGCATTCCCCCCTTGAGAACAGGAACCAGACAAGGATTCTCATTGTCATCACTCTTACTCAACATACTCTAGAGTAGTTTGCAAGACAAAGAAATAAAGATCATCCAAATTGGTGAGGAAGATGTTAAAGTATCTCTACTTTCAGATGATATAACCTCATACACAGAAAGCCCTAAAGAATCCACACATGCAGAAAACAAAACAAAACAAAAAACTGGAACTAATAGAAGAGTTTAGCAATGCATCAGGATACAAGACAGACATTAATAAATCTGGTGGATTCCTTTATACCAGCAAAAATACTACCAAAGAAGAAATCACCAAATCATTATCATTTACAACAGCCCCTGAGAAGATAAAATAGTTAGGAATAAATCTAACCAGAGATGTAACAGACCCATACAAAGAAGACTACAAGACTCTAATGTAAGAAATCAAGGGACTTAACAAACCAAAAGAAAACTATCTTGATCATGGATAGGAAGAGTTAACAGAGTGAAAAAGTCTATTCAGCCTAAACTGATCTATACATAAAATGTAACCCCAATACAAATTCCAATGTCACTTTTTAATGAGATGGGGAAACATGTCACCAACTTTATGTGGAAAGGGAAGAAGCTTCAAATAAGTAGAGAATTACTTAAGAAGAACAAAATGGGAGGTCTCATTCTACCTATTACACTGCTGAGGTAGTCAAAACAGCCTGGCATTGGTGCAAAAACAAATACACAGACCAATGGAACAGAACAGAGAATCCAGACATAAGATCATCTACCTATGTGCAGCTGGTATTTGACAAAGTCTAAAGTCTGTAAACTGGAGAAAAGGCAGTCTCTTTAACAAATGATGTTGGCATAAAAAGTGGAAATCTATCTGCAAAAAAATGAAACAAAACCAATATCTCACACCATGCACAAAACTAACTCAAAATGGATAAAAGACCTAAATAAGAAATCTAAAACAATAAAAGTCATGGTAGAGAAATTAGTGACAATGCTGGGAGCCCTAATACACAGCATAAGCAAACTACAAAACATTACCAAAACTGCGCAGGAACCAGAAGGAAAAATAGATAAATGGAAACTCCTAAAAAGCAAACACTTATGCTCATCCAGTGACTTCACCAAAAGAGCAATTTTTTCCTACAGACTGGGAAAGAATTTTTGGCTGCAACAAATGTAACAAATATCTAATGTCCATAATCTACAAGGTACTGCAAAGCATTAATGGGAGGGGGGTGGGGAAAGTCCTCATTAAAATAAGGGCAAAGAATATGAACAGGAACATCACCAAAGAAGACATCCAGGATGCTAACAGATACATGAAGAAACACTCACAAACATAAAATAACAAATGTCAGAGAGGCTGTGGAGACATTGGGCCTTTTTTACACTGCTAGTGGTCAAGTAAAATGGTATAACCACTTTGGAAACACATTTGGTGTTTCTTGAAAAGCTAGAAGTAGAAATACCGTATGATCCAGCAATGCTACTTTTGGGAATAAATCCTAGGGAAATTAGGACTGTAACATGAACAGATACGTTCATATCAATGTTTATTGAATCATTTTCTACAATAGCAAAAAAGATGGAATCAACCTAGGTGCCCATTGATAGATGAATGGATAAACTATTGTGTATTCACACAACAGAATATTACGCAATGATAAAGAACAACAGTGATCTTAGGCAACATCTGTTAACATGGAATCATCTGGAAGACATTATGTTGAGTGAAATCAGTCAGTTGCAAAAGGGTGCATATTGTGTGACACCACTATCATAAGGACTTAAAAGGTTTAAGTGAAGATGAAAATAATCTTTGGTGGTTACAAGGATGGGGAGGGAGGGAGGCAGAGGTGAGGAGATGGAAGAAGGACTGATAGAGAAGGGTATTCCTAGTTTAGATGTGTTGTTGTTGTTAGGTGTCATCACATTGGTTCTGGCTCATAGCAACCCTATGAACAACAGAAGGAAACACTGCCCAGCCTTGCACCATGTCCACAATCGTTTTTGTGCTTAAGTCCATCTTTGCGGCCACTGTGTCAGTCTATCTTGTCCTCTTTTTTGCTGACCCTCCACTCTACCAAACATGATGTCCTTCTCGAGGTGTGAGATGCAGTCTTGCCATTTTTGTTTCCAGGGAGCACTCTGGTTGTACTTTCTAGAACAGATCTGTTTGTTCTTTTGGCCGTCTATGGCACATTCAACATTCATCTCCAATACCACAGTTCAAAGGCATCAATTCTTCTTCTGTCTTCTTTGTTCATTGTCCAGCTTTTGTGTGCATGTGACGTGACTGAAAATACCATGGCTTGGGTCAGGTGCACCTTAGTCTTCAAAACGACATCTTTACTTTCAAATACTTTAAAGAGGTCGTTTGCAGCAGATTTTCTCAATGCAATGCGTCTTTTGATTTCTTGACTGCTTCTTCTGTGGGTGTGGACCCAAGTAAAACGAAATCTTTGAAAACCTCAATCCTTTGTCCACTTATGATGATGTTGCTTACTAGTCCAGTTGTGAGGATTTTTGTTTTCTTGATATTGAAGTGCAATTCATACTGAAGGCTGTGGTCCTTGATCCTCGTCAGTAAGTGTTTCAAATCTTCTTCATTTCTACTATGTAAAGTGATGTCATATGCATAATACAGGTTGTTAATGAGTCATCCTCCAATCCTGATGCCTCATTCTTCTCGATATAACCTAGCTTCTGAGATTATTTGCTCAGCATACAGATTAAAAAGGTATGGTGAAAGGATACAACCCTGATGCGCACCTTTCTTGACTTTAAACCATGAAAAGTCCCCATGTTTTGTTTGCATGACCTCCTCTTAATCTATATACAGATTCCTTAAGAGCACAATTAAGTGTTCTAGAACTCCCATTCTCGGCAATGTTAGCCATAATTTAGTATAATCCACAAAAGTGAATGCTTTTGTATAGTCAATGAAACACAGACAAACATCTTTCTGGTATTCTCTGCTTTCAGCCAAGATCCATCTGACATCATCAATGATATCCCTGGTTTCACAACCTCTTCTGAGTCCAGCTTGAATTTCTGCCAGTTCCTTGTCAATATACTCTTGCAGTCGCTTTTGAATGATCTTGAGCAAAATTTTACTTGCATATGGTATTAACAACACTATTCAGTAATTGCCACATTCAGTCATATCACCTTTCTTTGGAATGGGCATAAATATGAATTTCTTCCAGTCAGTTGGCCAGGTAGCTGTCCTCCAAATTTCTTGGCATAGATAAGTGAGCACTTCCAGTGCTGCATCTGTTTGTTGAACTATCTCAGCTGATATTCCATCAATTCCTAGAGCCTTTTTTTTTTGTTTTTGCCAGTGCCTTCAATGCAGCTTTGACTTCTTCCTTCAGTACCACTGGTTCTTAATCATATGATACCTCTACAAATGGCTGAATATCGACCAGTTGTTTCTGGTATAATGACTCTGCATATTCCTTCCTTCTTCTTCTGATGCTCCCTGAGTCATTTAATAGTTTAATAGGTCAGACATGAGATAGGATTGGGTTAGGTGAATGGAGTGACAACACACAATAGAAGGGAGGTTCGCATAACTGTAGTACACCAAAAGTTGAAAGGTTTTCTATATACAACCCAACATTTTGAAGGACAGAGTAGGAGGGAAGAGGCCTGGGGAACTGTGGCTTCAGGGAACATTGCCATAACTTTTTTTTTTCCTATGAGGTAGCACACCCATTTTTTATTTATTTATTTTTTTATTATGGCTGAGTGAAAACGTACACTCCCATATAAATTTACATGTCCACCTATATGCAGCTTCCACTGCTCTCCCTCCCTGTTCCTCTCTGGTCCATACATGTCTCATCCTCCAAACTAAGTTTTTTTTTAAGACAATGTTCTGCCTACTATTTTGGTGAGTGGCATTTGCTGTTTTAAAAACTAGCAAGCTTACATCTAAGTAACATCAATTAGTCCCAATCTAACTGGAAAAGAATGGAATGAAGGACATCAAAGAAGTGGGAAAAATATAAGCCCAGCAGACAGAAGGTGCCATATAATCCGGAGATTTTATCATCATGAGAACAGAAGAACTAGATGGTGTCCAGCCACCATCAATGACTGCCCTGACAGAGAATGTAAGGTAAGGTCTTTGGTGCAGTGGGAGACAAAAAAAGGATGTGCAGAACTAGAACACTATTAATATTCCACATTTGATGGTCTAAGAGACTGGAGAGTCCCCTGAAGACATTATTCCCAGACTCTCTGTGGCCCAGAGTTGAAATCAGTACCAAAACCAACTCTTCAGGTAAAGATAGAACTGGACTACAAAACATAGAGTGATGCTGGCAAAGAATATACTTCTCAGCTTATATGTACATGAAGCTGCCTGAGCAGCTCTTGTGCAGAGGTCAGACAAGAGGGTGGAGGGGGGCAGTGGTTAGTTGAATGGATGTGGGAAGTACAAGGTGGAAAGGAAGAGTGCTGTCTTGGGTTGGGGAAGAGCAGTTAGAATTGCATAGTGGTGTGTGGGAGGGGTTTTATATGGAAAATTGATTGGGCTGTAAACTTTCAACTGAAGCATGATAAACTATTTTTAGGAAATAAAGATCAAATATTTATAATGAAAGGACACAACCCAGAGGCATACCTATCTTGATTTTAAACCATGCATATCTACTTGTTCCATTGGAACAACTGTTTCTTAGTCTATGTACAGATGCTGAATGAGCACAATTAACTGTTCTGGAATTCCCATTCTTCCCAATGTTACCATAATTTGTTATGATCCACACAGTCAAATGTGTTTGCTTAGTCAATAAAACACAGGCAAACGTCTTTGTTGTATTCTTTGCTTTCAGGCAAGATCCACCTGACATCAGCAGTGCTAGCCCTCATTCCACATCCTCTTCTGAATCTGCCTTGACTTTCTAGCATTTTCCTGCCAATGTACTGCTGCAGTAGTTTTTGAATTATTACTGCAACTGGTTATTGTCAATATTGTCTAACTGTTCTTCATCATCAGAGTAAATTTTTGTGTATTTTTAAATGCATGTATGTTGCGGGGAGCCAAAATCATCTTAAAGAAAATATTAAAGAAATTTACTGGGCAAGGCTCACTTAAGAAAAATATTGTGCCAGTAAAATCATGGGAACTGACTGCTCAGCAATGTTCCAGAAAAGAATAACAAGATGTGGCTGTCCTTCCATAGGGCTATTATTAGATCAGAGGTTTTGAGAACTAGGGAACACGGATGTGTGAGAAAGATCAGAGTTAAGAATAAACAAAGAAGTGTGTACTGTATAAAAGTTTGCTCAATAAAGAAATCAACGTCTCAGCTTGACTGGGTCCCTCCTGATGTGAGCATCTTTCTTTAAGCTCCCACGCCCTCCCTTCAGTCCTGTTCACCTGTAGACAGATGGCTGGCCCCATCAGTATGTATGTATTAAAATATATCTATAAGTTTATGTTTATTGTTTGCAACATTCAAAGATAGACATGGATCATGTTTTTAAATATACTGATAATAAATTCAACAATAACAAATTTTTTTAAAAAAGAGCTATTTGGCTTACATCAGAATTGACTTATGATTGATTCATCAGAACAGAACTGCCTCATAAGTTGGATACTCTCTGTACTGGAGCCAGGTGGGTCCTAATCCTATGTGACTGGTGTCTTTATAAAACAAGAGGAGAAAAGATAGAGGTACAGGAAGGTCACCAGATAAACAGAGGCACAGCTAGCCACACAAGGTCTAACAAAAGCTAGGAGAGTGGCATGGGACAGATTCTCCCTCACAGACTCAGAATCAATGCACTTGACATGCTGATCTCAGACTCTCAGCCCCTTATAAGATCATGAATATCTGTCCTTGTAAGCCACTCAATTTGTGGGATTTTGTTACAGCAGCTTTAGGAAGCTAATACAGTAAAATAGTGCCTTTTGCCAGCTCACTAAACCAAATCCACTGCCATGCATTGATTCCAATTCACAGTGACCCTGCAGACAGAGTAGAACTGATAGATTTGAACTGCTGACCTCTTGTTTGTCAGTAACAGCACTTAACCATATACAGCCAGGGTTCCCTTTCCCAGATATGCTGCAACAACTGCAAAATATCCTTTTAAAAGATTCACAGTTACAGAAATCTCAGGTAATGAGACAGATTACGTGTGGAAAGTCCTACCAAGTAAGGAGGCTTTATATCATACACAACACCATATACATCATGTACATCTCTTGGAAGCACTTATATCTCTTTTATATCATACACAACACTATATGTGTTGCATATATCTCTTGGAAGCACATATATCTCTTTTATATCATACACAACACCATATATGTCACACATATCTCTTGGAAGCATGTATATCTCTTCACCTGTGCACACTTGCTTCCTGTACACCTAAAAGAGGAAAGCCCCTAGACAACATTATGATACATAGCAGTGTAAGGTAAGTTATTCATTCAATATGAAATACGTACTGACTTAGGATATTCTGTGTGCCTGACAATAGTCTAGGTACTGGGGTAAAAAAAGAAGAATATAGACAAGATCCCTGTGATTATGAAGGTGACATTCTAGTGGAGGGGACACAATAAGAACAAGGGAAAAAAATAATGTATGTATTTATAAAATAATCTTTTTCTGTAAAATCAGGGATCTAGAATACTAATTGATGTGAAATTATGGATGCTGACTTTACTATTCTCTAACCATGTGATCTTCTACTAAATCCACTGCTGTCAGGTCAATTCTGACTCACAATAACCCTGCAGGACAGAATGTTTCACTGTCCCAGACAGTTTCCAAGGCTGTAATCTATGAAAGCAGACTACACCCCAGCAGACTCTGGTCTGGCATCTTCTGTGTACAGAGGTGTTCCTCTTTGGTGCATTTCAGTTTAGCTTCCAAATTATCAATTGTCTTTTCTAGCTTGGCTACCGATCTCTCAGCAACTCAGCATGGGTCTCTGCCTCCTTGAGTTTATCTGAAAGGATCTTTATCTCTTCCCCGTATTTGTCTCCTTTTGGAGAGTACTCTTCTTCAGGAGCGCTCAGACACTTCAGGTTCTGGTCCATCAATCTGATCTGCTCATCCATCTCTAGGCAACAGGACCCTGCCAGCTCAGCTCCCTCCTCTGTGCCTTCCAAATTCCCTTCAATAATCACCAGTTTACAAGCCACTCCTCATACTTCCGATCTCCCCTTCTGCAATGTGCATAGCTTCTCTGAGTTGAATTTCCTGGAGTTCCACCTTTTCTTCATTTTTTAAGGCCCGGTTTTCAACCACCTTCGTGCCTCCCTTTCTCTCATCAGCTGCCTTCTCCTCCTCCTCCAGCTTTTGCAGGGCAGTTGCCAAGCTCTCCTGAGGACGGGCCAGCTCCTCTTCAACCAGCTGGATCCGAGGGTTCAAGGAGGCCACCTCAGTCTCAGCCTGTTCCCGGGCCCGCCTTTGCCCCTCCACTGCCCGCTGGAGGCGCTCGGCCCTCTCGTGGGCCTGCTGCTGCAGAACCTCAATCTCCCGCTGGCTGCTGCAGAACCTCCATCTCCCGCTGGCTGCTGCAGAACCTCCATCTCCCGCTGGCTGCTGCAGAACCTCCATCTCCCGCTGGCTGCTGCAGAACCTCAATCTCCCGCTGGCTGCTGCAGAACCTCAATCTCCCGCTGGCTGCTGCAGAACCTCAATCTGCCGCTTCACCGCCTCTGCAGCGGTAGTTGCGGCCATGGTGCCCACCCAGCTTTTGCTCATGCTCGGGTACTTTTGAATCCATTTCATATGAAGTCAATATTAAAAAAAAAATCAAGCAAAAACAACAACAACAAAAGGGTTGTATTTCTCTTAGGCAGCAATCAGTGAAAAGTAGAAAAATATAGAACAAAAAGTTATTTTAAAAATGTCAAATGCCAAGAATAGAGCCAATGAAATTGTGACAGAACTCTAAACTAAAAACTACAAAAGATGAGGCAGTGGCAATGGGATTCACTGAAAAGAATCTCAAGAGGACTTTATCAGGCAATGGAAATATTCTGTATCTTCATTTATTGTTATTTACACAAATGTGACATTTACTAATATTGAGGCAAATTAAAGAAGATCTAAGTAAATGAGTGGGTACACTGTATTCATGGATTGAAAACTCAGTATTTTAAATATGTCAGTTCTTCCCCAAATTAACCTGTATTGTCAATCCAGTCCTAATCTGATTATCACCAGGTTTTTTTGTTTGTAAGAGGTGGGAGCTAGGGGTAGTTGACGAATTGTTTCTATAATCTGTATAAAAATTCAGAGAGGCAAGAAAAACCAATGCAATTCTGAAAAAGAGCAAAATTGGTGGACATACCTTACAAAGCATCAAGATCTGTTAACCTGTTTAAATATGTCATCGATGTTGTCTCAAGAATATACAAGCTGATTGAATGAATGGAATGAAGAGACCAGGATCAGACTCAGACACAAACACACACACAGTCTTCTGATTTATGACAAAGGAAACACTATGATCCTGTAGGGGAAGACAATCTTTTAGAAAAAATAGAACATCATTGTGACTTTGAAGTAGCCAAGATTTATTTAACAAGACACAAAAAGTACTAGACATGAAAGGAAAAATTATAAATTGGACTATCTTAAAATTCATTTTTCTTTGTCAACCAAAACTAAGCCATGATGGTAGAAATGAAAATAGAAGTTATCTCTCTAGAGTGAATATTGACTAAGAAGGATGAAGGAGGCTTCTAGAGTGATAGAAATGCTTTATATCTTGCTGAGTGTTGATTAACCAAACACAACCCATTGCATTTGAATCAATTCTGACTCATAGTGACCTTGCAGGACAGTGTAGAACTACCTCACAGGGTTTCCAAGGCTGTAAATCTTTGGAAGTAGATTATCACACCTTTCTTCCATGGAGGGGCAGATGGGTTCAAATTGCTGATCTTTCGTTCAGTTCATAGCTGAAATGTGTGTACATAGACCAGGCATGAGTACATTAAAAATACGTGTACTTTCTTGTGTGCATTTTATACCTCCATAACACTCACTCATAGTGATAGCATTCAGAATAATTTGTTGCTTAAAAGAAGAGGTAGAAATTGAATTTACTAGAAAGAGGCATAAGAACTTTATCAGGTGACATGAATATTCTATATCTTCATTTACTGTTGTTTACCTGATTTGACATTTGTCAAAGGTCACTGAACTGTGTAAGATTCTTAGGTATAACATCTGTGCATTTCACTGAAATTAAGTTATATTTCAAATTTAAAAAAAATAATTATAAAATGAGATTGTAGAACAACAAAAAATAAAACCACAGAGTGGAAGAAAATATCTGCATTACATTTTGGTTGTACTTCTTCCTAGACAGATTTGTTAGTTCTTCCAGTAGTTCATGTATATTCAGTATTCTTCACTAACATTTCATGCAAAGGCATCACCGCTTCTGTCTTCCTTATGCATAGTCCAGCTTTCACATGAATATGAGACATGGCTTGGGTCAGGCACGACTTAGTCCATGAAGTGATTTCTGTTTTTCTTTTTCAAAAAAAAAAACACACACACTTTTAAGAGATCTTTTTGTAGCAGATTTACACAATGTAATAAGTCACTTGGTTTCTTGGCTGCTACTTCCATGAACATTGATTGTGGATCCAAGTAAAATGAAATCCTTGACAACTTCAATTTTTCCCCCCATTTATCATGATCTTTCTTATTGGTCCATTATGAGAATTTTTGTTTACTTTATGTTGAAGCATAGTCTTTGATCTTTGCCAGTAAGTGATTCAAATCCTCTTTCAGCAAAGGAAGTTTTGTCATTTGCATATCGCAGAATGTTAGGGAGTATTTCTCCATTCCTGATGCTGTGTTTTTCATACAGCCCGGTTTCTGAGATTATTTGCTCAGCATACAGATTAAAAAGTACAATGAAAGGATACAGCCCAGAAGCCTTTCCTGATTTTAAAACATGCAACATTCCCTTCTTCTCTTCAAGTGACTGCCTCTCCATTAATGTACGGGTTCTTCAAGAGCACAATTAACTGTCCAGGAATTCAGATTCTTTAGCAATGTTATCCTTAATTTGCTGTGATCCACACAGTTAAATTCCTTTGCACACTCAATAAAACACAGGTAAACATCTTTCTAGTAGTCTCTGCTTTCAGCCAAGATTCATCTTACATCAACAGTGAAATGTTCCTTGTTCTATATCCTCTTCTGAATCTGACTTAAATTTCTGGCAATTCCCTGTTGAGGTACCACTGCAACCATCTTTGAATGAACTTCAGCAAAATTTTACTTGCTTGTGATATTAATGACATTGTACAATAATTCCTGCATTTCATTGGATAACTTTTCTTTGCAATGGGCACACATGAATCTCTTCCACTCAGCTGATCAGCTAGTCTTCCGTATTTCTTGACATAGATGAAGAGCTTCCAGCCTTGTAGCCAATTGCTGAAGTATCTCGACTGGTAATCCAGCAATTCTTGGAGTCTTGCTTTCCTCCTACACCTTTGGTGAAGCTTGAATCAGCTCTTGATCATATGTTTCATCCTGCAGTGGTTGAAAGCTGACCAATTCTTTTTAGTGTAGTGACTCTATTCTTTCCAGATTCTTCTGATACATAGTTCAATATTTTGCTCATAGAAAACTTGGTTACTGCAACTTGCCAAAGCCAACCAACTGCCATCGATACTGCAACTTGAGGCTTAGACTTTTTCCATCCATTTTTTCAGCTTGAGAAATGCTAAGCATGTCCTTTCCTTTTGGATTTCTAACTCTGGGTCTTTGCACATTTCGGTATAATACTTTATCTTCTTTTGTTGCCCATTAAAATCTTCTGTTTGACTCTTTACTTCATCATTTCTTCCATTCGCTTTAGTTAATCTATATTCAAGAGTAAGTTTCAGTGTCTCTTCTAACATCCATCTGGGTCTTTTTTTCCTTTCCTGTCTTTTTAATTATCTTTTACTTTTTTCGTGTACAGTGTCCTTGATGCCACCCCACAACTCATCTAGTCTTCAGTCATTAAATATTTAATGTATCTATTTTTCAGATGATTTCCAAATACAGGTGGGATATAATGAAGATTATATTTTGGCTGTAGTGTGCTGTTCTAAAAAATTTTTTTTGGCTTCAACTTGATTTTGTGTGTGAGCAACTGGTGGTCTGTTCTGTAGTCAGCTCCTGATCTTGTGCTGAGTGATGATATTGAGCTTCTCCATCATCACTTTGTAACTGATTTGATTCCTATATATTCCATCTAGTGAGGTCCACATGTATAGTCACCACCTTTCACATGTCAATCACCAGTAACTATCAATTCATTTTAAATGCACGTTTGGTCAATTTTACACTGCAGAAGTTACTAAAGGTATTCAATGTCTCCATCTATGGCATTATTGCTTGGTGTATAAATTTGAATAATAGTCGTGTTAATCAGTCTTCCTTTTAGGCATATGGATATTATCCTATCACTGACAGTGTTGCATTTCAGGATAGGTCTTGAAATGTTCTTTTTGGTGGTGAATGCAACACCATCCCTCTTGAATTTTTCATTTCCATCATAGTAGTCCATATGATTCTCTTTTTCGAAATGGTTAACATTAGTCCCTTTCAGCTCACCAATACCTAGATTACTGATCTTTATGTGTTCCATTTTGTTTTTGACAATTTTCAGTTTTCTTAGATCCATACTTCATACAGTCTATTTTCTGATCATTAGTGGATGTTTGTAGCTGTTCTTTGCCATTGTGAGTCATGCAATGCCAGCAATTGAAATTCCTGAAAGTGTTACTCCATCCACGTCATTAAAGTTAACTTGACTTTGAGGAGGCAGATCTTCCCCAGTCATATTTTGAGTTCCTTCCAACGTGGGTGACTCATCTTGCACTGCATCAGTTGATATTCCACTTCTATTCACAAGATTTTCATTGGCCATTTTTATTTAGAAGTAGACTACCAGGTTCTTCCTTCTATTCTGTCTTAGTCTAGATGCTCCACTGAAACCTGTTCACTATGGGTGACTGTCATGGATTGAATTGTGGTCCCCTCAAAATTGTGTTCCCCAAATAGAGAAATTTGATTGAGTTGTGGTAACTGGTATTGTGTGATTGCCTTCCCTTTGGTGATTTTCCTATGCTGTGTGTTAAAGAGGATTAGAGTGGGGCTGTAAATCCCTTCCTATGGTCACTTCCCCCCTCCATTGTAGAGGGAGTTTCCCTGGAGTGTAGTTTGCATCACCTTTCCTTCTTTTATCCTACAAGGGAGAAAAGGAAGGGGAAGCAAACAGAGTTGGAAACCTCATACCAGTCAGAAAGCACCACTGGGAGTACAGCACATCCTTCAGACCTAAGATTCCTGTGCCAAGATACTCCCTGACAAAAGGCTGATGCAACACAAGGACTTTCCTCCAGAGCTGACATAGGGAGAGCCTTCCCTTGGAGTAGACATCGTGAATTTGGACTTGTAGCCTACCAGACTGTGCAAAAGGCTTGGCTGGCTTGTAAAGCCATCCACTTCTGGTATCTCTGCTAGAGTAATATTAGATGACTAAAACTGTGACCCTGCAGGTATTTGAAATGTCAGTGGTTTATCTTCCAGCATCACGACAACACACAAGGTGTCAGAACAAGAGAAACTGACAGATGAGTGGTGGCTTTGCAAGGTAGATGTATAAAAAATGAGAATTAAATGTGAAATATCTTGTTCTAGGCCACATAGCTAGCAAGCATTCGTGCTGGGATTTGAAGTTAGGTATATGCAGCTGGAAAATGAGGCTTCTCTTCCTTATATTGCTCTCATCACTAGGGGCAACAAGAAGGGAAGAACAGAGAATTTGATACTAGGAGAGAAATATTGCCTTCCACCCTGGGAATTCTGGCCAACCTCTGAGAAGTCTGGAGCAAAAGTGTTCAAGGTGACAAGAAATTTACAGGTTATTGTTAAGACTTTTTATATCCATTGTTGTTTTACGAATGCCAGCTCCATGTCTTTCCTCTTTCCTTCAACAAATAGTTTTACATTCTTACTCCACATTACAATATGACCTATTATTTTCATGGAAGCAACTATAGTCAACCTGAGTGATATAAGAGAAATCATAAGTGATGAAAGTTAACATCTATCCAAGGATCTCTTATGGTTTATCCAGTTAATTGTTGGCCCCTCGGGAAGAGAGGAATAGAAGAAGAGTGAGGAACATAGGAAGAGATGAGAAAAAGAAATCAACTAATCTCCCAAACCTGTCATGGCTCCTTTCAACTTTTCCTATGAAGATGTCTCATGTGGCTCACTGAAAGCCATTTACCAAGCTTTTTTCAAATTTCTTTGATTTTTAACATCTGCTTTCCTCTTTCTTCCCAGCACAGTTCTGTACTTCCTGGCTGCATGGCAGTCAACCTTTGATCTTGGTGCCTACAGTTAGCTACCTGCTGTAAGTCATCCTCTTCCTCAAGCTAATCCTGGGCAGTTATGATATCTACATCCCTTCCTTCCTCACCTTCTTTATCACCAGCTCCCATTCAGTTTGTCACAGATCAAATCAGTTCCCTCCACAGAGACTCAGCACTTCTTAATGTTTTATAAGAAACTGGGTTTTGGAGCTGTATAAAATCCAGTAGTAATTATGTTAACCTATAAATAAACAGCAAAAAAAAAAAAAAAAAAAAAAGTCTGAGAAGACCCAGCAAAATTGGATCATTAGCAAGTAAGAAGTTTAGTATAAATTTCAAGCATATAGGTCAGGCAGGGCAATGCTCTGGGTTATTTGCGTCCACCACCATCACTTTCATTACTTGATTTCCATCGACTTCAAATTTGCTATGATAGCGATTTCAGCGTGGGAAGAACTCAAAAAGACATTAGAAACAAGTTAATGTGAGGAAGTCTAACTTGAATTAGTAAGAAGACTAAAATGTATATGTTTTAAAAAGAAGATAATTGTGTTTCTTCTAATGTCATAGATCAAATTGTGCCCCGCCCCCCAAATATGTGCAGCCGTGTGGCTGGGCCATGATTCCCAGTATCTTGTGACTGTCCTCCATTCTGTAGTTTTCCTACGCTGTATGTTAAAGGATTAGGGTGGGACCGTAAATCCCTTTATAAGATCGCTTCTGCTCCACTGTAAAAGGAGTTTCCCTGGAGTATGGCTTGCCCCAACCTTAACCTTTGCAGCCTGCAAGAGATAAAAGGAAAGGGAGACAGTCTGAGAATTGGGAACCTCGTACAGTCAAGAAAGCGGCACCGGGAGAAAAGTGTGTTTTTCAGACCTGAGTTTCCCACGCCAAGATGCTCCCTGGACAAAGACGGATACAATACCAGACTTTCCTCCAGAGTCAACAAGGGGGAAAGCCTTTGCCTGGAGCAGACATCCTGAATTGGACTTGTAGCCTACCGGACCGTGTAAGAATAAATCTTCCTTTGTTAAAACCATCCATTCTGTGGTATTTCTGTTAGAACAGCCCTAGCTGACTAAAACATCTAATAATAAGGTTTATAGAATTATACCAGTTATTCATGTTCCTGAGTATCCTTCCATAATGAATAGATAAAGATGATTTATAATAAACCTTTAAATGTAATTGTACCTTTGCTCAAAGCATTTTTGAATCAATTTTAATATTCCCAGGTAATATTTCCACCACACAACATTTTGTACTTAAATTTTCCTTTAATGAAAGTGAAGACAAAGGTGAACACTGGACTATATTCTTGGCAGGTAGTCATAAATTTTGAATAATGAAGATTTGATTGTACTACTTTTATGCCTCTGGGAAAATCCAACTAATACATAAAACATTTCTTCTAGTGAATAAGATTTCCTATATTTTTAAATTACTCATTATTAGATTCCCAAAGGAAATCATGTCCTGTTACTATTAATTCTTTTTATCCAAGTACTTTTTTTCATTTTGTACCTTTCCCATGGGCAACATACACTTCTAGTTACACTTTAGTCACAGGCTTTCTCTGCTACATAGCATGATTCTTGTGGAAACTCCCTACCTTCAACCTGGTACAGTAGCTCATGGAAACATTCAGTGTAAGATCAGACTTAACTGAGCAACTAGAGTTTTAAGCATCTCAATTTTTAATTATCCACTATTTATGGGTTGCTTGTATTATCCTTCTAATTAATTAAGAATAAAATTTATTAACCCATTGCTTTAGAAGGGAGCCATTGGAAGGCAAAAAACCTGCTTCTGGATTTACAATGATTTGTTATTAAGCAAAGAGGAAGAAACACACATTAAAAAAAAGTATACAAAAGAGATAATAATGTTTCCTTGGCTGAAATACTAAAATACAAAAAAATGGAACTAAGATAGTTGGTCTTAGCTCATCAGTTTTTAAGCTGCTCTCTGGCTCCTAAATAAGCTATGCTCTGCTAATAAGAGAATCCAAGGAAGGAGAGGACCTGGGGCATAAAGGGTGAGGAAACACTTCAGAGCAGAACTTCACAGTTGGGTTTTGACAGGTGAGGAAGAATGAAGCCAGCAGAGAGAAGTGTCTGTACAGGGCAGTGGTGATCATTGCTTGCTCAAAGCAGTCTTCTTCCTCAGTGGAAGATGCCATCGAGAAATACTTTGAAGCAAAGAGCTACCGTTTCTAAGCCTGGGATATGCGGTTCTCACTTAGCCTATCAGGGGTTCAACTTTGCTGACTTTATCACGTGCCGTCCTTTGAACCTCATCCCTCTTCATGGCTTCTTGGAGAGAACTGTCAGTGGGGCATTCCAGAACCTAAAAAATGATCTTCTTCCTGGGGACTAGATTATTTCACCTGGAAAAATCAAGCATCTTCCTTCCTGCAAGCATTTGTCAGTGGGACAGATGTCTTGCTCTCCAGAGTGGTGAAGGCTCTGCTAACTTTCATTTTTGGGTCCCTGGAGCTCTAAGATTCAGGGCATTAATGCAGTTTCTGCACATCACTACTTCCCATATACTAGCAGTGCCTGGTCTCTTAAAACTACAGCCTAGGCATGAAATTCTCCTTAAGAAAGTAACTCTCTGAAACAAATATTTCTCAGTCTTTCCTGCTGCCTTCAGTGAACCAATAAACCTAACAGCTGGTATTTACACAGCACTTACCCTCCAGAAAGCTCAGAGTAATTTCTACCAGCAGACTTTAGTCCACCCCAGCCTCTGGGTGGTAGCAGGTATTAATAACATGCTCCTGTATACACAGAACAAAATTAAGTTAAGGAATCTGTAATGGTTCACCAAATATCACCCAGGCATTAGTTGGTTCCTTCATTCAACTAATTTTTTCAGTTACGTCCTGGGCACTCTACTGGTAAGGTATTTCCATATATATTAACTCAGTTATGCTCCATCTTCTTCAATGATGAGAATCACCTAGAGTTCTTATTAAACAAACAGCTTCCCTGACCCCTGTCCAGGACAGTCTGATTTCGCTGGTCTGAGTTAAGACCCAGGAATTTATGTCTAATAAGTGTTCCAGTTAATCTTATCTCTTCATTTTTAAGAATAACATGCCAGGTTATTCTTTTCTTTAGGATAGTTTAGGAAACTGTGCTTATTTAATTTAGTTTCCACAATAACTCTGTGGATGTTATTATGTACCGTTATTTAAAATTTAGAGGAACTTCTGAAAAATCAGCCACTGAAAACCCATGATGCACAGTTTTATTCTGACATACATGGGGTCATCATTAGTTTGAATCAACTCAAAGACAACTAGCTTTTGGTTTTATTGTAAAAGAAATATGTGATCATCACATCAATATAAAAGTCCCAGACAGGAAATCTCAGTTTAATTCAACTGTAACTCCAAAAGACAAGAGGTATCAGTTAACTAATACCAGTTCATTCATTTCTTATATTTCCTGGTTTTTCACAGTCACACTCTGTCACTGAAATGCTTAAGACAAAAGCTACTCACCTGGGTATTAATCTACATACATCGTTTCTGCAGAAACCTGTGACCTGTATAGGTCACGTAAGAATTCCCCATTAGAATGTGTTCAAACTACTCTTTTCCCTTTCCTGAAAACATGACATCTCACCTGCAAATTTAAGCTCATGTGTTGAGTTTCCTGGGTTGTTTTTCTTTTATGTGCTCCATCCTCATTCCTTTGCCATTGCTCTTTTCTTCTTGCTCTCTTCCCCTGTTCCACCTCCCTCTCTCTACTTCTTCATCTCCTCCCCGTCCCCCGCTATCTCCTTCACTCTTCCTTTTTTCTCTCTCTTTTCTTCCTCTTGTTAAATGCATCAAAGTCTCCTTTCCCTCTCACAACTGCTCTATAACCATTGATAAAAAACAAAAATCAAACCAGTTGCCATTGTGTCAGTTTGAATTCACGGTTAGCCCTGAGTGAACTGAGTAGAGCTGCTCCACAGCATTTTTAAGGCTGTGACTTTTTGGGGAGCACATTACTTAGGTCTTTCTTCTGTGATACCTCCAGATGGGTTCAAACTCCCAATCTTTCAGTTAATAGGCAAGCTCTTAACTGATTGTGCCACCTAGGGACTCCTGATAATGATGTACAACTCCTACCATGGCCATAAAATTCTATTCCTGGGACTTTAGGCAGAATTTCTGTCATCCTCACTCTCAAGAGGGGCCTTCTAAAAAGTAAACACTTAGGCTTATCAAAAGATTTTACCAAAAGAGTAAAAAGAGTACCTTTAGAATGGAAAAAAAAAAAAATGCCAATGACACCTGATAAGGGTTTAATCACTAAGTATATAGGAAACTTCAACAACTCAACAACAAAAAGACAAACAATTCAATTTAAAAAAATAGGCAAATGGCATGAACAGATCCTTCACTGAAGAGGACATTCAGGTGGCTAACAAACACATGATCATTAGTCATTACAGAGATTTAAAAAAAAAAAAATACAATGAGATACCATCTCACACCTGAAAAAATGACACTGCTTGAAAAAATAAAACCAAACCTCCTGCTGCTGAGTCAGGTCTGACTCATAGTGAACCTAGAGATCAGAGTAGAACTGCCCACAGGATTTCCAAGGAGCATCTGGAGGATTTGAACTGCCGACGTTTTGATTAGCAGATGTAGCACTTAACCTGCTACACTACCAGAGTTTCCATTAAAAAAATAGAAAACCACAGATGTTGTTAAGGTTTCGGGAGATTGAAATTCTTATACAATCAGTTGGAATTGTAAAATAGTACAAACACCGTGGAAAATGGCATGAAGCTTCCTGAAAAACAAAAACAAAAACAAAAAACACGCTAGAAACAGAAATTTCTTGTGATCCAGCAATCCCACACCTAGGTATATATCCAAGATTTATAAGAACAGTGATACAACTAGATATATACACCTGTGTTCATTGCAGCATTATTCACAGTAGCAAAACACTGGAGACAACCCAAGTGCCCGTCAAAGGATGAATGGATAAACAAAGTGGTACAATGGAACACTACACAACTGTAAAGAATAATGATGAATCCCCAAAATATCTTATAACATGGATGAATTTGTAGGACATATGCTGAGTGAAATAAATCAATCACAAAGGGACAAATGCTTGATCTCATTTTTATAAAAAGTCAATAATAGGTATATAAACATAAACCAATGTTTTTTGATGATTAACAGGACTAGGGAGAGGGAAGCCAGTATTTACTATGTACTTTCTAGACAGTAGACACATGCTATTTGGGGGGATGGGAAAGGCAATATCCAATATAGGTGAAGAATGAACAAATTGACCAAGGTAAATGAAAGTACTAAGAAGTACACAGGAATGAGGAACAATTTCTATAAGTGTTCTAACATACACAGTTTTGCAATTAACAGTAACAATAACCAAAAAAAATGTATGTGTGCACTTACATATATATACTGTTATGTATATAAGAAGGCATATGTGAGTACAGGCATGTGCACACACATACAGATGTATCTGTAGACATGTGTATACATGTTTGTGTGTTCTGCATGAATATTTGTATATGTAATAAAGCACATGGTGACACAGTTACAGAGACTTCCCAGAAATGTCCATATACCTTGCAATATTCATTTACTGGATTAAAAGTCTTAGGACAACAGTCTTGTGGGATAACTTGGTTAATTGCCATAGCATATTTCATAAAGATAATGTTGTACAGCCTAGTTTGGTGATTACCCTCAGGAGTCTTAAAAGCTTGTAAGCAGCCATCTAAGACACAACTATTGGTTTCTACTTGTCTGGAGCAAGAGAGAATGAAGTAAACCAAAGACTTAAAGAAGAAACTAGTTCAGAGAACTAATAACCACTATGACCCATGGCCTCATCTAGTCTGAGATTAGAAGAACTAGTTGGTGACATTAATGACAGTTCTAAACAAGGACACAATAGACAGTCCCAAATAGAATGGGAAAAAAATGTAGGACACAACTCACAATTCCTCAAAAAGGCTAAATGTGCAGGACAGATAGAAACCAGAGGAAGCTCTGAGGCTATCACCCTAAGATACGCTTTGAACCTGAAAGTGAAGCCATTCCTGGAAGTCACCTTTCACACAAATAATATCACCCATGAGTGCCATGCACCCTTAAATAATAAACCACATAAAATTAAAAACAGAGTAACCATATCATGCATGCAATTTATGGTTTTATGCATTTATAGAAGGTCACCCTACTGGCCTCTTACTAAAGGGGAGTGGAGAAGGTGAAGAAGAGGGGATAAGAGATTGTTAAGAGGATATGACACACATAGAACAGAAAGGAGGAGAGTGCTGTCACCATGCAAGGAGAGCAGTAGGAGCTGCATGTAAGCTGGCATGCAAATTTAAACTGGATTGTACACTTTAGCTCAATCACAATAAATATATAAAAACGTCAACATTTACCTAAAGCAAAAATGAAAGGGTAAAGAGGGGCACACAACCTAGTGTAAAAATTGTGAGGATGATACAGGACCAGGCAATGTTTCATTCTGTTGTACATAGGGTCACTGTAAGTTGGAAATGACTCAGTAGCACCTAACAGCAACAGTATTACATAAATCAGTAACTCCGGTGGCATGGTGGTTAAAGTGCTTGGCTACTAACTAAATGCTTGATAGTTTCTACCTCCCAGGCACTCTGTAGGTGAAAGATGTAGAAGTTTGCTTCCCTAAAGTTTTCAGCCTTGGAAACACTGTGAAACAGTTCTACTTGGCCCTATAGGGTCACGATGAATTGAAATCAACTTAATGGCAACGGATTTTTGTTTGTTTGTTTATTATTTAAATCCAGTAGTGAAGTATTAAATCAATTCTCTGCTAGAAGAAAGGAAAGAATCTCATGCTGTTGTACATAAAGGATTTACTCGCTGTTACCCAAACAAGCTCTGTGTTAAATGTATGTCACGTCTTTTCTCATTCTAGCCCATTGTAAAAATATTGATTATAAAATGTCAGTATGGATAAAACTCAAGGTGAGAAAATGAACAGTTGATGAAACAAATTCCTGAAGATAATGATCCTAACCATAGATGCCGTAAAAAGTGAGGTCATTTTCCATGGGAGCTCAACTGACCTTGTTTCATTCTTGTCTACAACTATTTATTGTAAATAGAACAGATTTAGATATTCTGGCAAAACAGGAGAAATCTACACAATTTCTAATGCCTCATGTTGCACCTGTATTAGCAGAATGGATGAAATGAAACAAATTATATCTAAGCTAAAATTAAAGGCAATCTGACTATGTAAGAAAGACTCAGGGAGTCAATTAGATTTGTTTTCTGAGTTAAATCCGGGACGATTATTATTATTATTATTCGAAGGTACTTGTCAGTTCCTTCCTGTAATATTCTAGCTACATTAACATGTTTTACAATTATTCAGTGTGCATTTTCCAGAGTACTAAATATTTCCCAACAATGTCACTATTCCTACATTTAACAACAACAAAAAAGATGAATTCACGTTCTCAAACTCAACAAATTACATTGCAGATTTAGATATCTGCACACAAAATCTCACTTTCAAGAATAGTCGACAATTGCAGTAAAAATCTGCATAACCCCTGATGGTCTTTCTTAATGAAGTGCCTGAAACGGAGATTAAAACACTTTGTTAAAGTCACCCCACTTATGTCGTTCATAGGGTTACTATGAGTCAGAATGGACTCAGCAGCACCTAACAACAACAATCACAATTGGATTAAAGACAACTCACTTCAGTGAACATGCTTCTGTCAGCCAATTAATGACAGCCCATTGTGTCTGAAGGCCAGTCAATCAGAAAAGGATTCAGCCAAATCTGCATGTTTCTGAGTGCCATAGAATCTACAATAATATCCTCCAAGAAATCACAAGTCTAACAATTGACACTAATGCAGCCACAACACTGAAATTCTACCAATCACTCAACTCAGTGCTTCTTAAAACTTTTTTGTCCTCTATCTTAGTCATCAGGTGCTGCTTTAACAGAAATGCCATAAGTGGATGACTTAAAAAGACAAATTTTTTATGTCACAGTTGAGTAGGTTAGAGGTCCAAATTCAGAGTGTCAGCTCCATGAGAAGGCTTTTCTTGTTGTCAATCTTCCTCTGGACTGGAAGCTTCTGAGGCACAGGGGCCCTGATTTTTTCCCATGGATGCTATTTTAGTCACCTGGTACTGCACCAACAGAAAATACCATGAGTGGATGGTTTCACAAAGAGAAACTTTATTGACACAGTCCGGTAAGCGATATATCCATTTATGAGTTACAGGTCCTCTCAACAAGAGAGGTTGGGTCCAAATTCCAAGAGTGCATCTTGGCACATGAACCTCAGATCCAAGGGACATGCTGTGCTCTCAGTGCTGCTTTCTTGGTGGTATGAGGTTCTCAACTATCTATGCTCACTTCTCTCCCTTACATCCCACGGCTGGTAACTTGAGTCCTGCCTTACCAGCACAGCTGCTGCCCATTCTCCATGATCAGTATCACAGAGGCAGGATTCACAACACATGAGAGAAATTGCACCGTACTGGGACTCATAGCCAAGTCAAACCAATATATACATTTTTGGGTGGACACAATGCAATCAATGACAGGTACACTCAGCTTCTGGTACAGTTTCTTGGTGGTATGAAGTACCCACATCTCTCTCTTAGTTTCTATCCTTTATACATCAAGAGACTACCTCAGGGCCCAAAACAGTCTTAGACACTGAATCTGGCCCTGCCAACACAACTGCTGCATATCCACCTTTGCTAACATCATAGAGGTGGGACTTACAACATGGAGGATCAGAACACGATACCAGGAATCATGGCCTAGCTGAATTACTACACAGATTTTAGGGAGAATACAATTCTATCCACGACATCCTTCCTGCTTGGAGAAGTTGTGACTTAAAAACATAGTTCTCCTTTGAGTAAGCAATAAATTAGTTTGTGGAGTTCTGTTTTTTGTTTCAGATTGTTAATGGTAGTTTTATTTTTTGACAAGTTGAAGTGAGACAACATGAAGGGATATTCCAGGTGTCAGAGATAACCTAGGCAAAGACATGGAGACACAAAAGTATTTGGTAGGTTCAGGAATGCGGAATCCTTTGTAGTAGCTGCTTCAAGATAGAAACATCAACTGAGAGTCATATTTCCCAAATCAGTGCCAAAATAAATTTATATTTTATTGGCTAGTTGTTGAGGGGTCATTGAATATGTTAAGACATACAAAACCAAAATACCCAATGCCATCAAGTTGATACTGGCACATAGTGATGCTATAAAACAGAGTAGAACTGTCATAGAGTTTCCAAGGAGCACATGGTAGACTTGAACTGCTGACTTTTTGGTTAGCAGCTGTAGCACTTATCTACCATACCACTAGCATTTCCATTTTAAGATACAGAGCAATATAATTACAAATGAGCCTTTGGGATGAGGCTAAGATGGCAGAGTAGCCACATGTTATCCTGTGATCCCTCTAACAGTGGAGAACCAGTAAAACAATTGAAGTGGTTATACACACCGTTCCAGGAACCCTGACTATAAAAGGGAAGCTGAGAGAGAGCACTGGTTGACACAAAGGGAGAACAGCTCTAGAAGCAATCACTTAAGCCAGAATTAAAGTTGCAACCTGCAGAGGGACCAGCTTCTACCAGACTAACACAGCCAAACCTTGGTAGGGAGGGGTAAAACAGAGCAGCAGCATGGCAGGTGGAGCACATCTTTCTCAGTGGGGAAACTGAATGTCAAACAGCTGCACCTACAGAACCTCAGAGGGCTTTTCCTTGAATGTCACAAGCTAAATGCTTGTGACTCCTGTGGATTTAAGTGTTTCCAATGTGCTGATTGCTCTCCCTTTTCCCAGCACTACCGTCTCCCTTCTCCGCTCTGCACCAGGCACTAAACTCTGACACTGTAACTGGACTGGAATTGGAGCACCTTACTCACATGCCAGGAGCTATTCTCCTGGACTTGGAGGATGAAACAAAATAGGAGGGTGGGATAGAACACCTGCCAGCTCTCCTGAATTGGGAACTGCCTCTAACATTCTCACAGCTCTAACTACCCAATGACAGGGCACTGAAATTTCTAAGGGTTCAATAATCAAGCTAGCTCAAACAAGCAAACTATTGAGACATTAAAAAATAAATTTATATATATTATGTTAGGACACAATAACCAAACATAAATAAATTACAACTTTCTGATGGCTTGCAGACAACAATCAATTCCTAATCATTTAAAGAAGCAGAATACTACTGCTTCAGAAAACTCCCTGCAAAAAGAATTTAAAAATTTTTTTTTCCAGACAAAGATTCCCTGCCTTTATCAGAGGTAGATGAGAAAAGAATAAGGTTTCCAGCTCTTCAAGATATCAGGAAGATTAGGCAAATTTTGGCAAAGCACAATGAGAAATTAAACAGAAAGAAATATTTGAGCAACAATGATCTGAAATTCAGCAAATTAACAATAAAATTACACAGGCAATTTAATAGAAATTCAAAGGAGCAGGATTGAGGCAATGGAATGCAGAATTAGTGAGCATGAAAATAAAGCAAATTACATCAGCATGTATGAGAAAATATCAGACAAAAAGAATTTTAAAAAATGAAGAATCTTAAGTTACACGGGACTCTATCAAAAGCAATAATTTACGAATAATTGGAGTACCAGAAGAGGTTGGGATAAAAGAAAATATAATGAATTGTTGAAGATATGGTGGCTGAAAACTTTCCTGACATTATGAAAGATGAGAACATATCTATCCAAGATGCTCATAGAACTCCTCACAACACAGATCCCAAAGAAAGACAGCAAGATGTATTATAATGAAACTGAACAAAACTGAAGAGAGACCTTTAAAAACAGCTAGGCTTAAAAAAGGTATGTACAAAGGAGAATCAATAAGGCTGAGCTAGGATTATTCGGTGGAAATCAAGCTGGCAAGAAGGCAGTGGAATCACACATACAAAGCTTTCAAGGAAAAAAATGCTTGCAACAAAAATTATGTAACCTGCATAATTGTATCTCAAATATGATGGATAAATTAGGACAGTCTCAGATAAACGTAAGTTTAGAGAATTTGCAAAACTTAAAGAGATATTACAAGAAACACTGAAGGAGATTCTTCAATTAGATATATATTCAAGGATAGAATACAGGACAGAGAATCCACATATCAAAATAGATAGAGAAACCACAAAAATAAAGCAAAGCTAAAACACTAAAAATATGGAAATGAAGATCACAGTTTGTAAATGAAAACATTAATACCAAAAAGAGGGACAAATTAATGTATTCATAGCTCTTTCAGATGGAGAGGAAATCAAGGTGTTACAAAGAAATTAAAGACTGATTTAAACTTACAGCATTAAGAGTAAATACTAAAGTAACCACAAAGGAAATTAGCAATTCTACACATCAAAATAAGAAACAAAATCAAGAAGTCTCAGCAAATATAAAACCAACACTGAAAAAGATGAAAAGAAAATACATAAAGAAATATGAATCACTACAGAAAATTAAATGAAACAAAGAAATTGTCAACAACACACACAAAAGGCATAAAAATGACAGGATTAAATTCATATCTATGAGTAATTACATTGAGTGTAAATAAATGGGTTATTTACACCAATAAAGAGACAAAGTATAGCAAACAGGATAAGAAGACACTATCTATATGCTGCTTACAAGAGACACACCTTAGTCTTAAAGATACAAGCAAACTGAAAGTCAAAGGATGGAAAAATGTATACCAAACTAACAATGTTCAAAAAAGAGCAAGAGTGGCAATATTAATTTCAGATAAAATAGACTTTGAAGTAAAATCCACCACAGTTGACAAGGAAAGTCATTATATGTTGCCTAAAGGTTCAATAAATCTGGAGGACACCCATATCAAATATTTATACACCCTACAGAGGGCTTCTAAATACATCAGACAAACTCTAATAGCTTTGAAAAGTGAGGTAGACAACTCCACAATAGTAGCAGGAGACTTCAACATACCACTTTCGGTGGTGGAGAGAACATTCAGAAAGATGCTAAATAATGATACGGGAAATTTAAATGCCACAATCAACTACTCAACCTCATAGATATGTAGAAAACATGCCACCCCAAAACAGAGAAGTATACCTTCTTTTCTAAAACACATGGAACATTCTCCAGAACAGATCACATATCAGGCCATAAAGCAAGTCTTAGCAAAATCCAAATAACTGAAACTTTGCAAAGCATCTTCTCAGACCGTAAAGTCATAAAAGCCAAAATCAATGGTAGAAAAGCAAGGATAAAAAATAAAACACATGGAAGCTGAACAATACCGTGCTCAGAAACTTCTGGGTTAAAGAAGAAATCAAGCATAGTATAAAGAAATTCACAGAATCAAATAAGAATTAAAACATATCCTATCAGAACCTATGGGACGCAGCAAAAAGGGTGCTCAAAAGTCAATTTATGTCACTACATGCACACAACCTAAAAGAAGAAAAGGCCTGAATCAAAGGATTAATACTTCAAATTCAGCAAGTAGAAACAGAGCAACAAAAGAATCCCTCAAGCACAAGAAGAAAACAGATAATGAAAATCAGAACAGAACTAAATGAATTAGACAACAGAAAACCAATTCAGAGTTAACAACACCAAAAGTTGATTTTTTTAAAAAAGACTGACAAAATCAGTAAACCATTAGCCAAATTGACAGAAGAAAAACAAGAGACAATGCAAAAAACTTGAATAAGAAATGAAATGGGCCGAATCACAGCAGACTGAATTCATACTTACAAAATCATAATTATTCTCTAATAAATTTGAAAACCTATGGGAAATGGGCACATTTCTAGGAAAACACTACTGTTTTAGTCAGCTATGGCTGCTCTGACAGAAATACCACAGAGTGGATGGCTTTAATAAAGGAAGGTTTATTCTTACACAGTCTGGTAGGTTGCAAGACCATATTCAGGGTGTCCACTCTAGGGAAAGGCTTTCCCCTTGTCGGCTCTGGACGAAAGTCCAGTATTGCATAAGTCTTTGTCCAGGGAGCGTCTTGGCACAGGAACCTCAGGTCTGAAGGATGCGCTCTTCTCCTGGTGCAGATTTCTTGATGGTGTGAGGTTCCCAATTCTCCTTGGTTTCTCTTCCCTTTTATCTCTTGAAGGCTGAAAGTATTAAGGGTGGGGCAAGCCATACTCCAGGGAAACTCCCTTTACCGCAGGGCAGGGTAGTGATCCTAAAAAGGAATTTACAGCCCCACCCTAATCCTTTAACATACAGTTTAGCAAAACCACACATTTTTGGAGGGACACAATTCAACCCATGATCACTACCTACCCAAACTAACACAAACAGAAGCAGAAAAACTTAACCCATCACAGAAGAAGAGATTGAAAAAGTAATTTAAAAAATTTCCAACCAAGAAAAGTCCGGGACTAGACAGCCTCACTTGAGAATTCTACCAGACTTTTAGAGAAGAGTTAACATTACTGTTACTAAAGGTATTTATTTCACAGCACAGAAAAAGACATGATACTCCCAAATTCCTTCTATGAAGCCATCATAACATTGATACCAAAACCAGGTAAAGATAGCACAAAAAAGGGAAATTACAAACTAATATCTCTCATGAACTTAGATGCAAAAATCCTCAACAAAACACTAACTAACAGAATTTGATAACATATCAAAAAAATAATTCAGAAGCAGAGGCAAGATGGTGGACTAGACACACATCTCCTTAATTGCCTCTGAAAACTGAGGCCTGGATTGATAATGGAATGGACAGTTCTGGACACCCAATGAACCCTAGGACATGGCATAGGATTGTCAGATTGGACTACATGCCACTAAGTGGGAAACTTCATCTCTCTTGCTGAGCCCCACTCCTGCTGACTCCCTGCTTAAACAGGCCACAAGTACTGGATATTTTAACTTTTTTGTTGTTGTTGTTGGCTGGTAGGTGGGGGATGGGCATGAGCCAGCACATATGCCAAGCTGAAATAGTTAAGTGAATGCCATGTGGCACAGCGAAGAGACAGTGTGTGAGATAGCCACTTTTGAGAGCCCAGCGGTGGATCAAGAGCACCACGGCCCCTCTACCATCACTTTTCTGAACCTGGACATAGATTCTGCCATTTTGAGGTGCAGGGAGCACCTTGACTATTTGAGCGGCTGGGAGGTGAACTTATCCAACTGGAGGACTCATCAGGGGCTAATATCCAGGATAGGAGACGGTGCAAGTCCAGGAAGCACTTTTCCAGCAGAAAGACTGTGTTTAGCACAGTGCTGCCTTACAGCTAGGGCCCAGCAGAGACTGACAGCAGGCTTATAGCCCTTCCCTACTTTAGCCTACGTCATAGCATCTGGGGACTGCCAAAGAGGTGCCTCTGTTCTCAGCTGGAAGGTGGGGCCTGCCACACTTGATGGCCTAACAGATTTTGGAAGCTATCAGATAGCTTTTAGGTTTTTTAAAATAAGACTACCTGGAGGAATAACTACTGTGCAGCCTAATGGCATCTCTTCCAGTCTTTAATGACCCGCATTATAGGGTCAGTTGATGGCCCCCTAGTGACTCCGTAAGTAGAGTGGTGTCTCTGCCAGACAAGTGGTGGAAGATGCTATCCCAGAGGGTCCACTGGGGCCAGTCACTAGAGTACACAGAGATGGCTGGTGACAAACTCTCTTCTCAGAACTACACCTCAGCTCCTGTTGAGGCAACGCTAGAGAAACTAAAAAACCTCTAGATATTCCCAAAGCAACAGACCATTGCCAAGGATTTAAACAGCTCATCATGCCTTCAGAAAACTCTCAAAATAAATAATCAAAAAACTTCCCAGATGAAGAAGCTTTCTGAAGCTGCTGGAGGTCAAGTACAAAAGAATTATATATGGAGTCCTCTTAGAGATTAAACAAAGTGTAGCAGAGCAAAATGAAAAATTAAACAAGCTATTCAAACAGATGGAACATCAATGTTCTGAAATCCAACAGATCAATAACAAAATTACAGAATTAGACAATTCAATTAAAAGCTAAAATGTCAGAATTGAGGAATTGAAAGTCAGACTCAGTGACCTTGAGAACAGAGCAACTGACACTAGCATTTATGAGCAGAAATCAGAGAAAAGATATAAGAAAAATGAAGAAACATTAAGAAATATGTGGGACTCCATCAAAAGGAATAATCTATGATTAATAGGAGTTCCTGAACAGGGAGGGGTAGCTGAAAACACAGAATGTTGTTGTTGATTTCCTGGCAGAAAACCTCCCTGAAATTATGAAAGAGAACATAGGTATCCACTATGTGTATCAAACGCCACAAAAACTGGATCCCAAAAGAAACACATCAAGACATATTATAATCAAGCTTAATAACATGAAACATAAAGAGAAACTCTTAAAGGCAGCAAAATTTGAAGCAAAGCCAACATTCAGTGGGAAGCCCTGTAGGCTTCTGTCTATCTTCTTGGAAAAAACTTAAAGACTGTAAAAACGAAAGCAAAATTACAAGAAACACTGAAACAAGCTCTTTGCTTAGAAAAACAAAATTATTAACTCTATATTTAAGGAGGCAATGCAGGACACAACATCCAGAAACCTACTCAGTTAGGGAAGGCACAAAACTCAATCAAAGCTATAATATTAAAAGAAGGGAATCAGTGATCATATCATGAAAACTATGAAACCATTACATTAAAAAAGGGATACACTACAGTAGTTATAGTCCTTTCAGAAGAAGAGTGAGTTAAAAGGATATGTAGATGTTAAAATTGGGTTTAAACTTAGAATATTAAGGGGGATCAGAGGGGCAGCCACAAAGCACAATAACAATGCAACATATCAAAACAAAAACATAAGACAGGAGTCTAAACAAACACACAACCAACACTGAAAAAGATGAAAAGACAACCTATAAAGAAGAATGACCCAGAACAGGATATTAAGAAAACAGAGAAAACACCAATACAAAAATAAATACATCAAAATAGCAGCATGAAACACATACCTATCAATAATAACATATACCTATCAATAATTACACTGCATGTAAATGGACTGAATGCTCCAATAAAGAGGAGAGTGACATCTTGGATCAAAAGACACAACCCATCTATATGTTGCTTACAAGAAACACATCTTAGACTTAAAGATATGAACAAACCAAAAATTAAAGGCTGAAATAATATATACCAAGCTAGCAACATACCAAGAAGAGCAGGTGTGTTAGTACTAATCTCAGATAAAATAGATTTTAATGTAAAATCCAGAATTGTGGACAAGGATGGTCAATAGTTATTCCTGAAAGATGCAATACACAAGCAGGACTTAACAATATTAAATGTTTATGCACCCACTACTAGAGCATCTAAATACATTGAACAAACACTGTCCACACTGAAAAATGAGATTGATCACTCCACAGTGATAGCTAGAGACTTCGACACTCCACTTTCAGTAATACACAGATCATCTAGAAAAAAGCTCAGTAAAGACACAGAAGATCTTATCATGACCACTAACCAACTAGACCGCATGGACATATACAGAACATTTTATCCATCAACAGATAGCTACACCTTCTTCTCCCATGCACATGAAACATTTTCCAGAATAGGTTATGTGCTAGGATATAACCAAATCTCAACAAAATACAAACCACTGAATTATTGCAAAGCATCTTCTCAGACCATAAAGCCATAAAAATAAAAATTAATCGCAGAAAACACATAGATAGAGACTGGAACTCAAGTAAGCTGAAAAACATCTTGCTCTAAGAGCGATGGGTTACACAAGAAATCCCGGATGAAATAAATAAATTTGTGGGTTCAAATGAGAATAAAAACACATCCTACCAGAACCTACGGGATATAGCCAAAGCAGTGTTCAGAGGTCAATTTATAACGATAAATGCATACATCCTGAAGGAAGAAGGAACCCACCTACGGGATATAGCCAAAGCAGTGTTCAGAGGTCAATTTATAATGATAAATGCATACATCCTGAAGGAAGAAGGAACCCACACCAGTGAATTAACCCCACAGCTTGAACAATATAGAGCAACAGAGGACCCCCCTCAGTCACCAGCAGAAAACAGATTGTAAATATTAGAGCATAACTAAATGAATTAGAAAATAGAAGAACAATCGAAAAAATTGAAAAGACCAAAAGCTGGTTTTTTTAAAAGATCAGCAAAATTGACAAACTACTGGATAAACTTACAAAAGAAAAACAGGAGAGAAAACAAATAACCTGAATCAGAAATGAGATGAGAGATGTCACAACAGACACAACTGAAATCAAAAGTATAATAACAGTATGCTATGAAAGACTGTATTCTAGCAGATTTGAAAACCTTGAAGAAATGGGCAAACTCCTAAATTAGTATCACCTACCAAAATTATCACAAAGAGAAGTAAAACAGCTTAATAAACTCATCACAGAGACTGAAAAACCAAGCCAAGTGAGTAATAAAAAAAATACCAGTCAAAGTCCTACCACAGACAGCTTCACCAGAGAATGCTACCAAACTCCAATACTACTGAGGTTATTTCACAGCACAGAAAAGAAGGAAACACTGTCAAATTCATTGTATGAAGCCAGTATAACCCTGATTACCAAAGCCAGAGAAAGATCTCCCCAAAAAACAAAATTACAGAAAAATATCACTCATGAACCTAGATACAAAAATCTTCAATAGAATCCTAGCTAATAGAATTCAACAATATATCAATAATAACAATAATAGTAAAATTCATCATGACCAAGCTGGATTCATAACAGGGACACAAGGCTGGTTCAACATCAGAAAAACAATTATTGTGATCAACCACATAAATAGCCAAAAGAATCACCTGATTTTGTCAACTGATGCAGAAAAGGCATTTAACAAAGTCTGACACCCATTCATGCTAAAAACTCTCAGCAAAATGGAATAGAAGGCAAATTCTTCAACTCATTCAATGGCATCTATACAAAGCCAACTGCCTACACCATCCTGAATGGAGACTGAAAGAATTCCCTTTGAGAAAGGGAACTAGACAAAGATACCCACTCTCACCTCTCCTATTCAACATTGTACTAGAAGTTCTGGCCAGAGCAATTAGACAAGACAAAAAAATAAAGAGCATCTGCATCAGCAAGCCAATGCCAAAGTAAAAATTGCCTTATTTGCAGATGATCTGATTGTATGTGCAGAGAATCCTAAAGAAGCCATAAGTGAACTACTCAAACTGATAGAAGAGTTCAGCAAAGTGTCAGGATACAAAATAAACATAAATATCAGTAAGATTCCTTTATACCAACAAAGATACCATTCAAGAAGAAATCAGCAAATCAATACCACTTACTATAGGCCCCAAGAAGATAAAATACCTAGGAATGAATGTAACTAGAGAAATAAGAGACCTGTACCAAAAAAAAAAAATTACAAGACCTTACTACAAGAAACTAAAAGAGACTTACATAAATGGAGAAACCTATTCTCATGGATAGGAAGAATTAACATCATGAAAATGTCCATTTTACCCATAGCAATCTAAAAATACAATGCAATCCCAATAGACATTCCAGTCACATTTTTTGATGAGATGGAGAAAAAAATCACCAACATTGTTTGAAAAGGGAAGAAACTCCAGATAAGCAAAGCACTACTGGAGAATAAGAACACAGTGGGAGGCCTCACACTACCAAACCTTAGAGCCTATTGCACTGTCACAGTAGTCAAAACAGACTGGTACTGGTACAAAAAGAGACATATAGACCAATGAGACAGAGTTGAGACCCCAGAGATGCCATCATCCTCCATCCTCCTGTGAACAGTTGATATTTGGCAAAGGCCCTAACATTGTAAACTGGGATAAAAATAGTCTCTTTAACAAATGGTGCTGGCAACACTGGATATCCATCTGTCAAAAATTGAAACAATGCCCATATCTCACACCTTACAAAAAAAAACTGACTCAAATTGGATCAAAGACCTAAATATTAAACTAACATGATAAAGATCATGCAAGAAAAAATAGGGTCAACAATGGAAGTTTTAACACACAGTGTAGACAGACTTCAAAATCTGACAAAGCACAATCAACAGAAGAGAAAATAGATAAATAGAAACTACTAAGAATCAAACACTTTTGTTCATCCAAAGACTTTATCAACAGATGGATGGATAAACAAACTATGGTACATATACTTAATGGAACACTATGCAACAGTAAAAAACAATGAAGATTTTAGGAAGCATCTCATAACCTGGTTTCAATTGGAAGGCAGTATGCTGAGTGAAATCACTCAGTGGCACAAGGACAAATATTGTGTGAGAACCCTGTTATAAGGCTTAAAAAAGGACTCACCTACAGAATGGGAAAAAATATTTGACAACTACGTGTCGGAGCCATGTCCAATCTCCATAATTGATAAAATACCGCAAAATATCAACAACAAAAAGGTAAATAACCCAGTTAAGCACTGGGCAAACGAGACAAACAGACACTTCACTAAAGAGGACATCCAGGTAGCAAAAAGACACATGTGGAAATGCTCATGACCATTAGCTATTAAAGAAATCCAAATCAAAACTACAACCAGATACCATCTCACCCCAACCACATTGACCATGATCCCCAAAACACAAAACAACAAATGCCGGAGAGGCTGTGGAGAAGCTGGAACACTCCTACACTGCTAGTGGGATTGCAAGATGGTACAGCTTCTTTGGAAAGCAAACCACAACTTCCTTAAATAGCTGAAAATACATATACCATATCATCTAGTAATCCCACTGTTGGGAATATATCCTACAGAATCAAGAGCAGTCACACAAACAGATGCACATACATGAATGTTTATTGCAGCACAGTCCACAATAGCAAAAAGATGGAATCAACCCAGATGCCCAACAACAGATGAATGGATAAAAAAACTATGGTATATATGCTCAACGGAACACTATGCAATTATAAAGAACAATGATGATTTTAAGAAGCATCTCACAACCTGGTTTCAACTGGAATGCGTTATGCTGAGTGAAATCAGTCAGTGGCACAAGAACAAATATTGTATGAGAACCTTACTATAAGGACTTAAAAAGAAGACTCACTTACAGAAGAAAAGACTCTGATGGCTGCAAGTGAAAGGAGGCAGGGAGAGGGCTGGTCATAGACTAGGTAGTTGATAGAAATTTGGTTGGGTGAAATGAGTGATGGTACACAGTAGAAAGAAGGTCAAATTAACTGGATTTCAACATAAACTGAAAACTCTTCTAATCTTAACCCAGTATTGCAAGGACAGAGTAGCTGGGGTTGGTGTCTGGGAACCATGGTTTCAGGGGACATTGAGGCCAACTGGCATAATTAGCCTATTGTTAGGAGAGTCTTCTGCACTTCACATTGGTGAGTGGCATCTGGGGTCTTAAAAGCTAGCAAGATGAGGTACACCAAATGGTCCCAACTCAGCAAGAACAGATAATCACCAAGGACAACAAAGACATCAGGGAAATAAAGCCCAGAAGACAGAAGGACTGGGTGACTATATCACATGTGACCAGAAGAACCAGATGTTGCTTGGCCACTACCAAAAACAGCTGTGATGGGGCACACAATATTGAGTTCCGGTGGCAACATGAGAAAAAGAAGGGTGCATTTGAAGAACTCCACTAAAAGACTGCAACTGATCATCTGAAGGCCTGGGAGTTTCCATGGGAGCATCACTCCTGGACCTGCTGCTGCCCCTGACCAAAAAATATTACTGAGGTCAACTCTTCCAACAGGAATGGACTGGACTTGAGGACACATTGTGACCATATGGTGTGCACACTTTACGGTTCTATGCATTTATAGGATGTTATCCTACAGACCTCTTACTAAAAGGAAGAGGAGAGTATGGAGAGGAGGGGACATGAAAATGTTAAGAGGATAAAACATATACAGAATATAAAAAAGGAGTGTGCTGCCACTGGGCCAGGAGAGCAGGAGCTGCAGATGGGGCACACAAATTTAATTTGAGTTGTATACTTTCACTCAGTCACAATAATATACTTATTTATAAATATAACTTATATAGAAATAATAATTCACCATGACCAAGTAGGATTCATACCAGGGATCCAGATTGGATCAATATTAGAAAAATAACCAGTGTAGTCAACCACAGACGTAAAACAAAAGAATCACTTGATTCTATCTATTGATGTAGAACAGGCATTTGACAAAGTCAACACACACATTCAGGTTAAAAGCCCTTCGCAGAATAAGAATAGAATGGATATTCTTCAACTTAAGAAGGGATACCTATGAAAAGCCAACATAGCCTAAATGGAGAGAGTCTGAAAGCATTCCCATTGAGAATGGGAAAACAGACAAGTCTGTCCATTGTCACTACTTTTATTCAACATTGTCTGGGAGGTTCTACCTACAGCAATCAGGCAAAACACAGAAATAAAATGCATCCAAATTGGTAAGAAAGAAGTAAAAGTATCTCTATTTGCAGATGATATGGTCTTGTACACAGAAAACCCTAAAGAATACACATACTCACACACACACAAAAAAACCTATTGGAAATAATGGAGGCGATCAGTCAAGTATCAGGATATAAGATAAACATACATGAGCAAGTTGCATTCCTTTAAACCAACATAGAGACCACCAAAGAGGAAATAACCAAATGAATACTGTTTATAATAGTACCTAAGAAGATAAAGTACTTAGAAATAAATCCAAACAGAGATGTAAAAAAAAACCTATACAAAGAAAATTAGAAGACTCTACTGCAAGAAACCAAGAGACCTATGTAAGTAGGGAAACTTACCTTGCTCATGGATAGGAAAACTTAACACTGTGAATGTCTATTCTACCCAAAGCAGCCTATAAATACAATGTAATCCCAATACAAATTCCAATATCACATTACATGACTTTAGAACCTGCTACACTGCCAAGGTAGTCAAAATAACCTGGTACTGGTACAAGAAGATATACATTGACCAATGGAACAGAATACAGAATTCAGATATAACACTATCCACCTGTAAGTGCGTTATGTTTGATGCAAGCCCAAAGGATGTTAACTGGGTAAAAGCAGTCTCTTCATCAAATGATGTTGGTAAAACTGAATTTCCATCTGCAAAACAATGAAACAAGACCCATATCTGACACTATGCACAAAAACTGACTCAAAATGGATCAAAGATCCAAATATAAAATCTAGAACAATAAAGATCATGGAAGAAAAACAGAGACAATGCACAGATCCCTAATACATAGCATAAGCAGATACAAAATATTACTAATAATGTGCAAACACAGAAGATATAAGGGAACTTCCAAAAATCAAACACACTCAACCGAAGACTTCACCTAAAATGTAAAGACTACGTACAAACTGGGAAAAAGATTTTGGCAATCATTAATCTGATCAGCTTTTAAATCTCCGTAATTCACAAGGTACTGCAAAACCGCAACAAGAAAAAGACAAATAACCCAAATAAAAAATGGGGAGAGAATATGGACAGACACTTCACCAAAGAAGACATTCAGGCAGCTAACAGATACATGAGAAATGCTCATTATCATTTGCCATTAGAAAAATCCAAATTAAAATTATAGTGAGATATCATCTCAGTCCAACATGTCTATCATTAATTCAAAAACCACAAAACAATAAATGTTGAAGAGGTTGTGGAGAGACTGGTATTCTTCTATACAACTGTTGGGACTGTAAAATTGTACCCCCTTTGATAAACAATTTGGTGTTTTCTTAAAAGGCTAGGAATGGAAATGCCATATGATATAGCAGTCCCACTGCTTGGAATATATTCTGGAGAAGTAAGGGCTGTCACAGGAATAGATGCATGCATACTAATGTTTACTGAAGCACTGTCCACAATAGCAAAAAGTTAGAATCCACCTAGGTGCCCATCAACACATGAATGGATAAACAAACTGTGGCACATTCACACAACGGAATACTATACAATGACAAAGAACAATAATGATCTTGGGAAACATCTGATAACATGGAGCCATCTGGAAAACACTATGCTAAGTGAAACTAGTCAGTCACGAAAGGACAAATATTGTATGAAACTACTATTATAAGGACTCATGAAAAGGTTTAAGCATATTGGAAAATAATCTCTGATCATTACAAGGGAGGTGTGGGAAGGAGACGGACATTCATAGATCAGCTGGTATAGGGAAATTGGGTTAAATGAAGGAAGTGACAGTACACAGAAGAAGGGAGAATAACACTGCTGGACCATACCAAATACTAAACGCAACCCAACATTTTGAGGAATAGAGTAGCAAGGGCAGATGTCTGGGTACCATGATTTCAAGGGACATCTAGGTCAACTAGCATAACTAAGTTTTTTGTTTGTTTAAGAAAATGTCCCACATCTCATTTTGGTGAGTGATATCTAGGGTCTTAAAAGGTTGCAAGCTGTCATCTAAGTAGCATCAATTTGTCCCAATCTACCTGGAGAAGAGGAAAACAAAAGCCATCAAAGACATGAAGGAAATACGAGTCCTGGAGACAGAAGGAGCCATATGATTCAGAGACTACATCAGCATGAGACCAGAAGAACTAGGTGGTGCCTGGCCATTAATGACACTAATGGCTGTCCTGATGAAGAACACAAGGTACAGTTCCTGATGTAGTGGTAGAAAAATGGGGTTGTGGATATAGAACTCTATTAAAAGACTAGATTGATGGATTCGTATCTTGGAAGGTCCCTTGAGGACATGGCTCCCAGACTCTCCACTAACTCAGAGCTGAAACCAGTACCAAAGCCGTCTCTTCAAAGACTGGATTCGACTACAAGGCATAGAGTGAAGTTGGTAAAGTTTGTTCATCTTAGCTTAAATATAGACAGAAGGCTATTCAGGCAGCTCTTGTTCAGAAGTAAGATGGGAGGATGGAGAAGGGAAATATGAATTGATAAAATGAATAAGGGAAGTACAGGGTAGAAACGAGGAGTATGCTATTACAGGGTTTGGAGAGCAGCTGGAGTTGTACAGCAGTGTGTCCACAGGATATTACATGGGAAATAGACTTGAACTGCAAATTTCTCCTTAAATCACAATACAGTTGTTTTTTTTTTTTTTTTAAAATGAGCCTTAGTGACTGAACAATGCAGTATTAGTGTCAGTGACTGAAATGGCTAAGACATATTCAACATCTATATTAAAAACTGATTCTACTGAACCTTAAAATTTACTGAGTGAGATAAGTAAGGAAATTAGAATTAAGGATATTTCTGACTTCAGTGATTTATTTAGATAATGAACTGCTTTAAGACATAGTCACTACCAATCATTGACAGTGGAAGAAATATGAACACATCTTGAATTATTTTAGTGTTTCCCCATACTCAGTGACCCACTTATTTCTTATCCTTGTGTGTATAGATCAGCACTTCGGACATCTAGCCATATCAAGAAGCCAGGCTAAGACAAATATATCCCTTTAATGCTTGTTTGTATCTCTTCATCCTGGGTTTCTTTCATGCATTTACCTAGCAGTTCTTTCATACTTTCTCAACTGCCTTACTTTCCAATTCTGGTGATCTAGCACTCCAGGCCTATGTGCCAGAAGATGCAATCTGGGCTCTGGGTTCTGGCTTTCCTTTGTTTCTTTTTTAAACAGACCTGTCCCACAAAAATGGATCCCTGGTGTCTCAGTGGTTGAGAGTTTGACTCCTAACCCAAAGGTCAGGCATTCAAATCCACCAGATGTTCCTTGAAAACCCTATGGGTCAGTTCTATTATGTCCTATGGTGTTGCTATGGACCAGAATGAACTCTACCATGAGTTGAGTTTGGTTTGGTTTAGTCCCATAAAATTTTTTGGTGGATTAAGAAGTAAACTTTTATTTAGGTGCAGGAGGGAGGAGCTGGTATTTGGGATTTAGTGACTAAAAGTGCTTTCAGGGATAGCCTTACCTAAACTTTTCCTGGGGCTTGATAAATCAGGACAATTATCCTAGAGCTTTTAAAAAAGAAAAACCAAAACCATCGTCAATGAGTTGAGTCTGACTCATGGTGAGTCTACAGGTCAGAGTGGAACCGCCCAATACAGTTTCCAAGGAGCAGCTGAAAGATTTGAACTGCCAACCTTTTGGTTAGCAGATGTAGCACTTAACCCACAATGCCAACAGGATTTCCATCTTAGAGCTTTAGGGGCCCTTTTATCGTGGATAAGCTTGGCCTTGACTTAAGAAGGCAACCAGCAGTGGAGAAGGCAAGATTGCCTCCAAGCTGTTTACTAAAAATGCATACATAAGGTTAAATTGCATACCATTTGTGTTAGTTCTCTAGAGCTGCCATAACAAGATACCATGAACTGGATGGCTGAGAAGTGCAGAAATGTGTTGTGTCAACAGTTCCAGAGGCTGGGAGTCTGAGATCAGGTTGCTAGCCATAGTGACACTTTCTGGGGCTTTAAGGGAGGACCTGTTCCATATTTCTCTCCTGGTTTATCGTGGGTCTAGGCAATCATTGACTTGAGCTGCAGCGTCACATTGAGTCCTTCTTCTGTTTACTGCGCTATGTCTCTTTTCCCCTGTTGTAAGTGCACCATTTTATTAATAATGCGGTAACACTTAGAAATTACATTTTCAATTAACGTAGGGTTTTTGGATAGTGTTCCCTTCTTTACACACTTGCTTCTGAAATTTTGGTATATCATCCCCCCTTTCTCCCAACACCAGTTCTGTACCGGGATCATGTATGTTGCTAATGGTCAGGAAATGAATAAAATCATTACTGGCCAGAACTTTGTCCAGAAAATCTAAAGGAGTAACAAATAAGATGGTGCCCTGAGAGATATGTCTGAGGCTAAATTTACACTTTTGGGGGATGAATAGAGCAGAGCTTTGGTCTTAGATCATGACTGGGAATGTAAGCAGGAGTTCTGGCCTTTGCTCTCCTGTGCACTTTCTGTGTGGCCAAGAGTGGTGTAGCAGCTCCACATTTCAATTTCCTGATCAGCAAATGGGGTGAGATATCATCTTTCACTCCCAGGCACTGTGACAGCAAATTAATAAGAGTAGAGTCTTTGAGAGCTCTGGGTTGGTTGAAGGTTCAACCACATAGGCCAGGCAGCTTATACATATTCTTACGTCATCACAGGCTCGAGCAACGCACTCTCAGACTTGATTTCAGCTTGCAGTAAATATTTTCAGACAGTTTCAAATCACCCACTGAGATGATTTTGAGCTGTAGTGTAACAACGGATTTGACTTTGTAAGTTTTCTCTTTGGCCTTTACTTAGCTTTCAGTGGAGAATTATATATATGTAGACCTGCTATTTTATTTTCACCCTTATGGTTTAGGGACTTAGAAGTCTGAACAAGTTCTCTCTGTCTTCTGTGAAGTTTGCAAAGTCTGAAACAAAATGAAGTATCTTCTTGCAGACTATTTTTTGAGCTGGACTTAAAAAAGTTGGGGGATGTAACAAGGAGAGTGTTATACCCTAAATTATTTGGTAAAACAGGTAATGTAAACTGGATATTTGCCCACACATTCAGCTTGCTCAGAAACCCTGGGAGTGTAGTAGTTAAGTGCTATTATGGTGGCAAACCAAAGGGTCAGTGATATGGATCCACCCAGTGATCACTGGAAATTCTATGGGGTAGCTATACTCTGTCCTATAGGGTCACTACGAGTTGGAATCAACTCAGTGGCAACGGGTTTATTTTTCTGTTGTTTTTCACCCTGCTTTGGCTGTGTGGACAATCAACTCAAGTGCATTTTCTACTGTGTAGTTGAGGGATTTCTTGGCAGAACTGTTCTTATGTTTCACAGTTCTGTGAGAGCTCCTTGGAAACTGAGCTTTCTCTAAGGTTTTACTACTCAGGACCTGAGCAGTAGAAATGGTAGATTTTATTTACACTTTTTCTGAAAGCATCATCCTAACTCCTCTTGAGAGCTTAAATTCAAAATACAGCATGCCTTTTGGTGATTCAAATACATTCTTAAATGACATATTCACTCCTCCCTTCGTCATACTATTTCTCTCTTTCTAATCCTTACTACATTGGTCATTCTCTCCTTTTTTCTCCTGTCCCTCATAAATCGGGAGTCTCAGAGTACAAGTGGTTAATTATTAAGTATAACTAGCCAAAAATCTAGCAGGTCAAACCCACCCAAAGGCATCTTGGAAACAGGCCTGGCAATCTCCTTCCTGAAAGATCTAAGCCTTCAAAACACAATGGAGCCTTCTATTCTGCACATACAGGGTTACCATGACTTGAAATCAGCTGGGTAGTAATTAATATCTCTATCAAATAACAGGACTCAGGATACCAACCATATACTCTCTAAGTACATAATGTGCTTATTGGAAAGAATGTTGGACATAGAGACTTGAAAGACTTGCCTTCCAAGTCAGCTCTACCATATATTACAAAGACTTTAAGCAGAACGCTGTATCCATTCTTTTTTAATACTTTATTTATATACCATCACAACAATTTCTACTTGTACAATACAGTAACATTGGTTACATTCTCCAAATTGTGTTCCTATTCTCATCATCCTTTCCCAAACCATTCTACCACCATTGACACAAACCTCATGGCCCCTAAGCAAAAACAAGCACTACTGCTTTAGGCTTTAATTCCTAGATCTATGAAATGGGGACTACAATAATGCCTGACAGTTTTATTGTGAGCAGCTCATAAAATAATATATGTGAATATATCCGGCTAAGAGATTCTTAATAAATTTGAAATTATATTAATCAGGCTCCCGGATAAATCCTTAACTTGCAAAGCTTCAGCCTTTTCATCTGTGAAATACAAAATGCTGCCTTTTCCTTAATTAAGAATATTATGAAATCACACATTTATAAAAGGATTTACAAATTGGGAATCATTTAATTATTATTGCTTCTTCACAAGATGGAGGATACAAGCTCAGAGACAACAGCGTATATCAGGGTTAGAGGATGGAGACAGACTCAGTATTGCCCATTTGTTCTAGTCCTTTCCTCCTCTCCTCTGGGTGGAATGTGGTTGAAAGGCTCTCCTTTTCTAGTGTGATTTCTTTCTGCACTGCAGGCCATTCTCCAGAATGAATAATGACAATGTCATGTCTTCAGTGAGAGCAAACACCAACACTAAATTGTGTCATCACCTCTTTTAGGCTATAAAGTAGCATGTGGTGGGCCTAGAATCCTAGTTAAGGAACGCCCACCCTGGTGAGCTGGACTGACCCAGCCTGTGGAATCCATTGTTCAGATCCCTTGGCAGCCATTTAATATTATTATTTTCTCTCCTTTTCTTGGAACTGTGCTTCATCAGTATGAAGCATGAGTGAAGTGGGAGAAGACTGGATAGATGAAGAAACTTAAAACAAGAACAAAAGATAATAATGATAACTCACACATGTAGAGTGCTTTACAGTTTATAAAGTCCTGTAAAAAGTATTGTTACATGTGGTTCTTCCTCATTGCATAAGCTCATACAAATTACCAAACTCTAAGCCTCAGCTGTACATATGTACGATGGTGGTAACACCCACTTCTTAGAGTTGTGAGAATTGGAAAATAATGTATATTAACCTTCCAAAGTATGTCTGGAATTCATTTGTTCTTTTATTTTACAAATATTTGTGGAATGCCTACCATGTCCCAGATGCTGGGCTAGGCCCTAGGATTAGGTCAGTAAGTAAGATACACTTAAGCCCATGCCATTGTGGAGCTTACAGCCTACCAGCAAACTAGTAAGCATTTAAAAACATACAGCTGGTATTACTGTAAACATAGAAGTGAAAAGTGAGAGCAACTGAAAATTTCAGGAGAGATCATAAAGATATAGCTTATCATTAGGAGAACACATGGTATTGAGGGAGTTTTGCAGATAACGTAAAAGCAAGGATGGAAAGATTGTGCTTCCATGTATAGAGACAGAAACCATTGAAAGATAGGCAGGTTTGAGTAGGGATCCACTAAGCTGGCTCCTGAAGGAGGGTGGTCCAAGAACTTGGTGTAGTCAGATGACCCATAACTTTCCTCTTACCATCAAGACAAAAAAGAAGTAAATCAGATATAGATAACAACTTGGAAACCTGAGCACCAAAGGCAAGGCTGAAGAATTAGACATAGGGAAAAGCTGAAAGAAAAACTATACAAAAAGGCAGACATGGGTCACTGGTACCCTCCTGGCTGAATCTGCACAATCCACCCATACTAATTCAAAATAAGCCAAAGCCTCTGTAGCCAGGTATAGCCAAGCAGGAGCAACTCCGTACTTATGTCCACAGCCAGGCAAGAATGTTCTCTGTCCTGCAAAAATGAAGTACACTCATCTCACCCACTGTTTCCCTAGCACCTCAAGCTAGAGGCCCACAGACATGAGATGCCCCTCTACTCCTCTCACTGCTCTACCTGCTGCATGCAATTATGGTCTAGTAGCGCTAACCATTACCCTACCCCTTGATTCAGGATCCCATGACCAGCGGCGCCTGCCCTTTCACATCATTTACAACACAGAGCTGTGAACCGGCAGCAGCTGCCTCTCCACTAGGTCATGAATAGTGGGGGTGGATGGAAGGATGGCACCCACTTTTCCACCTAGCCACTGAGCCACAGGCCTGAAGATTGATGGTATTCCCTCTTCCCCCAACACAACCACATCAGGAGACCACAGTCTGGCAGCTTCTACTTCTTCACAAAACCACCCATGCTAGGAGCCTGTGGATAGGCAATGTCCCCTCTTACACTCATCCACCTGTGCCAGGAGCCTATGTTCTAGCAGCATCCCCTCTTCTACCCACCCCCACATGCCAGGGCTGGCAGAGAAACATCACCCACTCCTATGCCGAGCTACCCAAGTACTGGCCTATGGACCGTCAGGGGCTGCTTCACCACCTGCACTGGGAGCCTGGGGATCACTGGCACCCCCCTTCCATCTAACCAATTGTACCACTACCTGAGCACCAGTGGTGCCAACTGCTTTGCCCAGTCATTGGCAGCAGAAGTCTGTCAACAAGAAGTGCCCACTCCTGTCACTCATGCTGGGATCCACCATCAGCAGAACCTCCTACTCTCTCCAGCCACTTATACCAGAGGCCCAAGAACCAGTGGCACGCTTTCTCTCATGTCACATTCCAGAGGGATAGGGGAATGCCCTCTAACAGGCATCTGTGGACTGATAGAATCCCCTGCCCTGCCCCTCACAGCACCCTGACCCACAACCTGAGGCTTGTACCTGATTCAGTCACCTTTATGCAGCCCTACCTGCAGCCCTACCTGCCAGATTCCGTAAATTAGAGTTTCCACACTTTCCATCCAGTGACCAGTGATCCAGACACCTTCATCCCAACCACTCGGACCAGTAGTGTGTACATACAACGCCCAACCCAGCAATCAGTGAGAACTCTCCATGCACCTACACCCAGTGACCAACCAGATAGACATATCACCCCTCTAGCAATGACAGCTACATTCTTAGCCACCCTGAAGGAGCAGCGAACCATGAGCCATATTCACACACTCAGGGGCTGACCCACTCATCTGTGGAACAAGTGGTGTGAATTCTACTTTTGCCAGACTAGTAACCAGAGTAGCACACGTGCCAACTCACTTGAATATATCAAAACGAAATGAAAAACAGGATGCAGCAAACAACCATACAATAAATAAACAAATAAAATATCACCTTAATGCTCAGAGACAGCAGACAATATAAAATTACACAAAGAAGCAGAAGATGGCTAAAGTAAGTTACTAAAGTAAAGGACAAGAAGACCTTCCATGAGAAGAAATGGAACTGCCCAACAAGAAATTCAAAGTCATTACAAGGGTTATAGTCTGAAAGAGGTGATGACACAATTTAGTGTTGGTGTTTGGTCTCACTGAAGACATGGCATTGTGGTTACAAGGGTTGCCCTAGAGATCAAGAAAAAGACCAAGTTGGATTCATGTCATGGATGCAAGACTGGATCAACATCAGAAAAACAACTAATGTGATCAACCACATAAATAATACAAAAGATAAGAATCACTTGATTTTGTCAGTTGATGCAGGAAGGGCATTTGACAAAATCCAACAACCATTCATGCTAAAAACTCTCAGCACAATAGAAATAGACAAGAAATTCCTCCGTGCAACAGGGCCATCTACACAGAGCCAACCACCTACATCATTCTGAATGGAGAGAGACTGAAAGAATTCTACCTCAGGATGGGAACAAGACGAGGATGTCCACTGTCACCACTTCTATTCAACATTATGCTAGAGTTTCTAGCCAGAGCAATTAGACAAAAGAAAGAAATAATGGACAAATACATCAGCAAAGGATGAGTAAAAATCTCCTTCTTTGCAGATAATATGATCGTGTATACAAAGAACTCCATAGAATCCATAAATAAACTACCAGAACTAATAGAAGAGTTCAGCAAAGTATCAGGATATAAGACAAACATAAATAAATCAGTAGGATTGCTTTACATTAACAGAGATCATCAAAGAGAAAATCATCAAATCCGTACCATTTATGGTAGCCCCCAGAAAATAAAATATCTAGTAACAAATCTAACTTGACAAGTAAAAGACCTATACTAAAAAAAATTACAAGACCTTACTGCAAGAAACCAAGAGACTTACGTAAGTGGAGAAACCTACCTTGCTCATGTATAGGAAGACTTAATATTGTGAAAACGTCTGTTTTAGCAAAAGTGATCTACATATACAATGCAATCTGAATACAAATTCCTGTGTCATTTTTTAATGAGATGGAGAAACAAATCATCAACGTTGTCTGGAAATGAAAGAAACTGCGGATATGCAAAGCACTACTGAAGAAGAGGAACACAGTGGGAGTCCTCATACTACCTGACCTTAGAACCTATAGCACTGCCACAGTAGTAGCCTGGTACTGGTACAAAAAGAGACATATAGACCAAAGCAACAGAACTGAGACCCCAGAGACCTCTTATGAACACTTGATATTTGACAAAGGCCCCAAGGTAATAAAGTGGGTAAAAACAGTCTCTAACAAATTGTATTGACAAAATTGGATATCCATCTGCAAAAAACTGGAAAAAATCCTGTATCTGACACCTTACATAAAAACTAATCTAAAATGGGTCAAAGATGTAAATATCAAGCCTAAAATGATAAAAATCATGCAAGAAAAAATATGGTCCACTATGGACTTTCTAATATACAGCTTAGACAGACTACAAACTCTGACCAACAGTGCACTAACAGAAGAGAAAATAGATAAATTGTAACGACTAAGAATCAGACCCTTACTCTCATCCAAAGACTTTATCAAGAGAGTTAAAAGACCACCTACAGAATGTGAAAAAATATGTGGTAACACATTGGACTGATGTCTGATTTCCACAATCTACAACGTATTGCAAAATGTTAAGAAAAATAACCTAACTAAGCAATGGGCAAAGGTGATAGACAGACACTTCACCAAAGAAGACATCCAGGCAGCCAAAACACACATTATGAAATTCTCAGCATAATTAGCTATTAGAGAAATCCAAATTAAAACTACAATGAGATACTATCCTACCCCAGTGAAGCTGGCAATAATCCAAAAAACACAAAACAACAAATGCTGGAAAGGCTGCAGAGAGATTAGAACTCTACTGCACTGCTGGTGGGAATGTAAAATGGTACAAACTCTTTGGAAGCAATTTGGCACTTTTAAAAAAAGCTTTAAATAGATATACCATAAGATCCAGCAATCTCACTGCTCAGAATATATCCTAAAGAAATAAAGGTGGTCATGTGAACAGATACTTGCACACAAAAGTTTATTGCAGCACTATCAACAATAACAAAAAGATGGAATCAACTTGGGTGCCCATCAACAGACGAATGAATAAACAAGCTATGATACTCAGTGGAACACTATGCCATGACAAAGAACAGTGATAATTTTAGGAAGCGTCTCATAAGCTGGTTTCATATCAGTCAGTGGCAAAAGGACAAGTATTGTATGAGAACTCTCTGTAAGGATTTAAAAATAGATTTACATATAGAATAAAATAGACACATGTATAGAATGAAAGACTCTGGTGGCTATAAGGGTGGATAGGGTGCAAGAGGGTTGGTCATAGATTAGGTAGTAGATAGGAATTTCATTAGGTATAAGCAGTGACAGCATGCAGTAGAGAACAAATCAACATAACTGGACTATACTATACACTGAAAGGTTTGGTAAACTCAACCCAATATTCCAAAGGAAAGAGAAGCAGGAATTGGGGTCTGGGGATGATGCTGTCAGGGACATCAATGTCAATTGGTGTAACTAGCATATTGCTAAGAGAGTCTTCTGCACCCCATATTGGTGAGTGGTGGCTGGGGTCTTAAAGCTAGCAAGCTGCCATCTGAGATACACCAAATGGTCCCATCTCATATGGAACAGATGATGGCCAAGAACAACAAAGACACGAGGAAAAAAGAGCCCGGAGATAGAAGGACTCCTATGAATGGGAGACTATGTTGACACGAGATCAGAAGAACAAAAAGGTGCCTGGCTACCACCAAAGGAAGCTGTGAAGGGGGACACGGTGCAGAGTCCCTGAGGCAACATGAGGAAAAGAGGTGTCCAGCTCAAGAACTACACTAAAAGACCAGAACTTATGGTCCAATGGTGTGGTGGGTCCCCTGGGAACACGGCCCCTAGACCTGTTGCTGGCCCTGATTGAAAACTAGTACTGAAGTCAACTCTTCAGAGAAGAATGGACTGGAATTGAGAACACAGTATGACCATATGGTGTATGCACTTTACGGTTGTACACATTTATAGGAGGCCGTCCTGCTGATTTCTTTCTAGATGAGAGAGAATAAGGTGGAGAGGAGGGGACAGGTGCTCATTAAGAAGATACTAGGAATACAGAGTGAAAAGGAGGAATATGCTTTCACTGGTGAGGAGAGTAGATGGTGCTGCAGATAGAAGGGCATGCAAAATTGATTTCGATTGTATACTTTCACTTAATCACAATTTAAAAAGTTAAAAGAAGCTAGTAGGACAGCCTCATGCATCACCTGTATCACTGTGTGTTCCCAGGTCCAGTCTACTATTTGTCTGAAGTTTTAGCCCCACAATCTGGGCTAGTGGCAAATCTAGGGGCCATGTTCTCAGGGGATCCTCAAGGCTGTTGGACCATCAAGTCTGTGGAGTAGGACGTTTTTGTTGGGATTTTCAAAAGTATTTTTAAAATATCTTCTCTTGTGATTAGTTTATTATGTAGTTCTACTTCTGTTTGTGTTAGTTTTGGTAGGGAGTGTGTTTCTAGAAATTTGTTCTTTTCCTCTAGGTTTTCATATTTATTAGAGCACAATTTTTCATAGATAATCATTCTGATACGATTTTTCAAAATTTCAGGTGAGTCTGTTGTGACACTGTCCATCTCATTTCTTAGTCAAGTTAGTTACTGTTTTTCTTTTGTCAGTTTGGTCAATAATTTATCGATTTTGTTGATCTTTAAAAAAAATAATAAAATACAAACTTTGGTCTTGTTAAATGCCTTCAGTTGTTTTCTCTATTCCCTAATTTATTTAGTTCTGCTCTAGTTTTTATTACTTGTTTTCTTCTGGTTGGCCAAAGGTTTCTTTTATTACTCTTTTTCTGCTTGTTAAAGTTGTAGAATTAATTGTTTGATTTTAGGCCATTCTTCTCCTTCACTGTGTGCATTTATTGAAATAAAATGAATTCTGAGAACTGCTTTTACTGTGTCCCACAATTTGAGGTTGGATGAGTTTTCATTCTTATTTGAGTCTATGAATTTCTTTATTCTGTCCTTGATTTCTTCCACAACCTGTATGTTTTATGCACAAGGAGTTTTTCAGTTTCCATGTGTTTTATTTTTTACCCTTACTTCTGCTATTGAATTTAAGTTTTGTGGTTTTATGGTCTGCACAGATGCTTTGCAACATTTCAGTGCTTTGGATTTTGTTAAGACTTGCTTTATGGTCTAATAGGTAGTCCATTCTGGAGAATGGTCCGTATGTATTTGAAAAGGTGTATTTGTCTGTTGAGTGGAGAGTTCTGTATGTACCTTTGAGGTCAAGTTGGTTGACTATGATGTTTACATCTTCCATGTCCTTACTGAGCTTCTTTCTGGATGTTCTGTTCATTACCGAAAGTGGTGTATTGAAGTCTCCCACTATTACTGCAGCTATCCATCTCACTTTTAAAAGCTATCATTGTTTGTTTGCTGTGTTTAGGGGCCCTATCATTGTGTCTGTAAATATTGAATACGGTTATGTCCTCCTGGTGTATTAACTATTTAAGCAATATATAGTGGCCTTTCTGTCAACTGTGGTGGATTTTACTTTAAAGTCTATTTTATCTGAAATTAATATTGCCACTCCTGCTCTTTTCTGTATGTTGTTATCTTGGTATGCATTTTCCAGCTTTTGAGTTTTACTTAATTTGTATCTTTAAGTCTAAGATGTGTCCTTTGTATGCAGCATACAGACAGACCGTGGTTTTTTTTCATCTAATATGGTACTCTCTGTCTCTTTATTTATTCATTTAACCCATTCATACTCAACATAATTATTTATAGGCATGAATTTAGTGCTGTAATTTTGATGGTGGTGGTGTGTATGTTGTTGTTGAAAGTTTCTTTGTTCCACTTAATTTTCTTTCTCGAGTTATTTTTCTTTATAGGTTTCCTCTTTATCTTTTTCATTGTAGTTGCTTTCATATTTGCTGATACTTCTGATTTTGTTTCTTATTGTGATGTGTATAATTTTCTTTGTGGGTATCTTAGTATTTACTCCTAATATTTTAAGTTTAAGCCAGTGTTTAATTTCTTTACGTCATCCTAACTTCCTCTCCATCTAAAAGATCTGTGAATAGATTAATTAGTCCCTTTGTTTGGTATAATGTGATCAATTCATTTGTATCTTCAGATCTCTGTTTCCCTATTTTTAGTGTTTTAGCTTTGAATTTCTTTTGTGATTTCTCTATCCATTTTGATACCTGGATGCTCAGTCCTGCATTGTATCCTTGAATATATATCTGATATAACTTGTTTTGTAATTGAAGAACTTCCTTCAGTATTTCTTGTAATTCCAGTTCGGTTTTTGCAAATTTTCTAAATCTCTCACTGCCTTAGAATGTTCTAATTTCTCTGTCATATTTGGGTGATAGTTTTGCAGGATATATAATTCCTGGTTGGTGGCTTTTTTTCTTTCCTTCAAGTATTTGTATGTATCATCCCATTGACTTCTTGTCAGTATAGTTTCACTGACTAATTCAAACTTAATCTTATTGATTTTCCTTTGTAGATTATTTTCTGTTTAACCCTAGCTGTCTTTAAAAACATCATCTTTAGCTTAAATAACTGTGTTTGGAGTATGTCTTGGTGTCTTTCTTTTGTGATGTAAATTGTGTGGAGTTCTACAAGCATCTTGTGTAAGTATATTCTCCTTTTTCATGGTATCAGGGAGGTTTTCTGTTGATAAATCTCCAACAATTCTCTCTGTATTTTCTGTTACCCACACTGTTCTGATACTCCATTTACTCTTAAATTATGCTTCTTAATAAAGTCCCACATAACTCTTAGTGATTCTTCATTTTAAAAAATTCTTTTACCTGATTTTGGCTCAAATACCCTGGTGTCAGTTTCTTTGTCTTCAGTTTCATTAATTCTACATTCCATTACCTGAATCCTATTCCTTTGACTTTCTACTGAATTGTTTAATTCTGTAATTTTATTAATCTGCTGAATTTCAGATAATTGTTGCTTGAGTATTTCTTGCAGCCTGTTTAATTTTTCATCATGTTCTGCTGCACTTTGTTTCACCTTCTTCCTGATGTCTTAAAGAGCTCTATGCGTTACTCTTTTGTGTTCTACCTCTGATAATTGTAGGAAGTCTCCCTTGCCTGGAAAGTTTTTGAATTCTTTGTTTTAGGAGTTTTCTGAAGCCATGGTGGTCTGCTTCTTTAAACAATTTGAAATCAATTGCTATCTACAAGCCATCAGAAAGTTGTAGTAATCCATTTGTTTGCTTATTGTGTTCCAACTTCATCTATCTGTCTATTCATCTAGATACAGATGTATACTTTAGTTTTTGAGTATCCAAATAGTCTGGTTATTTGAGCTAGTTTGATATTGGAGCCTTAGAAATTTCAGTGCCCTGTCAACAGATGATTAGAGCTGTGACTACACTGAGAAAGATAGGGGGAGTTCCTGGCTCAGGGGTGATGGCAGATATTCCTCCTATCTTTGTTTCCCTCTCCATATTTGGAAGAATAGATCAGGGTGTGTATATAAGATGCCCCACTTGTGATGCAAGTAGTACATCAGAGTTTGGTGTCCAGTGCAGAGCAGAGACAGGTGAGGGAGTGCTGCAGAAAAGGAGAGAAGATCAGACCATAGGAAATATTTAAAGCCACAGGAATTCACAAGTGGTTAGCGTATGATGTTGAAGTAAAAGTCTTCTGCAATTCTGTAGGTGCAGCTGTCTTAAGCTCAGCTTTTCTGCTGAGAAACACGCTCTCTGCTTGCCACACCGCTGCTCTGTTTGTTACCTTGCTGTTCTACCATGGCTCTGCTCAGCTGGCAGAAGGGTGTCACTCTGCAGAGTTCATACTTAATTCTGGCCAAACTAGTTGTTTCTGTATGTTCTTTCCCCTCTCTGTCACCCAGTCTGCTCTCTTAGCTTTTTCTCCTAATATTTAGGGCAACTAAGATGGCCTGTATATTCTGTTCAGTTGTTTTTCCAGTTCTTTGTTGTTAGAGGGCTCACAGGATACATCAGACTACTCCATCACTTAGCCTCTTCTCCCTATATTTGGATTTTTTAAAAGATCATCCTAGCTTGTGTGAGGTGGATGAATTTGAAGGAACATAAGTGTAAACCTACAAACTAATTAGAAGATGTTTCCATTGTCCAAGTGCGATGTGCAAGTGACTAGAATTAATGATGTCTCCCTAGAAATGGAGAGAAGTTGGTCAATTAAGTTGTATTTTGTATATAACCTACTGATTCTATGGTCTGGGCACATCTCCAAATCATGTTTTATAGTTCTCAGAGGAAAATCCACTCTACAGTTATAATTGTTCCATTCATGCACAGGATTTGAGACTGTTCAAGCACAGGTCACAAACTAGCTTCTACTTTTTCACTTCTTAATTATTTACTTGTCAGTTTAGGCATGGTGTCAGATCCAACTGTATGACACCTGGCTGGCTTTGGCAGTTTAGGCAAGAATTTCTGGGTGTTGCAAACAGTTATGTGTTTGCTTGCTAACTGAAAAGTTGGTGGTTCGAGTTCATCCAGAGGTGCCTTGGAAGAACGGCCTGGTGATCTGCTTCCCGAAAAGTAGTCCTTGAAAACTCTATGGAGCACATATCTGCTCTGACAGTTATGGAGTCATCATTTGTTAAAACTGACAATATAAGGGTCAGGCTCCAGTTCTGTGACTGTTGGATATAGTTGTTTCCTATCTCTCATAACACCCACTGAAAAAATTCCAGAAACAAGTTTTTAAGCATTCCAGTATTCAGTACTGGTGCTCACATCTAACCTGAATCTTTTATATTGCAGAGGTTAAACTCAAGTGAAGTTTCCTATTAGAAAATAGATTCATCCATAAATCATAATGAAGGTCAACTTTGCAGACAGCAATGGATTAGACTTGGCAACACAGAGTGACTGTATCTTGTGGGAATTTTATGTTTCTGTGCATCTATAGGATGTCATCGTACTGACCTCCTGCTGGAGGAAGAGAGTTGGTAGAGAGGAGGGGATAGGAGACTGTTGAAAGGATAGGACAGGTATGGAGCAGAGAGGAGAGATGTGCTGTCACTGGGCAGGGAGAGCAGTGGGAGCTGCATGTAAGTGAGCATGCAAATTTATATGGGAATGTACATTTTCATTCAATCATAATTAAAAAAAAAGAAAGAAAATAGATTCCTTCTTCCCAGTAGGAGGCAGTGTGACAATCTCGCAAAAACCTCACTTCTCACCTCCTCCAATGCTTCTGTGAAGAGAATCCACTTTAGTTCCTGTGCATGTAACTTCAGGAGGAAAAGGCCATCTTTGTTAACAGGATATTTATAGCCTTCCTGATCCTGCTGGTCAAGCCTATAGATTCTGGCAGGGGAGAGAGCTGGTGTGTGTTCTAGATGAGGCTGCTGTCTTAAGATCTAGATGGCCCATGAAGTCAATAAGGAAACAAAAAAAAAACCCTACACATGCTATAAAAACTTTTTATAGTTCACTGTGTAATATTCCCATGCACTGGGCTTGATGTGAGGAGAAAAATGGACTGTACAGATTCTCCTATGATCCACAGCTCTGCCCATTTACTACTTTGGGTCTTAAGGAAATAAGTGGCTAGAGAAAGGGAAAGGATTAGGTGGGAAAAGAGAAAAAAAGCAGTTGACAAAGAAAAGACAGTTAAGGTATTCTTCTTCATACTGCCTCTGTATCATGTCACATTTCTCACCACACTAGGGTACAGCTCTTCTTGTAAATTATGCACTTTCTTCCTAGGCTATGTTTGATGGCAATGTATGTGCGTTGCCTTTGTAGACTCAGAACCAAAAGCAGTATTTATTACATTAAGATGTTCAATCAGTGTTAAAAAGAATTAGTTTCTCATTACAGCCACATTTTATAAGACCATAGGCAGAAGAAAGAAATTGAAACTTGTTGGGTGTTTTCTATGTGTCATACATCATAATAGACAATTTCAGATACATAATGATTACTGCTAATTGTTTGAGTTGTAGATTATCAGCCCTGCTTTGCAGAGCATAAAACCAAAGCTTACAGAAGGTAAATGACATGCTCAAGCAGCAAGCATAGGAAGCATTCAAACCTACATCTGACTGACTCCAAAGGTCATATGTGCAATTTCACTAGTGTGGCATACCATTTCCAGGAAACTGCCAACCCCCATTCTTCTTCATCTAACACATAAAGCAGAGAATAAATATAAGCCACATGTGGGAAAAAGTACACTGACTGGGAATATGATTCTTGGGTTATTCTTCACTGTAGTCAACTTCCGCTTTTACCCAATGTATGGATGCTCTGCAGAATGTTTACAGTTGGATTTCTTATAACTTTCAAGTTATTTCACTTCCCACTAAACAGAAGGTAAGTCCTAAACGATCCTGAGTTACTCAAATATTGTTGTTCTTAGTTGCTATCAAGTTTATACTAACACAGAGTGACCCATGTAACAGAGTAGAATTGATCCATAGGGTTTCCTAGGTTGTAATCTTTATGGCAGCAGATCATCAATTCTTTCTCCTGTAAAGAAGACAGGTATGTTTGAATGACCAGCCTTTCAGTTAGCAGGCAAGAACTTAACCATTGTGTCAAGTATAATGAGGAAAGATGACATACTGAAAGAACCAATCTCAGATGAATTATGTCATGTTCGGTTCTTCATCTAAGAAAAAAATCAGAGAAGAACAAGAGAGAAGTGGGCAAGGGTGACTGTAAAATACAGCCAAACAAGAGGAAAAATCCCCCTCTTTTGGATTTTATTCCCTCATCACTGAACTTTACATATGTAGGACTAAGGGGGTGATATTAAGTGTAAGTTTGAGGTATATATTCTGCTTACATAAGATTTTAGAGCTATAATAACCTCTAAGCTTATAAGTTTAGGCTTTAGACTTAAATATTTAAGCCACCTGCTTAACTTGTTTCTTTTTTTCTTTCTTATGATTGAATGAAACTGTACATTCCCATACAAATTTGTGTGCCCACCTATATGCAGCTCCACTGCTCTCTTTACATGTTTTACCCTCCCGATGATCTCCTATCCGCTCCTCTCCACCCACTCCCCTGCCTCCACTAAGAAGATATCCTACAGATGCATAGAGCCATAATGTGCACACATGATATAGTCACTCTGTGTTGCCAAGATCAATCCATCCCTGTCCAAAGAGTTGACCTCTATTATGATTTATGGACAGGGGAAGCATCAGGGCCAGGGGACATGCTCCCAAGGGAACTTTGAGGCCCCTGGACCATCAGTTGTGGTCTTTTAGTGGAGATCTCAAGGTGCACACTTATTTATTCTTGTATTGCCAGTGCAACTCAACTTTGTGAGCTCCATCACAGCTATCAATGGTGATTGCTGGGCACCATCTGGTTCTTCTGGTCCCAAGTCAATGTAGTCACCCACTCACGTAGGTCTCTGTCTTCTGGGTTCTCTTTCCCCCATGTTGTTTTGGTCCTTGGTGATCATCCATTCCTGCTATGTTGGGACCATTTGCTGTACCCTCAGATGGCAGCTTCTCAGCTGTTATGACCCCAGACACCACTCACCAATGTGGGGTGCAGACAGCCCTCATTAGCAAAATGCTAGTTGTGCTGATTGGCCTATGTTTCCCCTGAGAGCATTGTCCCCGGCTGCCTGCCCCAGCTACACTGTCCTCATAATATTGGGCTAAGATAGGAGGAGTAGTCATGTTATGTTGAAGGGCAGTTAGTATTGATCTTCTTTCTATTGTGTGCTGTCACAGATTTCACCGAACCCAATTTCTATCAACTATCTAATCTAAACCTTCCATCCCTCACCCACCCTCCTTCTCCACTCTTGCAGCCATCAAAGCATATTTTCTTCTATGCATGGTCTATTTTTAAGTTCTTATTGTGGAGGTGTCATACAATATTTGTCCTTTTGTTGCTGGCCACTTTCACTCAGCATAATGTCTTCCACTTGAAACCAGGTTATGAGATGTTTCCTAAAATCCTCGTTGTTCTTTATCATTGCATAGTGTACCATTGTTTCCCTATCCATTCCTCTGTTGTTGGGCATCTGGGTTGATTCTAACTTTTTGCTATTGTGGACTGTGCTGCAATGAACATTTGTGTGCATGTATCAGTTGATGTGAATGGCCTTGATTCTGTAGGATACATTCTGAGCAGTAGAATTAACTAGTCAAATAGTATTTCTAGATCCAGCTTGTTAAGGAAGTGCCAGATTGCTTTCCAAAGAGGTTGCACCATTTTGCAATCCCAACAACAGTGTAGGAGAGCTCTAATTTCTCCACACCTACCCAGCATTTGTTGCTTTGCATTTTTTGGATCATGGCCAACATTTTTTTGTGGTGAGATGGTATCTGATTGTAGTTTTGATTTGAATTTCTGTAATAGCTAATGATCATGACCATGTCTGCATGTGTTTCTTGGCTGCCTGGATCTACTGTTTAGCGTAGTGTCTGTCTGTCTCCTTTGCCCATCACTTAATTGGATGATTTATCTTTTTCTGATTGATGTTTTGTAGTACCTTATAGATTAAGGAGATCAGGTGTCGGTCTGACATATAGTTCCCAAATATTTTTTTCCATTCTATAGGTGGCCTTTTAATTCTTTTGATAAAGTCTTAGGATGAGCAAAAGTGTTTTATTCTTCATAGCTCCCATTTATCTATTTTCTCTTCTGTTTGGGGTTTGTTTGACAGATTTTGAACTCTGTCTATGCTGTGTATTAAAACTTCCATGGTTGTTCCTACTTTTTCTTGGGTGAACTTTATCATTTTAGATTGGATATTTAGGTCTTTTATCCAGTTTGAGTTGGTTTTTGAATAAATAAGTAAGATATGGGTCTTGTTCCAATTTATTACAGATGGATATCCAATTTTGCCAGGACCATTTGTTGAAGAGATTGTTTTTACCCTAGTTTAATGTCTTTGGGGCCTTTGTCAAATATCAACTGTTCAAAGGAAGACGATGTCATCTCTGGGGTCTTGGTGCTGTTCCACTGATCTATCTGTTTTTGTGCCAGTACCAGTCTGTTTTGACTACTGTGGCAGTGTAATAGGTTCTAAGTCGGGTAGTGAGAGGCCTCCCAGTGTGTTCTTCTTCTTCAGTAGTGCTTTACTTATTCAGGCCTTCTTCCCTTTCCAAACAAAGTCGGTGATTTTTTTTCCCCATCTCATTAAAAAATGATGCTGGAACTTGCCTTGGGATTGCATTATATAAGTAGATTGCTTTGGGTAAAATAGACATTTTCACAATGTTAAGTCTTCCTGTCCATGAGCAGGGTAGGTTTTTCCATTTATCTAAGTCTCTCTTAGTTTATTGTAGTAACGACTTGTAGTTCTCTTTGTAAAGGTCTGTTATTTCTCTGGTTAGATTTATTCCTAGGTACTTTATCTCCTTAGGGGCTACAATAAATGGTATTGATTTGTTGATTTCTTCCTTAATAATGTCATTGTTGGTAGAGAGCAATCCTACAGATTTACTTATGTTTATCTTGTGTCCTGAAACTTTGCTAAATTCTTCTATCGGTTTGAGTAGTTTCCTCATGGATTCTTTAGGATTCTCTGCTTATACAATCATGTCGTCTGCAAATGGGGAGATTTTTACGTTTTTGCTGATGCAGGTGCCCTTTATTTCTAGGTCTTGTCTAATTGCTCTGGCTAGAACTTATAGAACAATGTACAAAAGGAAAGGTGAGAGTAGGCATCATTGTCAAGTTCCTGTTCTCAAGGGAAACTGTTTCCGTCTCTCTCCATTCAGGCAGTTGGCTTTGTATAAATGATCCTTACTGCATTGAGGAATTGGCCATCTATTCCCATTTTGCTGAGAGTTTTTAGCATGAATGGGTGTTAGACTTTATCAAATGCCTTTTCTGCATCAATAGACAAGATCAGGTGATTCTTTTGTGTTATTTATGTGGTTGATCATATTATTTGGTTTTCTGATGCTGAACTAGCCTTGCATCTCTTGTATGAATCCCAATTGGGATTATTTTTTGATACGTTATATTTTGTCGGCAAGAATTTTGTTGAAGATTTTTGCATCTATATCCATGAGTGATATTGGTCTGTAGTTCTTTTCGGTTGGGTCTTTCCCTGGCTTTGGTACCAGTGTTATGATCCCTTCATAGAATGAATTTGGGAGTGTTCCATCCTTTTCTATACTGTGAAATAGTCTCAGTAGTATTCAAGATAACTCTTCTCTGAAAGCTTGGTAGAATTCTGTGGTGAAGCCATCTGGGCCAGGGCTTTGTTTGGTTGGTAGTTTGGGGATGACTTTTTGAACCTCTTCCTTTGTGATGGGTTTATTAAGTTGTCCTGCTTCACCTTGTGTTAATTTTGGTAGGTGGTATGAATCAAGGAATTTGTGTACTTCCTCTAGGTTTTCAAATTTGTTAAAGTACAGTCTTTCATAATATTCTGCTATGATATTTTTTATTTCTGTTGGATCTGTTATGACAACCCCCTTCTTATTTCTTACCTGGCTTATTTGTTTCCTTTCCAGTTTTTCTTTAGTAAGTTTAGCCAGTGGTTTGTCAATTTTGTTGATCTGTTCAAAAAACCAGCTTTTGGTCTTTCCAATTTTTTCAGTGGTTCTTCTATTCTCTAATTCATTTAGTTCTGCTCTAATCTTTATGATCTGTTTTCTTCTGGTGACTGAGGGGTTCTGCTATTGTTCTCTCTCTACCTGTTCAAGCTATAGGGTCAGTTCTTTGATTTAGTTTCTTTCTTACTTCCAGATATGTGCATTTATGGAGATACACTGACCTCTGAGCACTGCTTTGGCTGTATCCTATAGGTTCTGGTAGGTAGTGTTTTGATTCTCATTGGAATCTATAAATTTCTTGATTTTATCCCTGATTTCTTCTATAACCCATGGGGTATTTTTAAGAAGATGTTGTTCAGTTTCCATGAGTTCCACTTACTATCTATGCTTTTTCTGCTATTGACTTAAACTTTTATAGCTTTATGATCTGAGAAGATGTTTTGCGTAATTCAATGGTATGGCTTTTGCTGAGAATTGCTTTATGTCCTAACACATGGTCTATTCTGGGGAATGTTCCATGTGCACTGGAAAAGAAGGTATAGCTGTCCACTGATGGATAGAAAGTTCTGTATATGTCATTGAGGTCTAGATGGTTAATTGTAGCAATAAGGTCTTCTGTGTCTTTAGTGAGCTTTTTATCTAGATGATCTGTTCAATATTGAGAGTGGAGTGTTGAAGTCTCCTACTATTATTGTGGAGTGATCTATCTCCTTTTTGAGTGTAGTCAGTGTTTCTTCAATGTATTTAGGTGCTCTAATACTAGATTCATAAAAATTTAATAGTGTTAAATCCTGCTTGTGTATTGAAACTTTCAGAAATAAGTAGTGTTCATCCTTGTCCACGATGGTGGCTTTTACCATTAAAATCTATTTTGTCTTAGATTAGAATTGCCACACCTGCCCTTCTTTGTTCATTGTTAGCTTGATATGTATTCTTCCATCCTTTAATTTTAGCTTTGTTCATATCTTTAAGTCTAAGGTGAGTTTCTTGTGGGCAACATATGGATGGGTCATGTCTTTTGATCCAAGATGCCACTCAATGTCTCTTCACTGGAGAGTTCAGTCTTTTCACATTCAATGTGATTATTGATAGGTATGCATTTAGTGCTGTCATTGTGATATGTTTATTTTTATGTTAATGTTTTCTCTATTGTTCTTATTAATCCGTTGTGGGACACTGTTCTTTATGAGTTGATTTTTCACCTTTTTCAGGGTTGGTTTTGTGGTTGTTGAGACTCCTGTTTCTTGATTTGATATGTTGCCTCTTCATGGTGCTTTATGGCTGCCCTTATGATCCCCCTTAATAAACTAAGTATAAACTCGATTTTAATTACTGTCAGTCTTATCAACTTCCTCTCTGTCTGGAAGGACCATAATGACTGTACTACATCCCTCTTTTTAATATGATGACATAGTAGTTTTCATGATATGATCAGTGGATCATTTCTTTCACTACTATAGCTTTGATTGAGTTTGTAGCCTTCCCAAACTGACTAGGATTCTGTGTCATTTGTCCCGTATTTCCTTGTAAAATATAAAGCTGGTTCTTTTGTTCTTCTCAGCCAAGAGATTCTTTCAGTATTTCTTGTAGCTTTGGTTTCATTTTTACAAAGTCTCTGAGTTTCTGTATATCTACGAATCTCTTAATTTCAATTTTATATTTGAAAGACAGTTTTGCAGGATATATAATTCTTGGTTGGAAGTTCATCTCCTTCAAGGCTGTGTCATGCCATTGTCATGAATGTGTCATGTCATTGTCTCCATGTCAGCATTGTTTCCTCTGAGAAATCCAACGAAAGCCTACAGGGTTTCCCTCTGAGCACTAGCACTAGCTTTGCTGTGAGTTTTGCTGCCTTTAAGAGTTTCTGCTTGTGTCTCATTTTGTTAAGCTTGATTATAGCACATATTGGAGTCTTTCTTTAGAGATCAATATTGAGTGGTGTTCGATATGCATCTTGGATTATCTACTTCTCTTCTTTCATCATTTCTGGGAAGCTTTCTGTCAGCAGCTCAGCAACGATACTCTGTGTTTTCAGGTGTCTTATCCTGTTTGGGAACTCTAATTAATCGTAGATTGTTCCTCTTAATAGACTCCCACATTCTTCTTCATTTTTTCATGTTTCTTTTTCCTGATTTCTCATCATAGATGCTGGAATCAGTAGCTCTGCCTTCCAAGTCAGAAACTCTATTTTCCATTTGTTCCATTCTGTTTTCTTGGCTTTGAAGTTTCTACGTTTTTGATTTTGTTCTTGATCTGTTGGATTTCAGAGTATTGGTGTTCCATCAAATTCAACAGCTTGCTTAATTTTTCCTTTTGCTCTGTTGCATTTTGTATGAGATCTAAGAGGTCTCTCTATATAATCCTTTTGTATTCACTTTCTGATAGTTTCAGAAAGTTTTCTTCATCTGGGATGTTCTGTGGTGCTTTCTTTTGGGTGACCTCTGAAGCCATAAGTGATTTCTTGGTTATGCTTTTATCCAGAGTTTGTTACTTTTGGGGTTTCATGTGAGTCAATAGAGGCTGGGAGAGATGCTGTGAGGATGGACCATAGCTGTTTCTCTAGGCCATCTTAAAATGAAAGGTAAAAAGTATCTGACAACTTACAAAATGAGTCAGGTTTTCAGATATAGGTCCCTCTTCCCAGCTGGCAAAGTAGCACCTCTATATTCAGCCACATGTTATAAACTAGGTAAAAATACAGAAAGCCTACTGTACTGCTGACCTCTGCTATCAGATCCCAGCCATAGATGACACTGTGTAGAATACTGCTTTTCTTCTGGAAAGGCACTCTTCTGTTGGACGATGCTGCCTCCTAGCCTAGGAATTATGGTCAACTGAGGCCTCCATGTGGATATATGCACCTCCCACTGGAACAAGATGGTGTCCTGTACTAGCTCCCCACCTGCCTCAGTATAGGCTACTCTGTGGTGGAGGTGGAAAGAGAGGCCAGAGGTGCTGAGATGCACAAAGTCCAAAGCTGGGCTCTCAAGATATTGAAATTTCGCCTGCTGATCCCACCAACAGTGCATCTGAGATTAGCTGCTAGTCAAGTCCCCGCTCCACCTGTCAGCTTGCCAAGCCAAGTGCCATCGAGTCGGATCAAAAGTTAAAATGTCAAGTTACCTTCAGTCCATGAAAGCCAGCACTCACCAAGAGTGGAGGTCAGTGAAAAAGAGGAGGTTTTCCTTTCAGTGTCATGAAGTCTAAATTAACAGCCCTATGCCATGTCCTAAGGTTTATTAGGTGTCTGAAAGATTCCATTTAATTATCAATTCAGTTTTTGGTTTCCAGAGGGACTCAGGGAAACGTGTGTTTATCTTGACTCCACCTGTTTAATCTCATATCTGAGAAAACCTGGTCCAGAAGGTGAAGAATCTTGGCAGATTTTATGGTAGGTTAATGGCAGAAGAAACATAGAACTCAGGTTGGATTTCCTGATTCAGATATTTTGCCACTACATCAAGGAAACATATAAGGCTCCAGATACTAACTCTATCCCAACACTCTGCTCTAGCAATTATCAAAGATATTTTCAGAGTCAGTCTGGAAACTGTGGTAGGCAATGTCTCTGTCTGTGCTCATCCAAGTGGCCAAAAATTCCCCAACCATTTTTTAAGGTGGCATTAAGAAGTAGAAAGTTTTGAGAATGGAGATATAATTCCTCCCAGGTATCTCAGGGACATGTTGCTGAGAATGGCAGTTTCTAAAGGAGAGTTTCAAGCAGACATTTTTTCAGACACAAATAGGCCATGTAGATATATTTTTCAAGTGATTGTTTATGTAATTAAAGTTATTTATTTTCTGGTATCTGAATTATTTTCAAAGATGAAACTGTCTCTATTTGGAAAGAATACCTTGTTCTGTGCTTGGACTGAAGATAAGCTATTGAAGACCTAAGCATTATGGGGGTGGGTGTCAATATTTCATAGAAAATAATGCATTTGTTTTTCATTGGATGAGAATAAGAAATCTATTCCTTAAATATGGAGATACAGACAGAGGTCAAGACAGCAGAATAGTCAGATATTCGGTGTCATTCCTCTTACAACAAAGACCAGAAAAAAACAAGCTAATTAAATGTATATGACAGTCTAGGAACCATAGCCACCAAAGACAAAGCTGAGCAGCAGGTGGAAAGAAAGACAATTCAAAAACAGCAGAAATGTAAATTATAGATCATTGAATCCCCAGAATCCTGCTAGCTGAATCTGTGTCATGCATACAGACTGAGGCAAGCAATAACAACATCCTAAGCCAAAATCCAGCCTATCCGCTGTAGCCAAGCATCAGTGAATCTGCACACACCTCTAGAGCCAAATAGGTGTGACACCAGACCTGGAAAAGTTAAGTTCAAACTCCCACCAAACTGTGTGCCCTCCCCTACCAAAGCTCCAAGGCCAAGGAGTACTTCCTTTGCCCAACCCATCTTTCTCCCTGCTCCTACTTTAGTCATGCATCCTTTGGCATTCAACAGTTAGTTCTATATCCCCTAAGCCAAGAATTCACTGCAAAGTCCAGAGACACCAGTTTCTTCACCTAGCCACTGGTGTAGAGAGCCCATGGATTTTCAGTGCCCTTCACCTATGCACTTCACTTCTACTCAAGTGCCTTGAGGGCCAATTCGAACAGCTCATACCTTCATTAGGACAACATGGAAAGCATATGAATTTGAAGGCCATTTTCACCTACAGCAGCCAAGTGGGACCTGAATGTTTGTACCATTCAACACCACCTCGCCCTCTAAATATGAGTTTCAGCAACCCACCCTAGGGGTCTGAGGGCTGATGGTACCACCCACTCCATCCTAGCCACCCATGACAAGGCCCTGAGACTTAGTGGAGCTTTCCAAAACCTCCAGCCAATGGCATCAGCCAAGGACTGGCTGCCCTATCACCCCGCCCCCCAGAAGTTCTAGTAGACAAGGGCACAACCTCCATCTAAGCACCTGGGAGCAGCTGACAAACCCCTGCCTTGTACCCCACAGTGCCCCCAAATCACAACTAGGGATATAGGCCTGTTCTGAACAATCCATGCAGTCCTACCCACCTATAAATGAGAGTCTTTGCACCACATAGTAGGTGACCAACAATTTGGGTGTTTGTGACTGAGTAATCACACCTCTGCAAGAACAGTGAACAGAATCTCAGGCTCACACATCTAGCAGTTGCTCTGACCACCCGGTGGTCAGAGCTTCAATGGCATCAACAAACAGAACTGTACACACACACACCTAGCCAACTTGGACATATTAAAACAAAATAAAAATACAAGGTACAGTAAACAAAAATACAATAAGTAAACAAAATAACTTATTGATGCCTTAGACAATAGTCAATATCAACTCACATAAAGAAGTAGGACAAGATGGCTCCAGCAATCAACCAAAATAAAGAACAGCTTTACTTATTCAGAGTTTCTTCCCTTTTCAAATAAAACTGATAATTTGTTTCTCCGTCTCACTAAAAAATGTTGCTGGAATTTGTATTGGGATTGCATTATGTAAGTAGAGTGCTTTGGGCAAAATAGACGTTTTCACAATGTTGAGTCTTCCAATCCATGAGCAGGGCGTATTACTCCACTTATGTAAGTCTCTTCTAGTTTCTTGTAGCAAGGTCTTGTAGTTTTCTCTGTAAATATCTCTTATTTCTCTAGTTAGATTTATTCCGAGGTATTTTATCTTCCTGGGGGCTATGGTAAATGGAATTGGTTTGGTGATTTCTTCATTAATAATTTCATTGTTGGTATAAAGGAATCCTATTGATTTAGTTATGTTTATCTTGTATTGTGATACTTTGCCGAATTCTTCTGTTAGCTCCAATAGTTTACTTATGGATTTCTTTGGATTCTCTGTATAAGCAATCATATCATCTGCAAAGAGGGAAATCTTTACTTCTTCAGTGCCAATATGGATGCCTTTTATTTCTTTGTCTTGTCTAATTGCTCTGGCTAGAACTTCTAGCACAATGTTGAATAGAAGTGGTGAGAGTGGGTATCCTTGTCTAGTTCCCATTCTCAAAGGGAATTCTTTCAGTCTTTCACCATTCAGGATGATGAAAGCAGTTGGTTTTGCATAGATGCTATTGATTATACTGAGGAATTTCCCTTTTATTCCTATTTTTTCTGAGAGTTTTAAGCATGAATGGGTGTTGAACTTTGTCAAATGCCTTTTCTGCATCAATTGGCAAAATCAGGTGATTTTTATCTTTTTTGTTATTAATATGGTTGATTACATCCAATTAAGTGATGGGCAAAGGAGAAAGACAGACACTTCTCTAAAGAGGAGATCCAGGCAGCCAAAAAACACATGTGGACATGTTCACAATCATTAGTTATTAAGGAAATTCAAATCAAAACGATAATGAGATACCATCTCACCCGAACAAGGTTCACCATGATCCAAAAAACACAAAACAATAAATGTTGGAGAGGCTGTGAAGAGATTGGAACTCTCCTTCACTGCTGGTGGGATTGCAGAATGGTGCAACCTCTTTGGAAAACAATTGATGTTACCTTAAAATAATGGATATAGATACACCATTTGACCCAGTAATTCCTCTGCCCTGAATATATCCTACAAAATCAAGGCCATTCACACCAACTGCTACATGCACACAAATGTTCATTGCAGCACAGTCCATGATAGCAAAAAGTTGGAATCAACCCAGATGCCCAACAACAGAAGAATGGATAGATAAACTATGGTATACATACTCAATAGAGTACTATACACTGATAAAGAACAACAATGATAGCAGGAAACATCTCTCAATTTGGTCTCAACTGGAGGACATTATGTTGAGTGAAACTAGTCAGTGACAGAAGGACAGTTATTATATGAGACCCCTATTTTAAAAACTTAAAAGCATGCTCATACATAATAGCAAAGACTCTTTGACAGCTACAGGGGTGGAAAGGGTGGGTAGGGCGGGAGGGCAAGGGGCGAGGGTTTAGATTAGATAGTTGTTAGAAATTCGGTTGGGTGAAATTGGTGACAATACACATTAGTAAGAAGATCTATATTCATGGAACTTCAACACAACTTGTGTACTCTTCGTCTCTTAACCTAGTATTGTAAGCACAGAGTATGTACACTTTCATTTTTTATTTAATATTAAAAAATATATGTTTTTTAAAAATAAGAGTGAAATGCTACAAAAGGTTTAAAAAAAATAAAGAAAGAACTACCAAACCTTCTGGAGGTAATAAGGCAGTGGAACTACCTGATAAAGAATTCAAAAGGCTGATATATGGAATTATCCAAGAAATTAGTAAGGAGAACAGGCAAAACATAGTTCAAACCAAAGAACAAACAGATAAAAACTATTGTTTTAAAAAAAAAAAAAAAACTCAGAAAAGCACTACGAGAATAAAATGACAGAATAAGCACCCTGTTAGAAACTGTACAGAGACAATAACTAGAAATTTAAAAGATTAACAACAAAATTGCAGAAGTACAAAACAGAATAGAAGGTCATAAGAGCAGAATTGAGACAGGAAAAGTTAAATTAGTGAGATTGAAGACAAATCCCTTGACACCAATTGTCTGAGGAAAAAAAGAATAAACAAAAATAAAGAAAGCCTAAGATGTACATGAGATGCTATCAGGAGTAACAACCTACAAGTGATTAAAGTTCCAGAATGTGTGTGTGTGTTGTGGGAATACAACATAAAACACAGAGAGAACTGTTGAAGATTTGCTGACAGAAAACTTCATTAATATCACAAAAGGTGAGAAGATAGCTATTCAAGAAGTTCTACAAACTATATGCAAGACAGGATCCAGAAGAAATTTACCAAGACATATCATAATCAAATCTGCTAAAACCAGACTCAAAGAAATACTCCTGAGAGCAACTAAGGATGATTAAAAAAAAAAGAAGTCACCTAATAGGAGAACCAATAAAACTAATCTCTGATTATTCAGCAGACACTACACAAGTAAGAAGGCAATGGGATGATATACATAAAGCCTTGAAGGGAAAAAATATATATATTTCCAGTCAAGAATTACATATTCAGCAAAATTGTCTCTCAAATACAGTGGCAAAATTAGGTCATTTCCAGATAAACAGAAAGTAAGATGATTTGTAAAAGTCTGACCAAAATTACAAGAAATATTAAAGGGAGTACTCAGTTTGAAAACCAACCAATGATAATTCAAGAGTAAGACACAGAAGATACATCAACATCAATCCACAGAGAATTCACCAAAAAATAAATAAATAAAAGTTAAAAGATTGAAAATAGGAAACTAGAAACATCAATACGTAAAATACAGCAATGTCAAAACACAAAAGGGGCAATAAATGGTACCATCATAGAACTTTCATATAGTGAGGAAGTCAACATAATACCAAAAGATAAAAGAAAGCTTTAAACTGAGAAAAATAAAGGTAAATTTCAAGGCAATCACAAAGGAAACTAACAAACCTACCCATCAAAATAAAAGGAAGAAAAATGTAAATGCTCAGGAAACAGAAAACCACTAATGAAAGAGACGAAAAGACACTACATAAATAAGCAAAAAAAAAAAAAAACCCTTAGCACAGACAATTAAGTGAAAAAAAGAAAACATCAACATCACACACACACAAAAAAAACATCAAAATGATGGTAGTAAACTCATACCTATTAGTAATTACAGAGTATAAATATCTTAAATGTACCGGTAAAGGAACAGAGCATGGCAAGATAGGTTAAAAACAAGATCCATCTAAATGCTACTGTCACCGATTGAGTTGCATCCCACAGAAACATATGTACCAATTTGGCTAGGCCATGATTTCCAATATTTTGTGATTGTCCTACATTTTGTGGTTTTCCTGTCTTATAAATCCTAATCTTTGCCTCCAGTTAATAGATCGGATTATGTTAAAGAGGTTTAAGGCAGGACCATAATATCCTTCCTAAGGTCAGCTCCCTGCTCCAGTGTAGAGGAAGTTTCCCTAGAGTGTAATTTGTACCGTCTTTTATCCTACAAGAGATAAAAGGGAAGGCAAGCAAGCAGAGAGATGGAAACCTCATACTATCAAGAAAGCAGCACCAAGAGCAGAGCACTTCCATTATACCTGAGATTCTTCCACAGAGATGCTCTCAGAATGAAGAAATAGTAAGGCAACACAATGACCTTCCTCCAGAGCTGGCAGAGAGGGAATGCATTCCCTGTCAGCACTTGAATTTGAACTTCTAGCCTACTAGACTGTGTGAGACTAAACTTTTCTTTGTTAAAGCCATCCACTCATTGTATTTGTGTCAGAGCAGTGCCAGATGACTAAGACATCTGTCTACAAAAGATACACCTTAGTCACAAAAAAATAAGCAAACTAAAACTCAAAGGATAAAAAAGATACATATTAAGCAAGCAATAACCAAAAATTAGCCAGAGTGGCAATATTAATCCCTTACAAAATAGACTTTGAATCAAAATCCATCATAAAGGATAAGGAGGACACTATATAAAGACTAAAGGATAGCTACAGCAGAAGGACAAAACTATGATAAATATATACGCACCCAACGACAGGGACTCAAAAATTCTTTAAAAAAAAACCTCTAACAGCATTGAAAAGAGAAGTAGACAGCTCTATGATAATAGTAGAGGAATTAAACACACGACTTTCAGTAAAGAACAGAACATCTAGAAAGAAACTCAATAAAGATGCAGAAGACCTAAATGCTACAATGAACCAACTCAGCCTCATAGAGATATCTACAGAACATTCCACCTAACAGCAATGAAGTATACATTCTTTTCCAGCACACACCAACATTTTACAGAACAGACATTTTAGGCCAGGAAGCAAACCTTAATAAAATCCAAAACATTGAAACAATAGATAGTATCTACTTTGATCATGATGCCATAAAAATAAAAATCAATAACAGAAACAGTAAGGAAATAAAAATCAAATACATGGAAACTGAGTAACACCTTGCTTAACACTTACTTGTAGTCAGAAGAAATCAAAGATAAATTTAAAAATTCCAAGAATATAATGAGAATGAAAATGCATTTTACCAAGACCTTCAGAGCACAGCAAACTTGGTCCTTAGACATCAATTTACACCAAAAAAAAAAAAAAAAAAAAAAAAGGGCTCACTTCCAAAATGAAGAAAGGGCCAAAATAGAAGCATTAACCCTACAAGGCAAAATAAATAAACAATCAGCAAAAGAATCCTCAAGCAGCAGAAGAAAGGAAATGATAAAAATTAGAACAGACATAGATAAAATAGACAATAGAGTAGCAACTGAGTTAATAAGTCCCAAAATTGGTTCTTTGAAAAGGTTTAGAAAATGAACAAAAAATTGGCCACACTGGCAAAAGAGAAACAAGAAACAAATAACCCACGTAACAAATGAGAGGTGATATCACAACAGACCAGAATGAAATAAAAAGGATTATTTATACTATGAAAAAATGACACTCCAACAAATTTGAAAACCTAAAGGAAATATATAAGTTTCTAGAAACACATCTCCTACAAACTGATGTAAAAAAAAAATAAAGAGATTGAATACCTAATTAAAAAAAAAAAAAATCCCAACAAGAAAACGAAAGCCTTGCCAGGACAGCTTCACGGAAAATTGTATAAAACTTTTAGAGAAAAGCTAACACCTATAGGACTCAAGCTATTTCAGAGTACATAAAAAGAAAGAATACTACTGAACTTATTCTATGAACCCAGCATAACCCTTATGCTAAAGCCAGGCAAAAATACAACAGCAACAAAGAAAGCTATCAATTGGTATCTCTTGAGAGCATCTATACAAAATTCAAGGTAGTAGACTTCAACAGCATATCAAAAAAAATAATACACCATGACTGAGGGACTTATACTAGATGTACAAGAATGTTTCAACTTTTCAGCTCTAGAAAATCAATGTAATCAATTACATAAATAAAACTAAAGAAAGAATGACACGGTCTTATCAACAACAGAGAAAAGACATTTGACAAAGTCCAACACTAATTTCTGATAAAAACTCTTGGCAAAATAGAAATAGAATCAAAATTCCTCAACAAAATAAAACATAGTTGTACAAAACCAACAGCTCACATCATTATAAATGGAGAGAGAGAAACCAGAGAAGAATGTCATTTACCACCATTCTTATTCAACATTGTGCTGAAAGTCCTAGAAAGAGCAATAACGCAAGAAAAAGAAATAAAGTGCATCAAAATTGGTAAGGAAGAAGTAAAACTATGCCTATTCACAGATTATGTGATCTCATACACAGAAAACTTCAAGAATTCACAAGAAAGCTACTAGAGCTTACCAACAACATGATTATTAAGGAAGAAATCACCAAGTCAGTACCACTTACTATAGCCCCTAAGAAGATAAAGTACCTAGGAATAAATCTAACCAGAGAAATAACAGAAGTTTACAAAGAGAACTACAAGCCCTTACTACAAGAAACTAAGAAAGACTTACATAAATGGAGAAATCTATTCTGCTCATGGATAGGAACACTTAACATTGTGAAAATGTCTATTTTACCCAAAGCAATCTGCTTATATAACACAATCCCAATACAAGTTCCAGTGACATTTTTTTTAGTGAGATGGAGAAACAAATTACCAACTTTGTCTGGAAAGGGAAGACCCAGATAAGCAAAGCATTACTAAAGGAGAACATGCTGGGAGGCCTCTCACTACCCGACTTTAGAACCTATTACACTGCCACCGTAGTCAAAACAGCCTGGTATTGACACAAAAACAGATAGATCAGTGGAACAGCACTGAGACCCCAGAGATGGCACCATCTGCCTATGAACAGTTGATATTCGACAAAGGCCCTAAGACATTAAACTGGGGCAAAAACAATCTCTTCAACAAATAGTGCTGGTAAAATTGGATATCCATCTGCAATAAATTGAAACAAGACCCATATCTTACATCTTATACAAAAACCAACTCAAACTGGATAAGAGACCTAAATATCAAATCTAAAACGATAAAGCTCATCCAAGAAAAAGTAGGAACAACTGACGTTTTAATACACAATATAGACAGAATTAAAAATCTGTCAAACAAATCACAATCATCAGAAGAGAAAAAAGATACATGGGAACTACTAAGAATCAACCACTTCTGCTCATCCAAAGACTTTATTAATAGAATTAAAAGGCCACCTACAGAATGGGAAAAAATATCTGGCAACTCTATGTCACACTGACGCCTGATCTCCTTAATCTATAAGGTACTACAAAATATCAATAAGAAGATAAATCATCCAATTATGTGATGTGCAAAGGAGATGTACAGATATTTCTCTAAAGAGGAGATCCAGGCAGCCAAACACCACATGCAGATATGTTCACGATCTTTAATTATTAAAGAAATTCAAATCAAGATGACAATGAGATGCCATCACACCACAACAAGGTTGGCCATAATCCAAAAAACACAAAACAACAAATGCTGGAGAGGCTGTGGAGAGAATGGAACTCTCCTACACTGTTAGTGGGATTGCAAAACGGTGCAGCCTCTTTGGAAAGCAATCTGGCACTTCCTTAAAAAGCTGGATATAGATATATCATCTGACCCAGTAATTCCACTGCTTGAAATATATCTTACAGAATCAAGGCTATTCACACCAACTGATACATGCACATGAATGTTCATTGCAACACAGTCCACAATAGCAAAAAGATGGAATCAACCCAGATGCCCAGCAACAGAGAAATGGATAGGTAAACTATGGTATATCTACTCAATAGAACAATCTGCAATGATAAAGAACAACGATGACTGCAGGAAACATCTCATAACCTGGTTTAAACTGGAGGACATTATGCTGAATGAAAGTAGTCAGTGACAAAAGGACAAATATTGTATGAGACCCCTATGATAAGAACTTAAAAACAGATTCATGCATAGAAGAAAAGGCTCTTTGATGGCTGCAGGGGTGGGGAGGGTGGGAGAATGAAGGGGGGGAGGATTTAGGTTAGATAGTTGATAGAAATTTGGCTGAGTGAAATCTGACAGCACACATTAGAAAGAAGATCAATATTAACTGGACTTCAACACAATTTGAGTACTCCTCCCATCTTAAACCAATATTGCAAGGACAGAGTAACTGGAGTGGAGGCTTGGGACCATGCCTTCAGGCCAAATCGAGGCCAATTGGCACAACTAGCTTTTTGCTAATGAAGGTTCTCTGCGTCCCACATTGCTGAGTGTCATCTGGGGTCTTAAGAGCTGCCAAGCTACTATCTGAGGGTACAGCAAATGGTCCCAACTCAACAGGAACAGATGATCACTGAGGACCAAAATGATGTGGGGGAAAGAGAACCCAGAAGACAGAGGGACCCACATGAGTAGGTCTCTACATCAGCTTGTAACCAGAAGAACTGAATGGTGCCTGGCCACCACCGGTGATAGCCACGATGGAGCTCACAAAGTTGAGTCTCACTGGCAACAAGAGAATAAATAGGGGCGCACCCTGAGATCTCCACTAAAAGATTGTTATTGATGGTCCAGGGGCTTTGGGGTTCCCCTGGGAGCATGGCCCCTGGCCCTGATGCTGCCCCTGTCCACAAATCATAATGAAGGTCAACTTTGTGGACAGCATGGATTGTTGGCGATGCAGAATGACCGTGTCTTGTGGGAACTTTATGGTTCTGTGCATCTGTAAGATGTCATCCTGCTGACCTCCTGCTAGAGGAAGGGCAGTGGGTGGAGAGGAGGGAATAGTAGACTGTTGGGAGGATAGGACATATATGGAGCAGAGAGGAAGGATGTGCTGTCACCGGGCAGGGAGAGCAGTGGGAGCTGCATATAGGTGAGCACGCAAACTTACATGTGATTGTACATTTTCATTTAATCATAATAATAAAATTTAAAAGGCTGCTAAAAGTCACAGAAGATTTCAGCAAAGTATCAGGATACAAGATAAACATATGAAGATCAGTTGAGTTCTTCTACAAAGAGAACTTCAAAAAAAGAAATCACCAAATCAATTCTATTTACTATAGCCCACCAAGAAAATAAAGTACTTACAAAAAACTTAACCAAAATGTAAAAGATCCATACTAGGAAAAAGTACAAAACACTGCAGGAAAGAGATCTGATGTACATTAAGTGGGAAAACACACCATCCTTATGTATAGAAAGACTCAATATTGTGAAACATGTCATTTCTACCCAAAGTGATCTACAGACATGAGGTACTCTCAATCCAAACTCCAACAGCACTTTTTAATGTGATACAGAAACTAATCAGCAACTTAACGTGGAAAGGGAAGAAGCCCCAAATAAGTAAAAGAATTACTGAAGAACAACAAAGTGAGAGCCCTCACCTAATTTTAGAACCCATTATAGAGCCATGGTAGTCAAAATTGCCTAATAGTAGTACAACCTACAAATTGGCCTTTGGAACAGAATTGAGAATCCAAATATAAATCCATCCATCTATGTGCAGCTGATATTTGAGAAAGGGCCAACATTCATTAAGTAGGGAAAGGACAATCTTTTAGTAACTGATGCTGGCATAACTGGATGTCCATGTATCAAAAAATGAAAAATAACAACAAAAAACTCCATACTTAATATAATATACAAAACTAATGCAAAATGAATCAAAGACCTAAATATAAAACCTAAAATGATAAAGACTGTGAAAGAAAACTATAGGGAAAATGTTAAAGGCTCTAATAAAAGGCATAAATAGGATACAGAAACATAACTGTGAGGTCCTAAAAAATTAAGCACTTAGGCTCTTCAAACGATTTCAACAAGATTAAAAAGAGAATCAGACAAAGAAAAAAATTGGCTATGACATATCCGACAAGAATCTAATCTCTAAAATCCATAAGACGCTGCAACACTACGATAACAAAAAGATAATAATCTTATTAAAAACTGGGCAGAAGATGTAAACAGATGCTTCACCTAAAGAAAACATTCAGGCAGCTGACACATGAGAAAACATATGTCGTCATTAGCTGTTAGTGAAATGCAAATTAGAACTGCATTGATCTACCATCTCACCACAATGGCACCAGTATTAATCCAAAAACATAAAAATAAACAAGAGTTGAAGAGGTTATTGGGAGACTGCTGGCAGTGATAATGTAAAATAGTCTGATCTATTGAAAATATACACGTATATATATCTCAGTCTCAGTAGACTAACATCCTACTCATAAAATTTTAGAAATTAATAATAATGAAAGTATCAGAGTTATAATAAGTAATTTCCCCAGCAATAATAGACTTCCAGTAATAGACCCAGTAGCTGGAACCTGCCAGGTTCTCTTTGGAAACTCTACAGAGTTCTACTCAGTTGTACAGAGTTGCTGTGAGTTGGAATCTACTTTATTTCAGTTTAGTTTGGTAATGGACAGAAGCTTCCAGATCCAAAGACCCGGTGAATGTCACGCAATGACATGCAATGAGAAAGACCAACATGAAGCTATGTCATTATAATATGTTGGAATAATAGGATAGAGATGATTCTGAAGACTTCCTCTTACAAACTTAGGACATGTCAGGAGAGATCAATCCCTGAAGAACGTCATGCTTGGCAAAGTGGAGGGTCAATGAAAAGGAGGGAGACCCTCAAGTACAGAATGGGATTCTAGAAATGGTCCTGGACTGAGTTACAAAATAGCACTACCAAATACAAACAGCTGTCAAACCATTCCCTAGAAACTCTATGGGTCAGTCCTCCTCTGTCTTATAGGTTGCTATGGGATGGAATCAATAACAATGGGTTTTGGTGAAAGCACAGCACTAGAGCAAAGCCACACATCACAGTCAACGGATAAGTACTAATTCTTAAATATAAACTTTGAGTATGAACTGTAAAAAGGTAATGTATACAGTGGCTAGGAACTGAGAAGATCGGGGGAGATTGGAAAGCAGATTTCAAAAAATGAAGTGTCTGTTCAAGACATGCATCGGCTATGAAGGAGATTAAAAAGAGCCTATTCCTGTTGGTAAGGTAGCAGTTGGTGCTGCTAGAGGGGAGGCGTTGCTTCATAACTTCTTCCCTTAAAAAAACAGACATAGAAAGTCTATGATTTTAAGTGTATGGTAATGCTAAGTGGAAATAATTTCAGGATAATATGTGATTTTCAAATTATACAGGCCGTAATGCTTACCATCATCATGGCCCATCATTATCACAGATGTTCGTGCATTAATCTTATACCTTGTCCAAACCACTGTGCGATGATTTCTCTCCCCTCTCCTCTCACACTTTGTCACACTCATACTACTGTCACACCTCACGTGTCAATAAGTTTTCAAGTTTTATTTTTCAGGTTTTCATTAGAGGGTTAGTTTTAGTAATTGGATTTCTGTTGGTAGCCTGCAGATTTTATTAATTTAAGAGTACACTTTTTTCACTGTGTAAAAACCACCTGGTAAAGTTAGTGTTGTTTTTTTTTTTTTTTAATTTTATAGACTTGCCTTCAGGGTAAAATGGGCCAGGCTGTTTTGCTGCAAAGGTAAATGTTTATGGTTGAGAAAAACTAGAATAGTTACTCTAATAGCTTGCTAGTAGCTACTGGAAGTGTTAATACAAATACCAATGGTTCTTTCTCTCACTGTACTTGGTGGCCCATTTCAAACAGGGCCTCTTGAAAGTCACACCAAGAAAAAATATATTTGCATGCTCCCTGGCTTTATGAAGATGAAAATAAATGAGACTACCATATTCAAGTAAACATACACACACACAATTCAAAGTCACAAAAAATGTATTATGTTAGCACTTTTTTTTTTTTTTTTGAGTTTGAGACCTATGGTAAGAAGAGCAGTTGGTATAAATACTTGGGAATACGGGAAGCACTCTGTAGGTATACATTTGAAGAGCTCTGTTTCTGCTATCAGTGAGTCAAATAGTGGTGCAAACAGTTCAGTTCTAGGCTACTAATTGAAAGGAGGGTGGTAGAAACCTATCCCAGTGATGCTTCAAAAACATGCTTCTGAAAGTTCACAGTCATGAAAACTATGCAGTGCATATGAATCAGAATCAACTGGACAGCAAATGGTTTGTTTCCTGTTATCCAATTTTGTGTAACAAATTACCCCCCCAGACTTAGTGGCTTAAAACAATAGTATCAATATTTTGCTCCAACATCTGCAACTGGGGCAGGGCCCAGTGCAGACAGCTCTCTTTTATCTACTTGGTGGCAGATGGACCAACTTTTACAGTTGAGATTGGAATTATCTGATGTGATGGCTCACTCACTCACATGTCTATTCCATGTTAGCTGCTGACTGTGAGTCTCAGTTCCACTCTACCTGGGCCTCTCCCTGTTGTCTCCTTGTGTGAGCTGATTTGGGCTTCCTTATTGCATGCTTGCTTGCTTGATGGCTGAGCACCCAAAAAGAGAAAAAGCCAGACATGAGGAATGTCGATATCACTGCTTGTGATGTGGCATAACAAGTTAAGTAATATCACTTCTATTACATATTATTGATCAAGACAGTTACAAAGTCCACTGGGATTAAGTGATGGGAACATAGACCTTGCATCTCCATGTTGTTAGGTGTTGTTAGGTGACACTGAATTGGTTTCAATTCATAGTGACCCTATGTATAACAGAACCAAACACTACTGATCCTGTGAGAGCCTCATAATTGTGGTTGAGCTTGAATCCTTTACTGCAGCCACTGTATCAGTTCATCTGTTTGAGAATCGTCTTCTTTTCTCTCATCCTCTACTTTGTGAAGTCTAATGTCCTTCTCCAAGGACTTATCTCTTCTGAAACATGTCCAAAGCATGTGAGATGAAGTCTTGCCATCCTTGCTTCTAAGAAGCATACTGGCTGTACTTTGTCCAAAAAAGATTTGTTCATTCTTCTGTCAGCCTATGGTATATTCGGCATACTTTGCCAATACATTATTTCAAAAGCATAAAGTCTTTTTAGCTCTTCTTTTCTCATTGTCCAGCTTTCACATTCATATGAGGTCACTGAAAACACCATGGCTTGGTTCAGGCACACCTTAGTTCTCACAATGACATCTTTACTCTTCAATATCTTAAAGATATCTTTCATAGCAGAGTTTCCCAATGCAACATATTGCCTTAATTTCTTTTTTAAAAATAGTTTATCATGCTTTAAGTAAAAGTTTACCATCCATATCAATTTGCTATATGAAATCACAAACACACATCACTGTGAAACTCTAAATACTGTCTCCATACCACCACCCTGTGACAGCATATTCCTCCTTTAAAACCTGTACTTCCCATGTCAACCAACTGTTATTCCACTCCACCCTCTCATCTCAGCTCTAGAAAGTAGCTGTTCAGGCAGCTCCATGTATATGCTCAAGTCACAAAGCACATTCTTCCCCAGCATCTCTCTATGTCTAATAGTCCAGTTTAACCTTTGTCTGAAGAGTGGGCTTTAGTACTGGTTTCAGCTCTAGGCTAACCGAGAGTCCAGGGGCCATGTCTTCATGGAACTCTCCAATCTGTTGAACCATCGAGTGTGGTCTTAATAGAGTTCAGGCTTTGCACACCAGTTTTTCTCTCATTACATCAGGGAGTCTATGTTGTGTTCCCTGTCAGGGCATTCATTCATGGGTACCATCCAGTATTACGACAGGTAGTCTCTGGATCATACAGCACCTTCTATCTGCCAGGCTAATATCTTCCTCACGTCTTTGATGTTCTTCTTTTTCTTCTGCTCCAGGTGGTTTGAGACCAATCCATTCTACCTAAATGGACACTTGTGAGATTTTGTGACCCCTGACACCACTCTACAAAATGGTATGCAGAACATTTTCTTAAAAAAAAAAAAAAAAAAAAAAAACTTAGCTGTGCCAATTAGCCTAGACATACCCTGAGACCATGGTCTCCAGATCTTTGTCCTTGCTATGCTGCCCTTCAAAATGTTGAGTTGTATGCACAAAACCTTTTAGTTCAAGTCTGCCAAGTGTTCTTTGGAAACTCTATGGAGTAGTTCTACTCTGTCCCATAGGATCACTAGAAGTGAGAATCAACTCTACGGAAGTGGGTTTGGATTTTTGATTTTTTGACTTTTAGTTTAATCTACTTGTGGTAACCTGTCTTTTACTGTCTGCTGTCCTCTCTTCACCTAACCCAATTTCTATCTACTGTCTGTCTACCCCTCTCCCACCTTCTCCACCCTTGCAATCATCAAGCACGATTTTACTCTGTGCTTAAACCTTGCCTTAAGTCCTTATAATAATGGTCTCAAATAATATTTGTCCTTTTGCATTAGACTAATTTCACTCAGCGTGTTGTCTTCCAGATGACTCATGTTATGAGATATTTCCTAAAATCATCACTGTTCTTTATCACTGCCTAATATTTCATTGTATGAATACAAAGACTGCCAATGAAGTTTGAGAACTCATCCTAGAAAAAGTGCTACATAACTCATTGCTGAATATCACTACAGTCACCTTCAAAATACCATACCCCAATGTCCGAGCCCAGTACAACTTCAATCAAACTAAAAGTCAAAAAATCAAAAATCTATTTTTACCTGTTAGCTAAAAATTCCCTCACAGACAAGTTCGTGAACTTGCCACCACGCCACCACGCACAATGGACATTCTAGAAAGAGTTCCAAAATTGCTCTGGAAGGGTTGACTAGGTGCTGGCATCAGTGCATAGCTTCCCAAGTGGAATACTTTGAGGATGACCATAGTCATATTCAGACTTATCAGACTTCGTATACCATGGTTTGTCTATCCATTCATCTGTCGATAGGAACCTAGGTTGATTTCACCTTTTTGCTATTGTGGACATTGCTACAATAAACATTGCTGTGCATGTATCTGTTCATGTGACAGCCCTGAATTCCTATGGATATATTTCAAGAAGTAGGATTAATGGATGATAAGGTATTTTTATTTCTAGCTTTTTAAGAAAGTGCCAAATCAATCTACAAAGTGGTTATACCATTTTACATTCCAACCAGCAGTGTAGAAGAGTTCCAGTCTCTCTGCAACTTTGCCAGTGTCTATCATTTTGTGTTTTTTGGATTAATGCCAGCCTTCTTGGGATAAGATGGTATCTCACTGTAGTTTTGATTTGGAATTTTCTGATGACTAATGTTCATGAATATTACCTGTTAGCATCATGGATGTCTTCTTTGGTGAAGTGCCTGTTCATGTCCTTTGCCCATTTTTAAATTGGGTTATTTGCTTTTTCTTGCTGAAGTTTCTCAGTACCTTGTAGTTTAGAGTTTAGAGGCGAGTCAGGTCATGGTAACCAAAACTTCTTGCTCTTTTTAGTGAACTCTTTGGATGAGCATACGCATTTGATTTTTAGGAGTTCTCAGTTGTCTATTTTCTGTTCAGGTGTTTGTGCATTGTTAGTAATATTTTGTAGTCTGTTTATGCCATATGTTAATGTTCCCAGCATTGTCCTTATTTTGTCTTCCCTGATCTTTATTGTTTTAGATTTTATATTTAGGTCTTAGATCTATTTTGAGTTAGTTTTTGTGCATGGTGTGAGATACAGATCTTGTCTCACTTGTTTGCAGATGGATATGAGTGATACCAACACCATTTGTAAAAGAGACTGCCTTATCCCCAGTTTATGGACTTTGGACTGGTGTCAAATATCATAGGTGGATGATGTGGTACCTGGATTCTCAATTCTGTTCTGCTGATCTATGTAACAGCTTCTGTATCAGCACTAGACTGTTTTGACTACCTTGGCAGTGGGATAGATTCTAATATCAGATAGAGTAAGGCCTCCCACTTTTTCTTCTTCATTGATGCTTTAGTTATCCAAGACTTTTTCCCTTTCAGTATGAGGTTGGCTAATTTGTTTCCCCATCTCATTAAAAAATGCTCTTGGAATTTGTATGGGGATTTACTGTATCTATAGATTGCTTTGAGTGTATTAGACATTTTCATGATGTTAAGTCTTCCTATCCATGAACAAGGTAGGTTTTTCCACTTATGTAGGTCTCTTTAGGCTTCTTGCAGAAGAATCTTGTAATTTTCTTTGTATAGGTATATTATGTCTCTGGTTAGATTTATTCTTGGGTATTTCATCTTCTTGGGAGGGCTGTAGTAAATGGTAATGATTTGGTGATTTCATCTTTGATGGTCTCTTTTTTGGTGTAAACGAATCCAACTGATTTAGGTATGTTTATCTTCTATCCTAATACTTTAATGAACTTTTTTATTAGTTTCACTATTCTTTTTGTGGATTCTTCAGCATTTTCTGTATATAAGATCCTATCATTTGCGAATAGAAATATCTTTACTTTTTCCTTACCAATTTCGATGATCTTTATTTATTTATCTTGCCTAAGTACTCCAGCTAGAATCTCCAGGACAATGTTGAATAAGAGTGATGACAGTGGACATCCTTTTCTGCTTCTTGGTCTTAATGAGAATTTTATCAAACTTTCTCTATTTAGAATGATGTTAGCTGTTGACTTTGCATAGACGTCCCTTATTGTAATAGTTGAAGAATTTCCCTCCTATTCATATTTTGCTGAGATTTTTTTAAAACATGAATGGATGTTGGGCTTTGCAAATGCCTTTTCTGCATCTGTTCATAAAATCAGATGATTCTTGTCTTTTGTTTGTATTTATGTGATTGATTACACTGATTGTTCTTCTAATGTGGAATCATCCCTGTACCCCTGATATGAATCCCACCAGGTCATGGTGAATTTTTTTTTTTTTTGATATGTTGCTGAATTCTCTTTTTTTTATTATGATTGAATGAAAATGTATGTTCCCATATAAATGTGCATGATGACCTACATGCAGCTTCCACTGCATCAATAGACAAGATCAGGTCATTCTTGTCTTTTGTGGTATTTATGTGGTTGATCACATTAATTGTTTTCCTGATGTTGAACCAGCCTTGCATCCCTGGTATGAATCCAACTTGGTCAGGATGGATTATTTTTTGGATGTGTTGTATTCTATTTGCAAGAATTTTGTTGAAGATTTTTGTATCTAGATTCATGAGTGATATCGGTCTATAGTTCTCCTTTTTTGTTGAGTCTTTCCTTGACTTTGGTATCAGGGTTACGCTGGCTTCATAGAATGAGTTTGGGAGTACTCCATTCCTTTCTATAGTGTGAAATAGTCTCAGTAGTACTGGAGATAACTCTTCTCTAAAAGCTTGGTAGAATTCTGCAGTGAAGCCATCCGGGCCCGGGCTTTTTTTGGTTGGCAGTTTTTTAATGACTTTTTCAATCTCTTCCTTTGTGATGGGTTTATTAAGTTGTTCTGCTTCATGTTGTGATAATTTGGGTAGGTGATATGAATCAAAGAATTTCTCCATTTCTTCTAGGTTTTTGAATTTGTCAGAATACAGTCTTTCACAGTATTCAGTTATGATATTTTTTATTTCTGCTGGATCTGTTGTGACAACTTCCCTCATTTCTAATTGGGTTATTTCTTTCATTTCCTGTTTCTTTTTAGTAAGTTTAGCCAATGGTTTGTCAATTTTCCTGATCTTTAAAAAAACAAAAACAGCTTTTGGTCTTTCCAGTTTTTTCAGTTGTTCTATTCTCTAATTCATTTAGTTCTGCGCTGATCTTTATGATCTGTTTTCTTCTGTGCCTAAGGGGTTCCTCTGTTGTTCTCTCTCTACGTGTTCAACCTGTAGGGTCAGTTCCTTGATTTGGTTTCTTTCTTCCTTCCAGACGTGTGCATTTATGGAGATAAACTGACCTCTGAGCACTGCTTTGGCTGTATCCAGTAGATTCTGGTAGGCAGTGTTTTGATTCTCATTGGAATCCATCAATTTCTTTATTTCATCTTTGATTTCTTCTATAACCCATGGTTTTTTGAGCAAAGTGTTGTTCAGTTTCCATGAGTTCCACTTTCTATCTATGGTTTTTCTGCTATTGATTTCAACTTTTATGGCATTATGACCTGAGAAGACACTCTGCATTAATTCAATGGTATGGATTTTGTTGAGAATTGCTTTATGTCCTAACACATGGTCTATTCTGGAGAATGTTCCATGTGCCCTGCAAAAGAAGGTGTGGTTGTCCACTGATGGATAGAAAGTTCCGTATATGTCGATGAGGTCTAGATGGTTAATTGTGGCAATAAGGTCTTCTGTGTCTTTATTGAGCTTTTTTCTACACGATCTGTCCAGTATTGAGAGCGGACTGTTGAAGTCTCCTACTATTATTGGGGAGTGATCTATCTCCTTTTTCAGTGTAGTCAGTGTTTCTTTGACGTATTTAGGTGCTCGAATATTAGGCGCACGAATATTTAGTATTGTTAAGTCTTGCTTGTGTATTGAACCTTTCAGTAATAAGTAGTGTCCAACCTTGTCCACGAAGGTGGATTTTACATTAAACTCGATTTTATCTCAGATTAGAATTGCCACACCTGCTCTTCTTTGTTCATTGGTAGCTTGATATAGGTTCTTCCATCCTGTGATTTTCAGTTTGTTCATATCTTTAGGTCTGAGATGAGTTTCTTGTAGGCAACATATAGATGGGTCATGTCTTTCGATCCAAGATGTCACTTGATGTTTCTTTACTGGAGTATTCAGTCCATTCACATTCAATGCAATTATTGATAGGTATTTGTTCAGTGCTGCCATTGTGATATGTTTATTTTTGTGTTGATGTTTTCTCTGTTGTTCTTATTTATCTGTTCTGCAACATCCTTTGTGAGTTGATTCTTCACTTTTTTCAGGGTTGGTTTTGTAATTGTTGAGACTCCTGCATTACATTTCTTGATATGGTATGTTGCTTCTTTATTATGCTTTACGGCTGCCCCATCATCCCACTTAGTAAACCATATATAACTCCAATTTTGATTGCTATCAGTCTCATCAACTTCCTCTCCATCTGGGAGGACTATAACGACTCTAGTACAACCCTCTTTTTAATATGAAGATATCATAGTTTTCATGATATGATCACTGGATTGTTTCTTTCACTATTATAGTGTTTATTGTGTTTGGAGCCTTCCGTAACTGAGTAGGATTCTGGATAATGTGCCCTTCTAAAATACAAAGTTACCAGTTTTGTTCTTACAAACAAAGATTCTTTCAGCATTTCTTGTAGCTTTGGTTTAGTTTTTACAAAGTCTCTGAGTTTCTGTTTATCTGTGAAGGTCTTAATTTCATTTTCATATTTAAAAGATAGTTTTTCAGTATGTAGAATTCTTGGTTGGAAGTCCTTCTCCTTCAAGGCTTTGAATGTGTCATGCCACTGTCTCCATGCCAGCATAGTTTCTGCAGAGAAATCTGACGAAAGCCTTCAGGGTTTCCATCCGAATGTTAGCTTTGCTTTGAGTCTTGCTGTCTTTAAGAGTTGCTGCTTATGTTTCATTTTGTTGAGCTTGATTATAATATGTCTGGGAGTCCTTCTATTGAGATCTATATTGAATGGTGTTCGATACGTATCTTGGATGTCTATATTCTCTTCTTTCATAATTTCTGGGAAGTTTTCTGTCAGCAGCTCAGCTACAATACTCTTTGTGTTTTCAGATGTCTTGCCCTGTTCAGGAACTCCAATTAATCGTGGATTGTTCTTCTTAATAGAGTCCCCCATGCTTCTTAATGCTTCTTCATTTTTCTTGTTTCTTTTTTCTGATTTCTCCTCATAGAAGCTGGAGTCAGTGGCTCTGTCTTCCAAATCAGAAATTCTCTTTTCCATTTGTTCCATTCTGTTTTCTTGGCTTTGAAGTTTCTATGTCTTTGATTTTGTTCTTGACCTGTTGGATTTCCAAGTACTGCTTTTCCATCAGATCGAACAGCTTGCTTAATTTTTTGTTTTCCTCTGCTGCATTTTGTATAACGTCTAGTAGGGCTCTCTATATAATTCTTTTGTATTCATCTTCTGATAGTTTCAGAGAAGCTTCTTTGGAAAGTTCTGAGGTGATTTCCTTTGGGGGCTTTCTGATGCCATTGCTGACTTCCGGGTTACCATCCTGTCCAACATCTGCTGCTTTTCGGGCACCATGTGGTTCACTAGAGGCTGGGAGAGATGCCATGAAGATGTACCACAGTTGTTTCTCTAGGCTGTCTTAAAATGAGAAGTAAAAAGTATTTGACAACTTCCAAAGTTAGTCAGGTTTTCAGGTGTCTACATCCCTCTTCCAAACTGGCAAAGTAAGCATCTCTATATTGAACACCCGATCTTACAAACTAGCTCAAAATACAGAAAGGCTACTGGCCTGCTGGCCTCTGCTGTCAAGCCCCAGCTGTAGGTGATATTGTGTAGAACTCTGCTTTTCTGTCAGAAAAGCAGTTCCTTCTGTGTAGGAACTGCCTCTCAGCCCAGGAATTAGGTCCAGCTTAGGCTTCGTATTGATGGCCCTGCCTCCCAGCAAAACAAGATGGCATCCCACGTAAGCCTGCCAGCCAGCCAAGAGTGCCGAAATGCCTAGAGTTCACAGCCTCTGCCACTGGGCCCCAGCCCCAGGCAACACTATGCAAAACACCGCCTCCCTGCTAGGAAAGAACTCTCCCCCCGGCAGGAGCCACCTCCCAGCCTAAGAACCAAGTCCAGCCAGGGCCTCTGCCTGGGCTTCTCTGTTTCCCGATAGGCCAGAGGAGCCAAGGTGTACAGAGTCCAAAGCCAGGCTCTCAGAACCTGGCAGTTACACTTGCCGGTCCCACCAGCAGTGCGTTCCAGACCAGTAGCTAGTCAAGTCCAAGTCCAAGTTCTGCCCACTGGCCAAGACAGAAAAAAAAATCGAAATGGTGAGTTACCTTTGGTCTGTGCAAGTCTGTGTTCGCCGAGAGTGTGGTAAGAGAAAAAGAGGAGGTTTTGTATTCAGTGGTATGAAGTCCAAATTAACAGCCTTATGTCACATCCCATGGCTCACTAGGTGTCCAGAAGTCTCCATTTAACTATCATATGAGGTCTTGGTTTCCAGAGGGAATTAGTGAGACGTATGTTTCATCCACCACCTTGACTCCTTGACTTGTTGCTGAATTCTATTGGCTAGAATTTTGTAGAGGCTTTTGCCTCTGAGTTTATGAAAGATTTCGGTCCGTAATTTTCCTTTTTCTTGTGTGTGTGCTGTCTTTACCTGTCTTTGGTTTCAAGGTTATACTGACTTTATAGAATGAATTTTGCAGGCATTCCATCCATTTCTGTGTTCTGGAATACCTTTAGTAATAGTAGTGTTAACTCTTAAAGTCTGGTAGAATTCTCCAGTGAAGCTGTTGGGTACAGCGCTTTTTTTAGTTGGGAATTTTTAAATTACCTTTTCAATCTCTTCTTTTGTGATGGGTTTATTTAGTTGTTCTACTTCTGTTTGTGCTAGCTTTGGTAGATCACGTGTTTCTAGAAATTTGTCTATATCCTCTAGTTTTTCAAATTTATTAGAGTACAGTTTTTCATAGTATTCTTTTAAATTCAGTTTGGTCTGTTGTACTACAGCCCATCTCATTTCTTATCCAAGTTATTTGTTTCCTCTCCTGTTTTTCTTTAGTCAGCTTGGTCACCGGTGATCTTTTCAAAAAGACATCTTTGGCCTTGTTAACTGTTTCAATTATTTTTCTATTCTCTAGTTTGTTTAGTTCTGCTCTAATTTTTATTATTGGCTTTCTTCTGGTACTTAAGTAGTTATTTTGCTACTCTCCACTTGTTCAAGTCATGGAGTTAATTCTTTGATTTAGGCCCTTTTTTCTTTTTGGATATCTACATTTATTGAAATAAACTGACCTGTGAGTACTGCTTTTTTACTGAGTCCAATAGATTCTGGCAGGATGTGTTTTAATTCTCATTTGATTCTATGAATTTCTTTATTCTATCCTTGATTTCTTCAGTCACCTAGTCATATTTAGGCAGCAGTTTGCTCAGTGTCCATGTGTTTAATTTTTTCTGCCACTGATTTCTACTTGTATAGTTTTATGGTCTTAAATGAGGCTTTGTAGTATTTCAGTACTTTGAATTTTGTTAAGGATTGCTTTGTGGCCTAATATGTAGCCAATTCTGGCAAATGTTCCATATTTGTTGGAAAAGAAGGTATAGTTGGCTGTTTGGGGAATAAGTGTTCTGCATACACCTATGAGGTCAACTTGGTTTGTTGTAGCATTTAGATCTTCCGTGTCTTTACTGAGCTTTTTGCTAGATGTTCTGTCCTTTACTGACAGTGGTGTGTTGAAATCTCCTACTATTACTATGGCGCTGTCTATTTCTCTTTTCACTGGAGACAGTGTTTTTTATGCATTTAGGAGCCCTGTTGTTGGGTGTATAGATATTTAATATGGTTGTGTCCTCCTGGAGCACTGATCCTTTAATCATTATATAATGTCCTTTGTTATCCAGCATGGTGGATGTTACTTTGAAGTCTGTTTTATCAGAGATTAACATTGCCATTCTTGCTTTTTTGGAATGTTGTTTGCCTAATATATTTTTTCCATCCTTTGAGTTTTAGATTGTTTGTGTCTTTGAGTCTAAGGTGTGTCTCCTGTAGGCAGCATATAGATGGGTCATTCAGCATTATTATTGATAGACATGAGTTTTGTGCTGTCATTTGAAATTGTGTGTATGTATGTGTTGTAGACAACTCCTTTGCTCCATTCAATTTTCTGTGCTGAGTTCTTTTTCTCCCCCTGTGGGTTTTCTTTTCGTCTTTTTCAATGTAGATGGTTTTGTGCTTGCTGAGACTTCATACCTTTCTTGTTTTTTGTTTTGATGTATAGCCAGCCAAGTGCAATTCCTTTTATTGTTACCTTTACATTTACATATATTTTTCTAAATTTAGGTCAGTCTTCAATTTATTTGTATCCCCTTATCTTCCTCTCCATATGAAAGATATATCACTACATTTTATTTCCGATTCCTTTTTTTTTATTATAATGTTTACAACAATGACACCACTGTTTTGCCTATTTTTATTATTTTGCCTGTGTTTTATTTTTATGATTCCCCTATTTGGGTTGGTATCCAGTTGCTATTCTCTGTATCCCTATCTTGGGTTGCTATCTGGTGTCATTGGTTTTCTATTCTTACAGTCTAGCTTCTTGGATTATTTACTCACCATACATATTGAAAAGGTATGGTGAAAGGATATAACCTTGATGCACACCTTTCTGGAGTTTAAACCATGTAGTGTCCCCTTATTTTGTCTCCATGAATGCCTCTTGATCCGTATACAGATTCTTCACGAAGACAGTTAAGTGTTCTGGAATTCCCGTTTTGGAATGTTATTGATAATTAGGTATAATCCACACAGTCAAATGCCTTTACATAGTCAGTGAAACACAGATAAACATCTTTTTGGCATTCTCTGTTTTCATTGAACATCAGTCTGATGTCAGCAATGATATCCCTGGTTTTACATCCTCTTATGAACCCAGCTTGGATTTCTAGTAGTTGACTGCCAATATACTGTTCTAGTTGCTTTTGAATGATCTTGAGCAAAATTTTACTTAACTGTGATATTATAAATATTGTTTAACATTTTCTGCATCTAGTTGGATTATCTTTCTTGGGAATAGGCATGAATATGGATCTCTCCCAGTTAGTAGCTGTCTTGCAAATTTCTTGGCATAAATGAATGAGCACTTCCAGTGCTGCATCTGTTTATTGAAACATCTCAATTGATCTTCCATCAATTCCTGGAGCCTTGTTTCTTGGCAGTATTTTCAAAGTAGTTTTCATTTCTTCCTTCAGTACCAATAGTTCCTGACTGTATATTACCTCTTGAAAACTGTTGACCAGTTCTTTCTCTTATAATAACTCTCTGCATTCTTTGTATCTTCTTTTGATGCTTGCTGAGTCATTTAACATGTTCTCTGTAAAATCTTTCACTATGGCAACTCAAGACTTGAATTTTTTCTTCAGTTCTTTCAGCTTGAGAAATGCAGAGCATGTTCTTTCCTTTTTGTTTTCTATTTCCAGCTCTTTTCACATGTGATTATAAAACTTTGCTTTCTCTTCTCAGGCCGCCCTTTGAAATCTTCTGTTCAGTTCTATTACTTTGAAATTCCTTCTTTTTTGCTTTTGCTACTCAACATTCCAAGTCGCAGAGTCTCTTCTGACATCCAATTTGGGCTTTTCTTTCTTTCCTATCTTTTTAAAGATTTCTTTCTCTCTTCATGGGTAATGTCTTTTATGTCATTCCACAACTTGTCTTCAGTCGCTAGTGTTCAACACATCAAATCTATGCTTCAGATTTTCTCTAAATTTAGGTAGGATATACTCAAGGGCATACTTTGGCTCTTTTGGACTTGTTCTAATTTTCTTCAGTTTCAATTTGAACTTGCACATGAGAAATTGGTAGTACATTCTGCACTCAGCACCTGGTGTTGTTCTGACTGCTGATGTGATGCTTTTCTATTGTCTCTTTGCACAAATGTGGTTGATTTGATTCCTGCATACTTTATTGGGCAAGGTCTATATGTACAGTTCCCTTCATGTTGGTGAGAAAAGGTATTTTCAATGAAGAAGCTATTGGTCTTGGAAAATTCTATTATTTGATATCTGGCATAATTTCTGTCACCAAGGCTGCATTTTCCAACTACTGATTCTTCTTCTTTGTTTTCAAATTTGCATTCCAATCACCAATAATTATTGTTGCTTCATGATTGCATGCTTTATCAATATCAGAATGCAAAATCTAGTAGAACTCTTGTATTTCTTTATCTTTGTCCTTAGTAATTGGTGTGTAAATTTGAATTTGAATAATAGTTGTATAAACTTGCATTTCTTGTAGGTATATGTATATTATCCTATCACTGACAGCATTGTACTTTAACACAGATCTTGAAATGTTTTTTTAATGATGAATACATCATTCCTCTTCAAGTTTTCATTTCCAGCATAGTAGACCATATGATTACTAAATTCAAAATAGACAATTCAGTTGTCCAATTCAAAATGTCCAATTTAAAATACTGGTCCATTTTGTCTCAGTAATGCCTAGGATATCAATGTTTATGGTTTTCACTTCATTTTTGACAAGTTCCAATTTTCCTGGATTCATAATTTGTGCATTTCTCATTCTGTTCATTAATGAATGTTGGGAGATGTTTCTTCTCATGCTGGGCAAATAGCCTAAAAAACTGGGCTCTGTGAATAACAAGGCATCAGGATTGGAGGAAGATTCATTAACAACTTGTGTTATGCAGATGACACAACTCTGCTTGCTGGAAGTAAATAGGATTTGAAACACTCACTGTTGAAGATCAAAGACCACAGCCTGTAACATGGATTGTGCCTCAGCATCAAGAAAACAAAAATCCTCATAACTGGAGCAGTAAAGAACATTGTGACAAATGGAGACAGGATTGAGGTTATCAAAGATTTCATTTTACTTCGTTCCACAACCAATGTCCAAGGAAGTAGCAGTCAAGAAGCCAAAAAATGCTTTGCACCGAGAAATCTGATGCAAAAGATCTCTTTAAACTATTAAAAAATAAAGATGTCACCTTGACGACTAAGATGTACCTGACCCAAGTCATAGTATTTTCAGTCACATCATCTGCATGCAAAAGCTGGACAATGAATAAGGAAGACAGAGGAAATATTGATGCCTTTGATTATAGTGTTGGAGAAGAATATTGAATGTGTGATGGACTGCTAAAAGAACAAATAGATATGTTCCAGATGAAGTACACCCAGAGTGCTCCTTGGAAGCAAAGATAGCAAGACTGTCTCACATACTTCAGACATGTTGTCAAGAGGGCTCAATCCCTGGAGAAGTACATCATGCTTGGTAGAGTGGAGGGACAGCAAAAAAGAGGAAGACCCTTGTCATGGATTGAATTGTGTCCCCCCCAAAACTTGGCTTGGCCAAAATACGTGTAACCACATGGCTGGACGTTGATTCCTAGTATCTTGTGACTGTCCTCCATTTTGCAGCTTTCCTATGCTGCGTGTTAAAGGATTAGGGTGGGACTGTAAATCCCTTTATAAGATCACCTCCCTGCTTCACTGTAAAAGGATTTTCCCCGGAATACGGCTTGCTCCACCCTTAATCCTTTCACCCTGCAAGAGATAAAAGGAAAGAGAAGCAAGCAGAGAATTGGGAACCTTACAGTATCAAGTAAGCAGCACTGGGAGAAAAGTGTGTCTTTCAGACCTGAGGTTCCTGCACCAAGACGCTCCTTGGACAAAGATTGATGCAATACCGGACTTTCCTCCAGAGCCTACAAAGGGGAAAGCCTTCCCCTGGTGATGACATCCTGAATTTTTACTTGCAGCCTATGGGACTGTGTAAGAATAAACCTTCCTTTGTTAAAGCCATCCATTCTGTGGTATTTCTGTTAGAGCAACCCTAGCTGACTAAAACAACCCTCAATAAGGTGGACTGACACAATGGCTGCAATGATGGACTGCAGCACAAAAATGATTGTGGGCATCTCACAGGACCAGGCAGTGCTTCATTCTGTTGTACATAAGATCATTATGAGTTGGAACCAACTCAATGGCACCTAACAGTAACAACAACAACATTGGTTTTCTAACCAAAGGACTCCATTTGCGTTTCTTGTAGTTTTCATTTGGTTTTTGTAAATTTCCTAAATTTCTGTTTATCTGGAAATGTTCTAATTTTGCCATCAAGCTTAAGAGAAAATCTTGCTGGATATGTAATTCTTGGCTGGCATTTATTTTCCTTCAAGGCTTTGTATACATTATCCCATTATTGCCTGCGTCGTTTCTGCTGAGTAGTTCCAGGTTAGTCTTACAGTTTTTACTTTGTAGACGATGTTTTGTTTATTGCTAGCTACTTTTTTAAAATTCTCTTTTATTGTGAATTAATAGCATTTTTACAGTCTCTGTTGTGTTACCATATGACACCCAGACCTTTCACCTCTATTCTATTCTAGCTGCCTTGCCCCCACTCTTTCCCCGTGTGACAGTGTGCTTCCCCTTTTGTTTGAAACTTCCTGTGACCTTCTGACCAAGGTCTGGCCCTCCTCATCCAATCAACTCAGCTCCAGCAAAGTGTCCCTCAGACAACCATATGTACATTTTTGAAGGTTTGTTCACCTCCAGTATCACTCTATGTTATAAATGTTTCAGTTCAGTCTTTATCTGGGGAGTTGGCCCTGGTGCTGGATGCAGTTTGAAGTTAGAGTCTGGGGGCCATGCTCCCAGGGCACCCTCCATTCAGAAGGACCATCAGGTGTAGTCTTTTGATAGAGTTCTAGCTCTGCCCTCTACTCCATCACTCACTGTGTCCAGAGCTCTGTTCCACATACCACATCCAGGCTGTCACTGTTGGTTGCTGGGCACCATCTAGTTCTCCTGGTCACACACTGAAGCACGCTATGGCTCATATAGCTCCTTACATCCGGTGGGCTCATATCTTTCTTCTGTCCTCAATGTTTAGCCACTTTAAAAGTATCTCCTTATCTTTACTTTTGGCAGATTTGACTGCAATAAGCCTTGATGTCTTTCTTTTGGGATCCAACGTGTGGAGTTTGATGAGTATTTGGACCAACATCTTCTTATCTTTTGTCATATCAGGGAAGTTTTCTGTCAGCAAATCTTTGACAATTCTCTTTGTATTTTCTGTTAAACTTGACTCCTTCCCCTCTTTCTGGTGCTCCCGTCACTCATAAATTATTTCTCTTCATGGAGGCCCACATAATTCTTAGTGTTTCTGCATTTTAAAAAATATTTTTATCTGTTTTTTTTTCCCTCCAATATATTGATGTGACATACTTTATCTTCAGTCTTATCAATTCAGGCTTCCACTGTGTCAGTTCTACTTCTCTAACTTTCTATTTAGTTGTGTAATTCTGTCACTTTAATATTAATTTTCTAAATTTCTAATTCTTGCTGCTCAGTGCTTTCTTGCAGCTTATTCAGCTTATTATGGTTTGCTGTATTTTGTCTCATCTCCTTCCTCATCTCTTGAAGAGTTCTAAATATTAATCTTTTGTATTCTAGCTCTGATAATTCTAAGAAATTTTCTTTCTCTGTAACATTTGTTTCTGGAGCTTTAGGAAGAGATCACGTCTGCCCTTTTAAGAGCTTTAATACAGACTGCTGTTTCTGAGTCATCAGTAAATCGAAGTTACTTATGTTTATATATCATGTTCCAGCTTCTTATTTTAAAAATGTACAGTTTATTTTCTTATATGGATTCAGCTCAGGTGATCAGTCACCAAATATGTAGTGTAGGCTCTCGCCTACTGTCCTAGATTGCCAGAGCTGATTGGTACTTGTACAGGGGCCTTGCTGTAACTGCTGAGAAAGACAGGGGTTTAACAGCCATCCCCTGTCTGTGAGGTTGGCGTAACCACTTATGTCTGAATCTAGGTGAAGGAAGCATTTTTATCTTGATTTTGCAGCTTATCAAAGTTGGCAGGAAAAAAAAAAGTTTTTTCTTTCTCTTCTCTCCCCTAAATCTGCTGAATTGTTTCCTGTTCTAGGTTTTGGAGAACTTTTTAGAGTAGGCTTAAGGAGTGCTGCTTCTGTCTCAGTTGATGCTATCAGACTGTAGTGCAGGGTACAGTTCAGAGACGGGAGGGTGGAGTGCTAGAGAAAGTTAACAGACTCATGTTAAAGATTCATGTTACACACAACAACTTAGCTTTTGACAATCTTGCACTTTCCCTCACTGGCTCTGGAGGCATGATTGGATTCTCCAGACAATCACCCCTAAAGGGTGGAATGCCCATCAAACTTGCTTTGGGCCCACTGCACTGCAGCTTCTGTTGCATCTTGGCAGGTCAGGTCTATGAAATCTTATGTACCTGTTTTACTGTATTCCCTATCTCCTTTTCTCAGTCCAGTTTCTCAACCTTCCCCTTGAAGTTCAGGGCTCCTAGGATGTCATATGTACTAGACTCATTTGCTCTTTTGTTGTTAGAGGGTGGCAGGAAGTGTCTATCTACTCCATCATTTTGGTTCCACTGTTGCTTAATTTCTTGACTTCTGCTTTCACAGGCATTGATCGTGGATCCAAGTAAAATGAAATCTTTCAGTTTTGTTCTCCTTTTATCATCATGTTGCTTATTGGCCCAGGTGTGAGAATTTTTGTTTTCTTTATGTCAAGGTGTAGGCCATAGTGAAGTCTGCAGTATTTGATCTTCATCATTAAGGGATTGAAATCCTTTTCACTTTCAACAAGCAAGGTTGTGTCATCTGAGTGTTGCAGGTTGTTAACAGTCCTTCCTCCAATTCTGATGCTACATTCTTCTGCATATAGCTCAGCGTCTCAAATTATTTCCTCTCCACACAGATTTAATAAATGTGATGGAAGCATATGTCCCTGATATGTCTGTCCTGATTTTAAACCATGCAGTATTCCCTTGTTCTGTTTGGATGACTGCCTCTTGGTCTATGGATAGGTTACTCATGAGCAAAATTAAATATTCTGGAATACCCACAATCCATAATGTTATCCATAACTTGCTATGATTCACACAGTTGAATGCTTTTGCACAGTCAATGAAACACTGGTAAATGTCTTTCTGGTCTTATTATTAACATATTAACTGGTCTTCCTTTTAGGCTTCCAGTGATGTGATGTTATCAATGACAGTTTTGTACTTCAGGATAGATCTTGAAATGTTCTTTTTGATGATGAATGCAATGACATTCCTCTTCAATTTGTCATTCCTGGCACAGTAGACCATATGATTCTCTGATCCAAAATAGCTAATACAAGTCCATTTCAGCTCATTAATGCCTAGAATATTGATGTTCATGCATTCTCAGTGGGGTGGTATAAATGTTACATGGAATCATATATATATGTGTGTGTATATCGAGAGATCTTCTGTGTTCAAAATTAGGAAGCATGCTACTTTATAACTGCAACATATCAAGTATGTTGACAATTAGTCCCTCTGTTTCTCACCACCAATCATTCTGCTTTTTATCTTTAGGAATCAAATAGATTTTAAGACAGTAATCCAGGAATGATGTATTTACTTTCCGTTTTCTGTCCTAGAAAAGCTGATCTGATCTAGGTTCAAAGAAGAAAACACTTCCTTTATTCTTCCATTCTACCAGGGCTTCCTGAACCTCTTGTTCTTTCCTGTCATCAGAAATGGTGATGCCTAGTTGAAAGAAAGAGTATAAAGATACAGCAAACTGCCCAGGTTATATTCTAAGCTATATCCCTTCTGGTGTTCATGTCTCTATACATGCAACAGTGCAGCAGAACACACTAGCTGGTAATAATTTTATGAGTGAATGAATGTGTGGATTAAGTACCTAACTTTTACTGAATGCATACTGTGCCAGACTATACTGGAAGTTTTTACATGGATTATTCTGTTTATACCTTACAACAATTCTGTAATGTGTGTACTTTTATCTCCATTTTACAGATGAGGAAATTAAGAGAGAAAATTTAAATCTTTAGATCATAGATATATGAATAATTTGACTCCAAGTCAGGATTAGAATGCAGGCATTTTGGCTTTAGAGCCCTAACCCTATTGACCCCTAAACAACCTATAGGCCTCTCCTGAAGGTAACAAGCCTATTAATGATAATCTTTCAGTGACTTCAAACCTCTTCCACCCTTCCCTACAGTCCCAGCCACTCAGAAAATTACCAAGAAGGACACCCAAGTAAACTCCAAGAAGTTGAAGGTATTTATGGTTCCTCATCTTTCGGAGAGTTCACATCTTGTTTCTGAAATCCCTGCCTTTGGTAATGTCTGTTAAGGCCAGTTGTAATGTACTTGTAAGATCAGTTGCTCAGAGGAACGTCTGTTCTGAATTAAAAAATTGTTGCTGCTAAGGAGCCCCTGGGGGATTGGAAGTTATGGGGGGGGCATGTTGCACATAGGTTCAGCGTGGCAGGCCCCTTTGCTGATAATGAATGGGGAAACATGGCCAGTAAGGCCTTCAGAAAGAAAAACACTTAAGCCCCTTGATGAAAGGCCAGATGAGAAGGCAAGTGTTATAATTCAACTGAAAATAAAAGCCAGTGGCAGGTTATCCTTCCTGCAAGGCAGACAGTTTACAGACCGCTTTCCTGCAGTTACAGTGGCAGTGATGGATTAGCTGGGAAGGTGAAGCAGCTGAGCTGATCTGCCCCTTCTCCTTCACTCCCAAGCCTCCCTCTGGCTACAGGGTTTCAGAACAGCTTTAATCCCTCTTAGTCTCCACTTTCCCACAGATCCCAAGACAAGTCCCTGGAGTTGCTGGGCCTGGAGAGCATCCTCTCAGACTGTTTCCTGAAACCCAAAACTGAAAGACCAGAGTTGGCCCTCAGGTGTTTGCCAGAAGCTTCCCATTCTTTACTCTTCTAGAAAGGACTGCTTGAATAAAGAGAGAGTCTGGCCTAGGAAACATCCTTGGGGATGTAAAGGATGAAGATTGATAGCGGAGAATGGTGATAGAGGTGAGTCTTCTGTCCTCATCACTTTCTGCTTCTATTCTTTGAGGAGGTGTAGTTCACTTCGTACTCTTCCTGCTCTTATCCTGACTACCATCAAGATCCTTTTGAGTAGTCACACCTTTCACAGATGCTTCAATGTTAGACACTCTTTAGGTCCTTGAAAATCTAACAGCAATAGATACAAAACTTTTTAAAAATCATACATTCTTAATATAAGTTTAAATATTTTATTGTGCTTTAAGTGAAAGATTACAATCCAGGTCAGTTTGTCATACAGAAACTTACACACACATTGCTATATAATTCTAGCTGCTCTCCCCACACTGTGACAGCACACTCTACTTTCCACCCTGTATTTCCAATGTCCATACAACCAGTTCCTCTTCTCTCCGCCCTCTCATCTTGCCTCTGGACAGGAACTGCCCAGTTAGTCTTACATTAACTATTTCAGCCAAGAAGCACACACTTCATCAGTATCATTTTATGTCTTATAGTCCAGTCCAATCTTTGTCAGAAGAGAATGGTTTCATTTCTGGGCTAATAGAGAAACTGAGGGCATTGTCTTTCAGGGACTCTCCAATCTTTCAAGCCATCAAGTCTGGCCTTTTTAATAGGGTTTAATTTCTGCACTGCATTTTTCTCCTGCTACATCAAAGACTTTTTGATGTACTTCCTGTCAGAGAAGTCATTGATGGTGGCTAGGAATCATCTAGTTCTTCTGATCTTGTGTTGATGTAGTGTCCAGATTATCTGGCCCTTCTTTTTCTTAGGCTCATATTTTCCTTATGCCTTTGATGTCAGTCATTCTCCTCTGCTCCAGGTGGGTTGGGACCAATTGGTTCTTCTCACAGAGCCACTTGCTTGCTTTTAAGACACAGATAACACTCACCAAAGTACGATGCAGAACATATTTCTTAAAATTTTGTTATGCCAGCAAAAAGATGAAATCAACCCAGATGCCCATCAACAGATGAATGGATAAACAAACTATGGTACATATACTCAAGGGAACACTATACAATGATAAAGAACAATGATGATTGTTGGAAGCATCTCATAACCTTGTTTCAAATGGAAGATGTGCTCAGTGAAATCAGTCAGCAGAAAAAGGATAAATATTGTCTGAGACCCCTTCTAAAAGGACTTAAAAATAGCCTTATGTACAGAAGAAAAGACTGAGGGCTACAAGAGTGGGGAGCGAGACAGATGGTTGGTCATAGATTAGATAGTTGATAGAAACTTGGCTAGGTGAAAGCAGTAACAGTACACCATAGAAAGTAGATCAACTTAACTGAACTTCAACATAAACTGAAAGCTCTTCTTTTTTTTTGCATTAATAACTTTTTTGTTTTTTATTTATTTTTTATTATGACTGAATGAAAATGTACATTCTCATATAAATTTACATGCCCACCTATATGCAGCTTCTACGGCTCTACCTGTCCGGTGACAGCACACTATTCCTCTCTGCTCCATACATATCTCATCCTCCCAACAGTCTTCTTTCCCCTGATCTCCACGCACTCTCCTTCCTCCAGCCGGAGGTCAACAGGATGATATCCTATAGATGCATAGAACCATAAAGTGCATCCAATATATGGTCACTTTGCATCACCAAGTCCAATCCATTTGTGTCTGAAGAGTGGACCTTCATTATGATTTATGGGCAACGGCAGCATCAGGGCCAGGGGCCATGCTCCAAGGGGAACCCTGAAACCGCTGGACCATCAACTGTGGTCTTTTAGTGGAGATTTCAGGGTGCACCCCTTTTTATTCTTGTGTTGCCAGTGAGACTCAACTTAGTTAGCTCCATCAGGGCCATCACTGGTGGTGGCCGGGCACCTTCCAGTTCTTCTGGTCCCAAGTCTATTATTAATTACAATAAAAGAATAAAATTTCTAACATCTATCAATTATCTCATCTATGATAAACACTCAGCCCCGACCCACCCATGTAGCAAATGCAGTCGTTTTCTTCTGTGGATAATTCTCTTGTTAAGTCCTTATAACAGTGATCTCATACAAAATTTGTCCTTTTGACACTGATTGATTTCACTCAGCGTGAACTTTTCCAAATGAGACCATGTTATGAGATGTTTTCTAAAATTACTGTTGTTTTTTATCATAACATAGTATTCCATTGAGTATGTGTACCATAGTTTGCCTATCCATCTGTTGATGGGCATCGGGGTTGATTCCAATTTTTTGCTATTGTGGACTGTGCTGCAACAAACACCCATGTACATGTGTCTGTTCATGTGACAACCTTTGTTTCTGAAGGATAAATTCCAAGCAGTGGAATTACAGGATCAAATGGTATATCTATCTCCACATTTTTAAGGAAGCACCAGACTGCTGAAAGCTCTTCTAATCTCAACCCAATACTGCAAGGATAGAGTAGCAGGGGCAGGGTCTGGGGACCACGCTTTTGGGGGACATCAATGCCATTTGGTGTAACTAGTCTGTTGCTAAGAGAGTCTTCTGCACACCGTATTGATGAGTGGCATCAAAAGTCTTAAAAACCAGCAAGCTGCCATCAGAGGTATACCAAATGGTCCCAACTCATCTGGAACACATGATTACCAAGAGCAATAAAGACATGAGGTAAAATGAGCTCAGGAGACAGAAGAACTCATACGAATGGGAGACTGTATCAACATGTGACCAGAAGAACTAGATGGTGGCTGACCACCACCAAAAACAGCTATGATGGGGTACATAATGTTAAGTCCCTTTGGCAACATGAGAAAAAAAACAGTGCGGCTCAAGAACTCCACTAAAAGACCATAATTGATGGTCTGATGGCCTGAGGATCCCCTGGGAGCATGGGCCCTAGACCTCCTGCTGCCCTTGTCCAGAAAACACTACTGAGGTCAACTCTTTGGACAAAAGTGGACTGGATTCAGGGACACAATGTGACCCTACAGTGTGTGTGCTTTATGGTTCTATGTATTTATAGGGTGCAATTAAAAGAGACTTCATGGTCTCTTCCTAGATGGGAGAGAAGAGGGTGGGGAGGAAGGGACAGGAGATTGTTGGGAAGATACAGTTATAGAATGAAAAGGAGGCATGTGCTGTCATCGATCAAAGAGAGCAGAAGGAGCTGCAGATAGCCAGGCATGCAAAATTGATTTGGATTGTATACTTTTGCTTAATCACAATTTTTTAAAAATGGTAAAAAAAAAAAAAAAAAAAAATTTATGCTATGGCAATTGACCTAGGTGTTCCCTGAAACCATAGTCCCCAGATTCCTGACCCTGCTTCTCTGTCCTCCATAAGGTTTGGTTCTGTTTAGGAAACTTCTTAGCTTTTGGTTTAGTCCAGTTGTGCTGACTTTTCCTCTATTGTGTATTGTCACTCCCTTCTCCTAACTTAACTCTTACATACTATCTAATTAATGAATACTGCCTCCCTCTCTTCCAACCCTTATAACCATCAAAGACTGTTTTCCTTTGTGTTTAAACCTATTCTTGAGTCCTTATAATAGTGGTGTCATACAATATTTGTCCTTTCGCAACTGACTAATTTCACTCAGCTTTAAAAGGCCTTCTGGAATTGTCCATATTGTGAGATGATTCTCAAAAATCACCCTTGGTCTTTATCATTGCACAGTGTTCTATTTTGTGAATATACCATGGCTTGTTTATCCATTCATCCACCAATGAGCACCTAGATTGAGTCTATCTTTTTGCTGTTGTGGACAGTGCTGCGATAAACATTGGTGTGCATGCGTCTGTTCACGTGACAGTACTGATTTCTCTGGGATATATTCCAAGCAGTGGAGCTCCTGGGTGATAAGGTATTTCTATTTCCAGCTTTTTAAGAAAGTGCCAAATTGATTTTTGAAGTGGTTGTACAATTTTATATTCCCACCAACAGTGTATAAGTGCTCCAGTCTCTCCACAGCCTCTCCAGCATCTATTGTTTTGTGGTTTTGGGGCTAATACCAGCCTTGTTGGAGTGAGGTGGCGTCCCATTGTAGTTTTAACTTGCTTTTTTCTGATGGCTAATGATAATGAACATTTATTATTGTATCTGTTAGCCTCCTGAAATTCTTCTTTGGTACAGTGCCTGTTCATAACCCTTTGCTCATTTTTTATTTGGGTTATTTGTCTTTTTATTGTTGAGGTTTTGCAGGATCTTGTAGACTATGGAGAATAGACATTGATCAAATTTGTCATATCCCAAAGAAAGTTCTGAGTCTGTAAGTAGTCTTATTACTCTTTTGGCGAAGTCTTTGGTTGAGTCTAAGTATTTGGTTTTTAGGAGTTGTCAGTTATCTATTTTCTCTTCTGGTGTTTATGCATTGTTGGTAGTGATTTGTGTTTTGGTTATACTGTATATTGGGACTCCCAGCATTGTCTCTATATTTTCTTCCAAATATTTTTCATTTTAAATTTGATATTTAGTTCTTTTATCCATTTTGAGTTATTTTTTGTTCACCGTGTGAAATCCAGTTCCTCTTTTATTTTTTTGCAAATGCTTGTCATTATTTCAACATCACTCGTTAAAGAGTTTGTCTTTTCTCCAGTTACGGAATTGGAACTTTACCAAACATCAGCTGCTCATAGGTCAATGATTTTATGTCTGTATTATAAACTAGGCTCCACTGTTATATGTATCTGTTGTTGTACCAGTACCAGGCTGTTTTGACTACTGGGGAACTGTAAGAAGTTCTAAAGTCAGGTAGTGTGAGGCCTACCACTTCAGTAATTCTTCACTTATCCGGGGCTTCTTTCCTTTCCATATGAAGTCGGAGATTTGTTTATTCATCCCATAAAAAATGAAATTTAAATTGTGACTGTATTGTATCCATACACTGCTTTGTGTAGAACAGTCATTTTCATGATGCTGAGCATTTGTATCCATGAGCAAGGTAGTTTTATCCACTTGTGTAGATACCTTTTGGTTTCTTGCAGTAGTATCTTGTAGTTGTGTTTTAATGGGTCTTTTGCACCTCTGATTCTATTCATTCATAAGTATTTTGTATTATTTTGGGCTATTGTAAATGGTATTGATGCAGTGATTTCCTCTTGGATGTTTTTTGTTGGTGTAAAGAAATCCAAATAATTTTTATATGAGTATCTTGTGTTCTGATACTTTGCTGGACTCTTGTAGAAATTCTAGTAGGTCTTTTTTTTTTTGGATTCTTTAGGGTTTGCTATGTATAAGATTATATCATCTGCAAATAGAGATAATTCCACTGTTTGGATTTGGCATCAACTTGGCAGCACTGGGTTTTCTTTTCTTTTTTTTTTTTTGGTAACTGCTTCCTTAACAATTTGGATGTCCTGTGTTTCTTTTTCTGACCTAAGTGCTCTGGCTAGAACTTCCAGGACAATGCTGAATGAAAGTGGTGACAATGAGCATCCTTGTCTGGTTCCTGTTCTCAAGGGACATGCTTTCAAACTCTCAATTTAGGATGATGTTTGCTTTTGGCTTTGTATAAATGCTCTTTATTATGTTGAGGAATTTCCCTTATACTTCTGTCTTTATCAAAGATTTGTAGATAGATCATGTTTTTTAATGCAGTCTGCCACTCTTTGCCTTCTTTTTTGGTACACTTAATCCGTTTGCATTCAGCATAATTATTGATAGTTATGAGTTTACTGGTGTCAGTTTGGTGCCTTTTTTGTGGGTTATTAATAACATTTTTGTTCTACTTGTATTCGGTGCTGAGTCATCTATCTTTGTGTTTTCTTTTCATCTTTTTTTATTGGTGTTAGTTTTGTATTTGCTTATACTTCCTGTTTTTCTTGTTTTTGATTTTGATGTGTAACATTGTTAGTTTCTTTTGCAGTTACCTTAATATTCACACCTATTTTTTATAAACTTAAACTGGGCTTTTATTTTTTTGTCCATATGAAAGATTTATGACTGTATATTTTTAAAGTTCGGCTTTTTTGTTATATGTTGTCATCTTCTACATAATGACATTTCTGTTTCCCTTTTCCAGTGTTTTGCTTTTATTTTTGTAATTTCACTATCTGGGTTGATATCTGGTTGCTCTGTTCTGCATTCTGTTCTTGGGCTGTTAGATGATGCTATTGATTTTCTAACCGAAAGACTCCTTTTAGTATTTCTTGTAACTTTAGTTTTGTTTTTGCAAATTCTCCAAACCTCTCTTTATCTGAAATGTTCTAACTTCATTGCCATATTTAAAAGAAAGTTTTCCTGGATATATCATTCTTGGCTGGCAACTACTTCCTTTCAAGGGTATGTATATGTCATCCCATTGCCTTCTTGCCTGCATGGTTTCTACTGAGTATTCCAGGCTCAGCCTTATTAACCCTCCTTTGTAGATTATTTTTCATTTGTCTCTAGCCAGTTTTAAAATTGTCTCCTTATCTTTAGTTTTGGCAAGTTTACTCACAATATGCCTTGATGTCTTTCTTTTGGGACCTAGCTTGTGTGGAGTTTGATGAGTGTCTTGGATCAATATCTTCTCATCTTCCATGAAATTAGGGAAGTTTTCTGTCAACAAGTCTTCAACAATTCTCTCTGTGTTTTCTGTAACTCCCCCATGTATGGTACTCCAGTGTCTTGTGGATAATTCCCCTTGATAGAGTCCCACATAATTCTTAACCTGTCTACACTTTTTAAAATTCTTTTATCTGATTTTTCTTCAAATACATTGCTGTTACATGATTTCTCTTCAGTTTCACTGATTTGCCCTTCCATTGCCTGAATTCTACTCCTTGGTCTTTTTACTAAGTTGTCTAGTTCTGTAATTTTATTCTTAATCTTCTGAATTCCTACTTCCTGTCTCTGTATGTTTTCTTGCAGCCCATTCAGTTAGTCATTATGTTCTCCTTCATTTTATCATCATCTCCTTCCCAGTCTCTGGAGTTCTAAATATTAATCTTTTGTATTTTACATCCAATAATTCTAGAAAGTTCTCTTTATCTGGGAAATTTCTTGGCTCTTTGTCTTGGGAGCTTTCTGAAGTCATCTTAGTCTGCCTCTTTAAGTGATCTGATATTGACTATAGTCTCCAAGTCATGAGTAAGTTGTTGTATTCAATTATTTTATGTTTGCTTACTGTGTCCCAACTTCTTGTTTTGTTTTGAAATGTTCAAATAGGCCAACAGTGTGTGCTAATTGATTATTGGCACCCTTGAAGTTCTCATGTCCTGTTGTCAAGTGATTAGAATTGTTAATAGGCACACAGGCCTGGGCATCAATTTCTTTTTCTTGTGTGTATTCATCTCAGGTGCTCAGTTAGTCAGTCAGCAAATGTGTGGTGCAGGCTTTCCCCTACAGTACTAGATGGGCAGAGGTGATTGGTGTAGGCACAGTTATCTGGTTACACACACTGAGAAAGACAGGAGACTGACAGTCGTCCCTGAATTTCTGTGAGGAATATTTGCCACATTATATCTGAGCCTAGATGAAGAAACTGTTTCTGTCCTGAATTCCTTGCTCAGGGGAGTAGGCAGATTTTTTTTTGTCCCTTTTTCCCTTTGTTTAAACTATTCCCTTTCCAAGTCTAGAAGCATGGCTCAGAACACTTAATGAATCCTACTTCCAGCCCAGTATGTCTCTGTCTGTGGAGCACAGTGTAGTGCAGAGAAGAGAGAGAGAAACACTAGGAAAAGGAAGGGAATTCTATCCCAAAGGAAAGTTTTAGATCCTCTCAGGGTATGTTAGATTCAAGCCACTTAGCTTTTGATGATCAAGTGCCATTTGTCACTGGTTCTGTAGGTATGAGTAGTCTATCCACTGCTCCATCTCTCCTGCTGAGGACATTGCCCTGTGAACATCATTGCCATTCCCTAACTTGGCTGAAGCCAATTCTTATTGGGTCAGGTCTGGCCAGACCTACGTACTTCAGGACCTAGTCTCCCTTATCCATAACTCAGTCCAGTTTTTCAACTTTTCCTTTGATGGGCCTGAAGGGGCTCCTAGAATGTGATAATATATAGATAATTGATTCATTTGTTCTTTTGGTTCTTGGTTGTTAGGGGGATCAGAGGAAGCATCTCACCACTCTGTCATCTGGGTCCTGCCCCTGTAAGTCTTTAATTTTGGAATTCCAGGACTCCTGAAGAAACATTTTTGGATAAGAGCACCAGTGCGGAGTCTCTCATTTTCTCTACATAGGTAGATTCTGAACAAAAGATCAACTACAACTTCTAAACTACAAGCAAATAGAGATAGTCAGAACAACAGATGGGAGTGATTTTTCTCTTTCCATTGCTTAGTTTCCCCTGTAGGATCTTGCATTCAGTACTTGATATATCAAATAGTACAGTAAGAAGAATGGGAGGGACTAAAGGGCTAAAATGCCTGGGACTATTTCACATAAAGATGGTGAGTGTTGATCAGAAGATAATTCTTCACCAAGAACCACTTCCTCTTTTAGATTCAGTCACATTTACTTTGTAGGAAGTGCCTTCCAGAATATTCTATGAAAACAATATTTTTTACTGTATAAATTTTATTTTAAAAACATGGAAGTCCAAGAAATCCTACCCACAAAATTATAACTGTTACGTATTCTGAGTTTTGCTATTACATCAATGTAAGAGTATCATAAAATGACATGGGTTTTAGAGTGGGATGAATCAGGGCTTGGATTACACCATTTATATTATTTATACCATTTATTTGTAAGTGGGACTTTAAATAGTTCATTTAAATTGTTTTCAGCTGTAAAATGTAGGTTATCTCTGTAAGGATTAAATAAAATAAGCAAATCACCTCACAATCATCATATATTAGTGTCCTACTTGGCTGGCTTGGCATTTCTATTAAAGCAAATAGGAATATAAAGCAGAAAGGTAACTGAGATTTTGCTTTCTTTCATAACTATTTTGTATTTCCCATTAAGTAAGAAAATAACACTGGCTGTTATTCTTCCTAGTTACTGTAGCAATACTACCTCCTGTGTGTGCATAATGTATAATGCTTTCCAAAGAATGTTCACTTTTACATTCCCTTTGTGTTTGGTTGCCATTTCATACAATGACAATGGGATGACAATGCTGTAGAATTTACTCCAATTCATAGTGACCCTATAGGATGCAGTAGAACTGTCTTATAGCATTTCCAAGAAGCAGCTGTTGGATTTGAACTGCTGACATTTTGGTTAGCAGCCATGGCTCTTAACCACTGAGCAACCAGGACTCATAGTTGATCACAGCCTTTCCGTAAGATAAACTTTTTCAGTCCTGGGTTGGTAGCAGGATAACTGTGTTTTAACAGAAAAGCAACACAGATTTTTAGAAGTGGTGATTTGGAAGTAAGACTAGGAGCACAGAAGAAACCGACAAAGAAAAAGAACAGATTCCATTCCTAGTCACCAAGATCTTATCCTCCAGCTGAGGACAGAAGCCCAACACATACAAGAGCCAATAAAAAAGCTTGTCCGGGTATGATTAACAGCAGCATGAGGAGATTCACAAAAACTCCAGTTCTTCAGAGAAGACTATAAGCTGGACAAACTGGAGTATCCCTGCAGTCATGTGGCATGTAAGCTAGTCCCTCCAGAAAGGCTAAGCTGAACAGAAAGAGACGATGAGTGAAAACAGCCCTTGCCACAACAGCCAGAGTCAGAGGTTCCTACCCCTGCCAGCACATGAAAATCACCTAGGAAGCTTTCTTAAAATGCTATGTTTTGTCCTCACTCCCGAAAATTTTTCTTTGGTTGATTTAAGGTGGGGTCCAGGCATCAGACATATTTTTTTTAAAGCTTCGCCTCTTGATTCTAGTGTGCATCCAAACTCGAGAATCTCAAACATTAATTCTTGGCAAAGTCTTTTTTCATTCACAGGCCAGATGCATTTGATTACAGAGCTCGGACTCACCATAAAATCAGGGCTTCAAATCGGTTTATTCTGGTTCAGCCCTCTGCAAGAAATTTGCACTTCCATTCCCTGGATATACTAAATCAGAATCTTCAGTTTAACAAGATCTCCAGGTGATTCTCACATATATGTAAGATTCTCCTGGAGATGTTGTTAAAGTGTAGATTCTGCTTCAGTATACTGCGGCAGAAGTGTTCAAAGCCCTATATAAAGCTCCATTGGTCCAGCACTGGAGCAAGCTCTCCAAAGATTAAACTGAAGTATACAAAACACAGAATGTGGCTAATAAGGAACATATCTTTGGACTTAAATCTGTCAACAAGGCTGTCTGAGAGGCTCATCACTGGAGCAGAGATGTTTGGGTAAGGGAGGCCCGATTTGGGGTCAAGATGTCACAGGAAGTTCCATTCCAGACGAAAGAAGAAGAGTGCTTTTCAGGAGGTGGGGTGAGGGAGCAGCTACAATAGAAAAGCAGTGACAGTTCCAGGTGTTATGTGGCAAAATGATATAGATTGTAAGATTGTTCTTAAATGACAATAAAATCTATTAGAAACCAAAAAACTCTGTTGGTCTTACCCTCTACCATGCGGTAAACCAACGTGTGGCTGGGCAGCCTGCACTTCACCCCTTCCAGGAGTGGTTTGAAGGCCAGGCTTTCACTGCAATGTGGTATTAGCATTTCTCCTTGTAATCATCCCTTTCAGTTTGGCTTATTCTGATACCTCATTTCCTATAGCATTGAAAGTTCTGTGGAATATGTGAGCTTTCAGATGTGGAGTTGATTGAAATGAGGAAAGTTTGTTTTCTTTTATGTTCTATTTCCCTCTCATGGCCTTCTTAAGCTAGTGGATCCAGATGGTTGAATCACCAATTAAAAACAAAGAGACCACTAAGAAAGAAGCAAGGGAGAGAGATACCAAGTGGCAATTAGGGATGAGACAGCTGAAATGGTTTCATGATGGTCAAGCTTCTTTCATTCAAGAAGAATGTGTGCAAATTAGAGTCTTTTTCTCCTTCTAGACTAAAAAGGCATTTTAGCATCAATAAACTGCCACCAGGATTCTTTATTTCTATAAGAAAATGTAGGCTGTGGATATTTCCACAGCAATCAACTCATGTCATTTAAATTACAGATTGGCTGATGTAAAAAGCTTGAAAAAGCAAAGAGGAACAGAGCTCTCTCAGGCTGCCAGGATACAAAACCAGTTGTAAGGCAGTGTCTTGGACTAGCTGGGAGACTGCTACTTGAAACACAGATGTTTCAAGTGTCTGCCGGTCTCATCCCAAATCAACAGACAGAGTAAGACTTTAAGCAGTCAAGTCAATTCCAACTCATGAAGTGTCAGATTAGAGCTGAGCTCCATAGGGTATTCAACGGCCGATTTGTCTGAAGTAGATCACCGGACCTTTCCTCCAGGTCCTCTGGGTGGACTTGAATCACCACTCTTTCAGTTAGTAGCTGACCACATGAACTATTTTCACCATCCAGGGATTCTAAGTCTTAGCACCCTGGAAATAATTTGATTGCACAATCACTTTCTTATTTGATAACCCTAACAACAATTGCACACTTCTCTCAAGTTCTGGTTATAAACAGAAGTCAGAGAATCAGAGGAAGTAAGAGAGAAAGAAATTGAGAGACAGAGAGAGATTGAGAGGAGGGGTGAAAAGACAAGAGATGAACAGAGATGGAAGAATGAGGGAAAAGAGCCAAGGAGGGGAATGAAGAGGATGGGACAGGAGAAAGGGACAACGGAAATAACTAGGAAAAAAATTATAGACCATTAAAGTGCAGTTTTATTACTTTCAGATACCTGTAGTATTGAAAATTAGGTTAAGCAATTGTTTCTATGTAACATAGTCACTAGTAGCAAATTTAGAAACTACTCTGAAATGATTTGCAATTAACAATTCACTTGCTCCTATGTAACAGAAAGCTATGACTATGTTTCTAAAGAGTTTTACATTATAGAATCAATTTGGGGGAGTATTTAAAAAGTTTTGTCTGTACACCACCTTTGCTAAACTTCATCTCCAAGCTACCATAAATTCTAATGAATAAAATCCAAATGACTGAGATCTGACAGTATTCTCCATGCTTAAACAAGTTTACTTTTCTCTATGGATTTCTGTTTGATGAGACCAAAACAAAACAAGGAAATGAATATAAATGAGGATCACCTGTTCTTTCCTCAGGTTTGTTCAGCTTCCAGTTTTGCATGCTGCTCCTTACTACCTCTTCCCTGGGATCTGATTGCCAGGTGACACCCCAGACTAATGACACAGTGTTGCCCTCTCTGTCCACCAGAGAGGCAGCTTCTTGAGGGCCAGGATTTTCTGTCTTGGTTGCCTCAGACCTGGTGCATCTCAGAGCACAACCCTTGTTTGTTGATAAACGCAAATGACCTATCTGCTTTCTAGGCTGGCGTTTACCAGGACATCAAGTATCAGACATCTTTACACACACACATAACCACAGTGCTTCCATTGCATGCTGTCCTCTGTGCTCTTTTTATTCATTTGAAATTCTGCAAATGGTTCTGGTACCAACCATTACTTAGGACTCCAGCTATAATTCCCTTTTCTGCTCTTCTGATCTAGTTTTATGTCTTGGACTCTGCTACTCACTGCCCGTGTCCTAGAAGTGGCTTCATTTCACAACACTGATTCTACCTGTTGCCGTCAAGTCAATTCCAACTCACAGTGACCATACAAGACAGGGTAGAAACTGACCCCATAGAATTTCCAAGGAGCACCTGGTGGATTCGAACTGCTGACTTTTGGGTTAGCAGCTGTAGCACTTAACCACTACATGACCACATCTACTACTGCTTTCACAGGTCCACATATATCCAATGTATTCCTGACAAGTTCTTGATGGGCAGCCTTGAGACTTTATTGAGTCTAGTTATCACAGAAGAGACAAAATCCTTGAGCTAAACTGCTGTTCTCAAACTTCAGTGCATAAAAATAACTCAGAGATTAGATTTCTTTGCCTCTCATCTCATGGCTGTCCTATTGATTCCAAGTCACGGTGACCCTGTAAGACAGAGTAGGACTGCCCAATAGGGTTTCCAAGGCTAAAACATTTACGGAAGCAGACTACCGTATCTTTCTTCCATGGAGCAACTGGTGGGTTCCAACCACCAACCTTTCCTTAGAAGCTGAGCACTTAACCACTATAACACCAGGGCTTTTTTCCCTTATTTTGTCTCCTCGGAATCTGAGTCAGTAAATATGGGAAGGAGTGCCCTAGGAATTTGCATTTAAACCAGCCAAACAATGCTGATCAGGAGGTCCAAGACCACCTTTGAGAGCCACCCAGACTTAGATTTTATACCCTTCAAACTCATTCTCTTCATTTCCAGTGTCTGGACATTCCTAATTTTCTACAGAGTCCCTGCTTAAGAAAGTTATAACATGAATTCTTCTGAGTTTCATTTTATTTAGCTTATTAAATCTGGCTAAAAAGAGTAATAGTAAAAACAAGAGAAAGCAACCCTGGACAGAAACATGAATCAGTAGACACAGAGAGTACTCTTAATATCTCTTTTTATATGTTTTTGGAGTAAAAGCATATATATATATATATATATTTTAATTGGAAAGTATGAAGCCAAGAATCAGAAGTGTAACTAGGGACCCAACTGCTTTTCAATGCTCATTCGTGTGTTTTGAATTGAGAATACTGGAACCACAATGGTAGAGTCAGTAAAGCCAGTAGGCATTGTCTGGAATCTTCTGATTTGGTGTGTCCTAACCCTGCTTTCAGGAGTCGGATCCAACGGACTCTACAGCACTTGGCTGGCTGGCAAAACCCTGCTTTCAAAATCTAACAAGTTTTCAAGGATATCCAGGACTGTCATGAAGTTCTTAAAAACAATTTAATTTTATTTAAACTGAGCAATTCCTATTTAAGCAACATTCATAATACAATAAAGTAAAAACAAAGTATTGTGAGGCGTGATTCTTCAAAAATAAGTGTTTGCTGTATATTTCTTAAAAGTTAATTTATCTGCATGGAAAAAGGTCTGAAAGGATACTCACTAAAATGTCAACAAAGATTTCCTGTAATGAATAGAAATTTAGATTAGTTCAAATTTTTCCTTTTACTAGTGTTTCTATTTTAAATTTTTCTAAATGAAATTGTACTAATATACAATAATACATTTGAGTAGTTTTTTTTTTTAAAAAGGAAACCTTGTTACGAACAGCACTTTGGAGTTACCAATCCAAAATAGTCTTAGATCACTGTAGTAATGTTCAGTTCATAATAAATCTTTGTCTATTTTCAAGAACTTCTTTTTCTTTAGTTCCCCCTACTAATTTCTCTACAGAGACATTAAAAGATACATAACTGGTATAATGAATCCCATCTTCGTATTCTCACTCTTGATAAATTACCTCCTTTGGATAATCTCTGTGGTGAAGTTTGCACCCCTGATCACACACAGACACCAGTTCTACATACCTTATATATACAATGTGGCTGCATTATTTCTCAAAATTGTTTTCCTTTTGATTTTCAGCAATCCATACTCATTTATAAGCAATTTTGAAAAGAAAGAAATAAAAATCAAGCATAATTTCAGTATCTAGAGTAATACATTAGCATATTAGCAGTCATTATTTTTGCCTAATCTTTTACGTGGAAACCCTGGTGATGTAATGTGTTATGTGCTACATCTGCTAAGCAAAAGGCTGGTAGTTCAAATCCTCCAGGCACTCCTTGGAAACTCTATGGGGCAGTTCTACTCTGAGATCTAGGGTCGCCATGAGTGGACCCGACTTGACAGCAGTGCATTTGGTTTGGTTTTTTTTGTTGATCTTTTACATTACACACCTGTATATGTATACACATGCATGAAAGTGTGTGTGTGCATATGTATGTAGCCATGGGGTGTGGAGGTTAAGCACTCCACTGCTAACTAAAAGATCAGAAGTCAGAACCCACCGGATGCTCAGCAGGAGAAAGACCTGGCAATCTGCTTGCATGAAGATTACAGCGTTGGAAACCCTATGAGACAGTTGAACTGTGTCGCTGGGTTGCTATGAGTCAGAACCTGGTTGTGCAACAGTGAATTGCTTGGCAACTAACCAAAAAGTTGGCAGTTTGAACTCACCAAGTGGCTCCTCAGGAGACAGACCTTGCTATAAAGACTGTATATGAGAAAATCTTACAGAGCAGTCCTACTCTGTCACTCTATCATAAGGGGTCACTACAACTCAAAAATCAACTTCACAGCACCAAACAACACCATAAAATGAAAACCAGACTCACAGCTATCAAGTCAATTCCAACTCACTGCAACCCTACAAGACAGAGTAGAAATGCTCTGTAGAGTTTACAACTGAGTGCTAGTCACTGGGCACATAAGAAGATAATATTTGACTGAGGAACAAAATAAAGCTATCAGTATAAATATAGTAAAATAAAGCACAGAAAAAATGTTTGATTTTCTTTTTCATGTATAAAAACTTCGTTTTAATTTATTTCTATTTCTCAAACCACATTCGTGAGCAAGTGACAACTAACTGGGGAAATATTTGCAATATACAAAAAATGGTTAATACTTTAAATAAAGACTCCATTAAGAATCAGAGAAAAACATTAGACCATTTGATTGGAATTAAGGTGATGACTAAGCTGCTATCACAATTATGCCAAAATGAAATGGTTCCACTAAGGTACAATTTTTTTCTCTCTCATACAACAGGAAAAATGATCTGTGGTAGCAGGTTAGCTCTATTCCATGCAGTTACTAAGCTTTCTAATGCCTCATTGTTCAGTTTCCTCTGGGACATTATCCTTGTTTGCACAGTCAAGTTAACCTGCCACTTCCTCTGATTCCCACACAGTGGCAAGGAGAGAGGGAAATCAGGGCAAAGGATTATCCTTCAAGAAAGAGAAGAGAAAACTGAACTTATTACTTCCACTCAAGTTGGTCTCATGGTCATGCCTACTGAAAGACAGACTGGAAATGCACTCTCTGACTGGAAATTTACATACCCAGGGAGAGGGAAGAAGAATACATTTTGAGGAGTCCTTGTGGAAACCCTGGTGGTGTAGCGGTTAAGTGCTATGTCTGCTAACCAAAAAGTAAGTGGTTCTTGAGGACCAAAATGACATGGGGGAAAGAGAATGAAGGAGACAGAGAGACCCATGCGAGTAGGTGACTACATCAACTTGTGACTGGAAGAACTAGATGGTGCCCGGCCACCACCAGTGATAGCCACTGTGGAGCTCACAATGTTGAGTCTCACTGACAACACAAGAATAATAAGGGGTGCACCCTGAGATCTCCATTAGAAGCCTGAAATTGATGGTCCACAGGACTCAGAGATGCCCTGGGAGCATGCCCCCTGGCCCTGATGCTGCCCCTATCCATAAATCATAATGGAGGTCAACTCTTGGACAGGAATGGATTGGACTTGGTGACAATTACCATATTATGGGTGCACTCCATGGTACTATGCATCTATAGAATGTAATGTGTCCTGCTGACCTCTTCCTGGAGGGATGGGAGTGGGTGGAAAGGAGAGGATAGGAGATTGTTGGGAGGATGAGACGTGTGTGGAGCAGAAAGGTGGAGTGTGCTGTCACAGGGCAGGGAGAGCAGTGCTAGCTGCATATAGGTGGGCATGAGAATTGATATGGGAATGTACATTTCATTCAATCACAATACAAAAAAAATAGTAAAATAAATAAATAAATAAAAGTCAGTGGTTCAAATCCACCAGATACTCCTTGGAAACTCTATGAGACAGTTCGACTCTGTCCAATTTGTTTGCTGTAACTCAGAATCAACTCAATCACAGTGAGTTTGGTTTGGAGTCCTGGTGGTGCTGTTGCTAAGAACTTGATGGCTAACCAAAACGTTCACAGTTCAAGTCCATAAGTCACACCTTGGAAACCCAATCAGGCAGTTCTACTTTATCCTACAGGATCACTATGAGTTGAAATTAACTTGATGACAGTGTGTTTGGGGTTTTTTACTGATGCACTGTCTTAGTACCAAAGAGAAAAAAGGCTTATAGAAAGAGTATGAATCCACAAATGCATTACATAAGTAGATTGCTTTGGGTAAAATAGACATTTTCACAATGTTAACTCTTCCTATCCATGAGCAGGGTGGGTTTCTCCATTTATGTAAGTCTCTCTTAGTTTCTTGTAAGGTTTTGTAGTTCTGCTTGTAAAGATCTGTTACTTCCCTGGTCAGATGTATTCCTAGGTACAGGTTCTTCTTGCCAGCTGGCAAAGTAATCACCTCTGTATCCAACTGCAGATGTTATAAACTAATTCAAAATACAGACGGGCTACTGTCCTGCTGGCCTCTGTTGCTGAACCCCAGCCATAGGCAACACTGTGTAGAATACTGCTTTTCTGCTGGAGAAGTGCTCTCTTCTGGGCAGGTGCTGCTTCCCAGTCCAGGAATTAAGTCCTGCTGGGGCTTCCATATGGGTATGGCAGCCTTCCAGTGAAACACAATGGCATCCTGCACAAGCTTGCCACCTGCCATTGTACAGGTTACTCAGTGGTGGTGGCAGAAAGAGGGACCAAATGTGCTGAGATGCACAGAGTCCAAAGCCAGGCCCTCAAAATATGAAAATTTTGCCTGCCGATCCCACCAACAGAGCATCTGAGATTAGCTGCTAGTCAAGTCCCATCTCTGTTCACTGGCTAAGACAGAGGAAAAAAAAAGTTAAAATGGTGAGTCACCTTCAGTCTGTGAAAGCCAGCACTCACCAAGAGTGGGGGTCAGTGAAAGAGAGGAAGTTTTCCATTCAGTGGTATGAAGTCCAAATTAACAGCCCTATTCCATGTCTTAGGGCTCACTAGGTGTCCAGAAGTCTCCGTTTAATTATCAGTTCAGGGCTTGGTGTCCACAGGGATTCAGGGAGATATGTGTTTAGTCCACCAACTTGACTGTTCCCCTTTCAATCCACAATTGCAAAAGACTAAATACTAACAACAATACACTGTCATTTTTTGGTCTATTAAGTTGATAAAAATTGTTAAAAAGGATAATATTAATTGTAGCTGAGTGTGTAACAAAATGATATACCATTATCATTCTTAGTAGGAGTATAAGTTACTTTTGTATAAAACTATCTGTCTATGCACAGACAAAAATTTTTAAATGTTCATACTCTTTGATTAAGTAGCCCTAATTTTGTAATCTATTTTTATGAAGTAATTGAAGATAAAGATAGATATAGGTAAAAAGAAATGCTCAACAATAAGAGAATAATTAATGTATGCAGCAACTACATATTGTGCATCCACTAAAATCAAATTTTAAAATGAGAATGTTCATCAAGCACTCCTAACAGGGAAATAAGGATGAATTGAATTTTGAATGTAATATAGTGTCAATATTGTTTAATATAGATAGATGACCAGAAATCAAAATACCACAGTAAGAGTAGGTATATCAGGGTAACTTTTGCTTTGTTTTATAATAACTTTATAGTTTATGATAATTTTATATAACTTCATACTTTTCTATAAGTGATACATATGTGTATGTATACATACATACATACATATATATATACCCCCCAAAAACAAACTTAGTGCCGCTGAGTCGATTCCAACTCATAGCAACCCTATGGGACAGAGTAGAACTTCCCCACAGAGTTTTCCAAGGAACACCTGGTGGATCTGAACTACCAACCTTTTGGTTAGCAGTGTAGCACTTAACTGCTATGCCACCAGGATTTCCATATATACATAATAATTAACATATGATATATAATTATATAAAATCGTAAGCTAACTAAGTGCTACCTATTAACAAGTAGAGCAGAAGATAATGCCTCAGGGAGATTAGTCCCAGGTGAAGGGACAGGGCTGGCTTCAAGCATCAAAAGACTTGGAATATACACATAGAAACATTATATCCAGAGAGGGAGTTGATGAGGGCTGAAGCATGGGAGCTTAATAAGTTCAAAATTGTCTGAGTTATAATTTTATCTCACATACACGGCACTTGGCTTGGCTGACACCACGGTTATTGAAATATCACTTTCTGTATTAAATTAATTAGGAAGGCAGAGTCAAGATGGCGGACTAAGCATACATCTCCTTACATCCCTCTGGAAACCAAGAACTGAACTGATAATCAAACAGAGCCTTCAGGTCATCTAGTGAGCCCCAGGACATGGCACACTGCTGTTAATTTAGACTTCATACCACTGAACGAAAAACCTCCTCTCTTTCGTTGACTCTCTTTCCTAGCTAGCCCTGGGTATCATGGACTGAAGGTAATACACCATTTGACTTTATTTCCTTCTGTCTTGGCTGGTGAGCAGAGCTGGGTCGTGCCTAGCAGCTAGTCTCAGATGCACTGCTGGTGGGATAGGCAGGCGAAATTGCCATATTTTGAGAGCCAGGCTTAGGACTCTCTACATCTAGCCACTTTGGGCCGTCTTTCTATCTCTGCCACAGCATGGTTTGTATGGAACCAGCAGCGCCTATGTGCAGGACACCATGTTGGATACAGAGATGTTAGTGGGACCTAATTAGCGTGGGAGCCAGTACCTACAAACAGGACAATGCTTCTCCAACAGAAAAGCAGTAGTTTACACAGTGTCATCTATGGTGGGGGCCCGGCAACAGAGGCTGAGGACTCACTATATCTTGGCACCTTCAGCCCCTCTATCCGCCAACCATGTGGAGGGTGCCACCTTAGATACAGTGGCCACAGCTGGACCTAATTCTTAGCCTAGGAGCCAGAGCCTGCCCATTGAAGAGTGCTTTTCTACCAGAAAAGCAGTAGTTTACACAGTGTCACCTAAGGCTGGGCCCCGTCAGCAGAGGCCAACAGGGCAGTAGCATTGCTGTATTTTGAACTAGTTGGTATCATCTAGGGTTGGATATAGAGGTACTTACTTTGCCAGTTGGGAAAAGGGACCTCTATACTTGAAAACCTGACTGACTTGGGAAGTGGTCAGACACCTTTTGCTTTACATTTTAAGACAGCCTAGAGAAACATCTGCAGTCCATCCTCACAGTAACTCTCCCAACCTTTACTTACTCACATGAAACCCAAAAAGCAACAAATGCTTGTGGCAAACGAGAAATCACCCATGGCTTCAGAAGGCTCCCAAACAAAACAATCAAGGAGTTTTCTGGATGAAGAAACTCTTCTTAAATCATCAGAAGGTGAATACAAAAGGATTATATACAGAGCCCTTCTAGACCTTATACAAAATGCAGCAGAACAAAGTGAAAAATTAAGCAAGCTGTTCAGTCTGATGGAACACCAGTACTCTGAAATCCAATAGATCAAGAAGAAAATCAAAGACATAGAAACTTCCATGCAAAGCCAAGAAAACAGAATGGAACAAATGGAAAAAAGAATTTCTGCCTTGGAAGACAGAGCTACTGACGCCAGCATCTACAAGGCAAAATCAGAAAACAGAACCAAGAAAAATGAAGAAGCATTAAGAAGTATGTGGGACTCTATTAAGAGGACCAACTGTCAATTATTTGGAGTTCCTGCAGAGGATGAGACATCTCAGAACACAGAGAGTATTACTGCTGAGCTGCTGACAGAAAACTTCCCAGAAATCGTGAAGGAAGAGAATATAGATATCCCAGATGCATATGGTATGCCACCCAACATAGATCTCAAAAGAAAGACTCCAGGACATATTCTAAAGAAGCTTAACAAAATGAAAGTTAAGCAGCAACTCTTAAAGGCAGCAAGACTCAAAGCAAAGCTAACATTCAGAGGGAAACCCTGTAGGCTTTCGTCAGAATTCTCAGCAGAAGCCATGCTGGCATGGAGACAACGGCATGACACATTCAAAGCCTTGAAGGAGAAGAACTTCCAACCAAGAATTTTATATCCTGCAAAACTATCTTTCAAATATGAAAATGAATTGAAGACATTCCCAGGTAAACAGAAACTCAGAGACTTTGTAAAAACCAAACCAAAACTACAAGAAATACTGAAAGACGTTCTTGGCTTTGGCTTAGAAGAACAAAATCGCTAACTTTATATTTCAGAACGACACATCATCCAGAATTCTACTCAGTTAGGAAAGGCTCCAAACTCAATCACAGCTTTAATACTGAAAGAAACAATCCAGTGATTATTATGAAAACTATGGTGCCATCATATTAAAAAGAGGGATGTACTACAGTCATTATAGTCCTTCCAGATGGAGAGGAAGATGACAAGACTGATAGTAATTAAAATTGGGTTTATATATAGTTTATTAAGGGGGATCATAGGGGCAGCCATAAAGCACAAAGATGTAACATGGCATGTCAAAATATGTAACACAGGAGTCTCAATAACTACAAAACCAGCTCTGAAATAGGTGAAAAATCAACTCACAAAAAAGAATGTCCCAGAACATACTAATAAGAACAACAGAGAAAACATCAACTCAAAAATAAACATATCACAGTGGCAGCACTGAACACATACTTATTAATAATTACATCAAATGTGAAAGGACTGAATGCTCCAGTAAAGAGACATCGAGTGACATCTTGGATCAAAAGACATGACTCATCCATATGTTGCCTACAAGAAACTGACCTTAGATTTAAAGATAGGAACAAACTGAAAACTAAAAGATAGAAGAATATATATCAAGCTAACAATGAACAAAGAGCAGATGTGGCAATTCTAATCTCAGATAAAACAAATTTTAATGTAAAATCGACCATCATGGACAAAGATGGACACTATTTATAACTGAACAGTTCAGTACACAAGCAAGACTTAACTCTTTTAAATATTTATGCACCTAATATCAGAGCATGTAAATATGTCGACGAAACACTGAATACACTCAAAAAAGAGTTAGATTACTCCACAATAATAGTGGGAGACTTCAACACTCCACTCTCAATATGGGCAGATCATTTAGAAAAAAGCTCAGTAAAGATACAGAAGACCTTATTGCCACAATTAACCAACTAAACCTCTTCGACACATACAGAACATTCTACCAATCAGCGGACAAATACACTTTCTTCTCTAGTGCAGATGGAACATTCTGCAGAGTTGACTCTGCATTAGGACATAATGCAATTCTCAACAAAATCCATACCATTGAATTAATGCAAAACATCTTCATAAATCATAAAGCCATAAAAGTAGAAATCAATACCAGAAAAAACATAGATAGAAAGTGGAACTCTTGGAACCTGAACAACATCTTGCTCAAAAAAACATGAGTTATAGAAGAAATCAAGGATGAAATAAAGAAATTGATGGATTCCAATGAGAATGAAAACACTTCCTACCAGAACTTATGGGATACAGCCCAAGCAGTGCTCAGAGGTCTGTTATCTCCATAAATGCACACATCTGGAAGGAAGAAAGAAACCAAATCAAGGAACTAACCCTACAGTTTGAACAAGTAGACAGAGAGTAACAGAGGAACCCCTCAGACACCAGATGAAAACAAATCATAAAGATTAGAGCAGAATTAAATGAATTAGAGAATAGAACAATTGGGGAAAAAAGTAGAGAATAGAACAATAGAGATACTATGAGGATGGACTGCAGATGAAAAAACTGAAAAGACCAAAAGCTGGTTTTCTGAACAGATCAGCAAATTGACAAACCACTGGGTAAACTTACTAAAGAGAAACAGAAATCAAAAATATCATAACAGAATACTATGACGCACTGTACTCTAACAAATTTGAAAACCTAGAGGAAATGGAGAAATCCCTTGATTCATATTACCTACCCAAATTATCACAATGTGAAGCAGAGCAACCTAATAAACCCATCACAAAGGAAGAGACTTAAAATGTTATAAAAACACTGCCAACCAAAAAAAGCCCAGGCCCAGATGGCTTCACTGCAGAATTCTACCAAGCTTTTGGAAAAGAGTTATCTCCAGTACTACTGAGACTATTTCGCAGTATAGAAAGGGAGGGATGGAATACTCTCAAATTCATTCTATGAAGCCAGCATGACCCTGATACCAAAGTCAGGGAAAGACCCAACAAAAAAGGAGAACAACAAACCAACATCACTCATGAATCTAGATGCAAACATCTTCAAAAAAATTCTTGCCAATAGAGTACAACAACATATACAATAAATAATCCCTCATGACCAAGTTGGACTCATACCAGGGATTCAAAACTATTTCAACATCAGCAAAACAATTAATGCGATTAACTACATAAATAAGACAGAAGACAAGAATCACTTGAGTTTGTCCATTGATGCCGAAAAGGCATTTGATAAAGTCCAACACCTCTTCGTGCTAAAAACTCTTAGCAAAATAGGCATAGACGGAAAATTTCTCAATGCAACAAGGGCCATTTATACAAAGCCAACTGCCTACGTCATCCTGAATGGAGAGACACTGAAGGAATTTCCCTTGAGAACAGGACCTAGACAAGGATGCCCACTCTCACCTCTCCTATTCAATGTTGTACTAGAAGTTCTAGTGAGAGCAGTTAGACAAGACCAAGAAACAAAGGGCATCTGCATCAGCAAAGAAGTCAAAATCTCCCTATTTGCAGATGATAAGACTGTGTAAGCAGAGAATCCTGAAGAATCCATAAGTAAACTACTCAAACTGATAGAAGAGTTCAGCAAAGTCTCAGGATACAAGATAAATTTAAGTAAATCAGTAGGATTCCTTTATACCAACAACAAGACTATTATTGAAGAAATCATCAAATCAATACCATTTACTATAGCCCCTAAAAAGATAAAAGTACCCAGGAATTAATCTAACCAGAGAAATAACAGACCTTTAGAAAGAGAACTACAAGCCCTTACTACAAGAAACTAAGAGAGACTTAGATTTAAACAGAGAAACCTACCCTGCTCTTGGATAGGAAGATTTAACACTGTGAAAATGTCTATTTTACCCAAAGCAATGTACTTATATAATGCAATCCCAATACAAGTTGCAATGTCATTTTTTAATGAGATGGAGAAACAAATCACCAAATTGTTTAGAAAGGGAAGAAGCCCCGAATAAGTAAAGTACTACTAAAGAAGAAGAACAAACTGGGAGGCCTCTCATTACCCGACTTCAGAACCTACTACACTGCCACAGTGGTCAAAACAGCCTGGTACTGGTACAAGAACCGACAGATCAATCAATGGAACAGAATCGAGATCCCAGAGATGACACCATCTGCCTATGAACAGTTGGTATTTGAGAAAGAACCTAAGACATTAAACTGGGGTAAAAACAATCTCTTCAACAAAGGGTGCTGGCAAAATTGGATATTTATCTGCAGTGAATTGAAACAAGATCTATATCTTACACCTCATACAAAAACCAACTCCAACTGGATAAAAGACCTAAATATCAAATCTAAAACAATAAAGCTCATCCAAGAAAAATCAGGAACTGCAATGAAAGTTTTAATACACAACATCGACAGACTTCAAAATCTGTCAAAGAAACCACAATCAACAGAAGAGGAAATAGATAAATGGGATCTATTAAGAATCAAACAGTTTTGCAAATCCAAAGACTTTATTAATAGAATTAAAAGACCACCTATAGATTGGGAAAAAATATTTGGCAACTATATGTCAGACTGATGCCTGATCTCCATAATCTATATGGTACCACCAAATATCATTAAGAATATAAATCATCCAACTATGTGATGGGCAAAGGAGATGTACAGATATTTCTCTAAAGAGGAGATCCAGGCAGCCAAAAACCACATGCAGATATGTTCACGATCTTTAGTTATTAAAGAAATTCAAATCAAAACTATAACGAGATACCGTCTCACCCCAACAAGGTGGGCCATAATCCAAAAACCACAAAACAACAGATGCTGGAGAGGCTGTGGAGAAAGTGGAACTCTCCTACACTGTTGGTGGGGTTGCAAAATGGTCAAGCCTCTTTGGAAAGCAATCTGGTGCTTCCTTAAAAAAATGGATACAAACTTACCATTTGACCCATTAATTCCTCTACTTGGAATATATCCTACAGAATCAAAGCCATTCACACCAACGGACACATGCACAAGAATGTGTATCACAGCACAGTCCACAATAGCAAAAAATTGGAATCAACCCAGATGCCCAACAACAGAGGAATGGAGCTCCTCCACTCAATGGAGCACTATGCAATGATAAAGAACAATGATGATTTCAGGAAACATCTCCTAACCTGCTTTCAACTGGAAGACATTATGATGAGTGAAAGTAGTCAGAGACAAGAGGACAAGTACCGTTATGAGACCCCTATGATAAGTTCCCAAAAACAGACTTACGTATAGAAGAAAACACTCTCATGGCTGCAAGGGAGGGGAGGAGGGAAGCCGAGGTGGGGAAGGTTTAGATTAGATACTTGGTAGAAATTTCATTGGGTGAAGTCGGTGATAACACACATTAGAAACTAGAACAATATTAATTGGACTTCAACATAACTTGAATACTCCTTCCATAGTAACCCAATGTTGCAAGGACAGAATAGCTGGGGCAGGGGACAGGGGACCATGCTCTTAGGCGAAATCGAGGCCAATTGACACAATCAGCGTTTTTCTAAGAGGGCTGCCTGCACCCCACATTGGTGAGTGGCATCTGGGGTCTTAAAAGCTGCCAAGCTGCCATCTGAAGGCACAGCAAATGGTCCCAACTCAACAGGAATGGATGCTCACCGAGGATCAAAATGACATGGGATAAAGACAACCCAGAAGACAGAGAGACCCACATGAGTGGGTGCCTACATTGACTCGGGACCAGTAGAACCACATGGTGCCTGGCCACCACCTGTGATAGCCACGATGGAACTCACAAAGTTGAGTTTCACTGGGAACACAAGAATAAAAAGGGGTACACCCTGAGATCTCTACTAAAAGACTGCAACTGATGGTCCAACAGCTTCAGGATTCCCCTGGGAGCATGGCCCCTGGCCCTGATGCTGCCATTGCCCACAAATGATAACAAAGACCCACTCTTCGGACACGAATGGATTGGACTTGATGACGCAGAGTGACCACATATTGGATGCACTTTATGGTTCTGTGCATCTATGGGATATCATCCTGCTGATCTCTGACTGGAGGAAGGAGAATGGGTGGAGAGGAGGGAAAAGGAGACTGTTGGGAGGATGAGACAAGTATGGAGCAGAGAGGAATATTGTACTGTCACCGGGCAGGTAGAGCAGTCGAAGCTGCATAGGTGTGCATGTAAATTCATATGAGAATGTACGTTTTTCACTCAGTCATAATAAAAACAAAAAAAAAAAAAGGAAATTTTAGTTGCCAGTACCAGAAGCTAGTCTAAACCCAGCCACTTAAAACTGTGAAGAAAGTACTGAACTATTTCACAGCATACAAAGACAGGAATGTTCCTGAATCTTGGGAAGATAGTTGAACCAAGAAGTGAAAACTGTGGAGACTTTCTTTCTGCTTCATTGCAGAGATCTACTTCACACTTCTCTTTCTATGTAAACCAGCCTCCTCTTTTTCTCAAGTGACATCATAGACATAGATAGTTGAGGATGGCTCACAAATTCAATATGAGCATTTCTGTTTCAAAGAATATCTGGATCTTTTTTCCAGACTCAGTGTAGAAGTCCCAGAAAGGAGACTGTCATTGACCCAGTTACCCTTTGCTAGTCTTATCAAGTATGGACAGTGCGATAAGATCATTCACTTGGCCCCTATGAGCTGACCTCTGAATGGAAGCCACAGTACAAAGGACCCCCACTGAGCTATGCAGATACTTATATCGTTGAAAACAGGTACATATGTGTCTTTGAAAGTGAAAAATTCAGGTTCCTTCCCTCAGGGAGTTAAAATTATTTCAGCAACTGATGGTGTGGTATCTGTATGTTAGGTAAAATTGCATTTTTACTGTTGCCAGTTTCACAGATGATTTTCCATTTAGATGTAAGTTTCCTATACTTTTAGTGACCTGTGGATTTTAATGATATAGTCAGAGGTACCATTATGAATGTATAGTTTTAAATATAAAGAGAAAAATTTTTTTAAAAAATGAAGAAAAGATGCATGTGTTTATATATAGAGAGAAAAGCAAACTGACACCTAGGAACTAGCTAACCCTCTTAACTAGTCCTTGATGTTCTTCTGTTGAGAAGAAATGATGTCACAAAACACTGATGTCAGACAAGTCCCTTCTGTGACTATCTCATGACATCCAAGGATGTGGCTAGGATAGGCATTCATGGTCTTGAAATAGGTATGACCATGCACCGAAACTGAATGGAAGAAATGTGTTCAGTTTTCTCTTCTCTTGCTTAAAAGATAATCCTTTGCCATGATTTCTCTTTCCCCTTGCCACTCTTTGGGAGCCAGAGCAAGTGGCAAGTCAATGCCTTGTTTAACTCTGTAAACAAGGAGTGAGATCAAAGTGAGAAGCAAAACTAAAACAAACAAAAAAACAAGGCACTTGTTGAAACAACTGCACTATATGAAAACAACCTAACATTCCCATATTCTATTTAATATAAGTAACTGCTTCTTCTTTGCAAATTACAACTTTAGCCTCACTGTCATCTCCTTCCTTCCGGACGAGATTTACTAAGATTCCAAGTTACAGAATTACTCCATCTCCTGATAGAATTTAATCCAGAGTAAAGTTCAACTTCTATAGAGTCTTCTCAAAACTGTCTAACATGAGCTTGTTGTTGTTAGGTGTCATTGAGTCGGTTCTGACTCATAGAAATCCTATGAACAACAGAACAAAACACTGCCCATTATTGCAGCATGTCCACAATTGTTTTTATGCTTAAACCCATTGTTCTGTCCACTATGTCAATCTGTCTCATCAAGGGTCTTACTGTTTTTCACTGACCCTCCTCTTTACCAAGTATGATGTCGTTTTCCAGGGACTGATCCTTCCTGAGAACATGTCCAAATCATGTAAGATGCAGTCTTGCCATCTTTGCTCCCAAGGAGTATTCTGGTTGTACTTCTTCCAAAACAGATCTGTTTGTTCTTTTGATGGTTCATGGTACATTCAACATGAGCCTACATCCTATTCGACGGCACTTGGCTTTTGGCTTGGCAATACTCTCTTACTATGATGTTCCATGTCTCACCATAGTGTATGGGACTCCCATTGCACAAAGCAGTAACAACACATTCAACTACAAATGCCTTCCCTGTGGCCTTTGGCTGGAGGGCATTGACTTATGTTACAAATTTGTTTCCTAAATCTGTCAGCTGAGAGGCCCTAAAAGCAGACACTCTAGCAACCATGAGCAATACTAACATCAAGCTACTAGATTCTGTACATCATTTTCCAGTCATAGCAAAAAGACTTCTTAGAGAAATGGCTACTTCAAGGGCTGGAGCAGAGAAAGGACAATATGAACCTGGAACATCTCATGGTAATAGGAAATAAAAAGTATTCAGAATTAATAGGAATAAATCAAAAAGATGCAGGAACTAACTTGAAGGGACTCCTGATGACCAAATGTGAGACAATTTGAACAACAGAATAGTAATGAATTATATACCCATAGAATAACAATCCATGAGCCCATACTAATATATATAAATGAATAAATGAGAGAACAGCTCTTTTCCTTAGATTAGAATTCCAACAAATAAAAGTAGACGGAAGATGGAAATAGGAAATTATTGTTTGGAAAATGTTTTGGGCAAAAATAACAGATTAAAAAAACCTAATGAGCAAAAACATATGCTGAAAAATAAGATGTATTTAAAATCTCCAAATGTCTCCTCACAAGATACTTATTAATCACAAAAACCAAATAGTGACTTTAAAGTGGAGACAACTGGCAAACACTATGTTAATCAAGTCTTCGAAGTTAATATTATTGGTAGAAGACCAAATCTTAAGACCAAGCCTTCTGAGGTGCTGCAACGAGAAGAACACAGCATCAGCTCTGTGGTCATTTTGATCTTGAAGAAACGTCTCATATACCCAAGTAGAAGGACATTCTACAAAAGTACTTGGTAATTGGCAAGTGCGTCTCAAAAGTGCTAAGATCATAAAAGAAAAAGTTTGTGGGACTGTTCCATATTAAAGGAGACACATGGCCATGTACAATCCAGGACCAGAAAAAAAACAATAATTGATAAAATATGATTAAGATTACTCATCTCAGGTGATGGTATTATATCAATGTTAGTTTCCTGATTTTGATAATTATACTGTGGTATATAAGATGTTAACATTTAGTGAATCCAGATTAAGAGTATTGAAGAATTCTTAGTACCATGTATTTGAACATTTTTGTAAGTCTAAAATTATTTCAAAATGGAGGTTTCAAAGAATTTAAAGGACAATTAACGTGTATGTAAAATGAGGAAAATTGCAAAGAAATATATACTACCTAAATGCCAAATACCATGCATGTTCAATTTCAAAACTCGCTGGTGTTCGTATTTTGTGAAACTGAGAATGTTGCCCAGACAACTTTTCACCTTGAAGTGTTTTTCATTTTCTTTCCTCCTGATGTCTTCTTATCTCTATTTCTTTACTACTGTGGAAACGCTGGTGGTGTAGTGGCCAAGTGCTATGGTTGTTAACCAGAAGTTCAGCAGTTCAAGTTGAAACAGGAGAGAAGCTTTAGACATCCAGATTTTAAAAAGGGAAGTTAAAACAGACAGCCAGGATTTAATTCTTTTTGTAGAACTGACTTTTTACTTGTGTTTTTCTTCTCTTCTCTTCAAATTACTGACTTCTTTTTTACCTGGCCTGGGAAGTCACATGTTAACTGTCAGGAGCCACTGAAATAGTCATCTTTGCAGGTTTTACAGCTTTTCTATTTTAGGTACACCAAAACCAGGTAAAGGCCGCAAGGTTGCAGCCAGGCTGGCCCAGGGGACAGCTGGAGTGTCTGGACCCCAGCTTTTGATATGCACATTCCACCAGCCCACTCAGGGAGAGGGGCCCCTCCCAACCGCTCTCACTGTTACTCTGACTCCTTCCTCCAGCACTACCTTCCCTATAAAACCCCTGGTTATTCCCGTCCAGTTCAGCTTGGAATATGCAGTCTGCTCCCTCCCACCCTGTGTTTGTTTTGCTGGCAAAACATGGTTAATAAAGTCTTTTAATCACTCATCCAAATACCTGTCTCAGATATTGGCTTTTAGGGGGCAGGTAATGAGAATTCAGAAGCATTATCCAGTTATAAAATCTACCAGGCACTCCTTGGGAGCCCTATGAGGCAGTTCTACTCTGTCCTATGGAGTCATTATGAGTCAGAATTGACTTGATGGCAAGGGGTATTGACATGTTTGAGCCTTGGTGTTGCAATGGTTAACAGTTCAGCTACTAAGCAAAAAGCGGGCAGTTCAAATCTACCAGATGCTCCCTGAAAACTCTATGGGGCAGTTCTACTGTATCCTACAAAGTCACTAAGAGTAGGAATCAACTTGACAGCAAGTGATTTGGATTGGTTATCTTTATTGCAGTTTCAATTTATGTTTGACTTACTTTTTAATTTCTTAAGTAGCTTTGAGTTTTTCAATACTTCTTCAAAAATATTTTTAGCAAAATAAATTAGCCAGCACTTGCCAAAGTCATCCACAATCCCATCTAGTTTTTAAAAACTTGTAATTTTACTTAAGTATGTAAAATAAACCACACGAATTCTTAACTTTGCCAGTGCTACAAAGTAGAAAACATAATTTTCATTGTTTTACTTTTGTCATGTCTAAGGCTGTATCTACCTGAAGCCACAGAAAAATACAATCAGGCAGATGCTTTACCCTAAAAAAGGCAAATCGATGGCTATTAGAAACATCTGATGTTCACACAGATTATTCCAATTTTACCCAAATGCTTAGCTTCATCTAGACACACAGTGTATCATCACCCTACATAGACTAACACAGATTTTCTCACAGTCCACTGCTCTGAAGCCCCCAAACACCTCATATCTAATACTACAGGTTATTTATCTCAAGATTAAAAAACATCTTTCATTAATCCTAATTAACACTGTGATGTTTGATTGTTCTGACAAATGCTAGAAATGACAAAAATATGTTAACTAGTGCTAGTTACTATTGACCAGAGACAAAAGCTTAGTCTTGGATAGGTTTCCTGTTCACTGTAATGAATCAGTTCCAGCATTTGGAATAGCACTGGAGTGTTAGTGCATTGATTTTCTTAGGAAGAACACTTTATCTGTAGAATTGGAGGTAGAGAAAAAAAAAAAAAAAAAAACCATAACACACCTACTACTTAGCTCCAAAACATGAATGACAATAGAGACCTTTAGTATGTTCAGGCACTATCTTGTCTCCCCCAGGAATTTCCCTCTCATGAGATGACCAGCAGCATAGGAGAAGTTGTAGATGTTTTATGAATGCCCTTGCCAATATCAAGAAATAACTGTAAAATTTTGTTTTAAATATTATAGCATTAAATGAATGTGAAATGCTGTTATAATCATCATCATAAGTACTTCTTGGTCTCTTTAAGGAGTCTTAGCAACACAGCCCCACTACATAAACAACCACCACTAGATACCACTTAGTGCACCCGTTCCTAGAATTACGAAACACTGTGGATGAAGTAGTGATTGTTGTGAGTTTACGCACGTATATGGTGTATTTGGAAAAATGTTAACTACTAGACCTGTATATCTCAGCTCGTCCATCTTGTATCATCTTACCTTCCTTTAGAAAATATAGCTTTCTTACAACTGAAGGACTTAACCAGGGAAACAACAGACCTTTACAAAGAGAACTAAAAGCCCTTACTACAAGAAACTAAGAGAGACTTAGAGAAATGGAAAAACCTACCCTGCTCATGGATAGGAAGACTTAACATTGTGAAAATGTCTATTTTACCCAAAGCAATTTATTTATATAATGCAATCTCAATACAAGTTCCAGTATCATTTTTTAATGAGATGGAGAAACAAATCACCAATTTTGTTTGGAAAAGGAAGAAGCCCCGGATAAGTGAGTTACTACTAAAGAAGAAGAACACACTGGGAGGCCTCTCATTACCCGACCTTAGAACATACTACACTGCCACAGTGGTCAAAACAGCCTGGTACTGGTACAAGAAAAGACAGATGGATCAATGGAACAGAATTGAGACCCCAGAGATGACACCATCTGCCTATGAACAGTTGATGTTTGACAAAGGCCCTAAGACATTAAACTGGGGTAAAAACAGTCTCTTCAACAAATGGTGCTGGCAAAATTGGTTATCCATCTGCAAGAAATTGAATCAAGATCCATATCTTACACCTTATACAAAAACCAACTCCAACTGGATAAAAGACCTAAATATCAAACCTAAAACGATAAAGCTCATCCAAGAAAAGGTAGGAACAACAATGGCAGTCTTAACACACAGTGAGGACAGACTCCAAAATCTGTCAAAGAAACCTCAATCAACAGAAGAGAAAATAGATAAATGGGAACTATTAAGAATCAAACACTTTTGCTCATCCAAAGACTTTATTAATAGAATTAAAAGAACACCCACAGAGTGGGAAAAAATATTTGGCAACTCTATGTCAGACCAACGCCTGATCTCCATAATCTATAAGATACCTAAAATGTCAATAAGACGAAGATAAACCATCCAATTAAGCGATGGGCAAAGGAGATGGACAGACACTTCACTAAAGAGGAGATCCAGGCAGCCAAAAAACACATGCGGACATGTTCACGATCTTTAGTTATTAAAGAAATTCAAATCAAGACAACAATGAGATACCATCTCACCCCAACAAGATTGGCCATGATCCAGAAAACACAAAACAACAAATCCTGGAGAGGCTGTGGAGAAAGTGGAACCCTCCTACACTGTTGGTGGGGTTGCAAAATGGTCCAGCCTCTTTGGAAGGCAATCTGGCACTTCCTTAAAAAGATGGATATCGATATACCATTTGACCCAGTAATTCCACTACTTGGAATATATCCTGCAGAATCAAGGTCTTTCACACCAACGGACACATGCACCAGAATGTTTACCGCAGCACAGTCCACGATAGCAAAAAGATGGAATCAACCCAGATGCCCAACAACAGAAGAATGGATAGGTAAACTATGGTACATATACTCAATGGAGCACTACACAATGATAAAGAATAACGATGATTCCAAGAAACATCTCCTGACCTTCTAGGAAACATTCCAGGAAGACACTATGTTGAGTGAAAGTAGTCAACGACAAAGGGACAAATACTGTATGAGACCTCTAAGATAAGATCCCCAAAACAGACTTGTGTATAGAAGAAAAGACTCTTTGACAGCTGCAAGGGAGGGGAGGGAGTGAGGGTGAGGGGGGTAGGGTTTAGTTTAGATAGTTACTAGAAATCTATTTGGGAGAAAGCGGTGATAGCACACATTAGAAACAAGAACAACATTAAGTGGACTTCAGCATAACTTGAGTACTCCTTCCATCTTAACTCAATACTGCAAGGATAGAGTAGCTGGGGCGGGGGTCAGGGGACCATGCTCTTAGGTGAAAGTGAGGCCAATTGGCAGAACTAGCGTTTTGCTAAGAGAGCTCTCTGCACCCCACACTGGTGAGTGGCGTCTGGGGTCTTAAAAGCTGCCAAGCTGCCATCCGAGGGCACAGCAAATGGTCCCAACTCAACAGGAACGGATGCTCACCGAAGACCAAAATGACATGGGGGAAAGACAACCGAGAAGACAGAGAGACCCACAAGAGTGGGTGCCTACATCGACCTGGGACCGGAAGAACCAGATGGTGCCCGGCCACCACCAGTGATAGCCACGATGGAGCTCACAGCGAGGAGTCTCACTGGCAACACAAGAATAAAAAGTGGTGCATCCTGAGATCTCCACTGAAAGACCTCAATTGATGGTCCAGCAGTTTGGGGGTTCCTCTGAGAGCATGGCCCCCGGCCCCGATGCTGCCCTTTCCCATAAATTATAACAAAGGTCCACTCTTTGGACAGGAATGGATTGGACTTGGCAATGCAGAGTGACCATATATTGGAAGCACTTTATGGTTCTATAAAGTGATATCTATGATATCTATAGGATATCATCTTGCTGACCTCTGGCTGGAGGAAGGGGAGTGGAGGGCGAGGAGGGGAAAGGAGGTTGTTGGGAGGATGAGACATATATGGAGCAGAGAGGAATAGTGTGCTGTCACCGGATAGGGAGAGCAGTGGAAGCTGCACATAGGTGAGCATGTAAATTTATATGTGAATGTACATTTTCACTCAGTTATGCTAAATAAAAAAATAAAAAAAAAGGACTGAAGGACTATTTTGATAGGTACACTTCTAGACATTTTATATTCAACTCTGTGTTAGAAGCACTGTTGTTGTTTTATTGGGTGCTGATGAATCAACTCCAACTTGTAGCAACCCCATATGACAGAGTAGAACTCCTGCCGTAGAGTTTTCCAGGCTGTAATTTTTACAGGAGCAGTTCTCCAGGCATTTCTTCCTCTGAATCTCTGGATGGGTTCAAATTGTCGAACTTTCAGCTAGCAACCAAACTAACTGCTGCACTGTGAAGGGTAGCATTCTCAAGAACCCTTGAAAATAACCAAGCCATTGTGTAAGAAATCACTAATCAGACCTTAAAAATAGAGCTATGCCATTGTTTATTGTTTGTGGACTACAATGCACTGTACATTTGCTGTATAAAACTAGATAAAATTTTACATGACTGCACCTATAAAATCATCACCAAATTAAAATTATGAACCTTGTCCATGAATCCAAAAATTTTCCATAAGTCTCTTGTTAATCCTACTTCCTGAAACCTTTGTACAAAAAAAAAAAAAAATGACTGATCAGATCTAAAAAATGAAGCTACACCATTCTTGAAATTTTTAATATTGAGATTTTCAATCCATGCAAATGGTATACCTCTCCATTGATTTACATCTTTATTAATTTCACATATACATGAATGCAACACAGTTCTACTCTGATATATATGGGGCTACCATGAGTTAGAGACTGGACAATGATAGATTGTTGGTAATTACTAGTTTAGCAATGGTCCACACGTGTTCCTATGCTTTGTTTAGAAATGTATCATTTAGTATCCAATATTTAGGAATTTTCCAGAGCTCTTTCTGTTACATGGCTTGAGTCCTCATCCTCTACTACATTGGTATCTTTGTTCCTCTGTATGTGACATGTCTGTTTTTCTTTGTTTTTAAAATTTTCTCCTTATAATTAGCTTTTAACAATTTGATTAGGATGTTGTCATGGATTGAATCGTTCCTCCCCCCCAAAAAAATGTGTAGTAATTTGCCTATGCCACGATTCTCTGTATTCTGTGATTGCCTTCCATTTTGTGATTTTCGTATGCTGCAAATCCTTATCTCTGCCTGTGGTTAACAGAGTGGATTATGTTAGGAGGATTAAGGTGAGACTGTAAAACCCTTCCTAAAATTACTCCTCTGCTCCAGTGTAGAGAGCATTTCTCTGGAGTTTGGCTTGCACTACCTTTTATCCTACAAGAGATAAAAATTAAGAGAAGCAAGCAGAGTAGGAACCTAATGCCATCAAGAAAGCAACACCAGGATTAAAGCACATCCTTCAGACCTGAGGTTCCTCCACCAAGATGTTCCCTGACCAAAGACTGATGCAACATAAGGACCTTCCTCCAGAGCCAATAAAGAGGGAAAGCCTTACCCTGAAGTGGACACCCTGAATTCAGTCTTGTAGTCTACTGGACTCTGTAAGAATAAACTTTTCTTTAAGACTGTCCACCTGTGGTATTTCTGTTAGGGCAGCACCAGATGACTAAAACAGATGTCATTAACTGTAGTTTTGTTTCTTGCTCTGGGAATTCATTGAGTTTCTTGGATCTTGTATTTATGGTACTCATCAAATGTAGAAATTTTTCAGCTATTACTTATTCAAATAATTTTCTACATCCACCTTCTTTAAAAATTCCAGTTACTCATACATTAGAAAGCTTGAATTTGTCCCACAGCTCATTGAATTGTGTTCATTTTTTGTTTTTACTGTTTATGTTTTATTTCAATTTCTCACTATTTATGTGTCTTCAAATTCTCTATTCTTCTGCAAAGTCTAATCTGCCTTTAATCCAGTATATTCTTCATCTTGGGCAGTAAAGTTTCTAGAGATGAATCTAGAGATAAAATTGCGCATGTACACTAGGATGTATGTAGACGAAAGTGTATTTTTTGAAGTAACATTTTGAAAGCATTTAAACATCAATCAGTATAGGAAATAGGTATAATGTACCCTGTCGCTGCCTAACTGTCCGCCTGCGGAAAGAAGACAGGACACACTGATAGGAGCCACCTTGCAAGTTGCTTGCTTTATTCTTCTTCCTGCTTTATTCTTCTTCTTCTTCTTCCCACACCCGGCCCCCACACGCTTTTATCCCCAAGGTTCCTCCAATCACCATAGACCACGTCCTCCTAAAGCAGGGCTCTCAATAGGCTGATCAGCAGCCACTGCTCACAAGCATGCGCTAAGAAAGCCCTAAGTCTGGTAAACAAGGGTGTGGAATAAGGAGGGGCTCCGGCTTTGGGCGCCATCTTGGGCCGGATGCTCCGCTCCCCACAGTACCCTTTTCATATATTACAGAAGGTTTTCTCAACGATAGATCTCAGAAAGAATTAATACCTAATTGCCTAGTGGTGCAGTAGTTAAGACTTCAGCTGCTAACCAAACGATTACCAGTTCCAATCCACCGGTCACTCTTAGGGACACTTCTGCTCTATGTCATAAGATTACTATGTCAGAAGTAATTCAACTGTAACAGGTAGCTTTGTTTTTTATGGGTAAGGTATTCATTACATAAATGAATTAACTTCTTCCTTTGTATTTAAAATGGTATTAGTTATGTACCAAGTTTGGGAGAATTGAGAAGACAGTTGTTTATATCCTTTTCTTCATTCCTGAGGTTAAGCTGATGAACTCTACTTGAGAATGGCTGTCACACAGCAATTAAATTCAATTAACTTGAACCATATGTAGCAATATGGACAAAACATATTCTTACGTTCACAAAACATAAGAACAAATTTAAAATTCAAGGTGCAGTAAAAGATCTATGAATTAAAATCATTCATGTAAAGTTTAAATTACAATCAGTATTATACATTACTACTGGGTATTATTTAAATATGTAGTAAAAAGTCTAAAAACATAAACTGACAGAATATACACCAAATTAACTGAGGTTTTGTTTGGGGAGGAGCAAAGGGAGAATAAAATTGGGAAAAGAGACTTCAACTCTATAAGTGATATTTTATTTCTTTCACATAAAATACACCTGAAGCAACAAGGCCAAAATATTAACGTTCATTGATTCTGGGTACTAAACATGCAGATATTTGATATCATGTTCACATTTATTAAACTTTTCCCCAAAACATCAAGAAATCAAAATTACAGCATTATCTAAGGATTTTAAAAGAAGACAAGTAAGTACCTTTCCATACTTCCCCGTATTTCTCTACATTCACCAACTTCTGATGATCTGTCACCACTGTTTCACAGCGAAGACAGTCATTTCACTGTTTTGCTGCATGCTGTCTTTCAGCTCATGAAAGTCTGACTCTACTGTCATTCTTGAGTGTGAGTAGGTTGCAAACACTAGAACAGCTTTTCGCAATAACTTGCTGGCTAGGAAACCTGAACAAACAAAGAAGGAAAAAATAATAAGCTCTGGTCTCTGGCCAAAATAATTTGTCTGTGGTAGACAAAATAGACAATTTTCAGTTTCCACCCATAACATATGAAGACCAACTGTTTTAACCCCCATCAAATATTGAAAAGTTCTTATTCCTTTACATTTCTTATTTATGTCATTACTCTTCTTTTAAATCCATGCAGAGCCCCAGTGGTACAGTGGTTAAAAGTTCTGCTGCTAACTAAAGATTCGCAGCTCAGATTCACCATCTTTCCTTGAAAACACTGTGGAACAGTTCTACTCTACCACTATACCACCAGGGTTTCCTCGCCTGCTCAAGACCTGTTCATCTACCTTTGTTCTTTATCTAATCCCTTCTTGTCTCCTTCATCGCTTTCCTTTTTCAGCTATCTTCTCTTTATTTCCTTTATCATCTTCCACAGCCTCAAGTGCTTCTCATTTAAAATGAAAAGAAAATCAATCCTTCTCTGGATCTAGTATCCCCTCCGGTTGCTATTCTGAGTCTTATTAACAAGTTCCCCCCAAAAGCCTGCTCACACTATTTTTCCCTCCTCACCCTCTTCCCCACTAGTCAACAAACTGCAATTTGCCTTAGCCCTACTCACTTACTCGATTGATTGATTCTGCTTTAAAAAATAACTCTGTCTTTAAAACATCAAATACAATAAACATTTTTCAGCATCTCTTAGTGGCAGTTAGCACTACTGAGTATTCACATTTCCATGCTTTACTTGTGAGACTCTCTCCTTAATTTCCTCCTGACATTGACCTTTTCTTATTTCCTTGGCTGATTCTGCAAGCTGAGGATACTCCTGAAATACTATTCTTAAAAAAAAAAAAAAAAACATATCATTGGTCCACTTCTTTTATTCAGCGTGATACTCCTAGACAATGTTATCCATTGTTAATCTTAGAGCTTCAGCTACCACTGATGGCTTTCAAATTCCTGCCTCCAGCCCAGATCAAATTTTCCATGTTCTGGACCCCATGTATTTATTTAACCAACAGTTAAATACTACTTTCTATATCATAGGCACTGAACTTTAGAAATGTTCATTCAGTTAATCCTCATAATAACTATATGAGATAAATACAGAAGAGGAAATGCAGACACAAAAAGGTTACATAATGTGTCCAATTTCATACAATTGGTAATTGACAGAGCCAGAATTTGAACTCATTTTGATTCCAAAGTCCTTGTGCTTAACCATTATGCTGTGTTGCTATTATGTAAATTCTTGTCATCTTCATTTTGATGTCATTTCATTAGCTTCAGTTCACATATTCAAAATACGTTATCGTCTTTCTTCAGAAACTAGCTTCTCCCAGAGTCTAATCAAGACTGGGAAGGCTAATATTCAGAAGGCCATTCAAATTGTAATTACTTAACTATTTGTTCAACATTTAATCAGATAAGGAGGGAGAAACTGAGTTAGTAAACACTGTATACTTAGAATTTCATGCTAAGATAGAAATGATGTAATAATATGTAACATTTTGATCATTTTGGAATTGTTTTTTATTTCATAGCTCTCCTATAACTCATAATTAAATAATATATTATGAAGGATGGAGTTTCACTTCTATGAATACGGCCACAGAGCCTTTTTTTGAAAAAAAAATTAAGAGTTTTTATTTTCTGGTTTGCCAGTGTGTGTGAGTTAAATATTTTATGACCATATTTTGAGTAGCAAGACTTTAAAAAGATAATGACAGATCAGATGTCATTTGACATGGATCCAATAGGTCAGTCTTTCTTCAAATATATGGCAGAGGTTTAGAGTAAACCAAAATTACTATGAAAATACTTTGTTAACACGTGAGTGCAAGTTTTATCCACTAACAGTCTGTACTAGTTTGTGCGTAAATTTATTTTAATGAACTCTGCTAAATGTTCCTAAAACCACAAGCCAGATTTACAAATAAAATTCCTTAGCACTTTTCCTATAATATTTGAAACTGAATCAGTTATAATTAGAACCTTGAGGATAAATAAACCCACTGTTTGTTTTTGTGTGTATTCCCTGTGATATAACTTGGTTTCATATTGCTAAATTAAGTGCAACAGGCCACCTAGCAAGATTATAGAAATGTCAGCAATTAGTCAAATATTATTTTGCAGTACATGCTAGTTTCAGTTCTACACCAAGGGCATTTCTAATCAGTTAACTGTCAGTAACAGAATCCTGAAAGCAATTTTCCAACATACCAGAGGTTGATGTTGCTTGACTTTAATTTTCACTTCAAGCTTATGAAAATGTCTAACAAAATAGAAGTAAGAATATATTTACTAATTCACTTCCACTGGTCCAATAGAAATGTGTCCTTATACAAAAAAAAAAAAAAAAAAAAGGTCTAGACAAACTCCTTCTACCTTCTTGTGTTTTAGTTCTTATCCTCCTTTCAGTTTCTTTGCACTTGTCCAAACTGGACAATTTCTTGGGAGACATATTAAGGGGATTCAATTTTAGATGATAAAATATATAAAATAAATCACATATAAAAAAAAGTCAAACCAAACTCACTGTCATCAAGTTGATGCCAACCCATAGCAAACCTATAGAACAGAGTAAAACTGTCCCACAGTTTCCAAGGAGTGCCTGTCAGATTGAGCTGCCAACCTTTTGGTTAGCAGCTGTAGCACTTAACCACTATGCCACCACACTTGGCATATGTTTTATTTACTTTCATAATGTTAGTGACAATAAGTATCATCTCTCATGCACATAGCTGTGCATCGTAACTTGCGTGCACGCTTTCCATCATTCATCAGTAGGGAAAGGCTAGCATAAGAAAAGAACTATGTTTGTTTCTCCTGAAAAGTGTTTTTTATTTGAGTGGGACTGGGACAAGTTTACCTGGAAAACACTAATTTATGTTGTTGCCTATGGAAGCCTGGGTTATTAAGTGGCACCATGCCATGGCACCATACTTACAATTTATATCAATGTTATTTTAGTGTCTCTTATAGATTGATAGCTTGAGCAACTACTTGCAGGCTTGATCCTTAACTCAGTTTGCATTTTTCTCATTTTGAAGACTGGAAAAACTATCTAGATAGAAATCAGACAATCACCAATATTCCTGACCAAATTCTCAACCCTCTTCCCAAATCCAATGTACTACCAAGGTTTTTGGATACCCCTCTATTGTACACCAACTTGTACCACTTTATCAGGAGTTCTATGCTTTGATGTCTCTCTTTGCTCTTTCTACTAACCTCTAAGCCCCTTGGAAGCAGAAGCTCTGGCTTACTCTTTATCCTCAACACTTAGAACAGTGTGTGGCACCATAGCTTATGTTTTTGATCCGACTCGACGGCACTTGGCTGGCTGGCATTCCCCATCTGTCAGTTTGTCCTACTGCATGTTGCCATGATTTTAGAAGCAATGCCACCAATATTTCACACCAGTCATCCACGATGGACAGACTTTCAGACTAAAACAGGATAGGAAGAAAGGGCTGGTGATTTACTGCCAAAAATTAGCAGTAGAAACCTGTGGAGTACAAAACTATATTGTCTAATATAGAAGCTGAACACCTGTGGGTTGGAAGGAACTAAACAATAATAGCAATAAGAGACTCAAACATACCAATGATTATGAAGGTGGTACAGGACCGGGCACTGTTTTTTCCTGTTGTTACACATAAGGATGAGGTGAGTCACAGCCACAGTTATAGTAACTAATAACAACAAAAAATTGAATATATGGATGAATGAGTGAATACATCAGTGAGCACATCTCTGAGCTTGCACTAAGCGTATTCTTCAGAAAATAGTGGTAGGCATCGGGGAGGGTGATGTAGTTATTTGCAGATAAACTTAGGTATTAAGCCATAACCACAGCACCTCTTTCAAAGATCAGGATATCAACAATAAGTAACTAACATCAATTACGGAAATTTTTCACCAATAACAGCATGTAGTCGGAAATCCTGGTCATGTAGTGGTTATGTGTTCTGTCTGCTAATCAAAAGGATGGCAGTTCAAATCTGCCAGGTGCTCCTTGGAAACTCTATGGAGAAGTTCTGTTCTATCCTATAGGGTTGCTATGAGTAGGAATCGACTAGACAGCAATTTGGTTTGGTTTTCGTTAACAACAAGGACAGTAAACAATTAGATCCTTCTTTAACTCAGAACTGGATTATCTACAAGATCTAGAGCTATGACCTGAGGAGACACAGCTGCTCATAGAATAAAGAGGTCAAATTTTCTCTCCACATACGTGTTAGAGCCTTGGAGTAAACTAAAAATGTTATGAAATTAAACTTTGTTACATATTAGTGCATATTTTACTCACTTGTATTCTATAATAAATTCACAGGAAATGAGATCCAATTTAACAAAACTGGGAACAATAAGGCTTTGATCCAAGTTAGACTCTCTTCTTCTTAAACTCTTCATTATCTTGTAACTAAATTCCTAAATATGTCTAAGCTTCAATAAATTGTATGCTTTTTCTCCCTTCAGAGACAAAGCCCCTCAGTTTATATTCAAACACTTAGGAATTATTCACATAAAAGAAAATATTTAGCTTTATTCTTTGAAGGTCTATTGATCCATTGATACTTCAAGTCTTTAAGGACCTTTACCAATGGTCTTTGTAGTTTTCTGCAAAAAAAAAAAAAAAGACTGAAAGTTTCATTGCACATATACTGTACCAGACCCTTCCACAGATCCTTACAGTGATGTTGTTTTAAATGTGAAAATTTGAAATATTTAAGATAGACTTTTCTCTCTATGCACAGTGTTTCTGGTCCATCTCATAAGAACTTTTGCTTAGAGGACTGAATCAAACTTTTGAAACTTAGCAAAGTAATTTCTGCTATGCTTGTTTTTCATTTGGTTGTTTCCTTTCCCCAAGGCATTTACTATCAAGCCCAAATTCTATCATCTTATAATGTGCAGTGCCAATTATTCATAGCTTTAGGAAGAAGTTCTTTGCTAAAACATATTTTCATACAACTCAAAATGTTGCCTTTTTCCCTATTAAATCTATACTTTTAAGACTCAGAAATTATGTCTCATATATTCCACAAATACTGATGGTAGTAACATTGAAGGATGTTATTCACCTGTAAATAATAGAAAAACTATTACAAATAGGAATTTACTTTGTAACGAAAATTCCAGAGATAGGCACAGACTGTAGAATAGGATGCTTCCAGCTTTCCATTTTGCCAATCTTGGTACACTTGTAAGAGTAACCTAGATTACACTGCAATGACAAATACATCCTGAAATGTTAGAAGCTTAACACATGCACGCACACGCGCGTGTATACACACACACACACGTGATCAGTCAAGGTAGCTTAGTCATTCAGAACTAAGGTTCCTTTCATGTTATTTTCAACTTGCAACCCCTAAGGTCACCACAGAAGGAAACAGAACATGTGCGAGATCATGCATGAGGGTTTTATGGCCAAAGTTAGAGTAACAACATAGTATAGCAACACTTCGATGCATTTCATTTAACAAGAGTCTGATCATATTTCCTTCTTTTACATCTCATTGATCACAGGAACACTTCTAGCTGCAAGAAGCTCCAGAAAACATTCTTTTAGTAAGGAAAAAAAGAGTGGGAGAAAAGATATTTTGTGGGTAACCAGATATATCTATCACAAAGATACAATCGTTGAATAAGATAGTCTAAGCCTTTCATGTGCTTATGCAACAGTACACAAGATATGCTCAAGGGTGAGTGCTACATCAGAAAAGTCAATAAAATACTATAGAAATACATAACACAGACCAGCTAACCCTTTTTAAAGAAGTTAAGGAAAGCTTTACAGAAGATACAATATTTGAACTGAATATTAATGAAAGATAAGCTATGTACCAGGTAAGAAATGGCTGGAAAAGTAGAACGATATCACGTTATAATTGAACATACAATCTTTGCTAAAAAAAAAACTATGTAAGCACAGGGCATCACTAGAAAATTCCCATCAGGGGAGTGATATAAGTGACTTTGTCATTGAGCGATTGGTATTAAAAAGCATTATTGTCATCAAGTCAATTTGAACTCAAAACTCTATAGGAAAGAGTAGAACTCACCCATGTGGGTTCCAAAGAGTGGCTGGTAGATTCAGACTGCTGACCTTTTGGTTAATAGCCAAACTCTTTACTACTGCACCACCAGGGCTCCAATTGCTACTAGGGGCATCCTATGTAAATTTACACCTATGGAATTGCTAGGAGTCAGGAGATTCACGTGTCTTTTATCACAGGAAAGGAGAAATTCAGGAGGAAAAGGAAAAAGGTGGGGAGAAGTATAGGTAAGATTTGTCTCAACTTTAAGGTCTCCAATCATGAGTTTGTTTAACCTACTCTCCTGCCCCTAAAATGTGTTCATCTAGCTTGTGATGAAGTAGCTCTCAAGATACAGCTTCCTATGATCCCAAGATGACCCATTTGGAGTTTGATAATTAAAGCTTAAAAATAATCTTCTTTCCTAAGAAACAAAGTGAAGCTCTTGAAATTTTCAACCATTGATTTTAGTTTTGTTCTCAATGGCTAATCCTTTTAGAGCTCGTGGTACTCTTTGTAAACATAAAGAAGAGTTTTGAACACTTTCCCAAAACATATGCATAAACAAAATCCACATGTAATTTGACAGATTTGGAAGAGACCCTAGAGTCTTTCCATGGAACCCCAAGTTAAGAGCCCTTGATCTATAGTAACTCTAATAAAATGCTACTTATATATTAATATTATTAAAACAAAACAAAACCCAAACCCAGTGCCGTCAAGTTGATTTGAGACTCATAGGAACCCTATAGTACAGAGTAGAATTGCTCCATAGAGTTTCCAATGACCACCTGGGTTTAAGGTTTTGGTCAGCAGATGTAGCATGTGCCGCTACGCCACCAGGGTTTCCTTAACATTATTACAGCACCTTAAATACCTAGAGATAGCTTTCATAGTCTTTTATTTATTTATCTAATTCTGATAAAGACTTCACTATTGGAGTCCTGGTGATGCAGTGGATAAGAGCTTTGCTACTAACCAAAAGGCTGGCTGTTCAAATCCACCAGCTGCTCACTGCAAACTCTAGGCGTCACTATGAGTTGGCATTGACTAGACAACAACAGTTTTATGTTGTTGTTGTTGTTCAAATACCATCCTCAGTGCATTATTCTTATTAGCTCATTTAACACAGTAATGCCATAGGTAGGTACTGCTATTTCTCCCCCATTTTAGAAACAAGGAAGCTGAAGCACAGAAGGATCAAGCAACTTGTCCAAGCTCATAAAGCTACTCAATGGAAGAATCAAGATTTTGAAGTTGACCGTCTGTTTCTGAGCTTATGTACTGAACACTATGATGTCTTATGGATATTTAGCTCGGAATAGAGAAATCTAACTTCTGTAACTGTATTAACATTTCAGTTTCCAAACCTATCACTCTTTAGATAATGTAGCTCAACAATGTCCTATTACAGTGTGTTGTCAGTTGTGGACACTTAGATGTGACATCACACTGGATCCCCTTTTGTGACAGCCTTAAGGAGTCTCATACTGAGAGAGAAGGACAGGATGAAGGAAAAGGCCTACGGATCTTCTTCAGCTTCACATTGCTCTAGGTCTTCCTCCGTGTGAGAAAAAAAAATAGCTTTAACACAGATTCTTCTTGCAAAATTTTGTTATGTGGTATCTCAGGCAAAGTCACGCATGAATTCTTTTTCTCTCTGAAGGAAACCAACCCCAGGCTCCAAGCAATCATCCCCAAAGGAATTAAGTATCTCTAAGTAAAAAAAAAAAAAAAAAAAACCCTGCTAAATCCTGGCCTGAACCACAAAATGACCGCACGTGAGTAATTCTTGCCTCCTCCACCAAACGAAGAAAGGCTGTTAATCTATGCTGACACCTTTGGCTTGATTTTATTTTATTGGAAGGATTTTATATGGGCTATTATCTCCTGCTTTACATAATCCTACACTTCCTTTAAGGCGATGTGAATTAAGATTCATAGGAGTTCGAATTTACAATCCTATGCAGCTGGCAGTGCTGGGACTCAAATAGAAGACCGCAGACCACCACATTGGTAGATACACACTTGCAAGGTTGGGGGTTGGTGGGGAGTTCCTGCGATGTGATCCATCAAATTGTCTGCAGTGAGGTGTTTGGGAATTTGTACTACAAGTGAATCAAAACTTCAGCTAATTTGACTTAAAAGTTTCAAGACCTCTCCAAAGTGGGAGACTCCCTAGCTCTAGAGGACTTGCTCTCCTGTCTTTGTCTGTTGCTAATAATTTAGGCAGTGACAAGGTATTCTTCAAGATCAACTTGTTTCTGCTACAAACATGACTTCAGTCCAAGTATTTAAGCACCTGAACTCAAGCGAGGATAATAAATGTCAGAGGAATATTTATAGCTTGGTATATGGAGACTTTCCAGGTCCCTGTTCTGCAGTAACACAGATCCATCTGCTAAGGGCATTAGAGTTGTATGTAGTTGCTTTTTTTTTTTCTCTCTCTCTCTTTTTTCCAGATTGATAGGCTCTGAAAATAGAAAACTGAAGTGTGCAAAGAAAGACACTGATTTTTAACCCTTTCCCACTCAGATAGTTATTGAACTAGAAGTTAATTACCAAGGGCAAAGTTTCCCCACAGTTTCTGGGTATTGGATACAAGCCCACAAGAAACCTTAGTCCAGTCTTATATAACCTCCTGTCATCATTGTGCTGATAGATCTACCTGAGGATTTACTGCATAGTTGTCAGACCATGGGAGGCTGGGGTTAGTCACTCCCTCATCTTTTGCTGGGATTGTAAACATGGCTACCACCGGTACTATCACCAGCTAATGTATTCCTATCCTAAGGCTTGAAGAAGAAAATATATAAATGCCCACAAGGAGAGATTTTATTATACATTTGTATGACAAGGTTATTTAACTCTTTTTCTATGATAGGCAAGGTATCCTGGTGGTACAACAGTTAAAGCACTCCTCTGCTAACTGAAAGGTCAGTGGTTCTAGTGCACCAGCTACTTTGTAAGGGATTGGGGAGAGAGATGTGGCAATCTGCTTCTGTAAAGATTTACAACCTTGGAAACCCTCTGAGGCAAGTTTTCCTTTGTCCTAAAGAGTTTCTGTGATCTAGGAATTGACTCACAGATAGTGGGTTTGGTTTTTTGGTTTCTATGAGGCAAAGAGTTGAAAAGAACTTACCTACTCCATTTCTGTCTGTGTATCTCATCCCAGAATATTTTCATAGAGCTAACTGCTGATCAGTTAGCTGTTCAATAAGAAATTCTACTCATCTATTAAGATTAACACCATAATACAAGTCTAGACTCCACATGAAAGTAGAAGGATGCTACCTTCTCTGTGACTAATGAACATATTTTCTCTCCTGCGCAAAAGAATAGACAACAACACTTTAGTAGGCAAGGAAATATGCTCAATCCATACCATGAGTTTGTTCTAAAACAGTATATAAATTAAGTCTTCTGTATGCTTTCCCTTACAGCATAATTTCAAGCCTTTTTCTTTTAGATCATTGATGCAACTTTTTCAATTTCAATTTCAATTTTAGTTTAGTTTTACAAAGACCTGTGTTACAGAGCGTTGACTTAACCACGCTCTTTACCAAAAACAACCAACCAACCACACACACACACACAAAAACCCATTACCAGCAAGTCAGTTCTGACTCATGGTGTCCCTATAGGTCAGAGTAGAACTGCCCCATAGCATTTCCAGGAAGCACCTGGTGGATTCAGACTGCTGACCTTTTATTAGCAGCCAAGTTGTTAACCATAGCACCTCCAGGGCTCCTTCATGCTCTTTAGTCAGTGGCATATTGTCATCACTAATCTAGACAAGGTACCTCTCTTGTTTTATTTATTTAATTATTCACTTTCTGCTCCCATTCTGGAATCCCATTCTGAGCTTCTGACCAGTTAGGCAATCAGCTCTCCTGTAAGGCTGATTTTAAGCCATTTCTCTTCATATATCTTTGGAAAATTTGAATCATTGTAACTATGAACAAAGCTATGACAGTGTTTTATGCTACTATGTATTCTCTACCCAATAATGAAAGCCTTGAAATAAATATTCAAGTGAAGTGATAAATTCCGTAAGAAAATATTCAGAGCCTTACTGAAAAATCAGGTCATATTTTCAATTCATTTGGAAACCCTGGTGACTTAGTAGCTAGGTGATATATCTGCTAACCAAAAGGTTGGCAGTTCAAATTCACCAGGTGCTCCTTGGAAAATCTATAGTGCAGTTCTATTCTGTCCTATAGGGTTCTGTCCTGTAGGTATTGACTTGATGGCAAGAGTGTTTTTAAAAAAAATATTATTAAGTGGTAATAATCACTCTTACTGTGTTTGTAGTATAAGTTTTGTATTTGAACTTATATAAATTAGATTTTCATAAAGAGAAAATGTCAAAATGAAACAGATTTAGACATTCCCCAGCTCAGTGGGATTAATGCTTTGCTCCTTTTGTTTACAATGTCTTAAGTAATCAGATTTCGTCTTGGAGATATTGTATCTCAGGCCAATAAATATGGTTGCTTTGAAATTTTAAAATTTGGCTTACGTTTTCCTTTTTATAAATTGATCACTTCAGGACAAATCTCTTTCTAAAGAAATTAAGTAGTGTAGAAAGTTACATAAAACAGCAAATTCACAAGAATTCACAACAATTCAGGGCCAGAAGTAGTAAAAGAAGGTAGAGGAGCTTTGCAGCTGGCTACACATTCACAAGCTGGGGCTAAAATTTTATCATAGATACTTAGTAAAAAGTAGTGTTGACTCTAGTTCATATGTTAAAGTGAGTGTGAAGCCTGGGAAATAAACTGATAAAACTACGGTGTGTTTATAAAATGCAATGCTTTAATTAAGCAGTGTTTACTGGATAACATATTTTATGCACTACACTGAGCAATGGGATAAGACAATGTGGAATACAAACATTTATACGATCCTGTTTTGTAAGATTACAGTTTAATGGTGGTTACTGGTGTGTGAATAATTATTCAAACCCAAAAAACCAAATTACTTGCCATTGAGTCAATTTCAACTCAAAGTGACCCTGTATGTGTCAGAACAGAATTATGCAGTGTGTTTAAAAGTTCGGTGCTAACCAAAAGGTCAGCGATCTTCATCTACCAGCTGCTCCTTGGAAACCCTATGGGGCAGTTCTACTCTGTTTTAGAGTTGCTAAAAGTCAGAACTGACTCACTGACAACAAGGTTTTGTTGGTTTGCTTATTTAGGGATTCCAAATGATTAATAGGAGAGGATAAAATTTCCAAAATCTGACAATTCAGGAAATGTTCACTTAGTTTCAGTCAAGTACTAGCCTCTTGCTTAACGCCCTCATCAAATAAGCTTAAATAGCTTTGATGCTGCCCTTTGCAATATGCAGCAGGTTGAAAAACAAGACAAAAATTACAATTAAGTCTGACATAAACTAGGATGGATGACTTGGCTAGCAAACTATGATGGAATGAATGAAGAACGAAGACAAAAGTCAGTGCTTCCTACAAAAGTAAGGTAATGCTTCATGTAGAAGACAGTACATTAGCTGAGTCCTGAAATCTGAGTGGGTTAAGAGGGAAAGAATTCCTTGTAATGGGAGAAGAGACAGATCTTGGGGTAGAAAACAGTCTCATGATTAAGGAAACAGTAAGCAATTCAGTCACCTTGAAGACTAAAGTGCACCCAACTCAAGCCATGATAATCTCAATCTCATCACACGCATGTGAAAGTTGGACTATGAACAAAGAAAACAGAAGAATTGATATCTTTGAATTGTGGTGCTGGAGAAGAATGTTGACTGTACCATGGACCACCAAAAGAACAGATCTGTTCCAGAAGACGTAAAACCAGAGTGCTCCTTGCAGGCAAAGATGGCAAGACTGCCTCTCACATATTTTGGACATGTTGTCAGGAAGGGTTGGTCCCTGAAGAAAGACATCACACTTGGTAGACTGGAGGGTCAGTGAAAAAGAGAAAGACCCTCAACAAAATGGATTAATATAGTGGCCACAACAACGGATTTAAGCATAAAAATGATTGTGGACATGACACAAGACCAGACAGTGTTTCTGTTGTTCATAGGATCACTATGAGTCAGCATCGACTCAATAGCTCCTAACAACAACAAAGTAACTCAGTTGCAGAGCCCTGGTGGTGTAGTGATTGAAACACTCAGCTGCTGATCCAAAAGGTCAGTTGTTGAACCTACCAGCTGCTTCCGGAAGGATTCACAGCATTGGAAACCCTATGGGATGGCTCTACTCTGTTCTGCAGGGTCACAATGAGTCAAAATTGACTCAACAGCCATCAGGTTTTTTCGGTTAAGGAATTCTGAAAACAAATTCTGGCTCTACTACTTACTAGCTGTATCTACCTAGCATGAAACTATTTTCTCAACTATCCAAGAAAAGAAAAGAAAAAGAAAAAGAAAAACCAAACCCATTGCAGCCGAGTGGATTGAGACTCAGCAACACTATAGCCTCATAGGGTTTGTAAGTGCAAAAAGAAACCATGTGGTCCTATTAAGATCTTGTTTAGAATTCTCCTTAGCTAAATGTCCAAATTCATCACCTGTGAGCTCTACCTTCCACTCTAAAATGGGCATAAGTTCCTGTCTCATAGAGTTATTTTGGACGTCATGGGAGATAGCACATGTAAAACTGCTGGATAGTGTATTTAGCATATAATAAGTGCTCAAATGCTAGCTGTGTTGCTAAAAATGAAAGGAATGTATTGGAAGTTGGTGAGAATGTGTGGAAACAGTAAGAAAGGAAGTGAGAAATAAGTATGGAAAGGAAAGCAGAAAGCAAAATACAGAGGACATTCTGCGCACAACCTGGAGTTTAAAATTTGATGAGTAGACAATGGGAAGTTGTCAAGGGCTTTAGACAAGGAATAGCCCAGATCAGATTTAGATTGCAGATAAAATATCTTGGCATCAGTGTGGGGGAATAATTAGAAGAATGAAGAGTTGGTGGCAAGGAGCTGAATTAGACGACTGCTGTGATAGAACAGGCTAATGATGAACTAAAACATTGAAATGGAAATGAATGTGAAATGTTTTAAGCTTCTTCTAAGACATATCCTGCGTATATTCTTTGATTTGATGTGGAAAATGTGAAAAAAATAACTTTTGAATGACTTTTGCTTTCTAGCTTTTGGTAACTAGATGTACAGTGGCACCGTTTTTCAAAATAGGGAATAAAGGTAAAATTAAATTTTTTTAAGGAAGTTAAGGAATTCTGGGATTCAAGTTAAGTATTACATGTTATGCATTTAACTATGAGACGCCATCAAATGAACAATCCAATAAGTATATAGAATATTTAATTCATTGTAAAATATTTTACACTTATTAAAATAAATGAAATTAACATAATGAATTCCTGAATACCAACCATTCAGCTTAAAAAGTCAAATTCAGTAAATTTGAAACCCTTGAAAATTCTTCTTTCCCCAGAGTCACTTGTCTCTATTTTGTGCTTATCATTTTCTTGCTCCTTTTAAAAGCTTTGTTACATACATGTTTATACCTAAGTAATACAGTGCTTTGCGTGTTTTTGAGTGTTAGCATTTTTTGGTTTTTTTATTAGCACTATGTTGCAAGTTTTATCCATGTTAACATTAACTATGTGTTTGTACCTTATGTGATTTTTCCTTCTTCAGTCTTGCCAGAGATGCGCATACATTATTACTTTGCTCAAAGGAATGTTTAGCTTTGCTGAGTATTGTAGCCATTGAGGTTAAGAGCTACGGCTGCTAACCAGAAGATCAGCAGTTTGAATCCACTAGGCACTCTTTGGAAACTCTACGGGGCAGTTCTATTCTGTCTATAGGCCACTATGAGATGGAATTGACTCAGGATCAATGGGTTCATGTTTTTATTTTGTACTTCACTAATTTCTGTTCCTATCAACGTTTACTGTCTTCATTTTTCTTTGAATTTGTTCTGTTGTCCTTCTAGCTTATAACTTCTGCCTTTAGCTCATTATTGCAGTATTTCTTCTAATATAAATTCTAAGGAGCACAATGTTAAGCCCTCCACTGCTAAATGAAAGGATAACCATTCAGAATCACCCAGTACTTCATCAGGAAAATAACTTTGAGAACGGCTCCCGTAAAGGTGCACCCCAGAAAACCCCGTGACATAGTTCTATTCTGTTACATGGTGTCGCTATGAATCAAAACTGACTCAGTGGCACCTAGCAAAAACAAGTAAGATGCTTAAGCTTAGACATTTCCTTCTAAGTATTGTTTTAGCTTTGTTCCACAGGTGTTGATACTTAGCATATTTCAATCTTTGTTTTAAATATTTATTGATTTCTGTTAGGATTTTTCTGACCGCATGTTATAAAAGTGCCTTTTTAAATTTTCCAAATACTGAGGGAATAGTGTTTAATTTTCTTTGTTCTTATTAATATCATTGTTAGCAGAGATGAAAATACATGTGATATTGACTCTGAAATTTCCTGAGATTCGCCTTTTAGTTGATAGCTAGTCGGTCTACATAAACAACTGTTATTGAGATACTGTATTTTCAAATAGTTGAATGGAAGATTCTGTATAAGTTCAGAATATTATTATTGGTTATTGTGTCTTCCGTATCTTCTAAATCATGGTTGTTTTCATGAGCAGATTGACCAGTAATCAAAGTATACATCAGCTTAATCATGTTTATTTACCAGTCTACAGTGCATGGTTTCATCTGTTTTTCATCACAGCTGTGGTTGTTGACAGATGTGGTGAAAAAACAGGCAAAATGGTGCTCTGCAGATGAGCAAGTAAGCCCATGCGTTTACTGGATCCCCCATCCCTGGTTGTTTGCCTACTCAATTTTCTGTTTTTATTGCTAAGTGAGACAGTGGATTTGCCAGTTACTACTTTTATTTCTATTTCTGTTTAGTGTATTTTGAAGTTGTTTAATAACATATGCATACTTATAGTGCTTATATCCTCTGGCAAAATGAAATTTCTTCAATTTGAAATCATCTTCATTCCTAATAATATTTTTACCTCAAAGTCTCTTTCATATTAATATAGCTATGCCAATTTATTTGTTATTTACCTTTTAGTTTTTTATCATATTTTTCCTTTCAGCCTTTTTGTATCTTTAATATCTCTCTTGAACTAGCTGATAGATTAATTTTGTTACTTCTGTTTTAATACAGTTGACGATCCTAATCGTTTAACTGAAGATTTTGTTAACTTTCTATGTGATATGTTTGGACTTATTTTATCAACTCCTTCTGTACTTTCTATTTTTCTTTCATGTTTTCACTTCTTTTATACATCGTTTTAAATTGAGGGTTTTCTTTGTTTTTTGTTCTATAATTCTATTTGGTTCCCTTTTTTTGTTTGGAAATTCCCTTAGTGATTATCACTGAAATTTTAACATACAGACTGAACAAAGTTTAACACTAATCAGTATGCTTTTCCTCTCCCAAAGCAACACAAACACATTAAACTGGCAAAAAGAAAAAGAAAGTTTTTACCAGGTCTTCTTACAAGCATCTCAAAATCCCTTCGTTTTCAAGTAGATCCTGACTCCTAGCCACCCTACAGGACAGGGAAGAACTGCCTCATAGGGTTTTCAAGGAACCACTGGTGGATTCACACTGCCAGCCATTTGGTTAGCAGACAAGCTCTTAACCACTGTACCACCTGTGATCCTCAAGCACCTTCCCACTGCCATTGAGTCAATTCCCATTCATATTAATTCAATAGATGGAGTAGAACTGCCCCATAGAGTTTCCCAGGAGTGCCTGGAAGATCTGAACTGCCGACCTTTTGGTTAGCAACCATAGCAATTAACCACTATGCCACTAGTGTTTCCATCTTAGCATATTTTAATCACTGCTTACTATATTACTGTATTTTAATGACACTTTTTTCCTCAGCTCTTCATCTTATCGTTTTAGCTCTTCCCATTATTATTTTATTAGTTCATTTGCTGTTCACTTATGTTTATGCACATTTAATAATTTCTTTAGTCATTTTTTTTTTTGTATTTCAGGCCTCCGTTCTGATATCATTTTTCTTCTTCATGAATAACAGTTATTTTTTATTCGAAATTGTCTTTATTTTGCATTCATTCTGGAAAGGTAGCTTACTGTCAACCTAATTCTAGGTTGACAGCTAATTTATTTCAGCACTTTTTAGGAATCGTCCCATAGTCTCTGGGATTCCATTTTTCTTCTTGGTAAGTAGCTTGTAGCCTAGCTGTATTTCCATATAAATGAAATCTGCTACTATTGAGTAGATTCCAACTCATAGTGACCCAGTAGGTCAGAGTAGAACTGCCCCATAGTTTTCAAGGAGCACCTGTCAGATTTGAACTGCTGACATTTTGGTAAGCAGACATAACACTTAACTACTATACTGCCAGGATTTCCAAAATACCATGACATCTTTGCTTTTCAATACATTAAAAAGTCTTTTGCAACAAATATGCCCAGTGCAGTATGTTATTGGATTTCTTGGCTGCTGCTTCCATGAGTGTCGAATGTGGATCCAAATAAAATGAGATTCTTGACAACTTCAGTCTTTTGTCTGTTTATCATGATATCGCTTATTGGTCCAGCCATAAGGACGTTTGTGTTTTCCTTATGTTGAGACGTAATCCATACTGAAGTTTGTAGTCTTTGATGTTCCTCAGTAAGTGCTTCAAGCCCTCTTCACTTTCAGCAAGGAAGTTTGTGTCATCTGCTAATCAAAGTTTGTTAACTGCTCATCTTTTAATCCTGAGCTGTGTTGTTCTTCATATAGTCCAGATTCTTGGACTATTTGCTCAGCCTACAAATTAAATAAGTATGATGAAAGAATACAACCTTGATTCATACCTTTCTTGATTTTAAACCATGTAGTATCCTCTTATTCTGTTTGAATGACTACCTCATTCTGTATGTACAGCTTCTGCATAAGCATATATAAGTGTTCTGGAATTCCCATTCTTTGCAGTGTTACCTATAATTTGTTGTGATCCACACAGCTGAATGTGTTTGCATAGTCAATAAAATGCAGGTAAACATCTTTCTGGTATTCTCTGCTTTCATCCAAGTTTCATCTGATATCAGCAATGATATCCCTTCTTCCATATTGTCTTCTGAATCCAGCTTGAATTTCTGGGTTCCCTGCTGATAAATTTCTACAACAATTTTTGAATAATCTTCAGCAAAATTCTACTTCCATGTGATATTAATGATGTTGTTAGATAATTTCCACATTTTATTTGATCACTTTTCTTTGGTATGGGCAAAAATATAGACCTCTTGCAGTTCGTTGGCCTGGAAGCTCTCTTTCAAATTTCCAAAGTGAGCAATTTCAGCACTGCAACTGTTTGCTGAAACATTTCAATTAGCATGTTTTTCCATCCTTTGATTTTTTTAACATATGTATGACCTTGTGTCTCAGTTGTGTCTCTTGTAGACAGCTTATTGAGAGGTTGTGCTTTTTTATCCATTTTGTTACCCTCTGTCTGTCTGCAGATGCATTTAATCCACTTACACTCAGTGTGATTATAGCTACAAATTGATGAATTTCTTGCTGTCACACTCTTCTGCTTCTGTGGCAGCAGGGGTGATGACATTTTCTTTGGTCTTACTTTCCTGTGTTGAATTCCTCTTATTCATGAATTTTCATCCTTTTTCTAGTAATTATAGATTTTGTGTCAATACTGAGACATTGTTTTCCTTCTTTTTTTCCTGTTTTTTTTTTTTTCACTTGCATTGTGGTTAACTTGAAATTTACCCTTATCTTCCTAAGTTCGAATCAGTTTGTAGTAGTATGTAATACTGCCTTATTTCCTTTGCATTTAGAAGTTTTTTACCTAGCCTCTATCTTCTCCCTTTTATTGTTTTGAAGTTTTCATCATATATAAATTGATGTTTTGTTTGTTTGTTTTAAGTCTTTTAGCTTTGTCTTATTATTGAGAGTTATTTACCTAGGTTTGTACCTTGCTGATGCTGTCCTCTACCCTAGATTCCAGTTGTTGTCTGATATTGTCTGTTCTTTAACCAAGGAACTCCCTTTAATAATTCTTGTAAATTTTATTAGGTTTTACAAATTACCTTAATTTCTAGTTATCTGAGAATGTCCTAATTTTGCCACTGTATGTGAAATAGCAAGTTTTACAAGAGCTATTATTCTTGGTTGCCAGGGTTGCTTTTTTTATTATTATTGTGATTAACTGAAAGTATACAATTCAGATTAAATTTGCATGCACACCCATCTGCAGCTCCTTCCACTGTCCTTGCCCAGTGACAATACACCCTTCCTTTTCATTCTATACATGTCATATCCTCATAACAAACTCCTGTCCCCTCTTCTCCACCCTCTCCTCTCCCATCTAGAAAGAGACAGTAGGACAACATCCTATCAGTGTGTAGAGCCATAAAGTACACACGCTATATGGCCACATTATGTCCCCGAGTCCAACCTATTTTTATCCAAAGAGTTGAATTTACTAGTGTTTTCTGGTCAGGCATAGGAGCGGGTTGAGGGGCAATGCTTTCAGGAGAACCCCCAGGGCATCAGGCCATTGTGGTCATTTAGTAGAGTTCTTGGGTTGTACCCCTCTTTTTCTCTTGTTGCCACTGGAGCTCAACACTGTGTGCCCCATCACAGCTGTATTACATGGTGGCCAAGAGCCATCTTGTTCTGGGCACATGTTGATGCAGTCACCCATTCATATGGGTCCTTCTGTCTCCTGAGCTCTTTTTTCCTCATGTCTTTGTTGTTCTTGGTGATCATCTGTTACGTATGAGTGGAGACCATTTGGTGTACCACAGATGGAAGCTTGCTAGCTTTTAAGACCCCAGACACCATTCCCCAATAGGAGGTGCAGAAGACTCTCTTAGCAATAGGCTAGTTATGCCAATCGGCCTCAATGTTCCCTAAGAACATGGTCCGCAGGGCCTGCCCCTGCTTTATCCTTGCAATATTGAGTTAAGATTAGAAGAAATTTCAGTTTGTGTTGAAGTCCAGCTAAGCTGATCTACTTTCTACAGTGTGTTGTCACTGCTTTCACCCAACCAAATTTCTACCAACTATCTAATCTATACCCTCTCCCTTCCTCCCTAAACTTGCAGCTGTCAAAGAGTCTTTTCTTCTGTACATAAGTCAAATTTTTAAGTCCTTACAGTACGGGTCTCATACAATATCTGTTCTGTTGCTGCTGACTGATTTAAATAATCATAATATCTACCAGTTGGAACCAGGTTATGAGATGCTTCCTAAAATCATCATTGTTCTTTATCATTACATAGTGTTCCATTGAGTATATGTTTATACTTTCATCTGTTGATGAGCATCTAGGTTCGTGCCATCTTTTTGCTATTGTTGATTATGCTGCAATAAACATTTGTGTGCACGTATCTGTTTGTGTGACAGCCTTTGTTTCTGTAGGATGTATTCCAAGCAGTGGGATTACTAGATCAAATGATATATCTACTTCCAGCTTTTTAAGGAAGCACCGGATTGCTTTCCAAAAAGGTTTTACCATTTTGCAATCCCACCAGAAGTATAGGAGAGTTCCAATCTTTCCACAGCTTCTCCAGCATTTGTTGTTTGGAGTTTTTTGGATCCTGTCCAGCCTTGTTAGTATGCAGTGGTACCTCACTGTAGTTTTGATTTGGACTTCTCTAATAGCTAATGATCTTGAGCATTTTCTCACGAGTCTTTTGGCTGCCTGGATGTCCTCTTTGGTGAAGTGTCTGTCCATTCCTTTGCCCATTACTTAATTGGATTATTTATGTTTTTCTTGTTGATACTTGGCAGTATCTTGTAAATTATGGGAATTACAAGTCAGTCTGACATGTAGTTGCCAAATATTTTTTCCCTTTCTGTAGGTGATCTTTTAACTATTTTTATAAAGTTTCTGGATGAGCAAAAGTGTTTGATTCTTAGTAGTGCCCAATTTGTCTATTCCCACTTCTGTTGATCATTCTTTGTCAGATTTTGAAGTTTATGTAAGCTGTGTATTAAAACTTCCATTGTTGACCTTATTTTGTCTTGCACAATCTTTATTGTTTTAGTTTTGATGTTTAGGTCTTTTAACCAGTTTGAGTTAGTTTTTGTGCATGGTGTGACAAATGGGTCTTGTTTCAATTTTTTGCAGAAGGATATCCAATTTTGCCAGCACCATGTTTTAAAAACATGATTTTTACCCCAGTTTGAAATCTTACGAACTTTATTGATTATCAACTGTTAATAAGATGATGGTGGCATCTCTGAGGCCCTCAACTCTGTTCCATTGGTCTATGTGTCTCTTTTTGTACCAGTACCAGGCTAGTTTGACTACTGTGGCAGTGTAATAAGTTCTAAGGTCAGCTGGTGTGAGGGCTCCCACTGTGTTCCCCTTCTTCAATAGTGCTTTACATATCTGGTTCCTTTCCAAACAAAGTTGGTAATATGTTTCTCTATTGCATTAAAAAATGACAATGGGATTTCTATTGGGATTGCATTGCACATGTAGATTGCTTTGGATAGAATAGACATTTTCAGTCATCCTGCTGACCTCCTGCGGAAGGAAGGGAGTGGGTGGAGAGGAGAGGGAAGAAGACTGTTGGGAGGATAGGACATGTATGGAGCAGAGAGGAGGGGTATGCTGTCATATGGCAGGGAGAGCAGTGGGAGCTGCATATAGGTGAGCATGCGACTTTATATGGGAATGTATATTTTCATTCAATCATAATAAATAAAAAAAAAGAATAGACATTTTCACAGTGTTAAGTCATCTATCCGTGAGCAGGGTAGGTTTTTCCACTTTTGTAAGCCTCATTTGGTTTCTTGCAGGAGCCAGCCAAGTCTGCAGGAAGGTGTTGTAATTTTATCTGTATAAGTCTCTTATTTCTCTAGTTAGATTTATTCTTAGGTATTTTATCTTCTTGGAGGCTAAAATAATTGGTGTAGATTCGGTGATTTCTTCCTTCATGTTCTATTTGTTGGTGTAAAGGGATCCTACTGATTTACTTATGTATACCTTATATCCTGATAGTTGCTGAATTCTTGTCCAGCAGTTAGTTGACTTAGGGAATCTTTTGGTGTCTCTAGTTTATTTGTGGATTCCTTAGGATTCTTGGCATACACAATCATATCATCTGCAAATAGGGAGATTTTTACTTCTTCTTAGCCAATGTGGATGCCCTTTATTTCTTTGTCTTATCTAATTGCTCGGGCTAGAGACTCTAGTAAAATGTTAAAGAGAAGTGGTGAGAGTGGGCATCCTTGTCTAGTCCCCGTTCTCAAAAAGAATTCTTTCTGTCTCTCTCCATTCAGGATGATGTAGACAGTTGGCTTTGCATTGAGGCCCCTTATTGTGTTTAGGAATTTCCCTCTATTCATATTTTGCTGAGAGTTTTTAGCATGAATGGGTTTTGGACTTCTTCGAATGCCTTTTCCGCATCAGTTGACAAAATCAGGCGATTCTTGTCTTCTGTGTTATTTATGTGGTTGATCACATTAATTGTTTTTCTCATGTTGAACCAGCCTTGCATTCGTGGTATGAATCCGGTTTGGTCATGATGAATTATTGTTTTGAAATGTTGTTGAATTCTACTGGCAAGAATTTTGTTGAAGTTTTTTACATCTAGGTTCATAAGTGATATTGTTCTGTAAATTTCTTTTTTGTGTGACCTTTACCTGGCTTTGGTATCAGGGTTATACTGGCTTCACAGAATGAATTTGAGAGTATTCCATCCCCTTCTGTGCTGTGAAATAGTCTCAGTAGTATTGGAGTTAACTCTTTTCTAAAACTGTGGTGGAATTCTTTGGTGAAGCTGTCTGGGCCAGGACTTTTTTTGGTTGGTATGTTTTTGATGACTTTTTTAATCTCTTCCTTTGTGATGAGTTTATTAAGTTTTTTACTTCTCCTTGTGATAATTTGGCAGCTGATATAATCTAGAAATTTGTCCATTTCCTCTAGGTTTTCAAATCTGCTACAAGTACAGTCTGCATAGTATTATGTTATGATACTTTTGATTTCAGCTGGGTCTGTAGTGACATCTCTCATTTCTTGTTTTCATTATTTCATTCCTCTCCTGTGTTTCTTTCATAAGTTTAGCCAATGGTTTCTCAATTTTGTTGAACTTTTCAAAAAACCAGTTTTGGGTTTTGTTAATTTTTCAGTTGTTCTTCTATTCTCTTATTTAGTTCTACTCTAATCTTTATGATGTTTTCTTCTAGTATCTGAGGGGTTTTTCTGTTGCTCTTTTTCTACTTGTTCAAGATGTAGGGTTAATTCTTTGGTTTGAGTCCTTTCTTCCCTCCAAATGTGTGGTTTATAGAGATAAATTGACCTCTGAGCACCCCTTTGCTGTATCCTACAGGTTCTGGTAGGATATTTGCTTTTATTCTCATTTGATTTCATAAATTTCTTTATTTCATTCTTGATTTCTTCTATAACCCATGGATTTTTGAGCAAGGTGTTATTTAGTTTCCTTGAGATCACATTTCTTCCCTCGTTTTTTTTCTGCTGTTGATTTCAAGTTTGATAGCTTTATGGTCTGAGAAGATTCTTTGCAATAATTTAGTATTTTGGCTTTGGTTGAGACTTGCTTTATGACCTAACTCATGGACTGTTCTGGAAAATATTCCATGTGCATTGAAGAAGGTGTACTTATCTGTTGATGGGTAGAAAGTTCTGTACATGTTAATGAGATCTAGTTAGTTAATTGTTCCAATAAGATCTTCTATAACTTAGCTTTTTTCTCTAGATGATCTGTCCATTACTGGAAGTGGACTGTTGAAGTCTCCAACTATTATTGTAGAGTGATCTATCTCATTTTTCAATGTAGTCAGTGATGTATGTAGATGCTCCTGTATTGTATGCATAAATATTTAATATTGTTAAGTCCTGCCTATTTTCTGGACCTTTCATCCATAAATAGTGATCATCCTTGTCCATGATTATGGATTTTACATTACAGTCTATTTTATTTTGAGATTAGTATTGCCACTCCTGCTCTTCTGTGTATGTTGTTGGCTTGATATACATTATTCCATCCTTGTTTTCAGTTTGTTCATATCTTTGAGTATAAAGCGTGTTTCTGTAAGGAACACATTAATGGGTCATGTCTTTTGATCCAGGATGTCACTCACTGTCTCTATTGGAGCGTTCAGTCCATTTTCATTCAGTGCATCTATTGATAGTTATGTGTTTAGTTCTGTCATTTTTAGTGCATTTATTTTTCTGTTGGCATTTTCTCTGTTGGTCTTAATATTCCATTCTAGGTCATTCTCTTTATGGGTTGACTTTTCATCTTTTTGAGTGTTGGTTTTGTTTTTTTGAGCCTCATATGTCACATTGTTATTTTGTTTTGCAGCTATCCTTATGGCCTCCTTAATTTTCTAAGTTTAAGCTATACTTTAACTTCTACATAACTTTTTAATTTCCTCTCCATCAGAAAGGACTATAACTACTGTAATACAAGACTCTTTTTTTGTGTGATGGTATCATAGTTTTTGTGATATGATCACTGGTTCCATTCTTCTAATGTTGGAGGTTTAATTGAGCTTTGTGACTTCCCTAAGTGAGTAGAATTACGGATGCTGCATCCTGCATTGCCTGCTTAAATATACGTGATTTTTGTTGTTGTTGTTGTTGTTTTTCTAAGCAGGGAGCATCTTTCATTATTTCTTGTAGTTTTGGTTTGTTTTTAACAGAGTGTCTGAGCTTCTGTTTATCTATGAATATTTTAATTTCATCTTCATATTTGAGAGACAGTTTTGCGGGATATATCATTCTTGGTTGAAAGTTTTTCTCCTTCAAGGCTTTAAATGTGTCATCCCACTGCTTCCTTGCTGACATCAATTCTGCCAAGAAGTCAGATGAAATCCTGTAGGGCTTCCCTCTGAATGTCAGCTTTGCTTTGAGTGTCTCTGACTTTAAGAGTTTCTGCTTATGCTTCATTTTATTAAGCTTGATTGTAATTTATCTTGGTGTCTTTCTTTTGGGATCTAGATTTTGTGGCCTTGGATACAATCTTGGATATATATGTTCTCTTCTGTCATAATTTTGGGGAAGTTTTCTTTATAATTATGATGATGACTGAATGAAAATGTACATTCCCATATAAATTCACATTCTCACCTATATGCAGCTCCCACTGCTCTCCCTGTCCAGTGACAGCACACCCCTCCTCTCTGCTCCACACATATCCTATTCTCCCAACAGTCTCCTATCCCCTCCTCTCCACCCACTCCCCTTCCTCCAGCAAGAGGTCAGCAGGATGACGTCCTATAGAGGCATAGAACCATAAAGTTCCCACAAGATACGGACACTCTGCATCACCAAGTCCAATTCATTGCTGTTGGAAAAGTTGACCTTCGTTATGGTTTATGGACATTGGCAGCATCAGGGCCAGGGGCCATGTTCCCAGGGGAATTCTGAAGTACCTGGACCACCAATTGTGGTCTTTTATTGAAGATCTCAGGGTACACCCTTATTTATTCTCTTGTTGCCAGTGAGAATCCACTTTGTGAGCTCCATCGTGGCTATCACCAGTGGTGGCCAGGCACCATCTTTTTCTTCTGATCATGAGTCAATGTAGAGACCCACTCAAGTGGGTCCCTCTGTCTTCTGGGTTGTCTTTTCCCCATGTCGTTCTTGTCCTCGGTGATTATCCATTCCTTTCAGGGAAGTTTTCTGTCAGCAACTCTACAACAGTATTCTCTGCATTTTCAGCTACCCCTCACTGTTCAAGAACAACAATTATTCATAGAGTATTCTTCTTAACAGAGTCCCATATGTTTCTTAATGCTTCTTCATTTTTCTGATTTCTCTTCTCTGATTTCTCCCCGTAAATGCTGACATCAGTTGCTCTGTCCTCAAGCTCACCAACTCTAGCTTTCATTTTCTCAGTTCTGCTCTTTTGACTTTGGACTGAATTGTCTGATTCTGTAATTTTTATCATTGATCTGCTGGATTTCAGATCATTAACGGTCCATCAGTTCAAATGGTTGCTTAAGTTTTCATTTTGTTTAATCTCTAGAAGGGCTCTATAGATGATTCTTTTGTACTTGACCTTTGATAGTTTCAGAAATGCTTCTTCATCTGGGAAGATTTTTATTTTTTATTTTGGAAGTTTTCCAGAGCCATGGTGGACTGTTTCTTTAAATGGTTAGCAATTGATCATTGCCTACATGCCATCTAGAGGCTGTTCATTTTCTCTGGTGTTACCTCAACATAAACTGAGGCATAATTCTAAGAGGGGTCTTGGTCACCAGTCATCTCTGTATACTCTAGTGACTGGCCCCATGTGGGTTCTCTAGGGTGGCAGGCTCTGCCTCCTGGTTTGTAAAGACGGCTCCATACTTATAGAGTCATTTGGGTGCATCAGCTGCTGCTGTGATTTGGATCAGTAAAGGTCGGAGGAGATGCTTCGGGGCCCTCAGCAGTCAATTCTCCAGGCACGCTTTTTTTACTGCTTATGAAGGAGTTATCCAACAGCTGCTGAAACCAGTCAGGCCCTCAAGTGTGGCAGGCACCTTATAGGCTGTCCCCAGTTGCAACGATGTACTTCAAAGTAGGGAGAGGTTCCAGCCTTGCTGTCATCTTCTGCCAGGCTCCACTCATAAGGCATCACTGTCCTGAACACAGCTTTTCTGCTGGAGAAGTGTATTCTGGACAGGCACTGCTTCTCAGCTTGGGAATTCATCCACACTGGGACCGCTAGTTGGGTGACTCCACCTCCCAGCTGACCAATACAGCATCTCACCTGTGTTGCCCTTCCTGCCTTGAAACAGCAGACTCTATGGTGCAACTCAGAAAAGAGATGGTAGAGGGGCAGTGGTGCCCTCAGTCAGCAGCTGGGCTCTCAAAATGTGGCTATCCCAAGCACAGTCTCTCTGCTGTGCTATACGCTGTTTACTTAAGCACTGCAGTTCAGTGTACTGGCCAGCTGATGCCCAGCCCTCACCTCCCACATGACAAAGAAGGCATCAGTACCTACAGTGCTTCCCAAATGGTGATTCAGCTGAAGCCAGACTGAGTCTGCTGCTGTCTGGTCTTTGAGAGAGTTTGTTACCCACTTACTGGCAGCTGGTCCAATCTGACAATACTGTGCCAAATCCTAGGGCTGCCTAGATGTCCACACTGCTCCATTGAGTTATCATTCCAAACCTTAGTTCTCAGAAGGAATTAAGGAGACACATATCTATTCTGCCATTTTGGCCCCATCCCAGGAGTAGGTTTTTTTGTTTTTGAATTTATTGTTTGTGTATTTGTTTGTTTTATTCTTTGTTTTGTCTTGATATGTCAGGGATACTGACCAAGCATGTTTTGCTGCTTGCTCATCTATGAGTACAGTAGCTTCTACCACCTTATAAATGAGCCATGCAGCAACAATCAAGGTGAGTCGGCTTCTCTGTATATTGGTTTGATGAGATGGCTTCAGGTATTTTGGATAGACACTGTCTGCCTCCTGATGTTAGTCCAGTGATGTAGACATGTTTACAGCCTCTTGCTATACAGGTGAAGGTGTCATTTATGGGAGTGGTGTGGGCTCACTTCCCTCTAGTCACACTGGTCGAATGGGAGGAGAGGAGGGGCAGTGTGATTCAAGTGTGGTAATAGGCCCAAGTCAGCATTTCTGTAGTAGCATGATGATGGCCAGCAGGAAGAGGGATAGGGTATGGGACTAGGTGGGCAACAAAGAAGAGAGAATAAATAGAAAGAAAAAGGGGAAAGGAGGACCCGAGGGCTACCAGGAATGGAGGAAGATGGAAAGTAGAAAGTTATATTGTCTGTCTAGCCACAGCAGTGTGGCATTGCTGAAGGGTGAGGAACTGGCTTATGGAGCTAGGTGGGAGGGAAAGAGAAACAGTACATAAAATTAATGTGATGGCAGGAGCTTGCAGGTGGGGACAAGGTTGACACCGAGTGGCAGCAGACAGATACCCCTCTATATTCAGTGGTACAGTGAGACTAGATGGGAAGGGGTAGAGGTAGCATACAGGGATAGGTAAGAGGGAGAAAGAAAAGGTATAAAAGGGAAAAATAAAAATATAATACAATAAGAGCCTTTGAGTGATGTCATAGAAGAGTCAGAGTGTTGGCAGGCCTGTTCCTTTCCAGAAAAGGTGTCATAACATGGCCCGACAAGAATGGGTAAAAGTGGGGTACAGGGCTAAGTAGAAAGAAAAAAACAAATGAATTTTTAAAAATAAGTACAATGGTGCTGTGGGAGCTGGTTCTTGTGGTAATGCTCAGCAGGGAAAGGAAAAAAAATGACATGTCAGGAGCCAGCAGGTGGGAGTGTGTAGACCCTTGCAGGCAGAAAGCTGGTAACTCTTTAGCCAAGTTGGCTTGGCATGACCTTTCAAGGGGTAGCAGTGGTGAATAGGGCAGGAGGGTGAGGGATGGGAAATCATATGTCTCTGGTTACCAGGTACTCTGTCTTCTGTCGGACATTCTGTGAAATTGTCACCCTGTACTCCCTGCATAAGATCTTTGATGACTGCTCCAAAATGATGATGCTGTGCTGCGTTAGCTGGCAGTAGTCCTCCACCTCATATCTCTCCTTGTTCTCTGTTTTCCTTCAGTTTTTGTTTGTTTGTTTGTTTGTTTTGTTTTTTTCCTTTCCATTCTTTATCCCTTCCTTTGATACTTTAGTGTGCTGGGACAGACATTTTTTTTTGGCTGTTTTAATTACTTTTTTGAGTCTTTACTAAAGAAGGATGGAATGATGCATCTGTCTAGGGTAGCATCTTAGCCCTACCTCTCTCAAAACATTTCATCTGGTTAATAATACATCCTCTTTGTTGTCTGCTTCATAAAATTTATGAAATTCTTCCCCCATGGGTTCTAACAGCCTGCATGATAATTCATGAGTGAGAAGATAACTCAGATTAAGTGCTATTTACTTTTCAGATTGCTGACTTTCTCACAAATACGTAGTTCATTAAATTTTGCCACAATGTTCAAAATATCTACAAGGTTCAGGCTGTGTGTAATTTCAACCTGAAATTAATTTGCCTGAAAATTTACCAGCAGGAACTTTATACTAAATGTTCCTCTTACATGTACTCATAAATCCCTACTGGCAATAGTAACACATGGGTCTATATAAACCACACAACACATGATCATTTCTTGTACTCACCATGTCCACATTCCAAGTTAATTACAGATAAAATTTGAAAACTGATGAGTTGAGGGAGATTTTTGAAAATAGGCTTTTATTTTTCTGAATTCTAGCATATATAAAAATTTATAATCTCAGTTTGTCTAGGGTTATTGCAGATTACAAATTGTTGATAATGTTTTTTAGTAATTTGAGTGACACACTGGCAAAAAAATTAAGATGGAAAGATAGCAAAGAAGGAGGGTTAACCTCAGATTAGATGATGCATATCTTTACATGCTGATATTTCCTTTAGGACAAGACACCTATTATGTATATGAGTCCGTAGTACATTGACGTCACTTCAGTGAGCTTTCAAAAGATTTGCCTCTTTACATAAACTCTTTCATCATTCTTCATCTGGACAGTTTCACTCATCTTCAAGTCCCAATTTAAATCTCATCTCCCTTAGCCCTTTCTAACCCATGCCATCTAGTCTAAATTAGACTTCCCTGTGCCATCCTATGAAAACCCTTTGGCATAATAGTTAAGTGCTATGGCTGCCAAACCAAAAGGTGAGCAGTTTGAATGCACCAGGCATTCCTTGGAGACTCTGGGGAGCAGTTCTACTCTGTTCTATAGTGTCTATATAAGTCAGAATCAACTCGACAGCAGTGGGTTTTGTTTATGCTGCTTACAGGGTTGTTATGAGTTGGAAATGACTCGAAGGCACTAGGTCTGGTTTTTTTGGTTGATGCCATCCTAAGGAGCCCTGATGGGACAGTGGTTAAGCATTCAGCTGCTAACCAAAAGGTTAGCTTTTCAAACCTACCAGCTGCTCCATAGGAGAAAGATATGGAGCCTGCTTCTCTAAAAATTACAGCCTTGGAAACCCTATGGGGAAATTCTACATGGTCACTGTGAGCTGGAATCAACTTAATGGCAAAAGGTTTAATTTTTTGGTGTGCTACCCTACTATATTTTAGGCTAATTGTATTTTTAATTCTGCATTTGTGTGGTTACTTGTGGTTATTCAATTACAGTGTGCCTAAGAACTACTTGTAGGAACATTAACAATGGAGATTTCTGTGCCTTAAAAGAGAAATTTCTCTAGTAAATCTGAATTCAAACCTGGAAACCTACATTTTTAACTGATCTCCCAAGTGCTGATGTTGAAATTGGTTCTAGGAACACACTTCGAGAAATTCTCTATGAGGATAGCAATTATGTTTGTTTACTTCTGCATGCCCAGCATCTGGAAGAATAATCAACAAATATCAACTGCATTGTAAATAATAAGACCAATATCAATGGGACCAGTAATACCCAACACATTCTGACAACTGAGCCAGCTGCCCCTGGACTAACACTGCTTTGAGGTCAAGGCTGCCTTCAAACCCAGGGAAACCTTCAAGTTCTAAATGGTGGATGGAAGAAGGAGAGAAAGAAGAGTACACAGAGGGAAATAAAAATGAAGCCAGGATTGGAGTTTTGGCCAGAAGTCAAAGTTGATGAGCTGTCATCAACCAGTCTTTATCGTGATGAGTCAAAGGCTACACACAAATCTCCCACAGGGTATCCAGTTTGGAATTTCAGCTGGATAAGGGCATTATCTTCCTTTCATCACAGGACTGCTTTCAACACATCAGGAAACACTGTGTCACTCCTTGACAGAGGCTGGCAATTTGAACTAGGGAGATAATCCAATGCCTTTAAAGCTGGCTGATATTTTCATTTGTGACTCTGCAAAACAACACCCCCCCTTCCCTTTTCTGTTTTGTCCCCCATAGTGAAGTTTGGCAGCAAGATCTATTTTAAGGCAGGATTGGTGCTGGGAGAACTACAAGGAAATTGTAATCCCAGAATTTCTGGGATCTAATTCTGGCACACTTACAGACAATGATGCATTAGGAAATGGTTCTTTTTCACAAATACTTGTGTGCAAACTAAATACCAAAGGGACATGTATCTCTGACTCTGATCACTGACTAAAAAGAAATAAAATGGACCAGAGGTACTTCAGTGCCAAGCCCTGAAGCTCACTCCTGGGGCTACTGATAACCACCAGTGGGTATGATGATTTCATGGTTTCTGCTATTTTTGAGTATAGAAAAGATTATTTAGGGTCTGCCTTTCCAACTTTACTTTCCAAGCACAAATTTAGTTTGGACATGGTGATTTTAAGAGAAGGTAAAAAGTCTAAACAAAGTCAAATTGGAAACTAGTCAGTGAAAAAAATTACCTCAGTAAGATATAATAAGAAAAGAACCAGAAAACCAATTACTGTATGGCAGTCAATGTACTCGTATGGATTTTATCTGTGTTTTCAGAGGAAAGCAAGTTTTACTAATTCTTTCTTACACCCTACTCTGTCTTTCAATAAATCTCTGCCTTTAGATGTTCCTTTTTACAGATCTGGCATATAGACAATTTCTGATTAGGCAAAATATCTTTAATGAGTCTTCTCTGGGTTAAGATCTCTATACTCTTACAATCTTTCATGTTTGAGCAGTAAATCCCTTTGCTCTTTCAGACAGCTCTTGAGACCAGGCTGAGATAAGCATTAATATCTGCTGGTAAGCATGGCAGCTCTGCATAGAAGAACCTGGAGTGCCTGCAGAGTACTTGGCTGCAAAGTTTTGTGGTACCAAATGTGGCACCAGAGATCAGCGGGGATATGTGTCCCTTCAATTTTCATTCAAGAACTGTTTCACGAGTGCTCAGAGGCCAAAGCTAAAGCAAAACCTCCTTAATCTGTGCATCTAACAATATAGTCCTGATCTGGCAGGAAAATTGTCCTCTTCTGTTTTCAGTTACTTCTAATTAATATTTCAAACAGCATTTTTATTTTTATCATCAGAGATTCTAATCAGATCTCTGCCTATCTGAAAGCTTGTATGTCTCCTGTCACTGCCCTATTTTCTTGACTTTGTCTGAATTACTCAAGTTATGGCCGTATGGATGTTTGACTTTCAATCTGACTTTATTCACAATAAATATACTTTCAGATGGTGTTATTTCCTCTTTTCTGACTGTATTCCAGTATAGTACTCTAACAAGCTACATCAAAATGGCCAGAGTGTGGAAAGAAAACCTCTTGGGTTCCTGCACAGGCATACTTAATCAGAGTTTTTGTAGGTGAGAAGCTAGTAATTTGCATTTTGATTAGCTTGCAGATACAAGAACTTCCACTTCTAGCCATGGAAAAATAGCTGTTATTAAACAAGGCTGTTCATTGTAAATAACTACAAAACTGGATGAAATATGTGAAACAACCATTTTCAGACACTGGAAAACATGAAGTGCAGAAGAGTCCTCATTGAGAGAAGAAAAACAAATGAAGCAAGCCCCAAATCACACCAGTTTTCTGCCTACAATTACTTTCCAGATGATACCCCAGGAAAATAGATCCTAAATACAGCACAGTGATTTCTTTTTGTTGTGAGTGAAAGTATAAAGTTCAAGTTAAATTTTCATGCCTGCCTATCTGCAGCTCCTTATGCTCTCCTTGCCCCAGTGATAGCATACTCCTCCTTTCCATTCTATGCACCTGCCCTCTTAACAATCTCCTGTCCCCTCCTCTCCACACTCTCTTCCCTCTAATAGTAAGAGGCCAGTAGGACAGCATACGATAGATGCATAGAACCATAAAGTGCACACACCATATGGTCTCATTGTGTCCCTGCGTCCAATCTATTCCTGTCCAAAGAGTTGACCTCAGTAATGATTTATGATCAGGTACAGCAGCTGGTCTAGCGGCCATGCTCCCAGGGGAACTCCAAGGGCTTTGGACCATCAACTGTGCTCTTTTAGTGGAGTTCTTGAGGCGCACCCCCCTTTCTCTCATGTTGCCACTGGGACTTGACATTGTGTACCCCATCACAGCTGTCACTGGTGGCGGATGAGCACCATCTGATTGTTCTAGACACATGTTGATACAGTCACCCATTCACTTGGGTACTTCTGTCTTCTGAGCTCTTTTTCCCTACAGCACAGTGATTTTAACTAAAGTTAAGTGACAGAGATCTGTCACTTAACTTATCTTACACAGATAAAAATTTATAGGTCAGATTATTAGAGAGGAAAAGTCATATAGAGAAAAAACTCTAGAAATCTGCATAGGGGTCTCCTTGATTTGAGGGCAAATACTAAATTACACAAGCATAGATTTTTCAAGGTCTAAGAGAGAATAGATACCAGAGATCTCTGAGATAAATGATTATTTCAGAGATTATAAAGGTCTGGAAGATGAAGCTTCAACCCTCCATATTAACAAAGGCATTGTTAAATACCTTTTGCATTCTAATTATAATTTCTGAAAACCCATCACTTAGGAGAAGAATTACTGTAAGTCTAGAGTAAGGAAAAATCTTGACCTACCAAAATTTTCTTTAAAAAAAAGCCTCCCAGATCTAAACTCAAAACTTTCTAAATAAAGATAACAAAACTGCTCAACCATATAGCATCTACAATGCCCAACATATACTTATGTGTTTTTAAGAAAACAAAGAAAAAAGTAACCAATAATCAAATGAATCAGTGAATATAAGCAACCCCAGAAATGAAACAGGTATCAGAATGTTAAAAGATCTGTTAAAGTTCAACTCACGTATACAACCCCCAACAGATAAGACTTTTAAATTTAAGACAAATTTATACAAATACAAGGATCTGAAGGCACTTCAGAGTGGATAAGGAAAGTATATTCTGGAGGGGACCTAACACTTCAAAGAAGGAAATTTCAGGGTTGAGTTAGCCAGTTTCATGGCTCTTAACTTCAGGACAGGCTATGGTTGACATGTGGTAGAACAGTCAAAATTGTGATAGAAAATCCACAGTCTTTCTGGCCTGAACATCTAGAGGAGAGTGTACTCAAAACCATAGCCAAATGGAAGTGAGAACGGTATCCCAGAAAGGAGAAAGTCAGAGAAAGGAAGCCCTGAATTCAGTGTATAAATTCTGCCCACCACTTCTGCTGACTGAGAACAAGGCATGTGCCCAGTACATTCTAAATGACTCACCTCAGATTAAAGAATCAAACTGAAATTTGAATTGTTACTCAAGGCATAGAGTTTAACAATCTGAGTCTGACCAAGTTAACTGCATAAAAAAAGCAAAATTCAAAATTCCCCAGCTTTTAAGAAAAAATATAGCATACTTAAGAGTCTCCAAAACATAATGCTTACAATATCCCAGATAAAACCAATAATTATACGTGAAAAATCAGTAAAACATAAAACATCCTCCAAAAAAAAAAAGATAATCAGTGGAGAGTAACCCAGAGGTAGTCAAAATGTTGAAATTAATTTTAAAGGAACTATTACAACTGTGTGCAGATACAAAGAGAAGTATGCTGGACACAGTTAAAAAGAAGTAAATTTCAGCACAAAAATGTAAAATGTAAAGTATTCTAATAGAAATTCTGGAACTGAAAAAACTCTGAAGTTTTAAAAATTCACTAGATGTGTTTAAAAGCAAAATGGAGCTAAGAGTCAATAAATTGAAGATAGACCAGAAGAAATTATAAACTATGAATGGCACAAAGCAAATAATGTAAAATGATGAACAAAGTCTCAGTAACCTGTGACAAAATATACGTAGAGCTAGAGCCCAAGAAATGGAAGTGAGAGAGGAATAAGATGGAAAAGATATGGACAAAGTAAGAGCTGAAAATGTCCCCAATTTGATGAAAGACAAAATTTCACTGATTCAATAAATCCAACAACTTCAGGTATATTAAATACAAACAAAACCACACCTATGCACATCAAAGAAAAGAGAATATCTTGTAGACAGTTGAGGAAAAAATGATACATTGACACATTACATAAAATGATAGATTACGTACAGCTAATTCCTTATTTTAAAGAGAGAGAGAGAGAAGCAGCTGATGGTAACAGAGTAGTCAGATGTTTCCTATGATCCCTCTAATAGCAGAGATGCAAAAGAACAAATAATTATATATGACATTCTAGGAGCTCTGAACATCAAAGAGAAAGTTGAGAAATTGGACTGAGTGATGGGAAACTGAGAGGAGGTCCAGAAGTACCTAGACTGATCAGACATGACTAGCTGGGAATCAGATACAGCCAGCATGGTGAACAGAGAAGTGGCATTTGGAAGGCATCTTCCTCGGCAGGAGAGACTGAGTGGAGAGTCCACTCACACCTCCAGAACAAATGAAAAACAGCACTTGATTAACAAAAGCTAAGTAGATTGTGTCTAACCTACTGTATGCAGATCTATATCTTTTCCCTTGGAATAAAACTCCTTTTTCCCAGTGCTCCCTCTTCTTTTCTCTGCACTGTACCTGGATCTGAAGTCTGACTCCAATAACTAAGCCAAAAGTAAGACTCCTTAAGCAGCTCTGCTCCATTCTCCTAGACATGAAGAGAGAACAATTTAACAAACAGGGGGAAGCGTTGAGGGGAAATCCAACAGCTCTCCTGAACAGGAAATTTAGGGCATGAACAATTCCTTCATCTGGAAGGAGACATACCACCATCACAGACACTCAGTGATGGATGATAGCCCACTGCCTTTCTCAGTGCCTGCAGCCAGATAACTGTGCCTACACCAGTCACCCCTGCCCGTCTAGGACTGTAGGTGAGAGTCTGCACAACACATTTGGTAAGTGACTACCTGGACACTTGAGCTGAATCCATACAAGTAAAGTAAAAGGACTCCTATGGTTGAATGTCTAGTGAGAGCTCGAATGACCTGGCAACAGAATGTTAGAGCTTCAAAGGCACCACTAAGAAAACTAGAACAAGCAACCAGCCTATTTGGATATTTCAAAACAAAATAAGAAGATAGAACACAATAAACTAACAATATAAATAGCTTCAACAGCCTACTGATGGCTTGGAGACAACAGTCCACTTAAAGAGGCAGACCACCATGGCTTCTGGAAACTCCTGAAACAAAGAATCAAGAAATTTTCCAGATGAAAAGAACTTTTGGGGAATTATCAGAGGTAGAATACAAAAGATGAAATTTAGACCTCTATAATAGATGAGGGAGGACATGAGGCAAAATGCAGGAGAGAGTAATGACAAACTGAACAACGTATAAGAAAGCTTTGAGCAACAAGAATTAGAAATTCAGAAAATGATTCATAAAATTACAAAATTAGACAGCTTAGTAAAAAATCAAAGAAGCAGAACTGAGGCAACAGAAAGTCAAATTAGTGAGAAGGAAGATAACATATTGGACACAAACATATTTGAGGAAAAATCAGATAAAAGAATTTTAAAAAATAAACACTAAGTATTATGTGAAACTCTATCAAGAGGAATATGAGATCTGTGAGTGACTGGAGTACCAGAACGGGGGAATAACAGAAAATACAGAGAGAATTGTTGAAGTTTTAATGATAGCAAACATCTGATATCGTGAAAAATGAAAAAATATCTATACAGGAAACTCAGTGAACCACCACCGTAGAACCCAAAAGAAAGACAGCCAACCAAGTGCCATCGAGTCGGATCCGACTCATGGCACTTTATAATCAAACTAACCAAAACTAAAGATAAGGAGACAAAAGTGGCTATGGATAAATGAGAAATAACCTGCAAAGAAGAGTCAATAAGACTAAGCTCATACTACTCAGCAAAAACATGCAGGCAAGAAGGCAAAGGGATGACATATACAAAGCCTTGAAAAAAAATAACTGACAGCCCCAAGAATTCCATATCCATCAAAACTGTCTCTCAGATACAATGGCAAGATTAGGACATTTCCAGATGAACAGATATTTAGGAAATTTGCAAAAGCCAATCCAAAATTACAAGAAATAATAAAGGGAGTCCTTTCATTAAAAAATCAGTAGAGGAAAGGAGACTGTTAGGACAATGAGACATGTATGGAGCAGAGAAGAATAGTGTGCTGTCACCGGGCAGGGAGAGCAGTGGAAGCTGCATATAGGGGGGCATGTAAATTTATATGGGAATGTAAATTTTCACTCAGTCATAATAAAAAAAAAAAATTAAAAAAATCAGTAACATCAGATAACAACCCAATTCTAAAATGCAGAACAGGACCACTGGATAGCAACCAAAATACGGAAATCACAAAAATAAATCAAATGCAAAGCAATAAATACAGTGAAACAGAGAAGTCATTATGTAAACATAATAAAACAGCCAGCCAAGACGAACTTAAAAAATGTTAAAAGAAATTAAAGATTGCAGTTTCGGGGTTCCCCTGGGAGCATGGCCCCTGGTCCTGATGCTGCCCTTGCCCATAAATCATAATGAAGGTCCACTCTTCAGACATGAATGGATTGGACTTGGTGATCCAGAGTGACCATATCTTGAATGCACTTTATGGTTCTATGCATCTATAGGATATCATCCTGCTGACCTCTGGCTGGAGGAAGGAGAGTGGGTGGAGAGAAGGGGAAAGGAGAATGTTGGGAGGATGAGACATGTATGGAGCAGAGAGGAATAGTGTGCTGTCACCAGACAGGGAGAGCAGTGGAAGCTGCATAGAGGTGGGCAGGTAAATTTATACGGAAATGTACATTTTTACTCAGTCATATTAAAAAAAAATGGTTTAAATTTAGAAAAGTAGAAGAACACAAAGGAAATTATCCATCTTAGGCATCGAAATAAAAAGCAAGAAAACCATGAAGTCACAACAAATATAAAACCAGCAAGAATGAAAAAGATAGAAAGAAACACATGAAGAATCTTAGCATAGAAAATTAAGTGGAACAAAGGAATTGTCTGCAATAGACCCAAAAAGGATGTCAAAATGAAAGCACTAAACTCATACATTTCAGTAATTATGTTAGTTGAATGTAACTGGATTAAATATGCCAATAAAAGAGATAAGACTGGCAGAATGGGTAAACAAAACAAAAACCACAATCTATCTATAAGCTGCCTACAGGAGACACACGAACTTAGACATGAGCTAATGAAAACTCAAAAGGGTAAAAAATATATACCAAGCTAACAACATTCAAAAAGAACACCAGGGTCATTATTACTTTCTGGTAATATAGACTTTAAAGTAAAATCCACCACATTGGGTAAAGAAGGACACTATACAATGATTAAAGGGTCAATAACCCAAGAGGACATAACAACATTTACCCACCCAATGATGAGGCTCCTAAATACATCATACAAACTAACTACTCTGAAAAGAGAAATAGACAAGTGCACACAATAATAGCAGGAAACTTCATCACAATAGTTTCAGTGAAGGATAGAACATCCACAAAGAGGCTCAACAAAGAAACAGAAGACCCAAATGCCCCAACCACTTTGATCTCACTGATATATACAGAACGGTCTGCCCAACAGCAGCCACATTTACTTACTTTTCAAACGAACATGGGACATTTGCCAGTAGACCACATATTAAACAATAAAACAAGCCTTAACAAAATTGTTGTCGTTGTTAGACAAATAATCCAGTCAAAAAGTGGGCAGAGGATATGAACAGGCACTTCACCAAAGAAGGCACCCAAGTGGCTAAAAGGTACATGAGAAAACGCTCACAGTCAGTAGCCACTAGAGAAATCCATATCAAAACTGCAATGAAATACCAACTCACCCCAACATAGCTGGCATTAATTTAAAAAATAAAAATATTAAAAATAAACACAAAATAAAAAATGTTGGAGAGGTTGTGGAGAGACTGGAACTCTTCTACACTGCTGGTGGGTATATAAAATGGTACAACCACTTTTGGAAATTGATTTGGCACTTTCATAAAAAGCTAGAAATAGGAATACCATATAATCCCACACTCTCACTGCTTGGAATATATCCTAGATAAATAAGGACTGTCACACAGATATATGCACACCGAAGTTCATTACAGCACTGTCAGCAATAGATGAATTGATGAACAAATTATGGTATGTTTATACCATAGAATACTATGCAATATAAAGCACAAAGGCAAATTTGGGAAACAGAAGCTGGAGGAATTTGGAAGGCATTATGCTGCGGAAAATTAGACAGTCACAGAAGACAAATATCGTATGAGACCACTATTATAAGGACTCAAGAAAAGGGCTAAGCACAGAAGAAAATAATCGTTGATGGTTATCAGGGAGGTGAGGGAAGGACACAGGTAATCACAGATTAGATAGTAGATAGGAACTGGGTGAAAGAAGTGACACTGCACACTAGAAGGGAGATCAACACTACTGGACTATGCCAAGGGCTAAGAGTTTTTCTAGATACAACCCAACATTTTGAAGATCAGAGTAGCAGGGGTGAGGGTCTGGGAACATTCCTTGCAGGGAACATCCGGGTCTATTAGCATAACTAAATTTCACTTTTTTTCCTAATATGAATAAGCGAAAGCATAAAACCAAAACTAAATTTGCATGCCCACCTAGCTGCAGCTTCTTCTGCTTTCCTTGCCAGTGACAAGGGTAAACAAACAGCTCCTCCTTTCCATTCTATATATATCATATCCTCTTAACAATCTTCTGTCCCCTCTTCTCTCCCTTCCAGAAGAGGTCAGTACGATGGCATCCTATAGATGTATAGAACCATAAAGTATACACACTACATGGTAAAATTTTGTCCCCAAGTCCCATCCATTCCTGTATGAAGAGTTGACCTCAGTCATGTATTCTGGTCAGGGGCAGCAGCAGGTCCAGGGACTACACTCTAAGGGGAAACTTTAAGCTGCTGGACTGTCAATTGCAGTCTTTATTGGAGTGCTTGAGCTACATCCCTCTTTTTCTCATGTTGCCACTGGGACTCAACATTGTGTGCCCCAACAAGGCAGTCTTTCGTGGTGGCTGGGCACGCACCATTTGGTTCTTCTGGTCACATGTTGATACAATCTCCCATTCACGTGGATCCTTCTGTATCCTAGGCTTTTTCCCTCTTGTGTTTTTTGCTCTTGGAGGTTATCTATTCCAGATGAGTTGGGACAATTTCGTGTATGTCAGATGACAGCTTGCTAGATTTCAAGACTGTAGACACCACTACCCAATATGGTGTGCAGAAGACTCTCTTAGCAATAGGCTAGTTATTCCAATTGGCTTCAATGTCCACTGAGAGCATGGTCCCTAGACCCCACCCTGCTACTTTATCACTGCAATATTAGGTTAAGACTAGAAGAGTTTTCAGTTTGTGTTGAAGTTCAGTTAAGTTGATATACTTTCTACTGTGTGCTGTTACTACTTTCACCAACCCAAATTTCTATCAACTATCTAGTCTATGACCAATCCTTTCCCTTGCTCCCCACCCTTGCAGCTGTCAAAGAGTCACTTCTTCTATAGATAAGTCAAATTTTAAGTCCTTATAGTAGGAGTCTCATACAATATTTGTCATTGTGCCACTGACTGATTCCACTCAGAATGATGTCTTCCGATTGAAATCAGGTTAGGAAATGCTTCCTGAAATTATCACTGTTCTTAATCATTGCATAGTGTTCCATTAAGTATATGTACTATAGTTTGTTTATCCATTCATCTGTTGGGCATCTGGGTTGATTCTATCTTTTAGCTATTGTGGACTGTGCCACAGTAAATATTGATGTAAATGTATTTGTGGACTGCCCTTGCTTCTGTAGGATATGTTCCAGGTATATCTATTTCCAACTTTTTAAGGAAGAGACAAACTGCTTACCACAGAGTTTGTACCATTTTGCAAACCTATCAGAACTGTAGGAAAGTTCTAGCCTCTCCATCATTTGTTGTTTTCTGTTTTTTGGGTCATAGCCAACCTTATTGGGGTGAGATGGTAGCTCGTTATAAGTTTCATTTGTACTTCTCTGCTTGCTAATGATCGTGAACATTTCCTCATGTGTCTTTTGGCCGCCTTGATGTCCTCTTTGGTGAAGAGTCTGTCCGTCTCCTTTGCCCATTGCTTAATTGGGTTATTTAAGTTTTTCCTGTTGATATTTAGCAGTACTTTGTAAATTATGACCAGACATCAGTCTGACATGTAGTTGCCAAATGTTTTTTTCCCGTTCTGTAGGTGGTCTTTTAATTCTTTTCATAAAGTTTTTGGATGAGCAAAAGTGTTTGATTCATAGTAATTCCCATTTATCTATTTTCTCTTCTGTTTATGCTTTGTTTGTCAGCTTTTAAAGTCTGTCTAACCTGTGTATTAAAACTTCCATTGTTGGAACACTATGCAACGATAAAGAACAATGATTATTTTAGGAAGCATCTCATAACATGGTTTTAATAGGAAGACATTATGTTGAGTGAAATTAGTCAGTGGCACAAGGACAAATATTGTACGAGACCCCTACTATAAGGACTTAAAAACAGACTCATGTGCAGAAGAAAAGACTCTTTGGCGGCTGCAAGGGAGGGGAGTGAGTGATGAAGACAGAGAGTTAGTTATAGATAGTTGATAGAATTTTGGTTGGGTGAAATCAGTGATAGCACACATTAGAAAGAAGACCAAGTTAACTGGAGTTCAACATAACCTGAAAACTCTTCGAATCTTAACCCAATATTGAAGGACAGAGTAGCAGGGGCAAGGGTCCAGGGACCATGCTCTCAGGGGACATCAAGGCCAATTGGTATAACTAGCCTATTGTTAAGAGAGTCTTTTCCACCTCATATTAGTGAGTGGCATCTGGGATCTTAAAAGCTTGTATGCTGCCATCTGAGGTACACCAAGTTGTCTCAACTCACCTGAAACATATGATCACCAACGGTAACAACAATATGACGAAAAGAGAACTCAGAAGATAGAAGGACCCACATGAACGGGTGGCTACATCAACATGTCACTAGAAGAACCGGATGGTGCCCAGCCACCACCAAAGACAGCCTTGATGGGGCAACCAATGGCAAAACAAGGAAAAGATGGGTGCACGCCACAAACTCCACTAAAAGATTGCAACTGATGGTCTGAAGGCCTGGGGGTTTCCCTGGGAGCATGGCCCCTAGATATGCTGCTGCCCCTGATCATACTTCATTACTGAGGTCAATTTTTCAGACAGGAATGGATTGGACTCAGGGACAGAGTGACCATATTGTGTGTGCACTTTATGGCTTTATGCATCTATAGGATGTTATCCTACTGGATTCTTACCAGAGGAGAGTGGAGAGGAGGGGACATGAGATTGTTAAGAGGATGCGACATGTATAGAGTGGAAAGGAGGAGTGTGCTGTCTCCAGGCAAGGAGCTTAGAAGGAGCTACAGATAGGCAGCCAAACCAAGCCAAGTGCCGTGGAGTCACATTTGACTCAGGCATGCAAATTTAAACTGGAATTTACACTTGCACTCAATCACAATAAAAAAAATAACATCCATTGGTGACTATTTTTTCTTTCATGATGTTTATTGGTTTACATCGGATCCGACTTGATGGCACTTGGCTCAGCTATTTAGGTCTTTTATCCAATTTGAGTTACTTTTGGTGTAAGGTGTGAGATAAGAGTCTTGTTTCAGTGTTTTGCAGATGGATATCCAATTTTCCTAGCACCATTTGTTAAACAGACTTTTTTTTACCCCAGTTTACAATCTTAGGGACTTTGTCAAATATAAACCATTCATGAGAGGATAGTGGGATCTCTGGATTCTCAACTAGGTTCCATTAATCTATATGTCTCTTTTTGTACCAGTACCAGGCTGTTTTGAATACTGTGGAAGTGTAATAGGTTCTAAGGTCGGATAGTGAGAGGCCTCCCACTGTGTTACTGTTCTTCAGTAAAGCTTTGCTTATCTGGGTTTTCTTCCCTTTCCAAATAAAGTTGGTGATTTTTTTTCCATCTCACTAAAAAAGGATAACAGAATTTGTATTGGGATTGCATTGTGTATGTATATCGCTTTGGGTAAAATAGACATTTTCACAACGTAAAGTCTTCCTATCAATGAGCAGGGTAGGCTTCTCCATCTATGTAAGTCTCTTAGTTTCTTGCAGTAAGATCTTGTAGTTCTCTTCTTATAGGTCCCTTGTTTCTCCAGTTAGATTTATTCCTTGCTATTTTGTTTTCTTGGAGGCTATAGTAAACGGTACTGATTTGATGACTTCTTCTTCAATGATCTTTTGTTGGAATAAAGGAATCCAAGTAATTTACTTATCTTTATCTTACATCCTGATATTATGCTGAACTCCTCTATTATAGTGGTTTACTTATGGATTCTTTAGGATTTTCTGCATATCATCTGCAAATAAGATTTTTACTTCCTCTTTGCCAATGTCAATGTCCTTTATTTCTTTTTCTTGTCTAATTGCTCTGGCTAGAACTTTCAGTACAATGTTGTATAGAAGTGATGAGAGTGGGAATCCTTGTTTATCTTCTGTTCTCAAGGGGAATTCTTTCAGTCTGTCTCCACTCACAATGATATAGATTGTTTACTTTGTGTAGATGCACCTTGTTGCATTGAGGAATTTCCTCTTAGTCCTATTTTGCTGAGTTTTAAGAATGAATGGGTGTTGGACTTTGTTGGATGCATTTTCTGCATCATTTGACAAAATCAAATGATTCTGTCTTTTTTTGTAGGATCTTTCCCTGACTTTGGTATCAGGGTTATACAGGCATCACAGAATGAATTCGGGAGTATTTCATCCCTTTCTATGCTGTGCAATAGTCTCGGTAGTATCAGTGAAGCCATCTGGGCCAGGACCTTTTTTGGCTGGTAGCAATTTGATGCCTTTTTCAATCTCTTCATTTGTGATGAGTTTATTAAGTTTTTCTACTTCTCCTTGTGATAATTTGAGTAGTTGATATGAATCTAGAAATTTGTCTATTTCCTCAAGGTTTTCAAATCTGTTAAAGTACAGTCTTTCATAGCATTCTCTTATGCTACTTTTGATTTCAGTTGAGTCTATTGTGACATCTCTCATCTCATTTCTTATTTTGGTTATTTGTTTCTTCTGCTTTTCTTTTATAAGTTTAGCCAGTGGTTTATTGGTTTTGTTGATCTTTCAAAAACCTTTTGGTTTTGTTAAGTTTTTTCAATTGTTACTCTATTCTCTATTTAGTTCTGTTTTAATCTTTATGATCTGTTTTCTTTTGGTGGCTCAGTGGTTGCTCTCTTTCTACTTGTTCGGAATATGTTAATTCTTTGGTTTGGGTCCTTTCTTCCTTCCGGATGTGTGCATTTATAGACCACTGAGCACTGCTTTTGCTATATCCCGTAGGTTCCGGCAGGATGTGTTCTCATTCTCATTTGCTTTCATAAATTTCTTTATATCATTCTTTATTTCTTCTGTAACTCATCGCTTTTTGAGCAAAGTGTTGTTCAGGTTCCATGAGTTCCAATTTCTGTCTGTGTTTTTTCTGCTATTGATTTTGACTTTTATGGCTCTGTGGTCCAAGAAGATGATTTGCAATAATTCAATGGTTTGGATTTTATTGAGACTACTTTGCATCCTAACACACGGTGTATTCTGGAAAGTGTTCGATGTGCACTGAAGAAGAGGGTGTACTTATCTGTTGATACATAAAAAGTTCTGTATACATCGATGAAGTTTAGTTCATTAATTGTGGCAGTTGGATATTCTGTGTCTTTACTGAGTTTTTTTCTGGATGATCAGTCCATCACTGAAAGTGGAATGTTGAAGTCTCCACCTATTATTGTGGAGTAATCTATCTCACTTTTCAATACAGTCAGCGTTTCTTCGATGTTAGATGCTCTAGTATTGGACGTATAAATATTTAGTGTTGTTAAGTCTTGCTTGTATCTTGAACCTTTCTGCAACAGTGACTGTCCTTGTCCACAATGGTGTATTTTACATTAAAATCTATTTTATCTGAGATTAGTATTGCCATACTTGTTCTTCTTTGTATGTTGTTAGTTTGGTATATGTTATTCACTCCTTTAATTTTCAGCTTGTTCATATCTTTAAGCCTAATGTATATTTCTTGTAAGCATCATATGGACAGGTCATGTGTTTTGATACAGGATGTCCCTCACTGTCTCTTTATTGGAGTGTTCAGTGCATTTACATTCAGTGTAATTATTGATAGGTATGTATTCGGTGCTGTCATTTTAATGTATTCGGTGCTGTCATTTTAATGGATTTTTGTATTGGTGTTTTCTATGTTGCTGTCAGTGTTCTGTTGTGGGTCATTCTTCTTTATGGATTGAATTTTCACTTTTTTTTGCAGTGTTGGTTTTATGTTTGTTGAAACTCTTGTCTTATGTTTCTTGTTTTGATATGATGCACTGTTATTGTACTTTGTGGCTATCTCTATGATCCACCTTAATACTCTAAGTTTAAACCCAATTTTAACTTCTACATATCTTTTTAACTTCCTCTCCTTCTCATAGGACTGTAACACCTATAGTATATCCCTCTTTTTAGTGCGATGGTGTCACAGGTTTTGTGATAAGATCACTGGTCCCCTTCTTGCAATATTGTAGCTTTGACTGAGTTTTGTGACTTCCCTAACTGAGAAGGTCTCTGGATGCTGTGTCCTGTACTGCTTCCTTAAATACACACTTAATGGTTTTGTTTTTCTAAGCAAAGAGTTTCTTTCAGTATTTCTTGTAGTTTGGATTTAGTTTTTACAGTCTGAAAGCTTCTTTTTATCTTCAAATGTCTTAATTTCATCTTCATATTTGAGAGACAATTTTGCAGAATATATAACTCTTGGTTTGAAGTTTTTCTCCTTCAAGGCTTTGAATACGTCATTCCACTACCTCCTTGCTAACACTGTTTCTGCAGAAAAGTCAGATGAAAGCCTACAGGGTTTCCCTCTGAATGTTAGCTTTGCTTTGAACCTTTCTGCCTTTAGGAACATCTGTGTGTGTTTAATTTTCTTACCTTGATTATACTTTGTCTTGGTGTCTTTCTTTTGGGGTCTAGCTTTTGTGGTGTTCAATACATGTCTTGGATATCTATGTTCTGTTCTTTCATAATTTCAGAGAAGTTTTCTGTCAGCAACTCAACAACAATACTTTCAGCTATCCCTCCCTGTTCAGGAACTCCAGTTCATTGTAGATTATTCCTCTTAAAAGAGTCCCACATGTTTCTTAATGCTTCTTCATTTCTCTTATTTCTTTTCTCTGATTTGTCCTCATAAATGCTGATGTCAGTTGCTCTATCCTCATGGTCACTAAGTTTGACTTCCAGATCCTCAATTCTCCTCTTTTGGTTTTGGATTTAATTGTCTAATTCTGTAATTTTGTTACTGATCTGTTAGATTTCACATCGGGAAACCCTGGTGGTGTAGTGAGTTAAGTGCTACCACTGCTAACCAAAAGGTTGACAGCTCAAATCCACCAGGCGTTCCTTGAATACTATAGAGGGCAGTTCTACTCTAGTCTCTAGGGTTGCCATGAGTCAGATACTACTTGACAGCACTTGGCTTTGGCTAGATTTCACATCATTGATATTTCATCAGTTCAAACAGCTTGCTTAATTTTTCATTTTGCCCTGCTATATTTTGTTACTCTCCAGGAGAGCTCTCAGTATGATTCTTTTGTACTTGACCTCTGATAGTTTCAGAAAGCTTTCTTCATCTGGGAGCTTTTTTGATTCTTTATTTTGGGAGTTTTCTGGCGTTATGGTGGACTGTTTTTTTAAATGATTAGCAATGATTTCTTTCCTTCTGGCCGTCTAGAAGCTGTTTAGTTTCTCTGATGTTACTTCAACAGGAGCTGAGGCGTAGTTCTCAGACAGGAGTTGGTCACCAACTGCTTCTGTGTACTCTAATGACCGGCTTCAGCAGACTCTCTTGAGTGGCAGGCTCCTGGCTGGCAAAGATGGTGCCCTACTTATGGAGCCACTGGGGGCTATCCACTCACCTATGATATGGATCATTTAAGGCTGGAAGAGATGCCACAGGGTGGCTCAGCAGTTATTTCTACAGGCAGTCTTATTTTAATTAGCTGGGGCTATCTGACAGCTGCCAAAATCAGTCAGGCCTTCAGGTGTGGTGGGCCTTTCACCATCTTGCAGCTGACAAGGGAAGTGCCACCTCAGCTGTCCCTAGATGCTATGATGTGGTTCAAATTAGGGAGGGGTCATGGCCTTGCTACCATCCTCAGCCATGCCCTACCCATAAGGCAACACTGTACTGAACACAGCCTTTCTGCTGGAAAAGTACTTTCCAGACTGCCATTTCTTCTCAGCTTAGGATTTAGCCCCTGCTCAGGCCTCTGGTCAGATGACGTCTCCTCCCAGCTGACCAAGATGGTGTCCCGGTCGAACTGCCCCTCCCACTGTGAAACAGCAGGGTGAAGGGACAATGGTGCCCTCAGTAAGCAGCCAGGCTCTGAAAACGCGGCTATACCACTCACACTCTGCTGTGCTGTATACTGTATACTTTAGCACTGCAGTTCAGTGACTTAGTATGCCAGGCACACAGGCTTGGCAGACCCAGTCCTGCCTCCAGGATAACAAAGAAGGCATCTCTACCTGCCTTGCCCTCAAATGATGTGTAACCAGAAGCAGGACTCAGTGTGCCACCACCTCACCTTGACAGCAGTAGTTTCCCTATTCCTGTCACTCAATACAGTCCCAATTCTCTGCCAGATCCTGGGGTTCCCAGAATGTCGATACTGTTGCTTTCACTTATTATTCTAGGCCTTAGTTCTCAGAGGGAATCAAGGAGACATATGTCTAGTCTGCCATCTTGGCTCTGTACCTCCCCTCAAAATTTCTTGACATTGAGGAGTGATCACTTTCAGCCTTTCATCCGTTTGTTGAAGTATCTCAATTGGTATTCCATCAGTTGTTGGAGCCTTAATTTTTGCCAGTGCCTTCAGGGTAGTTTGCGTGTCTTCCTTTGTTACTAGCAGTTCTTGATCATACACCTACCTCCTCAAATGGTCAAATACTAAACAATTATTTTTGGAAGAATGACTGTATATTCCTTTTATCTTATTTTGATGCTTCCTGTGTCATTTAGCTTTTCGTCCATACAATCTTTCACCAATTCACCCAGCAGCATAACCTTTAGCACCTAGAAGTTGCACCCCAGGAGGGTAGAGTGGAGCACTGATAGCATTCACTACACTAAGTATATGAATTAGGGAAAAGATTTTAACCAACAGAAGTATATTTAGGGAATATTTAGCATAGAGATAATGAAAAATACACCTCTTAAACCATCAATTTACTTAGCTAGACAAGTATCATCTGCAAATGGTTAAATAAGAAGAGTTACACAAAGTGACCTCAAGTCCAAGGCAATAAACCTTAGGTGATAGAAAACTGTCCCTAACGAACACGATCTAAAGAAAACATGAGTGTACTGTGTAGACAGGCAACACAAAAGAAAAGAATGAGAATTACTAGAAACTGGAGGGAACACAGAAACAAGGAAACTGCTGAGGGTGAGTGTCCAGGTAAAGATAGTGTCCTAATGACAGAGAGTGTGTCTTGGGAGACAGCACTGGATTCTCCCATTAGTGGTACCCTGAGAGAGGTGAATATACAGTACAGCTGGCATTTTCAGAAGGTCCTGTAGGAAACTTTACAGCAGAGGATGTCTATCAAACTGAAAGAAGTATTCAAAGAAAGAGTAAACCAGTGATCTGATTCATCTCATTATGTGAGAATTTATCCTTTACAGACTATAGCTGAGTGAAGAGGTAGTTCTACCTATGGATCTCTCAGTAATTAGGGTGTTTACAGACACTATGAGACACTGTGAATCCTGCTTATTATATATCCCATGGTATTTTGTGACTTTGTTTCCCTTCAAATCAACTCCTTTCTATCACATGATTCAATGTTCCCTAGTACATACCAGTACAGTGCACTTTTCAGGTTTCTGAGTATGAGCTTGAACCAAACATAAGAGCTCAAAATATATTTGAGCCAACCTCAAATACATCCCAGGTCCTGTATTTCATAGCCTCTTTGGAAAAAAATGTTCTAGTAGTATTTTAATAGACCAGGAGAGCGAATGAAAAAAAAAGTTTAATCTCGGCTTTCGCTATGGAGCTCTCCAAGAAATACCTAAGACCACCTCACACACCCAAATATTTCACACCATGTTCAGACATTGTCCCAAACCAAAAGCAAGCCTTTGGTATTTTTAGGTACTATGTAAGTCCCAACTGAAAAAAACCAAACCCATTGCCATGAAGTTGATTCAGACTTACAGCAACTCTATGGGACAGAGTAGATCTGCCTTGCTGGGTTTGAAGGAGTGGATGGTGAATTTGAACTGCTGACCTTTTGATTAGTAGCCAAGCTCTTAACCACTAAACTTCCAGGACTACATAGAAGTCCCATTAGTGTGTAAAAATGCAGTATCCAAAAGTCAACCCCTGCCTGGGTAATGGTAGTTACACAGTTGAAAAGGATATGGAACTTTATTCTTAAAAATCTTAAGCTTTAATCTTTACAACTTTTATCCCTTCTATGAACTTCTTAAGACAGAATTGTGTGAAAAAGTCTAAGATTGGAGTCACTTGGAAAGTATTTGTATGTCCTGGCTGTTAAGATGGAAAGGGTGAATTTACAGAAAATCCAATATGCAAAGAAGGGGATAATGGTGGAAAGTTTAGTAGAGAATGATGGAGGGTCAATTGAGTTGAAGGGGTGCTTATGGGACAGAGCCAAGAAAATGAAACTCAAAGACTAGGAGTGAATTATGCTCAGATTTCACAGTCTCCCCATCTATGTGCCAAAGACAGTGTGTTAGATATTGGGTGAAAATGCTTTAGTCTTAGCCAGGAAAAGAGAGCCTAGTAATGTGTTACTGGTAAGCATTTGGCTTACACTTAGTTTTGCTGGCACCACTATTAGATAACACCATAGTAAGTCTAAACATGTTCCTAAGATTAAAGAATCTTTTGTTGACTTTTAAGAATTCCTTTGTGGGAAGAATATAGAAACAAAAAGAGGAAATGAAAGTTTAGACTTCCTTCTACAAAATTCTATCATCACTCTAAAAAACAAACAAAAATTATTCATTACCCTAGGAGAAGCAGAGATGAGGAAATTTAGTCAACATCCTGGTCTTCTTAGATTGAAAAGTGAGGGCAAAATTCATAAACAAGTGTTTAGTGAATACTATTTTTAAGTTGTTTTTTTTTTTTCCTTCTCCTAGTCCTGCCTTTCTTAGAAAAGCTACTAGGATTTCTTTTAAGAGTTTGGAAAAAGAAACAGTTAATTAGAGCTACAGGGAACTGTTTTAGGACTAAGCCAACTGGCTCAAATCGACCTGTCAGTGAAGGGAAAGTCAGTCTGGCTCCTTCATGGTTTTAGTACTTTTATAGTCTTTATTTTGTTTTTTATTCAATGTGATTTTGTAAGCTCCAGAAGGTCACCGCTGCTGGAAATGACACATGCGTATTTAAAGCTTCCACTTTTCTGGAACTTAGTCATTCTTACTTATCTTGACCATTCTACTTCATCCACAGGCTGTAGTATTCATCTCAACTGTCATCCCACACCAGCTCCAGAGCCACCTGCTTGCCAATTCTGTGGCCTCACTTCTTGGTTCTCCCAAGAGATCTTACCTCAAGCTTTGCCAAGTCTGGATTAATCAGAGCTGCCTTGGGGAGCTACCTCCCTTGGGCCACTACATTTCTAAAAGTCAAAGTACACAATGAAATATGATGAGAAGGTAAGAAAAAATATCTTAGAGTCCCAAAAGACATACCAATGCCATTACACAACATATATTTATGAAGCCCCTTTTGAATAATTAATGATGGAGCCAAGGCAGGAGCTGTTGGAGGTAGCAAGCTGAGAACAAATGTTGGGAGTTTTATTTAAAGCCACAAAATTGTCCAAAGCTGCAGCAGCTAGTTCAAACATCTGAGCATACTCCTCGAACCAAACTATTCTATTTTTCCTGTTTTTTATATTAAATACTAGTAAGCTACTTCTCATGACTGTCACGAGAATGTTAAATATTGATTCTAAAAGCATTTTTAGTGTGTGAGTAGTAGATACCTAACATAACAACAAGAATGCCTGAAGCTCGCTGTCTGGTTATTCCGTTAGTATAAAATGACCCAAAAACTATCTGTAGAAGTAATCCAAAAACTAGATAAGTAAGGACCTTCCAGAAACTAATGTTCCATTATCGAATTATTATAACCAGAGTATGACCATAGGTAAGGATCTGTATTACCACATCTAAAATTAAAGCTTCATCATTTGCACCATACCTTGCATGATGGAAAAGGAAGTTGATCAGGAAGGGGATTGTAAAAGGGGAATGCTAAGTAGAATCCTGTTGCATGTATCTCCAGCTCTATCCAGAAAGGGACAGCCCGAAAAAGAACCCAAATATTCATTCCTTTTTCTATGTCTTCCTGTAGTAGAGACTCATGCATAGGGTGATGACATCAGCCATTAAAGATATTCCAAAGGTCTCACTTTTTTTTTTCTTTTAATTTCATGTTTACTGAGCATTTAATTTTCCACCTTTGACCAAGACTCAAGGACAGGCATGAGATAGGCACTGTGAGGTGTGCTGTGGAGAAGACCGTTGAAAATGCTGAAAACAATGGGAATCGCAAGTAAAATGTTGAGGGTCAGACAGAGGGGTACGTCTTATAAGCTGTAAAAAAGGAGTATAACCAGTCTCTAGAAATAGTAACAGGAACACAGACGCCAAATTTCTTTACAGAGCCAAATGCTTGGAGTCCTGAGGAAGTGAGATCTGAGAAAAATGGATTGTATAAGTACAGCAGGGAAAGGACATGGACAAATATCACCTTTGAGCCAGATGCTGACTCTGTAGCTAACTTAATGGAAAACTTGGCAGCTTAGCGGTGAAGTGCTATTTCTGCTAACCGAAAGTTCAGCAGTTCAAATCTGCCAGGCTCCTTGGAATCTCTATGGGCAGTTTTACTCTGACCTATAGAGTCACTGTGAGTCAGAGTCGATTTAACAGCAGAAACTTTTGGGTTTTGGTAGCTAGATGTGAGGAAATACTCGGGAACCCAATCATGAAGGGCCAATAGTGCCTAAATAAGGTGTTTTAATTTTCTTTAAAAGATATGAAAATCCATGGAAAGGTTTTCGTCTTTGAAGTGGCATGAATAGGATGTCAATAAACAAATGTAACAAATAAAAATACAAGAATTATATATCTTAAAAACTTGTACACTACATGAGTCTGTTGTTCACTAGTAGCTATTAATGATTATCAATAATTTGTGGAAACTCTGATGGCATAGTGGTTAAATGCTAAGGCTGCTAACCAAAAAGTCAGCATTTTGAATTCACCCGGTACTCCTTGGAAACTATATGGAGCAATTCTACTCTGTCCTATAGGACTGCTATGAGTCAAAATAGACTTAATGGCAGTGGGTTTGGTTTGGGGGGTTTTGATAATTTGTGATTAATAATTATTCACTAAACAAACCAAATGCAAGCAAAGATCATCTAGCTACTCTGTCAGACATTTACTGACAATAAATGCAGTGAGCGGACAACAGACCACGCTACTTCTGATTCTTTGAATATAAAAATAGTTCCATCTTGAAGCAGTTTGTTGGCAACTGTTATATAAGAATTCTATTATTCATGACATGCCTATTTTTTGTTGTTGTCTTTTGGTCAAACCTTCATTGGATAATGAGAGGCCAAACTTCTTCTTCAATTTGCAGTTGCCCAAGTATTCCAAAAGAATAGTGTAGTTCATGACCTGTCCCTTGAAATCAAGGAGGAGAAAACAATGAAGAAAAGTAATTCATCCAGTTTATTTCTTCAAATTTACATCCTGAAAGAGTGAGTGTCTTTACGGTGGGATTTTGTGCCTAAATCCTGGTACTCCTCTCTGTCTCCAAGTAATTGACCTATAGGCATGGACAAGGTCTGGATCACCTAGCAATTCCCAGCTCCTTTCTTACTGCTTCACGCATCAGGCAGTTGAAAAATCAAAGTGGAACCTATTTCTAGCTTTTGAGGTACAATAACCCCACTCACAGTGTGGCCCAATGAATGTCAAACTTAGAAAAATCAACTTAGCTATTTTTTTCCTACTAGAGGAGTCCCTGGTTAGTATAAACAGCTAAGTACTCAGCTACTAACCAAAAAAGTTGGTGATTTGAACCCATACAGAGGTGCCTCAGAAGGAAGGCCTTACAATCTACTTTCATAAAGATTATAGCTAGTGTAAACTCTATGGAGTCCAGTTGTACTCTGTAACACACGAGGTCACCTTGGGTCAGAATTAACTGGCCAGACGGTTTTCCTTCTAGTGAGAGGAGCCAGTGGGTAGAGTAGAGAGGAAGCATGTTAAGTCCTCATTCCTATGCCTCCCCCTCATGGCATGGAGAGTAACTGACCCCTTCTCTGCAGAAATGTAAAAAGGTGCAAAAACATATCCTCATTTCCCAATAGTCATCAGCTCCACGAAGTCACAATTTTATTTTAGAGGAGAAGTAACTGGAAAAACTAAATGCTTGTTTAGGAATGTTAAGTTATGTTCAAGTAGGGAGTTGTAAAATATTTGATGAATCCTGGACTGTTTACAATACTTTCAAAAACCTAAGGGGAAAGATGGGGTGAAAGCCACTATATTTGCATCATAAAATTTTTTTAAAGTTTCTGTTCCACTCATATGTTTTCACAAATCACCAGAAAATATATTTTCTGATGAAATGTTTATTTCAAGAAATGAGATACTTACGGAAAATAACTTAACAGCCATTTTGTCATTTTAAGATGTAGATATACTACACTAGCTTTTTTTTTTTACTTATGTGTTCTAAACATTTCTTTTATTCAAATATATGAAATAATGTGAAATCAGAAGTCTGAGCTGTCTCTGTACATAGACATCACTTAGGCCCCTGCAAGTACCTGCCTCTCTTCTAACTGTCCTGTCAACTTTTTGACCCACCTCCTGCCTCCTTTTCTTACATTCAGATGCCACAGTTAAGTAACATCTCATGACCTGGTTTCAACTGGAAGATATTATATTGAGTGAAAGTAGTCAGCAACAAAAGGACAAATATTGTATGAGACCCCTATGATAAGATCTCAAAAACAGACTTACGTATAGAAGAAAAGACTCTTCGACAGCTACAAGGGAGGGGAGGGAGGGGGGACGAGGGGGGAGGGTTTAGTTTAGATAGTTGGTAGAAATTTGGTTGGGTGAAATCGGTGATAGCACACATTAGAAACAAGAACAATATTAAGTGGACTTCAGCATAACTTGAATACTATGCTAGCTTTCACAGAGTAAAAAGTACATGATCTTTGGGTATAGAGGTAAAGAGTCTATGCGTGCACATACAATTGTCTATATAATTCAGATTCCAAATCATTTAATAATCATACATTATAATTATTTTAGTTTTTCATTTGACCTTATAAAATGGTCCTATTAATTAGTGAATTTCTGCTCAGGTAGGAACTACTGGTGAGTTATCACTGAAATGACAGTATACATTTATAAAACTGACTAGAAAGGAAATGTAAACACAGTCAATAAGCATTAGAAAATCTTTTTGCCCCTTATTATGAAAATCATTCCATAGAATCAAAGTAGATTGTGTCAAAGTCAAATCTAGACTTATTAACAACATACTTTTTACCTAGCAACACATGGTACCGCTCTGAGTCAGATTTGCCTTGACGTCAGTGTTTGTGGTTCTCACCTTCTGACGTACTATATTGTTTGTTTGTGTGTTCATTTACTGATCCTTTCCTGTCTCTTTCTCCATCAGCATATGAATTCCACAAAGAACTGAAATCTTTGTTTTGTTCACTGGTGTGTCCCAAGTGTCCAGAACAGTTCCTGGTACACAGTAGATAGGTAGTCCATAAATTTCCTGAAACAACTGTAAGCCTGATATTGATTTGCTTTCCAACTGCATTTAATTGGGAAAAAATTATAAACTTGACTTTTTTTTTAGGACCGACTGAAAATATTCATTCCCATATAAATTTGCATGCACACCTGTGTGCAGCTTCCACTGCTCTCCCTGCCTGGCAACAGCACACTATTCCTGCTCCAGACATGTCTCATCCTCCCACAGTCTCCTTTCCCCTCCTCTCCACCCACTCCCCTTCCTCCAGTCAGAGGTCAGCAGGATGATATCCTGTAGATGATTAGAACTATAAAGTGCACCAAACACATAGTCACTCTGCATCACCGAGTCCAATCCCCTGCTGTCCGAAGAGTGGACCTTCATTATGATCCATGGGCAAGGGCAGCATCAGGGCCAGGGGCCATGCTCCCACAGGAAACCCGAAGCCACTGGACCATCAATTGTGGCCTTTTAGTGGAGATTTCATGGTGCACCCCTTTTTATTCTTGTGCTGCCAGTGAGACTCAACTTTGTGAGCTCCATCGTGGCTATGACTAGTGGTGGCCGGGCACCATCTGGTTCTTCCAGTTCCAAGTCGATGTAGGCACCCACTGATGTGGGTCTTTCTGTCTTCAGTGTTGCCATTTTGGTCCCCGGTGAGCATCCCTTCCTGCTGAGTTGGGACCATTTGCTGTGACCTTGGATGGCAACTTGGCAGCTTTTACGACCCCTAGCGCCACTCACCAATGTGGGGTGCAGAGAGACCTCTTAGCAAAATGCCAGTTGTGCCAATTGGCCCCAATTTCACCTAAGAGCATGGTCCCCTCCTGCCCGCCCCAGCTACTCTGTCCTTGCATTATTGGGTTAAGATGGGAGGAATACTCACGTTATGTTGAAGACCACTTAATATTGTTCTTGTTTCCAATGTGTGCTGTCACGGATTTCACCCAACCAAATTTCTACCAACTATCTAAACTAAACCCTCCCCCCTAATTCTCACTCCCTCCCCTCCCTTGCAACCGTCAAAGAGTCTTTTCTTCTACACATAAGTCTGTTGTTGAATTCTTATTGTAGGGGTCTCATACAATATTTGTCCTTTTGTCTCTGACTATTTTTACACAACATAACGTCTTCCAGTTGAAACCAGGTTATGAGCTGTTTCCTGGAATCATCATTGTTCTTTATCATTGCATAGTGCTCCATTGAGCATATATACCGTAGTTTACTTATCCATTCCTCTGTTGTTGGTCATCTGGGTTGATTCCATCTTTTTGCTATCATGGACTGTGCTGCGATAAACATTCTTGTGCATGTATCAGTTGGTGTGAATGGCCTTGATTCTGTAGGATATATTCCCAGTAGTGGAATTACTGGGTCAAATGGTCTATCTATATCCAGTTTTTTAAGGAAGCACCAGATTGCTTTCCAAAGAGACTGCACCATTTTGCAACCCCACCAACAGTGTAAGAGAGTTCCACTTTCTCCACAGCCTCTCCAGCATTTGTTGTTTTGTGTTTTTTTTGGATCATGGCCAACCTTGTTGGGGTGAGATGGTATCTCATTGTAGTTTGGATTTGAATTTCTTTAATAACTAAAGATCGTGAATATGTCTGCATGTGATATTTGGCTGCCTGGATCTCCTATTTAGAGAAATGTCTATCTCCTTTGTCCATCACTTAATTGGGTAGTTTATCTTCTTCTTATTGATATTTTGTAGTACCTCATAGATTATGGAGCTCAGTCATTGGTCTGCCATAGAGTTAACAAATATTTTTTTCCATTCTGTAGGTGGCCTTTTAACTTTTGTGATTAAGTATTCGGATGAGCAAAAGTGACTCTTAATAGTTCCCATTTATTATTTTCTCTTCTGTTGATTGTGGTTTGTTTGTCAGATTTTGAAGTTTGTCTACATTGTGTATTAAAACTTCCATTGTTGTTCCTACTTTTTCTTGCATGAGCTTTATCATTTTAAATTTCATATTTAGGTCTTTTTTGAGTTGGTTTTTGTATGAGGTGTAAGATATGGATCTTGTTTCAATTTATCACAGATGGATAGCCAATTTTGCCAGCATCATTTATTGAAGAGATTGTTTTTACCCCAGTTTAATGTCTTAGGGTCTTTATCAAATATCAACTGTTCATAGGCAGATGGTGTCATCTCTGGGGTCTCGATTCTGTTCCATTGATCGATCTGTCTGTTCTTGTACAAGTACCAGGCTGTTTTGACTACTATGGCAGTGTAGTGTGTTCTGAACTCAGGTAATAAGAGGCCTCCCAGTGTGTTCTTCTTTAGTAGTACTTTACTTATCTGGTATTTCTTCCCTTTCCAAACAAAACTGGTGATCTGTTTCTCTATCTCATTAAAAAATGATGCTGGAGCTTGTATTGGGGTTGCATTATATAAGTAGATTGCTTTGGGTAAAATAGACATTTTCACAATGTTAAGTCTTCCTATCCATGAACACCGTAGGTTTCTCCATTTATCTAAGTCTCTCTTAGTTTCCTATAGTAAGGACTTGCAGTTCTCTTTGTAAAGGTCTGTTATTTCTCTGGTTAGATTAATTCTCACTTACTTTATCTTTCTGGGGACTATAGTAAACGATATTGATTTGGTGATTACTTCATTGGCAGTCTTACTGTTGTTATAAAGAAATCCTACTGATGTACTTATGTTTATCTTGTATCCTGAGACTTTGCTGAACTCTTCTATCAGTCTGAGTAGTTTACTTACAGATTCTTGGGGATTTTCTGCATACACAATCATATCATCAGCAACCAGGGAGATTTCGACTTCTTTGCCAATGCCAGCCAGCCAAGTGCCGTCGAGTCGCAGATTTCTTGGTCTTATCTAATTGCTCTGGCTAGGACTTCTAGTACTATATTGAATAGGAGAAGTGAGAGTGGGCATTCTTTTCTAGTTCCTGTTCTCAAGGGAAACTCCTTCAGTCTCTGTCCATTCAGGATGATGTAGGCAGTTGGTTTTTTATAATGGCCCTTACTGCGTTGAGGAATTTTCTGTCTATGTCTATTTTGCTAAGAGTTTTTTAGGAAGAATGGCTGTTGGACTTTATCAAATGCCTTTTCTGCATCAATCAACAAAATCAGGTGATTCTTGTCTTTTGTGGTATTTATGTGGTTGATCACATTAATTGTTTTTCTGATGTTGAACCAGCCTTGCATCCCTGGCATGATTCCAACTTGGTCATGATAGATTACTTTTTAAATATCTTGTTGTATTCTATTGGCAAGAGTTTTGTTGAAGATTTTTGCATCTAGATTCATGAGTGATATCAGCCTGTAGTTCTCCCTTTTTGCTGGGTCTTTCCCTGGCTTTAGTATCAAGGTTATGTTGGCTTCATAGAATGAGTTAGGAGTACTCCACCCCTTTCTATACTGTAAAATAATCTCAGTAGTATTGGAGATAACTCTTCTCTAAAAACTTCGTAGAATTCTACGATGAAGACATCTGGGCCCACACTTTTTTGGTTGACAGTTTTTTTGACGACTTTTTCAATCTCTTCGTTTGTGATGGGTTTATTAAGTTGTTCTGCTTCACGTTGTGATAAAAGGTAGGTGATATGAATCAAGGAATTTGTCCATTTCCTCCAGGTTTTCAAATTTGTTACAGTACAGTCTTTCATAGTAATCTGTTATGATATTTTTAATTTCTGTTGGTTCTATTGTGACAACTCCCCTCTCGTTTCTAATTTGGGTTACTTGTTTGCTTTCCTGTTTTTCTTTAGTAAGTTTGGCCAGTGGGTTGTCAATTTTGTTGATCCTTTCAGAAAACCAGCTTTTGGTCTTTTCAATTTTTTGAACTGTTTTTCTATTCTCTGATTCATTTAGTTCTTCTCTAATCTTTATGATCTGTTTCTTCTGGTTCCTGAGGGCTTTTTCTGTTGTTCTCTCTCTACTTGTCCAAGTTGTAGGGTTAGTTCCTTGATTTGGTTTCTTCCTTCCAGATGTGTGCATTTATGGAGATAAACAGACCTCTGAGCACTATTTTGACTGTATCTCATAGGTTCTGGTAGGAAGTGTTTTCATTCTCGTTGGAATCCATGAATTTCCTTATTTCATCCTTGATTTCTTCTATAACGCATTTTTTTTGAGCAAGATGTTGTTCAGTTTCCAAGAGTGACACTTTCTATGTATGTTTTTTTCTGCTACTGATGTCAACTTTTATGGCTGACAAAATGCTTTGCGGTAATTCAATGGTATGGATTTTGTTGAAAATTGCATTATATCCTAACACATGGTCAATTCTGGAAAATGTTCCATGTGCACTGGAGAAGGAGTGGTTGTCTGCTGATGGGTAGAAAGTTCTGTATATATTGATTAGGCTTAGTTGGTTAATTGTGGCAATGAGGTCTTCTTTATCTTTACTGAGCTTTTTTCTAGGTAATTTGTCCAGTATTGACAGTGGAGTGTAGAAGTCTCCCACTATTATTGTGGAGTGATCTAGGTGCTTTATGACTGTAGTCAGTGTTTCCTCCACGTATTTAGGTGCTCTGATATTAGGTGGATAAATATTTAATATAGTTAAGTCTTCCTTGTGTACTGAACTTTTCAGCAGTAAATAGTGTCCACCTTTGTCCACGATGGTGGATTTTACATTAAAATTGATTTTATCTGAGATTAGAATTGCCACCCCTGCTCTTCTTTGTTCATTGTTAGCTTGATATATGTCCTTCCATCCTTTAATTTTCAGTTTGTTCCTGTCTTTAAGTTGCAAGTGATTTTCTTGGAGACAACATATGGATGAGTCGTGTGTTTTGATCCAAGATATCACTCAATGTCTCTTTGCTGGAGCACTCAGTCCTTTCACATTCAATGTAATTATTGATAGGTATGTGTTCAGTGTTCCCACTGTGATATGCTTATTTTTGTGTTGATGTTTTCTCTGTTGTTAGTCTGTTCTGGGACATTCTTTTCTGTGAGTTGATTTTTCACCTTTTTCAGAGCTGGTTTTGTAGTTATTGAGACTCGTGTGTTACATTTCTTGATATGATATGTTGCATCTTTGTTGTGTTTTACAGCTGCCCCTATGATCCCCCTTAATAAACTATATATAAACCCAGTTTTAATTACTACCAGTCTTGTCATCTTCCTCTCCATCTGGAAGAACTATAATGACTGCATTACATCCCTCTGTTTAATATGACGGCACCATAGTTTTCATGATAATCAATGAATTGTTTCTTTCAGTATTAAAGCTGTGATTGAGTTTGGAGCCTTCCCTAACTGAGTAGAATTCTGGATGATGTGTTGTTGTAAAATGTAAGGTTAGCAGTTTTGTTCTTTTAAGTCAAAGCCAAGAATTTCTTTCAGTATTTCTTGTAGTTTGGGTTTGGTTTTTACAAAGTCTCTGAGTTTCTGTTTATCTGGGAATGTCTTAATTTCATTTTCATATTTGAAAGATAATTTTGCAGGGTATATAAGTCTTGGTTGGAAGTTCGTCTCCTTCAAGGCTTTGAATGGGTCATGCCACTGTCTCCATGCCAGCATGGTTTCTGCTGAGAAAGCTGACGAAAGCCTACACGGTTTCCCTCTGAATGTTAGCTTTGCTTTGAGTCTTGCTGCCTTTAAGAGTTGCTGCTTATGTTTCATTTTGTTAATCTTCATTAGAATATGTCTTCGAGTCTTTCTTTTGAGATCTATATTGGGTGGCGTACGATATGCATCTGAGATGTCTGTATTCTCTTCCTTCATGATTTCTGGGAAGTTTTCTGTTAGCAGCTCAGCAAAAATACTCTCTGTGTTCTCAGGTGTTTCATCCTGTTCAGGGACTCCAATTAATCAAAGGTTGTTCCTCTTAATAGAGTCCTGAATGTGTCTTAATGCTTTTTCATTTTTCTTGTTTCTTTTTTCTGATTTCTGCTCATAGACGCTGCAGTCAGTAGCTCTGTCTTCCAAGTCAGAAATTCTTTTTTCCACTTGTTCCATTCTGTTTTCTTGGCTTTCAATGGCAGTGTCTATGTCTTTGATTTTCTTCTTGATCTGTTGGATTTCAGAGTACTGGTGTTCCATTGAATCAAACAGCTTGCTTAATTTTTCAGTTTGTTCTGCTGCATTTTGTGTAATGTCTAGAAGGGCTCTGTACATATTCCTTTTGTATTCATCTTCCGATGGTTTCAGAAAAGTTTCTTCATCTGGAAAACTCCTTGGTTGTTTTGTTTGGGAGCCTTCTGAAGACATGGGTGATTTCTTGTATGCCACAAATATCTGTTGCTTTTTGGGTCCCATGTGAGTATGTGAAGGCTGGGAGAGATACTGTGAGGATGGACTGCAGATGTTTCTCTAGGCTGTCTCAAAATGTAAAACAAAAGCTATATGACCACTTCCCAAGTCAGTCAGGTTTTCAGGTATAGAGGTCTCTCATCCGAACTGGCAAAGTAAGCACCTCTCTATCCAACCCCAGATGATATGAACAAGTTCAAAATACAGCAATGCTACTGGCCTGTTGACCTCTGCTGACAGGGCCCAGCCTTAGATGACACTGTGTAAACTACTGCTTTTCTGATAGAAAAGTGGTCTCCTGTGGGCAGGCTCTGGTTCCTAAGCTAAGGAATAGGTCTAGCTGCGGCCACTGTGTCTAAGATGGTGGCCTCCCCAGGATTGGCAGATAGAGGGGCTAAAAGTGCTGAAATGTAGTGAGTCCTCAGCCTCTGTTGCTGGGCCCCCACTCAAGGTGACACTGTGTAAACTACTGCTTTTCTGTTGAAGAAGCGTTGTCCTGTTTGCAGGCACTGGCTCCCAGGCTAAGAATTAGGTCCCAGTAAAATCTCCAGATCCAGCATGACTTCCCACACATAGGCCCCACGGTTCCATACAAACCACGCTGTGGTAGAGAGAAAAAGAGAGGCCCAGACTGGCTATGTGTAAAGAGTCCTAACCCTGGCTCTCAAAATATGGCAATTTCACCTGCTTATCCCACCAGCAGTGTGTCTGAGACTAGCTGCTTGGCAAGACCCAGCTCCACCTGCTGGCCAAGCCAGAGAAAAAAAGTCACAGTGGTGCGTTACTTTTAGTCCATGAGAACCAGGGCTAGCTGGGTGTAGGAGTCAGCGAAAGAGAGGTGGTTTTTTGTTTAGTGGTATGAAGTCCAAATTAACAGTCCTATGTCATGTCCTGGGGCTCACTAGGTGACCAAAAGGCTCTGTTTGATTATCAGTTCAGGTCTTGGTTTCTAAAGGAATGTAAGGAGACGTGTGCTTAGTCCACCATCTTGATTTTGCCCTCTAAACTTGACTATCAATTGACTAAATTACCTAAAATTTTGTTGCTTTCATGTCAGCTATTGGGCAAAGTCTCAGCAATATGAGCATTCCACAAACTCATTGGCCAAATAAAAGAAAGAATTTGAGCAACAGGAAAGTTTGTTTTCCTAATTCCAAGAGTCTCTCTGAGACATTTCATATGTGTGTGTGTGTGTGTTTGTGTGTGCATATATGTACATAATTTACTTTTTGAAAATTATAATTTCTGTTGGAGCATCAATCTCAGCAATGTCACAGTTCCGCAAGGGGAGAGACTATTTTTTCCACCTTTCTTATCCTCAGTGTCCAGTACAATATAGAACATGTGGTGACACTCAAAAAAAGGCTAAATACATGAATAAATTATTAATGAGAGATGGAGTGATGGGGAAAAAAGCCATAATATTTGAAGCTAAAATGGGTAAGTTTGAGCTCTGATTCTACTATTGATTTAAACTTGGACAAACTGTTTCATCTCTCTAAATCTGTTTCTTCATCTATAAAAGGAACATAATTTCTATCTTTAAGGACTGGTTCAAAGATTAAAATAATATGTTATATACAAAGTACTTACTGGCTAAATATAATAGACATGCAATCAGTGCAATATACATAGACTTACACTGATATAGAGATTATGTAGATCATATAGATACATATCATGTCAGCCTTCTGCTCAAGAGGTGGTATTTTGATTTGCCCATGCCTGTTAGTTGACATGGTGACTGCACTTAAGGTTTCTTTTTTTTTTTTTTTCCATTCTATATGTCAAAGTCTGTAAGCTGTCATGGCTTTACAGTCTTTAAACTTCAGCGATGGACTCAGGGAAATAAGAGTGTAAGATTTCAATCCTACTAGAATGTAAACTCTATAGGACAAAGATTTTTGTCCCCTTTTATTATCTTCAGTATATAGAATAATGTTTAATGAATGCATGTTAAGTGTTGAGTGAATCTAGATTCAGGTTTAAGATAACATAGAGACTCCAGGTTGGGGACTGGCTTTGTCCAAGCTCTTGCATGAGGTATGTCAGGTGCTTATCCAGCTAATATTTAACTAATATCTGTTTTGCTCTAATTCTTAATGATATAGTTCCTTTACAAACTTTCAAGGAAAAGGGGTGATTAGTAGAGAGGGATCTGGGTGTTCTCTAACACTCTAGTCTTATATTGTCAGATCTAGCTTCTTTTTTTCTAACAGAAAGTATAAAACATAGTTGCAAGACATCAAATAATGAATATAAAGATGTTATCAGTTTCAAAGACATAAAAGAACAAATAGGAAGATATATCATGATCTTGGATGGGAATTCTCGGTATTTTAAAGACATCAGTTCCTCCACATGAGTCTATGAATTCAATGGTATAGCAATTAAAATCCCAATAGAATTTTATCTAAAGAGATATGAAGGTGTGATTTAATGAACCAGGTAAAACAAAAATGTATCCAGATAAGTAAATCGATAAGAATAGCTAAGAAAAAAAATACAAATTCAATACAGAAGAGGGTACTTATGATGGAAGATACAAAAATGTAGTCTTAAAACTGTGATACTGTAATAAGATACAGATCAATGAGATAGAATAAAAAGACTTAAACAGATACTAAAAACCAAAATCAAACCCAGAGCTGTCAAGTCAATTCTGACTCACAGTGACCCTAGAGGACAGAGTAGAACTGCCCCATAGAGTTTCCAAGAGCACGGGTAGATTTGAATTGCTGACCTTCTGGTTAGCAGCTGTGACACTTAATTACTACACCACCAGAGTTTCCACACATGAATATTTTGTATGTAATTAAAATGGTATTTCTTACCACTGGGGAAAGTTTTTTACAGTTTTATTTGAGGAAAAATATGACTAATTACTTTATGTTGTACACAAAAAGAAATCTAGGTTGAAAGTGTACTACAAGTAAAAAGTGAAGCAAGTATATTAGAGAGAAAAGTAAAAGGATATTTTAATTATTTTGGAGAGAGGCAGGCTTTCCAAAGAGTGATATACATCAGAAGCCACAAAAAAGATGTGTGGATTGGACAACAAAACGTTTTAAAAAAAGAAAAATGTCTGATAATGGAAGATCATTATAAGCAAATTTGAAAGACAAATGACAGTGTACATGAAAACAGTTACTCTGAAAATAATTGAATGATTAATACCTGGGAAGAAGTTCTCACATTGACAGAGGATATGACTAGACATCTATGGTCAAAATGAAAATGACTAATAAATTTACAAAAATATGGTCTAACTCATTAGTAATCAAGAAAATATTAAAACACACTGAAGTACCATTTACAACTTAATCAACTGACAAAAATTTTTAAAACACTTTTGGTAGTGAATGTTCATAATAAGGTAAGGAAATAGATATACTTTTGCTCTAATTAGGAGAACACAATTTGGTACATTTCAGCAAGGCAGCTATGCAACATCTCACAGACTTACAACTATGAATATGTTTTAACACCACAATACCACAACTACGAATATGTTTTAACTGCACAGTGCCACAACTAGGAATCCACTTTTTTAAGTGCATGTGGATATCTAAAGAAGAGTATTCCCTTTAGGAGGAGGTGGAACTAACATGGTGGATTAGACACAGGTCTCCTTAATTCTTTCTGAAAACTAACACCTGGATTGATAACAGAACACAGCTTTCTGAACACCCAGTGGGCCCTAGGACATGGCATAGGGCTGTTAGACTAGACAACATGCCACTAAATGGGAAAATTTCTCTCTCCTGCTGAGCCCTGCTATTGCAACCTCACTTCGTGCATGGACTGGAGGTATTGGCAGTTTTAATCCTTTTCCTTCTCATTGGCTGGTAGGTGGGGGATGGTCATGAGCCAACATATACACTGAGTAGCAGCGCTGAAGTGACCAGTGTGAGTGTGTGGGATAGCCATGTTTTGAGAGCTCGGTGGTGGACAGAGGGCACCAAAGCCCCTCCACTGTCTCTTTTCTGAGCTCCATCATAGATTCCGCTATTCAGTGGCAGGAGGGGTAGCTTGACGAGGACATCATCTTGGTTGGCTGGAAGGTGGAGTCACCCCACCAGAGGCCTTAGAAGGGGCTAATTCACACACTGGGAGGCAATGCCAGCGCAGGGAACACTTTTCCAGCAGAAAGGCTAGATTTAGCACTGTGTTGTCTTACAGGTAGGGCCTGACAGAGGATGGTAACAGGGCCATAGCCCCTCCCTACCTTGAACCATGTTATAGCATCTGGGGATGGCCAAAGAGGTGCTTCTGTTGTCAGCCGGAAGGTGAGGCCTGCCTTACCTGATGGCCTGTCTGATTTCGGCAGCTGTCAGATAGCTCTTAGCTTTTTAAAATGAGACTGCCTGGAGAGAAAAACTACTGTGCAGCTTGACAGCATCTCTATCAGTGTTTACTGACCCACATCACAAGGTTGGTTGACATCCCATAGTGACTCCATAATAGGGTGGTGTATTTATCAGCCAGGCAGTGGAGCCTGCCACCCCAGAGAGTTCACTGGGGCCAGTCACTAGAGTACACAAAGGTGTCTGCTGACCAACTCCCTTCTGAGAACTGTGCTACAGCTCTTGTTGAGGAAAAATCAGAGAAACTAAAGAGCCTCTAGATGGCCCATAGGCACCAGATCATTGCTAAACAGTTACAGAAGCAGCTCATCATGCTAACAGAAAACTCCAGAAATAAAGAATAAAAAAACTTTCCAGATAAAGAAGCATTTCTAAAATTACCAGAGGTTGAGTACAAAATAATTATATAGAGAGCACTCTTAGAGATTAAACAAAATGCAGCAAAGCAAAATGAAAATTAAGCAGGCTATTCAAACAGACAGAACACCAATGTTCTGAAGTCCAGCATATCAATAACAAAATTACAGAATTAGACAATCCAGTTCAAAAAGAAAAGAGCAGAATTGAGGAGACAGAAGCCAGACTTGGTGAGCTTGATGACAGAGCAACTAACATGAGCATTTATGAGGAGAAATCAGAGAAAAGAAATAAGAACAATGAAGAAACATGTGGGGCTCTATCAAGAGCAATAACCTACAATTAACTGGAGTTCCTGAATCAGAAGGGATACCGGAAAACATATATAGTATTGTTGCTGAGTTGCAGACAGAAAATTTCCCTGAAATTATGAAGGAAGAGAACATAGATATCCAAGGCATGAATCAAATGCCACAAAATCTGGACCCCAAAAGAAAGGCACCAAAATATTATAATTAAGCTTAATAAATGAAACATAAGCAGAAACTCCTAAAGGTAGCATCGTTCAAAGAAAAGCTAACATTCAGAGGGAAGCCCTATAGGTTTTCATCTGACTTCTCTGCAGAAACGATTTCAGCACAGAGGCAATGGAATGACACATTCAAAGCCTTGTAAGAGGAAAACCTCCAACAAAAAATTATATATCCTGAAAAACTTTTTGAAATATGAAGATGAAATTAAGAAATTTTTAGATAAACAAAAGTTTATAGACTTTGTAAAAACCAATCCAAAGCTACAAGAAATACTAAATAAGCTCTTTGCTTATAAAAACAAAACCAGTAAGAGTATACTTAAGAAGGCAACACAGGACACAACATCAAGGAACCTACTGATGTAGGCAAGGCACAAAACTCAATCAAAGCTATAATGTTAAAAGAAAGGAACCAGTGATCATATCATGAAAACTAGGAAATCATCACATTAAAAAGAAGGATATACTATGGTAGTTACATATAGTCCTTTTAGATGGAGAGGAAGTTAAAAAGACATGTAGAAGTTAAATTTGGATTTGAACTTAGAATATTAGGGAGATCATGGGGGCAGCCACAAAGCATAATAACAATGCAACAAAGCAATGCAAGAGATGTAAGACAGGAATCTCAACAAACACAAAACCAACACTCAAAAAGATGAAAAGTCAACCGATAAAGAATGACCCAGAACACAATATTAAGAACAACATAGAAAACACCAACACAAAAATAAAGACATCAAAATGACAGCACTAAACACATACCAATCAATTATCACACTAACTGTAAATGGACTCAACACTCCAGTAGACAACAGGTGACATCTTGGACCAAAAGTAATGATCCCTCTGTATGTTGCTTATGAAAAACTCACCTTAGAATTAAAGATATGAACAAACTGAAAATTAAAGGATGGAATAATATATGCCAAGCTAACAATATACAAAGAAGAACAGATGTGTCAATACTAACCTTAGATAAAGTAGATTGTAATGTAAAATCTACCATTGTGGACAAGGATGGTCACTAGTTATTGCTGAAAGGCTCAAGACACAAACAGGACTTAACAATATTAATTATTTATGCACCCAATACTAGAGCATGTAAATACATCAAAAAACACTGCCAACACTGACAAAAGAGATAGATCACTCCACAATAAATCTGGAGATTTCAACACTCCACTTTCAGTAATGGACAGATCATCTAGAGAAAAGTTCAGTAAAGACACAGATCTTATTGTGACAACTAATGAATTAGACCTCACTGACATACACAGAACTTTTTATCCATCAACAAATAACTACACTTTCTTCTCCAAAGCACTTGGTACACTTTCCAGAATAAACCATGTATTAGAACAAAAAGCAAATCTCAACAAAATCCAAACCATTGAGTTACTCCAAAGTGTCTTCTCAGATCGTAAAACCATAAAAGTCATAATCAATAGTGGAAAACACATAAAAAGAAATTGGAACTCATGGAAACTGAACAACACCTTGCTCAAAAAGCTGTGGCTTATAGAAGAAACCAAGGACAAAATAAATAAATGTATGGATTCCAATGAGAATGAAAACACGTCCTACCAGAACTTATGAGATACAGCCAAAGCAGTGCTGAGAGGTCAATTTATCTCTATTAATGAACATAACTAAAATGAAGAAAGTATCCAAACCAAAGAATTAACCCCACAGCTTAAATAAGTAGAAAGAGAGCAATGAAGAAACACCTTGGCTGCCAGAAAAACAACAGATCGTCAAGATTAGAGCAGAACTAAATGAATTACCGAACAGAAGAACAATTGAAAAAAACTGACAAAACGAAAATCTGATTTTTTGAAAAGATTAAGAAAATTCACAAACCACTGGCTAAACTTACAAAAGAAAAACAGGAGAGGAAATAAACAACCTGAGTAAGAAATGAGATGGGAGATGTTACAACAGGCCCAACTGGAATAAAAAGTAGCTTAGCAGAGTACTATGAAAGATTATACTCTAACAGATTTGAAAACCTAGAGTAAATGGACAAATTTCTAGATTCATGCCACCTACCAAAATTATCACAAAGAGAAATAGAACAACTTAATAAACTCATCATAAAGGAAGAGATTGAAAAAGTCATCAAAAAATTACCAACCTAAAATACCCTGTTGCAGAGGACTTCACTGGAGAATTCTACTAAGCTTTTTGAGAAGAATTAACTCCAATACTACTGAGACTATTTCACAGAATAAAAAAGGATGGAACGCTCCCAAATTCATGCTATGAAGTCAGCATAACCTTGATACCAAAGCCAGGGAAAGATCCTACAAAAAAGGAAAATTACAGACCAATATCACTCATGAATCCAGATGTAAAAATCTTCAACAAAATCCATGCCAATACAGTTCAACTACATATCTAAAAAATAATTCATCACGACCAACTTGGATTCATACCAGGGATGCAAGACTGGTTCAACATCAGAAAACCAATTAATGTGATCAACCACATAAATAACACAAAACATGAAAATCACCTGACTTTCTCAATTGATGCAGAAGTCCGATGTCCATTCATGCTAAAAAATCTCAGCAAAATAACAGAAAGCAAATTTCTCAATGCAATAAGAGGCAACTACACAAAGCCAACCACTCATATCTTCCTGAATGGAGATAGACTGACAGAATTCCCCTTGAAAACAGGAACTACACAAGGATGCCCACTCCCACCATTTCTATTAAACATGGTATTAGAAGTTTTGGCCAGAGCAATTAGACAAGACAAAGAAATAGAAGGCATCCACACTGGCAGAGAAGAAGTAAAAATCTCCCTATATGAAGATGATATGATTCTGTATACAGAGAGTCCTAAAGAATCCATAAGTAAGCTACCCAAACTGATAGAAGAGTTCAGCAGAGTATCAGGATACAAGACAACAATAAATAAAACAGTAGACTTCATTTATACCAAAAAGAGATCATCAAAGAGGATATCCCAAATCAATACCACTTACTATAGCCCACAAGAAGATAAAATACCTAAGAATAAACTAACTAGAGAAATAAGAGACCTACATAAAGCGAACTACAAGACCTTACTGCAAGAAACCCAGAGACATAAATGGAGAAACCTACCCTGCTCACGGATAGTAAGACTTAACCTGAAAATGACTATTTTATCCAAAGTGATCTACATATACAATGCAATGCCAATACAAATTCCAGTTATTTTTTAACAGGGAGGAGAAACAAATCACCAACTTTGTTTGGAAAGGGAAGAATCCCAGATAAGCAAAACACTACTGATGAAGAAAAACACACCAGGAGGCCCCTTACTACCTGACCGTAAAATGTGTTACACTGCCACAGTATTCAAAACAGCCTGGTCCTGGTACAAAAAGAGACATATATATCGATAGAACAGAGTTGAAAACCCAGAGATGCCACCATGCTTTTATGTACAACTGATGTTCGACAAAGGCCTTAAGATTGTAAGCTGTGGTAAAAATGGTCTGTTTAACAAATGGTGCTGGCAAAACTGGATATCTGTCTGCAAAAGACCCATATCTCACACTTTACACAAAAACTAACTAAAATTGGATCAAAGACCTAAATATCAAACCTAAAACAATAAACATCATGCAAGAAAAAAGAGTCCACAATGGAAATTTTAATACACAATTTAGACTTCAAAATCTGACAAAGCATGATCAGCAGAAGAAAAAATAGATAAACAGGAACTGCTAAAAATCAAACACTTTTGCTCGTCCAAGGACTTTATCAAAAGAACTAAAAGACCACCTACAGAATGGAAAAAAATACTTGGCAACTGCATGTCAGACTGATGTCTGATCTCCATAATCTACGAGATACTGCTAAATATCAACAACATAAAAGTAAATAACCCAATTAAGCAATGGGTAAAGAGATGGACAGACACTTCTCTAAAGAGGATATCCAGGCAGCCACAAGACAGATGAGGAAATGCTCGTGATCATTAGCTATTAAAGAAATTCAAATCAAAACTACAATGAAATACCGTCCCACCCCAACAAGGTTTGCCATGATCCCCAAAACACAAAACAACAAATACTACAGAGGCTGTGGAGAAATTACAACCCTTCTACACTTCTTGTGGGATTGCAAAATGGTGCAGCCTCTTTGGAAAAGTAATCTGGTGCTTCCTTAAAATGCTGGAAATAGATACATCATTTGATCCAGTAATCCCACTGCTAGGAATATATCCTACAGAAGCAAAGGCAGTCGCATGAACAGATACATGCACATGAATGTTTATTGCAGCACAGTCCACAATAGCTGAAAGACGGAATCAACCCAGGTGCCCAGCAATAGATGAACTGATAAACTATGGTATATGTACTCATGGAACACTATGCAATGGTAAAGAACAATGATGATTTTCAGAAGCATCTCGTAACCTGTTTTCAACTGGAAGACATTATGCTGAGTGAAGCCAGTCAGTGGCACAAGGACAAATATTGTACGAGACTCCTAGTATAAGGACTTAAAAACAAGACACGTACAGAAAAAAGATTTTTTGATGGCTGCAAGGAAGCAGAGGAAGTGAGAGGGCTGGTCATAGATTAGATGATAGAAAGCTGGTTGGGTAAAAGCAGTGACAGTGCACAGTAGAAAGGAAACCAATTTAACTGAACTTGAACATGAACTGAAAAATTTTCTAATATTAACCCAATATTGCAAGGATAGAGTAGCAGGGCCAAGGGTCTGGGGACCATGTTCTCACGGGACACCAGGCCAATTGGCATAACTAGTATATTGCTAAGAGAGTCTTCTGCACCCCATATTGGTGAGTGGTGTCTGGAGTCTTAAAAGCTAGCAAGCTGCTGTCTGAGGTACACCAAATGGTTCCAACTCAGCTGGAGCAGAGGATCACCAAGCACAACAAAGACATGAGGGTAAAAGAGCCCAGAAGACAGAAGGACCCATGTGACCAGAAGAATCAGATGGTGCCCAGCCACCACCAATGACAGCTGTGGTGGGGCACACAATGTCGAGTCCCAGTGGCAACATCAGGAAAAGAGGAGTGTACCTCAAGAACTCCACTAAAAGACTGCAACTGATGGTCCAAAGGCCTGGGAGTTCCCCTGAGAGCCTGGCCCCTAGACCCACTGTTGCCCTTGAGCAGAAAACATTACCAAGGTCAACTCTCCCAACAGGAATGGTCTGGACTCGGGGAAACAATGTGAACATATGCTGTTTTTACTTTATGGTTTTATAAATCTATAGGATGTCGTCCTACTGGCCTCTTACTAGAAGGGGAAAGAGAGTGTGGAAAGGAGGGCACAAGATATTGTTAAGAGGATATGATATGTATAGAACAGAAAGGAGGAGTGTTCTGTCTCCGGGGAAGGAGAGCAGAAGGTGCTGCAGATATGCAAATTTTCACAATTAAAAAAAGAATATTCACTTTGGCATTAATTATAATACCAATAAATTAAATACCACTTACATTCACCTCAATGTAAAAAAAAATTATATAAATTATGCTAGTTTATACTTTATAATACCATACAGCTGTGAAAATATTTATTTCTCATATTGACATCAGTGTCTATGATATACATCAAATAACCAAATTGCAAAACAAGTGGAAAAAAGTACATACATAGTATTTTCACGTTTTTATAAAATTATATGTGAGTATATTTCCCTTTCATATACTTCTGTGTTATTTGAAATATAGTACTTTTAATTTTAAAGCACTGTTTGTTCAAGGAAAGAAATGCATAAAATGTAAATTCTATAATCATCAAAAGACACAGAAACATAATGAGTTTGATTTTATTACCAACTATTTTATGATATCTATGACATCAGAAATTAAATTGCTGTTCTTTCTGGTCACACACTTGTGTCATGTACACTAATATGGCCAAAGATACAGCTGATGGGAAAATAATTCAGTCTTCTAATGGCAAATTGGAGAATACCAAAATCCAGTGCCGTCAACTCCAACTCATAGCAACTCTGCAAGACAGAGTACAACTGCCCCATAGAGTTTCCAACGAACACTTGACAGATATGGAGTTAATTCCAGTATGTTTTCTTGCCCTCTTAAATGGACATAGAGGAAAGACTGAGTATGTACTATAGACAATTCAGAGGATTCTGGGTACATACACAACAAAATTCAGTGAAATTGTGAGACACAGTAGAGAAGGTTTTTGGATGGGAGAATCAGAAACCACTAAATTTGGCTATAATAGTTCTTCAGACCAGACTCTTGTGGGAAATGATTGTGGATGAAGTGAAAATGAGTTGTTGGGCAACACTGAACACAACAGAGCAATATGAGCCCCTGGAAGGCTGTTAGTAGAATTATGTCACTGTCAACATTTCTGGTATAAACACGGTACTAGAGTGGTCACCAGCAGTTAAGAATAAGTATCCATTTTAAAATTGACAAGACATCTCCATGACTTCAGTTTATAGCCAAAAAAAGCCACTGCTGTCAAGTCAGTTCCAACTCATACTGACCCTATATAGGATACTTAAAACTCTAAAACTGTTGAGTTGATAAACTAGGGACTAATAATCTGGAAAACTAAGATTAACAAGCAATATTCATATCAGCTCTAGAAAAATCAACTGAGAAGTACTACTCCCAGCCTGTGACCCTAAATTTTAAAATTAGGTACTGGTACCCGTGGGCTACAAAACTGGCTTATATAATGACTGATATTTAAAGATAATTCACAAGAACCATCCATGTTCTGCAAGTTAATGAGCTTGTTTTACAAAATTCTGATTTGCAGAGCTCTAGAAAAACAAATCTTCCAGAAACTTCTGACTCTGGAGATCTTTAACCTTCAAAATCCAGACTCAGTGAAACGGGAGGTAAAGAGGAAGTAGAATGATTTAATCACAAGAAAAGTGGGCTCAAAATTACAGGCATACACTTCCCCACCAAATCAGCAACTGAGTTACATAAATCCAAGATTCGTTAGAGAAAAACACTGAGTCATTTCCCAGGATGAGTATGAAGCTAAACTCAGAATCTATAATTTGCCAGATATAGTAAGTTTACTGAGATGAAGAATAAAGAGAAATCAAAGAAAATGGACTGGAAGAGCAAGAGTGTGAACTTGAAAGAGATGTCATACAAGTTACAAAGTAAAAAAAGAATGCTAAGAAGACAGGAGTAGACAATGTGGATAAGAAAACAGAGCTAAGATGAAATCACAAAAGTACTCAAATAAATACTATTTTGGTGGAAATTCGAATACTCAAACCCAAACCCATTGCTATACAGTTTATTTCATCTTCTAGTAACCTCATAGGACAGATTAGAACTGCCCTAACACTATAGGTTGCCAAGGCTGTGCATTTCTATAGGAGCCAACTGCCACATCTGTCTCCTGAGGAACAGCTGGTGAGTTTGAACCACTGAACTTTCAGTGCAACCAGGGCTCCATATCTTTGTATAAGAAGGAATAATGAAAGAGAGAAAAGACAGGAAGATGAGAGAGCAAAAAGTAGACTAAAATTACTATTAATTCTGAAAGCCAAATAACTTTGCCTTTAGAATATCCAAAGATAGAGATCTTATGACAAAGAGAGGCAGGAGTCAACATTCATTATCTGGATAATCGTTTTAATGTCCCACTTCAGCATCTGCCAGAAAGCAAGAAATTGTTAACATGACTATTTTTTTTAAGCTTCAGTTATTTATTTTTCTTACTACATCTCAGCTTCATCACCTGGATGGAGTCAGGATGTGCTGGGATCTTTCCTGTGGGTCACTGGTTTCCCACACAGATGATGTAATAGAAAAATAGTGCACAGGCAAGGGAAATGGTTTGATTTTGTTATTGCAAAGAAAATTTTTGGTTGACCATAGAATGTGCTGGAAATTAGACTCTGCACCCCAGGATCTCATAGCTGTCTTTCAGCCATCTAATTTTTCTCTGTCAGAATGTTAAGCCATTGTAGAATACCTTGAAGATTTGTTTTACAGCATTCAAGTATGAATGCCTGCATTTATAGTCCCTTGCTATGATGGCGTGTTTCAAAACGTCAAATGCAAAACAAATGACTGAACTGAAGAGCCCAGGCTTAGAAAAGCCATGAAGTGGATGAACTGGCCTTTACTGCAAACTTCTTTCACTTTTCCTCACCCTTCCCCATCCCCTTGTGACACTGAACACTATAGGTTTTATATTAAGAATAATAGAGAGACATCGTGTTAAAATTCAAGTGACTGGTAGGGAGAATGGAAGAGAACAGTTATAGTCCTCTAGAAGAGAGATTGTTCTTCTCTTCCAAGGCTATCCACATTTTAATAGGAGATAATCCCTTTACACAAAAGAAAGGCAGAGAAATTCAGATAGACAGACATTGTGAGTAGTCCCCATGCCCCTCAAATTACTCTGCTTACCTCAGGTGCATCAGAGTGGAACTGTACTTCCTAGGGTTTCCAATGGTGGATTTTCAAAAGCAGATTACCTTTCTTTTCAGGCACTTCTGAGTGGACACTAATTTTTCAATTAGCAGCCAAGCAAGATAGCCATTTGTACTACCCAAGAACTCTTCCAAAACTGACTGCCATGGTGTTGATTCTGACTCACAATAATCTATAGGTTATAGTACAACTGCTCCATAAAATTTCCAAGGGATGGAAGCAGACTGCCACATCTTTGTTCCATGGAACAATTGGAGGGTTCAAAGTTCAATCACTGACCCTTCAGCTAGCACTTAATCACTGCCACCGAGGATCCTCCTTAGAGACTCCTCTACTTACCTTTAAGTATCCTCATATTGCCTTATCTATGGCATTTGAGCTATAGGACCCACATCTCAAACCCTGATTGCTGGAACAAATTTAGACTTAAGGTTCAGTTTCAGCCTCAGTAAAGTTATATGATTTTTCTATTCCCAAATAACATTTAAAATTTTGTTGACAAACAGATGACTACAGCCTGCAGGGTATTATTCAAAATGTATAGTTTAGTCAATAATGAAATAAGGTTCTGCTGCTCTTTCACTGTTTTGTTAGGTACTATCAACTTGATTCCAACTAATAGCAACCCTGTACACAACAGAATGAAACATTGCACAGTCCTGCACCATCCTCATAATCATTGTCATGCTTCAGCCCATTGGTGAAGCCAATGTGTCAGTCCATCTCCATAAGGGACTTCTTTTTTATCACTATTCCTCACTTCTGTTTGTCACTATCCCTCTACATAACCAACCATGATGCTGTTTTCCAGGAAAAGATCCTTCCCAATGACATGTCAAAAGCATGTGAAACAGTTTCAGTCTCCTTGTTTCTAAAGGATCATCCTGGTTGTACTTCCTCCAAGACAGATTTGTTCATTCTTTTGGCAGTCCATGATGTCACCATTATTCTTTACCAACACCATAACTCTAAGGTATCATCTCTTCTTTAGTCTTCCCTATTCATCATCTGGCTTTCACAAGCACATGAGGCAATTGAAAACACCATGACTTGGGTCAGGCACACCTTAGTCTTCAAAATGACATCTTTGCTCATGTACTAAGGTATTCATTTAAATAGCTGTTGAGTCCCTACCAATATGCTTGGCATTATGGGGGATGTTAAACTTCATCAGACATGTTACCCAGGAAAGAACATGTAAGAAAGGTAAGACATGTACCAAATAACCATAAAACAAAATAGAATACATGTCACTAGAAATTACAAATGAAACCCTATGAACATTCTGAGGAGGAACAGATTTGAGAGGAAATTCTAAGGAGATTATGTTTGAATAAGATGTTCTAATGGAAGAGAAAAGTATGAACAAAGACAACTCATATTCACAGTTAAAAAAGCTGTCCAATTAGAGTGAAGCATAAAACTGTAGCCATTGAGTCAATCCCGACTCACAGAGATACTATAGGACAAAGTAGAACGGCTCCCATAAGGTTTCCAAGACTGGTTAAACACTTGGTTGCTAACTATAAGGCCAATAGCTCAAATCCATCAGCCAGTTCAAACTTACCAGCCATTTCAAACTTACTAGCCAGTTCAAACCTCCACTCAGTAGAATAAAGATGTGGCAGCCTACATACATGAAGATTACAGCCTTGCAAATCTTATAGGGCAGTTGTACTCTGTTGTATAGAATTGCTATGAGTGGAGTTGACCCAATGGCAATAGATTCGGTTTTCAGAATGATTAACAAATCTATCTTTAAAAAATCTGTTGTGGGGGGCACAATCAAGATGACAGACTAGACCCATGTCTCCTTAATATCCTCTGAAAACTAAGGCCTGGGCTGATAATTAAACAGAGCCTTCTGGACACCCAGTGAGCCCTAGGACATGGCATAGGAGTGTCAATTTAGACTACATGCCACTGAATGGGAAACTTCTCCTCTTTCCCTGACTTCGACCCTTGTTAAATGACTGGCTCTCATAGACTGAAGGTAATTGACATTTTTCTTTTTTTCTTTTTTTTAGCTGGCAGCAATGATTTGGCTTATCTGGCAGCAAAGCTTAGCGCACTGCTGACATGATCAGTGGGCAAAAATAGCTACACTTTAAAAGCCTGACTCTGTACTTAGAGCACCATGACCCCTCCACCTTCTCTTTCTGAACCTCCACCATTGATTTGGCTGTTTTGTAATGGGTGGGAGAGCTTGTGTGGGATGCCATCTCATTCGACTGTGAAGCAGGCAGAGTTACCCAAACAGAGGCCTGAGCAAGGGCTAATTCCCAAGCTGGGAGGTAGTGCCAGCCCTGGGAGTGTTCTTTCAGCAGAAAAGCTGTGTTTAGCACAGTGGAGCCTTATCAGTGGAGCCTAGCAGTGGATGACAACAGGGCAGTAGCATTTCTATACTCTGAACTAGGTCACAGCATCTGGGGACAGATATAGAGATGCCTCCATTGCCAGCTGGAAAAAGGGGCTTGCACAACTGACAGCCTGACTGATTTTGGAAGCTGTCAGACAGCTTTTACCTTTTGAAATAAGACTACCTAGAGAAATAACCGTGGTGCAGCCTGAAGGCATCTCTTCTAGGCTTTACTGACCTACAACATAGGGTCAGCAGATGGCCCCCTGGTAACACCATAAGTAGGGCTGTGTCTTTGCAAGCCAGGAGATGGGACCTGCTACCCAAGAAATTCCACTAGGCCAAGTCACTAGAATACACAGAGGTGACTCATGATCAATTCTCTTCTCAAACTGTGTTTCAATTCATATTAAGGCAACACCAGAGAAACTAAACAACTTTTAGATGCCCCCAAAGCAACAAACCTTGGCCAGACACTTACAGAAAAATCCACCCATTGCTCCAGAAAGCTCACATGAGAAAGAATCAAAGAATTTTCCAGATGAAGAAGCCTTGCTGAAACTTTTGGAAGTACAAAAGAATTATATAGAGAGCCCCCTAGACATTATACAAAACGCAGCAGAGCATAATGAAAAATTCAGCAAGCTGTTCGAACTGATGGAAAACCAGCATTCTAAAATCTGACAGGTCAATAACAAAACTAAAGAATTAGAAAACACAATTCAAAGCCAAGAGAACAGAATTGAACAAATGGAAAATAGACTTTCAGACTTGAAGACAGAGCTACTGACACCAGCATTCTTGAGGAGAAATCAGAGAAAAGAACCAAGAACGACAAAGAAGCATTATGAAATATGTGGGACTCTACCAAGAGGAACAATCTATGATTAATCGGAGTTGCTGAACAGGAAGAGACACCTGAAAACACAGAGAATATTGTTGTTGACTTGCTGACAGAAAACTTCCACGAAATTATGAAAGAAGAGAACATAGATATTCAAGATGTGCATTGAACACAGCACCATACAGAGCCCCCAAAAGACACCAACACATACTATAGTCAAGCTTAACAAAATGAAATATAAGCAGAAACTCTTAAAGGCAGCGAGACTCACAGCAAAGCTTACATTCAGAAGGAAGCCCTGCAGGCTTTTGTCTGACTTCTTGGCAGGAAAGAGGTTGTCACAGAGGCAGTGGGATGACACATTCAAAGCCCTGAAGGAGAAAAACTTCCAACCAAGAATTATATATCCTGCAAAACTGTTTTTCAAATATGCAAATGTAATTAAGGCATTCACAGAAAAACAGAAAATCAGAGACTTGTAAAAACCAAACGAAAGCTACAAGAAATACTGAAAAAAGCTCTTGGCTTAAAAGAACAAAACCATTAGCTCTATATTTCAGGAGACAATACAGGACACATCATGTAGAAACCTAGTGGGTTAGGGAAGGCACAAAGCTATAATACTGAAAGAAGTGATCCAGTGATCATACCATGAAAACTATGATACCATGACATTAGAAAGAGGGATGTACTACAGTAGTTACAGTCCTTTCAGATGGAGAGGAAGTTAATAAGATATGTAGAAGTTAAAATTGGGTTTAAACATAGATTATTAAGGGGGATCATAGAGGTAGCCACGATGCACGATAATGATACAACATATCAAAACAAGAAATGCAATACAGGGTCTCAGCAAACACAAAACCAGTACTGAAAAGAGTAAAACATCAACACATAAAGAAGACTGTCCCAGAACAGAATAGTAAGAGCAACAGATAAAACATCAACACAAAAATAAATACATCAAATGACACCACTAAACACATACCTATCAATAATTACATCAAATGTAAACAGACTGAATTCTCCAAGGGACAGCAAGTGAGATCTTGGATCAAAAGACACAATCTGTCTACATGTTGCTTACAAGAAACTTACCTTATACTTAAAGATATGAACAAACTGAAAATTAAAGGATGGAATAATATATACCAAACTAACAATATACAAAGAAGACCAGGTGTAGCAATATTTGTCTCAGATAAAATAGATTTTAATATAAAATGCATCACTGTGGACAAGGATGAGCACTATTTATTACTGAAAGTTTCAATACAGAAGCAGGACTTAACAATACTAAATATTTATGCACCCAATACTAGAGACTCTAAATACATTGAAGAAACACTGACTACATTGAAAAATGAGATAGATCACTCCACAATAACAGTGGGAAACTTCAATACTCCACTTTCAGTATTGGACAGATCTAGAAAAAAACTCAGTAAAGACACAGAAGATCTTACTGTGACAATTAACTAACTAGACTTCATCAATATATAGAGAACTTTCTATCCATCAGTAGATAATTACACCTTCTTCTTTGATACACATGGAACAGTTTCCAGAATAGACCATGTATTAGCACATAAAGCAAATCTCAACAAAGTCCAAACCACTGAATTATTGCAAAGCATCTTCTCAGACTGTAAAGCCATGAATGTAAAAATCAATAGCAGAAAAAAAAAACAACAGTAATCTGAACTCTTGGAAATTGAACAATATCTTGCTGAAAAAGCCATATGTCATAGAAGAAATCAAGGATGAAATAAAAGAAATTTATGGATTCAAATGAGAGTGAAAACACTTCCTATCAGAACCTATGGGATACAGCCAAAGCAGTACTCAGGGGACAGTTTATCTCTATAAGTGCACACATCTGGAAGGAAGAAAGGACTCAAACCAAAGAATTAACCCTATAGCTTGAACAACTAGAAAGAGAGCAATAGAGGAACCCTTCAGACACCAGAAGAAAACAGATCATAAAAGGTCACAGCAGAATTAGAGACTAGAAGAACAATTGAAAAAATTGATAAGACCAAAAGCTGGTTTTGTGAAAAGATCAACAACATTGACAAACCCCTGACTAAACTTACTAAGAAAGACAGGAAAGGAAACAAATAACCCAAATAAGAAATTAGATGGGAAATGTCACAAAAGATCCAACAGACACAAAGAAATATCATAACTGAATACTATGAAAGACTGTACTCTAAAAGATTTGAAAACCTAGAGGAAATGGACAAATTCCTAGACTGATATCACCTACCAAAATTACAACAAGGTGAAACAGAACAACTTAATAAACCCATCACAAAGGAAGAGATCGAAAAAATCATCAAAAAACTGCCAACCAAATAAAGCCCTGGCCCAGATGGCTTCACTGCAGAATTCTACCAAGCTTTTAGAGAAGAATTAACTCCAATACTGCTGAGACTATTTCACAACATAGAAATGGGTAGAATATTCTCAAACTCATTCTATGAAGCCAACATAACCCCAATATCAAAGCTTGGGAAAGATCTCACAAAAAGGAGAACTAAAGACCAATATCACTCATAAATCTATATGCAAAAATCTTTAACAAAATACTTGCCAACAGAATTCAACAATGTATCAGAAAAAAAAAGAAAAAGAATTCATTACAACCAAGTTGGATTCATACCAGGGATGCAAGGCTGGTTCAGCATCAGAAAAACAACTGATGTGATAATCACATAAACAACACAAAAGACAAGAATCACCTGATTCTGTCAAATGATGAAGAAAGGGCACTTGATAAAGTCCAACACCCATTCATGCTAAAAACTCTTGACAAAATAGGAATAGAAGGTAAATTCCTCAATGCAATAAAGACCACGTATACAAAGCCACCCACCTACATCATTCTGAATGGAGAGAGACTTTAGAACCTATTACACTGCCACAGTAGTCAAAACATCCTGGTACTGGTACAAAAGGAGACATAGACCAATGGAACAGAGTTGAGACCCCAGGGATGCCACCATCCTCCTATGAAGAGCTGATACTCAGCAAAGGCCCCAGGATTTTAAACTGGGGTAAAAATGATCTCTTTAATAAATGGTGCTAGCAGAACTGGATATTCATCTACAAAAAACTGAAACATGACCCATATTTCACACCTTATACAAAAACCAACTCAAATGGATAAAAGACCTAAATACCTAGTTCCTAAGAACAGAAACTGGACAAGGATGCACACTCTCACCTCTCCTGTTCAACAATGTACTAGAAGTTCCAGTCAGAGCAATTAGACAAGAAAAAGAAATAAAGGGCATCAGCATCAACAAAGAAGAAGTAAAAATCTCCCTATTTGCAGAAGATACTGTTAGAGATTTTTTGGGTGCAGTGAGTTTCGCTTAATCGAAAGTATGCAGACGAAAAACCAGAGAGAGGAGGAGAAAGAAAAAGAAAAGTCTATTTGCATTCCGGACGGCTTCACAGAGCTCTCATATGGAAGTCTGTAGAACTGCGCGCTGGCTAGTGGGTTGGGGGTTTATAAAGGGGATGGACAGACCTGAGTGAGGACAGTGCTGAAAACAGTGCCCGTGACGATGAGAATGGTATCCATGGCAAGTAGCCTATGGGGTCGTGGATGATTAAAGTTACTTAATTAACATAAAGGGGTCTCATTTCAGTGGAGTTGAGCCTATGGGAAAGGAGTGATAACTATTAGGGCCCTGGGCAGCTCCCGTCATTTGAATGGAATTTCAGGAGTAGCTGGCAGATAAAACGTTTTGACTCGGGCCAGGCCGCTCAGGGAATGGTATAAGAGGGGGCTTGAGTTTCTGCCTAACAGATACAATTGTATACACAGAGAATCCTAGATAATCCATAACTACTCAAACTGGTAGAAGAGTTCAGCAAAGTATTAGAAGACAAGAAAAACATAAGTAAATCAGTAGAATACCAACAAAGATTGTTAAAGAAGAAATCAGCAAATCAACACCATTTACTATAGTCCCCAAGAAGATAAAATACCTAGGAATTAATCCATCTAGAAAAACAAGAGAACTTTACAAAGAGAACTACAAGACCTCACTACAAGAAACTAAGAGAGACTTACATAAATCTAGAAAACAACCTTGCTCATGGATTGAAAGACTTAATGTTGTGAAAACATCTATTTTACCCAAAGCATTCTACATATACAATGCAATCTCAACACAAATACCACTGACATTTTTTAATGAGACGGAGAAACAAATCACGAACTTTGTTTGGAAAAGGAAGAAATCTTGGATAAGTAAAACACTACTGAAGAAGAACACACTGGGAGGCCTCTCACTACCTGACTTTAGAAACTGTTACACTGCCACGGTAGTCAAAACAGCCTGATGCTGGTGCAAAAAGAGACATATAGACCAATGGAACAGAGTTGAGACCCCAGAGACGCCACCATCCTTCTATGAAGAGTTGATATTCAACAAAGACCCCCCAAATTTTAAACTGGAGTAAAAGCAATTTCTTCAACAAATGGTGCTGGTAAAATTGGATATCCATCTGCCAAAAATTAAAACAAGACCCATATCTCACACCTTATACAAAAACCAACTCAAATGGATAAAAGACCTAAATGTCACATACAAAATAATAAGGATCATCCAAGAAAAAATAGAATCAACAGTGGAAGTTTTAATACACAACATATAGGGACTTCAAAAACTGACAAAGTATGACCAACAGGAGAGAAAATTGATAAATGGAAACTACTAAGAATCAAACACTTTTGCTCATCCAAAGACTTTATCAAGAGAATTAAAAGACCACCTACAGAATGGGAAAAAATATTTAATAACTATGTGTCAGATCAATGTCTGATCTCCATAATCTACAAGATACTACAAAATATCAAGAAGAAAAGGATAAATAATCCAATTAAGTGATAGGCAAAGGAGATGGACAGACACTGTCCTAAAGAAGACATCCAGACAGCCGAAAGACACATGCAGAAATGCTCACTCATTAGCTATTAAACAAATTCATATCAAAACTACAGTGAGATATCATCATAACCCAACAAGGTTGGCCATAATCCAAAAAACACAAAACAACAAATGCTGGAAAGGCTGTGGAGAAATTGGAACTCTCCTATACTGCTGATGGGATCCCAAAATGGTACACCCTCCTTGGACAGCAATCTGGAGCTTCCTTAAAAAAATGAAAATAGATACACCATTTGACCCAGTAATCCCACCGCTTGGAATATATCCTATAGATGCAAAGGCAGTCATACGAACAGATACACACACAAACGTTTGTTGCAGCACAGTCCACAATAACAAAAGGATGGAGTTGACCCAGATGCCCAACAACACATAAATGGATAAATAAACTTTGGTGTGTATACTCAATGGAACAGTATACAATGATAAAGACAATTGACGATTTGGGGAAGCATCTCATAACCTGGTTTCAGTTGGAAGACATTATGTTCAGTGAAAGTAGTTAGCCGCACAGGGACAAATATAGTATGAGACTACTACTATAAGGATTTGAAAACAGACTCACATACAGAAGAAAAGACTCTTTGATGGCTACAAGGCAGGGGAGGGAGGGAGAGAGACAGCTGGTTATAGATCAGATAGTTGATAGAAATTTTATTGGGTGAAATCAGTAATAGCATACATTAGAAAGAAGATCAATTTTAACTGGACTTCAACATAACCTGAAAACTCTTCCAATTTTAACCCAATACTGCAAAGTTAGAGTAGCAGGGGTGGGAGTCCAGGGACCATGCTCTCAGGGGACATAGCGACCAGTTAAAATAACTAGTCTGTTGCTAAGAGAGTCTTCTTTAGCCCATGTTGGTGAGTGGCATCTGGGGTCTTAAAAGCTAGCAAGCTGCCTTCTGAGGTACACTGGATTGTCCCATTACAGCAGGAACAGATGATTACTGGTTTAGTTAGCTAGTGCTGGTGTAATAGAAATACTATGAGTGGATGATTTTAACAAAGGAAAGTCCATTCTTACACAGTCCGCCAGGCTACAAATCCGAATTCAGGATGTCCACTCCAGGGGAAGTCCTTCCTCCTTGTCGGCTCTGAAGAGAAGTCCGGTATTGCATTAGTCTTTGTCCAGGGAGCATCTCGGCACAGAAACCTGAGGTCTGAAGGATGCGATCTCCCGGTGCTGCTTTCTTGACAGTGTCAGGTTTCCAGTTCTCTTCCTGCTTCTGTTTCCTTCTATCTCCTGCAGGATGAAAGGATTAAAGTTGGGGAAAGCCATACTCCAGGGAAATTCCCTTTGAAATGGAGCAGGGAGGTGATCTTTGAAGGGATTTACAGCCTCACCCTAATCAGTTAACATACAGCATAGGAAAATCACAAAACGGAGGATAATCATAAAATACAGGGAATGATGGCCACAGGGCTACACCTATTTGGGGGAGGACACAGTTCTATCCACGACAATTACCATGGGCAAAAAGGACATGGCATAAAGACAACACAGAAAACAGAAAAACCCATGTAAATGGGTGACTACATCAACATGCAACCAGAAGAACCGTATAGTGTCCCACCACTTCCAGTGACAACCGTGATGGGGCTCACAAAGTTGAGTCCCAATGGCATAACAAGAACAAGAAGGAGTGCACCCTGAGAACTCCACTAAAAGACTGCAATTGATGGTCTGAAGGCCTTTGGTTTCCTCAGAAGCATGGCCCCTAGACCTGATGCTACCCCTTATCATAAATCATTACCGAGGTCAACTGCTTGGACAGAAATAGATTGGACTTGGTGGTACAGAGCGACCGTATCATGTGTGCACTTTACGGTTCTATGCATCCATAGGATGCCATCCTACTGATCTCTTACTAGATGGGAGTGGAGAGGGTGGAAAACAGAAGACAGGAGATTGTTAAGAGGATATAACTTCTATAGAACAGAAAGGAGGAGTGTGCAATCACTGGTCAAGGAGAGTAGTAGGAGCTGCACATAGGCAGGCGTGTGAATTTAAACCAGGTTGTACACTTTCACTCATTCATGACGAATAAATAAATAAATAAATCTGCTCTGTAAATACTGTTGGTGTTAATTAGGTTCTGTCGAGTCAGTTCCAACTCATACCAACCCTGTGCACAACAGAAGGAAGTGTTGCTTGGTCCTATGCCATCCTCACAATAGTAAGTATGTTTGAGATCAGAATGTTTCTTAGAAACAGGGATGATGAGAATTTCAGTTACTTTGGACGTATTACCATGTAATCCCTGGAAAATGACATCAAGCTTAGTAGGTGGTAAATGAAAAATAGGAAGATCCTTAATGAGATAGATTGACATATCTCAAACATACCTGCTATTGTGAAGATGCCATAGAACGAAGCAGCAACTTACCTTGTTTTACACAGGATTAGTATGAACTGAAATTGACTCAACAGAACCTAATAACAACAACAAATCTTTACAGAACAGCCTGCCACATCTTTCTCCCATGGAGCATCTAGCAGGTTTGAACCTCTACTCTGTTATAGGTTGAATTTTGTTCCGCCCAAATACGTGTCAATTTGGTTAGGCCACGATGCTCAGTATTGTTATGTTATCCTCCATTTTGTAAAATATGTAATTTTCCTATGTATTGTAAACCATAATCTCTGCCTGTGATTAGTGAGGCAAGATTGGGTTCTATTAAAGAGGATTAGTGTGGGACGTGAGACCCTTACTCAGGTCTCATCTCTGATCCAATATAAAGGTGGTTTCCCTGTGATACGGCTTCCATCCCTTTTATTTTACAAGATGTTAAAAGGAAAGAGAAGTGAGCAGTTAGTGGAAGATCTTATACCACCAAGAAAGCAATGCCAAGAAGAGAGTGTATCCTTCGGACTTGGGGTTCCCATGCAGAAAATTCCCAGACCAAGGGAAAATGATGACACGGACCTCCCTTCAGAGCCAACATGTACCAAAAGACTTTCCCTAAAGCTGGTACCCTGAATTCAGACTTTCAGTCTACTACACCGTCAAAGGACAAACCTTGTCAAAGCCATCCACTTGTGGTGTCTCTGCTATAGCAGCACTAGGTAACCAAGACAGTAGTTCAGTGCTTTAACCGTTGCATTACCAGGGCTCTGTAGAGTGAAGCATACCAAAACTAAATACACTGCAATCATTCAAGTCAATTCTGACACACAGTGACCTTTTAGAACAGAGTGAAAGTGGCCCACAGGAATTCCAGGGAGCAGCTGGTGGATTCAAATTGCCAATGTTTTGGTTAGCAGCCAAGCTTTTAACTACTGTACCACCAGTGATCCAGAGTGAATGAAACATACAGTTGTAGGCTATGAGACTGAAATAGAGCACAGAGCCAGGTTGTGGACAGTCCTTAGTACCATCTTGAGGATCCCAAGCTCACACTTATTAGTCACAGAAAAGTTAACGAAGCTTTTAAGGTGGGAAAAATAATATGGATAGAGTAGTGGTAAGTAGAATTGTAGATTTTTCTTTTCAGATTAAGGAAATGTTTCTCAAAAATACCTAGAATTGTGCCTCACTGCTTCCAAAGATACTGACTTCATTGATCTGAACATAGGTGTTTTTAATGTGTGACTGGAAGAAACACTGCCTTAGGATATATCTGCTCAGCTCAGAAGGACCCCACTCCAGCACCTGCTACATAATTTGCAAGGCTCAGTGCAAAAACAGTTAAGATCTTCAAGGCAATGACAGCATTAAAGCAGATGTGGGGTTCTTCTGAGCCCCAGACTCCATACAACCACACAGTCCACATGGACATGAAGCTGGCCCTTGCCTCCAGTCTTTTTCATCTGTGAATCAGCTGGCCCTGCCTCCTGCCTTTTTTACCTGTGAACCAGCATTATGTCAACCCAGGTGAGGGCCTTCGGAAGCCATGCTTGAATATTTTTGCTCCATTTCCCCATCCCTAGTGAACAGATACAGACCAAGCAGAGTAGCTAACACTAAGGGAGGGTAAGTAATGTCCCCCAAATTACACAGATAGTCAGCAGCAGCTTTGAGATGCAAATCCAGACAACTTGGCTCTAGAATGAGTTCTGACCCACAATGTGCTTTGGATCATATAATTGTTTATCTGAATAAAATTTTAATAAAACTGGTTCTAGACTCGGTTTCTCCTAACACAACAAATGAGAGCAAATCCAAAAAACACTCACTGCCATCAAGTCGATTCCAACTCATAGTGACCCTATAGGTCAGAGCAGAACTTCTCCATACAATTTCCAGTTTGGGGTTGGTAGACGTAGCACTTAACCACTACATCACTAGGGTTTCCTACAACAAATGAGACTGTAATACATTTGTAAATGTTTTACCTGTGCTATCGATAAAAGACTTGCTAAAATGGCTATTTAAATAATAGACCTGTTAGTATTTAGCAATTCCCCTTTAAATAATAAAAATTAAAAATCTGATTTTAGGATAGTGCACAATTGGTTGTATTTTATTTCGGCAGTCCTTTTCTTCCATTTACATTGCCATATTTTTAACCTAGGACTTTATCATTCATGCCCAGGCTGTTGTAATTACCTCACTGTTTAAGCTTTCAGTATTCCTCACTGCCCCCCTTCCAATCTCCATAAAACACTGCTGTACTAATCACTCACTGCTTAAAATGTCACATGCCGGACTTCGCTAGCACTATCCGTCAATATTCCTCATGCAGAGGCTCAATGAGCCTCCAATTCCACCATCATTTCAATTCCTAACTGAGGCAAGACATTTACCAGCAGCTCTGCTCTTCTGTCTGCTGTGCTTTAGGTATCATCAGTCATCCACACCAGCCTGAGGCCCTGTCACAACTTCAGTATCATCACTGAACCCATACTCCCAAAGATGCTGCCCAGGTGGCTGTGTCACCATATGAATTTTCGCTGCCTTGTGTCCTTGCCTTGCCCACACTCCTGCCCCATTTTCTCAGACTGTAAGATTACAGCCCTCTCTTGTTGTTTTCCTTAGATTAGTCTATTTTACTCTTTAGTTTACCAAGCCGCTCTAGAGTGTGAATTCTGTTCTAGGTTAGATATAAAATATATATGAAGCAGAGCCTTGGTGGCACAAGGAGTAGGAGCCTGGCTACCGGCCAAAAGGCTGGCAGTACGTATTCACCAGTTGCTCCTTAGAAATCCTATGAGCAGTTACACACACACACACACACACACACACACACACACACACACACACACACACACATTAAATATATAATATGAATAAATAAATTCCCAGAAAACCCCATTGCCATCAAGTCAATTCTGACTCATAGTGACCCTATAGGACAGAGCAGAGCTGCCCCATAGGGTTTCTAAGGAGCATCTGGTGGACTGGAAATGTAGACCTTTTGGTTAGCAAACAAACTCGTAATCACTGTCTCCAGGGCTTCTAATAAAACCCAAGGTGGTGCAAATGGTTAAATGCTTGACTATTAGCCAGAAGGTAGACCCTTCAAACCCATGCAGACAAGCCTGGTGATCTGCTTCTGAAAGGTCACAACCTTGAACACCTATGAAGTAGTTGAAACTGCACCCGCAGGGTCACCATGAGTCAGAAGTGACTCAACAGCAGCTAACAACAACAAGGCTGATTAAATGAATACTAAGTAACAGGACAAGCAAAGTCTTTGAGAACTTAAAGGAACAAGTTCAAAAATGTGGCTTAGAAGACTTGAAAAAATTAAAAGTGATATTTGAGCATCCTTTCTGGAATAAGCAAGATTTTGATAGAGAAGGGAATTTCAGAGTAAACAAAGAGCAAAGGCAAAGGCACTAGGGTATAATGTGTTTAGAAAGTAGCTCAGTATGATGTGACTGAAGTTAAGCATGTAGTGAGGGAGTATGAAATCAGACCAAAACAAAGGGGAGGGGAATAGCCGATGTTATTAAACATAATATTCTTATGTTACGAAGCTGAATAACCCTGTCAGTGCAACTTGTAGTATGATTATAAATTAATGGTCAAAACTAATTCCTGTCCATTTTAACAAAATCTTACATTGGAAAATGTATAAATAAGTTAACAGTTCAGTCTAGTGAAATTAAAGAGCCTCGTGGTCATGATTTACATCACGTTAGTGCAATTTATGTTTTAAAATATTATGTTGTAATCTGAATCACTAGCGTGAATTTAAATACTGATTAGACACCTTAAAGAAAAATATATTTCTGGTGAAATAGCGTCAGTGTTACAATCGTCTATTTGTTTCTTTGTGTCCCCCACTTCACTGGCAACCTGCTTGGAGGCAGAGATGACACTTTACTTTTCAGGTATCCGTACTACCTGGACCATAGTAAAATCAAATAAACTAAACAGAGTGCTGTCAAATCAGTTCTGACTCAACAACACTGTAGGACAGAATAGAACTGACCACCCAGTTTCCAAGGAGATCCTGGTGGATTCAAACTGTCAACCTTTTGGTAGCAGTTTGTAGCTGTTAACCACTATGCCACCAGAGTTTGTGGAACATTACTAATGATGTTTCAAATGATTGTGGAAAAAGTGGATGAACACTGCTCTATTGCATCCTGTGTGCCAACCCACCAGAACACTTAATTCTAACAATCAGTATTTTTATTAATTAACCTAAACAATGAATATGACCACCATGCAACAGTTTTCCTACTTAGAATTCAAAGAATTGTATCTTTCAATTAACTGTAATTCTTCATACTCTGCTTTTAAGAGAAAGAGAGACAAATTTCCAAGACAAACTCCTCCACCTTTTTTATCAACAGCTGCAGTATGTGAAGCTAAAAATAACGAGCCCAAGACACTGAAAGAATAGTTAAGAAGGTTTAAAGATTATTTAGCATTTTCAGTGCATAAATTGCTTAGCATGCATTGATTTATTTGAACCACAAACCTGAAAGGTAAGACTTATTAAACTAAACTACTCGCTTACAAATGAAGAGCATTAAATACCAATAGAGGATATAAATTGTTCAAGATCATATGGTTATGAACCGTAGAGATATTTCAAATGTTGAATTCTCTTACTACACTTATTGGAATAGAAAATACACCAATATTTTAGAAATATTTACCAGTTCAAGTTACAAACTAATAGTTTCCATTAATCATAAAACACTAAAGCTCTTTTCCTTAAACAATGGAACAGTAGGGTTTTGTTTGCTTTTTAGCTTCCCTACGTAGTTGCCCATTGGTATCCACTAGGGATTTGTAACCCGCTCCCTGGAGGATACCAAAATCCAAAGATGCTTGAGCCCCTTACGGTATAGTATTTGCACATAACCTATGCATATCCTTCTGTACAAATTATCTCCAGATAATTTACAATACCTCATACAATGTAAATGATACGTATTTTTTCATCACAATTGAAGACTTGCTCTGGAAAGTATTATTTCTGTTCTCTGAGTTTCTTGAGCTCTTCTGGGAGCACTAACAGTACCTGAGCATCCCCAGTGTCAGTGAAGTTCTGGAGGCTGGAGTGCTTTAAGTGAGCCAGCCATTCTTACCCAAAAGACCAAACCCACCACCACTGAGTCAATTCCAACTCACTGAGACTCTGTAGGACAGAGGAGAACTTCCCCATAGCGTTTCCAAGGACTGCCTGGTAGGTTTAAACTGTTGAGCATCTGGTTATCACCCTTAGCATGCAACCACTACACCAGAGTTTAGCCGTCTTTTAAAAGCCTGAAATTCCTTCCTGTCACTCTCCTCAGTTCCTCACGCTAACCCTTTGAGGGACTGTCTGACTGCTTCATTGCCTTTTTTTTTTCTTTTGCGATTGAGTGAAACTTTACAATACAATTTAAATTTTCATGTCCATGTGTCTGCAGTTCCTTCTCCTCTCCTTGCTGGGTGACAGAACACTCCTCCTTTCCGTGCTATACATGTCATATCGTTTTAACATCCTCCTGTCACTTCCTCTCCAGCCTATCCACTCCCCTCTAGTAACAAACCAGTAAGACAGGCATCCTATAGACGCACAGAACCATAAAGTGGAAGCAGGATATGGTCACCCTATGTCCCTGAGTTCAATCCATTCCTATCAAAAGAGTTGACCTCACTAATGATCTCTGATCAGGGGAAGCACAGGTCTAGGGGCCATGCTACCATGGGAATTTCCAGGTCTTCCAACCATCAGTTGCAGTCTCTTAGTGGAGTTCTTAGTGTGCACTCCTTTTTTTCTCATGTTGCCACTGGCACTTGACGTTGTGAGTCCTATTATGGCTGTCATTGGTGGTGGCTGGGCACCATCTGGTTCTTCTGCTCACATGTAGATATAGTTACCCATTCAGGTGGGTGTTTCTGTCTTCTGGGCTCTTTTTCTCTCATGTCATTGTTGTCCTTGGTGATCATCTGTTCCAGCTGAGTAGGGCCTATTTGAGAGACCTCATAGGGCAGCTTCCTAGCTTTTAAGACCGCAGATAACACTCACCCATAAGGGGTGCAGAAGACTCTCTTAGCAGTAGGCTAATTATGTCAACTGGCCACTATGTTACCTGAGAGCATGGTCCCTGGACCCCCGCCCCTGCTATTTTGTCCTTGTAATATTGGGTTAGGGTTGGAAGAGTTTTCAGGTTATGTTGAAGTCCAGTTAAATTGATCATCTTTCTAATACATACTGTCACTGATTTTAACCAACAAAATTTCTATAAAATATCTAATCAATAGCCAACCCTCTCTCTGCTTCTCTCCCCTGCCTTGCAGCTGTCAAAGAGTCTTTTCTTCTGTACATGAGTGTGTTTTTAAGTCCTTATAGTAGGGGTCTCACACAATATTTGTTCTTGTGTTGCTGACCAATTTCACTCAATATAATGTCTTCCAGTTGAAACCAGTTAACGAGATGCTTCCAAAAATCATCCTTCTTCTTTATCATTGCATAGTGCTCTATCGAGGACATGTGCCATAGTTTGTTTATCCACTCACCTGTTGTTGGGCATCTGGGTTGACTCCATCTTTTAGCTATTACAAACTGTGCTGCAATCAACATTTGTGTGCATGTATCTGTTCGTGCGACTGCCCTTGCTTCTGTAGGATATATTCCAAACAGTAGGATTACTGGGTGAAATGGTGCGTCTATTTTTAGCTTTCCAAGGAAGCATCAGATTGCTTTCCAAAGAGGTTGTACCATTTTGCAATCCCACCAGCAGTGTAGGAGAGTTCCAAGTTCCCCACAGCCTCTCCAGCATTTATTTTGTGTTTTTTGGATTGTAGCCAACCTTGTTGGGATGACATGGTATCTTATCATAGTTGTGATTCGGATTTCTTTAACAGTTAGTGACCATGAGCATTTCCGCGAGTGTCTTTTCACTGCTTGGACAGCCTCTTTAGTGACGCGTCTGTCCATCTCCATCGCCCAATGTTTAATTGGGTTATTTATCCTTTCCTTGTTGATATTTTGCAGTACTTTGTAAATTATGGAGATCAGACATTGGTATGACATACAGTTGCCAAATATTTTTTCCCAATCCGGGGGTAGTTTTTAATTCTTTTGATAAAGTCTTTAGATGAACAAAAGTGTTTGATTCTTAGTAGTTCCCATTTATCTACTCTCTCTTACGTTGATCGTGCTTTGTCAGATTTTGAAGTCTAAGATGTCTATTAAAACTTCCATTGTTGATCCTGTTTTTTCTTGGGTGATCTTTATCGTTTTAGGTTTGATATTTTGGTCTTTTGTCTAGTTTGAGTTGGTTTTTGTGTAAGGGGCAAGATACGAATCTTGCTTCAAAATTTTTGTAGATGGATATTGAATTTCGCCAGTATCATTTGTTGAAGAGACTGTTTCTACTGCAGTTTACAATCCTAGGGCTTTGTCGAATAGCAACTGTTCATAGGAGGATGTTGGCATCTCTGGGGTCTCAACTCTGTTCCATTAAAATATATGTCTCTTTTTGCACCAGTACCAGTACCAGGCTGGTTTGACTACTGTGGCAGTATAATAGAATCCAAAGTATGGTAGTAGGAGGCCTCCTAGCCTGTTCTTCATCAGTAGTGCTTTGCTTATCCAGGGCTTCTTCTTTTCCTAAATAAAGTTGGTGATTTGTTTCTCCATCTTATTAAATATTGCCACTGGAATTTGTATTGGGATTGCATTGTATGTGTAGACCACTTTGGGTAAAATAGCCATTTTCACAGTGTTAAGTCTTCCTACCCATGAGCAGGGTAGGTTTCGCCATTTAGGTAAGTCTCTCTTAGTTTCTTGCAGTAAGATCTTGTAATTCCCCTTGTATAGGTATTTTATTTCTCTAGGTACATTAATTCCTAGGTATTTTATTTTCTTTGGGGCTGTAGTAAACGGTGTTGATTTGATGATTTCTTCTTTAATGATCTCTTTGTTGGTATAACAGAATCCTACTGATTTGCTTATGTGTATTTTGTATGCTGATACTTTGCTGAATTCTTCCATTAGTTTGAGTAGTTGATTTATGGATTCTTTAGGATTCTCTGGGTATACAATCATATCATCTGCAAATAGAGAGATCTTTACTTCTTCTTTGCTGATGCTGATGCCTTTTGTTTCTTTGTCTTGTCTAATTGCTCTGGCCAGAACTTCTAGTACAATGAATAGGAGAGGTGAGAGTGCACATCCTTGTCTAGTTCCTGTTCTCAAGGGGAATTCTTTTAGCCTCTTTCCATTCAAGATGATGTAGGCTTTGTGTACATGGCCCTTATTGTGTTGAGCAATTTGCCTTCTATTTGTGTTTTGCTGAGAGTTTTTAGCACAAATGTGTATTTGACTTTGTCAAATGCCTTTTCTGCATCAATTGACAAAATTAGGTGATTCCTTTGTGTTATTTATGTGGTTGATCACAGTAATTGTCTTTCTGATGTTGAACCAACCATGCATCCTAGGTATGAATCCAACTTGGTCATGATGAATTATTTTTTGATATGTTGTTGAATTCTATTGGCAAAGATTTTGTTGAAGATTTTGGCATTTAGGTTCGTGAGTGATATTTGCCTGTAGTTTATTTGTTTTGTTGAATCTTTCCCTGGCTTTGGTATCAGGGTTATGCTGGCTTCAGGGAATGAGTTTAAGAGTATTCCATCCCTTCCTGTGCTGTGAAATAGTCTCAGTAGTACTGGAGTTAACTCTTTTCTAAAAGCTTGGTAGAATTCTGCAGTGAAGCCATCTGGGCCCCGGTCTTTGGGGGTTGGTAGGTTTTTTTTATGACATTTTCAATCTCTTCTTTTGTGATGGGTTTATTAAGTTGTTCTACTTCTTCTTGTGAAAATTTTGGTAGGTGATATGAATCTAGGAATTTGTCCATTTCCTCTAGGTTTTCAAATCTGTTAGAGTACAGTATTTCACAGTATTCTGCTACAATACTTTTGATTTCAGTTGTATGTTTAGTAACATTTCCCATCTCATTTCTTATTTGGGTTATTTGTTTCCTTTCTTGCTCTTCTTTTGTAGTTTAGCCAGTGATTGCCAATTTTGTTGATCTTTTCAAAGAATCAGCTTTTGTCCTTGTCAATTTTTTCATTTGTTCTTCTATTCTCTAACTCATTTAGTTCTGCTCTAATCTTTATGATCTATTTTTCTTCTGGTGACTGAGGGGTTCCTCTGTTACTCTCTTTCTAATTGTGCAAGCTGTAGGCTTAATTCTTTGGTTTGAGTCCTTTCTTACAGATAGGTGCATTTATAGAGATAAACTAAACTCTGAGCCCTGCTTTGACTGTATCCCATAAGTGCTGATAGGATGTGTTTTCATCCTCGTGTGAAATGATAAAGTTCTTTATTTCATCCTTGATTTCTTCTATAACCCATGGATTTTTGAGAAAGGTGTTGTTCAGTTTCCGAGTTTCACTTTCTGTGTTTTTTCAGCTATTGATTTTGACTTTTACGGCTTTATGGTCTGAGAAGATGCTTTGCAATCACTCAATGTTACAGATTTTGTTGAGATTTCCTTTATGTCCTGACACATGGTCTATTCTGGAAAATATTCTAGGCATACTGGAGAAGAAGATGTAGTTACCTGTTGATGGATAAAAAGTTTTGAATATGTCAATGAGATGTAATTTGTGAATTGTAGCAATAAAGTCTTCTGTGTCTATATTGAGATTTTTTCTAGAGGATCTGTCCAATACTGAAAGTGGAGTGTTGCAGTCTCCCACTATTATTGTGGAGTGACCTATCTCATTTTTGAGTGTAGTCAGTGTTTGTTTGATGTATTTAGATGTTCTAGTATTGAGTGCATAAATATTTAATGTTGTTAAGTCATGTTTGTGTGTTGAAACTTTCAGCAATATATAGTGACTGTCCTTATCCACGATGGTGGATTTTACATTAAAATTGATTTCATCTGAGATTAGTATTACCACACCTGCTCTTATTTGTATATTGTTAGCTCAGTATATATTATTCCATCCTTTAATTTTCAGTTTGTTTGTATCTTTAAGTCTAATATATAATCAATGGATCCCTTCTTTTAATATTATAGCTTTGACTGAGTTTTGTGCCTTCCCTAATTGAATACATTTCTGCATGTTGTGTCATGCATTGTCTCCTTAAGTATACACTTAATGGTTTTGTTTTTCTAAGCAAAGAGCTTCTTTCAGTATTTCTTGTAGGTCTGGTTTGGTTTTTACAAAGTCTGTAAGTTCTGTTTATCTGGAAGTGTCTTAATTTCATCTTCATATTTGAAAGACAGTTTTGCAGGATATAAAATTCGTGATTGGAAGCTTTTCTCGTTCAAGGCTTTGAATGTGTCATCTCATTGCCTCCTTGCTGACATCATTTCTGCCAAGAAATCAGACAAAAGCCTACAGGGCTTCCCTCAAACTACTAGCTTTGCTTTGAGCCTCACTACCTTTAAGAGAATCTGTTTATGTTTCATTTTGTTACTTCCATATAATATGTCTTGATGTCTTTCTTTTAGGGTCTATTTTTTGTGGCTTTTGATAGACATCTTGTATATCTAAGTTCTCTCTTTTGTAATTTCAGGGAAGTTTTGTAAGCAACTCATCAACAATACTCTCTGTTTTCAGGTATCGCTCCCTGTTCAGGAACTCCAGGTAATCATAGATTACTCCTCTTAATAGAGTCCCACATGTTCCTTAATGCTTCTTCATTTTTCTTTTTTTTTTTTCTCCAATTTCTCCTCATAAATACTGGTGTCAGTAGCTCTGTCTTCAAGGTCAGGAAGTCTAATTTCCAGTTGTTCAATTCTGCCCTTTTGTCTTTGAATTGGATTGTCTAATTCTGTAATTTTATTAATCTGTCAGATTTCAGAATGCTGGTGTTCCATCAGTTCAAGAGCTTGCTAAATTTTTCATTTTGTTCTACTGCATTTTGTGTAACATCCAGTATATGTAATGTATATAATTCTTTTGTACTTGACCTCTGATAGTTTCAGAAAGGCTTCTTCATCTGCGAAGTTCTTTGATTCTTTATTTTGGGAGTTTTCTGGAGCTGTGGTGGATGTTTCTTTAAATGTTTGACTAGGGTTTGTTTCTTTTGGGACATCTAGAGGCTGTTTAGGTTCTCTAGTATTGCCTGTACAGGAGCTGAGGCACTGTTCTGAGAAGGAAGTTGATCACCAGCTACCTCTATGTACTCCAGTGACTGGGCCCAGTGGAATCTCTGGGGTAGCTGGCACTGCCTCCTGGCTGGAAAGACATGGCCCTACTTATGGAGTCACTGGGGGGCCATCAGCTGACCCTATGATGTGGATCAGTAAAGGCTGGAAGAGATGCTATTGGGCTGCACTGAAGTTATTTCTCCAGGCAGTCTTATCTTCAAAAGCTAAAAGTTATATAACTGCTTCCAGAATCAGTCAGGCTGTCAGGCGTGGCAAACCCCTCCTTCCAGCTGACATCGTAGGCACCTCAACAGCTGTCCCCAGGTGCTGTGATATAGTTCAAAGTACAAACAGGCTACTGGCCTGCTCTTATCCCCTTCTAGGCCCCACCTGTAAGGCTACTCTGTGGTGAACACAGCTTTTCTGCTGGAAAAGTGCTCCTCAGGCTGGCACTGCCTCCCTGTCTGAGAATTAGCCCCTGTTGAGGCCTCTGGTTGAGGAGATTGGTGCTCTGAATCTGGAACCAGGCTCTCAAAATGTGGCTGTTCTACCCACTGATCCCTTTAGCACTGCATCTCAGCGTAGCTGCTGGTTAAGCCCATCTCCCACCTGCAAGCCAACAAAAAGAAAAAAATGTTAAAAATGCAAGTTACCTTCAGTCTGTGGGAACCAGCCAAGTAAATCAGAATGGGGCTCAGCAGAAGACAGAAAGTATCCCATTCAATGACATGTAGTCCAAACTAACAGCCCTATGCTGTGTCCTCAGGTTCACTGAGTGTCCAGAAAGCTTCATTTAATTATCAATCAAGGGCTTAGTTTTCAGAGGGAACTAAGGAGATGTGTCTAGTCTGCCACCTTGACTCGATCCCCTCTACATTGCTATTTAAGAGCCATTTTTTTTTCACTGAAACAAAGAGTGTGCACAACACAAGTGGGAACAAAAAAGACAGAAAGCCAACGATGCTCAAACACTGAGTGCTGAAGAGAAACTGAGGAGCTATGAAGTAGCAGGAACCTACAGCAGGGAAGTCCTACATATTCACATGTATTCAACATAATGATCAATGTGTGATAAATTCAAGTTTTGCTTTTTTGGAATAGTCACCTTTTCTTCATACCAAGTATTTTTGATTCACTGTTGGTTGAATCTGTGAATGTAGTACCCACCGATATGGAATTTTGACTATATATGAATTCTCTTTCTGTTTGGGAAAAAAACTGATAGATGCGTGGAGTTTTACTAAAGTACATACATATATATATAGACACACATATACATATTTTAAAATTTGTGAATGTGAGTAAATTAACCTATCACAGTAACTAGTTCCTAAGCTTTTCCATATGAATAATAGTGGAACATTGTCTGATAGAGTGCCAGAAGATGAGCCTCTCACGTTGGAAAACATTCAAAAGAGGACTCAGGAAGGGCTGCTTCCTCAAAGTAGAGTCAACCTTAGTGACATAGATGAAGTCAAGGTTTTGGAACATTCATCTGCTGATGTATCATGGCTGAAAATGAGAATAAAAAGCTACAGATATGCATTAGTATTAGAAACATGGACTGCATAAATTACGAACTAGGAAATTAAAAATCATCAAAAATGAAATGGAATGCACAAACATGGATATCCTGGCCATTAGCTGAAATGGACTGGTATTGACCATTTTGAATTAGACAACAATATAGTATACTACACCATAAATGACAAGCTAAAGAACAATAGTGTTTGTCACCATCCTCATCAAAAAGAACATTTCAAAGTTTTTCCTGAATTATAACATTGTCCAAAACTTCCTGCCATCAAGTTGATTCTAACTCATAGCAAATCTACAACACAGGGTAAAACTGCCCCACTAAGTTTCTAAAGAGTGCCTGGTGGATTTGAATTGCTGACATTTTGGTTAAGCAGTCATATCAGTTAACCACTACTCTACCAGGGTTTCTATATCATTGTCAATGATAGTATAATAGACGTAACTCCTACAACAATGACCAGTTAATATGACTATTATTCAAATCTATGCACCAACAGCTAAGGTCAAAGTTGAAGAAGTTGAGGATTTTTTTTTACCAACTTCTGTAGTTTGAAGTTGATCAAACTTGTAATCAAGATGCATTAATACTTACCAGTGATTGCAATATGAAAGGTAGAAACAAAAAAGAAGAATTGGTAGTTGGAAAATATGATATTGGTGATAAAAATGATACCAGAAATCATGTGATAGAATTTTGCAAGACTAACAACCTCTTCATTGCTAATACTTGTTTTCAACAACATAAATGGTCACCATACTTGTGGATTTTGCTGGATTGAATACAAAGAAACAAAATTGGCTGCATCAGAAGGAAGACACAATAGAAAAGCTCAGCATATCACTAGTTAGAACAAGGCCATGGGCTGACTCAGAACAGACCATCAGTTGTTCATATGCAAGTTCAAGTTGAAGCTGAAGAAAATTAGAACTAGTCTATGAAAGTCGAAGTATTACACTGAATATATCCCACCAAAATTTAGAGACCATCTAAAGAATAGATTTGACACAGTGAACGCCTGATGACCAGAGACCAAAAGGGTTGTAGAATGACATCAAGAATATCATACATAAAGAAAGCAAGAGACTGTTAAAGAAACAGGAAAGAAAAAAAGACCAAAATAGACATCAGAAGAGACTCTGAAACTTCCTCTTGAATGTAGAGTAGCTAAAGTTAACAAAGCAAAAGCTATTTAAGGAGCCAATGTGTAATAAATAACCTATATTAGTGAAGGAAAAAGTCTAAGATGCACTGAAGACCCTGGTGAAAAAACAGACTTCAGGAATTGACAGAATACCAACTGGTATGTTTCCACAAACAGATTCAGCTCTGGAAATGGTCATTCATCTATGCCAAGAAATTTGGAAGTCAGCGTCCTGGCCAACTGATGGAAGAGATTCATATTTATGCCTACTCCAAAGAAAGACAATCCAGCAGCATGCAGAAGTTATTGAACAGTATCATACACACAAAAAATTTTACTGAAGATCATTCAAAAGCAGCTGCAGTAGCACATCAACGGAGAAATGTTAGAAACTCAAGACACATTCAGAGGAGGATCTGGAACCAGAAACATCATTCCTGGTATCAGGTGGATCCTGGCTGAAGCAGAGAATACCAAAAAGATGTTGCCCTATATTTTATTGACTGTGCAAAGGCATTTGACTGTGTAGATCATAACAAATTATGGATAACATTGTAGAGAATGCGAATTCCAGAAAACTTTATTGTGCTCATGAGGAAACTATACATAGATCCACACACAATCATTCAAACAAAACAGAAGCATACCATCTGGTTTAAAGCCAGGAAAGGTGTACATTAAGGTTCTATTCTTTCACCATAATTATTCCATTTGTATACTGAACACATGCCAGACTATATGAAGAAGAATGTGGCATCAGGATTTGAGGAAGACTGTTTAACAACCTGTGGTACATAAATGATACAGCCTTGTTACTGAAATTGAAGAGGACTTCAAGCATTTACTGATAAATATCAAAGATTACAGGCTTCAGTATGGATTACACATCAAAGTAAGAAAAGTAAAAATGGGGGTGGAGTCAAGATGGTGGACTAAACACACGTCTCCCTAAATCCCTCTGGAAACCAAGACTTGAAATGATAATTAAACAGAGCCTTCTGGACACCTAGTGAGCCCTGGGATGTGGCATAGGGCTGTTTATTTGGACTTCATACCACTGAATGCAAAACCTCCTCTCTTTCACTGACCTCACTCTCAGTGAGCACAGGTTTGCACAGACCCAAGGTAACTCACCATTTTGATTTTTTTTCCATCTCTCTTGGCCAGTAGGCAGAGCTGGGACTTGACTAGCTGCTGGTCTTGGACACACTGCTGGTGGGACTAGCAAGCATAATTGCCATGTTCTGAGAGCCTGGCTTTGGACTCTACACATTTTTGCTCCTCTGGCCGATCTTTCTGCCTCTGCTATATGGTAGCCATACAGATGTGCTTGTGCAGGACACTATCTTGATCCAGTGGAAAATGAAGAAGGCCAAGCAGAGGCCCCAGCTGGACTTGGTTTCTAGGCTGGGAGGTGCTGCCTGCCAGTGAGACAGTGCTTCTCCAGCAGGGAGGGGGTGTTTTTGCACAGTGTCACCTGGGGCTGGGGTCCAGCAGTGGAGGCTGTGGACTCTGGGCATTTCAGCACTCTTGGCCTCTCTTTTCACTGGGAACCTGGTCCCAGCCAGCCGGTAAGCCTGTGCGGGATGCCATCTTGTTTTGCTGGGAGGCAAGGTCATCCATACAGAAGCCTCATCTGGACCTAATTCCTGGGCTGGGAGGCAGTGCCTACCCAAAAGAGACTGCTTTTCCAGCAGAAAAGCAGAATTCTATATAGTATCACCTACAGCTGGAACCTGACAGCGGAGGCCAACAGGCCAGTAGGCTTTCTGTATTTTAGCTAGTTTATAACATCTGGGGTTCAATATAGAGGTGCTTACTTTGCAGCTGGGAAAAGGAATATATACACCTGAAAACTGAGTGACTTTGGAAGCTGTCAAATACTTTTTACTTCTCATTTTAAGACGGCCTAGGTCTGACTCAACAGCACTTGGCTTCGCAGAGAAACAACTGTCGTCCATCTTCACAGCATTTCTCCCAGCCTCTGTTGACTCACACGAAGCCCATAAAGCAACAAACTTTGGATAAAATGGTAACCTGTAAATCAGCTATGGGGTCAGAATGCCCTCAAAAGAAACCATCCCAGAATTTCCCAGATGAAGAAGCTTTTCTGAAACTATCAGAAGGTGAACATAAAAGGGTGATATACAGAGCCCTCCTAGACCTTATACAAAATGCAGCAGAGCAAAATGAAAAATTAAGCAAACTATTGAATCTGATGGAACATCAGTACTCTGAAATCCAACATCAAGAACAAAATCAAAGACACAGAAACTTCAGTTCAAAGCCAAGAAAACAGAATGCAACAAATGGAAAAGAGAATTTCTGATTTGGAAGACAGAGCTACAGACTCCAGCATCTGTGGGCAGAAATCAGAAAAAAAGAAACAAGAAAAATGAAGAAGCATTAAGAGGCATGTGGGACTCTATTAAGAAGAACAATCTAAGAGAGGGTTGGTTATAGACTAGATAGTGATAGAAATTTGGTTGGGTCAAATTGGTGACAGCACACATTAGAAAGAAGATCAATAATAACTGGACTTCAACACAATTTGAGTACTTCTCCCATCTTAACCCAATATTGAAAGGACAGAGTAGCTGGGGCGGGGGGCCAGGTACCATGCTCTCAGGCGAAATTGAGGCCAGTCGGCACAGCTAGCACTTTGCTAATGAGGATTCTCTGCACCCCACATTGGTGAGTGGCATCTGGGGTCTTAAAAGCTGCCAAGCTGCCATCTGAGGGTATAGCAAATGGTCCTAACTCAACAGGAACAGATGATCACTAAGGAACAAAAGACATGAGGGAAAAAACCCTGAAGTCAGAGAGACCCATATGGTGGGTCTCTACATCGACTTGTGACCGGAAGAACCAGATGGTGCCTGGTCGCCACCAGTGATAACCACGATGGAGCTCACAAAATTGAGTCTCACTGGCAACACAAGAATAAATAGGGGTGCACCCTGAGAGCTCCAATAAAAGGCCACAGTTGATGGTCCAGGGGCTTCAGGGTTCCCCTGGGAGCATGGCCCCTGTCCATAAATAATAATGAAGATTAACTTTTCAGACAGCAATGGATTGGACTTGGCGATGCAGAGTGGCCTCATCTTGTGGGAACTTTATGGTTCTATGCATCTATAGGATGTCACCCTGCTGACCTCTTACTGGAGGAATGGGAATGGGTAGAGAGGAAGAGATAGGAACCTGTTGGGAGGATAGGACATATAGGGAGCAGAGAGGGAGAGTGCGCTGTCACCAGGCAGGGAGAGCAGTGGGAGCTGCATATAGGTAAGCATGCAAATTTCTATGGGAATGTACATTTTCATTCAATCATAATAAAAAAAAAGTAAAAATCTTCTCCAGAGCCCAATAAGCAACATAATGATGAATGGAAAAAAAGCCAAATTTTTCAAGAGTTTATTTATTTTTAACAGATTGTGTTTTGATTAAGAACAGTTTTACAATCTGTATCAATTAGCCACATAACACCAGAAACTTTCACCACTATTCTATTCTAACCGCTCTTTCCCCAACCCCTCATGACAGCATATTTCCTTCACCCATTCATCCAGAACTTCCTGTGACCCTTTGGCTAAGATTTGACCTCCCTCACCTTATCATCTCTGTGCTGATGATGAACCTCTGGAACAGCCCCATGAACATATTAAAGTCCAAAGGTTTGTTCATTGCCAGCCACACTTCTTGTTTTGTATAGTCCACTTCAGCCTTTGTCAGAAGAGCTGGTCATGGTGTTGGATGCAGTTTAGGGTTATAGAGTCTAGGTCCATGCTCCCAGGGGACCCTCCAGTATGATGAATCATAAAAATGTGGTCTTTTGGTAGGGTTCTAGCTCTGCCCCCTAATTTTGCTCCTGCTATGTCCGGGTTCTATACTGTGTACTCTTTTCAGGAGGTTGTTGGTGGTGACTGGGCAACATCTAGTATTCTGGTCTCTTGCTGAAGCTGACAATGGTTCATATGTCCCTATCTATCTAATGGGCTCATATTTTTCTCTCAAGGATTTCTCTTTACTAGGATCCATAGTCAACAGCCACAGAAGTCAAACAGCCTATTGCACTGGGCAAATCTGCTGCAAAAGACATCTTTCAAAGTGTTGAAAAGTAAAGATGTCACTTTAAGGACTAAGATACTTGATCAAACCCATGGTGTTTCAGTTGCCTCAGATTGATTCAAAAACTGGACAATATGTAAGGAAGATTGCAGAAGAGGTGACATTTTCAAACTATAGTATTGATGAAAAATATTGAATACACCATGGACAGCCAGAACAAACAAATATCTTGAAAGAAGTACAGCCAAAATGCTCCTTAGAAACAAGGATGACAAGACTTTGTCTTATACACTTTGCACGTGTTTTCCCTGGAGAAAGACATCATGCTTGGTGGAGTAGAGGGTTGGAAAAAAGTGGAAGACCCTTGTCTTAGTCATCTAGTGCTACTATACCAGAAATACCACAAGTGGATGACTTAAACAAACAGAAATTAATTTTCTCAAAATCTAGTAGGTTAGAAGTTCAAGTTCAGGGCATCAGCTCCAGGGGAAGGCTTCCTTTGTAGGCTCTGGAAGAAGGCACTTGTGGTCAGTGTTTCCCTGAACTAGGAGCTTTTCCTTGCAGGAACCCTGAGTCCAAAGGACACGCTCTGCTCCCTTTACTGCTTGCTTGGGTGAGATTTCCCTCTCCCTGCTTGCTGTCTGGGGTGCAGGCCACATTCTAGAAAACTCCCTTTACACTGGATCAGTGATGTGACCTCAGCAAGGGTATTACATCTTACCCTATTTTTTTTTTTTAACATCTTCTAATCAGGCCTCATTAACCACAGGCCATAGATTAAGACACATAACATAGGAAAGTTACATCAAACACAAAATGGAGGGCAAATACACAATATCGGGAATCAAGGCCTAGCCAAATTGACACGTATTTTGGGGTGACACTATTCAACTTATGACAACATTCAGTGGGATGAACTGACATAGCAGCTGCAAAAGTAGCTTTAAGCATAACAAGGACCATGCGAATGGAGCAGGACTGGGCAGTTTCGTTATGTTGCACATAGGGTAGCTATGAGTTGGAACTGAGTCGATGGCAGCTAACAATGACAACTGCAAAGTATATTATTTCAGTAAAAATGGGCCAGTGCCCTGTGACATAACTTGAAAATTATTCTCTGCTTCCTCTCACTTGTTTTTGTCAATTGTTAGTTCTCAGTTTCATCCCAGTATGCAGATATCCAATGTAGCCTCATGGTTTTCGACTCGGGTACCATCAAAATCCCCAGAAGAATTTCTTTTAAAATGTAGTTTCATTTAATTGTATTAAATCAGTGTGTAGAGGTAAGAAGAGCATACACACTATCTCCACTAATGACTGTAAAGCGTACCTGTGATTAAGAACCATTGGCTGCTCTTTTGCTGTTTCTATTTAAATTTTTAATGTGCTTCATTCAGAGAAATACCACTATGGTGGTCTGTTAATATACATAATAAAATACAATGCAAAATTACTGTGTTTAATTTTACCTATCAACACCATCATTTTCTTCCCGGTTTCCTCGGAAAGCTTTCTCAAACATTCAAGCATTGAATCCTGTCGTCTGCCTAGTATTAGTACAGTCCCTGTGACATTATACCAAGGCTTTTACCCTTGAGTGTTTTAAAAAGAATAGATTTCCTGCAGAGCTTTTGAGTAATCGTGGCAATTAGAGGAATTAAAGAAGAGTTATTTTTTTTTAATTTGGAGTGACTAAAGTCCCATTATATTATCATCACTGAAGAGCGAAAATGAAAGTAGGAGAAAGATGTCATTGGCTCTGTGTGAGGTCAGGAAATTAATCGTGACTTTCACAGCTCAAACATCCTCAAGCAAACAGACTGTTTAAGACTTCAACACCTTCTACTGTCTAACTTAAAAAGTCTGGTGGTTCTCAGCATTTTCACAGACATGCATTTGAAGAATCTTCAGTCCCAGGAATCTGACAAGCCTGAAGTAGATTCACTCACCTGAGACCAATCAACTGCATCTGCCTAGTAAACTTTACAAAGTCCTGACAGAGAACTGCTGCTGCATTTTGTTCTATAATGCAAATGAAGACCCATATCTTTCTCCTCAAACTTTCACATTTTTATTCAGACTTCATATTACCTTAAGCCTGCATTAATTTTCTAAGAGAAAGCAAGTTTCCTTACAATTTTTGCAGCTAATGACCTTGCATTTGTTTCTATTGCTTTCTCCTGAGTGTAAAGTATTCTAATCCCATTCAAACATGTGCCAAGTGCAGTAAAAGACAATGTGATAAACGTTTGCATCTTTTGATCCTAATTGTACTTTGTCTATTATATCATGTAATAATGTTTATTTTGAATGGCATCCATCTTTGGTCAGCTAAAACTGATTATTTTATTTTGTATGTTTGGATGTAATGCAAGCAGATGAAGAATAGAAAGGGCTTCTAAGCAGATTTCTGAGAGGATCATTTTATTTTAATTTTGCACAATACGTGGTATTCTGCCCAAATCCTGTTGTCCTTGTTGTTGTCAGTTGCTGTAGAGTCCATGCGTGTTGACCTTACGTACCACGGAACAAAACACTGTCCAGTCCTGCATCATCCTAACAACTGCCAACATATTTGATGCCCTCATTGTGGCTATTGTATGAATTCACAACTCCAAGCATTTCCCACACCATCACTGGCCTTCTACTTCACTTGACATGATGTTCTTTTCTAGAGATTGGTCCCTCCTGATGTTTCCGGAGCAAGCAAGTTGAACAGTGATGTCACTAGGTGTCATAAAGTGGACTCTGACTCATAGCTTTCTACCTATGTATAACAGAACAAAACAAGGTGGAATCCTGCATCGTCTTCATAATCCTTGTTATGTTTATTGTTTATTGTGTTAATCTATCTCATAGATGATCTTCCTTTTACTCACCTGTCCTCTACTTTACAAAGAATGATGTCCTTCTCCAGGGACTGAACCCTCCTGATAACACATCCAAAGCATGTAACCTTAAGTCTAGCCATGTTTCTTCTAAGACGCATTCTGGCTGAACTTCTTGCAAGACAAATTAATTCATTCTTCTGGAAGTCTGTGGTTTATACAGTATTCTTCACCAAGACCATAACTCAAAGATACCAGTTCTTCAGTCTTCTGTATTCACTGCACAGCTTTTGCATGTGTCTAAGGCAGCTTGGGTCAGACACATCTTAGTCCTCAAAGTGAGTGACATCTCTGCTTTTCAACACTTTAACAATAGCAGAGAGTACAAAAACAAATAGACAAACAAAAAAAGAGAGGCCAAAGACAAATGAGGTAAGCCAGGAAAATGTGGTAACTCAGAATCCATGACTATAGATATCAAAAAAGAAAGAATGAACATCAGTGTCAAAAGCTGTGTGGAACTCTCAAGTAAAGAGGGAAGGAAAATAACAACTAGAAGATCTTCATGGAAATTGCAACCAAGAGGTGAATGGTGAACGTAGGCCAAAGTCATCACAGGATGGAGCCATTGCATAACCCAAGATGGCTGGGGGCACGGTGAACACAGGTGGTCACTGAAAATTCTCTCTTTGAGAATATTGAGTAAGAGCAGTCTGGAAGATTGCTATGAAGAGAATGCAAGTCATGGGAACCTTCAGAAGGAGAAATAAAAGTCTGGAGCCCTGTTTTGTTTGTCTGCTTGCTTTTTGCAGGCTGAATTTAAGAAGCTAGCAGGAAGTAAGGTACTGAAAATACAAGAGCCAGAAGTGTTTTCAAGGAGTAGCTGGTGGATTAAAACTGCTGTCCTTTTTGTAAGCAGTCTAATTCATAACCAGTGCACCACCAGGACTCTATTGGTAAGATCCTTTTATTTAGGATATCTGGAACCAGATTTTAGACAATTGTTCAGAATCAGCTGTAAAGTCTATTGTTTAAGTAAATATTCAAATAATGTAAAACACATTCCTTCTTATATTCACTACACCATACATAAAAGACAATAGAGCCAAAATTTAAGTTACAGGTATGAAAACAAAAGGAGAAGCTGACTTATCTGTCATTTCAAATATACTTTACCCAGATCATGAACGTTTGGTAGTCAAGTATTGTTGTTTTTGTTGTTGCTAGTTGCCATTGAGTCAGCTAAGACTCATCACAATTTTTTTATGGCATTTTATTTATTTACTTTTTCACTGTGATTGAATGAAAGTATACAATCCAAATTAAATTTTTGTGAACACCAGTCTGCAGCCCTTTCTGCTCTCCTTGTCTGGTGACAGCACACTCCTCCTTTCCATTCTATACATGACATATCCTCTTAACATTCTCTGCCCCCTCCTGTCTACCTTTCCTCTCTCTTCTAGTAAGAGGACAGTAGGACAACATCTTCTAGATGCATTGAACCATAAAGTGCACACACCATATGGTCACATTGTGTCCCCAAGTCCAATCCATCCCTGTCTGAAGAGTTAACCTCAGTGATGTTTTCTGATCAGGAGCAGCATCAGGTCTAGGGGTCATGCTCCCAAGAGAACCATCATGCCTTCAGACTATCAGCTGTGGTCTTTTAGTAGAGTTCTTGAGATGTATCCCTTTTTATTCTCGAGTTGTCACTGGAATTGAACATTGTGGGCCCCATCACGGCTGTCACTAGCGGTGGCCAGGCACCGTCTGGTTCTTCTGGTCACATGTTGATACAGTCACCCATTCACATGGGTCCTTCTATTCTGAGCTCTTTTCCCCTCATAGCTTTGTTGTCCTTGGTGATCATCTATTCCGGCTGAGTAGGGACCATTTGATGTACCTCAGATGGCAGTTTGCTAGCTTTTAAGACTGCAGACAACACTCACCCATGTGGGGTGCAGAAGACATTCTTAGCAATAGGCTAGTTATGCCAGTTGGCCTCGATGTCCCCTGAGAGCATGGTCCCCAGACCCCCGCCCCTGCTACTCTATCCTTGCAATATTGGGTTGAAATTAGAAGAGTTTTCAGTTTATGTTGAAGTCCAGTTAAGTTGACCTTCTTTCTGCTGTGTGCTGTCACTTTCACCCAAACAAATTTCTATCAACTTTCCCATCTATGTCCAACCCTCTCCCTCCCTCCCCTTCCTTGCAGCCATCAAAGAGTCTTCTGTACATGAATTTGTTTTTAAGTCCTTATAGTAGGGGTCTCATACAACATTTGCCCTTGTACCACTGACTGATTAAACTCAACATACCTTCCAACTGAAACCAGATTATAAGATGCTCCCAAAAATCATCATTGTTCTTTATCATTGCATAGTGTTCCACTGAGTATTTATAGCATAGTTTGTTTATCCATTCATCTGTTGTTGGGCATCTGGGTTGATTCCATCTTTTTGCTATTGTGGACTGTGCTGCAATAAACATTCATGTACATATGTCTGTTCATGTGACTGCCCTTGATTCTGTAGGCTACATTCTGAGCAGTGGGATGACTGGTCAAATGATATACCTATTTCCATCTTTTTAAGGAAGTGCCAGATTGCTTTCCAAAGAGGTTTTCCCACTTTGTAATCCCACCAGCAGTATGGGAGAGTTCCAATTTCTCCACAAGCTCTCCAGTATTTGCTGTTTTGTGTTTTTTGGATCATGGCCAACCTAGTTGGGATGAGGTGGTATCTCATTGTAGTTTTGATTTGGATTTCTTTAATAGCTAATGGTTAAGAGCATTTCTGCATATGTCTTTCGGCTGTCTGGGTGTCCTCTCTAGTGAAGTATCTGTCCATTTCATTTGCCCACCACTTAATTGGGTTATTTACCTCTTTCTTGTTGATAACTCACAGTACATTGTACATTACAGAGATCAGACATCAGTCTGACACACAGTTGCCAAATATTTTTTCCCATGCAGTAGGTGGTCTTTTAACTCTTTCGATAAAGTCTTTGGATGAGCAAAATGTATTTGATTCTTAGTAGTTGTCATTTATCTATTTTCTCTTCTATTGGTCATGCTTTGTTTGTCAGCTTTTGAAACCTGTCTAAATTGTATACGAAAACTTCCATGTTGAACCCTGTTTTGTCTTCCATAATCTTCATCGTATTAGGTATGATATTTAGGTCTTTGCTCTAATTTGAGTTAGTTTTTGCAAAAGGTGTGAGATATGGGTCTTGTTTCAAATTTCATCAGATGGATATCCAATTTTGCCAGCACCATTTGTTAAAGAGACTGTTTTTACCTTAGTTTACAATCTGAGGCCTTTGTTGAATATCACCTGTTCATAGGAGGAGGATGGCATTTCTGGGGTCTCAATTCTGTTGCATTGATCTGTATGTCCATTGTTATGTCAGTACCAGGCTGTTTTGACTAATGTGGCAGTATTGTAGATTCTAAGGTCAGGTAGTGTGAGGCCTTCCACTATGTTCTTATTCTTCAGTAATGCTTCACTTATCTGGGGTTTCGTCCCTTTCCAGACAAAGTTGGTAATATGTCACTCGATCTCAATAAAAAATATCACTGGAATTTGTATTGGAATTGCACTGTATATGTAGATCACTTTGGGTAAAATAGCCATTTTCACAATGTTAAGTCTTCTTATCCATGAGCAGGGTAGGTTTCTCCATTTTTGTAAGTCTCTCTTAGTTTCTTGCAGCGAAGACTTGTAGATCTCTTTGTACAGGTCTCTTTTTTCTACAGTTAGATTTGTTCCTAGGTATTTTATCTTTTGAGGGGCTATAGTAAGTGGTATTGGTGTAGTTATTTCTTATTTGATGCTCTCTCTTTGTTGGTATAAAGGAATCTGGATGATTTGTTTGTGCTTATATTATACCCCAAAATTTTCCTGAACTCTTCTATTAGATCAAGTAGTTTACTTATTGATTTCTTTAGGATTCTCTCTGTATACAGTGGTATCATCTGCAAATAGGGTGACTTTTATTTCTTTGCCAATGTGGTGCCTTTTATTTCTTTGTCTTGTCTAATTGCTCTGGTGAAACTCCTAGTAAAATGTTAAATAGAAGTGGTGAGTTAGCATCCTTGTCTAGTTCCCATTCTCAAGGGGAATTCTTTCAGTCTCTCTCCATTCAGGATGATGTAGGCAGTTGGCTATGCATAGATGGCCCTTATTGTAGTGATGAATTTGCCTTCTATTTGTGTTTTTCTGAGAGTTTTTTCATGAACGTGTGTTGGACTTTGTCAAATGCCTTTTCTGCATCAATTGACAAAACCAGGTGATTCTTATCTTTTGTGTTATTTATATGGTTGATCACGGTAGTTGTTTTTCTAATGTTGAACCAGCCTTGCATCACAGGTATGAATCCAACTTGGCCCTGATGTATTATTCTTTTGACGTGTTGTTGAGTTCCATTGGCGAGGATTTTGTTGAAGATTTTTGCATCTAGGTTCATGAGTGATATTGGTCTGTAGTTCTCCTTTTCTCCTGGATCTTTCCCTGGCTTTGGTAACAAGGTTATGCTGGCTTCATGGAATGAGTTTGGGAGTATTCCATCCCTTTCTGCGCTGTGAAATAGTCTCAGTAGTATTGGAGTTAGGCCAAGTCTCAGTAGTATTGGAGTTAACTCTTCTCTAAAAGCTTTGTAGAATTCTTTGGTGAAGCCATCTGGGGCAGGTCTCTTTTGGGTTGGTATTCTTTGGATGATTTTTTCAATCTCTTCCTTTGTGATGGGTTTGTTAAGTTGTTCTGTTTCTCCTTGTGATAATTTTGGTAGGTGATATGAATCTAGGAATTTGTCAATTTCTTCTAGGTTTTCAAATCTGTTACAGTACAGTCTTTTGTAGTATTCTGTTATGATAATTTTGATTTCAGTTGTGTCTGTTGTGACATCTCCCATCGTGTTTGTTATTTGGGTGATTTGGTTTTTTTTCCTCCTGTTTTTCTTTTGTCGGTTTAGTCAATGGTTTATTAATTTTGATGATCTTTTCAAAGAATCAGTTTTTGGTCTTATCAATTTATTCAATTGTTCATCTATTCTCTAATTCATTTAGTTCTGCTCTAATCTTTACGATCTGTTCTGGTGACTGAGGGGTTCCTCTGTTGCTGTCTTTCTACTTGTTCAAGCTATAGGGTTAATTGTTTGGTTTGGGTCCTTTCTTCTTTCCAGCTGTGTAGCTATACAGAGAGAAAATGACCTCTGATCACTGCTTTGGCTGTATCCTGTAGGTGCTGGTAGGATGTGTTTTCATTCTCATTTGAAATGATAAATTTATTTATTTCATCCTTGATGTCTTCTATAACCCATGGCTTTTTGAGCAAGATGTTGTTCAGTTTCCATGAGTTCCAATTTCTATCAGTGTTTTTTCTGCTGTTCATTTTGACTTTTATGGCTTTATGGTCTGAGAAGATCCTTTGCAATAATTTAATGGTTTGGATTTTGTTTAGATTTGCTTTATATCTCAACACATAGTCTATTCTGGAAATTGTTCCATGCGCACTGGAGAAGAAGTTATCTGTCAATGGATAAAAAGTTCTGTATAGGTCGGTGAGGTATAATTGGTTAATTGTGGCAATAAGATCTTCTGTGTCTTTACTGAGCTTTTTCCTAGAAGCTATGTCCAATACTGAAAGTGGAGCGTTGAAGTCTTCCCTATTATTGTGGAGTGATCTGTCTCATTTTTGAACGTAGTCAGTGTTTCTTCAATGTATTTAGATGTTCTAGTACTGAGTGCATAAATATTTAATATTGTTAAGTCCTGCTTGTGTATTGAACCTTTCAGCTATAAATATTGACTGTCCTTGTCCCTGATGGTGGAGTTTAGATTAGTATTGCCACTCTTGCTCTTCTTTGTATATTGTTATTTTGTATATATTATTCCATCCTTTAATTTGCAGTTTCTTCATGTCTTTAAGCCTAAGATGACTTTCTTGTAAGCAACATATAGACAGCTCATGAATTTTGATTCAAGATGTCACTTATTGTCCACTGGAGCTTTCTGTCCATTTACTTTCAGTGTAATCATTGATAGGTATGTATTTAGTGCTGTCATTTTTATGTGTTTATTTTTGCATTGGTGTTTTCTCTGTTGCTGTTAATATTCTGTTCTGGGTCATTCTTCCTTATGGGTTAAATTTTCATCTTTTTCAGTGTTGGTTTTGTTTATTGAGACTCCTGTCTTACATTTCTTGTTTTGATATGTTGCATTGTTACTGTGCTTTGTGGTTGCCCTTATGATCCCCCTTAATGTTCTAAGTTTAAACCCAATTTTAACTTCTACATATCTTTTTTAACTTCCTCCCCATCTGAAAGGACTATAACTACTGTAGCATATCCCTCTTTTTAATGTGCTGATGTCATCATTTTCATGATATGATTACTGGTTCCTTTCTATTAGTATAGCTTTGATAGATTTTTTTACCTTGCCTACCTGAGTAGGTTTCCGGATGTTATGTCTTGTCTTGCCCCATTAATTATATTCTTAATGGTTTGATTTTTTCTAAGCAAAGAGCTTCTTTCAGTGTTTCTTGCAGTTTTGGTACAGTTTTTACAAAGTCTCTAAGCTTCTGTTTATCTACAAATATCTTAATTTAAAATCAAAATATCTTAATTTAAATTTGAAAGACAGTTTTGCAGAATATATAATACTTGGTTGTAAGTTTTTCTCCTTCAAGACTTTGAATGTGTCATCCCATTGCCTCCTTGCTGACATTGTTTCTGCCAAGAAGTCAGACAAAAGCCTACAGGGCTTCCCTCTGAATGTTAGCTTTGCTTTGAGCCTTGCTGTCTTTAAGAAGATCTGTTTATGTTTTGTTTTATTAAGTTAATGATAATATGGCTTGATGTCTTTCTTTTGGGGTCTAGTTTTTGTGGCATTGGATACATATCTTAGATATCTATGTTCTCTTCTTTCATAATTTCAGGGAAGTTTTCTGTCAGCACTTCAACAATATTCTCAGTGTTTTCAGGTATTCCTCCCTGTTTAGGAACTCCAATTAATTGGAGACTTTTCCTCTTGATAGAGTCCTACATGTTTCTTAATACTTTATCATTTTTCTTGTTTCTTTTCTCTGATTTCTTCTCATAAATGCTGCTGTCAGTTGCTCAGTCCTCGATGTCACTAAGTCTGACTTCCAGTTCCTCAATTCTGCTCTTTTGGCTTTGAATTGAATTGTCTAATTTTGTAATTCTGTTATTCATCTGTTGTGTTTCAGAATGTTGATGTTCTATCAGTTCGAATAGTTTATTTAACTTTTCATTTTGCTGTGCTGCATTTTGTTTACTCTCTAGGAGGGCTATCTGTATAGTTCTTTTGTACTCAATCTCCAATAGTTTCAGAAAGGTTTCTTCATCTGGGCAGTTTTTTGATTCTTTAGTTTTGGAATTTTCTGGAGCCATAGTAGGTTGTTTCTTTAAATATTTGGCAATGGTATGATGCTTATGGGCCATCTAGAGGTTGTTTAGTTTCTCTGGTGTTGCCTCAGTAGGAACTGCGGTGTAGTTCTGAGAAGGCAGTTGGTCATCAGCCACCTCTGTGTACTCTAGTGACTGGTCCCAGCAGATTCTCTGGGGCAGCAGACTCTGCCTCCTGGATGGCAAAGACACCACCCTACTTATGGAGTCACTGAGGGACCATCAATTGACCCTATGATGAGGGTCAATAAAGGCTGGAAGAGAAGCCAGCAGGCTGCACAGTAGTATTTCTCCAGGAAGTCTTATTTTTGAAAGCTTAAAGGTATCTGAAAGCTTCTAAAGTCAGTCAGGCAGTCAGTTGTGGCAGGCCCCACCTTCCAGCTGACAATGCAACACCTCTTCAGCAGTCCCCAAATGCTATGATGTAGTAGGGAGGGAGTACAGTCCTCTGGCAGGCTTTACTTTTGAGGCAACACTGTGCTAAACACAGTCTTTCTGCTGGAAAAGCACTCCCCACACTGCCACTGACTCACAGCCTCTGATTTAGCCCCTGCTGAGGCTTCCAGTTGGGTGAATCCACCTCCCAGCTGGCCAAGATGGCATCCAGATCAAGCTGCCCCTCCCTCTTCAAAACAAGACTCTATGGCAGAGCTCAGAAAAGAGAGGGTAGAGGGGTTGTGGTGCCCTCAGTATGCTGCTGGGCTGTCAACACATGGATATTTCACACATTGTCTGTCTACTGTAGCACACACTGTTCACTTTAGCCCTGCTACTTGGCATATCTGCTGGCTCATGCCTATCCCCCAACTACCAGCTAACAAAAAGAAAAAAAAAATTAAAATTGCCAGTCCTTTCAGTCCACACAAGTGGCTTGTTGGCAGGAGTGGGACTTGATGAGAGAGAGGAAGTTTTCCATTTAGTGGCATGGCGTCCAATCCAACAGCCTTATGCCATGTCCCAGGGCCCATTCAATTTTCAATCCAGGCCCTAGTTCTCAGAGGGAATTAAGGGGACGTATGTCTAATGTGCCATTTTGGCTCTGCTCCCAGTCATGACAATCATGTATAACAGAATAAAACTTCGGCAGTCTTGTGCCATCTTCATGATGGTTGACTTTTTTTATTCCATTGTTACAGCTATTGTGTGGTGCTTTCCAACCAAGAGAGCTAACCTTCCAAATATGTGAAACAATATTCTTCTTTTGTTCCATAATTTTTGGAAATAGATCAGCAGGGCTTTATTCCCAGACTGTCATAGTCTAGAAACCTGTTTACTATAGGTGACATCCTGGTATTTGAAATACTGATGGTATAACTTTCAACATCACAGCAACATAAAAGCCATAACAGCATGGCAAATTGACATACAGGTGATGAAATCTAATCTAGCATTAGCCTTAAGCTAATGACTACTTCTTGGCCAAAAAAGAGATGCACTATACTAAGTTTTTAAATGTATAATGTGTCATTATCATTTCTCTTAATCTATGAAACTGACTGCAGTATAACCATCACTTAACAACCTCTATCCACTCCATCATGTACTCTGTAAATGGTTCCTTAATGCCTACTGTGTGAAAGATACTTGGCTAGGGAGTGAGAAATTTAAAGGTAAACACAATGCTGACTGTACCTCTGAGGAAGTTGCAATCTCATGGGAAAGAGAGCAAATTCATAATGAGTTATAATGTAAGTCTAATCTGTTGCTACAGTGCATTTAGTAGGTTGGGTGAAGAAATATGAAATAAGGTAAAGGCAAATATGTATTAGAACTGCTCCTAGCACTTCTTTCTTGGTGCTGTGAGGTCCCCACCTCTCTGATTACTTCTCTTTCCTTTTATTTTTTTATAACATTAAAAGCAGTGTAAGCCAAAACCCAGGGAAACTCCCTGTACTTTGGATCCAGGATGTGACTTTAATAAGGGTGTTACAGTCCTACTCTAATCCTCTTTAACATAACCCATTCTAGCCCCATTAACCACAGGCAGAGATTAGGTTTTACACCATATATGAAAATTACAGTCACAAAATTGAGGACAACCACACAATTTTAGGAATCATGGCCCAGCCAAATTGCTACACACATTTTTGAGGGAGCATAATTCAATCCATGATTAAGATGTTATTTTATGATGGAAAAAATGAAATGACTTATTAAATTTCTTCAAGGGAACTTTATGAAAATTATCATACTATTAAAAATAACTATAAATCAGATACTCTAAGAAGGTTGCAAAGAGGAGAATTAGGTTGCTGGTAAACTAGGAGTAAAAAGCTTTTTAAGATCAAAGAAACAGGAAATGTGCATTTTAGCCTAGGAACCACATATAAGCACTGACAATCATTCATGTAAGAGGACCGGGAAGCTGTAAGAGGCACTAACATCCAGCATTTATGCAATAACAGAGCACAGGTTATACTTTGGTGCCTGTGTGAGATCATAATGATGAGGCTAAAGTTATATAACTCTTACTGTGAAGGAAGATGGTAGGATCATTTGCTTGAGTGAACACAAGTCACACTATACCTCAGTAGCTCCTGGCCTGAAGAGACAAGCATCAACAAGTACATTTGGAAATTTGAATTCAGTTTTACTGAACTGCATGCTATTTATATCCTGTGTACAGATTACATACCAAACTCACTAAACCCCCTGCTGTCAATTCTGCTTGGGACAGAGAGGAACTGTCCTATACAGTTTCCAAGGAGTGCTTAGTGGATTTGAACTGCAGATCTTTTGGTTAGCAGCCATATCTGTTAACCACTATGACACTAGGGTTTCCAAGGATTACATAAAGCATATGTAATTAAAGACTTGCATCAGAGAACTGTGGAGTCCACGTGCTTGTTCTCAAAAATCAGCACAAACCTTCAATGACATTGTGTGCTTACTTTGAGCACATGAATGTAGAAAAATATTTTGTTAACTTTTCAATGTACTGCAGGTCACTGAATTTTTCATGCATCTATTCTACTTCCTTTCTCGTGAGCTAAAAGATCTACTTTAGGGTTATAATTTCAGTACCAATTTAACTTATTTTTCTACTAAGTAATCATCCTCTAGTACTCTCCAAAATAATCTTTAAATGTTCCCTGGGAGGATCTCATGTATTCATCCACTCATTTGTTCTATTTTTCCTAAGATATCAGGTAATGTACTAGACTCAGGGCCACACACACAAATGAAACTAAGTTACTGGCCTTAATGAGCTAATATCTTAATGAAGGTGATAAAAAAAAAGTAAGAGAGTATCTTAACAAATAAGAAAACAACAAAAAGGTGCAGTATGGTAAATGTGTATAAATACACAGGATGCTTTGGAAACCTGGAAGTAAGAGACCTAATTATAACCTTAGGAATCAGTGAAGGTAACCTATAAGATGATGTCTTAATAGAGACTGAAAGACTCGAAGAATTAACATCACAGAAGTGTAGAAAAGAATAGCTGAGTGAGTCACAACAAGTAGTATCTTATGGTTGAAATCCAAGATACCTAAGAAAGGAAGTAGCAGACACTGAGGTTAGAAAGGTGGGCAGGGACAAGATTATACAGGGTCTTGTATGGCAAGCTGCATATAAGACTTCCAACCTAAAGATAATGGGAGACCACTATACAATTTTATGAAAGGGGGCAAGAGGTGAAGGTGGAGTGAGCAGGTGAAAAAAGTGAAAGCAAGGGGACTAGTATAATTATGAAGGTCTAGATAAAAAAAACCTACCCAGATGCTAATACTAAAGTTTAAGGTGATGAAGAGGAAGATAGGTTCAGAGAGAGAAGACTATATTTTGTACAAAATGAGGGTAGGGGAAGCAGCATAAGAATTCCTTATGCTCTCATCTCATGGAAAATCATCTTGACTAGAAGATGTGGGTAGTGATTTTTCTTCATCATACATTCTATCCAAAATCTACCTCTGGGAGAAAAATAATCAACAATATAAAAAACACAGGAATAAAGGTCAACAAAAACCAACATTAAAAATTATCCATACTCTTGTACAATAGCAGAGTAGACTACTATATCTGTAATTTATACTTCAAAAAGAAAATTTGTATTTGAAAAGAGTCAATGGTAGTTTTCCCCTAAATCACAGAACCCACTCTGTAAGTAATCTCCAATCACCATAATGGCAGGCGTCTGGTTCATCCATTGATGGAAGATAAAAAGGGGATTTATGTGCTTATCTTCTCTACTACACTTCAACTTGACGGAAGTGCAAGCCCAGCTCTTGTCTTGTCTTGCTATCTTCCCCACTGCCCCAAATAAATAACTACATGAATCTATTGAATAAGTGATTCCTTATAGCTCATGCATGCATCTGTCATGTGAGTATAGATTTAATTGTGCATTCTCAACCTAATTTTTACTTTTAAACAAACTTAGTGAGTACCTTCCAATGGCATTTTCCCAAAGCAAATTGCTCTGAATTTTTGCAGTTCTTCTTTTAGAACAGGTCAACCTTGTATAACTGCTTTTGATGTGCCATCAAGTGACCACTGAGGTGGTCCCTATAGGACATTCCAGCATATTCAGTGCACCAAGGACATTTAAAAAAGAAAATATATATATATATATATACACACACACATATATATATATTATGCATTCATATCTGGGGTAGAGGGCATTTTGTTTGAAATAAAACAAAACAAAAACCCATTTCCATCAAGTAATTTCCAACTCATAGTGACCCTATGAAACAGACTAGAACTGCCCCATAGAGTTTACAAGGAGTTCTTGATGGATTTGAACCAGTGACCTTTTGGTTAACAGCCGTAGCACCTAACCACTGTATCACTAGGGTTTTCTGGTTCAAATAAGCATACATATCCTAACAGGACTAATGTGTAGCATTAAATAATAGGGTAAGAATGAAAAGAAATGTTGGCTAATGTCTACCTACTACTACCAAGTGTTCCTATCAGGTGTTCAAAATGCCTAACCACCACGCTGATTTGCATTAACACAAAAGGTTACTCGTGGAACACTTATGTGCACAGTACCTTGAGAGATGATGAAGAATCACTGATGTGGCACTTTCTTTCCAAGCATGGCCTGCCCAATTTTAAGGAAATCACTAAAATGCAAGGCAGTTCAAATGGCATGTAATAAATATTTGATGCTGTAAGTTCCAATTGACTTGACAGCAGTTTTTTTTCTTTTTTTAATAGTATGATAAGCAAATGATAAACAGGTTAAACGGAAAGTCCTGCAGGGATGGAAAATGCAAAGAAGGGAAGCAGGCATGTTTTTAAAAGGAGAAAGTAGGAGCAGTATTCATAAAGATGTAAAATCATAACGATCTCCACATCATGCTTTGAAATTCAGACTTTATCATACGTTCTGTAAGCTACGAAGGCCATCAAAGAGTTCCAAAAAATGGAGTAACACAGTTAAAATGACATTCAAAGAGGCTTGTAATGTAGTCAAGTGATCAGTACAAGTCCCTTCTCATGAGGGAGGAGAAATAGGATATAGATTTAAATTATTTAGTCCTAGATGAACACAATTTCCTTAATGTAATATGCCTAGATGGCACCCAATATTTATTATTAAATAGATGAACCATAAAAATAATAATTTTGTAAACAATTAAAAAAAAACCCAAAAACATTTATACAGACCTACTGTCCTTGCTAGATAAGCAGTGTAGGGCCTGAGCTTGTTTTAGATATATTTTGCGTGTGATGTGCAGGGGGATGAGCCTTCTCTGTTTTCTTTCTTGTGAACTCTCACAGATCCAAGGGAGAATTTGAAATGTTTACTGGATCTTGGTCATAGCAGTGAGGCTGCAAGCTCCTGTCTGATGACTGATGGGTTCATATGAGGCAACAGCAACACAACATTGGTTGCTAGATAAACACAGGCAGAGAGATTGCACTTCAGCGATTTGCAGCAATGACGGATAGCAAAGGCATTTAGGATTCTCCTTTCACCAAGTAAGACACATCAAAATGACTTGGCAGAAGGAAGAAAAGCATTATATCCAAATGGCAAATAATTACCTGACACAAGCTGAGGTCCTTCTCTGGAAGGGTTATCATGAGGATACAAATAGCCAGCATGTTTATGACTTTAATTCTGAAAATTCTTTAGGTAGGAATAAGTTGTCTATATTTGTTTCCTCAGGATGCCATATAACAAAATAGGACTAAGTAGGTGGCTTAAAACAATAGGAAGTCACTGCCTCACAGTTCTGGAGGCTAGAAGTCCGAATTCAAGGAGTCAGTAGGGCCAAATTTTTTCTGAAGGTGCTACAGGAAGATCTGTTCATCTTTCTACCCGCTAGTGGTTCCTGGCAATTCTTGCCATTCTTTGACTCGTAAATGCTTCCTTCCAATCTCTGCTTCTAGTGGCACAGTGGTTAAGAATTACGGCAATCTGCAACTGCTGACCAAAAGGTGGGCAGTTCAAATCCACTAGCTGGAAGCCATACAGGGACAGTTGTACTATGTCTTATAGGGTCACTGTGAGTTGGAATTGACTTGACAGCAACTGATTTTATATTTTAATCTTGGCCTCAGTTTTCACATGGCCTTCTACCATCTGTGTCTCTTGTCTTTTTGTAAGACACTTCTCAGATTAGATTGCAATCCAACATATTCCAACATGCCCTCATGCTTGTTTAACTGATAATATCTTCAACAACTTTATTTCCAAACCAAGTCACATTCAAAGGTACCAGGAGTTAGGATTTAAACATATCTTTTTGGGTGACACAGTTCAATCTATACCAGTGTCATCCTCTAGAATAGCTTTCACAAGTAAAGCTTTACCTCCCGATAGTTTGTGCTGTCATTCCTTTCTTTCAGTCTGATTATAGTAAATAACACAAATAAAATTTCCTCCTAAAAGTTATAATGCTTTACTTAATGTTGGAATATTTTATTTAAATAAAATTGTATCTGCCTAAGTCCAATCATATCCATAGAAGAGATAGTCAAGAAATTTGATTATTCTGAATTCTTAATATGTAATTTTTTCCTTTGTGTCTAGGTTCATAAAAACATTGCTTGAGCTCATTTGCAGTCAATTTAAATGCTTATTTAGGTTCTATATATTTGATCCAATTATCCTACCCTTTGAAAATAAATGAGGATTGTGATGGGTAAAGGAAAAAGTAAAAGATTAAAATGATAAAAAGGAGTAAAGAAGTGAAAAGGTGATTTTAACCAATGTTCTGGACACATCAAAATAATCACATACAAGTATGTGTTTCACATAGGCCAGCTTGTAACCAATTAGCATCAAGGTGGGCTTTCTGCTCTCTAGTCATCTTTTAGTTCCTCTAGTATATTCTTTTACTTTGGGCTTCAGGATCTTTGCATTTGTGGGCCTCTTACCTGAAGATCTCTCTCCAGCCCTTGTTGTTGATGCTGTCCCTAGGTCCTGTTTAGTCAGTTCTGACTCATAGTGACTCTACACACAGCAGAATAAAAGACTGCCTGGTCCTGTGCCATGCTCACAATCGTTTTTATGCTTAAATCCATTGTTGCAGCCACTGTCTTCCACTTTTTCACTGACTCTCTACTTTACCAAGCATGATGTCCTTCTCCAGAGACTGATCACTCCTGAAAAATGTCTAAACTATGTAAGATGCAGTCTCTCTGTCTTTACTTCCAAGGAGCACTCTGGATGTACTTCTTCTGAAACAGATCTGTTTGTTATTTTGGCAGTCCATGGTACAGTCAATATTCGTTGCCAGCACCACAATTCAAAGACGTTGATTCTTTTCTGTCTTCCTTATACATTGTCCAGCATTTGCATGCATATAATGCAACTGAAAATACCACGGCTACGGTCAGGTGCACCCTAATCTACAAGGATACATCTTTACTTTTCAATACTTTTTTTTCTATTTTTTAAAATATGATCAAGTGAAAGTATACAATCCAAATCAATTTTGTATGCCCACCTCTCTACAACTCTGTCTACTCTGCTCACCCTGTGACAGCATACTCCTCCTTTTCACTCTTCTAGTACCCTCTTAACAGACACCTATTCCCTCGTCCCCACCCTCTCCTTTCCCCTCTAAAAAGATACATGTAGGACTGTCTCCTGTAAGTGTATAAAACTGTAAAGTAAACACCACATGCTCACTCTGTGTCCCTGAGTCCAGTCCATTCTTTATCTGAAGTGTTGACTCCACTACTGCTTTCAGGTCTGCACCAGCAGCAAGTCTAAGAGCCATGTTCCCAGGGGACCCTCCAGGTTCTCAGACCATCAGTTCTGGTCTTTTACCAGAGTTCTTGATCCACACATCTCTTTTTCTCACACTGCAACAGGGACTCTACATTTTGTCACCTGTTGAGGCTGCTTTTGCTGGTAGCCAGGCACCATCTGGTTGTTGGGGTCTCATGCTGATACAGTCTCTCAAACATCTAGGTTCTTCTGTCTACTGGGTTTATTTTGTGTTGTGTCTTTGATGTTGTCAGTTGTCATCTGTTCCAGGTGGATTGGGACCAATCAATGTTTCTCAGATGGAAGCTAGCTGGCTTTTAAGACCCCAGACACCACTCACTGGGGTGAGAAAGACTCTGTTAGCAAAAGACTGGTTATGCCAAATGACCTCAGTGTCTCCTGAAAACATGGTCCTCAGACCTCTGTCCCTGCTACTTTATCCTTGGAGATACTGGGTTGAATTTAGAATACCTTTTAGTTCATGACGTAGTCCAGTTATGCTGACCTGCCTGACAACGAGTGCTGTCACACCCTTCACCTAACCAAATTCTTTTTTTTTAATTGTAATTGAGCAAATGTTTACAATACAATTCAAGCTTGCATACCCACCTATCCTCATCTCCCTCTGCTCTCCTTTCCATTCCATACATGTCATACCCACTTAACAATCTCCTGTCCCCCTCTCCATCCTCTCTACTCCACTCTATGAAGAGGCTAGTAGGACAACATCCCACAGATACATAGAACCATAAAATGTACACAAAATATGGTCACTCTGTGTCCCTGAGTCCAGTCCACTCCTATCTGAAGAGTTGAACTCACTAGTGATCTATGATAAGAGGTATCATTAGGTCTAGGGGCCATGCTCCCAGGGGAAATACAAGGCCCTCAGACCATCAGTTTCAGTCTTTTAGTGGAGTTCTTAGGGTGGACCCCTTTTTGTCTCATGTTGCCACTGGGACTCAACATTGTGAGCTCCATCATGGCTGTCATTGGTGGTGGCTGGTCACAATCTTGTTCTTCTGCTCACATGTTGATATAGTCACCCATTCATGTAGGTCTTTCTGTCATCTGGGCACCTTTTCCCTCATGTCATTATTGTCTTTGGTGATCGTCTGTTCCAGCTGGGTTAGGACGAATTGGTGCACTACAGAAGGCAGCTTGCTAGCTTTTAAGAACCTAGATGCCACTCACCCTTATGGGGTGCAGAAATCCATCTTAGCAATAGGTTAGTTATGACACTTAGCCTCAATGTCCCGTGACAGCATGGTGCCTGGACCCCCAACCCTGCTACTCTGTCCTGGCAATATTGGGTTAAGATTGGAAGAGTTTTCAGGTGGTGTTGAATTCCAGATAAACTGATATTCTTTCTAATGTGTACTGTCACTGTTTTCACCCAACCAAATTTCTATCAACTATCTAATCTGTAACCAACACTCTCTTTCCCTTCCTTCTTCCCTCCCCTCACTTGCAGCCATCAAAGAATCTTTTCATCTTTACATGAGTCAATTTTCAAGTCTTTGTAGTAGGGATCTCATACAACATTTGTCTTGAGGCACTGACTGATTTCACTCAACATAGTGTCCTCTGATTGAAGCCAGGCTATGAGATGCTTCCTAAAATCATCTTTGTTCTTTATCATTGCATGGTGTTCCCCTCAGTATTTATACCATCGTTTGTTTATCCATTCATCTGTTGTTGGGCATCTGGGTTAATTCCATCTTTTTCCTGTTGCGGACTCCGCTGCAATAAACAGTCACGAGCATGTATTTGTTTGAGTGACTGCCCTTGATTCTGTAGGATATATTCCAAGCACTGGGGTTACTGGGGCAAGTGGTGTATCTATTTCCGGTGTTTTAAGAAAGCACCAGATTATTTTCCAAAGAGGTTGTACCATTTTACAATCCCACCAGCAGTGTAGGAGAGTTCCAATTTCTCCACAGCCTCTCCAGCATTTGTTGTTCTGTGTTTTTTGGATCATGGCCCACCTCGTTGGGGTGACATAGTATCTCATCATAGATTTGATTCAGATTTGTTTAATAGCTAATAATTGTGAGCTTTTGGCTGCCTAGATATCGTCTTTAGAGAACTGTCTGTCCCTCTCCTTTGCCCAGTACTTCACTGGGTAATTTATCCTTTTCTTGTTGATATTTTGCAGTACCTTGTAGATTATGGAGATTAGTCATTGATCTGACATATAGTCACCAAATACATTTTCCCATTCTGTAGGTAGTCTTTTAATTCTTTTGATAAATTCTTTGGATGAGCAAAAGTGTTTGTTCCTAGTAGTTCCCAGTTACCTGTTTTCTCTTCTGTTGATCGTGCTTTGTTTGTCAGATTTTGAAGTCTGCCTAAGTTGTGTATTAAGATTTCTGTTGTTGATCCTATTTTTTCTTGCATGATTATTATGGCTTTAGGTTTGATATTTAGGTCTTTTACCCAATTAGAGTTGGTTTTTGTGTAAGGGGTGAGATATTGGTCTTGTTTCAATTTTTGGTAGATGGATATCCAATTTTGCTAGCACCATTTGTTAAAGAGACTGTTTTAAGTCCAGTTTACAATCCTAGGGCCTTTGCCGAATATCAAATGTTCATATGAGGATGGTGGCATCTCTGGGATCTCAGCTCTGTTGCATTGGTCTATATGTCTCTTTTTGAACCAGAACCAGGCTGTTTTGATTACTGTAGCAGTGTAATAGGCTGTAAAGTCAGGTCGTGAGAGGCCTCCTACTGTGTTCTTCTTCTGTAGTGCTTTGCTTATCTGGGGTTTCTTCCTTTTCCAAACAAAGTTGGTGATTTGTTTCTCCATGTCATTAAAAAAGTCACTGGAATTTGTGTTGGGATTGCATTGCTTAAGTAGATTGCTTTAGGTAAAATAGACATTTTCACAACATTAAGTCTTCCAATCCATGAATAGCATAGATTTCTCCATTTATATAAGTCTCTCTTAGTCTGTTGTAGTAACATCTTGTAGTTCTCTTTGTAAAGATCTCTTATTTCTCTAGCTAGATTGATTCTTAAGTATTTTATCTTCTCTGGGGTATAGTAAATGGTATTGATTTGGTGATTTCTTCTTGAATGATCTCCTTGTTGGTATAAAGGAATCCTACTGATTTACTTAGTTTATCTTGTACCCTGATACTTTCCTGAACTCTGCTATCAGTTTGAGTAGTTTACTTATGGATTCTTTAGAATTCTCTGTGTATACAATCATATCATCTGCTAATAGGGGGATTTTTACTTCTTCTTTGCCAATTCAGATGCCCTTTATTCCCTTGTCTTGTCTAATTGCTCTGATCAGAACTTCCAGTACAATGTTAAATAGAAGTCATGAGAGTCGGCATCATTGTCTAGTTCCCATTCTCAGGGGAAATTCTTTCAGTCTCTCTCCATTTAGGATGATATAGGCAGTTGGCGTGCATAGACGGCCCTTATTCCGTGGAGGAATTTGCCTTCTATTCCTATTTTGCTGAGAATTTTTAGCATGAATGGGTGTTGGACTTTGTCAAACCCATTAGACTACAGTATTTTGTAGTATTCTGTTATGATACTTTTGAATTCTGATAGATCTGTTATGACATCTCCCATCTCATTGCTTATCTGGATTACTTGTTTCCTTTCTGGTTTTTCTTGAGTGAGTTTAGCTAATGGTTTACTAGTTTTGTTGTTCTTTTCAAAAACCCAGCTTTCAGTCTCATCAAGTTTTTCAGTTGTTCTTCTATTCTCTAGTTCATTTTAATTCTGCACTAATCTTTATGATCTGTTTTCTTCTGGTGACTGAGGGATTCCTCTGTTATGCTCTTGCTACCTGTTCAAGCTATAGGGTTCATTCTTTGGGTCTTTTCTTCCATCTGGATGAGTGCATTTATGGAGATAAACTGACCTCTGAGCACTGCTTTGGCTGTGTCTCATAGGTTTCTGGTAGGCAGTGTGTTCATTCTCATTTGAAATGATAAATTTCTTTACTTCATCCTTGATTTGTTCTATAACCCATGACTTTTTCAGCAAAGTTTTGTTCAGTTTCCATGAGTTCCAATTTCTATCTGTGTTTTTTATGCTATCGATTTTGACTTTTATGGCTTTATGGTCTGAGAAGATGCTTTGTGATAATTCAATGGCTTGGATTTTGTTGAGATTTGCTTTGTGTCTTAAAACATAGTCTATTCTGGAAATTGCGGCACTTGGCTGGCTGGCACTGGAGAAGAAGGTGTAGTTATCTGTTGATGGATAAAAGGTTTTGTAGACTGTATATTTTGATGAGGTCTAATTGGTTAATTGTGTCAATAAGACCTTCTCTGTCTTTACTGAGCTTTTTTCTAAATCTGTCCAATACTGAAAGTAGAGTTTTGAAGTCTCCCTCTATTATTATGGAGTGATCTATCTCACTTTTCAATGTAGTCAGTGTTTCTTCAATGTATTTTTATTGTGACAATCCTTGTCCACAATGGTGGATTTTACATCAAAATCTATTTTAACTGAGGTTAATATTGCTACCCCTGCTCTTCTTTGTATATTGTTAGCTTGGTATACATTATTCCATCTTTTAATTTTCAAGTTTGTTCATAGCTTTAAGTCTAAGGTGAGTTTCTTTTAAGCAATATATAGGCAGGTCGTGTCTTTTCATGCAGGATGTCACTCATCTCTTTACTAGAGCGGAGTCCATTTATATTCAGTGCAGTTATTGATAGGTATGTTTTTCATGCTGTCCTTATCATGAATTTATTTTGTGTTGGTGTTTTCTCTACTGTTATTAATATTATGTTCTGAGTCATCTGCTATTGTGGACAAGTAGGGTCACTATTGCTGAAAGGTTCAGTGTACAAGAAAGACTTAAAATATTAAATATTTATGGAGTAAAACACTAGATCATCTAAATATGTGAAAGAAACACTGACTATATTGAAAAATGAGATAGATCACTCCACAGTAATAGAGGGAGACTTCAAAACTCCACTTTCAGTATTGGATAGATCTTCCAGGAGAAAAGCTGAGTAAAGACACAAGATTTCATTGACACAATTAACCAGTGAGACCTGATTGAAATATATGGAACTTTTTGTCCATCGATAGATAACTACACCTTCTTCTCCAGTGCACATTTTCCAAAATAGACCATGGGTTACCTCATAAAGCAAATCTCAACAAATTCCAAACCATCGAATTATTGCAAAGCATCTTCTCAGGCCATAACGCCATAAAAGTAAAAATCAATAGCAGAAAAAAACATAGATAGAAATTGGAACTCATAGAAACTGAACAACACTTTTCTCAAACAGCCATAGATTATAAAAGAAATCAACAATGAAATAAGAAATTTATGGATTCCAATGAGAATGAACACACTACACACCAGAAACCTATGGGATACAGCCAAAGAAGTGCTCCACAAATGCACACATTTATCTCCACAATTTATCTCTACAAATGTACACATCTGGAAGGAAAAAAGGACCCAAACCAAAGAATGAACCCTACAACTTGAACAAGTAGAAAGAGAGCAACAGAGGAATGCCTCAGACACCAGAACAAAACAGACCATAAAGATTAGAGCAGAACTAAATGAATTAGAGAATAGAAAAACAATTGAAAAACTTCATAAGACCAAAAGCTGGTACTGTGAAAAGATCAACAGAACTGACAAACCATTGGCTAAACTTAAAAAAGTAAAACAGGAGAGGAAACAAATAACCCAAATAAGAAAGGAGATGGGAGCTGTCACAACAGATCCAACGGAAATCAAAAGTATCATAACAGAATACTCAAAATACTATACTCTAACAGATTCAAAAACCTAGAGGAAAGGGACAAGTTACTAGATTCATAGCACCTACCACAATTATCACAAATTGAAGCAGAACAACTTAATAAATCCACCACAAAGAAATTTGAAAAGTCATCCAGAAAATACCAACCAAAAAAGGCTCTGGTCCAGATTGCTTCACCACAGAATTCTACCAAGCTTTTAGGGAAGAGTTAATACCAATACTACTGAGACTATTTCACAGCATAGAAAGGGATAGAATACTTCCAAATTCATTCTATCAAACCAGCATAACTCTGATACCAAAGCCAGGGAATGATCCAATGAAAAAGGACAGCTACAGGCCAATATCACTCATTAACCTAGATGCCAATAGAATTCAACAACATATCAAAAGAATAATCCATCATGACCAAGTTGGATTTGTACCAGGGATGCAAGGCTGGTTCAACATCAGAAAAACAATACAATCAACCCCATAAGCAACACAAAAGACAAGCATTTAACAAAATCTAACACCCATTCATGCTAAAAACTCTCAGCAAAATAAGAATAGAAGTCAAATTCCTCAATGCAATATGGGCCATTTATACAAAATCAACTGCCTACATCAGCCTGAAGGATGAAGACTGAAACAATTCCCCTTGAGAACTGGAGCTAGACAAGGATGCCCACTCTCACCTCTCCTATTCAACTTTTGTACTAGAAGTTCTAGCCAGAACAATTAGACAAGACAAAGAAATAAAGGGCATCTGAATTGGCAAAGAAGGAGTAAAATATCTCCCTACTTGCAGATGAAGATTAAATGCAGAAAATCCTAAAGAATCTGTAAGTAAACTACTCAAACTGATAGAGGAGTTCAGCAAAGTATCAGGATACAAGATAAACATAAGTAAATCAGTAGGATTCCTTTATACCAACAAGGAGATCATTCAAGAAGAAATCACCAAATCAATACCATTTACTATAGCCCCAGAGAAGATAAAATACTTAATAATCAATCTAGCTAGAGAAATAAGAGATCTTTACAAAGAGAGCTACAAGATGTTACTACAACAGACTAAGAGAGATTTACGTAATGGAGAGACCTACTCTGCTCATGGATTGGAAGGCTTAAAATTTTGAAAATGTCTATTTTACCAAAAGTGATCTACATATAAAATTCAATACCAATGCAAATTCCAGTGATCTTATTTTTTATTATAATTTGTTTTTTATGATTGAATGAAAATGTACATTCCCATAAAAATTCACATGCTCACTTATGTGCAGTTTCCACTGCTATCCCTGAAAGGTGACAGCACACTCTTCCTCTCTGCTCCATATGTGTCTTATCCTCCCAGCAGTCTCCTATCTTCTCCTCTCCACCCATTACCCTTCCTCCAGTATGAGGTCAACAGGACGACATCCTATAGATGCCTAGAACCATAAAGTGCCCCAAAAATGCAGTCACTCTGCTTCACCAAGTCCAATCCATTGCTGTCCAAAAAGTTGACCTTCATTATGATTTATCGACAGGGGCAGCATGAGGGCCAGGGACCATGCTCCCAGAGGAAATCTGAGGCCCCTGGACCATCAATTGTGGTATTTTGGTGGAGATCTCAGGGTACACCCCAATTTATACTTGTGTTGCCAGTGAGAGACAACTTTGTGAGCTCCATCGTGGCTATCACTGATGGTGGCCGGGCACCATTTGGTTCTTCCGATCACAAGTCCATGTAGACACCCACTCACGTGGGTCTCTCTGTCTTCTGGATTCTCCTTCCTCCATGTCATTATGGACCTCGGTGATCATCCATTCTTGCTAAGTTGGGACCATTTTCTATACCTTTAGCTGGCAGCTTGGCAGCTTTGTGGGGTGCAGAGAGTCCTCATTAGCAAAATGCTAGCTGTGACAATTGGCCTCAATTTCCCCTGAGAGCACAGTCCCTGGCCCCCCACCCCAGCTACTCTGTCCTTGGAATATTAGGTTAAGATGGGAGTACACAAATTGTGTTGAAGTCCAGTTAATATTGGAATATTAGGTTAAGATGGGAAGAGTACACAAATTGTGTTGAAGTCCAGTTAATATTGATCTTCTTTCTAATGTGTGCTCTCACCAATTTCACCCAGACAAATTTATAACAATTATCTAATCTAAACCCTCCCCCCTCTCCCTCCTACTTACCCCACCCTTGCAGCCATCAGTCTTTTCTGTTACGCATGAGTCTGCTTTTAAGTTCTTTTTTTAAAACAAAAAGTTTTTTATTTAATATAACTGAGTGAAAATGTACATTCCCATATAAATTTACATACCCACCTACATGCAACTTCCACTGCTCCCCCTGCCCGGTGACAGCACACTATTCCTCTCTGCTCCATACCTGTCTCATTCTCCCAACAGTCTCTTTTTTCCCTCCTCTCCACCCACTCTCCTTTCTCCAGCCAGAGGTCAGCAGGATGGCATCCTACAGATGTATAGAATCTTAATATGCATCCAATATACGGTCACTGCATCTCCAAGTCCAATCCATTCCGGTCTGAAGTGTGGACCTTCGTTATGATTTATGGTCAAGGGCAGCATCAGGGCGAGGAGCTATGCTCCCAGGGGAACCCCGAAACCACTGGACCATCAATTGAGGTCTTTCAGTGGGGATCTCACAGTGCACCCCTTTTTATTCTTGTGTTGCCAGTGAGACTCAACTTAGTGAGCTCCATCGCGGCTATCACTGGTGGTGGCCGGGCACCATCTGGTTCTTCTGGTCCCAAGTCGATGTAGGCACCCACTGGTGTGGGTCTTTTTGTCTTCTGGGTTGTCTTTCTCCCATGTCATTTTGGTCCTTGGTGAGCATCTGTTCCTGCTAAGTTGGGACCATTTGTTGTGCCCTCGGATGGAAGCTTGGCAGCTTTTAAGACCCCAGATGCCACTCAACAACGTGGGGTGCAGAGAGCCTTCTTAGCGAAATGCTAGTTGTGTCAATTGGCCTTGCTTTCACCTAAGAGCATGGTCCCCTGCCTCCTACCCGAGCTACTCCATCCTTGCAATATTGGGTTAAGATGGAAGGAGTACTCGTGTTATGTTTAAGTCCACTTAATATTGTTCTTGTTTCTAATGTGTGCTATCACCGATTTCACCCAACCAGATACCTAGAAACTATGTAAACCCTCGCCCCCCTGCCTCCCTTCCCTTGCAGCTGTCAAAGAGTCTTCTTCTATACACAAGTTTGTTTTTGAGATCTTATCATAGAGGTCTCATACAATATTTGTCCTTTTGTAGCTGACTACTTTCACTCAACATAATGTCTTCCAGTTGAAACCAGGTCATGAGATGTTTCCTGAAGTCATCGTTGTTCTTTATCATTGCGTAGTGCTCCACTGAGTATATATACCATAGTTTACCTATCCATTCTTCTGTTGTTGGGCATCTGGTTTGATTCCATCTTTTTGCTATCGTGGACTGTACTGCGATAAACAGTCTGGTGCATGTGTCCATTGGTGTGAAAGGCCTTGATTCTGTAGGATATATTCCAAGTAGTGGAATTACTGGGTCAAATGGTATATCAATATCCATTTTTTTAACAAAGTGCTAGATTGCTTTCCAAAGAGGCTGGACCATTTTGCAACCCCACCAACAGTGTAGGAGGGTTCCACTTTCTCCCCAGCCTCTCCAGCATTTGTTGTTTTGTGTTTTTTGGATCATGGCCAACCTGTCGGGGTGAGACGGTATCTCACTGTCGTCTTGATTTCAATTTCTTTAATAACTAAAGATCGTGAACATGTCCGCATGTGTTTTTTGGCTGCCTGGATCTCCTCTTTAGTGAAGTATCTGTCCATCTCCTTTGCCCATCGCTTAATTGGATGGTATATCTTCTTCTTGTTGATATTTTGTAGTATCTTATAGATTATGGAAATCAGGCGTCGGTCTGACATAGAATTTCCAAATATTTTTCCCATTCTGTAGGTGTTCTTTTAATTCTATTAATAAGGTCTTCAGATGAGCAAAAGTGTTTAATTCTTAATAGATCCCATTTATCTATTTTCTCTTCTGATGATTGTGGTTTGTTTGATAGATTTTGGAGTCTGTCCATACTGTGTATTAAAACTTCCATTGCTGTTCCTACCTTTTCTTGGATGAGCTTTATCATTTAGGTTTGATATTTAGGTCTTTTATCCAGTTGGAGTTGGTTTTTGTATAAGGTATAAGATATGGATCTTGTTTCAGTTTCTTGCAGATGGATATCCAATTTTGCCAGCATTGTTTGTTGAAGATACTGTTTTTACCCCAGGTTAATGTCTTAGGGCCTTTGTCGAATATCAGTTGTTCATAGGCAGATGGTGTCATCTCTGGTGTCTCAGTTCTGTTCCACTGATCGATCTGTCTGTTCTTATACCAGTACCAGGCTGTTTTGACTACTGTGACAGTGTAGTATGTTCTAAAGTCAGATAATGAGAGGCCTCCCAGTGTGTTCTTCTTCTTTAGTAGTACCTTGCTTAACCGGGGCTTCTTCCCTTTCCAAACAAAATTGGTGATTTGTTTCTCCATCTCATTAAAAAATGTCACTGGAACTTGTATTGGGATTGCATTATATAAATAAATTGCTTTGGGTAAAATAGACATTTTCACAATGTTAAGGCTTCCTATCCATGAGCAGGGTAGGTTTTTCCATTTATCTAAGTCTCTCTTAGTTTCTTGTAGTAAGGGCTTGTAGTTCTCCTTGTAAAGCTCTGTTGTTTCTCTGGTTAGATTAATTCCTAGGTACTTTATCTTCTTAGGGGCTATCGTAAATGGTATTGATTTGATAATTTCTTCCTTAACAGTCTCGTTGTTGGTATAAAAGAATCCCACTGATTTACTTATGTTTATCTTGTATCCTGAGACTTTGCTGAACTCTTCTATCAGTTTGAGTAGTTTACTTATAGATTCCTTGGGATTCTCTGCATATACAATCATATCATCTGCAGACAGGGAGATTTTAACTTCCTCTTTGCCAATGCAGATGTCCTTTATTTCTTGGTCTTGTCTAATTGCTCTGGCTAAAACTTCTAGCACAATGTTGAATAGGAGAGGTGAGAGTGGGCATCCTTGTCTAGTTCCTGATCTCAGGGGAAAGTCTTTCAGTCTCTCCATTCAGGATGATGTGGGCAATTGGCTTTGTATAAATGGCCCTTATTGTGTTGAGGAATTTGCCATCTGTGCCCATTTTGCTAAGAGTTTGTAGCATGAATGGGTGTTGGACTTTATCAAATGCCTTTTCTGCATCAATGGACAAAATCAGGTGATCCTTGTCTTTTGTGTCATTTATGCAGTTAATCACATTAATTCTTTTTCTGATGTTTTGAGCCAGCCTTGCATCCCTGGTATGAATCCCACTTGGTCATGATGGATTATTTTCTTGATATGTTGTTGTATTCTATTGACAAGAATTTTGTTGAAGATTTTTGCATATAGATTCATGAGTGATATCGGTCTGTAGTTGTCTTTCTCTGTTGGGTCTTTCCCTGGCTTAGGTATCAGGGTTATGCTGGCTTCATAGAATGAGTTTGGGAGTACTCCATCCCTTTCTATACTGTGAAATAGTCTCAGTAGTATTGGAGATAACTCTTCTCTAAATGCTTGGTAGAATTCTGCAGTGAAGCCATCTGGACCCAGACTTTTTTTGGTTGGCAGTCTTTTGATGACCTTTTCAATCTCTTCCTTCGTGATGGGTTTATTAAGTTGTTCTGCTTCATGTTGTGATAATTTGGGTAGGTGGTATGAGTCAAGGAATTGGTCTATTTCCCCTAAGTTTTCAAATTTGTTAGAGGACAGTCTTTCATAGTATTCTGTTATGATATTTTTGATTTCTGTTGCATCTGTGGTGACAACCCCCCTGTCATTTCTAATTTGGGTTATTTGTTTCCTTTCCTGCTTTTCTTTAGTAAGTTTAGCCAGTGGTTTGTCAATTTTGATCTTCTCAAAAAACCAGCTTTTGATCTTTTCAATTTTTTCAATTGTTTATCTATTCTCTAATTCATTTAGCTCTGCTCTAATCTTTATGATCTCGTTTCTTCTGGTGCCTAAGGGGTTCCTCTGTTGTTCTCCTTCTACTTGTTCAAGCTGTAGGGTTAGTTCCTTGATTTGGTTTCTTTCTTCCTTCCAGATGTGTGCATTTATGGAGATAAACAGACCTCTGAGCCCTGCTTTGGCTGTATCCCATAGGTCCTGGTAGGAAGTGTTTTCGTTCTCATTGGAATCCATGAATTTCTTTAATTCATCCTTGATTTCCTCTATAACCCATGTTTTTTTGAGCAAGATGTTATTCAGTTTCCAAGACTTCCACTTTCTATCTATGTTTCTTCTGCTATTGATTTCAACTTTTATGGCTTTATGATCTGAGAAGATGCTTTGCAGTAATTCAATGGCATGGATTTTGTTGAGCATTGCATTATGGCCTATCACATGGTCAATTCTGGAGAATGTTTCACGTGCACTGGAGAAGAAGGTGTAGTTGTCTGCTGATGGGTGGAAAGTTCTTTATATATCAATGACGTTTAGATGGTTAATTGTAGCAATGAGGTCTTCTGTATTTGCTTTTAAGTTCTTATCGTAGGAGTTTCATACAATATTTGTCCTTCTATTGCTGACTGCTTTCACTCAACATAATGTCCTCAAGTTGAAACCAGGTTAAGAGATACTTCCTGCTATCATCGTTGTTCTTGATCATTGCATAGTGTTCTATTGAGTACATATACCATAGTTTAGTTTAACTATCCATTCTTCTGTTGTTGGGCATCTGGGTTGATTCCATCTTTTTGCTATTGTGGACTGTGCTGCAATGAACATTCGTGTGCATGTATTAGTTGGTATGAATGGCCTTGAGTCGGTAGAATGTATTCCAAGCAGTGGAATTACTGGGTCAAATGGTATATCTATATCCAGTTTTTTAATGGAGCGTCTGATTGCTTTCCAAAGAGGTTGCACCATTTTGCAATCCCACCAACAGTGTAGGAGAGTTCCAGTCTCTCCACAGCCTCTTCTGCATTTAGTGTTTTGCATTTTTTGGATCATGGCCAACCTTGTTTGGATGAGATGGTATCTCATTGTCATTTTGATTTGAATTTATTAAATAGCTAATGATCGTGAGCATGTCCGCATGTGATTTTTGGCTGCTTGGATCTCCTCTTTAGCGAAATATCTGTCCATCTCCTTTGCCCATTGCTTAATTGGATGGTTTATCTTTTTCTGATTCATATTTTGTAGTATCTTATAGATTATGGAGATCAGGCGTCAGTCTGACAGAGAGTTGCCAAATAATTTTTCCCATTCTGTAGGTGGCCTTTTAATTCTATTAATAAAGTCTTTGGATGAACAAAAGTGATTGATTCTTAGTAGTTCACATTTATCTATTTTCTCTTTTGATGACTGAAGTTTGTTTGACATACTTTGAAGTCTGTCTATGTTGTGTATTAAAACTTCCATTGTTGTTCCTCCTTTTTCTTTGATGAGCTTTATTGTTTTAGATTTGGTATTTAAGTCTTTTATCCAGTTTGAGTTGGTTTTTGTATAAGGTGTAAGATATGGGTCTTGTTTTAACTTAGTGCAGATGCACATCCAATTTTGCCAGCACCATTTGTTGAAGATTGTTTTTACCCCAGTTTAATGTCTTAGGACCTTTGTCAAATATCAGCTGTTCATAGGCAGATGATGCCGTCTCTGGGTTCTCGATTCTGTTCCATTGATCTATCCAACTCTTTTTGTACCAGTACCAGGCTGTTTCGACTACTGTGGCAGTGTAATAGGTTCTAAGGTCGGGTAATGAGAGGTCTCCCAGTGTGTTCTTCTTCTTTAGTGATGCTTTACTTACACAGGGTTTCCTCTCTTTCCAGACAAAGTTGGTAGTTTGCTCCTCCATCTTGTTAAAAAATGTCACTAGAACTTGTATTAGGATTGCATTATATAAGTAGATTGCTTTGGGTAAAATAGACATTTTCACAATGCTTCCTATCCATGAGCAGGGTAGGTTTCTCCATTTATGTAAATCTCTCTTCATTTCTTGTAGTAAGTGTTTGTAGTTCTTTCTCTGGTTAGATTTATACCTAGGTACTTTATCTTCTTAGGGGCTATAGTAAATGGCAGTGACTTGGTGATTTCTTCCTTAATAATCTGGAATCCTACTGATATACTTATGTTTAGCTTGTATCCTTAGACTTTGCCGAACTCTTCTTATCAGTTGTAGTTTCCTTATGGATTCTTTGGGATTCTCTGCATATACAGTCATATCATCTGCAAATAGGGAGATTTTGAGTTCTTCTTTGCCAATGCAGATGCCCTTTATTCCCTCATCTTGTCTAATTGCTCTGGCTAGAACTTTTAGTATAATGTTGAATAGGAGAGGTGAGAGTGGGCATCTTTGTCTAGTTCCTCTTCTCAAAGGAAAATGTTTCAGGCTGTCTCCGTTCAGGCTGATGTAGGCAGTTGGCTTTGTATAAATGGCCCTATTGCGTTAAGGAATTTGCCGTCTACTCCTATTTTGCTGAGAGTTTTTAGCATGAATGGGTGTTGGACATTATCAAATGCCTTTTCTGCATCAGTACACGAGATCAGGTGATTCTTGCCTTTTGTTATTTTTTCTGATGTTGAACCAGCCTTGCATCCCTGGTATGAATCCAACTTGGTCATGATGCATTATTTTTCTGATACGTTGTTGTATTCTATTGGCAAGAATTTTGTTGAAGACTTTTGCATCTAGATTCACAAGTGATATCTGTCTGTAGTTTTACTTTTGGTTGGGTCTTTCCTTGGCTTTGGTATCAGGGTTATGCTGGCTTCATAGAATGAATTTGGGAGTATTCTATCCCTTTCTATACTGTGAAATAATCTCAGTAGTATTGGAGATAACTCTTCTATAAAAGCTTGTTAGAATCTGTGGTGAAGCCATCTGGGGGCAGGGCTTTTTTGGTTAGTAGTTTTTTGATGACTTTTTCAATCTCTTCCTTTGTAATGGCTTTATTAAGTTGTTCTGCTTCACCTTGTGATAATTTGGGTAGGTGATATCAATCAAGGAATTTTTCCATTTCCTTTAGGTTTTCAAATTTGTTACAGTGCAGTCTTTCATAGTATTTCGTTATGATATTTTTGATTTCTGTTGGATCTGTTGTGACAACTCCCCTCTTGTTTCTTATTTGGGTTATTGGTTTCCTTTCCTGTTTTTCTTTAGTAAGTTTAGCTAATGGTTTGTTACTTTCGTTGATCTTTTCAAAAAACCAGCTTTTGGTCTTTTCAATTTTTTCAATTGTTCTTCTATTCTCTGGTTCATTTAGTTCTGCTCTGATCTTTATGATCTGTTTTCTTCTGTGCCTGAGGGGTTCCTCTGTTGTTCTCTCCCTACTTGTTCAAGCTGTAGGGTCAGTTCCCTGATTTGGTTTCTTTCTTCCTTCCAGATGTGTGCATTTATGGAGATAAACTGACCTCTGAGCACTCCCTGGGCTGCATCCCATCGGTTCTGGTAGGAAGTGCTTTCATTCTTGTTGGAATCCATGAATTTCTTTATTTAATCCTTGATTTCTTCTATAACCCATGGTTTTTTGACCAGGTGTTGTTCAGTTTCCATGAATTCAGCTTTCTATCCATGTTTTTTCTGCTATTGATTTCAACTTTTATGGCTTTATGATCTGAGAAGATGCTTTGCATTAATTCAATGGTATGGATTTTGTTGAGAACTGCTTTATGTCCTAACACATGATCTATTCTGGAGAATGTTCCATGGGCATTGGAGAAGAAGGTGTAGTTGTCTGCTGATGGATAGAAAGTTCTATATATGTCGATGAGGTCTAGTTGGTTAATTGTGGCAATAAGGTCTTCTGTGTCTTTACTGAGTTTTTTTCCAGACAATCTGTCCAATATTGAGAGTAGAATGCTGAAGTCTCCTACTATTATTGTGGAGTGATCTATTTGCTTTTTGAGTGTAGTCAGTGTTTCTTTGACATATTTATGTGCTCTGATAATTATGTACATGATCCGACTCGATGGCACTTGGCAATATTAGATGTATAAATATTTAATATTGTTAAATCCTGCTTGTGTATTGAACATTTCAGCAATAGTGTCCATCCTTGCCCACAATGGTGGATTTTACATTAAAATCGATTTTATCTCAGATTAGAATTGCCACACCTGCTCTTCTTTGTTCATTGTTCGCTTGATATATATTCTTCCATCCTTTAATTTTCAATTTGTTCCTATCTTTAAGTCTAAGGTGAGTTTCTTGTACGCAACATATACATGGGTCATGTCTTTTGATCTAAAATGTCACTCGATGTCTCTTTACTGGAGCATTCAGTCCATTCACATTCAATGTAATTATTGATAGGCATGTGTTCAGTGCTGCCATTGTGATTTGTTTATTTTTGTGTTGATGTTTTTTTCTGTTGTTCTTATTAATCAGTTCTGTGACCTTCTTCTTTGTGAGTTAATTTTTCACTTTTTGGGGGGTTGGATTTGTGGTTGTTGAGACTCCTGTATTACATTTCTTGATATGGTATGTTGCTTCTTCATTGTGCTTTATGGCTTCCCCTATGATCCCACTGAATAAACTATATATAAACTCAATTTAATTGTTACCAGTCTTGTCTATGTGAAGGATGATAGCAACTGTAGTACATCCCTCTTTTTAATATGATGATATCATAGTTTACATAATGTGATCACTAGATCATTTCTTTCACTATTATAGCTTTGGTTATGTTTGGAGCCTTCCCTAACTGAATAGGATTTTGGATAGTGTGTCCTTCTAAAATACAAAGTTAACAGTTTTGTTCTTCCAAGCCAAGAGGTTCTTTCAGTATTTCTTGTAGCTTTGGTTTGGTTTTTACAAAATCTCTGAGTTTCCTTTTATCTGCAAATGTCTTAATTTCATTTTTATATTTAAAAGATAGTTTTTCAGGATATGTAATTCTTGGTTGGAAGTTGTTCTCCTTCAAGGCTCTGAATGTGTCACGCCACTGTGTCCATGCCAGTGTCATTTCTGCTGAGAAATTCAACAAAAGCCTACAGGGTTTCCCTCTGAATGTTAGCTTTGCTTTGAGTCTTGCTACCGTTAAGAGTTTCTGCTTATGTTTCATTTTGTTAAGCTTGATAATGCCTTTGAGTCTTTCTATTGAGATCTATATTGAGTTGTGTTCAATACATATTTTTGGTGTCGATATTCTCTTCTTTCATAATTTCTGGGAAGATTTCTGTCAGCAGCTCAGCAACAATACTCTGTGTTCTTTGGTTTCTTGCCCTGTTCAGGAACTGCAATTAATTGTAGATTGTTCTTCTTAATAGAGTCCCACATACTTCTTAATGCTTCTTCATTTTTCTGATTTCCTTTTTCTGATTTCTCCTCATAGATGCTGGAGTCAGTGGCTCTGTCTTCCAAATCAAAAATTTTCTTTTCCATTTGTTCCATTCTGTTTTCTTGGTTTTGAATTGAAGTATCTATGTTTTTTATTTTGTTCTTGATCTGTTTTGTTTCCGAGTACTGGTGTTCCATCAGGTCGAACAGCTTGTTTAATTTTTTGTTTTGCTTTGCTGCATTTTGCATTAGGTCTAGGAGGGCACTATATATCACCCTTTTACATTCACCTTCTGATAGTTTCAGAAAAGTTACTTCATCTGATCGGTTCTGAGGTAGTTTCTTTCGGGGGCCTTCTGATGCCATGTGTAATTTCCGGGTCACTGCCTTCTCCAATGTTTGTTGCTTTTGGGGCTTCATGTGGGTCAATAGAGGCTGGCAGAGATGCTATGAAGATGGACCACAGTTGTTTCTCTAGCTGTCTTCAGTCTGTGCAAGCTGTGCTTGCTGAGAGTGGGGTAAATGAAAGAGAGGGAGATTTCCGTTCAGTGGTATGAAGTACAAATTAACAGCCCTATGCTGCATCACAGGGCTCACTAAGTGTCCAGAAGTCTCCATTTAATTATCATTTCAGGTCTTGGTTTCCAGAGGGATTTAGAGAGATGTGTGCTTAGTATGCCATCTTGACTCCACACCCCAAGTGACGTTTTTTAATGACATGGAGAAACAAATCACAGGCTTTGTTTAGGAAGTGAAGAAAACTTGCATAAATAAAGCACTACTGAAGAACACACTGGGACTCTCACTACCTGACTTTAGAACCTATTATACTGCCACAGTAATCAAAATAGCCTGGTACTGGTACAAAAAGAGACATATAGGCTGATAGAACAGAGTTGAGACCCAAAAGATGCCACTATCCTCTTATGAACAGTTGATATTCGACAAAGCCCCAAGATTTTAAACTAGGGTAAAAACAGTTTCTTTAGTAAATCATGCTGTGATAATTGGACATCCATCTGCAAAAAATTGAAACAGGATCCATAGCTCACATGTTACACAAAAACTAACTCAAATTGTATAAAAGACCTAAATATCAAACCTAAAATGATAAAGATCGTGCAAAAAAAGTAGAATCAACAATGGAATTTTTAATACCCAACGTAGACAGACTTCAAAAACTGACAAAACACGATCCACAGAAGAGAAAATAGATAAATGGGAACTAATAAGAATCAAACACTTTTGCTCATCCAAAGACTTTATCAAAAGAATTAAAAGACTACCTACAGAATTGGAAAATGTATTTGGCAACTATGTATCAGATTGATGTCTGATCTCCATAAACTACAAGGTACTGCAAAATATCAACAAGAAAAGGATAAATAACCTAATTAAGTCTTGGGCAAAGGAGAGGGACAGACAGTTCTCTAAAGACGATATCCAGGCAGCCAAAAGACACATTTGGAATTACTCACAATTATTAGCTATTAAGCAAATCTGAATCAAATCTATGATGAGATACTATGTCACCCCCAACAAGGTGGGCCATGATCCAAAAAACACAAAACAACAAATGCTGGAGAGGCTGTAGAGAAATTGGAACTCTCCTACACTATTGGTGGGATTGTAAAATGGTGCAACCTCTTTGGAAAACAATCTGGTGCTTTCTTAAAACACTGGAAATAGATACACCACTTGACCCGGTAACCCCAGTGCTTGGAATACATCCTACAGAATCAAGGGCAGTCACTCAAACAAATACATGCACGTGACTGTTTATTGCAGCACAGTCCGCAACAGGAAAAAGATGGAATCAACCCAGATGCCCAACAACAGATGAATGGATAAACAAACGATGGTATAAATACTCAGAGAAACACTGCAATGATGAAGAACAAAGATGATTTTAGGAAGCATCTCATAAGTTGGCTTCAATTAGAGGACATTATGTTGAGTGAAGTCAGTCAGTGCCTCAAGGACAAATGCTGTATGAGACCCCTACTACAAAGATTTAAAAACAGACTCATGTACAGAGGCAAAGACTATTTGATAGCAGAAAGGGAAAGGAGGGAGTGAGGGAGAGTGTTGGTTATAGATTTGATAGTTGATAGAAATATGATTGGGTGAAACCAGTGACAGCACACATTAGAAAGAGATCAGTTTAACTGGACTTCAACACCACCTGAAAACTCTTCCAATCTTAACCCAATATTGCAAGGATAGTGTAGGAGGGGTGGAAGTCCTAGTCACAGAGCTCTCACCGGACATTGAAGCCAAGTGTCATAACTAATGTACTGCTAAGAGAGTCTTCTGCACCCCATATGAGTGAGTGACATCTTAGATCCTAAAAGCTAGCAAGCTCCCATCTGAGGTACACCAAATGATTCCATCTCAGCCAGGACAGATGATTACCAAGGACAACAATGACAGAGGGGAAAAATAGCCCAGAAGACAGAAAGACCCACGTGTATGGGTGACTATACCAACATATTACCAGAAGAACCAGATTGTGCCCAGCCACCACCAATGACAACCATGATGGATCTCACACTATTGAATCCCAGTGGCAACACAGGAAAAAGAGGTGCACCCTAGGAACTCAGCTAAAGACTACAATTAATGGTCCAAAAGCTGGAGAGTTTCCCTGGAGCATTACCCCTAGATCTGAAGCTGCCCCTGATCATAGATCATTACTGAATTCAACTCCTTGGACAGGAATGAATTAGACTCAGGGACTCAGAGTGACCATATTGTGTGTGCACTTTGTGGTTCTATGCATCTTTAAGATACCGTCCTACTGGCCTCTTCCTAGAGAGGAATGGAGAGGGTGGAGAGGAGGAGATAGGAGATTGTTAAGAGGATATGACATGTATGGAGTGGAAAGGAGGAGTATGCTGTCACCAGGCTAGGAGAGCAGGGCAAGCTGTAGATAGGCAGGCATGCAAATTTGAATTGTATTGTAAACTTTCACTCAATCACAATGAAAAAAATTACTGTATTTGACAAGCATGGATTAACATCTCACTGTGGCCATTTGAACACTGAAGGCTGATTGATTTTCACTATTAAAAACTTTGTAGTTACATTCATTTCAAAACTTATTTCATCACCCCTTACCTATTATTAGCCCAAAAGTTTATACTTTTCTATCAGTTTTGAAGAGGTAGGAAGTACTTCAACAATACCTAGATTAGAGAGACTCTGTATAATATACTTATTTCTCATATTTTGAGTCAATACTTTTTAGAAAAAGATATTCTGGAGGGAATGCAGCACTTTACCTCCTTAGTCTTTCTTTCCTTATCTGCAGGACTGTGGAAATGATAAGAGAGGCATTATGTGGAATCTTTGCTGAAAACATTCACTCAGTAATTGTAGCAAAAATTACACTTATTATTATTCCGTAGTCTAAAATCTGTGTTGACGCTTCCAAATGTTCATGTACTTGTTAATCTTTGTTTATAATACTTACAATATGATGAAACTGTCCATGGTCAGGTTTAATAGTTATAATAGTCACAATGAAAAATAGAAAATTTCATTGTAACAGATCTTCATTTAGTCTTACAAGCTTAACTAACAAGCTTATCTTTTCCACTTGTTTTCTATCTTCTTCATAAATATGAATTGTTGTTAAGTCTTCCTATCACTCAAATTTCATCTTAAAGTTTCATCTGAAGTTGAGCTTTGGAAAATATTGGTAAATTTTATAAGTTGTAACAAAAATAACTTTTTTTCTATTTCCCAAAATGCCTAAAGCCAGAATAGTGTGGTTCAAGGGACCCAAAGACCTATAGTCTCTAGATTTCTAAACCAAACTTAAATTTAGGCAAAATGGAAAAGAAGAGCATATGTGCCTTATATTATAAAACTAACTATGTAGCAAAATGGTCCAGCCTCTTTGGAAAGCAATCTGGTGCTTCCTTAAAAAAACGGATATCAATATACCATTTGACCCAGTAATTCCACTACTTGGGATATATCCTGCAGAATCAAGGCCTTTCACACCAACAGACACATGCACCAGAATGTTTATTGCAGCACAGTCCACAATAGCAAAAAGATGGAATCAACCCAGATGCCCAACAACAGAAGAATGGATAGGTAAACTATGGTACATATACTCAATGGAACACTACGCAATGATAAAGAATAATGATGATTCCAGGAAACATCTCCTAACCTGGTTTCAACTGGAAGACATTATGTTGAGTGAAAGTAGTCAGCGACAAAAGGACAAATACTGTATGAGACCTCTATGATAAGCTCTCAAAAACAGACTTGTGTATAGAAGAAAAGACTCTTTGACAGCTGCAAGGGAGGGGAGAGAGGGAGGGTGAGAGGGGGAGGGTTTAGTTTAGATAGTTGCTAGAAATCTGGTTGGGAGAAAGCGGTGATAGCACACATTAGAAACAAGAACAATATTAAGTGGACTTCAACATAACTGGAGTACTCCTTCCATCTTAACCCAATATTGCAAGGATAGAGTAGCTGGGGCGGGGGCAGGGGACCATGCTCTTAGGCGAAATCGAGGCCAATTGGCACAACTAGCATTTTGCTAAGAGAGCTCTCTGCACCCCACACTGGTGAGTGGCATCTGGGGTCTTAAAAGCTGCCAAGCTGCCATCCGAGGGCACAGCAAATGGTCCCAACTCAGCAGGAATGGATGCTCACCAAGGACCAAGATGACATGCGGTAAAGACAACCTAGAAGACAAAAAGACCCACAAGAGTGGGTGCCTTCATCGACTTGGGACCAGAAGAACCGGATGGTGCCTGGCCACCACCAGTGATAGCCACGATTGAGCTCACTAGGTTGAGTCTCACTGGCAACACAAGAATAAAAAGAGGTGCATCCTGAGATCTCCACTAAAAGTCCTCAATTGATGGTCCAGTGGTGTCAGGGTTTCCCTGGGAGCCTGGCCCCCTGGCCCTGATGCTGCCCTTGCCCATAAATCAGAATGAAAGTCCACTCTTCAGACACGAATGGATAGGACTTCGTGATGCATAGTGACCATATATTGGATGCACTTTATGGTTCTATACATCTGTAGGATGTCATCCTGCTGACCTCTGTCTGGAGGAAGGAGAGTGGGTGGAGAGGAGCGGAAAGGAGGCTGTTGGGAGGATGAGACATGTATGGAGCAGAGAGGAAGAGTGTGCTGTCACCTGACAGGGATATCATATAGGGGGGCATGTAAATTTATACGGGAATGTACATTTTCACTCAGTCATGTTAAAGAAAAAAATTTAAAAAAAAACTAACTTTGTTTTTACTATTTTGTAGTTCATACTTAGGTAACGTTCCAATATTACTCACTCAGAAAAATTAAGTTTGTATCAGAGCTTAAACAGTGGTACCAAATCACATGTTCATAGCAACAGAGGAAATATTTAAAGATCTTTTCATAATTGGCCAAGTACATTCTCTCCTTTCGTTGCATGCTTGGGAAAAGATGGTAGAAGATGCCAAGTCTATTTTTTCAAGGAGCCACCAGCTACAGTGGAAGTAAAAGAATAAAAGAAGATATGGAGATGAAGGAGCAGTGATACACTTTCAAGAAGAAACTTTTAGTGCTTCTGTCTTCATAAATAATGTGGCTAAGATATCCTAAACGAATCTTTCTTCCTTGAAATGCCCAGAACTACAGGTTAAAATATATCAACTATCCTTTAAATTCAGAGCTGAATTTACAATAAGAAAAGATCCAGGGGCCTAAACCCACAAAAAGCTGAATTTAGAATTCGACGAGTATCATGGATTGAATTATATCCCCCCAAAATATGTGTCAACTTGACTAAGCCATGATTCCCCGTATTGTGTAATTGCCATTCATTTTGTGATCTGATTTAATGGTCATCCATTTTGTAGTATTGTATAATTATCCTCTATTTTATGTGTTGCAAATCCTAAACTTCTGTATGTTAATAAGGCAGGATTAGTGTGGGGTCCTCAATAAAGAATGTAACTAGTCATACTTTTACTCAAGTCACACACTGTCTGTGTCATACCTTTTATTTTACAAGTGATAAAAGGAGAAAAAAGTGAGCAGACAGAAAAGGTACATCACTACCGCCAAAAAAGAAGAGCCAGAAGTGGAGCATGTCCTTCAGACTTATGGTTCCTACAGTAAGAACCTCCTAAACCCACGGGAAGATTAATACCATGATATATAGAGATCTGCAAAGAATATCATCAGGCTGACAGTTTTCAAAGGGAAGAAAGGATTTTGCCCTAGAGCCAACATAGTAATTTGAATTTTAGGTACCATACAGGAAGAGTAAACAAGGCCTTGGGTGCAAATGAGAAGAAGAGAAGTAAAGAACACACCTAAGTCTTGGATTCCTAAATAGATACACCGTCAGTGAAAGGATAGACTGGAAAATAAATCTACTCACTGGTAAGAGAAGAAGCAAAATCAAGTTGGACACTTTAACCCTGGTCCTGTTTTCATAATCACCAATTTATCCTCATGTAGATTTGGATTTCAATTTACTCCAACTCAAATCAAGAAGGTTAATACATTATGAGATGGCTGAAAAAAAGTCTATGTACATCAATACACAATAAATGTAAATAGAGTAAATCAACCAGCTAAAAAAAAGAAAGAAAAACCTAAACCATGAAGATAGTTTAGGAATAGAAATAAAAGGATAGAAAAAATACATTACTCAGTATGAACTAAAGTAACTCTGGTGTAGCTATGCTAGTATCAGGCAAAATAAATTTTAAATCAAGGAACATTATCAAAGGTAAAGTAAGTAACTGCTTAATGATAAAAAATACAATTTAAGGAGCTATAATAATCCTAAATTTATATGCAAGTTATAAGATAGTGTCAAAATGTTTTTCAAAAATGACAATTACAAAGAGAAAAATAAGAACTTCATCCTCATAGTGAATGATATAAATAAGATTTTGACAAAAAATGATAGGTGAAGCAGAAAACAAATGACTAAGAATGTAGAATATCTGCAGAACATAATTAACAATGTTGAAATAATGTATTTAGGATATCATACTTATGTATAGAAGGCACATTTCTCTTGCTAGAAAATAGCTTTGTATGAAACCATAAAACAAAAGAGACAAAAAATCATTTAAAAAATTAAATATTATGTATGCAATGATCTCCATCCACAATAGAATTAAGGTAGAAAAAAAATGACAAAATGATAAGTAAAACCTGGTCATAAATATGAAAGATGAATTTCCCAATAGCTCAAAGCTCAAAAAAAGTTATAATGAAAATTATAAAATATTTGGAACTCATTTATAATAAAACTGCTACACACAGAAATTCATGAGTGGCTGCTAATGAGGGAAATGCTTTTACCAAGGGACAGAAGTGAAAAACACTCGCCCCAAACTAAAATCATTCCTGAAGACAACTCTTCAGACAAAGATTAGACTGAACTATAAGACATAAAATCATACTTAGCTCAAGTGGATACATGAGTCTACTGGGCAGTTCCTGTCTGGAAGAAAGATGATAAGGCAGAAAAGGATAGGAGCTAGTTTAATGAATAGGAGAAGTTGGGAGTGGTTTTTTTCTTCTAAACTGAGAGATTCTTTCAGAATTTCTTGTAGCTTTGGTTTGGTTTTTACAAAGTCTCTGAGTTTCTGTTTATCTGCAAATGTCTTAATTTCATTTTCGTATTTGAAAGATATTTTTGCAGGATATATAATTCTTGGTTGGAAGCTCGTCTCCTTCGAGGCTTTGAATATGTCGTGCCACTGTCTCTGTACCAGCATTATTTCTGCTGAGAAATCTGATGAAAGTCTACAGGGCTTCCCTCTGAATGTTAGCTTTGCTTTGAGTCTTGCTGCCTTTAAGAGTTGCTGCTTATGTTTCATTTTGTTAAGCTTGATTATAACACGTCTTGGAGTCTTTCTTTTGAGATCTATATTGAGTGGCATTCAATATGTATCTTGGATATTTATATTCACTTCTTTCATAACTTCTGGTAAGTTTTCTGTCAGCAGCTCAGCAACAGTACTCTGTATCTCAGGTGTCCCACCCTGTTCAGGAACTCCAATTAATCATAGATTGTTCTTCTTAATAGAGTCCCACATGCTTCTTAATGCTTCTTCACTTTTCTTGTTTCTTTTGTGTGATTTCTCCTCGTAGATGATCGAGTCAGAGCTTTCTCTTCCAAATCAGAAATTTTCTTTTCCGTTTGTTCCATTCTGTTTTCTTGGCTTTGAATTGAAGTATCTATGTCTTTGATTTTGTTGTTGATCTGTCTTATTTCTGAGTCCTGATGTTCCATTAGATTGAACAGCTTGCTTAAGTTTCCATTTTGCTCTGCTGCATTTTGTGTAAGGCCTAGGAGGGCTCTACATATACTCCTTTTGTATTCACCTTCTCATAGTTTCAAAAAAGCATCTTCATCTGTGAAGTTTTGTGGAGCTTTCTTTTGGGGGCCTTCTGAAGCCATGGTTGGTTTCTTCATTACATTTTTTCTCCAGAGTTTGTTGCTTTTGGGGCATCATGTGAGTCAATAGAGGCTGAGAGAGATGTTGTGAAGATGGACCACATTCGTTTCTCTAGCCAAGCCATCCAAGTCCTCTAGGCCATCTTAAAATGAAAGGTAAAAAGTATCTGGCAACTTCCAAAGTCAGGTTTTCAGGTGTATAGGTCCCTCTTCTCAGCTGGCAAAGTAAGCACCTCTATATTGAACCACAGATGTTATAAACTAGCTTAAAATACAGAAAGGCTACTGCCCTGCTGGCCTCTGCTGTCAGGCCCAAGCTGTAGTAGGCATTGTGCAGAACACTGCTTTTCAAAGTGCTCTCCTCCAGGCAAGCATAGCCTCCCAGCCCAGGAATTAGGTCCAGTTGAGACCTGCATATGGATATCTCTACCTCCCAGTGGAATAAGATGATGTCCCACACAAGCTCGCCTGCCTTGTTACCAGCTACTCTGTGGTGGAGGCGGAAAGAGAGGCCAAAGGTGCCAAGGTGCACAGGATACACAGAGTCCACAGCCTCTGCTGCTGGGCCAGAGCCATAGGCAACACTGTGTAAAATACTGCTTTTCTGCTGGAAAAGCGCTCTCCTCAGGGAAGGTGCTGCCTCCCAGCCTAGGAACTAAGTCTTGCTGGGGCCTCCATATGGGTGTATCTGCCTCCCAATGGATTAAGATGACGTCCTACACAAGCTCACCACCTGTCTCGATACCAGCCACTGTATGGTGGAGGCAGAAAGAGACGCCAAAGGTGCCAACATGCACAGGAGTCCAAAGCCAGACTCTCAAAACATGTGAATTTTGCCTGCTGATCCTACCAGCAGTGCGTCTGAGATTAGCTGCTAGTCAAGTCCCAGCACTGCCCACCAGCTAAGACAGAGAAAAAAAGTTGAAATGGTGAGTTACCTTCAGTCAGTGCAAGCCAGTGTGTGCCAAGAGTAGGGTCAGCAAAATAGAGGAGGTTTTTCATTCTGTGGTATGAAGTCCAAATTAACAGCCTTATGCCACACCCTAAGGCTGACTAGGTGTCCGTAAGTCTCCATTTAATTATTAATACAGGTCTTGGTTTCCAGAGGGATTTAGGGAGACCTGCTTTTAGTCTGCCATCTTAACTCCACCCCTTGTCAGGAGTGGAAAGCAGCAGTGTGCTGTCACATTGTGGAGAGAGCAGCTAGGATCACATAACAATGTGTATATAAATTTTTGTATGAAAAACTGACTTGAGCTATAAACTGTCACTTGAAGCACATTTAAAAAATATATACTTACATCTGAATGTACTGACTTAAGTGATTAGAAAAAGTATAAGTTAGTCCAAGGAAAGTAGGGCAGGAAGAGACAATAAAGGTGAGGGAAGGCATTTATACCACAGAAATAAGAAATTCCACACATGAAAACTATAAAGCCTTTTTTGAAAATCTAACAGGTATAATTAAACAGGGGAAAAAAAGAGATAGAAATAATCAATCATAAATATTAGGAGGAAAAATGACAGAAGTAGAGCTATGGCACAGTTTTAGAACAAAATACAAAATAATATGAAATCGATTTCAGTAAATTTTAAATCTGGATGAAGTAGACAGTTGATAATAAAAATAAGTATTATCAAAAATGTTTCATGATAAAATAGATAAGCTTAAGAACTATGATTGTTAAAGAAGAAAATTGTGTCAGTAATATGATGGATTATATAATCTGTTCAAAATACTTGCTGCTTCTCTCTCCTAGTCCTTTAAAGTAGGATGAGTATATTTCCTTTCCTATCCACAGTATGCTTGCCATGTGACTTGTTTTAGCCAGTGGAATGTGAACAGATGTGGCATACATCACCTCTGAGCTACAGTTTTGTTTCCTATCTTTCCTTATCTCACTTTTCTTTTTTCATCCCTGGAAACCTTGGCAGTGTGGTGGCCAAGAGCTACAGCTGCTAACCAAAAGTTTGGCAGTTTGAATCCACCAGGCACTCCTTGGAAATCCTCTGGGGCAGTTCTGCTCTGTCCTTTAGTGTTGCTATGAGTCAGAATTGACTTGACAGCAAGAGGTATTTCCCCTCCACCCGCCTCTGACCTGTTTAAGTATGCCCAGTGTAAAAAATGAAATACAATTCTGATTTTTCTTCCCAAGTGTCTGTAAAGAGTTCCTCTTGGAGCATCTTAAGATGTCTCAAATATAAATCTTCCTTTCCTTAGAATATTACTCTTTTCCTATTTTAGAAACTCAACCATTTGACTCTGACTCATAGCAACCCCGTGTGTATCAGAGTAAACCTATGCTTGAAGAGATTTTCAATAGCTAATATTTGGCAGTAGTTCATCTGGCCTTTTTTCCAAGCATCTCTGAATGAACTCAAACCTCCAACCTTTCAGTTAGCAAACAAGTATGTTAACCATTTGCACCACTAAGAGACTCCACTTCTAACTATTGTTATAACAACTGCAACCATCACTGAATGGGTATTTCTGCAGTGAAAGAATTCCTATGTATCAAAATAAGCTAGTGACTCACAGATGAATATGTAACTATTTCTCTCCTTTGCTATCCTCCTCACTGATTAATGTTATCCAGCTCAAAATTGCTATTACTGTGCTTCTCCTCTTTCAATAGCTAATTCCTCAGCAATTCACAATGCAGCTTTCTTCTCATCAGCTGGGCAGCTGTGTGCCACACCCTGCCATTAATTTTTATGAGTTGTGGTTGTGTTTTCATTTACTCTTACATATGGTTTGCTATTGCTGACACTGATTTTCTCATGTTGGTTATTTTCCCTCATCTGAGGGGAAAATAATAGAAAGCTATGACTTCAGTTTGAATCACATACAGGTAAAAAGGAAAGCTGGAAATCAAAGGTGCGCACTCCAGTTTTGCTTAAGATTTACTTCTCAAGTCAAGGCTAGAACCCAAATCACTAGGATTCTGCCCATCTCTAATGAAGAAAGAAAAGCTTCATGATTAAGGCAGAACAGAGTCAGAAAACATGGTATTAACTAGAAAGAAATTTATGGTAGCAAGCCTCAACCAGGGCCAAGCATCTGCTATTACTGTGAAACAGGAAAATGAAGGCTGCCAGCACGGTCTCCACAAGCCAGAGACCCTGGCGGCCTGGAGTCCATAAAGGTCTCTGGAAATGTCCTTATGGCAGTTTCTATGCCACTAATGGACAGCCTGATTAAGCAGTTTCTGCTATAATTAACTTTTTTGATCAACATTTTGACTAGGAAAGATGGGAAAACAATATTTTTAACAATATTATTAGTGTGCATTCTTGATCTTGAAATGGAAAGTAGAAATCCCTAAAACTAAAGGTGCCATGAATTTAAACAAAGCTAATTTCTTGGACTAGCCTTCTCTTGAGAGAAAGCTATGAAATGTGTGTCATTACATCACTTCTGTAAAGATTTCCTTCATGTATTTATTCTTTAAACACTACCTTTTCCATTGGTAGGAGCCAATTGAAAATATCCAGCACATAGACACTGGTAGTTCTATTGAGACCCTTTAAGGACAAGCACTTGAAAGTGAAATCCTCTCACTAAAGGTAGAAATGAAAAGGAGTGTTCATAGACTTGTAAAAGCATGCAAAGATACAAAGCCATATCTGGCTCATAAACTCCAAATTTTAGAAGCAGAAGGCACCTTAATACCTTCTGATTCTTTCGATTTACAAGTTAGCAAAACGATGCTGTAGTAGATATCTGCTGTTTGGCAGTGTAGCACCCCTTTCTGATTCTCTTGGTAACTGACTCTACTTTCCCTCCCCCATTCTGAGTGCACTCATAGCCATTGAACCACGAGGCACCTCATCCTCATCCTGCCCTCACCAAGGGATGAGTACATTAATTACACTGAGCTAATCAGGTTCTTTCCCAAGGATTCCAAATTGGGAGGCAAGTCACCTGTACAACTGTATTACAGATGGACAGTTTGTTAGTTTCTGGTCCAAAGATTAGTGTTGTCACTTACTTCCCCAGTCTATTTGGTCACTTTTTCTTTCCTTTGATTCTGTGAGATGCCATATATCTTTCCCAGAAATGCCCTCTGCCTTGCCCCCAACTTCTTCCTAAATTATCCAGACTTGTTTTGATCTTCACAATGAAAGAAACTAACGCAGAGACCTTGTCAAATATGAGGGAGAAAAACCTCACTTGTTCTCTTCTGACCAGGCTATTTGCAGCACAAGGCCGGTTTTATAAGCAGGCAGAGCAGGTGGCCAGCTATGAAATGTAAGCGATACCCTCACATGGCCTAAAATCATGATTTTAACTAAGCAACCCCACCTGAAACACACACCACTAATTTAGAATTAAGGGTGGTCCTCTTAAAATGAGCCTATGGCATATTCATCGTTTAACATCTAATTGATTGATTGCTCCAGTATCTAACAAAGATAGGCTTTTCTAGATAGAAACATGAACGGGAGACAGGAAGAGAAGGGCAGAATGGAAAGTGGACACTGAAGTGGACAGCAAGGGAAAACCAGGTGGCATGAGGACACTTGATGTCCCTTTGGCCTCGTAGTTATGTTAATCCTACCTCAGGATCCTACGGAGTCTAGATGAGATTCTTACAAGCCCTTGTGATAGGGCCTCCAGCCTCCTCAAATCCACCCTCCCCTCAGAGGCCCATGATCTGTTTAGAATACAAATTCGATTATCACTCAACTGCTTTATCAATGATTCACTGTCTCAGCTACAAGATAAATCTCAGAATCCTTGACAAGGCTTGGAAGGCCCTTCATGTTCCTACTTTGCAATCCTTTTACCTACCATTGTTCTATGCTCATATCACATTCTAACCTTACCTGACCGCTTGACTTTTCACATAGGTGCTCCACTGCCCTGCCTTGTGCCTTTGTGTGTTTCTAGGCTGTAATCTTTATGGAAGCATATGGTCAGATATTTCTTCCAATGTGACCCTGGATGGATTCAAACAGCTAACCTTCAAGTTAATAGTCAAAAGCAAGCAATTTTCACCACCTTGGGACCTAATCACATAACAAGCCCTCTTAAATATTGTTATTAAAAAAAAACTTTTTGCTTGTTGAATATAGATGCTTCTCCATAATTCCCTGTCAATAACATTGTTTCCATCCCATAAACAATACTAAAACTCAATTGTATCAGAATCTTCCTTCTTCCTCTCTACCTTTAAGCATTCTGCATGTTCTGTGAGACAAGAACTCTAACACAAGTTTGGTAAAGATTTATATCTTGTAAGAGAAACTGTTCACTTCTTCACCATTAGCAACTACACCAATTTCCTGGAGAGTGGTCTATCCACATTACCTACAGCTATTGTCAAGGATTGAACTGTGTACCCCCCCCAAAATATATGTAGCCATGTGGCTAGGCCATGATTTCCAATATTTTATATTTGTCCTCCATTTTTTGATTTTCCTATGTTGTATATTGGAGGATTAGGGTGCGGCTGTAAATCCCTTCATAAAATCACCTCCATGCTCAACTGTAAAAGGAGTTTCCCTGGAGCATGGCTTGAACTACCCTTTATCCTTTTGTCCTGCAAGAGATAAAAGGAAAAGGAAGCAAGCATGGAATGGGTAAGCTCCCATCATCCAGAAAACAGCATCAGGAGAAGTGTGTGTCCTTCAGACTTGAGGATTCTACACCAAGATGCTCCCACAACAAGGACCAGTGCAACGCAAGGACTTTCCTCCAGAGCTGACAGAGAGAAAGCCTTTCCCTAGAACAAACACCTTGAATGTGTACTTGTAGCCTACCAGACTATGTAAGAATAAATTTTCCTTTGTTAAAGTCATGTGCTTTGTAGTATCTCTGTTAGAGCAACAGTAGCTGACTAAAACAGAATTTGGTACCAAAAGAGTAGGGTGCTACTCTAACAAACACCTACAATGTGGAAGGAATTTTGAAACCATGAATGGGTAAAAGACTCAGAAGGGGTAGAGAACTGTCAACACTAAAGAAGGCACAGATGGTGAAAAAGCGAGGACCAGCAGCAACAGATGGACAGCAGCAGAACCAGAGCAGCAAGACAGCACTGGAGCCAACCCACAGGGCAAGAGATCTGAGTGCCCATGTACAGAGTGCCTCTGGGCACTTAAATCAGTGAAGCCAGGCTTGCTGAATGCTGCGTGCAGGAGGCTATATTGCAGAGTGGGACGTCTTCGGGCACTTGAATCAGTGGAGCTGCAGAGCTTTGGAACACTTGCCCTTGCAGGGCAGATATGAGTCTGAGGCCCAGGCCGTGAGGCCGTAGGGAGAAGAAGCTGAAGAGACAAGAGCTTGAGAAGCTGTGTTGCCTCAGTCTCAAAAGACATGGCCATGATCTTAGGTGTTTGGAAGGGTGAAGCCAGGGCTTTATGCATTTGTAAGGGTGGAATCACCACCCAGTTGGGCTTATGGTGCACCTAGAGCTGATGATGCAGAGTTGTTGTCCACGTGGGCCTTTAAAGCAGAGTTGTGAGCAGGGCCAGGGGTCTCCACTCAGAAACCAGAGAGTGAGATCAATAGCTAGAGTCTAAAGGGCAAAGTTATTGTGTAAAATGCCCCAGAGACCTGAGGATTATTTTCAAAGCTTTGAGGACTAATGTAATGTGTTCTGCTGACTTGCTTGGTGCCTGTTAATGCCTTCTTTCCCTTCAATTTCTCCCATTTGTCTTGGAAATGTCGACTTTGTGCCTATTCTGCCATTGTACCCTCAGAAGCAGATAGCTAGTATTCTAGGTTTCACAGATGTATGAGAGTTTTTGTATTTTGGATTTGGAACTGATTTAAGACTTCTATCATGTGGGATGAACATGTTTTTGCTATGACATTTGCTATGATGGGATGATTGTGTTATATACTTCAAAGATGTGACTTTGGGGGTCCAAAGGGTACAGTGTCATGGATTGAACTGTGTCCCCCAAAAATGTGTGTAGCCATTTGGCTGGGCCATGATTCCCAATATTTTATGATTGTCCTCCGTTTTGTGATTTTTCTATGCTGTACATTATAGGATTAGGGTGGGAGTGTAAATCCCTTCATAAGATCACTTCCCTGCTTCACTGTGAAGGAAGTTTCCCTGGAGTATGGCTTACCCCACACTTTATCCTTTCACCACACAAAAGATAAAAGGAAAGGGAAGCAGGCATGGAATGGGGAACCTCACATCATCAAGAAAACAGCATCAGGGAAAGAACATGCCCTTCAGACCTGAGGTTACTTCACCAAGATGCTCCCCTACCAAAGACTGATACAGCATAATGACTTTACTCCAAGCCAGCAGAGGGAAGGCGTTCCCCTAGAACAAACACCTTGAATTTGGACTTGTAGCCTACCAGACTGTGTAAGAATAAACTTTCCTTTGTTAAAGCCATCCACTTTGTGGTATCTCTGTTAGAGCAGCCCTAGCTGACTAAAACAGCAGTGTCCTTGTCACTGGAGTTTTCTGATTTGGAGTTTCATTTAGTAAAAATAGTAGTAAGCTATTATGGTATCCATTTACTGAGAGATCCATGAAATCCTCTGGGTTTAGAGATAAGAAGCTTAAAATGGCATGCATACCTCAAAGATGGGAACATCCGTTGCAATAAAATTATCACCTCAGCATAGGAAAAAGGGGCGAGGCCTAAATTGGAGCTGGCCAGGATTAACATGGGAAGGCTGGAGCAGCTGGTAGACATTCTCTCTCAAGCACATAGTATTCAGGGTTTAAGATTAGCATGTCAGAGATCTTCCTTAAAACCACAAGCTCCTTTCACTCTTTTCAACAGCTGAGGCTTCCAGCTGAGCAGAAGAATACTTGTCTATCTGAGAATATTTCCCTGCTCAGTGATTGATACACTCTCCACTGCTGTTGGGAGGTGGGGAAAAATGAGTACTCTTATACATTGCTGGAAGAAATGTGAATTGCTACAGTCTTTTTGCACAGCAATCTGGCAATTCCTTTAAAAATTAGAAGTACACATACCCTTTGACCCAGCAATCCAACTCCTCGGAATCGTTCCCACAGAAATAAAGGCATGAGTATGTAGGGAAATAACAGGGCTGATATTCACCAAGCACACACCCGTACAATGTACCAGCCAGTGTCTCTTCTGATTGGTCTGTACCTGTGCCATACCGGTTGTTAAATATTTTTAATGCCACCTCTGGATACAGAAATAAAATTTTACGTGAGATATGTTTTTTTTTTATTAAGAATACTTTTCTTCTTACAAACAGTGTATGTGTGTGCCGTACTTTCTTCTACCCACTCAGAGTCTCCATGCTTCCAAATAACATGTTGCTTTTTAGTTTTGCAAGCTTATATAACTTAAATGTACATTACACACAACTCAGCAAGTAGGAGCTCTTGTGATACAGTGGCTAAGCATTGGGCTGCTAACCAAAAAGTCAATAGTTCAAACCTATCAGTTGCTTCTTGGAAACATTATGAGACAGTTCTACTGTCTCCTATAGAGTCTCTATGAGTTGGAACTTACTCAACAGCAATGGCTTTTATGCAGGTAAGATGTTGAGAGGGTCACTGTTTATGAAATGCGGAGATAACATAGATAATTATGTATTTTGCTTTTCTTTGTACATTGAAAACTCTCCCCAGTGATTGTTGAAAACTCTGGCTCTTTTTTTTTTTTTAATTCCCACATAATATTCCATGGTCTGGATATACCACAAGAGATTCAAATGTTCTCAGGTGGATGAACCTTCATTCAGTTTCCATCCTTCCCCCAGCCCCTGATGTCACAACATCCTTGTGTTGCCAGTCTCACAGGGGAGGTGTTCCTACTAGTGAGACTGAGCACATGTATATCCATATTTTTATTAGCTCTTTGAATCTGCACTCCTCTGAATTGCTTTTGACTATTTTCCTTTGAGATTTTTGTCTTTTTAATAAAAATATGAAATAATTTTATGTACGTGTTAGATGATTTTTGTGAGGTGCATTGCGGATGAATTATTCTCACTCTGTTATTTACCTGATCCATGCATCTACCTGTTGGATGCACAGTGAGGGCTTACACATTACTGTGATGCTGGAAGCTGTAATACTGGTATTCAAATATCAACAGGGTTTGATGGGCAACAGTTTTCAGATGAACTACCAGACTAAGACATACTAATAAGAAAGACCCAGTAGTTTACTTCTGAAAAGATTTAGCCAGTGAAAATCTTATGAATAGCAAAGAACCAGTGTCTGACATAATACCAGCATGAGAACTCCTTAGATTGTAAGGCACTCAAAAGACAAAGACAACTGGTGAAGAGCTGCCTCCTCCAAAAAGAGTCGACCTGAATGATGTGGATGTAATCACACTTGCAGCGCCTTCATTTGCTAACGTGGCAAATATCAAAATGAGAAGAAGCAACAGCAAACATACCTTAATAATCAGAACATGTACGAATTACAAATCCATAAAAATTAGAAATCATCAAAAATGTTATGGAACCCATAAACATCAATAACTTAGGTGATAGTGAGCTGAAATGGACCAGTACTAGACATTTTGAATCAGACTATCATATGACCTGCTTTGCTAGGAATAACACCTTTAAGAGGAATGGCTTTGCATGTATCATCAAAAAGCACATTTCAGGATATGTCCTGAAATACAGTGTTGTCAGTGATAGGATAATATCCAAATACCTACAAGAAAGACCAGTTAATACAACAATTACCACAGTGCACACATGCACCAACAACTAAGGCCAAAGATTAAGAAACTGAAGATTTGTTTCAAACTTTTGCCATCTGAAAGTGATCTAAAATGTAATCAGGATGCATTGATAATTACTGGTGATACAAATGTGAAAGCTGGAAGCAAAGAAGAAGGATCAGTAGATGGGAAATATGGCCTTGGTAATAGAAATGATGAGAGTGATTGCATGATAAAATTTTGCAAGACAAACGATTTCTTCATTGCAGATACTTTACTTTTACCAATAAATGGTGACTATACATGTGCACCTCACCAGATGGAATACACAAGAATCAAACCAACTACATCTGTGGAAAGAGATGATGAGAAAGCTCAATATCATCACTCAGAACAAGATCAAGTTCTGACTGATGAACAGACCATCATTTGCTAATATGCAAGTTCAAACTGAAACTGAAGAACATTAGAACAAATTCACAAAAGCCAAAGTACAACCTTCAGTCTATCCCACCTGAGTTTAGAGGCCATCTCAAGGATAGATTTGATACACTGAACACTAATAACTGAAGACCAGAAGACTTATGGAATAACATCAAGGACATCATATAAGAAGAAATCATGAGATCATTAAAAATGCAAAAAGACCAAAATGGATGTCAGAAGGGACAAAGAAACTTGCTCTTAAATGTCAAGTAGCTAAAGCAAAAGGAAGAAATGATGAAAGATCTGAACAGAATATTTTAAAGGGTGGCTTGAAAGGACAAAATAAAATGTTATAATGACCTGTGCAAAGACCTGGAGATGGAAAACCAAATGGGAAGAACACACTAGAAGTTTCTGAAGCTGAAATCGAATAAAAAATTCAAGCCTCAAGTGGGGAAAATACTAAAAAACATAGAAAGTATCAAAAGAAAATTGTAAGAAATACACAAAGCCACTATACTAGAAAGAATTGATTGACATTAAACTATTTCAGGAGGTAGCATATGATCAAGAACCAAAAGTACCAAAGGAAGGAGTTCAAGTCTCACTGAGACACTGGTGAAAAGCGAGGCTTCAGGAATTGCTGGAATACAAGTTCAGATATTTCAATAAACAGGTGCAATGCTGGAAGTACTCATTCATCTAGGCCAAGAAATTTAGAAGACAGCTATCTGGCCAACCAACTGGACGAACTTCATGTTTATGCCTATTCCCAAGAAAGACAATCAACCAGAAGCAGAAATTATTGCAGAGTATCAGTAGTACAACAGACACATAAAATTTTGCTGGAGAACCTTCAAAAGCAGCTGCAACTATATACTGACCAGGAACTTCCACAAATCTAAACCAGAGTCAGAAGAGGACATGGAACCAGGGATAACATTACAGATATCAGATGGATCTTGGCTAAAAGCAGACAATACCAGAAAGATGTTTATATGTGTTTTATTGGCTATGCAAAGACGTTCAACTAAGTGGATCATAGCAAATTATGCAAAAAAATGGAAATTCCACAGCACTTAGTTTTATGCTCATGAAGAACACGTGCACAGATCAAGTGGCAGTCATTCCAAAAGGGCAAGGAAACACTGTGTGGTTTAAAGCCAGGAAGGGTGGGCATCACCATACCTAGTAGTAACCGTATGCTGAGTAAATAATCTGAGAAGTTAGAAAAGTGGCAGAATGGTGGAAGACTAGTTAATATGTTTTAATATGCAGATCATGCCTTTCTTGCTGAAGAAAACCTGAAGCACTTACTGATAAAAGTCAAAGACCACAGCCTTAGAAAACAAACATCCTCACAGCTTGGTCCATAAACAACACATCATGATAAATGGAGAAAAGATTGAATTTGTCAAGGATTTCATTTTACTTGGATCCACAATAAAGGCTCACAGAAGCAGCAGCCTATTATTGCACTAGGCAAATGTGCTGCAAAAGAGCTCTTTCAAGTGTTGAAAAATAAAAATGTCACCTTCAAGACTAAGGTGCATCTGACCTAAACTGCCATGTTTTCAGTTGCCTCATATGTGAAAATTGGGTAGTGAATAAGTAAGACTGAAGAACTGACATCTTTAAATTGTGGTGTTGGAGAAGAATATTCAGTATAATATGAGCTTGCCGAAAGGACAAACAAATCTGTCTTGAAAGAAGTATGACTAGGATGTTCCCTAGAAGCAAGGATGGTTAGACTACGTCTCACATACTTTGATATGTTATTAGGAGAGATCAGTCCATGAAGGAGGACATCATGCTTAGTAAAGCAGAGGATCAGGAGAAAGAAGAAGACCTTCAGTGAGATGGATTGACACAGTGGGTACAGCAATGGGCTTGAGCATGGCCAACGATTGTGAGGATGGCACAGGACCATGCAGTGTTTCACTCTGTTATTCTACTCAGGGTTGCTGAATGGGAACCAACTTGGTGGCACCTAACAGTAACATTGTTTTATGCTATCTCTTAGCAAACCAATTGCCACTGAGTCAACTCTGACTCGTAGTGACCTCATATATGTCAGAGAACTGTGCTCCATAAGGTTCTCAATGGCTGACTTTTCAGGACTAGATTATTGACTCTTTCTTCTGAGGCACTTCTTAGTGGGCTCCAACCTCCATCCACTTAGTCATCAGACAACAGCATTAACTTTTGCCTCATAGTATCTCTTACTAAGAAAAATTGGTCTGTAAATGTAGCTTGTGGGCAGTGTTTGACCTCCTCCAATTCCACAAGGGAGAAGGAGAACTAAGATCAGAGCAAGGCTCCTCTCATGAAGTAGAAAACACCTTCTTTACTAATTCTAACATGAACCTTCCTTCACACAACACTCTCTATTTCTCTGCTGGGTTCAATAATTCATTACAATGGTCACCCAGAATTCACAGACTATATTCACGATTGTGGGGTTTATTAGGGACGCAGCAGTTACAATTCAGAATTCGGAACATTCAGGATACAGTACTTCCATCAGAACAGCCTCTTCCCATCTGTACTTGCAAACATGTCCCTCTTCAGCCCTCAGCATCTGCCCAAAGGCACTCTCCATGGGCCAGGAAGCCCACCACACCATCTCCTGCTGCCAGGTCTCTACTTCTTTGGTGGCGGTGGACTCTTCTCTTGTCTACTCTGGAACTGACTCTCTTCTAAGGCAAAAGTGACTAATCTCTTTAGTGACTCCAATTACTCTCCCACACAGTTCTACTCAGTCACCTCGGTAGGAGTTACAAGACCATGGCTAGAAAGGCCACACAAAAATAATCCCATCACACAATCTTTCCTTTTATAGATTACAAGTGTTCTATCTTGGTTTAAAAGTTCTCTTCCCCAAACCTAGATATTACATATACTCTGTATTTTTCTTCTAAGAGTTTTCAACTAATTTTAGAAACTGCATTTGTACAAGTAAGAAAAGATATAACTTTATCTTCTTTTTGATGGTTAAGGAGAAACAAAAAGAGAGAGACTATTTCTGTATATTCTGTTCGGTTACAACTAACCATTTTTAGCTATCCCTGTGCAATTGTACTTCCAGGAATATTTCTGGTTTTGTTCACTGTTTTGGGAAAACTAAAAACTGTTTCATGTGACATTTGTATGATTTTTTACAAGTTTTTTAATCCATAATTATGATATGTCATTCCATCTTCTAAATTTGAGGTCAGCGAACTGTAACCCAGGTGACAAATCTAGCCATGTCTAGTCTTTTATGTGTTGTACAATGTTGCTTTCATGCTGTAACAGTGAAATCAAACAGAGCTGAGAAACTATATGGGCCACAAAGCCAAAAATATTTACTACCTAACTTTTACAGAAAAAAGTTTATGGACGCTTGGTTTAAATCATAATTTATGTTCTGGAATGAAATCATATAGTTTTGTTCATCTAAGTAGTTGCTTATTACATTTATTTCTAGGATTTTTCTAGCCTTTGTTACAATGTAGTACTTTCCACAATTCTATTCTGTTTGACTATCACTATCACATACAATGATAAGAGTAAACATACTATGTTTGTTATGTGCCAGGCCCTATTGAAAGCACTTTTTATATATAACACCACATTTAATTCTCATAATATTTTTATGAGGTAGCTGCAATCCCTTTCTACAGATGGGAAGACTGAGGCACAAGTAACTTGTTCAAGGTTATATAGAAACCAGTGGTTCTATAGTCTGTGCTATTGACTTCTATACTCCTTTGTTTTGAATCCAGCCATATTACCAAATCCCTCTATTATTCCCAGTATCTTTAGTAGCTCCTCCTGTGTTTTCTAAACAATCATATTAACCACAATAATGCCTCTTTTTAACAATATGTATACATAAGACTTGTTTGCTAACCTCAGTAAGACTCTACAAACCAGAACAAAATGACTATGGGTGAGAGTAGAAGGCTACCTTGTTCTACACTTTTCATTTTTCAGTTAGTAGCCCACTGTTTAGAATGGTGCTTGTTTTTTGTTTTTATTTTTACAAACAGTCTTCGTCTTTCTAAGTTCCCTTTTACCCTATTTCACCTGTGAATTACGTTAAAGATGCATGTTAAGCTAAACTACACCTCTTCTGTTTTTTGTGACATGACAGATTTTCTCTATTAATTTCTTGATAAAATCATGCACATAGTTTTCCTGATATTGAATTATCCATCTATTCCTGTATAACCTTGTTTGGTTGGGTATCATGTATGCACTATAGGTTTCTATATGTTAATATTTTATTCAGAATCTTTGTGTTCATAAGACAGATTATGTATTTTGTTTTGAAGCACCAAGAATATTCTGACTTAAAGAATCAAAAGTTTTACCTCCTCTCCTCTCCTCTTCTCCCCTGCCCTCCCTTCTCCTTTTCTCTCTCATCTATCCTTTCCTTATTTTTCTGTGTTTCTGTTTGTTGAATATTTGAACTTTGGTTTTGAGATTTGAGTCCATTATACTTCTCATTCCAGCACCACTATCATCATGTCTTTTAGCCTCTCTCTTGTTTTGATTAATTACTTTATTGATTGAGCTGTTTTTTTTTTCTTTTCTTTTCTTTCTTTTTTTTTTTTTACCGGAGTTTTATCTTGTTTTAACAGTTATTTTCAACTACTGTTGTTTCCTGGGGTAGGGGGGCAGGGCGGGGTGTGGTGGGAACATTACAGAGTAGTCTCTAAACATACAAAAGTCAGCTAACTTCACACTCATGATAGAAATGCATTCACTGAGTTCAGGATCTGGTATGAGAACTCTTTGATCACTTTGGTCTATGATACCATTCCTTACTCACTGCTTCCAGTTTAGATGACATACTCTTAACTTTGGCTGTGATCATTCTCCTAAAGCTCATCTCCTAGACTTCTTGCTGTACCTTGGAGCTAAAGAACCAACCTCATGTCCAGGAAGTTTTGACATTTCTGCATATGTCTCTTACTCTGTTACTACCTTATCCCATCAGCCTTCATTGTTGATTTTCTTTTAAGTTTTAATTCATAAATTAGGAATCCCTGTGTGTTACAGAAAAGGATCCTTGGTGCCTCAAGTGGTTAAAGCAATTGACCAGTAATAAAAGATCAGCAGTTCGGAACTACAGTGGCTCTCCAAGAGTAAGATGCACTGCCCCGTGTCTATGCATATTTCACCCTTCAGAAGCCCTATGGAGTTGCTATAAGTTGAAATCCACATAATAATAATGGGTTTTATTTATTTATTTGTTTAGGTTGGTTGTTTATTTTTTTTTATTAAATAAAAAATGAAAGCGTACATGCTCTGTGCTTACAACATTGGGTTAAGATACGAGGAGTACACAAGTTGTGTCAAAGTCCCATTAATATTGATCTTATTACTAATATGTATTGTCACCAATTTTCACCCAACCAAATTTCTAACAACGATCTAATCTAAACCCTCACCCCTCGCCCTCCCGTCCTCCCACCCTCCCTACCCTTGTAGCCGTCAAAGAGTCTTTTCTGCTATGTATAAGTATGCTTTTAAGTTTTTATCGTAGGGGTCTCATATAATAATTGTCCTTCTGTTACTGACTAGACTCACTATTTATTCATTCTTATTCCTCAGTCCCATTTTCCTTCCTGTATGTTATTGACAGCTATCTCAATATATTTATACGTATTCTTGTTAAACATACATTATCGTTTGCTGTACTATATTTTAAATCTGCATAAACAGTGCATAGTCAAAACTATCTTGTTTTTTGTCACTCTGCTGGGTTTTTAACACTTACTCCCATTGCTCCAAACTGTGGCACAGTATTCTATAGTGCATCACTGTCAAGTTTTATGTAGTCTTTGCCCTGGTGACGAACCCATGGATTACTTCCACTTCACCACTGGATGTGTGCTCTCAAATATACCTTTGGAATTTCTCTGGTTGGGTCAGAGTGATGCAACTGCTTTTACTAAATGCTGGCAGATTTCTCTCCAACAGCAGGGCCTATCACAGCCCTTGTTATGCTAGAATTTTCTACTTTTTGTCAAATCTGGTAGGTATAAAATGATATACCATTGTTTTAGCTTTCTTTTCTTTAGTTCTTAATGAGTTTGATCATCTCTTTAAGTATACTGTCCATTTTCATTTCCTCTTCCATGAATTTGCTGTTCATATCCTCTACACACTTTTCTACAAGGGTTTCTGCCTTTTGTTGTGGATTTGTAGGAGTTTCTTGTGTCTTCCCAATATTTAGCAGTATTCAGAAGTAAGGCTGCAGGACCAGACAGTGTTTCAATCTGTTTTACAAAGGGCCACTTTGAGTCAGAAATGACTTGATGGCACGTAACAACAATGAATGTGGCAAACAACTGCCTTTGATGACTGTCTACTCTCTAAAGATTTTTCTAATGAAATTATTAATAATGTTTATGAAAGTATTTTTTGTTGTTGTTACTCTAAAATACGTGTTAACATTTAGATAAACTCCTTAACTCAATGAGCCAATGTTTTCTAAATAACTCAATGTATGAAGTAACAAAATATGGATCTTCACCAACCATGAAGATCCATTCAAAGTACAAGAGAGACCAATGGATTTTAATCTAACAGAGCATGAGAAGTTCATCTATGGGGTTTTAGATTCTACATTACCATTAACATTGAAGGACTCACCACATGTCGAGTTCTAGTGTGCTATTAAAGAAGAATATCCATACTTATCTGAAAAGGCTATTAAACTACTCTTCCCTTTTTCAATTATATATCTGTATTAGGCTAGGTAATCTCCATATACTTTAACTAAAATAACATATCACAGACTGAATGCAGAAGCAGAACACAAGAATACATGTTTCTTCTTTTCAGGCAAACAATAAAAATATTTGCAAACAAGTAGAATAATGCCATTCTTTTCACTGTTTTATAGTATTTTTGTTAACATTCAAAGAATTTATGATTTTTTATTTTAGATAAATCAAATATCTCTATAATCTTATTTTTAACTATGAATATTACTCAACAGCAACTGACAGCAGAAATGATACATACAGATATAGCCTACATTTTATAGTATACACTCATGTATATCCTCAACAAGCTATGTGTTATATAACTACATACACAAAAGTTACCTGGAGACCTCAATAATATTTAAGAGTTTAAAGGAGTCCTGAGGCCAAAATGATTGAGAACCACTGATATACAGAGACATCCTCTAATCATCAGATGCAACAATAGATACATGTCTATTCAATGTAGATTTGTATATGAGTGTAACTGTGTAATCATGGAGTAATTTGAGTCTTATATGTCTTCAGTAGCCTCTAACAACTCAATTCATCAGTTCTGAAAGAGGACAACAGTCTTCTACTATAATCTTTTCAAATTTTCTTATAATTATTTTGATTTGCATATTTAGTTTCCACACACTCAAATTTTGTTTTGCTGTATAATATGTTCATCAACTGTACCTCTTAACATCATGTACCATCTCTCTTAATCCTATTTAGGCCTTTTAACTTAAATTTTATCTCACCTGATATTAATATTGTGACTCATGCTTTCTTTTCATCAGCATGTACCTGTTACATTTTCTCTATTATTTTATTTTCAGACTTACTTTATCACTTTGAGTTGTTTATTTCCTGTAGATAACTTGTAATTGAGTTTTGTTTTTTAACCTAAAACAATTTTATCTGTTTCTAATAAAGGAATTCAGATTGTCACATGCAGTGTAATAGTTAATATGTTGTGAGTGCTCCTTGGAAGTCAGGATGATGAGACTTCCATCTTATGTATTTGGACACGTTATTAGGAGGAACCAGTCCCTGAAGAAGTACGTCATGCTTGCTAAGGTAGAGAGTCAGCCAAAAAGAAGACCCTTGACAAGATGGGTTGATACAGTAGTTGTAACAATAGGCACAAGCACAGGAATGATTGTGAGGATGGTACAGGACCCAGCAGTATTTCCTTCTGTTATACACAGTGTTGCTGTAAGTTGAAATCTAACAACAACAGAAGCAATGTTGATTTTATGCTTTCTGTAGTATGTTATGTTTAGTGTTTCTTTTATTTTGTGGTTTTTGTCATTAGATGTTTTAAAGAGGGTGATGATACAAAATCTTAAACAAAGAGAAGCAATGAAGTCAAATAAGATTATTCACCAATTTTCAGTACAAACGCATTCTTTTACTTTTGTGTTAGTCTTGCAGATGTCATTTGAAGGGAATAATGTCTCCCAAGCATGACTTGAGCTCAAAACACAAACCCACCAAAAATAACAGTATTGACCATCACAATATTATCCAAGCATGGTTCTGAGTGCTGTGTAGACATTATTTCAATTTCAGTATTTCAATATCCTCAGAACAAGCACTTTAGCCTCTTTAATACACAAGAAACTAAAGTTTAGTGGAGTAATTTGCGTATCTTCGTGGTCACATAATCTATTTTTTTGGATCAAAGATTAAATTTCTAGTTCTAAAGTTGTAAATCAAGGATAAATTTTTCCCAGACCAAAGTGAAAGAACATGGATCATATGCAAATGAGCTTTCCCAACATCTCACATCCTCCAAATGGTCTAGTGTAAGCATAGGGAGGATTCCCAGTGGAAGATGGGTTAAGATTTTAGGGCCTCATGCTTCCAGGCAGATTTGATATGTGCCAATTAAGAAGGGTAGAAAGGTTTTCCAGCAGCCTGGTAGTACTTAAAGAAACTGAGATTATCCTTTTCCAGACAGAGAAAAAGTGTCACCATCAGCTGGTCTGAGCAGGTGCCATGGTGGTTGCCAAGTCTGGGTTATTTTCACTCAGTGCTCCACAACTGGCTTTCAACCCAATTTACAAAGTGCTATCTTATAACAACTGTTCAAGCCTTGGCTCTTTTCCAATTGTCCCTTCCCACATGTAACACTCTTCTCCTCTCTGGATTCACCAGGAGAGACAAACACTCTTGCCTTTGTGAAATTCATGATTTCTGATTGCCAAGTCATGCCTACCAAATCCAAATTTATCTATACATTTGTAAGATTAGGAGTGCCTCAGTAGTCTTCCATGCATATCCTTCAAGGGTCTCACAGACAGAAGACAGTGGCCAAAGGCATAATAAAGAATTCCTAAATCCCTTGGCCAAATGTTTGTTGAATAGATCGAATTTCCAAAGTGTTTGCAGAGATTAAGAACAGAAGCTTGTGGGTACTGATGAGCAATCACAAATATGACAATAATAAGAGAAGATCATTCAGTCAAACATCATCAATAACATGCCTGATCAGTCTTACTACCTATCTGTGGCCTGTGTTGGGAAAGCTACAAAGGAAGTTACAGTTCTTGTCTTAAGTAATGCATTGACATGAGGACAACATACAAGAAGAAACAAGCAATGAATGGGAAACAGAAATAACTAATAAATATTTCTATTATGCCTGCACTTTGTTTCCAGGGAAATAAGGGAGCTATTTCCTTACTAGATTTTTAAATGGAAAGCAAGCCGGTTATTGACATACTTAGTCAATTTCAACATTTTGCTGTGTAGCTTTAAAATGTCCTCACAGTGAAACTGTTTCCAGCAACAGCTGCTTGTTACCACCTCAAACCTTACAGGCCATACAAGACCTTTAAGAATGAAAACATCTGATCTCTTCACTCTTTGGTATACTGTACTGTGGAAGGTTGAGAGTTCCCTTCCACAATTTCAGTTCCAGGCTAATATGCCTCATGTGCAGTCAGTACCTGTCTGTCAGTAGAGGCTTGTATGTTGCTGTGGTGCTGAACAGGTTTCAGCAGATCTTCCAGACTAAGATGGATGAGGAAGAAAGGCCTGACAACCTACTTCTGAAAAGCAGACACTGCAAACTCTATGGAGCACAATAGCTCAATCTGTAACAAATTGTGGGGGTAAGGCAACACCAGGAAGCTTTAATTCTGTTGTGCCCAGTGTCACATGCATCAGAGGCCATCTCCACTGCAGCTCACAGCGACTGTGACGGTCATGCTGAATTTCTCATGTGTGGTTCACAGAGATTTTCTTCTCTGTCGTATAAGGTTACTATGAGTAGGGATTAACTCAATGGCAATAGGTTTGACTTGGTTTGGTGGACTTCATGAATTCCTTGGAAAAAAGGGGGAAAGAGAAAACAGTCCAGGCACTGGGCAAAGCTAAAGGATGAATACATCAATAGAATGATGAAAGGGTATTAAACAGATCTGGCTAAAACTAGCTGAGAGAAAAGAACAAGAGAATTGAGAACTGTAAACACTCAAAGCACTCTAATAAGACACCTTAAAAAAAGGGGACTAAGTGTTAAAGTTTGATTCACAGTACAACACCAAGTCAGTGAGGGACTCTGCTCACCAGGCCTAGCACAGTGTCCTGCGAACAGCAGTCATGCAATAAACGTGTTATGAAGACAGTGATGGTGGTGACAATGATTTTAGAAAGAAGTAAGGGTGACATGCTCTGGAATCAGAGAAACAGCTTTGGTACTATGTTATAGTTTAATATGATTGGAGCCCATTAAGAAAAATAAAAAACATTTCACATAAAGCATTTTTTTTTTTTCAAAAAGCCACACCTGTATCTCTGCAAACATGAATGAGAGCTGTCTCAGTAATGGTCAAAACAGAAACAGGACAAGAGGAGAGCTTGAGGTGCACTGGCTGGGAATAGAACCCAGAACGGTAATGTTCCTCTCCAAATTTATACCATCAGTAGCAGCCAACATTTCCTCTACACCGTTGCTCATCTTCCATCTCATCTGAATTTCACTTGCATAAAATGACTGATTATTCTTCTGTAAATTAAGCTCTGAATGTTCTCAAGAGAAGAGACAGATTTGTTCATCAATACTGTTAAATGGCCGTTCTGTGTACAGCACTGTTAACATGGATGGAAAAGATTTGCACAGCGAAGATTACGTCAAGGCACTGGGTTTTAACCTATGTGCTGTCACCAGACAGGAAGAGCAGTGGAAGCTGCATATAGGTGGGCATGTAAATTTATAGGGAATGTACATTTTCACTCAGTCATATTAAATTAAAAAAAAAAAACCTTGGATATACAAAAATGAATTACAAAAAAAAATATGCATCTTAAATCACAGCTGTGTAGTTTTGGGAAACTTCATAACCCCAGCATTGTAGACATGGAAAATGGCAATAAGGTAGATGGCACATTGAATTTCAAAAAGAAGATGTCCTACTTCCCTGAAGTTATAGATTACAAAAAACTGAGGGCTGTTAGAATTTTAACTAAATTATTGGCTCAGAAGCTTAATTTCTTAAATAGACTTATGTGGAAATCAGGAATGGTACTGGTTAAAGAAGAAGAGGAATAGTCAAATTAAGGAGAAAACCCTTGGCTTTTAACATATCTGGAGAATACAGAGAGCTGTGAATCATCAGATGAAATAACTTGCAAATGATAGGGTAATTGCAAACAGATGTATGAGAAACTACTGGTGGGATTTGGAATTGTGGATTTTATCAGGTAGTAATTTATCCTGAAACAAACGTCAATCAATGAATTCTTCCATTCCAGAATCCGGATTTATTTCTGTGGTTTGCCAAAATATGATATGAGAACAATTATTATTGAGACAGTAACTACCCCCTCAAATAAATGGAATATTCAGAGAATGAGTCATTCTGTTTAAAGGATACTCAGTAGTAAACTGAAAATTATCCAGAAAACTTACATTTCTCATCTATATGTTTGAAATGATTTCCTGTGTTTTTCTGTATAGTGTAATGAACTCAGTAGAATTTTTCTGTGGTAGGAAAATGGAATCCCTGGAGGTGTAGTGGTTAAGTACTATAGCTGCCAACCAGGTGTTCCTTGGAAACTCAGTGGGGCCATTCTACTCTGTCACCTAGGGTTGCCATGAGTTGGAATTGATGGCAAAGGGGTTTTTTGTTTGTTTTGGTTAGGGAAATGAAGTATCATGGAACTTTGATTCTCATGCTGAAGTCTTCAGGAAGAAGATATAAGAAGCTGGCCTGCCTGTGTCCTGGTCTCAAGTCACCCTCTTGAGGGCCCCAGCACTGCACCAGTTCAAGTGATGCTATTGACACTGAAACAGGGCCCTGAAATTATGCTCCAGGGTAACCAATCGCACTATACATAAAACCAAAAACCAACCTGTTGCCATCAAGTCAATTCTGACTCAGCATGGAACCCATGAAATGGTAATAATGTCTGACAGTGCTGCTGTTACTCTTTCGAACAAATGCCTGTTTCATCAAATGCTTGTTTCATCATTACTTTTTTTCTCTAAAAGCAGAATGCTGAGAAAGACAGAGGGGGGTGGGTATGATGAACTCAGTTGGTTTAAAGGAGTGGTTTGCAAATGGGGGACAGGACCCACAACACAGAATTATACAGTTCCAAATATTAACAGTGCCAAGGTTAAACAACCTTAATTTGAAGTTTTATGTTTTTATTTCTGGTTGATGATTTACTTTGCATTAATAGACTATCCAAATAATATGCTGATTTCACATATAAAAAACTTACTAAAGGACTGCTGTGTGCCCTAGACAGATGCACCACACCATCCCTCTGCAGCAAACACTGAAAAACTAAGTAAAATATGAGATATGAACATCAATCCTGAAACTCTAAGCATTGAATGAGGGGATAAAGAACTAGAATACTGAATGGAAGAAGAAACTGGAGGTCAACAGAGAACAAGGAGAGACACAGTGTGGAGGTCCCCTAACGCGGCATAGGGTCACCATCCTGGAGCACAGTGAGTAATAACCCGAGAGACAAGGAGTATGGAAAGGCAATTTTGTAAGACTTCCCACTGGAGACAAAGCTCTCAGTAAACATGCTTTCCCACCACTCATTCTTCTGCCCAGTTTGCCACATACACTGTGTCCCAACAGCCCATATTGCATCCCTCAGCAAGAGAATCTCCACTCTGCCATCAAACTAGGTCCACCTCATCCCAAACCTACCAGCTACCATGTGCCTTGCCCCAACTCCCTTCTTCTTTTTCTTGGCCCCTCCCAGTGAGCCCCATATACCACTCCTTATCACCAGGCCACGCTGCAACCCTTGGCTAGAGTGCTACTGGCCTGCAGTCATCCCAGGTCTGCCCTTCCCCCACCTGCCAGCTCCTGCCATGTCTTTTTTCTTTATTTCTTGTCTTCCCTTTCTTTCTACCTGACATCTAGCCTCGGACTCCATCCACAGCCCTTCCAGCCATCATGCTGATAACCCTCAGGTAAAGAACTGCCAGCCTGACACAACCTCCTTGCTTTCCCACCCAATAGTTCACACCACACCCTTTCTTTCTTTTTTTACCCACCCTTTCTTCCTTTGTTTTATTCCTCTCAACTACCTTTGTACACCACCTCTACCCCTACCTAGACCACACTGCACCACCCTAAGTAGGGCACCACCAGCCCACAGTCAGCCCAGATCCATCTTGCCCTCAATGTCAGCTCCCACTGTGCCATTTTTGTTTGTTTTCTGAAACCCGACCACTATGGATGACCCTGATGGTGTATGAACACCAGTGGCATAGTTTCCAGCATCACAGCAACACCTATAGTACAGCAAACTGACAGACACGTGGAAGTATTAGCCGAGTGCTGTTGAGTCAGTATTCATCGTTACAGAAATACAAATCAAAACTGCAATGAGATATTATCTCCCCCCAACATTACTGGCACTAATAAGAAAAAAATAACAAAAAACAGAAATTAACTAATGTTGGAGATGCTGAGGTGAGATTGGAACTCTCATGCTCTGCTGATGAAAATGTAAAAATGGTATTACCACTATAGGTGGACCCAATGATACAGCGCCACCTCCAAAAGCTAGAATTAGAAATACCACATGATCTAACAATGTCACCCTAGGAATATATTCTAGAGAAATAAAAATCATCACATGAATAGACATATGAACACTCATGTTCATTATAGCATTATTCACAATAGCAAAAAGATGCAAACAGCCTAAGTGCCCATCAGCAGATAAATGGATAAACAAACTGTGGTACGTACACACAACGGAATACTATCTGAGGATGAAAAACGATGAATCTGAAACATCTCACAACATGGATGAATCTGGAGAGCATTTTACTAAATGAAAATGGCAAAAATTACATGAAACTTCAATTACAAAAATCCAAGAAAATATTTACATATGTATAACCTAAAACAATCTTTGATGGTTACAAAGGAGAGCAGGGATAGGATGGGGAAATCTCCAGCTAAGCAGTAGACAAGTTAATATTGGCAAAGGGAAAGACAACATATAATATAGGAGAAGTTTCACACATTGACCAAGACAATTTTGAACATCTTCAGAGGTGGAGTTACTGGGCTGAAGGAAGGAGACATGATCTGAAGGCACATCTATGTCAATTGGCATAACATAATTCATAAAGAAAACATTCTACATCCACTTTGGTGAGTAGTGTCTGGGGGGTCTTAAAATCTTGAGAATAGCCATCTAAAATACATTTACTGGGCCCATCATGTTTAGAGCAAAGGAGAATAAAGAAAACCAAAGACACAGGAAAATATTAGTCCAAAGGACTAATGAACCACATAAAACAGCCTCCATTAGCCTGAACCAAGAAGAACTAGATTGTGCCCAGTTAACTACACTGACTACTCTGACAGGGATCACAATACAGGGTCCCAGACAGATCAGGATAAAAATATAGAATAAAATTCGTATTCACAAGGAGGTGGAGCCAAGATGGCGGACTCGACACACATCTCCTTAATTCCCTCTGAAAATCAAGGCCTCGAATGATAATTGAATGGAGCATTCTGGACACCCAGTGAGCCTTAGAACACAGAATATGGTTGTGAGGTTGGACTATATGCCACTAAATGGGAAACTTTCCCTAGCTGAGCCCCACTACTGTTAACTTGCCTAAGTAGACTCCAAGTACTGGTACTTTTAAAGTTTTTTGTCTCTTTATTAGTCAACAGGTGGGGCATGGGCAGAAGCCCATTGATACACTGACCTGCAATGTAGAAGTGAGGAGTGTGTGGCACAACAGAGACACAATATGTGAGATAGCCACAATTTGAGAGACCAGCGGTGGACTGAGGGTGCCACAGCTGCTCCACCCTCTCTTTTCTGAGATCCTTCATAGATTTTGCTGTTTTGCAATAGGAGGGACAGCTTGACTGGGACTCCATCTTGGTCTGCTGGTAGTTAAAGTTACTTAAATGGTGATACATTATGGGGTAGGGCCTTGCTGAGGATGGCAGCAGGGCCACAGCCCTCACCTACTTTGAACTATATCATAGCATCCAGGGACAGCTGAAAAGGTGCTTCCATTCTCAGCCAGAAGGTGGGGCCTGGCACATCTGACAGTCTGACTGATTTTGGAAGCTGTAAGGTAGCTTTTAGATTTTTAAAATAAGATTGCCTAGAAAAATAATTGTTGAGCAGCCCAATGGAATCTCTTCCACTTTTTACTGACCTCCATCATAGGGTTAGTTAATGGCCCCCCAGTACCGTTGTGTTTTTGCCTGCAGGGAGATGGAATCTGCTACCACAGAGTCCACTGGGTCCAGTAACTAGAGTACACAGAGGTAGCTGCTGACCAACTCCCTGCTCAGAACTACTCCTCAGCTCCTATTGAGGCAACACCAGAGAAACTAAACAGCCTCTAGATGGCCTGAAGGCAACAGCTTGTTGCTAAGCATTTAAAGAAACAGCCCACTATGGCTCCAGAAAACTCTCAAAATAAAAAATCAAAAAACTTACCGGATGAAGAAGACTTTCTGAAACTATCAGAGGCTGAGTACAAAAGAATTATGTAGAGAGCCCTCTTAGAGGTTAAACAAAATGCAGCAGAGCAAAATGAAAAACTAAGCAAGCTATTCAAACTGATGGAACATCAGTGTTCCAGCAATTCCATTCCAGCAGATCAATAACAAAATTACAGAATTAGATAATTCAATCCAAAGCCACAAGAGCAGAACTGAGGAGGTGAAGTCCGAATTAGTGATCTTGAAGATAACACAACTGACACCAGAAGTTATGAGGAGAAATCAGGGAAAAGAAATACAAAAAATGAAGAAGCATTAAGAAACAGATGGGGCTCTATCAAGAGGAATAATCTATGATTAACTGGAGTTCCTGAACAGGGAGGGACACCTGAAAACACAGAGTATTGTTGTTGAATTGCTGACAAAACTTCCCTGAAAGAAGAGAACATAGATATCCAAGACATATATCAAACACCACAAAAAAATAGACCCCCAAAGAAAGACAAGGCATACTAAAATCAAGCTTAATAAAATGAAATGTAAGCAGAAACTCTTAAAGACATCGAGAATCAAAGCAAAGCTAACATTCAGAGGGAAGCCCTATAGGCTTTCATCTGACTTCTCATCAGAAATGATGTTGGCAATGAGGCAGTGGGATGACACATTCAAAGACTTGAAGGAGAAAAACTTTGAACCAAGAATTGTATATCCTGCAAAACTGTCTCTCAAATATGAAGATGAAATGAAGATACTCACAGATGAACAGAAGCTTAGACAATTTGTAAAAACCCAACCAAAAATACAAGAAATACTGAAAGAAACTCTTTGCTTATAAAAACAAAACCAGAAGACTATACTTAAGGAGACAACACAAGACACAACATCCAGGAACCTACTTATGTAGGAAAGGCACAAAACTCAATCAAAACTACAATATTAAAAGAAGGGAACCAGTGATCATATTACAAAAACTATGACACCATCACATTAAAAAGAGGGATGTACTGCAGTAGTTATAGCATTTTCAGATGGAGAGGAAGCTAAAACGATATGTAGAATTAAAGTGGGGTTTAAACTTAGAATATTAAGGGAGATTATAGGGGTAGCTGAAAAGAGTAATAACAATGCAGCATATCAAAACAAGAAATATAATACAGGAATCTCAACAAAGACAAAACCAACACTGAAAAAGATGAAAAGTTAACCCATAAAGAATGACCCAGAAAAGAATATTGAGAGAAACAGAGCAAACACCAACACAAAAATAAATACATCAAAATGACAGCACTAAATGCATATCTGTCAATAATTACACTGAATGTAAACAGACTGAATGCTCCAGTAGAGACAACGACTGAGATCTTGGATCAAAAGCTGTGACACATCTACATGTTGCTGACAAGAAAAACACCTTAGACTTAAATATATGAACAAAGTGAAAATTAAAGCATGGAATAATATATACCAAGCTAACAATATACAAAGAAGAGCAGGGGTAGCAATCTCAATCTCAGATAAAACAGATTTTAATGTAAAATACACCATCATGGGCATGGACAGGCACTATTTATTGCTGAAAAGTTCAATACACCAGCAGGACTTAACAACGTTAAATATTTATGCACCCAAATACTATAACATCTAAATATATCAAACAAACACTGTCTACACTGAAAAATGAAATCAGTCATTCCACAATAATAGGTGGAGACTTCAACACTCCTCTTTAGTAATGGACTGACCATTTAGAAAAAAGTTCAGTGTTTTAGTCAGCTAGTGCTGCTCTAACAAAAATACCACAGAGTGGATGGCTTTAACAAAGAAAGACTTATTCTTACACAGTCCACTAGGCTACAAGTCCAAATTTAGGATGTCCATGCCAGGGGAAGTCTTTACCTCTTGTAAGCTCTGCAGTAAAGTCCTTGTGTTGCATCAGTATTTGTTCAGGGAGCATATTGTTGCAGAAACCTCAAGTCTGAAGGATGTAGCCTCTTGGTGCTGCTTTCTGATGATGTGAGGTTTCCCAATTTCTTCTTTCTTCTCGTTCCTTTTATTTCTTGTAGTATCAAAAGATAAAGGGTGGTGAAATCCACACTCCAGGAAACCCCTTTTACAGTGGAGCAAGGAGGAGAGTGCTTTCCCAGAAGAAAAGCTATGTTCAGCACAGTGTAGCCTTACAGCTGGGGCCCAGCAGTGGATGACAGCAGGGCAGTAGCCTATCCATACTTTGAACTACATTATAGTATCTAGGGTTGGATATAGAGGTACTGACATTGCCAGCTGGAAAGAAGGGCTTGCATACCTGATACACTGACTGATTTTGGAAGCAGTCTGATAGCTTTTATCTTTAAAAATAAGACTATCTAGAGAAATAACTGCATTGCATCCTGACAGTATGTCTTCCAGCCTTTACTGATCCACATCATAGGGCCAGCTGATAGACCCTCACTGACTCCATAAGTAGGGCCGTGTCTTTATGAACCAGGAGGTGGAGCATGCTACCCCAGAGATTCTACTGAACCTTGTCACTGGAGCACAAAGAGGTGACTGGTGCTCACCTTCCTTCACAGACTGCACTTCAGATTCTGATAAGGTAACACCAGTGAAACTAAACAATCTCTATATGCCCCAAAAGCAACAAACCTTGGCCAGACACTTACAGAAAAGTCCACCCACGATTCCAGAAAGCTCCCAAAAGAAAGAACCAAAGAACTTCCCAGATGAAAAAGCCTTTCTGAAACTACTGGAGGTCGAGTACAAAACGATTATGTATAGAGCCCTCCTAGACATTATACAAAATTCAGCAGAGCAAAATGAAAAATTAAGCAAGCTGCTCGAATGCATGGCACACCAGGGTTCTGAAATCAGGTAAACCAATAACAAAATCAAAGAAATAGAAAATTCAATTCAAAGCCAAGAAAACAGAATTGAACAACTGGAAAGTAGACTTTCTGACTTTGGAGACAGAGGTACTGACACTAGGATCTATGAGGAGAAGTAAAAGAAATAAGAAAAATGAAGAAACATTAAGAAGCATGTGGGACTCTACAAAGGGGAACAACCTACGATTAACTGGAATTCCTGAACAGAGAGGGACACCTGAAAACACAGAGTATAGTTGTTGAACTGCTGACAGAAGGCTTTCCTGAATTTATTAAAGAAAATATATCTATATTCTCCAAGATACATATCGAATGCCACACAATATAGAAAGACACCAAGACATAGTATAATCAAGCTTTAAAAAAAAGACACCAAGACATATTATAATCAAGCTTAACAAAATGAAACATAAGCAGAAACTCTTTTAAAGGCAGTGAGACTCAAAGCAAATATTCAGAGGGAAACTATAGGCTTTTGTCTGACTTCTCAGCAGAAACAATAATGGCACAGAGGCAGTGGGATGACACACTGACATCCTTGAAGGAGAAAACCTTCCAACCAAGAATTATATATCCTGCAAAACTGTCCTTCAAATATAAAAATAAAATTTAGAAATTCACAGATAAACAGAAACTCAGAGACTTTGTAAAAATCAAACCAAAGCTACAAGAAATACTGAAAGAAGCTCTTGTCTTAGAAGAACAAAACCATTAACTCTATATTTTAAGAGGCAATACAGGACACATCATCCAGAAACCTACTCAGGGTAGGCATAGAACGGAATCAAAGCTATAATATTAAAAATATGATCCAATGATCATATCATGAAAACTACAATACCATTGCATTAAAAAGAGGGATGTGCTACAGTAGTTATAGTACTTCCAGATGGAGAAGATGTTAATAAGATATGTAGCAGTTAAAATTGAGTTTAAACATAGATTATTAAGAGGAGTCATAGGAGCAGCCACAAAGCACAATAAAGATATAACATACCAAAACAAGAAATATAACACAGGAGTCTCAACAAACACAAAGCCAACACTGAAAATGGTTGAAAATCAACACATAAAGAATGTCCCAGAACAGAATATTAAGAGCAACAGAGAAAACATCAACACAAAAATAAGTACATCAAAATGACAGTACTAGACACATACCTATCAATAATTACATTGAATGTAAATGGACTGAACACTCCAGTAAAGAGACAACAAGTGATATCTTGGATCAAAAGATTTGACCTGTCTACATGTTGCTTACAAGAAACTCATCTTAGGATCAAAGATATGAACCAACTGAAAACTAAAGGATGTAATAATATATACCAAACTAACAATATACAAAGAAGAGCAGGGGTGGCAATCCTAATCTCAGATAAAATGGATTTTAATGTATAATTCACCATGATGGACAAGGATAGACACTATTGCTGAAAGGACTTAACAATATTAAATATTTATGCACCCAATACTATCGCATCTAAATACACTGAAGAAACACTGACTACATTCAAAAATGAGATAGATCACTCCACAATAATAGTGGGAAATTTCAACACTTCAGTTTTAGCAATGTACAGATCTTCTCGGAAAAAAGCTCATTAAAGACAAAGAAGAACTTATTGACACAATTAACCAACTAGATCTCATCAACACATACAGAACTTCCTATCCATCAGCATATAACTACACCTTCTTCTCCAGTGCCCATGGAACAATCTCCAGAATAGATCACATGTTAGGACATAAAGCAAATCTCAATAAAATCCATACTGTTGGATTATTGCAAAGCATCTTCTCAGACCATAAAGCCATAAAACTCAAAATCAGTAGCAGAAAAAAATGCAGATAGAAATTGGAACTCATGAAAATTGAACATCTTGCTCAAAAAGCCATGGGTTATTGAAGAAATCAAGGGTGAAATGAAGAAATTTATGGATTCAAGCAAGAATGAAAACACTTCCTGTCAGAACCTATGGGATACAGTCAAAGCAGTGCTCAGAGGTCAGTTCATTTCTTAAATGCACACATCCAGGAGGAAGAAAGAACCAAAACTGAAAAATTAATCCTACAGCTTGAAGAAGTAGAAAGAGAGCAACAGAGAAACACTTCAGATACCAGAAGAAAACAGATCATAAAGATTACAGTAGAACTAGACAAATTAGAGAATATAAGAACAATTGAAAACACTGATAAGACCAAGAGCAGGTTTTGTGAAAAGATCAACAAAATTGACAAACCGATAGCTAAACTTAGTAAAGAAAAACAGGAAAGGAAACAAATAACTCAAATAAGAAATGAGATGGGAGATGTCACAACAGATCCAACAGAAATAAAACATATCATAACAGAATACAATGGAAGACTGTACTCTAACAGATTTGAAAACCTAGAGGAAACAAACAAATTGCTAGATTCATATCACCTACCAAAATTATCACAGGGTGAAGCAGAACAACTTAATAAACTCATCACAAAGGAAGAGATCGAAAAAGTCATCAAAAAACTGCCAACCAAAAAACAGCCCTGACCCAGATGGCTTGACTGCAGTATTCTACCAAGCTTTTAGAGAAGAGCTAACTCCAATACTACTGAGACTATTTCACAGCATAGAAAGGGATGGAATATTCCCAAATTCAGTCTGTGAAGCCAGCATAACCCTGATACCAAAGCCAGGGAAGGATCACACATAAAAGGAAAAATACAGACCAATATCAGTCATGAAACTAGATGCAAAAGTCTTCAACAATCCTTGTGACAGAATTCAACAACATATCAAAAAACTAACTCATCACCACCAAGTTGGATTCATACCAGGTATGCAAGACTGGTTCAACATCAGAAAAACAAGTAATGTGATCAGCCACATAAATAACACAAAAGACAAGAATTACCTGATTCTGTGTATTGATGCAGAAAAGTCATTTGATAAAGTCCAACATCCATTCATGCGAAAAACTCTCAGCAAAACAGGAATAGATGACAAATTCCTCAATGCTACAAGGGCCATTTATACAAAGTCAACTGCCTGCATCATCCTGAGACTGAAACAATTCCCCTTAAGAACAGGAACTAGACAAGGATGTCCATTGTCACCTCTTCTATTCAACACTGTTCTAGAAATTCTAGGAAGAGTGATAAGACAAAACAAAGAAATAAAGGGCATTGGCATCAGCAAGGAAGTAAAAATCTCCCTACGATTGTATATACAGAGAATCCTAAAGAATCCACAGGTAAACTACTCAGCTGGTAGAAGAGTTCACCAAAGTATCAGGATACAAGATAAACATAAGTAAATCAGTAGGATTCCTTAATACCAACAAAGAGATTATTAAAGAAGAAATCAGTAAATCAGTACCATTTGCTATAGCCCCCAAGAAGATAAATTACCTAGGAATCAATCCAACCAGAGAAAAAAAGAGACCTTTACAAAGAGAACTACAAGACATTACTACAAGAATATAAGAGAGACTTACACGAATGGAGAAACCTACCCTGCTTATGGATAGGAAGACTTAACATTGTGAAAATGTCTGTTTTACCCAAAGCAATTTACCTATATGATGTAATCCCAATATAAATTCCAGCAACCTTTTTTAATAAGCTGGAGAAACAAATCACAACTTTGTTTGGAAAGGGAATAAACCCCAGATAAGTAAAGCATTACTGAAGAAGAACACACTGGGAGGTCTCTCACTACCCAACTTTAGAACCTATTATACAGCCACAATTGTCAAAACAGCCTGCTACTGGTACAAAAAGAGACATGTAGACTGATGGAACAGAGTTGAGACCCTGGAAATGCCACCATCCTCCTATGAACAACTGATATTTGACAAAGCCCCTAAGATTGTAAGCTGCAGTAAAAACAGTCTTTTAAATAAATTGTGCTGGCAAAACTGGATATCCATCTGCAAAAAATTGAAACAAGACCCATATCTCACATCTTATATGAAAACTAACTCAAATTGGATGAAAGACTGAAATATCAAATCTAAAATGATAAGCTCATCCAAGAAAAAAAAGGATCAACAATGGAAGTTTTAATACACAATATAGACAGACTTCAAAATCTGACAAAGCATGATCAACAAAAGAGAAAATAGATAAACAGGAACTACTAAGAATCAAATGCTTTTGCTTATCCAAAGACTTTATCAAAAAATTAAAAGAACACCTACTGAATGGAAATAAATATTTGGCAACTATATGTTAGACCAACATCTGACCTCCATAATCTATAAGGTACTACAAAATACCAAAAGAAAAAGGATAAATGATTCAATTACACAATGGACAAAGAAGATGGAGAGACACTTCACTAAGGAGGACATCCAGGCAACCAAAACACACATGTGGAATTGCTCATGATCTTTAGTTATTAAAGAAATGTAAATCAAAACTACAATGAGATACCATCTCACCCCAACAAGATTGGCCATGATCAAAAAAACACAAAATGACAGATGCTGGAGAGGCTGTGGAAAATTTGAACTCTCCTACACTGCTAGTGGGATTATGAAACAGTACAACCTCTTTGCAAAGCAATCTGGTGCTTCCTTAAAAAGCTGGAAATAGATACACCATTTGACACAGTAATCCCCCTGCTTGGACTATATACTACAGAAAGAAGGGCATTCACATGAACTAACACATGCATACAAACATTTATTGCAGTACAGTCCACAACAGCAAAAAGATAGAAACAACCCAGATGCCCAACAACAGATGAATGGATACATGAGCAGTGGTATATATACTCAACAGAACACTATGCAATGATAAAGAATAATGATGGTTTTAGGAAGTATCTCATAACTTGGTTTTAGTTGGAAGACATTATGTGGAGTGAAAGTAGTCAGTGGCACAAGAACAAATATCGTATTAGATCCCTATCATAAGGACTTAAAAATAGATTCATGTATAGAAGAAAAGATTCCTTGAAGGCTGCAAAGGAGGGGAGGGAGGGAGGGAGAGGGCTGGTTATACATTAGATAGTTGATAGACATTTGGTTGGGTGAAGTCAGTGACAGCACACTTTAAAATGAAAATCAGCTTAACTGGACTTCAACATAACATGAATACTTTTCCAATCTTAACCCAGTATTGCAAGGACAGAGTAGCAGCAGTGAGGGTCTGGGCACCATGCTCTCATGGGACGTCGAGGCCAGTTGGCATAACTAGCATATAGCTAAGCGTGTCTTCTTCACCCCATATCAGGGAGTGGTGCCTGGGATCTTAAAAGCCAGCAAGCGGACATCTGAGATACACCAGATGATCCCATCTCAGCAAGAACAGATCATCACCAAAGACCAAAATGACATGGGGGAAAGAGAACCCAGAAGACAGAAAGACTCACATAAATGGGTGACTACATCAACATGCAACCTGAAAAACCAGATAGTTCCCGGCCACCTCCAGTGACAATCATGTTGAGGCTCACAAAGTTGAGTCTCAGTGGCAACATGAGAATAAGAAGGGGTGCACCCTGAGGACTCCTCGAAAAGGCTGCAATTGATGGTCCGAAGTCCTGGGGGTTCCCGTAGGAGCGTGGCCCCTAGTCCTGATGCTGTCCCTGTCCAAAAATCATTACTGGGATCAACTACTTGGACAAGAATAGATTGGACCCAGCGACACCAAGTGACCCTATCATGTGTGCAGTTTATGGTTCTGTGTATCTATAAGATTTCGTCCTACTGGTCTCTTACTAGAGAGGAGTGGAAAGGAGGGGACAGGAGATTACTAAGAGGATATGAACATGTATAGAATAGAAAGGAGCGATGTGCTCTCAGTGGTCAAGGAGAACAGTAGGAGCTGCAGATAGGTGGGCATGCAAATTTAAACTGGATTGTACACTTTCACTCAATCACAATGCCGAGCCCGCCAAGTGTCGTCAAGTCGGATCCGACTCAATATTTAAAAAAAAAAGAAGAAGAAGAAGACCACAAGAACAATTGAAGAAATTGACAAAATCACAAAGCTGGTTTGAAAAGATCAACAGAATTGACAAACCACTGGCTAAACTTAAAAAGAAAAACAGGAGATGAAACAAACAGCCTGAACAAGAAATGAGACAGGAGATGCCATGACAGACCCAATTGAAATCAAAAGTATCATAACATAATACTATGAAAGGCTATACTCTAACAGAGTTGAAAACCTAGAGGAAATGGACAAATTTCTAGATTCATATCACCTACCAAAATTATCACAAGGAGAGGCACAGCAACTTAATAAATCCAACACAAAGGAAGAGATTGAAAATGTCATCATAAACTACAAACCAAAACAAGTCCTGGCTGAGATGGCTTCACCACAGAATTCTATTAAGCTTTTAGAGAACAGATAACTCCATTACTACCGAGAATATTTCACAGTCTAGTGAGGGATGGAACACTCTCAAATTCATTCTATGAAGCCAGCATAACCCTCTTATCAAAGCCACAGTAAGATCTCACACAAAAGGAAAGTTACAGACCAATATCACTCATGAATGTAGATGCAAAAATCTTCCACAAAATCCGTGCCAACAGAATTCAACACATCAAAAAAAGTAATTCATCATGACCAAGTTGGATTTACAGGAGGGATACAAGGCTGCTTGAACATCAGAAAAACAATTAATGTGATCAATCACATAAATAACACAAAAGAATCACCTGATTCTGTCAGTAGATGCAAAAAAGGCATTTGACAAAGTGTTACACCAATTCATGCTAAAAATTCTTCAATGTAATAAGGGCCATCTATGCAAAGCCAACCACCTACATTATCCTGAATGGAGAGAGACTGAAAGAATTCCCCTTGAGAATGAGAACTGCACAAGGATGCCCACTTTCACCACTTCTATTCAATATTTTACTAGAAGTTCTGGCCAGAGCAATTAGACAAGCCAGCAAAGGGCATCAACATCAGCAAAGAAAAAGCCTGCCTATTTGCAGATGAGATGATTGTATACACAGAGGATCCTAAAGAATCCATAAGTAACTACTCACACTAACAGAAGAGTTCAACAAAGTATCAGGACATAAGACAAACATAAAAATCAGTAGGATTACTTTATATAACAAAGAGATCATTCAAGAAGAATTCACCAAATCAACACCATTTACTCTAGACCAAAGATGATAAAATACCTGGGAATCAATATAACCAGAGACCGACAATATAAGAGACCGACACAAAGAGAACTGCAAGATCTTACTGCAAGAAACTAAGAGAGACTTACATAAATGGAGAGACTTATGCTGCTCATGGATAGGAAGACTTAACATTGTGAAAATGTCTGCTTTACCCAAAGCAATCTACTTACATGATGCAATCCCAATACATATTCTAGTGACATGTTTTAATGAGATGGAAAAACAAATCACCAACTTTGTTTGGAAAGGGAATAAACCCCAGTTAAGTAAAGCACTACTGAAGAAGAATACACTGGGAGAACACTCACTACCCAACTTTAGAACCTATGCACTGCCACAGTTGTCAAAACAGCCTGGTACTGGTACAAAAACAGATATATATACCAATGGAACATAGTTGAGACCACAGAGGTGCCACCACCCTCGTAGGAACAGCTGATATTCTGCAAAGCCCCTAAGATTGTAAGCTGGAGTAAAAATAGTCTCTTTTTAACAAATGATGCTGGCAAAATTGGATTTCCATCTGCAAAAAAATTGAAACAAGATTCATATCTCACACCTTACACAAAAACTAACTTAAATTGTATAAAAGACCTAAATATCAAACCCAAAACAACAAAGATCATGCAAGATAAAATAGGATCAACAATGGAAGTTTTAATATACAGTTACATAGACCAAAATCTGACAAAGCACGATCAACAGAAAACAGGTAAATGGGAACTTCTAAGAATCAAACACTTTTGCTCATCCAAAGACTTTATCAAAAAAATTAAAAGAACACCTACAGAATGGGAAAAAATATTTGGCAACTACATGTTGGACTGATATCTGATCTCCATACTCTACAAGGTACCGGAAAATAACAAGAAGAAAAAAGCCCAAATAAGTGATGGGCAAAGGAGGTAGACAGACACTTCACTAAAAAAGATATCCAGTCAGCTGAAAGACACATGAGGAAATATTCACAATCATTAGCTACTAAAGAAATCAAAAAGATCAAAACTACAGTGAGATACCATCTAACCCCAACAAGGTTGGCCATGATCAAAAAAACACAAAACAACAAATGCTGCATAGGCTGTGGAGAAGCTGGAACTCTCCTACACTTCTGGTGGGATTACGAAACAGTACAACCTCTTTGGAAAGCAATCTGTTGCTTCCTTAAAAAGCTGGAAATAGATATACCTTTTGCCACACTAATTCCAGTGTATAGAATATATACTACAGAATGAAGGGGAGTCACATTGACAGATACATGCACATGAATGTTTATTGCAGCAGAGTCCACAATAGCAAAATGATAGAATCAATCCAGATGCCCAACAACAGATGAATGTGTAAACAAACTATGGTACATATACTCAGTGGAACACTGTGAGATGATTTATCATTGTTCCTTAGAACAATGATGATTTTAGGAAGCATCTCATAACCTGGTTTCAATTGCAAGACATTATGTTGAGTGAAATGAGTCAGTGGCATAAGGACAATTATTGTATGATATCCTTAGCATAAGGACTTAAAAATAGACTCATGTATAGAAGAAAAGACTCTTTGACGGCTGCAAGGGAGGGAGGGATGGAGAGGGCTAGTTATAGATTAGATAGTTGATAGAAATTTGGTTGGATGAAAGCAGTGACTACACACAGTGGGAAGAAGATCAACTTAACTGGACTTCAACATAAACTGAAAACTCTTCTAGTCTTCATCCAACATTGAAAGGATAGAGTAGTGGGGGTGGGGGTCTGGACACCATGCTCTCAGGGGTCACCAAGGCCAATTGGCATAACTAACATAATTGCTAGTTAAGAGAGTCTTCTGCACCCCACACTGGTAATTGTTGTCTGGGATCTTAAAAGCTAGCAGTACACCCAATGGTCCCAACTCAGCAGGAACAGATGATCATCAAGAATAACAAAGACATGAGGGAAAAACTGTTTAGAAGATGGTAGGACCCTTGTGAATGGGTGACTATATCAACAAGTGACCAGAAGAACCAGATGGTGCCCAGCCACCAACAAAGACAGCTGTAATGGGGCATACAAAGTTGGGTCTCAGTGGCAACACAAGACAAAGAGGAGTATACCCCCCAAACTCCACTAAAGGACCACAACTGATTGTCCTGCAGCCTGGGTGTTCCCCCGGGAGCATGACCCCTAGACCTGCTGCTACCCCTGACCAGAAAGCATTGTGGAGGTCAATTCTTTGGACACGAATGGATTGGACTTTGGGACACAGTGTGATCACACGGTGTTTGCACTTTATGGCTCTGTTCATTTATAGGATGTTGTCCAACTGGCCTCTTACTAGAAGAGGAGAGGGTGGAGAGGAAGGTACAGGAGATTGTTAAGAGGATATGACATGTGTTGAATGGAAAGGAGGAGTGTGCTGTCACTGGGCAAGGAGAGTAGAAGGAGCTTCAGATAGACAGGCATGCAAAGTTAGTTTTGATTGTATACTTTCACTCAATCATACACCAAAAAGAAAGAAAGAAAATCAAATTCATATTCACAAAAAATGACCAGTCTCACTGATCTAACACAGACTGGAGGAATACTCGAGACTATGGCCCCTGACATAACCAAAGCTACTCTTAAAGTTCACCTTTCAGCTACAGATTAGGCAGGTGTACAAAACAAACAGAACACACATGAAGAAGGTATTTCTTAGTTCAGTGAAATATACAAAGACAAATGGACAGCACCTGCACAAAAGCAAAGACGAGAATACTGGAAGGGATAGGAAAACTATAGTTCTCCTTTTTGGATGGGTCTTTCCCTGACTTTGATATCAGGGTTATGCTGGCTTCACAGAAGGAATTTGGGAGTCTTCCCAAACAGACATGGAGAACTTAGGGTAAAAGGGGACAGAGTGCAAACACATTTTGGTAACTGTGACTGATTATCACAAAACTATTTATGTATATATTTTTTTAATTATAAAACTAGTTTTCCCTGCAAAGTTTCACCTAAAACTCAATAGCTTTTTTTTTTTTTAAGTAATCGCATAATACAATCATGCAATGGGAGGACACTTTGAGTCTGTTGTATTCTTCCCCTAAAATCCATAATCCTAGTCTCATCATGAAAAATATCAGACAAACCTTCACAAGGGAATGTTTCTATAGGACACTGGTCAATCCTCTTCAGGACTATCAAGATGATGAAAATAAAGTTAGACTGAGAAATGGTCACAATTAAAAGGACCTGAGAGAGATACATTATCCTCAAATGCAATGTAATCATCCGGACCCTGAAACACAAAGAAGACATTGATGGAAAATCTGGTGGAACCCAAACAAATTCTGCAAATAGGGAGATTTTTTAGTTCTTCTTTGCCAGTGCAGATGCCCTTCATTCCTTGGTCTTGTCCAGTTTTTTTGGTTAGAACTTCTAGAAAAATGTTGAATAGGAGAGGTGAGAGTGGGCATCCTTGTCTAGTTCCTGTTCTCAAGGGAGACTGTTTCAGGCTCTCTCCATTCAGTCTAATGTAGGCAGTTGGCTTTGTATAAATGGCCCTATTGCATTGAGGAATTTGCCGTCTACTCCTATTTTGCTGAGAGTTTTTAGCATGAATGGGTGTTGGACTTTATCAAATGCCTTTTCTGCATCAATAGACAAGATAAGGTGATTCTTGTCTTTTGTGATATTTATGTGGTTGATCATATTAATTGTTTTTCTGATGTTCAACCAGAATGCATCCCTGATATGAAACCAACTTGGTCATGATGGATTATTTTTTTGATATGCTGTTGTATTCTATTGGCAAGAATTTTGTTGAAGATTTTTGCATCTAGATTCATGAGTGATATCAGCCTGTAGTTCTCCTTTTTGACTGAGTCTTTCCCTGGCTTTGATATCAGGGTTATGCTGGCTTCACAGAATGAATTTGGGAGTCTTCCATCACTTTCTATACTGTGAAATGGTCTTAGTAGTATTGGAGATAACTCTTCTCTAAAAGCTTGGTAGAATTCTGTGGTGAAGCCATCTGGGCCCGGGCTTTTTTTTGGTTGGCAGTTTGGGGATGACTTTTTCAATCTCTTCCTTTGTGAGGGTTTATTAAGTTGTTCTGATTCACGTTGTGATAATTTGGATAGGTGATATGAATCAAGGAATTTGTCCATTTCCTCTAGGTTTTCAAATTTGTTAGAATACCATCTTTCATGGTATTCAGCTTTGATGTATTTTATTTCTGCTGGATCTGTTGTGACAACTCCGCTCTCATTTCTTATTTGGATTGTTTTCTTTCCCGTTTTTCTTTAGTAAGATTAGCCAGTGGTTTGTCAATTTTGTTGACCTTTACGAAAAACAGCTTTTGGTCTTTTCAATTTTTTCAATTGTTCTTCTGTTCTCTAATTCATCTAGCTCTGCTCTGATCTTCACTATCTGTTTTCTTCTGGTGCCTGAGGGGTTCCTCTGTTGTTCTCTCTACTTGTCCAAGCTGTAGGGTCAGTTCTTTGATTTGGTTTCTTTCTTCTTTCCAGATGTGTGCATTTATGGAGATAATCTGACCTCTGAACACTGCTTGGACTGTATCCCACAGGTTCTGGTAGGAAGTGTTTTCATTCTCATTCGAATCAGTCAATTTATTTATTTCATCCTTGATTTCTCCTATAACCCATGGTCTTTCAAGCACGATGTTGTTCAGTTTCCATTAATTCAGCTTTCTATGTTTTTTCTGCTACTGATTTTGACTTTTATGGCTTTATGATCTAAGAAGATGCTTTGCATTAATTCAATGATATGGATTTTGTTGAGAATTGCTTTATGTCCTAACACATGGTCTGTTCTGGAGAATGTTCTATGTGCACTGGAGAAGAAGGGTTTGTCATCCACTGATGGATAGAAGGTTCTGTATATGTCAATGAGGTCTAGTTGGTTAACTGTGGCATAAGGTCTTCTGTATCTTTATTTAGCTTTTTTCTAGACAATCTGTCCAATATTGAGAGTGGAGTGTTGAAGTCTCCTACCATTATTATGAGTGGTCTATCTCCTTTTTGAGTGCAGTCAGTGTTTCTTTGACATATTTAGGTGCTCTAATATTAGGTGCATAAATACTTAATATTGTTAAATCCTGCTTGTGTATTGAACTTTTCAGCAATACTGTCCATCCTTGTCCACAATGGTGGATTTTACACTAAAATCGATTTTATCTCAGATTAGAATTGCCACACCTGCTCTTCTTTGTTCATTGTTAGCTTGATATATATTCTTCCACCCTTTAATTTTCAGTTTGTTCCTATTTTTAAGTCTAGGGTGAGTTTCTTGTAGGGAACATACAGATGGGTCATGTCTTTTGATCCAAGATGTCACCCGATGTCTCTTTAGTGGAGCATTCAGTCCATTCACATTCAATGTAATTATTGATAGGAGTGTGTTCAGTGCTGCCACTGTGATATGTTTATTTTTGTGTTGATGTTTTCTCTGTTGTTCTTATTAATCCATTCTGCTACCTTCTTTGTGAGTTGATTTTTCACCTTTTTCAGGGTTAGTTTTGTGGTTGTTGAGACTCCTGGATTACATTTCTTGATATGGTATGTTGCTTCTTTATTGTGCTTTATGGCTGCCCCATGAGCCCACTTAATAAACTATATACGAACCAAATTTTAATTGCTACCAGTCTTGTCAACTTCCTCTCCATCTGGAAGGACCGTAACGACTGTAGTACATCCCTGTTTTCAGTATGGTGATATCATAGTTTACATGATATGATCACTAGATTGTTTCTTTCACTATTATAGCTTTGATTGTGTTTGGAGCCTTCTCTAACTAAGTAGGATTCTGGATAACGTATCCTTCCAAAATATAAAGTTAGTGGTTTTGTTCTTCCAAGCCAAGACATTCTTTCAGTATGTCTTGTAGCTTTGGTTTGGTTTTTACAAAGTCTGTAAGTTTTTGTTTATCTGTGAATGTCTTAATTTCATTTTCCTATTTGAAAAATAGTTTTGCAGGATATATAAATCTTAGTTGGAAGTTCTTCTCCTTCAAGGCTTTGAATGTGTCATGCTACTGTCTCCATGCCAGCATCATTTCTGCTGAGAAATCTGATGAAAACCTACAGGATTTCCCTCTGAATTAGCTTTGCTTTGAGTCTTGTGGCCTTTAGGAATTTCTGCTTATGTTTCATTTTGTCAAGCTTGATTATGATATGTCTTGGAGTCTTTCTATTGAGGTCTATATTGAGTGGTGATTGATACATATCTTGGATATCTATATTCTCTTCTGTCATAATTTCTGGGAAGTTTTCTGTCAGCAGTTCAGCAACAATACTCTCTTGTGTTCTCAGGTGTCTCACCCTGCTCAGAAACTCCAGTTAATTGTAGATTGTTCTTTTTAATACACTCCCACATGCTTCTTAATGCTTCTTCATTTCTGTTGTTTCTTTTTTCTGATTTTTCCTCATAGACGCTGGAGTCAGTAGCCCTGTCTTTCAAATCAGAAATTCTCTTTTCCATTTGTTCCGTTTTGTTTTCTTGGCTTTAAATTGAAGTTTCTGTATCTTTGATTTTGTTCTTGATCTATTGGATTTCCGAGTACTGATGTTCCAGTAGTTCGAACAGCTTGCTTAATTTTCCTTTTGCTCTGCTGCATTTTGCATAAGGTCTAGGAGAGCTCTCTATATTATCCTTTTGTATTCACCTTCTGATAGTTTCAGAAAAGCTTCCTCATCTGAGAAGTTCTGAGGTGGTCTCATTTGGGGGCATTCTGATGCCATAGGTGATTTCCTGGTTATCGTATTCTCCAAACTTTGTTGCTTTTTGGGCTTCATGTGGGTCAATAGAGGCTAGGAGAGATGCTGTGAAGATGGATGACAGTTGTTTCTCTAGGCCGTCTTAAAATGAGAAGTAAAAAGTATTTGACAACTTCCGAAGTCAGTTAAGTTTTCCACTGTATACGTCCCTCTTCCCAGATGGCAAAGTAAGCACCTCTATATTGAACCCCAGATGTTATAAACTAGCTCAAAATACAGAAAGCCTACTGGCCTGCTGGCCTCTGCTGTCAGGCCCCTGCTGTAGGCAATACTGTGTAGAATTCTGTTTTACTGCTGGAAAAGCAGTCTCTTCTGGGTAGACAGTGCCTCCCAGATCAGGAATGAGGTGCAGCTGAGGCTTCCTTATTGATAACTCTGCTTCCCAGCAAAACAAGGTGTTCCACACAAGCTTGCCAGCTGGCCGGGAGAAGGCCCCCATAGGAAAGAGAAGCCAAGAGTGCAGAAATGCCCAGAGTCCACAGCCTCCACCATTGGGCCCCAGCCCCAGGTGACACTGCAAAACACTGCCTCCCTGCTTGGAAAGTACTCTCCCCCCAGCAGGTGCCACCTCCCAGCCTAGGAACCAACTGCAGCTGGGGCCTCTGCCTGGGCTTTTCCATTTCCCAGTGGATCAAGATGGCATCCCACTCAAGCACATCTTTACAGCTACGACATGTCAGAGGCAGAAAGATAGGCCAAAGGAGCCAAAATGTATAGAGTCCAAAGCCAGGATCTTAGAACCTAGCAATTACACTTGCTGGTTCCACCAGCAGTGTGTTTGAGAACAGCAGCTAGTCAAGTCCCAGCTCTGCCCACTGGCCAAGACAAAAGAAAAGAAAAAATCAAAATGGTGAATTACCTTCAGTCTGTGCAAGCCTGTGCTTACCGAGAGTGGGGTCAGTGAAAGAGAGGAGGTTTTGTGTTCAGAGTTTGAAGTCCAAATTAACAGCCCTATGCCGTGTCCAGAAGGTTCCATTTAATTCTCATTTCAAGTCTTGGTTTCCAGAGGGATTTAGGGAGATGTGCGTTTAGTCCACCATCTTGACTCCACCTAAATAAATTCTGGAGTGTTTAGTTAAAAAAATAATAACAATAATGGATTATGTTAGAAAGCATGAGAAGTAAATGTGAAAGTGTAAGAGAATAGCTATGTTTGCTTCAAGAAATCAATACTTACATATTTTACGGAAGTCCTGGTGGCATAGTGTTTAAGTGCTACATCTGTTAACCAAAACATCGGCAGTTCAAATCTGCCAGGCATTCCCTGGAAGCTTTATGGAGCAATTCCACTCTGTCCTCTAGGGTTGCTATGAGTCAGAACTGACTCACGGCGCTGGGTTGAGTTTGCTTGTTTTATACATTCTGTACATACCTATACATTGCCATCAGGATGACTGTCATCTAAGGTTCTGTCTTTAGGTGACAGTCTCTACTGCAGACACAGGTTTGAATCCCACTCCTGGCACAACAACCTTTTGAAAACCCTGATGACATAATGGTTAAGAGTTCAGCTGCTAATCAAAACATCAGCAGTTTGAATCTACTAAGTACTCCTTGGAAGCCCTATGGGGCAGTTCTACTTTGTCCTATTGGGCCACTATGAGTGGGAATCAATTCAACAACAGTGGAGTTTGCTTTCTTTTGCCTTTTGGTTTTATGCAATCCAAGAACTGAGCCTGGCATTTTGCTTACTATGGCTCTCAATATCAGTGTTCCACACAACCTTGCAAGACAGGTGATTTTTCTAGAGTTTTTTTACCCTCCAGTTTTTGAGTAGATTCTGCCCCATTAGATCATTAGCCTATCCTTGAAGAACTTGTAAATAACACTGTAGGGAAGCTGAATTCAAGAAGTGCAGCTAGAGGCTGTCAGAGATGAGGTATTAAAGAAATCCACCTAATTAGGCTCCAAATAGTGCCTAAGACATGAACTCGCACATGAACCATCAGTCTGTTGGGGTTGGTTCTTGTGCCATGTAGGAGAAAGTTCCTTTCATTACTCAATCACAGGAGCAGCAAGAGGGCTTCTCAAAGTGTAGGATGCTTCTAAGCCAGCTGCACACATTCTGAGTCCTGTCTTGATTTCTAACCTGTTGTCTGAGACTGTGGTCTCAAGAAGACAGTTAAAGGGAAATGAAAAGCACATTTGTTAATCCGCATGACATTAATCCTGACCACCCTGCAATGGGACAGTAAATACTGCCAGTGCCAGACATCTGCAAACCCACAAATATCCAGATGCCAGGGTGTTTTTCTAGCTAACTAACTGGGATGCTCTAAAAATTTCAGCTTTACATACGAAGTATGCCTCCCAGCAATAGTGGTACTAACAGTGTGCTAGAGATAGTGGGTTACTATCGATTACCAGTTAGATTTGCAACCCAGCCAGCCAAGTGCCATTGAGTCAGCTCTGACTCATGCAAAGAGAACCTAAATATATGCTGAGTTCCTTCTTCTGTTACTATTCTTATAATTCTGTAGCTGTGAGGAGAGGAAATGTTTTGCCAGTAATGAAAATGGACACCCAATAGTCCATTCACATACAGCAATGAATGAACCACAGAAAGAGAAGATATGCAAAATACAATTAACAATGTTTAGTCTGTAAGATACTGTCACGGATTGAACTATGTGCTCCCCAAAATGTGTGTAGCCACTTGGTTGGGCCATCATCCTCAATATTTTTTTATTTTTCTGTGCTGTAAATCCTAATCTCTACCTATGGCTAACAGATGGGATGATTATGTTAAAAGAGGATTAAGGTGGGACTGCAAGACTCATGTTAAAGGAATTTCCTTAGCATGTGGCTTGCACCACCCTTTATCCTTTCACACTACAAGAGGTAAAAGGAAATGGAAACAAGCAGAGAGTGGAAACCTCATACCATCAAGAAAGCAGCACCAGGAGAAGAACTCATCTTTCAGACCCAAGTTTCCTACGCCAAGATACTTCCTGACCAAAGACTGATGAAACACAAAAACTTTCCTCTAGAGGTGACAGAGGGAAGCCTTCTCCTTGAGCAGACCTCCTGAATTTGGACTTAGCATACCAGACTATGTAAGAATAAACTTTTTTTATTAAAGCCAGCCACTCAGGGTATTTCTGTTAGAGCAGTATTAGCTGGCTAAAACAGCTACTGATAATGGTTCAAATGATTTGGAATTAAGAGCTTGGCTGTTCACCAAAGTATCAGTGGGTCAAATCCACTAGCTGCTCCTTGGAGACCCCATAAGGATGTTCCACTCTCTCCTACTGGGTTGCTGTGAGTCAGAGTCAACTCAGCAGCATTAGGTTTATAAGGAAGGAAAACTGAAAGAAATACAACCCAATCATGTTTGTATTTTTTGTATCAATTTTGAATCATTAACTGCTTAATTCTTGTTTTCATCTTCTCTCAGGGAAACATTATCTAATTTTCCCAGCATTTCTTGTCTCCCAATTTGTGGCTTTCATGGAGGTTTCTGAGTTTCAGAGCATTTTATGAAACCACAACATTTGAAGCATCCATTAGAACCTTTAATGGCTTGATTCTTTTACTTCTTGAGATGAACCCACTGCTGTTGAGTCTATTCCAACTCATAGCAACCCTATAGCAGAGAGTAGAACTGCCCCACAGAGTTTCCAAGTAGCACCTGATGGATTTGAACTGCTGACCTTTTGGTTAGCAGCTTAGCACTAAATCACTATGGCACCCGGGTTTAGGAAGGACTTTATCTATTCCACATGCCTGGGTGGCTCAAGCAGTTAGCACTTGGTTGTTGACCAAAATATTGATGGTTTCAATCTACTCGGTGTCCCCTTGCAAGAAAATATGATTATAGCTATTGAAAATTCTGGCAGTACTATTCTACTCTGGCGTATGTGGGTTTGTTATGAGCCATAATGGGCGCTATAGCAATGAGTTTAGACTTTTTCCTATGTCTGAAGCGATGCTTGCTTCCTTTAGCACCTGAGGGTTTCCCTTCACAGTCAAAAAAGCACAGTTCTCCCCTCCATTTTTTCCCTCATATCTCTCCACTTGAATACACAACAGATACTAGATGTGGATGGACTTCCATCCACAACTCAGTAGGACTCCCTCACTGAAGGAGTCTCTGGTTGGTACAAATGCTTAAGCACTAACTGTTAATAAAAAGATTCAAAGTTTAAAACCACCCAGAGGCACCTCAGAAAAAAGCTTGGTGATCTACTTCCAAAAAATCTTGCCAGCCAGTGAACACCCGTGGAGCATAGTTCTACTCTGACAAACGTGGGATCGCCATGGATTGATATCAACTCTACGGCAAACTAGTTACTGGTCCTCACTAATGACATGCTGCTGTCCAGAGGTTCTCTGGCTAACATCCTTCCATGTGACTCTTCATCTCTTCATCGTCATTCATCACATACCTAACCTACATTTACTATGTCTATTTTTTCTTCTGAAATTATATCAATTTTTAACAGAATGCAATAGTTATAAATCATGTCTTAGAGTTTTACTAATGCTTCAACATGATCTTTCTGTAAAAGTATTTCTGGTTTAGGAAATGCAAAAGCTTTTTTTTTTTTTAATTTAAAGCACTAATCATCTGCGTATCAGTGGATACACCTAAAAACCTGAAAAATAAGAGAACTAACCCTAGCATCCTTAGTCTAAAGCACAAAGGTTTTGTTTTGTTTTCTGTTTCTTTCTTTTTTTTTTTTTCTTTTCCAGCCACCTACTGAATGAAAGCACAAAAGGGAAATTGGGTAATTTAAACATTTGTAAGTTGCTTTTAAACTGAATCTTTGGAAAAGAGCAAATGAGTAATGAATAGAGTTAATTCTACCTATGGACAAAATAGGTGGCTGCTGACAGAAGTGTGATTTGGAGGATTCCAGAAATACAGATGCACCTAAGCATCCATTCCACCTCACCAATCTGCTGACCTACTTCTAATGCCATCTTTAGAGGTGAAAGTTTTTTGTTTTGTATTTAAGTAAAAAATTGTCGTGTATAGAATACCCATTGAAATGTAAGTATACTTGGTAGACAAATGTATTCAGTCATTTTGGTCATTACATGTTACTAAGATTTAGTGAGTAGATTGAAATCCAATGGGATGCCGTTGAAGAAGTGTGGTATTTGGTTATGTTTGAGGGGCTTGGTGTAGCTGAAGGATATCACTGTTACTGCATAATGTGGTTGCAAGAGGCTAAGGGTACGAAGTGCCTGAGGAGATAAGAAAAGATGCAAGGGAAGAAGAATCAAACCCATTCCCATCAGGCCAATTCCAATTTACAGCAACTTCGACTCAACGGCACTTGGCTGGCTGGCATACAAAAAACAAAAAAACACTGCTGTTGAGTGGATTCTAACTCACAATGACCCTATAGGACAAAGTGGAACTGCTCCATAGGGCTTCCAAGGAGCACCTGGCAAATCTGAATCACCAACCTTTTGGTTGGCAGATGTACCTCTTAACTATTACTCCACCAGGGTTTCCTCAGAAACCTATAGTAGAGATTAAAACTACCTGGTGGTGAAGTGGTTAAGAGCTTTGCTGCTAACCAAAACCTTGTCAGTTCAAATCTATAAGCTGTTCCTTGGAAACTCTCTGGAGCAGTTCTGCTCTGTCATACATCTTGCTATGAGTTGAAATCTGCTTGATGGCAATAGATTTTGCTTTTTGGTTTTAATCTTGACTGAAGCAGATTGCCTCATCTTTCTGCTGCAGAGGATCTGATGAATTCAAAACACTGGTGTTTCAGTTAGCAACTGAGTTCTTAGCCACCGCACCACCAAGACTCCTCAAACATAAATCCATTGTCCTTGAGTCAATTCTGACTCATAGTGAAATGACTAATCCACACTTTCCTGCAGTCTGAAAATGTACTCTGTACAGCTTACACCCTCTGTCTGACTTTCAGCCTCTGAGGGCTTCCAAAAAAAAGAACACTTTTTCTCCAACTCTTCTTAATACTCTGCTTAAATTTGGCTTAGCACAGTGCCTTACACGTAGTAAGCACTCAATAAATATTTGATGGAATGATACTCATTCTCCTGTTAGCTTACATGTTCTGCAACTAACACCACATCCCAATGGGCTCGAAAACCAAGAAAGAAAATGCTCATGCTCAACGTAAAACAGAAAGATGTACTCCCAGAGGCAGAGGCATCTGGGCCCACAAAGGGCACATATAAGGAAACAGCATTGCCACACTTGGCATGTATATAGCTTATTGAGACAGATGAGGAGCAAATGCCATATGTACTTCTCTTGGGAATAAATGTCAGTAGAACTTTCCAGAATAGGTAATTATGGTCAGAGAAACAAGTGTAATAATCCTATATCACAGACAGAAGATACCTGCTGATAGAGAAGTGCAATATTCAAACACATCCAAGAGAACACAGTCAGTGAGCAACAAACCTTGGTCTCTTGAAATTATCTACACACCATATACCCTAGCTTTACTGAAATGAACCAAGATACATTAAGCCCTAGTTGGTTACATATGGAAGGCTCTGAAGGTTCTGTAGCGTTACGTCATTTGGGAAGTTCCATACATTTTTCTCTAATGATACAAATGAAACCGTAAGCTGCTGTCAGTGAATAAAACCAGATTGCTCTGGGCATTGAGCCACACCAATCCAGGCCTAATGTGTCAACCTGAACTGAGCATGGTTAAGTAGCCTCTTTGGAGCAAGAAATTTATAACAAAGAGAAGAGAAAGCTGAAGCTTTTCTATGTGAGCAAATCACTCTAGCCACCAAGCTGAAAAAGAATGTAGGGGGTCAAGTGCAGAAGCGTGGAAATGAGTCAGGATAGCATTGCAATAGTCTGGGGAAGACATAACGATGGCTTAAACTAGAATGGTAGCAGTGGAAATAATAGGAATCTGATCCTGGTACCTGAGTATTATCCACATTTTTCCTTAATTCTCCTCTTCATATTGCTTGGTATAATCTCCAAAGCTAAACATAAAGGGTTGATCTGTTCCTTATCTGTGTTTTTTGGGAAGAGAACATTTTTACTGGGATATCTGGCTTAATAGAAACTGTGTATCTATTTTACCTGACTTTGGAATTAGGGTAATCAGAACTGACAGCATTTGACACATAGAAATATGTCAATCAGAACTTGAGATATTCTTGAGATAATCATTTTTCCTGGAGATAATGTTGACTGGATGGATAAATGTAGGGAGAAAGGGAGGGAGGGAGGGATGGATATAGGGATGGGTGGATGAGTGAATGGGTGCATGGGTGGATGGGTGGGTGGAAGAAGTAAAACGCATTGCACAAATACCCCTAAAACTGAAGTACATTGAAACCAATTTAAAAAGCTCGTTTCTATTACCTTGTCTTATTGAAAAGAATTGATCATTCTAGTATACATCTAGCTGTGTCTCATCTACATCAATATACTCATCAGCTACACAATTACACTTATGCAAGATAAATATGCAAAAGCCATCTCTGATTATATCAATATCTTGATTTAAAAAACCATTGATTTCTTCTTATTGATTTGAGAACAAAGTTCACATTCTTTGACCTAGTGTTCAAGGTCGTCTATAGACTGTTGATATCTTCCTCTTCTAATTTAGCTTCCAATACTTCCTTGGATAACTTTCCTCCCCTGAAATCATTGTGTACTCTGTGTCAGTGAATCTCACTTTGACCTTCCCTGTGACTTTGCCTTTGCTCATACAGTTCTTCTCTCTGGAAATGACCCTCCTCCTCAGTTCCAACCACGCACATTTAAGTCCTTCAAAACTAAATCAAGCTCTGCTTTCTCCATGAAATATTTTCTGAACCTCACAGATGCAGCAAATTTTCATATGTCTGAATGCTGGTAGCTCAATAGCTGTTTGCTTTTCAAGTCACTTTCTACTACCCTCTGTACTCAGTTTTCCTTTTAGACACTAAACTCCTTAAAGGCAAAATCTAATTCTAATTACCATATATATCATCTAAAGTGGTGAAAACAGTGCTTACACATAATGAGTGTTCAAAAAGATGTTAGTTTAGGGCATGAAGTTATCCTAGAGAACTAAACCTAGGGAATACATTGGACAAACAGTTGTTAATAGAAGTTAATTCGTTCTTGGTTTTCGCAAGCATAAGTAGTTATACATGCCTCACTTGTGAAAAATTGTTCCCCCTGCTTGGGAATTCTTTTTTAACTATTGTCTATTCTTCAGTCCAAAAAATAAACAAGGTCATCTGGATGGTGCAAGTTTTTAATTTACTCAACTGCTTATCAAAATGTTGGGGGTTCAAATCCACTCAGAGATGCTTCAGAAGAAAGGTCTAGCAATCTACTTCCAAAAAAAAATCAGCCACTGAAAGTCCTGTGAAGCACAGCTCTACTTCAACACACAAAGCCTCAGTGTAAAACCTTAGAAGCCACTGGTTCCAGGTTCTTCTCTCCTTTACTCCTCCACATTTTCTCTGCACTGGCACATTTTTCCTGCCAAGGAAGCTTGCACAAGGATTTCCTTACTTCTATTGTATTTGTTAAGTTTTCCATCTTCTCATCTGGAACAAAGACTTGGTAGGATCTTATTTTAAATTTTATGTTGGACCGGGGTGGTCATTGACTGAAGTGGAACACAGTGAAATGCGGTCTGGAAAATGATAATGATGCTTTCCAGCTTCTCATCACTACATTTTCTGCCAGCCTTGGCTCCAGAAAATTCTCCAGTTATTTCCTTTTGGCAGTTTCATTTTAGTGCACTTAATAAATCTGGACTTATGAGGGCACAGGGTGGTTGTCCCAACATTTTTTTAGTGTTATGGCCATTACTGTTTCCCTTAGAGAGAACTAAGTAAAACACCTCTGGCTCTTTGTCATTTCTGGCTCTGCTGTCTCTGTTTCTGCTGCTCTTGGTACTGCCTCAGGACAGGCAGAGTAAGTATTCATCGACCCAAGGGCCCAAGGGAGTGCTGAGGCCCAAAATTCTTTCCCCTCTTTTCAGAATTTAGATGCATTGAGTGCTTAAAATTCTCCATTCTTATTTATCCCCATAGATAATTTTACTCAAATGTCACTTTCTCCATGAAGTCTCTTATGAATTCTGCCACTTTAGACTCTCACCCCACATGTGATACATCACCCCATTATCTTTTTTTCATAATTAAAACTGATCATATTCTATCATGCAACAAGTTTTATATGTTTCTGTATGCGCTACAGGATAGTGAACATCTCAAAGTTTAGAGCCATACCTATTGTTTCCTCAGCTACTGGCAGCAGAGTATTAATTAATGTTCCTTGAATGAATGCAGTTCTTGCAACTCCACCATATATTATTCTTTTGGGTTTCTTTACAACAAAGCTATTTCTTAAGCACAAATATTATTGGGTAGAATATCATGGTACAATGCTAAAGTAGTAAGAAATATTGCTGAACTATTAAAGTATATCTTTTGACAAGATGGGCACAAGTCAGGATGAAAATATTGGAGATTGTGCCAGAGTATGATTTAAAGGGAGTGGAAAGGCCCACAAAGGGAAGCATTAAAGATTATCTACTTGACAATTTTGTTTCATTAGCCAACCTTATCTTCCAGCTCAGGACCAACTTACAGCAGACAGTTATGTTTTCAAAAGCATTGCCCATAGAGGCAGGCTGTAGGAGCTGATCAGCACCATTAATCTATGGATTCATTTGCTTCTGAGATATAATGGAACACACAAAACCTTGCCTGGAGCCAACACATCTTTAGGCAAGAAGTCAACAATGGTGCGCCTATAAAAATGTTCCAGCTATTACCCAAAACCTGGCAAGTTGAGGGGCTGTTTTCACAACCAGACCTCTGGGGTTCTCCAGTGACTCAGTGTCCTCCTGCTACACCCGAGATCATTAAGCTCCTGGGTAATTCAGACGGACATTAATTATTCAGAATTAAGTGCTTATGTGTAAATGCTTATTTTGGATAATTCAGAAGTACCATTAACTCCCTGGTGATTTTGTGTTATGTTCAAAAACTTCATTTAGGAATGCCAGTCACTTCAGTTGGATGACAGTTTGGTAAAACATGTCACACTGGTTGGCTTTCCAACTGTTTTTCTGAGCTCTCCACTCTGCAAGATCCTCAATATCCAGTAAGATTGTCTTTCTAAAGATTCATTCAGTCATGTAAAGCATTACCCCTTAAAAAAATTAGTCACAGTAAATATCTGGATCATGCTTCAACTGACTTTTGTGCTGTTAACATCATTTTCTTTTTTCTAGCAGCCATGCTTTGAACTTAAGATTGAAGGATCCTTACAAAGAACGGCAATGGTCAAACTGTCCTCATTCCTCTCATCATTACAGGTACTGCCCTCAGTACCAGTAGACCTTCTGGGACCAGAGGCATGCAGGTATTTGAGCACAATATTTTCAAACACCACCTTATCATTTCAGTGAATTTCTCTAATGAGGCACAGTGGTTCTTCACTGACCTATTGACACCTGCATTAAATTTAAATTTTTCCTACTAGTTGAATCCCTCTTTCCAAGGTTTTGGCATTTAGATTAATGTCTAAAAGTAAAAAAACCAGAGCTTTCCAGGTGCAAAGGGAGGGACAAAGGATGCGCAAGTTAGGCACAAGACAGTGTTAGAGCAGTGAAACCGTTCTGCATGATACTCTAACGGTAGACACATGACATTCAGTATTTGTCAAAATCCATAGACCTGTACAACACAAAGAGTGAACTCTAATGTAAATGACAGACTTTTGTTAATAATAATGTGTCATATTGGTTCATCAATTGCAATAAATGTGCCACATTTCGATAACAGAAGAAATATTGGGGAGGAGAGTACATGGGAGCTCTTCATACTTTCTGTGATTTTCTTTTTTGCAGGAAATGTTCTTTAAAAATCTATTTAAACCAGAAGATTGATGTCTGAGAACAAAACTGTAAAATCCACATGTCATAATGAGGATCTATAAGATCACCTTAGTAAGACAAATGGCTTCCAAGCTCATGAGACTCTACCATAAACTTGATAGTGGCTATAAGCATGGAATCTGCAGTCAGAAAGCTTTTGCCTTCCTCTCTTACCTTACTAGTTAGGTAACTTGTGGCATTTGCTTTGTTTTACTTGTGACTCAGCTTCTGTCTCTTTAACTGATGATAATCCTGTCTCATGATTCTGTGTAATGCATATTAGGGAAAAGATACACTTAATTTAGTGTCTGACTCAAAAAAACCACACTTATAACAGCTAAGTTGATTCTGCCTGATGGAAACTCTATGTGTGTCAAAGCGGAACTGTTCCCCATGGGATTTTCAAAGGCAGTTTTTAAAATACACTACCAGGCTGTGCTTTTGCGGTGCCTTAGTCTTATAGGAAGTACTCAGTAAATATTTGGAATTGTTATAATTAATATCCATAAAGAACATATCCAGATTGAAATTCCAGCATGTGCCTAGTACTATAAAATAAAAAGACAGATAGTCACAAAATTTCGGAATACCAGAGATAAAGAAAAGTTTCTGATAAAGAAGAAAATTTTATATTATGTACAAAGAATTGCAACTCATAATAACACTAGACTTTTCAACACTAACCAGTGAAGCTAGAAAAGGATGTAATAATGCCTTAAAAATTCTGAGATAAAATGATTGTCAACTTGGAGGTCTGCACAGAAACTATCTAGTGTGAGGGGAAAATGATAAATTACAGTCAGCATTCTCAAAGAAAAATAAGATGATGCTTGAATAAAACTAAACAGATGCCATGAAAGGGGGACCTCAGAGAACAAAAGAGAAAGAATTCTTGAAATTTTTAAAAAGATTAATAATTGAAATAGAAATATTAGAAGATATAGTCAAGAAAATATCTCAGCAAATAGGGTAAATAATCTGCCAAATTAAAAAATAATAAAAGATAACTAAAAATTCAGGAACAAGAGCATTTAACCAGTAGAGGATCCAAAGAAAGAAAATGCAAAAAAATGGGGGGAAATTAAATTATCAAACAAAAAATACAACATAGAGTCTAACCTGGAATCTGAGTCTCCATATTGGAACACCTCATACTCTGCTTTGTTATGGCTAAAAAAACCATAGAATCAGGAAAACTCAGAAGCATCATAAGACCAAAAAATAATAATAATAAAATCTAGATGATACATAATTTGAAATCAGAATGACTTCAGATTACTTACAATTACTGAAAGCAGAGAAAGATGAAATAATACCTTAAAAAAGAAAATATGATTACAACCTGATGTTCCATGTACAATCAATCTAGAATGAAGATAGAATATATATTCAGATCTGCAATTCAAAAATTTTATCCCCTTTGTGCCCTTTTAGAGATATCTTCCAAGACTGCCATGCAGCAAATCAGAGAAACTAAAAAGGAATGTGATGTTAGATCCAGGAGACACAGTTTTATTGTAATTCAATAACCAGGAGAAGTCCTTCAATGACAGAGGAGGAAAGTGCTGAATGACAGCTATGAAGCAAGACTGAAATAATAGGCAAATAATATCAAGAGGAAAAATTAATATCTTTGAGTTGTGGAGGTGGTAAAGGATATTGAATGCACTTTGCACTGCCAGAAGAGTGAGCAAATCTGTCTTTGAATAAGTACCGTCAGAATACTCCTTAGAAGGGAAGATGGAAAGACTTTGTCTCACATACTTTGGACATGTTATCAGGTGGGTCCAGTTCCTGGAGAAGGACATCATGTTGGAAAAGTAAAGGGTCAGTGAAAAAGAGGAAGACCCTCAATGAGATGACTGACACAGTCCACATCAGGCTCAAACAGACACATCAGTCACAACAGGATCAAACACAGCAACAATTGTGAGGATGGTGCAGGACCAACAGTGTTTTACTCTGTTGTACATGGGGTAGCTATGAGTTGACAATACCTAACAGTGGCAACATAGAGAGGACAGACGACCCTAAGAGACAAGGGTCTAAGTAAAAATGTAACTGACAGCCTAAGGGATGGCTTGAGCATTTGGAAAATAAAATTAAAGAGCAGTTGGTAGATCCTTGAAATATTTGGGGAAAATTAGTGACAGACACACAGAAAATCGACTAAATGAAAAATAAAGCAACCTACACCTAGATCCTGATTTTCCAACAAAAGGAAGAAGAATCTTTGAGAAATGGCTGATTCTAGGGCTGAGGAGGGTGTATCATAGATCAGAATGGAACAGTACTAAAAGATTAGAAAGTGCTCAAAAACCAAAAGGACATGGGGGTCAACCTGGAAGGGTTCTCCTTGGCCAAACAACCTGTATTTACAGTCTCTCTTGATATTTTTGACACAAACGTCGTGTCAAACCTTAATTACACTGTCTCCAAAGATTTCCACATCTAGTACACTACACTGGAAATCTCTAACAACCCACATCTGCTGAAATACAAAGCCTGACAATTAAGTTCATGAACCCATCCTAGAAAAAGTGCTACATATCTCATTGCTGCATATAACAATGGTCACCTTTGAAGCATATGCTTGGGAAGCTATATACTTATGCCAGTGCCTAGTTTACCCTTCAAAGCAGTTTTGAAGCTCTTTTTCTAGAATGGCCATCAGAGCTGTCATCATATTACCATTGATATAAGGAATGTCATCAGAATGTCTTCCTTTCAATATTCATTTTATCTTCAGGTAAAAAAAAAAAACTCTGTGGGGGCCAGATCATGAGAGTAGCTGTTGTTGCTGTTGTTGGGTGTTGTTGTTGTTGAGTGCCATTGAGTCAGTTCTAACTCATATCTACCCTACGTACAACAGAACAAAACACTGCCTAGTCTTGGGCCATGTCCACAATCATTCCTATACTTAAGCCCATTGTTGCGGCCACTGTGTCAATCCATCTCAGTGAAAGTCTTCCTCTTTTTTGCCGACACTCCACCCCAAGCATGTTATCCTTCTCTAGGGACTGATCCTTCCTGACAACATTTCCAAAGCATGTAAGATACAGTTCTGCCATCTTTCCTTCCAAGGACCCCTTCTGGTTGTACTTTTTCCAGAACAGATCTGTTGTTCTTTTGGTGGTCCATGGTACATTCAATATTCTTCACCAGCTATACAATTCAAAGGCTTCAATACTTCTTCTATTTTCCTTGTTCTTTGGACAGCTTTCACATGCATATGATTCAGCTGAAAATACCATGGCTTGAGTCAGGCGCACTTTAGTCTTCAAGGTGACATCTTTACTTTTCAATACTTTAAAGAGATCCTTTGCAGCACAGTTTCCCAGTGCAATGCATCTTTTGACTTCTTGGCTTGTGCTTCCAGGGGCATTGACTGTGGACCCAGGTAAAATGAAATCCTCAACAACCTCAATCCGTTCTCCATTTATTAGAGTGCTGCCTACTGGTCCAATGGGATTTTTTGTTTTCTTGATTGAGGTGCAATCCATATTGAAGGCTGTGGTCCCTGATCTTCCTCTACTCAGCAGTGAATAGGTGTGATATTCCAATGCAGTTATTTACCGGCTAAAAAATCCCTCACAGACAACTACAATTAAGTTCATGAACTTGACACCATGCTACCATGTGCAATGGCCATTCCAGAAAGACCTAGATCCAAAACTGCTTTGAAGAGTGGAGTAGGCCCTGGCATAAGTGCATAGCTTACCAAGGGGAGTACCTTGAAAGTTACCATGGGGATATTCAGCAATGAGGTATGTAACACTAAGAACACTTAAGTTCATGGACTTAACTGTCAGACTTTGTGTTATGTATCATTAAAGGCCAACTCAAAAATCAGTTTCCCCTTGAAATCCACATTCATTCCATACTTTGTATTAAGGAATATTTATTGAACATTTTTATATGCCACATATCACACTAAGTGCAAGGCATATGCATGAAGGAAGGAAAGATCCTGCTCTTGGGATGCTTACAGCCTCATTAATGGATACAAAGATAATCAAGTGAATGATTACAGTGTCATAGGTGCCATAATAGAAATATTCACATGGAACAGAGAGACACACAGGAATTGTCAACATTACCTGGAGTGCTCTTGAGTAGTTTCAAAGAGGAGTTATCACTTGAGATAAATGTTGAGTAAGCACACATTTACCAGGCAAGCAAGGTGGTAAATGGCATTCAAGGTTGTTAAGACAGTGTGAGCCAAATAAGAAGACACATAACAGTATGACAGGCTTAGAGGCAGACAGTGGTTAAGTTTGGCCACAAGAAAGGATGTGGAGAATGAGAAACAAGTAGGAGATAAAAGCAAGGCTAGCCTGTGTACCATACTGAGGATCTGACACCTTTTTCTAGAGGACACAGGAGCCATCAAAAAGCTTTAAACAAAGAGTTGGCACAATGAGATTTAGATTGTAAAATATATCTCACTTTCTCCCCTGTGTGCCCTTTTACAGATAGCCACTAAGGATATTATCCAGGAAACAAGCATCATCTAATGTCTCTGGCTTCAGAGTAAAATATGCATTAGAGGGCAGTATGATGAGATAGGGAAAGAGCCTTGCTGGTGCAGTGGTTAAAGCATTCGGCCTGCAAATCTAAAGCCTGGCAGTCCAAAATCACCAGCTGCTCCCAGGGAGAATGATGCTGCAATCTGCTTCCACAAAAATTGACAGCCTTGAAAACCTATGGGGTAGTTCGACTCTATCCAATGGAGCTGCTGTTAGTTGGACCATCACACACATGTCCCTTTATCACACTGCATTCACTGGCATGTTGCTACAATGCTGGATGCTATATTACCAGTATTTCAAACACCATCGGGGTGTTGCCATTATGAACAGGTTTCAGCAGACTAAGATAGATTAGAAAGAAGAATATGGCAGCCTACTTGTGAAAAAAATGGCTAGTGAACCATGCTCTCAGGGGACATTGAAGCCAATTGACATAATTAGCTTGCTAAGAGTCTTCTGCACCCCATTTTGGTTGAGTTGTGTCTGGGGTCTTAAAAGCAAGCAAGCTGCCATCTCAGGTACGCCAAATGGCCCCAACTCATCTGAAACAGATAATCACCAAGAACAACAAAGACATGAGGAAAAAAGAGCCCAGGAGACAGAAGAATCCATGTCAATGTGTGAATATGTGACTATATCAATACATGACCGGAAGAACCACGCCGTGCCTGGCCATCAACAAAGACAGCCATGATGGGACACACAATGTTGAATCCCAGTGGAAACATGTGCAAGAGAGGGGTGCACCTCAAGAACTCCACTAAAAGCCACAATCGATGTTCTGAAGGCCTAGGGGTTTCCCTGGCAGCATGGCCCCTAGATCTGCTGCTGCCCCTGGCCAGAAAACATTATTGAGGTCAATTCTTTAGACAGGAATGGGCTGGATGTGGGGACACAACGTGACTGCAAGGTGCATGTACTTTATGCTTCTGAGCGTCTACATGATGCTGTACTACTGGCCTCTTACTAGACGGGATAGGAGAGGTTGGAGAGGAGAGGACAGGAGATTGTTAAGAGGATATAAAGTATATAGAACAAAAAGGAGGAGCGTGCTTTCACCAGACAAGGAGAGCAGAAAGAGCTACAGATAGTTGGGCATGCAAATTTAATTTGGATGGTATACTTTCACTCAATCACAATAAAGTACTTTAACAAAAGATGGACAGTAAAAACCTTGTGAATAGTAGATCATTTTCTGATAAAGTGCTAGATGATGACACCCTCAGATTGGAAGTCACTCAAAATATAACTGGAGAAGAGCTGCCTCCTCAAAAATAGTCAACCTTAATTACATGGATGAAGTTAACTTCCTGTGCTTATGAGGCGTGATTCAAAATGAGAAGAAAAGAGCTGCAAGCATCCACTGATGATCAGAACATAGAATAAAAGAAGTAGAAAACTAGGAAAACTGGAAGTTTTAAAAAACCAATTGGAAACATGAATATCTATATCCTAGGCATCAGTAAGCTGAAATGTACTGGTATTGGCCATTTTGGATCACACAATTAAGTGGTCTACTACACTAAGAATGATAATTTTTTTAAGAGGAATGGTATCACCTTCACATTGCAAGATCTACCCTGAACTGCAGTGCTGTCAGGAATACAATATATCCATATATGTACAAGAAAGACCAATTAATTTAGCTATTAGTCAAATTTATGAGCCAAACACTAATGCCACAAATGAGAAAACTGAAGATTTTTACCAGCTTCTGCAGTCTGAAACTGATAACACATGCAATCAGTATGCGTTGATAATTACTGGTGATTGGAATACAGAAGTTGAAAACAAGGATAAAGACTTTGTGGCTGGGAAATACGGCCATGGCCGTGGTGATAGACATGATGTGAAAGGTTGCATGAGGGAATTGTGTAAAACCAATGACTTACTCACTGAAAATATCTTTTAACAACAACAAAAACAGTGACTATACAGAGGAAACTCACCATAGGTGAGGTGCTGTATATCAACAGGAACATCTATTGTGCACTTATTATGTTTACAGATAGGTTTAAGTATTTTACATGTATCATTTTATCCTTTAAAAGGGCATGAGTAATTTTGTTGTTGTACTGTTAGGTACTGTCAAGCTGGTTCTTACTCTTTGGTTACAATTCACATGACCCTATGTAACACCACCCTGTCCTGTGCCATTCTCACAGTCATTGTTACTCTTGAGGTCATTGTTGCAGGTACTGTGTCAGTCCATCTCCTTGAGGGTCTTCCTTTTTGTCACTGACCTTGGATTTTACCAACTTTGATGTCCTTCTCCAGGGACTTACCCCTCCTAGTAATATGTCCAAATAGTATGAGACATAGTCTTACCATGAGACATAGTCTTACTTCTAAGAAGCATTCTGGTTGTACCTCTTCCAAGACAGATTTGTCTATTCTTTTAACAGTCTATAGTGTATTCAATATTCTTTACCAACAGGTAATTCAAAGATTACAATTCTTCTTTGATCTTCCTTATTCATCATCCAGCTTTTAAATATATGTGAGATGACTGAAAATTCCATGGGTTGGGGAAGGCTGACTTTAGCCTTTATAGTAACATTCTAAAGAAGTCTTTTGTAGCAAACTTCCTCAAAGCAACGTGTCTTTTGATTTCTTGACTGCTGCTTCCACAGGTGTTGATTGTGGATACAAGTAAAGAGAAATCCTTAACTTCAAACCTTTCTCCATTTATCATGATATTGCTTATTGGTTTGGTTGTGAGGAGTTTTTGTTTTATGATGAAGTGTAATCCATACTGAAGGTTGTGGTCTTTGATCTCCATTGGTAAACGCTTTTAGTCCTCTTCACTTTTAGCAAGCAAGGTTGTGTCGCTACGTAACACAGATCACGAATGATTGTTCTTCCAATCCTCATGCCCCTTTCTTCTTAGTCTAGTCCAGATTCTCAGATTATTCATTCAGCATACAGATTTAATAAGTATGGTCAAAGGATACAACTCTCAAGCACACCTTTCCTACTTTAAACCACTCAGTATTCCCTTATTCTGTTCCAACTACTGCTTGATGTATATACAGGTTTCTCAAGAGCTCCATTAAGTGCTCTAGAATTCCCATTCTTTGCAATGTTATCCATAATTCGTTATGATCAATATAGTCAAATGCATTTGCATAGTCACTAAAACACAGGTAAACATCTTTTTGGAAAGCGTGACACAAAATAATTGGTACTATTATTCACCTAATCTTACAGATAAGGACGCTTAAGTTTAGAGAGGTTATGTTACTCGCTTGGGTTTAGCCAGTAGATCTGGAAGAGCAGAAAGATTCCTGATCCGCTAGCCTGATGTCTTATACAAGCAACTCAGTTTAAGCTTTCTAGACTTGGAATTAAGATGTCTTCCATTTACACAGTGCTGAGCAATTTACAAACTAATTTCATGTAGTTCTCATTTGGTCCTTCCATCTACCACTCTGGAGCCAGTTAACTCTTAAGTATCAATCATTCAGGAAAATCAGAACTAGAAAAACTAAGACCTGTTCTAGATAGTGCAGTTAGAAGGCTGCTGACATGAACTGAAATGCAGAACGTCTAACTCCAGCTCTGGGGCTGTTTTCATTATCCCATAACTGTTCATAGTGTTAAGAAAATGTACCTAACTTGGAATTATTTTTTAATATGGCAACATAGCCTTCAAACATGTTTAATGAAACAAAACATTTTTCTCTAAGAAGCAGTTTTCCTGAGCAGATACCAGTGAGACAGATGATGATTAAAATGAACAATCCTGTTTGAATAAAAAAGAAAGTAGGACTCTAAAGTTAAGAGGTTGGTTTTGCACATTTGTTTGTGTGTGTCATGAGTATAAATTGTAAAGAGAAGTTTACGAAGTGCAGTGAAAACAGCAATATTTGGGGATTTATCAAGGCTGACATTGGCTGCAAAGTAATACTTCTCCAGGTAGTTATTCACAGTATGTCAATCATACACTGACACCATGTATATTTACTTAAAAATCACTGAGCAGCAAAGAGAACGTAACAAAAAGTAGGTGAAAGTAGGGAAGATGGACTTTGCCTTTGTGAAGGTTTACAAGCTAAAGGAGAAGACTGATGCAAGGCAAGCGTATGCAAATTTTGACCGCTGTGCTTGAATTTTCTAAAACAGTCCTTCTTTTACTCATTTTCTCCCATAATCACACCATGGGTTCTAACTATTGGTCATTAGAGTACTAAACTCTGGTTCCTTACTCACTTTCTTTGATCTGGGATTATAGTAGGCAGGTGTGGAGAGATTTTTAGCTCTAGGAAGCAGCCTACTGTACTAGCATTTTAATCACCACAGATGATTGTCATGAATGCTTTCTCCCTTTTCTTCTGGCATTTGCAGAAGGCTCTGTTTCAAGAAACTCACTTGTATTGAACCACATGCTGGCCAAGAGCCCACAGGAATTCTTCATAAAAATGTGCAGTTACATTTTCAGCTTAAATTTATTATCACTTGAAAACAAGAATTTGAACTGGTTCTTCCTGGTTTGGTCATCACCAAGAAAGTGAAAGTGGAACAGATCTATATTTTAAAATCCAAGTGAACAAAAATGATACACTGAAACAAGAAAAATGATAGATTGAAGCCCTGCTAGAAATCTAATTTCCCTACTAGAAAACAAGGACAGCGTATGCTTTGCATAGCAACCAAATGTACTGTCTATCAGATTTTGAGCAGAGTCGGAGGCCGTGATGCCCTGCTTAAAAGTGGTAGCTGACTACACTGCTTTGAATATGTATTCCTCTTCACAGATCTGTCAACAATACAACTTCATGCATCAAACTCTTGAAAGTGTACATTATGCCATTTCTGAGTCTTCCATTCCAAGATTTCAACTCATAATCCATTCTGGTTATCGTTCTAGATCACCCAAGTTGTAAAATGTGGGAGTCTGTTCTGATTTGGATTCACTGGCCATAAGTGAACCATTCTGAATTGGTTAAAATTGCTTAAAAGATTTTACTGTGACTAAATTATAAGAAAATTTGTAATAAAAATGTATAAATAAAGCAATAATAATAAAGCAAGCATCTTGTATTTACCACTAAGTTTGAAAATTAGAAGCCCCCAAAGTCATTTTTTTAATTGTGGTAAGTATATATATATGCTAAAACATTTACAATTTCAGCATTTTTTTATGTGTACAATTCAGTGACAATAATTACATTCATCATGTTGTATGACAATCACCACTATTTGTTTCCTAAATTTTGGATCACAATTATCCTTTTGGAAACCCTCCTGGTGTGGTGGTTAACTACTACAGCTGCTATTCAGAAGGTCAGCAATTTGAATCCACAAGGTACTCCTTGGAAATTCAGTGGGGCAGTTCTACTCTGTCCTCTAGGGTCACTACGAGTCAGAATTAACTAAATGGCAATGGGTGTATGAATATTATCTTTTTATATCCAAACTCTAACCAAGTCCTCTGAGCTCTGCCTCTTCTATGAGTTTCTCACTCCATGAATGCCTGTTGACATTCCTGTAGCCCAACCTTTTCTCATCTCTCACTAAACAATTAGAGTAGAATTCTAACTGGTCTCCATCCTTCCTTAATACTAGGAAACCAATCCCATGGCAGTCAATTCCATCTCATAGAGACCCTACAGGACAGAGTAAAACAGTTTACAAGGCTGTGATCTTTGTGGAAGCCAGCTGCAACATCTTTCTCCCATATAGTGGCCTATGTGTTTGAACTACTGACCTTTAGGTTAGCAGCTGAGTGCTTAATCATTTCACCACTGGAGTTCCTCCCTTCATTATAAATAAAATAAAATTTAAAAAGCCCACTACCTTTGAGTTGATTCTGACTCACAGTGACCCCAAAGGGTAGAGTAGAACTACCCCTTAAGATTTCCAAGCCTATAAACCTTCATAGAAGCAAAGTGATACAGTTTTTTTTTTTTTTTTTTTTCCTGTTGAGTGGTTGGTGGGTTCAAACATCACCAGGGCTTTTTCCCTTCCCTACCCATCCCACCCACTCCCACTGTTGGGTAGTTCTGACTCATGTTGTTGTTGTTAGATGCCATTGACCCAGTTCCAAGTAATGGAGAATGTATTTACAACAGAACAGAACACTGACTGATCCTGCACTGTCCACACAATCATTGCTATGTTTGAGTCCATTATTGCAGCCACTGTGTCAATCCATCTCGTTAAGAGTCTTCCTCTTCTTCACTGACCCTCTACCTTACCAAGCATGAAGTCCATTTTTGGGCTTCTCAAGACAAATTATGCGCTCTATACTTCCACACACTTTCCTAAAAGTATGAAAGTTTCCTCAGGAAATTACTGCAAATCATACACTTCCTGAAATTGACTAAAGACTGGCCTTACACACACACAACTGTATGTAAAAATCACTCATTCAACAAATAGCTGCCACTTTTGAGTATACATCAGGTGTCAGTCACTACGCTGGCCATTTCATAAATACTAACAATTGAGTTCTAGGAACAAGTCTACGATTTTAAGTAAAGGCACAAGGATGTTAGGGAATTCATCCAAGCTCACACAGCAAGTTAAAGACAAAATTTCAACATGTTCTGACTGCTAGTCCCATGATTTGTTTTTACTTTTCTTTTTATGTCTATCATTTTATTTTCCACTCTGTGATCCTTTTCTTAGTGTCCAAAGTTTTAATATAACAATTTTACTCAACTTCATATAGTTTATACTTATTCATACAAAGTCAATTTGTCACAAATCTTTTGTGCTATTGAATATGCATGAATTGATGGACAAAATAAAGATTGAGCAGGGACACAAAGAATATGCTACTCTAACTGCTCATTCCTCCAACTGGGACTCCACGTAATATTTCTACTACACTGTATTAAAAAAAAAAAGAAAGAAGAACAAGCACACTGCTGTCAAGTCAACTGTGACTCATAACAACCCTATAAGACAGAACAGAACTGTCCCATGAGGTTTCTGAGGAACATCTGGCAGATTCAAACTGCCAACTTTTTGGTTAGCAGCCATAGCACTTAACCACTGTATCACCTGGGTTTCCATGCTATGCTCAGGCACCCATAATAACTCAAAGACACTGTAGAGAATTGAAAGGTTCATGAGATATGCCGCTGCAGTCATGAAGTTCAGCAACTATCAGGAGGATAAATAAAGCATATACCGAACAGCTATAACACAAGGCAGAACAAAAAGAAATTTTCAAGTGATAATACTATTGGCTGTCATTAATGTATCCATTAGTTATTATTTGATAGTTATTTGACAAATAACTATCAAAATAATCAGAATTTTAGATAGTCTTGCCTGCTTTGGTAGATATATATGAACAGTGTTTATCGGAGAAACAAGGAGGTGAGGAAGAGTTGCCTTTCCTTCACATGCAACTGTTTTTTCTCATTTTTGAGCTAACCTAGTCTTAGGTTAAAAACTCATTGTAATGAAGTTGATTCCAACTCACAGAGACCCTATAAGACAGAGTAGAACTGCCCCACAGGATTTTCAAGGAGCAGATGACAGATTTGAGCTGTTGACCTTTTGGTTAGCAGCCAAGCTCTTAACCACCTCACCACCAGAGCTTCTCTATTAGATTATTGTTGCCATTGTTAGGTGCCATTGAGTCAGTTCCTACTCATGGCAACCCTATGTACAACAGAATGAAATACTTCCCAGTCCTGAGCCATCCTCATCATCGTTGTATATGCTTGAGACCATTGTTGCAGCCACAGTGTCAATTCATCTCATTAAGGCTCTTCCTCTTTTTCATAGATGAAAAGTTAGTCCATACTAATTCCACATTTCAGCGAACAAAAATTTGAGAATTTTCAAGCATTCAAGCATTCATCAAATATTTATCAAATACCATTTATGAGTAAGAGATTATACTAATTGCTGAAGATAAAAGTTGTTGATTTGATTCATGCGTATTACTTCTGGCAAGGTCGATGTGTATAGTCACCATTTCTGTGGGGAAGAAAGTTAGATGCAATGAAGAAGTCATCAGTTCCTCAAAATTCTATCATGAAATCTCTGGCATCATTTCTATAACCGAGGCCATGTTTTCCAACTACAAGTCCTTCTTTGCTTCCAACTTTCACAGTCTAATCACCACTAATTGTCAATACATCCCAATTAAATGTTTGATCACTTTCAGATGACAGACAATGGAAAAGCTCAGTATCATCAGTCAAAACATGGCCAGGTGCTGACCATAGGACAGACTACCAATTGTTCATCTGCAAGTTCAAACTGACACTGAAGAAAATTAGAACAAGCCCACAAGAGTTGAAGTACAACCTTGTGTATATCCCACCTGGAATTTACGGACCATATCAAGAACAGATTTGACACATTCAACACTGGTAACTGAAGACCAGATGAATTGTGGAATGACATCACTGGCATCAAACCTGAATAAAGCAAGAGATCATCAAAAAGACAGGAACAAACAAAAGACCAAAGTGGATGTCTGAAAACACTCTGAAACATGCTCTTAAACATTGAGTAACTAAAGGAAAAGGAAGAAGCAATGAAGCAAAAGAATTGAACAGAAGATTACAAAAGGTGAACTGAGAAGACAAAATGTTATAATGACAGGGGCAAAGATTTGGAGACAGAAAACCAAAAGGGAAGAATGTGTTCAGCACTTCTCAAGCTTAAAGAACTGAAGAAAAACTTCAAATCTCATGTAGCAATAGTGAAGGATTCTGTAGGGAAAATATTAACCAATGAGGAAAGAATTTTTAAAAAGATGGAAGGAATACACAGTCATTATACCAAAACGATGTTCAATCATTGGTTGATGTTCAATCATTTCAAGATGTAGGTATGAGCAGGACCCAGTGGTACTGAAGGTGTAAGTTCAAGCTGCACTGAAGGCACTGGTGAAGAATAAGTCTCCAGGAATTAACAGAATATCAACTGAGATGTCTCAACAGTTGGATACTGTGCTGGAAGTCCTCATTCAGCTATGTGAAGACATTTGGAAGACAGCTACCTAGCCAAAACACTGAGAGACATCCATGTTGTTGTTGAGGTTAGGTACTGCTGAGGCACTTCCAACTCATAGCAACCCTTTGTAAAACAGAATAAAATACTGGCTGGTCCTGTGCTACACCCAATATTGTTTTTATGCTTAAACTCACCATTGCAGCCATTGTGTCAGTCCATCTCACTGAGGATCTATCTCTTTTTCTCTGTCTACATTGTCAAGCAAGGTGTCCTTCTCCAGGAGCTGAGCCCTCCTAACAACATGTCCAAAGAATGTAAAATGCAGTCTCGCCACCTTTTGCTTCCAAGAAGCACTCTGGTTGTATTTCTTTCAGAACAGATCTGTTTGTTCTTTTAGCAGTCTATGGTACATTCAATATTTTCCTCCAACACCACAATGCAAAGACATCAATTCTTCTTCTATCTTCCTTATTTATTGTTTAGTTTTCACATGCATATGATACTGTTAAGATACCGTGGCTTGGGTCAGGCACATCTTAGTCTTCATGGTGACATCTTTACTTTTAGACACTTAAAAAAGGTCACTTGCAGCAGATTTTGCCAATGCAATATGTTTTTGATTTCCTGACTGCTGTTTCCATGGGCATTGATAGAGAATGAAGACATCAGTATGCCTATTCCCAAGATAAACGATTCAACTATATGCAGAAATTATCAAATAATATTATTAATATCACATGAAAGTAAAATTTTGCTAAAGACCATTCAAAAGGGGCTACAGTGGTATCTTGACAGGGAACTGCTGGAAATTCAGGCTAGATTCAGAACAGGACATAGAAGCAAGGATATTATTGTTGATATTCAAGTGGATCTTGGCTGAGAACAAATACCAGAAAGATGTTTGTCTGTGTTTCAGTGACTACGCAAAGGCATTTGATTGTGTGGATCATAATAAATTGTGGCTAACATTGTGGAGAATGGGAATTCCAGAACACCTAATTGTCCTGTTAAGGAATATGTATATGGATTTTGTGAACAGAATGAGGGTACACTGCCTTGTTTAAAGTCAGGAAAGGTGTGTATCAGGGTTGTATCCTTTCACCATTCCTTTTTGGTCTGTATTCTGCGGAAATAATCTGAGAAGCTGGAGATACAAAGCTGCATCAGGATTGGAGGACAACTCATTAACAACCTGAGTTATGAAGACGGTACCACCTTACTTGCTGAAAGTGAAGAAGATTTGAAACACTGATGAAGATCAAGGACCACAGCCTTCAGTATGGATTGCACATCTATCAAGAAAACAAAAAACCTCACAACTGGAGCAGTAAGAATATCATCATAAATGGAGAAAGGATTGAGGTTTTTTTGACGTGATTCACACGAGACACCAGCCATTAGTGTGACTAACATGTGACACCACTTTTAGGCATGAGACAGGACATCACTTACAGGTGTGAAATGGGACACCACTTAAGGTATGAAATGGGACTCCACTTACGGGTGAGAAGTGTGTGAGAGGCCGAGGTTGAAAAACCCACACTGTCAACAAACTTTTTGTTTGTTGTGGGCAGAAAAGGGACAGTCTCCTGCGAGTAGAGACTGACACGAATTTGTTTAACCCACCAGCTTTTATTGAGCAAAGTAAACAAGTTTTCTGCTGGGAAAGTGAGAAAAGGTATCTTATTGGTGTTCCTTACTTCAAAAGAAGTGGCATTCCCAGGAATGGGGATGAGAAAGTCCTTGAATTATTCTCAGTGAGTGCTGTTTTCAGCATGTACTGATTTTCCAGTATACTGAGACAAAACTTGTCTCAAGGGCTTTTGCCAGGTTTTCGCTATTCTCAAGACAAGTCCCTATCTAAACACAGACCAGGTTAGGGTAAGCAGGGTTTTACACCCTTCCAAACATCCACATCCCCACAGAGGTTGGCAAGGATTTCATTTTACTTCGGTCCACAATCAATGCCCATGGGAGCAGCAGTCAGGAAATCAAAAGACACATTGTGTTGGGAAAATGTGCTGCAAAAGATCTCTTTAAGGTATTGAAAAGTAAAGATATCACCTTGAGGACTAAAGTGTCCCTGATCGAAGCCATGGTATTTTCAGTTGCCTCATATGCATGTGAAAGATGGGCAATGAACAAAGAAGACAGAAGAACTGATGCTGTTGAGTTGTGGTGTTGGAGAAGAATGATGACTGGAATGCCAAAAGAACAAACATCTGTTGTGGAAGACGTACAACCAGAACACTCTTTGGAAGCAAAGAGGCAAGATTGCGTCTTACATACTTTGGACATATTGTCAGGAAGGATTAGTCTCTGGAGAAAGACTTCATGCTCGGTAGAGTGGAGGGTCAGTGAAAAAGAGAAAGACCCTCAATGATATGGACTGACACAGTGGCCGCAACAATGGGCTTAAACATAAAAAAGATTGTGGACATGGTGCAAAACTGGGCAGTATTTTGTTCTGTTGTTCATAGGGTTGCTGTGAATCGGAACCAACTCGACAACACCTAACAACAACAACAGTCTTCTTAACTGTAAGAAAATAAGTATCTGTTAGTTAAAGCTATTTACTTGTGTTATTTCTGTTATAGCAGCACTAGATACCTAAGACACAGAGTCAGCTAGCTCTTTAACTACATGTGATGGGATGTGAAGAATGTTAGAGTATTAGTGCAATAAGTCAGAAAAAACTAAACCATAAAGGATGCATAATGTGGCCATACATGGCACAAAGCAGCCTTCCTCTACTTCTGACAGGATTCCTTCCAGTAAGCTACCACATAGGGCTTCCCACTCAATGTCATGACCTTATTTAAATCAGACCTGACACCCAACACCTCTTTCTTTTCTTCCCCAAGACACTTCCCTTCTAACCCTGACAGGAAGCTTGGCCCCTGAACAGTCCTGAGCACCAAGTTCCCACTTTTGCAGAAATATTACCGAGAGACTTGTGGTCTGGCAGCTTGCCAGGCACCGATCACTTAACCAGGGGAGACCACTACGGGCGAGTTAATCTGACACACAGAATGAGCTTAAAGGCTCCCTCTCCAAAGGCAGTGCTGGGGCGTCCATGCTAAATTGTACCTGACATTTAATTCCAGTTTGGGGCAGTTTCATTTGAAACTTAACTTCAGTGAGACATTGATCAGCCCACATTCTTTCATTAGTTTTGACACAATCAATTTTCTCCAGTAGATTGGGCAATCATTAGCTGACTTATAGAAAAGCCTAGGTCACGCACAGATTTCTACAGGCGTCAGAACATATGCCAAGAAGAAACGATGAAAAATTGCTGCTGGCAAGTGACTGCCCCCTTCTCTACAGAATATAACCAACAAGAGTCTAGAAGAGCAGACATACTTTCAACCTCATCACCTCAGAAACTGAGTCTTTGTAGTTCAAAGAAAGTGGAGAGTCAAGGAAAGCAGCTAGCTGATTGGACAAGAGGGAAAAGTTGAACAATACTCCATTCACTTCGGGTATCCTTTACAACAATGCCTTATTGTCTTAAAACTTCCTTAACTTACTCCCTTTGTGTATTTATCCAGAAAAGTAAAGAGGTAGAAATGAAACTGAGGCACCTAAAAATGTGAATCCATATAGCCTATTATGCTGCTTTGATCAGTGAACCAACAAGCACTACTAAACTCTTAGAAACATTGTAAAGGTGTAGTAAGATTTTAAGCCACTAGCCCTACCCGTTGATGATAGAGAAGATGTCAGAGGTCATATGATATAATTTTGTAGGACCAATGACCAGTTCACTGAAAATACCTTTGTTCAAGAACATAAATGCTGACTATACATGTGAACCTCACCGGATGTAATATACAGGATTCAAACAGACTACAGCTGTGGAGAGAAATGATGGAGATGCTCAACATCAGCAGTCAGAACGAAGCAAGGGGCCAACTGTGGAACAGACCATCAGTTGTTCATCTGCAAGTTCAAGCTGAAGCAGAAGAAAATTAAAAGAATTCAACAAGAACCAAAATATGGCCGTTAGTATATCCTACCTGAAATTAGAAATTATGTCAAGGACAGATTTGATACATTGAACACTAATGATAAAAGAGCAGAAAAGTCATGGTATGACATCAAAAACATCATACATGAAGAAAGCACAAGATCATTAGAAATACAAGAATCATCAAAGTGAATGTGACAAGAAACTCTGAAACCTGCCCTTGAAAGTTAGAACCGCTAAAGCACACAGAAGAAATGATAACGTGAAAGAGCTGAACAGATTTCAAAAGACTGCAAGAAGACAAAATTATAATAAAACATACAAAGATCTGAAGTTAGAAAACCAAATGGAAAGAAAATGTTTTGCATTTCTCAAACTGAAAGAACTGAAGAAAAAAATTCAAGCTTTGAGTTGCAACACTGAAGGGATCTATAGACAAAATATTGGATGACATAGAAAGCCTCAAAGGAAGGTGGAAGGAATACACAGAGTCACTGTGCCCCCAAATAATTGGTAAATATTTAACCTTTTTGAAGAAGTTAGCATTTATTTGATCAAGTACTAATGGTACTGAAGGAAGAAGTCCAAGCATCATGATAGGCATTGATAAAAAATAACACTTTAAGAATTGACAGAATAACAATTGAGATGTTTCAGAAAACAGGTGCAACACTGTAGGTGCTCACTCATCTGTGCCAAAAAATTTGGAAGACAGCTACCCAGACAACTGACTGAAAGAGACACATATTCTTGCCCAACCTAGAGAAAGGTGATCCAACACAGTGAGAAAAATATCAAACAATATCATCAGTATCACATGGAAGTAAGCTTTTGCTGAAAATAATTTTAAAAAATTTGCAGCAGTACATCCACAGAAAACTGCCAGAAATTCAAGCTGAATTCAGCAGAAGACATGAGATGAGAAATATCATTACAGATGTCAGATGGATCTTGGCTGAAATCAGAGAATACCAGAAAGATGTTTATCTGTGTTTTATGTACTATGCAAACACATTCAACTGTGTGAATCATAACATATGGATAACTTGGCAAAGAATTCTGGAATACTCAATTGTGCTTATATGAAACCTGTACATAGACCAAGAGGCAGTTAGTTGTTCAAACAGAGGATACTGAGTGGGACCAGGGGATACTGAATGGTTTAAAATCAGAAAAGGTATGTGTCATAGTTTTAGCCCTTCATCATAGTTATTTAATCTGTATGCTGAGCAAATAATCCAAGAAGCTGGACTATATGAAGAAGAATGAGGCGTCAGGATTGGAGGACAACTCATTAACAACTTTTATTATTATTATCATGTCTGAGTGAAAATGTACATTCCCATACAAATTTACATGCCCGCCTATATGCAGCTTCCACTGCTCTCCCTGTCCAGTGACAGCACACTATTCCTCTCTGCTCCATACACGTCTCATCCTCCCAACAGTCTCCTTTCGTCTCCTCTCTACCTACTCCCCTCACTCCAGCCAGAGGTCAGCAGGATGATGTCCTGTAGATGCATAGAACCATAAAGTGCGTCCAGTATATGGTCACTCTGCATCACCAAGTCCAATCCATTTGTGTCTGAAGAGTGGACCTTCGTTATGATTTATGGGCAAGGACAGCATCATTTGACAGACATTCAGATGACACAATCTTCCTTGCTGAAAGTGAAGAGGACTTGAAGTACTTACTGAAGAAGAACGAAGATTACAGCGCTCAGTATGGATTACATCTCAACATAAAGAAAACAAAAATCCTCACAATTGTACCGACAAGCAACATCACACTAAACAGAGAAAATACTCAGTTGTCAGGGATTTCATTTTACTTGGATTCATAATTGACTCTCATGGAAGCAGCAGTCAAGAACTCAAACAACGTATTGAATTGGGCAGATCTGCTGGAAAAGATCTCTTAAAGTGTGTCGTGGATTGCATTGTGTCCCCCAAAAAACATAAGTATTGACTTGGCTTGGCTATGAGTCCCAATACAATGCAATTCCACCCAAGTGTTCTGAATCCTGCCTCTGTGATATCGATGATGGAGAATGGGCGGCAGTTGTGCTAGTAAGACAGCGATCAAGTTACCAGCTGTGGGAAATAGGGAGAGATGTGAGCATAGAGTTGGAAACTTCATACCACCAAGAAGCAGCGCTGAGAGCAGAGCACATCCTTTGGACCTGAAGTTCCTGTGCCAAGATGTTCTCACTGGATTTGGACTCAGCATACCAGACTGTGATAAATTCTCTTACTAAATGGACTTATAACTCGTAAATGGATTTGTGGCTTACTGGACTGTGTCAATAAAATTTCCCTTCATAAAGCCTTCCACTTATGGTATTGTCTGTTAGAGAAGCACCAGGTGACTAAAACAACGTGTTAAAAAGCAAGGATTTCAGTTAGAGGACTAAGGTGCGCCTAACCTAAGCCATGGTATTTTCAGTTACCTCATATGTGTGTGAAAATTGGACAATGGATAAGGAAGGCCAAAGAGGAATTGATGAATTTGAATTATGGTGTTGAAGACGAGTACTGAGTATACCGCAGACCGCCAGAAGAACAAAAAAATCTGTCTTGGAAGAAATACAGCCAGAATATTCCATAAAAGTGAGGATGGCAAGACTTAATCTCACATACTTTGGACATGTTATCAAGAGGGACCAGTCCCTAGAGAAGGAGATCATGCTTGGTAAAGTGGAAGGTAAGTAAAAAAGAGGAAGACCCTCAACAAGACGGATCGACACAGTGGTTGTAACAATGGGTTCAAACATAGCAAACATTGTGAAGATGGCACAGAACCAGGCAGTGTTTCGTTCTGTTGTACAAAGGGTCACTATGAGTTGGAGTGAAATTGACAATGCCTAATAACGAAACAACAAACCTATCCCTCCGTGAAGAACTGCCCTTAATCAAGCCATTATGAACAACTTTTGTATTCATAAGGTACAGCAGGCTTGCTTCTCCTAAAACATATTCTACGCTATCAGAAACCAAATGCTCCCAACTCAGGGTACAGCCTAATGTGCGGTACCCACTTTTATGCCTGTCAAGTAGTCAGCACCCTTTAAAAAACCTGTTGAATGGATAAATTTGTAATTCAGCTGTCATATTCCTGATAATGCAGCATCTGTTTCTTTTAATGAAAGTGCTCCATTTCAAGACAGTTCCTGCTGTAAATAAATGCATATATACATACAAACATATCTGTATACCTGTATATAGTAACACAAAAGGAGCCTTGGTGGTGCAGCAGTTAAGTGCTCAGTTGCTAATCAAAAGATCAGTGATTCAAACTCACCAAGAAGCTCTTCGGAAGAAAGATTTCACAATCTGCTCCCACAAGGATTACAGCCAAGAAAACCCTGCAGGGCACATGGAGTTACTATGAGTTCAAACAGACTCAACAGCACTTAAAACAACAACATATATTAACACAGAATGGCACATACTCAGTAAGTATTTTCTGAATGGCTGAACTCTGTATACTCAATAATTTTGGAACATGTACCAAGACAGGTAAATTTTAAGGTGAGTGATAGAGATAAATAGAGCTAAGTCGTACCTGTATTTCTGGAGAACAGTTACAATCAGCACAAAGCAGGTGAGCACCTGGCTGCAGCATTCCTTAGAGAGTACGTGTGTTTGCCTCCCTGACTGATTGGCTGAAAACTTTAATATACTACAGGTAGCCCCCTACCCACTGCCCACAACTGGAATAGACTCTTTATTAGGTTTTATCTAATCATGTCTCCTGTTCTTCCCTACCAGAACCCACATATTCTTCTCTTTTCCCATGAGGAAGTACTATTCTCAATCCTTAGAGGAAAAGAGGTGAACATGTATCAGATCTCATCATAGATTACATCCTTATACAACCACCAACTACAGCAGGACTGCCAGACCACTGAGAATTGTGTCCCAGTCAAGTTGAAGCACAACATTAATCACCACGGGTATGTAGGATGTTCTGTCTCCCTCAGAAAGCTTCCACGAGAATTACAAAAGATAATAAATGTGGTACCTTTGTGAGAAGTGATAATTGACTGGAAAAGTATAAGCTTTAAATACACGTTAACATAGAAATTGTTTGTACTTGAAGTTTAAATGATATATGTTGGCACATAATTTTACATATACTACTGAGAAAATCTAAATAGCACAATAAGCACACTACTTAAAAACAGAGAATGGTAGTAATTTGGACAAGATTCTAATCCCGGCTCTCTCAATTTCAGTATGATCTTTTCTTTTAATTGTGATTAAGTGAAACTATACAATCCAAATTAATTTTGTGTGCCTACCTGTCTGCAGCTCCTTCTGCTCTCCTTCCCCAGTGACAACACACTCCTCCTTTTCATTCTGTACTTGTTGTATCCACTAAACAACCTCCTCTCCCCTTCTCTCCATCCTCTTCTCTCCTGTCTAGAAACAGACCAGGAGGACAGCATCCTGTAAGTGCATGGAACCATGAAGGACACATATCATACATACTGTATCCCCGAGTCCAGTCCATTTTTGTCCGAAGTGTTGACCTCAGTAGTATTTTCTGGTCAGGGCAACAGAAAGTCTAGGGGCCATGCTCCTGGGGGATCCCCCAGGCCATTGGGCCATCACATGTGGCCTTTTAATAGAGTTCTTGAGCTACATGCCTCTTTTTCTCTTGTTGCCACTGGGACTCAATATTGTGTGCCCTATCACGGCTGTCTTTGGTGGTGGCCAGGCACCATCTGGTTCTTCTGGTCACATGTTGATACAGTCACACATTCACGTGAGTCCTTCTATCTTCTGAGCTCTTTTTGTCTCATGCGTTTCTTGCTCTTGGTGATCATCTGTTTCAGACGAGCTGGGACCATTTGGTATACCTCAGATGGCAGCTAGCCTGCTTTTAAGAATCCAGACACCACTCACCGATATGGGGTTCAGAAGACTCTCTTAACAATAGGCTTGTTATGCCATTTGGCCTTGATGTCCCCCAAGAAGATGGTTCCCAGACCCTGTCCCTGTTACTCTGTCCTTGCAATATTGGGTTGAGTTAGAAGAATTTTTGGTTCACGGTAAAGTCCAGCCAACTTGACCTATGTTCTACTATGTACTGTCACTGCTTTCACCTAACCAAATTTATATCAATTATCTAATCTATGATTAACACTTTACCTCCCTCCCCACCTTTGTGGCCATCAAAGAGTCTTTTCTTCTATTCTTAAGTCTGTTATTAATTTCTTATAGCAAGGGTCTCATACAATACTTGTACTTTCACCACTGACTCATTTCACTCAGCATGTCTTCTAATTGAAACCAGGTTATGAGATGCTTCCTAAGAAAATCATCATTGTTCTTCCTCATTGTGTAGAGTTCCATTGAGTATATGTACCATAGTTTATTTATCCATTCATCTGTTAACAGGCATCTAGGCTGATCCCATCTTCTTGCTATTGTGGGCTGTGCTGCAATAAGCATTCATGTACATGTATCTGTTCATGTGACTGCCTTTGTTTCTGTAGGATATATTCCAAGCACTGGGATTACTGGATCAAATGGTGTATCTATTTCCACCTTTTTTTTTAAATTATGACTGAGTGAAAATGTACATTCCCATATAAATTTACATGCCCACCTACATGCAGATTCCACTGCTCTCCCTGTCCGGTAACAGCACGCTATTCCTCTCTGCTCCATAAATGTCTCATCCTCCCAACAGTCTCCTTTCCCCTCCTCTTCTTGAAATATATCCTGCAGAATCAAGGCCTTTCACACCAATGGATACATGCACAAGAATGTTTATCACAGCACAGTCCACAACAGCAAAAAGATGGAATCAACCCAGATGACCACCAACAGAAGAATGGATAGGTAAACTATGGTATATATACTCAACGGAGCACTACGCAATGATAAAGCATAATGATGATTCCAGGAAACATCTCATAACCTGGTTTCATCTGAAAGACATTATGTTGAGTGAAAGTAGTCAGAGACAAAAGGACAAATATTGTATAAGACCCCTACAATAAGATCTCAAAAACAGACTTATCTATAGAAGAAAAGACTCTTTGATGGCTGCAAGGGAGAGAAGGGACAGAGGGCAAGGGAGGGGAGTGTTTATATTAAATAGTTGGTAGAAATTTGGTTGGGTGAAATTGGTGGTAGCACACATTAGAAACAAGAACAATATTAAGTGGACTTCAGCATAACTTGAATACTCCTTCCATCTTAACCCAATATTGCAAGGACAGAGTAGCTGGAGCAGGGGGCAGGAGACCATGCTTTTAGGCAAAATTGAGGCAAATTGGCACAAGCAGCATTTTGCTAAGAGGGTTCTCTATTTCCACCTTTTTAAGGAAGCACCAAATTGCTTTCTGAAGAGATTTGGAAATATCAAGTAGCTCAAGAACTCTATGAAAAGATCACAACTGATGGTCTAACAGCCTCGGGGATCCCCTGGGAGCATGGCCCTTGACCTTCTGCTGCCCTGACCAGAGAACACTACTAAGATCAATTTTTCAGACAAAAGTAGACTGGACTCAGGGATACAATGTCACCATATGATATATGTGCTTTAAGGTTCTGTGCATTTATAGGGTGCTATCCTCCTGGCCTATGGGAGAGACGAGATAGGAGACAAGAGGGTGGAGAGGAGGGGACAGGAGCTTGTTAAGACATTTTGGAGTACCATTTTGCAATACCACCAGCAGTTTAAGAGAGTTCCAATTTCTCCACTGCATCTCCAGCATTTGTTGTTTTTTGATTTTTGGATTATGGCCGCCCTAGTTGGTGTGAGATGGTATCTCATTGTAATTTGGATTGGATTTCTGCAGTAGCTAATCATAGTGAACATTTCCTCATGTGCCTTTTGCTGCCTGGATATCCTCTTCAGTGAAGTGTCTGTCCATCTCCTTTGCCCATCACTTAATTGGGTTACTTTTACTTATTGATATTTTGCGGTACTTT